>BSDF01000005.1:26380605-29100605 GCA_027925045.1 Hypotaenidia okinawae | reverse complement strand
AGGCAGCTGTGAAGTTACCTTCTCCATCATCATCCCCTTTATAATAAATAGAAATTGTTGTATAGAACTGTAATACTGTAAAACAATTTACCAAATAAGCCACAAGAAAGACTATACAGTTTAACAAACATAGCCATTTATCAATACAGCAGCACAAGCTATCAAAATAGTACTTCATCACCAACACATTCCGAAAAACATTCAAGACTTACAGTTCTCAACAACCAAGTATATGGGTGCTCTTCCTGCCAAATATTTTAATTGGAATTACAAACTCTCAAGACTTTTACTACATGCAGAGCAGGATGAAAATAGCATACCAGTTTTTTAACTCGTGTAATAAACATACAAGCCATATCTGTAAAATCAGTACTTACTGGACTGCTACAGCCAATGTAAAATTTTCCCCAATTTCCTGCTTTTATATATGGCTCTCCAGGTAGTGGAGATGCAAGTTGCTTTCCAAACACCCACCTGATTCACCGGTACTGGAAGACTCATCCTCCTCCTTTTCTGACTCAGAGTAGAACTTTTCAGCAGGTTTTTCTTTCTTTGGCTTACCTAGAATTCCAGTCCATTCCTTTGCCTGTAGATAAATTTCAACTTAAGTTTACTTTTACAACCAGTATGTACACAAACCAGCAACGAAAAACACTCATAGTGGTAGTATTAAGCGGTTTCTAAATAAAACCTCTAAGCAAATCCAGAGAAACTATTAAACTTCTCTTACTTTGCACAGTTAGGGAAACTATGATTTTTGTACATATCTATAAAAGGTGAGATATGTATAGAGTCTAGAAAAGGATTTACTAAGGCAGATTAAAAGCATCAGTAATCATAAATAAATTTCTATGTCAAAGAAACCCGAAGTCTGAGAACTTTAACTTAGTTTAAACTCTGAGATTCGTCTGTGACTAGAATGAAGGGTAATATTGCTACACACCACCTATATTATCTCAAGTTTTAAGGGGAAAACGTCAGTTTCTGGTGGCTGCAAGGGTGGCTTCTGCAAAAAGCAGCTAGAAGTTCTTCCAGCTCTTCTCTCCTGCAGCCCATGGAAAAAGCTGATACCCCACCTGCAGCCCATAGAGAGGCTCTACACTGGAGCATGGGGAGACATACAGAAGTCTCTGTGTTGGAGCAAGCCTCTGCCAGCATTTGCAGCCCATGGAGAGAGACAGAGATAGAGAGAGAAAGCAGGTTTGCTGGGGGAGGGGCAGAATGAGACTCCGTGGAGGACCAGGCTGGAACAGTCTGGGCCTGAGAGACATCTCATAGCAGTGACCCACGTTGGGGCAGTTGGTGAAGAGCTGAAGCCCTCTGGGAAAGGACTCACATTGGAGATGCTTGTGGAGGACTGTCTGCCATGCATGGGACCCCACACTGGAGCAGGGGAAGGATGTGAGGAATGTGTGCCCTGCTCCCCCTCCCCCCATTCCCTGTTCCTCCCCATGCCACAAGATGGGGTGCAGGGAGGAAGAAGGGAGCAAAATCATGAATAAAGTTAAGTCCATGAAGAAGGGAGGGGTAGGGGGAGGTGCTTTAAGATCTTGTCTCACTTCTCATTATCCAACTCTGGTGTCATTCCGTGTGTGTGTGTGTAGTGTAATAAATTAGCTGCTTTCTTTCCTTTATTCTATGATGAGACTGTTTTGCCTGTGATGCTGACTGTGGAATGATCTCTCCCTGTCCTTATCTCAACTCCTACGCCTCTCAATATTTTCTCCCTTGCACAGCTGAAAAGGGGAGTGAGAGCGCAACATTGGTGGGCATCTGGCTTCTGGCTTCCAGCCAGGGTCAAACCACCATAAAGATGCAGACCTAGCAGCAGTCCTTCCAGCAGCCACAGAGGAATTATATTTCCCTTCCTTTGCAGCTCTTGAACTGGAAGTACCAGAAGAACACCAGAACATGGCAATACTTTGGCCACACTTTTTCTTTTCATATCCCTCTAACACTACTAGAAAAATAGAAAAATTCAGGGCAGGAAAAAACCAAATAGGCAGAAAACTATATCAGAATGATACAGGTCTCCCTGAGCGACTGGTCTGATCTGGAGTAAGACTAACTTTTGAAAGAGTTCTAAGTGACCTACAATGGTGTATGGCTCTAGAAACACAGTCACTTTCTCTGCAACACCAACAGAAGCTGAAGCTTTGTAATGCTCCACCCAGCAACTGATACTTCAAAAAAAAATATTCATCTGGCTATAAATGATAGTTTAATCATGGATTGCAGCTTAAGAACTCCGCTTCACTCACATACCTTGTGTAGGCACATACAGTATTAGAACCACCACAAAATTAATGACACTCTACAAAGAAAATACTTGCAAAAAATATGGGGAAAGGATTTTCATGTTTGTTTTGAGGTTTAAATGGTTGGAGGGAGAATTTTTTTTTATATAGCGGATAGATGTTGCCTCCATTTTATCAATTTCCTGCAATACTTTTTGGCTTTATGGACAAAGGTACCTCCACACATTCTCCTGTGCCAACCCCATCTTTTATAATCCCCCACTTGAGCTGATTGCCTGTAGATTCACGCCATAAAAGCTTTCAGAATTTGTACACAAATACCTCTTTTCCTGAAATGTATTTGAGAAAGTAGACAAGTAATATTAAACTAAGGAGAAATGCTTGTTCTGCCACATTGGTGTTCGCTGACTCCTGCAAGTCATACCTATGCTTTAGAAAATTCTCTACTCATTCTATGCAAATTAATTCATGTGCAACTTACTATAAAGTTGGCTCATGAAAAGGACCATGTGCTGTTCTGGGTATATCTGTTACAATGACACACCTCTGGGACCACCATCAGTATACTATATTCCAGTACGTTTGTATTTCTGTTACTGTTCTATAGGTCTCACTGACATTGAGTAGGACTCTGGCACCTGATGCACAAAATCACAACTTCAGTACCAGAACATGACTTTGCCTAAGACCTAATAATAGATAACATTTTCCTATTATAAAGTTTCCTAATTCTCTCTAGTTGATCTGAAATGCAAACCCTGGTCTCTTCCCAGCATTACACTTTAAAGGGTACATAATTTCCCCCTTTGCTTCTGCCTTTTGTTTATATTCTTTTTTTTTTTTTCTCTATTTAGACTTGGATTTGTATGTGAACAAACCTCCGCTCACCTCTTACTTTGGTAGTCCAGCTCCACTCATTATTAACAGTAATTAACATAATGCAGCACAACAAATATAACAGGTATGAAATCAGAAGTGAGATGGAAGGGAAAAAGCCCATTTAATCCAAAAGCAAAGCAGTAGTGGCCTACAGGCCTACACTTCTCTCAGAGCAGAGCATCGTGCAAGTTTCCAAACGTTCCTTGTCCAAGCTAACATAAGCAACACAGATGTTCGCATGCATTCATGTTTTTCAGTGCAGCATACAAATAGTATTTAAATACATGTACTTCAGGCTAACATTCTGTATTGATGAATGCCTTCACTGAAGCTACCTTTCACAGTGACGTACCGATTCAGCTATGTCAACGTTTCGGACAGAGGGGTCAGGTGCCACCTCTGGCCATTCAGACAGCTCCAGGTAGCCGTTGGCTCGGCTGTTCAGCGTGTGAGACAAGGTGCCAAGCTGGAAATGATCCCGATCTATTAAAAAAACCAACAATGGGTGGGGGGGAGGGGTGGGGAGGAGGGGAGAAATACACAAACACCATGAGCTCTACCACAAAGAGCAATCTTAATCAGGGCTAAAGGTAATTGCCATTATATTACCTCAAATGTCATGGAATAAATATAAACTAGGAAGCTCTTCATAGGTCAAAAAACTGATTTCAGTCCATAGATTACAATAATCTCCCCCATAATGGTCAATAAAAAGCTAATCAGTCAGTGCGTTTAGAGGTGTTGCTCTGAAATGTAGCTTCTCTAAAAATTACTTTACTGTGAATATTAAGAATGACAGCACAGTTAAACAATCCATATACATGTCTTGGCACAAACACATCCAGAATTTTAATAGTTTTTCTTTAAAATGGAGCTCCTTGTAGAGCTTCAAAACCGGGACTAAGTAAGTATGAAAATTAAAATTGCAAATTATCACAATGCATTTTTAATTAAGATAACCTGATAACCTTTTAATTTGAGAAGGCAGACAATAGTTCTTACTTGTAAAAAGGCAAGGAAAACGCACAGGGAAAATTACGACTTTGGACAAAAATAATAAAAACAATCAAGATTCAACATATTTCAGATTCACAAAAAATTTGGAATACTCAAATTAACAATATTCTATTAAAGTCTAGATAAAAGACTAGAACTATTTTCCTAAACAGAAGACTAGTTTTCCTCAGAAGACAGACCTTCTGTTATTTAAATGAAATTTAAAATTCACATGAATAGAAATGGATCAGTTTGTCAGGGTTTATCATCAGCACCGCACAAACCTTGCTTGCTGAAAAGCAAGTAAGCAGAGCGAGTATCCTTGCATATTAATCATTTGTATTTGCTAAGTGACACAATTTGTGACCATATTTGAAATAGAATAGGCTGCCACATTCCTTTACACAATGAACATTTACCAAATGATTTTGGCAGTCATACCTTTAAAAGGAGACTCAAGCAATGGTGCAGGTTTCTGTGCCAGAAATATTTTTTGGCATATTTGCTTAAAGCTCCACTCTTCTCATTCGGAACAATAAGCTGCCTAATAAATCTAGTACGGTCTCTGATGTCGTAGCTTTGATCATACTTGCCGAGATTTAATACGTACTGGGTAAGCAATTTTGTCTGTGGAAAAAAACAGGACAAGAACAGAATACAAGTTATTTATGATTATTGATAACTCTGGATAAACATATTTAAAGAGGTAATAAAAATGAATGGTTATGTCAAACAAATGTTGTTCCACAGGGAATATGCATTTCTAAAGCTGCAAATGGAATTCTGAAGCCAAAGCACATGTCCTCTTCTGTATTGGGGAGGTGAATGCTGAGTACTGAGAAGCAGCCATGTGCTAGATTATTAAACTGCTGAAGTGGAAAGAAAGGCATCATTAAAAAAATAATCATATATGGCAAACCCGCTGAAGGGTCTACGTGAGGATAATGAATGTGGAAATACAACTGAAAACATGGCACTCAAAACTTAATCGGAAAAATATGCAGGACATCAAAACATCAGAGGGTATTAGGGGGCTGGCAAACTGCTTCTGCTGAGGTGTGTTTTATGAAGAGATACTGTCCCTGGCATAAGCAGTGTCTGCACTCTGACTGCACTCAGTTACTTTATCCTGAATTATGACCCATTAAAGCAGACACATGAATCACTGAACTGGATTACTGCAAATTATTTGCAGTGCATTTAGCTGTTACTTTTTCATAAAAGCAAGCTGCTGATGCCCTCTAAAAACCAGGATAAAAGACTTCTTCCATTTTTTTCTTGAAGCTTAAAGCCTTCAGTAATATCGGTCATTTATTTATTTATGTAAGAGAGCAACTTATATTATCACAGCTTTTTACAGCCTAATAGGACATCCTAATTTGATGTCTGAGAATATTAACATGTATTAAATAATTTTAATAATTCAGTTTTAATTTTAAAATTAAAAGAAGAATATTAAAAAATCAGGGAGACTTTTCCAGTATCTTAGGAAAAACATAGCATAATCAGAACAATAGTGCTGAACAGACTTGTAGCCATTAAATATACTTGAAAGAAGTATGCCACTTTCTTTATACACAAGCAAACAGGAAAAAGAGCAAAAATAATATACCAGCATGAGGAAGTAGATTTTTAGTACTTCAACTCAGACTGGAGAAACAACACATGTGTTGTCAAGGAGGATTTATTTTCTTTATACAAAAAACCAACTTTGCATATATGTATTGTATATTAAGCTATTGTTCTAACACTAACAGTTTAATCATGTGAGCAGGCAATTTTGTAATGCGCAGTTTGCTGAAGAAAAGTTTAATTTAATAATCTCCAGCTTGACAATGCAAGTTGAAGTTTTTTCTAGAGATGTAAAACGACTTTTCAGAATATTAACTCCTGTAAGTGAAATACACAGTAAAGAAAAATTGGTTTTCATTTTAATCATATATAATGCAATGTATGCAAGCATTTCACAAAATATCCTATGGTACCAAAGAGTTGAAGAAATTAGTCATATTATGTTAAAATAATAATAAAAACATAGTTTAAAAAACAAAACAAATAACCCACATTTCAATAAAACATTTTAAATTTCTTTTTTCTCTCTTACACCCAAGAATGGTTCCGTGAAGATACACTTTTTCACCAAAAAAATAGCTGTTGTAGTTCTGGGAAAGGGAAAACTTTCCCATATGTATTTCACAACTTATTACCAGCTGTTTCTGTATTGAGGTACAAAATCTGAAACAACAGCAACAAACAGAACATACGTAATCTGCACTCATGCACGACTTACGCCGTTCAATCTAAATGGAATTGGAAGGGAGGGTTCCCAGGTAGCATGAATTAAACAAAATGAAGGATATTTACTTCTCCTATGTAAAACAGAACAAGACTCCTTGCTGTCATGGCAGAAAGCTCAGCAGAACAAACCATAAAACCTCATGGTCTTTGTGAATTGCTGTAGGGCCTTGCAATCATGGTGGGCACTTTTTCAGTAATCACTGATGGAATAAGATAAAGACTTCATTTTGAAAGGCTGCATTTTCTATAATGGGATCATTTCCTCCACAATCCTTTCCTTTTTCCTTCTCCCTGTGCTCTCCCCTAAAATATCTTTTCCATATTGTCCAATACAGATAAAGACACAAAAAATTTATATGAAAGAATGTTTCATATCTGCAAGAGGACTCCTTTCAAGCATAATATATAGTATAAATATTCTTCATGAAAAACAGCAAGAAAAAGAAGAAAAAGTGGGTGTTTTCTGTCTTACAGATAGATAGCAACAAAACAAATAGCAAAGCTTTTCTACATGGAGGTAGCTAAGAGAAGCAATTAATTTTAATTAAAAGCAAAAAATCAACTAATTAATACACATCAGTTTTTTCAACAAAGGAATATCCATAAGAAATTAAAAATTGAGAACACATGTTAATTTGGTGAAATGGAAGAATATGTGTACCACAACTGCTTCAATAGAGAAGTAAGAAAAAGTATGCTGATGCATAGTACCTTCATTTTCATATGTCAACATTGCCTGTTATGTGGACATACTCATTACATATGAGTAGTATGATTTCTTTTATTCTCACACTGTTAGAATCTAAAACTATTTTTTGTAAATTCTGTTTGTCTAATATTAAAAGTATACTTCAAATAATCCTTCAGTAACATTTCTAGAATTTTCTAGAGTTAATAGTTCCAAGAACTTAATGCCTCAGTATTAACAGCAATTTACCTTCTAGCAGATCCCCACCTTAAAAAAAATTAAAATACAAGTATATCCAATGGATGAGACTCTACAATGGGAGAGAAACAGCTAACTATCTACTCTTTGATACCATTAGCTTGCAATAACTTGGTTCTTTAGATATGTAAGATAAGGCTATAGTGCTAAACCACATTTGATATATTAGGACTAACTGGGAATTTTTTTGGTGTGATTTCTACTGTGTTACACAATAGAAACCCATCAAAACCTCTATATTCTTCCTGCTGTAAGCAAGAAACATTAGATGAACCTATTTTTTGCATAACTCTCGCTGTGAGCTTGATTTAGACACCTATCTAGCATATTCATAAGGATTTTTATATCACTAAGTGGTGAAAAAAGGAAGAAGATTTACGGGAGGAAAGACTTTTCTTATTTATTAAGATAAGACTGAACCGGAAACTCTTCCTTACATTATAAACAGCTTTTGAAAATTCCTGGTGTGATCTCGAGATTTAAAGGATATTGGAAATTCTCATAAAGTCCTGAATTTTTTATTAAACAGTATCAATACATTAAGTGCTTGAACATATCCCTAAGGAAATTACCAAATAAGATATTTATACAAAAGGGAAAAATAACAAAGTCTTATTTTCTCCAGTATTTTGTGCTTTTCTCCAAGCAAAGCTTAACAGATCAGTTATACCTGCCTTCCCCTCAACCCGGGAAAGGGCTCTTTTAATGTTTGGTTGATATTGATTCTCTCTTGGGTCTTACCACTACTTCCTGATAAAGTGACACTGTTATCGTTGAGATTTTCACAATTCTGTTGACTTTGGATGAAACTGATAAAGGATCAAAACAGTATTATTTAGTGGGGCAAGAAACAGAGGGAGAAACGATAGGGATAAGGAGAGATGAACAGACTGACTACTCAGCAGTCAAGTGTAAAAGTTTTGCCTTCAAGTTTGAAAAAATCAGACTGAAAAAATGCCCAGACCTTTTAAGAACTGAAGTCATTCCAGAAAGAAATGTTTTAATACCATGTAAAGAAGACTTACTCCTGAGATGTAGATATACAGCAAGAATGTTCCCAACTCTTAAAGGCAAAATATTATAATTTGGAAGGAGCTGTGAATCAAGTCATGGCATCAACCTATTCTCTCTCTGAATTTTATATATGAATAGCTTGACCACTTGAGAACTTACTTTTCCACAACCTAAAAGAGGAAAACACCCTTTGGTGAAATTCATCATTTAACAGGTACCTCAGGAGACAGCTTCTTACACCTATCATCACCAAATTTGAATAAACTGTTATACAGCATTTCTAATGGTGGTTTATTAAGATGTGAACTGGAAAAAGACCCTCACATAAATCATCATCTCCTTTTAGGCAACGAATTTTTGCTAAATATGCCATGGAAGTATTTGTGTAAATTTACAAATATTATCTGGAATATAAGTAACCATTATGTAATGGGCCAAAAGTAGACAGTTTAGGTAATCAAACCATTGTTTCCTTAGCTCAAGTCAGCATTTTATTTAAAACAAGCACTAACAGAAACAAGTCACCTTTTGTTAATGTCCTACTTTAGACTGTATAAGCAAAGGACAAATATCCTTATCTGAACGCATGGCAAGCCAGTTCATCTCCCACAAGCCCTACAGATCAAGCCTGCAGGTGGATATAACTATGAAGGAAAAAGAAGGCACTGCAGTTGTAGAGGTAACAAGATCCTGTACTGTTGAAGCTTTTGTAAAGCACAGAGGTCTACTAAACCAGGAACTTGCATGTATCTTGCCAATATATTTCTTCTACGTTTCTGCTACATTTGGGAAAAAAACCCCACTTTTATTTTACAATCTTTTACAGTAATAACTGGAATTACAGTGAGAAATTAGTGTCAGGACGCTATATTTCATAGCCAGAGAGTGATGTAGTTCACAATGCTGTCACTGAAAATAAAGAGGCAGCTGGAACTATTCATACCTTCTGTTTTCAGCTGCCTGGAGACCTCAGTTCACCTTTTCGTGCTATTTGACATTTTTAGATTATCTTTTTTACTAGAGATGAACAAACCCCACCCTCTCAACAAGGTAAAGTGAAACACCAAGGAACACAGAAAAAGAAAAAGCAGTTGCTAACTTTAAGATAAGCAATGCTGGAAATACATGATGAGGTCTTTTTACTGGCATCTCTTCTAGATATCCCGAACAAAATGAACAGGTTCTTGTTCAAATTGACTGTATTCCTTTGAATATTCTGGTCTTAGGTCCAGAAAACAGTAGAAGAAATCTAGAAAAATGTCAAATCTGATATTAGTAATGCAATGTACAAATCCTTCCTATTCATGGGAATTTAAAAATCCGCAATTATCCCAAGAGGCATAAAAGAGTGATCTCATCACCACATTCACATTTACAATCTAGCATGTACTCAAAGATTCATTGTTAGATTTAGTCTGTAAGACTTCTTGAAAACTGATGTTCAGCTTTTCTTCTTAAAATAATACAGGCTGGTTTGATTATTTATATAAAATAAATCACCACTGATCTATACAGACTGTACAAAACCTACCACGAGCCTAAATATGTACACTTCTGAGTTTAAGCTTACCTGCTTTGAGTTTGTTAAATAGAGTTTTGCACCCAGATTTAAGATCTGCAACTTTACAAGGTCGTCTTCATTAGTGAAACTCTTGGCTGTCTTTCTCAAAACATCAGGTGCAATCTTTGGAACCCGTTCACAGTACTCGCCGATGAGCCAGAGAATGCTGGCTCTGGCAACCGGAACCTGAGAAAACATTGCACACTCCAAGTTAACACAAAGACGATGTGTATACTTGCACATGCCTGTGTTCAGTAACAAGTTAAAGAAAATTATGTTTAAAAGCAGTGGCATACAGGAAGCACAGACTTAAATTAAATACCATTCAATACAGCCACCGAGGCAGACTGATCATTTGTATATGTGTAAGATACAAACAGAGCAGGAACAGAAACACAGGCAGAGAGAAGTGATATTTTCATGTTCGTAGTGCAGTGGCGGCAGTTGGGATGAGAATCCAAGCCTTTGAGGTATGGTCAAGAATTCTAGTCACCAGGTTATGCTAAGCACCACGTAGAAACAGAGCAATGCTTTTCATGATTATATAGAAACGTTTTCCAACTATACAGCTTGTTTAAATCCTGACTATCTACCTTTAAAGCATAAGAATTTCTTTACGACTATCGCTATCTTTCCTTCATTTTTAAACATATTAATATTTTTGCAAATGTCCAAGGCCAGCTGAACACAGAATTTAGCAGAGGCAGGTTCTCAACTTCTGAATAGGATCTAACTCCTGAACTGCAAATACTCTGACCAGAAACTTCACACAGGTCGTACTGCTTTGGAGCTACTTGACTGTTTTACTGGAAGAACTGGCAGTAGCAGTTTTCAGATGAACTCCCAGTGTATGGCGCTAGCATCAAAAGTATAGCACTGTCACAGGTGGAGGGGAAGCAAAATGGAAAAGCACAGAAGGAAACAGAAACACATACTCCATGCAAACTTAAAGCTATAAGCAGTCAGGAGTTAAATGAAATAATATATACATGCTCTTCTCAAAAGGTGAGCTAGCCTACATGACCTGGCAGTCGAATTAAAAACTGCATCTGTTACGTAACTCCTTGAAAATACCGTTTTCCTTCCATGAGAGGAAGGAAGGTCGTACAGGATGAGAAAAATCTTCTGGGCAGAAGCATGTTTTGCATAGCATCTACAGACTGTGGTGCTCTCACATTTTATACAGACTCTTCTTCAACAGATGCTGAGTTACTAGGGAAAAGACATAACTGTTCTATCAAATGACTGACTGTAGTTTAGTTAAAAGAACAGCTTACAACTGTAAGTGCAATTTCAGCTAATTTTGCTGGTTTTTCTAAGGTCAAAAATATCTGTACTAACACTTTCCATTACTCCCTACACGGCCACCTTTTTTTACTTACACTTAAACCACCATGAATTCTGCCTGAGGTAACATTCACAGGAGCAAAGCTTTAGAAATTCAAAGCAATTGTGGTTCTCAAAGCACTAATTCTTAGCACCTTTTATACATGTTTTCATTACTTTTCCAGCATATTCTATTTCTCAGGCCAACTGTTAAGTTTGCTACTCTATACGCACGTACATTTTGAAAGTATTGCTTTCCAGTTCCATTCATAAAATGTAACAAAGTAAACTATCAAGGTACCGGACAGCAATTCCTGAACTGTGGTCCACAGGCCTCAGCAAACAGCCCACTAAGTCACACTGAAGAAATACAAATTTCATGATTAAACATGTTTTCCTGCTCCAAAAAGTTTGGGAACAGCTCTGAATAAAGTTAACCTGCCAATATCTGCCTCCACACCCTGCACTGTTGCAAATGCACATGCCAACACAAATATAAACAGGCACATCACAGAGAAAACAGAGGTCTGCCTCTGCTGAAAGAGAAAGCAACCAGATCATTGAAAGGAAGAATACAGGAGTCCAACAAAACCAACAAATTCCCCTGAGCGATAAATGACAATTCTAAACATGGAAAAGGTATTTAAGGTAGAGGTAACATATTGAGAGTGGTATAATACAGCGATTTAACATACATAAATATTGAGACACACGTGAGGATATTGGGGGAGTTTGTGTATTAATAAAAAATTAAATGGCCTTGGAACTTAAGAGTGTGAGAGTGGGGAGCAAGCTACTGAACAACTGCTAAAACTTTAAATGTAGTCAGTATATGTTCTCCTGTGAAATGGTAAGACTGATGCTATTACTGTACACTGACTTCAGAAGAGAAAGAGGTTATTTCTAATGTTCCAAAGGTTACACTGCATTAAGACCTCACTCCCAATCTATTATTTTAAATTGGGCTAAAGAACAGTAATTGAGTGGTACATTAAATTTTCCAGTATCGGAGCAGTTGAAGTTGCCTGCTGTAAAGATAGATACCTCTAAATAAGAATATATAGGCAACTTCAGATTTCAGTTATGCTCGATTTCAGTTATGCTCGATTTATTTTTCTAAAATATCTAATTACAGACTTGTTAAAATATTAAAATTCTACAAGAGATCACCAAATACCACAGTTTGAGCAGGAGCCTATTAGAAACATCCCTTTTCCTACTGTCTTTTTGTAGAGGAAAAATAGCTCACAGAACACAGCAATTTCAGTAACAGCATTAATTACGAAAGACAAACATCAGTATTGTACATTTCCTAGTCAAACACAGTACTACACTTTAAAATCACAATTAAATATATTTAAATGTATTTAAGCAGTGTGCATTTATGCACAGTGTTTTACTCTTAGAAGTTTTTTCCCAGTTTGCAAAATGCAATTATTAGAGCAATAAAAGAGTTTTAGAATGTATAATGAATAGATTAAACACAGCCTAATTTGAAAAATACTGAAAATACTGACAATAGGAGAGAGATGAAATTTCTCATGAGACTGCTTTTTAACCAGGTTGTTAGCCTACTAAGTAAATATTATATATATATTAAAAAAATACAATTTTGTGCAACAAGAATCAATATCGATTAGTGACTTTTTGAATCAAACCCTGAGTCATTGAAGCCATTTTAATGAAAAGTATGTGTCGAACTCATGAACCCAATGTTTCTGCGTCACTGGATTCATTTGGGGTCAAAATCACACAATATATTCAGACTTCTTTTTCCCTGTTTAAGTCTTCCAGTTCTTAACCATGTAATATCAAGTGCACGATCCTGCAGATGTTGTTTCCAGGGCATTCAAAATAACAAACAAGAAATGAAGCCTCTTCTAGACCTTCACTGCCTTTTCCAGTATAGCTTAAGTAGGGACCTTGAATTGACAAAAATGCAGGAAAGAATACTTTCATTATTCAGCCCTGCTCTGCATTATCCTCGAAGGCAAACAGGATTGTAAATTACTTTGCCTGATGTTTTTTTCCATATGCCCTGAGCAAGTGGTTAAGTGCACTTTTTAAGCCTTAGTACCAGAAAGCAGTTTCTATTGCCATTTTAACCCATTACCTGCCTGGAGGAAAATATATAAATGGTTAAAAAATAAAATCCAGCCAAATGGTCTCCTCTCAAAGAAAGATTCTGGTTAGAAAGACATTACAAAGACCTTATAGATCACTCTAAGCACCACAATTCAAAACCTATTGTAGTTCAGCTCAAACCCTGTTATACAACATACTAGAATGCATACAGCTCAAAATTGCCATTACTGGTTATCCACATTTGTCACAAAATAAGGAGGTATAATTCACTGCATAAAGAAACTTCATTGCTAGCAACATTTTTTAACTTTACTTGGAATCAGAAAATACGAAGTTAATGGAAATGTTCGGATGGAAGCAAGAAGAAAAGGTACACAGGAAAGAACAGGAGTAAAAGACAAGTGATTTGTTGTTTTCAATGGTAGACTTTCAAGCACTTCTCTAATATTTGAGCCTCTACATATAAAATTCCTTTAAAAAAAGCTCTCCACTGATCACTGCAATCTCATATATAGTGTACAGGTTTTGTTTAAATTGTGGGGTGTTTTTTTTTTTCAATATGCATATTTGTTTCGAGTTCAGAGTAAAATGTCTGTGGTCACAACGTCCCAGAAGCCATGTATTCCTCTCAAATTATAAAACCTTACATAGATAGTAGAGCAAGTACAAAAGCGATCAAGTTATAAGAATTGTTCAGTAAGGCATTACGTAAATAAAGGTTTGAAAATACATTGTTAAGAGTGTACCCTAGGAAAAAAATGAGTCTAGAATTTGAAACTTGCAGAGCTGAAATACATATCAACATATACATTGTGATACCCTCCCAACACTGAAAGAAAGAAGAGCTTAAAGAAAGCAAGCCGCCTCTGCTGTTAATCCATATAAAAACATAGCAATAAGCAGGATTTATGCAGGAATACTGTAGAGGAACTCAAGTATGTTTTTGTTGGATGAATGGGTAGAGCAGTTTCAAAAAATTCCAGTTACCTACTCTACTAATAAGAATCCCACACCAAACCAGTAATTAGTAATTCTTAATTGCTTTCATAACTGATATGTTTTTTTCCAACATATTAAGCTCTTCAAAACTATATGCAACTATGTTATTTTTCCTCAGAATTTGCAAGTCCTTATTCTGTCTTTACCCCATCAAGAAGCATTCCTCTTCATCTCTAGATTAAAAAAACCTTCAGAATTCTCTCATATTCTAGAAGGAACTAGAGTAATTCTGTAATGAAAACCAAGGATGTTGAAATTCAACAATCAAAAGGAAAAAACCAAAATCTGCCTTAGTAGGTACTGTAAGATAAAGTTTGGAGAAAAATCACACCAGAACTACAAGATACCCATCACCCAGAAAGCAATCACTACGGGGTACAATGTACCATCATAAATTGTTTTTCTAAAATGAAAAAGGCAGAAACCAATTTGGAGACTACTGCAGCTTGTTTATATGAGGAAATGCATAAATGTAGAACACCATCAAGACACTCTGAGTAAGAGCTAATTCTTCCTAGGTTGATTTACATTCATTCATTGCTAAAATGAATTAAGATAAATGAAGAGAGGCACAGCATACTTTGGATGTAAACAAAAGTGCCTCATGTTAATCCAGTTTAATCAATGCAGTCTAACCAATCCACTTTAAAACTTAAATCAGATTAAATCTGCAAGTATTTGCACTTAGACAAATTCTGAAGCATTGGTGTTTTGCAAGAGATTTTCTAAGAGAGTAGACTACATATCTATATGACACATATTTCATGAGAGCATATTCTAAAAGCTTTTGAAAAAGCCCCTCTTCAACATCTTTGAAAATGTCGTTACTTACAGGGTGGGAAAGCAGTGTCATAAATAAAAAAGAACTAGATAATAGAAAAGACAAACAAAAACAGTTACAAGGGAAGGCAATGATTAGATGTCCCACAGGGACCTACAGGGGAAGCTGTGCTGTTTGACAGATTTCCAAGTAACCTAGAAGAGGGCTATCTAGTGAGGAGACAGTCTGCTGACACAGTATTATTCAAGGCAATATAAACTAAAACAGAGCCTGAACAGTTGGATGACTAACCAGTGATACTTAAAAATTGCGGAGACGTGATGCAGCTGACCTTCAAACATTAAAAACAGGACTTGGGGAAAAAAAAAAGCCACACATACTGATGAACCCCAAACTATTTTTAGGGAATAGTATCTTGGAATCATTAATATTTTCAGAGAATTGCAGATTTAAGTCCATGTTCTGCAAAAGTCAAATGGCACACAGCCCCAAGAACATGAGATAAAAATTACAAACCAACTAATGTTGCTTACATCATTACACAAAATTTCTCCTTCATACTCTGATTACTGTGTGCACTTCTGGCCACTCCAGTTCAAAACCCACACAATTAGCAGAAAAGCAGAAGAGAAGAAGGAAAAGCTGATCAGAGATATGGAATATTAGTAGAGATTAGAGTTTTTAGATTAGTAATCATGTTGATATGAGTAGCAAACTCAAGCTTCCAGTCAGTGGCTGAGAAGGTACACTGCAGGAGCATAATGATGAATTTGCTCTTAACTTGAAATCTTTCTCCCTAAAGCATCAGTTTTTGGTACTATTGAAGATGAGACTATTAAGAGGACTTTTGGTCTCAACCAGCATCATCCATCTTTAAAAGGCCTTTCACATATCCCTGTTTTTAAAACTCCCATTATTTTAAAACTACACAGTTGAGCCTACATCAGACTGAACAACTAGCACAAACTAGCATTCCTTAGATTTCTGGCCCTCAATTTACCAATTCATTAAACTGTAAAGGACAACAGTGTTATTTACACATTATTAGCTAAATAGAAAGTTTAATAATTTCAATTATTCTTTTATTTAGTATCTTCAGAACGCCATCAGATACGCATTTCTCAGTTTCAACTTTTCAAGTGTGTGGAGGAAAGTTCGATTAAGCTGTACTATGCACAAGTACTTAAATATCAGACAAAGATCTCCTAGATCTTTGCTTGGACACCCATGAAATGGAAGTTCAGTGTAGAAGTGATAATATACAAAAGCAAAGGAAGAAAAAGAAACACTCCTTTCAGATATGTAGGAAACAAAGAGCAAACTCAAATGGATGGAGTCCAATGCATCACTGGATGGAGTCTTAACCTTTAACCGTAAATGAAATTCAGTTGTCTACAGGAGCTGAGTAGTATTAAATTGAACTTCCTAGTATTTTTACTTTTTGTCAGATACATTTAGCTTACTAAACATCCCATCACTTTCTAAATGGCTTCCCTACATGACAATGAAGACAAGAAGGAAGACAAGATGAAGACCAGAATTACTTAATTTCAGAATAGATGACCTGAAAGAAACACTGCTATGAAAGATTTGTAGGCATCTTATCATTGAAAATCACAATCTCAGGCTATCAAAAGTTTAATTTATAATAACCTGGATGAAATAAATTCAGGCACCAACCCAAAAATGTGTTCCATCCAGTTTACACTGATGTTTGTTTATTTTACTGGCTAGGTCTTCATCACTTAGCTAAATTAAATCATGACAGAACAATGAAAGTATCTTTTATTACCTTAAGTACTTTTCCACTTAGTTGAACTTAATTCTGTTCATGCTTGCAATTGTTTTTTATATTGTACTGAATTAATTTCAACTTTAAGGACCAAAAAATTTCTTTGGCCACACTCTCCCATTCTCCAATTATTTTCAAGTTAATTAAAGACCATATAATTTGGCTGCTTCTCCTGTGTCCAAATGCAATAAGTTTAAAAACACTGGTATGCTTTTTTGTACAGGAATAGGGTAGGTCCATCAGTTTCAATCATAATAGCAAAATGAGCTCAGAAATCCTTTCCACGAAAGAAAAGGTTAGGGGGAAAAAAAATCTGCATAAATATATGTGCAGAAAGATAGGTGTGTGTGTATGTATATTGCATGTCAATATAATAAGCCTCAGGAACCCTTGCTTTGTGCATTTACGTCTTATAGCAGACAAAACCCTAGGTAACTGTGTTATGTTCACTCACAACCTCCCTTGACATAGTAAGATCAACATTCAAAATACATGTACAGATCTCAGGAATAGCAATAATGCTTTATTAAATGTTGACATTTCAAACTCAGATCCTCAGTAACTATAAAATCCAAATATCACCTTCCCAAACACGTGAGAATACACTTATGCTTCTCAGAACTACCTGAAGGGCTTGGGTGGATTGGACTAGATGACCTCTAAGGATCGCTTCAACCCAAACAATTTTGTGATTCTGTACAAGAAATACATTCACTTTCAAACATAATATTTACAAGCTATTTCAGGATAATGATGAGCTTCTTCCAAATTTACTCTTTAATCCAAAGTCCTACACATGCTGAGGAAGATAAATTTCCAGAAGTTATTATTTTAAAATTGTGTGAAAATGTAAAACAAAATGTACAATAATAATCTTGGAGAGCCTCCAGCATCGATATCACTGCTTCCTTCTTGGATAAGAATTATAATTCAGATTCAGTTTCTGATTTTTAGTTTATTCCTATGACTCTGTTCCAGAGACTTGTCTACTACTACTTACCATTTTCTGGTATTTTGTACAACCTCATTATTTGAGAGCATGAGTATGTCAAATTCAAGTGCTGCACATTTTTTTTTTTTTCCACAATTTAACTTTTAAAAGCATTTTCTTATTCAGAAAAATTCTCTCAGAAGCATTAATTGTATAGATGAGCTACAAAACTCTTTTGAGTGTTAAACAAAGTACTTTGGAAAAAATATTTTATCTTGTACAGTATGGGGAATGAAGGTGACAAACTCCTTTGGTAAAGTACCAGAGCATGTGTACAGTAAGATTATACACAATTCATGAGACTAATTATAAAAATATTGCACAAATTTTCTGAAAACATAGTTGATTATTATAATATAGGCAATGCTTATTTGATATGTAATTAGCAGCTGTATCTTATAACCTCTTTTGATTCTACATATGAACAATCCAATAAAATTATGTATTTCTTACATCACTTAAAATGTGTGACCATAATCTCTTAGTGTCAGTAAGCATGAACTGAGAAGACTAGATTTCCTTTTTTAAAAATAAATTCCAAACTTTGCCAAACTCAACTATGGAAAACAGGTGTTTCACTGATTTAGAAACTATTTACTGCTCCATCATCAATGAAGGTGTAATTACATGAAACTTAATAATCCTATTTATAGCATCCGCAGAAAAGTAACTATTGACGGATCAAATTCTGTCATCTTTGGGGTATGATGCAATATGCAGCTCTTGGTCTTCAGCCCTACACTATAATTTAAAACAGACCATGAAATGTTTTTTCAGTAACTAGGACTGTAAGGAGAAGTTGGGAAGCAAATATTGATGTACCTAAATATCAATTTAATCTAAGGACAGATAATAGGCAGTAACGCAAATTTCACTGTTAAATGTCACA
This sequence comes from Hypotaenidia okinawae, assembly GCA_027925045.1. NCBI lineage: Eukaryota > Metazoa > Chordata > Aves > Gruiformes > Rallidae > Hypotaenidia > Hypotaenidia okinawae. The sequence goes on along the minus strand of BSDF01000005.1, from coordinate 29,081,790 downwards.
GAATCTTTAATACCCAGAAGATAAAAATGCAACTTCAAGGAACACTGCAATGTTTCTTGAACACTGCACAGCACCATTTCTGTTACCACAGGTGGTCAGATGATTTGGGAGTAGGGAAAAGATTTAGATTTTTTAAGGTCAGACCAGTAAAACAGGCTGAAAATCCTCAGGTTAAGTGCCACTTTGCCTTTATTTTCATTTTAACCTACCCACTCCACATTCTAAACCTGCTGTTTACTTTGGCTTAATGGTACTACAAATACTCAACACTCCAGGTACGTCTTTCAAAATAGCTTCTCGGATCTAGGGCAAAAATTGATACCATCTGATAGCTTCTATTTCCTCTTCCTTAAGACCATGAAAAATGATATTTTAGTGTAAAAAACCCCCAAACCCACCCCAAAACCAAACTTGCATTTATGTAATAAATCTATTACTGCTTATGACCTAAGTTCAAAGGAGGTGGCATGATTTTTATCAGTGAACAAGGAAAATTATAGTCACTGTGCACAAATACTTACTGTAATATTATCCAAGAGTTTGGCCATATGCTTAATAATTTCACCATGGTGTGCTGGCTGGGTTTGCAGCAGTTTCTTAATGACAACAACGCTTTCAGCAACCACAATTTCTGTTCAAGACAAAACAAATTATTAATTTTAAAAGCATTTATGCAGGAGAAAAAGCCATAAATAATTGATTGTAAAAGATGTTATCAGCTTTCAAAATATGCTCTGCAGAACTGAATGTTATTTACTTGGTAACAAAGATGTAAACCACTCTACTAAGTAATACAAGTTCAGCTTCCAGAATCAAGTTATAAGCACGAAAAAGGACAGAGAAGCACTCTAATTTAAAAATATCATTCTATTACATACTTCTTTTGAAATTGCCTTTTAGTAAAGCCACACTTCATAGTTTTCCATTTCCAATTGAGAAACAGCATGAAAAACATCTGTTTTTCACTGAAATTATGGATATTAGTACGTAATTTTTGTCTACATTAAAAAAACAAACACTTGCTAAATTTTCAAAGAAATGTACATCCCTAAAAGTACCAGCTCCTTCGTAAACAAGAGAAACCTGCACTTTAGTCTCTCCCAGGTCTGTAACCTGATCTCTAGTAGACTCAAATTAAGCTTCTAAATAGCAAGCTGTTGTAAGATTTATGCCAAAGTCATGCATTGAGTGCTTAACTGCTGTAGCAAGTAATATTCACAGCCTGATCAACTTGTATGAAATGTACGATTTTTGAAGCTGAGAAAAACCCACTAGTGTAGAGGTAAGCTTCTGTGCAAGGGTAAACTCATGCTTCAAGGAAAGATGAAGAAAAGTCAAACACGGTCAAAGCTGAAACCAAAACTAAGACCTCTGTATTAATTCAATGTAATTGTCATTTTCATTTATACATAATGAAAACTTTCATTTATATTATAATGAAGCAACTATTGTTACTTCTATCAATGTTTTAAAAAAAGAAAAAGACTAACTACCATTTGTTAAACATCACAGAGGTATTTCTACATGTCAAGAGGTAATCTGACACAGGGACCATGCATTAAGGAATGAAGCAAGCTGAAGTTTCAAAAGGAAAACATGCGAACAAGACCTCTATTTTAAAAATGATTTATTTTAGAATAGCAACTTCTTCCTGGAGAAAGGGTCTTCAAAAGCTCTAACTATGTATCATTATGACATAAACCCCTGAAATGCTTAAATTTTAGCTTGTAGCTTTTTGTGTCATCCTTTGTTTGATGTGACATCAGTTATTTTTCTAGACTAATTTCCTGAAGCAAGGTTAATGTCTACTTTACATATGTCAAAGTCTTCCACAATCTTACACACCAATTTAATATAGATTGTGTTTTACCAGATATTAAAATAAGAACATGATTCCCAGAATTTTGAAGTTACAATCTGGAATATACTTAGAGTGGGGGACATTATAATGACAACCTTCACCACTGAGTGCTCCATGGTATTACTTAAAGAGAATGTTTAAGCAAAATAAAACTGAATGAAAAAAACAAGTGCACATTAAGTCATTATTAAAAACACCTGTTGAGAATGTTGAACTGATAATGATAAAAATGAAGTGTGATAGATGGAAGTGTAAGCAAAGGAACTACTTTAATATAAGCTGTGGTAGCAGAATTGTAAGCAACTAAATGTGTATGGTTCCTTTTATATGAGTCTAGATACCAAAAATAGAAGGTACAAACAAAAGTAAAATGAATTTGTGTTAGAAGGACTGACATATTCAGCAAAAAGGAGAGGCTTTCCAAGCATTCTTTGTACAGATGAAGAATCCCAAAAGAGCAAGAAATAAAAGACACAAACTTAGGTTCAAAGGCAAAAACAAACCCAAAAAAAAACCCAAAACACAAAAGGGGCAGATAAAATTGGCATTCTGAACAGGCATTAAAATTGTCAAATGTAACTGCTAGTATTATCAAAGGTGAACTGCATCCAAGGCAACGAGAAATGAAAACAAGGATTTAAAAAGTGTATGAATTATACCCATACATAAAAGGTAAATAAAATTCTTAAAATAAGGACAAAATATAGGCTTTACCTATAAAGGAGACTACATGAGGTTACGGCAAGTTCAGTTTTCATAAATCATCGTAAAAATCTTAGTATAAAGTTCAGTTCTAGCTTTCTTCAAACAATTTTGATGCATTACGCAAATTACTACTCTGAGTAGGAAAAACCTCTGAAGCGCCTGGAGCAGAACATCTCAAAAACATAAAATATATTCAGTCATACAATGTTCCATTTTCCAAATAATTATATATATATTTTATATATATATAAACAATTTGTTGGGGGGGTTTATATACATCTCTCACTTAAATATATGTATTAAATATATATATTTATATATAACCCCCTGCCCAACAATTTAGTGTACAGTAACTTGTGGGGCCTGAATTACAGACATTTCTTGTAATTGAGGATTTGGCCAGATTATAACAGAAACTCAGAAAAAGACCTCAGCAAGGGCTGTATTATCAGAGAACATGCAAAGGCTGCATTCTGAAGTAGTACATTTGTTACCATTGATGTTGAGTCAAATTTTCTTCTACTTACATTAACTGATACTTGCAGAAACTGAAACACTCAACTGAAGACTAATTCATCCACAGGCTCTAATTTGTGTAATCACTATTTCTAAATGCAGAAAAACTGCATCAAGTGTTTTTTTGAAAGAATATACCAACTGACTCTCATAATAAGGGCATACAAATGATTAAGTGCATGCCTCAGCAGTTTGCAGATGACACCAAACTGGGTGGTGCAACTGACATATCTGAGGGACATGAAACTGACCAGGGGGACCTGGACATGGTCAAGAAGTGGGTCCATGTGAACCTCATGAGGTTCAATAAGGCCAAGTACAAGGTCCTGCACATGGGTCAGGGCCATACCTCACTATTAATACAGGCTGGGAGGATGAAGGGATTGAGAGCAGCCCTGCTAAGATGGACTTGGAGGACCTGATGGGTGAGAAGCTCAACATGATGCAGCAATGTGTGCTTGCAGCCCAGAAAGCCAACTGCATCCTGAGCTGCATCAAAAGAAGAGCGATCAGCAGATCAAGGGAGGGATTCTGCCCCTTCATTCTGCTCTAATGGGACCCCACATGGAGTGCTGGAGGCCTCAGGACAAGAATGACATGGAGCTGTTGGGAGTGAGTCCAGAGGAAGGCCAAAAAGACCATCAGAGGGCTGGAGCACCTCTCCTATGAGGAAAGGCTGAGAGAGTTGGGCTTGTTGAGTCTGGAGAAGAAAAGGCTCCAGGGAGACATTATTGCACCCTACCAGTATTTAAAGAGGGCTTTTAAGAAAGATGGGGACAGACAAGGGGCAATGAGTTTAAACTAAAGCAGGACAGATTAAAATTAGACTCAAGGAAGAAATCTTTTATGATTAGGGTTGTAAAATGTCCAGATTCTAGGCCAGGTTGGATGGGGCTCTGAGCAGTGTGATCCAATTGAAAACATCCCTGCTCACTGCAGGGGAGGGTTGGACTAGAGGACCTTTAAATGGCCTTTCCAACCCAAATCATTCTATGATTATTTCTATGATTTCATACAATTCTATGATTATTTGGGTTATCTGAAGGTTACACAAACAGTTAAAACTACAGTTAGAAGGCAAGTACTTGAGCTAAATATCCAGACAAACAATAAGTTTCTGCCTTTCCCGGCTGCCTGAAGTCTTAAGCTTTTACCTGCTTAATTTTTCTACCCTTTTAGCGTAAAAGAACCCTGATATCACATTAATACAGATAAACAGAAGACTACAAGGACCTGGTTTTCTTTTGTGACATTTTAACAGTAATTCCAGTAGATAGGTAGTAATTACCTGATGTACTAACAGTTCTGGCAATTTCACAACTTCCCTGTTCAAATTTGTAGACGTAGGCAGGACACATCCTACGAATATGCTCATATTCTCTGTTAGCCATAACATGCAACTTTCAACAGAAAATCAAAGTCTCCCATGTGAAAAACCCCTGCAGAATCTCTAGTATATGCAGTACAGACAAAAGAAACTTACCATAATCCCATCTCACACATATATATATATATGACTTTTATGTCATAGCAGGGCCAGAGGTCAGTTAAAATTATCACATTCCTTGCTTAAAGGAAATGCATTAATCAAATGCTAAATGTCACATCAAAGCTAAAGTAGCTTTTCTTTTTGTACTTCCTTCAGTCGATGAGGAAGGAAAACAATTCCCAGACCTCAATGTGGTTTCCAGAAAAAAAGGGAAGTAGAGAATTGTTCTTGAAGTTTGCTTTGTGATTTATGAGGGCTTTGTTTCAAGTCAAGTTTCCCCTACTCAGGGATACTGGGGGCTACGGTAAAAAACTCCATTTGAATCACAGAAGCACATGCAGAAACTAGAAAGGTCAGTAAGACACTGAAAGAGCTCTGTGAAGAGTTATCCCAGCTGGACCTGACTACTCTAGAGATTGTTTTATATAAAAACACTCAATCTCTCAGTATCCAAGTTCCAGAAAGAATAATGACACGTATCCTATGCCAGATATTATGCATGTTGGGTTCTATCTACAGTATAGGCCTTTCCAGAACAAGAACATAGAATGAGAATGTGGTTTTGTCACAAGCCTGTTTTTCAGACTTCTGTTTTGATTAGGAAGAATTAATTTGGTCATCTCCACTTTTCCACATTCAAGTGAATTCCCCATAAGAAAAAAAACAGTGCAGAGAAAGCAGAGTCAACTCAACTTCCTGGGACCTCAGAGCCTGCTGGATTTACCAGCTTGGGCTTCACACTATGCAAAGATAACAGAACTACTTCCAGGCTTCTAACAATCAAGGAAGAAGTAGCACAGCAAAAAGATTGCTTGCACACTCTAAGGGTGAAAGTAAGAGGAAAGCAAGACTCTGAAATCTTTTCTACTAGACATGTTCAATCTCTTTTTTTCTTACCATGCCCCAAACCCTTCTATGTTCAGTAAGCTGTGACTATCATTAATTTCCTGCCACCTGCCTTAAAGTATCATGTAAATTATGCCATTCTATTCATTCCTTGAAAGAAGGAATAAAGACACTGCGGCTATGGTAAAGCAATTTGCCAGCTGCCAGGTTTAAAAGATCCTCAATATATCCTTTGCAGTCTTACAGAACAGTAAGTACAAGAAGATAATTTTATTTGCTAGACAACTACTTAGAAACAGTCAAGAAAACTAATCTTGTTGAGACAGACCTTTGTATACATGCACATGCATGTGTGCGTGTGTATATTTACGTGTATATATATATGGAATTACTTTGAAGAAGTAATAATTGAGAAGCTATGATAAAAAAGGCCTTTTCCTCTTACCTTGGTTCCTTCTTAGGAAAAACAAACACAAAGAAAGAAAACCAAAGAAGGATTAAGTAAAAACCTCAGTATTCTGAAGTGAAAGGTTATGTAAGATGGAAAAAAACATAGGGGATTTGCACATGCTGAAAGGAGCTTACTGGCCTAGGGCAAAATTGCTAGTAGAATTAAGCAGAACCAAGAACAAGCTTTGACACTTGTATTTTCAATATGGTCATAGCTGAATGTAATATTAAAAAGTGCATTGTGTAGACGTGGCCTTGTAACACAACATGGGACAGTATTTTAAACACAGCTGATAACCAGAAAAACATGGACATGAAATCTGTAGCACTAGGAATACATACATTAAAGCTACCAAACTATACACTGAGGCCTCTCAGGAATTTATGATATAAGGTGAAGTGGGAGAGAAGGAAGACACGTAGTTCATAAACCAAGTAAGAGAAAGCTCTGAGCGTACTAGTGGGTTACAGAATGAGTGTGTGCTGTCGAAGTGGTGTTTCTTAATAAAGGCCTTCTTAGTATTACCGTGAAAGATATGTCCAGTAGCTATGCAGAGGAAATAAGGCTGCTTTTCAAAGCTTAGAGTAGATCCTACCTGTGAATATCTCTTAGTTACTCCAGGCCACCCCAAAACCACACTTTTCCTCCATCCTGACATTATTACTTTTATCTAAGTATTTCTTGACTCTATTTAATATTTAACCATATTAATGTAGACTGCACATAATATAATAATCTTCTAACTCTCTTATTGACTTCTTTGCAACATTTATTGGTAATTCGTAAGACTATACAGTATTATCAGGTATTGATTTACAGTGCTGCACCTTGTTATTTAGTGACATGCAATTCCATTTCACTATATAAAAACAGACGGTTAGATCACAAAATCAAGCCAAATTAGGGGCTGTTTACCCTTAAACTATTTAAAATGGTTTTTTTTTCCAGTTAGGTGTTGATGCACTAAAAATAAAACATTCCAGGCTTTCAGCACCCTCTACAGGCAAATTGTTTTGATGCAACTTAACATATAAAACTATTGTCATTGATAATAATCACAACAGGACACTTGAATAATTATGGCATATTGAGAAAAAACAAGAAAACATGTAATTGCAGACCACTAGGAATTGATTTACTAACAAAAGAGAAAGTAAGCATCCAATGATTATGAGAGCCTTTTGAAGTGCTTCAGACAAGAAGCCTCAGAATCACTATTTTTATCCAATCATATAAGGTAAATTATTATAGAAGTCAACTCCTGTATAATTTTAACATGCTCTTTGTGCTTCTCATTAAGAAAAGGTTTAATTCATTCAGAAAACAAACAGAACATTTAGCTTACCATCCCTGTTGGACAGCAAACATACAAGCCCGTTAAGGCACGTGTCAGTCACTTCGGTGATGTTAGTTGCGCATCTGCCTATAGCCTGAATTGTAGCTGCAGCAAACTGTTTATCTTGGCTTTTCACATAAGTCTAAGGAAACAGGATTTTCATTAGTCAACATGTTTGTTCAACCAAAGACTTACCATATCATGCTCATAAAACATACTTATTCTAGAATAAACTCAACCTGGAAAGCTGCTCTGCATATTAGAAGTTACAAATTTTTCACCTCAGTGTCACTTTTAGAAGGCATTTTCTTGATGGCTTTGGTCACCCATGGCCATGAGAACTTACGATTTCAAGAAAGCTTGGGGCAGGGGGCAATTACCCAAAAACCAGCAATTAGTTTCTGTGCAAGGTTGGAGGAGTTGATGAGCTCTCTCTTCAGAGAGGTTTCACTTCATTTAACCAGTAGCATCTGTGAAACTATGAATAACCTACCTGCCTGAGAACCAGTACCTTTCAGAGAAATCCAGCCAGAGAACTGAAGCAATGAAAATAGATGTCATAAGCAAAGAGAAAGAAAGAAGGACAGACACTGTTTCACAATACAGGCAGAACATCTTGCTGATATATATACAGATATCGGAGAATATACTGTTTCATCAAATGAATGAAGTGAGGTTTGGCAACAAATGCTAATGGCCAAACATTGATAAAATTAAGACCGTATCATCTACCAACGTACAGTGTCAGTCAAGGTGGTAGAATTTGTCTGTAACAATTTGGATTGGTTTAATTTTACTCATCACTTTTTGTGGTAGCTGGAAGGAGAGTGAGAAACTGAAACTCCTTTCCACATACAAAAAAGCTCCATTATGCATTATGACAGTTTAATTTCCATTCCAAGAACATTCTATCCTGGAAAAGACTTTAATCTGAAAAATGCAAGATGAAGAATCTAGATGAAACGTCCAATAATGGCAAATGGCCGACAGAGTGTTTCATATAGAAAGAATACACTTTAGCACAAACCTGGAATTCTCGAAGCAGAGTCGATATGTTGGCTTCATTTGCTAAGTTTGTCAAGATCTCAAGCTACAAAAAAAAATAAATTATAAACAGTATGACATGTACACTATGTTTAAATTTTATATAAAATACAATACTACTCAAAATACCACTTGAAATTCAATAGAGCATACCAGATTTTAGTATAAACCAATAGCAGCATTGCACTCAGGAGTGTTCTCCCTGCAAATACACAAGGTTTTCAAAGCAGGACTCTAGTCATCCACTGTCTATGAGCTCTAGCTTTAGTGTTGCACCTGAGGGTGCTGAGGTAGCTGGTGGATGTGACTGCCAAGCTGCTCTCCATCATCTATCAGCAGTCATGGTCAACTGGAGAGGTACCAGAAAACTGGAGACTTGCTAATGTGATGCCCATCTATAACAAGGGTTGTAAGGAAGATATGGGAAACTACAGGCCTGTTAGCCTGACCTTGGTGCTACGGAAGATTATAGAGAACGTAATTCTGAGGATAATCGCAGAGCAAGTACCTGACAACCAGGGAATCAGGCCCAGCCACCATGGGTTCATGAAAGGCAAGTCCTGCCTGATCAACCTCATCTCCTTCTATGACAAGGTTACCCACCTAGTGGATGAGGGAAAGGCTGTTGACAGTCTGTCTCAACTTCAGCAAAGCCTCTGACACAGTCTCCCATAGCATTCTCCTGGAGAAGCTGGCAGCCCATGGCTTAGACAGGTACACTCTTCGCTGGGCTAAAAACTGTCTGGATGGCCAGGCCCAAAGAGTGATGGTGAATGGAGTTAAATCCAGCTGGCAACCAGTCACAACTGGTGTTCCCCAGGGGTCAGTACTGGGGCCCATCCTCTTCAATATCTTTATTGAAGATTTTGATGAGGGAACTGAGTGCACCCTCAGTAAATTTGCAGACAACACCAAGCTGGGGGAAGTGTTGATCTGCTGGAGGGTAGGAAAGCCCTCCAGGGGCACCTGGACAGGTTGGATCAATGAGCAGAGACCAATGGGATGAAGTTCAACATGGCAAAGTGTTGGGTCCTTTACTTTGTTCATAACAACCCCAGGCAGCAGCACAGGCTTGGGCAGGGTGGCTGGAAAGCTCGACAGAGGGGAAGGATCCAGGGGTGTTGGCTGACACTGACCTGAACATGAGCCAGCAATGTGCCCAGGTGGCCAGGAAGGCCAATGGCATCCTGGCATGTATCGGGAATAGCGTAGCCAGCAGGACCAGGGAGGTGATCATCCCGCTGTACTCAGCACTGGTGAGGCTGCACCTCAAATACTGTGTTCAGTTTTGGGCCCCTCACCACAAGAAATATGTTGAGGCCTGAAGCATGTCCAGAGAAAGAGAGGGGTCTGGAACACAAGCCTTAAGACAAGCAGCTGAGGGAACTGGGACTGTTTAGTCTGGAGGAGGTTCAAGGGAGACCTTATTGCTCTGTACAACTACCTGAAAGGAGGTTGTGGTGAGCTGGGAGTCAGCCTCTTCTCACAGAGAAGTGGCAACAGGACAAGAGGCGATGGCTACAAGTTTCACCAAGGTACCAGGTTAGGTTCAGGTTAGAAATTGAGAGAAATTTATTTATAGAAAGAGTGGTTAGGCATTGGAATGGGTTGCCCAAAGAGGTGGTGGAGTTGCCATCTCTTGGGGTGTTCAAGGAAAGGTTGGATGAGGTACCTAGGGACATGGTTTAGTAGGTAATATTGGTGGTAGGGGGACAGTTGGACTAGATCATCCTGGTGGTCTTTTCTAACCTTAAAGACTCTGTGATTGTGTATCAAATGGACTTGAAGTACTTGTGGCAGCATGGTTTCCAATGTCACACAGGCCTTAGCAAATAAGAACCATGTAACACTAAGAAGAAATTACAGCAATGACAACTACAGATGAGGAGAAATAAAGTGTCCACTATATACAGATGAAGTACAATAAAACAAACCCTTTAAACTTGAGAATAAAACACTTGCATCTGAGAGACTCCTCAAATCTTAAACATCAACACCACCAAACCATGAAAGGTCTCTCTACTCCTGGTGGACAAGTGGACGATACACAACACTTGGCCTATACTGTTAAGATGCTGTGCTTCTAGGCTGGTTTAACTTGGAAAAAAACCACCCAGAAAGAAAAGAATTCCAACACAACTTGAATGAGGTAAACTGAAGAGAGAGACAACTATGATTCTGTAAAAGGAAGTTGTGCCTCAGAAATCTGTTGGTATTTTTAGAGTTGGATGCACACAGAGAAGGATATTTAACTGATACAGGCCACCTGTACTTCAGAAGAAATTTGATAAGACCTGTCACCAAAGGCTCTTAAAGATATGTCTGGCATAGCATACAAAGCAAGCAGAGAAATGAAAGAGAGGAACGGGCTGAGAAAAAGAAGACTGTTTTACAGTACAGGAAGGCTATCCAGGAAGGCTATCAATAGAATCCCACAAAATTCTTCATTGGTCTTTTGCTTTTGAACGTATTCCTATATGAACTATGATGTAATGAGAAGACCTAACAACGTTTTCAGCTGATACTACAGTTTTCAGCAAAATGAAGACAAGGGCTAAGAGATTGGGTGACTGGTTGATAAAATGGCAAAAAAAAAAATCAACACAGATAAATATAATGTTTACAACTAGGGAAAACCCTTAACTTTACAGAAAAATTATTGGCTCTGAGGTGATTACTAGCAATTATAACTGAGAATTAGGGTTAATATATGTAACTCCATGAAAATATAAGATCAATGCTACAGCAGTGATCAAATCAGCATACTTGACATTGGGAGAGAAACAAAAACCAAACCAGAAACCTAAACAGTGCAGCATATGAAATCCAGGGTGCTTCTACATATTAAATACTTTCACGCATCCTCCTATCTTAAAACAGACAAAACTGAACTACAGGGGTGAGGGGTGGGAAAAAGCACAAGATTTTCTTGTGTATGTAATAGTGTATGTTGCCCCAAAACTTTTCAGCCACCAAGAAAGAACTGAGAAAAAGAAGGAAAAAACATAGCTTTTACTTCTCCACCTCTTCACCATTGTATTATCAATTAATATAGGAATAAAATAGATAAACTTTCAATTATTTCATGACTGAGTTTTCCTGGATAACATTAAGTCTTACTAGCATTCACAGCAGTTTTCAGACTCATTAAATGAGCTGATCTTTTTGCTTCCAACTGCTTTAACTTCACTAAGATTTAATACTAGACTTGGAAAAAGATGATGTGCTGAGCATGCCATTTTGGAATGCACAACTCTGCACATGTACTGAGTGCACAACATGGATACAAAATATAAATAAGGAAAAAACTATGTTTCTTTATGAAAACTGTACCTTCCTGTCCCAAATATAAGTACCTATGACAATCTATAGCAAAACAAGAGAAAACCCACATAATAGTAGACAATTTTTAAGCTATTGTTTTATCAAGGATTTTATGTCCATTAAAGACTAAGAATAGAGATGACAGCCTAAAACATGCACTGAGATGTGGCCTTGAGGAAAGTCTAAAGTATTTATATGTTGAATGCTGACTTCAAAGGGAGTCTGTGACTCTAAACACTCTCCCATTTTGCTCAGAGAAAGAGATTTAAACTCTTTTTAAGCTAACAATATCAAAAGTCACTGTGATTTCATTTCTCTTCATTTGAGAAGAATCTTCCTCCCATGAAAACAGTCGAACTCTAAATGTCTGGCTAGATAAAAATAGTAATGCTCTGTATCGCTGAAAGATACCAAAACTCGCAGTGGAAAACACAGCCTACCCGCCATATACAACATGGTAGAAAAAGAGAACTTAGAGATCGCCTGACAAGCCTGAAGGAAATTTGTAGACTTTTATCAAAGGCCACAACTCTACACTTCTTTTCAAATAAGGAACAGCACAGAATGTTGTCCCTTTTCAGCATAAGAAAATTTTACCTTCCTATTGCAAACAATTTGCCCAGCAGTATATAGACAAAATTGCTTTTAAACTCACCTTCAGTGTTTTAATCATTGTTGGATCAGTTGATCTAACATAGAAACTCTTCAGATAAGGTTCAAACATGCCCTGAAAAGCAGAACAGGCTTAAGTAGCTCACCTGTGTTTCATACAAAATGTGATTCTGAAGATTCTAAACAAGGTATACCTTTCTCTGAATTGACATGGTGGCAATATTTTGCAGAACGATATACTGCACCTCCCTAGAATTTGAAAAGAAAACCAAGAGTTACTCTGCAAAATTACAGATATATAGAATAATGCAACATGGAAAAGAAAGTCCTACTCAACTTGAATCTAAAGTTAGTTATGGATTTGTCTTGGCACAAACTATCAACCGACAAGTTTATCATCTGCTTTACAGGACGATGCAAAATTTCATTTTAAAAACTTCGATATGCAAAAAAAATCACTGACACTGGTGCAAGGGTGCAATGCCTCTTGTAGGCATCAAATCTTTGTCTTCTGGTTTAGCCCCAGCTGTCACCTGAGCACCACACAGCCACCAAGACACCCCTTCCCCCTGCTGGGATGGGGAGAAGAACAGGGAGACAAAAGCAAACTGTGTGGGTTGGGATAAGCACAGCTTACTGGGACAGCACAAGGAGGGGGAAGTATCAACAACAGGACTTTTAACAAAATATACAAACCTGGTAACACACATTTGCAGTTTCTCACTTAACAGTACAACTCAGACTGTACAGCTCAGAGCCATCACAAAGTCAGACTGTGCCCTCAAGTTGCACATCCTGGAGTCTCACCAACCCTCCTTGACTAGTTCCCTTTTCTACTGAGCATGATGTCCTATCATATGGAACACCCCTTTGGCTGGTGTGGGTCACCTGCCTCAGCTGTGTCTCATTTAAACTTCCAATGAAAACTGACCTTATTTATCCTAGCTGAATCCATGACACTTTGTTTAAACTAAAAATTTGTTTAAAGGATCACCATTCTTGTGTCCCCAGAAACAGGGCACAAAACCCTTACATTGTATTCACCATCTTGAAAAAATTTCAGGATGGCACAGCTGAGAATAAAAACACATGAGCTTTATCTGTAGCATGGAAATGACTGCATTAGTTACAGGAACAGCTAATCCTTACACAAGAATTGCCATGACTTTTTTGGTCTTAAATGTCCTATCCTACTAATCCTTAAAAAGGGACAGGGTCTCCTGTGACACTGGCAAGCTTATGGATCTATCAAAAAGCCCAACTATAACACGACAGACTTTGCCAAGATACAGACAACAGAATTATGCACTATTCTAACCAGAAAAACATTAACATGTTTGGAGGATATTCTCATCACTAACATATTAGTTTAAAAGCCTCAGCAGGACTCGGAAAAAAGATTTCTTAGTACTAGTATAAAGCTTTTAACCAAGAGAGTTTCTGCCACCAATTGCTTAAAAACTAATTAATAATTTATGCATAATTTTTCTGAATCACGAGTGTTCAAATTCTTTCATAATGCAAATCACACTGACTATGTCCTCTTACTCAAAACTGTCTAATAGCTTTGTGGTAATTACATCTGTTGCTTACAAAGAAAAGTAACAAAGGAGAAGTATACAGTATTTTTTTTTTGACACCTATTTTATGTAATTCTTACATAGGTACATGGAAATAGACAGCTGCACATGATGAATCAAGACTGGAAATTGCTATGAAATGCTCTTCCAGGCACTCTCACCCTAACTAGATTATAGCGTATTTGACATTCATTTAAAGGCCATAGGCACATAACTTCAAGGGCAAACAGCAAAAGCGTATTTCAAAGTGGCTCTAATAGCAAAAGTGTTTCACACAGACTGGTAGCAGAGAAGAAACAAGCCATTCAAAATGGGAAAATCAGAATACTAGTACCATTTTAAGCACTAGTTGAGGTACAGGAAAGATGTCACTACTCCTCTGATGAAATCTGAGTATAAATGAGCAATAAACAAAATGCAAAAATAACCTTTTCAATCTGTGAGCATGAGTTCAGTTCTATCTATTTCCTGTACGTTTGTCAAGCTCTTTTACCAATTTTAATTATCTTTGTATAGAGAATGGGAAGCATACCATACTATAAAACCAAACACAAAGAAATCAATGATTCTTTTTTATCAGAAATAAAAGCATGACTTCCCTACCAAGCCAAATTTTACTTCACCGGTCTATCTTTTAAATGACAGAGACATTAGCCAAGGGTGAGCTGCAGAAGTTTACAAGCAAAGAGCTCTAAGGTGACTGGCCTTACAGCAGTTTTTGTCTGTTTGATGTGACCCACTTTATAAAATAAATAATGTTTACAGCAAAGTTCTAGCCAAGAATACCATATTTGGGTAGAAAGCTATCCTGAAAACATCTTAATATTTGTTAATATCTTTCACAGCTTTTCAAACAGCTATATGGAAGCTCAAAATCTAAAAGCTGAGGGGGAAGAGACCCCACTGTTACGCAGCAAATACTGGCAAAATATGCCAAAACTATCAAATACAAAGCAAAGCAGAGTATTACCAATCTTAGGAAATATGTGGCAAATAACAGCCTGTGTAGGAAAGCAGACAAGGTCACACTGAAGATGCTAAAAGCTAAAATTTGTTGTCCTGAATGAAATATAAACTTGGTTAAAAACAGCCCAAGGATTAAGGAAACAGGGGATTCAGCAGTATTAAATGGTATTTTAACAATGTGTTAGTTTATCTGTCAACAACAGGTCTTCAATATGAAGTGCCTAGCAAGATAGAAAGGAACTCAAATACAATTACATTTCAATAATAATTAAAAAATAGTCAAGAAACTAAGCAAAGTAGTTAGTACTGTGTATTTCTATGCTAACTAGGCAGCCATGATTTTTCTCAGAATCAGTCATAATTAAGAATGAAACACAATACTGAATGATCACTGGATGTGAGACCGAAAATGATGGAGTTACTTTTAATGATCCTCATTTCTTGAGTAAGAGATAAAATTACTGGTCATTTTTAAAATGAAGCTCTAGCAGTGCAATAATTACATTCTTATAACCATGGCTGAAGACATACATGAAGGCCACTCTCATGAAAAAGTAGACACAGCAATGTAAAGGTGAACTTGACCTACCGATTACTACGGAGTAAACGCACCAATGACTTAGAAACAATACCAGCTTCAGATTTCGGTGCCAAATGCCAGTAAAGCTGTGCAACTGCCATTACCACCTAAAAGAGTAACATACAGAACAGCATGTTAATTTCAAATTGCCATACGTATCTATCACATTTGCTTCAGACCATTAGAACTACCAACTCACTCTTCTTCAGAAAGCAAAGCACATACCCATCTTCTTTGAAATCAACAAAGCAGTTGGGGGAAAAGCAACAAAAAGAGATAATTATCTTTGATTTTAGAAATAAAAGTAAGTACCTCTCATTCTTCCTAATATTTATTGTATACAGCAATATACAGATAAACAGAGGAAAAGAGAGAAAAAGAGTCGGTAATTCAAACTGTCAGCATACTGATATCATCCTTAAGTAATTACTGCCATTATCAGCTGTATAAATGAATGTGAAAATACTGTTTAAAACTTCAGAAAATATAATGCTGTTTTTCTTAGATAGAGATTCAATATTACCTATTATTTAGTTTCCAATCTTTCATTCCATTTTTCTATTATGGAATTTATAAAATGATAGCTGCAACTGTTTGCTGGCAACATCTAAAGTCTCAAATCCAGCAGAAAGCAAAAACTAAAAGGTTTTAAGACCAATACCCTGGCTAGCAAAAAGCAGAATGAGATAAATACAACTTAAAATCCATAGTTTCAAGTTTTCTCTGAACTAAAAGACAAATTATGAATTTTATGCTAATGATAAGTCATGTTACAACCTTTCCTATAATACTATTATGGTCAAGTTTCTGTTCAAAACAAAACAAGCCACAGAAAGAAGACACCAAATAAAGCCATTATTATGACACTTGATTTGTTATCTTAAAGCAATGAAACAAAAATTATTATTATTAAGCAGTGAAAAGTGATAAAAAACATCTGAAAAGAGGAAATAACTGGAAGACTTTTAGCTACAGGCATCTTATATTGCTCATCTAAGAGCAATTAATTTAGTTGCTGTTAAATCCTGTGAATGATACAAAAAATGGTGTAACAGCAGTTCAATGCAGCATTTCTCTTGACAAACGACTTGAGCATCTCAGATAACTCTAATATTAGAAAGTTAAAGATCACTAATGTGAGAAAAAATACCACTTAACAGATCTAAAGAAACGATTTGCAGAATGAGGAAGATAAGGACTGCCCCTGTCCTCAGTGCAGTGTGACATCATATCTAACATACTTGTTCTTTGTATGAGATGAGGAAATATACAGTCATTGAACAGTGATTTGAGCAAAACGCTGTGCTCTAACAGAGCTGTTTTTTTAAAACTGTGTTCATTTTCAAGGTCTGCTGGCATACTGTAAGTAGTTTTGAGAAGACTTGGACATTACACAGAATCTACCGATATGTTCCAGTGGGGAAACTAAACCTGATCTGCTTAGCTTATCAAGAACAGGTTGGGCGGTAACTTAATGATGGTGTATTAATTGTTTTTGCAATTATATGAATATTCATTATTACTGGAAGTCATTTCCCTAAGACATTTAGTCACAATTAACAGGACAAAGAGAGGTTAGAAATAAAGTTCTGTGATCTGAGTAGCATCACAATGATTGACCATCAGCATGGCTGCTTCTGGCTCTGAGAGTTTACCTGTATCTTAAGATCTCAAGGAAATACTGCAGAGTATACTATACTCATGATGTTATACTTACCCTGGAACCTTTCCAAGCCACCAACAGTAAGAATCTGGTTGGATTGACAAAGATTTTAAGCATATAATTGTCTGCTTTAAAAACATGAGACTCAAAGGAAAGCACAACTTAATGCATCAATAAAAGCTATGATTTTCTTTGTTAATCTGTACCACCAGGAATGACAGTTTGTGCGGCCCTAGTTGCTGAGGACTTAAGCATTAAAAGCTAGCTATGGTATAGTGATCACATGCTGTAACAGTTGGATTAAAATGTTCTTGTACTTTATTATGTTTGTCCTTAATATTTGGAGCATGCATCACTCAGTTCAGGTGTTTTACTTAGAAGCTATGTTAATTTAAAAAAAAAAAAAAGAAAGAATGACCATACTTCTCCACCCAATTACTACAGAGTATTACTGCCACTTTTAAAAAGGTATAGGTTTTACTTTTCAATCATTAGACTTTCTGAAAGCATAGACATTTAGTACTTTAAAAAGGAATTTATCATACAGCAGCATTTCGGCTTTGAAGCAAGGGCTTTGTATTTCGTAACAGCAGCCTGTGATCTGGGTCCATAGTATAGGTGTTTTTCACTTTGCGATCCTTTTCTTTCTCCTCTTCTTCAGATTCATAGAAATTATTTTCACTATATACTTCCACCACCTCATCTTCCTAGAAAAAAATGACAAAACCATACACAGAATCTTTGTCAACTGGTTTTCTTCATTAAGGAAGTATCATAGAACACTGTAATTGCATGCAAGATTCATACGGTTTGTCACCCAACTAAGACAAAGAGCATTACTGTGGCTAGCCGGAGCTATTGACATTGTGGTGGGCTGCCTGGTACCAAACACCAACTGTACCAATAGCTCTCCTTGTCTTTCAAGTTTCTGTCCAATGATTTTAAAGAATATTCAACTCTACAGAATGGTTTTAACAGGATTATGTAAGTCATATACCCAATGGCTGATTTTTTAAAAAAGACCTAATTACTCTTGAGACAAACGTGTCTCTTTAATTCTAGTCAGCTGTAGCAAAGCAATCAAAAGTGAATGGAAGAATAGATAGAAATGAAAACAAGGCCTTATTTAATAGGTTTCACAAAACTAGGCAAGGGTAACTTCAAACCTTTGTTGCATGCCTTGCTCAAAACTCTTGTGTAGTGAAAGAGCCCATAAAAGTGTCTTTGGGGAAGGAAAAGGGGGAGGAATCAAGTCAGGGGAGAAGCGACAATCAAAGTTGTCATTTTATTCTGTTTTTAATTACAATTTGAAAGGACACTGAAACAAGATTTCCCTTCAGATTTCTTATTTTTACTACTTGATTCCAACAATGCTCTCACATTACAGAATCCCTAGCAAGTTCTTACATTTCTTACACAACAAGCAACTGAAGTAACTTAGTTTATAAACTTCTCTGCCTATACATCCCCATGGCACTCACCCTTCTAAACTAAAATCTCAGGATGCTAAATCAAGACTACTGGTAACTAACTTTCTCCCCTTGCCTACAGGACAGGCAACTTCCTGATCCCACTGCATCTCAACCCTGCAATGAAGAAGCTTCCTCTAGCAGGAGGATAATTCGATCATCATTGATTCAGCCTTTGGTATCCCTGCCTTGACTGCTAAAAGGCATGCACATCAGTACTATTGAACTGAACAGGAATACAGAGTTGGAAATTGTATTTAAGTCATAATGACTGATGTAAAGAAACAGCTCTGACATTTCTGACTTCTTATTTTAAAGAGCTGTTGGTTAGAAACATACTTGGAGCATAGTTTCAAATAATTATAAAGCAACATACATGTCTTACAAAAACATTTTAAACTTCTTTTGCATTGCAGTCTTTATATTGACTCACTTTCTTCATACTCCTACACCAGAAGCAGGAATGTGGTCTCTTCTCAAAGTCATGTATTTTATTGTAATTGCCAAGTATGACACTTTTTTTCAAATCTGTTGAGACCTGATCTGAAATAACTACGTTCCAGTGAATGGTGTCATGATGATGACACACATAGAAGTAAGTTTAATGAACTGATATTCATTAAAATGAAGTTGATAAAGTCCAAATTAGTCTGAATTTGTACTCACAAGGACCTTACGAAGACAAAGAGATTTGTCTTAAGATCGTCAAGTCCAACCCTTTACCTAATGCTGCCAAAACCATCACTAAACTATGTCCCTAAGTGCTATGTCTACACATCTTCTAAATACTTCCAGGAACAGTGACTCAACCACTTCCCTGTACAGCCTGGTCCAGTGCTTGACAACCCTTTTGATGAAGAAATTTTTCTTAATATACAATCTAAACCTCCCCGACACAAACTTCAGCCATGTCCTCTTGTTCTATCACCTGTTACCTGGGAGAAGAGACCAACACCCCTCACACTACAGTCTCCTGTCAGGTAGTTGTAGAAAGCAATAAGACCACACCCCAGCCTCCACTTCTCCAGCCTAAACAACCCCTGTTGCCTCAGCTGCCCCTCATGCTTTCTTGCTCGCCAGGAGATAAACACTCCCACACACCTTGGTGTTGTCTACAAACTTACTGAGTTTGCACTCAATGTCCTCGTCCAGATCACTGATAAGGATATTGAAGAGTATTGAGCCCTGGGGAACACCACTTGTGATCAGCTGGATGTATCCCCATTCACAACTCTTTTGACCAGCTATCCAGCCAATTTTTTACTCAGAGAAACATATGCCCATCCAAACCATAAGCAAGAGAATCCTATGGTGAATGGTATCAAAGGCTTTACCAATGTCCAGGTAGAAAACATCCATAGCCTTTCTCTCATCCACTATGACACCTTGTCATAGGAG
The DNA here is from genome assembly GCA_027925045.1 of Hypotaenidia okinawae. Classification (NCBI taxonomy): domain Eukaryota; kingdom Metazoa; phylum Chordata; class Aves; order Gruiformes; family Rallidae; genus Hypotaenidia; species Hypotaenidia okinawae. The sequence continues at coordinate 29,061,950 of BSDF01000005.1, read as the reverse complement.
ATCAGGTCAAGCAGAACCTGCCTTTCATGAGCCCATGTTGTCCTGTATATGATGTGTGATAGCACTCAAGATAATCTGCTCCATAACCTTCCTCAGCACCCAGGTCAGACTGACAGGTCTGTAGGTTCGTGGATTCTCCTTCTGCTTGTTACTGTAGATAGGCATCACATTTAATAAGCTCCAGTCAACCTGGACCTCTCTGGATAGCCAGGGCTGCTGCTGAAGGTTAAAAGTGGCTTGGTGAGCACTTCTGCTAGCTCCCTCGGTATCCTTGGGTCAATCCAATCTGGTCCCAAAGACTTATGTGTGCCTAATTGGTGTAGCAAGTTGCTATTTATTTCCCTTTGCATTATGGGGGCTTCATTCTGCTCCCTGTCTTCCAGCTCAGGGAACTGGGTACCCAGAGAACAACTGGTCTTATTATTGAAGTCTGAGGCAAAGAAGCCCATAAGTACCTCAGCCTTTTCCTCATTCTTTGTCACTATGTGTCTCCCTGCAACCAGTGAAGGATGGAGATTCTCCTTAGCCCACCTTTTGTTATTAAAGTATGAACAGTATGACCTTTATGTTAGGTCTACAACTTGGACTCCAAACATTAAATAAAATATGAATGGGGTACAATGGAGAAAGCAGCATAGCTAACATTCTACCATTCTAACTGCCAGACACTTACCTTTGGGACATGAAAGTCTTCCTGTTTTAATTATTAATGTTGAATCTACAACTACCAGCTTTCACAGATAACTTCCCACATTTATTTTTCAGTCCTCAGTATCTATATTTCACCTACACTAAGCTGTAGGACATGCTTCTTCATGTGTCCTTAAACTGATGATATATACAGTCTATCAGAAAAAAACCCCCAATATTCTAACCCTTTTTGACAGAGGAGAGGCAGCATGAGAGTTCAGGGAGCAGATTCAAATGTTCCTGAGCTTTCTCCTGCCCTTTCAATCACTTTAGATGTAGTTCCATAGTTGATTTAAGACTAATCATGCCATTAGAAATTATTTGTTTTTTAAAAGCATGTTTTATTTTCACCAGGATCAGTAAAACGGTCTGTCTCATTTTGTGATCACAGGATCACTAGAAAGCAGTAGGGGGTAAATGGAGAGGACAGAATAGAGGCATTCTGTTTCGGTGTCAGTCTTTAGTTAAACTGCATTAAGTACACTTAACAGTTTGTAGTAATGCATGATTTAATTGTGCAGTTAATAGCTTTTCTAAATTGCAAAATCACTAAAAAGTTCAGAACCTTGGGAGAATGAAGTGATTAAAAACTGAGAAAGACCACTGGCATTCCAGGCTAGGAATTGCAAATGGACTCTGTGCATTCCCCATCTGTGATTTGTGTAATCCAGTAGAGAAATGAGTATTTCAGCATGAAAGAACACACAATTCTTTTTTACTTTATTCCAGGGATACAGTTTAGAGACATCTTCATAAAGTATTAACAGCTTAAATGAAGAAACTGCCAGATAACAAGTTGCATTAGCCTGTTTTTAAAGTCACTAAGTAAATGAGCTAACATTTAACTGAGATTTTGCTTGAAATTACATTTAATATGGCATTAAAGTTGAGAATGTTCCTTCCATTTAGGGTAAACCACATTATGTGAATACTACAAGTTCCTCCAACCAGAGCTTCTCACATCCACAAAGCTCAAAGTAAAATTTCACTGAACCTGAAGCATGAACACATACTATTTGCCCTCTCTACCAGCCCTAATTCCATCTTCTATTCAAAAGTGATTGAAATATTTGTATTCTTAGGTTAGATATAACAGATTTTAAACCTACAGACTTCAGTTTCTCTCCTCAGATTCATTAGGAAATACTCACAGCTTTTTTCTTGATTCCTATGGCAGAATCTTTAGCACATAAGATTTTAGCTATCTTCCAGAACCTTAATATTTCTAGAAATTGCTCTCAGAGTTTTCGATAAGCTATGTTTTGAAGGTAAGAAGAGTTTTGGGACTATTCACTAGTTATTGAATCTGACTGCAGTAACTAAGCCAAAATCAGCAGTCCACTTCCAGTATCATGGACAGTTCCCTTGGGAAAGTGAAATGGTAGAAAATGTATAAAACAGTTGCCTACTTAAAGAATTGCCCATGTGTCCAACAATGTGTGTAAAGATGCCTACCTAAATCCTTCCATGCCCTTCACAGATGGGTTTTAGAATGTTACATCAGACCTTTGGGTTTCCCTTTACGGGAAACAAAACAACCCGTATTCTCAAGACTGCTCAAAAAGCCAAGGAGATGAGCTGTGATGAGCTTCTGACATCCAAGCAGACCTCTTCCAATCTCACTTGATAATAACCACATGCTGGCAGAAGTAACTATCCTCCTCACAAGAGAAAGTTCTTGAATAAGATACAGGTATGTCAGTATAGTTAAAGCTTGACATAAAAATTGCCAGTGGTCTGAAAAAAAGGCACAATCTCACATGGTAAAAATATTGGAGAAAGTAAAGCGTAACCAACGTCAGATGCAGTCTGACTGGAGAAAGGCCTTAGAGGGCACAAAAACAAAGTTTGCCACAGAGATCTTCAGGTACTAACTGAATGAGCATAAGTTATAACTCCTGCCTTATTAAGCCAAAGAGAATTGAAAAGTCAAAGAAAAAAAAGCGACCAGGTCATCCACTCCACAAATCATAGCTTCCTTTCAAATCCTAATCTGCTACCAAAGTATATTCACACTTTCTTAGGTAGGATGCCATTATAACCAGTTGTGTGATAAGGACTTAGGCCACTATGAATGAATGGGACCCAGCAATGAGATGCTCTGATAGGCAAGTAAAAGTACTGCCCTACTTACAAGTGTAAGTATCTAGTGCCATTTTATAGTCCCTCAAGTTTGAGAAATATCTGCGTGGGTCAGACAGATCCAGGTACGTAGCCCATGGGAGATTTTAGAAACTTAGTTTATCCTTTCTTTCACACAATATAAAAAGATTCTGGCAAGAAAGTAGAGGTCTGGAATATGACCTGGATTCTACCAGTACAGAATCTGTAAGGAGGCTTCCTAAAGAAAGTGGTAAGACTAGAAGGTATATGTCCATTAGTTCCTCTAAATTAAGTCAACTTAGACTAAACACTTTTAGTCCAAATTCAGCAAACACAGAATACATTGTTTAGGTAGTGTGATATATAAGTTATAATATATAACTTCCATTAGTTATATAGAATATTCATACAAAATAACCACAGTAACAAACATTGCATTCTATCACTCCACTAGGGACCAAACATGTTGCTCCTACACATACCAAGAAGTAGATGCACATTTTCAGTTAAGTGAACCATGATGGAATGATGAACCAAGAAGGATTGCAAGATCATCAAGATATTACTCTGGTATTTTTGAGTATTCTAATTTTTACTTCAATTATAACCATAGTCTATTCATTCCCACTGGGATAGAGAGGTCAGAAGTGCTGGTTGGGTTTGTAGAACTATGCAAATATGAAGCCACTGGAACCCATCTGGACTCCTTACAGTGCCCGCTTCTGAGGATCATTTTTCAGATTACAACTCTATTCAAATGAGTCTGCTGGAATTATACTGAAAATGTAATATATTAATAGCTATATAAAAGATATCATATAATTGCAATAAATTATACACTGGTACTTTAGTTTTAGGTTTTAGACTAAAGCTATCATGTTCTGGTGAAATGAGATTTCATGGTTCCTTGCACACAATTATATTTGTGGGCCTTTTAAGTTTATTTCTCTAAAGAGATAAACATGCTTTCAGCTAATAGAAATTGAAGTGAGTATTAATGGAAACGATAGTTGTGACAAACTGAAGAAATATTTGGGTCACACCATGAATTGTATTTTCTGATTCTAACTCACGTTCTGTAACACTCATATTGGGCTAACAGCCACATGATGTTGAAAGCCAATCTATTTTTTCAAATGCAAACATCTGCCAGGAAATGATACAGTCTGTGAAAAGGTTTACAGTGTGATTGCCATTGAAATTTCTTATCAGGTTTTCTATTAAGTCAATGGTCAATACAGTCTCAACCATCTATTAATACAAAAAAGCCAAGAGACAAACAAAAGAGGCAAGTTGAGAATCCATGATCTCCAAACGCAGGAAAAGAATGGATAAAGAAGTTTTCAAAGAAGAAAACTCCTTTCTTCCTGCCATCACTGTCCCCCTACAAGTAGCAACTTGTTCCTGTTTTCAGAGCACTGACCACAAGCAGTATAGCACTTGGGAATAATTGTTTTCCCAAAGATTTTATCTCACTGGGACACATCCCTTCACTAAAAAGGCTCTGAATTTTCTTTTATCACCAGGTTGTTTCAAAGAGGTTCAATATTCACAGAAAAAAGGAGTACAAATTCTAAGTATTTTGTAAGAGCTCAAGATTGGTGTTAAGGTCTAAAGACCAGTGGCATGGTTCCATGACTTAAATCATTTGAGTTTAGTACAATCCAAACCCAGATCTAACTCATTGCCAGTAAGAAAGGACTGCATCAGAATGTGACAACGGGTCAAAGCTGGAAGAAACAAGATTCAAATTAGGTGAGGTTATCAACAGTGTCTAATCTTTGACTTTAAAACACTGGCTTTAGTCTCAGTTCAGTTCCAACAAACAAAACCACTGCACAAAATCCTTCAGTATCTTCTTGGTACTCAGCAGTTTACTGACTATGATGTTTTAACATCCCTGTGAACAGCTATCCTAGGGCAAGTTTGAAACATTATTTTGTAAAAAGATTCATCTTCCAAGCCAGCTTATCTTGTGGTACCAACAGCCTCTGGAGTTGTTTCGTACTCCTAAAAACATTTTTCCCGCTTCTTCAGAAAAGCTAAATTTTAATGTGTCTAAGGAACCCACAACAAAATTCTGCTAGTTTGGGAAGATTTTACAGATAATTCAAAAAGGCTCTCTCTATAAAAATCTTCCAATTTGTAACTATACTGAGCTTGATACAAAGACTCACAGAATTGTAGGGGTTGGAAGGGACCTCCAGAGATCATTGATTCCAACCCCCCTGCCAAAGCAGGTTCCTTAGGACACATCACACAGGTAGGCATCCAGCCGGGTCTTCAATATCTCCGGAGAAGGAGACTCCACAAAGCCCTGGGCAGCCTGTGCCAGGGCTCTGTCACCCTCACTTTGAAAAAGTTCTTCCACGTATTGGTGAGGAACTTCCTGTGCTCCAACTTGAGGCCATTGCCCTGGTCCTGTCCCCACAGACAGGACATTTCACTCTGTCTCCCACACTTCAGATATTTATAAACATTAATTAGGTCCCCCCTTAGTCTTCTTTCCTCTAGGCTGAACAGCCCCAGCTCACTCAGCCTTTCCTCACAGGGGAGATGGTCCAGGCCCTTAATGATCTTTGTAGCCCTCCTCTGGACTCTCTCCAGGAGATCCCTGTCTTTTTTACACCAGGGAGCCCAGAACTGGACACAATACTCCAGGTGGGGCCTGACCAGGGCAGAGTAGAGGGGGAGGATCACCTCCTTTGACCTGCTGGCCACGCTCCTTTTAATGTGCCCCAGGATCCCACTGGCCTTCTTGGCCACCAGGGCAAAAGATACCTACTCAAGCTTGAGATTTAGACTGTGGCAAGTAAAATTGAACACTGAGGCATTTTCAGTCACAACATTGCTGTTAGCTTAACTTCTAGCATATATATAAGTTACACGTTAAGCAATACATAAAGCTTCATATGCAGTTTGCTGCATCTTTTTCTCTCATATATATTCTAAGACTATATCCATGCATATGCTAATTTATACAATACCCACTATAATTCCAGTGAAAATATACATGTTTACTTCACTATTTTAAAAATCCCAAACCACCTCATTTAACTATGTAAACTCACTTGTTATATGAAACTCTTCAAAAGCTCTTCAATACAGATTTGAATACGACCTCAAAAGTGTAATGAGTTAGAAGACTTAGAGCAAAACTTTTTTAAAAAAAACCCTAACACCTGCCCCCCACACCCCCCAAAAAAATAACAGAATCCCAGAACATCCTTCATAAAGCCTGTTCTCATAAAACTTTTATACTACTGCTCTGAGACAAGAGCATTGCACAGGTGGAAGTACAGGTTTGAGGACCACTGAACATTAAATCTTTCCCAATATATCACAATTACAGGAACATCTGTGCTAAGTAACTTCTTACTGAACTAATGTGAAAACTCAAGAAGTGTTCAAAAGCTCATTCTCATTTCTTTAAGTAGCAGCAACTATGCCTAGGACTGCTGTGCAAAAAGAGAGGCTAAGAGTTAAATATACGGCAGTAATTAACATCTTTCTGCAACAACCCCAAATTCCCAATTATTGGTGTAACAAAGTCTCACGATACTTGCAGCTAGAATTAAAACAATCCATTATGATTTTTAGATCACTTTCATTTATTCCAGAGAGTTTCATTCTCCTCAAAATGGAAATGAGGCATAAAATAGCTCTTACCACAAAGCCACCCTCATTTCAACAGTGTGTGGAGAAGGTACAATAATGAGAGTGCATAGACAGATAGATTGCAAAGCAAACAATAGAAAAAGCGTTTAGTGCATAAGAAAACAGCAAGAACAAAATACAAGAAGGGATAAAATAAACATTGCAAAAATAAAACAGAAAGGGAACAAAGGTGAAGGGATAAATTCAAGGGAAAATATACCATCTGCTTCTGGTTAAAAGTTCCTCCTTTTATTCCCCCTCCAGTCCAAAAATTAAAGTAGAATTTGGAACTTGCATTCAGAAGCTTGGTGCTTGAGCAGTTTTAAAGCTTTAATGATGTTTAAAGTTTAATCTCAGTTTAAGTATCTCAAGGTGTTGTATAAGCTGTCCCATCAAGACAGCAAGCACTTAAATAGCAGGGAAGGATTCCTCCATAGGGCTGCACAGTAAGTGAACCGTGAAGAAAATCGGGTAATTGTGACTTTGGGGCTGCAGACAAGCAAAGTCTGAGCAAGAAATGGAGGAATGGGAATCTCACAGATCTTCAGCCTGTACAGAACTGTATTGGTTCACAATATCCCTCCCTTTCTAGTGTTTCTAATATACCCCTTAATTACACCAAATCATGCACACTTACACCTTCACAAGATTCAATTCCTGTCTCTCTGGAAAAAATTTAGATCATTTTAAAAGTCAAGTCAAAAAAACCAAAGGGATCTTCCCCCATTTCCCACACATGCAAACACACTCTTATTATGATTATTAAATTCCTGTTTGTGTGACTTTAGGATTCTTTACAGTTACTAAAATGTTTATTCAACCTTTAAACCATATTTGGAACACAGCCCTCACTCCAGATTTTAGTTAAGGAACTCTGAATTTTCAAGACACAAAATGACCTGAGATCTTACAAGAATGCTAACTGTACCTGTACTTAAGATAGGCTGTCTGAAAGATGGAAGCCTGCTGTGCTCACCAGAATAGCTGTCTTACTAATGTAAGCATCATTGGTAGAAGTTAAATACTGTAGTACAAGATTATTGTTCTTCATCCTAATGCACAAGTAGGCAAAGGTGCTGAAAAAAGCTTAAAAAACATAAAGTCTGCTGATTTGCTTCAGTGATACTCTTACACCACCAACTGCTGGTATATCTATTCTGATGGTAAAAACCATGACAGAAAAGCATGTGCTGCTACCATTCAGGCCTAAGTTACCCCCAGTCTTCTTGTCTGGCATTTTTTCAACCATAAACTGGAACAAACTTACAAATACACTGTCAAAGACACAGATGACCCAAGATAAGATAATTTTTTTCATATTTACTCTTCCCCTTGGTCCTTTAGAGATATACCATAACCAATCAAGAATTCTACCTGATGCTACAAACAGAAGATATGTACAGGCTCAGACTGAAGAGACTAAAGATTCCTCAGAGCAGAGATGTGACCTCACATAGGTCTACCCCCAAGGAAAAATTAACTGAGCATTTACTTCTGCAAAGAGGAACTAAATAAGCTTATTTTGCCACTCTTCTAATTTTTCCAGATAAAATAATGGTAAAACAATGAAAAGGCCACATAAGTTACTGAACAATATCCCGCAGATGGATGCCCAGACCAGAATTTATGAATATTCTGGCATTGATGAAGGCCCCAAAGTATTCTAACTCAGCATTCATTTCATATTGCTCACACAACTTTTTATGATTGAGTATAACTGAAGTGGCTAAAATTCAAGACGGAATCTTTGCTAGCACATTGGTTGATGGAGCTCTAGTACATCTGATATTTAAATTAAAAATGATTAGCCATTAAGACAGCTAATATTTAGACTTCTGCAAAAATATTTCAGTGTTTCCCTCCAATTAATTTTGATCTCCAAGTCAATGATCTAGACAGAGATAAAAACAATTTTAACAACTTATTTGTAACAGATAGCTAGAATGTCTTTTTCTCTATGTATAAATAATAAATCCCCCCTCATCCTGAATCAAGAAGATAAGAATACAGCATTTCTGGTTGAATTTATGGGAAAAGCAGGGGCTGTTTACTTAATTTGAGTTGATACACATGTCCTAGAGGACTTGCCTACACAGATTCGACCCACTGCTGCTATTCTACTGCAAGTCTGTCAAGGGATGAGCAGAAATCATTGCAATACACTTTGCTGCAAAGATAAACGTCATTTTTATCTACAGACTACTTCTCTTTTGCCAGCAGTAAGTGCTTGGCAGTCACAAAGCAAACCAAATCTGGAAATTCACGTGGCTGAAATATAACCCTTCCTGTCCTTTCACTGATTCTTCTGCTGCATTAGTTCTTTTATCCAGATCTCCTTAGAAACACTATCCCTAACACAAGTGAAGGGAGGGAGAAGATGGAGTGAAGGTAGAAAGACATTAAATTCAATGACAGAAGAGACGATTATACAGTGATCATGAAAATAGTCTCTGATTACATCCATAATGACGAGAAAGCTTTGTTTAGAATTTTAAGTAAGCAACAACTTTCCACAATCAACCTGAAGACATTTGGTTACAAATCTGTGCTCTAAATTATCCTGATCTTATTAAGTCAATACAGCTGGTAGGGAAATATAAAGCTGATATTACAGTAAAATAGAACCCAGTCCATTTTATGGACCAAATGCTTCACCAAATAGCTTCCAATAAGTGAATCTAGAATGAAACATTAAGCCCTCCTCATGTGTACCTAAAAGAACCTGGCCAGACAGTCATAAAAAAGGGCAACAGTAACTGAATCTAGAATCCTCCCATTCAGACTAAGGATTCTGACAGGCATACTACGAATAGTAGTAAGTAGCATAACATATAACTTCACTGTACACTAGTTCTTCTAAATTTAATCTTTTGATCTCATCAGCCAAATCAAGCTCAAGTAAATCTACTGATCTATGTAGTTTCACACCTGTATCTGAAGAGAACAGCTTAATAGAAGCTGAAAGTGAGAAAACTCCTTTTGATCTCAGGGGAAAAAAATTCATTGGCTTCATAATCTTTTAGGGCAGGAGAAGAAAAATCAAAAATAGAAAATAAAAAAAAATTAAATAAAAAAATCAGCAAAACTATCACCTGGTAGAGCCACACAGGACAAGTACCTAGAATGACACTTCATTAAGGTCTGCAATGTTGTAATATATAACATATCCTGATTAATTTTATTCTAAAAGATTAAATCCTATTCTCATTATGTCTTAAATGTATTCAACTATTTATGACTCATTATTCATCTTGTTGCATAACAACATAATAAAACTTCTAAATCCTCTACTGAGAGGCTTAGAAGAGGCGAGGTGTAGTCAGCTTGATTAATTATTAAATGAATTATTTACATACAGAATATTTTTAAAGTACTTAAGCTTGTTTCATTTTTATCACTTTGTCTAGATAATTTACCTAGTTCACAGGAGGCTATCAACCTGAATACACCTCTTCCTCCTCCTGTTCTCAGCCTCTCAGTATGGCTTCAGAAGTTTTATTATGCAATCTTGCAATGAACTAGTGGAACTGTTTCAGAAAACTCTTTAGAGAGTTACAAGTTCCACAAAAGTTAAGGATAACCACTATTCCTTGCATGCTGTGCTTGAAGCTTTGTAATCTGAAACTACAGTTCACTCAATGTGCACTCCATCACAGGGAACAAAAAAAACCTAAACATGTAGAGGAGTACCAGGCACTGTTGAGCCATCTTTAGTAACCACAAGACCCTGCACTTCACCACACGTAACCATGACCTCTATGGAATACACTACAAATTCATAACTATAATATACTAAGAAAACACTACAAGATGGTAAGAAATTTTAAAGCATTTAACAACAGACTAGAGATCAAAGAACAACTGAGATCAGAAAGGACCTCAATATTTTATCAGAGCTAGCAATCAAACTATGTTCAGTGTGTTTCTTCCCACAATTCCTTGAGAGCCAGGCTACTTTCCATGATTCACAGTTTTATGTATATATACATTTAAAGACTTCATATTCTTGTACAAAAGGTCCTTATTCTTTTAGATCATATTCTTCAGGCTTAACATCTGGTCCTCCCCATTAGTTGTATCACATTCTGAGCACTTTAAATTGAGCAATAGTTGAATAATTAATTCTAAAAATGTAAGCTTGAGGCATGTTCCTAGTAAATACTCATCTTTAAGTAACTTTGTAAGGACTGAAGCCCATGATCGATCTGAATTCACTTTTTTCCCAGTTTTACTGAAAACCAACAAAGTTTATTTCTGTAACCTGCAAATGTCTGAAACAAAAGCTGACAAGCCCCAAGAGTCACTGCATTGTTTTTGCAAGACTGCACTTTGCTCTCTACAATGATTGTTGAAAGTTTTCACCAAGTCAGCTGTTTGTAGAAGACAACCTCCCAGATGGCATAAACATTCATTGGTGGATCTGAAGCAGTCACTGCCTCCTGTGATCACAGAATCACAGCGGCTGGAAGGGACCTCAAAGAGATCATCGGGTCCAACCCCCCTGCCAAACCAGGTGATCCTCATCTCCTTGCAGAAGCAGGGAAGTCTGAAAAGCTTGAAAATCAGAACTGCTAGACTACAACTCAATGCATTCATGGAAACCAACAGCAACTTTTATTTTACACATCCTCATGTATGAGACCGCCAGCTGTAATGGTTCTGGAGCTTCTGCAAACATTACTTGGCAGTCGCAACTAACTCCTGTAACATCAATTAAGCTGGGATGCATTACAGTGTTGTCTGCTATTATACATGTTGCCTCCCAGAAAACTGTTGAAATTATTCTTCCCAGTTAGTCCTCCACAGGTATTTTCACTCCAGAACCCGAGTGTCTTGCTCATTCCAGTTAACACAAGAAAACTGAACGCACTTCATATAGATAAAGGGCTGTTCCAAAACGGTTCACATGTAATTACTTCAAAATCACCCTCTGAGTATTTCAAGACAAACAGGATAAACCAAGGACATTCCTCCTCACAGCATTCATGATGAGAATTAACAATTCTACCCTTCAGAGAAACTAAAAGTAGGAATGTAAAACTAAGCATTCTGGGTTAAGGGAAAACTTGATTAATCTGCAACAATTTTAAGCATATTAGTCAAAACCGGATTTTTCTCCATATTCAAAATTTTTCTTAAAGCTTCTAAATGCACAAGAAATCAGTTCAAGATGGAAGACAAAATGTTATACCATTACATGTTGGGAATGAGCTAAACTTGAACAAAAGCATATGTTTCTCAAAAAAGTAAAGTAAATTTTAGTAAAAAATGCAAATATGCATTTTAGCAGACTTGAATTTATTAATCTGATAGGTTTAATTTCCATTTTCCTGCATCAGCTTTATTTATAAAGTGTCGTGCCCTATAAATATGCTGTTATTTTCTATAGTCAAGCACCCTCTTAACAAATCTTCTCATTAATATGTAAATTTAAAGTCAATCGGTCTTCTCCCTGACAGCGCCATGAATTCCTAGTGCACTGTATAATCGGCTTTGACTTGGCATCCACTATTTATCATCAAAGATGTCAGTTAGAAAAATTATGGAAAATGCACTGCAATTGATATGACTGCAATCTACTTTGTCAACACTTAATTGTTCCTCAAATCATACATTTACATATAAACAGCCTAAGTACTGATCCATAATGATGCAAATAAACTAAATTAAAAATCTCTTCTACTGCACAAGATGCCCTGTTGTATGATGAGTTCATTTAAGAACCTATTGACAAAGGCATGCATTTCAAATAGCCTCAGAAAAAAATTCTGCTAATTTAATTGCTGAGTAGGTAGACAAACTAAATTTTGCACTGAAGCTCATGAAAGTGGAAACAAAGTGTTATTAATACTATACCACTGACGACCAATTTTAGGTTGACACAGGCAGTATTGTTACACAGACCTTCTACATTCCTAGAGCAGAAGCCACAGTAACAACTGTCATCCATCTGGCTTCACTGAAGAAAATCACATTAGAATCCTATCAAGACCTTCAGCCTTTCAATCCAAGATAGGAGATCATCTTCCTCTTCTACCATTCCTTTGTCCAACCACAGACTAAAACTGGCCTGAAGAAACTGCAGAACTGTGGCTTTTGGCAAAACAAATTACTAACAGAGAGAAGAATGCAAGTTACTTTCTTCCACTAAGCAACACGTACTATACACTCTGCCTCAAGGGCATTAGAAAGAGGTATTACTTAAGTATCTCATTATCTAGAAGTCCTTTCCTCATTGTAAGCAATTTTTCTGGAAAGACATGTCCTTACAAACAATTTAGTTTTTCCCTGAAATGAAAAGGGAATCCCACAACCCAACTGGTACTGCAAAAACTTGATTCTACTTCAGACATTTTTGCTATGTTTTTAGTTTTCTAATCATTGCAGTCTCTGCTAATTTAAGAAGTGAATGTAACTGTAGATAAATTAGGCTGAAATTAGCTGTTTCTCCAAATACATCTGCTTCTAATTATTTTCAAATAATAAATTATACATGTATTAACATAGAATGTCACTGCATTTTAGCCTGATTCGAAGGCAAAATGTATTAAAAGACAAGAGTTTGAAAGATGTCAGTGATGGCTGGTGTCATTCTGTATTTCAAAGCTAAAAAAAAACCCCTTTAAATGAATTTTTAATACACAGCATTGAAATAACAATGCCTGAACAGACGTGTTACAACACATTAGCTGAACTATGGCAGAAGTACTTCAGTCTAAAGGAATACAGTGAAATGGGAAAAAAAAATTAAAAACCTAACTAGGAAACTTATCTCTAAGGTTCTGGGATCACCTCATACTCATTACAAGTAGGTACCCCAGGCATCCATTTATGCTACTGTATAAAGTTCATCTCCAACTACAGCTGTTAAACAGTATACATAACAATGAACAAGTACATTTTTAAACATGATTCAGTTTCAAATTGAATGGTAAAACTTAGCTATAGAAGCACCCCCAAGCCTGTAATAAATACAAACAACCATAGCTATGGAACAATTTCATACAGTTCATTGAAAAGTACTTTGCCTTTTAATTAAAACTGTTATTCAGAGTTAAAGCCCTACTAAAACCATTCTGAACAGTATCCATTTCCTCACCTGTCTACATTTGTTTTGTCAGAAGTGACAGGATTTGCATTTTGAATTTTCCTTATTGTAAGTTTTATAAATGAATATTCTCATATTTACATAATATAAATGAAAATACTTTTTTTTTTTTTTTACATTGCACATTTCAAAAACACATATTCAAGTCTCCACCCATTTCCTCAGCACATGAACAAAGCCTAGACAAGTAACGTAAGAGAAGTATCACCATACTGTGATACTGGGTATTCATACCTATAAAGCAAACAGAGTCTAATCCAGTTTCAGGACAGAATGGCAAACCTTTCTAGCTCTGACTCACATAAAAGTTCCTAGGGCAATGAGCCATGTTCCCCAAAGAACCACAGAAAAAGGATGCTCTCTGCTGCCCATGGGATGTGGCCAGGATAAATCAGAACAGGTTCTATAGTCTATGCCCTGAAGTAGGGTGGGTACTTTGTGTTAGCGGAGCCTTAGAGAGCTAAGACTTAGGCATTTTATTTCTATTTACACCTACATAAAAGTGCACCTTAGAAGACTAAGTATATCCAACAACGGAAATAATTTAGAATGCAAGCACACAACAGTAATTTAAAGAGTCGCAAACTTACCTTCCATGGACTTACAAACTGTGTACGTGCGTATCGAGTTAACATGTGGATTATAACAACTTGACCCCACTCTTCCACGTCAACCAACAAGTTACAGAGCTTTCGGTAGTTCTTATGAATCAGATCTATTCTTTCTGGACACACTTCCTCAAATGCCATCACAACGCTCCCAGCTACCAGCTAGAAGGCAAAATACAAACAAGGAGATCAGTGATCCTTCTACAGTTCATCCACAAGTGAGAATCAGAATTAATACTAGCAATTCCCAGCAATTTCAATTGTTTCTATTCAGTGAGAAGAAATAACAAAACAACAAAAAAACACATAATCCCACAGAAATAGTATCTTACTTAGAAGAGAATGAGGGAAAGTTTATTAGAATGGAGAAAACATTTGCAGTTTCTATTACACACATAAATCTTAGCTCCCAGTCCTGAAGACACAGTGCAACGTAAGCATAATTTTTTTTTTCTTACAGTTATAGTTTCCAAATAAATTATCAGAGAACTTGCAATTAACTCAGAAAGAACAGAAAACAAGATGTATAGAAGAGCGATAGGCCAAACAAGAGCTGTTGGAATTGTCTTAACAACACTGGTGTAATCACACTGAAGAGGAACTGGGGTAACATTCCCAGCACTACTGGGATTCCAAACGTCTTTCTCGATAGGGCCAAATTAGCTGTCATGAAATTTTATACTTAGAATTTCATTAATACCCTCTGCATAAAAAAAAGCATGAAAATCAGCAACAAGATACAGAAATACATTAACACTTCCTCAAAGAACACTAGCAGAATTTCTGCATGCTGTTTAGTACTTCCCAACCAGTTCCAAAACTGCAGGAATGGATCATTTATTCCCTGCTATGTCCTTACACCTTTTTTTTTGTCTCCATAAGAAATAAATCTTTATACATCTTTATGGCCTCATACTGCCATAATTATAAGAACAGCTTTGATCTCATGAGAAAATGGAATAGAGTCTCAACATTTTAACACCTCCAGGCTTACTGAAACCTCCTGATAGCATATTTTCTTTTAAAAATAAAGGAAACATTTGGGGCATCCTATCAAAATTCCAGCAGCAGGTTACTCTGTGGGAAAGCCTCAAAAGCTGACCATGCACTATAAGGACATGTCATTACGTGCCTGGAATTACTGTTCTTTCTCATTTAATTGCTTTAATTAAGATTTGTTTTGTGTCAGAGTACATGTTAAGTCAAATAACTAAAATGATGAGACTTTATATGAACCAGCTGATATGTATGCAGTTAGCATGCATGCAGTATAGCCTTCTGGCAGCAAATTAATGTCATATTCTATCCGAGCACTGGGGATCTGCATTTCAACCTCTAAAATTTCCCCAATGACTTAAAGTAAGCAATTAAATAGAAGTACAGTTTATTGAAATGGTACTTTTTGAGAAATATTAAATACAATGATATTCATATGTTACATTTTTCTCCCTGCATTTGGCTGACATTTGGTTTATTAGTATGCGCCCAACATTACAATTGAAAGAAAACAGCTCAGAATATAGTCTTGCTATTATGCTAAACAAGTTTCAGGCTCTGTGGGGATTTTATGAATTACCAATAAGAATGAACGTGAAGTCGCATTTATTGTCTCCAGCCCCATCCACATACTGGTACCCACTGGTCCCAGCAAGTATACAACTCATTCAAGGGAGCAAAATTTGATTATTTGATAGAGCTACATAAAGCACACTTTACCGCTAAAATAATTTGCTGGTTTTTGCTGTATCACAAAAACAATAGCTCTTTCTTTTACACTGCTGTATTAAACTATTTTCTTAATAACATAGTGTATGCTACTCCATAATTAAAAACTGCTGCAAGTTGCTTAGGTGTGGATTCAAAGCTCAGAAGACAGTGGTTAACTCGAGGCAAATCACTGTCAGTTGTGAGCAGGTGTTCAATTAGACCGGGTAAGGTGAGGATGGAAGAGAGAATGGGTGGGAAGAGTTATATGTTAGATCTCACTTGCAGGAAAGCAATTTTATCAGGATGCAAAACTTTAGTTCAAAGTGCCTAAGGCCAGCTTGCATGATGGACTTTTAGAATAAAGATATGGCATTTTTAGAGCATGAAGACTTTTTTAGAGGTCACTGTCCCACCGACTTTACTGTGGATATCCTACTCCTCTGTGCTACAATACAGTATTGGGTCTCTTGACAGGTTTGACATACAAGGGGAGAAAAGGAGGGAGGGAAGGAGGAGGAGGGATAGAGAGAGACTGACACACAAATCGATTTATGACTATAAGAACAGTCACAGCCTAATATTTAAAAATATCCTTTTACATTCACAGGTGAAGGACAACACAGATACTGGCTTATAACTGTAGTTCTGGGGTGGATACCCTTGCCTTTTACTGATACTAGTGCTACACATACATTTTGCTGTATTTCTCTTTCATTTGGATATGATACAGTTTGAAAGCTGACAAAATAATACACGTTTTGCTAGTTTAGATCTTTTAAAACTGAGCACATACCCTACAAACAGTGTTGGCTTTACAAGCTCAGGTACTGCGAATAATACACAGCAATGATACGAAGAAATAACCATACAGAAATACAGGAATTATGAATAGTTACTTATGTCAATTCATTTCAGTCATCTATCGAAGTTCACAATAAGAACGGTGTCACTTATGAACACTGAAAAGACACTAATAAAAAATCTGAACATGCACTATGAAATACAAGAGGTGCACTGGATGGACAACCATTTTACTCCTGTGGCAAGTCCCTAGATTTACAAGGTAATACAGGAATTGCCGTACATCATGACATTATTTAAGATCATGCCTCTCTCCCCATTATCACATTTTCCAAAACTAGGTTTTGCATTTGAAAGTGGGAGGGGAAAAAAGGTGAGAATGTAAGACAGACTGAAAATGCACTGGTAACAAGAGGATTTATTTGAGAGAATTTCCTAATGCTTTCTTAATAAGAGATTATTTTCTAGCTGACACCGTTTCCCCTATAGTATGATCCTCCTATATATCTAAACATCAGTCGAACAGCTAATAATCTTTGTTTATTAAATGCTCAACATTCCATAAAAATATTTAGAATTAAAACAAAATGATCCAATCAGAACATAAAACCAAAAAATATCGGTTTCCAAAAAACAGTCAGTTAATTTCCATCTCATTGTGTCAATAGTAGCTTTTTGTATAAGGAGAAAATATAAATCACTCCAACAAAACTAGCAATGAGCTCATCAAATTCAAATGCTGCTTTCCATTTATGTATTTTTTATATTAAAGCAATAAACATGGTTCATTTGTCTTCCACTGGTTGCCACGTTTTTCTGTGCTGTTGCTATGAACTTCAGCCATTAGCTGTGCTCCAAGGTAAACTACATGAACCATCAACAAAAGTGACACCCAATCTATGGAGTTCATATTTTCTCCAGATTATCTATGCTAGTTGACAAGCTGGTAATGAAAAAAATCACACTAAGCAAATGGTTCCTCTAATAACAATAAATTTTCTATAAAATTATGAAGGGTACAAAACGTTTCCTTGCATCTATTTTGTCATGAATTCTAATTAACGCTGCAAAAACCTGAGAGTGCTGGGTCATCACAAGAAGTGCATCAAGGTTTGATTGATAATACAGTGCAACTTGGCCTATGCTGCCAAGATTCCTCTCTCTTAAATTAATGGCTACCCCACCCGCCCTAATCATACAGCCCAAATGATATACCCGTTCCTATTTCAATTTTCTGGAGGCAAGGAAACTGGACAACATCAGTCATTTATCTTCTAATAGCTGGATAATAGATCTATCACGATAAAACATCTGCACAAACTCAGTAATTTTTTTTTTCAAAAAAAGTGAAGCTTTTACCAACATTAAATCAATAAGTTAAGAAAACATTGCCTTAACAATTTTGGTTTCTCAACTAAAATATTAACTCATTAACAGAAACTACTGTTGAAACGCTGAGAGCCCAGCTTTCTTTCCCTAAAATATACTGCTCTAGTTTAAAAGATGAAGTTGTTCATTGCAAAGCCATTACCAATTCCTAGAATCACTTTTTCATCTAAAGTGTCTCACTTCATAAGAATCTGCACTTCAATCGAGTAGCTATGCAATCTACAAAAGAAAATACCTCAGTACTCATGTGTTCATATGAAGCCTTTCTACCCCTAAAATAGAGTTCATACTATCATTTGTTCTATTTAGAAGTATATTATCACACCAGAACAGATAATATTTTTTTAAAATATTAGAAGTAATCTAACATCGCTAAAATATTTTCATTAAAGGAATAAAATATTTAAGTAGAGGCTAAAGAAAAATTCAGCCTTTAGAAAAGACTGTAAATCTTAACTAACAAGAAACAGATTTCATGCAATAAACAAATTTGCTGCCAGTCTTCACCCAAAATCTGCCTCTATCCCTTCCCATGCTGTATTACTTCACCACAGAGGCTTCTGGTGACACAACATCAGGAGAACATACTTGGAAATCAGTGAGCATCTGCAAGTCTGGCCAATGTATTTTGAAATTTCTCTCTAACACTCTTGTCTTAGAAGAATTCAAATGTAGTGCCGCACCCTCTATACTGCCTGGTCCCAGAACGGGAGTTATAATAGCCACAGCTATGATATAGCAAACATACTAACCCAGTTTTTTGATGAGCTTGAAAAAAACTATTTAAGTGTGCAGCACATGCATTTATAGTTTCACATGAACATAAAGCTTCATTGTATTAGAAATATCTGCCCAAATAATGTAAAATCAGATTAAAGTTAGAGAGAAAACTGCAATAAATTTGGACCTTTTCTGATACCTCCAGTTATGCTGTAGTTGCATGGATGCCACAGATCTACATTCTGCTTTTCTTTTTAGATACAGCTGTAGGTATACTTTGGGATGCTTTAGTTTGGACTGAGGAATGTGAGTCTTAAGTTCTTTTTGCTTTACAGTTTTGCACAACGAACATGATTCCTTTTCAATATCAACATGGATTTCTGAGTAGTAAAATACACACGTTACAAACACAAATGCTCTTGTACAACCCGTAAGTATGACAAAAGCAACTTAAGCAACAAATTTTGCCTTAAACCCTATGCCTCAAACCTAGATCATCAGGCCTTTTAAGTGAACAGAAAAAGCAGAACTAGAGTGATGTGATACAGAATCAACTAAACAGGGAATGAGTTTCCTCTAAAATATCCAATTCTACCTTCATACATGAATACACGACTAGCTATATTAATTTCTGAGAAAAAAATTCAGCCCAAAATACATACATGCTTTTATCTTCCTTTCCACAAAAATCACGTCAGCTGATGAACTATCTAGAATTGCTAGAAAAACAAAAGTAGCGACGATCATGCTCTTGCACCTGTATATCAATATCCGAGGTACTTTTTTCTGTAAAGCAGGGGCAAAAGCATAACTAGGAGTTTCTTAAATCTTTATAAATAAAAATACTTGTAAGCATCCTTTTAAAAAAAAAAAAACCACATGCTGGCACAAAATCACAGCTTTGTTGATACACTCTAATTCCCAGTTAGCTACTCTTGAGGGTATGCACTTGATAATTTTGCATCTCAGATTAACCAAGAGCTTGGCTTTTAATTGAATCTTCATGTTAAGTCACTTAAGGAACAGAGTGATCTTTCATTTATCTCACCAGAAATGTTAATGAAGTGCTGGGTTAAGGTTAGATCTCATCTTATTTTAAGTTTTGCTTACCTCAGCTTATATTAAAATTTACTACTGATTGAGACCTAAAAAAATGAACACATTTTGTACAGTCTGATAAAATGGCTTAATTTTACTGTAGCAAAATTCCCATCTAGACAGTTTCTTGCTATTTTAAATGCAAAATGACTCTGACTAATTTAAATACATTGTGCCTTTTTTGTGCAACATAAACTGCATTAATAATCCACAAACAAGTTGTGAGTAAAAATTTACTTTTTATTAAAACAAACTCTCAGACATCACTTGAACAACATTCAACTGTTATATACATCATTAATGTTAATAATTACAGTCTCACTCCAACAAATGGAGTAAGAATTTAAAAAACCAACCAACTCCATCAACAAAGTAAAAAAAATATTCACAAGGTCAATTTTCACATATCCAGCTGTTACTTACAACGCATTATGACTTGTCTGTATTATCAGTCCTTAAGTATACAGATGTGTCAAAAATAACCTGACATTTTCATCAAGGTAAAAAAAAAGTGGAGAACCACTCATGTTCTGAAGTTCCTGAAGTCACTAAGATTCTCCTACTGTAGAAAACGAAACACTTTAATGAAACCACCATTAATTTGCAAAAAAACCTCAATCTGCTGACATAAGATTAAAACTATCAGGAGAGGACAACTAATGTTAACAAAATAGAACAGCTTCTGTGCATTTAAATTGAAGGGATGCAAAGACTGGTGTCAAGTAACACTTGGGGTCCAAGATCCTACAACTTTCAGGCCATTTGATTGTAGCTGCAAAACCTGAGAAATACCATTAATTGAACAGACACACTTCATAAGGATATGACAAAATGCTTTACTACAGCTCATACCCACTTCCAGAATTCCTGTGGCAACAAACCCAACTTAACTTTCTTCCCAAAACCATAGAGTATTTCCTAAAGGCTTTTGTCTTTATGGATGTAGAAGGATTTTCTTTCTTTTACATGAAGTGTATGAAATTCAGCTTTCCTTGGAGTATACAAAAAGGTAATTCAAATTAATATATATTTTCCAAGAGGAGCTTAAATCAGACTCAAAATGTAGCCAATCTAAGACTATAGAGGGTACAAATGTACACACCTGTACATAAGGACAACCACCCAAAGCAGCCACCATCTCCTCCAATTTTAAAATCTAAAAGTAACTACGAGAGGCTGTTTCCTCCATTGTGAGAAAGTTGCCATGTTCTCCAATTAGAGACAAAGAATAAGTTTATTCAGATTGAAGTTACTGCTAATAAAACAATTACACACTATGCACTTTCAGTGTAAAGGCAGAGGATTTCTGGAAACAATTAGTGGAACATGAAAAAGCTACAGAATCACCAGAATTGTGACACATACTCAGCAATGAATATTAATCCCCCATAAGTAATTTCAAGTGTACTACCTAGATTCAAACCTACTCTATACTTTTTTCCTCTAAGATGTTGTTTAAAAAATGTGAAAATTATTAGTTGTTGGATATGGACTAGGAAACAATGAAAACTCAAGGATTTTATTTTCTGCCATCACCAGTGAAAAGAAACAAAGATGGCTCCTCAGCCCTTTCTACCTCCACAGGTATAAAGAATTTAATCTTACATTCACAGATTGAATGCACACCAAGAGCATGAACCACAAAAGAAAATACACAAAGAATCACTGGGGGGCAACTCCACAGACATACAAAGGCCTCTGACAAATGAGTGCAGGTCAAGCATAGATGCAGTCAGGAGGACTAACTGATTTACTGTCTGCTGAGTCATTAAGCTCTGACACTCTCCTTCAGTAACCCTTCGGTGGAAGTCTCAAGATCTCTTTTAGAGAACAGTACCATTAATGTCCTGAACACCTAGACTGTGCTAGAACAACAGATGATCCATTCCTCCTGTGTGTAAAAAAAAAACCTCACTTGGCAAATAAGAGATGAAGCAACACACTACCTGGTACTTAGTAATACTTTTATTTACTCAAAAAAGGATGACATTTACTAAATTAGTAAACTGAACAAGAAGAACAAAAAGAAAGCTTTAATTTACATCACTTCTACTTGAAGTCTATTTTTGACTCCTATCTGCCTGGCTTAGATTTGGGAAACTTATTTGTAGGGTACAGGAATTAAAAGTACATGACTACTGTCAAATGTCCAGGAGGTCCTACAGAAAACCTGTTCCTTTATAGGGCAAGCAAAATAATGGAGTGTTAAGTTTACAGACATTATCCCAGGACATCAGTCTTACCAGATTGTAAGCAAGGATCCATGCAAGAACAAGTGCACAGCAAGCATCATAGAGTTGTATGTACTAAAGACAGACTGACATCAACAGACACACTGTGCAACATACAGAAATAATTTATTCTTACAGTATCACAAAGAAATTTAAATGCCCTAGCTAATTTCCCAATAAGTGTTTATACATAAACACTTATACATAAACACTTATACCCTGATTCATATAAAATTTCATTTTCAAAATTGTTTAAATTAGCACACATATAAAATATACTAAAAACAGATTAAGAATACCTATGAGGCAAGTAAAGATACCAGTCATATTAAAAGATGGCCACTATTACACTCATAGCATAATGCATAATACACAGTGATACTTCTATCTAAAAACATATAAAACTATGTCAGCAGAACTTAGGACACTGTATTACATCTGCTGACTGACAACCTCAAGAGCAAACTCTTTGAAAATATATACCTATGTAATAACACAGCCCCTTACCGTACTTCTATCCTTCAGAAGTTTTTCTATCACTTCAATTAACATTTCCTTTTGCTCTGGATCAAGACTAGAAGGAAAAAACAAAAAATCTTTTTCACTTATTTGGTCAACACATCCATAATTAAAAGAGATTAGGTTTTTTGACATTATACACAAACTGGGAACCAGGAGCACTGAATAAACCACCTTCAGAAAAATGAAGTATTCCAGAATAATGATTGACTGTAAAAGAACTTGACTGTAAAAGAACTTGACTGAAAACAATCATGGAATACAGAATTGAATTGAAATATGTGTGAATTGAATCGAAGAATGTGTGTTCTATAAGAATCCATCCTGGTTTCAGCTAGGATAGAGTTAATCAGCACTGCTCTCATCCTAACTCCCAAACACAGCATCACACCAGCTGACAAATAGAAAATTAACTCTATCCCAGCTGAAACCAGGACAGAATCTTTAATTCTTAAAGTGCTAAAAATTTTAGGATTAAAGAAAACATAGAACAACCCATAAGGGGGAACTTGAGTGAACTTCAGATGTTAAGTCACAGGAATCTCACTGCTTTTGCAGAAAGGAATTTCAGCATGAATGAATTCAGTAGTAAATGAACACCACAATAAAGCAGAATGATACCTTTATTCTCTAATTACCAATATAATGCTTCTTATAAGACACTCTGTTACCTTCAATAATTTTAGACAGAATTGGATCACAAAAATTTGGAGAGTGTATTCAAGCGTATTTTAAAAAGTGTGCAAGCTGATGAAAACCAGAATGCTTTAAGTCCTATATAAATAGTAAAAAGAAGCAAAACCAAAAGTTGTTAAGAACAATCTTTTTACTGTCCTTTCTATACTGAAATAGCAGAGAAATTTGCCAGAAGCATCCATGATTATCAAACTTGCTTCTTAGGTAGGTAAAGATCACCTTTTTACTCCAGCTGATTCTTCATAATGACTCCACAGAACATGGAAGAATTCAAAACAAAGGAAGAAGAAAATACAAAGACAAGGATGGTACAAAGACCCATACCGATGTGTAGTTCTATGTTTATGAAAAGTAATGTCAATACAGATACAATTACAGATAAGGAGGAAGTATTTGGTCCTTATTGTATACTTTGCTTTTAATGCTGAGCGATGCACAGTACATCCTTTCCAGTTATAGATTCACAGAGTACCTAGGCCTACAGTACTTCACTAAGCCTGATACCTACCAATACTAGAACATACTAACTGGATAACAAAGATTTGTTAGCAGTCACCATCAGCATAAGCAAAGCAACAGCACACTGTTGCATAAGTACTGTTCCCTAAGCACTTTTTACAAGCACCTTTTGTTCTAATTCCCATTTTTGTCAAGAATGGTTTACCGATCATCTGCCAAGAAACAAAAACTTCAGAGGAATCACAGAATACCCTGAGTTGGAAGGGACCCATAAGGATCGTTGAGTCCAACTCCTGGCTCCAGACAGGGCTGGGCAAGCCAGAGCATGGGACTGGGCACATTATCCAGACCCTTGCTGCACTCAGCCAAGCTGGGTGCTGTGACCCCTTCCCTGGAGAGTCTGTTCCAGTGCCCAACCATGCTCTCAGTAAATAACCTCTTCCTAATATCCAACCTAAACCTCCCCTGTCGCAGTTTCACACCATTCCCTTGGGTTCTATCACTAGTCATCAGTAAGAAGATCAGCATCTACCGCTTCGCTCCCCCTCTTCAGGAAGCCACAGGCCGGGATGAGGTCTCCTCTCGGTCTCCTTTTCTCTAGGATGAACAAGCCAAGGGATTTCAGTTTCTCCTCATAAGACTTCCCCTCCAGACCCTTCACCATCCTCATTGCCCTCCTCTGGGCAACCCAGTATTTCTGTGTCCCTCTTGTACTGTGGTGCCCAAAACTGCACACAGCACTCGAGGTGAGGCTGCACCAGCACAGTGCAGAGCAGGACAATCACCTCCCTGGACTGGCTGGCCATGCCGTGCTTGATGCACCTCAGGATATGGTAGCAAAAAAAAAAAAAAAAAAAATCTACATTTTCAAAATTGGTATAAAATTTAAAGATAAAGTGAATAGTTAGCAATATTTAATGAGACCAAGTAAATAGTTATTGCTAAGAAACTAAATTCTGTTATGCAATCAAGAAAATCTTCAGTAAGAGCTCCGTTAACTTAATTCACATTTCTCCTCATCCTCTTTCCTGATGCTTCAGATAAGAAAGGCAGCATGGCTCAAGAGCTCAAAGTGATCTGTTCCCATTATGGTATCTACTAGTAATAGCATGGAATCTATTAAGAGTAGTGATGTTGATTAGTGATCTTTTATTTTAAAAAGAAAGATTTTGGGAGATCATTTTCCAAATCTCACTGCAAGTAGGTGCAAATACATAGCATTCTATTGATAAAAGATACTAATAGCTTTGAAATACACTTTAAGTGGAATACGCAAGAGGTCTGATGTTTTCAATGATAAAAATTACTCCTATGTACCTGGCAATGTTGATTGCATTGGGCACAAATGTTGCTGTTCACACTATGCCTGAAATCTTTTCTGTTTGATATGTAAGCTTCCTGCTGTTCAGATTGATTGGACCACTAATGAACAAGCTCTTCTAGGTCAGACGTTCATCCAAACACCATGACACTGAATACAAGGAAGATTGGAATATCGAACCTGTATCCAGAAGTCTGACCAGAGCTTTAACTGAACTACAGAACTATCAAACAGGTAAAGAAGTCATGGAAACCAAAAAGTAAATGGATCATACAGGCACTATTACAATAATTTTTTACTTCTTGTAGTCCATCCTTTGCAAGCATTGACGTAATAAGATGTAGGAGTGTATATAAACTGTTAACTGATCTTCATCCCCTTCCAGAATTCTGATTTTGACCAACTCCAGAGTGAGTCATCTGAAATTGCTTCCTCATTGCAAATAGGTCGAAAGACGGTCTTACCACCACTATATGATCTGTATCAATGAACTGTGAAGTTACCAGTCACGATTCTTGTTGAAACATCTGCTGACACTACCTGTTAGACTGTTATTTGCAGGCAAGCCTGACTCTGGACAGTTTAACTTGATGGCCTCTTCATCATTTCCCAATATTGCTGCTTCAAATGAACCAGAATGAACTCTCTCCATTGGTCCTGTGGTAAATCAGTGCTATCCAGCATTTATACAAGCAAATTTTGAAAGTGTGACAATAGAAGTTCGTGTTTCTATACACAGTTCCCAAATCCTATTGCCAAGGACACAACTGTTACTATTCCATAATCATTATGATGTCTGGGGTGTTTGCATGAAGTGAAAAACTTGAGAAGGACGTACAAGCCATCTTACCCATTAAGGAAACCTTCATAGAACGTTAGTTTCAGTAGTTTTTCCTTTTCTATATGAGCTAGACACCCATTTTATCATGTCAGGAATTCATGGAAATTAGGAGTGAGGCAACTTTCTCCAGATTATGCTGCTCCATTCTTTATCACCAAAAATACTTTTTTATGGTATTTGCAAGGATAATTTCAAAAGCTTGCCACTAACATCACATAAGCATAGGGTACCATATGAATCAGATATAAGAAAAACAAGTTATATTTGAAGATGTAATCATGTCTGGAAATTGGATGAAAGATGGTTAAAAGAACTTCTAGTAATCAAGTTAGATTTCAGCATCTTCCCATCTTGCACCAATCACCAATAAGCTATTTAATCTGGGCTAGTAAAATAAACTTTGCCTGTCATGAAGAGAAACAATAGAAGCATCAATTTAAATTAAAATTTCATGGAACACACGACTGTCCATATACTCATGTGTCTGCTGGCACTAACAAAGACCTTTACTGTCAAACCCCTCCAAATAGTTTTGATACAATCAGGGAATCAAAGGACATTCTGTATATAGAGAATAACTCAGGCCAAAAAGTCTCTTTGTGTGCTGGAACCACATCCTTATAAAAAACCAAACCAACTCAAAGAGAAGTAAGGGACTTAAAATCCACTCCCTCTTGTTCATTTATGTGATAAAAGGCTTGTCTGCATACAGAGGAGCACAAAGATGCAGGCAACTCAAATAACATCCTGGCCCAGCTACTCCAGGGCCCTCACATGGGAGCATTCAGGAAGGAAGGAGGAAAGAAAATAAATCACCAGAAGGAAGAAGCCCCTGCCCAGGTTCTTCAGAGAGCTTCCACAGAAAAGCCATCAGCCTTATGGTCCTGAAATAAATGTATTACACCTGAGAGGGTCTCCAGAGCACCTTTCATACTTAGGGGTATTACTAGCTTACAGGGTACTATGCAATGTCAGAAAGAGCATTTTTGGATTGTACTTACAATAGGATGTTTATGGTAGAAACAGAAGGTAGGGAAAGGTATCTACATGCTTTCTCCATTCTGTGTGCACGTGTGGAAGTCTAAGGTGCAGCAACTGGAGTCAGGCCATAGGTTATAGGGACCAGCAGTACCAGCAACCAGACCAAGTATGTTTGTCAGTCTGTGTCCTAGACACTATCAAGCCAGACTAGGTGGCTTGGAAAGCCAGGTATTGAGGTGAACGTGCATGTGTCTAAGTGAGACAACGGGACATTTTGACTATCAGAGGGACCAGGGCATCCAGGCCAACTACTGAAGAGACTGAAAGGCCTGAAGGTTGACTGAGACACCCCATTTATGTGGCTCAGTCACTCTGTTTCTATCTTTCTTTCCACCCAGTGGCAGACAACTGGAGATGGGGGAATATAAAGGCTAGTTACTATTTGGTCTGTGTATCTAAATTTACCCACTGTGTGACTAGCAGTGTTTGCGTGGAAGGACATGTGTGTGTCTAATGTAGTCTGTAATAGGACTTGCCATGAGGTTAAAAGTATTTCATGCTTGTATGTGCCAGTGATTAAGGAGACTGGAGATCCAAGGTCAGTTACTAGAAATACTGAGCATCTAGGATCATTATTGGGGGGTTAATATTGCACATATATAGGTCCACTTATTGGCCTGCAACCCGATCAGAGGGTGCAGCAGGATATGGCCGTTGATACTGGTTTTGTCTCCATGAATGACTGTCTTATATCAATGCTGATCTGCAATGCTGGCTGGATGCACGTGTGTAGTATATATCTGTGCCTGTGTCCATTAAGAGTACATGCTCAGCCTTGCCACTGGTTGGTCTGAGGGAGCATGGAACTGCAGCAGGGTCAGGCTACCTGATTTGGACCCCCTAACTGCTCTCACCTTCCTCTTCTTGGCATGGGCAAAGTAAAAAGGAAATAAGTAGTAAAATAAATGCCTGCATTTGTTTTGCTCCCACAGGCATAAACCAGTATCCAACAAGAATTTCTGAAGAGAGGAAAGGAAGATTTGGATTTGCTTAAATAAAATTTCTGCACGTTCGTATTCACTTGGCACCTGTACTGCAAACTACAATGAACATTTTCAGGATGAAAGATACAAGAACTAAAAGAGAAATCTTCTATTACGAGAATACTTACAAAAATAGTTACTACAAACATTACAATAACTGGTAGATTAAAGCCAAATACTGATTAAAGCAAATATCAGCTTCTTTGTGCATCTCTTGACAGTTCTCCTGTTCTCTGAAAAGCAAGAGACTTGCCTGAATTCCAACCAAATCAGTTGAGTGGTATAATGTTTACACACACTTCACACTTTTTAAGAAACTGATATGATGTATCTGAGACACACCAAACCCCCCCCCCCAGCAGTCTTAATTAACATAGCCCACAACCATCTTGAAATCACCGTTCAGTATGTGAGCATCACTTACCTGTACAGTTTTTGGATTGCATGGGCTGCGTTCTTCCTCACATAAGGAGATAAATCAGAAGAGGCTTCTTTAATAGCAAGCATCATAATAGGAACAATAATTGGGACACGAATACTGGACAAAACTCTTAGAGCACTTGCACGGATTAACTGGTTAGGATCCTAAAGTATGTGAGTGAGAGAAGGGGAAAAACAAGAAATTTATCATTGAACTGTCAGGCTTCAAGCTAAGGCCATACTAAGAAGAAAATATGCCCAACTTCACACCAGAAACTTTCAGCATCCAAAAAAACCCAAAAAAAACTAAGAAAGCATCAAAACATTAAGAAAACCTGGAAATTTGTCATTTTTTCAAGCAAAATATAGGAGCAATGGGTAAAGACAACTTATATTCTTTTTAATGATCTGAAATATCTTCTGCAAACCAAGTGGAATTCAGATATTCTGAAAAAACACACCTACCTCAGTTTCATTACTAGAACTGTCAAATGAAAATGTGGTTCTCAGTTATGACACTCCCACTCAAATTCTTAACAAATTCATTTCATGCTTTACCACAAGGTATTTTGTTACTGAAGCCAGGAATGAAATTAATTTTCTTAAGAACAAGTAAAAATATTAAAATAAATATTTTGACACTTTCTTCTATTTCTTACTCTCCCTTTTTCCAGTACTTGCTCTCCTTTTGTAATGCTAGGGTTACTTTAGAGGTCCAACATTAGCAGAAAACACCTGTATTTGAAAGAACTGTTATTGTAAACCTCGTCCATTAATCACGGGCTTGGGACACATGGGAAAACTGTTACTTAATCAGGTACTAAATCCTCTAAAATCAGCTAGCAAACTGAAATTGCAGCAGCATTAATTCAGGGTACTGCCTGCCAGAAGGGCACTTCCCAAAGAACATTTCTCATAAGGACTGAAAGTTGGCAACAGGGGTTTTCAGACTGATAATACTTAGCCATCAGTTCATTTAAGCTCTCAAAATCCCTACATCTTAGCAGCTTCTGAGTAGTCAGTTTCTGTTTGGTGAGAACACTTATCTTGGCAGTTTTTGGAAACAGCTCATCTCCAACCACACAAGTTTAAAAGGCCCTAAAAAGTTTATTCTAAACACAGGAAAATAAGAAAAAATCTTCACACATCCAGACACATTACAAACTTCATCATTAAAACCAGAAAAAAATGTTAGAAAAAAAATCTATTCTCCATAGAAGGCATAGTAGTTTCCTTAGATGATGAACATCTCAGCTAGCTTGCAGTCTGCCTCTTTGCTGCATCACTTGCCACACCACCATTTTTATTTTTTTTAAATTACCTACACAGCCACAACATTCGATTTATCCCCACTCCTTCTGTTTCCACTATATACAGCTTTTTAAAAAGTTACACCACCAGAAGTGTTCACCTTACAACATCGAATATAAAGTAACTGGAATTTTAGCTGTTCATGTTAGTCACTGACATTGAAGGCAGTACACATGACATTGAGGCAAAAACTGTAAGAGGCAAAAAGCTCTAGTCAGTTGTGGGATGCTCCTAGACTCGCACAGCTGATGCTGAGTGCAACATTTTCCAACAAGACACAAGGTCATCTTGGGTCACTGATATGACAGAAATTAATTATGAACCTAGAGTAGCCTTACAAGAGGAAAACAAGGAAAAAAGAAATCCAACCTTCTCTTGCTATAAGAACTGGGCAAATTTAAGAACAGACACTTAAATCTTTCTTTTCACCATGGTCACACTTCAAAAGCAATCCTAATCTTTTTTCTCTAATTCCATTCTCTACTGTGATCCAAATCTGAAATGGAACAGTAAAAAATGTTGGTTTTTCAGTGCTTCTAAAGAAAAAGTAGCATATGCAACACACTGAATATTTTAATTTAGGTACTACTATTCTTATTATGTTCAAATGCTGTACAAAAAGATCTTTTACACAATCTAAAAGGAATATAGAAGGTTCACAGTAATAACAGGGTCTTCCTTCTACACACCTAAGATAAAAGGCACTCCAGAAATTAAATGCTGGGAATGTGAATTAGAGAGCACCAATCTGCTGCTTTTTTCAGTGAAATAATTTTACTTCATGCAGGCTTAGCTGCTTAATGAGGTTTGAGGTAGCACAAAAAACTTTGGCAATGACACAACTTGAAACTACTGTATCAGGAGCTTTAGTTTACACAGATACTTCTATTTTTGTGGTACCGGCTGAGAATTCTTTATGAACTGTTCAGTAGTCACTCACTTTTAAAGCACGCTGGAAAGTACTGATGGACAATAATGCTAGATCTTGCTGCTCCTCTGCATAACGCATCAGATAGACATACACAAGCTTTTTTATCTGAAAAGAAAAAACAAAATGAACATCATTATCAGAAAGTTTCAGAATTCTATAAAACTAAGCCTTAGATTGCTTTTTTTTTCATCAGCATTTTCTTCTTTGAAGGAAGAGTTAATATATACCTGTATATCACTATATGCACTCACATACTTCTCATATCTTACGATGCAGTGTCACTCCCTGCAGTGCCGCAGCATTATCTAGCTATCGACACGGTCAGATTAAGGCTCGCAAGGCAAAATATTGCTTTGTATGATCAACTAGTAAATACGAGACTTGAATAAGAAGTCGACACGTAGCAACTGATGACCTGAGCACTCATTTTTTTCCTTATGGAAAATAGGTTAAACTGCAACTGCCAAGTATTTCAACAGGGCCATTTTACTTTACCTTGAAACTCAAAATCAATTACTACAACGCATTTGAAAGAATATAACTGCCATCCGAAGTGTGGTAACTTACACTATTTAAATCTGATTAAGAGCACTTCTGACTAGGTCTTGGACAAAAGCAAAGGGTATTAGATCCACCTTTGCCTGACTACAAGCATTCAAAAGATGTAGCCAATATAAGCATACTACAAAGGATGCAATGTTCAAAGATTAAGAAACCTCAGTATGATTTTGGGGGAGGAGGGTATTCAATTTAGTTCACTTTACCCCCTCATAGCCACTGTATGCCCAGGAAGCAGTGAAAATATTTTTTACATTTGAGTTGTAAACCAACTATTAGGGTTTATAATGGAAAATTCTGAAAGACCCTCAACTACAGCTGTGCTATAATTACTGTCACTATCAGAAGATGTATCTTTGTGCGAATTCTGGCAAAAAGCATAATATTAAGTCACAGAAGGTTACACCATACTAAATTATTTGTTATTCAGCTACAGACAAGCAGCAATCAACATTGACCACGAGAGGCCTATGCACTGAATGACTGCAGGTGTGCAAAGAAAGCCTCCTTTCCTTGAAACCACTCTGTGACTAGAAATGGAAGCACTTAGAGCTTCGTGACTACACTATTCTTTTACCATTTACCTTCATTCAATGTTAAAATGCTCCTTTCTATAAAACTAATCATAACAGGGGCACATTAGGCTTGAGGAACACAGGCAGATTTGTTTAATTAGTTTATCAATATAAGCACATCAAACTCCATGAGTTATTGACCACGACTTATTTTTGTTCTATACCACCAATTGTTTATTAGGTCACTTTTTGTATCCTTACCCTCCATGACAAAATGCACATAATCAAGTTGAGGTCACTGTACTTATAAAAACAAAAATCACAAGACACTTCTGTAAACAATAAGATGCCCTTTGCTTCTCTTAAAACAAATGAACGTGTTCTACTGTTTCTTCACCTCCATTTCCCTGTATCAGAGCATTCAGCCCTGATTAAAAAAAAAAAACCCAACAAAAACAAACCACCCAGCAGCCATTTCTGGGCAGGAAAGTCAGTTGTATACAAAGCCTCTCTGAAGAAGTGATGTGTTTTAGGCTGTTGCATTGAAGCAATTTGTACCAACAGAGTTGTCCAGGAATTCTTAAGGACAGGGGAAAATTTGGCAAAAAATCTGGCAAACCATCTTAAAACTGGACTAAAAGAACGGTTTCTGAGATCCAGAAGGGGTAACTTGATGGTTCTAAGTAAAGCTGTATTATGACCTGAACTTGTCATCTGACTAACCCTGATGAAGAAATCAGTAGCTGACTTTACTGAATTACTTTATCTCTTTACAGTTTAACAGTCTATTCCTGCACATACGTTAGCATTAAATGGTGGAACAAAAAGTAATGAAGGAATTTTATCTACAGCATAGAGGAAGACATGTGAATTCCCATAATCTGTTTTAAAATATAAGAGGAGGCCCACAAAATACAAACAGTGAAAGGCCTCTGATAATTAATGTTAGGTTATGTGATTAAACCTTGTCTGCACACCCACAAAGGAGCACAGAGACAAGGGTGGTGAAGGGGTATTTGCAAGTAATATCCTGCCCTAGCTTCTTCCAAGCCTGTGACAGGAATCATCAGCCTTGATGTGCAAAGAGACACAGTTGTGTGAAGGAACCCAAATTTAGGACTCAAAGAAAAGTACACCCTGTCAGACACCTCCCAGGACCACCTCAGGAGAGCCTCAGTTCTTATGTCCAGGTGTTGAACCCATCAAGAGTCAGCACCAGAGCACCTGAGAGGCTTTTCCACATACAGGTATGGCATGCAGATAAAGAGTATTTTAGGTTTGCACAAGACTTATGGGACGTTTTAGGGAAGAAAAGTGAAGGAGAAGGAGTGGAAATCTATGTGATCTGGAGAGGGGGAAAAAAGAGAGGGATAAGCAGATAAAAATGGCTGGACATCTCTCACCAGTTTGCTGGTTGGTACATCTGTCCTTCTGTGCCCTGCATCTGATCAGTGGAGTCTGTTGTATTTTCTCATTAAATTCCATTTTTAAACATTTTCCTTGGTGAGGTACTCTTTATTCAGCATGAAGGTGTGTGTATGTGCCAGCAACTACAGTCATGCCTCCAGCTGGAGAGCCCATGAAACTAAACAGGCCAGAACAAGCGAACTTAAGAGCAACTCCAGCAGCTGGAACAGGACCTCAAGTCATAGGGGCCCCTATGTCCATGGTGGCCAGCACCTGGAACAAATGGTGATCTGACCTAGGCTGGGACCACAGGCCAGGGAGCCCATAGGCATAGATGTAAGCAACTGAAAAAGCACCAAACAAGGCACAAACCCACGTATCTGTCGTGCCAGTGACTGGAATGGGTGCAGGTGTACCCGTGGATCAAGCTGACAAGTAGGTGAAGTGGCTGGTGAAAGAGGGAGGTTAGGGAGTGGGCATTTAAGGGCAAGATGGACCACATGAGGAGTTAACTGTTGCACAGACCAGGGAAATCCCATAGGATGCCAGAGATATCAGATGGTCTGTGGATCTCTACAGGCAAGTACAAGGTGTGTCACCTCTCTAAGAACGTTGGCTAGCAGAAGAACGGGGAAGTTTGGGCCCAGTCCAGTTATGTGTACACATATGTGCTCACACCTGTGTGTCAAAGGGCAAGACCATGACAGAGGAGCTACTAGGGAACCAGAGGAGTCTTGGTTTTCATATGTTCATATATTTACAGCAGTTTGTACCAGCAATTGAAATAGGGCTGGCTGCAGCCTCATGGGCTCATACGTCCGGGTGCCAACAACAGGGGTGACTAGGATCCAGGGGCCAGCTACTGGGTAGACTAAGCCCAGCTGTTGGATAGACCCATACTGTAGGTATGTATGTATACATACATTCCCACTAGCAGACCTTCATTTTGAACTGCTCATTTGAGTGCCCTGTATCAATTTATGTGGCTGCCTCTGTACATATGTGTGTATATATATATACACATACATATACACATTCGTGTATATACACATACCAGAAATAAACTCCCAGCCTCTCTACTGCTTGGGCTGGAAGCCTGGAGTTGGGGCAGTCTTGCCTCTGTGGGGCTGTCTGGTCCATCCTAATAGTTAAAAGCATTAAGGTGAATATCACTTTCAGGCACTCATCCTTCGTGTAAGGTGCCTCTGTTCCAAATGGACTTACAGTACTCATGACTTACAAACCCAAGTTACATAAGAGAATATTTAACTAGTCTAAGCATGATTGCTTGTCACAATTCCTTTTTTTTGCACACATGCCTCCTTGACTTAACAGAGTTCAGTACTTGGCCTCAGCCAAATAGATGCATTCTTTCAAAGAATGAAAACCATAAATTTTTAGAGTAGTAGCTAAGCAAGAATAACTTCTTTAAAGCTATAATTACTCAAAATTCACTATTGCTACCCATCCACATAAAATAAGGAAGAAAAAACCCAAACATGTCTGTGACCTGATATATCACAGCACATTAAAGAGAGAAGTTTGCTGAAGTGATTATTGCAGGAAATAAAATTTTCAGTGCCATAAGCCAGGAAAAAAACCCAACAGAGTCTGAAGGCAATATTTCCAAGAGACAATGGAAGAACAGACGCATACATTCAATTTACCACTCTTTTTAAAACCCAGTGCTTCAAACCACTGTTTCCTGCATTTTGCCAAATTTATGATCCTGGGCAGTCAGAAGTAACTCGTACCATTGCATGATCACTCTGCTTTCCTCAAACTGATATTTGCTGGTCACTATGCAGTCTGGAACTAGAAACTTTTAAGACACTACCTTCACCCAAATCTCATTTGTCAAGTCAACACTAACTCTTGACACCTCTATACCGAAGCTGACAGTATAAGCCTAGTACTTGTTACTCTGACGCCCACTACATTTTCTTCATAAAAAACCTCTGGTAGTACAACTTTCTAATGTAGATTTTATCAAGTCACACAGTAAGCATATGAATTTTAAAACATCATATTTGAATGCAAACTCAACTTTTTAACTTCCTTGAAATTTGAATTTTCAGTAGTCCAAGATATTTTTTCTTGCTTTACGAGAAAAAAAAAAAAGATACAAGACCAAGCTATTTTGCATGTCTAACACCTGATATTTGAGCAAGAACAGACACTATTACTAAACATGTCTTCTTATAACTCACAGAATTTATTTCAGCTTGAATAAATTTATTCAAGAATTTACCTCAAGAAATTAACTCCTATCACAGATGACTGACTCACATTCTTCATCAGCTGCTTTTAAATTGTTCTTCATATAATCCTTTCATAATTCTAAATACAAAATAAGACATCTCCAAGATGCACATCTGATTTTGCTTTAAAGTGTCCATATCTTGCAAAATGTAAAAGTTACCCAAAGATTTGAGATTACACTGCGTAACAGCAAAACACTTCTCAAGATGGAACCAATCTTCTCAACACCCTAAATAGTCACACCTCTCCAAAAGATTCTGATATTTGAAAGCTACTTCTCTGTCATTTTCTAGAACCACAGGAATTCACATTAATCAAGGATAAAACTAATTCTCTAACCTAAATTATCCTAAGTAGTAATATTTAAGTATTGAGAGACCAAAAAAAGCTTTAAACACACTTCATTAGTAATATCGTATTTTGTCTAACCATGAATTCATATACAAACTTGTTTAACTGAGTTAAACCTGAACTCACTCTGCAATCCTAATGCAGACACTCCTTTTATAAATACACTACATGATTAGAACAGTGGAAACTTTTTTATCCAACCCTTACCTCTCAGCCTTGTCCTGCAAGACATTTTAAAATAGAATGCAGCACAAGCCCTACTCAGACTTAGTGTGTAGCACCACACCTCAAGCAATAGTAGCTTTTCTCAGAACTACCACCACATACTTCCACAAACTTTCACAAATCATTCTATTTAAAAAACGTGAATAACTTTGCCTCCTGACTCCAAATCACCAAGTAGTTTTCCTTTATTTACATGTTAAACTGTTATGATAATGAAGTCACTGAAAATTAAACTCTCAGAAATTCTACATTAAAAAACCTAGAGATTTTAGGGTTTATGTTGAAGTCAGATACAATCACATGAAATTTTCATAAACAGATTTTCCATAACATTATGCCTAATGAACTATAGGAATACCTCAATATTTTTACTGGCAACATTCTTCACAACAGCAGGAAACAGCTCAGAAGCATTTTTTCCCTTTGCAATCATCTAAAAAAAAAAAAGGAACAAGTCTTAGTAACACAGTTAAAGCGGTGGTTTCATTTTGGCTGTGGGTTGATTTAGGGTTTTTTTTTTGGTTTTTTTGTAAGAGATAGGCATTTATTCCAGATCTATATTTCAAACCTGATTTCTATGACATGGAAGATAAAGTCTGCCCTTTTTTATTAACTATTAGACTTTGACTTTCCAAGATACTACCCATACAACAAAACCCCGGAGTGCTGGATGGTTATGAGTTTGGTAGATGAAATCAATGAATTGGACTTTACCATACTAGACTGCAAATAATTTTTAATGCTTTAAGATGACTTCAAATAATTATTATTTTTTTGTTGCTTTACAAAATTTGCTCTTGGGAGCTGCTATCCGAAACAGCCAAACACAAGAACAGCAACAAAAAAAAAAGGCCAAAATTACACAAGTTCAAATCCTGTTCTTTTTCTCTGGAACAATCTTTGTGTGAAACAGAACCAAGGGGGGAAAAAACCAACCCAATGAAATCACACTTTAAAAACAAAGCAAGGTTGCTTTCCACAGCAAGTTAAACACAAAGGCCTCAAAGTGTTTATACAGAAGAAAAAATAATAAATCACAAGGTAAAAGCAAGATCAGTCAACCCATTGTGATTTTTTTTTTTAAAGGAAGAGTTTTCATATTTGATCTTGGAGAAATCTGAAACTAGGGCATGTAGTGAACAATCAAACTCAGTAAAGAGCACAAATAACAAAACCCCAATTTAACTTCAGCCCTTTTATGTACAGCTTAAGAAGTTACTTCAAAGAAACAAAAGTACATTAGAAGGAATAAAATATTTCACTATATATTACAGCTGCACAACTCTTTTATTTGTTACATCTAATTCCAGCAACACATCTGCCAGTACTTCATGTCCAACCTGCAAACCCTGAAATTTCATGAACTCGTTATACCAAGATGCAGTGCTGCTGAACACAGCTTCAGAGCACCCCCAGCTACAGCCATGGGCAGGATCCAGTCAGCCAAATAGCAAGGTAATCAGAAAGAATCAGAGCTCACTAAAATAAGCAAATATGCAGGGATCCAAGACAAGTACACAAGTTTTGCAACTAGTTACTGCCATTCATAACCACCTCACAGTTCCAGCATTACTCAACATCACACAGTTGATTAAACTTCATACTGCTATACATTTCATTGATAGAACACAAGGAGGACTCAACACAGAACAAGGATCTCACACAACAAAAGCAAGAAACACAAATACACGATTTGTTGAAGTATTGCATGGTTTTGTGTGAGGTTAGAAGAAGGCAGACGTAGTTCAAGCTATTACTGAGCAAGCCTTTCAAAAGGCTTGAAGAGTAGTTGTCCAGCCTAACATTTCGATTTAACCAACATGAAATATTTATTGTGGCTGTATTAAAGCACAAGTGACAAACTAAGAAGCAAGCACATCACAGAGGTTTCAAGGGGATTTAACTAAGAATCTAAATCAACCCACTTCTATCTTGACTGGGGAGTCCTTGTAATATATGCCAGATTCAGAATGACCAGAGTCAAGCGCAACTTGGTAGCTAGGTGCATTGCAGAGAAGCATTACAGAATAAAATATTATCAAGATAAGATGATTGATGCAGCAGCAGTTATGTTACTCAAAAACAGAGATGATCCTCGGACTTACACTGTTAACAGTATGACTCTATGCATTACTTGCATTATTTAACTGATCAACCATAATAACTCCAGTGTACCATGTAAATATGTATTTAGGGTCTTTTAAAAGAGTGTATTTTGACTCATTAAGTCATAACGATTACTGTAAATCCTCCTTTACCCACGGATCATTAACCTGAAAGAACATAACGGTTCTTCCCAAGATTGAGGTCTATCATGTCATTCATGTTGCTGTGCCAAGCCATTCTCAAATTGTCTTGTCTTACATACCTGGAGTTCCCATACTGACAGAAACTTGCATTCTAGAATAAGTGCTGTATAATGTCAGGGTGCACCAAACAGAGGTGTTTTGGTAAGACACACATACAGACATGAATGAAATTCAGGCATGTGATCTTTTCCCCCATACATTTAAGGTCTGTAACCTCAAGGACCAAAATTCCACTCAGATTTTTCCTCCCCCATTGAGAGGTTCAGACAGGTTTCAAGACCTGGAGACAAAAATATCTTAGTTGTAATACGTTTTAACAGAAGTATCAGCTTTTGCATTTTGTTGTAGTTTTGTGTATCTGGGTTTGGTGGAGAAGGGGGCTGCAGGGTGATATCTCCAAGAAGCACCTAGAAGCTCTCTGCAGGCCCCAGAGGATAAACACCAGCCAGCTCAAGGCCAGAGTCACTGCTGACCAAGGTCAAGTCCATCAGCGACAGTCACAGCACCTCTGGGAATCACATTCAGAAGAAAAAAACCCACAAGCAGCTGCTTTTTGCTACCAGAGACAGGAGTGAGAAGATGTAAGAAACTGTGCAGACACCAATGTAAGTGAAGAGGGGGCGGTGGGGAGGATGTGCCCCAGGTGCCACAGAGAAAGATGCCCCTGCAGCCCCTGGAGAAACCCATGGTGAAGTGGGTTTCCTGCAGCCCATGGGAAAGGCCAAGACCCCACCTGCAGCCATGCTGGAGCAGGTGGAGACATGCAGAAGACACTAAGACCCGTGCTGGAGCAAGTCCTGGCCAACACTTGAAGCCCATGGAGAGAGAGAGATAGAGAGATGAGAGAGACCCATGCTGGAGCAGATTTGCTGGGTGGAAAAGCTTGTGACTCTGTGCAGGACCAGGGCTCGAGAGACTGAGGGACATTCCATGATTTATGACTGCACCCCATAGCAGTGACCTGCGCTGGGGCAGCTGGTGAAGAGCTGAAGCCCAGTGGGAAAGGAGTCATGTTGGAGAAGTTCGTGAAGGACTGTTTGCCATGGGTGGGACCTCATGGTGCAGCAAGGGAAGGGTGTGAGGAATGGCCCCCTCTGACTAAGAAGGAAAACATGTAATGAGGAACTGAATGAAACGCCCATTCCCCAGTCCCTGTCCCTCCCCATGCCACAATGGGGAAGAAGGAGGGAGCAAAATCTTGACTAAAGTGAAGTCTGCTAAGAAGGGAGGGGTGGGGAGAGGTGCTTTAAGATCTGGCCACACTTCTCATTATCTGACTCCAGTGTCACTGGGGGTGTGTGTGTAGTGTAATAAATTAGCTGCTTTCTCTCCTTTATTCTGTGTTGAGCCTGTTTTGCCCATGACACTAATAGTGGAATGATCTCTCCCTGTCCTTATCTCAACTCCTAAGCCTCTCTCTTCTCCCCTGTCTAGCTGAAAAGGGGAATGATAGAGCAACTTTGGGAGGCATCTGGCCTCCAGCCAGGGTCAAACCACCACAGTCCTTTTGTGGGGGAAGTATTGTGGCTCCAGAATCACACATTTGAGAATCGTCATTAAAATCCTCATCCCAACAGAAATCCTCTACAATTATTACACTACCCATCTATGTTCAGTTTGTTCTGTCCATTCCCTCGTCCAATTATTGTCCTTATCTCGAATTCCTGCAGCCCCACATTGGGCACCAAAAAGGACTGTGGTGATCCATACGCGGTATGCATTTAGTAGAAAAAGCTTCTATATACTCTTCCAATTAATTTGTAAACCAGCAGTGCTGGTCATAATTTTCCAAAGACTGCAATTATTTTATTATATTAATGTAAGGAAGAACCCCCCAAAAAACATACTCATGGAGAAAAAGAAAAAAGATGCCACATACTTAATGTCACACATACATATTTTAGCAGAATATAGACTTAGAAACCTTCAGGGAAGAGGGGTGGTGGAAAGATCAAAACTGGACTACTCCTGTACCTGAAATTGTGCTGTTAAAGGTAATTTTCTGCAAGACAGATTTGTTATTATTTGTAATGAATCTCATTCTTCCCAGAAGAGAGTGTGCAAGCCTCCTTAAAGAAGAAAGCAGTAGCAAAAGTAGTATCATTCTGGTACTCTTCCATCACATCTATATGGACAAATAAAGGTTTAGGCTATTGAAGTCTGCTAAAACACTTAAGAAAACTACTGGTATGCACGTTTTTTTCCCCCTACCTAAAATTAGGGAAAATACACATTCCAGTGAAATACATTAAATAACATCTGTCAGTGGAGCTCCTTTTTCCTCTAATAACAAGGCTAGAGGAAGGCTTTCACCTCTGGAAAGCACATCCCATCTCTGAGATCTCTCTTAGTGTCAGCACACAACTGGTAACACACAAGCATCTTTGTGTCCAGCAAGAACCTTATGCTAATTGTGCTAGGTCCCAGTCCTGGCCTGTAAGGCTCCTTGTTGCAGCTTGTTCTATGAAACAGAGGTTGGTTAACAGGTTTCTGTTACTAAACAGAGTTAAAACATGGAATAACAGCAAATATGTTGAAAGTATGGAAGAGGCTGAACACAGAGGATCCAGTAATTCAAACACCTCACATGCAATCAAGTAATGGTTAACCTTGTGAGCTAGAAGCCCCTTTCTGCTTTAAGGAAAGCAGTGACAACTGAGCAAGGAAAAAATATCGATAAATAGAAGGTGCCTGCTTGCCATTAGTGCTCTTCCAGCACTGCAGTGGTTAGAACAGGGAAAGAAACAAAATTCTGGGAACTTTTAAAGACAGAAATCTGGAGCTGCAACATAGGGGAGCAGAAGAACTTCCTCCAAGCAGTTCTGCCTTCCCTCGCTAAAAAGTTATTGAACCTGATTCAGCTCAGCCTAAGACCATCAAGGACATATCAGTGCTCACTACACATCTTCAGCTTGACGGCATCATACGTGTCTAGAAAATAAAAAATATTTGTTAAGAACTGCTCTGAATATGTAGCAGCAGGTATTTATGAGTGCATTTCCTCACTGCACACTCATTTCTGAGAGTTTGGGGGGGAGGGAGGGGAAGAAAAACCCAACAATCTAATAAAAACTTGGTTTAAAATATAAAGCTGACCCAATTTAATAGTTTTTAATTCCCCCATACACATACACACACATTCTGTTGCAACTGTTTCCAAATACAGATAAAGATCTGGCCACCTTTTTGAAAACAAGCAAAGAAAAACAAGGGAGCAACAGGCAACACTTCCTAGCCCTCCTGGCCAGAGTACCAACCAGAAGAAAGATCTTTTCTGAGGGAAACAGAATAATGTATGTTATCAAATACTGAAACCATGGCACTTCTAAAAGCCATGATTTCTTGCAACAGGGCCTTAATATTCCAGACTGTTACCCCCTATCATACTGGAGAAGATGAACCAAGGAACCTTTCACACATACAAAAAGTTATGATGCAGTAATTGATAGGTCACAGAGATCTAATAGGTAACCAATGTCTCAGGCAGGACTATGATCAAAGGTGAAAGCAGAAGACAAACAGCTTAAGTAAAATGTTCATTACTAGAGCATAATGGAGAAATCACTAGCTCTAGAGTCAGAGGAAAGAACATGATTGCATGATACAACCTGTACCTTCTCACGTTGGTACATACTGGGATAAGATTAACTCAAGTAAAAAACAAGCAAAGGAAAAAAAGCGTATCCAGAGGAGACTGAAGGAACAATGAGAGAAAGCAAGTGCAGAAATTCCCCCTCAAAAAGGTCACATAGACACTGCACAGCTTTCCATAGCACATTCTTCCAAAACTTTGAAGAAGAAATATAGAGACTTGATTATCAACTTCATGATATTTAGTTTACAGGATTTAACAACACAGTGGTGCTAAACACTAGTAAGCGCTATGGGTACACGGTCAAATACACAGCCAACACACTCATTTAGAAACAAGTCCTTACAGAATCACAAAAAGTAACAATTTTAAATGCAATTTGTCATTTTACTCCTGCAAAGTTCTGTGGTTTCCTGCCTGCTGAATTAAAGTAGCAATTGAAGTATCTTTAAAGGCACCATTTAAGATCTCACCTCCCTGCTGAAAGTATTACTGTTACATAAATATTTTTAAAGTACAGGACTGCATATATTTTGCTATAGCAATTTCTACACAAAACTCCAAATTAAGGACTTTACAGTAGCTTTTAAACAGTATTTACAGATTCAAATGCTGAGTTCATACAGGATCCGTTAAACAAAAATAATACTCACATCCAGAAATAAAAACAGTAATTAAAATGATACACTAACAAATAAGAGTAGTCATTAAAAAAAAAATAATCACATACCCCAACAATTCGTTTCATAGCATCCAGCTTTGCAGAATCCTTACTGCTTTCTAACATCTGTTTCAGGTCTTCATTTCTATGGTAGAAACACAGTAAAACATCAATAGACAAAGTAAAAATTAAAACCAGAATACTGTATTTATATTCTTGCATAAATTCAGCAACTTAAGGTGAAGTACTGCTCCTCCTTACCTATTTTAAAATTTTTAAACACACTGGCATACCATAATTAAGTGTGTAATAAAAGAACATATCGGATTCCAACAATAATGCAAGCCCATACAACTTTAATCTGCTCTTAGCTGAACCTTGGCTGGAACACTGAAGTCTTGAGGCAAAAGAACTCCATTTGAATCAACTCCTCATTCAGTCCTCCCTTTTTCCCCAGTGAGGGCCACATGTAATAGCTTAAAGCATCAGAGAGAAGCCAAATAGCAGACTCGAGTATGGTCTGAATGTCAACAAGAATCAAGCACATAACCCTATATTTTCATCTACCATTTTGGATTGTAATCTGCTATCCCCTGTAGCAAAAAGGCCTTTTTGTGTAATAATCAGTGAACAGAAAAACTTCACCTGCAAATACAAGGTAGAAACATTATTTCACAGCTATAGGTTGCAGCATTGATCTCTCTAGATCTCAAATGGAGAATGCACATTCTTGGCTCCCAGTTAATTCCAGATTCTGAGAAAACTGTTCTAAGACCCTATGGCTACAGCCATGGCATCATCAGTGACACCTGAACAGCTGACACGGTTGTCATGGCCAGCAAGGACACCTGTCTCTCCCCTTTCAGAGTCCCACATGTTGCAGTTGTGGGACACAAGAATAAAAGCCTCAGATCTATAGCACATCTATTCTACATGCTGTAAGATTAAGATAGCCTGAACACCTGAAAAAATTCTCACATGAAATATTAAGTGAATAAGGTTGTTCTCTTGCAGATACAGCTTCTCATTAGTCAACACTAATAAGAAACTTCACCCTGCTTGGCCTGTTAAATGCAGTCTAACTGCATTTATAGACTCTGAA
Organism: Hypotaenidia okinawae; assembly: GCA_027925045.1. NCBI lineage: Eukaryota > Metazoa > Chordata > Aves > Gruiformes > Rallidae > Hypotaenidia > Hypotaenidia okinawae. The sequence goes on along the minus strand of BSDF01000005.1, from coordinate 29,018,334 downwards.
AGTTTACAAAAAAGATAATTTGAAGAAATAGCTTTTCATAAAGCCTAGATTGGTCAAGTACTAACAATTGGGATAGAAACAAGGACTCAAGAAGACATAGTAGCAATATTCCAAAGAATTCCAAAAACTTTCCAAGTTAACAAACCTAAGCTTTCACATGGTGAAGGGTAACATAGAAATCCAGGGAGGATTTCAAAAGTGAATGCAAAACCTAGCTATCATAGAACAGTTTGGACTGGAAAGGATCTCAAAGACCATCTACTCCCAAACCCCCTGTCATGGGCAGGGACACACACCCTTCACTTGATCAGGCTGGCCAAAGCCCCATCCAGCCTGGCCTTGAACACTGCCAGAGAGGGAGCAGCCACAGCCTCTCTGGACAACCTGGTCCAGTGCCTCACCACCCTCATCCTCTAATCTAATCTTACCTAATCTAAACCCTTCCTCTTTCATCTTAAAGCCATTACCTCTTGTCCTACCACTCCATGCCCTTGCAAACAGTCCCTCTCCAGCTTTTCAATACATTCTGATTTATCACTGCTTCCTGAATTTCAGATAGGGAGGCAAAAGAGGTTTAAGGCAAAGCCAAAATGAGTTCTAATGAGACAGAATGTTCTCATCCTTTACTTAATAAACATATAAACAGCATTTTTTCCTACTTGCAAGGGATAGGGTCACTCTGGAGAGGATTTTCCTTGTATTTTCACATCAAGTACTGCATATATTCTGTGGCCCTCCTCCATGAGAAATCCAGATTGCCCACACACTTCTATATATATCCACAAAATTAAGAACCACTATCAGATGGGATAAAAAACCCCAAAACTAAACCACATTTTTTTTTTCCTAATAAGCCAGAAGAAAAAATGCAAGCTTCTGGGTGCAGATACCTACATGCATCTTTCAACAGGAGTCTAACAGCTTTTTCAAAACCAAGTGTTTCATGAGATACCAGCACAGCCTGTTGTAAATACTGGTTTCACTTGACTGCTTAATATTTACGTATTATCTTTAAAATAAAGAAGTGGAAGCATTCCATTTCCTTGCCTGCACAATTTCCCCAAATATCATTTGGAACCTCATATTTTGTCTGCATGACACAAAGGTTTTTTTACTGGTTTTAGTTACTCCTGGAATTGTTCAAAGACCTGTATGATAAGTCTTTTCCTGATATTTTTATTTAGTTGTTTGCATCAGTCCTTTAAACCATACCTCCCATTCAGCTTTGTTCTGCAGTTTTGCATACTGTTGAGATCAGGTTAGTACGACTACAGTTGCCTGCCTGCCTGACAAGTGGTAACATTCAGTGTACCTTTCTTCTTGTAACACCACCCCAAGTTGACAGAAGTGTTTAAATAATGCTCTGATTTCACTGATCTTTTCCTGTTGCCCTCCTCTCAGCATCCTGGGTTAAAGGTACACCTACTTCTGCATTAGCTCTCTGGTTTTCAGGTTTCACTTCAAGCATGCTTATGTTCATTCAGCTCTGTATCCTCACACTTGTGTCAGCCACCCCATACTTTTCCCTCAGCACTACATCATGATTTTTGAAATCAAGTATTTGGTGGTTTAGGGTTATACCTAAAATGCTTTTAACAATCTGCTGGTTTAACCTTTTAATCACTCTGCATAGTTTCATTTGTAAATAACCTTTCAGGAAGACTAGCTTGATTTAACTTTTGGAAGCTTTCTTTATTCCTACCATTCTTAGCCACAGACATAGCTTATTATGCTCATTCTGGACCACCCACTCCTCACAGGATAATGACTAAGTCTCAGTTCTTTTAGACAGCACAAATCACCTTGCTTGAGACTTAATTCCAGCTGAATACAGAAGTTTCAGAGTTGCAATTCCTTCTGCTTAAGTTTTAATCCTCATCTTTTAAGCTTAGCTTGTGAAAGAACCTATATGACACAGTTATTGAAGTTACACAGCAGAAGACTGGACTTAATTTAGAAAGTTACTTCTAGTTCTATGCTCCTGCTTCCAGGTTCCTACTGTTACTCCACATACATAATCAGACACAAATTGAGGTAAAGACATCAGTAAAAGCTAAAGTACAGGATTATATAACCAAATTGGATCACATAGTTCTCATAATTGGTAGGAGGATGAGTTGGCTCCTTGGCATATCCAACAAAGCCACATTTTTTCAATAAAAAGTAGTATCTGACTAAAGAATAAAAAAGTATTGCATGAGTAAGACGTTGCAGCAACTGCTTAAGATAAAGTCTGTGAATATATTTACCGCATTAAAAAATTAACAAACAAGTTCACATGAAAAAATGTCAACAAAATTCCCAAATGAGAAGGTAAAAAATGTGTAATAATCTGAACTTGAGGATCAAGTAGCAAAAATTGAGGAAGTTACACAGCACAGGTTCCAAGTACATGCTGAAGACTACCTCCCAGAAGTTGGGAATAAAAGAAAACAGACAGTAAATCACAGGATGAATAGGAGTTACCAGTAGGAAAATACTAAGAAAAAAAGACAAACTTCTAACTGCTCACAGAAAATATTCTCTTATACATTTAAAACATTTTGAAATGTTGACAGGAAAGATACAAACCAGACAAATTTGAAGACCTGCTTGAAACTAGCTTTGCTTTCCTAAGAGAAAAGCAGCAATGGGGAAAAAAGAAAAATAAAAAACCCACAACTTCTTGATAAACCTATCTGGTAATTAATTGCTACACACAGTGATGTAATTCAAAAAATATTTTCTAACAAATTATCATCCAGGATTAGCAAGCATTAGATACTTACAGAGTAAAATATTGTTCCGTATGGTCATATGGGTCAGTAGCAGCAAGCCTTTTTTCTTCTACAGTTAAATGTGGTTTCAGTGTAACCTCAAAGTTTTGCCCTTTAAGAGCAGATTTAATAGTATAAGACACCTCACTTATTTTACCTAACATTGTTGAACTTTGTTCCATTCTTTTACGTAAAATATTTTTTAAAATAAATTTAAAAAATTACTGCAGTCAACTAAGCTTGTCTGTAAAGCTAAGGTCTACTCAAAAGAAGAAAATCTTACTAAGTAACAGGATGCCCACTCCCTCTGTGTTTCAACTTCTAGAAACAAATATCCTACACAGATTTCAAAGGTCATTTCCCTCCAAAAACAACTCTTATCAGCAGCCTCAATGAACAATGAGAAAAGCAAATGCATTTCAGCGTTTGGTAATATAGTTTATTGTACAGCACAAAAATAGCATTAAGATTATGAAGGGATTAAAAAGATTTAAGACAATTTCAATCCTTAAATAAAACCCCTCAAAACAGAAAACATAAATGCAAGTCTTACACTGCTGTTCATGTTTCTATGCTCATTAGTTATTCTGAAGTGACAGTCCTTCAGTACACAATGTTAAACAAGCAATTTCTTTATCACTTATGTCAACCTGCCAGGAGCTTGGGAAAAGGCAAGCAACCCCCCAGCTGCATTAATACCTTTGTCATTCCCCAATAAAACTTCGAGAAGAATTCTATCCCTAGAGACTTGCCTACGTATTACAGAAGAGTGAAATATAAGCTTTATTATTTCAGCAGCAAAAACAGGTTTAAAGAAGCCTAATCTGATAGGGTTGGGAATAATATGGAGCTATATGAAGCAGGACAGCAACAGTCCCAAGTGGGAGAGCCTTTGGTATAACATAGTTAAGGGAGGTAACAGCAACAGTCTATTCCAGCCAGAAAGAGGAGTAAGAAGATTTGAGAGGGAGAACTCAACAACTCTGTCGACCCGAAGGCCAGCGATGAAGGGGGAGGAGGTGAACCAGACACCAGGGCACTGATTCCCCTGCAGTCTGGGAAGCATGGTGAAGACCATGATGAGGCAGGCTGTCCCCATGCAGCTGATGCAGATTGATGGAGGAGCAGAGATTCCACCTAGAGCCTGTGGAGGGCCCCATGCTGGAGCAGGTGGATTCCCAAAAGGAGGCTGTGACCCCATGGAAAGCCTGTGCAGCAGCAGTATCCTGGCAGGACTGACAGCTCTGTCAAGAGGACTCCAGGCTAGAACAGGTTTGCTGGCAGAACTTGTGACCCAGTGGGGAACCCAAGCTGGAGCAGTCTGTTCCTGAAGGACTGCACCCCACGGAGGCAATCCACACTGGAGCAGTTGGTGGAGAACTGCAGCCTGTGGAGAAGATGGAAGACATTTTCCCATGGTTTTCCATGGGAAAGTTCCCATGCAGGAGCAGGGAAAGGTGTGAGGAGGAAGCAGCAGCAGAGACAACATGTGATGACCTGACAACAACCCCCATTCCCTGTCCTCCTGTGCTGCTGTGGGGAAGGAGGTAAAGAGATCAAGAGTGAAGTTAAGCCTGGCAAGAAAGGGGGTTAGGGGAGGTGTTTTAAGATTTGGGTTTACTTCTCATTACTCTTTTGCTTGGTAGAAAGTGTTTTTTCCAAGTTGAGTCTGGTTTTGCCCATGAAAGCAATTGTTGAGTGATCTCTCCCTGTCCTTATCTTGGCCCATGAGCCTTTCATTTTATCTTCTCTCTCCTGTCCAGCTGAGGGAGTGACAGAGCATCTTTGGTCGGCAGTTAGGGGCAACTCACCACAAAGAGTAAATATATTGTCTCTGAAACCACCTTCCCTAACCATAAGAGAGATGAAATTACTTTCTTAGAGGAAATACGGAAAATCAAAGAGACTCCCACCTGCCCACTGCCACATTTAAAAATGCAAAGAGATTTCCCTGAGTTCCCAAGTTGTAGCCCAGTGTCTCATCCTCTACATAATACAGCGCCACTGTCTTAAAAAGCTGCCAGTTGAAAGCAGTGGTAGGACTATAATTGGAAATATTATACCCAGAAACAACATGCAGGCCATGCAAACAATCATTATTACTTGCACAGCATCAACCAAAAAAGGCAATGAACCAATTATCAATAGATCAAAGAATCAGTACTCAGCTGCTTTTATACAGTCTACCACCACAGGCTTGTATTCCTCAATACTAGAAGTTGAAATCTAAGGGAGTGTAAACTAGAAAATCAGATTCATCACCTAACTTTCTCTCATAGCAAGCATGGCACAGGACAAATCTGTGATGATACAATAGATCGGACATCACAAAGCACATCCAGAATAATACTATCTCTTTAAATCACTGGTCAAATATTAAATGAAGGAATAAGATTCCTAACATTCCTTTACATTTTATATTTTATGATTGTAGCTTTTAAGATGGATATCACTTTTGTCTTTCTACACCAAAGCACACTTTTCTTCATATGCCTCTCTCTCTGTACCATTCTGGGATACAACAGGGGTATGAATATGATAGACTTACCAGTTAGAATTAATCTGACAAATGTTACTGTAAGAAAGTAAACAAAAATCACCGGGTAGATTTTTCTAGTTCTTGCTTCTTCATGTTCCACCTACTCCCCTGCCATTAAAAAAAAATAGAATAACCCAACCAAACAAACCTTAGAGAAACTCTACCCCAACACCCCAAAATAAGAATAAAACCACCCAACAAACTAGGGCTTGACAACCAGGAGAGTATACTGTACGTCTATTTTAACAGCTTGGAGTCTTATGCCAGAAAGGATCCTGACTGTTAGCTAATTACTGCAAACAGCAACTAAAGAACTATGAATACTCCATGTTCTTGTCAGTGCACACTTGGTCACTGAAACTGGCATCTTGTTCAGATTAAGACTTAGATTTCAGATTCTGTTGAACATCGCCCACCTCTACAAAAGACAAGACAGGGGCCACCACTGGAGTTTAAACCAGCTATGTCAGTGTCAAATCTGCGCTTCTTACTCTGCATTCTCACAGGAAATATCACAAACCTTTACATTGAGCTAAAACACTAGTACATAATCTGTGGCTTATCATTTGCCACTACACCTACATATTATGAAAAAACTTATGAGAACACTTACTCCACCCTGATAAGATATATTTTTATTACATCTCCTGTTCTTTTTAGCAACACTGTAAGATGAAACACATAATTGTCAACATTTGCTACAGTTCTAATGTACCCAGTCACTGAAAGAAGGTGCCCACTAAACTTAAATGGGTAACCAAGTGTTCTTTGTAAAAGAGAAGTTTCCTAAGCATCAAAACTGCAACTGAAGCCCATTTGGCAATGCAAAAATAATTCTTTAGCTACAAAATTGTTACTCCTGGAAGTTGATCAGCCTGGTGTTTTACATATAGGATCAATTATGATTCCCTGTGCCATCTGTATGCCCCAAAAGCTGGGAACAGTTTCAATCACCTCTATGAAACAAAAGGGTATTTTAAACAAACTTATGGTGTGACACAGGCTTTTCATAACAGGGATGGCTGTGCATTACTACTGCAAGGCATAAGAAAAGGCAAACAAATCTACTGCAGGGGAGGAGGAAAGCTTCACCAGTTCTGATATTAAGGAACCACCCATTATCAAACAAGACCAAAAGTTACAAAAGAACCATTCAACAGACTTGAAATAATGCACTTTTTGTTTTAGGCTCTCCATCATCTGCATTGTTCTTGTGTTCAGAAGTGTTTAGGATACTCTGATCTGGATAACATACTTTTAAACACGGCACGGTAAGATTTACTTAGTTTTTGCCTGCAGCATAGCAAAATATTCCAACATGAAGTTCAAAATACTGTGCATGTTGCCAGGTTTGAAGCAGAAAATCCACACTGCCAGAGCAGCTTAACCTTTGGTCTAAGCACCTGAACTACTTAACCCAGTAGTAAATGACATCCCATATCCCCCAGAAAACAAACATACAATAATTACAAAAAAAAAAAAAAAAAAAAAATCAAATTTTCACATTTTACCAGCACCTCAAAATCCTTAACATAAACTGACCTATTCTAGCTCAGGCTATTGTGTAAACTCTAAACAAGTTTGAATTTATCAGTTAAAGAGGACCTCTTTTACATTAATTTTTTGAGCCATGAAAAATGGAAAGTAAAATGGTAACTAACACATGCTGCAATTTGAGTTTATTCTGCTGTTTATTTGGGATGTTCCTCCAGCAGGAAATGAAGGAACCTGTTTTCTGTTTCACACTACACCACAAACTGTTTGAATGACACCTTGTGGTGGCTGATCAGCATTGCCATTCCTTTCCATTATAACAATTTATTGCCAATTCACAACACCAACGTAGAATTCAATTATTACTTCAAATAAGGCTCAAATCATTTAACTAGAAGTGTAACTATACTGTGGTTTAAAGAGAAACTGAGGTAAGACATAATCTGAAACCCAAAGATATTACCCAAAATCCCAAACAACAGCACACAGCAGAGATATGAGGGAAAACCAGGATAACTGTAGCATCATGTACAGCATGGAGCCTTAGAGAACAACAACACTGGTGGCAGTGTGACCAGAAACATAATTTAACTCATTTAATGATTGTTTTGCCACTTGTTTTCTCAAAGCACTTTCCATCTATATGACTTAGATATAGTCTCATCCTTTTCAGTGAGGAAGCCTATAGACACGTGTGACTTAGTAAAGCATCTTCCCAGTTCCCTGTCATGAAACTACAATGCCTGAGAAACTGACATGCTTGAACACACCTGTAAGTTGCTGCTACAGATCTCTGATCTGCAGAGAAAACTGGCATTTGAGGTGGTGCTGCCACTTAACAGGCTGGGTCATTTTACAGCCTGTCTTGAGGCAGTGGTCGGAATTCACTGATCACTTTGCAGCATTTGATAGTAGTGAAGGGATTACAGTAGTGTGAGAAGCAGGAAGGATTTCCAGCTTTCCTGAAAGTCCTGTGAATAGTTCCTCTTAAAGATACCACCATAGAGGTGGTGCCGTCACTGCCAGAACCTACAACAGTGTTAGTATATTTACAGGCGTGGCCATAATGTATTAGAAACACTGTTGAAGAGCTTTAAAATGCTGTTCATTATCTAGGCAGGACCTTTACCCACCAGAAGAATTCCTGTCTTCTCAAAGCAAGAAAACTACTGCAGGATGGCACAGCCAAAGAGTCTTCAGAAAAGCAGAACTAAGAAAATCTGGATTTTCTTGTTGTTCTGGTTCTGGCCTGGCCAGAGGTAACCTCCCCAAGCAGTGGGCCCAAGTGAGCTGAGTTAACTCCTGCTGTTTTGCACACCACCTGACATCACTCACCCATAAAAGGGGATGGGGAGGGGTGCTCCTGGGTGCCTACAGGGCAGTCCAAGTTCAGCTGGGGCATTCTTGATCCTCCTGTTAGCGCAGTAGTCTGTGTTATCATTGGGTCAATAAGGTACTCTGTGTTATCACAAGGTGTGAGAGTAATTTGCTGTTATTGATCCCCTTCATGGTGATTTTGTCAGTAAACTGTCCTTATCCCAACCCACAGGAACTCTGTTTCTCCTCTGGGAGCAAGTGGCTTGTGGTGTTGTGCTTGGAGCTGAACCACCACGCTTGTGTCAACCTTATGTTATACAAGTGTTACAAAAACATACTTTTAGGATGCAGATGATAGCAAAGGTCTAAGGCAAATATATCACAACATAATAAACATGCAGGAAACACAGTGAAGACCTTAAACTATAAAACTTGCTTTTCTGAGGAAATTAAAAAAGCCTCAAAAAATTTTAATGACCACGTTACAACCACAGCAAATTAACAGTTCATTACTTGCATTCTCATATGTGCCAAGTGCACGGCAATAAGAATATATATTCACTGCATGTCACTTCCCATCAGACCTGGCCAACGTCAGCTGGAGAAATGCTCTGCCCATGTTTATATACTGCACCTAGTCCCTGTCCTGGTACTGGCTACAGGTTTCAGATTTTATCTTGTAGAGTCATAAGTTCAGCCAAAGCCTTCATCTTTGCTGGACTGTACATCCCACCAACACTGGCATTATCACCACATTAGTGGGCACAGTGTCATTAGAACAGATGGGGAAAGAGAGTAGACATGCCAATGTGCTAGTGGATGCATCAAGTTTGAATATGAGGGCTGGAGTCTCCTCCAAGAATTTCACAAATGGCAGTCTATGCACAAGCTTTCCATGACTGGTTGAATAGGATATGCCAAGGCAAAACCAGATCAGTTTAAGACTCCAAGATCTCTGGCAGCAGTTGAAAGCAAGTTTTTAGCTCTGATAAATTTGGAAGTCTTCTGCACAGAGAATTGGGGAATGAGTTTCTTAATGAAATCACCACCTTATAACAGCTCTTTGCAACACAGGCTTGCAAGTCTCAGCAAAAAAAAAAAAAAAAAACCCAAACAAACAGGTTTGCAGCACTGACGAGTTTTCTGATGAATAGCTCACAGAATGCACAAGCCAGATCTGCAGGAAAAAAGTCTAATAAATTACAAATGTATTTTGCTTGGCAGGAATACAGTTTCAAGATGCAAATCAGTAAAGTTCAAAATGCATTTTATAAATTTTGCCACCTTCTTCAACACTGTACTTATCAACGGATATCATCTGACATTACTCATGTGGTTCACCTTTTAGGATTTTAGATTTTAGTTAGATACAGCAATGGCTAGCTTTATTGCTGAAATTATATAATATTCTTGGTTCTTGGAAATTATATTTTAATATTACATCAGATAAATTTTAAAATGCAATATAGATTAAAATCTTCTGTCCACCTGCAATCAACTATATCCAGTAATAATTGCACCCTAATGTATGCAACCAAGTTGGATTCTGTGTTACTGTGGTGGTTTTGGCCCTGGCCAGAGGCCAAATGCCCACCAAGCCGCTCACTCACTCCCCCCTTCAGCCGAAAAGGGGAGAAAATATGTTTTTGGGGATTTAGGCCCTGAGATAAGGACAGAGGGATCACTCTCCAATTAGTGCAATGGGCAAAACAGACTCAACACAGAATAAAGGAAAGAAAAGTGATTTATTACAACTACGACTAATACACCCAGTGAACCGGAACGAGATAAGAGCAAGAAGCAGCCAGGTCTTCAAGCACCTTCCCCCCACCCCTCCCCTTCTTAGCAAACTCAAACTTCATCACGATTTGACTCCCTTCTTCCCCCTAACATGGCATGGGGAGGGGCAGGGAATGGGGAGTGGGGTTCCAGTAGTACAAGCTGCTTTCCTTCCCCAGATCTTAACACTTCTACTTCCCCCCACCCCTTGCCTCTTCGCACCCTTAGCTTTAATCATCAACTTCTCTCCCTTCTTCCCTCCCATCGCAGCATCAGGAGGGGCAGGGAATGGGGAATGGGGAGTTGGGGTTTTCAGTCCATTCTGCCCGAGCTGCCTTCCGTCTCAGCTGGGGGCATTCCACACACACACACACACACACTCTTCCCTTACAGCGCTGTGGGGTCCCACTCACGCCAGAGTCGTATCCACGAACTTCTGCAGCGTGAGTCCTCTCCATCAGGGAGTCATCTCCTCACCACAGGCCTCTCAGCAGGACTCCCTTCCATAGGGTTCCAACATTTGGGCCCAGACTCCCCAGCCTGGCTCCCCGCAAAGTCACAAGTCCCCCAGCAAACCTGCTGAGGCGTGGATCAATCTCTTCACAGGGCATAGATGTCTCTGCTCCCTGTCCTCATCCATGGGCTGCGAGGGGACAACCCGCTTCACCATGGTCTTCTCCACTAGCTGCAGGGGAAACTTTCTTTCTTTCCACATTCTTTCCCCCTCCTCTCCTTCAGGGCCTGGCCTTGGCTATTGCTGCAGCTGGTCACATCTTCCCTCTCTGCGTTCCGGTGGCAAAATGCGCCAGCCAGGAGTGTTTTTCTCGAATATGTGATTCACAGAGGCGCTGTGAATCCTTCTGTGATTCCTCAGAGGTAACTTTGGCCTTGAATTGGCCAATGTTTACTGTCTGGAACTTGCAACAAACTGTAACTGCTGCTTTGCAAAAGCCATCTCAGCAGCACAGCCACAGCAAACTGCAACAGTTACTAATTACCTCTCCAAGTTTTAAGAAAAGTTTGAGAGATACACCCCAAAACAGCACAAACAGCTTAACTATAGAAATACCACATTAACTTAGGCAATCTGTATCAAACAGTATCTCTCTACACTACACAGATCATTTTGACAGTCTTCCAAGAAGGCAATGCTTATTTCATGGACTGCATCAATCTAAACCATGGAGAAACAGCAGAGGTCCACATGCTGGGTTCAGCTTGTCCATATAGAATCATAGAATTGTAGGGGTTGGAAGGGACCTCCAGAGATCATCGGGTCCAACCCCCTGCCAAAGCAGCTCCCTAGGACATTTCACTCAGATAGGCGTCCAGACGGGTCTTGAATATCTCCAGAGAAGGAGACTCCACCAACCCCCTGGGCAGCCTGTCCCAGGGCTCTGTCACCCTCACTGGGAAAAGTTTTTCCGCATGTTGGTGCGGGACTGCCTGTGCTCCAATTTGCAGCCACTGCCCCTTGTCCTGTCTCCACAGACCACTGAAAAGGGGCTGGCTGATTCGAAAAGGGGCTGGCTGATTCAATGATTTATATGACTTCTGATTCCCACTGATTTTCTGCTGAAAACTCCAGTTACGGGCAAAGACTTGTCTGTAGACCATTTCCATTACTCTGGTGGGCCACAACCTGAAATTTTTTGCTCTTTTTCAAATATGTGGGGTGGGCAAATGTTGTACATCTGGAGCACCTAGAGTGACCTGTGTCTAGAATACAACCGGTTCACTTGCAAGTGTCAGACTACCTACCTCGACACACAAACTCCTAAAATTTGATTATAGAAGTTGTGTCAAGTAATACCATGCCTGCTCGTATGACAAGCATGGGAGAGGGGAACAGCAGACACCTCCAGGCATGCAATGGGACCCATCCTAAACAAGGTTTAAACTGACTCATCCCACAATAGGTAAGATCTTTCATTTATTCGATTACTGAGACAGTTAAGAGAATGAACAGAGACTTACCATTCTCTGAACGTGAGATACGCCTTTGACCTACTTTAAGTGATCTAACTAACTGAAAGGCTTTTTAAAACAGGTACCAAATAGGCAAGTTATGTTTGCTTCCTCAGTCAGAATTTGATACAGAAAAAGTTAGCCCCAGTCTCATCTATGTATTGTGAAATCTGTTATTCAAGAACAGCTTCAGTTTACCAAAAGAAATTATAAGAAAACTGTTTCTTATGTACATGTTGTACTTAATTTGTGTAATAGTCTAGAAAAACCTCCTACTTTTCTCATTTCTTTTATCCTGAACATTTACACAGTTACTCAACAGAAGCAGTTCAAAGCTGTATTTTTTCAGTTCTCACCCCCTGCACTGGATACATATACTAATTAATAAGAGACATACTATTCACACATGGCATCTGCAACCTATTGCGTCTTGTTTATATCTACATAGCTGTCTATTTCACTATCCTTCTTCCAAGTCTCTCCACTTAGGTTTAAGATGTCATCATGAAAGAAGTTTTAAAGAATGTGTTTCAACCAAACCCCAACACTAACATGTCAAGAAAATACCATGGCTCATTAACTGAATTGAATATACCATTTGTAATTGAAAGTTAATGAATAATGTATTCATTGATTTGCTAAAGGTAAAAATAGGCAGCTTTAGCAGAAGAGTAAGACTCAGGGGCTTTTGACAACAAGGGATGCTCAGAACTTTTAGATGATAAGTACTTTAGCTGAGTATCTCTAATGAAAGGCTAATAGCAAAACAGCTAGGACAAATAAATTATATTAGGTCAAATTTAGACTTAGGGACTAAGCCTACTGTTACTCATTTGTGCCTCTGTACAGCTCATCATAGGCCATTTTATATAATAACTGCTGCAAGATTGAAGACAGTTTTATCCTAATGAACAGTTTATTTTGGATAATTCTTCTGACATTCTTCATGGTAATTAGGACAAGACAGACAATACAAAGAAAAAAGAAACTGGGATTTTTTTTAAGAAAGTGTTTATAGCAGTATCTAGATATTTATGCTTTAACCACATGGTGTCATTCAAATGAACTGGCAACAAGCAAGTGCAGGCCTCTGGTGCAACAGTTACTAGAGCAATGTTCTGCGTTGCAGATGTTACTCTACTGAGAGACAATACTTACTGCATCATCAGTAGGTCTAAGGAAGAATCCCTCTTCCTCAGCAATACAAGAGGTTTGCCAAGCACTGAAACACCACAACAGCATAAGCAAATCAAGTCAGATTCAGCTGTGTTGAGTGGCAATCAAGAGAGATCAGCAAATCAACTGTTATTACAAGAGCTGTAATTTTATTTTCACTTGTGGAATACTCCAGTATGCCCATACTTGAATATTCAAGATGCAGACACATCTTGTAGTTTTGTGTATGCTCAGTAGGGAGGGATCAGGTCTGTCTAGTTTAAAGAACACAAAACCAAAGCACCAGTCTTCCATCTGGGCTGCAGTCCTGGTTCTAAGAAAATTTCCATTTCAACTCTAAGGAAAGGAAATGTTGTCTGTTTCTCAATAAGGAGTTTTCAGGCTGTGACAAGTGTGGACTGTATGACACACATCCACGATTACCATATTTTCCAAACAGATCACAGTGCAGTCTGCTTTTCTAACAACAACCCTTACTTGCAGTCCAGTGGCTTTTTCGCACTACAGAAGTTTCCTAGTCTTCCCTGTACAGTGCCTGTTCCTCAACTGTCCAATTCTTACTCAGAGCTTACCCACACAGGTCTGAACCACAGATCACTTCCTATTTCAACAAGAGCTTGCTTCTCAGCTACAGAAGACCAGAGAGATCAATGCCTGCTTCCCCCTCAAGGCCTTCCCTTAGAGGATGGATCTTCTCTCCCCTCCTGTGAGAGCAAGCCTGGAGAGGCAATTAATTAATAAGACATACATGCATATCACACACCATTCTGCATCTTCCATACTCAAAACCAATCATATACCTACACATGTACAAAACATCTCAGGGCCTCAGAGCTGTACCTCCCCCTGGTTGTTGGAGAGCATCAGGTAGAATTAGACCCTTCCACTTCTGTAGCTGATGAAGTATATAGCTGCCTACATTTTATCTCGAAGGCCGTCTGAAGTCTATGATTAAATGAGTTATAACAGGAATTACAGCTATCACCAGTGATCAAGGTACATGCCCCCCACCACCATGGAAAAGCAGCAGCTTATCAACAGTTAAGAACTACAGTGCAAAGTTGTTTCTGTGGAAGGGGACAGGAAAAGGAGGATGCAAACAACATAAATCAGCTGCAACACACAAGTTGGCAGAGGGGCATCTGCACCACAGCAGTGAAAATTTCAACTGGAATAGAACGAAAAATAAAGTATTTAGTTCAATAGCAGCAGAAAAGTAATGTGACTTATCTGGCAAACTGAGGAGGCCTATCAGCTGCTGTCTCACAGAGCTAAGAATCAGAGTGAAAGCAGCTTCATGTTGTTGTGATTTACTTTGGTGTGGCACAAAAATAAACACATCAGTTGAGGTTTCTAGAGCATGGATGTTCTCTTTGTGAAGAACAATCAAACTGAAGAAGTGATTGATTTTCTAATGTACAGGAGACCTTAGTTTATGGTGCTTTTTATTGGTTGCTCTCAGAATAGATTTCCAATTTGTTGTAGGATACAATTCTAGCTTAGCAAACCTCTTGATCCTTCCATTCAGACACATTTTTTTCCTCTCCAATTCACTTTTCCTTTACGGCGCTGGAGGCTTTCTGTGCCACTGCGCTACAGCTCGGGTTGGTTTTATTTTTCCTCCTCCTTCATTTCCTCGTTTTGATTTCTGACCAAGACATAACACTGTTAACACCCACGTCAAGCTGGCCACCTCGCCATGATCAACTACACTTCCAGTTAAAAGTCCCACAAATACTTCTAAGTACTTTAAAAAAAATAAAAAAAGCCAAAACAAAAACACAACACAAAGCCAACAAACAGATGCAAAACCTCAAGAAAACATCTGAGGGCAAAATTAAGCTGGTGCCTGCACAGTTACCCATCAAATCAAAGGGAACGTGATAAGAAATTTTCCAAACAAACCAACGAAAAAACTTTACACATCACCCGCACAACTCATAACACTGCAAGGGGGTGCAAGGGAACTCTTCCCTAGACTGCGGGGCGGGTAAAGGCGGTCAGCCGAGGCACCGCTTCCCCGCCACGGGCCCCTGGAGCTGCCCCGGCCCGGAAAAAGCCCTGAGGCCGCGCTCCTCCCCCCGCGCCTGAGGGCAGGGTCCCGCCAGCCCAGCACCGCCCTAAGGCCCACGGAACAGCTCACACACCCAACAACCCGTCGCGGGGCCCGCCCGGACGCCGAGCGACGGGGCCCCCCCACCGCCCAACCCGGCCCGGCCCCCTTACTTCTTGGTGTCGCTGCTAAAGAGCCCGAAGGCCGCGGGAGTCGAAGGGGTCGTGGAGGGAGCCACCTCCTGGGCCAGCTCGAGCACCGCGTCTCCCCCTGCTCGCTGTAGCTGAGGCCGTTGCCGGACATAGTGCCACCGCTCCCCTCCCGCTCCGGCAAACTTACCGGCGCGGCGCGACACGACACACCCCACTCGGCTTACCCCCCGGAAGCAACGGGCACGCGCCAGCACGGCGGGGCGGGTCACGTGGCGGGAGGCGGTGCCAACCCGCCGGGGCGGAACTCGTCCGGCCCCTACGCACCACGGGAAGGAGGCCTGGCGGCGGCGCTGCCGGGAAGAGGGCAGCTGGCGGGGACAGCTGGGGCGCTGCCCCGTCTCGGTGCGCAGCGGCCTTTGCCGCGAGAGACAGGCAGCTGCCTCGGTCCCCCTGCGGCTTGCAGCTTCGTCTCTGCGTCGCTTCCGAGGCTCTGCAACCTAGCTCTGCCATGTGCTTTCGGCGCGGCCCTTTAAAACGCACAGCATGGGCTACGGCAGCAGCCTGTCTGTTGCTTCTAGTGACCCGTATTACAGATTCCCTTGTTTCCCAGCACTCGCAGACCAGAGTCTCACGCTGACCTCCCGGCTCGCCATCACAGCAGTAGTGGGCAGCAGTAGTTTGTGGTGAGAGGCTGTAAATGGGTATTTGGACGTCGTTAGAGTAAAGTTTCTCGTAATTTCTTTTTACAGCTTTGTTTTCCTATATGCATCTTCACGCACAAACACACACACCACACACACTCCACCACCCTCCCTCCTCCGCCCCGACCAGTGCCTGAGGAATCATCTGAGTTCATTAAAATGCCTTTCTATCCATCTCCGTGTGCATTAGCAAAGTCCAACCTTTCCATCCTGAACTCATTTCCAAAAGGTTACAGTTCACAATCAATACTTTTTATCCTGCAGAGGAAAAAAAAGTTTAAAAAATGGGTTGTCGTGTTAAGAGGCAGCTTTTGACTTGCTTTTCAGCAACTTGTCCTATCTGACTGAAACTGTGTCATTGCCAAGCAAATAAACCTTACATCAGGAGTTTCCAATACAGGATTTATTAAGATTCTGGGGCTGTTGGAAGGGCAGTTTTCCTCAGCAGTTGCCTTATATGGATGCCAGCGTTTTGATTTTGGTTTGTGATTTCTTGCAGCTTTTCTTTGTAGTGACACTGTCTCTTGAAAGGTATGGCTTATAGTATAAAAGTCCCAGTGTAAATATCCTTGACCATCACCATTTTACCTGTTCTTTAGACTTCCAGTTTTGTCCTGCCCTTCACATTGCTCACAGTAACAAACATCATAGTTTTCTTTCCCTGTAGATGGACATAATCTCGTTAAAACTGCCATAGATGGTCACAGTCAATACTCTTACAGAAATGTGACTTGAGGCAGACACCGCTCAATCATAACATCATGAGTAAAGAATCAAATACCAGAGTGGACTGCTGGAGAATTTGCTCTGAGACACACAAAAATGGACACTTAATTGTCTCCCAAAATTTTAAGGTATTGCTCTGATCTGCAGAGACACGTGAGAATTCCTATCAGCAGTCATCAGAAATTGTCCCTCTGTTTATTAAACCATGCATTCATTTCAAAATGTAACAGCGAGAGCACTCAAACTGTGGTCCCAAACATGGATATGCTTTCCTGAAAGGTCCCCCAGCTTACATCTTTTTTTTGCACATAAGGCAACAGAGTGTAGGAAGAGGTAACCCGTACTAGGCCAAGTCCACAGTTTGCCAGGTAGATCTGTTATAGTTTTTTTAAGACTGTCCGACTGTCTCTGAAGCAAGAGGTTGACACTGCTTGCATCTGGGTATAAATCAACAAAATAACTATTTATTTTTAGCAATAAGAAACATCTTAAGTACAACAAACTCATCCTTGCGTTATTACATGCATCACTTGAAAAGTAATCTTAGATGAAGGGCTAAGAAAAAGAGTGGAGTTCCAGAGAAATTTGTGTAAGTACAAACATGGGGAAAAGCAGACAAATGGACTATTGATGTTGGATGATCATGGGGCTGTAATATGAGGAGCAAATAATAACAGTGATTCAGAGCTTGGAAAGGCCTTAAAGCTGACAACACAAAGGAATTACTACATAAAGGTAAACAGTGGAATCAGGAAGATTAGCC
Source organism: Hypotaenidia okinawae (assembly GCA_027925045.1). Classification (NCBI taxonomy): domain Eukaryota; kingdom Metazoa; phylum Chordata; class Aves; order Gruiformes; family Rallidae; genus Hypotaenidia; species Hypotaenidia okinawae. The sequence continues at coordinate 29,000,910 of BSDF01000005.1, read as the reverse complement.
ATAAGCTGTTGATATCAATTTTTGCTCTCTAGTTTTAGCCACAACTGTTCAATGAATGGTCTTTTCCTGGCTACATTAACTTAAAAAACACCATGCAGTGGTAATGTATTTGCATGTTGAATTTACACCTATCCAAAATTAGGTCAAAGTTACTGAATTCTGAAACATGAAACACTACCAAATCTAAATTCTCCACTGAGATGCATTGATTACTATAATCTGTATTTCAGGTTTTTGTGCAGCTTAAGTAACAGGCAAGGCTTTAAAAAAAAAGGAACACAGAAGGCTTTTTCTTCTCAGTGTTTACATTCATTATGTTTCCTGATGAAATCATTTCACCTCCATGATTCATTCCATCCTTACCACTGCTACTTGTATCTAGTAAATTGCAGTTTCTTACTCTCCCATTCATAGATGTAAACAACTATATGATACTTGCTGCAGTGACATAGCTTTTAAGAATTAATTGCACTAAGCAGTAATATAAAAGCTCTATGTTAGGGAAGATGTAGTTGTATGGATAAATACATACACATTTTCAAAATTCACATACACGTATGAATTTAAGGGGACAAAAGACTCAACAAATTGTGATTTTGTAATTCAAACAAACACTAACTTTGCGGCTTTCTGAAGCATTCACAAGAGATTTTTCGATGCATTTTACAAAGTTATGTGCATTTTGGTGATGGTTTGAATTTTTTTTTAAGCTCGACTGCCGTATGTCTATTTGGTGCCCTCTTGTGTTTCCCTTTAGTGATACGCTGTTTGCCATGGAGGAAGTTTGGAGATGCATTGGTAAAGAAACTATTTTTCCTTGGCATTCAGGCTCTGTATAACAGAAATGCCAATATATTAAATGCTCTGCTCATACTTTCTGTATTTCAGATTGTTTCTGATATACCTAAAATGTGCTGGTATTGCAGATCATACACAAACGTGTAAGATTTTTGACAAATAATTCATTGATGTAAGATAAGTAATGGTACAGTACAACCTCCTGAATATTATGATTTAGAAACCTGATGTATAATCAATTACTTTAAAATAAGCACTGAGAGCTCATTCCCTAACTTGGAATAACAGGTTCTCAGTACGAGGCTTGAACTCAGCTGCTATCATGAGTAGTTCAGGAAAACAGACACAAATGAGGAAACTAAGGTGGACTGGAAAAACTTTGATCTCCGTCTCTCCAGTTGAATCTAGATGTGGGGTTGTAATAAAGGCAAAGATGTGTTGTTTCAAAGGTACCTCTTCTTTGTTCCTTCTTGGCAGAACCAGCTTCCATATTATACACAGGAACAGCTCACATACAGACTGTTGAAACCACACCAGGAGATTCCAAATACTCTTGTTCCTACAGTTCTTCTATAAACTCTAAAATTACACAGTACATGTCTTCTGCCTTCCTCAATTTATGTTTCTTTGAATGGTTATGAAGATGTTGAATGATGACTAGGAGAAACAGAAAGCAAAAAAGCAGAATATAAAAGATGAAATGGTTGAAAAATAAAACATTTTTCCAGTTGTATGAGTGCTTTATAATGTCTTTAAGCACAAACCTGCAAAATAAGTATTACTAGATTATAACTTTAGTATATATGTATGATTAGATTTTACTTTTAGATAGAGAATATATTGGAATTAAAAATCATCTTATTACATTCAAAACTATTACAGAAATACAAAAAACTCCAAATATAAGTAAAACCAATGGAACACACTTGTACTGATATCATACTTGGGGTGTTTAAAGATGATTAAAATCCATGAAAGATCCAAGTTGAATTAGTTGTCAAAACTTTCACTATAATTGAAAATATTATTTATTATTCTTCATTATTTTATTTTCCCACATATTTAAACATGATACTACCAAATAACAATATAAAAGTAGGAAACTTAAATGCCATAAAGTCCTAGTCATACATAATGCTTTTAAACTGAAGTAATGAGTTAAAAAATTTCAAAACAATGTTCAAATGTTTACTGCACTGTGTATGTGTGTGTGTCTATAGCTGTACATATACTGCTATAGAACAAGAATGTATCTTGTTTTTTGGAGGATTTATCTTAACTAGAACAGGGTGTGTTGCATTCTCTCAAATACACTGGTTACATTCTCTCAAGAACTACTTTCTAACACTGCCACAAATTAGAGATTTACTCTTCATCTACCTTGCTCATGTCAATTCTAGTTTTCCCCCTAGATCTACCAGCACACCAACTTAGAGGCATGGGTTTGCCAACTTACCATCTGCTTTTCTTAACTGTGACAAGCATAGGGTCTGGCTAAGTTTGAACAAACTATTTAACTATTTTTAATTAATGCCGTTTAAATAACTTTATAAACCTTAGCCCTTTATAATATATACTTTACAGTATATATACACATACACTGAAACTATTTGGCTGGGAAAGGTTACTGGACTGAGAGCAGCTCCAGACTTATTCAGGCATGTGTCTCAATTGCCAGATGAAACCAGAAGGTTTTTTGCCTTCATGTCACAATTTGCTTGTTAAAGTTTGCAAGATACCACATTTAACAACTTTTCTAGTCTTAGGATTAAAGTCTAGGATTAAAGGCTTTAAGAAGGAGGTACATGTAAATGATTCATGTGTTTATTATAACTTCCCATTTATTGTGCTGTCTCCTAGCCATTATTGAGAAATGCCAGAGTTAGGCTGCCTTTGAAATACACGCCTGTGTATTGTGTACATACACAACATCCTTCAAACATACCACCTTCATACTTCTGCAGCAATCAGCATGTATCCAGTCCCATCAGGTGAGAAAAGAGTATACAATAAAAAGCCCCTGTCTTTTCTAGCATTTTTGTGCAATTTGAGGGCACAAACTTAGCAGACTGTAATAGAAGCAGACCAATAATTTAAAAAATAAAATATGAAGTGGAGCCTGGATTTAAATAACAGAGAAAAGGAGAAATGAGAATGAGCTAAAATGAGAAATGAAGACTCAGAAAAACACGATGGCTCTTTCAAGGGGTAGTGATCACAGAAGATAAAATTCTTCATGAGAATGTAATAGGATTTGGGGGCGAAACATCGGAAAGTGTTTTAGTGGAGCACTAACAAAGTGAGAAAGTAAAGGCACGATGCCAAGAAATGGTTACTCCTCACATTTTCCTAAGGGTGAAACACTTACATTACTTATCCCACTGGAATTTTTTAAATGTATGATAATTTATAAATGGTTTCTGGAAAGAACATAATGAACTGGCTGAGAATCAGGTCTGTAAGCAATTGCAACACTCAAGTGCACTTGTATATGAAAGGGGTGAAAAGGCCAATAAATTATTTTCCTGGCAGAAAATAATCAAGAACGAGGAAGTTGAAAGGTTTATCTTAGAAATAACACTGGATACAGAGAAGATAATTTCAGACAAGTCAAAAAACCCACCAGCCTTTTTTTTTTTGTGTCAAAAACTCCTCTGGCAATCACATCTGAATAGAGACTGTTCCTGACCTGGAACTCCAGAGGCCATGCAAATATCTGGTCTTTGACATCTGATACTGCCCACCATGACATCCTTGTCTCTAAATTGGAGAGACATGGAATCAACAGATGGACCACTTGGTGGATAAGGAACCAGCTGGATGGTTACACTCAAAGACTGGTGGTCAGTGACTCAATGTCCAAGTGGAGATTAGTGATGAGTGGTTTTCCTCAGGGGCCAGTACTGGGACCGGCACTATTAACAACTTTGGGCAACCTGGTCTGGTGGAGCATGTCCTTTCCAACCCAACCTATTCCATGATTCTATGAATCTATGATTCTTGTTGAACAGTATCTCTGGCAACAATATCTGTTCAACATTATCTGTTGTTGAACAGTATCTCTGAATGAGATAAGGGTTTCTCAGCACCCTGCAACTGGGATTCTATTTTAATTAAATCTGAAGGTTTTATTCCTATAACTACTATCTCTCAGACAAGATCTATGTACTGTTTCTTAAAAAGAAGTGTGGAAACCTTAGTAAAAAGAATTTATATGAAAACTCTCCTTTAAAACAAATATCTTTTTATAAATTTTACACTTATCAAATTAATATTATGTTTATTTTAATTGCAGTTATGTGTTTTATCTTAAAATCATAGAATCATGCAATCACCTGGGTTGGAAGAGATCTTCAAGATCATCCAGTTCAACTACAGTCTAACCCTGCCTAGTCCACCTCTAGACCATGTCCTCAAACACAACATCTACATGCTTTTTAAATACCTCCAGGGATGGTGACTCCACCACTTCCCTGGGCAGCCTGTTCCAGTACATAACTACTCTTTCTAACCTAAATCTCCCCTGGTGCAGTTTGAAACCATATCTTCTCATTCTATCACCTGTTACCTGGGAGAAGAGACCGACCCGCACCTCTCTACCCTCTCCTTGCAGGTAGTTGTAGACAGTGATAAGGTCTCCCCTCAACTTCCTTTTCTTAAGACTAAAAAGCCCCAGCTCTCTCAGCAGGTCCTCACAGGACTTGTGCTCCAGACTCTTCACCAGCTTTGTTGCCCTATATAATGTAACACTATTTATAGGTATGTTCATATAATTATATCACATTAAAAATAGAGATTAAAAAAAATAAAAAATGTATTTACTTTTTTGGGGTGAAAATATCAGACTGTGTCTCTGATACTTATTCTTTTTTATTGATTAGGCATCTTATTCCACTTATTCAGATACCTTATCCCATTTACCCACTAAATGACTGTAAAATAAGTCATTTTTACATATTTCTAGGAAGGAACTTCCTTAAAGTTATGTGATGAAAAGTGGATTTCTTTAATTTATTAAAGAGTAAAATAAAAGAAATGTAGTGCAAATTTATAAACTCTTATTGTTAAAGGTATTTTGCATGAGAACACACAACCCTTTTTTTATAATGTATGCTGCATTTAAATACAAAATATCTGTAGACAGTCCTGGTCAGTGCATCTCATGATGTACTTAAAAAAACTTGAAATGAAACAGAGACATTGAGATAAAGAATATTTATATACAATTAAAAAAACTGAACTATCAAATAGACATTTGATACAGATCTCTGTTTTATGATAAAGATCTGTAAAGTCATGATTCATAAAGAAAACATGACTCATTTTCTCATCTGCTTGAAGGCATCAAATGAAACCCATAGACTGTAGGTCCAAAATAAAGGGTGTTTTTTTGTTTGGGTTTTTTTTTTACTACCGCACAAATGAAATGTGGATTTTGATAGTTGCCATGGGATATTGTTGATGGCAAAAGCTTTCATTAGTTCAAAGAAGAAGACATCAAAATAATAGAAGAAAGGGTTGTTAAATACAAAGATAACATCTCTGGCTCAGGAAGTTCCTGAACCACAAGTTTATAACAGACAAAGTACCATTACTTACTCTCCTTGTTCTGATACTCTTCCATAAGAATCTGGTACTATTCATACTTAAATATGACTATGTGGGACTAGATGGATCTTTGAAGGTGCAATTGGTCTTATGTGGTGTATTTCAGTTCACTATTCCTATTACAGCTGTGGAAATATGTGGATATCCTGCTGCCTTATAACACAGTTCAGCAGCTGAAAAATTAGAAACTAAAAGTGATAAGCAAAGTTTGTACGAAGCACTCAGAATTGCTCTGTGGAGCACCAACAGCCCATAACACTGTAACTAGGAATTTCAATGCAGCATGAAAGAAATAATAAGAATAATGAAAGAAAATGACCACCCACATTATCTAATGGCATGGTTCAACTTGTAGTTCAGCAGAATGGAAATTAAAGTCATGCTACCATTCTGTTTCCTCTGCTAAGAATAAGGAACACTCTACTTGATCCCATCTGTAGTTAAAAAATTCCACGTATGAGGCAAGTCAGGCTACATGTCCCCTTCTAATCACAAAAGCTGAAACTTTAGTGAGGCTTCCTGTTTTAATTGAGGGAAAACCAGAAACATCCTTTGTTTTCAGTGTTATTTGTTTGTCATTTCTGCCTTTGAAGTTATGAAAGAAAATTTGAGTTTACTCCTGCCAAACTACTGTGATAAGTCTTTAAAGATGCTATGTTTACAGAGCTATTATGGCTACCTTTAGAATGTACCTGAGATGTTATATCTAAGATGGCCCGTTTGTTCTGCTGTCAAGGACACCAAGGCCCAGCTTGCTGGTTGTCTGGTTCTTTCGTTGTGATGCTCTGATGCTCTGCAAACCAGCTGACCCCTAATGACTTCAGTCAAAACGGCCAATGTGACGTACACAGAAATACTTTTTTCTCTGTAGCAGTAAACTGTGATCCAAGTTCTTGCTTGTAGACTCCAAGCTACTTTAGTCATTCATTTTCATATGAAGAAAATATTAAATAATCGCCCATCCACAAGAAGGGCCAGAAGGAGGACCCAGGGAATTACAGGCCTGTCTGTCTGACCTCCGTGCCTGGAAAGATTATGGAGCAAAGTATCTTGAGTGTCATTATGAGGCACATGCCTGAAAAGCAAGCAATCAGGCCCAGTCAGCACAGGTTCATGAAAGACAGGTCCTGCTTAACCAACCTGATCTCCTTCTATGACAAGATGACCCACTTAGAGGATGAGGGTAAAGCTGTGGATGCTGTCTATCTGGATTTTAGTAAATTTTTTGACAACATTTTCCACAGCATTCTCCTAGAGAATCTGGCTGCTCTTGACTTGGACTGGTGTACTCATTGCTGGGTAAGAATCTGGCTGGATGGCTGGGCACAGAGAGTGGTGGTGAATAGAGTTAAATCGTTAGCAGCTGGTCACCAGTGGTGTTCCTCAGGACTCTGAGCTGGAGCCAGTTCTCTAATATCTTCATTAATGACCTGGAGGAGGGGATCAAGTGCACCCTCAAGTAAATTCACAGATTACACTACATTAGGCAGGAGTATTGGTCTGTTTGAGGGTAGAAAGGCCTTACAGAGGGATCTAGACAGGCTGGATCAATGGGCCAAGGCCAATGGCAAGAGGTTCAATAAATTCAAGTCTTGTATTTGGGTTATAATAACCCCAGACAGCACTACAAGCTTGAGGAAGCGTGGCTGGAGAGCTGCCTGGCAGAGAAAGTTGTGGACGTGTTGGTTGACAGCCAGCTGAATATAAGCCAACAGTGTGTCCAGGTGGTCAAGAAGACCAACAGCATCCTGGCCTGTATTAAGAATAGTGTGGTGAGTAGGACTAGGAAAGTGATTGTTCCCCTGTACTCAGCACTGATGAAGCCCCATCTTGAGTAGCATGTTCAGTTTTGGCCTCTTCACTACAGAAAAGACATTGAGGTGCTGGAGCATGTCCAGAGAAGGTCAACAAGGCTTGTGAGGGGACTGAAGAAATGTTACGAGGAGCAGCTGAGAGAACTGGAGTTGTTTAGTCTGGAGAAAAGAAGGATGAGGAGAGATATAATCTCTGTGTACAGCTACCTGAAAGGAGGTTGTGGAGAGCTGGAGGCTGAGTTTTTTTCCCTAGTGACAAGTGATAGGACAAGAAGAACTGGCGTCAAGTTACGCCAGGAGAGGTTTAGATTGGATATTAGGAAAAACTTCACAGAGAAGGTTGTTAAGCATTGGAACGTGTTGCCCTGGGAGATGGTGAAATCTCCATCCCTGGAGGTAATTAAAAGACATTTAGATGTAGTACTGAGGGACATGGTTTAATAGTGGATGGCAGGTTAGAGTGACGGTTGAACTTGATGATCTAAAGGGTCCCTTCCACCTAAGACAAATCTACGATTCTATGATGATGATGAAGAGGCAAAATCCTGTTTTGCCTTCTATACCTCCTTGTTCCATAACTGAACTCAAAAAAGAAAAGCCTTCCTACAAAAGTTTATTGGAAATGAAATAGTACCTTTGTATTACTCAAACATCAGTTGAGAAAGTAGCAACTAAAAAAGAGCAGAGGTCCTAGACATAATGTACTTCCTTTCAGACCTTGATTAAATGTTTAAAGATTTGCCAAACTGTCATGCAAATCCCATGACACCATTCTCATCAGAAAATGCTGCTTCTATCGCCTTTGACATCTGTATTTTTCCTTATTTTATACTAGTGACTAAGTCACGACATGCTAGTGAAAGAAGACAGCTGCCTTTCCATTACTCCCTTTTACTAGCTGTTCACCAGGGAAACATAGTTGCTCGTTACTATCAAGTCGCTACCCTGTAATCAAGGCTTTTTATGCTTATTTTGTTAAAATAAATTGATGGGATAAGCAAAGTAAAAGTAATGGGCAGTGTTATAGAAAATGAGCAGCTCTACAGGGACACTTCAGAAGGAGCGTCAGCTATTCTGAAAGTGCAAAACTGAGCAAGCAGCAAAAATGAACCTGGCACGCTAGTCCGGATAGTAGGAGTATGGGAGTGGGATGAGGAATGTTGGGACAACAGGGAATACCACACCTACACAATGGCCAGGGTGGTCTGCATCTGTTTTTCCTCAACAGAGCTTTATCTATTGCGCTTTGCTTCTGGTGCAGAGGATAACACTGAGCATGGAAGAGAACTGCCCCACCCATGCACACGTTCACTTAGATGTGGGATTGGTGGAACTAGGGAAGATGAAAGGACCAGAGGTTTCACCCTTGAGACCAAAAAGCCTTCACTCTGCTTTGAGAAAAGCATTTCTTTGATGCAGTTTTGTATACAGTGTCCCATTCCCTGAAAACTGAGAGACAAAGACCAAGTAAGTTTCCTTCTGCACAGTTTCCAAGCCGCTTTTTCAGGCTTACTCCCTCGGGCCTATTCAAACTTACCTCTTCCGATGGCTGACAGCTTTCTGCCTCTTATCTGCATTTTACCAATCTAGTTGTTTAAGTGCTTGATTTTCAAAGAAGATGAGAACTTACTTTTTTTACAGCAAAGGTTAATTTAAGCAGAATTAGTTCCTTTAAAAGCAGGTTACTTTTACCCAAGCTCTTGCTAAAAGTGTCTAAATTCAGGCACTCTCATTTTAATGGAACAGAGTTCACTGGCAGAACACTTCTAAATGGAGGCAAACTCTCAGGCTTCCTGAAACAGCAACAGATTTAAGCTTTAAGCTACATAGAATACTTCAGCAGCCTAAGGACATCCCTTCTCCCATGCTTCAGGCTTCCATCAATACTGCCCTCAGTTTCTTTCTGTACATTGTTTACTCTTTCATAGTCTCTCTGAGTGGTACCCAACTTCCCGTATGACTGAAATGCAGAAAGAATTTTCTATTAAGCACTGAGAAATTCTGAAGGAGCTCTCAAAAGTATTATATATTTTTGCTCTGCTCTTACTTTTCCCTGGAGAAAGTAGACTAGGAGATGACCTCTTGTTCTGCCACACTAAGGCCCTTCTTACCTTTTTGTGATGGAGATTGTGACATGGAAGTAGTACATGAAGATCTCTTCTACAGCAGTAAGGGAGAAAACTTCATGGAACAGAAAATAGGAAGGCAGAAATAAAATGACCTAGAAAACACTGTTTTGAAGAAAGTTTGGAGGAATACTTAATAGAAAACCTTTCAATTCTCTCTACAACATGTAGGTTAAAGGCACCAAATCGGATTCTTTAAATATTTTTACATTGTTTACTCATTTCTATCCATATGAATTAAATTTATTGAAGCCTCCAAGTAGTAAAATAATGATTTACATTCATCGAGCACATCCTTTCTTAAAAACTTCGAGCTTCTTTGATATTTTTTGAAGTAAACTTAGCTTCAGCATCTAATTTCTCTTGGTTGCATTACAAATCAGTGCTTTTGTACCTGACCTCACCCCCTGGGAGCCCCTGGCCCTCCCTGTATTCTGATTTTCAAATCCATAGACAGAAAAGGAATGTCCGTAGATCCACATTCTCTTTAAAGCATAAAGTGAGGACGGCGATGATGATGACTACTGTTTTTATTCAGTGTTGAAGTGAAATAATATATTTTCTGCTATATCGGTTAACGAAAATTAACCTTTTCTGTGGCAGTTCCAACACGGGACACAAGAGGGAGACGTTCTCCCATGAAATGTAAGAGCAAACGCTCAACGTCACTGAGAAACTCCCCGTTACACCAAGGTAAGTGATGATCAGGAGCTGTTAGTTCCCTCTTTTTCGACTTATGTAGGAATACATTTACAAGAAGTGAGATTAATTATGAAGATTTAAAGCCGAGAACGGGGGCAGCCATGAATCGACTTAAAATGGGCTACTGTGGGTTGTTTAGATATGCCCAGAGGATCTCAGGACTTTGGAAAGGATGTAGTGTCTTGTTAATATATTGTTCTCCGGACAAAATATTGCTGTATGGACATCCATGCACTTCTGAGATCAGAGCCCGTGTCACTGGCATTCACCCACCCTGTGCTGAATGTCATTATATTCTTGTGGATTGGGACTGCTTTCTGAGTTACTCCTTGTTCTCTGCAAGATAAGCAACCCATGAACAAAAGCCAAGAGTAGCTGTACACTTAGACACTATTCAGTTTTAAAGTGCTATTTTTACATTATGTAGTTGATTATTTATTTTAATAAGTCATAGGGAAGAGATACTTGAGTCTATTAAAATATTTGAGTTTTTCATATTGTGATAATTTTTTCCATTCCTAAATATCATGGGGAAAAAGGGACACATGACCTGTATTTAATTTCCACAGGGACACATACGCACATTTTCTGGTTAACTGCTACCCAGCAGAAGGATTATAAATGACAGTTTTTATAAAGGGGACTGTGAAAGATTTTTATATTAATGCAAACATGAACACTGCTTCACATACGGGCCTGAATCAGGTGCTTATATTCAACATATTATCTGTATTTTAATTTTTCAGTAGTTACCTAAGCATGACTTTTAACCTTTCAGAAGGCAGCAGCATAGGCTTTAAGCATAATTTTTTGGAGACCTGTGTGTTACACAGACTCGCAGTATCCAATGCAAAACCTTAGCTTTTCATTCTAGATCTCTTTTTACCATCTGAGATGACCAGCGTAGTGGGGTCTGGCTTTGCATGTATGTTCATTAGTAGACTTATTGACTTTAATGTAGTTATATGAGAGTGAGTATTGCATGCACAAATAAGTTTCAAGAGGGGAACTTCCTTCATCATATATTGTGGCTGGAAGACTTTTGCAGGAACTTCAGTCAATTACAGACTTCACATTTTTTCCAAATCACCATTTCTGCATATTTTCTGAAGGTTTAATCTGTGTTATCAGTAAGATTATTATATGGAGAATAATACTTGAAAGGAGTTTGAAATTTTAAGTACTTACTTGTTGTTAATTTTCTGAAGTCCTCTGGGTAAGTTTCTTCTTTCTGTTTCATTTCTGTGACAAACCTAACTTTTGTGTGATTGAGTCTTCCAGTACTGAACATCAGCGTATGCAGTTATTTTGGGGATAGTCTGTGCTCACTGTGAAAACTGACCAATACAGATCCCTGTACCCACCCTACTCACTTTCTTCAGGTGGCTTCACATTGAATTGTATCAGTTCAATTTTCCTCACAGGTTCGATGCTGTAGGCATGTAATGCCTGCCATAGCAGATGATCTGTAATTGCAATCTCACACACTGTGAAATACCAAACAAAATAAAATTAGCCTTTTGGTGGTCCTTGTACTGTTCATTGGCTTCTCAGATACCCGCTGTGTTCCAACAAGTGATCACATTTCTAGAGTTGAAAGTGAAGAAGAATCGAAGTGGCATATTTAACAATACTCTTGGAAATCTGTTTTATTATTTTATACCAGTAAGAGCATGAAGACAGCGTGCAATAAAAGTACAAACTCTACACGAGGAAGACAGCATTTCTTCAGGATTTTTTGCTAGAAATTTTTCACTACATACATTATAAAACCATGTTTTTAGGTTGTGTTAATTTAGTAACTTTCTTCATGCACAGACAGCATTTTCCATGTCAAAGAGTGACACTGTCTCATAAAAACAAGATCAGCTGTGGAACAGTAACTGAAGAAAACCCCAGCTAATGCAGTTTGTACTTCCCAATTCACTTCTTTCTTAAGAAACCTTTGAGAGGAGCAATACAAAGAGATTCTATTAACACAATGTTAATAATTCAGGGATCTGAGCAGAACGAGGCAGGCTTGCGCGATGAAGTACTATCACTGATTGTCTTGTTTCTAGAAACCTCTGTCAGCACACGCCGGTAACAGACTTGGTAGGTGAAGGGTCCATACTAAGCAAAACCAGTCCAGGCGGCAGGAGCTGAATGCCACTTTAAATTAACTGCCTTCCTTACCATCCCAAAACGGGTGTTTCCTGCAGAAACAACAGACAAACCCTATCCTGTCACCCAGGCAGCTGGAAGCCAGAAGCAGCGCATCTGCAGTGTTGCAGCAATATGCATTCCAGGTCACAGGCTGCTCCTGTGGGCACAGATCAGCTGCCAGAAAACCGTTTTGCAGTGGTTCCTCTTTTTTTTTTTCCGTTTCACATCCTGACTGACCTACTTGACATGTTTTTAGTAGCAAGGTTCAGAGCAGTTCTTTGCATCTTGGTTCTTTGCTACATAGAGCAAGAGCAGCCTCCTGGAAGCCTGAGAGAGAATGCCCTAACATAGAGCAATTCATACACTACAGCTTATGAATATGCAAACTAGCTTTTGCCTATTATGTTAATAGTTTTTGTGATGCAAATATTCACAATGATCTGTAATATATTTAGGTGATAAATACAAAATAATTAGTTCCACCAGGAAACTGAAGCACAATAAAGTTACAAAGCAAGAGCGAGTTTGGACTTCTGAGCTGCACTGGGTCTCCTGTTGGAGGACCTAAAATGTACAGACAAGAAGGTAAATGAAGCTTGCAGAGGGAAATGATGGAATGATGAATTGTTGTTGCTACTTCAAACTCAACAACTGCTACCTTAAAATAAGGAGTGTGATATTTAATGCTATGCACTTCACAGTTTTTAGTATTTTAGAATAACAGGGTATGGAAAATAAGCTACACACAGAAGAACTTAGTTGAGACTTTGGACATTGTTTGAGAAACATTATGGAACAGTGAGAACCTTGAGAAATAATTCCAATCATTAGTAAAATTTGAATGTTTTGCAAACTTTTGAACTATATTCTTTCTATTTTTCAGAAATTTAATCTCGTTAAGTAAGGGTTTAAAATAGGGTATTAGCAGGGAAAATAGATTTTAGAGTGGAGCACTGCTAGCAGTAGCTCTCCAGTGACTACGTAGACAGCTGTGAAAACTTAATAAAATGTATAACTCCTCGTATACATTGTTATTTTAGCACCATGTAGACTAAGATGTTTAATTAAAGTAATTACTTACATGGCTCCAGTTAGTCTTTTTATCATGAAATGGAGATTTGACATGGCCTCCTACCTTCTTGTTGGTTTAATTAAGCTCAGCAGTAAATAATTTTTTGTTTGTTTTGTTTTCATTGTTGGCCCCATTTCAGCTACTCTCCTTCCTGCCCTCTACTGTAACTTTCTTGCAGGTATCACAGTCACTGTTTGACAACCTAGTCCTACCAGTATGGCATACAGTAGCATATACACTATTTAGACATCTATAGAATGAGTTAGTTTCAGAAAAAGCCTACATTTCCTCACATGACCCCTTCATATGCCAACTTATAGAATATACATTGGCTCCTATTTCAAATGGGAATTATCCTGTACTGTGACTGCCATCTAAGAGAACTGTGTTGGCAAACAACCAATTAATTTGACACAATATCTGATGACTCATTAAAATTCAGTGCATTTGAACATGAATTCATATCAATCAGCCTTAGCCTCCATTTTTCTACCTTTATTTGCTAGACTTAGCAATTGTGTTCCCTGTGCAGACATTGTTAAGCATATGTTTAGGACTAGAGTTTGTCATAGTTTTTCCAGTTTTCTTAGAGAGGCCTATGCAGACAGTGTGAAACAAGTACTATATTATGTCTCTTAAATGTGCCTGGATGTGTACATCTTCATTTGAATTTTTCACTTTCCTCTGTGACTTTAAGGGAAGTATTAGTAACAAGATGGTCTACCACACTGAGAGGCAGAGGCTCCTGAACAACTCCTATTTTGTGCTCATCAGATCCAACTGGGAAGTGCTCAAGACTTTTCATATACAACTGGAGAGGATTAATTAAACTGCAGCTTTGATTTGAGGGAAGGTGATGGATACTTGGGTATGGGGAAAATACCAAAAGAATAATTTAGGCCATTTTGCACAAGGAGAATCAAACTGTTGTCAAAATGGGACTTTTGAAGATTTTTGGTCAACAGCCCCAACTGGTAATTCTGTGTAGAATTAACAGTTTCCAGAAATTTCTTGTACATTATTGGAAATTTCTTTTTGATATTAGAATGATAACTAAATTGTGGTTAGAACTAAAAAAGTCTGCAGTGAAAAGAAATGTCTTCTCTCAGTTAATAGCACAAATTTGGATTATCCCAAAAACATGATTACAAAATGGTGGAATAAGCTAGGTAAACAATTTTAACAGCTTTAGCTGGGAGACAAAAAGTCACTCACAAGTTTTGGTTATTAACTTTAATACTCAGCCTCCACATATATGAATTAAATGAACATTGCACTCTCTTAATCATCACAAAATGGGAAATTCAAATCTGGTTATATTTTGCAAGAACTTAAGCGACCCACGTGCCACATATTTAAATTTGTCTGTCTCTTCCATCCTACTATTTAATTTGCACTGATCTAGAATTTTCAGATGTCTTTCTTGGAGGATGAGTCTCACTGCTGCTCTTCAAAGACTGCCTTTCTGCAATTAATTTCTCCCAAATAATGCTTAAACACAATTTTCTCCTATTTAAAAAAAGCTGTAAGTTAAATCCCATTGTCCAAGCTTTAGCAGTTAATTATACACAGTTCAGTAAGAGCAGGATCCCTTTTACGCTGTCGCCTAAAAGCAGAAATAGGAGGACATTTTGCTCTTCTTAGTTATTAATTCTATTGTGCAGATCCAGTGGTAAATTGTTTCTTTGCCTCTTCTTTTAATTTACCTTAAAATTACCAGAGATACTGTAATAATTTCTTCTATATAAATGCATGTAATAACAATGACTAATCTCTTTATAAACAAAAGCTAACTATGGAAAATTATATTCCTATTTAATAAAGAGAATATTGCTATTTCTCCTGCCCTAACTTAGTGTCTCCCTATTGCAAACCCTGAAAAGCAGTAGGCAGGAATTAAAAATTAGTTCATGCATTCACTGATTAGACTGTATGAACTTAATTTTCATATTTGTATTTTAATAGAAAGGGACTAAACATACAGATATTCTTTGCTCAGTCTGGCTAAACTTTTGGAAATATACTATGTAATTTTAAAATATCCTCAAGAAAAAGCATTTTTAGAGTCATACGGAATGGGTCGGGATGGAAAGGATCTCAAAGATCATCTAGTTCCAAGCCCCTGCCATGGTCAAGGATACCCTCCACCAGACCAGGTTGCCCAAAGCCCCATCCAACTTGGCCTTGAACACTGCCAGCAAGAGGGCGGCTACAACATCTCTGGGCAACCTGTGTCAGTGCCTCACCACCCTCACAAGGAAGAATTTCTTCCTAATGTCTAGTCCAAACCTACGGTCTTTTAGTTTAAAGCCATGACGCCTTCTCCTGTCACTCCACGACCTGATAAATAGTCCCTCTCAAGCTTTCCAGTAGACCCGTTTTAGGTACTGGAAGGCTGCAATAAGGTTTCCCTGGAGCCTTCTCTTCTCCAGGCTGAACAAGCCTGTCTTAAAAGGAGAGGTGCTTCAGTCCCCTGATCATCTTCATGGATCATCAGTTCCTCTGGAGTCACTCTAGTATAGTCTATGTCTTTCCTATACTAGGGACCCCAGAGCAGGAAACAATACTCCAGGTGGGGTGTCACAAGAGCAGAGTAGAAGGGCAGAATCACCTCCTTCGACCTGCTGGCCACGCTGTTCTTGATGCAGCCCAGGACACAGTTGGCCTTTCTGAGCTGCAGGCACACACTGCCAGCTCATGTTGAGGTTTATATCAATCAACACTCCCAAGTCCTTCTCCTCAGGGCTACTCTTGATCCATATTCCACCCAGCCTGTATTGTGTTTGAGATTGCACCTACCCCGGTGCAGGACCTTGCACTTGACCTTGCTGAACTTCATGCCTGTTTCTCCAGCTTGTCAGGGTCCCTTTGGATGGCATCCTGTCCCTCCAGCATGTTGACCTCACCATACAGCTTGGTGTCATCAGCAAACTTGGTGAGGGTGCACTCAATCCCACTCTCCATGTCACTGACAAAGATGTTGAACACTACTGATCCCTGAGGAACACTTGTCGCAGACGTGACAAGTCCACGTGGACATTGAGTCATTGACCACAAGTCTTTGAGTGCAACCATTCAGCTGGTTCCTTATCCACCAAGTGGCCCATCTGTTGAACTCAGGTCTCTCCAATTTAGAGACAAAGATGTCACAGCAGGCAGTGTTCAATGCCTTGCACAAGTCCAGGTAGATGATGTCTGTCATCCTTCCTTTGTCCATCACTATTATGATAATCTAACATTTTATTACTAGCCAAGTAAATAGCTTTGTCCTTCATAACATTAAAAGTATTTGGATCTTTGAGTAGTTATCACTATCCTGTCTCTCCTCTCCAGTACCATCAGCTACTGTATGTAAAGGACTCATCCCTAGTCTTGGAAAGCAGTCACTGTATGGTCTGCCTGAGCAATTAATGTGGGTGGCTAATATGTAACAATGAAGATATTGAAAAACAATTTAGAAAGCTGATGAATATGACGGACAGCTACTTAATTGCACAGGAGAAAGTTAATTCACTACTGAAGTGTCATTATTTAAGTAATGCTTATCTGTTCAACAGGCATCTTCTTAATAGAGATGTTATTAAAGCTAAATTACAGAAAAGCTGTGAGACATCTCAATCTAAACAAGCCATGGAAGTAAAGATGAGTGATGAGATACTTATTTTAGCAAATTTCAGTTCACTCATTTATTGTAATTATTATTGGATGTTACATCTTTCATTGCTTCATTTGTCACTTCAAGTTTAGAGCCACCTGATTTCTATTTTTGTTGTTCTAAGTAATGTGAAGTAATACAGATTTTAAAAAAATTAAACAGTTATTTAGCTGAAGAAGTTATATGAAAATGAGATGAGATATGAAGCAACAGAAACTAGTATTTAATATGAACTAAAATAACCTCAGCTGCTAGATGAAAACTGGCATGTGGGAATATCAAGCCTAAATTTTCAGTATCTCATGTTTGCAACACAAATATTTTAAAATGTAATAAAAGTGTTACCTGCAAGATATAAAAATAGAATAGGTATTTAAAAAACCCTATTGCTATTATTTAAATCTGATTGGTTTTATGGCAAGCCTTTGTTCTGGAGCAGAGAGGGAAGTTTAATATTAGCATACATAACAGACCACAGTATTAGAGATCTTGATTACTAAACCTGTATCGAAACAATTCCTAATCCACTCACAGCCTTAAAAACGTGGACCAAAGATGTTCAGGGGGTAGGCACTTTCTCTAAGGCACTCTTCTGCATCTTTTTATTTTCATATTTTTAGCACCTCAAAAAATAGCAATACAACTTAATGATTCCAAGGGCTTTTTACTGCCAATCAGCAGTAGAAGCTCACCACAAATTGTACCCACAATTCTGTGATACTTGGATGGTAATCACAGAATCACAGAATGTTAGAGGTTGGAAGGGACCTCCAGAGATCATCAGGTCCAACCCCCTGCAAAACAGGTTCCCTAGGACAGGTTGCACAGGTAGGCATCCAGATGGGTCTTAAATATCTCCAGAGAAGGAGACTCCACAGCCTCCTGGGCAGCCTGTGCCAGGGCTCTGTCACCTTCACTGTGTAGAAGTTCTTCCACATGTTGGTGCGGAACTTCCTGTGCTCCAACTTGAGGCCATTGCCCCTTGTCCTGTCTCCACAGACCACTGAAAAGGGGCTGGCCATTTCCCTCTGTCTCCCATACTTAATACTGAAACTCGTTTCTGCTTTCTTGTTGATTATATCAAGGGATTGATATATGGGGCAGCATTACAATTCTGCTCTCAGAAGTTATTCTGTACTAAAATAGACAAGGATGCAATCCCAAAAACAGACTCTTGAAATTTCATAAAGCAATACTGTCCTGGTTCTGGCCAGGACAGAGTTAACTTCCCCAAGCAGCCAGCACAAGTTTGTTTTCCTAACAATCTTGAAATGCTTTGTTTTCTGTTTAGAGCAGGTGAAATGGGAAAATTTTAATTATTTTTTAAATTATTATTTCAATACATAATGAAGATTTTATATTAATTTTGTTCTTGAAATTTAATTCAGCCCAGACAATTGTCTTTTACATTAATGTATTTATCTTTTTTGCTTCCATGGTTATCAAGGTACGTCACAGAGCTGCAATAACTTATGTACAACAAAAAAAGACCACTGATGTATAAGCAAGTTGTTTTGACTGTGTTCTGCCTTACACAATTTCTTTCAATGTTAGAATTTGTAAAGTGATTCAAAGTTTGTCATGTGTAACATTAGCCTTTGAAATTGACTAGTGCTTTTAGACTCTAAAAATATTAATTCTTTTAGTATTGTGAAGTATTATTTAGTAATAGTACTATTTAAGATATGGCTACTGATATGGCGCGGTTTTTTTCATTCAGTTGATTAAGATTTGGCATTGAAAAACCTTGCTTTCTCCACCATCATGGATAAAGAATAGAAGATGATTATTTAATCATGGGTCACATTGTGGTTTTACATTAGATTTTAATGTATTTTGTTGCCTAATCTGTCTTTCTTTAAATACAGACAAGTGATCTACTTTCTGATTTCCCTTTTTTCAACTACATGGCTAAAGGTTCTGACTTGTCATCCGTTGTTTGTGTGAATATCGTTTCATCATTTCAGTGGTTGTCCTGTCGTAGCTGAGTATTCATACAAATAACGGATGTTTCAATTAAGTATAAAGTATGTCATTCAGCTTTAACAACTTATGCTTGGATTGTTTTCTTTTTCACTTATGAATATTCATATGTTAATTTTTTTTTTTTTTTTTTCTGATCAATTTCAGAACTTGTAGCTTCGTTTCTTTTTTCAAGAGTTCTGGAGGCAACGATGCTTAACATATAGCTTAATGTTGCACAATTTTAGTGCAGTATTAAAGGAAATTGTTAAAAAGTCAAGTTTAATTTTTCCCGTCTGTCACTGAAGACAAAGAGAGTTTTGTTTACACAGGTCTGACCTCTAAAGGATGCCAGATGTTGTGGAATGAGCTACATGAGAACTGAAATAGATGTTTACTCTTCACAAAGTTAGGCGTGTTCCTCAGAAAAGAGGTCCTTTAACGAATTGCTCTCATCTGTCTGTTTCTACATTAATTGGCTTTTAATTACTATTACATTGAGTGCCTTTCTTCCTCCCTGGCAAGGAAGAAAAAGGCTTGATTACTCAGATGACAAAGTACTCCATATAATAAATCCTGCTTCAAAAATAGTAACTCAAGAGTAAGTTACAGGCAACATATGGTTTCACTTACACAAGGCATCACCTGATACAGTGGAGAAAGGCTCTGTAATTTTTTATCTTTTCCCAGTATTTTATGGGATCTTTGAAAACTTCCTTTAACTGCATCATTTTATTTATTAATAAGGTCAAATTAGGATAGCGCTAGTAACTTTCTCAGTTGGCTGTTTTGAAATATGTTTGGTCTTGGACTTAACAGCTAGACACAACTATTTTCTAATTGATATTGCCTTACTCATTAGTCTTAGAAAGTGGGTTTCTTATTAACCTGCATTGGTGTGACCTCTTTTTCCTGGCACAAGATTCTGTTGTATTGTTGTATTGTGTGGCTAGATACTGGGGGCAGGGAGTGTGGGGTGGAGAGGGGCAGGGGTTGGTGAGTAGCGAGGGGGAGAGATGCGCATATGTGCACGCATGCGCTCTGGGCGCCAGAGCAGAGATTTCCTGGCAGCCCATGGAGAAGACCTGGGCCTATTTTTGAATAATAAAGAGGGGAGTAATAGACCAGCTTTGGTAGGCACTTGGCCTCCAGCCAGGGTCAACCTACCACATCTGTCAATATTTTAAAACATTCCGAAAATGGGACAACTTTCCAAAGCAATTCTTGTGGGAACTTGTGAGAATCAATAGAGCTTGCTTGTGAGAATCAACCTGCTGAGAAGTCAGGTTCCTCAGGAATCCACAGAGCTGTCTTCTATGCTCACTAGCACACCTCTTCCTGAGGTCATCTTTGTTGTACAGTTATCCAGCATCAGAGTTCTTACTGGTCAACAACCACAAATGCTGTAATTTACCCATAGTTAAGAACAGAAGTACAATAGTGAGAGCCATTAGCTCTGGCATCACTTCTCATGGTGATCTCCAATGATTTGAGCACTTTGAAGTCTTATATGTCTTCTAGAAAGTCCCAGTGTGCCTTTATTTTACAAATAAAACCCATTAAACTTGCAGAGGAACATTCCCGGAGAAGGTGATGTTCTGATACCACTTTTCGAGAATGTCAGACCACAGCAGTGTCAGCTGAGTAGAAAGGCTTTTCAAATTCAATGGTATTCAGTATATACACTTATCTGCAACACAGATTCTCTCTTACATACTTGCAGGACTTACTGCATGCTGTTACAAGTCACAAAAATATATATGACAAGGCCATCTTTTCAGTTGTTCTTCATCAGCAGCATTTTGTTTCTGTTGATCAGTATGATGGAAGTGACAACCAGATTAGCTGATACAACCAATCACATATACTACATTTAATAAATTACATCAATGAAGGACACCAAGGTTCTGGACTTGGTTTTTTTTTGGTACTGGGTTTGGGGGTTTTTTTCCAAGTTTGCTGTCTAAAGGCTTTAGTATTTCCAATAGATGATACTTGCATTCAGCTTTGAAAAAAGAATGAAAATAGGCATTTAGGAAATAGTGAAGAGATAATTCTCTTGCTGTATTTTGTTGTGTAAGTGTATTTGAAAACTCTTTAAAAATTTTTTTCCAGCTTCTATCAGCATTAACCAAACAGCACTTATCACTGTCAATGAAAATAGTGTAACTATACTTTGGAAGCTGAAAATTGGCATGATGCATGAATATACATCACACAAGATTTAAACTATTGCTTATTTCTCTCTCAGATCAGCTGGTTTTAATTTTATAACTCATGCAAAGGTTTTCTATATTGACATTATATATTGCATATTACATTTACAATAATAATATGTATATTTTTATTACATAAATTGTAAATGTATCTAAGAATGTTTTATAGTAGTACTGCATAATGTTGATCGTTTAATATGATAAGTAATTTGATACATTTTATACATTATACATTGTATGTATATTTTAATTGCAAGTCACTTAAAATGTCACAATGTACCAAACTTCTGCCCAGCACTCAAATATCTTCAATATTCAAGCACTTTATTCAGTGCAAGACCTTCCCTGGCTACTCAGCCCTTCTCAAGCCTTAAGCCTTTTCTCCAAGAGACATAGGAATTAACACAGTTTAATGCCATTTTTCAAACATGTCCCTGCAGAGAGTAGAGGCCTGGAATCCAGCACACGTCAGGGGCTGGAAATGCTTGTTTTGAAACAGAAGAGTATCCTCAATCATATGATTGCATCTTCAGATACTGTCTTTTTGTGTAGGTAAATACATGTACACTGGTGTTGAAATGCAACCATGTGCTTATTGGGGGTTCTTCCATGAAACACTGCTTCGATATACAAATCAGGTGAAGACTTCTTATTCTTCAACAATCTGTGCCTTAATTCTTTAAGGAATATTTTTAGATATAAATACTTACATTAAGTAAAATAGAATTGTTTGATGAAAATAAATATTTTCATCAAAATGCTGGTATCCACATAAAAATGACTATAAATAAGGTTTCCTAAAAGTAAACTAGTTTTAGAAAAGGACTATGTGCAAAATAAAACGTTTACATGAGAGAATTCTAGAACTGTTAACATAGAGATCTATGACTTTAAGTTAAAGAAGAAGAAGGAAGTATTTGAAGTTGCTAGGATATCCTCTTTTGTTCAGAATATAGAAGAAAGCTGTTTTGGAGAACACTTTCAGAAATGAACTGAAAATAATGACTCTTCAGCTGTTACGAAAATAGTATCAAAACCCAGAAACATAACATTATGCAGAAGAAAAAGGCAGGAACATTACTTATCATACTTGCTCTTCATTTTAATTACAAAGTTATTTAGGACAGCTGAGTGGGGACACAGAAGAAACTGGAGGGATTTACCTACTGGAAGAAGAAATTAAGATTTTATTACATGCTTGTGTCTTTATGTTCTTCATAGAATACAGAGTTGGGAAGGATTAAAGGAAATTTAGCTTGTTCAGGAATAAGGATATGAATTAAAATACTGCAAGTCACAGATATGGAATTGTGGCTTGAAACAGTAAATAATGACAGATGGTGTCTAAAATATACAGATTATAACTTTAGGTATTTTGGCACTAATGTTCAGAAGAAGGTCCTGCTTCAATGAAATATGGAATGGCAGTTATTTACTCTGATGCAAATGCAAAAATATTATTATTTAACCTGGTAAATTCCAGGAATTTATGTGACTTTTTGGACTTCAATATCTCTTTTTTTCCCTCTAATATCTCTTAATCCACAGAAGAATCTTAAAGAACTCTATAAAAATAATTAAACACGTCCTAAAGAATAAACTGAAAGTTTATGCAAAATAGAGCAACTGAAACAATGTTGTGTCAAAACAAACCAGGACAGTGCTGCCACAGAATTCCTGGAGGAAACACTTCTTTAAAAACACTGACCTCAATCCTGCAATGTAGCTCAGCCCAAAACCTTCAGTACAAAATTTCTGGCAAGTGTGAAACAGACTCTGGAATTTAAAAATGCAAGTGGCAGTATATGGCTCTTTGGGTAATATGGAATTAAGCAATGTAATTATAATATATATATACACACACACATTTACACACCCTACAGAAAAAGGGAGAGGAGAGAGATGCTTCCACTTGGATTTACATTAAAAATTGCACAGGTCTTTAAGCAAAGGAAGTATTTATTCATGTCATACAACCCTAGATAACATTATGTTTATAATAGATGTATTTAAAGATAACCCTCTGTGAAGAGAATTTTTAAAAGCAGTCCTTTATACAAGAATCATAGAAAACAAGCTGATAAAGCTACTTACTGTATGAAATTTCATACAGAAAACTGAAACGTGAGGGCTGTGAGAACTGTTTTGTAACTTATTATTTCAAGGCTATAGTTTTAAAAGACAAAATTCAAAATGTAAACTTACTAAGTGTGGATTGCAAATACAAACCAGCAGCAAAAGATTAGAATGAGCTAATGCAGATCACAACAGTTATCTCAAAATTAACCAGACAGCACAAGTTCAGTGCTATCGGCTTCATGGAACACTTTAATCTTTATATAAATTAGACAGTACTGTTGTCACAGATTTCAATGTGAAATTAAAAATTACGCAGGCCCTACTTCATACAGGATACGATGCAGAAGGCAGAGCTTATGTGGGGCTGCAAAAGTCATGTGGAAATCAATTTTGCAACAGCATTCTGGGAAGACAGGAGCAGTGAAAAATGAATTAGTTGGGGAAAGGTTGTTAAAATAAATGAGATATGAGATGATGAAAGCCTTGTTGAGGATTTTTAGCTGTTGGGGTGGATAAGAAAGGGAGCCACTATGGTTGCAATTTCACTTTATGTTCCATTGCTTGGCAGAACCCCTGGCTAAGCTTATCTCTTGGGTGGGACACCTAGGTGAAACTGCATTGCTTTTTAATCAGCTGCTTTCTAAGTGGATGGAGGATTTACTCTTGTGTTGCACTTTTCACATAAATGTTCATCTGCATTAAATACCAAATACGTTATTTTGCTGGCTGCATTTTCTCAGCATTTCTGCAACAGTCCAATAGATGTCACAAAAAGAGGAACAGCATTGCTTAGTTCCTAAGTTATTTCTCAAATGTTAAGCACATCTCAGAGCAAGAGCATGGGCATGAAACAAAAACATACAGCTTCTTTATTCTGTCACTGTGAATATTGCAAATGGAAGAGCTATTTTATACTTTTGAATAGAAATTCTGCAAAATCAGTGTTCGTGTTTTGAAAATTTGTTGTGTTCTCTATCACATTTGGGTTCTATATTGTTCAGATTTTGCCTGACTCTAAATACAAATTTATTTATTTTTTTTCTGATTTGGAAAGCATGAAAAGCTAAGAAATTTTGAGTTACAGCTGCAATTTGTATCAGGAAATAAAAATTCCTTTGAGTCTAAGAATATACTTCTCTCAACATTTTCTGAAAGAAACAAACAGTAAAATACTCCATTCTTTGCAAGCTGGTCTAACAAGTTTGGAAAATAAAAAACCAATAAATATGGAACCCTCTTATTACTATTTTTGCCATGTTACATTTCACAGCAGACAGACTTCACAGTGCCACTGCCAGATGTTTTAAACTTCCTGTTTGATGGTACATTTGTTTGGTGGGAATGGAAGTCTGTTTCTGAAGGAATGTAGTTGCATACTCACAAACATTCATAAAAAATCTAATTCTTTCCTTTTCTGTTGATTTCTGTGGGTGGAATTTGAAGAAAGAGAGGGAATAAATACTGAGAAAAGTGTTGAAGAAAGATTTCTGAGGACAAGTTGTATTTGACAGACATGCTGGAATGACTACTTGGACAAAACCTGGAAGAAATTTATTTACAACAAAACCTCACAAAACTACTCCATGTGTGAAGCAGGTTATTAACTAGTTCTTCTTTAACAAATTCAAGGGTCATTCTTACTGAAAACAAGCAACTACTTTCAGGAACTCTTGCTTATGTAATGAGTCTTATCTATATTGTTAAACTAATGTCCAGCATATAACCTTACTTCTTCCTTGGAGTCACACTGCTAGGAAGTCAGGTCTTCCTGGGTATTTTTTAAACTGCATTTCCTCTCAGGCATTCAGCATACCCGATGGGGCTTGTTGCTTACATATTTAGGTCTTACATCCATAATTTTTCCCAAGAGTATTTGCTGAATGTTGACTAACATTTGTCCCCTTTCTTGGGTGTCTACAGACTTACTGTACCATAAAACCCAGAAAAATTAGTCTTTTTGAGGAAAAAACCCACACACGTTTGCATGAGCTGGGAGACAGAGATGAAGAGCAGAATAAATCACCCATAATCCAAGAGTACTGAGGGAGCTGGTGGAGGAGCTTGCCAAGCCACTCTCTATCATTTAACAACTGACATGGTTAACAGGGGAAATGCAGAATGACTGGAGGCTTGCCAAAGTGATGCTGCTGCTGGAAGGAAGATTCAGGGAATGAACTACAGGCCTTTCATCCAGACCTCAGTACCCGGGAAGGTTGTGGAGCCATCCATCTTGAGTGTGCTCACTTGGCATGTGCAGGATAACCAGGGGATCAGGCCCAGCCGGCACAGGTTCATGAAAAGCAGGTCCTGCTTGACCAACCTGACTTCTTTTATGACCAGGTGACCTGCTTAGTGGATGAGGGAAAGGCTGTAGATGTTATCTGCCTGGACTTGAGCCAAACCTTTGATACTGTCTGCCACAGTGTTTTCCTGGAGAGGCTTTTGGCTTGGACAGGTGCACTCTCCTTTGGGTAAAAACCTGTCTGGAAGGCCAACCCCAGAGAGTTGTGGTGAATGGAGTAAAATCCAGTTGGTGGCTGGTCACAAGTGGTGTTCTTCAGGGCTTGGTCTTGTTTAATATCTTCATCACTGATCTGGATGAGGGGATTGAATGTGCCTTCAGTAATGTTTTCAGACAGCACCAAGCTGGGCAGGAGTGTTGATGTGCTGGAGGGAGGAAAGCTCTACAGAGGGAACCTGGACAGGATGGATTGATGGGCTGAGGCCAATTGTATGAAGTTTAACAAGGTCGAGTGCCAGGTCCTGCACTCAGCATCCTGGGTTGTACCAGGAACAATGTGTTTTGGACCCCTCACTACGAGGAAGACACTGAGGTGCCAACACATGTTCAAACAAGGGCAATGAAGCTGGTGAAGGGTCTAGAGCACAAGTCTGATTTCTGATAAAAATGCCCATGAGACTTATCAAAATGTAACACCTAGCACTTCATAATACCTGGCCATGAGTGCTTTCTGTGGCTGAGAAGGTTTACATTTATTTCAGGGTTCTATTACAGATTCATAAATTAGTGTTTATGAAGGGACTAGCTCAGTTTTCTAAGGGGAAAAGCTTGATTTGCATTGATTCTAATAGTATGCACATATCCCTATTTTTTTTCTTTTGATGAGCCCCTAATGTTTAGCTCCAGCAGAGAACCCTACCTGTACTACAGCTGTACCACACAGTAATAATGATACCACATGATATTTGAAACATTTTGACAACCCAGTTTAATAGATCCACACCAAGTATATACTCTATCCATCACTCTTTATTCCTTGTAAATGTTAACAGTATTCTCTGCCTGGTCTAAAATGCTTAGGGAATAACAGAAACAAGAATATCCTTGGCAAAACATTTAATGTTGTCAGTGGCCATTCTCTTTCACCAAGCACCTGCATGTTCTCTCCCAAACACTTCAGATCTCCATTTACTGAAATGATTTGACATTTACAACTTCTAGGCTATTCTGAGCTTTGAATTGTCAAGTGTTGCGGAATGGTTAACTAACAAAGGCCACACAGACATGAAACAGCTGTCTGAGCTGGAATTTGGGAGGCATCGTACACAGCTAACCTAGCTGCTGATATGGCCAGGATGTTCTATTCCTGGATACCTAAGTTGCAAACAGCAGGATGCCTCTCTGTCCAGGCGTGAGAACAGGAGGATTTGGTTGATCACACATAAAGA
The DNA here is from genome assembly GCA_027925045.1 of Hypotaenidia okinawae. Classification (NCBI taxonomy): domain Eukaryota; kingdom Metazoa; phylum Chordata; class Aves; order Gruiformes; family Rallidae; genus Hypotaenidia; species Hypotaenidia okinawae. The sequence continues at coordinate 28,974,043 of BSDF01000005.1, read as the reverse complement.
ATTAAGGGCTGGACTAACCTTAAAAATAATACCCAATAATAAGCTTGGCTTTTGCAATATGTAATGAGCTAATTAGAGTTATTATAAAAGACTGCTGTACTATTCAATAAATGAAGCTTGCTGATCACTTGCATCAAGTGGCCAAGTTTTCCCTCCGTCGCGACAAATGGCGCCCGAACAGGGACCCTGACCAAAAAGAGGGTGACGCATCGTGCGGCGGAGTCCGGGTACCGGTCCTGTAAAGCAGCGCAGGAGGCGAATAAGGGGAGACGGACGGGCATCCCATGTCAGCGAAGACCCTGCGGGGTTAAAGCGTGCTCTGGGAGGACCCTTCGGGGTTAACGAGTTCCTTCGTCTGGGAGTACTCAAAGGAGTTACCACCGAGAGCACCCATAGGGGTTGGAGCGAGTTCCCCCGCGCCCGGGAGCACCCAAGAGGTTACCGCCGGCCACGCGCCGCAGAGGTCTGACAGAGGCTGCGACAGCTCCGAGGCATAAGGGAGATCCCCACGCAAAAGTCGAGGGGAGAGACCCCGGCCGGCTGAAGAGAAGGTATGGATAGACAAGCGGCGTATCATTTGCTCAAATGCTTTTTAGAAAAGCGGAGCATTCAGGGATAAACTATAGGAAGAAGTTACCTGGGACTTTAGCGTATGGAGTAGCAAGGGGTTTTTTCACAAATCCAGATATGGTTTTTAAACATGCAGAGCGTTACAGTGAAGTACCAAGTACCTCGCCATAGGAAGCAATAATGCCGTGTTATCAGAGCAAAGTGGTAAATCTGTCAGAATTGAAAGAATTAGTACGCATAAATCTGCCATCAAGGTATGCGAAGCCCCTCCACTATTATACATTTGGAAGGAAAAAATGTGGAAACAAACGTAAAACTGACTGCCTTTGATATCTGTTCACCTCTAACTTTTACTGAGCCTGAAACACCCTGTGACGCAGTTGAAAATGTTAACCGCCATGAGCAGCTTCGTCTTGTCCTTGAAAAGCTAGTAAACATGGACACAGAGCGGGCAACAGCATAGCCTGCTGTTAAAGGGTTTGCAGAATTGCCCATCCACCCACCCTAAAACTATGGAGATGAAAACTATGGACACAAAGAATCATCGACTAAACCACCGGACAAGAAACCTCAGGACTGGAACAACAATCCTACGGAGAAGGACAAGTATCGGCTTCAACAACCATCGGCGCAGGGACACAGAGACGGCTCGTCGGAGACTGGACACGTAAGGTGGCGTCAGTACGGGAAAAATGGTGAAATCACGGTATTTCGATTCCTATTTCTACACAATCGTGGTAAATACCAGGGAGAATTTATGTGGGGATGAGCGGGTGGTGGAGAAAATGGGAGGTGAAGGAAGCATGGTGGCCGCGCAGTGGGTAGTCCCCCCTTTTCCCCCCACCCCCTTCCCCCCTCCCGCCCCCCCCCCCCCAAACAGAATGGTTTCGCGTCTTGCAATGTAATTTGTCTGACAAATTGGTTTTCAGTATTTCTTTGTATATGCTATAGATTCAGGGATGCGTTTCTCCAACTGAGAGCAAGTTTAGTTACTAAGAAAAAGGATTTTTGATAGCGACCATTGAAAGTGAGCAGCTTGCTTAAAAAATCTAACCTGCAGAACAGACATGTCCATTTGGGTTGATCAGTGTACAAAATTTAACAACGGGAGCGACTGACTAACTAAGGGTCATATCAAGCCTTCTACAAGTCTGTGGAACATGCCAAATTCTTGAAAGATTGGGATTTTTCGGTATGCTGTTACATTCTAACTAGGAAAAACTGCTTTTCAGTCCCTACTATAAACAAAATAAACCGGGAAAAGGGTATCACTGGGTGTGCTCCCTCAAAGCATAAAAATTCACCAACTAGGTGCCAAAATTATGTAGATTGGATGCTTGCTCCAGTATGAAAAATGCAATCCTTGTTTAATCTTTTATCATTACATGATTGATTGTGGGAAAAACTTGAACGTTGGAAGTTTGATTCATCACTTAACAGTGCATTTAAAAGGCAAGGCGTTACAAATTGGTCTATAGAAAATTCAAAAGGAGCCAGTATGGAAATATTTGGACTGGCAGATTGATAACTAACGCTTAAAAGTTGCTTAGAGATATTAACTCATTTTGTTCATTGCATGGTATTATGCATCAGTATTTTTATTACCCATATTTACAGCCACACTGAACCAACTGGCTGACTCAAGATCTAGCAGAGAGAAATCAGAGAGCAGACAGGCTGGCAGCACCGACATGAGCTGCTGCATTGCAGAAGCTCTGAAGTTGTAAGAATTTTTACACTTCCACAACAATACCACTTGTTGGTTGCTGAATTTAAAGGGCTTGTACTGCTACTGCACAAACCAGAAATTCTAGTGAACATTCAGTGCCGAGTGTGCTCTGGTACCAGAACATATCACATAAGCAATACCAACCTTTTCCATTTTCGAATTATGGGATGTTACCTGTGGTACAGGGACACCACACTTGCCAGCAGGTCAGGCTGTAGTGGAACGTGAATCAAACTCTCAAGCGTTTGCTTTACAAAATAAAAAACGGGGGAGAGGTTTGGTACCTCCAATGTTGAAACATGCAGGAGGTTTAAAAGGGAACAAAAAGAATAATAAAAGGTATTCCTAAGAAATGAAGTTACGGGTACTAACTACGGGAAGGAGATCTGCCTGTGTTATTACAGATATGGGAACTAAGTGGATAAAGCTGTGGATCCAGAAGAAATCGAGCCCGCATGAACCAACTCGGGATCCTGATCACAGTAACTGAAGTCAAGTTTTGCAGCTGCAGCCACGGTGAACTATCAGTTTTGCTGCAGGACATTTTGAACCATCTAACAGTTTTTGAAATATGCATGTGTGTTTGTGGTAAATGAAAATTAGGGAAATGATGATTTCTGCACAGCCCAAGATCACAGACTACAATAGATGCCTGTACATAAATGTGAGGCTGATGTTACCTGCACTCCTGACACTCCTGATTGGCGAAACAAGCAAATACAATCACAAAGGTATTAAAGTACTTAGCTACAGAGTTGTGCAGCTCTTGAATTTTGTTGCTGTCTCATGACAGGTGCTGCAGGAATCTGTCTGATCACTCAGCATTCAAAAATTTATAGATCAAACTCAAAACATATGACATGAAAATTTAATTCTCTGGATTGGACAATTGGTTTCATGAGTGGGACTTTCAGGATGGATGTTGTCAGTGGTCAAATCTGGATTATTGAATTTGGATTATTGAATATGGTAATTATGGCACTTGTCTTACATTTACTGCCATGCTTGCTGAGCTTTCTGCAAAGGGCCCTTGCAGAGACCTCTAACAAGCAGATACTAAAAAGGAAAAATTGTCTGGGAGGACAGTAGGCTTGCCGGCAGTCTGGCTCTCCTCACAAAGACATAGGCCCCTGACAGTATCCCTGAATTCCCATGCAACAGGAAAATTACTCATCCTGAGCGGTATTTGGTAATCACATTTTCAAAACACAGTGGCCTTGAAGGCAGGTGGTCAGACTGCCTTAGAGCAAAGAGTTGCGAGAAACTATTTGGAAGTAAGTGAACAAATCATGTACTATCCATAATAAGAGAGTCAAAGCCACAGCAGGTGTGCAGATAACTTTTAGGCATCAAAGGTAAACTAACAATGTGTAGCTATAAGACATGCTTATCAAAACTCGTTACAATTACTAATTAATCACTTTGGTGTGAACAGTATGTGCAGCAAATCGGCAAGTTTTTAGCTTGCCACATGTTCCAGTATGGCTTTTAGTTTGCAGAATGGCTTTTAGATTTGGTTAAACAAGAGCTGATGTTTTCGTTAGTTATTTTTGTCTTAGTGTTATTTTGCCGTGTAGGTCACAGTGTTTCTCTTGCAAGATAGATAATGCTCTTCGCAAAAATCTGGCTGGTCCATAAACAAGAAGGGGGAATTGTAGCAGTGTATGAGAGGAGTGGGTTTCGTGGCCCACCCAGATTTGCTCCTGACCCCCGCATAATCAGGGCTGGGGAAGCTAGCAGAGGCATGTCAGTGTGCAGTAACAGGAGAGCTAGGTGTCTGTGGGAACAGGAGGCCGCAAGAAAATCCTTGAGATAACAAACTGCAAGAATGTTAACAACTGCCTTAAAAAGGGACAAAGTGACTGTGTGGCCTCACCCAATTGTTAACAATAGTGAGAGGCATGTAAGGCGGGTGAGCAGAACATCTAACCAGAGCAATTGTTGACTCTTGGCAGAACGTATGGGCCTCCCTGACATGAGTATTAAATACCACCACCCTCTGCACCAGTCTCGCTATGCCTAGCACCCCATTTTTGACGTGTCTAGTAGGGGTGCCAATTAATGAGTACACATGGACATTTCTTAACAGTTCCATGAACACCGTGTTGAGGGGAAGAAGCATCAGATCTTAAAGATGCAAGCCTGGGCAATGTGGGCCCTGCATTAGTAATCTACGTGGGTCGTGGTTATGTTTGTGTTTCTACCGAAACAGGTACCATCTGGGTTCCCAGCCAGTAGGTGAAACCAGCGATAAAAGCTCTAAATAATTCCAGAGCAGCCTGCGAATGAGTTTGGTTCAAGAACTTTGAAAAGATCAAATCAGCTGTCATACTTGCAAGACTTGTGACCCCTGGAGTATGGGACACAAACAGAGAGACAGCTAAAGTTACCTGACCAGTCGAAGTGACTGGGTCCGTACAGTCCATCAACGGACTCCAGAACTGTTAGTTTTAAGATTAGAGTATAGTCAAAAGTGTGTGGTAAAGGTAGTTTGTAGTGTTAAGGAAAAGAATTAGGAGGAAGCTAAGGCAAAGTACACACAGTGGTTTGGAGAGAAAAAGGAATGCGTATGGTGGTTAAGGGAACAACTGAAACCATGAAAACCTTTTGTGTGCAACTTTGTATCTTTTATATTGTAGTTGTTAAGGCTGAAACATCAATATCTCCTCTCATTGATCCTCGAGAAAATGTCTCGGTTACTCTGGCCCGATCTCTTCACACAACTAGTTTCTGTGCAAGCTTGGCAACACCTAATTCACCATTTACTACATGCCTTGTTGGGGTACCTTTAAGCAACACCACATTTTGGATGTATAACCAGTCTCTTGCAGCTTTGAGGAAACAGTATAAGATAACCAGTCACCTCCTGTTCAGGTGGAATAATCTCTCGAAAATGTTTAATGACTATGACAAATGGGATGACAAACTCCCTATAGGCCCTGAGCCGCAAGAGATTGATATAGCAGACTCTCTCAATGCCAGCTATTGTATTTATATTGGGAAAAGGGATTGGTCAGATGAAGACAAGGAGGGGCGCAAGGTTAACAAGTCAAGCCCCACAATCATTACTCCGATAGGTGATTCTATCAGCTGGGAAAGAACGTGGTGCCAGAACACAGTCCACACTAAACACCAACCGGCCCCTGGTACTATGTTACCTAGGCGCTTACCTAAAGGATCCTTTTTAATATGTGGCAATCGTGCCTGGGCCGGAATTCCCACAAACCCTCTCGGAGGACCGTGCACCATAGGTCAACTCAGTTTAGGTGCACCACTTCGCCATCCCAACTCAACTCACAAATATCGTTTCAAAAGGGACCTTACCATCACCCTAGAGTCAAATTGTCATGACTCAGTTAACCTTTGGAATAGGTGGGAAATTATATCTGCATCATTTTTCATACCAGGTGTTGCTGCAGCACGAGCTCACAGGAATTTAGGAGATCTGGCATGCTGGGTGGTAAAGCAGGCCAACGCAACAAGTAGGGTTTTGTCAGAATTAGCAGAAGATCTATCTACGGTACAGCATGCTGTGCTCCAGAACAGAGCCGCAATAGATTTCTTACTACTGGCTCATGGGTATGGTTGTGAGGATTTTGACGGACTGTGCTGCATGGATTTTAATGACCACTCTAAATCCATTCACAAAGAGATTCAGTACCTGATGCAACACTCTCAAAAGATCAAACAGGATACTGGGTTTTTTGGCTTGGAGGCTCTGGGGAACTGGACAGGGTTGAGCGTCTGGCTAAAGGGTATCTTTCAAACAGGGTTATTAATTTTAATTGCAATTCTAATAGTATTGCTTTGTTTAGGATGTGTGTCCTCTTGTCTTAAAGCCCTTTTTCTGAAAGTGGTCAACCAGGTCTATTTCGAAAAAAATAAAAACGGGGGATATGTTGCGGAATGGTTAACTAACAAAGGCCACACAGACATGAAACAGCTGTCTGAGCTGAAATTTGGGAGGCATCGTACACAGCTAACCTAGCTGCTGATATGGCCAGGATGTTCTATTCCTGGATACCTAAGTTGCAAACAGCAGGATGCCTCTCTGTCCAGGCGTGAGAACAGGAGGATTTGGTTGATCACACATAAAGAATTAAGGGCTGGACTAACCTTAAAAATAATACCCAATAATAAGCTTGGCTTTTGCAATATGTAATGAGCTAATTAGAGTTATTATAAAAGACTGCTGTACTATTCAATAAATGAAGCTTGCTGATCACTTGCATCAAGTGGCCAAGTTTTCCCTCCATCGCGACAGTCAAGTACCACATAGGGCTTGCTGCACACTTGTGCTCAAGCATTTCAAAGGGAATACTGATTTGACTTTAGCATGCTTACTGCTAGCAGTTCAGCATTGGCATCATTGCCTTTAATACCAAGCGTTTTTATCAAGTCCAGGGTTTCAGAATCACAGAATTGTAGGGGTTGGAAGGGACCTCCAGAGATCATCAGATCCTACCACCCTGCCAAAACAGGTTCCTTAGGACAGGTCGCACAGGTAGGCATCCAGATGGGTCTTGAATATCTCCAGAGAAGGAGACTCCACAGCCCCCTGGGCAGCCTGTGCCAGTGCTCTGCGACCATCACTGTGTAGAAGTTCTTCCGCATGTTGGTGCGGAACTTCCTGTGCGCCAACTTGCAGCCACTGACCCTTAGACAACAGCAAATTTTATCAGCATACAAAAATATTTTGTGATGTATTTTAATTATCATCCTTAAAAAAGGCCACATTTTCAAGAATGCAAATGTGTTGGAATGGAGATTAATGGACATTCTTGGATAATTCTGCAAATTAATTGTAAGAGCTACTTTCGAAACTATTGAAAAAGTGATTATCTTTTTTAAATGGGGGCAAGGGGATGTCATCCAAATAAATATTTTTTTGCTTAGAATTCTGGACTTTCTTAGCATGTAAACTCCTGAATAACTTGAAACTTTTAAGCTAATGAATTATGCAGATTTTTTTCAAAGGAAGCAAGATATGTGGTTTTCCCACCACTTTTTATGTGTTTTCAGTGAGGCTTGATTCAAATGCTGAATGAACTAACTTTTGGCAACAGCTAACATTATAAAGTTTATAATTACAACACTTTGTAAACAGCAGATCAAGTTCACAATAAAATGACTACTCTGGTTCCCTTGCTGTGTTTCTTTCCAGCAGTTAGATTCAGTGATATGCCTGGTTTGTTTTCTTTTTACCACCCTTTTTAAAAGCAAATCTGTCCTAATAAGGAATCATTACAAAATGGAATCAATGCTGAGATCTTTTCCTCCAGAGATCTGCAGTGCTTTAAAGAAACAATACTTTCTGGCTTGAAAGCATACACTGAGCTACTGTTATTAGAAAAGAGAGAGTAATTACTACATTTTTAAGACAGAATATCCTTCTTTCCTAATTGACTTTAAATCTGAAGAGTCACAAGTTTAACAAACACTTTACTTCTTTTTTCTTCTTCAGAGGATGCTTAATCTGCACTCTGAAATCCGTCTTTTTCATATCCATAATTTTTGCATTCTGAAAACAAGCCTTTCAAAATACTGAGTGGGTGGTTTTTTTAGTTCTGCCAAGATGCTTTTCCTTTTAAGGATCTTATTAATAACCTGTTATGAATGTCAAAGGGCAAATTCAAAGTAAAGAGTTATTTAAAAAGCTGGAAATATTTAATATGAACCCTTATAACGTCTCTCGCAGTAAATGTCTCATTTTAGTGTCTCTACAGCTATGTACATGAGCAGCTATCAGAAACTTCCAGACCTCTCTCTTTTTGTACCCATCCCCACTGATTCCTTGGTTCCCTTCCCTTTCCTACACACACTTTTAAGCAAAGATTTTTCAAGAGTCAGCTCTTAAATGGGTGTGCTTGCTTAAACCCTACGTGCAACTCCCTTGAGCACATAAACTCCTGAAAAGGAGAACACAAACTCTACATGGTACAGGCTGTCAGCAATAGAACACCATCTGGCCTTTCTGTTGGTTTTGTTTATGAAAGGAAGGTTTGCAGAGATTCCTGAAAGCTGTTGTCCTATGGATTACTTTTTTAAAAAGATGCTATGTAATAGAACATATACCCTCTTCTTTACATCATGTATCCACTAGATGTGATAGGCCACTGTTTCTGCTTCTGCCAGTCACTGAAAAGATTCTTAGAAACAAAGTTGGGGAAGAGGAAAAAGGAAAAACCCGACATGCAATTAAAAAAATAACAATCCTACCCAAAATGTTACCTAACAAACTTTATTGTCATGTCTGCTCCTTCCAGTTGCTGACATTTCTGGGAATCACTCCTTTTTCTTCTTTATATAAAAAGCAGACATCAACACATAAGAATCATGCCTATGCAAATTAAATCAAAATCTGCCTTATTCTCCTTCAACACTGTATCTTTCTATTTAGTGTTTAAATCATACAGATATGACTCTTCCTGTCAGTTTCACTTCATGTCCTTCAGTTTCACTTCAGGGCTCAGTGTTGGGTCCAGTCCTAATATCTTCATTGATGACCTCGATGAAGGAATAGCATCGACCCTCAGCAAGTACATGGATGATACAAAGCTGGGAGAAGTGGCTGACACGCAGGAACACTGTGCTGCCATTCAGTGAGACCTGGATGGGCTGGAGAGCTGGGCAGGGAGAAACCAGATGAGGTTCAACAAAAGCAAGTGTGAAGTCTTGCACCTGGGAAGGAACAACCATTTGTAACAGTACAGGCTGGGGGATGACCTGTTGGAGAGGAGCTCTGTGGAGAAGGACCTGGGGATCCTGGTAGATGACAGGTTGGCCATGAGCCACCAGTGTGCTAAGAGAGCCAATGGGATCCTGGGGAGCATCAAGAGGAGCATGGCCAACAGGTCAAAGGAGGTGATCCTCCCCCTCTACTCTGCCCTGATCAGGCCCCACCTGGAGTATTGTGTCCAGTTCTGGGCTCCCTGGTATAAAAAAGACAGGGATCTCCTGGAGAGAGTCCAGAGGAGGCTATGAAGATGATTAAGGGCCTGGAGCATCTCCCCTATGAGGAAAGGCTGAGTGAGCTGGGACTGTTCAGCATAGAGAAAAGAAGACTGAGGGACTGAGGGGGGACCTTATTAATGTTTATAAATATCTTAAGCATGGGATGCAGGGGGAAATGGCCAGCCCCTTTTCAGTGGTCTGTGGGGACAGGACAAGGGGCAAGGGCTACAATTTAGAGTATAGGAAGTTCCGCACCAACATGCTGAGGAACTTTTTCACAGTGAGGGTGACAGAGCCCTGGGACAGGCTGCCCAGGGAGGTGGTGGAGTCTGTATCTCTGGAGATATTCAAGACCTGTCTGGATGCCTATCTGTGCAGTATGATCTAGGGACCCTTCTTTGACAGGGGGGTTGGACCCGATGATCTCTCGAGGTCCCTTCCAACCCCTATGATTCTATGATGATTGCAGCCTTATCTCCCAGCACCACACCTTATCTCGCGCCAGTGTGGTAATCTGCAAGGCTAATTTCACCAGATGATCCTCAGATTTAATCTTGGAATTATCTTTTTATATCCAAGATTTAGCTTCAGACAGCAGATGACTGCCTTAAAGTTCCCTCCTTGTTTAAAGCTGTGGTTCCATGTTTGTGGTTGCGCACTGTCATACTTCCTTGGAGTACAGGTCTGAGTCAGCTCAGTCACAAGCACACTTTTTCGTCACCACAATTCACTTACCAAGAGCTAATGGTAGAGATTCTTGGATGGCAAGAAGCCTGATTTTCTGACTTTTGAGTGTGCAACCATTCATGTGTCCATCCTTTGCCTCTGTGAGGCTCACTCTCTGTGGACTGAAGTCTCTGGAATAGCTGGCCATCTGTTTATATCAGACTTCCCCTATATTGTTGGCTGGAAACAATTGCCCTTAAAGCTCTGCTTCACTGCCTGTAGAGATGGAATAACACCAGGCCAGGCTGCTCCAAGCCTAAATATTCTCATTTGTTGGGCTTTGTGTGAAGATTTAGTAACTAGTGCTTGCACATTAGAAGCTGGTGAGTCAAACTGTGAAGGATGCCCTCTGAGCTGTTTTATGCAAAATCCCACATTTCTGCCACAAAACTGTCTATAGTTATATTGAAACCAAGAAACCATCATTCCTCATACCTTCTGTTCTCAGGCCTTTTTCCTTGCCTATTTATTGCAGAACAGAACTCCTGACATTTCAGGACCACAGTTTTGAATCACTCATGCCTTACGTGTATACAGATTCCTCCCTGAATTGTTTTCCAGATCCCGAGTCGCAATTCAATTTCTTTCTAATTGGAATGTAATTCATTAGTAATTACTACTTAATGACTCAATGAAGAAAATACAAGTGACTAGAAAGCAATGCAAAACATAAAATAATCAAAATGCAGACAACTATTTATGTTCAACTATTTACATACAGTTGGAAATTGAAAAGGTATTTGCCAAAATCATTTGGATGGAAGGGATCATAGCATGAGTCCTGCTACTCTGAATTTCACCAGTGCACCTCTTCTTAAGGGGTACAGATATGAGAAGTGGTTGGGGTATAAGTAAAGGGCTGCAGAACCCAGGCATCTGCAGTATAATACAGCAAGAGATAATATTGTGGGGGGAGGAGAGAGGTAAGGCAGAGATCTCACTGTCTGAACCAGCTCTTTTATCACCTGCCTTAGCTTCTGTTCTTCCTCCCACTCTTCAGTTGGTACATGCAAGCAGCACAGACCGCCAGTGCTGCTTGGCTTCACTCCACAGCTGCCTGGAATGATCTCCCCCTCCCAAATAGCATGTGTTCACTTTGCTGTTCCTTCCCGCATGACTGTAGCTTACTATTCATTACTCCCACGAGCTGGCTTTCACGATGGTTTAGACATCCTCTTAAAGGTAGTGTTGCGGTAGTGTGTGCACTCATCCACAAGTGTCATGACCCTTCAGTCGAGAGGGAGGAAATTGCTACTGTTCTGTTCCCAGCTAAATGCATACAGAGGCCTTCTACCAGGAATAACTTTCCTTACATGATCACATGCTACTGTCTTGGCTAGTGCTAATGATGGCTGGGCTCTATATGCATGCTTATATTTACCCTTGCTGCCTGTGCGATGAGAGACAGGCAGACAAGTTCGGTCTGGGGAAAAAATGAAGACATTGCTGCTGATAGCTATGCTGTGCCTGCATGTTCCTACAATACAGGCAGCCCTGGCTGTGGGATCAGGGCTCTACTCCTTGGATGAAGACCAGTAACTGTTCCACCGGGAAAAGAATCGCAGAGAAGGATGGTTTTCTGATGACCTACTCTTTGTAGAGTCCCAGGACAGATGGAGCAGAATAGGACTATGGGGATTATGAAGAGCAGCAGAGACTAATAGCTCCACTGGGGACAGCTTTTACTTTTAATATCTAATCTTTGTTTTGAATTATATGACATTGAGCAATGTCATTCTAGGTCAGAAAAACATTCTTTGCTCAAGCCAAGAATGACCCATTTTGGTTTAACATATCATGTCCTTAGAGGACCTGGCCATTAGTGAAATCAGTAGTCCAAGTAGCAAATATGTGATGTTGGTTCACTGTTGTGAGCTCAAGTTCAGTTCTAACTCCCCTGAAGGGCATGAGGAACATGAAGTGGCTGGATGCACACACCCTTTCATCAGTGTGGGCCTGAGGTAAAGCACACACTGAAGGGTCAGTCACAGCAAAAGGATTGGGAAGAGCATAGGCATGCAGTCACAAGATCATTGGTAGTACTATGCAGACCTTTGGCAAAATCGATCATAACCTGGATATCCTCCAGTATCACCTGCTCCCTGCTGCAATTCAGCTATTGCCCTGGGAATCCTTCTCCCTCCAAAGAGGTGAGCTGTCCACAGGAAAGAATTCCAAATATCCTGCTATAGTTCTAGAATACAATGAGAAAATCAAAATGTGGGGCTTTGGAAAGTAGTCATGGTTCTCAAAAAAGGGCAAGATGCTCACCAACCTATGAGTATTCACTGTTGTGCATGTTAGGGGACCCCTAAAATTTGGCTTGCTAACACAGCACCTCCTGTAAGCTGGCTAAGCTGGTTCCATTCAGAAAAGGGTACAAGTGTACCTGCTCACAGAAGAACCGGCAAAGCTTCCCCACTCACAGGAAAAGACTAAAGCTTCCTGTTCAGACTATTGAAAACAAGTATATATTAGCTCAACACTTTGCATGATGGAAACACAGAGACTCTGGTTCAGCAATCAATATATTTAAACTGGATTTATTATCTCGTGGAATTGAGGCTGCACTGATTGTGGGGAACATTGCAGCTCACGGTCTTCTTATACTGAAAGGCCTGTTTATCACACTTCCCTTTCTCCTAAATTAAAACTTTTCCTACATTTTGTAAGTAAAACTCTCTGATGTAAAACCTAGAAAAAGGTTCTTCCTATTTTAAGCTGTTCCAAGAGGTGATATTGAGTAACTCTTAGGGCAAAGTTTACTTACTAGATTAGATGTCTTCTGCCTAAGCTTTCACCAAGACTTCAAAATTGTTACAGGATCTAATTTGCAACTTGCACTTACCCTACCACAGAGTTCTCTTGCTTGTTACTACTACATGAGTTTCTAGCATTTCTTCAGTCTTCTGTGCCTGTCATTTTGCGCAGCTTCTTTAGCTCTGTGATCATGTGGCACACTGACATTCTCCATCCTTGCTTTCTTCTAACAGTTACACTTGAATCTGATCCTGCATAGACTACTCCATTTTATGAAAGGAAACACTTATTGACAAGTGTGACTAGGGCTTATTTGTTACAACTCAGTTTTATTTTTTTAGGGCCCATCCTCCATAAAACTGTGATCTATTTTTTTTTGGATCAATAAATATCATTTGACTGTCTAATCAGCATTCAAACTCTTTGGATTGAAAAAACCTGATGGATATTCTGAGCATAGGTCATCAATGCTTGATGTCTGTATAAACATTGTAAATTCCACAAGTGATATAAAATTGAGACTTGAAGGAATAATACCAAGTCAGTTCCTTACACGGGATTTCTTAAACACAGTATACAAGTACAGTACACACACAGAGTTCAAATATATGTTTCTGAAGTATAAACTTTTCTTTCTAAGAAAATGGCCAATTCAGATCAAGATAATTTTCTTTGCTAAGAAGGCAACTATTTCAGAATTATTGAAAACCACTGAATGAAACCAGTTCCAGAAGTCTAGGAATTTTTTGTTGACAGATATTCTTATCTAAATAATGTCACCCATTCTCTACTAGAACTTACTTTTCAAATTAAAAATCAGGTCAACACATTTATGAGCTCTATCTTGGACCAGCATTAGAAACAGTTAATTGCAAGTAGGTAATTCTTACCAAAAAATTAAATTCTACTTTCTGTAAAGTACTGTGTAGATAGGACTTAGTGGAGTTTCATTATTGCCTTGAAACTCATACAAGAACACAGATTATTCCCTTTTAACTGCACAAATTATTACCAGAGAAGTGTCACAATGTCCATGAAGAATCAGCCAACACATAGGAAAAGATAATATTTTCAGCCAAACCTTCATTCATGCATGCGTTCATTCATTCATGTCCAGTTCAAAGAGGTGCAAATTTGCAGTTGCCAAAGCACACAGCTTTTGAACTATCAACACATTATCACTGAGCTATGATATATTGAACCATGGGTGAATATTGGAAAACAACATGATTTAGTTTGCTGTCACCATAAGTGATCTGTATGAATGATCGTGACTAATACTGTAATGTACTTTTGTTGATCACACAACAGCTGCCTTTGTGGTTTTTTTGAAGTATGAAGTATTTTACACTTCATAGCAACAAAAAAGTTGAAATTGTTTTGTTTAGAAGCTATGCTTTTATGATTTGTCCCATTTGCATACCATCATATCTGACAGTCCTTCACAAATAATTGAGAAACTTCTGCATAAATTAGAGCAAACCTTGAAGCAATTATTGCTTTCTTTACTGATCCATGCAAAATCAATTCTTGTATACACACAGGACTTTTCCTGACTTGTTGACAGAATACCACCATTGTAATGACTGCCAGTGTTGGTATAAGGATATGTGTAGAGCCATTAAAATACATAAAAGTGTTAGCATTCTAACTCAGCCCTCAAAAAACTCTGGACAGTGTGCCCCACATTCAGTATATGAATACTCATGGGGAAAAAAAGATCACATTTGAATACCAAAAAGTTGAATGGCCAGTTTTATTCTCATAGCAACTTCTTTTAATCTGACCCACCTCAGCCTTTTTTTTTCCTTTTGATTAATTTAAATGAAAGCTTAATTTATTTAGAAAGCATGTAAAGAAATTCAGGATTCACTGCTTTTAAAAGTATGACATCAATGCAGACTGATATCCTGCACATGGGATTTCAGGGTTCAACCATGTCTCTGCAACAAAGGTTCTTCAAACAGCTGCTTCCATTTATTTGCATAATTTGGATTGGGTTCTTAAAACTGAAGTGTCAGCATTTCTGAGGAAGTATTTGAAGTCTTTTCAACAGTTCAAAATGGTTGAAAACTTTCAGGAAGCCCTTTTAATTGTGTTCACTCATGGAAGCAGGAGTTTGTAACCATGGTTTAGAGGCACATCCTACATACACCCCTCATCAAACTTTTATGCAGGATACCTGAGAAGTAATATGCTTGGCAAGTGATGTATCTTGCCAACATGTGAAGAGAGTAAGAGAGTGAAGTTGTGTTTTCTCTGGCTGGGCCCAGCCTGGCTGTGGCTGCCCCCTCCGCGGCTGTCCTCAAGCCCAGGTTAGATGAGGCTTTGGGCAACCTGGTCTTGGGGAGGGTGTCCCTGCCCATGGCAGGGGCTTGGAACTAGGTGATTTCAAGGACTTTTCCAATGCAACCGAATCTGATTCTATCACTCTGAATTTAGGGAACAGAAATGCATGTGAGCTAAGGATCTATTATTCAAAGAGGCCCCAAATTTGCAGGCTTTGTTATCTTCACATACACATTTCATGTTCCGGACAAGACAGGCTGCGCTTATCCTCTGAGCTGGGGCAGCAGTTGAGAGA
The DNA here is from genome assembly GCA_027925045.1 of Hypotaenidia okinawae. Classification (NCBI taxonomy): domain Eukaryota; kingdom Metazoa; phylum Chordata; class Aves; order Gruiformes; family Rallidae; genus Hypotaenidia; species Hypotaenidia okinawae. The sequence continues at coordinate 28,958,720 of BSDF01000005.1, read as the reverse complement.
CGAGAGGCCAAGCACTTCCTCCTCTGGGTACGGAGGAGCCCCAAACACGGTTACCAAACGGGGGCGACCCTTGTGCAAGCCGCCGACTCGGAGCTGCCCGGCCGGGAGCCCGTCTCTCAGGGGACGCACCCTGCTCCCGCCATGGCTGCTGGCACCGTTCGCACGCCCTTTCTATCTGCCGCGCCGGCCCTGCCACGGGCAGAGAACCCCACACCCCCTTCCTCACACCTCCTGGCAGGTGCTGGTAAGGGAGGGCGATAGGACAGACTGCCCCCATCAGCCACAGCGGAGATGCGAGGGCGACGAACTCATAATAGTCCTCAGGCATCCTTTGAATGGGCTCTCCCAGCCCTCCTCCCGCCCCGCCCCAGGAATGGGCTCTCCCATGGCCTACTCCCGTCCCGCTTGGTTGCCCGCCCCGGGAATGAGTGCTCCCCCTCCTTTCCAGAGCCGGCCCGCCCCCTAACCTCACTTCCGGGGCGGCCATTTTGGGAGGTCGGCGCTCCGTGGCTGGACGGTGGTGGAGGGGGCGGGCTCGGGCCTGGGCCGCATCTGCTGGTGTAGCGCGGCGGTAGGGAGAGGGGCGGGCAGCCTGCGAACCGGCGAGCGTCGGGGCGCCGCAGGGGAGCAGCCGTCAGCCGGGTATCGCAGTGCCCACCTGCCCCAGCCATGTCAGACTTCGACAGCAACCCCTTCGCCGACCCGGACCTCAACAACCCCTTCAAGGTGAGGCTAGAGACGGCGGGCGGCCGTCAGTCTTCCTCGGTGTGGCGGTGGGGGAGAGCATGCTGCGTGGAGCCTGGGGGAGGGGGGAGCGGCCCTGTCCCTTCTCTCGCTGTCGGCGGGGGAGCCACTCCCCGCCGCGGGGGGCGGGGGTAGGGCCGGCGCTTCGGGGCAGCGCTGGCCTCGGCGGGGCCTGGCGGGCCGGAGAACGCTGACCGGCAGCGGCAGAGGGGCTTGCCTTCGGCGCTGCTGGGGGTATGACGGCTCGGGGGTGGCTCGTAGGATAAGTGGCATGTTCGGAAGCCCGAGAACAGGCGTTGTTGTTTCCCAAGTTCAGGTTTCCGTGTTTCCTTCTGCTGCTAAAATAACACAAATAGCCTTTCTCTTGCGTTATTTTCAAGGGGGACAGAATTCTTGATTTTGGCGGCAATTTTATGTGCGTATAATACCACTACAGCCTGTTTTTTTTTCCTTCCTTTTGACCCAGATATGTAAGCTTAGTTAATTTATCCTTTCCTTTTTCTTGATAGCTTCTTCCAAGCCCCCACCAAGGTACCCACACGATGGTATTTCTGAAGCACGCAGGATATACTGATGGCTAGGCATGAGTTATGCCCTGCATCTCACAATGCATTCTAAAGCTTTTTATCTTTTGTGCTGTTGACTTGTCATATTGCTGAGAATTGTTTCTTTAACCGCTCTTCTGGCTTTAACTGTCAGGATCAATTGACCTCCCTGGCTGCTTCTCCTTTTCTTTCTTCGCCATTTGAAGGCACTTAAACTAATTTCATGTGCTACTTACTTTAATAATCTTACAGAACTTTTTTTTTTCCCTCACTTTTATTTCACGCTGACATTTTAAAACACACACATAATATATATGTGGCTGTGAGTTTTGAATACCAGCTGGAATAATAGGCCTTTTCAAAATTGAGCTGTTAGATCTCAAGCATATTTCAGTGCAGGTAGCTGGAAGGATAGTGTTACAGACATTTATTCATTGGAGTCTGAATTATTACTTTGGTTTTGATGGCCATAAAATTTAGTTGATAGAGTTCCTTAGGCAAGACACTGTGTTTTTACTTGATGTTTTACACAGTGCAGTGACCTTCGCAGCTCTGCCATTGAGGTTGCCGCCAACAATAGTTTGGACTGACACCAATGGCAACAAACACAGTTTTTTTTAAAAATACCTTTTGGCACCGTGCACTGAGAAATTGTCATTGTTCTAGAATATGCCTTAAGCAACAAAAACGTGTGATGCTTTTCCTCACTCTTTCTAATAGTTGTAAAAATAAAATCTAGCAGAATTTAGTGTATAGTGATACCCTGAGGTAGGGGTATTGAAAACATTGCAGTTGCCCCTGCGTGGCTCATGAGTGCAGGTAACTTGTCTAACATAGTGTATCTGAGACCTTAGCTAGGGACGTACCTCAGTCACACTTATAGTTTGGAGACTGCTTAAAGTGCAATAGTTCATAACAAGTTCTCTTCAAAGAGGGACAGCTGCCAGGTAGAATCCATGCTCTACGTCTCCTCTGTGTGGATCACGATAAAAGGACTTCATAAAACCGGCTACTTGAAGCGCAAAGTTAAATGTGCTTCTGGGTTTCTTTTACTTGCAGAAGTGTTTTAGGAAAGCTGTATACTTTTACTTTTTCAGAGACTTTTTCCAATTCTTTCAGTCTTTGCTGACTTCCACCACATTCCAGTACCCACAAAAGGTAATTTTGCATAACTTTACTCATCCATACATCTACTTGAAGGTGCAGAAGGCCTCATGGTAAGCCAAATGTTGATTGCTATCTCGCTGACAAAACACCTTAAATTAGTAGGTATAATTCAAGTTTTTTCTGACTATCCATTTTAAAATACTTTGCACATAGAACCAGTATTTCCAGATAGACCCTAACAACCTAACTCAAGTCGATTGAATACCTTATTCATATGTATTAATTTTCATTTGTTTTTTCTTGATAATTTTATGTATGATGTGATTAGTTGTTTTCCTTAATTTTGAAGCCACTTCCTGTGCTTGTGTAAAATCACAAAGTAGGGTGGCAAAGAAAAGCGGGGGAGCATCATGTGGAAGAGTTCTTGCCAAAGTCTAAAGCTAGATACTTTTTCTTAAATATCTTGGGTTTATCAGTTTGTGATCTATTTGTGAGGCTTCCTATAAATATTTTCATGCCTTTTAATAAGAGAATTTCAGCACAGATTCTTACTTGGAGCTGAATCAAATAAATATGTGCTCTGGGGTGATTAAGGCAGAAACGTCTAGTTTGCTCAGTATTTGGGGTAGTTAATTATTTCAGAAAATTAAATTGCGTTTCTGATTTGGTATTTCTGGAAGTAATGAAATTTAGATTGTAAAAGGGAATATCTTGTTTCATGTATTAGCTAGCTTGGAAAATGTTGACTTTGAGACAGTGGCTGCTTAATCTCTGGGGTTTTTTTTTGGGTATTCTTTTGAAGGGAAAAAAAATTGAAAGGCTGGTACTACTACTGGTAGTAGTATTCCTCTGTAACTATCAGTCCTCTGGATGCTGAACCAACAAACCCGGAGATGTTTTAATTTGAAAGACAAGAGGTAATAAAACAGATAAGCAACAGTAATGTTAGAAAGCTTTAGATCAGTTAAAGTTGTGCAGAAGAAAAAGCATTCATGGACCATATGACTGACTATGTGATAATCCTGCTGTAATTTGGTGTAGCAGCATTGTGAAGAAATATGCATTTGGTAGAATCTCAGGTATTGTAAGTGAAAGCAGACAGTTGATGAAAGCTATTTAATGCCTTTCACTGAGAAACCCTTGTCATAGCTTGTGAGCACGAGTTCACACTTGGTAGAGTTCTCGTTGGCAAATGTTGCAGTCCCGCAGCAGCCAGAGAGGGTGAGCAGAGCAGGTCCAGTGATGGTAACTGCCTTCAGCCAAGTGACTGGACTACTAGCCAAGTCCATGGAGGGAAGGCAGATCTGAGCCCAAGTTAGAAAGTCAGGTTGGGGTCAGGATCAGGTCTAGCAAAAATAAGCAGGGTTGACCAGCAGTCTGATGATGACTAAGCAAATCTTAGTGATGAAGGCAGGTTTGGGCATCCTCCAGGCCTTGACAGTTTATTCTTGAGTAGATTAGAACAGCATGAAACAAATTTTGTATGACTGAACAATGGCAATTTTCTAGTGCATCTGTGTGTGTGTGTTTTTGGGGCTTTTTTAATGCCATAGGGTAGGGGAACTTGTAGTCTTCCATATTGAGAGGTGATATGGTGTGGTAGTTTGACCCTGGCTGGAAGCCAGATGTCCACCAAAAGCTGCTCTATCTCTCCCTTTCTCAGCTGGACAGGAGAGAAAATATATATTGAGAGGCTCAGGAGTTGAGATAAGGACAGGGAGAAATCATTCTGAGATCATTCTGCAACTACTGTCACAGGCAAAACAGACTCAAGATGGAATAAAAAAAATGCATTTAATTTACTACCACCACCCCCACCAAGAAGATACCCATGAAAATGGGGTAGGATAATGATAAATAAAACCAAATCTTAAAATACCGCCCCACTCCTCCCTTCTTCCCAGGCTCAATATTCATGATTTCTCTCCCTTCCTCCCCTCCAGGTGTCACAAGGGGAGATAGGGAAGGGGTGTTTCTGTCAGTTCATCACAAGTTGACACTGCTGGCCCTTCCTTCTTAGGGGGAGTATTCCTCACACTCTCCCCCTGCGTGGGGGTCCCACCCACAGGAAACAGTCCTCCACAAACTTCTCTAACGTGAGTACTTTTCCACAGGGGTTCAGCTCTTCACCAGCTGCCCCTGCTTGGGTCCCTTCTATGGGGCACAGTCCCTCAGGCCCAGACAGCTCCAGCCTGTTCTCCCTCGGAGTCACAAGTTCCCCCTAGCAAACCTGTTCTGGTGAGGTCCTGTCCATGTGCTGCAAGTCCTGCCACAAGCTTGTTCCAGTGCTGGCTTGCCACCAAGTCAGAGTCATTTCTGTGTCTCCACCTGCTCCAGTGTGGGGTCTTCCATGGGCTGTAGGTGGGGTCTCTGCTGCCTGTCATCTTCCACGGGCTACAGGGGACAACCTACACCAATATGTTTTTTTCCATGAGTTGTAGGGGAATCTCTCCTCTGGCACCTGGAGTACCTCCTCCCCCTCCTTCACTGACCTTGGTGTCTGCAAAGTTTTATATGTCTTCTTACTCCCTTCTCTGGCAGCAAAAAGTGTCTGCTTCTAGTTTTTCTCCCCTCTTAAATACAATTCACGGAGGCACTGTGACTGCTGCTGATGGCTCAGCCTTGATCAGTGGTGGATCTGTCCTGGAGATGGCTGGTATTTGCTCTGTCAGACCTAGGGAAAGCTTCTAGCTGCTTCTTGTAGCCGTCTCTGCAGGTCTGCCCTGCCCTGCCCTGCCCCTGCCAAACCTTGCCATGTAAACTAACAACTTATGTTTACAAAGGTTCTGACTACAGTGTCTTGAAATCCAGTGTACAGTTTAATTTACTATAAAACAATCCAGCAATTCATCCCTAGTAACAATGTGTTGTGATTTGGTTTTTTAAACAAGAGCTGTGAATTTTGCCGGCCTCTGTGGCTTGGCTGACAAACTGCAGAAGGTTTGAGAGGTGGCGAACAGTTACTTCTGAGTGCATGGAATTGGTACTTTAAAAACTGGCTTCTCTTATGCATTCTGATGAGTCAGTTCATCTGATGTGTTTAAAGCTGGTGCAGGTACTACACTATAGAAATGATGGTAGGACTGAAAACTAAGATTTCTTCTTAAATGTGAATGGTAACCTTCAGGTAAAAGCCAAACCAGTAAATGATAATGAAGATTTGAACAGAAAGCCCAGTATCTTATTCAGTTATAGTGTGGAAGAACACAGTCATGAAAGCCCTCAAATGTATGTAATGCTAATTACAAGAGTAGTTTCTTTGGGTGATTAAACTGTGGTTAGCAGTGAGTTGTTGCTCCAAAAAGACATGGGTTTCTTGCAGATTTGTCATGATTGTCATTCTTGTATAGATGGATGAGATGCTCTGAAATACCTAAAAATGGCATTAAGCAACTGAGTTGCTTTCACAAGGGTCACAGGATTACTTGAGTGACTAGGGCTAAGTAAAGGTAGATCTTAAATTTACTGCAGAGGTAATTCCAGTGTATAATTTGGATATTATACTTAATCTGACTCATGTGAGCACATATTAATTTTATATCTGGTTTGGCAGGATGTACAAGCTGGAGATTTGGTGCTGAAGCCAATAGTGCAGATAACTCTCTGCTTCCTGTGGCAGAAGAAGCTACGCAGTTTACGCATAGGTTGCTCAAGTGATGCTAAAGTGATAGCAACTTGCAGGAAGAAGGGATAGTCTTAATTATATTTGAAGTATCAGGATCGTAACTAGCTGAAGTGTTGGTGTAGTGTTTTTGTGTTTTAGTACACAAAAGTTTTGTATGTTCCTGTGTTCATAATGGAGGTTCTAATTTTGTATGACTTAAATATGGCAAATTAAGTTGTCTGCCATTAAATTAATAAATGATGTAAAAAGTTTTTTCTGACTTAATTACCTGATTTCCCTTCATGATTTCAAGGTTTATAAATTCTTTATAATCTTGCATAATTTAATGCTGAGCATCATGCCATTGGAAGTCCTTTAGCAGTCCTACATGGTAGTTAGCTCTCAAGAGTACACTTCATCGGTTCTGTAACGGCACTGTAATATCGTAAAACTGTGAAGTGTTTTAGTAGATATTCAGTATCAGTTACAGCTGCATTTTCTCCCAGATTTTCAGTGAATTGTTACCACATAGTGCATTATTATTATATATTGAGGTTTAATATTACATAGTAGAACCCAACACACCTCTCAGCTGAGGAGGGAAGGTGATTTAAGAACTGCTATGAAATGGAGATTATGCTTTGTTAGGCATCTGACACTCCATGGCAAGATGGGACCAGTGCAGGCTGGAGAATGAATTTGGCCTTGTGAGCCTGTAAAGTTCTACTCAGTTTCAGAGGTGGGAAGTTAGTCTTGCTTAGTAGCTCAGAACCTTTCATAGCTCCATCAGATAATGTGTTGAATAATGGGCACTGCTTAAGAGCCAAGTGTAAGAAACTTCAGTTGGTGACTTTTGTGTTACCCTATTTAATAATTGTGTTGTGGCAGTGCTAGAATGAAAATCATTGAATATCATTCTGTGAGGTGAGTGGGGAATGAGATGTTTAACTTGAAGTTGTGAAAGAACTTCTTGTAGTGGTTACTAAGATTTTAAATTTTTTTTAATTGCAAGTACAGCAATAGCCTATGTTGTTGCAAAGTCCTTAATTATACCAGGTGTTACAGGTGTAACCTTTCAGGACAGCCCTTGTACTAAGGGGGTTTTAATCACAGGTTAAAATACACTGTTGTAGGTGCAAGATACTGAGACTTCCTTAGTACTCTTAGCTGGAAATTTTTCATACTGCTAATGCTCTGTTAGGGTAGTGAAACATGAGATAGCAAGTTACTGTTTCTGTAACTTTACTTGTTCTTGAGTGCAGAATGACGAAGGAAAAAAATATGAAGAAACAGCAACATTTGACATGGAATCAAACAATAATAACTTTTTAAAATTTATTTTCCATGTACAGCTGCTTGTACCATCAACATGATGTCTGATTTATATCCAATGTTTACCAAATGCATGCAAATTGCAATTTCAGAGGCCTAATCTGGCTGAATGTAGGGTGTTACGGGATGGAAAAAATCATTCTTCATGTGCAGGCCTTCTTTTCAAAGTGTAAGGGCCCAACTTGAAAGCTGAAACTCACTAGTTAACACAAGAGGAAAAAAGCTTTGATACCTGTTGCTGGCTAAATAATTTTTCCTCTTAATTTTGTTTTTAAAAGCTAAGCTTTGTCAGAAATCCCAGCTAGAAATGCTCATGAGGCCATACTGAAAGCAAAGTGCATCGCACGGAGAGTTTCAACTAAACCAGCAATAGCTGTGCTCTCCAGAACTCATGTATGAAAAGTGGGATGATCTTTTTGATCAGGAAATAAAAAAACCCAGTAAACATAGTTTTAGGCATTTTTCATTCCATTTTTGCTTAATTTTCTGAGTGGGTGGTAGATTTTAGCGCGTATGCAACAGAGCTGGAAGTAAAACTGCTGGTATAAAACTACTCCCAAAACTGAGGATGAATTCTCACTGGAAAGCATGCAATTAGTATTACTCATATTTAGAAAGGGGTAGTGTGAGGTGGATATAGGGAGTAACTTGTGGTAATCAATTGAGATCTTACCTTGAAATGAACAGAGCTTACCCTTTTTGCGTAGCAAAACAAAGCCTTTCAGTAGGGGTGGTAGGGATGGTAAATCCTGATTGATCAAGAGTGACGTTGCTGGATTTGTGAATCTTGTTTTATGATTTCCCCAGGGTGGAGTGACTGGTTTGGATTCAGACCTGATAGGACTCTTGCTTCTGTTGTGTATATGCCTAGGGTTTTTTGAAGGTCTAATACCTTTGCTGAGCATGTTGAGTAGTATGGAGGATAAAATGGGGGCTGTGCCTCTCTTGTTTTCTGGGAACTTACTTCCAAGCACAAAAAGCAACAGGGGAATAATGGTAAATGCTGAAGAAGTCAGCAGAATGAAGGCTGATAGATGTCAGTTACTCGTAGAGCAGTTAGGTTTGTTCAAGTTATTCGTGGGTGTCTTGAAGTAAAAGACAAAAACTGTGTGGTGGCAGAGCCAGTGAATGTTATCTGGTGATGGATGAGGGAGGTGATAGGATTGATACTATGGATTACGAATATTATAAAGGGGCTACTTTTAAGAGATTTGTGATGAGAAGGATTGTTTTCTTGGCTTGCATTGAAACCGATCCAGTCATTAAGTGATCATGCTTGAACTTAATGTAAAACTAAGGTCAGAAATTAAGGTAAATCTTGTCGATTCTTCATGCAGCGTTAACAGTTTTATGCTTTTCCAAGCAATATTATTGTTACATTCTTTTCATCTGCATACTGCTGGTATTGCCCTTGGAAGAGGTAAGCATAGCTGATGGTATTTTTCAGAGTATTATTGAGTTTTATGTGCTATCAAAGCATCTTACTCATGGTGAAACAATGCTGGACCCATTCCCAGTGAACAGTAATACAGAGAATCATTACAGATGTATCTACTTCTTCGGTCTTTAATTTGCTAATCTCTTCTGTATTAATGAAACATGGTAGTTGATGACTAGTTTTGGTCTCCTAGACAACAGAGGTCTATGTTCCTTTTGATTTCAATTTTAAAAAGCTGTAAAAACTTGTATAGACTGGATTATTCTCACTTGTAATTAACTGAGTTTCTACATTCTCTCTATTAGCTGGGCATTCAGAGTGGGTTTTTCCAATGTATAGCTGAGTGATGTGACCATAAAACTTGTAATCGTTCTATATACTCCCTAGCAAGGGTGAGATGTAAATGTATCATGTTTTCTCTTTCTTTGTGTTGGTTTTCAATTTTTTCTGATGTATCCATTCTTGATGTAAATACTGTGATGCTTCTTGTACCTGACTCCTAATGATTCAGAGTGTGATACTAATATTTATTTCTGAGATTGACATTATAGGAGATTATATAAAGCAAGTAGAATGAAATATTAGATGGGAAATAGATTGTGCTGGTTTTGTGAAACTTGACAGTGTCATCTGAAGTGAGTGTGTGACTTGAGTGCACCAATACCTCCAGTAGCTTTGTGTGAAAAATGGCCTGTTCATGGATTCTGTTAATTGGTTGGCATCACTAATGCATAAATAAAGAGATCAGAAACTCAGGGGGCTGACCTATCAGGATTTGGGGTGAGAAAAGTCTGGAGAAGGAAGTGTGAATTGGAAAGAGGAAACAAGTTGTTCAAGACAACAATTATGGGGATCAGCACTTAAAGGACAAGGGACTGGGGCTGTATGGGTGGCTAAGAAAAGTCAGGTTGTGTTCAAGGAGTTAGGGCAAGTGGCAGTGACTTAGTGCAAGGGCAGGTCCAGGTCTGGCAGAAAAACTAGTCCACAAGGACAGTTTTTCAGTCTGAGATTAGACCAGCATTTTACATTTGTTGCATTCAGTGGCTGACATCAGATATTTAAAGTCCGTCCCAGAAATTTCCCATATCTGCAGAAGTTAACCCAATTTCAGTTAAAGCAGGCAGCAGGTTGAGATTTCTGGATATTTCATAGTTCCAACCATGTTGCTGCTTTTTTGTGTTGGTGTCTGTATGTTATCACACATTGTAATGGTAGACATACTGTTTCACCTTGTGGCTTTTTTCTGCTTCTTAATATTAGAAAAATAACACATTTTTTTATTATCTGGGTAGAATATCAAATATTGAAAAATAAATTATGCCAGGATAGATTTAGTTATTCCAGGAGAATATTTGAGTTTATAGAATATACATGTCATGCAACATATAAATTTGATAGCATTCATTTAAATGCCACTTTTCTTTGAGTATATGGTCCTGCACAGCATTTATTGTTTGTGCTCATTATTCAGACCCAGATTAACTCCTAAATTCAATGTTTTATTATTCTGCAGCAGTGAGTGTGAGTGCTTCATGTTTTTTCTTGCTGTATTTAGACGAGTTGGCATTTGCTCTATTTTTAAAATTAGATGCAGTGAGTGTAAGGTAAATGATTCAAAGTAATTCTTCATGTTCCTTGGGATGTCAGGTCTAATCTTTTCAGAAATATTGCAAGTAGTGTTTTGAAATGTGAAGTGCAGCTCCTGTTGGCATCAGTTGTTCTGTGCACTGTAGGTGTTCAAAACAATTTGAAGTCTAGTAGCATACACCTGGGCACCCAGACTATGAAGAGCTTAGTTCTTTCAATGCTGAAGATAGTTGTAGCATTAGAGAAGATTGCAGTGAAGAAATATGGGAGAGAGATGGTTCTCCAGGCTAGTACTTGCCTCCTTCAGCTATGAAGTTATTCTTGCTTGTGCAAGAAATCAGGGCCTTAGCAACTGTTCAAGCCCAGATTCTTTAATTGAGGTTTTCTGAGAGCAGAATTTGAATGCTGCTTGCCACATTGGGGTTCAACTTGTGCATCTCAATACCACATTTCTTTCTTTAAAGTAGATAATGGAACTTTTCTTATATAGAGCTTATATTAAATGTCCTCTGAATCACTGAGTTTGTTTCCAGAGCTGCCTCCACTTATGCAAGTAGTAGCAATATTGGAGAGCTTCTTGCTGCACTCACTGTGTGTACTTAAACATACAATTTCAGTCTACTACTAAGACTTTTGATGTAGTAAATTTGTTTGGCTCAGCATACATTTCCTGTTTGTCAGTATTAGCATGTCACAGTAGCTCTGGTGAAGAGATCTGAGAAGCTTTACCCCATGTCTTCCCTAAAAGGCTCAGAGAAAAACGGCTTTCTTTTAATCAGATATTTATTATTTTTTGCATATTGTATTTCTAAATATAGATTGCTCTTCTGAATTTTACTTTACAACTCTTTCCTGCTTTTTGGAAATCTGTCCCTGTTCAGTAGCTGTCTCATAAGTCTGATATTGTAGTTCCTAAAATAATTACAGTTACTTTTCTTCGTGGGCACAACTGGAGTGAGAGATCTATTAGGGATACACTCCTTAAGCACAGTAGTTCAGTGTTGAAAGGTTCTTTTCCACCAGCTACTTCAACGTAAAGTACTGAGAGCTATTTGAATTTTACCAACATCGACACACTGTTTCACTATGTGTCTGATAGTTAGCTATCACTAGTTTCCTAAGTGTCTACGCGTGAAAGTTTTACTGTGGAAGAGGGAATGATACAAGAAGAATACAGGGATCTAGTTAGGTCATACAGAGATAAAATTAGAAAGGCAAAAGCCCACCTAGAACTCAGTCTGGCCACTGTTGTAAGGGATAAAAAAAGTGGATTTTATCACTACATTAACAACAAAGAGAACTAAGGAGAGTCTCCATCCATTATTGGATGATGAGTGGAACATGGCCACCAAGGATGAGAAAAAGGGTGAGGTACTTAATGCCTTCTTTGCCTCAGTCCTTATTAGCTGGACCAGATGTCCCCAGGGCATTCAGTCTCCTGAGGGGGAAGACAGGGATGAAGAGCAGAATAAACTGCCTGTAATCCAAGAGGAAGCAGTTAAAGACTTTTGAAGCCACCTGGACACAAGTCCATGGGTCTGGACAGGATCCACCCCTGAGTACTGAGGGAGCTGGTGGAGGAGCTTGTCAAGCCACTCTCTATCATTTAATAACTGACATGGTTAACAGGGGAGATGCAGAATGACTGGAGGCTTGCCAAAGTGATGCTGCTGCTGGAAGGAAGATTCAGGGAATGAACTACAGGCCTTTCATCCAGACCTCAGTACCCGGGAAGGTTGTGGAGCCATCCATCTTGAGTGTGCTCACTTGGCATGTGCAGGATAACCAGGGGATCAGGCCCAGCCAGCAACAGGTTCATGAAAAGCAGGTTCTGCTTGACCAACCTGACTTCTTTTATGACCAGGTGACCTGCTTAGTGGATGAGGGAAAGGCTGTAGATGTTATCTGCCTGGACTTGAGCCAAACCTTTGATACTGTCTGCCACAGTGTTTTCCTGGAGAGGCTTTTGGCTTGGACAGGTGCACTCTCCTTTGGGTAAAAACCTGTCTGGAAGGCCAACCCCAGAGAGTTGTGGTGAATGGAGTTAAATCCAGTTGGTGGCTGGTCACAAGTGGTGTTCTCCAGGGCTTGGTCTTGTTTAATATCTTCATCACTGATCTGGATGAGGGGATTGAATGTGCCTTCAGTTATGTTTTCAGACAGCACCAAGCTGGGCAGGAGTGTTGATGTGCTGGAGGAAAGAGGGCTGTACAGAGGGAACCTGGACAGGATGGATTGATGGGCTGAGGCCAATTGTATGAAGTTTAACAAGGCCGAGTGCCAGGTCCTGCACTTGGGTCACAGCAACCCCATGCAATGCTACAGCTTAGGGGCAGAGTGGCTGGAAGGCAGCCTGGCAGAAAAGGACTGGGAGTGTTGGTTGGCATCGGGCTGAACATGAGACCAGTGTCCTCAGGTGGCCGAGAAGACCAACAGCATCCTGGGTTGTCTCAGGAATGATGTAGTCAGCAGGACTAGTGAAGTGATTGTGCCCCTGTACTTGGCTCTGAGGCTGCATCCCAAGTGCTGTGATCAGTTTTGTACACCCACTACAAAAAGGCTGCTGAGGTGCTGGAGCGCATCCAAACACAAACAACAAAGCTGGTGAAAGGTCTTCTAACACAAGCATTACAAGAAGTGGCTGAAGGAACTGGGGCTCTATAGCTTGGAGAAGAGGCTGAGGAGAGCCTTCCCCCTCTCTAGAACTACCTCACAGGACATTGTAGTGAGGTGTGTGTTGGTCTCTTCTCCCAAGTAACAAGGGGTGGGACAAGGGGAAATGGTCTCAAGTTGTACCAGGAAGGTTTAGGTTGGATACTAGGGGGAAAAAAGTGTTTCATGCTTTGCTAACTCACATTAATGTGTAAGGCAGATCGTAAGGCACTCTATTTCAGATTCTCAACCCACAACAGTGCTGGGTAAGGTACCAGTGGTTTCAGCTGTTACAGAACAGTGCTTGCACAGTATCATACCCTTCTCTGTTTCGCACTGTACTTCCCCTTTGGAGTAGGCTAGGGATGGGCGTAAGGTAGTGAGGGGACAGAGGCAAAACAGCTTAAGGTCATAGAATCTTTAAGGTTGGAAAAGACCACTGAGATCATAAAAACTCCAACTGATCAAAGATCTCCATACCATATACCATTGTGGTTGGCAGTAACATTGGTGGTGCTGGTAGTGGTAGGGGGCATATTCTAAAGTAAACATTGCTCAGCAGCTGGCTGGGCATCTGTCTGCTCGTGGGAGGTGGTGAATGATTGCCTTTGCATTACTTGTGGGGTTTTGTTGCGCTTTTTTTTTTTTCTCTCTACCACTTCTTTTACACTTAGAAAACTGTCTCAAAACTACCACAAGTTTTGCCCTTCTGATTATCTCCCACTGTGGAGGTCACTGACAAGGATGTGGCTTAACAGATGGCTTGGGTAGACTGCCATAGTTAAAAGGCTTCAGCTGTACACAACTTTCTACCATCTATATAGAATTATGAAATTGTCTTATTTGTATTAGCTTTGTTTTATGTTCATATTTTTGATCTTGTACTGACAAGTCTAGTAAACTAATGCCTAATTCTAATGCCAGATTTAATTCTTCTCTTATTTTTTATGATTGCTTGAAATAATTGGCTTTTGACAGCAAAAATCCTCCATACACACTTTTCCTTGCTTTTATTATTCATCTGCACAATACTGTGTGCCTGTCATTTGGTGAAAAAAAAAAATATTAGAATGAATTAATCCCTTGGTGTATGCAAGATCTGATGAGATTTTAGCTGGAACAGAGCATTCAAGTCTAGGATGGCAGCTAAAAATATTGCAGGCTTGTGGGAGGAGATTGTTATTAAGGTGGCTTTATTAAATCACTAGTTGGGGTATATGTCAGATGTAGGGATGCTGATTTTTGAATTGTTTTGTATACATATATAGAAAGGGTTATTCTTGTTCAGTCACCATTAAAATAGCAGCTAAATGTATGCTTTATCCAAAAGCTAATTTTTCAAAAAAACCTTCCTTTCATCCATTCATATGTTCTGAAGATGCAAAAAAAAAACCCTTAAAGCACAGAAACAATGTAGTGGGACCAGCCATCACATGGAATAAGTACAGTTTTTCTTCATATGATGTGAATGTAGTCTATGCTAGTAGACACTTCAGCTCTTCTGCAGATCCAAGCCTGCCTGTCTGTAGCACAGAGAAATACTTCATTTCTGAAATAGCTTTCTCAAGCTACACCTCAAGCAGTATTTCTTACTGTAATAGTTCATTGGAAGAAAAAAATTGTGCTCTTTTTAAATTAATTTTACTAGTCAGGTAGAAGCTGAACCACGGGTACTTTTTTTGCACTACTGGGACAGTTTGCTCAGCTTCTTTTTTCCAAAATGCTTTTCATATTCCTATTCTGGGTAGGGAAAACGAGGAGTTTAGAAAGCTTTTTTTTTCTGTTGTACCTTTTGGGTTTAGAGTTTTGGAGTCCAGTGGCCGGTGTAGCAGGATACAGTTTTCTTACTCTGAGAGCTTCTTTTTTATATATTAAATGTATGACAAATGGAGTTTCTTTTTGACTGTGTTAACATGGTTTATAAGAAGCTCAGAAGTAAGGAATGTCATTTTGGAAACAACAGAATGGGTGGATGTTTACAGGCTTTCTTTTGAAAACAAACCTTTTGTAGATTGAAACAGAAGCAAAGTTTTATATCATACCAGTTTTGGCTTGTTGCTTATGTACCTGTACACAGACTTACATAACTGTTTTCTTTTCTAGGATCCTTCTGTTACACAAGTGACAAGAAATGTTCCTCCAGGACTAGATGAGTACAATCCTTTCTCTGATTCAAGAACAGTAAGCACATTTTACTTCCTAATCATGCTGTTAATCTTATAGGTAAGATTTGTGAGGTAGTGCTTTCAGAGGTTGGGACTTATATTGTAAAATGTGGTGGGCTAACTAGAGATAATGGAAGATGTTTAAGAATAGATGGACCCATGAAGTATTTGGAGAATTCAGTGGGTGACTTAAGTGAGCTTTGGCCTATTAAGTAAGAGTGGCTTTCTGAAAGGAGGTGGAAACAGAACTGAGTTTCTCCCCTGTTCAGTAAGACTGCTGGTAGTAAGTCCTTATGCTTTTCTCAATTTTACTTGCTGGCACATTGCTCCATTTTCTTGGTTTGGATTTCCATTTCACTTAATGGATGTGCAGCTCAGAACAGGGAAACTGGTCACACACGAAATAAAAACAGTCCAGAGGCTGTGAGTAGTTGTGCTGTAGAAAAAGGAATAATTTATGCCCCAGAAAGAGTTGTCATCTGCCTCTAATATGTATAGTTTTAATTTACACTGCCCTTATTTTCACTCATTGTTGGGGAGAGGGAAATACAAGGAATGGAGTTCAGTCTCTTCCTGCAACAGTAAGTTTCCACACAGGGCTACAGTGATGGACTGGAGGAGGTTTGGTTTTGAGTATATCTTGGGTCAGCATATTAGCAACAATATTAAATAAGTCTCCAGAGGTTTTTTCCTAACACAGAATATCACAAACCATGCTTCATTTATCTATCTGAAGCTTGAAGGGTTTCAAAATTGCTTCGCATTAACCATAAGCTATAAAGACATTATGTCTTGTTTAAAAAAAATAAATACAGGGTTGCTCTTTTTCTGTTACTTGTATACTTATTTTAACATGCAGCTTTGTGGGGAAAAGGAAAACTGAAGTGCATGGCTAAAGTCATCTGGCTTTGAACAGTCAGCTGTGCATGTATAAAGAATTTTAATTGTTTATTACAGATTTCACTCATATAGAAAAAAAATGAAGGGTGGAGGAAATCTTATAGTCAGTGTTCAGGTGATTCAGATAATAATCCCTGGGATGTTACCAAGTTTATTAAAAACATACGTTGAATGAGCAGCTCTCTGAAGGGGGAAGAAAAATTTCATAGGTTTTCTTGCAGAAAGCAAGACTGAAAGAATAAAGTGTATTTTCAGCTAAGATTGCAGTAGTAACCTTCAGATGATAGTCTCCTTCCTCTCTCTCTTTCTTGTGGATGCTGAATATACATTTATTCTGTAATTATATGTATTTGCAGGAATGTGCTTATATGTGTTCATAATTCCATATGCTCACCTCTCTTTTCCTACCGTTTTTGTATGCAAGAGAAGGGTATGCTATGTGTGTACCAATATATGTATGTGATAGGTGTAAGGGAAGAGACGCTGGAGGTGAATGCCTTGAAAGATTGGATGAACAGAGGTCATTCTCTGCGGTCTGTGAATTTTAGACTTGGGGGAAATTCAATGTCCATCAAGTTAGGGATAGAAATTAAGCACCATACAAAATACAGCGTAAAGCAGAAACGTAAAAAGTTTCTGTGTGCTTTGATTTCCTGCTGTTCCTTGTTCTACTTTTTTTGGGAAGCTGAGTCATCCTGAGCAGTTTTGTGCAGGTCATTCCACTTGTACAATTTGAAAAGCATTATGGTGGTAGTGAGCAGAAAGGATACCAGCTGGTGGTCTCAAAATATGTCCTAGAGATTTCTGTGCTTTTTTAGTTTGAGAATCACTGGTCTGTAAGACTTAAAATGGTATTTATTTCACTGTGAGTAACAATATGGAGTTACAGCTTTTAAGGAAGCTGGGAATGGTATGCTTTAATTAGAAATACAACTTTCTAGTGGCAGTGGTAAGATGTCGTCCTGCAGTTTATAGCATTAATACAGCATTAACCTTATTTCCCCTCCCTCCTAATTTAAGTTAATAAATGCTTCTGCAGTCTGACATGCTTTATACATTGCTATCCAAACAGGGATGTTTCTTCTGTGAAAAAGTGACTTCAAACTGAATACTGGTGTTTACTGTCTTAGCTCACTTATGTTCTTCCTTTGCCAAGGGAGATGCTTTGGTTATCAGGATAGGAGGGGGAAAAAAGAGGGAAATTACACTTTTTCTCTCATTTTGTTGTTGCTGTGTTGTTATCGTTAGTATTTTGGTGCCTTCACCTTTCCTCGATCAACATATATCCACCCTGTATGTAGTAGGAAATTTGATAGGAAAATGGTATGTAAGAAGTAATGAGGGATGTAAAAAGGCATCTTCGATTTTAGGTCTCAACTGTGTCACCACCTTGATATCTAACATGAGAAATCAGGAGTCTTTAAAAAAAAAACCACAACTTTTTTTTTCTTATTACCAAATTTCAAAGCCTGTCTTATAAACCAAAGTTTTCAGTGAATAATACAAAGGTCAGGTGAAATATCATTGCCTGTATCTTCAGTGGTATTGTCTCCAGCTCTAACAGTTGTCATGGAGATGGCTGTGTCTTTTGTCATGTTTCTGAATTCAACAAGGAACAGATGATATTAGAGAATTAGTATTTCTGCTTCATCATTTAATGAAACTAGTGTTAAAGAAGACTTTAATCTCTTCCTGCATATACTGGGTTTTTAATCTCTTCCTACATATACTGGTTTTTTAATCTCTTCCTGCATATACTGGTTTTGCTAATGTTGAACTCCTCTGAGCACTGTATATATATGTGTAACACATATGGATGCAATAATGTATGTGAACAATCACTGTCAAATTGTTACATTGAATATTTAGAAAAAAATAATTAATAGAGTTCATTTTTTGTTTTTTTTAAAGTGTATTGGGTTTTTGTGGCAAGGTTTTTATAGCAGGGGGCTACAGAGGTAGCTTCTGTGAGAAGCTGCCAGAAGCTTCCTCTGTGTCCAACAGAGCCAATACCAGCCAGCTCAAGGGTGGAGCCACTTCTGAGCAAGGCTGAGCCATGGTGGTAGGACCTTTGCAATAGCATAGTTAAGGGAGGGGGAGAGAGGGAGAGGAACCTAGCAATGGCAGACAGTGTCAGGCTGTCTCCCTGCAGCCCATACAGGTTGATTGTGGAGCAGATATCCACCAGCAGCTGGTGGAGGGCCGCACACCAGAGCAGGTGGATGCTTGAAGGGAAGCTGTGAGCCCATAGGAAGCCTGTGATGGGACACACTCCTGGAAGGACCTGTTGCCACATGGAGAGAAGAGCCTAGGCTGGAGAAGATTTGCTGGCAGAATTTGTGACCCTGTGGAGGACACATGCTGGAGCAGTGTTCCTGAACGTCTGCACCCCATAGAAGGGAACCATGCTGGAGCAGCTTGTGAAAAACTGCAGAATGTGTGAAGGACTGTCTCCTGTGGGAAGGCTCCCATGCTGGAGCAAGGGAAGAGTGTGAGGAGTCCTAACCCTGAGGACCAGAGTGTTAGTGCGGTTTTGCCCCAGCAAGCAGCTAGGCACCACACAGCCACTCACTCACTTCCCCCACAGCAGGATGGAGGGAAAGAATAGGAAGAAGTGAGAGAACTTGTGACTTGAGGCAAAGATAGTTTAATAGGAAAAGCAAAAGCTACACATGCAAGCAAAGCAAACCAAGCTCTCCCAGCTTCTTGTGCAGCCCCAGCATCCTTGCTGGTGGGGTTGTGTGAGAAGCAGAAAAGGTCTTGACTGTGTAAACACTGCACAGCAGTAACTAAAATTCCCCTGAATTACCAACACTGTTTTCAGGGCGAATCTGAAACACAGCCTCATAGTAGCTACTGTGAAGAAAACTAACTCTACCTCAGACAAAACTGGCACAAGCAGCAGAGATGTGTGATGAACCAACCACAACCACCATTCCCTGTCTCTCTGCACTGCTGTGGTAGAGAAGTTGGTAGTGAAGTTAAGCCTGGCAAGAAGGGAGGGGTGGGGGAAGGTGGTTTTAGGATTTGGCTTTATTTCTCATTATCCTACTCTAATTTGATTGGTGATAAATTAAATTAATTTCATCGAGTCTAATTAGCAAGTGATCGCTCTGTCCTTGTGTTGACCTGCGATCCTTTTGTTCTGTTTTCTCCCCTCCTTTCAACTGAGGAAGGGGAGTGGTAGAGCAGTTTTGGTTGGTACCTTGTGTCCAGCCAGGGTCAACCCACCACACTGAGGCATGTTTCAATGGATTGTTTGGTTGTTTCCTCCCCCCAGTAAATTCCTGGGCAGCTTCTCTCTTTCTGTGGTGCATCCAAACAATGAAATATATATAGGAAACTAGATCGATCATCCATACCTGGCGTCTTTTGGAAGTCTTCTCCCTGCCTCCAGTAAATAATTTACTTCACCCACATGGGGAAATCTGTTCAAGATAACTTATTTTGAGCCCTTATCTCTAGTCAACCTCTTCTCTTGAAGAGAGGTCATAATAATTCTTATCCAATCCAGCTGTGAGAGCTATGTATGAAATAAAAACATCCATCCCAGAACTTATGTCTACTCATCTACTTCTGAGACAAAGGAAGTCACAGTGGTTTTTGCTGGTCTGGTATGAACTGTGTAAGATGTTTAAGGTTAAAGTTACTTGACAAGTGCCAGATTCACTGGTTTCCTTCAAACATGCCTCAGCAATTTTTATTCCTAGAACTCCAGTGTCAATAAGATAGAAATATCATAGACAAAAGTCACTGACAGATGAGAATTCCTATTTCGCTTACTCACTAGTTATAAATTTCAGTGGTTTTGTGAAGTGTCCATTAATTTTTGAAACTAGTCACTACAGTTACCTAGTTGGTCATCTTCAGGACTTTTGTAGTTATTGACCAAGTATGTGTCGCACACTTGCATCGTTTTTGCTGATAAAACATTTGAAGTGACCTTAGGAAGCAGGTGTTTGCTTTGGCTCTAAGTAGCCTATCAATTGCTCATGTAAGTACCTCAGACCTGACTGGCCACTTGGTAATAGTATTTCCTGTATAAGGTTTACATTTACTGTTTACAGTTTTTGCCTGTTTCAAATGCATGTCCCTTGCCAACTGTGAGCTAGTGCTTTCCAGAATGCCTCCAATTTTAGACTTCTTGCCTCTTGTACAATAGCACTTAACGCATTTCAGACAATTTTTCAATACAGCAGCGTGCAACTACCTCTCTGTTTTAGAATGTAAAGAACTTGCTGTATGCTAGCTAACATATCAATATGTGTTTTTACTGGAATTGTTTTGTAGTCTTCTTTGAGGAAGTTAGCTTAATTTTAATTGACCTAACTTCAGAGATGACAGAGCAAACCTGTGCTTGCTCTAGATTTCGAAATTGATTTGAGGCATTAACTTTTACTTTTTAATTGCTTTTTTAATAAACGTACAAAGAACTGTCTGCTGTGCTGTTTTGTCTACAAAGACAATAAATTGTTATTTCTTTGACCTTTGTTAAGTATGTTTTAATTGCATGTAAGAAGCAACACTTGTTCTGAGTACCTTGTTTGCATTAAGGGTTAGTGTGCATAACATCTATTCTTCCTTGGTTCTTGTTTGTTTGCCTTGTGTGCATTTTTATTGAACTTCTGTTTTTTCCAGTGATTGCTGAATACTGGGAAATGTATTTATAGAACAAAAGAGGACGTTAAGTGGTTTCTGACAAAATGTTATCACAAATAACATTTTTCTTCTTTGTGTCCTGTACCCTGTACCCTTTCTTTACTACCTACGTCAGTCCAGTAATAGATAATCTTGTACATTGGCTGAACTCTAAATAAAGTTCATGCAGTTCCTCAGATATTCTGTGCCGTGCTAGAGCTTGAAGATACACCTTTGTATGGCAAAGCTTTGGTATCACGGGGCTGCAAGTGTGGCTTCTGTGAGAACCTGCTGGAAGCTTCCCTGGGTCCACCAGAGCCAATACCAGTTGGTTCCAAGATCAACCTGCTGCTGGCCACAGCCATGCATATGTCATAACATATTGAAGAAGAAAAAAACCCACACAAGCATCAGCTTTTTGCCACCAGAGAATGGAGTGAGAAGATGTAAGAAACTTTGCAAGTTCCAAAGTCAGTGAAGGATGGAGAGGAGGTGCTCCAGGCACTGGAGGAGAGATTCCATTGCAGCCCATGAAGAAGACCCAAGATGAGGCAGGCTGTCCCTCACAACTCATGGAAATTTATGGGGAGTAGAGATCTAACCTGCAACCTGGGGAGGACCCCACCCTAGAGCAGGTGGAGACACCTGAAGGACCCCGTGGGAAGCCCGTGCTGCAAAAAGCTTTTGGCAGGACCTGTACCGTGGAGAAAGGAATCAGCCTGGAGCACATTGCTGGGCGGACTTGTGATCCTGTGGGGAACCCACACTGGAGCAGTGTGTCCTGAATGTCTGGATCCCTTGGAAGAGACACATGCTGGAATAAATTGTGAAAAGCTGCAGTCTGTAGGAATAACTTAAGTGGGAGAAGTTTGTGGAAGGCTGTCTGCTGTGGGTGGGACCCCACGTCGGAGCAAGGGAAGAGGGCGAGGAGGCCTTTCCCTGAGGAGAAGAGTGAAGTGCAGCATAGACAACATGTGATCAACTGACCACACCTCCCATTTCCCCATCTACATGTTCTTCTGAGGGGCAAGTATATAGAGAAATTGGGAATAAAGTTTAGCCTAGGAAAAAGGGAGATGTGGGGGAGGTGCTTTATGATTTAGTTCTATTTCTCATTGTCCTACTCTGTTTTCATGGGGCACTTTATTGGGGAGATGGAGGGTGGTAATAAATTGATACTACTTTTTTTTATTCTGTGTTGAGTCTGTTTTGCCTGTGACACTAATTGTTGCATGATCTCTCCCTGTCCTTATCCCAACTCCTAAGCCCCATAACAATTCTTTTCTCCCCTGTCCAGCTCAAAAGGGGAGTGATAAGAGTGGCTTTGGTCGGCATCTGGCCTCCAGTCAGGGTTAAACCACCACACTTATTCCCTGCTGTGTTCTCCATCCAACAGATACCAGGGTCGTTTACATCTCCTGTGAGAATCTGGGCTTGTGAACATGGGGCTGCACCTATCTGTCTATAGAGGGCCACATCTGCTCTGTCTCCCTGGTCAGAAGGCTTTTAGCAGACCCTGCTATAATGTCCCTGCAATCCCTTTAATCCTGATCCCTAATCTTTCTGTTATCTCCTCATACATCCCGAGGTGAAACTCCATGCACTGCAGATGGTCACAGACATAGAGGGGGGCCACCCTTACTGTCTACCCTGCCTGTCCTATTGAAGAGCTTGTGTCTGTCCATTCCAGCACTCCAGTCATAGGAGCTGCCCTACAGGTCCTGGTCTGCTGATGCCAGTAAGACCATAGCCCTGCAGGCATGCCCACATCCTACTTCTTGTTTGTTCCCTGTGCTATGTGTATTTGCATAGCAGCGTTTCATTTGGGCCTGTTGAACATGGCTGACTGGTTGAAGGTGACTGATCGTCTGGAGTAGGCGGGGATTCTTTTGATGTTCTTAACCAGTGTTTCCCTCTTGGTTCCTATTACTTCAGAACCTCTGTTAGACTTCAGACATGCTGTGGTGTGTCCAGCACATCTCCAGGCAGCAGGCTGAGGGCCCTCACTGGCACCCTGTGCTTCCAACCTTGGCATATGCTTAATGCATACCATTAACCTAGAAAAAATAGTTCAGCCATACCCAGAAAAAAACCCCCAGGGGATGTTGAAGGAAGTACATGATATCTTCTTACCTTTCTTTACTATATCCAGCTTTCCTACAAGCTCTACTTTTTCTAATCTCATGCAATAATTCCATTACTAAATAACTCTTAAGTGATATTAAGCACACAGTAACATTCATCAGTGATGTAGACATCCTTACTGTACCTCAAAAATAGCGGTTTTAGATGCACTAAAAGAAGATGCTAACCATGCTGGCTTTTTGCTGCTTTGTCAAATGCACTACAGGAGTAAAACAGCCTTTAGAAAATGGGAAACTATTTTCAAAGAAGACATGAAAGCTTAAACTCTGCCAAGCTAGGTGCAAAACTGTAAGGCAAGCTCACAGCCCTGAGGAAAAACTTGTAGAAAACTTGGGGAACTTCTTTTGTGGAAGTGGGAAGCTTCTGCTATATTTAAGGTTATAAGAGTATTAATAGAAGATTGTGATGTAGGAAAATGCTAAATGAGTTGTGTCTTTATAGGGAAAGCATCTTTAAACTTGAATTTTCCGTAGAATAGACTTCAGAGAAGTGATAACTTACCAGAAGCAGGCAGTCAGCTAAATATTAAGAAAACTAAGATAGAAAATGGCTAAAGCATGAACTCAAAGGTACCTCAGCTAGCTTCATGCTAGAGAAAGGAAAAAGGAGAGCTGTCACACTCACTATAGAAAAAGCTCTGAGATTCAAGAAATTAAGAGGGCAGATGGTACAAATTCTTTACTGGACAATTGTGAGAGCATCACAGAAAAGGCTACAAACACAATTTTAATTTTTTTTATTGGTTGGTCTGGTACTGTTGGTTTGTTAGTTTTGTTGGTTTGTTGAGTTTGTTAGTTTTTAGCAGACCTCGACACAGACAGGGACGTTAACCATCAAACAGACATGGAAGCTGCCTTGACCACTGGGTCATTTCTGCATTGAGTAATGGACCGTAGCACAGAGATCCAACAATGTGAGACTCTGGACAGCTGCTCCTTGCACTGTGGTGCTTGACATCATAAGACCAGAGTGTCATCCTGTGTGCTACTGCAATGATAATGACTGTATTATCACTTGAGGGGCTGAGGCTTGACTTAAGATCATAATTCCAGGCTATTACTGAGCATTCAAAGAGATACATGATTCTTAATCATATATAATCCTTGTAGAAGTCATGGTAGCCTTCTGGTTGCAAACCTCCACAATGGTCCTAGTAAGTCAGTCATACTTATTACTGAATGGAACGTGAGAGCATCTGTTTCACTAAGGTTATAGTTTCTTCTCAGTCTAAAGGCAGCAATAAGTAAAAGGGAAAGCAGTAAACAAAGGCAGAAATACAAACCTAATAGCTAAGTGATAACAGACAAAACAGAAGACCAAAGCTCTTCAGCCACTAGTTTATGGGCTTTGAAGAGGGTCAACCGGGACATCTCAGATGATAAGAGGGGATAAACAAGATAAAAATGAATATTGTGAATAGTTATGGGGATCCTGTGGGACTATGCAAAATTGAGGAAGGAATGTTTAGGGGAATAGTGAAAGATAGGGAGCAACTGGGGACTAAGGAGGAGCAAGGATGAGCCAGGAGAAGAGGATTGATCAAAAGTGGCTGGTTGCATGTAAACTGCTACGAGTCAGTATGCTTGTCTGACAGTGATGTGCCTTATCACTACAGTTACTGTTAAATTCTCTCTTAACTGTCTTTTAGTGACATTTTACTCCTTACTGCACCTCTGAGTGCCCCAAGGTCTGAGTGCCAGCAACTGGAAAGACTAGACTGAGTGACAGGTGCCAGCAATGCAGTCAGACCCCAAGTAGTAATGGTGCATATCCATGTCTGTGGTGTCAACAACTGATCATCTGGGTGTCAGCAGCTGCAGGGACCATGGGTCATGGGGACATGTTTGAAGTGCCAGCAGCTGAAGGGACCAGTGTGTTTTCCTCTTGTGTATATGTGTAGTTCAGTAGCAAACTTTAAGCTGGACTACCTTGAGGAGAAAAAAACCTCTCTGGTAATACTCAGCATCTGAGCCAAAAGTGATTATGGAGGTCTGGGCTTGGATATATGGTGGTTCCTTGTGACATGAGTGTGTGAGTGCATGAATGTTATAGTGAGTGTCAAGCTGGGCTAACTGGCAAAAAGGACAGAACCCGTATACTAGGTAAGAGAGGTCTGCTCGTATCCGAGGGATGTGCAGCTCTTGGATCCCTTGAGTGAGACACATGATTTTAATAGTGAACTTCAGTACTGGTCGGCTGGAGAGGAGGAATGGGGTATGACTCTACATGTGTTCTGTGTAGTTCTGGTGGTGCCATGGAGGGTGGGGGTAAAGGCAGCGCCCTACCTGTATCAGCTTGTGTAATGTCCTCAGTGTGGGTCGATGTACATGCATACATCCTAGTGTCCTTGGCATGTGTGGTGTGTGTATCTGTGTGCATCCCTGGAATACACACTCAATTTGCTATTAGCTGAATGTGGAAACAGGAAAGCAGTAGCTGTATCAGCCTGGACTGGTGAGCCCTCAGAGTGTCTCAAGGTGCGCTGGGCCCCAGCAGTTGGAAAGGAGAAATCCCAAGGACTCAGAGTCTTCTGGAAGTGGTAGCCTTTGTTGTAACATCCCTTAAGAGCTTTTGTCCCCGAGGATTCCAGGATGCACAGCCCCTACTACAATTCACTGCTCGCCTCATTTCTTACAGGGAGTACAGGCTGTCACGGTGGCACCCAGTTGTCATTATTTACATAGTAAACAGCAAGACTAACACTGTATAGATGCCCAGCGAGCATGTAGTGGAACCTAAACAATGTCAACATCCGAATCAGAAGAATCTTGTAGATGTACAGTTAGTGCTTTATATTAATGCTGTATGCTGTTGGCTATCATCTTCCAATTATTTAGTTCTAGTGAGCTTTCTGATTGGTTCCTGTATTGATAATCATATATGCATGTTCCAGTCGTTAGCAAGACTGCAGGCTGTTTGGACAAAGCATCTGTCAAAGGATAAATATTTTTAATTCATTGTTCCCATATTTTCTGATCTGACAATCCAACTTTTAACATTATTACAGGTAATATTACTAGTATTTTTTACAGTATTACAGGAGGTCTACTGGAGACTTGCTGTTAACAATAACAGTCTTGCTCATTTGTCTAGCAGGCAGCTGCTTATCAGTTACGCATTCAAAGTTATTGTTATGTTAGCTACAGATCTACAATAATCAGATCTTTTTCTGGCTTTTGTGTGATTGCTTTGGACCACAATGCATAATACATAAGAACTTCTGTTCAGTAGCTTTTTGTTCATCTGATGCAGGTGTTTTATCCTATGTTTGAAGCAGAAGACTCTTGATGGTTGACTAGTTTTTTTAGTTCTCACACAGGCTTTTTTCCTTACCCAAGAATGCTCCAACATAAGGAATGGCAGTATTAACCGTCTTTAAACAACTTCCAAACAATTTCATTTGGAAAGGACCATTAATATCATTTGTCCATTTACCTAACAGGGCCAAAACCACCACTAAACCGTGTCCCTAACTGCCTCATCTACATGTCTTTTAAATACTTCCAGGGATGGTGACTCAACCACTTCCCTGGGCAGCCTGTTCCAGTGCTTGACAACTCTTTCAGTGAAGAAATTTTTCCTAATATCCAATCTAAACCTCCCATTGTACAACTTGAGGCCATTTCCTCTTGCTCTATCACTTGCTACTTGTAGAAGAAACCAACATGGAACTGGCTAGAACATCCTTTCAGGTAGTTGTAGAGAGTGATAAGGTCTCCCCTCAGCATCCTTTTCTTCAGGCTAAACAACCCCAGTTCCCTCAACCACTTCTCATAAGACTTGTGCTCCAGACCCTTCTCCAGCTTTGTTGCCCTTGTCTGGACCCACTCCAGCACCTCAATGGCCGTTTTGGAATGAGGGGCACAAAACTGAACACAGGACTTGAGATGCAGCCTCAGTAGAGCTGAGAACAGGGGCACAATCACTTTGCTAGTTCTGCTGGCCACACCATTCCTGATACAAGCCAGGATGCTGTTGACAACTTTGGCCACCTGGGCACACTGCTGGCTTATGTTTATCCCAATGTCAACCAACACCCTCAGGTCCTTTTCTGCCAGGCTGCTTTCCAGCCACTCTTCCCAAAAAATGTCTAGTGTTACATGGGGCTGTTGTGACCAAAGTGCAGGGCCCAGCACTCAAGCTTTGGTTGTCTTCATCCTACAACACTGAGTAATCTTTCTTAATATGAAAAGCTTAAATCGCTGAGCATTTCTGAGACAGGAGACCTCTGTGGTATCTCAGTATTCTGTCAGGAGCTGATGTACAATGTGGAAAGATAACTTTGAAATGCTGGAATCAGGTGATGTCACTGACATAGACTGCAGTACCACACACAGAGGTGTAGTTTACTCAGGTGTGATGTTTTCTTCTCTGCATATAGCATTTTTGCATTTCAAAAACGGTTAGAAAAGATGCAAGTAATCTGGGCCAAGTCATAATTTGCCAAGTTATTGGTATTTAGTTGATTCCTGCTTTGTTTTAAGGTGCTTTTGTACTGAAAAAAATATTTTTTGTTCTTGATTTCCATCTTTCTTGGAACAAGTGGTTCTCTGTCTGACAAGAGCACAGAACAGGGAAGTCTTTAATGTTGCAAGCCCACCCAAAGGAAGAATTGTAGTTTCCCCACAAATGTAACATCATAGAAGTGCTATACTGATCTGCTTTGGTAAAGTTCAGTTGATAACTTAATATATATAGGCAGTAGGGTTTTTTTCTTGGTTTGATATCTACTGGTTAACATTGTGTATGATAGAGAGATCTCAATGAAGTCAGAGAATATGACAAATGGGAATAATGAGAGGATTAAAAAATAATAAAATAACTGAACTACCAGAAGGTTCTTGTAAGCTGTGTTCTTACAGGTAACGGCCAAGTGAAAGAAATGTCTGTGGCACTTGAAACCTCCATGCTCTGGATGAATAGTTAAGCGTAGAATATGGATCTGGAATTTGAAAGTTTAATACAGTACATAGCTTCTTTAGTTAGCCAGGTGATAAAAGCTTTTGCTAAGTAAAAGGCTCACGAAGACATTACTAATAAATGGTGTCATGTTTCAGAGTATGAATACATCACTGTGAATTCCTGCAGTTCTCTTAGACTGTACCTGTCCTGTCCTACTCACATGTCTGAGCACAATGAAAATTATATTTTCTTTCTACTGATCCCTAAAATTCCACATGTATGGCAAGTAATGCAGTATAGAAACAAATAAGCAGAACATTGCACCACAGAATGTAGTTAACTTCTTTTTCCTAAAGGTTATAAATATTGCAGACAGCATATCAGATTTTCAGTTTATCAGTAACACTTCCTCCAAAACAACTAGATTGGTTCTTACAGAATTAATGAAAGGATATATATTAGGAGACTGCTTCCCTATAATTGTCTCTTGTTTTCCTAGCCTCCCCAGGAAATGTGAAAATGCCTAATGTACCCAGTACCCAGCCAGCAATAATGAAACCAACAGAAGAACCACCTGCCTACACACAAATTGCAAAGGTTTGTCTGTAACTTTCTTTTAATTATAGTTATTTAAATTACTTCTGGAATAATGTGTTTCATAAATACGCATTGCTTTCCTAATGATTTGTGAAAATTACTAACTGCCTTTAAGCAGTTAAAGCGTGAATTTGTGCAGTATCTGGTCAGTCTTCAACCAGAACTGTAGATACTTCATTTTAGAAAACAGAATTGGAATATTTATTTTGTTTTCCTATTTTTTATCAAAACCTAACAATGTTTGTTTTGTTCAGGAGCATGCCTTGGCCCAGGCAGAACTGCTAAAGCGTCAAGAAGAACTGGAAAGAAAAGCAGCTGAACTAGATCGCAGAGAAAGGGAAATGCAGAGTCTCAATCAGCAGGGGGGTATGCATGAAAAAAATACTTTCTTGAATTTCAGAAATTTCAGTTTTTCTTAGAAACTGTTTAAGTTTTACAGTGACATTGTGAAACAGATCAAAGAGGGAGCTTTATAAACTCTTCAGGAAGAGAAGGTTTATCTCCTTTGAGACAGTACATACAGTGAATAGAAACAGGCCTATCTAGTGCAGATTTTCACTGTAAAAAATATAAATGTGCCCTCTGTTACATGTGTCTTTCTCTTATCAGCTGTTTTATTCTAGGTTAATATCTAAGTGATACTATGGAACAGGTATGGAGCATTTTGAGAAGTAAAAGTAACTTCATAAGTAACATCTCTTTGATTTCTCTTGTCAGAATTTATAGCTGTAGGAGAACTTTTTTTTGTTTTGAAACATTTTCTTATCTTTTGCTATGTGTTACAGACATACTATTCTGTGCAAATAACAGAATTATCTATTCTATTATTAATCTTTTATTAATTTTTCATATGATACTTTAAAACCCATAGTCAAGATCATTATCTCACTTTGCCACAGACTGTAAGTGTGCTGTGCAAAACATCAGTCTATGTACAGTAATTCAAAAATTAGAAGATACATACCCTCTTAACTGAAGATACTTTGCTAGAAGTACATCTATGGGAATACTCCTTTTAAGAAGGAAGAACTTCAGATTGTAGCTAAGGAAAAGACCAAAAGAAAACACTGTTTAGTGTTGACTTCTTGCAGACTTTTCACTTGTATCCAGAATTCTGACTGATTTATTTCCACATAGGCTTTTTTTTTTAAAAATATATAGTGGTCTGGATTGCATAATTTTTTATTAATTCAAATTCTCAGGGAATTTTGTATAATAGGGTAGAGTAGAAGCTTTTCAGTTGAAAGGGACCTACAACGATCGTCTAGCTCAACTGCCTGAGCACTTCAGGGCTGACCAGGAGTTGAAGAATGTTATTAAGGGCATTGTCCAAATGCCTCTTAAACACTGACAGGCTTGGGACATCGACCACCTCTCCAGGAAGCCTGTTCCAGTGTTTCATCACCTTCTTAGTAAAGAAATGCCTCTTGATGTCCAGCCTGAACCCCCTGATAGAGCTTTGAGCCATTCCCATGTGTCCTATCACTGGATCGCAGGAAGAAGAGTCATACAGTAATCCTGTGCTAGATCTGGGCGTGGGGAATTGCTGTTCCTCTAAAGAAAAGAGTCATGGAGATACTGTCCTTCATGAAACCGTTTTTATTTTCTCAGTATTTCTTCTTTTATATCTCTATTAAATCTCTGTACCTCTTCTGCCAGATAAACATTTTTGGTTGTTTTTTAATTTCCTTCACTATGTATTTCCCTTTATCTGGTTTCACTAACTTGTATTGGTGGTCTGGATTGATGACTGTCCTATTCCAGGCTTATGGGACAGTTTCATTTGTCCGTATCTTACAGAATGTAACTCTGATGCCCCATGCATGTTTCAGGATATTTCTAAAGTGGGTGTTTGTTATTCTGCTGCAGTTCTTCGCATCAAAGTCCTTGAAGAATCTATGGAGAATCTGAAGGATTCTTTGAGGAAGTTGAACAGGAAATAGAAAGCTTTTAAAGCTTTGAAGAAGAAGTTTTGTGCCAAATAACTCTGTAAAAGATGCTGCAAATCGGGAATTGTGTATTGTGACTGAGAAGAGCAATAGTATTGTCCTTTAGTTTTTTTTTTTTGTCCACTCATTTGAACTCCTTTGGAAACACTGTGGGGTTATATTCGTTGGAGGACAGGGTCTTTTGTAATACTCTAGCTGTTTGTATTCAATTTAAGGTGCTGGCTGCTCATGCAACTGACTACAGTGCAAAGATCTTCAAGCTGGTGGGTCAGCTCAGCTTGAGGCATTTGGCCTTCTCTGCTTTTGGCTTCCTGTGCAACATTAAATTTGAGTTAACTAAAGCTTATTGCTTCCTATTTTAGGTCATTCATTAGGGCATGCCAGAAAATCCCTTTCTATGCTTGCATGAAACTAGTTTGGGGGTGTTTGCATTCACAGTGTGGGCATGCCATTGCAGTTACCCTAATAGGCCTTGAGGTGGTAACTTGTATTGAGTGAAGTAACTCTGAGGCAGCTCTTAGTTTATCAAGACACAGTCCTGGAATACAAGTATCCAAAGTGCATTTAGAAAAAGACCACATGGGGGTTTTTTTGTCTCAGACTGTCTCACCAAGCTGTCTGTCAGTCTTCATTGAAAATTTTGAAAGCTGCACAACAGCAGTGGGAAAGCACATGAAATACAATTCTTAAAGAATAACTTGAATTCTTACAAGATACCTGAATGCTTCCATAACTCAGTCATGAGAGAAATAACTTGATTGCCTTCTCATTGGCTCTCTCTGCCAATCCCCTGCTGTAAAAGGCTTAGTAAAAATTCCAGTAGAAGAGGCAGCAAACTTAACAGGTCCTTAGTGCTTTGAACAGGGCAGAACTGACAGCTCCATCTTGTCTTCAGTGGAAGTAAAAACTAATGCAAGTATGTAAGCTTTGCAAGTTTTCTATTCTTATCAGATTAACTGCTTAGTAAAAATAGGATTTAAAATAAAAAATGCAAGCAAAACCATTGCAGAATTTAAAATAAAGGTGCCATCAGGTTAGTTTTTAGTTCAGCTCCACTGTTGGATTCATGTCTCTTGCATCGAGAATTTGAAATGCCAGTTGTAAATGTTTGTTGCTGTTGTTACCTCCATCGAATCTCTTGAGTCTGTGCTTGCTATGAGTTGTGTTTGGCAGAGTATATACTCCAGCCTTTGAGCAGATCAGCATACAGGAAATCAAAGTGTCTGCTACTGTGTGCTTTGTGGTGTTCTCACTCTGTCACACAACTGTATCAAAATGATGCAATGATGCTGCAGGGCATCTTCTGGTTACATAAAAGAATAAGTTTACACCATTTCAGTAGCTGCCTTTCTTGAGGCTTATGGGCTTTTACTTAAAACTTTGACTGTAAACTATATTGGGAAATAGTTCAAAGTGTTAGACACAGCCTAGTGTTAAAAATATCAAGATTCTGCAAATGAAAAATGCTCTTCAGTCCCCAGTCTATATTCAACGAAGTATGTGAGCATGGTGGCACCTTAGGGGAACATGCATTGAAAAGTCAAGGAACTTTTCTGTTGGCATCTGCTTGTTTTGTGAAAAACAAAATATTTTTTCCCTAATTATTTTAGAGGAGCAGTCAGATTCTCGCTTAGTCTTTTTGTAGATAAAATCATGTACTTTACTTGATGTGTCTGCACTTCGTTGTGTTAGTGATAAAACACTCAGGTTTTGCTAGCCCAAGTTATCCATGCTCTTGTGAAACCCATGTATAAAATAATTTGAGCAAGTCCAAATGCATATCTCATTTTAGTATACAGACATCAGAAATTTATTATAAAGCTCTCCCCTTCTCTCTTTTGCAGGTAGAAAAAATAACTGGCCACCTCTTCCTGAGAATTTTCCAGTAGGTCCTTGTTTCTACCAGGACTTTTCTGTAGACATTCCTGTAGAATTTCAGAAGACAGTAAAGATTATGTACTATTTGTGGATGTGTAAGTATTTTTTTTTAAAAGAAAAAGTGCCTATTTAATCTTGATACATACCTGCTATTTTGGCTTTTGCATCATCTGTAATGAGAAATCCAGAGGTCAAGTGTTGGAAGTGAAGTCTTCTTGTTAGCTTCAACTTCAAAAGCATTGAATCTTTCATAAAAACTTCCACAGAAAAAAAGGAGGAAGATTATCCTAAGGCAGTTTGGTTTAACTATCTCTGTTGTTATAAAATGAGCTTTGACCGTTTATAGACTTTTTTAAAGCTGGGTTATGTATTAAGAAATATAGTTCACAATCAGTATTAATAGACTTGTGAGCCTAAGACTTTTCCATTTGCTTTAATGTACATAGCTTTATGTAGTTTAATGTAGTTTACAGAGGAGACATAGTATCATTTTGTTCTATTTTAAAAAGTTCTATAAATTAACTGAAATAACAGCCCATGTTAAAATGATCCTTTGTACATCAAAATTACTCTGCACCGCCTTTGTGGCATTAATTTTGCCTTCACTCAGGTGCTGTGTTTTGCCCAGGGAAATCCTGAGGAACCAAATGTACAAGTACCCAAACATTTGTTTCTTCTGCCTTCTCTAGTGTGACGAGAGCCAAGACTGAGGAAATGCTGAAGATTTAGGTTCTCTGATGCCTTTAATACATTTTTAGCATACAAAAGGACTGTGGATTTCAGAACTTTTCTGGTTTTTTGTGATTTAGTTAGCAAATCTCTATAATTTTACCAGTTAATCTGGAAATCTTACTACTGTGATTGAATCATGTAATTGAAATACATAGAATGAGCAGTCAGCATAGAATCAATTCCACTTCATCATAATCCACAGCTTTCTATATTAATTACTAGGTTATTAATATTCAAATAAGCAACTAAATCCACAGTAGGATGTGTTACTCTCATAAGTAAGACAGACATTTAAGATTCATATGAAGTCTAAGATCAAGTACTCCAGAATCTTAGTGTAGTTACTAGTTCTGGGCATTTGCAGGAGTGAATTCTGAAAGTGCTGTATGTTTCAAACACAAGGTAAAGTTGCACAGTGAAAATAGGAATATTAATACTGTTTTTCTTGTTCCTTCTTATCACAATAAATAAAGGAAGAAGCAGTGATACAGTATTTCATATAGTATACTTTCATACTGACATGACAGATTTTCCTCTAGGTAGAATGAGGAGACCAAGTCCTCTTGCTCTTTTTATGCCTGTTTCTTCTTTATCTTACTACCCTGATTTAGGGATTACAGAGGAAAGGAGAGGAAGAAGAAGGGGAGGGAGAGGTAAGGGCAGGGAAGGGGAAGGAAGGGAAGGGAAAAGGAAAGGGCGTGAGTATGATTATAATAAAGGAAAAGAAAGACAAAATCTATTTCAGGCTTTAAAAATTCCAAAGATTTAGTACAGAACTCTGTCCCTTAGGGCTCACTGTTGAATTATATCTACATGGTTTGGCTCATTTTTTGTTAAGAGTGGCTGTGCCTCCTCAATGGGGAGGTACTTACTACCATAGCAAACCATCCAGCTTCTGCTAGCTGCTCTACCTTACATTTTATTTCCTCTTCCAGAACTTCCTGGGTCTTGTAAAGTCTGGGGGCTCTGTGAACATAAACACATTTGTATAAATCTAGTTCCGCATGCTCAGCAATTTGTAAAGTAGGTTTCCTCTTCCTTTTTAGTAGTCCTCAAAACAAACCTTTCTGTTTCAGTTTCCAGTGTGTTTCTGTGGTTAGTAGCATTTTTTATATCCTTAGTATTGGTCCTTATTTATCTGAGAAAATACTGTTACCTGTTTCAGATCTATATGCTCCTCGGTATGTGAGAAAACATCTCTTTTTTTTTTTTCTTTCAACTGAGTGTTCCAGTGTAGTTTTTGTCAACTACAGCAGTCAGTTAGCAGTGGCTTCTGGCAGCTGCCAGTAGAGCTCCTTTATTCTGTCTTTTGTGACTGGTGCTGTTTCCGAGCCTTGCAGGTAGAACACCAATTTTCCTGGCTCTTTAGCTTGGAGCACTACTTTTTATATCTTTCTGCCTTGTTGAGAGTGAAATGTCCCATGTCTCTTGAGCTATATCTAACACCAGAAATATTTTGGCTCAAAAGCCTGTGTTTTCCAGCTACTTTCCCCACAGGCTGATAGCATGTGCAAAACTAATAGGACTGATTTTCAAAGCATATTTCTTACTTGAAGTTACCAACCAAAGAGCTGCTTAATCTCAAGGAAAGCTTTTGTGGTGTTTGGGTTTGTTACTTTATATCAGTTGTGAATGTTTCAATTTTCTGTGAACAAAACTTCTAAAGGTTTTCCAAGACCTCCTGTTCGAAAAATTAGACCCTAAAGTGCCAACCTGTCTGGTATTTTTTCTGTTTAGGAGAGTTTAATCTCATCCATCCTTCTGTCTGAGGATACCATCAATAGTACACATATCAGTCTGTATTGATGTTGTTCTGCCTGTTCCTGGGAACCTCTGAGGATGGACACTTCATAAACTCTCTCTGAGGCTGTTGTAGTTTGTTGTCTTTTATGATTAGAAGATGTTTCCAAGTGTGTAATTTAATTCTCCCTTCCTGTGATTGATCTTCCCTGTTCAGTCCTCTGTTGTTATGGAGAACACATTTATCCCTATTAGCCATCTTCTTTTGGCTAAATTAGCATAGTTACTCAGCCTTTCTTTGTAGGTTATGTTATCTAGAGGTCTGATTGTTTGGTTGCTGCCTTACAGATTTGCTGCTTGTTCCACTCTGTATTACTCTGGTGCTTTTTAGTGTGTAACGTTAAGAATTCTGAAATCTCTCAGTTGGACTGCATCCGGTATTTTAGCTGAACTGATAATGTGTAGAGGAAAAAACCCAACAAACCTTCACATTTTTGGTAGCATGTCCTTCTGTGATGATTTAATTCTCTTTTAGAATATATTTTTTCTTATGGAAAATAATTCTGCCATTTGTAAGGCATGTTTGCACATGTCTCCCTCTCTCCAAAGGAAGCACAACACACAAGGAACAGAAGCCTAAACTACATTTGAAGCCACTCTGTGCTTTAGGGTTGTGTGTGATCAGACACTAGCTTTGTCCTCACTTGTCAGGGTGCCTTGTGGCTTCAAAACCCTCTCTTCTCTAGGCATCCCATTCCCTTGAGGTCTTTATCTACATTTCACTGTCAGACATTAATGGGTGATAAAGTATAGTTAATTAAGACAGGAAATGTGTATATCTAAGTAGGATTCTTCTGTACAAGGAAGTTTACACTAATAAAAATAAAGTTGAGTCACAGAATTTATTAAACTAACGTAATTTGCCAATGTTCACTTATGGCATGAGTGCTTCTTTTTTCTTGTTTTTTAAATGTCAGTTCTTTCCACAGCTAAACCAGGAGAAGGCTTTCTTAGATGATTTTGCATTGTGTACTGTGTTGGTGTAGCTCTGGAGTTAAGTGTCATACAGACACTGCATGTTGCAGATTTCTGCCAAGGCTTTAGGTCATTTCAGCCCCAGGGTGGTCATTACCTTATAATAACGTAGATTGTGGTTTAATTTGAAGAAGGAAATAGGTTCAAGATACTTAAAACCATTACCCTGAAGATAAAAACACCTATCTGTTCATACAACAGCAAGGTCTGTCTATCTAGGTCACTTAGTGAAGGTGCTGGCTCAGAGAACAAATTACACCTTTTTGTAGCTTGCAGCAGTCGGAGAGAAGAGTGAGTGGAGCCGAGGGAGACTTGCCAGTGAACTCCCATGTTTTCAAAGCTAGCTAATACTTGGCGTTTTTTGCAGCTGAGATTCTCTGTGACAGCAGTGAAGCAGACCCCTCTGTTGTTTGTGTTATTGTGGTACCTCAGTAGTGGGTGTGATGTTTCAACTGTCTTCTGCACTCTTGTAAAACTTGTTCTGTTATTGTAATTGCAGTTACCAAAAAAAAAGTAGTTATTTCAGAAAGTTCAAACTCCATCAGAATGTGGATGTTTCTATTAATCTAGGGTGTCTCCCTGTTTTCCAGTACTGACTAGAAAAAGAGATACCACTTGGTAAGCATTCTCATGCTTATCAAAGGCAGGAAGGATTTGTACCCTTTGTTGTACTTTCTGAGACATAGACGAATTCTGAGATGAGTTACTTAGTAAAGATATGTAGATGCATTAAGGGCTTTTTTTTAAAAAGTACCAAGTTTTCTGTTTCTGGTGACTCTTAGGGGGAAATATGGTATGTCTGAGAGAAACCTTTTGAGTTTCATCAGCCTTTCGTGCAATGATGTAAGCATTTTACTTTAAGATTTTTTTCCCCACTAAGTTGATTTAGGGCTTATTTAAGTACTTTCCAAGCCCTTAGCGAACAGTTTAAGGAGACTTCCTTTACAGAATCCTTATTGTCTTACCAGTTCTTCTATTAACCCTGCCTTCCAGTAGAATGACTAAAATGTTTCTCTTAATTTAAATTAAAAAATCGCTGCTGCAAGGAGCAGTCTGTGCACTCTCAGTTGCAAATACTCGACACAAGGACAGAAACTGTCCTCTGAGGCAGCAAAATCACTCCCCACTCACTGGTTATTACCGAACAAAGACAGAAATTCACGTTCATCTTTCACATCTGGCAGAACTAACGGCTGTGCCTGATAGTGTGGAGGTACTAGTTGTAATGTTTCTTAATAGTGCTGTAACTTTTCCTGATAACTAAATATATTTAAAATAAACTGTGAAGTCATAATGCCAGTGCACTTAAAGACCAGTGTTACATGAAATACTTGAATATCCAGTATTAAAGCATCTAGAAGAGCATCTTGCAGATCTTGTTCTACTCAGATATGTTTTGACTAAGTGGGTTTTTTTGCTGTATTACATGGAAGAGAGTGAGCTTTTTGTTGGAAGATTACTTTTTTTTACACTTTCATTTTCAAATTAGAATGTGTACAGTGCTAAATTTATGATGCGTTTTATATCACGCCTTCTCTCAAAAAATACTCAATAGTCTGTTATATATCTGTATTCAGTTATTACAGTAGAAAAAGTACCAATTACTGCAGCTGTAGAAACCTATTTTTTTCATGTTTTTATGACAGGAATTCTTCTCCTTCACCATATGCCTGATAGTACTTGAATTTTTCTGTTCAGTATTTCCACTTGTGAATACAGAATCAGAAAAAGATAAAAATCAGCTTATTGCTGAGGGTATTGAGAGGGTATTGCTTTACTGTCAGCATGCTGATGATTTGTTTAAAATTGCTCAGTGTGGGTATTACTTTAATAGTTGTAATAATTTATTGTATAAACATAACTTAATTAAGATTATTTTGCTTTTGCTCCTACAGTCCATACAGTGACACTGTTTCTTAATATCTTTGGATGTTTGGCCTGGTTTTACGTTGATGCTACGCGAGGGGTTGATTTTGGATTGAGTATTCTCTGGTTCTTGCTTTTTACCCCTTGTTCTTTTGTCTGCTGGTACAGACCACTTTATGGAGCTTTCAGGTAACAACTTCAGCTTGACTTAGGATATGTAAAAACTTGTCGAAATGCATTAACGTTCCAGAATTTGCTTGATTATCATTATGATAATCCTTTAATATGCTTCCATTAGAAACAAGTAGTGTGTATGCCATTGATTCATTTTTTTGTATTTGAAACAGAGATGGCAATAGTTAGGAAAATCGTGGACTGTCCTCTAAAGTATTTGTTGCTTCTGCCACTGAAAAAATATTTGTAGCACATATTTAACTTTGTATTGGGCTGATAAGAATTTTAAGGAAAATTCTCATTAAATCTATACCTCTTCATACCAACAATATGAGTAGGTTATTGGTTAAGTGTGTCTTAAATTTTTGGCTTCCTGAATTAATTTAATAAAACTCTACACTTAAAAATCTTACATTGTTACGTGACTTACAGTGTCTGTAATTGAAGTAGAATTAAATTCTTAGAAGTGAGTAGAGCTGGTATATAGTAATCAAAGTAGTATTTTTCCTAGCTTTTAGCAAACTCTTCAGACTTCACAAGCGTGAGGTGGGTAGCTTTGTGTTTAAGAACAGAATGTTAGTTTTCAAGAGAAATGGAGCTTTTTTTGTTGGGTGCCATATCAGCATGTAGAGATTCTAAACCCTGTTCTCCTACTGTATTTCTTGAGATTTCTTTTTACTTCCCCCCAGACCCCGAAATTGCAGTTAAGCATAAAGTAGACTAAATGAGATGTTTCCTTTTGCTAACTAAGGAGGTAGTGCTGTACCCACACATCTTTGAGGAATCATGTAGTTTAACTTGGGTTTGCTTTTTAGTAAATCCATAGCTTTTCTTGGTGAATGTTGATGGTTTGGAAAAGTACTACTTGCATATTCGGCTTTCAGTCGCTCAGATGAAAATGAAGTACTTAAATGAACTGAATTGGTTGAATAAATGGATACGAAGAAACTCCCTTCTGCAGGAAGAGCTATTAATGGCAAAATCTGGTTCTGTGACTTAACTAAGTGATTTATGCTTCCTTTAGAACTCTGGTAGCAAGCATATCATATGATAAATATGATCATTTGTTTTGCTGATTTGAGGTCTTTGTTGAGATTTTGCCTGTACTTTTTTGGGTGTTTTTTTCCTTTTTTTCCCCACTTTCAGTCTTCATCAGGCTGGCATTTTAGTAATTTGAACAACAAACCCATTTGGTATATTTAAATTGCCTTTAAGCAACAGCTGCTTCAGCATTCTGGTCTGCACTGTGTTTCGGTAATTCCAATTAGGTTTTATTTCCTTTTACAAGTACAGTACTTTCTTCCCATCCTGCCAGCACTGTGAACTCGGGTCTGAAAGTGAAGCAGAATTCTGTTCTTCATGCATTGTAGCAAAACTTCCATGTTCAGTCTAAGAAGCCCTGCTGTGTGCTGAACAGAATGCTAAGGAATTGTATCCTCCTGCTAGTCTCACCTCTGCTGGAGGTGCAGGTGGCAAAAACACTACGTTAAGGAAGGAGCAGCAGCTCTTCTAAATAAATACTCTACAAACCCACAGAGTTACTGGTACTTCAAGTTACTGTCAATAAATGAAAGTACTTTTCCTCTAGTTAGTGCATAAAAACATCTAGATTAATACTACAGTATTTGCAAAAAGTCATTGATTTCCTGGCTGCTTTAATCTTTCTCCCCCTCTCTTTCAGGAGTGACAGTTCATTCAGGTTCTTTGTGTTCTTCTTTGTATATATCTGTCAGTTTGCTGTACATGTACTTCAAGCTGCAGGATTTCAAAGATGGGGAAACTGGTGAGTATTTTGTTTGCTGTACCATCGTACTGACTGTACAAACACTCCTATTTGATACAGCAATTGCAATACTGTCTGTGTTTTTTTTCTCAAAAGTATCTTCTTTTCACTGGAGTTTTTATATTTAGCAAAAAACATGTTTTGACTTCTCTTAACTAGGAGAGGTGAGCAAAATGTATCCCAAGATTTTTTTGCCATTTGGCTGGTGAAAATTCTGTCCTTCTACGTAAAGCACTTTGAACTATTCTTTCATACATTACCTCCTGTTTTGTTGGTGTGTGGAGATGTTACTTGCTCTATATTTAAGATAAAGACATAAGCAAAACATAGAGAAAATTAGAATTATTTAGACAGTATAATATGCAGTTTGCATATTATTTTTGTATCATTATTTAGTTTTAGTTGCAGTAACATGCTTACTACATCCTAAGGAAATTTGTGGCCAAAATTTGAAGAATGTGACACCAGTGTATTCAGGTGAATAGATACTATTTGAAAACCTCCTTTGTTTGAGTCAGCTCCTTATTCTGTAATAGTTGACTTTTCTTTTTGATGCTGGTAAGTATATAAGCCTTTATATCCATTTTATTTGAGTCCTTGAGGTCTAATATTTAGGCTTTGCAAGGAAAAGCTACTGAGAATCGGTCACAGTCCTTGGGGAAAAAGCACAAGAAGCTGGAATTAACTTAAAAGCGTGATTGTAGTGACCTTCTCTCCGAGCTGATAGCATGGAGAGCTGTGACTGGCCTCACTCTAACTGCGTAATGACATTCTCTGCATCAGCACCTTTTGATACTGATGTCCAAACATAGGTAAGGCAGACAGAACAGCATTGCTTTAGAGCTGCAGTGTAAAGAAAGGCCCTGTTTTATGACTTTTGCTCTCAAACCTAGTATTTTGCTTTTTTGTAGATACATGGATTGACATTAACAAAACAAAAAGGTATTTTAGAGGGTCAACTCTCCCAAGTATGTGGACTGTGCTGTTAAGTATACTTGGGGAAGAGGTATGAAAAGTAGCCAGATCATCAGAAGATGCCAATTACAGTTTGCATTTTGGAGTTTTTGCTAGAGTCTAGTTGATGCAGGGGATATCAAAGCAATTAAAAACACGTAGAGGAGAGTTGTAAGGTTGATTGGGTTTCCACAATTTTTTTCGTCTTCTTCCATGAAAGAATCTTTTCCATCTTCATGCTTTATTTTTCTTAGGGCAATGTGCTTTTTGTGGTTTCAGAGTTGATACTGTATTTTTCTGTTGGTGTGTCTGTTTTGAAGAATAGGGAAATGTTTGAAGTAGATAGCAATAGAGCAATCATTTCTATTAGTTATGCTACCTTCTTCAAAAAAATCATGGTATTAACCTCAATTGAGAAAGGATCACTGTGTGGATACAATTAAATGAGTCTTCCCACACAGAAGCTGTCTCTGTGTGTGGCATGCTTATGTTTTATATTTAAAGAAGTTAGAAGCTCAAGGATAATCATCTCTACTACTTCTTTTTTTTTCCTTTTTTTTTTTTTTTGTTTTCATTGCATGCATTGGGAAAAATGGAAACTTAAGCTCTGAATGCTTATTGTAGGGACAAAATGGGCTTATGTAAATTCCCACGACTTTTTTCATCAAAAATTCTCAAAGTTGATCAGAACCAGGAGGTTATAAAGCTTCCCTTGATGCGTATAGCTGTGGTTGAATGGTTCATGTGCTGTGCTAGCAAAACTTGTCCTTTATTTTTCTTCAGTGGGTGGATTTCATCTCTTACTGGTCTTAACAAGAGTATTCCTGTTGGCATTATGATGATAATCATAGCTGCACTCTTCACAGCATCTGCTGTTATCTCATTAGTTATGTTTAAAAAGGTAAGTTTCATATTATTCCCCTCTTCTGTTAGATAAACCTGATCTGGATTTTGGTTTCATGCTTGAGAGAGGTACTTTCTCACAAGCAGTGGGAATTCAGTTCTATTCTTGGGAGTGTGCCTTACCTATGGACCCCTGTACTTTGCTTACAATGCTGTGGAGTTATAAAATGCTGTTTTTACAGTGCACTTACTTTCTGCATCCTAAAATGGGGAAGGGTAGCTCTGGGTAAGAGAAATTGGGAGGTGAGACCACCATGAAAGGGCAGGTGATGAATGCAGGGGATGCCATGATTGTACCTGTAGATGCCAGGTGGTAATTTTCAAATCTGTGGTGATTCATCAGGAAGGAGTGAAGTGTGATTCAGGTGATTGCTAAGTTTCAGCTCTTACCAAATCATCCTCATTAAAATCAATAGAAGAGGGAGAAATGTTAAAATAATAGAAGCAGAGAAACTCCTCCTTTTCTGAGGAGTTTGTTTCTCTGCTTCTATTATTTTAACATTCTGTTGTCAGCTAATGATTGTGTAGCATGAAAGCCCAGAGAAAGATGCTTTTTCACCTTTTTCACCTTCCTTCCTTTTTATGCATTTCCATCCAGAAGAAGTAAACTTAGATGCTCATGTGCTATTAAGTTTTTGGTGTTGTTTGGAGAAATTGTAACTCAAAATGACAAAATGTAACTGAAAATTCTGCTGACCACCTGCTGTCAGTTCTAGTTCAACCTCAGTTGCAGTCAGACTTACAGCTTTTCATGTACCCAAACTCTTACAGACTGCTCACAGTCAGGTAGAAATTTTAAGCACTGCCTGAAGGTGTCCCTTCTCCTGATTTGTTTCTTTCCTGCATAAGTAGTTGGGTACAGGAGAAGGAAACAAGCAATGAAAATGTACCGTGGAGCATAGCATTTATTATTTTCTTTTACACTTTTCCTACCACACGGATCTGGATGCTTTTCAAAACCCTTCACACTCTGGTGTGACCTGATGTATATTTATGGGTGAGAAACACTCAGATTTATAATGACGAAAAATGTTAACAACATCAGATTTCCTGCTACACTTTAATGAAATGTCTTTGCAATGTTACTTGACAACTTTACTGTGATGGGATTGAAAATCAGTCAGAAATAGAGTTTAAATTTTAGTTTTAATAGTTGGGAAATTGGAAGCTACTCAGGAATAATTTTTTCTGTTGTACTAGCGTTCATACACTTATTCTTTTCAAGTCATATTGTTTAATACTTCTGCTTATTATGCAGAGCTGTTGGTCATCACACTAGTTTATAGATACCTATCTGCATTATTACGGTATTTTATACTTTCTGTTATTCAGTCACAGCTTAGGTTGTTTTTGTAACCATTTCAGTCAGAGAAACGAGACTGTTTCTAAAAATTAATCTAGAAAAAAGTTGTACAAAATGTTACTGGCACAGTGGATTCAAACCTACCTTTTTGGCTTTGTCTCCTGCGGGGTTCCTTTACCACGCAGGCTGACTGGCTGTCTGAAAGAGCGTGACAGGCTGTGTACAGACTGAGAGGGGAGCCAAGCTGTGAGCCCTGCGTTGGGCTGAGCGCGCAGCCCAGGTGTGCAGTGAAGTCAGGTGTCAGTAGTAAAGACTCGTGAGACCCCTCTGAACCCCCTCGCGTTTGAGACTGTGCTGTTGGTTTACTGAGAGGCGGAAGGCTCATCATCCCCTGTGACTGCTCTTCCACCCCCAGGTGCATGGGCTGTACC
The DNA here is from genome assembly GCA_027925045.1 of Hypotaenidia okinawae. Taxonomy (NCBI): domain Eukaryota; kingdom Metazoa; phylum Chordata; class Aves; order Gruiformes; family Rallidae; genus Hypotaenidia; species Hypotaenidia okinawae. The sequence continues at coordinate 28,915,616 of BSDF01000005.1, read as the reverse complement.
GCACCACTGGCGCCAGCTTCGAGAAGGCGCAGCAGGAATTCGCGACAGGAGTGATGTCCAACAAAACCGTACAGACTGCCGCAGCCAACGCCGCCTCGACAGCCGCCACCAGCGCCGCGCAGAGCGCCTTCAAGGGCAGCCGCATGTAGGGGAACGCAGCAGGTCGTCGCGGTTCCCTTCGATTCTACTTTGTTTTGCAGTCACTTCTTTTAGTCCCTAAAAGCCTAGATCAGAATCCACACAGCATGTTTGTCTCTTCTGCAGCTGTGCATGGGTAAAATGGGAAATGTTTGGTTTGTGAGAAATGTAATTTATTTTAAAAAGATAACCATCTGTTGCCCTTCTTTAAGGTCTTGCATTCTAGAATGTAAAGCCTTCGATATTTTATGGAGGATAAATAATTTCAACAATTGGCCTGAGAATAAATCGTGGTATATAATGCTAAAATAAGCGTATTAAGTATATGGAAGGGTTCTTTAGTGGTTCACTCTGTTGTGATTTTTTTTAAACTTCAGGAAAGCACTTTGGATCAATTACTTTTATTTGTAAGAACTGTTTTCCCTGTTTCTACTGTAAGAAGTGGGGTAGCCTGGGAGATGTAGAAAGTTAGGTTTGGCTTTTGCTATTTCAGCAGCTGTTGGAGGACAAATACAAGTAGGGTAGGTATTATAAATTCTTTTCTTGGGTCTTTTTTTTAGGATAAGTCTTTTGATATAAACCTGTAAGTTTGCATGAATACTGTTGAGTTACCTGATCTTGTTTAAATAGCATTTTGGTCCCGAATTTACCTGCACCACTTTATAGCGTTTGTTTGTATCTTACTTTCATGGAGGATTCTTTACCGGTGGGAAAGGACTGTGGTGCACATACATTCTCTGTAACAGAATGTGTAATGCAGCACACAGTTTAAGGGAGGTTGACCGGTGATTTCAATCACAGAGGTAAATGATTATATATTTGCTATTTTTAATTGCAGTATTCATGTATTGGGGTGATAATTTTGCTGGAAAAGAAACCAATATTGACTTTTAGAACACTAGTGTCTTGCCCTTTTCCCCTCTTCTAAGTGCAGTGGTATTTTTGTTGTATTTGGAAATTTTTGGTTTGTTTGGTTTATTTAGGTGTAGATTTGTGTTTTAACAGTGGTACTAAACCTTTAGTGTAGTCAGTCACTCTGTTTACTGCTTGTCCAAAAACCTACATATACAGTATTTAATTTTCTAACAGGAATATCGTCTAAAACTAAGATTTTTTAAGCAATGGCATTTAACAGATACTTGAACTCATTTTAACATTAACTCAGACATCTCTATGATGTGATTTATGCTGGGGATAAAAAAGCTTTTAAACTATTTTTAGTTGTAAAAGTGGTAAGTCTTCATCTTTAACAAAGTTTAATTTTAACTCCTTGAACTGGAGACCTAAGAGTTTAAATCAGTGCGTTGGCACTGAGCGATCCATAATGGCACATACCGTCATAGTGTTCCAGAATGTAATCAGGTCTTTGTACAATGTCATGTTTCTCTCCTTGGAAGACTTTATATTCTTGGGTTGCCTCATGAGTATTGTGCACGACACTTGGGCTGTTTCCTTCTAACTTCACAAAATGAAAGTGGGAAGGACCAAGATCCCACACACAGCCTGTACAAGTATACGCCGTAGCTGAAATGAGTTCAGTCCTTAAGGTGAGTCGCCTGCAGTTGAGGTAGAATAAAATTCTGAGGCCCCTCCGTGCTGTGAACGTGGACTGCCTTTCATAGATTCTTTTTCACTACACCATATTCATAGTAACAGAAGAACATTATGAAAAATAAAACCCCTAGCTTAATCCCTGGGGGTCAGTATGGTACTGTTAGCATGAAGTCCATATTAGTCTCCTTTCTTTTGCTAATTTATTTAAATCCAACTTGAATTTGGATGAGTGCCGTAGTTTCAACTATGCTGAAGTTAATATTAATGAGTATACTTGCTTCTAAATGTTCTCTGCGTCACAAAGTTAAAAGCAATTCAAATATTCTGTGTAATAGAGGCTCTAAAATTTATACTAGTGGACACGCTAGCGTTGGACTTAAATTTGTGTGGAATGTTAAATTAGCTTTCCAGACAAACGCCACCATTTTTAGTTGGAATCAGTATCACCCATCTAGCGGCTGTATATCAAGATTGTTCTTTTCATAATCTTTTAAACGTAACTTCAGGGCTGTATCCAGGAACTCGAATTACAAATTACTTTTAAATCTAAATTTTAGCAGTTCTCTTGCTATCTCTTGGATAGGAATCCCAGGGACATCATCCTTGTGATTTAAGTTAAGTTGAAGATTGCATAGAAACACACATTACTAGAATATATTATGGGGGAAAAAATAATATTAGGGATAAAACCTGAATGTGGCAGGTACATTCTTTTCCCCCCAACTGTTTAAAGGCTCTTTGAGAAAACACACTTAATATTCTATGTACAGGGAGCGTTGATTTGTAATGTCATGGTTTGAGTGTATGGATTTAAACCTCCTAAGTGAAATTCAAGGTTCGGTTACATGTGAATTGTTTGAGCCGGAAATCTCTGACACTTTGTGATCCAGAAGCAAGAGAGAAGTTTGAGTTTAGCTCTGACAAGAGAAGGGTGATATTTGTTGGAAGTATTTTGTACCTGACGAAAATAGATTTTACAGTCTCTTATTAATTAGAGTATGATGCCCACTTAAGCTGTCATTTTGTAGTATTGTGGCAAATCGAGTGTGAAGTTTAAACACTGGAATGTCAGTAGTCATTGATCTGTAATTGAGGAGTTGGTTTTATTTATCTGAGGGATGTTTGTATATTTTGTAAATTACTAACAATGCTCTGCCATCCTGGTGAATGTCACGGTTCTGTACAAATGCACTTCTGTCCCTCTGTTGCATGTCTAAGTAGTTCAGCGGTTTTGTATATTTATTGTATTAACATGGTGTCATAGAATAAAAAAAGACTTTTTTCCTGGATGTTTGCTCTGTACAGTTTTGACCAATATAGAGATTTTTCTTCAAATGGTCAGGATAACGTGCAGGGCAGCTGATCTGTGTACAAGTCTCAGTTGTTTTTTATTATTACATATGAAAATGCTGTAATTCTGCTGAAATGGGGATACAAAATGTCCACTATCAAAATAATACATTGGGACACTGGCAGTTAGCCAACCGAACTGTTACGCAGAGAATTCTGAAACGCTTGTAGCCCACCTTGTGCTGTAACCTTAGGAGGGTTAAAATCTAAACATGTTCTGTCATACCTGGATGAAGCTCTACAGGTCTTAAGTGAATCCTGAAACACTGTTGGAAGTAAAACGAAGTTGCTGACAACAGCATTGCTTTGGTAGTGTTTATTTTCCTAATTTTCCACTCTTCCTCCCCCTTTCTTCTCCTTTTTTTTTTTTCCTTCCCCAGGCACTGCCAGAGTGTTGATTTTTGTCCCTGTAGTAACGCCTGCTCTCGAGTACTGGATTCTCTTTGAAGGGCAAGAAGACTTCATCTCAGCAATGGGGATGTAGTTACATTTGCAACCACACAGTACAGAGCACAGTGTGCTGAGATACAGGCGGGGTTATTCTGGGAGTGAGCAGGCGTGGCGCATGCAGGCATCATTTAGTAGGGAAACTTGTCATCATCATGGTCCGTTTCTTCGTAACTTGCAGCCCTGGGACGCCGTGACAGTGGGCAAAGGAGCCGGCGCTGTGCTTCCCGTGAGCAGCACGCGCGGGGCTGCGCAGCAGCACCCAGGCGCGTGGCGTGATGAGGATCACCGCAGTTTCAGTGACGCTTCCCCTGGCTGGCAGGGGCTAGCCTTTCTGAGGGAGGTGTGAGCACGACGGTGGGAAGGCACATACAGGCAGAGACGACAGCGCGCAGAGAAGAGAACTGTGACGGGAAGTGCTCACTGATACTTCTGGGAGGGTATTTAAGGGGCAAGGCGCGCACGCAGAGCCGTCTGGTTATGAATCAGAAGTAACACACAGGGGATCAGATAATTCAAACAGATGTGTTAGGTTTCACCTGGCTGCATTAAAGTTTGTAAGCATTAATTTGTACTACAATTAATTTCTCCTACAGATTAATTTCATGTCTGAAAGTAGCTTTTATTCTTGTCAGTAGAAAAAATCAGGCAGACTTGCAAAGGAAAACTTACCTCAGCAGCAGAATGCTAATACAGCTTTTTTGGTAGGTTTAAACTAAATAATGTCGCACACTGGGTGAAGGAGAGCAAAGCATCATCAATGGGAAGTATGACAGGTGGAGTTCACCGCCGTGTGTTGTGTTCAGGAAAAACATAAATCAGTTGTCCAGCTGCTTGGTGGGTGCAGGTAAAACTCATCTGAAACGGGCGTTTTGCTGGGTGGATAGCGACTGCACCAAACAGCAGTGCTTCTAATTCATTTATCTTCTCTCAATACACTTGGTGCTGCGCTGTGACTCAGTAATCTCTGTATGTTTGCAAATACATCTCATTTTTTTATATATCTCTGTTTGATGATGAAGTTGGAGGCTGTCTGCTTGGAACAGGCAGCGTGCTTGGAACAGGGCAAATGTAGGCCTGGAGAACCGTTACCTGTGGCCAGTCGCTCGGCCTTTCTGCTTTACTTAACGTGAATGCCTTGAGCTGGGCTGAATATCCAGGCTGTCGTGTGGGCCAGTTTACAAACCAGCTGCCTGGGACCACTGGTGTCTCTGTGGCGTCTCCCACTCGGCTGCTGCTTCAGCTGCAGGTGGATTTCAGTGCTTACGGCCTACTGAGGCAGCCATACCCATCAGAGCTGTAGTTGTTTGCATGCATGACAGAGCACATCTTGCTGTTCACAGCCTGGGCCGTGTTCTTTGCTGTTAAACTCGAGTTTTAGAGAACAGGGTGAGATGTGCCTGTGTGGGCAGTGCAGGAGCGATACTTCAGCCAAGGTCAGACAGCAGTTGGAATAGTGTGATTCAATCTTGGATTATTTTTTTTTTTACCTTCCTCAGCTGGACCAGATTCCCGACCTCACTAAATCCGAGTGATACCTAAAGCTGGCTAGGGCACTGATTCCTACAGCATCAGACTTTCACCCACATGATACTACTGCAAATCAAATAAACAGCATCTCTTTGAAAACAAGTTTTCAGTGAGGCATGGGAGCACAACATCGTCTTCACAGTCGTGTCCCTCTGCCAGTAGCAACACACGCTCACTTTCTCATTGCATCACCTCTCTAAACTGAGCTGGAGCATGAGGAAGGGGTTACTGGCATAGGGAAATCTGAAATAACCCATGCAGTTAGGAGAACTCTCTGCTCCCTATTGCCAACTCCATTGACCTTACTGAGAAAGGGAGGTAGTGCTTTTACCTATAAAAAGCGGTACTTTATTTTTCTTTTTCCCAGCAGTATTTGGTATTCATAAAGTTACTCCCACGTCTGTACCTGCTTTGAAACATGTGAGATGACCAATGTGGGGCTGCACTGGGTAGCGCTGATCACAAAACTTCTTCAGGACTGTAGATTTTGAAATGTTCCAAATTTTGACCAAAAGCTACTTCGTCAGATTTAAGAGGCTGTTAGACGTTAAATCAAATTTAAGTGCAGTTAATTGTATGTAAATTTAATACAAGTGCACTGTAGGAACTATGAGACCAAAGCAATGTCCCGACTTCTCTTTCGTCTGCTCCTAGTTCTGTCACAAATAAGCTTGGAGACGTGTACGTCACCTCCCTCTTGTGTTTGCTAGTCAGAGGTGGGACATGAACCACACCATGCCACACACCATTTAAAGCCTGTGTGGTTCAGCCATGCTGGTTTGTAGCCTTCACTGCCCCTTCAGCGGGGAACTGCAGTGCTTCAGCTGTACAATAAGAAACAGTGGTCAGGCATACATTCAGTTACAAAGTTTCCTTAATGCAACTGTATCACATATAGCTACAGTTTCCGATCACATCCTTGTTGATCACTGAGTGGTGATAATTGCTAAATTGGGATGGGTATCATCTGAAACACAAGGTCAGAGGGCTGGGATCTCAAATGCTGCTACAGCTACAATTCAGCTACCCTCAACGTGTCCGATGTGTTTGAATTAAGGTAGTCACACTCCTGTTACAAGTTTGAAAACTCACATTTTAATTGAAATTTAGATTAAAAATAACACATCAGGTACATCATTCATGCTAACAAATGTACATAGTGGTGACTCAGGAACAGAAAAATAGTACCACAAATAAACCATGGCTCAAAATCTACTCTAGCCAGTTTCCCACAGCCGCTCTTTATACACAAAGCAGCTGCGGTGTGTATGTTGCTGCCACGCTCCTCCTGTCAGCTCCTCAGGTGGACACCAGTGCCCACTGCTTTCAAGGAAGCCTTGAGCTCCTCTCCATTTTCCAGTAGGATGTGAGATACTCTGGTGCGGGATAACAATGCAAAATGGAAATAATTTGGCTGAAAAATAGTAACTCAGAATTCTGGGAACTTTATTGAGTAAGACAGACATAAAAAGCAGTACAGACAACCCAGAAATAGCTCGACAGTGATGTTTTCTGCAGTGCCACATCATAAATACAGCACGTCAAGAAGCCTCGCTGAGCCTCTTCAGCTTCTAGATTGTGCATTGTCAGAGATGGACACAGCTTCACATGGAACTGTCTGTGTTGTATCAGTCTGAGTACTTTTTGTTAAATGTCTAAGCTGCTGTTGTATTAATCTTCAAAATCAGCCGTTCTATTGCATCATTCGATGCTCTAGTTTGTCCACACCACCAAAACTCCAGCCACATCTTCCCTGGGACGTCCCTTTTCAAATACCTTGTTTAAAAACAAAAACTAAGAAAAATCCCCCAAAGAACAAAACCCATTCCTGGTATTGCACATCTCACACAAGTTTGTGTATATATATATATATATATATATTTAAATATGCTAAATTTTTTTAAAAAAAGGTCTATGGCACTTTATAGAATATAAGTTTACAAAGTTGATCAAACCACAGATGTTTGAAGAATTCTTCAATACCACAAAAAGTTAAACTGAAGTAATTGGCACACAGGTTTTAAAGAATCCACAGCAAGTTATTCTAGATCCTACGCAGTGCATGTACGTTAAGCAGTTACGCTCCGCAACCCCCTTGTGACACTAATTAAATTAGCTTTAAGCTCAATTTTTAAAATGTATTTTCTTTTCCCCCTCCAAAATATCTCTGAAAACTACTGCAGAGGTGAACTTCAGGAACAACTGTAAACAGCTGTCAGCTTTAATAAGCATGCCCTACATCTGAAAACCTCATCCAGGAGGAGGAGGAGGGAAAAAGCCTCATAAATCTGCAATATATACCATCTTATCACTTGCTAGAAAAACAGAACCCTGAGAAAAGAAATTCTGATTTTTTTTTTTTGCCTTCTGTATTTCTTCCCAGCCTGTCTTCTATCCGTGCTGCATGATGAACATGGATATTCTTGCAAGTCAGTTGATTACGCTGTTGCAGAGCAAACTGATAGGAGACCAGCGGCAAGCAGAGAAGCGGAATCGTTGTGGTTACAAATGCAAACAAAAGCTAAACATGCCACTGAAAATGCCTCCTTTGTACTTAAAACCCACAGTACTAAAATTCTTATGCATTCCGTAGATCACTGCAGAGGTCGGCTCAGAAGGTAAATGAAGGCTGTAAATGAAGGCTGGTCATCGTTTACCTCTAAGCCAAAGCGGTATATACGCCCTTACACCTTTCAGAAGAAGTGACCCTACTCTGGTGAGACAAGTGCTGGAGCATTTGTCACCCTGATAGGTGACAAGATTTGCTGGCAGTGGTGACCAGGACATCAGACTGCTACCCACCTAAGAAAAATCTGAAATTGTAAATCTGTGCTCTAATTAATTAATTTTTAGCTGATTTATTCTGCTACTCTTGCCCTTCCCAGCCACAGAGCCTGCCAGGGCAGAGCAGGGCTGGTGGTCCAGCCTGGAGCAGCGGGCTCCAGCAGAGGGCTCGGGAGGAGCACCCGAGGGACAAAAGGGCAGGACAGAGGGATGGTGCGAAGCGCCTTCGAAGTGCTGCCCTGAGGGACAAGCCAAGGGCATGCCTGTCTGGCAGCAGGAACGGAGAGAAAAACACTGGTGTGCTGGCTGTAACTCTGATCCCCAGGCGCCACTTCGTGGCGGCAATCCCGGACTGTTAAAGCCGGGCTTTGTGCCGGCAGTTGGCAGAAATGGTTCCAGACTGTGACTCTGGGGCTTTTAAACTAATGGTTTACAGGGAACCTGAATCACCCATTTAAAACGGGAGTACTGTGGCCGTGGGTTGCAGGAGCAGGTGAGTACACAAGGAGAGGCTAGACTAAAACAATGCCTGGTTGTTGCCCAGGGGCTCTAAGGTCACCTCCGTGGCCACGTGGCTGGAAGGTGCATCGGACACAGGCAGGCTGGGAGCTGGGCCTGGCAGGCTCCATGGACGGGCTGAGCTGGAGCCATGTCCGTGCTGCAAAAAGGGGAGCTCCAAAGCTGCGAGGGCTAGTGCTCACCCCTGCTCGAAGCTGGCCCTGGACCTGTGACTGCTGAACAGCTCTTGTGCTGCAAGCGAGCCAAGCAGCGCACTGAGGCTAGCTAGCTACCTGTACAGTAATGATGACAAATAGCTAATGGCACGCTTTCAGGGACTGGCCAGGCATGAACAACAGTCTCTGCTCCGTATTGTTCAGTGAAGTGATGGAGACAACACTCACTGGGTGATGTTAAACTCCATCAAGTCAGGAGTCTAACATTCAGTTAGCATTTCATTAGAACTACTTCTCAGACAAAGTATCCCCAATGCTCCTATGGCTCAGTTGCATCTTTCCTTTGTTTTTTAAAATGCTTTATTGTTTTCAGAAGTAGTTCTAGCAAATGATGCAACACCACAAGTAACACAACCAACTGCCTTTGAGAAAGGAATGTCATTTGTGGCAAGGTCTGCTTTATTTCTGCTGAGTTTAGTTGGAAAAGGGTCCATACTACATGCGGTTTAAAAAAAAAAAAAAAAAAAGGAAAAAAAGGGAAAATATTTTCCTAGCCATGTAAAATTTGGCAAGACTTCCTCAAAAATTTAAATTTCTTAAGGACTTATGTGGCTCTGGGTCATAAGACTGATCTGTGGACAAGGAATGAGGTTTCACTGGCAAGCGAAAAAATAACACTGTTGAAGTCCAACATGTGATCTCTCTTTTCAGGAGAGGCTACACCCCAGACCAGGCTCATGGCATTCACAAGGTAACGCCCAGCTGTGCTGCAGGGAGTTGGCGTCTGCTTGGGATGGGATTTCAGGAGTTTTAATAAAGGCTGTAGAAATATTTCTAACAACCGTTATTGCAAATGATTTTATCAAATTCAGGTGAAAGCCAGTATAGTAACAGCTCCTCTGTCTAGGCACTGAAAACAAAAATAATTTGCCTGCTAATTAACAAGCAGCCCACACCTTGCACTATAGTTACAAGATAAAACAACCTGGGAGGAACTCAGCTCGTTAATGCTTAAGGACTGGTGTAAACTGCGTCACATCAGCTTTGCCCTCTCCAACGTGTACTTTCTACCCGAGAAGGCACTGCACTTTGCAGAAGTTCAGTATCAAAAAGCACCTCAGTGGAAAGATTGATACCGAACCAGGCGGTGGTGAAACACTCGCAGGTGAGGGGAGCCCTTGGAAACAAAGCCTGATTAAAGCAGGCTTCTCTAGTGTAAGGAAATAAATGTGCTGGCTTTTGCTATTTTCAATCCAAATTGTTCAAAGACACCAAGGTGGGTAAGGCAATTCGATCTATCAGAATTTGTCAGTTATAACAACAACATTCCCGCTATATACACGATTCCTCGCCTTCCCAGCCAGAGTAATATGTTTCACTGTGTCCTGATCATAGACTGAAACTAAAAAAAAAAAAAAAAACCCAAAAAATCCCCAAATATTTACATTCTGCTTTCTTGGGATCCTCTGTCAGATCCTCATTGCTCAGCAAGGAAGAAAGACCATTTCGTTTCAGTAGTTCGGAGCTAGAACGCATGGGGCTCAATCACACAGATGGCAGACACAGGTAAGCGGATCTGCTTGTCCCATCAGCGGAAAGCAGATTAAGATCCAGGTGCTGATATTTTTCCCCACTGGAGTTAAAGGAGGCAGATAAGGTTCTTTCCTTCTTCTATTTCTTCTTGCACTTTGTCACTGGATGTGGCTATTTCAGCTTGCGCCGAGAAGACTGCGCAGATGAAGGTCAGAACAGTGCCACCAATCGCTGTGTAGAAAGCCCAGCCCAAGGAGCAATCTCCGAGTTTGTAAGCAGAAGCGTAAGGTCCACAATAGCTTATTGCTTTCTGGCATCCCCAACCCGCAGGGTAAAGTATCAAGCCTAAGATAAGGAAGAGGCCTAGAAATAAAGAGAGAGACGGAATTAATCATGAGCAGTTTAACAGCACCACACGTAGAATCAGCTACCATAGTCTCTAATCACAGGACTGGGAGAAGAACTCTTCCTCATCCATCCAACTTCCCTTTATTGACTGTTCCCAACCCATGTGGCTGGCATTTTATCTAAACATGGAGCTATCCCATGGTTTTAGTTCTGAAAGGCTTTTTTTCATATGATAATGGCCTAATGTTCCTAATTTTAATCTTGGTATTTCTTCTACATCCTTTGTTTTCACACATTTTTGCTAGGTATAGGAGATCAAAAAACCTTGGTCCCTTCCAACCTAATGCATTCTATGGTTCTTTGAGCAACTCCACCTACTGTTTATAGTAACACTTTTCCAATAGAAGTGCATCTTGACGTGAGTTTGCCTTTAGGTAGCCCTCATTCAGCTTTATTTAGTCATTCATCATAAACAATTTTGCCTTTTTCCACCTGGATTTTCCTCACATATTTTTTTTCCAGGCCAGAAAATCAAACTCTCACACTGCATCTGCTCGATAGGCCTCGCTAGGACACAGTAATAAAAATACTGTCAGTTCAGCCAACTGCTTCTGTAATGAAGGAATTCTGGAGTCAGACCCAAACAAACGCATCCAAGTACCCACAGGCAGTGCGTAGGTAACACTGGGACCTTCCAAACAGGCGACTGCTGCAGGAGGGAAGCGTATTTCTAGCAACGATGGAGCAAATGCATCAACTCCCTGGCTTGCTAAACTGTCAGAACACCCTGCTGTGCCTCAGGCTGGAAGTTAAAAGCCCAGACTGGATGTTCTGCATGTGTGATAGTCTCTCATATTCACAAGTTTCCTCTTCTGTCAAGACCAGTCTTTATCTAAGCAGCGAAAGGCTTCATTATGGAAATTAAGAGTCACATTAGAGTCCCTGCACACACAATGTGCATGAAGATGGTTTAATAAAAATGCCTAATATATGCTAGTGGCTACAATGAGCTCTAACAAGCCCTGCTAAAAGAATCAAGGTGAGCTGAAAACACATCTCCCTCTTACGAGGTATGTAGGGAAGAGCTAAATGTCAGGACAGATCATAGACATCAAAATTTTGCTTTGCATTTCCTTTAAAACTTTGCTTAGAGCAGGAAGAATTATGGAAAATATTTTTTGTTTAGACATTTTGTCCGGAAAATGAATATAGCCTTCCTGATCCCATAAATATTATGGACTGTAATATCTGTCCTGCATCTTAAAGCCCTTTGTTCAACCTGGTGCCTTGATGAAAACAGAAGTGGGTTGAAAGTTGTGCTTTTCATGTAGGGCACTGGTTTGCCCATTAGATCTCATCCGATCTCAAAACTTCTACCAAGTTAATAAAGTAGAAAACAGCCCTCTCTCCTCTCCTCCCCTACCCTAACTGCAAAGAACAGCTGCATCTCCTTCAAAGCAGTCAGACCAGCCTGTTCTGCAGGGCCTCAGGTTTCCTTAATTGTTTGCTTAAAGAAATTAATCCAGAAGCAGGAAAGCTTCCTCGCTGAGAAAGAAAAGCTGGGTCCTAGCTAGTAAGCAGTTAACACACACAACACGCAGAAACCATCATCCAACTGTCTGAAATTAACGTCTATGAATGCCAGACATTTCACAAAGGAAAGTCCTTGCTCCATCGTTTTTCTAACGATGACAAAACACCATGGGCATGAATGAACTAAATGACATTATTCTTTGGGGCGGCAAAACCCATTAGTGGGTGATACCCAGTCTCTGTGAAGGGATTTCATCACTGCTCTACATTTAAGAACCAATGACAAATTTTACGCAGCATTTCCTGGCTGATTGGCCAAACTACATTAAGTGCAAAGCATTGCTTTATCTTGGACAGACCTGGGTAAGCTGTGCTTTCATCCTGCTGAGCCCTGCGGCCGTTTCAGACTAAACACAGGCAGTTTCTTCTCCTCTGTTCATACTAGCTTCCTGTTCTGTGGAACCAGCATGACCACAGTATGTATTTTTCTCACTCTACGTTGGTATGGGTTTCTCTAATGTTCACAAGCCCTATGGTAGTTAAAACCCACCATCACAGAATTAAGAATCTGGACCTGAAACGCCAGTGTAGCAGCTGCCAACAAGTTCTTACAAGTTTTCCACTCCATCACTCACAGACCTGGGGAGCCTGCATATAGCAGCCAACCTGGCTTACAGCTGGGTCACAAGCAGTATCGAGGAGCCACATCCATCTCTTTACTAAAACTAGAGCACTGAACAACTCCTGAAAGCCACTGGCTCGTGGTAGGTGTGCCCTTGGCAGAAAAGCCGTGACCCAGAACTTGGCTCCCCCTGCCAAAGGGCTGCAGTGCCTCTGTCAAGTGTGGCTGTCAAGATTTCACTGAATTAAAACTACAAGACTAAGGAAAATTCCTGGAGAATTAGTGACTACAACCCATAATTTTATAAACTACAGCTGTTTACACACAGACGAAAACGAATTTGGAAAAAAGTCTTAACTATGGGCTCGACTATAGCCAGTCCCTCCTGACTGTTCCTTGATGTCATGAATCCTGTACTGGCCCAGCAGACGGAAAGGAGGGAAAAAAGTTTTCACTACTGAACCTGCCTTCTACTACTCCATTGTAGTGCAGCCAGAACACTTCTCAGGACCTGCACCACTAATTTCTCATTTCTTTAATATCTGGTTCCTACTTGCTAAGAAAAGCGAATGAAGCTGATTCAGGTAAGCCAATTCAACATGCCCACCACAGAAACAGCACTCCTGGATTTCATGCTGACTAACAGCAAGTGGAGAGGCACAGGCTCTCATCACGTATTCAGCTCAAAGCTCCAATTCCCAGAGCGACGGCTGAGTGGTGTGGGGTGCAGAGATGCCTTCCTGACTCTCCCCACCTTCCCAAAAAGGGGTGCTCAAGTAACAAGACGAAGAGGAGCTTTGCCTCCTGGCTGCCAGTAATTACAAAGAGATGGTCACAGACTACAGAATAGACAGGAGCTGCACTACTGCACACCAGTAAGGCAAACCATTGGCTAAAGCAGAAGCCAGCAATGCACAGCATCACAACCACCACAGCACTGGCTTACAAACCTTAAAAAAAACCCAAAACAACCAACCTAACAAAAACACTCCACCTCTGTGCTGACCATGGATGCCGAGGAGAGGGAAGGAAATACACCCATGTGAAAAGAAAGAGACAAGATACAGCAGGGGTAGCAGGGGCAGGAGAGATGATGATACTGCTTGGAAAGTCTTGGCCAGGTGAAACAGCCCAAAGCAACATGAAGAGCTTGGCAGCCTCCATGCTCTTCCGCCAGTGACCTAAGGAGCACTGCACAACCATTTGATGCAGCACGAAAAAGCCAGAGGGCTGTTTCTGCAGCAAACAGCGCAGCCTTGATCTCTATCTAACACAGGTGCAAGCAGCTGCGCTTGAGCAAAAGCCACTTACAGACCAGTCTGTGGCGGGATGATCCACACAGGGAGAAAACACAGCGAACCTTCTGCGCTGACTCCTCATACCAGCGTCCACAGGGCAGAGCCTGGCCGGGCCCCTTACATCTCTGTTCGGCTCTGATGGAGGTTTAAGCATAACTGCCTGTAATCACGCCTTCTCTGCAGCTGCTGCTCAGTCCCCAGGGCTCGCCTGCCTGCAGCTCTCTCGCTGGGCTTACTTATCTGCGTTACCACAAAACCTGGCAGCTCTGCTCAGTTTCTGCCTCCCAACAGCCGACAGTCTGCGCTTCAGACAGACAGACAGGGCTGGAGCCCAAGGCACAAGTGAGATAACCTCCTGCAGCATGCCAGCAGCGGCTTTGTGAGATCCACGGCCGGCAGCTAAAAACCAGTTTCCCTTTCACAGCCTCCGCAAAATGTCGAAGGAAGAGAAAGGGGGTTTCAGCGGCTTGTAGACAGCACAGAGCAGCCTGAGGGCCCCCAGATTTTTTTCTGGAGATGCACTGGGGCAGGGAGAAGGCAGAGGAGGGTGCTGGATTGGCTGCATGGAGTCAGGAGCAAAGTATCTTTGGCGGAGAGCATGCCCTGGAAAAGCAGGAGCCAAGTACATTATCCCTGACATTCATTTACACTTACAGCACACAGGAACACAAGACCAGCTCCTAATACAATCTACAGATTTGTGAATAAAAGTCACTCTCTCAATTGATTGACTATTAGAATTCCCAGGTTTCTTGAACTTGATTCAGTTATTTTTTACACTTGACTTATTCAAATATCACTTCTGTATTTAATCTTCACTGTGCGACTTTCTAAACCATTTAGTGCTGCAAATAAAGATTAAAGCACTTAAGCTTTATTAGCCATTGAAGTACAAAACTCAGTTCTCTGCTGCATAATTTTATGTCAGCATAACATGATAAAGTAACAATTATCTCCTGTCAACAGTCTGCCTTGAAACAAGGCAGGGGGACGGTAAATATTAATGATCGAGATTTCTTTTTCTTAATAAATCTGTATTTGCTCTTCTTCCAGTGTCTCGGAAGAGAAGCCAATCTTAAAGAACAGAGAACAAAAACAGAATGCTCTGTCTGAGGAAAAGTTTTATGCAAGGAATCCTTTCAGTTCTTTGTGCTGATGTGCAGTAAATTAGCTTTAATTCACAGCCATTCTACCTGTGGAATTATTGCTGCTTCTTCCCCCTGCTGAGAGGAACAAACTCATTTTGAAAACATTGCAAGCTGTTTTCCACTGGGCTTCTCTTCAGCCTCAGGAAGCTCAGGTTTGCCCTGCTCTAGATTTAACATCCTCTCTAAACACAGATACGCTGCTACAAGTGCAGCTTCTGCCATACACATACACTCACCCCTACTTCATTAGCTCTATCCCACTTCTTTAAATCAGTATATGATTTTTCATAACTCCATTTTCCTTGTTGTTAGTTGTTGCCAGCTCTCAGTTACCTTTCCTCTTAGGATTCCTTAAAACAGGTCTGAAAGAATGCTACATAATGCTGCTGGAAGCCTAGAAATGACAGCAGAAAAACATTAAACTGACTTTTTTATCCAGAGACCTCATCTAAAACTCTTTGGTGTAAGTCTGACAGTGGAGAATGTTTTCCCACCTTTCACTGAAGGCAGTTTGCCCACATAATATTTTCTTATCAATTCCTTAAATACCTACTTTCAAAAAGAAGCTTTAAGAAATAGGGAATTTAGATGAGGTTTAGGTTTTACTGGGTTAGACTAAAATTTGTACCTTGATTACAACACAGACAACCATTTTATATTCAAACAATGTGAGAGTGACCCTTTTCTCCTAAAACACTACAGCAAAACTCTACGGGCGTACTGTGAATTACCCACATAAATGGAGAGGAGTGTGCTGCTGAGCAGTGGCCTTTCCGAAGGCGGCTCGGTAACGCTTTCTTTAACAGGAGAAGCCCTTCTGTATCTGTGCACCAAGAACATTTCCCCCTCTTAAGGGCCTGGAACTGCAGCGAGGAATCACGTCTCCCGGTTTTCATACACTGCAGTGGGGCTGCCAGGCTAGCACCGTGGAAAACCACAGCCCAGCCTATGGTTACAGGCATCCCTACCTCACCTTATGTGCTGGGGTCAGACCTGAGTAAAAGCTTTTTCATTCCACCTTGGAAGCAAGCCTCCAGATGGGGGTTAGGCAGATGCTTGTTTAGCTAAGTGAAGGCACGCTACTTACTTCTGACAGTCTCCTGTGCAGCTGCTGTTGTGCCATATTAAACAAGAGTGTGTACTAAGAAAGCCAATTTCCATTGCAAAGCCTGAAACTATCTTCTCATTTCCTAGCAAAATAGCGAAAAAGCTTTTAAATGCTGCTGAAGAAACAGGAAATTAAGCAGCTGCTATCAATGAGGTGGCACTGGAACAGGCTCCCAAAGAGCCCTGTGACCGAACAATAACATTTTGAGAGAGGAAAGGGGCAGAGGCAGGGAGGGCTTAGCCTTGCGCAACACCATGCAGGCAGGGCAGGCGGGTCGCTTCCTCAGTGGCAGCCATCCCAATGGTGTTCATCTTCAGTGCAATCGCAGGAGATTAATGCTCAGTCCAAGGGTGCTGCACCAGCCAGGGAAAACAACCCTGCTTGCATTTCTGAGTGTGTCAGCAGGCTACCTGGATACCCAAACAATTTTGTGTGTAAAATACTTGTACAAATGTACTATGCTAGTTTAGCCCAGAGGCTTTCACCTATGCAGACTTTCTCTGACAGACTCCTACCCAGCAGGAATGCTACCAGGTTGCCATTTGCATGCTTTCAACGGCCTCATCCACTGACACACCACTGAAGCGACAGCCTCCTACTCAGCACCTGTGTAACAGACACCTTCAGCCCTGTGAAATGGTTCAGTAATCCCATTTTAATCAAACGAGAGCTAAGGAGCCAGGCTCAGGCCAGCTGACATGGTGGTCTCAGGATGCCACACTAGCTATAGGAAAAGGGTGAGGCTACTGCTGAGATGCTGAAGGGAGAGTTGGTTAGGGTACCGACAGCACAGGGACCCGGACCTGACTTTGTAGCTGGTCTCCATCCCTCTGGATGACTGCCAGACCCATACAATGCAAGCAGCCAAGGACAAGCAAGGAGGTCTTTGCTGAAAAAGAAAGGGGAGACTCTGCAAGCCATAGTGCCTTGGAGATGGCCTCTGGTCTACTTGGAAATGCTGTACAACAAAAGAAAAACTCCTAACAGTTAGATCAATGCTTTAAAAAAAGCTACCCGGACCCCACACTTAATGCAGGTTGGCACAAGCAGAAGGGATTTGGGCTAAGTTGGAGACATGGCTGGGGAGGGAGGGGAGGGCTGTCGGTGGGCAAAGCCCCAAGGCAAGGTCCATGCCTCCATGCCTGCAGTCGCTGCAAAGGACTGCAGACATGTACAGATTTCAGTGTGCCTGGGGTATCCTAAGATGAGGCAGAAGAATTAGCTGGTTTTGACTATAACCAAGTGATGGCTTAAAACCTGCCAGGTATTTTTTTGTCCCCTTTAAAACTGTTCCAGGGTCATGTAAAGGTAAGCAGTTACCAGAAGAAAAAGCAGTTCCCTAGCCACTGTCTTCTCCAAGCTGAGAAAGAGATGGGTAAGATCCCATCTCTCTTCATCCGTAAACTAACTATAGTTTGCTCACTTGTCTTTTACCACTTATTAAGCAAATCAAAGATATTAATTAATAACCAAAGCTTTTAATAAGCTTTTCTATATGTGGTGAGAGTCTGCATAAGTTGGGAGGGAAGGAGATGCAGAGACTCAGTGTAAAATCAGTCCTGAGCCCTGAAATGACACCGATGGCTCTTTGGCTGCCATCAGCCCTGTGGAGTCACGTCACCACACCATGGGGGCGCCTGCACGGTGGATGCTAACCCTGCAATAAAGTCAATAAAGTACCTCATAGGGCAAAAGCCAAATGTTTACAAGTTTTCAAAAACTCAGAGAGGTAACCAGAGACCTCTCTGCTTGTAGGCACAGCCACAAGGGCTGGTTACTGCCCCCACTTTATCTTAAAAGCCAATAAAGTATCGAGTGTTTTTAACCTAGGATGGTCCAATAAAAGCCTTGAAGCTGCTAACTGGGAAGCTTAATTATGGATGGTAAATTCAGAAGGTTCCCAAGTCAGGCCAGGAAACATCAAGCCATGTCAATACTACTGTCCATGAAAGACACAGATGAGAATACCCAGCATGTCTCACACCATTTCCCATAACCTTTTCCACTGCTGTTTGACCAGTGAGTGCCATGCACTCCAAACCCATCACATGCTCATACTGACTCATCAGGGAAAGGGAATGAAAATCACCATCTCTCAACCACAGCTCTATAGGGGAGGGTGAAGAAACAACCTACCTCAGCATAAGCAAAGAGGTGAAAGGGCTGCAGGCCACCTTTTTCCTCAATTACGTTTTCTCAGTACTCATCCCACAGCACAAAAAAGCCTTTGGAGGCTTTAGAGGAGGAGGAGCTGCAGAGGCACTGAAGCTCAGTGAGAGAAAAAGGCAAAGGAGTACACGGGAAGGGGGCATTTCGGGTGGCTCCATGGCTGGTACAGCAGCAGAGTACAGGTCAATCTGCACTGGGGAAGGATGCAAAATTCAAAACCACTGATTTCTTTCATCACACCACGCACACCAAAGGCAGGAGCTAAGCAGAAGTTAGTCCCCTGTTTCCAATGAGTCACTTCTGTCTTTTTTCTTGTGTACAAGCGGAAACACAGCATTTGTTGAGTTTGAGTGTTTGCTTAGTGTTTGCATCCTATATACAGAGAGCACCAATAGTCTTGGCTTTGAGTCCTGGAAGCAAAAGTACAATGGAAAAGGAGCCCTACCTACCCTCAGCTATTCCCCTGTCTTCTGGGGAGGGGGCAGTCAGCACTCTCTTATCCCCTCATTGCCAGGGTAGGGGTGTAAGGAAGTTCTTGGTATCTCACTTACACTGTCAGAGGCAAGAGACTTCTGTGTGCACATGTGCTGCAGGAAAATATTTCTCAGTGGGTAGCGTGAGAGTCTTGCACTGAGCGCCGTTTGAGGGAAGAGATTTATGCTTTCTGAGAAAATCAGCTGCCAAACATGATCACCAATACCCTGAAATTCTTTGTTTTTCTATTCTGTTTACAATCTGCTGGGCATTTGGTGGTTCCCACGTGCCCACCTTGGTAGCACAGGAGATAAGCCAACCATCAAATCTAACAAAACACTGAATCTTCACTTTTATTTCTTTCAAGTTACTAATACTCTCCCTCAGGCTGAATAGCGATTTAGCACTTGAACTCAATTTTCCTTCCCAGGCATTTTCTAACCCAGCAGTCCCCTTCACTTGAACTTTCAGCAGCCAAGTGTGTATTAGATGTCATGCTGGCATTTGGCCATATAGGTTACAGGAAGCACTATACCGCAGACAGCACAAGCAGTTCAGACTTTCAGGATTTCCATTAGAAATCCCCAACCCCCCTTTTTTCTTCTTTCTTCCCACCCCAAGAATTCAGAATTCTGGCATAAGAAAAGAAAAACTCTGAGCTGAATCCAAGAGGAAATATGCTTTTTGAAAAATGCATGCTCTGCATTTTAGAAAGACAAACAAGAAGCTTCCTTACCCTCGAGGGCAAAACCACTCTCGCTCTGCTCTTCTAGTGCCTGGGCTCCCCAGCCAAGCAACAGCTTCCATCGCCCACAGGCAGCAACGTGAGCTCACAAGGTGCTTTCTCCCTTGCTCACCAGCTTGGCCCTTTCTCAGACAAAACAATGCTTCTTTACAGTGCACTGCTGCCTACAACCGAATATCCTAAAGTACTCTGCAGCTATGATAACATTTGTGTCACACTCTGAGCATCAAAGAGCTCTCTAGCAGCCTCATGCCCCCTCTACAGCAGCTTGCTTCTCCTGCATTTTCTCCCCTCTCCAAGGAAAGACCTGGCCGAGCTCTCACTTCCTCATCAGCCTCTTCCTCCACAGCTCCCAATGGCCACCTTACCTTTCAGCAGCCAGGAGTGTGCAGCTGCACAGTCCCACGCACCGCCAGATCCAACTTCATACACCGCCACAAGCAGCTTCAGATCCTCTTTCCCTTCAGATGGTTTCCAGCACACTGTGCTCAGATTACCTTCCTAATCACCCAGCCTCCCAAATGGATACCACGATCAGTAACTGTAACACACTGAACTATTTCTTCCTGCAAGAAATGTAAACCAAACTCTTCCAGCAGCAAACAGAGTGTGTTACAAACACTGCTAGCTTCAAATTGTGTTTTACCTCTTCATTTTATAAAATTACAGGGAACTTTTCTCGCATTTGAGGGCAAAGCTGGACTCCTAGAATTGAACTACTGCCCACGTACTTAAGTAGTTTCTGATGGAGGAACCCTCCCAGGATACCAGAGCACAGAACAAGAGAAGACATGAACAGTAATAAAAAGGAAAACATAAGAAATCAGGGAAAGGAAGTAAGAATGAATGCAGGAGAGCTTCTGAGACACCTGAAAAGAGAAAGAACTGTGGATCACAGAACATCAGGAGTTGGAAGGGACCTTGAAAGATCATCTCGTCCAGCCCCCCTGCCAGAGCAGGATCACGCAGACTAAATCGCACAGGACTTCACTGCTTGGGACTGAGCAGGACAAGTGCCAGGAGAAAGCAGGGGTATACAAGAGGAAATGCTAGGCAGGAATGAAGTAAGGTGAAGTGTTAAGGAAACCTCACTGCTGGGTGATGAGACAATACTAAAGTATGACCCAGGAAAGCGGAATCCAGTCATACCCCAGCAGTGCTGGAGGAGAAACTGCTGGGGTGAAGGATAGAAGCCCAAACCCGCAGCATCTGGCTCCAAGCAGACAGACTCTGACAAAATGGCCGGGGGAATCTAATGCTCCCAACTTACCTGCATCAGCCTTTCAAGACACAAACCTCCGCAATGCACATATATTTGTAAGGGTGTAACTGCCTGTGGTTCAGTCTAAGCCACATGATGGCAAAATGGAGCCATGCATCCACCTGACCAAACCAGAGATGCCCCTCAGCATGCAGCTGGGATGCAGCTGGCTTCCTGACTGATGCAACCGGATTTTTACATGCCTTCTCCCCCTTGCCCCATGCTTCTGTGAGAAACCCATTTGAGTCACACCCATTTTGAGCTAGGAGACAGTGGACTGTGAACAGAGAAAGCAGTGAGAAGGGGGTGACCCATGAGAGGCCTCACAGATGAAGCCATCAACACTTCAGAGAAAACAAGCTATTTTAAGATCTTTCGGTAAACCTGCCTGGCAATGCAGCCCTGCTTCAGCACAGCAAAGCAGGAGTAATAGAAACTGAACTCCTAAACCCAGGGAGCTTCCTGACAACTCCCTTTCTCCTCCTCTCTACCCAAAGCCTTCTGAGGCACGCGATGGTGTTACTCCCCACAAGGAAGCACAAGGGCCTGCTCAGGCCTTGTGGCTGTGATCCTGTATGTGCTGCTAATGTAGCTTCCGCCTCCCGGTGCGGAGTCACAGCATTACTAGCCAGCTGTGGCTCACCTACAAGTCTGGCAGTCAGCCCAGCCATGACACCAGGGGACAGCTCTGCTTAGCTGTGCCCTTAAAAAAAAAGTTGTTGATGAGCTTCATAAAGGAAACTGTCAAAGACAGAAACTGAACCTTGTTTAAGTTCTGTCATAAACTCCCACTCTCCTTAAGAGGTCAGGTTATGTTTAAATTATATTACTTAACACCAAAGTGAAGTGCCCAAGCCCAAATAAGGTATCCTGTGTGCATACCAAGGTACTGTTAACAGAGGATCAGCAATTAATTTACTTCCTTTAACTAGATGATTACTGTGAAAATTTACTTTGAATTGGTTCTTATCAGCTATCACATGATAGCATGTTGCCTCTTCTAGCCTCTGCACTTCAAGTGATTCACAGACTGTAGAAATAGAATACTTTTCCTTCAAAGACATTCAAATACAAGTCTGCTAGGTCTTCTTGCTGCTAGGTAGTAATTATCTATTTAATTACACAGCTCTGTTCTTTGCACTCTGTATTGCAGAGAAAAGTTGCTTTTCCGGATGAAACGGTCCTCAAACAGGCTGAAAAACAAGGCCACTGATTACTGTCCCTACAGGTCCAAAATGAAAGGCACTGCAGTCTGAAAAGTGGTGAAAGGTCTTGCCCTATAACAAAGGAAATATAGTTTAAATGACAGCCGTATTTTCCTCCTTTATGGCTTTATATTTCTAATTTTCTGCCATTAAAAAAACCCCTAAACCTCTATGGACCAGATATGCACATGGCTCCTTCCCATTGACCTAAATGAGACACATTCATGAGGCCACATTTGTCAAGGGTCATAACAGAAAAGACATTGCGATCTGTTCTGTAATTTCACTGTAGGCATCATCCAGGTCACAACCAATCCTGCTAGACAGAAAAGATATATCCGGTGTCTGTTATTGTTTTTTTCATTATGAATTCCAGGAATAAATTAAGTTGTATGTTTTTAATTATATTAAGTCTCCACTGCAAAGATATAGAGATTTTAAATGTGATTAAGGCTGTAAGATCCCAAGTTCCTGTAGATGACTCTACCATGGGTGCATCTTATCTTTGAAAATGAGATGTTTGACATACTTTGCAAATATTGGACTAACATAGGCTGGTAAACAAAGCGATTTTGAGAATTCTTCTCCTACGCTTATTAAAAATGTAATTGTTCACATTTGAAGAATGATCTTACACTTAAAACGATTACAGCAGGGCTAAATCTTATTCTCTGGTCAGGTCATTAGTCTAGCTATGATAATCCCTGTATGGATTAACCACGCAGACAACTTGAACAACTTGCTTAAGCATTTTCCAAAACTCAGGAACTGAGAAAGTTTAAATTAACAGCTGTGATAATCCATAAAGAAAATAACTTCAACTAAGTAAGCAGACACTGTAATACTACTGGCACAAAAGTAGCAGTGGACCCAATAAAACTAATCTTGAGAAAACGAGTTGCTAGCCACAAGACGCCTTGCTGCAAATACTGGCAGACGTACCTCTCATAGCAACAGTTTCAGTAACGTGACCTTTCTATTACCCAGTTTCATGCTGTGTCATCTATCTGAGTTGTTAGAAGGAAAGTGCTTTTATCCTCAGTACAGCTCAAAAATGTCCAATCTATCCTATAACACATAAAAAATGCTGTTAACTGTATTGTTCAGTTCATGAAGCCACAAGTCCCGCTACAGGTACGGCTGGTTTGATAATAAAACAAAGAGCTGAACATATTTTCTCACTCATACATGATCTCCAGAACAGTATTGCAAGATACAAGAACCTACTTCCCACTAATCTTGATGTTAGACTAGATATTTTGAGATGGTATCCGAGTTGTAAGCAAAGTTATCTTTGCTACAGCCCCAAGTCTGACATGACAAACAGCTAGTTATGCTGCTTACCAATTTCTTCAGTGCTTGTAGCCCTCCAACAGAAAAAGAAGTAATACCGTCTCTTGAAAAACAGGTTTCATGGATTATATCTGAAGTATAGGTTAAGAAAACAAGGAGCTAAAACCTTCCCCTGGTTTAACGTCCGCTGCAGAGCTGCTTCCTTGTAACACTGCTTCTACCAAATTCTGTAAACCGAGAGTGACTACAGAAAAAACTGCAATTTTTATAAAAAGTACATTCATCTGCTAATTGCAAGCCATCATGTATGTAAACAGAAGCATCTTGAGCCTACTTAGGGATCTAATTCTCCCCCAGAACCACAAGCCTTACGTTGTGGGTGACAGGAAATAAGAAGCGCACTGCTACACTGAAGATGCATGAAGTGACGGATGGTGAGAGTCGCCATGGGAGTGCTTCAGGGGCCAGCACCAGCCAGTCCCTGCTGCATCCTGCTGGCTCTGGAGGGCTGCAGCAGGCAAAAAATTCAGTTTTTGTCTACCTCTCCATGTGCATTTCGAGTAAGATTAATTTAGCTTTCAACCAAGCAGATGAAACCAACCAACTTCCTGGAAGTTTGAACACCTACCATTACACCTCCTGTCTAGTTACAGCCACCACAGACGTGTGGTCACCTAAGTGAAGGTGTGGAGGGGAGAAGCCAGAGTCACTTTTCAAGCTTGCAATTGTTTTGGTAACAAAACCATTCTATGAATTGAAAACATCTGCTTAAGAGTACCACCAAAAGGGAAAAAGGAGATGGACTTGCTCATTCCCTCCCTCCTCAAATGTCTCTGGGGGCTGCCAGAGGTAGGGCAGAAGACTGTTCTCCTCCTCCAGATGATCACATGCACACAGCACAAAAGATAAATCCTGCACATGGGACAGGTTCCCCCACAACTTGCTGGCAAGTACAGAAAGCCAAATACTTCTCTAACTAGGCTTGTCCAGTGTCGGTTTACTAACAGTCATTAAATCTCTGTAAAATCCATGGGTTTAATGAGAAAGATCAAATCTCTAGAACCAGGCAACCTCTTTTCAGGCAAAGCACAGCTGATGCTTGGGACAGTGAAAAGATAAGATCACCAAGCTCTGAAACTGCAGCTGGACAGTAAGCTGGCTGAAGGCAAGGTTTATCACAAGGTATTGCTTGTCAAGCTCACAACCCTGAAGGAGGCTGCTTAGCATGAAAAGCTGGATAACTGAGCATGTGACTGCAGGCTGTTCGTATCCCTGGGGTGGTATTTCCTCTCACCACAGTCATGAAGCTTCTAAGACACTGAGAACTGCCTTCAGTCCATGGAAAAATTACTGAAAGAAAGACAGGGAGATAGACTGCCTTAACTTAAGTATTAACTTTGCTCTCTGCTGGTAACAAAGGGGAGAAGTTTTTGTTACTGAAGGAAATTAAAACAGAGGGAAAAAACCGAACAGCAAACAGAAGCAACACTGGTCAGTTCATTTTGGCACACAACAGACTGTGACTGCTGCCAATGTCAATGTATTACATGCTGTGTAGCTATAAATTTCAGTTGTGTTTGAATAAAACTGCCTTGGGTCTGCCTAATGCAGTCTGTCTGTACACAGGACAGAATTTCTATATTTCTTCAGCTGAATGCCCCCAAATTTAACATCCTTAGTTGCTCCCAAAGTACGTACCTGCAATCCCTTGTAGCAGCCCACAGACATTAAAAATGCTTTTCTTCATAATACTCTGCACACACATAGTAAAGACAGACACTAATGCCACAGCACAGAGAATCGTGATTCCCATGGCTAGAAAAATAGCGGTTGCCTGCCAGAATCCACTGGCAATCTCATTGAAGTTTTCAGCATAAGGACCACAGAGTGTGTCTCGTCTAGAAAGCTGCATGTGGGAGACTCTGGTACAGCGCCCATAGATGCCCAGCGTCGGATGGTAAGGCTCCTGTGACCCCCCTGTTCTGTTGTCCACATCCTCGGAGCTTGAAGGCTTTGCTTTGCCAATCAGCCAGTCTGCGCTCATGAAAGCGATGAGCTCTGCAAAAGCCACCACAATACTCAGGAGAGTCCATAGCATTGACCGACATGTTACAATGACATGACACATATTGATGTCCAGTGCTTGTGATCAGTGCAGCTGACAGTCTTAAAATCCAGGCAGGAGTTGGAAAAAATTAAATTAAGAAAGAAGGAAAAAAAAAGACTCCAGAAAAATCACTCTGCCTGCTCTGCCTGCTCTTCCAGCTCTCTCACAAAGGCCAAGATGAAATTTCTCAGGAGAAAAAGTGAACAGCCGCAAGTTTTGCAAGCAGCGCAGTCATTTGTTCTCTCCGTTTAGTTCCTCCTTTTTTCTTTCTGGGATGCTGAACTCTGAAGTATGCTTTTCTTTCTTAATATTCATACTGGCAAGTAACGCTGCAGGCTGGTGGGGGAGGTCGCAAAGACTGCCCACTGTTTGACATCACACACCTACAAGAAAAAAGAGACAACACATCAGCTGTGAGAAAAGAGTCTTCATTTCCACCCCCACAACAAACCAAGATCTTGTGCAGATCCACATCAATATGCAAAAGCTCTAACAAGGGCCTGTGAAAAAGAGCCTGCTGGAAACCTCCTGGCTTTGTCCCAGGGGAGCGATTAAGCTCCCCGCTGCCCTGCGGTACTTATGGTACCTACTCTGACCCACCCCATTGAGGGTGTGTGTCAGGCGCTTTGAAAGCAAAGGTCTCAGTAACACCCAGCAGTCCCACCCACCCTCCACCACCACGCCCCCATCATCTTCCTCTGGTCGGAATTAACCAAGTTTGCTGGCAATTACCCAGCAAAACGTTCATACACTTTTAAGCAGTTTCACAGACACGCAGACCCTGCCTTCAGTTTGGGGAGGCAGCACAGCAAGCTTTTGGGAAGGAAGTCTGGCACAGCTCCATGTGCCACAGGCACCTGGGTGCAAAGGGCAATGAAGAAACCTTGTTCCAACCTTCTGGGCTTCTGCTGACTGCAGCTGAGCCAGCCCTGGACTCCCAGGAAGAAAACAGGGTTGTAGACGCAGACAGCCCACCCTGTGATGTTGTGACACAGCCCACTCCTTTGAAGCCTAGGTTTTGCAGGAGTAGTGCTTCCCCGGGTTCTGTATCCAGCCAAGCACCGGAGTGTCAGAGAAGCTCTCTGTCTGCAGGTATGTCACACACCTCCCCTCAATCTGATGCCAACACTGGTAGTTTCCCCTGACTTAAGCCACTGTAAACAGGCACTCTGCAGAAAAATGCCTCACTTGCAGCTCAGTGCCCAAGAGCCATAGTGAGAGGGGCTGCCAGTCAGCCTTGAGCTTCCCGACTCCTCTCAATTCCCCTCTTCCATAGTCCTGTACACACTGGGACTGCTGCAAAGTGATCCCTAGGGCTTCCTCAGAGACTTTATCCTGCCTTTCAACAGTAGCTGATGACACTCCCAGAGTTACACTTATCTTAGTACAAGAGGCAATCAGAGATCACTGTACTTCCAATTCATATCCAAATATTGGCCTTAAAATAACAAATGGGTCATCACGCACGCCTCCGCCTGAACTGAAACTGTGTCGCCTGAAAGCAAGGGGAGGTAGCAGGAAATGCCCTCACATTACCCTCTCCATGATGAGAATGTAGCACTTCCAATTGTTTTCTAACAAAGTACCAAAATACCAACACTGAACTGGAGGCAAAAGAGTCAAACACCGGATCAGGCCCTCACTGCTGCCAAACACCAAAGGGTCAGCAGATGCCAAAAAACAGACAACCCCAATTTCTTTAAAGCTTTGTCATGAGGTTGGTATTTAATTTCTTAGGAGTTTTGAACCCAGTGGTTGAATCCTAGTCCCACTGAATGCAGAACGAAACACACCCCCACAACTTCAACGCACTCACAATTTCACCCAGCAACTTCCACTTCCACCTATACGGGTTGTAGTGAATTGACTACATGATTTAATCTGCATTACTTTCTCTCGTCTGGATCTGCAGACTCTTCTGGTACTAGCAGATCCACAGCTGCTGTGCCAAAACCTGACTTTGTCTCCTTAGTTTGACATTACAGCATTGCCTTGAAAAAAAAAAAAAAAGAAAAACAAAAAACCAAACACATTTAGTTGTGCTTTTGGCTATGCTGAAATAACAGTTCAGCTAATTTCAAGCAAGCTGACATACTGATGACTCAAAGACACAGAGCTAAAGTGTCAGCCTGGAAAAAAAAAGTTAATTCTCCCAGTATTTCCACTTTAAATACCACTTGTAGTGAAAGGCCACTAAAAACCTGCATTCCTCTAATGTCATTGGCACAATTGAAGAGAATTTCATAGAAAATGTCTTTGTTTTTTAGAAGTTCAAAAAAATTCTAAAATCTCTATTTCTGTTTAAGGACTACACCTGTGTGGAGTCTTTGTAATTCCAGGATTCCACTTGAGGTGGAAGGAGCATCAGACCTGTAAATAGTTGTTACTGCTTACTCCCTATCTCCTGAACATAAAATAGTTACACAGTTGAGAACGAAGTTCATATTTACTTAAGTAGGTGGAAATTCCAGACGCACACTGGCAGCCATAAAAGCATATCACTGATAACTGCAGTGGGATGCTGTCTTAGAAGAAAAGACCAAACCAGGGGTTCTTTTTCATTTGATATACAACGAAGTTCATATTTACTTAAGTAGGTGGAAATTCCAGACGCACACTGGCAGCCATAAAAGCATATCACTGATAACTGCAGTGGGATGCTGTCTTAGAAGAAAAGACCAAACCAGGGGGTTCTTTTTCATTTGATATACAAGTGCAAGAATTTAGTGGGTAACATTTTAAAACACAGCTTCTCCAGAGAAGTCACTGTATAAGCAAAATATCCTGTCTAAGGTGATATGGAGGTTGTGTCACACCTCAGAACTTCACTGGAAAATATATTTCCCTGTTTTGCAACACAGGCAAACTTCACAGCACCCAAAAGGTAGTAAATGTCATCAATAGCTACAGTTCAACGGAATCCACTTTGATTTCCAACTGAAGTTTCGTAATTCAGCTTTGTCCAGATAATGAGTACTTTATTCTGGTACAAAACAACATTTCCAAAGCAACATACCCTCATTCATGGGAGAACCAAGTACATAAAGTTACTCTTGCACTAGTAATGCCCATGAATAGGAGCGCCACTCACATAAGCTCCTTTTTGTGAATAGATGGACAGAAACCTAAGAAATGTGGTGGTGAGACCAGATGAGGGGCAGGGGCGACTCTCCTCCAACTCCTTTTCAGGAACGGACAACAGAGGCAGAAACATACAAAGGAGGATGGTGCATTGACCAGACGGGGTGTGGGGGCACTTCGGCTTTGTGAGACTTCCCAAGGAAAGACTGCAGAACCGTATGGGAGATAAATTACAGTTTGGTCATGCTTGTGCCATTAACATTTTCCTTCCAAAATACCCCACCGTGAGTTTTCAAATGAACCTACCCATTCTCACGCAGCTCCAACAGTGTGTTTGTGCCATACACTGAAGCCTTTCCAGGCACAGACTGTGCTGAACAACTGCGCTTCACCAAGCCTCCCTCCAGCACTCGGCTCACCCCTTGGTCTTCCGTTTTTCCTCAACTAGTGATTTTTCAGCCTCGCAAAGGCCTGTTTATTCCTCCTCTCAGTTTCCCATCCCTCTACAAGTTTTTTCCATGACAGAACTATAAGTTCTTCACAGCATGCCACTCAATATCCACTTCTGACTGTCAAAATATTTGCTTTGATAGCCCAAACTCAAAACATACAATGGTTCTTTAACCCCTTTACTATTAATTCATTCAAAATAGTTCTCACTGAGGAAGCAGCTGCCAAGTTCAAACCTGAGTCAACCACACACAATGGGTGTTTATTTTAGAAAGGTGTCCTACAAGCAACCTGAGAGAGACCCACAAGTACCTTCCAGAGCAATGTTCTTTCCAGTCCTTCATGCTCCCCTTATGGTTTCACCAAAGACAGGGGCTCAGACTAAACCCTACAATTCAGCTTTTACCCTTCCCAGCCTGGATTTGTCAGCTCAAGAGTGAGAATAAATCAACTTTAGATAAGTGGCTTTTAGCTTGGCTTAAACAAACAGCTGAAGGGAAGGGCCACACATACTGCTGAAACAATCCCAATTTATAAAATAAATCCAGGCACAATTAGACATTTTCTTCTAAAGTTTGCTACAGTCCAAAGCACAACTATGCATAAGAATTTCTAAAGTTTGTTTACAATACACAAGCTTGAACATCTCATAACCCAAAATGTGCAAATCTTGGAACCCAGGGTTCTGCTTTCTCTGAAACATGGTTCGTTAGCAGTTATAAACACTGTGAAAATGCTTTGAACTGTGAGAGTAGAAGTGGCTCCTATTTATGTTGATGTTTGCAGACTCACTGTTTAAAACAAACAGAAAGAGGCTGACACACTAAGCCTCAATTACCTCAACCTGACCCCCACCCAGGTTGATAAGAGCTCCCACTTGATGCAGCTTTCATCCTTAGGTGTGGCTGGACAAGCAAGCCAGTCAACCGTGAGGTCACCCTGCCTGTCTGGGTGAGGCAGCCAACAATCCATGGAGGCAGGAGGGACAACATGTAGACAATATGGGATGAGCATTAGCGATTACTCATTTTCTGAGTAAATAAACTTCTCTGCTCACTTGGTCCCCTCAGAGGACTGCATTCTTCCAGGAGCTGCTGCCCAGGAGGAGAGGGCAGGCTCCTGCTGACTTCCACTCTGTCTTCAAAGCAGTGGATGAGGCACCAAGCAGCGTTTCTCAGGAGATACCACCATGAACACCAATACACCTTGCTAAGGGTGCACCTCTCCATTCTACCCCAACACACTTACAGGACTTGCAAATATAAGAAAAGACACATTCATTGCCTTCCCCTGTCACAAGAGATCAGGGACAAGGATTAGCACTTAAGGAAAGACAAGGTGTCCCAAAAGCTTTGGAGTAAGCTTTCTCGGCAGACCAAAAGAAGATCTTCTGGCTCTGGTTTCTGGTAAGTGGTGCATACTCACCACAGGAAGCACCTGGACTAAGAAGAGGGAAGAACACTTGGATACTTCAGCTTATCTTTGTTTTGGTTTGTTTTTTTAAATGCAACATGTTTGAAAGTCATCAAAAATATGCAGGGTCAGATAACAAAACAGGCGAAGGTGCTTTAAAGCTGAAATGGCTGCACAGCTTCAGACAAACAGCAGAGAATAAGGATTCCACCCCTCTCCATATTTTCATCAAACTAGTGCCTACTAAAACAACATTCCAGAGCAGAATTTTTTACTTGAAGCACAGAAAGCAAAGCTTTGATTATTCATCACTTCTGAATTAAAGGAGAGCAAACATTTGCATATCTCATACATATTTAACTGTTATAAACCTGCACGAGCATATTAGTGAGTGCACTGTTGTGATAGGCTGTTGAAAACATGCCATACTCTGTTCATAGATGTATTTTACTGGTAACAGGAGGAATGTAGACTTACAATGCACCATGTCTTGTTCTTAGTTGGCACAGTGTAAGATGTGACATATAACTAAAATATTTTGCAAAATAGTTAAAACTCATTAAAGTATCCTAATCAAATCCCTGCTTCCTTGCATTTCAGTTGAATTATGCCCTGCTTACTTCAGCCTTTTCCTACCAAGGGCAGAGAGGGAGGAAAAGGGGGAGAGGGAGGGAAAGCTGACAGTGACAGCTGTTCTCCTGAGGCAGCATGAGATGATTACTCCATTCCACCTTATAAGTGGGCTCCTTCCGATGGTGCTGTGGAATATGCCATCTAATTACAGGTGGATTTGTTTCTAGGATACATCACTGCAAGAGAAACGAATATAAAGCTTATTTCCAACTTTGAAAAAAGGCAGTTGAAATGTACTATTTTCTTTGTGACCTCATTAAAATCTGTGGCAAAACTCCCACTGACTTTAATGGGGCCAATACATCACTTAAAAATCACTAGAAGAATGAGAGTTTCCAAATTTTCAGGCCACTGCAGGGGAGGTTTAAACACAGGATTCATTTCCCTCTTCCCTCATCCAGACAAAACTTTGCTTATTGCCCCCCCACTAAGAGGAGATCAAGCAAACTCAGATTTCCAGCATCTCCTCTGAACCGCAAATTCTCAAGAAGGAGATTTGTTCCATCGCTCCATTTTTATTGACTTAGAAAATTCCTTAAACCTACAGCTATTACACTGTGTTTTGAAAACTTACTCAAGATCTTTTTCAATTCCAAAATTTATTAAAACTTATGAGGCTAAGAAAAGCCTATGTGTAGTATTTCTATTGTTGCTATCTCAAAGAGAGAAATTACGCATCACATCAAAAATCATCACTAAGGGAGCAATCTTGGCTACAATTAGTGATAGCCTAACTGCTCAGGAATTTACCAACTGGGAGCGGAATCATGAGTTTCCTCTCCTATTTTGATTCTTCACTAGCTCACTGAAGTCTCAATCTTCAAGTCTCATCTGAAGCCCTCACACTTGGTTACCTACAATATCATATCTGTCAAGTGGACTCAAATACTCATTGTGTTGCAAATACTTGCTAAAACAATGCTTAACTACAGCTTCTAAAGGACTTTGGTGGGGGAGAAAGGGTGGTTAGGAGGAAAACGGGAATTCAGAAGGAGAGAACTACTAATACTCGGTAGCAAACAGATCCTTGCTATTTTTATACTAAGGATTTTTACCCTAAAAGGAAGCTAGGCTTTGGCTGTTTAAATAGTTAACAGTATGTGCATGAGCTAGAGCATCAGCCCAAAAAAACTTGGAATCTGCGCTTGTTGTAAAAAGCAAGTCACTCCCATGAGTTCATCGTGACAGATTTGGAACTGCTCTTAATAATTTATGAATATTGTATTAAGGTATTTATTATACTAACATATTGGTTATTGTTTTAATATGAAGCTGGTGAGAAAAATAGGCAGGAAAGGAAAGAATGACTCATTTATGCCACTTCTCAGCAACCTCTGGGGAACTGCTTACTAAAAAGACAATACTAAGACAGGAAAAGCCTCGCAAACACAGCAGATCAAAGATGCAAGGACTGTTTAGGAAGGAACTGAAGGGAAAAGAAGCTGTTTTGGACAAACAAAAATCTAGAAAAAGGCACCTACTGGAGATGCCTGTTGATGTCAGGCCAACACAGGACACCATTTTGGGCCCCTCATTTATTTGCCTTTAGAGAGGCAGCTCTGCAAACAGCCTTGCTTCCGTGCACGAAGGAAACCCCGCTTTGGTTAATTCTCTGAAGGAGATGGTTGCCCTGTCTCCATTCACAGTTTTGGCTGCATTAGCAGAGCAACAACAAAGGTTACGGATCTCCAACCCATCTGAACAGTTCAGGATGTGCCATTCTGCTGAGACAAGACCTAAGGCTGTAGATCAGAGGACTGCCCTTTGTGACCAGGAAAGAAGAAAGGGGTGTTTGCACTGCTACTCACTGCATATGCTACTCTACAGCAGTGCTTCTAGGAAGTCACCTCAGAGATATTGACTGTTCCCCAGCTTCACGAGGTTTAATGTTCCCATAGTGCCAAAAGGACAAAGTTCCAGCAGAACAGGATACACCTCGGATGCAGGCCATACACCTCTCACAGACTACAGTACCAGTAACTTATGGGATGGAGAACCCGTCAACTTTCAAAATGTATGTATTTATGCTCCTCTTAAATCAAACTGAAACATTGTTCAAAAATAATTAATACAGATGAGCATCTCAGCACGAATTTGGGTACATGACAGGAACACCTTTATTGAGCAAACACTCTTCCTTGTACTAGAGGTGAGGAGAACTAGTAGTGACTCAAGGTAACTGAAAAGGCTTGTGTTAGATCAGAGCTGACATGTTTACATACTGGACTACACACAACAGTAAACTTCAAAAAAATTGCATTAAAATCCTTTCATCTAGCCTGGAAAAAGGCAATATACTGAGAAAAACACAGACATACGCTATCTCTGCAAACATCTATTGAATGTGAACTGTTATTAATAGATAACCACTTCATCACAGTCAAGAGAGAACTGAAATGAGATGTTTCTGATACTCCATGTTTCATTAATTTATAATTACAGAAAAGCTGTCTTCAGCTGGGATCTCTAAACTTTAAAATGGAAGCTCACTGCAAAGAGCTTGTAAAAATCTAGACTAATAGTTCAAATTCTGAAAACCCCATTTTAAAGCAAGAAACAAAAAGTAACAGATGATTTATTTTAGTAACTGGACTAAATTCTAAAGCCGTGGTTGGACATACTTCTACAGGCTAGGCCATGTACAAGATTCTGGCTTGGTTTATGCATTTTGACTTGCTAGACTACAGATAGAGAATATAATTGTCTGTCCTTAAAATGTATACAACTGTGAAAATGAATAATTAATAAAAAATTTAAAGCTAAAAAGGGCTAGAGGGAAAAAACACCTTCAACTTTCTCAGCTTCATTTTCTCTGAAAATGCTCTGTCGTCTCTGCTACTGATGTCCTGCAGTTTGTGTCACAGCAGCAGTTAATGGAGCAATTTAAAACTGGACCTGTGTGGGGTTCAGTTTTATTTATAGGTAAGGCACTAAGTACTACACCTTCCTGCCATCTAGACACCTAGGAAAAATGAAAGAAAGAAGGCATTAATAACCACTGCAGTTTTCCCAATGAAACGGCACGTAACAAAGTCCATAGCAACACTGGGGACTGAACCTGTATGCTGCCACGACAAAACCTAAAACTTTGAGGGTTTCATACACTCCTCAGTGTCACACACTGTGCCAAACCTCTTTTCTTGTTATCCCACAAACACAAATCCCAGCTATTCCACTGTCCCTTTGAATCTCCAGCCCTGACATGCTGCCTGCAAAGCTGGTACTCCTCCTCCATCAAGTATAACCACGGGCAAATAATACTAAATTAAATTACCATACCTCCAAACAGTAAATTTGATTTTTCTGGTCACTAAGAAAGAGTTTTGCAATTAAACTGCCATTTTCCCTACAGGATTCACTGTTAAAATAGATAATTCCCATAGCAACATGACACAACAGTTTGTCCATCATACCAGGAAATACAAATTTATCTGCAAAGAAACCAAGCTGTCTTTACAACTAGTCTTCTCTACTTAACTTCATACATAACTTCAGTCATAATACCTATAGGGGATGGTTCTGCCCACATACACACCTTATTGAAGAGAACAAAGCTATAGGACAACAGCAGGCCCCACAAGGTTATAGTGAGTGGACATCCTTTGGGACAGACAGCCTTTTTATGTTTTAGGTTGGTGAATTTTCTTTTTACAGCTTTCATTGACACCAATCCTTTTGATAGCAAATGAAGTTTACAAACGAGCATTTGATTATACTATTACCAAAAGATGGAGCATTCTTGATTACGTCTTCCCCTTGGGAAATGCAAATAAAATCAAGCTTGCAGATTTGCAGATACATTCATCACTTTCCAATGACTAATACCATTACTAAGCTTCCAACGTCTGACATTTGACACACAGTTTTATCTTGTGTGTGTACGTATACAGTTCAAAATACACTGGTTGCTGTACACTAACTACACTTCTGCACTGGGTTAGAACAGAACTTTCCATGTTAAAAGCCAAAACACAAACAGGTTAAACAGACCATTTGAGTCCTTGCTTCTGGAATCACTTTTGCCTGTATATTCTCTGTCAAGATAGCATAGAACAACAAAGTAGAACCTCTCAGAGGGTTTTGCTGAAGCTTGGTCCTTTTGCAGCACAGCCAGAACAAGCCAAAAGATTTAACTGGACTGACTCCTCATTTGGATTATGATGTCATCTGCATTGAAGCTGTGAAAATACCAAGTGATTTGAGATGACATAATTGCTCTTGCAAAATCCAGATTCTACTGTAGTTCTCCTAGAAAGAGGGCTTTGTTGGAAGACAGAGATGAGATACTCTTAAAGCAAACCCTCCTGGGGATGTGCCAAGATGCCAGTTGGTACAGGAGTGCAGCAAGGTCAGAGCTGTCAGCAGTGCTGCTGCAGCAGCCTCCTGGCAGCAGGCTGTCCTCTCCCAGCTACAATTCCTGCCCTGTACCCTTACTGGTTCTGCCCTGTCAGGCTGAGATCCACCACAATTACTAACTTAAGCGTTTGGAAACACTTACCATGTACCAGGCCTTGGCACCAGACGTGCTACCACTGGCTTTACTACTGGTAGCATCTACACTACTGTTGATACCTGCTTTGGAACTGCGCTGTTTTACATTTTAAGATGCTGAGAAGCTCCAGATATAGCAACTAGAAAACACAATCTATCTTTTAGGCCTGTCTTCTCTGGACTGGAAGAGGCCTACACAGATGGCTACAGGAGATCAATGATTCAAGGTGTGTCACTGACTACAAGAATACTCGCATTTGTTTACTGCACATGCTTTTCCCCAGAAAGGAAAGAACTACTTTGTTCCTTTTTCATTACAGTCAACATCTGCTATCCTGTTCAGGCAGGGGAACAAAAAAGACAGAAGATGCTAGACGGACAAGTCATCCTTGTTTTTCTCAGTATGGTGCTGTTAAATAGCTATTTTTGAATAGTTTCAAAACCAACCTCAGGTTAATTCCTGCCTTCTAAGCAATTTTTGCATTTGCTTATCATGATCATAAGGGCATGACTCTCCAGTGTGGTGTAAGACTACTGTGAGCTCTAGCAGCTGTACTCAACTCTTGAATGCTCTCTAAAAATACACAGGTAACAAAAGAACATCACCATTTACTTCAGGTGGGTTCACATAAAATGATCAGAAACACCCTAAAACATTTTGAAGAGTTTGAGAAGAGTCTATTTACCTATGACACACCCAGTAGCTTGTTTCCCAAGTACAGTTTGAAGTAAGAAACAGAAGGAATGGTGCCACAACATAGCCTCAAAGCAACACTGCACTCAGGTGCCATATGTTGGATCCAAATACTACTTGCAAGACATGCACGGCCTTGATCTTCTTTTGGCATTCCACAAACACTGCCTGGTACGCATGAGAGCTTAAAAGCAGTTGAAACTGCAAGAAAGCAGCAAGAACAAGACTGCAGTCATGCATATTCCTACATCTCCCAAATGTGGAAAAAACTTTTCTGTACCAGAATTGGGTTTATGAGCTGTTACACTAAGATTCTACATGGAAAGTTGTTTGGCTTGCACAAAAAAAGCCCCGACATAACACAGCAAGTTAGATTAGGTGTGTGCCTGAAATGTAAAACTAACATGCTGGTCACAGTTATACCTAGCAAAATAATCCTCTCCTTTGTTTCCAAACCCATTCTTATGTTTAAGTTTGGTGTTGGGTTGGTTGTTTTGGGGTTTTTTTTGTTTTGTTTCTGAGGTGTTTGTGTTTTGGTTTTGTGTTTTGGTTTTTTTTTTTCCTCTCTCTACAGGAAGCTATAAAAAGAAACAAAAAGCAGAAAGCATTTACACCACACACAAATGCAAGGAAGAGATAAGGTGAAACACTAAAAATAAATCTGGAGCAGTTGTGAGATGGTGAAGAAGGAAAGTAACATCCATGTATTTATGGAAATATGGTTAAAAAGCAAATAAAGATGTAGGAATCAGCTGGTGAGAAGACGACCATGGTGGAACAAAGCATGCTACAGGAACACAAACACAGTCTGGTACAACAACCTGCACACCTAAGAGAAGGTCAGTGCATTACTACTACATTCCAAGACAATAAGTGTGCACCAAAATATGAAAAGGAACAACAGAAAAGATGAATATTGTGGAGACTGATGCAATCACACATGCTCCAAGAGCTGGACTCAGGAATCCTGTGCCACTCTCCAAAGAAACTCAGCAGGACAGCTGAGCAGCAACACTGCTTCTTGACAACCCTGGAGAAAAACGAGCTGTGCCTGATGTGGGGCCCGCTTGACCTAAGAAGGAGTCCTTGCTCCAGGTGCCTCTGAGCTGCAGTTGCTTTACACCACTCACTGATACAAAAAAACCCCAAAACAATCCCACCATAAAACTCACCCAACCAACTAACCAACCAACCAAACCAAACAAACAAAAAACACCAAGCCAAACCAAAAAACAACCCCAAACCCAAACCCATAAGTGTTATAATACAAATGTTAAATGATGACATAGGAAATACTGCCCTGGTGGTGCTGAATTTTGGAAGTAGTTGCAGAAGGATGGCAGGTAATTGAAATGTGTGCAAAAGAATGGTCAATGATGGCTTAACTTTTGAAAACTCTGGGGGAATTTGTAAAAAGATGTTTAATACAGAAGATTGGAATTTATCAAACATAGCAGTAACCTTTCAACATTGTAGTATGTGTTGCTAGGGTGGGTGAGGAGGTGCGGAATAAACCCAGCCTCAACTAAGATCAAGAAACCAGATACCTATGAACAGTTGTAAGCAATTCCCTTAAACCCAGGAAAAATATGGAAATAAGTCTACCCTTTCCATGGTGTCTTCCTATAGAATGACAGGCTAAAATCTGAAGTGTAGACCATTATTTATTTGGGAGGAAAAAATCAAGAAGGGTCTTGGGACAAGGAGGCTGTTATCCTTTGTGCAATTTAAGCTATATTGAAACATGTATAGAAGAATGCTACTGAGGACAAGTTGAGTTAGGCTAACATTGGATACATTTCTTTATACCAAGGAATATATCCAAGCAACCCAGCTTCCTAAGGTTAGGCTACCACTGAAACTCTTAACTGAGGGAGCATTCAAGAGTTCAATAGAGCTGCTAGGATTCATACATGTTTTACATCACCCAGCAGAGTCATGCCCTTATGATCATGATAAGCAAATACGAAAAATGCTTAGAAAGCAGGAATTATCTTAAGCTTGGTTTTGAAACCATTCAAAAGAACCTGATTAGCAGTACCATAGTGAGAAAACAAAGATGATTTGTCCATTTTTTCTTCTGCTTTCTGAGACAGCAGAGGGAAAAAAGCATTCGTTTAAGTTTGTCGGTACTGTACTTAAGTGGTAATCACTCAAGAACAAGCAATGTCTTTGTTAGACAAATGAGGCATGGAAACAATTAGCACAGAAAACCTCTATTTGCCTTTTTTGCCTCCCTGCCTTCGTAGGCAGGAGGGGAAAAAAAAAAAGGAATACTACAATACTTCCATTAGTGCATCTCTCTTAAAAGCACCTATGCTGGTTTAAAAAATATACTATGAACTCAGTTAAGTAAGACAGAACACTAAAAAAATTTTCTTATTGCATTTTATGAAATTTTGCATTAACATAGACCAGATTAAGTCTGACAGTGCTACTACACACGTATCTAAATTAATTCAAAGTCATGTTCCACAACAGTATCTCAGGGAGGTGTTACTCTAACACTGATAAACTGTTACGCATGCTGTCAGACCAGACAGAGAGAAAACAGAGAACACATCCCACCCACTTTTTTTCCCCCGCCACATAAGCAAGAAAATGAAGCCCATTCATTGGGAGGAATGATGGAGGTATATGGTCTGTTTTCTTTTATTCTGAAAAGATTCCCTAGGTATATTATTTAGCTCTAGTTAAAACAAAATTGTGGCTTAAAGCACAGAACAAGTACAGACTATGACACTGATCTTTCATTTGGTGAAATGCTTTCATGTACCAACCAGAATATTAGATACAAGCCCCTTTGGTTAGTGACACTGAGTCTGGTTCCCAGAAGAAACTAATATACAACGTCAAGGCTGTAGAGATATCAGACTTGGCAACTTCAGCAGAACTTTTAAAACTATAAATGTGTTTGCATAGAGTTGGTATTTTTCCTGAGCAGAAAGATGTCATACGATATGCTTAGAAATGCTCAGTATCATTTAAAAATTCTAACTTCATCACCAACAGTTTATGAACTCATTGTTTCCCTAAGGCTCGCCCTATTACTTGATCACAGGAACACAAACTCCTTTTGAGCATTAACATGAATCTACAACTGTAATCTTGGAAACAAAATAACAAACTGACTCAGTTACTATGTGTTCTCTTACATCTCTGGTATTCAGGAAGTGAAACTGATTACTAATCATCTGAGAAAGCCCTTGAAATACTGAGTGACCCTGTTCAAGTTCTGAAGAATAAACATGTATCATGAAATCATTGGGAAACAGTTTCTTAAGGAAAATAGGTAATGGAGATACTTAGTTGAAGGCCAATGCTTCACTGCATGTCTGTCACATCCTGCTTCTAAAGTTCTGAACACAAGACTGAGCACCAGCCCGCTCCAAAACTTGGTTTTCCTCTTCACAATTAAAACCAATGTTTGCATTATATGTGTATGGTCCATACATGCTGTAATGCTAGAAGACTACCTATGTAAAAAGTCTCTTGTGCTGTGTTTCAATGTTGTGAGCTGAGACAGTGGTTTACACTAGGTCCACCAAGCAGCTATCAGAACGTACAAACAGGGACTTTCCAAGGCTTGCATTTCAAAGAAAAAAAGACAATGATAAAATACAGTAATAGTCAGTAATTGGACCTGCCCATAGCAATTGAAGCTTTGGCACTTCTCAAGGACTATGAATTAAC
Source organism: Hypotaenidia okinawae (assembly GCA_027925045.1). NCBI lineage: Eukaryota > Metazoa > Chordata > Aves > Gruiformes > Rallidae > Hypotaenidia > Hypotaenidia okinawae. The sequence continues at coordinate 28,875,840 of BSDF01000005.1, read as the reverse complement.
TGACACCAATGAGATTAAATGAGGAAAGAAAAAGTGCACTAAAAGAACACTGATACATTTCGGAACAGCTTTGTTGCTTTCTCGGCCAGAAATGGTACATGAGAAGGAGATAATCTTTTGCTCTATCTTAAGAATGTATGTATTTGCTCAGATGTCCAGAAAATTGCAGACAGACAGATCTGGAATGTTTATGTTAAGGGGGGATGAAAGGGGGTGGGGGGAGGGGGGAGGAGTGGGACAGTGGGACAGGGAGTAGAACAAGTGAAACGGAGTAAGCCCTATTTCAAAACTGTCCCACTCTCAATCAGAAGGAGATGATAAATGAAGTTTTGTTTTTATTTTTAAAAAGTAACTGAAGCATCCAGGGATCTGGACATAATGGTAACACAGAACACTCCTCACATGAAATAAGACAACATTGAGTGAGGGCAATTAGCAAGAAAGAGAAATTAAGTCTATAAATACAGAATGAGTATCAGCTAGCAGTACTACAGAAAAGGATCTGACTATAAAATGGGTTGCAACATGACAAAAGCAAAATTAAAAACTTCCAATTTAAGGATGTGTCAGTACTCTTACCAGAACACAGAAGATTCCACATGCTTTCAATGCATCTAGCTTTTTGCTTTACCCTTTAGCAAGTCCTACAACTGATGCACACAAGAGAGACCAGAGGACATCAGTGAGAACAACCAAAGATCTTTAAAATGTTAACATATGACAGAATAGTCAAGAAAACTTCATATGAAAGAAGAAATCTATAATCTGGTATTAACTCAGGTAAGTAATATAACTCAGATATTAGAAACAGAGTTCACAAACAGTGCGTAGAACCTTAATAGATGGATGTTTTATCCAATGCCTTTGTCCTTAAATATGAAACACAAGCTAATTTGGGTACTTGTACAAAATAACTGCACTGATGAATAGAGCCATAAGAAAACAAAATAGAACAGAAAAAAATCCAGTGTGGGGCTAACACTGAAAAATCTGTACATAGACTTCCTCTACCTTTCTTCCCATTTCAAATTTTAGCATGAGCTACAAAAGCTATGGTAGGGCTAGGGTAAGCTTGTATGGCTGGCCAGAAGTATGGTAAGAATTTCAGGGTGATGTGAAAAGAGGGGTTTTTTTTAATGGTACAGTCAAACTCAAGATTCATGCCCTCCACATGGCCAGTCTACAAACTACAGGACAATAAATCAGCCAAACGAAAACCAGGATGTGCTGGGTAATCACTGTGCTTTCAGAACACCTCTTCTGGCATGTGGATGAAAGACACCCACGGGTTTTGCAGTCACTTCCAGCCCAGGTGATGCCCATGCTGAAAATGGGCCTGAACTAATGTAAGACTGAATCCCATAACACAACCTGCTGTTTGGTTTCATGGTGGCAGTAGCAGTGGGTTCCTACAAGAAAAGTTGTGTACGCCATCACAACCCAAGGATATCCTTCCTCAAGTTGTAGTTACGTTTGCACAGAGCTTCTCCACATTTTGCTTGGTAATAGCTAAGACTGCAGAAAATAACTAGCTAAGAGTTAGAAAGAAATCCATCTGATAAAATTGTTAGATGGAGAATTTCAAGTTGGGTAAGGGCTTCCCCTTTCAGAAAGAGGGAATGAAATTTCTTCCATTTCAGGCCAAAACTCCAGCACAGGTTCCCTTTCTCCACCAAAACGTATGTTCTGCCTTTGCACAGAGATCGTTCAACACTTCCCACTTTTAAAACACATTTTCATTGCTTACAGCTTTGCCAAAATAGCAGTTTGGGCAGAAACTTTCCACACCAGATGCCTGCCTGGGGCTGAATTTTCTTGGTTCTGATGTTTTAGAAAACGAAGCTACATTTTTCAACATTAAAAGCTTCTGGTGACCTTTTCTTCAAGAAGGAAAGACATTCCTGATAGATTTGAAATGCCTCTTAGCTTGATAGAGAAGTAAGATTTGTAATAAGGGATAAAATCTTCTATTCCATCAACATACATGGTGTTGTATACATCTGATTTGGCACTTGTAAACCTTTCCTAAGTTTGTCTAGTGACTCAGTTCTCCACAGAGTGCACACCTTTCCCTCAAGCTGAAGTCCTGACCGGAGCAGCAGAACAGAGGCACCATCCCTGGGTGGTAACATGTGATTTTAATCAGTTGTGCACCATGATGGGACAGAGCTGGAATCAGAGCTAAAGACAGGGCGTGCTTTTCTCTCTCCTCCCAGCAACCCGGCTATGCTGAGGGCCAGGCTGTGGGGGCTGCTTTGGAAGGAAACAGTGAAAAAACTTTAAAAAACCAAACCAAAACAAACCCCAACACACCAAATAAACACACACAAATAATAACCACCACACCACATCTGGAGACTGGGTGGGCTGAAGGAATGAAGTGAGCTGGAAGAAGATGGAGAGTCTGGATCAGGACTCACTGATGAATTAACTGATAGGGTCTCTCCAGGGAGCACCCCAAACGTCTACTGATGGAGAGCAACTGGGTGCTAATGATAAGAGCTGAAAAGCACCTAGGTGTATACAGCATTTATTTTGCATAAGCAACAAATTTGTCATTTCCTTACCTCCTAATACTCTGCATGACAGTATTCTTAAAGCCCCCTTGTTCTGCATCTAAAATGCTGCTTCAAAATATCCAGATGAACTACTGTGAAGTGTGAATTTAAATACTGTGGCTAAGCCAGCCCAGCAGTTTCCTTGGAAGCTAAACCCGACCTTTTTCTTCCCATTAGCAGATACATTTTCCTTCCACTTCCTTCAACCATTCTGGTGACCACTGGAACCCTCCACAGGCTGCCTGAATCCACCAACCCAGTAAAAAGTTAAGACAGAAAAGAAAGGGAGGAAAGAAAACCCAGGGAGTAACCACACAGGCATCTTCACAGAACTGGCTCCCAGTGAAGATAAGAAGGACCCCAGCTGGCAGCAGGAAGGGTGGGGAGGAGAGCAAGACATAATGGCCTTCAGTACCACAAGCTGAAAGGATATTTATTACAAAAATTACATCATGACATATTAAAGCTTTAGAAGTGGGAACACTGCTGGCTTACCTAAAGTTAAGTCATTATCTCTGCTTACGACAAGCAATGTTTCAGAACAATTGCTCAAACCTCCCCACCGATTAGGGCCACCAGAAGCTTCTTCCAGAAAACACAAGCACGCTACTGATATTTCATCATTCATAGTCACAACTCCGGAGTCACATGCTGAAATTAGTTCGTTTCAGTGACTCACAGGCTGCTGAGCAGTATATTCCCCATGAAGAACTCCACTTCACTGTTTATCTGATATCTATGCCGTTTAAAAACAGTATCGTTTTATTTAGTCTCTGTTATTTTTCTGTAGTTCAATCACACTGATCCAATTGTACTCAGTGGGCACCCCACCCATTTCAAGATTAGAACTTGAAAAATAATGTTTTTATTTAAAAATTCTTCTTCCTCTACCCACATGACAACTGAGACACTCCACTCCAGAAAAGTTTTGAAGTTTTATTTCTACTTTTTTTTTTCCTAAACAACAGCTTACTGACCCCACCCCAACCCCAAACCCCGACAGTTCTTGCAAAAATGCCTCAAAAAAAAAAAGTCAGAGATTCAGCTCCCAGTTGTAATGCTTGCATTTGAAAATAACAGCAGTAAAGTGGTCAGAGATGTAGCACCTCTGGCTCACGACAAAACTGCCCAGCCTTTGTTTTGTTTTGTTCTGTTAACTTAGGAGGGGAGCTGCTGTGACCAGAACCAGTGACTTTGGTGGTGGCATACCAGAAGTCTCATGTTCTCAGCAGCTCCACGACACCCACTGGAGAACCTGAGTGCTGGCTAAAACCCCCAGTTTCAAAGAAGCCTGGGAAAGGCAGAATTCGCCAGGCTATGGGCCCAGTGCAAGGATGCTAATTGCAAACATGAAGCTACAGACCATCCTGTAGCATGCAGAAAGACATGCACAACTTCATTTCCCAAATCATATCCTTATTTCACAAATCAGCCCTTATTTCGCAGATGTACAGATCCAGCCTCCTCAATACTCCTGGACACAGTTGAGTTTACGTCACAGATCTGCAGGACGAAGTGTCCTGGAGTGGGGAAGGAATTGTCAACACCACTCTCCAGCTACAGACTAGCATAATTCATCATACCAGCCAACAGATTGGACTTATGTGCTGGGGGGAAAGGAAAAACAACAAAAACCTCACCACACACCGAGCAGCTTGCAGAAGGAATGAAAGATTCTTGCATCACATTCTTCCTATGCTGTATTCAGGGCCTTTTTGGCCCAAACTCTTTTCCTGACCTCATCTACCATGACCGTCCTGTAAGTCCCCGCTCAAAGTTTATTTCCTCAAGGGACCTCAACAGTTAGAATCTGCAGCTACACATGGACATAAAAGAACACCAAATGCGCACAGACTGTCCAAGCAAGTTCTCAGAGAATGAATTTCCAGTTGGTTTAGTCATCCAGTTCCAGCAATCTATTTTGTTTCAGCCTGTTCTTATCTCCAATATATCCATTTTATTCCACAATGCTTTCTGGGAGCAGAACACTTCTGAAATCAGAACATCAGGCAATAAATCCTGACATAGGATTAATAGAAGAAGGCTTCTCTTGGAGGTTTCTCTGAGCTCTTGGAAGCTAAAATATACTTGAGAGCCTCCATCTCTTTCTAGATCATCAAGTGCTGAGTGTTTTAATTAATTCATACATAGTTGAAAATACCTTTACTATCAGTCATGTGAGTTGGGTATACTAATCTTAAATGCAAAATGTGTCCTCTCAGAGTTTTGAAGAATCAATGCGAAATGCCAACTGCAGTAAATATGAAATTAAAAGAAATAATGTTGGAAGTGTGTATCATATAGAACCCCCCCCCCCAACCTAGATCTATAAATATACACAATAAAGAAAGCAACAAGTCAGCTTTCAGAAAACAGTAAAAGCATTAGTAAATTTGTATTAAAAAAAAAATCCTTTCCCTTTTCCCTTCAGGAAGAGCTGATACTAACTGAAGTGATTTGGTTTTTAGATAACAGGAAAGAATTTCTGAGAGAGATGAAAGGATTTAGGTAACATTGTATATACAATTAGAATTCCCAAATGTTTGCATCACTGGCAGTTCCTGTGGGTGCTGGGGGAAAGATTAAGCTTGATTAAGTTGCAGACCATGCAAGTTTATTTATGGACTCAGCTCTGAAACAGAGGAGGGGAAAAAAAGCCCATTTGAAACAAAGCTACTACCCACTAATGTGTCAGTAAAATATCTGGGGTCAGTTTCCAAATTATTTTCCACCGAAGGCCCCATTGTTTTACTGTGAGCTGGGAAATAAGTGTAGTGAAAGCACTAGGTACATAAAGGGACAAGCAAAATTATTTCAGTCCAAGAGTCTGAAGTGGAGATTTCACTGCCTATTTGGCCAAAGTACACGGTTCAGATGTGTTTATTGCATGGTTCAAGTTCACGTAATGACCTATTCAACTACACTGCCATTTATTTTCAGCACTAATTACTCATTAGCACATGCATTTTGTCATGACAAGATTTTTCTAACATGAAAGTATTTCCTGGATAGTTTGGAAGCCCTACTGTATTTCTAAGCCAGGCATCCAGAAGGTTGATTCAAATATTGAAATCCTAAGAAATTACAGCCACATCACTCCACCCTCCCCCAATAATATATTTCAACAAAGAAATTGGAGGCCAAAGAGGGAAGGACATAGAAATTTAGTAGAGCATTCCTTATAGTCAATTTTTTTCAAGAAGACTGCCCAGGTCCATCAGACAAATGTACTAGTTACTGACCAAACATGTTTCAACCCTCATCTAACAATACTGAATATAGACTTGAAGGACGTGTAAAATTTTGCTCTCAATTCTAGCAGTGGCAGGGTTTAATCTGTTGTACTCACTTGCCATAATACTTTATAGGGAGGAACACAGCCATTTTTTTAGATTTCTAAGCTGTAATAAAAAATATTGAGATGGACTTGAGCTTAACCCATTTATTGCATCATCCTGATGAGATGAAAAAGTTGCTTCTGCTCTTAGAAGAGTTCAGACAGTCCAAAAGCAAGCGTTTCTTTTCAGGAAGTTGGATTTAGAGGCATTACAAGAGATCATCAAGTTAACTCAAAAGGTGGCTAAAAGAAAGGCTGCAGCTTTGCTGCTAGCTTGGCATGCGAGAACAACAAAAGCCCCCAAATAATTAAGATTACAAGCCAGAGCATGAAATATTTCAGCCTTTGATATGTTTTTGTACTGTCTCAGTTTTTGTAGCCATTTAAAATGTCACATACTGCCTCTGTGCCAGAGAAGCTGCCTTTCCAACTCACAACTCTTTAGCATTTTCTTTATGTGAAACACTCTGCTGAGTTAGCCTTCACCCCCTGGTTGAGTCATAAATTATACTGCCAGGGACATTTTGTAAAAGCTTATAGCACTGATTTAACCACAGAGGTTGAAAGAAAGAATGCCAAAACCGGAAAAGAAAACCCCAGGATTATTGATGGAATATTATCTTAATTAAGGCACAAAAAGTTCTCTAAATATAAACCTGTTTCTGTCACCCAGGAAAGAGACAGAAGTCAGCCCTTCAGGGCCTCTCACAGTGTAATCCAGGCTGAAGAACTGAATTTGCAAAAAATCCTTGAAATGTCTAAGGGGGTTTGTGTAGGGTGGAGAAGTGATCTTTATGAGAAGTGATCTTTATGCATAGTATATGACAACACAGGAAGCGCTATGGGTTTGGTTAATTCACCATTTGCTGCCTAAAGTCCCAGATTAACAGGTTAGCATGCCCAAAGAGAGCAAAATCCTATATGAAAGTAAATCTGATATGAAAGTGAAGATTTACATGGTATATTTGGGATATTTTCTCAGCCATCATCTCAATCACCCTAACCGAGGCCTCTGGCGGCAGCAAGAGGGGAAGTACAACAGCTTTCCTTGCTTTCTTTTTTGTAATGCCAACATCAGTCACGTAGCAGCCCATAAGAATATGCTTCTTTTTTAATTCCCATTACTTACATAATAAGCATACAAATGTGCCTGGGGTTTGTGTCTATAGCAATGAATCTCTGTTTTGCAGGATTAAAGATTATAGTGGGTTACTTAAAAAAAAAACCAAACAAAAAAACAACCCACAAAAAACCCTTTTGAGTGAACTCTTCTTGCTATGAGGAGTCTTTGCAAGTTGAATTTCAATGCTTCCAACATCCGCATTCTGAAAAACACCATTCACAAAGCTGAGAAAAACCCATTATTCTTCCACTGCAGCCATCAGCTAGCACTGACAAATATGTTTGAAACAAATTTGAAAAGAATATTCAAAACACCCAATTCAGACAAGAGTTACTGCAGTGCTTGAACACTTTCCCTAGAACACAGAGAATATATATTCTCTTATCCCACAGAGTTAAAGGAAAGTGACATATGAAAAGTACACATGGGAGGTTGAATAAAATGTCTTCTCTGGTGAATAAAGTTGTATTCAACTAGTAGATGTGTTATTTATAACACGAAGTGAAAATCTTCTTATGGCATTCGTAGCTCAACATTAATTCACTTCTTTATGGGTCCTTCAAAAAAAAGGTTCCTATGTTTGGGTTGAATTGATTTTCTTGTTCTGTCCCCACTTCTCTTCCAAAGTGCAACTGTCAGGCTCTTCATCTGTCTATGTGGTTGACATTATCCTGAGAGCAAGGGAAAACTCTATCTTTCAGGACTATCTTTTGGCAAGTAAAAGATAATTCCTTACACCGAAAGTTGATGCCTGAAGTCAAACTTCTTTTTTAAGCAAGAAGGATGCATGGTTAATTTAAGTTTTCCTTATGCTGCTGTATGAGTTGTTCAAAGATCTGAGAACAGGAAGAGCTTTGATATGCTCACCAAAACTCACCTCATTCAATAGCTAGTATGAGAACATTTTAACAGATAAATAAAGCAGAAAAATGCAGATCCAGTTAGTGGGTACTTAAAAAGCACACTACACAAGTCATTGTACGCTTCTGTAGGGGTGTATCTGACCTTGATGTACCAATATAATCATAACATGGATCACTGAACCCCAATAGTAGCAAGAAAAGACAAGCAGTTAATTCATCACAAATTGCTGGAGCAACTACAGCAGCTCAGCCCGTCACTCAGCCTGTTCATTGTTCCCTTCACAGCTGAGGTCAATAACTTTTAGCTATGGATTAAAAAATCAAGTGTCTCCAGCTTGGTTGGCATTAGAAGAACAAAAGAAAGTGATGATAAACTTATAAGGAAAACAAGACAAATTGAGAAAATGTTGTATTGTTTTATCTTAAGATGGGAGAAAGCACAGTTAAAAACAGAAAGCATCCAAGTGAATGAAACATACACATATAAATGGACTGTGAAGGATCTTGCACATAGCTCATGTACATGTGAGACATAACCACCTAACCTTAAAAAAGCAATTTTTTATTTTTAAAGATAATAAGTGTGATCCTACATTCAGGAACTACAGCTCATGGAATACCACTCTGCATAATTGTTTTTCTTCAGCACAAATATTTATATTGTATTAGTGGAAGAGTAACCCATACTCTTCCCTCCCTGGATTAAAGCACCACCACCAAGTTACTCAAGAAGTCATGGCTAACTGGAAACAGCTGCTAAGCCACTTGTATCTCTGTTGCTTTGTAATACCCACTAATAACTCAGACGTTATTACAGAAGTTACATCTGCTTCTCTTCTCCTCTGCAAAGTCTTAACAGATAGCTTGTAAGTGAAGTTGTCAGAGAAGCTCGGTCTCGAATAGAGGCACAGAAAGCTGTCCTGTGGTTGCTGCAGATGTTTCCCTCTGTAGGTTTACTAATAACTGCCTGCCGAGTTTTAACATTCTTGGAGCCAGGGTTTCCAGATGTCTTTTCCAAAATTAATATAAACAACGGGGAAGTTTACAGAAGTGAGACAACCTAAAAACTTCTCTTTCCTCACAGTTTTTTCCCTGCAACCTCTGATATCCACAAAGGCCTTGTACACAGCAACAAGGATTTGCTGCCCTAGCTCAAACACGCACAGCAGCAACAAACCCCAAAAAGTGTTGCCGAAGACCCCCGTTATCATAAATAACCACTTTCACATACCAGAGACAGCCCTTGATGTTCACCAGCAACAGTCAAGCCAAAGGGTTGCAGTGCCTCCTCCTAGTGCCAAGCATTCCTGTTCATATGCTATCAGCATGCCAAAACAGGGAACTATGGCTTGGTCTGACATTTATGTCCATTACCTCAGAGGAAACATTATCCATAAGGTCTGACAGCACAAACTGAGATACAGAACTCAATACACTAAAATTTAATGAAAATTCACCCCAACACAGACCTAACCAACATTTTTCTGGCCATCTTATCCTATACAGCCCTCAAGCAAAGGCATCCATTCTGTTTTTGGAAGAAGTGCTTTGAACACGGAAGAGGAACAAAGAAACTAAGATATGTGATTCACACACCAAAATTTCAAATCATATTTTATTGTAAAATGAGACCCTGCCAAATCACTTTATCAAATTCATCAAAAATATTCTCGTTTCTATTGAAGAATGAACGTAACCATTCTGTTCTTATTAAGAAAACCCAAAATCAAACAAAACAGATTGTACTGAGGCATCCAGTTTCAGTGACCACTGTACTTTATTCAAGGATTCAAATCACTTCCAGCCACCCACCCACAACAGCCTCTATGCATACTCAGAGTCATTTACTTTTTGGTGACAATTTTATGAACATGTAACATGCACCAAACAGGTCCCATGCAGGCAAAATTTACAGTCTTCCTTGCCTCCTGCCAGATTTTTTTCTTCTTCTTTAAACAAGGAATTACTGTTTTTTCTTATGGAATGAATGTTTCCAAAGCTCCGGAAATCTAGCTGCAATTAGGCAATATAAATCAAACCACAGTAATGAAGCAGATGACCCAGTTTTCTGATCGACATAGCAGGAAGGTTTCTTTGGAAGTATTTCTAGCAATGTGTACCACTAGCATACAATATGTTTTTGTCTGGCAGACAGCTATTCCCTCTGCCTGAAAAAAAGTAATCATTCTGCTTTGTAAAAATACCCAACAAAACACACAAACACAGAACAAAACACCAAAAAAATGTAAGGTAAAACAAAACCTCAACACTGCCAGAGTCTATATGGGAAACAGAAATCACTTGAACTTTCCTTCAAGAGCCTGCATCACAAGAGTTACAAATAATCACTTGAAACTCAGGCAAGACTTCTGAGATCCTAACTTAGTATCAGTGAACAAGGGCACAACTCAGGGCTTTCAGCTGAAACAGGGATCAGCTATTTCCCTGTTAGCTGTTTCAGAGCAAACAAATCTGACACGTGTTTGCAGCAGCAGTTCCTTTCCTATCAAAGTCTGTAATACACACCAATGTAAGATACTGATTTTATAATATTTAAGATTATAAGAAAGTTCATGGAAAATTTTTCATCTGCTTCCTATGAGGCATTGTCTGCAAGCTGAAACAACTACAGAGTATTTTGGAGAATATTTCTTGCAAGTTAGTAAGAGTTTCAATGAAAGCACATTTTAAAACAGTCTTGTCCCAGTATCCATTTTGAAACAAGCATCATGTGCTTCCTATTGACCAACAGTCAAACTGTTGCTATAGGAGCTTATCCATCAAGCTCCCATCTGCTCGGCATCTCTCTATCTTCCTTCCCTTTTTGAGCTAAAAGTAATTTCTAAATAAGAGGAGATAACAGTAAGACTTAAAACCCAAGACAACACACTCTGACAAGAACTACTGTTTTCATAATAATCCTTAAATGAGAAAAAAACACAAACAAAACCCAACAAACCCATCACTCACTTTTAGGAAGAGCCTCTTTTAACTTACAGATCAAGCTTCACTGTCCCCTCTCCAGTCCTACACCACCACAGAATACACAGAATAGAAGTTGCTGCTCTTGCTAATGTCACAACAGTACTCTCTCCTTCAAGAAAGAATTACATATTGTCCCTCAGAGCTAAAATTAATGTTGAAGTACCTATTATTTTTGTATCAGTTTAGAACAGCAAAGTACTGCAGGAAGCAACTCTGCATTTCAAAGGTAGCAGCTGTGGCTAAGCAAAATACTGTGCTGGAATAGCGAACCGACAGAAGATACATGATTTGTAGTTTCTGCAATACTGCAAACTCCAGAGGATATTCCTAATATGGGTGAAAAGAAGCAGAAGTTAAGCAACACTGAACACTCTTCTCTGAATACCACTGCATGAAGGCTTTCCACTCAGCAGAGGCAAAGCTGGAAATCTGCTCTTGATTCAGTAGCATTCAATACTCTCCACACAACTTCCAAAATGTCTGTGTAATTTGAAGTCCACAGTTTTCTTTTTTCCTTCTGCAAACCCATAGTTCCCCTTAGTCTTTTATACTTTAGAAAGGACAAGTCACCTACTGAAGTTTGCTCTGCACCAAAAGCCGAGCCTCTGCTTTGAATAAAGGGGCATGATTCAATTTACCATTTAGAAGACACAAGCAGGCAATGCTATCCAGCTATAGCTAACATTGGTACTAAATAACAGGAATACCAACATTTGAGAATTAAAGATGATGATAATGAGCTGGGACAATGTCTCTTATTTTGTTAAAATTACAAAGGCAGTATGTTAATCAGCACAGCTGCTATCAACCCTCATTGTGCAACTGTAAGCCATCATGTGCAAGTCAGCAAAATGCTTTAGCAACTGGAAAACTCAGTCTAGACCTTTATCAAAAGATGATCAGAATAATAAGATCACAGACTTGTGCACCCATTTAATTAAGATACGTTCTTTACCACACTATGTACTTTGTCACACTTCAGCAAACATTAAACCAACTCCATTCCATCCCATCTCTCTTTGAATAAATCTTACATGGCAAAAACATTTATTCTATTATGGTATTTAGATCAAATAATATAGGATGCCACAGAAACATCTGACTGTTACCGCTTTTAGAGATAGCTTTGAGTATTACTTTTCTTTTTCTTCTTCCTCAAATGACATAATTGAAACCAATTAAGTTGTAAGCTATGAACTACCCAAAACTAATTAAAAATTGCTAAGCAGGACAATTGGAGAAGTTCACAACTCAACAGATTTTTCTGCCTAAATACACTTATGTCCCAACAAACACTGCTTTTATCAATTCCTTAACTATTTTTTGAACAAGAGGTCCAATGTTCTATCTAGTTTTTTCCATCTCTGCTCTCTTTTCCAATACATCTAAAACATCTGAGGTCTATGTATGTAACATTTCTCTCTGGGCCTCTTTTAACCCTGTGATTTATGGAGGTACAAAAAATCCTCACATATAATGAGGTGAAAGAAACAACTACTTAATATTGTTCTACTAACAACCTTTTTGTAGATTTAAAAAAAAACAACGAAAACCAACCAAAACAAATGCCAAACTGTGAAGTTCTAGAAGACCTTTTTAGGATGAGGTATGTTTGAACACATACTCCATTGTTAAGACTCTGATCACTGAAGCTAACCAGAGTTTTTGACCCACCTTCAATGAACTCTGGACAGAGGTGTGGCAGTTCTACCGCAGATACAGAGACAGTCTTCCTTCATTCAAACTTAATTGCATGCACACAAACATCATTGAAAAAGCCACAGCTGTTTCCCACTTCAAGCATTAAATCCAGGTGGATCATGTAACGACTCCTACAGTTGTGCTGATTATTCCAAGTTTGAACACAGCCAACATTTTAAAAATGCCTAAAAAACTGGGTGGATTAGGCCACCCTAGTTGGAAAATCTGACAGAAGACGTAACCTCAGAAATTCTTGCTGATGTAGGCATGCTGCAAATTGCTGGACCTTTACAATAGACACTGCATCATTGCACCCTTTGCCAGCTTGGAAGTAGGACAAACACACACACACATCAAGCTAAGAATATGGAATTTTTTATAGATTAAACTCAAGTGGAAAATGGCCTCATTTTTTCTTCATCCAAGACTCTGCTATTCCAACTCTCAGTGCCCATGGACAAGAACAGAAATAATCATATGAATATTGAAAGCCCAGTTTTATGGACCTATTTTGGAAAGTGAACCTTTTATTAAATACATGATATTTTACAATACACTAGCTACAATGAAACAAATGGTAAAGATCCAAGTCACAACGTTTAATATCATATGTTTAACCAGTATGAAATCGAACTTACATTGTCCCTTAGTGAAGGATAGGCACAATTACTTAATAGTTACAATTTCATCAACTGGCACAGAAAACAAAGTTCCATCATCATAATACCACTGCACAGCTCCCAGTGATATTAATTTCAGTTTTATTAGCATGGATAACACCACAAAAATATGCTGCTAGGTGAATGTACAAGCATGATCCTGTAAAGAAATGCACAACTATAGCCGATATCAATCGAAACTAAGGAGCTCAGGCAATTTCCAGCTCTTGAGACTTTCCCATGAGTCATACTTGGTGTTTTCCTTGAGTCATACATTTAGGAACCTCAGCAGTGGTGCCCGCAATTACACTGTACCGTCTCATTTCTGATGAAACAAGATGAGAAACCTGCCAGAAGCTAAATATTCTACTTTTTTGTTTCCTTTATCACACAAATAATTTTAATGAGTAGTATCAGTAAGTAAATAACATTGGTCTGGCCTCTGTTGTTAAAAAATGTTATTCTGATTTCAATATTATTCAACATGCAAGTGTTCAGGCAAGAACATTATCTAAATCAGAAAAGGAGAGGGAAAACATGTAAGCTTCTGCAAGAGGAAGACACATACACATTTTATGATTCTGCTCCTCTCAATATGCTCAAAACTGTTACTAAGTTTTTGAAAAGCAACTGCTGCAAAGAGATTACCTTTCAGTGTTCACATAAAGCTCTAAACCACTGTCTGAATCATGTATCCCTATTCCAGGGGTGACTGCAATGTTTTAAGTCAGTAGAGGAATACACAAGAAAGAAAAACTCTTGTCCTTATTTCCAACACGGAAAGTAGCAAAACGTTCTATCAGGTCACACCCAACAGGAAGTAATTCTGCTTCAGCAATGGATGAAGTAGGTGAACTAACAGATCTCTGTCACATCAAATTTTGATTATGTTCCACATTTTAACTAACTTGTCATTTAATAAAACCAAAAAGCCCCCAAAGCAAACTCTCTCCACAAGCCCCATTCAAGCAAGCACAAATATAAGGGTTCATGGAGCTGGAGGCAGTAAGTGAAACATAAAACCAAGGACGAGCTTTCTGAAGTATGCTGTTACTTAGTAAAATAAGTAAGATTGTGCTCTGGCTGCTATTCTTACAAACATCCCCTACTGGCCTCTGCAAACAGGGGAGAAAAGTGATACAATTTTCATGGCACACACATCCTCAAAGCTAGACACTCATCACCTAGGTGTCAGCAAGCCATTACACAAGTCTTCTCAAATTACTGCTTCCCACCAAGACCTGAAACTGGTTTCCTTTAACATCTGTTAATTTAATTGGTTCCTATGAGCCTGTAACAATTAAACCTGTTGTTGCAAGGAGCAACAGGGAATGGGGATTTTACATATCCACAGCTGGGCTGTTAACAGAACAAATGGACTCAATATGACCCTGTCCTTCACCAAAATTTAGTTATTAAGCTGTTAGAACAAGCCCTAAATGAAGCTGATGCCCTCTGCAACTGGGCTAAGCTTAAAGCATGAATCAGCTGCTCCGTTACAAGAGTGGTCATAAGGAGTGGGCAAAGGCTTCAGAATCCATCTGGTCAGTAACTTCAACAATCCTGGAGCAAGGTATGACTGCCAGCATAGCAAATATGGAGCAAATCACTCATACGATGTGAAAACAGGATTTCTTATATAATTGTTGGCAATTTTTAGTTGGCTTGTATTAAAAGGAAAAAAAAAACCCCACACAACCTGGAATCAAAGTTCCTGTTTAGATTCAAAATCTTTTTACAAAAAGGAAAGTATTGCTATTAGCTGAGCAAACTTAACTCTTTACTTATGCAAAATACTTCAACAGATTTAAATTAAAGGTTTGTGGGGTTTTTTTTCCAAAAGAAAAAAGTGAAAATGGAACAAAGCAATACCAAGATCAGTACTTCTCCTGGTCCCATTTTCACAGATGGTTATAGATGTCTCTCTGTGTACTCATAGGAGATTCTCACCTTCAGAAGGAATTATCATACATCTAAGTGATGTGCATAAGGGTTTGCAGAGCAGGAGCTGTAGCATCTTCTGTATCATCAGTGTCCAGCATAAGGAGAGGGAGCTAAGAGTTCATGATAAATTTCATAACTCTCTAAGCCCAAACACCCCACAACCTTAGAAAACAAGAGAGCCCTGCAGTCTTCTTCAAGTATACCAGATTAATCTCTCATACAGCTAATTCCTTTTCTTTCTGAAATACAGCTTTAAAACAACTTAATGAAACACTTTTACAAGTATTTTTGCTCTTCTATGCTTTCAATCCCAGTATTATGGTACCTAAGCAGCTGGGCACAATACTGCTGAGGTGATACCATGACCCTTGGATGCTCCTCATAAGTTCTAGTGATACAGATTACAGGCCACACTTGGGTTCCTGAAAGTTTACTAGCTCCCATCTTAGGGTGTGGGACTAACAATAAGTGTTATTTACCTCATGGGAGTCAGGTGCCAAGGAATTAATAGCTATCACTCTTTGTTACTTTAAGAACTCTCTAGCGATTGGCTTTTATTTTGATAACTGTTTAGTTTGCTAATCATCCCTTTCTTAATCGGCTTCTCTCATTTTCACCAACCTTTGTGAAATTCCACAGCGTCAACTTTTAAAACAAAATTGCTTCTAACAGAGAAGTTAAGACTTTGGTACTTGTAAGTGGATGAAGACATTTTTTCCTTTTCCAGAGTATCATTGAAGAAGGCCCATGTTATCTGAAATCCTCCCCGCACCCCGCCTTCTTTCTGGATGTTTCCTTAGACCATCACAATTACAGACACCTATTACTACATTCCATAATGTCTGCCAAGAATTCATCAGTTATATATTTTTTTTCTCAAGTGACAGTAAAACTCTTCAAGCACATCTTAATTGCACTTTATAATCATTCTGAATCAAACTCAGTCAGCATAGAAGGTTACTCACGGTATGTAAAGCAATTTAAAGCTTCAACAGTAAAATTATTAAAAGAGTGCCAATGTGACAAGATTTTTTTAAAGACTACTTAAACACCTGGAAACACCCAAGACTCCCAACCAGCTTTCTGTGGGTATGAAATTCTGAGCTGTGCCTCAGTATCTATTTGTACCCCCAGGTTCAGCAATAGCTTTTAAGTTAAAACCTTGCTAGACCATCATCTCATGAAATGCCATTTCACATCACTTCAGGTTAATAAGGCTGATCATCTCCAGTACCTTCAATGCTTTAAGAAGCTAGTCTATTTCCTCTGAGCTTTTATTTACTTATTTACCTCGCTCTCATCTCTGCTCTGTGAACTATCCCACAGTGCAGCCAAGAAGGAACAGTGAAAGATCTTGATTCATCATGGAACAGCTTCTTCCTCACTGTGAGCACAGTATCTATATCTGCAGTGGCTCATTAGCATGAGTCACAGGTGAGCTGCTATAGGCATAGCAGTGAACGCAGACCACTGCTAAGAGTTTTAGAATATAGGACAGAAGTGAATGTAAACAATCTACACTGAAATGTTGAACAATCTTTCAGACTGTCACAAAACATGTTAAAAATTGTGACTTTGCATTTCTAGTTTCTGTCTCTATGTTGTTAGTTGAATAATATCCTAAAACAGAAGAGATGAATTTTTAAAAGTATCTGGTAAAATGTAGCACAGATTAAAGTGTGCTATTACTGTTCACCGATTTTCTTTAATAAGGAGGAACTGTACACACAGACTGGTGATTAAAAGAAGTAAAAATAAATGAGATAAAGAATTTTCAAGCAAGAGTCATGGCATTTGGTCAGTTACCTTTTGATTTACTTTAATAGTGCATAGGTAGACTAAGTAGCATCCCCTCTATATTTCATAAGCATCAATATGCTAGCAGTACTTCTGAGGTGGAGTCCCTCCAGCTGCCAGGAAAACAGTCATCAAAATAAAATTTAGGAAGAAAACCAGCTTGATTATCAGCCATCAGACTGGTGAAAATGCCAGGGAGGCAGACCTAGAAAATGTTTTAATTGCAATAAATATAATGTTGTCTTGATATATGTGCATGCAATAGTACCTCGTTATCGTACTACTAATGGATTTGACAGTTTTAGGAAGGTAAATGAACAGTATCCAATTTCCACAGAGAAATATGTTCAATGCAATCTGGAAAACTAGTTGGATTTCAAGGGATGTTTTCAGCCTCCATAGCAAAGAATTCTTTTTGTTCTCCTCAGCTTCATCTTTTCCAATACACTGAAAAAAAAATTATCAGCACAGGCCTTTTTCCTCATTTAATAAAATCCACAAATCTTTGGAGCCTATACACGTTTTCATTTTCTACTGCATTAAATTTCACCCCCAAAACAATCTTTATGAAAATATTTATCTTCCTGTATTATTTGTCTAAGAGATAGATTTAAAAATGATACAGTAAAGAAAAAATGCAACCTTCTACCAACTAGACAAAACTATTCTGCTTGAGGGAAAAGAAAAAAAAGTTATATAAAAAGTGCAAAATTAAAGACAATTTTAAAAATTGCTTGCATTTGGCACAGCATTTTATTTCAGTTAGAGCATTATGTGGTTTTATCAGTAATATTTACTATATTCCAACAGAATACCACTCATATTTCAGAACAATTAAGTACTGATTTTAAAGACATTTTTCATGGGCATCTTGAAGCATTTTAGGAGGTATGTATAGCCATTCATCTTTGGGTCAGGTATGTTTCCTCCCATGCATTTCTTCCATTTGTTCCATTGCCTGAACATTGGTAATTCTCCCACTGTTTAGTCTTTGGCCCCAGTCTTTCTATACGACTTTGCAGGGAATTGCCATAAGCGGGCCGAGGGAAGCACTGCCCCTGTCCTGCACAGAATCTGCAGTGGCACGATCAGAACAGAGGACTCAAGTGTCAGGTATGCCTGACTATATGTCAGTAGATGCCTTGATTACACCACATCTCTAATGATCAGTGAAGTACGGATTTTGGTTGGTCCCTGGTAATCTTAAAAAGTTCAGCTAGTAACATTTGCTCACCAGGCAGCCCAGTTCTCAGTTCATAACTCTCACTGAATGTTGTCTCCATAGTGTGTCTGCATAAATTACTGGAAAGAAACTACACATTGTTTTCTTATGTTTCAGTTCCACCATATATTTAGACACAGGCTTGAACAGCCATCAACAGGTTACCTGTAAGCTTGCTTAGACACCCCCTGATACCTCCCTCCTATTTAAAAGGTTTGGAAAGTAATCTAACAGCTCCAATAACTAGCAAGGGCCAGACGAATATAAGAGGAGAATACCTCTGTGGGACATCGAGAAAAAGAGTAAGTCAGCCCCAACAAGTGAAAAAGGAACTATTTCTTTCAAGCAGTTCAGTTTCACTTGGGCATACCAGCACTTGGCTCCACTACTGAGCTTTCTGCACTGCTCTGCTTTATCTGTAAGGCAACCCTGATCACAGGAGGATATAAAGCAAGTTTCAACAATAATACTGGTGATTTCTGACAATCAGTCCTTCTCAATCTATACAGATTTCTTCTTTAACTAACAGCTCCTTTTTAAGACTAGATTGTTTTCCAGTCTTTATGATGGCCATTTCTAAGAAATTATTTGCATGCACAGAAGAACATATCTCCTTATCTTCAGGCACATCTAGAGTGCTCAACTCACAGATCCTGCATTGAAGTAAGTGAGTGTGTCGTAGTATGTGGTAGAAAGAAGTGGGGAGGGGGGAGAAGAAACTTAAAACAGTGTTTAGCACATCTGAAAATGAGCTCAAGCTCTTTTTAGTTCCAGCAGCTGCCTATAATGGAAAAAATGAAGATTGGCTGTTGCCAGAAGAGTGGGCAGTAAGAAATAACAGATGTGAAATTTCACCAACTTCATTGGCTAGGTCAGTCTTAAAGACAGCTTCAGAGCCACGGTCTCCCTTGGGCTGCAGTGTTCTCAGAGGCACACTTGCTTTTTGAGCTGCTGAACTGTTCCCCGTGCTTAGCTGAATTTACTCAGCGACCTCACCCGTGGACATGATCAACAGGAAACATTTAAGTCCTCACAACGTGTGGGCTGTGTGTGAAAGCTCCTTGATTACAGTTAGCCACTACATCTTAAAAATAATGTTAACATTTCACTTCTCTCTTCCTCCATTCTGCTCACCTCTACTTTAGGGACACTCAGGGTGTGGGGGGAAGGAAAGACAGGTTCTTCAACACAAGATCTTATTACACATGGCTCACAAAGGAAGTAAGATCAAAGAAACCAATATAATCCAGTGTATAAATTTTTAAGAAAAAGAGCAACAAGTGAAACATGCCCTTCAAAGAGCCAACTCCAATTACAGAAGTCATTTTCAAAGAAAAATTAAGTTTCTTGACAGTAAAGGGGAAATTATGAATACAAGGTCTGTAGAATAAATTACATCAAGAGCAACTTCTGTCAGTTCAATTTGCACGATGGACTTCAATTGAAATAAAAATTAAATTGTATTTAGGCATCAGAAATATGCCTTGAAATTGTAATGTGGTTCCCAAATATGATTGCTACTTCAAAAAAAAACCCAACAATTATAAAGCAAGAATAGGAAAAAAATACTTCCAGTGAAGAACATGTAACAGCAGTAACTAACATCAGATTGCAAACCATGCTTCTGCTACCTTCAAAATCTGGTTGCAAAATGCAGCTCTTAATAACTCTTAAGTTTTCATGCTATGTCTCATATGGTGAATTTATTACCTGTTGCTGAACCAAACAGTACTACCCTCTGCACCTACTTCCAGCTGCTTACTCCCATTTTGTCCCTTGTGTTACATCCAGTAACTTCTCAGCCACAGGAGAAGCCTGGCCAGCACAGGTATCCAGTGTAGTTCTCCTTCGGTAGTTAAGTTTCTGTATTGAATCAGCTGCTACCTTGAACTCACCTTGGGGCTGAGGGCTGATGTGCCAGAGAGAAAGAACAGGCTAAAATGGTACTGCCCCTTTTGGCATCAGCCTGCAGTTGCATAAGATCAGATGCAACACTAAACCATACTCTGAATAGCACTACTAGCTTTCTTCTTCCAGAATGAATGTTTAAGTGTCTTTGGGATTCCATATGACACAGCGAGTCCCTGAGACTTAATGTCATGGCATAAAACCCTCTCTGTAAGTAAAATCATAATACTGTAGCAACTGAAGGATTCCACAGGCAAAAAAGCACAGTGAGATGTACTCAAGTGCAGTATCTGGACAAAAGGCTTTGCAATATAAACAGACAAAAAGAGTAAGAACTTAATTAACTTCCCTGATATCACTTATAAGTGATAACAGAGGCAGAAATTGAATACAAGAGTCAGGTCAGGCAACTCTATCCGCTACACCACACACCTTCCTGTGGCTGCGATTGCTCTTTACTCACTGCTTGTGGGAAGGCACTATCATGTCAAGAACTGCAGTAGGTTCCATAAAGAATAAAATTAAAGTTAGCCATTGTATTTGTTGCTCCATATGCAAATTATCAGTTCAATATGTTTTACAACATATGAAAGTTCCCAGTGCCTTCCCAGAGAAAAAACTCCAAACCTTAGTACTTTCCTTAGTAACTCTCCCATCTGACGACAGGCAAAAGGAAAGGAAAAAATGCCCACTGCTGGTTTTCAAATGGAAGTGGGATACAATTTTAGATTAGTGTTTTAAAAATCACCTTTAAGTTCTCCAAAGGCGTAAACAAAGATCAAATATATGAGAAAGAAAACAAAAAGGCAAAGTACAGACATGGAGAAGAGATGGCTCATAGAGGAAAAGCAGTACAAATATGTAACTTCCTATTTACTCTGCCTGTTGACAAAACCAAGCAAAACCAGCAGCACTGGCTACACCTTCACTTTTGACTTAGAGACCTAAGAAATCCACCCTGTCTCTGTGCTTCTATGTACACAGCAAAAAACTGTAAAGATATAAACAAAATCATATATCCCAACTCAAACACAAAACCCCAAAATCCCTGTCCCTAGCTGTACTCTGCTGTCAATGAATACACAGGGACCTTAGTACGCCTCAAAACTACTAACATTTTTATTATTCTAGGCTTAAGATATGGCAGGCCTTAATCAAAAACCATGAACATAATGCCTCAAGTCAAAAAGAACAGTCACAAGGCAGATAAAATTCAGCACATAGGCAAGATGATAGCTGTAACATGTTGAGCAATCCACGGCTTTCCTCTCTCTGCAGGTTATCACTACATGAGGTAAGACCTTCAGAAAGACACTGCTATCTTTCCTTTTCTTCACCTCAGCTGCTCTCAGTTGCTCCCAAGGCTAGAAGCACAACACTCATTGGCCAAAGGGGATCATATGTGGGAAAGCCAGGTAAGTATTATTACCTGAAGAGGAAACAGACTGTCTGGTCAAAACATTTACTTTCATGCACACAAAAGAATACTTGTTACATCACCTGGCAGGTTCCAGAGTAGCTGAAAAGTCAGACATCCACAGTCCAAGAACTACACCTATGCATCAACCTGTGGTAAAAATACTGGCAAGTGACAAAAACTTCAGCTATGGAAAGAAGGGATCAAACCTCCAAATCCTCAGGGACTAGACTCACTATCAATTGCCAGATCCCCCAAGCTAACATTCCCTAAATGACATTAATGTTTGCTGTCTTACAGAGATGTCCAACACCAGCATCTAGCAGTATCTGACCTTTGCTAAGGCACCTCACTGGAGCATGAATCACTGTCAGATGTGACGTCTGGGTCCTGGAGGGAGCTGAGCATCCCTCCACTAAGCAGTTAATTCTTGACTAATATTACTTTAATTTTATATATAACAACTGGTATTTGTTGCCTAAAACAATTTCAGAGTCTATCTTTCAAGTTTATTAGAACAGGCATTATAAGCCTGTAGCCTACTGACATTCCAACGGAAGGAGCGTTATTACAAATTAAGAAGTATGTGAATGTTCTTATAATTAAATTGAAACCTTGGGGAGAAAAAGAAGAGGAAAGAGTAAGCAAAATATTACAGATTTCATTAAGGGCTTATCAGAAGTTTATTATATCCTTAAGCTTTTTATCTCAGTTGTTTATTTTTTGCTTCCAGTCACAATTTTATTAATTATTTTATTGCAACTAAGTGCTGTGTTGGTTTTTTTAATGGAATTAAGCACGTACCCATTTCCCCAAGTCACCTTATGCAATGTCAGTTAATAAAACTCAGATAACTAGGCCTTTGCTGTGCTCACTAGCATATCCAGAAAAAAACCCCCATCATTTGTGTATTTCATTATGAATGAAAAGTTATAATTTCAACTTTCTTTCAACATATTAGATCTGCACAGATGAACTGATTTTACCATCGCCACTATGCTCCATGTATTACATTGGCTTCCTACCTACTGCTGCCGACAGTTGCTCAGATGATTGTTTAAGTAAGCTTCACATTCTTAATGCATGTGCTAGTGTTTTTGTTATGTTGCTAAGCACTATAGGGCCTCCCCTCTTAACTGGTCCAAAGCATGTTACTATAAAATAGGTTGTATTATCTATAACGCTTCTTAAAGAAGCGGTTTTAAATTAATAAGAAGTCTCTTGAATTCTTAACTAGCAGCATCTTAAAGAGATCAAACTTGAAAAAATGCTTACATTTGCTGTTAGATAAAGCTGTATAAACTCTCTGTGATGTAGCAACACCAGATGGAGTACCATGCAGTACACAGTTTAGTGCACTGTCAGCCCTAGCAAACACTGTTAGAAGCTTGGTATAGTATCTCACAGTTAGTACAATTACCATCTCTAATATGAGCAAGGTTCCAGTTTAGCAAAAGCTGGTGCTTCAGCTTTTCTCCTGTTCAACTAAACTCTTAAAACACCTCCTTAGTTTCTAAACAAATGGCATTTTAACTATATTTTAAGAGCCATTGCACATTATCTTCTGATTCTGTGGTGAATCAGGACTTCTATCAGAGCATTCCACCAGATGAGTCATCATATTAATCATAAAATAACAAGTATCAGAAAATTACTTCCCTTTGAGGCCATGTAATTAAACATCAGCAAAAAAGTAGAAATTGCTTCACATGAATTACTAAATTGTTTAAAAGACTGGGTTTAAACACACTTGAGTCACCAACAAGCAGCAGTCATAATCAAGTTTTGTAGTTACTTCTTAATACACAGAGTATATTTCCTTTACATTTCCTCTAAATAATAGGTAAGAACAGCTTGACAGAAAGTAGCTTTTATTGTCAGAATGTCTTGGACAAGTGACTTCTGGACACCAGGTATTAATCATATCCTACGCACAAGAGGAACAGACCACAACTGTCCACTGTGAATGTGTAAAGAAACTTCGCAGTATTTTCAGCCTTTTGTAGGATCACATAATACATGCACTGGAGAGATACCTGTGGCGTTAACTCATTTGTTTCAAGTGTCACACTTGAGTGTTGCAGAGCACTTAATTTACACAGAGCATGAATATATGTGTCACACTGGCACACAGGTAAATTAAGCCACATAAATCCAAATACATACACACATATCAGCAAGGACAAGACCAGCTGATGAGGTTGAATGCAGTCTGAATTCCTTCTTGCACAGTTCTTCACAATTATGAAATTTAATGTGGCTCCTGCTAAGTCTCTAGTTCAGGGCAAAACATAAAGGGAAAGGGGTGTGTGTGTGCCAGGGGGCAAGATGATAGACAGAATTTGCATGTTACTTGGGTTTGTCTGATACCCACCATGACTAAAAATACCCTAGATAATTGAACACATTCAAAGTGCGCAACGACCTATCACATTTGTTTTTCCTAGAGTACTAAATGAATATCCTGGTTCTGGCCAGGCCAGAGTTAATCTCCCCAAGTAGTCAGCTCAGGTGAGCTGAGTTCGTAAGAGGGGCTGGTCCAAGAGGGGCACTCCTGGGTGCAGTATTTTCTAAATCAAGCGAAACTTCCTCAGCACCATCAACTTATCAAAAACAATCACAGAGACTACATTCTCTTAGTCTTCTTAAAATCTCTGCTTAAAAAAAATCAGCTGAATACTCTGGACAGGTACTTCGTGGTACGAAGAAAAATAATACTGCACATCTTCCATCCCGCAAACAGCAGTCAAACTTCAGAGTCAGACACCATGTGAAAAGACCAGATAATATCATCTCACTTTAATTTACTCACCGCTGTTATGAGTCCTTAGGTCTCAGTCAACCACTTCAGATTCCTCGCACTACCTAGAGAAATAATTTATGCAAAATGTAAGACATGTGCAGAGCCAAAAACACTAAAACAATCTTTGTGATTAATATTGGTCGCTAGAATGGTACAACTCTGCTTGTAGAGATGATACACACAGGGGTAACGTATCACTACCAGGACACTTCTGTTTTGCTAGAAATGGAGCATTCTAGACATTACTCTAACCAATAAAGAGCAAATTAAAATAAGCACATGTGAAGGAGCAAAAGCATAAACCAATAAGCATGTACTATACTGTATCTTTTTCTCCTCCTCTATTTTAATAATAAAGTAAGCAAGAACTGCAAGTGTGTTTTAAATTATTTCTATATTTTATTCTGATTTATTAACAGCATTTTAAAATCAGGTATGACTTAGGAAGAACCCCAAAAGTCCTTAAAGCACTGGAATAAAAACCTAAACAACACAGAATGTTCACCCCACAAGCTTATGAAACCTCCAAACCCCTTCCACAACTCCACACACACATTCCATGGAATTCAGCAAGGACAAACATAAAAGTCCTGTACCTGGGATGGGATAATCCCTTGGACAAGCTGGGCACTGACTACCTGGGACACAGCTCTCTGAAATGGAGCTGGGGCTCTGGGCAGCCAGTGGACTAAACATGAGCTAGCAAGTAGCTCTGGCAGCAAGGAAGGCCAAGAACATCCTGAGGTATATCTACAGGTTAAGCTCCCACTAATAAGTGATTATTCACCTGTGGCCAGCACTCCAAGGCTACACACCTGTAATACCACATCCAGTTTTGAATATCCAGTACCAAAAAGTAATAAAATAAGGCGATAAAGGTAAGATAAGGTTGATTCAGTGATGCCAAACTACAGGATTTCCTACAATAATAAGAAATTCTGCATTCTTATACATGTATCAGAACAGGATAGATATAGAACCTCCGCTTAAATAAAAGAACAAAGTTGAGTTGGAAGGTCAGTAAACTCTAACAAAGAGAGATAATATGGCCTTTGTGAAGATGGTTTAACAACAGAAAACTCAATGCAGAACTCCTAACAAAGTGTGCTGCTGGGGACTGAGGAGAACATACTGGGAGCACTGGAAAGTCAAGAAAGATTTACAATGGCCTCTGAATTCCTGGCACAAAGAATATTCCTCCAGAAAAAAAACAACAACAATGGGATGGACTAAGAATGTGATTATGTCAGTTAAAGCAGTTAACTAAAGCAGTTAACATGGCAATGAAAATATAGCACTGTTAAAAGAGACAGAGACTACATTTCAAGAACAAAAAAAAGGCCAAATGATCTTCTTTTAAACTCAAGCACCCCAAAATGCAGAATCAATTTGATGTATATGAAAATGAAGGATAGCTTGGACAAATAGAATTAAGCAGTGCTTTTAAGGAAAATTGCCTTGCCTGGAATCTGAGCGCCC
The DNA here is from genome assembly GCA_027925045.1 of Hypotaenidia okinawae. Taxonomy (NCBI): domain Eukaryota; kingdom Metazoa; phylum Chordata; class Aves; order Gruiformes; family Rallidae; genus Hypotaenidia; species Hypotaenidia okinawae. Next base: position 28,850,044 of record BSDF01000005.1, on the reverse strand, counting down.
TAGGAAAAAGTTGCCTGAGCAGGATAAGACAGAATCAGCCCATCCAGGAGGTTGTACAAGAGCCTTCTCTCACAGATCCATCCACCTGCTACAAGGACAGCAATGATTTCCTCACCCACACACAAGAAATTAAAAAACAACCCAAAACCCAGACTAACCACCAAGAATTACATTAAAAAGAAAGGCTCTTTTATGCCACTGCATGTGTGACAAAGCTAACAAGAAGAAATTCCACATGCCTTCCACTGCCCATCACCACACAGGCAGCATGCACTTTCATTATGCTGCAGATAGCCAAAATGAAACCCAAATGCTCCCAAACAAATCTGAATGAGAAAAACAAATGTATGCTCTCATTCTTTCCCTCAGGAGCATTTTCTTATAAATATTACAATTGCTCTGATGGATTTCTGCAGAGTTGGCAAAATACATGAAGTCTGTTTCTTCCTTCCTACTCAATTAGCTGTAAATTCAGTTGCATCAATCCCACCCCACCAAAAAAACCCAACTCAAACAAGAAACACGGCATTCTTTGTTTTTATGTCCTTTCTCAGATGAAAAGATGTTTTAGTATAATTCAGAGCAGAAGAGTCTGTCTACCAAGCAGAGTAATTTTTTTTTGTTTACAGTCAATGAGAAGCAAATAGGCTGCACACTGTTAAGAGAACAGCATTTGATGACATCCTGTGTCACATACTCTAGCTTTGTGCACAAAACGAATTGGGTATACTAAGGCTCTCTAGCAAAAATAAAGTAAAATAATACAGATACATCTTAAAACATGCTTTTCAAGTAGCTGCTTCTTCAGATACACAACTGCCTGTTACTTCCACCTATTACATTAACAGCAAGTATCCAAATCAAACCCAAATTTACTTACTTCAGTAAGGTTTGTATGACCAATTACATCGCTATGAAGAGAAGTAATGCATTCAATGGATTGTCTTTTGTTATCAATGCAGAACAGTATAAAATTTAAAAAGAAAATAATCACAGGGGTCATTAAGGTTACCTTCAGAAATAACAGCAAAACAAGGAGTGGAAACTATTTTCTTTAGGAAGACACTACTAGCAGTCTAAAACAAAACAAAGCTGTAAATAAACTACAATGCTAAACTCTGCTAATAGCTCAAGGTATGCAACAGAGAGAGATCATTCCCTGTTTCACACAAACCTACAAAAGAAAAAAAAAACAGTTTTGCTTTTTGCATTCTTTGCCTGATTTGTTCAATCTAGAAGACTATACTACAGATTTGTATGTATTGAGCTTGCTTTAAATTACAGAGAGCATACCATATAGAGCAACATACGTTTGCAGCTTGTTCAATGAGAACAACAAAAAAAAAACACCTCACTTCTTTACACGTCAAAAAATATTTCACCAAAATCACCTGCCCTGAAGTTTACACTCCATAAAAGCCAGGTGTACTTCTAACACATTGTTTATCCCTGCCCTTAATGCCTGCTTTCCCACTGCACCACCTTAACCAAGAAAGTGGTACAGCATATTTTTACACATCATTAAAATGTTTAAACCATTGTATAATGCTAGCAATTCCCACAAAACTAAACAGAATAAATACAGAAGCACCAAGAGACCTGCTCTCTGAAGGAAAGATTTCTCTTACACTGTTACCTTAAACATTGGGCACCCAAGTGGTAAGTGAACCAAATTACCACGTTTCTTTAACAAGTTAGTCATTACCAACCGAGAACAAGATAAGCAAATTAATTTCAGTAAAGTTATGCTCTGAGTTTTGCTTTCTAGGGTTTATTTTACCTAAGCACAAAGCTTTATTTGAAGTTAGTAATACAGAACATGATCCAGGAGCTTGATCCCACGTTCACTGAGATCACTGGGAGCTTTTATTGTAGCATTATCAATGAGAATAAACAGACATGAATTGCTTACAGTGTAAAAGCACTTAACAAATTCACTTCACAATATGCTTATTAAGTCACATCTCAGTATCACAGGGACAGTAAAACAAAAAGGCAAGTCACACTCTCACTGCAGCACTGTTACAGACAGTCTTTTGGTCTTGCTCTGTCCAACACACCACCTCTGGCAGGCCAAGACAATCAAACTCTGCAGCTTTGCAGTGGTATCTCCAGCAAGAACATCCAGGGTCACTAAAAATGGTCCTTGCCTCCATTTTGGCTACAAAGCTGCACTAGCTGGCTGCAGCTTGATTTGATTCATAAAGCAGCTTCACCCCAGGACCAGCTGCCTGCTGTCTGCCTGTAGATGGTGAGATAAACAGGTCCCATGGACAGCCCACCAGCCATCAAGCAAAGGCAGTCTCCAGGTCAACCCCAGAGCAGCTGGGATTGTAAGAGAAGCACTGGTACCACAGCTCCAGCACATACTGATGGCACCAGGCTGCACTGAAACAGGCTCCTGGGCCCCCACGGGGAGGAGCCCTGGCAGGACCTAGAGGAGGCCAAGGCCCATTAGTGCCCCAGAGGCCCTGATGTTGGGTTGCTAATTAAATACTCTAACCAGTAGCATGCTCCTAAGCAATGAGCTAAAAATCACTTGGCAAGCCCAGTCTATTCTTCTTCTTAAGTGTCAGCTGGCTTAATAAATAACAGCTTTTGATGAGTATTATTAGCATCCAAATTATTGCCCCCAGATTGCCACACGTGTGGCCTGTAAAATGCAGATTTTACAAATAAAGCTGCCTGCTGGCAGAAGTTGGACAGAAGGGCTCCAGGGGAGACAGCTCAGTTATCTTTTCCTGAAGGCCTAGAGATGGCAACTGTGGAGCCGAGGCATAAGCAATTAACACACTGTTCTATTTAATCCACAGATGGCTTAAGTCTATTGCAGAAGGCTGCAGAGCTCTCCCATTGTGACAGACTGGAAAAAAAGACTATATTATCTCTCACAAACACACTCTCTTGACCAGCAGTCACGGGGTTTGCTTTGTTTTCACTCCAACACCTCTTTCTCAGGCCAAAGTTAAGATTATCATCCTAGTGACACAAAACATGGCTATCAGAAGTCAATAAAGCAAATTTTTTAAATGTTCAAATTGCCTTATAAAATTACTGTGTTTACCAGTACTCCTGCACCACAATTGAATTATAAACCTGCTTTGTGGTTTCAACCTAAATAAAAACTGCATTAAGCACAATCCTCCCCTCCCCTGTGAAGAAAAGCAGACTTGTTTTAACATTCAACCTCCATCTAAAAAAACAACTAAACACAGAACCAGGGACTGACCAAGACACAAACAAGCTGTTAAAATTCCTCAAAACACAATTTCAAACTCTTCTATGGTGTCAGGAAAAGAACATTGTTTACCATAAGCATATATTCTATATTGGACTAATTTCAATGCCTTCCTCACATCTTTCATCTTCAAAGATGCAATAACATACACATAAAAAGTAGCTTATCAAATTAAAATACCCAGAGGTACTACCTGTGACTTTCCACCAGCTAAAAGGTGCTTTTTAATCATGAAGCAATGAAGTGATTTGTGTAAGTGACAAAATCCAGAGCTCATGCCCTTCAATTTGGCCTCAAAGCCACATTTCTTCTACCAAAAATAGCCTGGATATTCAAAACCAACATGCCTATCACACAACCAAGACATTAATTCAACACTAAAAACACTGCTTAGAGTCTTGTGTCTTCAGAGCCAATTTTCAGTCCTACAAAAACAAAAAAACCCAAAGCCTAACATAAAGAAAAATTAAGACAAGACCATAAGCAACATTCTATGTGCCTTTTCTGAGTGTTGTGGGAAAATCACCTTCCAGAAATTACAATCCGTAAAAGTGCCAGTTGCCACAGAAAGTTCCGAGCCATCTCCATCCAACCTGCTTTTACCAAAAGGAGCTTACAAATCCACGAAGAAGCACTACCTTGATGCTAGTCCAAGGAAGAGGAAATGAACTAGCTAACCACTCCCTGGTAAGAGTTAAAAAGCACACTTAGTTTGCAGATACAAGAATTAGTATCCCCAAGATAGTGGGGATTGAACAATAACTAGGAAATATGTTCACTGTGGTTTTCTTTATACACACACATAAAATTTTCCTTTGCATTTTTAATTTTCATAATTTTAAGCTTTCTCTGGAGCCAGTTTGCCTAAATACTGCTAGAGAGATGATCATCTTTATGCCCACTGCCTTTTGTCCTGTCACTGGGTACCACTGAACGAACTGACCCCATCCTCCTGACATCCACCCCTCAATTATTTATAAGCATTGATAAGTCCCGCCTCAGTCTTCTCTTCTCTTGGCTAAAAAGTCCCAAGTCCCTCAGCTTCTCTTTGTAGGAGTCTCAAGTGTCTTCATCATCTTTGTCTCCAGAGGTCCCTTCCAACCCCTATCATTCTGCAATTCTTTCCTGAAAGCTAAAGGCCTGCTAGAATTAAATCTGTCCAGGCACGCATGGACATCAAGGAAAGTTTCTATAGCTACATAAGAGATAAAATGAAGACTAGGGAAAATGCGGGCTCTCTCTGGAACAACCAGGAGATCTGGTAGTGCAGGAGAAGGCTGAGTTACTCAGTGACACTTTCCCCCTCAGTCTTCACTTGCAAGGGCTCAGATGTCATTGCCCAGGTCACAGAAAGCACAGGCAGGCACTGAATCACAGAATCACAAGGTTGGAAAAGACCTTTAAGATCATCAAGTCCAAATGTTCCCATCCTAAGCTAAACAATATCCCTAAGTACCTCATCTACCCTTTTTTTAAACACATCCAGGGTCAGCAACTCAGCCACCTCCCTTGGCAGCCTGTTCCAGGCCCCAACAACTCTTTCAGTAAAAAACTTTTTCCTAACATCTAATCTGACCCTGCCCTGGCACAGCTTTGTGCCATTTCCCCTTGTCCTATCTCCTGTCACCTCGCTGAAGAGACCATTGCCCACCTCTCTACAACCTCCCTTCAGGTAGTTGTAGGTGGTGATAAGGTCTCCCCTCAGCCTCCTCTTCTTCAGGCTAAACAGCCTCAGCTCCCTCAGCTGCTCCTCATATGATTTGCCCTCCAGCCCCTTCACCAGCCTGGTTGCCCTTCTCTGGACTTGCTCGAGGATCTCACTGTCCTTCTGTTGCAGTTTGCTGTGGCTGTGCTGCTGAGATGGCTTTTGCAAAGCAGCAGTTACAGTTTGTTGCAAGTTCCAGACAGTAAACTTCAGCCAATTCAAGGCCAAAATCACCTCTGAGGAATCACAGAAGGATTCATAGCGCCTCTGTGAATCACATATTCGAGAAAAAACATTCCTGGCTGGCGCACTTTGTCACCGGAACGCAGAGAGGGAAGATGTGACCAGCTGCAGCAATAGCCAAGACCAGGCCCAGGAGGAGGGGGAAAGAATGTGGAAAGAGAGTTTCCCCTGCAGCTCGTGGAGAAGACCATGGTGAAGCGGGTTGTCCCTTCGCAGCCCATGGATGAGGACAGGGAGCAGAGACATCTATGTCCTGTGAAGAGATTGATCCACGCCTCAGCGGGTTTGCCGGGGGACTTGTGACTTTGCGGGGAGCCAGGCCGGGGGAGTCTGGGCCCAAATGTCGGAGCCCTGCTGAGAGGCCTGTGGTGAGGAGATGACTCCCTGATGGAGAGGACTCACACTGCAGAAGTTTGTGGATACAACTCTGGCGTGGGTGGGACCCCACAGCGCTGTAAGGGAAGAGTGTGTGTGTGTGTGTGTGGAATGCCCCCAGCTGAGACGGAAGGCAGCTTGGGCAGAATGGACTGAAACCCCCCTACTCCCCATTCCCTGCCCCTCCTGATGCTGCGACGGGAGGGAAGAAGGGAGAGAAGTTGATGATTAAAGCTAAGGGTGCGAAGAGGCAAGGGGTGGGGGGAAGTAGAAGTGTTAAGATCTGGGGAAGGAAAGCAGCTTGTACCACTGGAACCCCACTCCCCATTCCCTGCCCCTCCCCACGCCATGTTGGGGGGAAGAAGGGAGTCAAATCGTGATGAAGTTTGAGTTTGCTAAGAAGGGGAGGGGTGGGGGGGAAGGCACTTTAAGACCTGGCCGCTTCTCACTCTTATCTCGTTCCAGTTCACTGGGTGTATTAGTCGTAGTTGTAATAAATCACTTTCCTTTATTCTGTGCTAAGTCTGTTTTGCCCATTGCACTAATTGGAGAGTGATCCCTCTGTCCTTATCTCAGGGCCTGAGCCTCCGAAAACGTATTTTCTCCCCTTTTCGGCTGAAAGGGGGAATGAGCGAGCGGCTTGGTGGGCATTTGGCTTCTAGCCAGGGCCAAAACCACCACACCTTCTTAAGGTGAGGAGCCCAGAACTGGACAAAGTACTCAAGGTGTGGCCACACCAATGCCGAGTAGGGACACAGTCACCTCCCCAGACTCCTAGACTGTGAGAATAAAAAGCTACCTAAGCTTATTTAGGCAAAATAAGGTTTGAGACCATCTAAGGAACCTGAAGATGCACAAGTCAATGCAACCTGACAAGATGCATCTAAAGGTCCTGACAGAACTGCAGGCAAAGTGACTAAGCCATTCCTTATCATCATATTTGAGAAGCCATGGCAGTCTGGTAAAGTCCAGAAAAGAAGAAACATAACCTCCATTTTCAAAAAGGGAAAAAAGGAAGACCTCAGGAACTACAGGCTGGTCAGTTTCACCTCTGTGTCCAGAAACTTCATGGAGCAGATCCTCCTGGAAATTATGCTCAGGCACATGGAAAGTATGGAGGTGATTGGCACAGGTTGGCATCCAGCCAGGTCTTGAATATCTCCAGAGAAGGAGACTCCACAACCCCCTGGGCAGCCTGTCCCAGGGCTCTGTCACCCTCACTGTGAAGAAATTCTTCCGCATGTTGGTGCAGAAGTTCCTGTGGTCCAGCTTGAAAACACTGCCCCTTGTCCTGTCCCCACAGACCACTGAAAAGAGGCTGGCAATTTATATTTGTCTCCCACACTTCAGATATTTATAAATATTAATCAGTTTCCCTCTCAGTCTTCTTGTTATCTTTATCCCTTACCTGCATGAGAGGATTGATCGTGCCCTTAGAAAGTTTGCAGATGACACCAAACTGGGTAGGACTGTTTATTTGCTTCAGTGCAGGAAGGCTCTGGTGGGGGATCTGGACTGGATGGATCAATGGGCTGAGGCCAATTGTACGAGGTTTAATTAAGCCATGTCCTGCACTTGGATCACAACAACCCCATGTAGTGGTAGAGGTTTGGAGAACAGTGTCTGGAAAAGTGCCTGGCAGAAAAGGACCTAGGGGTGTTGGTTGACATTGGGCTGAACATGAGCCAGCAGTGTGCCCAGATGGCCAAGACCACCAACAGCATCCTGGCTTGTATCAGGAATAGTGTGACCAGAAGGACTAGTGAAGTGATTATGCCACTGTACTGAGCACTGGTGAGGCCACACCTTGAGTATTGTGTTCAGTCTTGGGCCTCTCATGACAAAAAAGACATTACATTGTGGTGCTGAAGTGGATCCAGAGAAGGGCAACAAAGCTGGTAAAGGGTCTTACAAACCAAGTCTCATGAGGAACAGCTGAAGGAAGCGGGGTTCTTTAGCTAGGAGCAGAGGAGTTTGAGGTGAGACCTTATCACTCTACCTAAAAGGAGGTTTAGGTGTGTGATGGTGTCTTCTCCCAAAAACTAGCTATAGGACAAGAGAAAATGTTCTCAAGTTTCATCAGGTGAGGTTAAACTGAATATTAGGAAAAATTTATTCACTGAAAGAATGGTCAGTTATTGGAACAGGCTTCCCAGAGAGGTGGTGGAGTCACCATCTCTGGAGGTGTTCAAAAAACATGTAGATGTGGCAGTCCAGGACATGGTTTAGTGGACATGGTGGTATTGGACAGGCAGTTGGACTTGATGATCTCAGAAGTCTTTTCCAGCCTTAAAGATTCTTGGATTTTATTTCATCTACCTGGACTTGTACAAAGCATCTGACACTGTCCTTCACCATGTCCTTGTCTCTAAATAGGAAAGAAATGGATTTGATGGGTGGACCATTCTGTGGACAAGGAATTCGCTGGACAGTCACATTCAAAGAATTGTGCTCAACAGTTCAATGTCCAAACTGAAACCAGTGACAAGTGGTATTCCTCAGGGGTCAGCAACATAGACAGTGGCATTGAGTGCACCCTCAACAGTGATGAATGCCAGTGCAGTATCACAAATTATCTAAAGTTTTCAGCAGCCCAGAGGACAATATTACAAGGTCCTGAAGATGCCAGGGAGTTACTTTGTGTTACTTTGAACACTGCGAAGAATTCCTATTGTCCTTAAGTGAGAGACAGGGGAAGACATCCAAGCTGTATGAGGAACACTGACCAAGGGAAGAGAGCTAGGAAAAGATAGAAGGTCTTGCCTTCTTTAGCCTGAAAAAAACGGCGAGAAAAACAAAGTGCAGCTGCTTCCTACAGTTACTATAGGCAGCTAATTAGCAAGGAGAAAGAAGAGGTACTTAAACTGAAAGACAACACTGCAGTAGGAAGAAAATAACTGTGAACTGACTGTGAATACACTTAAAATGCAGGTTAGGAGATGATTTCTAAACCATCTGAAAGAGCAAGTTTCTGTAACAGCCTTTCAACAACAAAAACAGAGGCAAGAAATCTTCCTGCTTTTAAGCCTGAGGTTGATGACATGATAAAAGGGCTTGCAAACAACCTGATCGCCTGCAATAACAAGGGAACAAACTCCCTTAGGAGGGCCTTATCTGAAGCTCCTAGTGTACATTTGCATACCTTCCAATCACCTCCCAGAAAGCAGGTATTTAATAGCTTAAATATTAAATAGCTTAAAGTCAACCCAGATCCCACTGTTAACACCAAGATATGCATTTTAAGTCCATTTAAAATAATCTCAAAGTATTAAAGATCAAAAATGCAGTTTCTCATTTGAGCTTTACCAGCCCAACACAGAACTAATGGCTGAATCCCACCACACTTTTTATTACAAAAGGCAGCAGACAACTGCATTTATTACAAGTCCTGATCATGCACAAGATAACTACATGAACTACACTCAAAAAGTCATGTTTAAAGAACATTAAATACTTAGCCATTTATGTCATTCTAGACAAAGCCTAAAAAACAAGGCATGGGGTATAAAGTTGTTTTGAGTGTTATTATCTCCTTTTTTCTTTGGCAAAGTGTATAAACAAAGTAATATCCATGAAAGAAAGTTATTTTGAAAGAAAACATTAAAACTAAGGTCAAACAGACCTCTTTAAAAACAAAGAAAAGGAAGAAATTGGTCACTTCATAGAGCACAAGCAAAACAGCCTCAGGAAATCCATATGAAAGTTGGGGGTTTTTTTAAAGAATATATAAACTCTGCTATAACATTCACAAATCTCTCCAGCAGTCAAGCTTAGAGACAACACCTCTCTGGAACATAACAAATATTTCTGAACACTTCTTCTGTTCTCTCCATCTCTCAAAACATTGCATTTTGTTATTTTATTAGCAATGAACATTTTAATTGGCATTCACCATTCCCTTCCTCCCAGAATAAACATAATGATGAACATGCAAGGTGAGAAGTTAAAGAACGGCCAACAAGGCAGTGAAATGGAGGTCTCCCATTCCTATTCCTTGGAAGGCAGGACAATGCACCAGTACTAATCTCCTCACACCCATTCAGCTCGGGGGGGGGGGTAATTATCATCTGCAGCTGAGTTCACAGCCTTCTATAACACTTCAATATAACATGATAAGGCTAAGTTTAAAACTTTCACAGGAATTTAAAATCTTCCACCGTAAATCCTGAAGACAAACTTGTTTGTTTAGTCAAGCTTGTAAAAATTTAAGAAGCAACACGTTTTGTTGCCTTCTCCTCTCCCGTTTTTGGGAACAGTCATGAACGCAAATCTATTCCAAAGATACATTGTATCAAATAACAGAAAAGAATCTTATACATATAGGCTACACATTTTAACAACAGTCTCACTTCTGCAGCAACTGAACACACAGATCCCTACTAGAAGGCAGTATTTTCTAGGAAGTAAATATATATGTGTGTGTATATATATATATACATGAGGGGGCAATTACACATGTATATGTATACATATATAAGAAAGGGCAATTACACTGGGAATAATTATCAATAGACCTATTTCCAGGAGCTTTCTTACCAGTTATAAAGAAATTCATTCTAAGAAGAAGATCCGACAATTCTTTACATCTCAGTGACTGCCCAGTGCACTGATTCAGAATCCAAATTCTGTAAAGATTTAAGTTTTAAGTTCCAGAGTCCCTAAATACTAAACTTTTCTCCCCCAAAACTAGGTTTCTGAAGTACTCGCATGGACTATGCTTTAAAGTGATTTTTCCAATGAAGGCTGAGGTTTAGAACACAACATGAGTAAATCCTCTGGCATAATTGCTTTCTTATGGTATTCCAGCAATTGAACATTGACTTGAAATCTCTTACAGACAGAGCGGGCTGGTTTAAATCACTGCTTTTGAAAGAGCACACAGATGATATGCAGCTACTTGACTCCCCAATATCCTTTACAGCATCAAAAGAGCTCTCAAATAAGGGAGGAAAATTACACATATATACACAATCTCTCTTTCATATTCATACACATAATATATACCAGCTTAATTCAGGTGGTCCCCTGAGGTTTTGGCTCTCTATAAAGAGTTAAATATCTGAAACAGACCATTTTCTTGTTCATTTGTTAGTACTGTTTTCAAAGGACCTTTCAAAGAATGAAGCCTAAGAAAAATGCAAATTCTCCCCTCCATGCTTGACTAACAAAGCACCCAATCAGTTCCCACTGAGCTCCAGTTCGTTTTGTGTCCACATGTAAGTGATTAAGAGTACATTGTTTGAAACTTAATTCCACATCTGTACTTCTGTGGGACTTGGAAAACAGATGAATTTTTCTGACAATTGTTTGCAGAGTGGATAATCACAAGCATGTGTAATAGTAACCCAGAGTGCAAGGGGAAAACACCATGAGCCTAAGAAAACTTTTTTCCTGCATTTTTTTGTTTCCTAAGTAAGATTAAAAAATATGATGCTCTCAGATGGAAATAATTAATAAATTCTTGAGAAGTCATCACTATAACTAAAAAAGAAAAAAATCCAGCTTTTCTTTTTCACATCCCACCGATTCACCCAGATAGCCAAAATCCATTCAATGATATGTCAGGTAGCCTTTTAAAATTATGCAGAAATGACAAAATCCTGCACACATCAGAAAATTAATGGTTTCATCATGGAGCTGCACAGCTGTGAGAGAATGTTCCAGGCTATTACAGTAGGAGTGCAAGCATCTTTTGAGACGATCACACATTTAAGTGATAAGGATGTTCTTCTTTTGATCTCTATAAAATGCTGATAAAGGACAGAAAGGAAGAATAGATAACAACTCTTAACTGTATTTTCTAATGCAAGTGCTGACAGCATAAAAGTATCCTGAGGAATGTAAGGTTCAGGAAAGCCCTTTTCCTACACAAGGCTCAGTTATGCCAAGGAAATCTGCCACAGTTTGCTGTGGATGCTATGTTCCATATTTGCTCAAGAAATAACAGGACAATTTAATAACTGAAAGATCTACTGACAGACACTAAATGCAACAACTGCCTCTTTTGACCAAGTAAGTCCTCAAGAAGCAGAACAGCCTATATTTGCTCAGTAATTTAGGCCACTGGCTATCATCAGAAAATGCATTAAATCAACCTCTTGTTAACTATTTTATTTCTGGCCTTATTACATTACCTTGGACCTTTGCTTAACCTATACACATAATGAGTGCAAGAGAGACTATCTGCAGTGACTGAGAAAGAAATTCACAGAGAGGGCTCAGGGTAGATGAAAGACACTCTTTTTTTCTTTTATTTTTTAAATATTACTTAATTTTGACCTTACCTAAAGTAACAATTAGATATCTATGAGGACACATGAAAGAAAAGCCAAAATTTCCATTCAGTCACACCAAACTGATGAGTCAGTCAAAGAAGGGAGATACTGCTGCCAACTACTACACTGTTACTATTGACTTCCCAATACTTGGTGTTTTCTTAAAACTGCAGATGCCAGAGATAAAGTATCACATTCCAAGAGGCGTTTTCAAACTTCTCTCCACCGTCATTAGGACTACAGACATGGCCAACAACAGAAGCTGAACAAGAAAAACAAATAAAAATACCCCTCCACACACCAAATCAAACCACTATTTGTAAAATAAGAAGTTATCTGGTTTTACCCCATGCTGGTGCTGGTAATAGTGGAAACCAGGTTAAAACCTGGGTAGTCCCAAGCGTGGTAAATGGTGAAACACTGCAGTGTCACCTTGGATGAAACAGATTAAGAACATTAAGGAGAAACAGAGAGACATTTTAGAGTGAAAAAGGTGAAAAGGAGCAGAAGGAATTGAATTCAAACAACAGATTGCTCACAATTTATGTAAAAATCAACAATACAGGTAAGGGGGAAAAAAATCTGACTTCTACAGCAAAAGATACTGTTGGGTTCTAAAAGTATTCTGCTCAATAAAACTACTATCTAAGACTACTTAATTAGGACTTCCATACAAAACACATAGCATAACCAATTCCATAAGTCAGAAGGCACAAAGAGGACCCACTGCATATGGTAATCATATATTTTCAATTCCATTATGCAACTTTAAAAATATCACAAATAGAAGACTTATAATGCAGAGCATGTGACCAGACAGCGTTGTGCTTTGGAAGAAATGTTCCCATCAAGTATGAATTAAAACCATTGAAACATTAAAAGGATAAGCAATACTGCTTGGCTAAGGATTTAAATACCATGAATATCCTTATTTATACATAAAAAGTAGGCAGGTTATGCAGACATGATTACCAAACCCATCAACACACTGTAAACAATAATGCAGGCTCCCTGCAGGTAAGGGAAGATTAGACAACATTAACTGTCTGCAGAGAAAGACGAGGGGAACAGGTGAGATCAGGTGTTCCTTACTGCACATCCAAGCCTGCTGATGCCAGGCCAGCTCTGAAGCTGAGCATCCGTGCTACCAAGTTATGCTGCAGTCCCATGCAAGTCTACTCACTGAAGACATCAGGAAGCATCCCAAGAAGTCATCTTGAATTTTCTCCCATGTGCTATGGGCACTGGATGAGAGGTACTTATAATTATTTTATCTTGAATACCCTCTGCCAATACCGTTTCCTAAAATACTATACGCAAAAAAAAAATATAAGATAGCATCACCCCCATATTTATACCCCAAAACCTACAAACACATACACTTTAAACACTCCTACAGGTTATTTACTTTTGTTAGCATGACCAAAAGGCTGAAGGACACACAGGAGTCCAATGGGTCTCTTCCACTTTGCTTTCTGTAATTATACTAAAAGCTTGTCTAGAGTCTCTTGAGGCATCTGGAGTTGACACTTCTATTTATCCAGCTAAAGAAAGGTTCCCTGCTTCTTCCCTGCCAATAACCATGAAGAATTTAACGTATCAGCAGGGACTCAAAGCTTGAAACCAAATCCAGTATTTTCATAAAACAATTCGCAGGTTTGCACTGACTTTTTTGACTTAAGAGCAAAGGGATTCAATACTGCAAATTAGGGCTAGAGTAAGCCACTCATGTTTCCAGCAGTGGTAGAGGGAGGAAGAGCAACATAACATGCAACCATCAAAATGATTCTAACACACTGAGACAAAAGAAATCCCTATTAAGACCCTTCTTTATTCTTTAACTATCACAGAGGTTATTTAATGCGTCCTATGAAACGAGGGATGAACACCAAGCAACAGACAACAAATTAATGAAATAAAATAAAACTGGAACCAAGAAAAAAAATACTGGTTTTCACTTTACAGGAAGGAGGACAGAGGTTTGGAACCTAATATTCCTCTATACCAACACTCTGGATAACGAGGAAAAAAAACAGAGGAAGATTCGTATGCAAAGTTGAACTGATCCCCCTTTTCACTACTAAACTAGAAGGCAGATGCTTAACTAAGAAGGAAAGCCTATGCTACCAGCAAAAACCAAGCAATTTGTCAAATGCTCAACAACACTTCTGCTTTTATTATACCATCCAGTAGAACATTACTCTAAGTTTGTCTTTTTGGGAATGGATTATTTTGTGATTGATACTACTCCAAATTTTTAAAAATTGCTTGTGCAAAATTGCATCTTTGGTTTCTTTAAATCTTGACATGTCCTCCATTAACACATCAGCCAATCATCCAAGTATGAAAACCATATTTTTTTATTTAAATTAATAAATAAAGAATATGTTTTTCATACTTGGATGCTTATGCCAGCCTTTCTGAAACAGATCAGAATTTTATAGCAGGTTTTCTTCCAGTTACATAACTGTTCAAAGTGAGAGAAAAAGATAACCCTCAAAGATGAATAGAAGTATTAGAAGAGTAAAAACCAAGAAAATTAAAGACAATTTTTCTGTAGTGCTTTCTTTAGCCATCACAAATCGTACATAACTACTACTCATCTATATACAGTTTTAAATAACCTCCAGGCCTGGATCTACACAAGGTTGCCCAGGGACCCATCCAGCCTGGCCTTGAACACCTCCAGTGATGGGGCATCCACCACCTCTCTGGGCAGCCTGTTCCAGCACCTCACCACTCTCTCTGTAAAAAGCTTCCCCCTAATATCTGATCTAAACCTTTCTTCCTTTAGCTTTAATCCATTCCCCCTTGTACTGCCATTGTCTACCCTTTTAAAAAGTTGATTCCCCTCCTGTTTGTATGCTCCCTTCAGGTACTGGAAGGCAGCAATGAGGTGCCCCTGCAGCCTTCTCTTCTCTAGGCTGAACAAGCCCAGCTCCCCCAGTCTCTCCTCATAGGGAAGGTGCTCCAGCCCTTTAACCATCTTTATGGCCCTCCTCTGAACCCTCTCCAACATTTCCCCAGATCTGGACACAGGACTCCAGCTGGGGCCTCATGAGGGCAGAGTAGAGAGGGACAATCACCTCCCTGTCCCTGCTGGCCACCCATCTTATGATGGAGCCCAGGAAACCATTTGCCTTCCAAGTCGCCATAGCACATTGCTGGCTCATGTTAAGTTTCTCGTCTACCAGAATCCCCAGGTCCTTCTCAGCCAGGCTAATCTCAAGGAGCTCTTCTCCTAGCCTGTATCTATGTCTGGGATTCCTCCAGCCCAAGTGCAACACTTGGCGGTGTTGAACCTCCTTAGGTTCTCCCTGGCTCACCTTTCCAGCCTGTCAAGATCCCTCTGGATGGCTTCCTTTCCTTCTGTTGTATCAACGACACCTCTCAGCTTGGTGTCATCCACAAACTTGCTGAGGGTGCACTCAATTCCATCATCAATGTCACTGATAAAGATGTTAGAGCACCGGTCCCAAGACAGACCCCTGGGGGACACCACTTGTTACCAGCCTCCACCTGAACATAGACCCATTGACCACCACCCTTTATCTGCATCCTTTAAACCAGTTTCTTATCCACTGGATGGCCTACCTATCAAATCCACATGTCTCAGCATGTCCAGGGCTCCCACTGTTGAGATCCTAAAATCTTGTTTTCATCTTTCAGATTCTGAATCAAGATCTAAAATATAGCTCAGAAATTTGGGGGTTGTAAATTTCAGTCTTTGAGTAATCAGAAATACTTGATGTAATCCAGAAGCACAGCAAAAAATAAATTTGTCATACAATAAAATCCTCATGCACTGAGGATGGATATCGGAAACGTGACCTGCACATAACAAGAAAAGAGGTTCCAGTATCAGCAACAGGAAGTATGTATCTTTGTAAGACACAGACAGGACAGAATATTTCACAATCACCAAATACCCAACAGGCATACCAAAACACCAGAACAAACACTAAACTAAGTTCATCTAGCAAAGGCTATTCAGGACTATGCATCTTGGTGCAGTGTTCCAGTTTCTACATATGGCAAGTCACGTAGAGGAAATGCTACTTAAAAAAATAAATTAATTAATTAACAGTACCTGTCCTTTCTTTGTCTGAACAGTGCATATTTTTGTTAATACTGGTTAGCTGCTAATACATGGTAACAGCGTTTTTAGGTTTTAGGGAGAATATACTCCTAACTATACTGATGAAAGATTCCTAACCATTAACTCAAAATCTAACTGAACTAAACAAGAGCCACAGAAACTGTTATTAAGTATTAACTTATCTGTGTATAATCCAGGAACTTTTAATATCCTGCTCAATATTAGTGTGAATTGGTGTCTCTTATAGCAGGTTACATGCCATAGCACATGTACAGTTATCTGTAAAACTTGTTCTCATGTTTTAAAAAAATACTTAAATGCTTATGTCTATAACAAAATTTCCTTTATTATTGTATTTTTTTATTCCCACAGACTAAACAGTTTCATGCATTGCTATTAAGCTTGGCTACCAAACCATTGTGTGTAATATAATGGCTTCTCACGAGTCGTTCAAAAGCCATTTGTTCCCGAAACAACTATTAGTTTAATGACTAGAATCAAAGATCAATTAACTAAATGCTACTTCATTTTATATAATAATCAACTTTATTTTCTTCCTAAATAATAAATAAATTTTCCAAGATCACACTACAACCAAGCTCCAAATATATCTGTAAGTGGTTTTAAAACCCTGATCGAGGAAGCTCCTTCTTGGTCAGTTTGGTTGTTTTGATCGTTCCTTTAGACAATATTAAGGATTACATGGACCAGTGATCAGGCACTTGTGAGGCCCAGGACTTATTTAGTCTTTAGTCACACATGCTATTATTTTTTCAAAGCCAAAGTGCTTCTCAATAGCAATGAACTTCCTAGATGCAAAGGCAAAAATGCCAGGTAAAATCTAAGCTGCAGTATTAAAAACCTGTAGCCAAACAACTCCTCACCTCCACAGCAACAGTCTGGTTAGAGACAGACATTTTATATGTTCTTCCCTTCAGCTTTATGAAAAACCTCAATTTCTTTGGGAATCTTTCCTTAGCCTGCTAGGGGTGTGTCTTCCATTTTTCTGCCTGTATAAAAGAACGACTTTGTACAAAACTTCTTTAAAAATTAGCTTTGGGGTTAATATTTTTCAATTTGAGGCACAGAGGATCTGATGTGGAAATGTCCTAAATCAGCATTTAGGCAAATTAGTAAAAAAAAAAAAAATAATGAAAAAGAACAAAACAGTGGAGGTGGGAAAAGATGCTTTAATTATTCAGAAAGGTAAACAGGAACAATAATTTTGTGTTTAATTCCCCATTTTGTGAACGTCTGTATAAAACAAAATTAACTTTTGTCTAGATTATAAACCAAAGTCCTTGTTATCAAACAGCATAAGATGATAATTATCTTTAAATTTTTCAGCATAGAAAGAAAACAGCTTTGAGACTTGTGCAGAAAAACTGTGAAGCCAATCATGAGACCAAAATATATTTTTAATATACCTACAAAACAAAACCAACAGTAAAAAACAAACAAAAAGCTTTCATGGCAACTTTTTATGCCATACATATGCAGCAATAAAGTATGACTTTAATGCCACCATTAACATAAACAATAAACCATATTTAATAATAAACTGTATTTATGGCTATAGCCTAAGCATAAGAAAACGTTAAATTCCTGCTGGTGCTTTTGAATATAGTAGAACACAGCTCTCTCTCCTAATGAGGTTATGAGCAGTACAGACAAGCAGTCTTTAAAAGAGGAAGGAAGAAAAAAATACTAAAAAAAAAACCCCTTTAGTCCCTTACAGTTTACATTACTCATTGTATTTATAGGCTGTTTAAATTACTACCACTTAAAGCAAAGGATTAATTCCAAAGGTGATTCCATGAAGGACACAATTCCTTCACATAAATGTTTTCGGTAAGTAATATGTTTACAATGTCCTGAACAGCTTTTAAGTTCAACAATTCTAACCTCTTTTACAAAGCAAATACATTCCTGTATTCAGTCAGAAGGATATCTGTAAATTAAGAGTATTTTCCTGGTTCAACACAACGTTAATGGGATTTCCATTTGTTTCCTGTTTGAATTTTAAGGAAGATTTTTTTCTGATAATTGCACCTTTGTTATTTCTGAGTATTACCGTAAAAAAGGGAGTTATGTTTGCCAGACCCTCATCTCACATACCTCCAAACCATGAAAGTGCATCTGGCTGAGATGTTCTGATGTGTATACAGATCACTTTATAGGTTATGCTGTTTAATCTCACACCTAGTATTTTCCTTTTCTTTCTTCATGAATTCACGGACACACAAACTACACCGCAGCCACCAAAACCAATCACTATCAGACATAACAGCAATTTCAAAAGTACTCTTTGCCCTAAGGAACTAGGCTAGCAAAGTAAAACTGGTTTAAAACCAGAATACTTGCAAATAATGCATAACCTTTCAGGGACATACACACACCAGGTTAAATTAGTGGTACTAGGTCAGCTCGCAGCTATTTCCCGTTCCCCCCAATAGAAATACAAAAAACAAATGTTTAAATCAAGATGAGATCAACAAAGAGGTTTGCAAATGTTCACTGTTTAAGGCTGTAAAGAACAGTCTCTGGAACAAAGACGAGATCTCCACAGACTTTTCCTTGAGCACTACAAGCTAAATGACAAGGTCAGGCCAACCTCCTTTTTCCCACCACGCAAAGAGGGCTGCGTTCCCAGCTGTGCAGTGCTACAGCTTTGGCAGGACCAGAGAAGTTGGTCCCATGCTGGTGACCTGCCAGATGCAGCCTCTCTGGCCAGGAGAGGTGGAACAATTTGAACCCCATTGCAGCAAGGACAGAAATGCACTTTCATAGCCAAGTGCTCCAATGATTTAGTTACCACACAGATGGGGAGCAGAACAGTATCCTCATACTACAATAATTCCTTTTTTTTTTCCCTCCTGGGGGGAAAGAAAAAATGAAGAAAAAAGGAGTGCAGTTATTTATCTGCAGGAAAGGGCTCCAGTCCAGGCCTCCCTCCAGAGAAAAGTGTCAAACCTTCAGTGGGGGCAGCTTGCTTCCCCTGAACACCTTTGCCACGGACCATTTGCTCCACTAGTGAAACACATATACGCAGCTTTGTCCAGCTTTTTAACATCTTTTCTCTCTGCAGCAAGGAATAAACATACAGGCCTACATTTTAAAATTCATTCCTTTTATAAACATATTCTATTTTAAAAGCAATATTAAGGCTATACTTTGATATTCTCTCTATTAATGCTGCCTCTGGTTCCCCCATACTTGAATGTAGCTGGGGACCAGATCAAGAAAGCCACACATAGTCAAGGTGCCCCATTTGTAAGTCACTGCTTGCTTTTTGCATGCTCTCCTTCTGCCTTACAAACAGCCTACTTCAACTGTGTTTGGCCCCTCAGCTACATCTCTGCGCTCTTCAGCGGTTTTCTCTCTTCCCTACATTGGCAACTCTCCCTCAATGGCCCATTTCACCAGAGTTTTTAAAGGGCTGTACCAATAGCTCTTATCATTGTTCCCCTTCTGTGGAAATTAAAATTTCTTCAAACTTTCTGCCTCCAAACAGCAGCTGATGAAACTGGTTTTATCTCACAAGTAATTCTTCCTCACTGCATTCAACAACTTATCTATTCACCGGCAGATGGGCTAGCTCAGTCCCCTCACAGAATCAACATACAGGAAGAGGACATGAAAAAAGTTATAAGGATACAAAGAGCTTACAAAACCATATGAGTTTTCTAACAGAATCTTTAAATTGAAAAATTCCCTGAATCATTTCTGTATATGCATTACTGACCAATTAAAAACCTTTACTTAAATGTATGCAACAGCTTAATAGCTTCAAGATTACAATAAAAAGGAGGATACTTGTTGCTTTTTTTATTTTCACAGCATAGTTTTAACCCCTGTTCAGATGGATGTTCAGAAAACAAAGGATTTGGCTAGAGCATACATTTTGTATAGTATTATTTTTAGCTTGCTTGATGCTGAAAGAATTCACTACAAGCTCTCCATGGCATGGAACAACATTCCCACCAGTCTCTGTTACAAATTAATGAAAAGCTGGCTGCTTATTCTCTGCCTAAAGGCATCTACCATGCATCATAAACTTCAGTAGTCATGGGCACTGAGTAGCAGATCAGGGTACAATAATACATAAATAGTCCAGTGGAAGCTCTCTGCTTCATATTGATTGCTGTAAGATAATCTCTTGAGCCTTCTACACTATCAGTTCTTGTGTCCTCTCCTCTTAGTACTAGACTTCTCCAAAAGCATCATGTTCAGAAGAAAATTGTTAAGTTCTCTCTTAAAGGTGTTTTTTAACCACAATGATTTTGTGATCCTTTCTAAAGCACAGTATGCAGGACAACCACACTTCACCACTAAAACATAATGTTGAATTCAAAGGAAAAAAGAATCAAGTATTTGCAAAATTGCATCAAACAGACTCAGTGGTGAACTTTGCATTAAAAGCCCTTTTCTAAACAAAACATGTAAAGCATTTTAGTGTGTATTTTGGAACAATGCCTTTTTGGTCACAATAACCCCAGGCAAAGCTACAGACTTGGGGCAGAGTGGCTGGAGAGCTCCCTGGATGAAAAGGACCTGGGGATGTTAGTGGTCAGCCAGCTGAACATGAGCTGGCAGTGTGGCCGGGTGGCCAAGAAGGCCAAGGGCATCCTGGCCTGTATCAGGACTAGTGTGACCAGCGGGAGTAGGGAAGTGATTATCCCATTACACTCAGCTCTGGGGAGGCCACACCTCAAGGGCTGTGTCCAGTTTTGGGCCCCTCACTACAGGAAGGGTGTTGAGATGCTGGAGTGTCCCCAGAGAAGGGAAACAAAGCTGGTGAAGGGTCTGGAGCACAAGTTCTCCAAGGAGCATCTGATGGAGCTTGGGCTTTTTAATCTTAAGAAGCCTGAGAGGAGACCTTATTGCTCTCTACAACTACTGGCAAGAAGCAAGTAGAGAGGTGTGGGTTGGTCTCTTCTCTCAGGTAAGAAGTGATAGGACAAGAGGAAATGGCTTCAAACTGCACCAGGGGAGATTTAGGTTAGATATCAGGAAGAATTACATTATTGAAAGGGTAGTCAAGCACTGGAACAGGCTGCCCAGGGAAGTGGTGGAGTCACCATCCCTGAAGGTATTTAAAAGGGCTGTAGATGTTGTGCTTGGGGTCATTGTCTAAACACGGACTGGGCAGGGTTAGGCTGTCATTAGGCTCAGTCATCTTAAAGGTCTCTTTCAACCTAAGTGATTCTATGAAACAAGGCTACAAAGAACCCTCTGCCCAAACCACTGATCTTTGGTATTTATCAACAGCAAAACAAATATAAAAATCATAATATGAAATCACTTAGCTATGAAAGGAAAAAAAATATCACTAAAGCAACAACAAAGCTATTACAAATTCTAAGTAGTTTTTTTTAAAAAGTGCTAAACACTATAATTCAACTACTCCTGCTATTTCAGTGGGAGTAACTTTAAATTATTACTGGCTACTAAATTTGATCTGTTGGGCTAATAAATCTTGCCAGTCAGAATTCTGTTTCTAAAGAAAAGGGACACTTTACAATTTAAAATTGTAAAAAACCAAGGGATTATAATCTAATTTAAAATACAGTGTGAGTTACTAGATAACAGTATAAACAATTTATTTTAAAAACATGTCATCATTTATGACCACTGATCTGGAAGGCATTAGCCTACCTGCCAAAATCTGTGGTTTGCTATTGACTTCATAAAATCATCATAGAATCACAGAATCATTTGGGTTGGAAGAGACCCCAAGGATCATAGCGCTCCAACCTCCCTGCCAACATCAGGCCTTGATCTACACAAGGTTGCCCAGGGCCCCATCCAACCTGGCCTTGAATACCTCCAGGCACAGGGCATCCACCACCTCTCTGGGCAGCCTGTTCCAGCACCTCACCACTTTCTCTGTAAAAAAACTTTCCCCTAATATCTAATCTAAACCTTTTCACCTTTAGCTTCAATCCATTCCCCCTTGTCCTGCCATTATCTACCCTTTCAAAAAGCTGAATCCCCTCCTGTTTGTATGCTCCCTTCAGGTACTGGAAGGCTGGATTTCTGTAACTGAAAACAACACTGACATCTATACAGTAGAAAGATATATAAAAAATACTTTTCCTTAAAATTAAGTTTAGTATTTCATAGAAAACCACAATATATTGGCCCCACCTCTTGCCTGGTCCTTGCTCTCAAGCAGTCTTTCCCTAGTTCAAGTTCTGCTAGGTATGCAACACAAAATAAGAGCTGAAACACGGTTTAGCGCCAACTTGCAACTTCCAGGGTGGAGTTGCAAACTCCACACACATTGTATCACCCATGCAATGTAGCAAGCAGTAGGGAAAGGCCAGTTACTCATCCGATCTTTCTCATCACTGAGGCTCCTAATACAATATATCAAGAAATCACACAAAGAAAGATATTTCATCAGCTTTTGAAACAGTGAAGTCTCAATTATTTTAATTAAAATTTATAGTGCTTGCTAATGAAAAACTTGCATCTGAAATAAACCCTTATAGGGTAAAGAATTCTTCAGTTATGGAAAACTAATTAAAGCAAGTGGTTCCATGAGCTCTGCTACTAATGAAGCTTTTTGTCAGATTTGTGCTTCACAGTTGATCAAGATTTCTGACAGGATATTTTACTGCCTGCTCCAACTGGCCAACTACTGCTATAAAATAGAGCTACTCGGTTAGCTTTGGGAAGTCTGCCTTTCTGTTGATAGCTGAAATCAATTACGACAAAAAAATTCCATGGAGAAAGAAGCACCTACAGATCCCAGCCCAAAAACCTATATAGGGAAGGACAATATCTTCTAACAAAGCTGCACAAAAGACACTTTTGGGCAGGAAGGGCTATGAGCTATCTACACTCCTAACCCCCTAGTACTACAGAATGATGTATTTTTATCCCAATACAGGAGTGAAGAATTGAACAGGACTCAGACATTTCTTTTGCCAGGCCACACAGACCACGACCCATGAGCTTCTCTGCTCAACTTCCTACTATCACCCCACCACTCTACTTTAGCAGCACTGCAACACCCAGCCCCTCCCACCACTCGCTATGCCCTAATCATCTGCACCACGTAGCACTACTATACATCCCAAACCTGCCACAATGCTATACCCGTGCTATACTTTTCACTACTGTATGCCAAATATACCCTCACTACTTTGTGTGGCACAGTGTTTATCAGAGCACAGTGTGTATCAGAGCATTTGAGGAGCAAGAGAGTGTTTGATAAACCACAGACAAGACATGGGGTTGACTGATGGGCAAAGAAGAGGGCACACATGGACTGCCAAGGCACTTGGAATGAATACATACTCTGAGAACAGCTGAACAGATTGGGTTGCAACTCAGATCCAATTCACAATCAGGGATTTTTAAGATTTTCTTTGGAATGAAAACCAAGTGTTGGTTATTTTAAATTCTAAAGTAATTTTGTTTCTAATTAACTTAAATTTTACGTAACATCTTGTTTCTTAGCTTTGCCAGCTGTTCATCAACATGTTTCTCAAACCAAGTAAGATGCTATATTAAGATTGCCTTCATTATTCTAATTTTTTCCTATAAAAATAAAAGGAGAAGCCATAAAAATAGAGCTATTACGAATGTTTTTACCAACAAAATGGCTGTAGAAATATCTTTCACCAAGGAACAGTAGCTAACATTAATGACTCTGTACAACATACAAAGGGAGAAACTTCAGTAATATACTACCTGTGGAAGCTGTCATCATTTTCAGAACTACAATTTGTTTTCTCCTTAATCTCTACATGCCACCTAACCCATAATTTACAAACACAGGCATTACCCAGTCCTCAAAGAACCTTGGTTAATTAAAGAAATCTTAACTCAAGTTTTAGGGGTAGCAAAGTAAAAATATTTTGTGCATTGGCCCCCCCAGTGGAGAGCAGTGCTTTTAGAGTGCTGTGAGGTTGACTCTTCCTTCAGAACACTGTCAAACCTTCCAAGACCAAAACAACGGGAAGCCTTCAGCAAATAAGAAAAATCACCAAGGAAAAGAGCACATAGGCTGGCAGAATGACAGATACATGGGAACATCATCAAGGAACGATTATCCCACAACAAAAACCAGTGGGCAGCTCACTAAATGGTGTATCTGTAATAATACCCCCATGTATACTTAAATTATGGAATCACTGCAGCAAGACATATGACACACAAAGCACAAGCGGACTCAAAAGAGAACCAAATTTTTGAGTGACAAACCCACTGCTGGCTATTTCAAACATAAATGCTTTGGTGCAACCTTTTGCTAAGGAGCTCCCTAAGCCACTAATTAAGGGACCTCACCATGGGAAAGAATCACTATATATACTTTATGCATTTTTCTCCCCAAACAGATGAAGGCAGACAAGCCAACAGGCACGGAATGTACACAGACATGAGACTCTCACTCCTCTGTGCAGTTCACAAACAGCATTAATCACCACTTCTGCAAACAGCATGATATAATGTAAGTCATAACACATTTGGACAGAGTCATGTATAATTATTGTGGGAAACAAAAATTACAAATCAGAAAAATTATTTTACCTCTCTCATATGTGTGATTTCATTCACTACTGGGAAACAAGCCATGATCCATGGCCAGCTCTCAAACAGGAAAACAAATTAGGTACAACCGATCTAAAAGCC
The DNA here is from genome assembly GCA_027925045.1 of Hypotaenidia okinawae. Classification (NCBI taxonomy): domain Eukaryota; kingdom Metazoa; phylum Chordata; class Aves; order Gruiformes; family Rallidae; genus Hypotaenidia; species Hypotaenidia okinawae. Next base: position 28,825,463 of record BSDF01000005.1, on the reverse strand, counting down.
AAGGCTGTATTCTACAAAGAGGTTACATGTTGGTCCACTTTGAGAAAGCTCTTATAATTCAGTGGAAATCAAGCCTGGAGAGGTGGACACTGTATCTGAGGAATGCCCCAGACCAGGACATAGATCCTGTCCAGTGTAAGGAACAGGAAGGCATTTCTAGTTAGTGATTTCTAGTTTAGAAGTGTGTAACTTCTAAGGCCTTATAAACAACCAGTTGACTCACAGGATCCGCAGCCCACAGCTTGAAAGTCATTTACCATCATCACTTGGAACTTGTCTTGAATTTCAACATGCTAATGCAGTATCAAGCTTGCTGCTGTCACAAACACATCTGTATTCTGCTAGCAAAGTGCCAATTAAAATACAGAACAAAACCAAACAGAAGATACACTGAGCATTAAACAACACTTGGAGACCTTTACTCAACCACTTATGTGTTCACTTTGCAATGATTTCATGGAGTTCCCCAGCCATTTTCTATGAATGATGTGTGAGATACAGTAAAGAATATCACATTAGTCACTACATAAGAAAAATAAGAAACTCAAGATACCTCATCCATCTAACACTCATCTTTTATCTACTAGATCAGCTATACTGCAAAGGAAGGAAATTAAAATTGTCTGACACAGTTTGGTTTTGATAAATCTATACTGGTCACTAATCAATTTTATTATCTCAGAGGTGCTAATAAAGCAGCTATTTAACAACTTCTTAGAAAAATATGTGGATATTAAGGTTTCATTGCCCAGTTTATAATTCCTTTCCTCTTTTAGGTTTTATTGACTGATATACAATTCCCTTAATTTGCCTCAGCACCTTTAAAGTTTTTTTAAATATATAGAGAAAGAAAGAAGTATGGCATGTAGTTTTACATTTGCCTCTCCACAGTCCTCCAAGAATAACATCCTGTCCTCCCAAATACTCTGAAGAGTTAAATTAAAGGGTCCTTGACAAGGAGGAGAAGGATAATGCTGACTTTTCAATTTATCAACTCCCAGTTCTCACCTGAGCACTCTAAGATATTAAAATCACTGAAAGCGCAAGAGAAGTTAATCACACATAAGCTTGAATAGAATGTTGAGGTCTCTAGAGAGAACAGAGAGGAAAACTGTAAAAAGCAGACTTTACTAAGCATGACTCCTGACCACCTAGATTAAAAAAAATCACTATTTTGCTGCCTGATAGGATACCAATGGTTCAAATGTTTTACAAAAAACCCAAAGATAGTAGGAAAAATAGCTGAAGCTCCTAATCTTATTGCTTCCCTTCAAAAGCCTGTTTAGGGGCACTAAAACTGACTGGGTTCAACAGATATTTAAGATCAAACCTCTGAACAACTTAGGCCAGATCTGATAGGTGGGCTCAGGTATTGCCTTCAGCTGCACAACTGGGAAAGCACAGGAAGCCCGTGTCTCCATTGTGGCAGCCTGAAGCATTCCCTACTGCTACAGCAGAAGGCTACTGTACGAATGGAAATCCTTTGGCAGCTTTCAATTGCAGTCAGCACTGTCTCTTTTTGGCCAAGTTTTCCTAAAATGTGAGTGCCTAAAAAGGCCTGTATTTAAGAAATTCTCTGTAAGACTGGGAGGCAGCTCACCTGTCAAGGATAGGTGACACAAGTCATTCTTATAGCCTGACAGGGCACACAAAACATAGCAGGAATAGCAAGGAGATAATCTTCTCTACTGTATCTGCCTTGAAGTAAATGGAAATGCCAGGTTATCTACAAGGTAGCTGAGCACTGGATTCAGCACATAAAATAACCTTACTTGGTAATAGGTGGTGTTATGCACTAATCAGTTAAAGCAGCCTACTGGTACTGTCAGAAACAACCCTAAAAGACATGCACCAATTTAAATACTGGTCAAACTAACCTATTTAGCCTTCAAGGAACCTTAAAAGTTGCTTCGCTTTTTTTTTTTTTTAAACAGAAGAAACATTAAAGAGAATCAAGTTTTTAAAGAGAAAGAAGAGCAAGAAACATCCACCAAAAGTATTTCCCCAGTTCACTCAAAACAGAATTTCTGGCATTTATACACTCTGGTTACATTCTCCATCACTGCTAGCTGCCACTACAGGTGATGAGTTAGGTTAGCACATAATGCTGTAGTTTCAAACCCATCTGTAGCCCAGAAAATATATTAGTCGCTCCCTTTATCAGTACCCATTCATCAGGAAAATACCTGCATTTATTATCTTAGCTTGATCAGCTCGGGGCCTATGATAATACTGGTGCAGAGTTACTGCATCATTTCAGTTTGCTGTGTTCAATGCGTATATGGGACTCAAGCACGCACAAGGTTTCACATCTCTCTGTATGCTGGCAAAACAGCCATGTATCTCACCAGACAGTAGAGCGCGAGATCAGCCAAAAGACTTACCCTAAACACAGTCAGAAGAACAGAACTGAGTAATAGCGTACTAGGAGAGAACCACAATAATGTATGTTGAAGGAGGACTGATCAGCACATTTCTTATCCCTTACTCCTGACAAATGTCCACTTTGCGTTAATTCAGTTCAGAATTTTGATTTTGTTTTTGCTGGTTGGTTTGGGTTTTTTTGTCGCCATTGGTAACTAGCTGTACCTTATCATGCAACTAAGACTTGGCTCATATCAACCATGCCATCATCATGACAATTCTTAGGAGTCATTCAGAAAAATAGCTGACAAGAATTTTTCATCCTATTTTGGTAAACATCAATTAAGGTAAGCAGCAATCCTTCCACTGATTTAGACCAAAATTTTACTGAGCAGGATCAGTACCTACATTGGACTTATCATACACTGCACCAAATTGAACAATTTCAGGTTTTTTATTTATAGGTTTATGTATTGTCAGAAAGAAATCAGTTTTCACAGAACATCAAGGTTGAAGGAATTAAATTAGACAGTCTCTTACTAGTTTAAAAAATAAAATAAAATAAGAAACATACATTGACTGGCTGACTCTGACTGATCCACTGTTCAAGAGTGATATAATTCCATTGATAGACAGACACACCTGCACACGTGGTGATGTAATACACACGTCACACTGCCTCATCTGGTTCTTTCAACTATTCGGTGCAGAACTAAAGGTAACACATGGATAAGCTGTAACACACCTGTCTAAAGCATGAGAAAAGGCAAGTCAAATATTTAAATTAATGGCTGTCTTTCTAGTAATTTAAAAATATGCACTGACTGTTCTCATAATGACCAAACATGCTGGAAAAGAAAAATGGTGCCTTGACCCCACCTCCATTCCAGGTTTTCCCCTTCTACAATACATAGCTCTTCATCATGTATCTGTTTGCACAGGACTTAAATAAACACTTTGTTTAAACAGATCCTTCAGTCTAGAAGGATCATTTATAGCTCCCACTTTAAACAACTGTGGTGGTGCATATTTGACCAATGGATTGACTTAGCAGACCTTAACAATTCAAACTGGCAGAGGAAACACCATAGGAGAAAAACACCAGCATTTGAAGTAAACAACAGCAAACCGAAGAGTAAGCATCAGCGTCTAGTTTTACTTCACTACAAGGATTCCAATGAATTCAATAGTACTGTTCCTATAGATTTTCCAAAATTAGCACTAATTCCTTAGTTCAAAACAAAAACATTTACCTGGGCTGAATACAGATGAATGTTATTTGCCAGACCAACCTTGTTTTCAAATATGTAAAATATATTTATTACTCCAGTTAACATAAATTTATGCTACATATGAATTAAAGCAAAGTCATGTAATTAGAAAACTAATTAATGTGTCATTAGAAAATAAAACATGTATTTCTTAATTATACACCTTCCCTTTCTAGCCCGTTAATAAATTGTCTCCATGATTTTTTTCAGGATGCCAAGTTCTAGGTTGTCTATGTGAGTATTCTAGAATAGCACCATAACTTTTTTATCAAAGGCTAATATTCAGTGAGTATGTTATATTCTTACAAAAATAAACCAAAAGCTGATAGCTTCCCTTCAGAAAAATAACCTATCTGTCTTAGAAAAGAAGAAAGGAATATATTTCTGATGATTTCACAATACAGCCCGCCACCATATGCTTCATTTGTATTGTGGGTTTTTTTCCCCATTTTTCTTTTTCTTCCCTCTTGAAGAACTAGAGCAAGCCCTATTATGCATGGATTTGGGAAGTACAAGTCCTCCACAAGTCACAAATCTCTCAGGATAGACATGTCCATCTGTCATTTCACAGCAGAACAATAGCAGCTTCCATACAGACACAAGCTCACACAACCCTTACACAGACAGAAAATCTGCCTTAGCTGATAGATAGCTGCCTTTGAAACTTCAGACAGATGTTCCTGTGTAACACCAGGATCAATTGCTGCTTTTTTGTTTCCGTATTTTCAAATGGCTTATTTATTCATAGCCACTAAAATACAGCCAGTTTACTGTTGTAATCTCGGCAGACTTGTGGGAAAAATGAGATTTCAGAAGCAATAGAACTCAGGACATCAACACACAGAGTACACTCTTCTTTAATCTGCAATTTTTCTGCCTTGGGGCTTATTTTAGAAATGATCCATAAAGCTTGACAAAGACTGTGCTTGTATTCACATAGTGATTTTCTAGACCTATGCTCAGCAGCCTCCAGTGATCTCTGTAAATCTGTTTATCAGATAGCATAGTGCATTGCTTCTCTACAGTTGAAAAAATTCAATTTTGATTTTTTAAAATTATTTCTTTCATACGTGTAGATCTTGAAAACAAAAGCAGTAAGCAAAAGTTATTTGTGAAACATTGTAATTTAATCTTTCAGTGGCTAAGCAGAAAAATTGGCAAAGCATTGGTTGTATTTCAAGTTAAAAAAAGTGTTACAGATAACAACAAATTTACATGTCTAAACATAACCTCACCAGGCCCCTTCCCTAAACTTTACTTTCCGTAGTATATGTTTGTTTCTTTTGCTGACTATCAGTCTCATTGGGTTTTGATTACAGCAAATTTGCAACACTGGCTTCTTCACAATTCCACATTTTTCAGAAGTAAACAAATGTCTCCTTTTAAACAATAGGACAGTGCCAGTGTCCTGTGCCCTACTGTAAAGTTTGCCTCATTGAGAATAAGCTTCTAAAACAAGTTTGACTGCTAGGAGGTGACGGCCCACTGAAGACATATGTCTTCGAGTATCTTCAGAAGTCAATGCTAGCATTTAAAGCTAAGCAAACACAAAAATAAGCAATAGAAACTCAACCATGACTACAGCATGAAGGCTGATGCATTACTGTGTAAAAACCTCACCAGTTTTTATTTAAGAATGCTATCAGTTGCATTTCCTCTTTTCAAAGACCCCAGAGAATGGTGACAGTTCCAGAAAAGAAAGAAAATAAATAAGCTTGGGAAGGAGCAAGAATAAAATGCTCAAAAGATGAAGACAGAATGGAGGCATATTCATATTACTAATAGAAACTATGTTTTATACAAACTTTGAATTCCGAAGTTTCACTTCAAAAATTTATCTGTGCTTCTCAAATATTTCTGGAAATTTTCCAGGCACTGGACGTAAAGTTCTCCTTACCAAAATGATTCCCTATTTTGAAACCTGAAAGCAGATTAATTCTGGGTTTTTTTTTTATATCCCACAGGGATGTAGTTACACACACACACTCCCATTTAGCCAAGGCAATTAATCATGTTTTAACTCTTAGTCCTTTAAAGTTTGCTGGGCAGGAGCAGTATAGAAAACTTGAATAAAGAATGTATCAAATCCCAAGAAAGGGTGCGTTATGTCATAGTAGGGACAAAAAAAGCAAGAAAAACTATTTTAGAGGGGCTTTGCTTTAGTTTGGTTTTGGATGGCAGGGGTTGTTTGCTTTCTCATCTGCCTGGAATAGCCTGAAGCCAAAGCATAGCACAGACTGAGTAGGAGTAAGAGAGCAGCTGTAAAAGTCTAAACGTAACAGGCAATTTAATTCCTCACCATTAAGAAATGGAACAAGAGTTAAACATGCCAGGAAGGAAAGGAAAATTAAATTTGAAATATCTGCTTTTCAATTGTATCCAAATCTGTTAATATGGTTGGTCACTATTCTTGTACATGACCACTTTTTGTGAAGCTATATCATACTACGTAAGTCCAATATGCTTCAAAAAGAAGTGCTTTCCTAAACAGTACTTTTTTAAAGAATACTTCAATTAATATCTCATTATACAAAACAGGTTATGTTCTACCAAGTATCAAACTCCACGTTAGAGCTGGAGGGTCAATTTCCACTTTTTAGAAAGACTAAGCTGAGTTAGTTGACACGAACTTCTAATTTAAGGAAAATCAAGTTTCAGGTAAACATTACCGTTTGGGGTTTTTTTCTTTACACCAAGGTTTGCAGATCCAATAGAACAGGACCTGCGCCTACAGGAAGTAGAGCAAAGAAATGGTCTTCCTGTGTGAACATAGACCACACTGTAAACAAGCATCCCCCTCCTTGATCTCTTCTTTTCCCCTCTGCCTTTCTCCCCTCTCCTGTACTCCCTCAGAAATTTGATATACTGATAACATTTGCCATAAATAAGGGCAAAGATTGAAAAAGGGGAGAACTAGCACTTGACAGACAAGTAGGTCCTTACTCGTAAAACTGTTCAGGGAAGAAAGTTCCTAAAGGACTCAATAGCAAAATGATGGAGTAACAGTTTTTAAATTAATACAAGAGAGTGAACGGCCATGAAAGTTACAAGGAATGGTTTAATGATTTAGAAACATTTACTTTTCCTAGGAAAGTTCTCAAATTCAAATAAAATCTCCCAGTGGAGATGCAGTAGATCTCAAGATTCAGCAAGACATTTTAATATAGTGTTGGGAGAAATGAAGTCACAATCTATAAACTGCAGGGCTGGAATAAAATTTGTACTTTAAGGAACCATTTAATGCTGGGACCCTTGCAAAGAATACTTCTCTTGCATGTGTTAATATCATCAGTATAATGCCATCATACTTTTGCCCAAAACTCTCATAAAAAGCCATTAAGATTATGCTTCACATGTTTAACATGTTATTTAACTGCTGGACTTAACATAAACCAGTACAAGACTTGTTGACGTCTTTCTGGAGCCTAGCTCAGCAATGTACCACATCATTCAAACACTCCTTTTAAATCCACATGAACCCAGATGGAAGCCTGCTATTCACCAGGAAACTCCCTCTGCCAAGGTGCATTTGCAAAGCCTCCATGCTTTGTTAAACAAACCAAAGAAGGAGTTCTCTAGACAGAAATGTATAAAAAGTATCAGTGCCACTCCCTCAGTCCTACGTTTTATTTTAATATGTGTGACCACTAAAATGATGAGTAAAATTTAGAAAATCTTATCCAAAGATAGCCTTTTAAAAAAAAGCTATTCCTGATAGGTATCAGGAGAAGCTATGCTTTGTTTCTGTGATGTCACTTAATTTGCACTGCAGACAACTGTGTCTTCTGTTAATGTTTTCCTAGGGAATAATCTCGTACCTGAAAACACTCAGCACAGCCAGTGCCACGTCTCGCAGTCACTCCTCAATCCAGAGTACTATATACAGGAGCTACAGCACCACAGCTCTCTTTGTTGCATAAAGCATTACCTCGATTTCCAGGAACAGATCAGTTTATTTTCCTCTTTCCAAAACTAACATTACTGCTACTGTAATACTGGAAAAAGAGATACCCAGGGGAGAATCAAATGGTAATGACAGAAATTGTGAAAAACAAAATGGCTTCCTTCCATCTGTGAAACATAACCACCAGGGAGGGTAACGAGGGAATGCTTTGAAGAGGAATCTCCGCATTAGGAATTTATTTAGATGTGTCAAGACACACAGTGTCCTGCTGTGCTTGTCCCCAATTATCTGGAAGTAGAAATAAGATGGGGAGCAGATTGCAAAGCTTTGATCTGAAGCAGAGCGAGACCAGTTTCATGATATCAGTCATGTCACAGCCTTTACAGGCAGCCAAGGCTGAGATCTGTTCCTAAAGCTCACATACATCATAGAGTCTGCTGTATCCCCTAACCTCCTTTGATCAAGATGATGAGTTGCCCCTTTTGCACCAAAAAGGAAAGCATCTGGTAGAAGAAAGAGGCCTGCATGTAATCCCAGTTCTGTGGTTGCTGACTTCAGGGGCAGACAAACCAGTGTGAAGGTTTCCTGCCAACCCCAGAGGAACATGACAGAAACCTTCCCACTTCTGCCTGCCCTTCCAGCTGCCCGGTACCTGGCCACTTGGTCCCAACTACTTCCCTCTCTTACACCCACCAGTGACAGACCCTCCTAACAAGACGCTATATTTAAAAGCTGGGCATTTTTTCTCTTGAGCCAGTTTGTGAGAGGGGAAGAGCAGGACTGTTCAGGAGCAGAGTCAGGATATGCCCTGACTCATGCCTGGGGGATCTACACACTAGGCCGCTCTTAGGACTGTCCTCTTCAGGTACCATTAGAAAAGGTCACTTTATCTGTGGGATTTTAAAACATATCTAATTTTCTCCATCTGTAATATTTTTTCTTGTATCATTTGGCAAGAGTCAGGCCTATGCATTAATTTTTTTTCCCCATGATTCCAGACCTCTCTGCTTTCTATTAGAACTGCAGTAGTGAACAAATACTCGGCCTTGGTAATTGCTCATGCTAAATCTCTATGCAATCATAGCAGAAGATAAATAGAAAATCTTTCAGATTTAGGAGAGACCTATTTAAAAATCTTATTAGCTTGCCTGTTTATTTTAACTGACTGAACGGTACAACAGTTTAAGAAACAAAAGCATTTTCTTATTGAATAACAGAAACGAAGTTATATTTGTAGCACACCTTCATTAAAAGAAAGCATCTGTAAATTTAGTAACGAGCATGTGTGTTCTAAGTATCTTTATAGAGATATATTCCCAGTATTTTGTACAGTAACCAACAAATGGATATACTTCATAAATGTGTGCATAAAACTATCCCATTTCAGGGACATTTCACAGTTTAGTTAGAAAATACTATGCTTCCATGAAATACTATACTGCTGCCTGTCTCTTCATGTGCTTGAGAAAAACAAGTTTAAAATATACAATAACAACTGCTAATGATTTACCGACCTACGTTTTTTATATTTGATGTTAAATCAAAACACAAACCCTCATCTTTCACTTCCACTATGCAAGCATATATGATCTCTTAGAATACCACATATACTTGAAACAGCAGATTAGAATTACAAGCTTAATTAAAGAACAGGAACTGAAATTGCCTAAACTTATCTAGCACTTAACAACCTAATTCATTGGACCATATCTGAATGCATATCTGATCACTTGTAATACACAAGTGATAAAGCACTTCTGCTGTGTGATTTTTAAATCTAGAGAGACAATGCTTTAAAAAACCTGCCCTTTTACCACTGTTTGGAACTTCAGGAGAATATCTTCAATGGTTAAATGACAAAAGAAGCAACAAAAACTTACTTGCCTCATATCATCCAAATACTCCTACTTAAAGGATAGTACCAAAATTATATCCAAATACCAAGGTGTCATGACTGCAATGGTGGATGCTCTCTGAAGCTAAATTCTCTCCAGATAATAAAAATCAAGAACTAGCCATTATGGAAAACAGATGGTTATCCTTGTAACTGATAACAAGGTAAATTGTGATATCAAGGGAACCTCTTATCCCAATATAGATAAAGAAATAATTTTTCTGATAAGATTTTATTTGCATTCTTCTTCACAAGCAAGAGAATTGGCAGGCTCATCCCTTAAGAGCACAGAGATTTAAAAGAAAAAATCCCCCCAAAGCCCCCCAAACAAAACCACACAAACAGCCCCCCTTTATAAAGAATTTCGAAGCTAACAACAATACTACAGTACTTAGTTCCCGCAAATTTCCTGTAAGTTGGTAATATAATAGTTATTGTAACAGATGAGATAAGGACACAAGAAGATTCCTGTAATTCAGAGAGTAACAGAATGTTACAGAGTATGAAGTCATACTGAACAGAAAAACAGGCATACTAACAAAAACCAGTGTAAGAAAGATAACAACATTCAGTCCAGCAATTCACAGAAGGCATTCTTAAATTATGTTTCTTCAAGATGATCAGTACCATAGAATCAAGGTTAGAAGAGACCTTCAAGATCATCAAGTCCAACCGTTAGCCCCATACCACCATAACCACTGCAATGACAAATAAAAGAGGAAAAAAAGAAACCACTCCGGAAAAGGCCTTTATGTATGCCTTTAGCAGAGCCCCACTTCTTAGCTCCCATGCAACCACTGTGAGCCTTACCTTTCCAGAAAAAATGTTTTTCTTTCTTGCATACAACCAGCCTCCTTATGAAAGGGGAAGAGAAAACAAAAAGCCAATTCTTTACCTGATCAGATGCCAAATTAACCTGATCCTTTTCTTTCTAGCTCTCCTGTATGAAATACAGTGACACTCAGTTCTTAGTAAATACAGAATAAATTGATAAATCCAAAACAATCTCTAAGACATTCCAGATTTTAAACTCATCCACACATGAACTGGTTTTAGATCAACTTAATTCACTTGCAATACATACATATTACAGTGTATGTATCATCTTCATCTCTTGCAAGCAAAGTTCCATGGGACTTCAGTTAATCGCATCAGCAACTTAAAATATTTTCAGTGTTTTGGGCAGAAAAAAACCACAATACTTCCTTGGCAACAACATGAGATAAAATTAGATTTCACTGTGTTTCAGAAAAAGTTCTTTTAAACCTAGAAGTTCAGTCAATAAGCATTAGCCCCTTATATCAAGCATAGCCTACACCTGACCAAGCTTTAACAATCCCTAATCTACAGGGTCAGATAAAATCTACTGCATCCTAATTGGCAAAATATTTAGCCAGTCTGAATAATCACTTAAAGAGAAGTTAACCTCTTGGTTACATGTATTTAAACATTAACACTTTCAGTCTGCAGAAGGTATTAAACAGTTAGCCTTAGAAAACTATTTGCAGTCCATTTCCTTTGATGTGGAAATACACAGCAAAACATTTACACATGAAGTAACTTTTTTTTAAGGTTTGCTTTAATTATAACCAGGAACCTGGTGGTTTGAATGCTACTTCTGTCTTTATGATCTAAGACACTAATTTAAACCAATTTTCTCAGTTAAAATCTTCACAGTCTTATCTAACCAAAAAAAAAAAAAATCTAAAAAATTTACCTAGTAAAACATTTTAAGTAAATTTCTGAATAAATCTTCTCAATTAGCAGAGAGCAGAGTCTTTTCTTGTATTTCTTCAGGGGAGGAATATCAATTTTATATAAGCAAACCCAAAATTCTTTCTTTAAAAAAAATCCATTTCAGCAATCCCTTTGGAAAAACTAATATATATTAGCACAGCTCCAAATAAACATTCTTAGGCAAGCACCAAATAAAAGATAAACTGGAGAACAGATGAATTTTACCTTTAAGAAAACCAAGATACCTTCCCTTTCAGTTATGATAAAAAGCAGTCAGTAATAGTGAAAAGTACATCTTCCACTGACTTTTAGTGGAGCCATTGGTTTTCAACTGCTTAGAAAAAAAAAATCTCCCAGTGACAAAAGATACATCACATCACCAACTTCCAAAATATCACATTATTCCCTTTTTCTGGTGATACTGTGAGCAACATTTTCAAATACAGCTCATTATTAGTTGTGCAAAGTTAATATTGAAGTTGCATTTGTTGGCACCTTAAATTAGAACTGGGAGGAAGTTAGCTTCTGAAACACCAGTCTAATGAGGCCTGCCCGCCTCATGGTGCAGACAGATAAGCACTCAGCTCTTTGTTGGACTGGAGAGTTTCTTTCAATAGTGCCAAAACATGGGCGCTCTTCACATGCAGAACTGCACCAGAAGCCCAACACCTGTCTTCAGCACCAGCTGCAGTTAACAACCCAAAATTCTGATTGTGGTATGCATGAGATACTTCCCACTCCCCAGACTCTTTGGACATTTTATATGGTCAATATATTTAAGAAGTCACCTAAAACTAGTCATGCTCCTAACCACAGGGACCAGAAACAATTAACTCCTCACTTTCCACTGCACATACCAGCTAAAAAGATACACAGAATCAGGTTTCCTCAAACATTTTCTCTTTCCTCCTGACTCTCCTAGTTCCAGGTTGATTGCAACAGCTTCAGTAAGAGGGGAAAATCCTTCACCCAACTCTATATCCTGGTGGTGAGGACACACCACTCAGAGGTGGTGGCCACACCTGAGTTCCCCAGACTGCAGAGATGCAAATACATCCATTTTCAGTGCAAGCACCCCAGCTAGAAGGCAAAGGAAGGTGCCAGCACTACCTGATTAACAAATTTGCTGTGGGACTTCAGGGCAGGGCACAGACCTTTTATTTACACAACCTCAGGTGAGGATCACAGAATGATAATGAGCACCCACCAGCCCGGTACCTACACTCCGAAGGTGGGTAGAAGATAAGCAACATTTTTCACAGGCTAGTTCTGCATGCTTCACTGTTCTTGGACATCTCCAGTTTTCTCCGCTGACTACACACACACTGCAGGCTCTGAACTCAGGTAATACGACCAGGGTGCTGAATTTTCCAGCTCTACGTGGCATTTAAGGATGGAGTTGCTTTGAAATTGTACCCAGCCTTTTTATGACTTAATATACTGGTATATCAATTTCTGGCAGAATTTTAAAGCAAGCCATTCTGAAAATAAATTTATGGATGAAAAATGAGTCAAGGGAGAGAAAGATTCAGTTTCCTTTTATGTACATAGCTCATTTTATAATCACCCTGCAGGCAGATCAGTTAATTGCTAGAAACCAGATTATTCACTCTTTTTCTTATTAGGTAAAAGTCATTGCACACTCAGACTGGAAAATCATAACACGAACAAAAAAACAGACCTTGCTTGATATTTCTAGTGTTCTGACTTTATTGTATATTTTTACTCTATTTTCAAATTGTTTTTGCAAAATAACCTACGTCTGTATTGCTCAGGAGGCATGTTATTAACTTGTTTTTTTAATATCTGAAATAGGTTACATCAGGCAATAAAGCATTGTACTATCTATTTTTAAGCTAAGTATCCAGATGTGCCTCTAGAAGATATTTAAATCAATGTTTCAGGACTTTATTTTCATGGCATTACTCAGTACACAGGATTTTCTTCTGAACACCACATCAGATCAAGGTTTGGTTTAATTTTACTATAACATAATAGATTGCAAACAAAGCTGATTTTGTAAAGAAGTAGGGGGAAAGACAAGAAGTTTAATTGCTTTTTGGAGTTTTTGTTTTGTTTGCTTTGGGGTTCTTTTGTGAAACAGCAGAAGTGTTGTGGTTTAACCCCAGCATCCACTGTTCACTCCTCCCCATCAATGTTGGAAAGACTTAAACATCAAATAGAGCCCTGGTGATTAAGTGAATGCTCAACTAATGAGATTGTGCCAAAACCATCACCTATAATACACATAAAATCGAATGACAATGACATAAGATCCAAAAAAGGTATTTTTCCTTCTGGCCTGAAGGGGTCATGTATTGGACCTGGGAACACACCTTTTATTAAAGAAATCAAATACATGTGTTGGTGTTCAGCCTGGAAATAAGACATGGTAGGTATAAATAAAGCAGTCCCCCAGCTGCCATGGTTTATTATTGAAGAGTAATATATCTAGAGAAATTATGTGGATTTACAGACGTTCTCAATTACATTCAGGTCTTCAAGAATGTATCACTTCATACAAGGGAAGTCTCCAAAAAAGCATTCAACCTTGTGAGGGAGAAAAACTCTAGGCCGCGGGTAGCTGCCAAGGTAAGTACTAGTGGGGTCCATCGGGCCAGCTAAGTGCAGCAGTGCTGCACTGACGTGTAGGTGACTATCCCAAAGCAAGCTCATTGGGGCAGAAAGCGCTCCTGGAGGTACACTGGCTATACTGACTGAAGCAAACTTTCTGGAGTTCTCAAAGTATACTGTTTTAAGAGACTTCAATGCTCGCAAATACAGTATGGTGCACAGATTAGTCCAGAATCCCTTATATGAATATGAAAGCCATGGTTTTGTCAGATGGCCTCTCTGCAAACACATACAGCTAGTTTGACCAGCAAATGAAATAGATTCATACCGTATGGAGCTAGAAAGGAAGAACTGGTATGTAACTCAAGCCTTATGACTTGCCTGAAATAATTCAGTGTAGAATTACAGTTTATTTTTCAAGGGAAAAGAAAGTATAACCTGGATTCTAGAATTCCCCTTGACTTCCTTACTGACACAGTAAACCAAATCAAAACGCTATAGTGCACAGTTCTCAGCCCAGTATAGATTTCTCTGCGTCTTCTCTTGTCACATAATCTTTGATTCATGGACATTACCAGGGTATTCCAGTAGCAGTTGTACCAGCGCCAAATACATGATATAACCTTTACTACTAGGCAGTGTACCTCATTTTTAATACCCAGGAATCCCACTAGTCCTTCCTGGCATACTATCTGCTGCAACCCTCAGAGTTGCCACACTCCACACAGAATGTCCCCATGGGAAATTTACATGTTTCCTGTCAGGATGACTTTGACATCAGAATTGCCACTAACCAAATTTGGCTTACCAACCTATCCATATCACCATTTTTTTCTGTTATTTGTCATTCTACTAATTGCTATATGTTATTGGCATAGAAAGGAATATTCTTCCATCACTGGTGATTTTTAAGTTTGCACAGAATGCTCTTTTCAAGTTGCAGCTCAAATAAAAAATTACCTCAGTAGCATCCTAATGCCCCCATTGCTCAAGAAGTCAGGCTGCCTACCACCGGGGTACTTCAGGCTTTGCAAGCTCTGGCTTTGGGACTCTTCAGAGGTTGGCGGGGTAATGTGATTTTTGTTTCATGTCACTTTTCTGTGGAGGAGGCAGAGTGGTAGTACCAATTGGTTGAGGAGCCAAATATTGCTGCCTACCACAAACTGATACAGAAAGTCAGGCTGAAGCTGCTGGTGATGGCAGCCAGTGATTGTTTCTGGTGGACCACTGCTCTCCACCACCCATTTGCTCTGACCTCAGGCAGCAACAGCATCCCGACTACTGAGGGCTGCCAGCACAGTTCACCACCCATCTGTGCATGCAGCTGTCTTCCTAATCTCTCCTTCCCAGCAGCTTGTAACAAAACCCAGATCCAGTCCACAATTCTGTGTTGTACAACATTAAGTCATCACATGTAATCTAATAAACTAGAGACAAAACACTTAGGTCATATTCTAGTCTCTGAAACTTTGCCAGAAGTTTTAAAAAAAAAATTATCATAAAACCAAAAAATAATAAATCATCTGGTTGCTCAAAGAAGCGGTGGCTGCTGCCTCCCTGGCAGTGTTCAAGGCCAAGCTGGATGGGGCTTTGGGCAACCTGTTCTAGTGGGTGTCCCTGACCATGAAAGGGTGTTGGAACTACATAATATTTGAGGGCATTTCCAACTCAAAACAGTCTGTGAGTCTACAAAATGGGGAAGGGGGTATGGAGTGGGGAAGGACGGGCGGCGGGAGCAGAGGAGGTAAGAACGGACATGTAAGTAGCACTTACAGAGCACACAACTCACTGCTCAGCTTTTCCGAGTCTTCTGGATGCGCTTTCTTTGGCCCTGGTGATTTTAAAGGATGTCGTTTCATAACTGGCATTGCTGGACTGGAATGTAATTTGTTATAAACCTGCAAAAAGAGTTACAGTGTCTCTTCCAAATACTGAACAACACTACCCAATAAAATCCTTGCTGGTTTTGCACTCTCATTTACAGTTATACCATTCCCATCAAGTAATGCACCAACTGTAGCACTACAATTTGATTTGCTCCTCGTAGAATAAGCTCAACAGCCCTCAACACAGTGCTCAGGACAAACATACCCATGGGGCAGAGTCTGGCTTCTTTTAAACAAGGTTTGTAGCTGCCCACTTTTCAGTGTCCAGAGACTGAAATCACCTTAGAGGGAAGACACTAAGTTCTGAGAACACTTATTGTCATTTCCACCCCTCTCCTCCCCCTCCCCCCAATAAATTAAACCACAAAGGATTAGTGTAAAAACACCCTGTTATTTTTGTGTATTTGGAACCTAATACAGAAATACCTTGTGTCCTAGAAATTAAAATTAACAGATACCTACAGCTTGGATAGCACAGGGAAGTTGCTTATCATAGTGGGTAAAGAGATCCTCTTTGAATTTCTTAAGACTAGGAATCTACAGCTGGAGACCAGACTTTGAGAGCCAGAGGTCTTCTGGCAATTCTGTGTTCTCAAATAATTCACAAACAGGGTGCCTGATGTTCCTCCAGAATTTTATGACAACTGAAAATGGGTGTGGGGCAGTTGTTCCTGAAAAAGGACTTTTAAGAGTGACTACATCAACTATGATGGATTAGTTTTTAATTTGCATTTCTGCCCATGCAGAACTAATTCTTCTCATCTATGTGAACCTACATATATACATATATATTTCATGTATAATCTTGACAGGTGGAAACCATACATTTTAATTCATTTCCTCTTACCATGCATACTACCTCTATAAATTTAAGTCACATCTCTGCTGGCACTGCAACACTATCACTGCCAAATGGGTGGTCTGTCTTTCAACATGTTAAAGTTATTTTAATTCATTTTAGATCAACAGATTGCTATAAACTTAAAGCACAAGTATATAGCTAAAGGCTGTCTACTGCTATTCCTAGTTATTAATCTTTCAGCATCACTTTTGTATTATAATTAATGCTGCTACTTTCCCATGATGTTAGTAAGCAGAATTTTAGAAAGGAATGGAAGACTGTATTTCTTAAATGACAGTAAGCTTCTGAAACAATTTTAAAAAGAGTCCACATTCTTATCAACACTGCATGATGGCCTTAAAAAGACATTATTAATCAGTAATTATGCCTGAAGGGAAATAGAATGCTCACAGCATTACTTAAAATACTCTGGATACTTCCCATTTATTTGTTTTTAAATCACAAATGGAAACTGTTCCCTTGTCACTCTAACAGCTACACTTCTCCTGAAAGCACCTGAAAGCGTATCATACACACTGGTGTAACTGTTACCTAGGCTTAGGGAAGGGGGAGAGAGAAAGAAAAGGGAGGGAAAGAAAAGGCAGGTGGAAGGAAAGGGGCGGGGAAAGAAGGAATTGGGCTTCTGTAAGTTAAGTGATTGTAAATTTATTTTTCAACCCAGGTTTACAGAGAAAAATTCCTATTCACCAAGTACTCAGAAAGCCTGACCGCAACACAGTCAGTATCGTCAATTAGAGCCTCTTCTGAGCAAAATGAAGCATTTTCCAAGTGGTGTCTAGTGGCTTCCTTCACAACGCTCTACAGCTGAATGTCACAGCAGCTGCACAAAAAAGATTTTAAGTAGCAGAAAAAGATGAGTGTTAGCTTTTCCCCTGGCCGTTCTGAAATTAAAAGCTGATACAGCATACACAGCACAGCTCCCAGCTTCAGTATGGAAGCAGCCGTTGATGTCTGGAAGCTTTTGTTCCCTGTTCATGTGGTACTGCATGACAATCCCCCTACACTGGACACCCTCTCTAAAGCTGCTGGCATACAGTCCCTTTCTCTACTGAAGTCAGACCAACCATAAAAAAAATGTTAACAACACAGTGGTCTATCTAGGAGAAGTATCAATGTAAGCATGACAATTTCTTGCTCACCAATCACATTTCTAAAGGCAATTTTTTTATTTCAGGATGGAAAACCAACAAATTTTCAGGACTTCACCATCTGGTGTGGGAGACTAATGACATCTGGATGTGACAAGCCAACAAAAAGTGCCATAAAATGGGGCCATATGCCCAGAGTACATCAATGTACACCACGTGCATGGAAAGTACATTAGCATATGCAGCACATAGGTCAGAGCGTGCTTCCACAAGAATAGCAACAGACCTCATAAGTAAATAACATCTCTCTCCTGTCATTATTCTCTGTACTCATTTTTTTCTCAAATGCTCAACAGAAGCTTTAATTGGGTAAAGGAATAAATACAGGCTCTGAGGAATGGGCAGGAGCAGGAGATAATATAATTCAAGGAACTAAAGCAAACATGCACTCTTTTGAAGCAAGTACCAAGACAGACAGGCTCCTTTTAATAGGTATGTTTTCAATGGAAAAAATCAATTCTTGAAATTTTATCTAGAAATTGACACAACCAAGCCATGATGGTTGCAATTTCTGCTACCTTGTTCTTGTCAAACCAAAGGAAACTTCAATTTCAATTCTAATTTTGCATCTTCATCTATTTACAGGAGGAAAAGAAAGATACTATTGGAGCCTGTTTTAGAACAAAACCAAATCAAGCATTTTTACAAATTCACAGAAATTTTCTTAAATGATCATGTTTAAAAAAAAAAAATCCCTAGCTATAAATGAAAGACCAATTGATACTATATGTATTTTATTAATCACAAAACAATGGCCCTCTATTATGTTTCAGAATACTGAGGTTTCTTAGAAACCCTTTTCCTCAGTAGCAGCCATGTCAGAATATGGACAGTTGAGGATTTGGCTGCTTCTTTAAAAGTCAACCAGCTCAAACCATTCATGCATTTAAAAAGCCTTCCAAGTCAACAATGCAATGAAAGCATAACTGTAAAGAGGGATAAGCTAACTTTGCTTTTAGGAACTAATTTTGTTCATTTTTTTTATGACATTCATCTTTTTTAATTATTAACTGTAAATGCACAAACTAAAAATAAAAGCAGACTAAATCACAGAAAGCTGCCTAAAATTGTGAAGTATTCAAGTGCCTCATGACTACAAAATTTGCATTTACCACAGATAATTAATTCAATAAACCACACTTCCTGGCTGTGTGCCACATCCCACCTCTTCGGGAAATACCAAAAGAATGTAGGATTACAATGTGGTCGGTCCCTGAGTTATCTGAAAAGTACATTGTGAGCATTACTTAATTCGTAAGATGTGATTTAGTTATGAGGCTTTGGAATTGGACTAGGAATAGATCAGCCGTTTCTCCTGTTTAAAAAAAAATGGGGAAATGTTGATGCAGTGTTTAAAAGCAGAGGTCCTATTTGCTTGTTTTGTCTGACATAGTTCATTGTCTATTGTTTACAGTTAAAGTTTCCAATGAAAGGTTTTATAAACCACTTCACATCATGGCACTTGTAAGACTGGAGACTTTTCTACTCTCGGTACCATCCCTATCCAAAACATACCAATCCCCAGCATTTGTCCATAATCTTGAAATAATGACTTCAAATGAGCTTTATCCAAGAAAATGGAATTGCATGTCTGTGTCTGATGGACGCTTGATGAAATGGAGCATTTACCCTTTGGTTACTGCAAGCCTCTCAAATATTCATTCATAAATAACTATATGTATACCACTACGATCAAAATGTAGAAATCCCAGTTAACATAACAGTTATGGCATGATCGCTGGCTTCATGATCAGCATGTTTCCTCCAGTCAGAGGGCCACACATCTACAGTGCACAAGTACCCAGTCCCGCTGTCTGGTGGGACTGCCTGGGAGTCCTCAAGATGAAGGAGATGGAGTCAGGATACGGTCTGAAATTCATCCAGCTCAGTGCCCTCTCGCTGTGTATGACAGAAGAGCTTCAAGAAAGAGAGGAGATGGGATTGACAGGCACAAGCCCATTATTATAGAAAACAAACAATAAAAAAGAGAATCAAAAAAGGCAGAAAAAAATATGGAAAACCTGTCAATTTAAGTGCATAAAATGGAAAGGCTTTCCACAGAGGAGAGAAAGGATTAACAACAAACTTACACAGCTAAGGATGTATGCTTGCAGCCCCACAAGCACCCCTATCCTGCGCTGCATCAAAAGCACGTGACTCTGCACCTCTACTCTGCTCTGCTGAGACCTCACCTGGAGTACTGCATCCAGCTTTGGGGTCCCAACTATAAGACAAATGTGGAGCTGTTGGAGTGAGTCCAGAGGAGAGCCACAAAGATCATGAAAGAGCTGGGACACCTCTCCTGTGAAGACAGGCCGCAAGAGTTGGGATTGTTCTGTGTGGAGAAGGCTCTGGGGAGAATCTGACAGCACCAGTATCTGAAGGGGCCTACAGCAAAGCTGGAGAGGGACTGTTTGCAGATGCAAGGAGTGACAGGACAAGGGGTAACTGCTTTAAACAAGAAGAATGTAGATTCACATTAGATATTAGGAGGAAATTCTTAACTGTGAGGGTGGTGAGGCACTGGAACAGGTTGCCCAGAGAAGCTGTGGATGTGTTCAAAGCCAGGCTGGATGGGTCTTTGGGCAACCTGGTCTTCTAGTGAAGGGTGTCCCTGCCCATGGAGGGGGTTGGAACTAGATGGTCTTTGAGGTCCCCTCCAAGCTGAGCTATTCCATGATTCTAAGATTGTGGTGACCCTCCAGGATTTGTATATCACGGTCAATATTTCAATCACAACTTCTAACAGAAGTTCAGGAACCAGTGAACTTTAGCACTAGTGAAGCCAAAGTTCATTTTAAAACAAAACAAAAACCAAGATAGGGAAAAGACAGTCTGCTCAGTCTAGGTCAATACAAGAATGCTTGTTAGAGCGTTAGTTTCTGAACAAAGCATTCTATTTAATTTTATCATATCTGACTAATGTAATTTTTGGTATTTGACAGGAAACAGTCCAGAGAAAATTATTTCAATACACAAAGTAACACTGATGCACAGCCTGTATTTTCTTCATTTGATCCTATTATCACCTTGTTGCAAGACCTCATTTCACCACTGTTGAACAAGCCATTAGAAGTAGTTTTATCTTCCTCCTAAATCATCCTCCAAACCCTTTGATCCTTTTGACACTTCTTAATTCCTTTGTTTCTGTCAACATCTTTTCATAACAGGTACCTTAAACTGCCTGCAATTCAAACAAACGTAAATGTACTCTAGCACAGAGAGGTGTGTTATAAAACAGTAAACACTTTTTCTCCTTTCTTTGTCCAAGGAACATTCTTGCAGGCAGCCGGGTATTTTTTTTTCCATTTTTTTCCACTCTCTTTTTTTATTACTATTTCAAACTCAGGTCCTGCATGTTCCCATTTCTTCAAGTATTAACAGTTTTTAAGGATTCTAGGGCTCATTTGCTTTTAGTTTACACTGCATAGCTGCATAGTATTATATAACATTTTTCAAGATACAACTCAATATAACATTTTTCAAGATAAAACTGCTGATACTTAATTTAGGAGGCTTGAAGCTGAACGAGGGAAGATACTCTGATGTCTATCTCCATTGGTATTTTCTTAACAGACTCCTGTTCTGAAAAATAGTGTATTAATTCTGCTCAAAAGTGAGCTGTGAGCTCTAAAAATTGTTTATGACATCCTGTCAATTATGGTGAAAGAACACTTTTTTTTTTCCCACACTTCAAATCAAATAAAATTAAGACTCTGTGTGTACATAAGACTCAAAATACATCTCAAAAGTTAACTATGTAATGGGCAATCCCATTATTATAAATATTAAATATCATAAAAACTCCAACACACAAACACTCGCTTCTATAATATTTTCCAGATGTGCATGTTTTTTAAAACGTAACTGCTCACATATTTAACTGCCTACCTTGTGCTGGAATAAACCAATGTGTAGGTGGTGAATCTTTCAGCTGAGCCGCGCCAAAACCTTAGTACACAGACAAACAAGTGAAAGGGAGCCAAAATAATTTCCCTTTCAAGGCAGAAACTCATTTAAGCATAATCATTAGGGAAGCTAGTTTATCTTCTGTTTTTGAAAGGATATAATAAATAATAGAGGCAACTACAGTGCAGGCCACGTCCAGAAAATCTGTGAGGTCTCTTTTGGACCACACACTCTCTCCTGAAAGTCACATGTAGTAATGATGAAGCAACTAACACACTCAGGGCAATGCTCAGGCCATACGGTTAAAGAAGTAGAGACCAAATGGTTCCCAGCACCTCAAGAACTACTATCACTGCCAGACTGAACACTGGCTATCCCAGTGGCATTGGGAGGGCCGGAACAGCTATGTGCCAATACACAGGTTTGCACCCCCAAATAATTCCAACACACCAGAAGAAACAAATTCATTTTTCAACAAAATCTTCCATTGACAGCTTCATTCATTTTTTTAAACTTTAATATAAAAAAAGCTTTCAGAACTGCAAAGCTGTCTGAGCCACAGTCAGCAACCCAGAAGTGGGTATGGGTAGTCTTCTGCCAGCCTACCAATTACAAACATCCAAACCTTCAAGCAAAAGGAAAGAGAAAACCAACTACTTCCCAATCGCAATAAATCACAGGAGAAAGAATATGAATTTTTTCATTCAGCAATTGCTGCTCCTCTAACTGGCTGAGTGGTAAAGAACATCTGCCTTTTTAAAAAATTGGATGTACCCTACCTTCAGAACACAACTTGGCTCTCAGCAGAACCATAATACACAGGGAGTGACCAACTACTAAATCATTTATACCATTGTGAGAGCATGCAGACTTCATAGAAAAAAATGGAGAAAATTAAAAAAAAAAATAAAATCAACGTCCTGCTGCATAGACAGATTTAGGCTGACTATAGCCATATGTAGTTTTTTCCCCCATTTAAATCTTTATCTCAGTAAAATGAAGAGACACACACAAACCCCAAACTAAAATAAGTATAGGTGGAAAAATTAAGATTCAAAGCTGAAAATGTGGATCAGCCTCTAACTCACTAAGGACAATGCTGTGCAGCAATTTTCATTCCTCTTTTGGTTCATAAAGACAAATTCTACATTACTCAACTATTAATGGAATGATAGCATGTAGATGGTAAAACAAAAGAAACATTTAAATTAAATGAGCTACTAGGACTAACTAATCTAATCTAACTAATCAAGGATCAAATAATGTAGAGTTATATGCAAAACCAGAACAGTGCAACAAAAAGACTTTTGGAAGTTGTCAGTTGTGAACAGCAGACAGAACTGGTAGGTGGACATAATTATTAGTTTTTAAACATGACACTCCCCTTCATTGCAAGACCAGCAGACAGCTTATTCCTATCATATGGTAATGAGATAAACAGAAATTAAGAGGTACTCTGCTTCTCACAAGCAAAACTGGTATGTCTGTAGTGATGCAAAGCCAACACACATTCCCTGCCCTTAGTAAGGAAGTGCATAAAAAGCTGTTTAGGAGAAAGCTGTGGGGTTTGCCCAGAGAAACCCAGATTTCAGAATTCATCTGTTGAGCCCTTGTGTCATCTCTGAGAGCTTCTGCCTACTCCTCTCTTTATAAGGACAATGACCTGTGCACAGGGCTCATCTAGATGTCTGTCAGTATGAAGCCAGTGGCTATCTGTTATTATTTCATGTAATGTATGTTACCTATTCTTATCAATTACAGTTCCTTTAGGGAAAAAAACCAAACAAAACAAAACAAAACCACAAAACCCCATAAATGCTTGACCATACCCTGCTTCCTCTGTAAAAAAAGAGATACTTAATGATGTTTTGATCTTCTGAGGCTTTGCAGGAAATCGTGGCAGACTAACCTGAAAAACAACACGCTTGCTTTCTAAAAAATAAACAGGAAATAAGCTTTATATTTTTGAGAAAGTGACTGAGGAAGGGTACTGGAGACCAAGTTTTGCAGACTCAACTTGGGTCAATGTGATCAAGTGCTAAGCTACTTTACTGAAACACACACACAGCTTATATCTGTATCAGTGCATGAGTTACATTACATTGCTATTGTTTAGATGCTCTGTTCACCTGCCTTACATGCACCTCACTATTGCTAACAATTGGTTAAAGCTACATAGTCATGTTATTCCTTATAAGACAGTTGTTAACATTCTTGCAGTTTGTTATCTCATGGCTTTTCTTGCAACCCCTTGTTCTCACAGAAATCTGCCCTCCTGTTACTGCATACCAACATCTCTGCTAGCTTCCCCAAGCCTGACTATATTGGGGTCAGGAATAAATCCGGGTGGGCCACAGAACCCACTCCTCTCATACATTGCTACAGAAGGGCACATAATGATTTAAATCAGCCCACAAAAAATAAGTGCATAATTTTGTTTCCCCCTAGACTGCAAACTGTTTCCATGTTACTCAGTGGGACTAATTGCCCATTCTTCATTTATCATACCACCATCTTCCTAAAATGGACCATAATGTCTGAGGATTTCAGAGATAATGCCATGTACATTATGTGTGTTTCTAAAGATGCCTACATATATACTGATCCCCCTCAACTGATAAATGAGGCCTCAGCCCAGACAGTCAGACACAGGTCTGATGCACTGGATGTTAATTTAACAGTGCTTATAAATAACCTTTCATATTATCACATACAGAAAAACACTACTGAGTAAAAACAGTCTTTCCAGTACAGGAAAGCACATTAGAAAGACACATGCTTGTTTTCCAAATTATCTGGCTTGCTTGATGCAAATACAAACTCTTCAATATCACTAAAAAACCCCAAAAACGTACTCAGTAATGTATCATATTATACTTAGTCACACGAGCAAGCATGAATGGAAAATGAAACATCAATGCCTACAAATGTACACTGTCCTTTGGCAAAGTACTCTGCATCTATATATGAGGATTCAGAATTAAAAACTTAAAATGGAAGATTCGTTAATTACATATAATTTTTATAACATTAAAACTTCTTGTGCAATTGAGATGGTTTCTGACATATCTAAGAATCTTAAAATATGGAATGAAGTGTAAGATAATGCCTGACAATTTTGATACTTGTGTTTTACTACTATTATTACCACACTCAAAATTTTAGCAGTAATTATTGCAGGAGGAAAAGGTGTCAGTAAAGACCTCTTTGGAGCATCCCCTTCTATAATCTAATCTCCAAAAAGAACATTTAACAGTTTTATTCTAAAAATCATGGTCCTGGTTACATAAAAACTTGGAAGAATAATCACTGTCATCGGTATTATGCCTGAGGTCAATGATCAGCCAGTTGACTGATTGACAGCTAGATACAAGGCCACTTTTCTTTCCTTCTTTTGCAGTATAACCTAAGAGCAAAAGGCTAAATGAAATAAAAAAATACATTCTTTGGACCATTTTTTCACAGATTTTATCTAAAGTATGAGCCCTTTGGATGTATTCCCTGTTTCTGTGGCAAAGAACTTTGCACTGTTGTTCAGCTAAAAGGCAGACTGTCAGATATCTGAACAGTAGCTTTATGTTACCTGACATACTTCTCAGTTAACAACATGGCCGAACCTTCTCCTGTCCATACAGGAGAGGTGTTTTAGTCCAACAGAAGAGCTGGACAACTTTCCTCTCTAAACAGAAAACTTACCTTCCTTTATAAATTCTGAAATACCCAGCTGTGGTGCTGTTGTCTGTGACTAACTTCATTTGGCACAGTTTTCATAAACCTTCAGGGATGCAAACTGTATTTATTATATGCATCATCAGTTAAAATATTTGCAGGAATCAGGTGATATTTGAACATAAGAATATTTCTGGGTTTTCCTGCAGTTTATTCTTAAGGCAGTCACAAACCAACTTTGCTGTAGTAACATTCATTAATGTTCACTAATTGTGCAGAGATCAAAGTAGGTATTACATATAAACACCCCAACAATAACAAAACATCACTCACAGTTGTTTACAACCAACTTCAATAGTCTCACCTACACTCGCTTTTTCTTCCCCACCTGCAAAGCCACACACTTCAATACAGCCCATTCTGGAATCTGAAGTAACCCATACAAAGTCTGGGTATGATCAATCTACTTCAGCAGCAGATGTGGGAACAAACTACAAAGGCTCAGGAAGGAACCTGCTCATACCTTCACGATGACACCTCTTTAACCCAGCCTCCACTGCAGCAGCAGGGGATAACCCAGGAACTCAATCACCGGTATCACAGAACAGTCCAATACCTGGTATAAAACCCCGCTCTGTGGCAGTATAATCACCGCCCAGGCTTTCCACCTCCTGTCAAAATTACTTTCCTCCATGCCTCAGACCACAGAGAGGGGGAGAAAATGATGTATTTGGTATTACAAGAACAGAGCAAACATTTAGTTTGTAAGACATGAGGAAGACTGCAGATACAGTCTGGAGTGCAAGGTATTGTTAATGTGACCCCGGCAAACACTTTAGAAAACCCAGCAAAAGTGCGCTAAACATATTAATAGATGCCAGAAAAGTAAAGAATGCATGTGCAACACATGGCTGCGTCTTCATTAATGCCAGATTACCATCTGGTACATTACCATCTGGTAATACACATTTACCCCTGAGCAGGTGCAGACACAATCACATTTCCGTCAAGTTTGCCAGAGCACAGGATGTTGCTTGCATTCACGCCGACTTCACACCAGCTGGAGGATGAACAATACCTGGTCTGGCATCGTCAGAGTCATAGAGAAATGAACAATATCTGATGGAGCAGAAAACCTACAAGTACAAGGTTAACATCAAGGTATGCTTACGTGAAATGTCAGCATCATGTGGTTATGGGGTTTTGATCTGCTAGCAAGTGCCCTAAAGACATACCATTGAATCAACACTAAATCAACCCAGTAAATCAGTGTCTGTAGTATGATAAATGAGTAACATACCATCCTCCTCCCTCTATACTGCTCTGTCCCCATCAGAGATCTAAGAGCTTTCAGTTTTTTCTTCTAAATCTGCAGGGAATCTCACCTCTTTTCTGTTCATGTCAGCAGTTAAAATGTACCCTGTGGGGAAGGGAGAAGGACAGGCAAACAAAAAACTTCCATATTAAGTACAATTTCACACACACATAGGAGAAAATAAATCAGAAAAACCAAGTTAGGATTACAGACATAGCTGCTTAGATCCCCTAAATGAGACAATATGTATTATCTCATCTGGCAGTTTAGCATGACTGAAATGAAACATAATTTGTAGTTGACACCAACTGGCAGGAGACAGACAAATGTTCATGGTAATTTTTGTGTTTTGTTAAAAATGTACTTCTGTCTTAAATTATAAGGAAAATGAATAGGAGGCTTTCAGCCTACATAGTACAAGATTTGCAGATGCTACCCAGAGCTGCTAGCTCACAGAAAAATGTGTCTTGAGTTTTTACAATATAAAAAGACAAATCTAAAATTATGCCAGGTCAAATCTTATACCCAATACGCCCCATTTCCAAGAGCAGCCAAAAGCAGATGTCTGGGGAAGAGGATAAGAATAGTGTAAGCGTTTAGTCATACTTTCCCCAAATAGTCTCCAGTCTCCAATAATTTGCAGCTCAGGGACTTTCAAAGCCAAAAGTCATGCTTATGTATTTAATAATCCCCTACAGACGTTTTTCTTCCATTCATTTTGTCCAGTCTCCCTTTGAATTGGTATGAAATTTCAACCCACCACGTCCCGTGGAGTTACACAACTTCATGATACGTGCATGAAACAAAACTCTTTTTACTGTTCCGAACCCAACACCTGCTAGTTTCACTTCCATGCTCATTAGTTCTTGTACTGGGAAAGACAATGAACAACTGATCCCTATCACCCTCACCATGCTGTTCATGTTTTTATAAAACTATCATCACATTCCCAGTTGTCTATTCTCCTCAACAACTTCACTGTCCTTTGTATGGAAGTTGTTACACATCTGATTGTCCTTGCAGTGAACAGAAAAACATATAGCTAGGCTTACCACTGTGGTCCTGCCTTCCTTGAATGTTCCTTTTTTACTTCACAATAACCTGTTGACCTTCCAGACTCTGTAGCAGACTCCCTGCTCCTCAAATTCTTTTCTAACCTGCATTCTTACAATTACTTAATTCTGCCAGAGTTTGACCTTTCTTTCTTCCTCTTTCACACATAACTCTTACCTTAACTACAGCTACTACCCCTAAACATGTTTTGCAACATTTATACAATGAGCTACTATTAATATTACAAAAATAGACAAAGATGGAGGCCAACAGTTCCTTCTGGAAACACCTCCATCACCTGTAAACTGATGAAAAGACTTGAGAGAAATTAGATTTTCCTCTGAGCATTAGCATCGGCACGAATTGCTCTCCCTGGTCCACAGGACTACCAGGAGTTTGATGAATTCTTCTTTAACACAGGGCTAATTTTAATCACTTGCACTACAAGGAAAATACTTTGTCCTAAAAGTTTGTCTTTCCTCTACATTTCCTTTCCTGAATGGGATCATTACAAGGAGAATAAAGAGAGTTAGTTAGAAATGTCTTCCTTTTTCTTTAGGAAAAATTTCTGAAGAATATTTGTTTCAGTATTTTCAGGATCTACATGATGTGGTAAAGTAAGCTATTCTATTACCAGATGATGTTAATCTAGAAAAACTAGCATGTTTATGGAAGGAAAAGATAAGAATTTGAAGTTATGAACTGGAGGGATGACCTGAAAAAAAGTGTCATCTTCAGTAAGAACATGTGCAAGATACCACAGTTGGGCAGAAATAACCAGCTATAAAACAATCAGTGAGAAAAACAGCTTAGAACATGTGTCGTTGGATTAGGACAATCTGGTGGATCACTGCCTGAACAGGAAAAAGCCATAGTACTAACTGCAAAAAAGACACCCATCATAACTTACTCTGTTATATTCAACATCATTAAAACCTCAAGCGGAACACAGGCAGTGGAAATTAGACAGAACAAAACAGATGTGAATGTAAGATGACGCAAAGAAAAGCAACTGGTGTACAAACCCCAGCACTTCTGAGGTAAAACATTGAGCTTAATGAAACGGCAGGTTATGATCGTTAATAAGAAACACAGTAGAACATATTGTAAGAAGAAAACCAATTATCAGCTTTGTTCGAGTCAGATGCAGCATCAATAGTGATGGTGTTACACTGCAATGAGAAAGGTGTGAATTGGGTAACACGAAAAGAAAATTTTCTTATTGGCATGATGTAAAGGAGTCATAAATGACAGGCATGGATGATCTAATCTGAGGCAGATTAATGGACAAGATGACTTCATGAGGCCTCTTCCAGTTCTGTTTATGATCTTTTCCTTATGACCCAAGGAAGGCTATCTTCTTTCCAGTGATTTAACAGCCAAAGAGAAAAAGAAAAAAGGCGGGGGCTGGGGGGAGGGCGAAGGGGAGGCAGGTTTACAGGGCTGCCTTGGAAAAAATGAGGTTACAACCAACCTGCTCACACATAAACTATTCATCCAGGCTCTTTCCTGCCCAACTCCAAGAAGCCTGTGGAAAGAAAGCCAGAGTAGCGGCCAAGAGCTGGAGAAATTGTGCTGAATGTGTGGACTTCTATTCTCTGACCTTCCCCAGACATTCTTTAAATGTGACTTGGAAGCAGATGCATTTTGGGCAGAGTACAGTACATACGTGCATGTGTGAAACTCCTAACGCTCCCTGAACACAACTGATTGCACATCTACTGTGCAATGCATGCTGTGTGCAACAGAAAAACTAGGTAAATTCTGCTGGTATGTGCTGGTCATGCACCAATGAATTGAAACATTCCTAAGGGTCTGTTTTAGACTGGACTTTCACTCTTTCACGTTAATATGCCCCATTCTTGCACTGAACAAGCTTAAGAAAGGCTGGGTATTTCTGTACTCCAAATTTGGCTGCGATGAAAGGCAAGCTCTAATTCAAGCTGTCAGGGCTGTCATGGAATGTGGTCTGGGTCACTTAGACATAAAGATTGGTTGAAGGCAATTACACTGATTTTATGCAGTCATGATCATGACTAATGACTGAATAAACATGTACGCGCAACACAAAATTCATGCACATTTCTGCAAACGGGATACCTCTGCTAAATTATCTAGCATCTCAGCAGAGCAATCAGCTGGCCAGTCTGCGGAAAATCTTGCACGCCAGCTGTCATGTACTATGTCTATTAGCAGGTTAAAGAAAACCTAAAACAGAGAGAAAAATGAGATCTTTCTTAACCCTTGACAGGCAAGCCATATCAGAGCAATACTGCCCTGAGAAAAATCAATGCAGAGAGAGAAGACATAACATTGCATGAAACTTGTTATTGAGCATAAAGCCATAACTTCATTACCACGCCAAACATGACCCATCACTTCATGTTGAACTCTAAACTTAAAATTATTCCAACTTGCCTGTGCAGGATGATGCTCAGGTTTCATCAGGTGTCTGTTCTGAAACAGAGTTAAAACTGCTAAAATTGTCGCGATGACCACATAACACTGGCTGCCTTGTTTTGCTAAATGAGTTCCATAAAAGTCTGAGAGCACTACAGTATTTGCATGAGATGCCCACAACTGTTTATATTACAAGCACTATTCACCAGTACTAAATATTTGTGCAGAAAGATGCTGCTGGTCTTTGCAAACAAAGAACTCTCTTGATAAAGTACAAATCTTGATTTAGAAAACTCCAGACATCTGACAAATTGTACTCTTATCTGCAGCTCCTTCTCTTCTGCAGGTACTTTACTGCAGGAACAGTAACTACATTTCCAGCACTGATATATATATATATATATATATATATATGTAACTTATTTAACATTTCAAGGAAAAAAAGCCCCACCACCCCTATATATGAAAATATTTTTGTAACAGCTTCCCTCCCACAGAACTACTGTTTGCCCGGGACATATCAAAGCTATACATACAAACTAAGACACCAAACAAGAGTACATAACCATTAAAATAAAGCTTTTCTTGAATGCATTTGCCAACATATAAAACTGGTACATTAGCACTACCATGTACTTTAGTGATGAGGTCAGGTTTTGACAATTATTTCAAAGAAAACTGATAAACCTGTTTACAGCGATCCCAGACATAAACCCTGCAAGCTGCAGTTCACTGACCTATGTAAACTGACTTGGCTTTCAGGTATCTCTTGGTGAATACTGTTGCAAAATCTATAAACACAGATGGCACCAACTGGCACACTACCTGCAATCTCAACAGAAGATCAAATACAGAGACTGAATTTATCCTCCCACATCACAGGTGATTCTTTCCAAACAAGTTTTAGGGATTAGGCCTGTAAACTGAACAAAGAAATTTCTGTCACAGCTACCCAAAGACTTGGCTGCCCTGAGAAGCCACATTGATTGAATGAAGTTGTTTTAAAAACTGTATGGCTTTCAATAAACCAATGCAACATTCAGTTCAGACCAGGCCCAAGTTATAATTGCTACAATTATCACATCAACCATTACTATTAGCAGTAAACTTAGAAGATTTTTTTTCTAAAGCACCATAATAGAAGAACCTACTTGGGATCAAAAAGAATCTTGCAAGATGAAAAGGCCAACTACCTACAAACTTAAAAAATAAATATCAATTGTACTATTAAAGCTTATTACGGGGTTTTATCCACAAAACTTACTGTTATTCATCTGGAACAGTAACGGCATTAATACTGCTACAGGTGAACTGTCACAAATGATGCGTGAAAATGCACGCAATGTATGTGATGTCAGGTGTTAACAAACATGAAGGTCAATTAGTGAACTCTGAAGATAATCCAAACCCAAGCCATTTTCACAGGTAAGATGTTAGGTGCCATGTATAAAACATGAATCTAACAACAACTCCACAGCCTTTAAGATAGAGAGTAGTTTGAAACGGAGCATTGACGCCAATGACAAAGGAGGCTGTGCAGCTGCCTTGGCAATACTGTTTCATTAATCCTGTCTAAGTACTAGAAGCTGTACAAAGGTGAAAATTCAAAGATCTGAAAGTCAACTTGAAGCAAGGCTTCCTCGTGTGTCTAGGTTCATTTATTATAGTTCTCTCACTGGGTGCAGTACAGTATCAGGCTCTCCTCGAGACAATTCCTCCCTCTTTTTATAGCATTTGATTTTCATGGTTTGTTATTTAGGTTCTATGCTTCCACCATGTGCCTCAAAGAAACCCTCAACCAACAATATTTAAACCAATATAAAAATAAGAAATGCTTTAAAGAACAAGTATCATTGCAGCACTCTGCTCATACAGCTATTTTTTTAGACATTCTGGATTCTCCTTCAGACCACATCTAACTCCACTACACAGGTCCATGCTGAGAAAGACAGCCTGATTATGAGGACAAGAAAAAAATGGAGAAATTAATCTTTAGCAATAGATTGTGATTTAGATTTGTTCTATTATTTTTATTACTTGCAATGACTCAGAAACTGGATCCTACTGATTTTGTAAATGACATTAAAGTCTCTTAGAATCTTCTACTTTGATTTACCTGTGGAAAAGATAATTGCTTAATTGCTCCGTGTATTCCATGAGTTCAGAACTTCAGATGTGTTTCTGATCACTCACATAGATTGGGCAAATTTGTAGTCATTTGCAGGAAATTTATAATTAAATTTTCATTGTGGATTTTGTTTTCCTTGGAATTACCTTCCACAAAATTATCTTCTAGCAAGATTGATTATTCTCTAATTAACTAGTGTTGAAATGCTTATCTGTGGTTTATGTCTGATATCCAAAGTCAAAACAGAGAGAAACAAATGCGTTTTAAAAAAATTTAAGATATGGGATCAGCAGTAAAATGTTTTTCAATTTTAACTACTTCCAATAACATAACATGAAACCAGTTGAAACTATTTGCTTTACTTAGAAGACTGTTTAACAATAAAATATTAGAACTGTTGCTTACACAGCTTTCAGTGTGAGTGACCACACCTCCCAAGTGATTTCAAAAAGCAAGTGATAACACTGCGCTTTTTTTTTATCTGAGCTTTACAAAGGCACTACATTCAGCTTAATTCCAGTTTATCTGTATGTAGGGTGATGATTTTGGAAGAAGACACCCTCTAAGTTCCATATTTCCAGGAAAGATTTTAGGCACCATGACCTGGCAGACTGCTGTCAATATTTGTGAAAGCTGGAAAACCTGAAGGGAGAAATAATCTGAGTAAGTCTTTGGCATCATTTTAACAGATTTGTCAGCTATAATCGCATTAGCAATTGTCTCTGCATCAAATAAGGGTTCTGACAGCCAGTAACACCTTCCAGTAGCTCACCACCTCTGACCTTGTTCCCAAGTGAGTTCAAAATGTTGACATCCCAAACAATTTATCCCCTAGGCAGAAAGCTGAGAAATGGGGACTGCTGGGGGTGGGAAGCAGGGAGAAGGGAGACACCAGAGCCAGGAGAACATGGCAAATGTGAAGATAGAGAAAGCCCCTGTTCATGGGGAGGAAGGGGGAGAGGAATGGAGGAGGGAAGGACGGAGGAAGGGAAGACATGAAACAGCTTCTCTCATTGTCGAAAGCCACCAGCAGTTCAGAAGTTGATCTTTGCTCTCTTCACCAGGGGCTGGATGGTGCAAAAGGTCAGCTATTGAGAGAAGCCATGCATGCTTGTGCACGAATGCACATATGCACGTAGGAAGCAAGGATACAGTAGAGCAACCATCCTCACCCCAACTCTGAGCTTCACCGAACAGCTCTGAGACTCTTGCATGTTGAGGGGGAAGCCCAGGCACTTTGGTGGGGGCTATTGCTATGTGAAGAGACTTTTTCCTCATTTTATAATGCGTTAGCTTTACAATGCTGAGGGTGAAATTCCTAGAAACCACTTGTTGCTACAGAGGATCACCAGGAATCTTACATCAGCTAGGAGCTGCCATCCTGTGTTCAACACATCTTCTTGTTGCAAGCACTGCTTCTCTTGTACTGGGATGCCCGAGAACTGGTCCTGAATGTCTAACAAAGGAGAAGCTTTAGGAGATAAAATTTTTGATGGATAATAATAATTTTGTTCTTCACACCACTCAGAAAAGTAAAGCATCTTCCTTTTCATGTAATTATTACTTAATCAATAACGTCTATGCCATATGTAAAACAAAACATTGGGTTTCTTGCCTAGCGCCAGCTATAAAGTCACCTGCAGCCCCATCAGGTTCTGCTGAGGCAATAGTGTACAGCACTTAATATGTCACTGTCCTACTGTATTACACAATACCACAAGCGATTTTCACAGCCACAAGCTAGAACATGAAAAAGGATTACAGCAATTACTGGCTTCCTTTCAGTCTTTGCCAGCAGTATTCCTGATGCAAATTTACCAGCCCAGGACAATCAAGAGTGATTTAAAAGATGTGGAGGAATATGTTTTGATGAAATAGGGTGGGTTTTTTTTTTAAAAAAAGGACTGTAACATTCTTATACAGAAATGCCACATTCAGTCTCAGTGATTTACACTCTTAAATGACACACTACTGTTACTTGCTTGACATGCGGGTATATCATCACCCAAGCATTTCCCAGAATGCCTAATAAAAACAGATGATTAACTAAAACAAAGATAAAGAGGACAATTTCCTACACACTGATTAAACCCAGTCCATGACCCAGACAGAGAGAACTTGTGAAGAAAGTAGCGATGTGATCGAAACTGGTGTGGCGGCAACTAGCATATGCAACAGTCCCGTGAAACTGCCGGAGATAAAACCCTCTCATTAAGAACTGCCTTGACAGCGCAGACTGACAGTCTGTCTCTGTCCTGCATCTAACAATGGGTGGCCGTGGAAAAAAAATTCAAGAGATTAATTTGGATTATATTCTTGTACCACGTTTTACTCGGAAGAATGACTTTAGTGCCACGGATGCTTTCTAAAAAGCCACTCTCTGCACAGCACATATTCAGGCCTCAATGAGTTACGACGCTCTATAATGAAGTTTCAGTAACCAAAGCAAACACCCTGGAAACAATGAGTCTCCTCATAGGTGCTTATCTGCACAGTCAGAACGCACTGCAGGCCTGGGACTGAGCAGACATCTTCCTTAAGGTATCTGTAACGGTGCCTAGGCACGCTCTCCTGAGAAAGCCAACTCTTATCATTAACGTATCTAATACTTTCTTCCAAATGAGGTCAGATAGAGTGGTTTGGGTTTTATTTCTTCCAGTTATTGCTAATAACACATCTCTCGTCAGGATGCAGCCACTTGCAGCGTCTTGCCCCGCTTACTTCTGGCTCGACGTAAGCGCATCGCGATGGAGCAATGCGGCTGCTCTGCCACCAGGTACTGGCAGGGCGCGCACTTGTCCGGACGCAGCACTGCCAGCCCGCCTTGTCCCACGTTACACTGCTCCGACCCACCCGCAATTTATGAATTACGGATGCAGCCTCAGTGGTGTGTTACCACCGCTCCTTCGGAGAAGCGCCCGAACCGACGGCTAACCTTCACTGGTAACCCGCACCTTCCACACCCGGGCCTCTCCCGAGGGGCGCTAAGAAACGAAATAGCCGCACTTCCCCTTCAACCGCTGCGGCCAAAAAGGCGAGGGGAAGGAAGAACGCGCCCCGGGGTGGGTAAAGCGCCAAGGTGAGACTTGAGCCCTTCCTCCCCCAAGCAGCTCTCCGAGAAGGCAAGCGGCTCCCGTCCCGCCTCCCCTGGAGAGGCCGCAGGTGCCGCGGTCGGTGAGTGGGGGCCTGGCTGGGGGCAGCCTCGCACCCGCTCTCTCCCCTCCCCTCCCCTCCACTCCTCAGGCTCCCCGTCCGGAACGAAGCCGCCATGGGACCACCCCGGCGGGCGGCTCCCCCGCCGTTCCGCCCGCCTCGGGCTCTCCCGTCCCCGCCCAGCTTTTTACGCCGTTTCCCGCAAAAAGGGTAGTGGAGGGAGCGCGG
Source organism: Hypotaenidia okinawae (assembly GCA_027925045.1). NCBI lineage: Eukaryota > Metazoa > Chordata > Aves > Gruiformes > Rallidae > Hypotaenidia > Hypotaenidia okinawae. Next base: position 28,789,968 of record BSDF01000005.1, on the reverse strand, counting down.
CAGCCCCCCGCCGCCCTCTCCGCGGCGACCGACAACCCCGACGGCAACCGTGACCGCTCGGAGCTGCGAACGTGTGCGCGGAGCACCCCCTCCCCGGCGCTGGCTGCTCCGTGGCACCTCCGCCTTCAGGGGAAGGAGAGCGGGATGGAGGCAGCCCGGCGGCTCCGGGAGTCCCGCCGCCCGCCGGGTCGCGCCCTAGTTCCACGCTGCTCTGGGGAGAAGGTGCGAGCGGGTGCTCCCCCGTCTCGCCGTTCACCCAGCGGACGCAGGGGGGCTCTCGCCGGCGCCACAGCCCCGTCCCCGCCGTTACCTCCGCGCCGTGCCCTGTCCCCCTGCGGCGATTTCCCGGCCCGTCCTGCGGCTACAGCCCCGGCTAGAGGAGACCGGCAGCCCGGCCGTCGCACGGGCAATGAATGGAAACGGTCCCAGCCGTCCCGGGCCCGGTCCTCCCTCCCCCGCTCCCTCCCTCCCATTCCCTTACAACTTCAGCGGCACCGCCGCCTCACCTCTGCCGGGCAGTGAGCAGCTCCTCCACGCTGGGTCCTCGCTCCGGCCCGCGCCTTACTGGGCTTGTCTTCCCCCGCTGGCGCCGCAACCATGCACCAAGGGAGCAGGAATGGGATCCCGACCCGGCCGCCCCCAGCCGGAGGGAGGGAGGGAAAGAGCCGCAGCGAGGGGCGGGGAGGGACGGGACGCGGCCGCCCTGCCCTGCCCAAGACCGCCCCCTCACACTGACGTCCCCAGCTCGCACACCGCCGGCCGCGACAGGGTGCCCGTGCCCGAATCGGGGCGCGCCCGGAGCGGGGCTGCGCGGGAGACGAGCCAGGGGAGGGAGGCCCCGTCCTATCCGCCTGGGGCCCCGCCGTCAGTGGCGAGGCAGGCAGCCGGCACCTCGGGCACGGGCGGCCTGGTTTGCCCCCGCCCCGGTCAGTGTCACGGCTGTCCCAGTGGGCTGGCCGAAGGGGAGAGTATCAGGAAACAGCCCAAATAAACGCTGACCCGCCATCCTGGCGGTGTGAATAGCCAATGGTCCTTCCTCTACCCCCAAGGGACCCGCTCGGGGCTGGCGCTGCCCTGCGCGGTGGGCTCGCTATTAACTGCGGGCTTCTCACCCGTCTATCTGCCCCACCGGACCTCGCCCCGGAGACGCACTGAGCGCAAAGTGGGAACAGTAAACACCAGCTCTCCCCATTTCCAAACATTCCTCTTAGTCTAGACCTGAAAAAATGCATTTAATACTCGTACAACTTACCCTGCTAGGAAGTGTCCCAAAAACTGCCTGCAAAGCTTCTTTTTGCAAACCTGTTCAATGACTTTCACCAGCCTCCCTGCACAATCCCCGATAACGCTCCCAGTTTCAAAGCAGCACTCAGGTGACACAGGCTTTTCAAGAATTTTGTAATTTTTGAAGTGTCTTAAGATGTCTAATGCTAAGCACATTATGTGTCTACTAGCAGTGATACTCCTGCAAAGCATCCGCAGAGAAAATTATGGTTTAGGCTCAGACATGTCTCCACATGCCTCTGCTATTCCCTGCTGCTGTACCCTCATGTAATACGCTGATCGCTGCAATGGGATGACAGGTGTCTGACTTCATACAGCTCTTCTCAATGTCAGCTTCACTTGCTAGATTGGAACTGGCTGTTGCAATAGATAAAACCAGCCACTAAATGGGTATATAGAATAAATCACTCTGGGTATCTCAGAGACATAAATGAACTGCTACACCAATGGAAAAATTGATTTGCTGCAGCCAAGTTATCCTCCTCCTGGGAAAGGGTAAGGACTTCTCTTTTCATGGCTATCGCAGCATTATCTTTCACAAGCACTGCATTTATTAAAGCTATGGTTTTGTGCTGAATTACTCTTTCATGCTGATGATACAGAGTGATTGACGCAGGCTGGCCCTGCTGCCTGCTTTGGACTCCAAAGTCTTCAACTGTGCAAGGGCAAACTCCATGTGCCTTGTTAAACTTGTGTCTCCAGCCGTTCTCCTCACAAAACCGAGCATCAGTTCATGTTTTCCTAAGTATATAGGTTTAGGAGGAAGAAACAGGCGCGCGCACACACACTCCCCAATAATTATGTTTCTCTGCTAGAAACATTAAAAATGTCCACAGATATCTACATTTACTGAAAACAAAGCATTTGCCTGGTAATTTTCCAATTTTCATGCCTGATAATTGTCCAAACTTAAATCCTTATATTACTTTTCCCCTTTCTTTCTGGACAAGTCATCAAATGAAACGTTGTAAAAAAGTTATATTAGAGGCATTTCTGTTTATTCCTATTAAGCTTTGAAAATTCAGTTTCCTCAAAATAAGGGTGTCTTTGTAAAACTGAACTCTATGTGACCTCTGAGAGCAGCTACTTTAACATACAATAGGAGACAGCTCAATAGGCCCGTCCAAAAATAAACATCTCTTTAAAGACTATTTTAACCCTAGAGACTTCACACAAATAGAGCCGTTACTTCGCAGTGTTATTTGATAATACAAAATTAATGTAATAGACATTTTAATTTTCCAAAAGCTATAACACCTCTTGCATTTAAGTTTCCGAGTGCACATTGAGCTAGTCTCCGTAATATGTAGCTCTACTACTTTAGGATCAGAGTTTTCCTGACACAGATGAAGGTGCTATACTATTTCAAAAGGGTGTGTTAGAACCATGATGTCCATCAATAACAGGCAAGCAGAACATCTAAAATGTACATCACAAATACAAGTAGGAAAGATCTGTTTTCTCACTGATCATCTATTAACTCGTAAAAAGATGAAATGCCTTTTGATTCAATAAAGCTTACCTAGAATGAAAGGAAATAATTATCAATAGCATCCCTGCTATATTAATTTTGAAGTTTCCTTCCAAACACAGACACCCCTATGTGTCTATAATTGCATATGTTGGCACTTACATGCAGGTTTAGGAACTGGATAAAATAATTACTGGCAGAAATGATGACACTGGATGATGAGAAAATTAATACAGAACACTATGTTCAAGGTTTTAAGAAACTGATGACAGACTCACAGTATCATACATAATGCAAAGGCCAGTCATGGCTTAGAACATTTTAATTTGGGCTGTGGGGTAGCCCAACCCCATGGGGTGCTGCCTGGTCGTCAGCACAGGTTGTTGGTTACTTTTTAGCACCCTACCCCAGATGCAGAAAATGGTGTGGCAAGCACAATGCATCAGGTTGTGGGATGGATTGAGCCTGCAGGTTAGAAGAACAGACATGGGCATGCAGATTTTACTTGAAGGTAGGAAGCAGCATTCCGTAGTCCTCCAATTTGGCCCTGAAGACCAAGGATTGGGACCCAGACAAATCTAAGAATAGTATATCATTTTCTCAATTTGAAATGTTTATTTATTTGGAATTGGCGTGAGGGATTTGTTATTTCCGTCTATTTAAGTAGCAAGGTTTTAATGCTAACTAATTACAATATTTGCTTTAATGTGCAGCTCTAAACATCTGTATTTTGATTAGCTGAAACACAACTGCACAAACAAGTAACTCATCATCAGAACTTAGCACATATGCACTATCCAAACAGGAAACAGAGACGTGAAACAAGCACACTTCGGATTAAGTAATATGTGAGATGGAAAAGATTATTTTCCTCTTGCTCATAGATCTTCCCATGTATTAACTTCACAGGCATTCATTTGTTTAGACAGTTTTCCTCCCTAAACATTGGTTTACTTATAACCCCAGATAGTAATACCTGACATAATTTTGATTGATCTATTTAAATTCTCCACGGACTGTTAGAATGAAGGATTTTTTACCCTGAAATTTCCTGAAGTTCACCTGAACAAATATAGCCTTGGATGTGGCCCAAAAAAGCATTCTCTGAAGATTATAATAGAATATAGACAGGGCAGACAAAACAGGATAGCAGAAAGTACAACCAAAGAGGCTACGACATCCAAATAACTAGCAAATAGCATATAGGTTGGAAAGTGGAACAGACACTATTTGGCTCAAAATGAAGCTCTCAGTCTGTGAATAGTCACTGGAAACTATTAAAAATACTGGAGAAGATACAAAAAATGTCTATATGGTGCCTACAAAAAGCTGAAAATGAACAAAGGGGGTATCATGTACGCATACTGCAACTAGAAGAAGTAGTTAAACAGCAAATCAATCACGACTTTGTTAGCTTCAGATATATTCAAATTAGATTTGTTCCCTGGTTGTTTTTATGTTCCTGTTTTAATTTTTATTTTTGGGGGTTGCTGCTGTTCCTAAACCACCTCCCTGTGAGAGATTGGAATAAATTTCAGTATTCTATTGAAATGAATGGTCTGACTATAGAAACAAACAGTGAATAATTTTGTTGGAGAAAATAATGTTGGAAAAAACAACGTTAAAATTGGAACTTGTCCTAAGAACTCCAGTGAAAATGGAAAGGGAGGAGGTAAGGGGACAGAAAATAGTGGGAAATACTCAAAAGAGAGCATGAGACTCTGGAAGAGTTGAGTGAGGGCATGGATGTTACTTTATTGTAGTTTGTTTGTTCTACCCCAAAGCAAAGGCAAGAAGTAAAACATCAACTGAGGGAAATATCCAATAAAATGTATCTGTCTCATGCTATTTTTTTTGTTGTTGTTTACAGCCTTAGAAATGTCAGTTCCTGAAAGCATTTGGTTAGGGCATTTAATTTTTCAGTAGTTCATTTTTCTAGCATCATCCAGCACATGGTGTTATGGAGAAGAATCTGATCCCTTTATTACCAGTAACAGTAGGGACAAGACACACACACAAAGAAAAGATATCTGAAGAATGGAGAAATTAATTTGTTACAATTTGTTTTACCATCACCTGTAGGAACCTTGGTCATGGATCAGACTCACAGTGTACTATAAACGCAGAGTAAAATTAGGGCATCCTGGCCAGACACATCTTAAAAACTCTAAGCAAATCAGAGACAAAAACCCCAATGCCTAGACCCAAACACACAGGATGATGCTGAGAATGAAGTATCAGCTGCTGATCAGCATTTCTGGCAAAAATATAATAAAAAAGACCCCAACTTGATCATAATGGTTTGTTTGATATGCAACAGACATTTTGGTAGCAAATGAGAGATGAGAAAAGGCTGTGGTTGTGCTGAAAAGGACGTTCACAATTAGCACCTTACATTGTAGATAACAACACAAGGGTGCAGGCGCACCCTGAGTGGCTAGCAGCAGTATCATACTGAATCCATCTGAAGTTCAGAGAAAAGGAACTTTATAGTTCAGACCCCAAATAAAGTTTGCATGAGAGTTTTAGCCATGGACAGGTGGAAAGTATATTTTTCCAAAATTATCACATCCAGAATGAATGTACAATATCTAGACTATCTGCATATGAGGACCTAGGAAGAGGTTAGTGCTGAGTGGCAGAAAGCATGGAGGTGCTGCCTGCAGAGACAAAGGGAAATGGGAGGGAGGTTTTGAAGGAAAGGCTGGGAGCTGTCTTTAACCACACCGAATAGATGGTTTAATTCCAAAATATTCAGAGACATATCTTGAGATTTTAATGTTTACAGCAGAAAGAAGTCTAGGGCAACTTAGAAAAGTTAGTGTAGTTGCATGCAAATTATTTGGATGCTAGGAGCAAGTAAAGGGGACAAAGGCCAGAACTGCTTAGAACTTCCATAGGAAAGCAATGAAGAAAGCACTTTTCCAGACATTCAGATCAATGCAAGGCAGCAGTACACACTCATCAAAATAAAAAACAATTCGGGAGAAAAAAAGGTCAGTCAAAACAGTGTCTCATAGACTGAGACCTTCTAAAAGAAGGCAACATGAGAAGAGAAGAAGGTCACTGGTGGGTGTCAAGAGATCTCTACTGACCCTGGTTGAGTATCCTGAGGTCTCACATTCCAGCTCTGAACCAAGTTCAGTGTTTTGGGGACAGTAATTGTTAAACTAATTTGGGACTCAGCCAGTGTGTTACAAGCAGAAATCCAGCGCTGTATTTTAAGAAGGTTGTAATTGAATGCAGACATTTAGGCTCACTGAAGGGATCCAGATTTACCACTGTGTCTAATCTGTATTTTTAAAACACATATTATTGAAAGTAGTACAAAAAAGAGCTGTCTGGCCAAATAAATGTTGCCTGACACAACAGCAGTAACAGCTGTTTTATCTCCTTTCCCATAATTAAGGGCTCTAGGATAGAGATTATTTATAAGTGCATTTTGAGGCAGTAATTCTTGGGAATTTAAACTAACAGTATCCTTTCTACCGAACAAACTGAGACAACCATTAGGTATAAATAATTAAAGAGGCCGTGTTTAAATATGACATTCATCTACTGAAATTCCCATATTAATACCCAGTTATGCTAATCTATTTATCTCCTAATGTCTTGAAATGTCTTTTCATGTCCTAAGGACTGCTAAGAGAAAACATGTACAGTCAAATGATTTAATGACTGTGAGTGGGATACTATGCATATCATATTTAAAATTACTTTTATCAACTCATATATCCAGTCAAAAAAAAAAAAAAAAGCAACTCCTATACGTTCTTAAACTACTAGCTTATTTATCACAAATGAGGCATTTTCTTGGACCTTGTCCAAAATATCCTACAGTTCTACTGGCTGTGTTACAAATTATAAAAGGAAATAGCCTAGTGCTATTTCCAGGAATTACATATCTCAAAGCTATTTAATATTTTTCATTCATCAGTGCTAACATCATTAGATACAGGAAAAATCTCAAAGATTACAACAGTGCCAAGTTTTTCAAAGCAATTTAAAACTTGAAGGAATTGCTTAAGAATTGGGAAGATTCACCCAAAATAGTCAAAGAAATTAAGTGGAAGCAGGCTTTTTAGTCCATAACCCCAGCTCTAAAATGACCGCTTTACATTTTTTTCAGAATGAAAATGGGCATCCCAGTGAGCAATCCTGCCTAGGGAAGAGCTGAAACATGATTACACTAAGGCTTTCTCAGCTCCACATGGAGTGTCAGCAAGACACAGAGCAGCACAAGTGAGAGGAGTTATGCTCCTGCTGGCAGTCTGTGCTGCTTTTGAGCTAATTTCTGCACTTTATCCACAATGGAGGATGGGAAGGGGATTCCAAGCATATGCCCATGGCATTGCCAGGATGGGAAAAAAAGGGGAAAATAATGGTGTATGTTTTTTGTTGGATTCCCCTTCTTTGTTTTGTTTGTCCTGTATACTCTCTCATTTCCACACCTTGCAGTCTAATAAAACTGTTTTTGCAGAAGATACTATGATACCTTCCAGTCCAGAAGTCTGAATTAGCAGTCTATCCTCATCTTCTTAACCTGTCACACAGAATCACAGAACGTTAGGAGTTGGAAGTGACGTTGAAAGATGATCTAGTCCAACCCCGCTGCCAGAGCAGGATCTCCTAGAGTAGGTCACACGGGAACACCACCAGGTGGGTTTTGAATGTCTCCAGAGAAGGAGACTCCACAGCCTCTCTGGGCAGCCTGTGCCAGTGCTCTGCCACCCTCACAGTGAAAAAGTTTCTCCTTACTTCCTGTCAGCCATCTGTAATACAGGGCTTTAGGCTGTTTTTGAAATCTTTTCCATTTCTTGTCTCATGGCTCTAGTTCCACTCTGCTTTCCTTTCCTGCTTCTGTCACAAATGTATTGGAACCCTCCCTACTTCTGAGTATGGGTAATATGAAATGACCACATCCGTCTTCAAAACGGAATCGCATAACAGGCTCGATCTATCATATTTTTATTTCCAGACTATGTAAAAGAAGGATGGAATTCTCATTTACATGTATATGGTTAGCTACACTGTCTTGAATCACACTCACACCTTGATCCTTGTTTTTCCCTCAGAAACATTTACTTTCTGTTTTGAAGCTTATTGACTGTAAAGCCAAATTGGAAAGTACACAGTCTAGTGCTTTTGCCAACACTATACATTTCAGTTAAACCAAAACTCTGAAAATAAAATGTATTTAAAAAAAAGAAGCAGAAAGAGTTTCTCTGTGCTTAAATTTGAGTTTCCTGCAAATTGAATCTTTTTCCATCTCCTTGGACCTTGCCACAAACTATTCCAATGTACTCGAGATTCAAAAAGTTAACCTTTGGAGGGCATATTGTACAAGCCATTTTTGTTAAGAGAATGTATTTCATTTTTCCAGGACGCAGTTAGCACGTAATACATAATTTTTAACCTTGAAACAGTTTTAGCTGTAAAATACCTTCAACACATCAGATATGAAGGAAAATAAGAATGTTACAGGTTAGAGCAACTCTCGCAGAAAAAAAGCCTGCAATACTACTAACGCATTCTTCACATCCTGTGGGGCTACATCATGTTCATGTTTACAGCCTCACTAGAGCACTAATCTGACATGTGTCAGATTAAAGAGATTCAGATGTCCAAAGCAGCCTGGGGGCATGCAACAGCATGTCTCTTCCAAAGAACAAGAGATACACACAGTATATACTGACATTAATTTGGGGATGATCTTTTAATATGGAGGATCAAATAGAGTCTATACGACTTGGAGGCACCTGTATCTTGCTAACAGAAAAGATTTGTAAACTAATTGGGAAAATGTCTTTTGAACTTGAACCCTGTGTTTTTGACATGGCCTGTTTACTGACTCCAGCATTTGAGTCACACCAGGAGGCTTTTTGCTGTCATTCACTTTACCACAATTAAGTACTAATAGTTTCAAGGATGTAGCAATTTCCTTGCAACTAGGCAAACTACAGGATACGACAATATTACAAATGTTTATAAATATCTTAAGCATGGGATGCAGGGGAATTGGCCATCCCCTTTTCAGTGGTCTGTGGAGACAGGACAAGGGGCAATGGCTGCAAGATGGAGCACAGGAAGTTCCACACCAACATGCAGAAAAACTTTTACACAGTGAGGGTGGCAGAGCACTGGCACAGGCTGCCCAGGAGGCTGTGGAGTCTCCATCTCTGGAGATATTCAAGACCCGTCTGGAATCCTATCTGTGCAATATGAGCTAGGGAGCCTGCTTTGGCAGGGGGTTGGACCTGATGATCTCTCAAGGTCCCTTCCAACCTGTACAGTTCTGTGAATCTGTGATTAGCTTCCTTGGGACATGGACATGCCTTCCAAATATTAACAGAAAACAATCATGTAAGCTGTACAAAGAGGTTTACACTCTATACCTTAAAAATACAAAAGCTTTTGAAATGACAAGATTTCAAAATACCACATACAATTTAAGCATGCAACAATAAATGTAAGACACTTGGCTGAAACATTAGGTACTTTCAATGAGCATATACTGAATAAACTTCTAAAAGGAAGCAACCATTAAACTAGCAAACAAATTTAACGTTATTTTGAAGAAAACATATAACCTCAGAACTCAAACAGGTCTCTGAAATATAGAAAAATAAAACCCCCCACAACCAGAGAAGTAAAAAACCCCAATAAAATTTTTGTCAGTTTACAATTGTTCTGGTACCTGAAGCTATTAATGACAAAGTAATGGATTTTTTTGTTGTTTGTTAGTGTGTTTTTTTGTTAATAATATAAAGTCAAGTGAATGCACTAAACTCGTATTTTTTATAGAGCATATTGAAGTGTTTATAATAGTCTTTATATGGAACATAGTGCTGCATGAAGCTCCTATGAAAATCATAGTGCCTTTTCACTCAAAAATGTCATTCCTCTAAAGCAATACTCTAACTTTGTATTTCAACTTAATAATAGCTTGTCTTTATTATTAAGCCACAAAACTTTCATAGAGTGTTTTGGTTTAAAATTCCATGTAATTGAGCTTACTATTTTTCATAAATAAAGTGTTGTGCTGACCAGAATGATAGCTAAAAGAAACTTCTAAAGCAATTTTAATGACAGAGAAAACCTTGCTGAATGAGCCTGATAATTAGTATTTATGGCATTTCCCCCTAGAGAGCATTGTCTTCTTCCAATTATTTAGTGGAAGATAAATCCATCACTTCGTTTGATATGGTATCTCTTACATCAACTTTAAATGAATGTTAAAATTGGCCTCAATAAAAATAGGTGAGATCTAAAGAGGAGAAGGGATCTAGCCTTCTGTTAAAACGTGCATTTCTCACTACCTTTGGCTTTCCTGTAAAATAAAGACTGCCATTTTCATAACACTTCCTTTCACCTTATCACTTTTTTATCCATCAGGTTCATATCTGTGTAATTCAGAATGGGAGATTTGTTATGATCTTTAGCTCAGACTTAACTGGTGAGGCCGCAGCTCAAGTGCTGTGTTCAGTTTTGGCTCCCTCAATGCCAGAACTACATTTGAGGTGCTGGAGCATGTCCAAACAAGGGCGACAAAGCTGGTGAAGGGCCAGCAGCACAAGCCCTGTGAGGAGCAGCTATGGGAATTGGGGTTGTTTAGGCTGGAGAAGAGGAAGCTCTGGAGAGATCTTATTGCTCTCTACAGCTACCTGTCAGGAGGTGGGAGCCAGGTGGGTGGTGGTCTCTTCTCTCCCAAGCAGCAAGTGATAGGACAAGAGAAAACGGCCTCAAGTTGTTCCAGGAGATGTTTGGACTGGATATTAGGAAAAAATTAGGGTTATCAAGCACTGCTTGAGGCATTTAAAACTTGTGTAGATGGGGTATGGACATGATTTAGTGGTGGACTTGGCAGCATTAGGTTTATAACTGGAGTTGATGATCTTAAAGGTCTTTTCCACCCTATACGATTCTCTGATTCTGTGAGTATAAAAATTCAGTATTTTAATACAAGTCTAAAAATAGGTTTATGGCTTTCATGGAAAAACATGGGGGTTTTCATAGCCCTTAAAATTATATACAGTGTAAATACTGAGGCACCACTGCACTAGAAAGGATTTAAATTTCTTTTCTAGACCATTCATTTGAATTTATGTTCAGTGGCACCACTGACTTCTGATGAGTCAATTGTGTTGTATCTGTGAAATAATCAAATAATCTTATTCTCATTTTATGGTCTGTTCTGACTTCAGCATGGAACTTGTTTCCCTAACAATTATCTTGTTAAAGACAGTTAATTCAAGACCTTTTCTATCACACACTTACAAGCACTATGCCTTTTACTATTCAAAGATTCTCTCACATACTAAGTGAGTGTTGGCAAGTCATCCTGCATCTTTAACTATTTTGTGTGTAAGTAGAAAACTTCAAATTGCATTTTTATGTTTTTCATCTCTGTAAGAATTAAATTAGCTGTTGAAGAAGTGATGAATGATCTCCATTAAAACATGAATGTAAATGCTTAGCTGGAGATAACATTAATGAAACACTACAGTGATTAGTCCTAGGAATTTGTGCCTTCATTATTTGAACAGACAAGATGGAATCAAAATAATGGCTCGGTATTTCCATTTAGCTGCAGATGGTACTGATACAGTGAGGACACTGAGAAAAATAAGCAAAAAAGAAATAAGAAATGAGAATTAAAATACCACAACTGATTAAAAGTAAACATTGTTAACGATGATAATTATGGGGCTAATAAACTCAAGAGAAAAAGAAGAAACTAATTACAGGGAAAAATAAAGCACATAGTGACCAAGAGTCGGTTGCATTGTCCTTAGTGCATGTTTTTCCCGCAGTAGCAAAACATCTGTAAAGAGCTGTAGTGAATAAAGAGAATTCTGACATGCAAAGCTAAAATAATAGAAATTGCAATTTCATTGCCTAGTGATCTTACTTAGCTATTAGCTACACCTTAGGGCTTGTCATCATAGCCAAATTCAGTAACTATGCTGTTCATCAGCTGTAGTTCACAAAATAATACTGTACTGGCCACCACACAGTAATAAACCTGGCTAACTATCCCACTGAAACCTCTAAAATATGTGGCTTTGTTAGGCCAGTTTTGGCAAAATAGCACATTTGAGCTAGCACTGTTTCTCTTAGAGGGGTTTTTTCCCCAGCCTTTTCTTACTGGGGGACAAGTACACAAGGAAGTGTACATTTGCAAAGGCACTGGATGGAAAGTAATTCAGTTGATCTTTCCTGGAAGTGACATTGGGTTACGAAACCTTGAGACAGCACTTGGAGAAATTCCTAAAGAATAAAATTTTAAGTATAATTTATTAAACTAAGAAGAATTGGCCCTCTGCTCTGATAAAGGGAAGCATCGTGTTTTGTCTGAGTATTCAGTGTGGCAAGGACGCGCTCATGGTCATTCTGAGCGCTGTGGGAAGATAGCAGATGGTGGAAGGTCATTAGGAAATTATTCTACACAGCAGTTTCAGACAAGTACTACATAGTGAAAATGACAATTAAAGCCACTCTTAATATACAGGATACATGTTCTGGCATTGGAACAGCAAAGAAAGAAAACCAGCCTCGTATGGCAAAGTGCACATGCTTTCCCAGCGATGTAACAGCAGCAAAATTAAGAAAACCAAAAACTAAGGGTATAGCAGAAGCTTCTATGAATGTTCTCTACTTATTGTGTGTATGCCAGTCTTGTGGATTCACATTTTTGGAACCGTCACAATTTCTAACAAGTTAGATTCTTGTGGTTTTAGCTATCTGATTTCAACTAAAACATCTGACTTGGAGCCAAATAATGGTCTTTCTGAAATTGATTGTAGGCCAAGTGGACTTCAGGGAGCTCAGATAAAATATCTGCAGTAAAACAAATAAGGTTCCTTTTTTTCTCTCCTCTTTCACATTAATTAAAGAACTATAATTGCCCTGAACCACATATTAATGCTATTATAATAACAATAAATTAACTACTCCATCTTGGGGGGAAAAAAGGGCCACAAAACAACCCCAAACAACCAATCAGCAAGCAGGATTTATTTCTTCATGGCCTAGTCATAGAAAATAAAATCCAATGAATAAATATTTGCAGTTCCTAGGTCTACTAGATCATTTGAATGACATATATCTTTAATTTTTCATATGTTAACACAGAGAAAGAAGAACTGCAGAGTAACTTGCAAGAACAAAAATCAAGATATACCCTGTACTGGGGATACCCTGTTAAGAATACCAGAGCAATGGATGGTCTGTGCTGGAGTTTGAACAAATGATAATCATGGCTAGAGGTGGAGATCCAAAAATTGAATAAATATGAGAAGTTTACGCATTTAGGCATTTAATGATTCACCTGCAACATCTTTGCTACAAAAAATAGTTTACAATGGAATTATTCTTCACTTAGAAACTGTCAAAGAAAAAAATAACATATTAAAGTGTTCAGCTAAAATAATTTGCAAACAACTGAATAAATAAATCAAAGACTTGGGGTAACATGATTATACAGTAAGTGGAACTACTATCATCTTTATATTGCTTTATTTTTCCTCTAATGTTCAAACCCCATTAAAATTCAGTTTCATTGATCATAATTAACCATCCAAAATTTTCTCTAGTGATTTTAGTTTATCTGTATAATTAGGACTTCTTCTTGCCTTATCCTTTTAGGGTATTATTATTATTGTTGTTATTATTGTTATTATTACAGGTTTGGGGTTTTTTTGTTTAAGATTAGCAGGGATTTATATCTCTAACATCTTCCAGAATGGTACAAGAAAAACCCCCATACCAGAGGCAGTGAAGAATGCATAAATGAGTGACCCTTAGACTCATGAGTCAAAAGAAAAAGTTGATATAATCTGCCCTCAACAGCAACAACCCATTCTGTCAACTCAGCTGAAGTTGACAATATCATCACGTTCGTGATAGAGATACAATTATGGCTGGAAGATTCCCACAGCCCTGCCAGATTCCTCAAGGGGATTAGCACTTGTCTGATTGCAGTACACAACAAAGACATTGTTAAAATATCAGTGCATCAATCAGGAGGAATTTAGAGACTTTGAAGTTTAAAAAAATAGAACAACAGTGTGGGAAAAAGCAGCAGTTACAACAGTTAAGTGCAGTGATCTTCATCTGCTGCACTTAAATGACATACTCTCTAACTAGAGTTTTACTGTTAATGTCCTAGGAACAAATTTAGAAATAACTTTAAAAAAATCATTAATTAGTAGTTACTTGAATGTACTTCAGCATGCCATCTTTTCCCACAATGAAGAAAACAGCAAAACAAAAAGGGACATTAGACTGTTAATCATGAGAGCCACACTCCTAATTAAGAGAGTGCAGAGCCTAAGACTGCACTTCCCTGTGCTATTGCCAGTGTTCCTTCCTCCTGGCAGCTGATTTCAGAATGTGGGGCATAAAGTTTCAGGTGGTAGACCTACTAAGAACTGGGTGTAGTGACTGCCAATGCCTTCTCTTCTAAATCCCTCTCTGCTTTGTAGGCAATGCATAAATTTCAGTTGTATTTACATGAATAGTTTCTGCCACTGTTTGGGTACGGATTCAAGCTAAATGTCATATACCAAATCAGCTATAGGGATGTGCTCAAACTCAGGGTATAAGAAGTCACCAAATCCTTGCTGTGATTTACCAGTAAGTTTGCACTACCTGCAGGAGTGGTCTTCTCAGACCTTCTTATGCAAGTCCACCAAATATCATAGTTCTAAGAAATGTTACAAAATTCAGTATCTTTTCAAAAGCATCTCTAACAGATCAGTCGCAGAAGTGACCAAAGATGCATAAATTCAATATATGCAGAGAAAGTGTGGCACATGCATTGAAGGCACAAAGAGGAAGAAGCAGAGATTTCCTTATACTGCTCACATTATTACAAGCAAGTCTTACAGAAGTTTACACAGTTCCAACTGAGTCTGCAGCTCATGTCATGCTTGGTAAGTCTTTCATCACAGATAATCTGATTTTTTAATTTCTTTTTCCAAATAGCACAAAGGTCTTCCAATTAAGTCAGAGGGCATGCTGACACCAGCATGAACTCAAATCCTGAATGAGAACAAGCAGCCAAAGCAACTGGATAACTTCCTTGGTACAGAGTCCACAGACTTTGCAACGACCCTTGTAGAATAAAAAAATATATATCCATCATTTACAACATCACAGAAAGATGAATAAACAGAAATCGTAGCAGCAAGCCAAACTGCATGGCAATGTGCTTGTTCTATTGAGTGTGTTACAATCTTGCTCTACAACTGATGCAGCAAATGACTGTCAGACAAGCAGGCTTATGTGCTCTTAGGATAGAAGTGTGCTTGGACGAATATACAGTGCTCACACACACACACACAAATTGCCTGTTTTGAAATTGTATATCTTGCCTTAACCATCACCATATCATCAGCAGAGAAATAACGAGCCTGTCAGAAAGAAATTACAGACTGACTAGAGTTGAGTTGCTCACTCTGAGCATGAAAAGATCCAATTGTTACCACTACATAAATATGCAGAAGCATGCTGCTGCCACATGCTTCTAGAGACCAGAAATTTAAAAATACAAAAAGGGGACTATCATCTTTCTAATAACTGCATAGTACTTATTGGTATAAACTAACTTAGCTCAGTTGGCCACAGTACAGCTGTATCAGCCTTATAACATGAAGATCATGGCTATTCTATGGCTGTGATTATTCCTCAAGAGTTTGGAACAATAGGGCTGAAATCAGAGAAATGCAAAAGCATGAATTCTCAGTGAGACGTGCATAACTAGATGATGTGATGGGAGCAGGAGCTTACAAGAGAAAGGCCAGGTGGTGAAGCTTTCAGTTTGCATGAGCCAACAAATAATTAAAGGTGCATGAGGATTTGCAAATGCTACACGATTTTAAAATCTGTTCTGCCTTTAATTTTTTTGGTTTACTGCCTTTGAGAGGGGAGGAATGAAGAGTGTCAGATTACAAAGTGGAATTCCAACTGCTGACCAGAAAACATTGGATTTCCTTGTTCGGACCCTAAGGGAAAGAACAGTAGCCACTGTTACAGCTTTTGGAACTTGGTTTCTAAGCAGTAATGTTCAGCTAAATATGGACCCATTTTAGAACTATAAAAGTCTACCAGATTTACTGGGTTGTCTGTCTATTTGGGCTTTATTATGGGTTCACCGAAAGAAAATTCTATCTTATTACCCTTTTTTTATTTCTAGGTTTTATAGCTATCATTCAATCGTTTGAAAAAAATTCTTTTGTTTCCAGATTTTTGAGCAGAAGAATGGAGAAATGGAGATTATAAAATTTTCAAAGCAACAACTTGTATTAATGATAGTTAATATTGTCCTAATACTAACACATCTGATTTGAAACTTAAGTTCTATAAATAAATGTGTGCTTGGCATCTTCCTCTGGAGTCATACCTAGCTAACATTTATTTTAAAGGTAAAGACACAATGAAAAAACTAAAACAACATTAAAAAGAATAGAAGGTTTGTAATACTCGTGGATTAAAAAAGCCTGGAAGTTATTAACTGAGAGAGTCAGTTTCTCTTCTTCCAACAGTGACAAAGGGTAACAGTTATCAGCCCATCGTATCTTCAAATTACTGCTCAAAATAAACCCATGATTCCAGAACAAATACATCTTTATTAGCAAAGAATCAGCAAGAGTTTTCTCTGAAACACGGTGATTCCAGTGTACGTTATAAATGTGAACCTTTAATTCTCTCTATAACTGGACCAGACCGGTTCATAAAACAAGCTGAAACAATGATTGCACTCAGGTTGAACGAGCAATATCCTGAAGAAGAAAGTTATTTTTCCTAAAGACACCGTTTTTGGCACAGCCCTGTCTCTATTTTTCACAACAGCCTCTCCTCTCGCTCTTGCCGTATAAGCAACTAAGACACAGAGATGTTAATTAATCAATAGTAACTCAGAATCTTCTGAGTGCAGCTCATGGGCAATGGCCTTTCATGGACATTGCATTTTCTTGAAGCTATGGTTTTGAGTGGAATTACTCCCGCTTTCACTCTGACAATACAGAGAGACCTACGCAGTCATCAGCTCCTAAGACAGCAGTAGAAGGAAGCGACACTTTGAGGGTGCTGCCATTCTGTGTGCAATTTGGACTGAGAGTTATGGAGCTAAACAATGGCAAATCTCGACTACATCTGGACTTTTGATGATTACCAGTGTATTATGTGGATAAGAGCAACTTATGTCATCTACCTGGACACATGCAAAGCATCTGACACTACCCTGCACAACAACCTTGTCTCTAAATTGGAGAGATAGGAATTTGATGGACAGACTTGATGGACGAGGAATTGGCTGGACAGTCATGCTCAGAGACTTGTGGTCAACAGTTCATTGTCCAAGTGGAGGTCAGTGATGAGTGGTGTTTCTCAGGGGTCAGTACTAGGACCAGTTCTACTTAATATCTGTCTGTGACATGGAGGGTGGGATTGAGTGCACCCTCAGCAAGTGTGCTGATGACACCAAGCTGTGTGGTGTGGTAAGCACACTGCATGGAATGGATGCTATCCAGAAGGACTTTGTCAGACGTGAGGAGTGGGCCCACACAAACTGCATGAAGTTCAACAAGGCTGAGTGCAAGGTCCTGCACATGGGTCAGTGCAATCCCAAGCACAGCTACAGGCTTGGCAGAGAATGCACTGAGACCAGCCCTGAGGAGAAGAATTTGGGAATGCTGGTGGATATGAAGCTCAACATGAGCCAGCAATGCACACTTGCAGCCCAGAAAGCCAACTGTGTCCTGGGCTGCATCAAAAACAGTAGGTTGAGGGAGGGGATTCTGCCCCTCTACTTTGCTCTCCTGAGGTCCTATCCCTGAAGATATTCAAATTCAGGCTTGACGGGGTTCTGAGCAACCTGATCTAGAGAAGATGTCCCTGCTTACTGCAGGGAACTTGGACTAGATGACCTTTAAAGGTCTTTTCCAGCCTAACACATTCTGTGAGTCTATGATTCTATGAAGATGTGAAATTTAGAAGTACAACAAATGTAGATAAAGTAGAAGCTTGTTTTGTTTGGATTTTGGTTTTGGATTGGTCTCATATATTTTATGTCACAAGTTAAACACAAAATGCATAATTCATTGAAGAGTACAAAAATCCTCATTAGTATTTGTGGGCTAATTATTAGACTTGTCTCTTGACCCTACACTCAGTCTTGGCAGCCTGAAAGATTGCTTTTTGCAATTTTATTTATCACTGTAGGCAGAATAAACGTTTGCACAGAAAATCTTCCTTCTTGTATGGAAATGTTATCCATTTTATAAATGCAGAATAATTAAAGACATTTTTTGGTTTAGCCTTTTTAATATACCATGGCCTTTTCTGTATTGTAAAAGAAGTACAGAAAAGGGTGATTGAAAAAAAAATCTCCACATAAAACAATGTGCACTAAATCCCTGAGTACTGTGGGCAGAAATAATTACCAAAAAATCCCATTGTTAACAAGCAAGTATAACTCAAAGGAACTCTAGACACCTTATGCCTGTTGCCTCTAAGAGACAATCTCTCAATCATTCACTTCTGTAAATGTTTCTTCAGAGTGGGCTACTTTGTAGGGTAAATATAAACAGAAATGCAATTGTTTTGCTCTATTTCCTCCTACATTTTTCAAAATCTATCTGGGATAGTTTCCTAAGTCATGTTTGATATTATAAAAGTGCCTATTTTCCACTCAGCCAAAGGCTGCGCCATTTCAGCTGTTCTGGATTTCTTTAGGCTGAATTTATGGCAAAAGAAAACTATCAGGAAATTCTTAGCCAGGCTTCTCCACTATATTTGTCTTGGAGCTTTTAGCTAGAAGCAGAATAATGGTAATGTATATGTTGCTCTTAACCAGTTGTTTAATATACCATGACCATGCTCTCTCATTATAGAGTAAAGCCAAAACATAACTGAAAAGGCAGGAGAATGACTTTGTTTCTACAACATGTCACTGGTGGGGCAGGGGGTGTGACCAGACCAGACTAATAGCCACCTTGGGACTATTTCAGACAGTGCTTTATCAATCAGGTATGACTTGTAAAACAGGATATTTGAAAACAAAGCAAAGGGGACAAGAATTAAAATAAAAATTCAGCACATCTATAAGGACCACCTACAGAGCAGCAGTGTTGTCGTGGTTTTTGAGATGGCAGTTGTTATGATTTTCACAGCCTTTTAAAAAGGCTCCTATTACCACCAATACACAGGGCAGAGGGGAAGAAATTTATGATCCTCCAGAAATTGACTGTTTTCATGGATAACCCTGCACTTGTGAAAAACATTGAGAGAAGAGTTTTGAGTCACAGAAGTGCCATGACTGTAATCTATGGAAAAAAAAAAAAAAGAAAAAAGAAAAAAAAATTTGTTACAGTGATTTAAGTAAGAGAAACTGGAACTAAGAGTATATCTGCTAGAAGTGAAGTCAAGACTCTGACTTAATGTTCTCAACATTCCTCTCATCATCCAGAGAGAACTGTTAAACTTTTTTTCCCCAGAGAGGTGGGATAAATGTAAGGGTAACTTAAAGGCTCAGATATCCTCGACAAAGACATTTCAGAGCTTTCTGTCCAATAAAAATTGATGACTCCTACTTTGCAAGCATACTGGGAAAATGTACAATGAAGAAAGTCCCCAACATCCCTGTTAATAGGACCATCGAGTGATGCTTCCAGGAGAACAGTAGATCCCATGAAATGATTTGGGCAGTCCATAGATGTCCCAATCAAAGTTTCCCATTCATTACTGTGGGCTTTATGCCCAAAAATACTCAACAAGCATTGCTGAATACCAAACACAGCTCACTTTGTTTTTACGTGTATTCACTGTGTTCTAACTCCTTGTTTGCTTGAAGAAATCACAAGAATGCATGGCACAAAGCAAGACAGAGCTCTTTTATTTTTATCACTGTTCTGAATGTCAGAATCTGGAAGCCCAGAAATGTGGCTTTGGTATAGTACCTTGTTGTGGCTCTTGAAGACTCGTCCAAATAAGCACTGCATTCCTTAGATCCAAATCTAGCGATTCTGACTGTACTATTTTCTAACTATAGTCCTGAAGACAAAATATAGCTGCCTTTGTTGCTATTGAGTTTAGCCAGAATTAGGGGATCAACATCCGGGAGCTGCTTTGATGATGGCAGCCAGTAGTCACTTTTTTGAAACTTGGCAACAGATACATCACAAACCTTTCCAGTGTATCTCCACTCCACCCTGCAAAAAAACCCAACAAACCATTCTCAGGAGGGAACACTAATGCAACTAGAACTTAATGCATCATCCTCTGTGCCTCTGCTACCCACAGTATGCAATTATCACAAGACGTCACTGAGCCCATCCGTAGTTGGATAGTTGACTCTGCCCGCTCCGTGCCAAAATATTGTTACTGTTCCTTGCAGCAGTTCTACTCGATGTAGATGAGTTCATACACACATTGTATGGCACTGGAAAAAACCATGTGAGACCACTGGAACCTGGCAAAGGGGGTTGGGACCCCAAGGAACTCTCTATACTGTGTATTTATCTGGGATTTTCCCATATAACAACCCAACCTGAAACCAAATAATGTCCACTGCCTGCAGCTGACAAAGAAAGCTGAAAGAGTTAAAACATTCAGCTGGAAACCTGCTGGCAAAAAGACTGCTTAAAAACCTTCTCAGACTTAGAGTTGGTGGGGTTTTTCTCCCCTTCTCTTAGCAAAAGCACTACTTTCCCATTACAAACCTCAGCTTATTTATAGCTTGGGAGACAACAAACCTATGGGTCCACTAAGGGTAGGCTTGCAAGGGCTCTGCTGAGAGAAGGGCTGGACTGTAGAAAGGGTCCTCTGACCCCCTCAATCATGTCAGAGCTATGGTTAATGTTGTCAGAGATACACAGCCTCAGGGTCCAGCTGGAAGGGGGTGTGCAGTGGGCTGCCGAAGAAGCAGGTGGGCAGGAATTCTCCCTTGACAACTGCTATGTCTTGGGCATGGTTTGATGTTCCCATGCTAAACACAACCCACGCCTACAGCTAGAATGTGGATCACCATGTTTGGCTTGACATTATATATCTTTTCTTTGTCAAGTTTTCTTTCATTTAGACTGACTTCTGTGTTTTGTGATTCACATGCCTATTTCTCCTTTGGGTTTCCCTGGCCCTAGGATTCCAAACATGGCTACACACAGACCACACGTCCTCGTGTAACCAGACTCCATCACACACACCTTGTAAGAGGCTCTGTCCCTATTGCCCCTTCCATCAGGACTCATTGGTAAGTCAGCAACAGACTTGCACAAGTTTAATAGGGTTCTCTGTGCAACCTCAAGCTCATTTACTACTTCTTGAACAGAATGTGGGAGATCTTTGTGAATATCCCTAGTAGCATTACTACTATTAAACCACTCTGTCAGAAAGTAAGATAACAGGCAAATTCGCAGAAGCCAACAGGGACTGCTAGTCAAGCTTCAAACCCACACAGAGCACAGAGGTTTAAACTCTGGGTTCTTCTGTTCAGAGATTCTTAAGAGGGTTCAACTTTCATCCAAGACCTGTTTATCAATTTTAGGAAAGTTAGAAAAATTATTTTCAGTCTGAGTATAGGGCTTTTGACTCAAGAACAGGTCCAGACCTTCCATTTTGTTTATAAAATAATCCCTTCCTTGTTTGTGTGCATCTTTTTGTGAATAAGCAATGCAAAATAATTAGCCAGCATAAGCGTTCTTCCTAAACTTGTTACTTTTCTGAAGCTTAAATAATTTCTACAATATAAAAGTGAAGATTTTTTCATTAAAAATGCTCAGATGTTTGCTAGATTAACAATGAATCTTAACTTGGAAAGAGATGAAATGAAGTTTTATTTATAGAGTTCAAAATACTTGCATTTTTCAATGTTACTCAAGTAACCACAAAACATATAAAGAATTCTGTATTTCCCAATTTGAAACAACTGAACAGTATACAACTCTTTGTAATGTGTAAACCAGATGGGTTTTTTCCTCTGCTGCAGTTCAATTAAAATACTTTATGAAGGACCACCCATGGAAAATAATTAGGAAATAAAATAATTATGTGTACTTTGATTTAAGAAAATAATTAATCCTTGGATTTTAAAATACAACAAGAGGAAATAGAGGCTGAATTTTACACTTACAGAAGACAGAGGCATCCAACAGTCTCTTCCTAGTAGATGACTTATGTGAACTAGAATACCAGCAAGATATTAAAATGCAGATTGCAGGACACACAGAAAATGCAACATATTAAAGTTCTGCTTAACTCTGAAATTAAAATCAGATGTTATTTAATCTTTTCTAACTTTAGCCAAGGAGCTGGCTGATGGGAAACTCAAACAAATTAATTACTTGAGCTTTTACAAGTTAGGTGAAGTTTCCTTCTCCATGAAATTTGGTATCAGCATAAAAAGAACAGTACCTGTAATAAAATTGCCATTAACAAAAGTTCCCACTAGTGTGAGTAAGCCAACATCTTTCCTCATGTAACATGAGTGCCAAATGCTGAATGACACACAGGAATGTAGGGCAGAAACTCCCCCCACCCCCAAGTCCAGCCCCTTGTTATTGTGGTAACCACATCCTGTAATTGCCACAATAAACTAAAATGTTTTATGTGAGAGAGAACAGTTAGCTTTCTAGCCTTACACGTCTGCTTGTGTAGATAGAGTGCAAAATAAATACACACTAAGAAAAAACCCGCCCGACTCAAAATCCAAGGCTGAGAATAAAGTAAATTCATGGGATCTACTTGCCTTATATAGTGGGGAATGGCTCTCAACTTCTCCGTATGCATTTTTGATTGCAAGAATAAATTAACCAACACATTCTGAATGAATGAGGAATGGAGTAGGAATCAGATGGAACCTCTATCTGGCTGATTTATTTCAACAAGGCATTTGAAGGCCAGCCTGTATCATTAATTTGTAACATATAGAGATAGAAACTCTAAAAGTTGCACAAGGTGATCTGACACCTTATTCTGTCAGAATCCCATATTCTAACCCATGTTACTAACTATACGCTACAGAAAATTAGGATATGAAAATTAAAGTTGCAGTACTAAACAGACAAGTTAAAAACTAGTATAAATCATTATACTGGTATAAAATAAATAAATTGCAATAGTTAGGAAAGGGAACTGCAACAAAGGTTTTCCAGAGCCACTGAAGGAAGATGCAAGCTTTGTCAAGATGATGCAATAACTTATAAAAAGGTTTTGTTATGCTACATTTTCCATCCCTTGCTGTGATCAGCAAATAAGGGAGCCCGAGCCTCAGTTATAATAAAGAGTCTTCAGAAGCTAAAAATGCTGCTGTGCTGTGAAGCCAAGATTGTCACAGTCCATCTAGATCTCTAAATGTACAGAACAGCATACTCTGTAAATTACTTTATGAGCTCATTAGGATGAAAAAAACCACACCCATTAAGCATGGGCTCAATCCCCTCCACACAGACTAGACTAGCATGTAAATTCACTAATTGATCCCTAAATTAAAGAGGTTTCTAACTTACAAGTAGTGGCTCATGGACCTCTAAGGAAAATACTTACATAGCTGATGATGAGAGTGCTCCCCTGTATCACACCAGGAAGCACGAAAGCTTCAGCAGCCTGGCTGCTGTTGGATATGCTCCAAAAGCCTTTTAGGTATGCTCTCATATTTATATCTTCCAGCTTGGAAGTTTGATCTCTATTATTTCCATACGTTGGTGGATTCTGAAGACAATCAATAGCAAGGATTATACCTGGAGACTGGAAGTGCCAGGTGACAGTGGCTGTACAAAGACCCTCCTGTGGGCTAGCTCTTGCTCTGGCTTAATAGTGTTGCTTCCAACACCTTTGCATGAGCTTTGTGTCAGCTAAAATCTGAGCACAGGTTGAGTGAACAGGTACACATGATAGAAAGAAAAGCTTAAATGTGTTTTGTGAAATAGGAGATATGATCAAGTAGAAGTTTGTAGATTACCTTTGTAGAACAAGAAATTTTTTATAGATATATTTTTGAAGATATTGTTTAAAGTGAAAGTTGCTAAATGTGGAATAGTAAAAGCTTTTGTCACAGCATATGTATGTTACCAGTGAAAACTCAAACTACTTCCCATGGTGTCTAGTTAAGCTGTGGAAATGTGCAATTTTGTGAATACCAACAGTTTACAAGGTATTGTAAGGCTGTGCACTATGTTCAAGGACCCCAATGGAAAGGTTGTGCAACCTCACAAAGAGAAAAAGATCTCTTAAGTCAACTGAATACATAGAAGTTAAATCTCCACATTCTGAGCAATCATTTAGAAGCAGGGGGGGTCACGACAATCTGAAGAGCTTATCACATACACTTGCCCTGATCATATCCTGCTGCATCCATCTGCTTTCAGCAACTGAAGGATGACTGGAAAAGGATATCAAACCTTGGTCTGAAGCAGTGTTCCAAAACATAGCCAACCAAACCACAGTACATTTGCCCACTACGGGAGAATTAGTTCCTTCAGAAATCTTTTTCTTCTTTGCCCTTCTTCAAGACTGAAGAGAGGGAATGCAATAGAACAGAAAAAGAACTGAAATAAAGGACCACAAGTAGTGAGAGAGAAAAATCGTGAGCCTCTTTGGAGAAAAAGAGAAACAGCCGGATAGGCTTTTGGTGAGCTTTGGCTTCACTTCCACTTGTAGGGAAATACCAAAAGTGGAAAAGGCGAGCTAGAGGTAACAGCATAACTGAGAATCAGCTGTTTCAGAAAGCAGGAATTTCTGATCATTTTTATAGGCATTTTCCATTTTCTTAAGTTTCACATTTTCCATGCTTTGTCTGTTTTAAAAAAAAAACCCGCACAAATTCTTTCAAGGCTGTTTTTTTTATGACTCTGTTTGCAGATTAGTGCAAGATTGCAGCCTTAGTCCAAGTCTCCAAAAGGAAAATTGGGAAAAGGTGTGCAAAATTTTAGTGCAATTTAAAGGAGTTGGTCCTGGAGCCAGAAAATAGGCAATTAGATCACTACTTTCTGCAGAGGATGACAGCTAGAGCTCTGCAGCCTGAGAACTTGGCTGAGGACACTGAGAAGCACTACCAGAACTCTGGCCAGACTCCAGAGGTTTGAGACATTAGGAGTTAGTGGGTTATCTTCCATCAGTTTGATGAGTAACTGAGAAATGTTGCTTGGCCTGGTTTCTTCGTGGCTCAAAGCCCACTTCAGGATGAAAACAGTCTCTACTATGGTAATAAAGAAACAAAATCTGAGAAGAAAGGGTACTCATGAGGCAGGCAATAGCAGTGAGGTTTTGTTCATTTTAGAATCATCACATAATTCAGAACCCTTTTGAAGGACACATGGTTGTTCCTCACTACTACCAACAAAGCAGGGCCAACTTCAAATTTGATCAAACTTCAGGGGTAGATCACATTGCAAAGGGTCTTCTTCAATCAAGGACTGAACATATCCAAGGAGAGGGATGCCATAGCCTTGCAGTTCTCATATCTGGTATCATGGTGAAATACATATTTTTCTTATCTCACACTGAATTGGAACTCCAGTTGACCACCACTCTCTATGCAGGTTTGATACAGTAACAGTGAACAAGGGTTAGGGACTGTGCAGTATTGTTGGAGATAGGGAGGTTTTTTTGTTGTTTATTTGTTTCTTTAGTTGTTACTGGATGAAATTTCTGACTGTTCATAGAGTAAGTTAAAGGGAAAAAATATTATGGGTTTGGGGTTTTTTCCTATTCTTTACAGATATGTATCTTCTGGACAAACACAAACCCAAAAGTCAGTTTATTTCACAAGATGGATGTGTACTGGATGTTCCGGCTGCCATGAATCACTGCAGCTATTTAAAAGAAGTAATCTCTTTCAAGGAGGGAAGCGGCATTTTGCTCTATTTCTTAAAAGCATATTCTGGACAAAGATTTTTCCAACAATAGGTTTATGATTTTACCAACATTCATATAAAATTTCTGAGAAGTGGAGAGTGGGAAAAGACTGATTTATGATTTCAAACATATTTTAACGGTAAGAAATACTGAATTACTCAAGGTATGAGCCTACACTTGGTAATAGTTTAATAAACAAATTAAGAAATGTGTGACTAGGACCCTGAGTCTACAAGCCAGACTCTGTTAGAGACTCGTTTTGCAGGATGCAGTGCTGTGCACTATGCCCAAGGACCCCAAGCCCCAGTTGCTTCTGGATCACAGTGGGGATCCTCATCAGGGTAGAACACGGGCACTGAACGCTTATAATAATAGTGAAGCCGTGAGAGCAGTTTCTCCACCACGTGAGGATATTTTTCAGACAAATCATTTTTCTCTTCAGGATCATGAACAATATCAAATAGCCAAAGTCTCTTTGTTGGTGGATCAGTGGATTGAATCATTGATTCGTTGAACAAAGATGGTGGAGGAAACCAATGACTGCAGCCTGTAGAAACAGGAACAGACCAAGCATTAATTCTCAGATATGGAGCAGCAGTGTGGAAATGCAGAGTTTTACTGTAGTTGATGAATTCACTAGGTCCACTGACAAGCTACTGGCCAAAGACTGTAGCTGCATTCCTTAACTCTAGCCCATCACCAGTGTCTCCCTAGCCCAAGGCTACCTATACAGGATTCCTATTTTTACAAAAAGGATGCACCACTGGGATCCAAATTTCCACATCACTTCATTTCACATAAAATGTTTTCATGGACTTTCTGTTAATGATACCTTTATTAATGATAATGACAGTGGGATTGAGTGCATTCTCAGCAGGTATGCTGATGACACCAGGCTGGGTAGTGCAGTTAACATGCTGAGGGACACGATGCCATCCAGTGGGACCTGGACAGGCTGGAGAAGTGGGCCCAGGTGAGTCTCACAAGGTTTAACAAAGCCAAGTGCAGGATCATGCACCTGGGTCGGGACAATCCCCACTATCCATACAGGTTAGGAGATGATGTGCTGGAAAGCAGCCCTGAGGAAAAGGACTTGGGGGTACTTGTGGATGAGAAGCTGGACATGAGCCACCAATGTGCATCTGCAGCCCAGAAGGCCAAATGCACCCTGGGCTGCACCAAAAGAAGTGTGGCCAGCAGATGGAGAGGTGTGATTCTGCCCCTCCACTCTGTCCTGGTGACACCTCACCTGGAATACTGTGTCCAGCTTTGGAGCACCCAACACAAGGAGGACATGGGCTTGTTGGAGCATGTCCAGAGGAGGGCCACAAAAATGATCAAAGGGCTGCAGCACCTCTCCTACAAAGACAGGCTGAGAGAGCTGGGGTTGTTCAGCTTCGAGAAGGCTCATGGGGACCTTATAGCAGCCTTCCAATACCTGGAAGGTGCTTCTAAGAAAGCTGGGGAAGAGCTGTTCCCAAGGCCATGTAGCAATAGGATGAGGGGTAATGGTTTTAAGCTAGAAAAGGGGAGAGTTAGGTTGGATATCAGGAAAAGTTCTTCACTGTGAGGGTGGTAGATTACTGGAACAGCTTGCCCAGAGAAGTAACAGAGGCCCCCATCCCTGGAGATACTCAAGGTCAGGCTTGATAGGGCTCTGAGCCACCTGATCTAGTGAAGACGTCCCTGTTTACTGCAGGGGGGTTGGACTAGATGGCCTTTAAGGGTCCTCTTCAACCTAACGCATTCTATGATTCTTGGATTCAGTGATTTGTATGGGTACCTTCCAACTTGAGATGTTCTATAACTCTCTGACACTGTGGAAGTAATTTTTATACACAATATTTGGAAAATGAAAGAATATGTTGTTTGGATTTTTTCCCCTTTCTACATTGTTGCACCTGAGAAGTTAAAAGAAATGAAAATACATTAACAGAATTAAACCATGTTTAGGGTGGGCAGGAGATACAACACACTGTAAAATAAATAAATAAATAAATAGTTACTTTGTTACCTGGATATCCAGTTAGTAACTTCCATTTTCCATGTCGGATTGCTGCATGCAGGGATATATTGAAAAGTGTATCATACCGTGGAAGAAAATTGGTCTGTGGTAAAGCTGTCCTGTTCTCAATGCCAAGACCTTAACGAAACAGGAAACTCAGTTAGGAACATTGCATATGCATGTGCAAAGATCTATGCTATGATTCACTGAATGTATTTAACTCAGAACTTGAACTGTACCCTGAAAAGTTACTAGTAGAAAATGTCAGACCTGAGACCAGATAACTGGGCTCATTTTATATACATATACGTGTATCTCATATACCTATTTTAAGAATGCTCACATTTGGAATTACTAAATTTGCTCATACAAGTGACTATATCTTTTGCTAGTTAGAAATACAGGATTGAAAGATCTCCTGAATTGATGCTACTATTGTTAATTCTCTTAGATCACTCTGGGGACCAAGTCCCAGATCCTACCTTACATCTACAAGCAGAGAGCTGCCCCCCTGCACTGAGCTGGCTACATTCACACAGATCCCTATCTAGCCAGCGAGGTACTTGTATGGCATGGCACAGAGAGAAGCATGTCTTCATGCTGTCTTTGGTAGAGTTACATATGACCTATATCCATCTACTGCAGAAAACTCAAGTGTCAACTCTGCAAATTCCCTCACGGAAGGAAACCTGAAGACTACAGATGATCAGGCGACTACTTCTTTACTCAAATCAGGAGGGAATCAGACAGACACTCCAGGAACATCCAAAACAGCTTGAATATCAGCTTTCATAAACAAGATAGGGGTTTAAGATATAAAATCTAAGAGTTTTACATTAACTCTATCAGTTGATACCTGTTTACCAACAGACTACCAGAAGGCAAATATAAAATTAGATAAGAAATTAGACATCAGGAGGAAGAGACAAACCAATGTTGATTTTTGAGCATATTTCAAGAGATTATTTTCAATCAGTTTAGGTAATTTGAAGGCCTCAGCTGATTGATAGATTTTTGTCACTGAAATGAAAAAGAGAATCCATAAGATGTATGATCAAGTGAGATCCAATATTAGAAACAGCACTAGAGGTTTCTATAAAGAGTAAATCACAGTGAGGCAAATAGACATCTGATAGGACAGAGCAACAGAAAATTCAGAAAATGCTAGGACACAATTTCTCTTTTATAAAGGTCCCGCTAAGTTTCTATTTTATTACTGGGCTTCACACTTTGAATCAGTTTTTCCCTAATAAGCTCTTTCTGCACAGTTCCCTGTTCACATCAGACTTCAATTACATTCCCAGATAAATAAGGCTATAAAAAGGGGACTACTTGTTTAGACTATGCATACACAGATGGGGAGGACTCAGCTCATCTTAGATCATGAAGCACTGAAGCTGTGGTCAGAAAGACCAAACTCCAGTAAAAACAAGTAAAAATTCATAAATACCCGCAGAAGAATCTCTCTGGAAGATAAATCCCCACATAGCCACATGATGTCCACAGCAGATACAAAAAAGTTTAAAGATTAATATTGCTTACTTTTCAACATCATTAGGTTATGTATTATTCTGTCATACTGTTTGCTACTGGGAATACTCATCTTTGCCATATACTTCCTTAAAGAGCACAACGACAGACATTCAGCAGACCCTAAAACACAACCAAGTTTTTTAAACATTACATCGCAAAATTACAATATTAAGGCTTGGTCTAAAGGAAAAACTGTGTGAGTCTGCATTTCTGGTTTTAAGGTTTAGCATGGACAATATGCTTCTAATTGCTGAGATCTGGTATATGAACATACACAAAGTATTTAAAATATTTCAAATGAAATTATGAAAGGTTGTACTATTAGTTATACTTCTCAAAATATTCTTAGAATGCCATGCATGCGACTTAAAGTACAATTTAAGAAGAAAACATAATTTTAAAACCCCTTATTTGGTCCAGGTAACAAAACCAAACTCCTAAACTAAGAAAAGCTTTTACCAGAGCTTGTAGTTGAAGTGTGTAGTGGAACGTTATCTTTCAGAAAAATTCCATGAGGAGAGAAAGATAAATACTCTTATGTAGAGTTATTATAAATGGAACTCTTGTTAAGTCATGGTAACTCACCCATTGCAAGTGCTTGTCTTGAACCTAAGAAATGCATGGTGTATTATTCAGACAAGTGAATGTCTTCCCAGACACTATAGGTTGACTTTTATTAGACATATCAGCCATGGAAAACAGGCTGCTGCTTGTCTGAATGCCTTCTACATAGGATATTTATAGGATTGCCAGTTTACATTATATAAGCAACAGATACTGAACTAAAGTAAATAAAATCACTGCTTGATATGAGTCCTCTTCCTCCCATCACATGCCTTTCACCTTCAGCCTGGATTCCCCACCTGACCTTCTCTTCAGCCCAGCTGTTAAGTTTCCATCTCTGTCTCTATTCTTCAGCTTTTGCCAGTGCAGGTGAAATGCAAAATGCTCAGGCATGTCTTCTCCCTCGCTGCAAAGATTTTACAGGGATCTCTTTTCCAATCTGGCAGATTGAATTAGTCATAATCTTTTGTTTCCTTTGCAAGACAAAGTTCATTCCCATAGCATCTAAGCAGTTTTTCTCTGCATCTATTCTAGATTGTTGACATATTTTTTCTTCTATTTTTTTCCCCCACCATTATGGTTGAACAAGCATTAACAACAGCCCCATGATCTAATTCAGCAGTAAGAGGACAGATGCCTTCTACTGATCTGTGTAATCAAGTCTGCCTTCACATGTCCATATACTCTCGTTACAGACAAATACAAAAATGTGTGATACTTGAACAAAGAGGCTAGACATTTTTTTTTCTGCTGGGTGATTGTCAGTGTAGCAGTTGCTACTGAAATACTAAAGCTTTGTTTTTACTTTGAAAAAAACAAACACAGCCTTTAACACGAATTTTCTTATTTTCAAACAGAAACTACTTCAAGGCCAAATTCAAACCCTCACCAGCTGCTCTATTTCTTTTTAAGTAGTCTCTAGGGAAATGATAAAACTTTCATTAGTTAAGAAAGCAGTGAAATTTCATCAGATACTTATTCTCAAATATTTAATGCTACAACATACTGATTTAAATATTTTAGTGTTTTGTTTGGAGTTGTAGATGACCAATAAATATTCAAATAGGTTTTATATCTCTGTAGAAAAAAAGAGTAAATGTTGCCCTTGGTGAGGGACTCTGGAGTTTATATCATATTTCAAGACCATCCTTAGTCTTAACAGCTTGAAAAACAATTACAGGGTCAGATTTTAAACGATTTGTGGCGGTTAACTCCCACTACTCACAAAAGCATTTTATTATTTAACTGCTTTAAAAGCCTGTCCCTCTGCCCCTTATGAAAACTTCTGCTTAATTCTTTAATTTCAATTATCACACATGGTGTCTGTAAACAGATACGTATTCCAAATTAGTATGTAAACTCATGAAAATCTTCAATAGCTACTTTTTATTGTCAAAAGAACTGATTTTTCATAATACCTATATAATCAACTCTGAAAAATCTAGGCAAGACCCTCAGTATCAGTCAACAATGTTAGCTGCATTCGCAAAAATTATTGCCATGTCGATAATTCGAATATTCCATAACATACTCTTCAGGCAGGAGGTTGAAAAAGTTACTATTTGGTAAATATATAGATAACATCCTGAACAATGACTGGAGACTACGTGTGACTTTTTTAAAAGGCAAATATCTTCTGATGCATTAAATCATGCTGATGCACAGGGTTAAGTCTAACAAAAGGGAAAGTAATTAACATGGGGAAGAAACCACAATCCTCG
Source organism: Hypotaenidia okinawae (assembly GCA_027925045.1). NCBI lineage: Eukaryota > Metazoa > Chordata > Aves > Gruiformes > Rallidae > Hypotaenidia > Hypotaenidia okinawae. Next base: position 28,758,536 of record BSDF01000005.1, on the reverse strand, counting down.
CTCTGTATACACAGAAGAATGTGCTCTGAACAAGCCACTGCTATTTAGGGAAGAGTTTGTGAAGTTGTAATGAACAGGTAATGTCTAGTGGCAGTCAAGAAAAGGAAAACCAGTATTAGAAGTGGCAAAGAGTAGGACATAATGCCATCACATACGTCCTCGTAGTGCCTCAGGGGATACTGTGCAGTTTTGTTCCCCACAGACACACAAAAAACATATGGGATATAGAGAGATGTGACAAGGAAAAATAAAACTATGGAACAGTTTCTCTGTGAAGAATGACTAAATAAACAGGCTGAATAAGAATCAAATGATCTTTCCTAATAGGAGCATAAAATAAATTATGAAGTTGCATATTCAAAATAAATGATATGGTATCCTTCCCTATCAGAAACCCAGCTCAAGTGTGGAATTCCTTTCCATGAGATGCTGTGGATGCTGTAAGTATATGCTGGTTGAGTAAAGGAAAGGGTTCATAAATGGAAGTAAAATTCATCAAGGATTCTTATATCCAAAACCAACCTAAACATCAGGAGCTCTGTTAGCTGCAAGTTTGGGGGGCGGGGGGAAGGAGGGGAGAGATGACATGCAAGAGAAATATATTTCTGTTCTTGCCTTCATGCACTCCTTCCTAAATAACTTCAACTCTTCGATACAGAATAACGAGCTGGACAGGTTTTTGGCCTGATCATACACAAGGTGTGTTACTAAATTACTTTCATTTCAGAACAAGCCAAATAGTTTGTTTACAGAAGAAAGCACAATGTCAAAGCAGATTTATACAACCCCTTTTATTATATTAATCTCTGTATGTACTGTACTGAAAGGGCCAAAACTTTCACAAAAGGGGGTAAGTATAGCATCATAAAATATCTCAAGTTGGAAGGGACCCATAAGAATCATTGAGTCCATCTCCCTGATCCTTGCAGGATGACCTAAAACTAAGCCATATGACTAAGAGCGTCTCCAGAGGTTCCTTGAACTCTGGCTGGCTTGGTGCCCTGACCGCTGCCCTGGGGAGCCTGTTACTGGTGACCAACCACGCTCTCAGTGAGGAACCTCTTCCCAGTGCTCAATGCAACTTCCCCCCACTCAGCTTCATTTCATCTCCTCATGTCCTATTGTTGCTGGTCACCAGAGAGAGATCAGCACCTCCTCCTCCCCTGCCCCCTGTGAGGAAGTTGTAGACAGTGATGAGGTCACCACTCAGCCTTCTCTTCTCCGAAATGAATGTGTCAAGTGATCTCAGCCTCTCCTAAGTCTTGCCCTTGAGATATTTCACCACTTTGGTCACCCTCCTTTATAAGTTTATATGATTCAGATTCAGATTTAGCTGTATTTTTACAAATATATGAACACCATGAGTCATTTCTAGCATATCCTCTACTTTACTTTCAGTGCTATTCTTAAAGGGAGGGGTAACATTAAAAAATTAGAATATTAATTTATATTAGCAATGGCTTTCAATGCACAGTTCAGTCCTTATCAGCTCAGACAAGTTAGTTACTTGCTTAAAACTAGTTTTTCACTTATACCACAATGCAAATCAAGACTCAAGTAGTTGAAATAATGGATTCACACCAGACTTATACTACTATGATTGAGATCAGAATCGGATAGCTACATTATTTCCTGTTTTATTCATACACTTTTGAATTTAAAAATGGCCCTACAATTTACAGAAACAGTACAGATGACAAGTTTTGCCATACAGGAGAAGCTATTGTGTACCTTCCATCCATTAGTGTGTCCCATTTAGTAATTAATAACTGATTATTCAAAGTAAAAGAGAAAAGAAATAAAAACTGCTTACTTCGTCCAGCAATCTGTTCTTTCACTTTACTTTCTAAGCATAGAGAAGATCATAAAAAATGATGCAATGTGCTTAGCCCTCATTTTTTCCTACTAGCCTTTTAAAAAAGCTTTTATGACCTCATCCAGCATCCCATGTGTACTCCTGATTTAATACATCATTAAGGGTAGATGAGTAGCTCTTCCAGAGGAAAAAGAAAACTGTCTTCCTATGTATTTTGCATAGACTGAGAATAGCCTTCTGCTTTATTCATTAGTTCGCCTATCCAACTGGGCAATGATTTCTGGGTGTGGAAAATAGGAAGAAACATTTCTTCATATTTCTTCCCAGGTGATCAATGCGTGCTTGAGAATCAGTCATCTATTCTGTGGCTTGTACAATCCTAGTTACCAATCAGAAATTTATCTAAAATAAAAAGAAATACACCATGAAAAAGACAAAAATGTCTGGAAATCCATTTATTTTCTGTGTAACTCAAACATTTTTAATTCTTCTACTATTGCTGTATACCAAAATAACCTTATGACCCTTTGATGCCTGCAATGCTATGTGGTAGTAAGAAAAAGAAGGGTTGATCCAGTTTTACAACATTTTACAGCTTTAGATTCCTTATCAGAAGCTCTCTACTCCTTTTCCTGTATGGAGCCTAGAAATCCCATTTGTTTATTTTTATAAGTCTTATGGTGTTCTTGACAGGTTTCACTGATATTCTCTGAGATATTTAATATTCAGTCAAGAGCAAATACTGGAGAGGGAAAAAAAAAAAAAAAGGTTTTCTAATGCAACCAAATGTTAAAAATAGCCAAGACAACAACAAAAAGTCACTGCAACACAGTACTTGGTAGGTAGGCTGGAAAATTCAGTCTGTCAGCATCTTTGTAAATATTTCATATGATTTATTTCAGTCTTTTGCTTTCTACTTTGCAAGGCAAGTTAAGTACCATGCAACCATAATCTGTAAAGAAAGGCTTAAAGATAGTTAACAGTCATATTGTATAAATTTACAAGGTTAAAAGAAAAGTACAATCTGAACTCTTTCAAAAAGACTCACTCTTTAGATAAGTCTACAAGATAAATTTGTGGAAACATTTTATGACCTGTAATAAATTTTTTAAGAGTAGATTCATTTAACCTTTGCTGTCTGATTTAGACAGCAAAGAAGGTAAAAAGCTGCAAATTTTTGGCTGAGATTTAAAAAAGGGAATATTGTATGGGAATATATATTCTGTATGTATTTATATATATAAATTATATTTGCATAGATCTAATAAGCATTACTCTTCTCATTCCTTTAACTCTCCTTCTTTCTTTCTATGCAACCAACACAGCAATTGGTGGAAACCTAAAATGTGGAGGTATAAATAGACAGTACTTCTAAAAAGAAAATATCCTGTCTTCAGTCTATGATTAAGATGATTAAAATGATCCATGTTGAGAAGTTTTCTTGGTTGGTAGGAGATCAAAGAGCATAGTTCTCTCTAACATGCCATTTAGTGAGGTCCCAACCACAAAACTTAAAGGGTCCAAAATGGTATTGCTTGAAGCATACTATATTTCTGTACACTGTGGTCTACAATACTAGTGTGCAGGGAGGCAATGTTGGGTAATTGTTGGGCAATTTTGGAAAAAAGAATGTCAATTTATTATTTATCTGGGAGACAGAGCCCTGCCCAAAGAATTAATCTAAGAGCCTAAGTGAGTATCAGACTGACTATGCCTCCACAGTTTTCCAATGGCCCACACAGTAACAAAAACATCGTTTATAAGCAGCTGCATAGAAACAGTGCCCTTTATGGACAACAGAAGCAAAGGAAGCTTCTACCTTTGCTTCTTCATCTGCAAAACAAGGACACTAGAAAGCCATCTACCTTTTGCAGTATATTTTGCAAAGGAATAAGTGAAAACTATCAGCAGCAGATTCAGCCATATGACAGGGAAAATGCGATCACAGAAAGCTCCAAGCTTAATTACAACCTGCTTGATGGAAGACTGAAAAGCATACATTACAAAAGCCACAAACGCTGGGTTTTAGATAGCTCACGCTCTTTCCAGCGTGAATTAGAAATGCATCTGAAACAAATAATAAACAGGTGCTACTGCTTTGCAGGTATAAAGTATGCCTAAGAGCTTTCAGCCAAAGCAGGAATATCACCAACATCTCCTGTACCACAAGTGCATGTGTATTTTACACAACTTGGATGTGCAAATAGTTTGATACTCTGGAGTTCCCAATGTATACTGCACAAAAGGATTCCCTCGGTATTCTCTTAGTAACTAAAAACTATCTCTGTAGTTCTGAAGACTTCTATTTCAGTATAATTCTTGTCTGGCTACAAAATACCCCCCAGCACTTCTTTGGTTAAATAATACATAACAGGATTCATGTAGAACAGAAGTTTACTTCTTGTACCACATGTCCATCTAGGCCAAGTTGCGTGCCCCAAGCAGCCACAAGACAAGAAGAAAGATCCTTGTATGGATAGAAAAGCATCTAATTAAATGGGAAACAAACCCAGTTCATGCTGGAGAGGCCACCATTTGATTCCTAAAGGAATTTGTGCTGCGACCTATATTGTTGACCATATTCCAAGTAACCTGGAAAAGGGACCAAACAGTGAGATTACAAAGTCTTTGGATAATGAGTTATTTAAAACTGTATTAAGAATGACAGAAAGCCCTTGGTGAGTAAAGATATTTAACATAGATGCAGCTGAAGTGATGCATGTATGAAATAATGAAATGAAATTTACATATAAAATGATGGCCTATGTGCCAAGCATAATTGTCCAAGAATGAAACCTTGTGATCCTGACAGATTGAGCTGACGGTTTTTTCAGAATTTTGTCAGCACTGGTCAAAAAAGTAAACTAAGGGCAAGGAATTATTAGAAAAGGACTCATGAACAACACAAAAAGGTCTTCACAACTGGAGAACTGTACTTCTGGTTTTCCTATCTCAAAAAGAATACATAATGACTGAAAAGGTTCAAAACCCACTTACAAATTTGGGTGACCTCTACAGTCTCTCATGAATGAAAATGTTCTGCTTCTGCTAGATGTATATTCTGCTTAATTAAATTTGTATGTTCTAGGAAACTCCAGGGACCACACTGTTTCCATCCCCTGCATGACTTAAGGAAGGTTCTTCCCATTTTGCATGATCTTGAGCCAAAAGCAATCGTATAATCAAAACCTTTTTGTTTTAATTGACAGGGGGTTTAACAATGTAACACACAGGGCAAATAGTTTTGGCTACTCAAACCTCATGAAGTACTTCAAATGAAACCCCATCATCTTGGTAGTTGTTAGTATATCCAGTGCAGCTACAGTCTCTACCTGACCTAAATAATCCTGCAATGTGGAATGGCACTACTACACAGCATGTACCCACAGGGAGATAAACTCAAACATCTTGAAACACTGGATGACACATACATTCTCTACCCAGGAAATTCATCACCTGCTTTTGCCAGTAATGGTCATGTTCCAAGTGGACTAGACTAAATTCTCTGAACAAATAAAACCTTGGCTACATCCTCAAATTCAATTACATGACCTTTTTTAAAAGTTTTTTTCAGTTACCAAAGATGTTCTGTGAAACGTTATTCTACTGCTCTGTAAAATCTTCTTTTAATAGCATCTCAGCTTGTTGCTATCAGAACAGCTAGAACGTGTCTCTGAACTGCTGGTCCCCTGCTGTCCTTACCCTCCTGTGATAAAAGAGATTTCATTTTGTTAGTAGGCACCACATAAGCCACAATTGTCACTAAGACAGCACTGCAATAAAGTCCTGCCTGTTTGCAAAGACTCTTGAGAGGATCATTGGGAGCGCTTGTGCTTTCAGAGGTAACTCTGCTAATGGAGGCTGAAGAGGCACAGAGCTATAGGTGTGACAAGAGGAACCCATGGCAGCACGCTGTCAGTTATGCCCTCAGAGCATGGAACGCAGCCGTAACAACATTGCGTCACATAGCCAGAAACTGGCGTTTGCAGTCAGGCAGCTTTAGGGAACAAAGTGGCACTTACACTTATGTCCAAAAAAGACACTGCATTTAAAATAATCTTGGCATGCAGATTGTCAGTTCTCTGAAGACTGTCAATCCAGGAACACAGGCTTTCAAAAGGTAGTATCTCCTGACAATAACAAGTCTCAAGGGGATTAATTAGATTTCAATTTTTTTAAAAATTCTACTAAAAATATAGAACATTTTGAGTAATTAAAAGAATCCTTACTTTGTAAAAATGTTTTTATTAGAGAGGAGTTAACAGTTCTGTATGTTGCAAAGTGGAATTCTGCTTAATAGTTGAACTAGATACTGGGGAAAAAAACCCCACCTATCAGGCTACTTCCACTAAAACTTAAAAGCAACAAAATAACCAGCATTATTTTCATAGTAAGGCAAAGCATATGCCTCCCAGCTCCTTGTCATCTGATTAGTAGTCTATAAAAACCACAGAGGAGATCCCCAGACAGAAGTCTGGGACTGGCGAACCAAAAACCACTTACACATGAAACCCAAACAGAAAAAGAGTATTCTCTAGTATGTTCGCTACAATTTTAAAAATCAACATACTATTTTAATCATCCAAGAAATCCCTTTTGTATGCACCACCTTCTATATATTGTCAGAAAAATGGTAAAGGTACCATTCTCCTGCTGCTTCCATTAAAATAAATCGATGCGTGTGCACATCACAGCTTCTGTTCCAATGTAAGCCATTCCACTCTATCATCAGGATTTAAAGCATTTACTTACACAATGTCCATTACATAAAAAAGAAAGAAACTGCAAGCAGTTCCAAAATCACAGGTGATTACTTTTCTATCAATAGACGCTGCAGACTGCTTTGAATCACCTTAGCCTGTTTTTGTGCTTCAAGAGCAGAAGCAGTAGGTAAAAAAATCACAGACTTTAAAATATTATGGAACTCCATATAAAAACAACCCTCGTGAGAGCTGCCTTCAACATCCTAGAGTTCTCACCACATGCATACACACAAAACCTGCATGATTGGCAGGCTCACTGCCTCTTACTAATATTCAACCATGGAACTAGCAGGAGGTCTGTTACGGCTTGAAAAACCCCACACTGAAACTAATGGGAACCTTTCCACTAATTCCAGTGGGCCCTGGTTCAGACTGGTTAAGCATCAGTAGTAACAAACAAGGAATTTACACCCTACCAACTTCTATTAATCAAAAAAATGCTGCTAAACTTCCCTTTATTAATACAGTTCTGTAGACACAGTATGTTTTCAACAAAACCTTTAAGCGAAAGGCATCATTTGTATTCACAACAATCTTTTCTGTCGACAGCACATACATTTAAACTGCCCTCTCCACCCTAAGTGATCCTCAAATTAAAACTATTCTGAAATCAAAACAAAAGCACCGGATTTACCAAATCTCAGAAGAAAAAACTTAAGAAAATAATAACAAAACCAAGCACACAATCCCAGAAATGTTACCAAAAAATTGAGGGTTATGGATGAACAGGAAATAAAGGAATTTCAGAGTCATTTTCCCTCCTGCAGAATTCCAGTCATCATGCTCAGAAAGGTCTAGGAACTATTTACTGAAACATATCACTTGATCTTCCCTGAAGCACCGAAACAGCAGAATTACAGCAGACGTCATGTAACAGGCACCCAAACACTTGGTTCTTATAGGAACCTGCAGCTGGAAAGCGAAACTAACACAAAGTTGAGAAATGAACCATATCTCCACTGCAGTAAAACCCAGGTAGCCACCATATAACTTTTCTTTGTGGTCAGTGCTGATTCCCACAACCACATCTGAACTTCCCTCTGATGGTTTTTTCCAACTGCCCAAAGGTTTCCTCCCTACAGGAGGAAATTCCCTCGTCACACCGAAAGCCCTAGCCACCTGCATGCTATATAAATTCCTGTTTGTCCACTAAAGCAATTAGAAACAGATGCCAATCCAATGCTGAACTTACTTAATTTTCATTAAACTGAAAATAAAGAAAGGGCCCAGATCGATTAAATGTTTGACTTCCATACATTTTTAATAAAAGGGAAAATTAATCAGAAAACTAAGGCATAAATTCACATGAGGATGTACCTGACAAAATGAGAGGTTTTCTTCCCTTTTCAAAAAATCTATCTCAACACTGGGGATATATTTCTGGGCTTTGGGGACCCAAATTTATGTCCTGAGTTACCTTGATTGTGTTACAAAGAGTTTTGAACTGTGATCTCCCATCTTTCATGAGAAATGTCTCCCTAACAGACTGTATGAAACTCTAGGATGGAGGTTCTCTCCATATTTTATGTTTCACATAATAGATACAAATACTTTGAATGACAACACAGAAAACAAGCCCTTCTGCACTGTGTTTCACATAGAGACATTAGAAATGTTCTAGATGGGGCTCTCCTGGAAATTTATTTTTAGCATTTTATACAGCAGAAACTTCATGACTAAAGTTACCTTTTACTAGACTTGATTCAGTGAAGCAGCCTGTTACTGAGTTTTAGTTAAGGACAAAGCAAACTCCAGGAGAAGCTTTAAGAAATTCTCCCTGCTGCTCTGGCAAAGTGCATGTTGTTATCTTGGTGCGAATGCAACTCATGTTCCTCCTTCAACTGATTGCGCTCCAGGATCCAGTGCACAGTCAACTGGGGTATAATCAGTTCTGGTTAGGAGTTCCAGTCTCACCAGGATCAGTTCGATTGTCTGCAAATTGTCTCAAGGTCTTTATTGACAACTGGTGGACTTCAAAAAATGTCAATCAATGAACTGGCCAAATAAAATTAGAGATATCTTCCACAAAATGCAGAAGAATTGTAAAGCTTCCTGATTATAACAGATGGTGCTATATAACCCTATTCCTGGGTTATATGATCCGAGGCAACTTAATTGTATTTTCTCTGAATTAACTCCTACTTCCCTGACTGAAATTTTGGGAAGAGATAGTGGAATGGGAAGAGAAACGGGCAGAAAAAAAATGTTATGGATGCATATCATAACACGCATAGCCACCATAATTCACATTAAAGCCAAAACTTAGAGCCTGTTGCATGTCTCAGAAAATACATCTATTTCAAAGTCTCAGTTAACACTTGCTTTATTAGCTTTGAGCTGGTTAACATCCATTGCAAATTCAATCTTTCTCAGAGAAAATCAGAGAAAAACAGGGAAATATATAAAAAACCCCTATTATTTTACTATGGGAAAAGTTAACTATCAAAGATCCAGTGTCTGGTTTTAATAGATGAACAAGACTGAGGCCAAGCAGATTGTTTATATTGTCTTAAGGGCAACATATATAAGGGTATCTTGTTTGTTACAGACTGCTTTCGCATAGACATTGCTTGCTGTGCATCAACACATGTATGATCAGTAGGTTATTTAGTGCTTCTTAGCTTTCCTATGAACCAAAGACAAAAAATCCCATAGAAATCAAAGCTAAAATTTACAAGGCAGTTTTGAACAGCACTGGTGATGTAGCAATTCCCCTCTTCACAATAACAATCAATCACCATCACTATGAGTCAAAAGCTCTTCACAGTTATTCTGAGGCCCACTGCAGTGCTATAGACCGCTGCTATTACTGATGTACTACAGAAGACAGACTACTCATCTCACTATCAGAGAGAAAACGTTGCTTGTTTTTTAAAAAGCTCAAAACCACACCATACACCTTCTTCCATCTACCCTTTTGCCTCCTCACGAAGTTAAAGTCAATTCATTTTTGCTTTTCTTATCCATCTTTTAAAGCCAACAGTTTTCCCTTCATGCTTATAATGAGTGAAATAAATAAAGTATTCTACAGGATTTCTAAATAATAACTGAATAGTCAGCAGTGGCCCTTTGAAAGGGATGAATTTTCCACTTCACTTACATCTGTATAACCTTTGTCAACCTAACTCATAAGATACACTTTTGAATTCACACGTGTCTGTAGGTGTGATCCCTTAATTAATATGAGTCCATAAAAAAGAGTCAGAAGAAAGGACAAGCTTGCTATGAGTCACTTTGAAATGTGCATGACTTTTTGTATGTCCTTGGTCAACTGGGTCTTTGCATATATGTACTTTTAACTAATTTATCCTTTTTTTTTGAACTGTGATGTATGGAGCAATTATTTCATGTAACATGGAAACTCTGGAAATGTCAAGGGCTCTTCCAACATATACTGTGACAATGAATTACTGAAAAAATAAGAGGTTTTGCTACTTCACCAAGGAAAGACATTTTGTGACCTTTTGCCACTTTATGGCAATAATGAGTTTTCTACAAAACTCTGGTCTTTCTGTTACTTTATTAAAATTAAAATGTTTGAGATATAGCCATGACCTTAACCCTGGAAGAATGAACAGAATACTGATCTTGAAGAAATAGATTAGCCCTGAGACACTATAACTTCCTAAATTCATGTTGACAAGGCTCAGGGCTGTGTCACCCAACAAACTCACCCAACAAAGCTCACCTATCTTAATTAATTTAGTTGAACACTATGAACATATAGATGCACTACTACCCCTTCTTAGGTCAGTTTTCTCAAAGTAATGTTTGATTACAAGGTACAGATTTATATGGGACTATCATGCTCAGTCTCTTAACTTTCAAAATGCATACCTCTCCTAATTCAACAAGAATAAGCATGCAAAACTAAACTCATTATTGTTTCAAAGTATTCACCTTGATTTTTACAACAGATTGCATCTTTACAAAAAACCCATACCATAGAAAACAACTGAGTAAAATCCAGAGTTACTTACGGTAGCAAAAAATCCTTGTGAACATAGTGAAGAATTTATGCAGATTGTTACATACAATTACAGAATAAAAAAAGATATTTAAAATAAGAGCAAACTTATCAATGCAAGGTAAAATATTTCAAAATGAGGGACACTAAATGGAAATGGCCAACATTCACATATGATGGGAAAACACAAAAAAAACCTTAAAAAAATCTTTTTTTTTTTTCCAGGAAACAGATCTGTACTGAATGGAATAATATTTATGAATTATTGAAAACACACAGGTCATGTTGAGATGGCCTTATATGTGAAACACCCAAACCCCATTTGCATCATCGTAAGATAGCAGTGTTCAAGGTAAAGGGAACTGAGGAGCGTGTAACCTGACTTTAACACCCTGTGCACAACTAAAACTTTACCGGTTTCCAGCTCAGAGATTATTAATTTGAAAAATGCAAGCTAACTATTATGTCAAGACCTGCATAAAAATATAAAATGTTTGTGTTATGTTCAAATAGGCATATGATATATTGAAGAAGAAAAAAAAAGAAAAGAAGCAGGGATTTCTGAATTCTAGTCATGATACTGATATTGGACACTTTATCAAGTGACTTAACATTACTAAGTTCTAAAAGATATTATCTACTTCCCAAAGGAAACATGGGGATTAGTATTTATGAGGCTCACCAAACATACAATCCCCTTACACTCAGTATTGGAATACTGCAGAGACAGATGGTTAACACTGAGATGCAGGTGGGCTAAGGGCCAAGGCAATGTATAACCACAAGCCAAACTTCCCGACAACAAAAGCTACACCCCAGAAACTTCATCTAGCCAATACCCAAAAGAAATCCACCACTTATCTCTGATGTGAATGGCAGCAGATCTGGCTGAAATGGCGGCCTCACTGTAGTGAGTGGAGCAGAGCTTTGCCCAGGACTGCCAGGCCAGCCTGAAAAGCACTGTGCATGAAGTGGTTCAGGGCTATGCATGGCTCAAGGGTCACATGGCGACATCTCCTGCCTTATAAACTTACAGGGCATCATTGCAATTCATGATTTTCTTGTCATGAAAAGATGACAGAGTCCTGACAGACAGCACGTGTAGGTATGATTTTGTAGAGAAACTGAAACTCTAAGAAGCAAAGAACTTACCCGCCTTTTTCCCCATTCTTGACCACTCTACCATTCCAGCTATCACTACATAAGCTCTGTCAGATAATCATACTGGTCAGTTTCCTGCACATTTTTGACTCCAAGAGCAGATCGTGGGTCTTAGCCCGGCACAGACATGGGGTATAATTATACTATTCAAAGGCCACATAGCATTCATCCATGCACGCGTGTATTTTCTGCTGCTACTGAATAACTCCAGTACCAGGGATTTTTTTTTATCTTCTTTTTTCTTTTTTTTTTTTTTAAATAAATTTGAATGAGGTAGATCGTCAGTAGTAGAGCTGGGGAAGAAATCACTTCTGGCCTGCAAAGTGTCAAGAATCATTCTTCACCTCAGCAAAATAAGTAATAAATGGGGCCTAAAGGAGCCTAGAGTATCTATTCCTTAATCAAGACAAATCATTTTGGTATATGTATGGATATAATATATAATGCTACAACCATTATAATGCAGTTTTACTGCCCATGAAAGATACATCAGTCTCAGAAGTGAAATAGTTTCTCTATTGTAATATATCATACGTTCATTCTGTGTATAGCAGATCTAGCCCCTTATAAGCAATCATTTATTTTGGCAATTAATAGAGCAATATATGAGGTAATGCCTTTTTTCAAATGTCAAGGAGAGCAATGTAAATTTGATTAATTTTGCTCAAGGCAAATAAAAGTTTGGAGAAAAATCACAAAACCTTTTACAAGTTCTCTGTCTTGGATGTCTGCCTCTATGGATAGGTATCTTCAAAATAAATTAACTACAATTAGTAACCTCCAATTTTATTATGCCTTTGAAGTTTTAGTTTATGGTTAACTCTGGAATTTTAAATGAAGGTAAAAGTTTTTCAACCTAAAAGGGACCCACCCAACAATACATTTTGATTACATCTTTCTAATTTAAAGAAATTAAAATTCTTTTTGAAGAGAAAGTGATGCTACATGTCTAGTCTACAAGATTCTATGAAATTTGCTAAATTCATTAATAAATTTAGAAAGTCGGATTAAAAAAAATAATACAATGTGTACTGACAGATTCTGATTAACAACTCTGAATTAAAGACTACATTCCCTTTCACCATGTCATTTAGTTCTGATTCTCAAAATAAAATTGCCTTCTGTGGGATATAAAGTTTCAATACAGCTTCACGAGAGACCATCTAGCAATGACTCTGTGGCCAGAAATATGTTTGGTTTAGCAGTTAGGGGAATTTAACCTTAAATCCAGTTGGGTTTTTAATTCAGCTGAATCACCAAAACTTGATGAAATGCCATACGGCTGTCTAAAAGAAAGCAGATCTTTCACAATGGAAGAGCTGACATCACCTGCACTGCTGCCAAACCAACAACAGCTTGGCTTCTTTAGTTTTACAAGACAAAGTCACAAAAATGAGGCAAAATCATTTCATTTTTTCCCTTCCAACACATGAAAATCAGATTTTTTTAAGTTACTTGATGCACTTTATTTGTACTTTCTTAACCTATGCATTACAGGCAAAATGATACAGAATTTTAGTGATTTTTTTTGATTTTCCTATTTTACTAGTGAAATCCTTAAATTAACAGACAATACAAATCTTTCAGACCCCAGCCTAGAAGTCTGTACATCTTTCACACCAATGTCCTGCTTTTACTGAATTGCAAACTGCCTGATAAATTACAAATCTACACTGAGGCCTACCAATTGAACACAACATTCATCATTTTTGAAAACAATCAACAAGGTGATGAAGAGACAACCAGAAAGACAGAAGTAATAGCTTTTAGCAATGAGGGAGAGGAGCAGTCACCTCTGAGGAGCCTGGGAACAGCTCCATCTGCAGAGCTCACCAGACCGGTTTAGCAATGCAAGGTCCAACCAGAAAGTGCAGTTCCCCACTCCTTTCCCTGAGGCGCTGGCTCCAGGAACAGCAAGACAGTGCTAAGAGGGTTGGCTCTCTGTCTGCCTCTCCACTTCCAACCACATCATGCTCCTCCTCCCACCCTGTGCTGCCTCTGGCATCCATCAGCCCCTTCAATAAGCAGATTCAACCAAACTGACAGAGGAAAACCTGGCTAGCAAGTTGGATCTGTCCACGGAGGTGTCAAGGAGTGCCAGAATGGATGCAAAAACAGTATCATAGGCATACAGCTGGGAATGGGGAGGGGAGGAAATGAAGCACATCCCTAGCAGAAACCTGCCGGATCACTTCATCACATATTATGGAATGGAAACCTCAGGGGTTTATTTCAGAGCCAACAGAATCAGTCTCATCCGTCCCCTGAAATTCCTTCCAGTCCCATTCTTTGTGCCAAAATGAGTGCTTGGCTATATATCCAAGATATATCCGGGAAGAAAAAAGGGGAGGGGGACAGGGGGATGGGACAAGGGATTATTAAAATTTGAACCAATATCCTGACCCATTTTGTAGCCTGTTTTGGAGACCCATGAGGGGAGCAGTGGTGAGGCACTTTGGGGAGGCATGATTTCCTCTTAGGTAGCAGCAGTGACCTACACTAGCTTAAACTGCATGGAACTACTGCCTCTAGCTGATATTACTTGGTGGCCTGAGCTGATCTAGCTGTTGGGTCTTGTGGACAGTCCCTCCATCCACCACCAAGCACACACTCCCCACAAACCCAACCCACTCCCAGTCAGCTTTGGAGTAAGTTGATTCAGCTGGCTGTTGTAGTAGAAACCTTTCCTTCTTTTCTCCTGCCACCCAGGATGTGGCAAGAAACTTATCACCATGTAATTTCCAAATCCAAGTCAAGGGAAGAAGGAAAGAATGGGAGAAAGTGAGAGGACAGGCTGACCATCTTGGCAATAGCTCATCACTGGTCTGGCCTCACTACAAAGACCAAAGCCCACCCACCTCACAATAGTTTTTGGAGATGTTATCCTCGTTTTTCACTCCACTGACTCCTGTTGTAGGTCTGCATTGCAAACCAGATCAGTTCACTGAGAGAAAAGATTGTTTTTAACCCTGACCACTCCACTGGGCTGCCACAAGTCAGAGGGAGCCTGTGGGCAAAGTCTGTGGACAGAACAGTGAGCACTGAAGATGACAAATGAGAAATTACAGCCTAAAACACTGCAACATGTTTCACACCACTGGAAAGGTTTGTATTTGAATGAATGTAGTTTTGTGTGGCTGGGTTCTGGTGGAGGGGGCGCTGCAGGGGTGGCTTCTGCAAGAAGCAGCTAGAAGCTTCCCCTAGTCCCGGTAGAGTAAACACCAGCCTGCTCAAGGACAGACCTCCTGCTGACCAAGGCCAAGCACATCAGCAATGGTCACAGCACCTCTGTCAATCACATTTAAGAGATAAAAACCCGCAAGTGGCTGC
Organism: Hypotaenidia okinawae; assembly: GCA_027925045.1. Taxonomy (NCBI): domain Eukaryota; kingdom Metazoa; phylum Chordata; class Aves; order Gruiformes; family Rallidae; genus Hypotaenidia; species Hypotaenidia okinawae. Next base: position 28,743,499 of record BSDF01000005.1, on the reverse strand, counting down.
TTTTTGCCACAAGAGAAAGGAGTGAGAAGATGTAAGAAACTGTGCTGACACCAAGGCAAGTGAAGGAGGGTTGGGGAGGGAGGCACCCCAGGTGCTAGAGAGAGTGATTCCCCTGCAGCCCATAGGGAAGACCATGGTGGAATGGGTTGTCCCCCTGCCGTCCATGGAAGATTACAGTGAGCAGAGACCCCACCTGCAGCCCACAGAGAGACCCTATGCTGGGATGGGTGGAGCAATATGGAAGATGCTGTGACCCACATTGGAGCAAGTCCCTGGCAGGACCGGCAGCCCATGGACAAAGACCCACACCAGAGCAGTTTTGCTGGAGGGAGGGCTTGTGACTCTGTGTGGGACCAGGCTGGAGCAGTCTGGGCCTGAAAGACTGAGAGATATTCTGTGATTTATGACTGTGGTGAAGAGCTCCCACAGGGCTTCAGCTCCATGGAGTCCATGGAGGACTCTCTCCCATGGGTGGACCCCACGCTGTAGCAGGGGAAAAAAGAAAAACAACTCATGACAAGCTGACAGAAATCCCCATTCCCCTCCCTGCCCCCCATCCTGTGACATCTTTGCGGGGAGAAGGGAGCGAAATCATGACTAAAGTGAAGCCTGCTAAGAAGGGAGGGGTGAGGGGAAGGTGCTTTAAGGTCTGGTCGTGCTTCTCATTACCCAACTCTGGTTTCACTCTGTGTGCAGTGTAGTGCAATAAATTAGCTGCTTTCTTTCCTTTATTCTGTGTTGAGTCTGTTTTCCCATGATGCTGATTGCGGAATGATCTCTCCCTGTCCTTACCTCGTCTCCTGAGCCTCTTAATATCTATTTTCTCCCCTGTCCAGGTGAAAAGGGGAGTGAGAGGGCAACTTGGGCGGGTGTCTGGCCTCCAGCAAGGGTCAAATCACCACGATTAAGAAAGCCTGCCCTCTGAGACAGAAGATTATTACTTGAAAGAGCCAGTGAAAGAAGGCCTGTCAGCATTTTAATGTAAAATGGAGCTGCAGACAAACTAGTATGCAGTGTTCTTCCTCTTACCCTGTTTAGTATTAACAACTGGTCAGAAGTACAGTACTTTGTTACAAGACTAATGTAGGGCTACAGTATTTAGCACTGGACGTGAGCTCCTGAAAACAGGTAACTAGATGCTGATCAATAGATCAGGTCCATCAGATTCATCAGATCTGCTAGAATAACTCTAGCTGGTGCCCAGGGGTTACAAACCAGTGCTTGGTCTGAGAACTTGACAAGTTGTGTGATGTTATCCCACGAGTGATAATTGTGCAGGTCAAGGTCAGTTCTAACAAAACACAGCAGTGAAGATGTAGTTATCTTTGTAACCAAGATAGCACTTTGAACCTTTAACTTAACATTCTGTTGAATACTTGGCTGTAACAATTGAGTTGACACTAAATTAATTATATCTTTTGCACAAATTCTTCCCTGAAGGAATGCTTATTTTGGTGTAAAAAACCTGACCAAAACAAAGCTCAGTTTTCCTATTTCAATTGCAAAAAAAAAAAAAAAAAAAATTAATTACATGAGACACCCCATCATTCATGCTACTAAAAATATACAGTATCAGGTTATTCAGACAGAGATGAAGATAAATGCATCCATAAAATAAAAATATGCTGAAAGAATGTATACATTATGTGCAAAAGCACTCAAGAGTTCAGGAGCACTGAACCTGCACTGAGTGCAAGTTCAACAATAACTTAATGCCCTATGTGTGCACAACTACAACAGTACAGTGTCGTCCACAATAATAATATGGTAAGAACTCGCCTGATTATCCGCAATGCTCTGCAAGTTTTTTTGGTTATGTTTAACAGTAACTTGAGATTTAATTTTCTCTTTGCTCTATCACAGTACTCTGCAAACCCAAATATTTGGCTATCTTTCAGTCATTATTTTACTTTCTAATTCAATTTCTACAAAAAAATCAAGTATTAGTATAATATGAATATTTCATCAGACAAAAGCTGATTTAGGTGATACATTTTTTTAAGTGGACTAGGACAAGCATAAGACAGGCATAAAGAAAGCCAAAGACTACACAGGAGGTGAGAAAGAACCCAGCAATGCATACATACATGTATTTTAGCACCACAAGCAAGAGTAGTCTGATCTCAAAACACTTAGGACGAGGAAAAAATAAGCAGTCAAGGAAAGAGCAAGACTCCAGACTGTCACACAGTTTACCACATTGGTGACAGGAAGATTGTATAGGCAGTTTATTTTAATATGTTTGGCTTTTTTTAAACACAAAGCCTTGATTGCTGAAAATGTGACAGTACTCATATAGAATAAGCTTTGTGCCTCTCTGATCTGCCCATAATAAAGACTTCTGTATAATTTATAGAGATCTTAACTCTAAATTTATTACTCAGTTTGCACAAATGACACCCAGACTCTAAGAAGAAATCCAAGTTACACCAGAGTTACATACATACACTGTTCCTCCTAATAACTCAGACTGCTAAAGAAAAATTTTATTCCTTGTATGAAAAAGCATAATTTCATGAGCTGGGTCAAAAACAGGATCATAAATGATAAAATGACTCAGTCTGTAAATCACAAAACTGTTCCAACTTCCAGTTAATTTATAAGAAACTGAGCACATTATGACAACAGATGAAAGTACAAAGAAAGCAGATTTTCTTGTCCCCAAGTATGGACTATAAATTAACTTGCTCTGTTGCATCAGAAATAGTATGTTAATTAAAAGAACAGTGATCTGAAAAAGACAGTTTAATGTGTAGTTTTTCCATGTATAACACTAACACAGCTTGTCAAACCTATGAGAAATACAACTATTTACTCTCAAATCCTTTAAGGATGATACCTTAAAATCACAACTAGGAAAAAGGACGGTATACTGTCTTGGAGGTAAACTTCACCTGTTCCTGACTAAAAGTGATATTAAAGGAAAAAGCAAAACAGGTGGCACAAAGGAACTCTCCAAATTATAGGCCTTTGCTGAGAAGAGACACGGAAACCCTACATGGCACATAAGGGACATGTGGGTGAAAAGTTACATTTTTGTTTTTAACGGCTCCAGTTTTGAAAGGTACATAAAAACATTGTGAATTTACAGGTACACACATCCCTACCTCTGTTCATGATGTTTAAAATCTCATCCAGTACAAAAGTTCCACTTCCTACAGGTTTTGCCCACCTTCCCTGCTCCTTGCCTGCACCTCACACAATGTACCCAAAAAGTAAAGACATGCTATATGTAGCAAACAGTGAAATATCATCAATCTATGGCATCATGGAAACAAACCAAGGAAATATTTCCAGAGATTAGGCTCCTAAAATCCTGCTCCACTTGTCCCCCTTCTATTTACACCAGAAACTGGTCTACCAAAACACCTTCACCGAGCTCAATTATGGCAGTTCCTGGAAAGAAAAGATGGTCTCTGATGTTCGCATGAGAATACCACATCAGGGCATAAAATCACACAGGAACGCTACGATTCACTGAGCACCCTTTGAAGGGAAATTGGAGTGGTTACACCTTAATTCCCTCAGTATGTCAGAATTATCTGCAGGCAGAACTGTCCAGGCAGCACCAGATAGGCACAATGTTGCTCCTTGGGAGAAAAGTATCACAAAACCAGATGTGCATTGCAGAAGGCCACTGTACACCTTTCCAAGCAGTTACTATAGCACAATGTGGATCTATCTTACAGGCAACAGATCACTGTCCCCACTGCACTACTTTTCCTCTGCCTGGATTTACTTCTTTATTTAATGAAATACAGAAATGCTATAAAAACACTGGAAAGGATGTGTTCCAATGTTCTGCATGAAACAAATCTCTGCTTGAAAAGTCTGTAGTCTTTAGCAAACTAGTACTGTTGAATCATAAAACAGATGGTGCTTAAAAAGCTTCAGAACTGGCAAACTTCAGTTCCACATCATGTGATTATGGCATTAAAAATGCAACCCATGTGATTATGGAACAAAAGCAATCACAAGCCTTGGAACTTCTCAGCTTCTCACAAACTCAAGTTTTCCATTTGCAAGGTTGTGCTATCTGCATGTATCAATATGTGCTACAACAAGCAGTTCACTGGGCGCTACCTGCCAACCTGGCGCACAGAAGACAGTGTTTAGTAGGGTTTTTTGGCAGCGTGCCTCCCCGTGCACCTCAGGCAAATGGCTGCTTCACAATGTTTCCACATCCCAAAGTACTTCATTCGTTACTCAGCAGTGCTTCAGAGCTCTCTGAAACGGGAAGAGTGTCTTTGCCATAATTCAGTAAGCCCTTGCAGCACCTGGGGGATGCTCTCTCTGTACAGAAATTTACATAAAAGCAGAAGGCATACTACTCTATTTTGTTTTACCTAGCAGGAAATACTTCACTTAAAGAAAACAAAGAGTGTTCAGAAGATAAACTATACATTTAATAAGCATTAATCAATCAGTAGCATACTCACATGGATAGTCATCCACAAACAGGGGATCTATGTTATGCAGCAGTTCCACTCTGGGGGAAGGTTTTCCTTCACTAGGAAAGATTTCAAAAGGAAATTTTAGTTTCCTTCTACAACTCATTCGGATTCTGCATGTTTTATTTTAAGGCTTTTTGTTATCCTAACACAGAACGAGCTCGTAATCATAAACTTTTAACTTTAACCTAAACGTTCTTTTCCAGCCCAGTAGCAATAGCTTTTGCTCCCATCAGGTTTCCTTGAGTTCACCGGTGTTTACTTGGATTATTCAAAAATCTATAGAGTACACAACTGGTTCTAGTAAAGCAGGGTTTTATAATAATCAACTTTACAAAACAGAATTCACATTATAAACGGGAATGGCATTTGTTATTTTTCTCTGCATACCTGAACAACACTCACCATCTAGACTGCTAAAAGCATTTTGGTTGAGTGCCTCAAAAAACACTGGAGGCATTGGCTGCCCCTCAAAAAACCCACTTTTTATTTAAATACTCTGAATCTTCTTGTAGGGAAAAAAAAATTACCCTTCTTTTTTCTAGCCGCTGACTACATAGAGATGATGTGGAATAAGCCTCCAGACTTACTCATAAATTTTTTGAGTTAAGTAAATCCCAGTCCTAAAAAAACTGAATAAAAGAAATTTACTCCATAAAAAGGGCAACATGAGTAGGAAGACATAATTAGAAAGACAAAAAAATCATATTTTGTTATTTGACAGAGAACTTAAACATATCTTTTTAGAAACTTACAAATATTTTAAATTGTTTTCTTTTGGTTATGAAGCTTCATTGTAAGACTGAAAAATTTAACCAGCGCCCCTAAACAACTTGACATCAAGAATAAAAAAAAATCAGGTAATATAAAACTTAGTGGAAACCTCAAAAACGCCTGTTATTTTAATATATAAAATAATAATTGAACAATGCATACCTGTAATTGAAAACTACTCTTGTCTATTCCATTTCTAAAACCTGATTTTCTAAAATTCTGGATGTGACACATTTTGAATAAGTACAAAATTAACGTAGAGGCTCAGATGAAATATTAAATGCATTCACATAATACAGCTTTGCAATTAATACAACAAAAGTAAAATAATTAACCTACTGCATTATTAATTCATTACATAAAAACTGCCACAAAAATGTTTTGCCCAAAACGTGTGTGAAAGGTTAACTCCCTTCCCACCCACACTCTAGTATCACAGAATCACAGAAACATTTAGGTTTGAAAAGACCTTTAATATCATCAAATCCAACTCTTGACCTAACACTGCCAAGTCCACCATTGAAGCATGTCCCTAAGAGCCACACCTACATACCTTTTAAATACCCCCAGGGATGGTGACTCAGCCACTTCCTTGGGCAATCTGTTCCTGTGATTGATAACCATTCAGTTAATATGCAACGAAAACCTCCCTTGGTGCAACCCGAGGTCACTTCCTGATGTCTTATAGCTTGTTACTAGGAAGAAGAAACCAACATCCACCTAACTACAACCTCCTTCAAGGTAGAGAAAACAATAAGGTCTCCCCTCAGCCTCCTCTTCTCCAGGCTAAACAACCCCAGTTCCCTCCTTGTAACTCCATTCACCACAACTCTTTGGGTCTGGTCATCCAGAGAGTTTTAAACCAGCAGAGTACACCTGCCAGGAGAACACTGTGGGAAATGGTGTTAAAGGCTTTACTAAAGTCCAGGTAAACAAAACCCACAACCTTTCCCTCATCCACTAATAGGGTCTCTTTGTCACAAAAGGAGATTGGGATGATCAACCAGGACATGCCTTTCATAAACCCATGCTGGCTGGGCCTTATCCCCTGGTTGTCCTGTACATGTCACTATCTATATTGGTCACACTCTTAACTAAGGAGTTCCCGTCCTTATTTAACCAAATTTTATCTTAGATTTAAGAGAGTCTTCCTGTCACTAAATGCTCTATTTGCAGCTGTGGTCAAGTGTGTCTTTCATCATCTGTTCATAACCAATAGCAACATGAACCTATTAGTAGAAATTAGAACGCGAAGTCATACCATGTGAATGATTCTGCAATAACTGCCTGTGAATATAAACTGATTTTCAGTTCCTTTTTAAATCAAAGCAAACACTAGAATTATGCTCAGTAATTGAGTATCTTCCACCAGGGTCAAAAACAGAAGAAAGAAGTGACTTGCTCCTATATGCTTTTCCTGTTTATATATTCAATATTCAAGGTAGGCAGAAAGTCAGACCTGAGGATATCCATACTTTTTGAACAGACCAATATTACTATCATATCATTAAAGGTAATTTCCTCTCCAGCTTTTAAATCGGAGGGTGGATGCTGTACACTAAAATGGCTATAAATATTATTGCACAGCAGGTATGACACAAAATACAAGGATTACATCTGCGTTTGTGTTTTTCATGCTGCAGTTGTCATTTTTATTGAATCATTTCATTTTTTTTCTGGGATAGGATATGATATTAGAAATTTGGAAATGTGATTTGTATGTAATAATGAGATATACTGCCTGACGCTTGTGGCATTGCTGCATTAAATTCTGTAGCACTATTAACTGGTACTGAAGTGCTTCTTAAGTTTGGGTATTATTTCAGTAATTCTGTCACACAGAACATGCAGGTTTATAACCGGCATATATTATTCACAAAACAACAGCCAGAGGGGAGAGGGGGAAGTGCACTGAGGATTGAAGAAATCAGCTGACTGACAGAAAAGGACACCAGGAAGACAAACAATGTCCTGGGGACAAGAAGCAGAGAACTTATGCTTGTAGCAAGGTAACCCTTTCCCTGTGCCTAAACTCTGTCCTCCTCCCCACTTACTGAGCTCCACGCTGGCATTAGTCTCCTCAAAAGGCATAGCCTCAACAACTGATGCAACTTGGCAAATGTCCTGCCAAGGCAATTTTTCATCAGGAATATAATCTAGACAGTAGAGAACGAATAAGAAAGCAATAAAACTCTCTGGAGAATTCTACCTTCGTATTCTAGTAGCTTCTAGTGTAATCACATCATACAATGGTCTAATTTCGTAATATTTAGGCTCCAATATTCTAATATACATTTCTCCACTCCCTAAATATAAGGAACTTTTTCTTTTGCCTCATTCCTCTTCTACCATGTATGACTATTTAACATCTTAAAAGGTATTGTTTTTTAAAAAAATCCTCTATATAAACATGCTTCTATGTTGATGGAAAAATACAGACTAACTTCAGAGCTGATATGACAATCAGCTAGTTTTTGCTAGGTATGACACTGTCTTCTGCTTTGCAAAGTTTTTAAAACATCAGAAAGATCTGTTATTCCTTAGTGAACATGAACAAACATCTACATGTGATCTTTCATTTTTGTTGTTGTTAAAGAGGCAGAAAGTGTCCTTGGGAAGGAATCCAAGGTTTTTCAGGGTAAATATGTTTACCTTGCAGAAAAACATCCTCAGTGTCACTCAACAAAACCTAAGCCTTTATAACCTTGCCACATATTATTGTACTTCTCTGGGTCATATCAGTACATGGCTTCCTAAAATAACTGTATTTCTGATAAGCTAGAAATAAACAACACTCTCACCTTTAGATTGCTCTTTCTTCAGCATTAATTTATACCACAACAATGAAAATATATTTTAAACAGGTGTTTAATTCCTAAAATGAATTTGACCATTTGGTATGCAAGAATTACGGTTCATCTTGTTTCATCTCATCAATTCTGATATTTCCAACAATACAAAAGTATAAAACTGAAACTTGCCCTGCAAAATGTATGAGTAAACCTTGAAAGTCTTGGCTTGCTAACACGCTTTGATGAGGTATTAGTTATTTTGAGTTCATTTTATCCTGAATCTCTCAGTGCGTATCATTCTGCTCTACCACTGGTTTTCCTTTTTCCTGCTAATGCAAAATAAAACCCTTTTTCTGAGCACAGACATACAAGATATTCAGTACTGAAAAGAAAAATATGTCAAAGCAATGTATCAACCAGGGCAAATTTTTACGTAAGGAAAATTATTTTGCCTAGTGTCTCAATTTCAATAGGGTAGCAAGCATCTGGAGAACAGATGTTTCTTAGGGCCTTGTCAGATACTTGCTTGAAAACATGCAGTATAATTTAGATTCCTTGAATAGATGCTTTTTAGTATTGTTTTCCATTAATTGTTCTTGGTATTTTACACTGTATTTTCAGCTATAATTCCCAGTATCTACCTGGTTTTAGAGGTTCCAGATACCTTGTAGTGTTACTTATGATAATTTAAGGTATTAGAAAGCTCAGTCTACCGTAATTTATGTAAAATGTTTATACCCTAGATTAGGATGGTGAGATGAAAATACAAAAATTGGGGTGGTACACTGTTACTATGCGAAGTTATTTTCAAAAAGAAGTTAGAGACATTAAAGGGAAAGTTAAATCTAATTCCAAAGAAACTTGGAGGAAAATAAAGTTTAAAAACTACTGGTTTAAAGGTATGCTACAATAAAATTTTGCACGCATAAGGGTTTTTTTGGTGGCCTACTATCTTTTACTGTATAAAACTGTGGCTGAAAGGCCAAGAATGGAGAAAGACAAGGAAGATTTGTGTGTGGAGACAACAGCTGAAATGCGCCCGCAGGGCAAAGAGGTCTCACAACCACCTGCATTAACACCACCCAGATTAGCAGTTCAGCAGGACCCCAACACAAGGAGGCCAGTTCCACAGGGCAGGATCATCTGGAGACAAAACACTGATGGCAGCTGGTGACTCACAGAGATAGAACAGGACAGAGAAGCAGCCTGAAATAGGTACCAAAGGGCATAGCCAGAACCTGTGCATGGTCATGAACTTAAGAACACAAAAGGTGTTAGAAGGACTTCATAGCTGGCATCCCTTGACATTTTCAGCTGCAACAGATCCTGGGTCTAACATAAGCATCGTGGTGCCTGGCTGTCAGACAGATGGCTTGAAAACCCCTGCCCTGGTGCCTTGCAGGCTTCTTAGACACAGGTCTTTTGATGTCTGAGAGTGTCAGACTGTGAGAGCACAAGTAAAATCTGCTGAATTTCAGTTTCTATTTTGAATAAAATCACATTCCGCTTTTATATTTGGTCTCTCATTGATAACAGTTTTGCAACAGTATTTCCTACATGTCAGGGTCAGCAGATGACTTTCTGAAGAACAGCCAGCCTTTGAAGTTCAAAGTCCCTGTCAAAGGCCTTTTAATTAGCATGCACGTTTTTACCTAAGAAAATCTCAACGATGCAAACAAGACCATTGTATTTCCTCAGTTTAATGCGTCTTATAAAGGAAACAAAGTATAGCTAGATAAAAGAATGCAAAAGATTGTACTTTTGCCTGCAAGTGCTCCTGAAGTCCTCATTTTCATGCTACCTGATCATAACCATGAAGTTCCTTCTGGTTCTTCAAGTTAAAATTAAGTAGAGGAGGCATAAAACAAATGGATGCATACATGTATGCTTTTCAGCATTTCTATTTACTACAAGAACTTAATATTAATTGGTTTCATGTAAATGCAATTCCTAAATCAGACTACCAATCAAGATTCTGAATGAAAGTTCATTTTGGTTTAGGACCTCAGAACATATATTTAGGATTTCAAAAATTATATCTAATTTCTCTATTATTTATATAATGATCTACATTAAAATACATCTACAAGTAGTTATATTCAGAATTATATTACTTGTATTAATTATATAAATATTATATTAAGGACACATCCTTTCAAAACTGAATATTTATAGACAGCTTTGACAGTGGAATGGATCAAATACTTTTGTGAGAGTATCTACATTGTCTCAGACATACTTTTAAATATCTAAATCAGCAGTTCAAATTTATAAGATTTTTCCCTCTGATTGCACATGTATGAAATAGGGTAACAGTAGGCTTAGTATGTCCACAAAAAAAATAATTAAAAAACGTAACAAGAAGCATATGCAACAACTTCTATTAAACTGGGCTGAAAAACAACAGACATAACATGGGGATTGGCTATTCATTTACTTTTTAAAAATGTGTAGAGTCCTAGCAAAATTTAATTTCACTTATTATGAGCAACATATTTGAACTTTCCATCAGATGTCACCAAATGGGCACTGTGCTTTCATTGTTTGCTATCCAATATTCAAGTGACCTTTTGAGTTATGATCATGAAATTTAATACACACATTTCTCCTGATTACATGGGAAAATGGTGTGAAATTTGACATTTCAGCTGCAGGGTCAGCCAAAGAGGAACCTAACAATTCACAAAAACTAACTTTTCTCCCACCTATGTACAGAGGCCCTCTGGCTGGCACTACTTAAAATATTAGAGGTCACTTATTGCCTAGCAAGGTCATTCAGTCCCTCCACAGTAAGATTCAAGTGCCAGGAGCATGTACAGCTGAATCTATCCTTCCCCATGTATAATTTTCCTGATGAAGAAACCTGATCTGAGAAGATCAGTCCATGACAAAGAATACCTGTTTGAAACTGAACCTGAATTAGGCAGGAATTCTGCTGGTAGCTGGAAGAGAATTCAATGGTTTAGGAGTATCCCAGGATCTTGCTGATGTGAAGTTTTCCCACAGTAACACTGGCACATAAAACATGTTACTGTCTCTGACTGGACACGAGTCTCCATTCCTTCACAACAGTTAATGTTCCCTGGCCTCAATTATAGACATCCTTATCTTCTTCCCCTTGGAAGAAAGCCATACAGCACACCTGGGCACACAGCCATAAGCTCTTCTGCAAACTGCAGCTAGTAAAGAAAACTACTCCATGGCTCCTCAGAAACAGAGGCAGCACCAAGAAAGAAGTCAAGCTTAGGAGTTTCAAAACTGGTAATCCTACTAAAAGCACAAATCAAATAATTACAGGCTCAAGATATGGAGGTGTTTTGGTTTGTTTGGGGTTTTTTGCAGGTTTGGTTTGTTTGGTTTTTTTTTACTTCAAGTTCTATGTAGGGCTAACCAGGGACAGGTAGATGGGTTCAACGCTGCCTGCTCTATTTCTCATCTCCATCCTTAACCCAAATTTCCTTGCTCTCTCAATTAGGAGCCAACTCCTGTAATTCAGAGCCTAGAATGATAAGGCACACAAAAACCTCTGTGTGTCATACTGGGCTGTTCAGGAAACAGCAAAACTTCAGCAATCCCTACATAAATTGCTACATTTCTCCTGCAAGTTGGGGATGGAATCCTGAAAGGGGGACAAAAGGCTGTAAGTCGCATAATATTGTCTTGACTACTACAGACCAGCAAGACTAGCAAAAGAAATAAAACACAAATTCTCAGAAAAATGGAACACAAGAAATAGAATTGCTAGTCTTCTTATTCTGCTTTGGCAGTATTAAACTTTCCTAAATGATTCGGATGTGAATTAGAACTATATTCAAAGACCTACTAAAATAAATATAACTTCTAAGAACAGAAATAGTAGGATTTAGACCCACCAATTTATAGATTACATGCAGCACAGAAGAGGGAGAAACAAAGACATTTAGAAAGATGTCACCATGCAATTGTTGTAAAACTAAGGGTTAGTCACAGAAGTTTAAGTTCTGCAGAAACTCAGGCTTTAGGAACTTTACAATCCATTTCAGTGGACTAAAAGAACATTGCAATAAAGTAGAAGCTTTGAAAGATGAAGGACTGACATAATCTAAACCTTCATTGAAGATATCACAAAGGGTTGTGACAGTTCCACTGAAAAAAAATCATCTTTATGAGTCAATGATGATTTAATTTATTCTTTTACATTATATACTATTTAGTCTGCTGAGCCTCATGCACCAGTAATAAGCACATATTTAGATGTTCCCAGAGCCCACAGTATCCCATATACCATAGCGTTTTTATTATTCTTTTTTGGAGGCAAATGTATGGGATTTAACTATTTTTTTCTTTCAATGCACAGAAGGCTCCCCATTACCTGAACTAATTTCCCAAAGAAATCCCAGTTAATCCAGACGGCATGAAAGGTGCACACAGTCAGGGAGAGTGCAGTCAAAGTCCTTAGCTTGGTCTCAGGGGCAACCCAAGAGGAGCTAAGCTGCCTATTTTCTCCAGCCATCTAAGCACATCTGCGCTATGCTCCCGAGTGAAGTGTGCTTTCCAGCTCGCTTAAATCATGCACAGCATCACAAACTCTCAGCAACTGAGTCAGGTCTGCTTTTCGTACTCAACCTCACAGACTTCCTGAGACACTGGACAGCATGATACAGACCTGTTCAAATGGTGACACTCTGAGCCAGCCTGGCGAGGCCTGTACTGATCTAACAAGCCATGGGAGTGGAATCCATGCTCAGTGAGTTTAACGTCTGCACAGATTTCCCACGTATCAAATCCCAGACGCATACCACAGAAACACCCGACTGGGCTGTGTAGAGAGCAGGGCTGGGTCTGTCAAATGTGCTAACCTGTTCTCCAGGCTGCACAAAATCAGTTAACACAGTTCTGGATCACAGAGCATTCTTGAAAAAATATACCATGTTTGTGCATTGTGGCATCCACGTGATGAATTCAACATACACAGGTAAAGCTGCACAGAGGTTTTGCGTCTCTCACCAGGATTAATTTGCAACCTGGATAATTCTGTCATGGATAACACAGTTAACTGCACTTATACCTTCCATTTATCTAGGGAAAGGAACACACAGTGTTTTCCCCTCCAGTTCCGGCTGAGTTCTCTGCTGTGATTAAATATTTCTCATACCAGTATGTTGACTCGGTGATCTGACATGCAAGTTACCTTATAGTTTTCCAAACATCAAAGCCATCCAAAGGCTTAGTGCCATTGGTATGTCCTCCAGCAAGGCGCACCAGTGTTGGCAGCCAGTCAGAGATATGGATGAGTTCATGACTTTCTACACTTTTTTGTTTCAGTAAAGGACTTGCAACAAAGCCTACTCCTCTCACTCCTCCTTCCCAGAGGGTCCATTTTCTTCCTCTCAGCGGCCAGTTATTCCCACCTGCCAAAGTCTGTCCTCCATTATCTGGAAAACAAGTAATTAAAAGGAGATATTAGAAAGAAAGAAAGAAAAAAAAAGAACAATCCTCCCCACAACACTTATCCGTCCATTTGAAAATAATATTTTCACACTATAGGCAGGTACTTGTTTGTACAACATGCTGCTTGTTCAGGGCATGTATGAAATGATCATTAATTGAAGCCATAGTCTTATAAATTACCAGAATGAAAAGTTATTTCTAGGCAGAAATTACACCAAATTACAAGACAGTGATGTAAAAAGGCTTTGTTAAGAGCAACCTCTGGCATTCTAAATCTCATTAAACTTCCAAAGCTTCCAGATTCAAAGACTTAAAAAGTTTAGTTCCAACTACTCTACAGACCACAAGAAGAGTTACTACCAATGACATCATTAGTACTCAGAATACACTGTTTTCCAAAGTGGTATGGTATACTTAAAACAGAGAACTATTCTTCCAGCATCAGGCCAATACCCACACTCCTGGTTCAGAACCATTTCCCCCGTTAAACTTCTATGCGGCCACATTGATTTGTCGTGTCACACAAAACAGACAATGTTGCAGGCAGAAGGAGAAATCCCTAACAAAATGAGTCAAATCTAGTTAAAATACTTGAAGCAATTCTGAAAAGACCTTAAATTTATTGTGTTTGGTGACACCAACACACACCATGGTTACAGAAAAAGTTGAACCTCGAATACAGTTAAATCAGAAATAGCTACAGAAAACAGAGATAGCTGATGCAACTGTTTCGCAACTCTCTATGACCAAGCTTCCACACTTATAATAAAATCCAGATCCCTGAAGTTTACAGAACGAATGATTCTTTGAAGTTACGCCTTGTACTGCTGAACAGTTGTTCAAACTTACTGCAATGATTGTGGAAAAGTCATGGCAATACTTTTAAAGCATAATTTTCCCATATTTGAATGAGGTTAAAATTATTTTAAATAGTAGTTGTTGAACTGACATTCAGTGTAATTTGACCTATTTATATTATATTTTCTGATTAAAAAACATGAATCTGAGGAAAGAAACAAGAAGCACATGTCCAACACCTTACAGAACTTCTCTGTAACTACAACACAACAAAAAGATCTGCCTTCGGTTTCATTAATTAGGGATCAATGTAAACCCCCACTGTGAACATCTTTCTACTGTATGCAGAAGACTCTTTTTTGTTCTGCTAAGGAATAAACTAGTGCCTATCTCTGTGAAGACTTCAAATCATAAGTGAAATGAAGCACTTGGAAACAATAGCATGATTTGACAAGTGCAAAGTGTTCTGCGACCCAATAAGCTTGAGGTAGAGTTAAATCTGGTCAGGAACATCAAGGACAACAGGAAAAGCTTCTACTGGTACATCAGTGATAGAAGGAAGACTAGGGAAAACGTGGACCCTCTGGAAAGAAGCAGGGAACCTGGTTACTTAGGATGTGGAGAAATGTGAGGTACTGAAAAACTCCTGTTTCAGTCTTCACCAGTAAAGGTGAAGCCACACTGCCCAAGTTGCAGATGGCAAAGGCAGGTACTGGGAGAATGAAGGACCACCCACTATAGGAGAAGATCAGGTTTGAGACCATCTAAGGATCATGAAGGTGCAAAATTCCATGGGGTCTGAGGAGATGCAGGTCCTGAGGAAACTGAGGGAACAGGTGGATGAAGTTGTTAGGCCACCCTCCATCATATCTGAGAAGCTGTGGCAATCCAGTGAACTTCTCACTGCCTGGGAATGGGGAAACACAAACCCCATTTTCAAAAAGGGAAAAAAAGAAGAACCATCGGTCAGTCTCATGAAAAAATCATGAAGCAGATCTTCCTGGAAATTAGGCTCAGACACATACAAAATAGGGAGGTAATTGATGACAGCCAACATGACTTCACTGAGGTCAAATCATGCCTAATAAATTTGGTGGCCTTCTCCAATGGGGTTATAGCACTGGTGGATAAGAGCAACTGACGTCATCTACCTGAACTTGTGCAAAGCATTTAACACTGTCCTGTGCAACACCCTTGTCTCTGAACTGGAGAGTCATGGATCTGAATGGATGGAGCTCTCAGTGGATAAGGACCTAGATGATCTTTAAGGGCCCTTCCATCCCAAACCATTCTATCATTCTACGATTTGTCAAAGAGGAGAAAGTTAAATAATAATAATGATGTATTGCAATGGAGTATGTATTGATGAAATATTAAGCTGACCACTAAGTAACACAGGTGGGGGAAGGGAAAAAATACCCCAAGAAGCCATCAATTGCATGAAGTATGCATGTGGTAGAAAGGTTGAACAATGTCTACAGGGCTGTAAGTGGAGTTCTAGTCAGTCTTACCTATGCCTTGATAGCAGGAGACAAAAAGAGTACCCTTCTGTGTGTGTTCAGATAGCCTTCCCTAAGATACAGCTGTGGATGCATACAATTGTGTATACAGTTGATGCTAAAAGCTTGCATAGGTTCAGAAAGCCACTGAGGAAGTTAAAGATGAAAAAAAATTGATAGGTCTTAGAAAGACACCTCTGTCTCACGAATTTCTTCAGCCACAAACTGCTAAAAAGTTGAAAGATTTCAGAAAATTTTTGATGAAAGGCACAAATAATGAGTCCCAATTCTCTTTTCTAGGCATATGCTTCCCAGCGCTGCTGTAGTAAAGGGATGCTTGGCTAGATAGATCCTTTGTCTGTGGAAGTGCAGCCATTCTCATATTCTCTCAAATAAGCTGTTCCTTGCTGACTCCTCATGTTATTTTAGTACAGTATCTTGAATATGGAACAAACTCCAAACTCCATACAGAAACTCCAGGTAGTTTAAAACACACACTTAATATCCACTTAGGTAAGAGACAAATAGGATCATTGCTGCTTCCCATTCTACACTGGCTTCATATCCAATTCTAAATCCACTTCAAAACAATATTTCCTGAATGATTTATAGTCCATTTACGCAATGGTTTCTTCCCATGATTCATTCTAATACCTAATCTCAGCAGACAGTCTCCAGAGCAAAGCTTTTGTAATCAAGGTACCTACAACTAGAGGTCCTGATTTATAATATTTTTTATTATTAAAGCTTCAGCCTTTCTACTTTAGCTGAAAACGCAAGCTTCCCCTAAGCATGATACTTCAATTATCTCTTTACTGGAGACAAACATCAAATACAATTTGCATTGAAAAATAATAGTGAAATAGTCTGGATAATGTAGTAAGCATATTTTTCCTATCTGGAAGAATAATTTTTGTAATTACATCTATATAATTTAGACTTCAGTAGTACCCACAGCATACTATGTGCATTAGAAAAAATCATAAAACAAACCAGCTCTTGTCCCCAAAGAAAGGATGAAAGGGAAAGAAAAAGGCTATAGTTAGAAATTATGGTACTTGGCATAAGCATTACCTAGCTAATTTATTCAGTTTTGTTTGTTTTCTTAAATGGAAGCATTATACATTTTTCAAGAGCTTTGTTGTTTGCTTTGTTTGGCGTGCTTTGATAGGTGTTTAGCTACCTCTATTTTCTCATAGTACTTTCATCACTCCCATCACTCTGTGTTATTTTAAGAAGGGTGGTATTGAGACACTTTTATTTTCCATTCTGACAGAATTTTCTTCTACATGCTGAAATTTGTAATAATGAAAGAGAAGACTGAAGAGAGATGTTCTTGCTGATACAAGAACAGGCCAAAACAGAGTTTGTAGCAGGCATTACTGCAACAAATGAAAGAATTCACAGAAGACACATGCAGGGTCAATGGCAAAACAAGAGAACAAAGGAAACAGGAGCATCTGGGGTACTTTAAGGGGTAGTTTTGATGAAAGCTGCACATCCTTGAATTAACATAAGCCTTGTTAATGATGGAGAAATCTATATAATATAGTAATTGTATCATAAACACCAATGATATGCTGCACTGATTTGGGAAGAGGTGTTGTTTCTTCTATGGAAGAGAAATAAGCAATCCTAAAGAGAAAAGGAAGTTCACTGACAGTTGGAAGCATATAGGGAGGGGTGCTGCAACTGCCAGATCTGAGGGAAACACGTAGTCACAGATACAACGGTTTCTTAAGGGCAATAAATATTTCTGAGGGTCAGGAACTGACCCAAATACGAAAGCCAGGCATCACTAATATTACTATCCTCTACCAGTTTACATGACCACAGGATGTAGCACAAGCGTCATCATAAGAAAAGTCGTAAGTATCCACGGAGGAGGAATCTGAAAGAAAACGGGTGTATCTTAATAAAAAATTGCCACACTGAATATTTTAATCAGAACTAACAAAATCATTGGGTATGTATCCCACTCAAATTCAGTGCAGTGCTTCCAAACACAAATCACTACCACAATTTCTTAGTTTTTCCATATGACTGTATCTGTGACATGTATCCTGATAAAATGCCTTAACATAAAGCTCTCCAGACTAAATAAATTTCATCTTCAAACTAGTCATGCACAGTGCTCTAACCCCTAGAACACTTTTCAAAGTACTAGCAAAGCTGATCTTCAGTAAATACTATGCATTACTACTGCAGAAATAAAATTTTGAAGAACTTTTGTCTTCTGTTTTGATTAAAATACCTGAAAAACCCCAACCAGACATTTTCCTACCAACTCTAGCAACTAACCAAGTATGCCTTTCAAGAAAAAAAAAAATCTTATAGGACCATTTCTACATTCTTTCACATACCTACTTACATCTAATCACTTTCTCACCCGTTTTAAAGTCCATACAGTGCTGTTCACATTCACATTAAGGTAACTTCAATGAGCAAGTTGAAACAACAAAAAACTATACCTCCCTCCCAAAAGATTTTGGAAGACAATGGGACACAATTCTTACACTGCAAATCAGATAATCTGTTTTAAAAAAACCCCAACATGTGACTGTCTTTCAAACTACTGTGGGTGACAAACGATAATTCTCATGGGGTCTGTATTTGCAAGAGTGCTAGCATATTTGCCAGTGACATGAACAGGGGAATCAAAGGTAACCTCAGCAAGTTTGCCAACAGCAAGCTGTGTGGTGTGGTTCACATGCTGGAGGGAAGGGATGCCATCCAGAGGGACCCTGACAGACCTAAGAGGTGGGGCCGTGCAAACTGCATGACATTCAATGAGTCCAAGTGCAAGGTCCTGCACGTGGGTTGGTGCAATCCTAGACACAAATACAGAATGGATAGAGAATGGATTGAGAGCAGCTGTGAGAACTTGAGGGTGCTGGTGGATAAGAAGCTTAATATGATCCAGCATTGTGTACTCACAGCCCAGAAGGCCAACTGTATCCTGGGCTGCATCAAAAGAAGCATGACCAGCAGGTCAAGGGGGGTGACTCTGCTCCTCAGCTCTCGTGAGATGCCACCTAGGGCACTGCATCCAGTACAAGAATGACCTGAAGCCACCGCAGCAAGTCCGGCGTATGGCTACAAAGATGATCAAAGGGCTGGAACACTCTCACAGCACCTGAAAGGTCCTACAGGAAAGCTGAGGAGAGATCTTTTACAAGGGCAGATAGCGATAGGACAAGGAGTAATGGCCTTAAACTGGAATAGGATGGGTTTAGATTAGATACCAG
The DNA here is from genome assembly GCA_027925045.1 of Hypotaenidia okinawae. Lineage (NCBI taxonomy): Eukaryota > Metazoa > Chordata > Aves > Gruiformes > Rallidae > Hypotaenidia > Hypotaenidia okinawae. Next base: position 28,724,507 of record BSDF01000005.1, on the reverse strand, counting down.
GCATAGCGATTGCAATTAGATTATCTTTAAGGTCCCTTCCAATCCAAACCATTCTATGATTCTATGATTTTGTCAAAGGTAATGAAGAGGAAGGGTGCTTTTAAAGTTTATTTAATTTAATAAAAGCCCTTCAACATAAGCAAAAGAAAAGTCAAGTAAAGCTTGTGCATCTTGAATATTCCTTTTAAAATGAAGGCCAGTGTTTTCTCCTCATCACAAACATCTGCTTTTGTAATTAATATTCATTGTCATATACATGAGAAAGTTTAATTTGTTAAAGCTGTAATTTGTAAACTGTCAAAGATGTTTTGCAGGAGTTCTTAAAGGAATCAATAAACAAAACTAAACAGAGAAGGCCTTCTGTTCCTCTCAAACACTTCTCTGAAGAGTTGCCAGCTGCCAAACATTTTGACTAGTGCAGTATATGTATGCAGTGATGTGGGATGTATGTAACAAGTAAACAGTTTAATGACTGAAACCTCTTTGAAGAGCAGTTGGACAATAAAAAACAGCAACGAAACAATTCTAAGAGTGATAACTAAAGAAGTATGGATGGATTCAAGTCTGCAGATGGACTCACTTTGTTACTGAATTACCCTGGAACTGAAGCAACAGTCTGCTTCCTATTGTGAAGATAACCCACATCTGCACAACTTTGGGAAAAGACTTGTTTGGGATTTGTATCTCATTAGGGAATAGAACACCAACAAAAGGCAAACATGTTGAACTTGAGAATCAACCTCATTCTGAGGATCATAAGTATCTCACACCCATGTGCATTCCTTGCTAAGACAAGTCCACAGTGGTTACTGAACTCAGGGTCAGTATCAATAGCATTAATAGGCTGGTCAAGACTCCATGTGTCAGAGCTCACTCCTCTGACAAATTTAGTTCATATTGATTGGCAGGCTCAAAAGTTATTATTGAGAGAAGAAATAAAATGGAAACAAGTCCTGTAATACTGTGTAAGGCCAGTTTTCTAAGAAAGCAAGCTTAATCTCTGCAAGATTTTCCATAAAAGAATCATTCTTGCTTAAGTAGTGGAATGAAAAACTTAATTTAAAAGCTATAAAGAGACCTTTGTGTTTTATTTTTTGGATGGTGGGAAAAACACCATAAGAAGCATTTTCAAGGAGCACTTAAGTACATTATGATGAACATGTTTTCTTCTCTACATGGACAAGTCGCCCAAGTGACTTCCTTCTGGTGAATTCTGCTACCTCTCTTACACACTTTTAGTAGCTTCTGCTCAGGATGTCACCTCACATTAATGCTGTAGAATAGTAATACTATTCTCTCTGCAAATAGGCCAGAAACTGGTCTTCACTTTAAATATTTCCCTCAACACTTTTTCACAACCTCTTATGTAGTACTTGAGTGGGTAAATTAAAAACCATAAATAATACAGAAAATAATTTTGCATTTCTGGGGTATATTATTGAAAAGCAGCAGTGTGCATTGTTGTTTACTTAGTTTCTTCTTACACACTAGGTCTTCTTGTAACTATTCTGTGGCAAATATTTTTGCCTTAAACTGAGCATCCTTCTCTTGCCTCTTGTGACCACTCAGGTTGCTGCTTTTTTCTTAAGATGATGATTGCACTACATCCTGTGGTCCCATTGTCACGCCTGGCAAATTGTCCTACTCCTCTGAGAGGACTTCCTCGAATATCTCTACAAATTCATCCAGGATTGTATTTGGTGCTCTTATTAAGCAGTTTTAACTCTGGTATTTTGCCAAAGAAAATACAGGGCCTGAAAAGAAATAAGGAGCTACTCATAAGTCATCTTACCAGAAAAAACCCTGAAAACAAAACAAAACCCCAAAAAAACAACACTCCCCCTACATTTAGTATGTAGCTTGTCTAAAAACAATGAGAATGCCTCATAAAAATATCAATAGTTTACATAAACTGTCCTTAACTTCTGTTTATTCTAGACCTTCCATTTTCTTAAGATGATAAACTTAGAGAGTGTAAATTTGTGATACAACCTTGGTTAGAAGGACAGAACTGTAATTCCACATGTTCCAGTAATCCTAATTATCACAGTAAGTTTAACAATTGGGTTTGGCATTTGTAGAACAAAGAGTGATCCAAGAATATGGAAAATATTCACAACAATAACCCTGGAAAATACATTGGTAATTAATTATTTCCTATTAAAAAAATAACAGTCTTAAAATTAAAAAAAATACGTCCATCCCCCTTTCAGCACAGCAATCCAATAGGATAAGCATTTCTGGACTGCTTTGCATTGTAGTATCACAGCACAACAAATTCTGCACGGGCGAAGTTTACCAATCAGTAACAAAATACCAAAACTGCCTGATATTCCAATTCAATTCACTAATCATCTGTCATGTAGTGGTGCTCAGTAACTTTAGTCAAACATTCGAGTCTTCAAAGATCTAGCCTAACATTTCTGGCTCCTGACTACTAACACTTAGGTCTCCATTTTTTCCTGTAAAACAGTTACAAAACGCTTCCCAGATACTCTTACTGTGTCTACAGTACTTTTCAAATCCTACATTGGCATGCCCTGCTTGTTGGTTGGGTTTTTTTCTGTTTTCCACCTGTGCTTAAGCTCAGACTTTTTCAAACTGATCAATTTGTCTGAAGCTACAAAAAGAAAACTCCCATACCCCATAATTTCTCCTCATGGGCCCCTGCAGTAAGCTGATCTAGCACACATCTGTCCGATACGTAAACCATGCCAAGCTTTGTTTGAAAGGCTTGTCTGAAGCCACACAGTATTTTCAAAGTGAGTACAGACCAGAAAAACCCCAACCACTCTGCTTTATTTTATAATGCAGAATTGGGTATTTCAGTATACAATCAAATTAATGAAAAAGGAACCTTTTATGCTTCTGCTACTCCTAAAACCAAAGGCTGACGACATACTAAAACCATCAACTACATGTAATCTAGCATGAAGTGTGTTCACAAAATGTTTGAAAGGGAAACACGGTCAATAATAATTCCTGGTATTTGTCCCAGTTTCTTGCTTCTGATTAACAGATTAATTTCTTTGTGAAGATAAGAGTGGAAGTAAGATGGTTTCTCTTTGCTAAAAGGAACAGTGGAGTCCCTTCTATGTGCTCCATCTTTCCATTTAAAATAAATAAGTCTTGTAAATGTAACCCAGAAGAATGCTTAGTTTTCAAGTGCATCTCCTCCCTGTCCCTGCCCAACAGAACAGGCCTGTCCATATGGTAGACAGACACTCAATAAAAGGAGAGCTGGATAGGCCTGACAAATGGCTGTGCGTATGCTGGGGAACACCAAATGTCAAGCATCAGAATTTTTTAAGTGCAGACTGTCCAATAGCTGGCCACATCTAGGTATTTTACTCAATAAAAGCATTCGGAAGTTTATTATTAATACATTTGGGTCTCTTCCTCTGCTTCTGGAAGCAGCATGACTCAGAACAAATCTAGTGCTGCTATCCCAGCAACATCATGGATCTAATTAGGAGGCATATTTATAGCAGCTTTTGGAGGAAAAAAGCAGGAAGTGAGGCCACTGTTACTGTGCTTACCAGCACCCTGTGTAGGCAGCAATCCGCCAAAACTAATGCATCCATACTTCCAGCTGTATGGAAAATACCTGACCTCAGCCATTTTGGGTTTGTACTGTAGACTGCAGCTGCAAGGTTAAAAAAAAAAAATAAAATAGAGCTATACCAACACACCAACACATGAGGACAGGGGACAGGAGCCAGAAGAAAACTAGTTTTACAACTACTACTAATCAGAAAAGATGTCCCTGACTTCAGATACAGCAGAGCAGAAGCTTCGGGAGTGCACAGCTTCCAGAGAAGGCTGCCAGCCTTTGGGGATCATTATTTCACTTCTCTCCTGTGCTGCCTTTTGCAGGGGAGGGAAGAAATGACTACTCTGACTTAACACCTTTTTCTTTTCTTTTAAAAAGATTTAAAAAAAAAACCCAAAGAAAAAACACTTCCAGGGATATGACGCTGCCAAAACTTAGAATTACATGCAAACAAGCAGAGACGAAGCACTAAAGCCTCATGGCTGTTCCCAGAATCCACATTTTCCATCCTAATATCCCGTACCTCCTCTTCCTTGGTGTTTACTTGAGGGGAGACTGCTCTGATTGCCTTCTGTCACTTTTCTAGCACACAATAAACAGGGCAATCTGGAGCTAATTTAAGTGGTTTAGCACATCAGGATACAGCTGGGAAAGATCTCTGGAGAAAGGCTGGGGAGGAAGAAGAGGCCTGTGTGCAGTCCAGCGAGCCTGCGCACAGGAAGGCTGATGCAGATGGGCACCTTCCAACAACACTGCCTGCAGCCAGGGAAATCTGCCCTACGTCAGAAATTCTCCAGCCAGCCCGGGAACAGCAGAAGCCTCAAAGCAGGGAATAAACCAGACCGCTCCTATCAGCAGGAGTGGCAGGGCCACCGTTCAGCAGCAGGAGTGTTTTCAGTTGATCCTTGCTCATCCAGCAGCAGCCCAACTCCTCCTGTGTCTCTATGACTTTTTTATTTCATTTGCTATGAGCCAGATGTCTTTTTTTAGTTATTATTATTATTAAGTGTAGGCACATGCACTGGCTTTACACAGTGCAAACTATGACTTGATTCCGGCAATTGGACAGATTTACATCTGGTTTTCACATCACTTTTGTTTGAGAGGAGTGACTTGAGTTTTTAATCACCTGGGGCCCTAGCTATATACCCAGAATATATTGGCTCGATTCACCAACAGAAAGAAACACGTCTGCTGGCATGAATACATAAAAATGAAACAAAACTCCTTAGTTATTACTTACCACACCAGACATTTGAAAAAAGGGCAGCACTCAACTTAGTAAGAAGCATCTGTCCCTAAGCTAAATCTCACACCAAGCACATAAACCACAAAAACTGAAATTCCACCTGACAAGTCTCTAAACCAAATACATCAATAAAAGACCAAAGAAAATAATATTCTTTACAACACTAGCCTTAAACTTTTGGGGGTAGGAGGGAAAAGGTTAATTACTTTGTGATCTATCACAACTATTCTGTGTCCTGCAGGCTGTTTGATTCTCCGAGGGAGGACAATGAAATGAAACACGTAAGTTTATTCAGCATGCATGGATAAGGTGGAAAATACATCAGTCTTGTATAGGTACAATTCAGCAACGCCTAAGCCTCTCCCAAAAGTTGCCCTAGCTTTTGCTAAATGCAATCAAGCTTACAGAGGAGGAAATTGATTATTTCATAGGTAACATGGTGACACAGAAACAGAGTTAATGAAAAGAATGGATTTTTACATTATTTTTCCCCTTTAATGATCTAAGTAACATTTTAAACCAGTTTTCTTAAATCTGTTTTTCAGCAATGGATTTTATTTTCATGATAGGGAAATGGCAGAGAACATACTTGATGAATGAGTATTTCACAGTAATTTTTCTAGTTGTTATTTATTTCTTTGCTATCTTTCCTGGGTGACAGGTAATAATGAGCGAATAATACATTGCTAAATCTAAGAAATAGGATGTTAAGATGGCTAAAACTGATCTCATTTTCTCCAAATAAACAGAAAAAATACCCTAGTGTTTACAGTGTGCTCAGTATTACTCTCCTCCTCCTTAACTTTGTCACAAGAATGCTACATTCAAAGTGAGTGGCAAGAAGGAGCACTTGAAACTGAAAAAATTTAATTTAATAACCATTCTTTTATTCCAACTTTGTGATTATTTTTCCCAGCTACATGCCAAAACATGCCCCCTTCTAATTGCTCCTGTGTTTGAACCTCTGCAATACGCCTGCAAGACACCATGATAGTTCAGCAAGGTCACCAGCAATTTCCTCTTGGCACAATCCATCCCTTCTCCAACATCATCATCATCCTTGAACTTTCTGCCACTTTTGATCATATTTCCTGAAGTCGTGAAATCTCTCCTCTTGGCAACTATCTAGCTCTACAGACCACGTTCAGTCCTCAGATACACACATACAACTGCAGTTTCGAAGGGGAGCTGCTCGTATGCACAATGGAAACAACTGTGGAGTTCAAAGGAAGAGTCAAATTGTGTATTTTGCTCTTGGTGGGCATTTTGGTTTTGATGTTTTTGTGCCTAATGATCAGCCCTTAGAAAGTTTACCCTGGAAACTCTATTCTTTGCAGGTTAACTACTTTCCTGTTCCATTCCTGACACTGGGAGAGAACCAGAAACACTCATAATGCAGAGATTCCTCTGCTCATTACAGTGTTGCACTACAAAAAGAGGTTTAGTCCTGGATGCCCAAGTGTTTCCCAGTACACCCATACTTTAGACGTATGTTATTCCATTCATTTTCTGAAGAAGTCTTGCCTTTTTTCCCTGCAAATTCCTTATCTAATGTAGTGATATTAAAGCCATAAAATGCATCCAGCTTAAGGCTCAACCTGTGCTTGCAAAAGGACTCTCTCTGCTATTGCTTGACATCCCTGATGCTGCCAACAGTCAGAATTTATTGTCTCTTTCATAGTGTTGACCAAACCACTCACATGATCCTTTCTCGGCCTGGTCAGTCCAAACATGCATTAGCAAAGATCAGTTAAAGGGCCAGGGTGTGACAAGAGGGGAGGGTGGCTGTGTGGTGGGCTCCCCCAATCTCTGCAATTACAGCTGCAGTTTTATCTTCCTCATAAGGATTTCTGCTCTCCTGAGCAACCACCACCTGACCATGTGAGGCCAGAAGCTCCATCTTTCTCCCACTATCACTTTGGCAAAGGAGTTACTAATTCTTCAAAAATTCAACTTCAAATACTGCTCAGGATTATGGAATAAGTGACCCATTAAATTACTCAAGGTCTTCAGGTTCATGTTTTCCCAAAGCCTCTCTCCTCATTTGCCTTAGGCTGCAGCGAGATGTGCTCTTTTGGCTCTCAGTAAACTAATTTAGAAAGTTAAGCTAATTAAAAGCCCTCAGATCACACAAGAGGTCAACAGACCCTACAAAGGCTGGTATAATTGCATATGTGCTTACTCATAACATAATTCCATTCAAATTATCTGGATTAATAAAGCAAAACTACTGTAACTGTTAAAAATGTTAAAGCTACCCAAGGTCACTTGGATAGAATCACAGGAGGCCACATGCAGTCCCTGAATGTACCTGGGAAAACTTTGGGGGCAATTGCCTGTGAAGGGAGGCACCTGTGGGCAACAAAACCCCTTAACCTTAGTCCCACTCATCACCGTCGCTGTCTGCACAGCTATTCTTCCTCCTGAGGCATGCATTTTTCCTTTTAATTTCTTTTGCACCTGCATTCTTTTTTTCTATCTTTGACTTTCTGTTGAACTGTAACCATTGGCTGGCAGCAGTTTCTGTCTCCTAGTCAATGTGAACCATTCGTGGTCAGTGTAAACGTAATTATTAAGCTGTTTGAAATTAAGGCTTTTCTTTTTCAATCCACTGAAATCACTGGAATACAGTTTGATGGCAGCATAGTATGTGATACATTTGACCAGTCAGACGTGGAGTCACATCGTTTGCAAGCACAACTGCAACCACGTACAATTTTCATGAGAAAGGCAATGGAAGACACTTCCCTTTGTTGTTAGTTTTTTCACCCCTATGAGAACAGTAGTGGAAGAATAGTATTGAAAAAAATCAGACCTGACAGAAAAGCATGCATAGGAGGTCATTCTTAAGATAACTTGCTACAAATGCTTATTTGATTGCAAAATGCATCATTATGCTGCAGCACAAGCAGAAAGAAGACTTAAGGAGATGTCACTATTAAGACTGTCTTTAGAGTACCAGGTGCCAACATATTCTAAGTATTTAAATTGATACATTTCTTCTTGCAAGACACCAGAATCAGTGCAGTGCTCCAATACATGTAGTTCTCTGTAGCGATCAGTGATAAACTTCTGCATCATCTAAACACGTAGATCATACATAATACAAGAAGTTAATAACAAAAAACATGCATTACAGTTGCTGAGTTATTTAAGTGTAGACGGTTAAAGGCATTTACTCAAAATATAAGTGTTGCAGAGACTGTTGCAGATTTCTGACTGTTACCGATTTCTGACTCTTCCCAACCCAACTCCAGGCAACTCTGGAATCTTAGCACCGAATTCAGGGTCAGCTCACTTCAATGTACACAGAGCTCTGGCTATATTTTAACTTGAGAAAATGCAATTAGAGGTCAAACCTAAGAGCAGGCACAGGCTGCATTCCAAACAACAGCAGTGCTCAAAGCTCAGAAAAAACCTGGCAGCGTTTCTTCCTGCTTAAAGAGAAATGTAAAGATAGATGCTATATAGTAGTAGGCATGTATTCCAATCAAAGGAGGCATACAGAGGTATCCAGAGAGGCAGAGATCTGCAAAGGCCATAGACAGTAGGAACATACAGAGAAACAGAGGAAAGATTAAGACTGAGCTGTAAAGACCTGAAAAATACAAAAAAAAGTTCTTTACAGAAGGAGCAGAAATTAATTAATACTTCCAGCCTTAGGATGAAGAGTTAAAAAACCTGCAATGGACCAGTAAGAGGTCTTCAAGCCACTTTCACATTAGACTTTCATATGATCAGTCACCCATTGCCAAATTTTGATGGCCACAACTAATGTGCATAGTTACTTTCAAACCCATGCTGTTCAATTTTAGTAGCTCTGAAGATAAACCCTTTACATCTTCTAGCCTTTTTTCCAATAATAAAACCTTCCATTCTAATTCTCAAGCCCATGTCCTGTTTCTAGCTGAGATAGGCTTAATTACACAAATTTTCTAATATCTGATACAGTGTTGTGTTTGGGATTTAGTATCAGAATAATGTCAATAACACACGGATGTTTTAGTTGTTGCTACATAGTTTTAGCATCTACACTAAGTCAAGGGCTTTTCAACTTCTCAGACCCTGCCACGTGCTGAAGAAGCTGGGAGAGCACAGCCAGGACAGCTGGCCCAGGCTGGAAAAAGGGATATTCTCTTTCATAGAATGACATGATCCACATATAACCAGGAAAGTGAGCCAGGAGGTGGGATTGCTGCTAGGAAACAAACCAGGCATTGTGCTTCCTGCAGGTGGTAGGCAAATGCATTTTTGCATATTATTACTATCATCATCATCTCCTCCTCCTTCTCTTTCTTTGTTATCCTATTAAAACTGTCTTTATTTCAATCTATGAGATTTTCTTTCCCATTCTTCTGCCTATCCCACTGGGGGCAGGGGAGGGGAAAGCAAGCATCTGCCTGGTGCTTAGTTACTGGCTGGAGCTAAATCACAACACCCTGTTTCATCAAAAACGTCCTTCTTTTCTGCATGCACAGGAGATGGGCAATGCTAAGCCCATCTCATCTTAAATCCCTCCTAAATCTCAGAGAAACAGATGATCAGAAAAAACTATGGGCAAGAGCACAAAAGAATATGAAGGACAGCGGTTCAGAGCTTTTATTTGGAAGACCTCCATTTCTTCTGAGGGTTTTCCTTTCTCTCATATTTATTTGAAGCATACTTTAACTCTGGAATATTCATAGATATATGAAGCAGATGTACTAACCAAACCGTAGTTTACATGAACATACAGGTATGAAAAAAAATCAAAAAGCAGAGAAGGCAAACAGATCCAGAACATCTCAGGAGAGATCCAAATAATCTTTTTTGGATACTGCTTATTTGATTAAGGCTGTCTTACAACACCTGCAGCTTCTTCTAAATTCTTAACACAGACCAGACAGTATGTTTCTTTCCAAAGTCAATCAATGATAGATTTTTTTCTTTGTGTTCCTATATTCCTTCATAGAAGCATGATTGCCAAAATAAGTCTCTTGGAGAAGCAGTATTTCTAAATATATATTATATGAGAGCCTTGTGTGAGATAGTTCTGTGTTGTTCCAAACAACATCAATCAGTAACAAAGGAAATCTAAAAATATATATAAAATTTAAAACTTTATTTTATTTGCATTTGCTCTACTAAGCAATTATTTAAAGAAATACTGAAATGAAAAATTATTTTTAAAAGAAGTATTCCCACCAGACCATTTCTATGATCTTCTATAATATAATGTATTGGTGAAGTTCACAGTCCTGGGGACAAGGGACAGGTCAAGAATAAGGTTGGGACCCTGAATTTTAGAAAAGAAAATGTCCAGCTCTTCAAGGAGTTACTCAGTAAGACCCCCTGGGAAACTAGCAATGTCTTCCACAGAGTGCAAGAGGTCTCAATCCCCAGGTGTAAGAAATATGGGAAGGCAGGCAAGAGACCAGTATAAATGGGTCAAAACCTGCTGAACAAACCAAAGGGCAAAAAGAAAATGTGTGGGCAGTGGAAACAGGGACAAATATCATGAGAAGAGTGTCGGGAAACTGCCCAATTGTATAGGGATTAGGTCAAGAAGGCCAACACATGGCTGGAGCCGAACTTGGCAAAGGATGCAAAGAATAAGGAAGGGCTTTTATAGGTATGTCAGCCAGAAAAAGAGGGCCAAAGAAAGCATGTATTGCCTGATGAACAAGACTGACAAGCTGGTCACAAAAGACAAGGTTAAAAGCTGAGGTACTCAAGAACTTTTTTGTCTCAGTCTTTACTGGCAACCTCTTCACACACTTCTTGGGTGAGTGGACCTTAAGGCAGTGCCTGGGGAAACAAAATCCCTCCCTCCTGCAAGACCAGGACCATGACCATCTGAGTAACCTGAACGTCCACAAGTCTATAGGACCTGATGTGATGCACCCCAGACTCTGGAGGAAATTTGCTGTTGCAGTTGTCAAGCTGCTCTCCATATCTGAAAAGTCATGGCAGCCAGACAAAGTACCTGGTGACTGGAAAAAAGGAAATATTGCACCCATTTTTAAAAAGGGCAGGTAGGGGGACCCTGGGAACTACCAACCTGTCAGCCTCACCTCTGTGCCTAGGAAGATCAGGGAACAGATCCCCCTGGAAGATATGCTAAGGCATGTGGAAGACAGGGAGGTGATGAGAGCGCCAGACTGGCTTCACTAGGGATAAATCCTGTCTGACCAACCTAGTGGCTTTCTATAACAGAGTGACTACATCTGTGGACAAGGAAACATCTACTGATGCCATCTATATGGACTTCTGTTATGTTTTTGACACAGTACCCCACAACACTGTTCTCTCTAAATTGGAGAGATTCAGATTTAATGGATGGTGGATGAGGAACTGGCCAGATCGCCTCATCCAGAGAGTCATGGGTAAAGGCTCGATATCCAGCTGGAGATCAGTGATGATCAGGTGACCCTCATGGGTCCATTTTGGGACCAGTACTATTTCATCTTTTCATCAATGACACAGAGAGTGAGATCGGGTGTACCCTCAGCAAATTTTCAACTGATACCAAGCTGAGTGGTGCAGTGGACATGCCTGAGGGACATGATGTCATCCAGAGGGACCTGGACGAGCTCAAGAAGTGGGCCTGTGTGAACCTCCTGAGATTCAATGAGGCAAGTGCAAGGTCCCGCACATGGGACAGGGCAATTCCTGGTATTGATCCAGGCTGGGGGGATGAAAATTCAGAGTAGCCATCAGGAGAAGGACTTGAGGGTACTGGTGGATAAGAAATGGGGTACAACCCAGCAACGTGCACTCACAGTCTAGAAAGCCAACTGCATCATGGGCTGCACCAAAACCAGCATAACCAGCAGGTCAAGGGAGGTGATTCTGTACTCTGCTCTTGTGAGACCTCACCTGGACTACTGCCTCCAGCTCTGGGGTCCTCAGCAAAAGACAGACATGGACCTGTTGGAGCAGGTCCAGAGGAGTGCCACAGAGATGACCAGAGGGTTGGAGGACCTCTTCTGTGAGGACAGGCTGAGAGAGTTGGAGTTGTTCAGCCTGCAAAAGAGAAGGCTCCAGGGAGACTTTATTGTGCGCTTTCAATACCTAAAGTACTTAAGTCTTATAAGAAAAGTTGAAAACAGACTTCTTAGCAGGGCTTGTAGGAGTAGGAGAAGGGGTAATGGTTTTAAACTAAAAGAGGGTAAACTCACACTAGCTAGAAGGAAGAAAATTTTTTACAATGAGAATGGTAAAATTCTGGAAGAGGTTGCCCAGAGAGGTGGTAGATGCCCCATCCCTGGAAACACTCAAGGCCAGGCTGGATGGGGCTCTGAGCAAAGTTGAAGATGCCCCTGGTTATGCTGGACTAGATGATCTTAAAAGGTCCCTTCCAACCCAAACAATTCTATGATTCTATAAAATCAAACTACTCTAAGAAAACATAATATAAAAAACTATTAGTCCTCTATATGAGAGATTTAGTATATCACTCTGCTGGCTGATTTCCAACGATACTAAAAGCAGTATTCCTCTTTTCCTTGCATATTCAAAGTTCAAGAGTTGGCCACAGAAGAAATTTACATTCTAAAATAATAATAATGACACTATCTAAAAGTGATGTTTTAGCTATGTCATTTGTTAATCTTAGTTAAGAAACCAGTTGAGCAGTAAATAGCACATATTGGCCTCTATCTTAGTATTTAGCACCTTTAATAGTATTTTCTAATTTAATAGCACCCAAGTAATATGTATATTCAGGGGGGTAGTCTAAAACAACGTACAGGAGAAGGAAAAAAAAACCCTAAAAGTCATGCAAGGAAGAACTGTGAGGAAAACCAGAAAAACGTATTTACTTAAAAGTTTTTCTAAGCTTTTTGAAATTGCCTGTGGTGTTACATTAGAAGACAGTCCTACACAGAGTGTGGAAGGTGTTTCACTGTTTGGATACTTTTGATGAATTCTTTAGACCAGGAAAACAGGGAAACATACAGAAAACCATACCCACCAGATACTAGTAAAATAAGGAGGAAGCACATTTATTAATTCTCCTCAAGCTTCTGATACAATTCCACTGTGCAACAACTGAGCTCAGAATGATAAAATCTTAAAAAGAAACTCAAACCCACATACTTTTGTGACTTTTCCCTCTCTTCTTCCTGAAAATCTTCTGATGTAGCATCACAACAAGTTGTACACAACAGCAACAGAAACATACTTCTGATCCTGAACCTCACAGCAATTAAAGTGATCCCAGGGAGGTGGTTGAGTCACTGACCCTGGTTGCATTTAAAAGATGGTGCTCAGGGATAGCTGTTTAGTAGAGGACAGGTATGGTTGGACTCAATGATCTCAAAGGCCTTTTGCAGCCTAGTGATTCTGTGATACCACTGTGTGTATCAGTGACACCAAGCTGAGTGGTGCAGCAGACATGCCTGATGGATATGGTGCCATCCAGAGGGAATGGATAAGCTCAAGAAGTAGGCCTGTGTGAACCTCAGGAGGTACCATGAGGCCAGGCAGTATAACTCCCTTAATAGAGGATGAATTACAAGGATGATGGATTGAGAGCAGATTTTCAAGCAGTTGTGTCACACAGTATGAACCGCTGAACTGGATGACAGAAGACGTTGGTTCTTTTTCTCCTTTGTGTAATTCTGATTTTGTTTTCTAATATTTTTTTAACTATCCCAATACTGTAATAGTGCATTTTAAAAATCAAATGCAATTCAACCTTGAATACTAGTGACTATATAGGTTCCTTTAATCCATAACAACTAAACAACAGCAAGTGTAACGAGTCTAGAGAAAGATGGCTGAAATAAGGTGGCATGTCCAAGTCATGTGCAGTTTAATTTTGTAAACCTTTGTTAGATATCTAGTGTTCCTTTGAAGGGCTTGGGCTTTATGAGCAGCCATGCTCTTATACTTAATCAGATTCATATGGAGGTCAGCGTGAGGGTCCATTCACCTGAAGCAGAACTGGAAAGTATATTAAAAGTTAACTTTATAAGTAACATATGAAATAATTTCAGAGTTTAAGGAATCAACCTAACAATGTTGGTACCAGCGTTGCTGAAAACAGGGTGCATCCGTGAAGCGACTCGCGCTGTCTACAGTATTTCTACAAAGCAGATTTCTAAAGTTTGCAACTAAAAATAAATAAAAGGAGTAACATGCACCATGCCAACAACCTCAAACAAAGACAGTCAAAAGATACAAGATGGGACAAACCCCGTACCCCTGTATGTCTCTTACTGTTGCCTGTTTCTGAGAGGGAGATTACAGAGAAGTGAAACTCCAGCAGTTTTGTTTACATAAAGTGCCGACATCCCCGTAATGTAACACTGGGCTTTGTAAGATTTCAATATGAGTATTGAAATTACGGAGGCACTCCATAGTAATAAATTAGTTGGCAGTAATAAAAAGCAAAGAAGGGGAACTATGAGCAACAATGATAAACGTTTAACCCCTCTCCAACCCCCAGTTCCCCCAGTTATTTAGCAGACACAATACCCCTAGGGACCATTTAGTAAGTACTTATTTAAAAATTAAATTATGGAAACAAGCAGAAAACAAGTCTACATGCATAATTCTCACACACAGAAGTTTGCATATAACACTACAATCAGCTGTTTATATTAACAAAATAACCAGGCAGTTAGCTGTTGCCTCTTTTTAAAAAGAACCCCCCAACCTCTGTTAATTTTCTGGGTGAATTTCATATATATGAAAGGGGATTAAATAGCACTTACTAGTGCCAGACACAATACGAACAAGCCCCAGACAGCTTCAATGCACAGCTCTGTAAATGCATCTCATTTTTGACCTCCGACATTCTTGCTGAAAGTCTAGGTCACAGAACAGGACTTCAGAGCCCTTCCTTTGTGTGATTTAAGCTCATGGCTGTGACTCACATTTAAACAGAGAGCGCTGTCGATAATAGCCGGTAAAGGATCACATTTGGGGAAAATTTCTCCCCTCTGATCTTCACAGCATGAAAAATGCTTATTCTGTACATGTTCCAAGCACGGAACTCCCACTGAGGTTTCATTAGGAAAAAAAAAAAACTAAAAAAATAGACTACAGAATACACAGCAGAGATCTACACTGTGGATAAGAGATGCACAGCGTGAATTAGAGAAAAACTTTGCCCTTAAATTGAACTCAAGTTCTTCCCCCCATACTGCATCTGAAAGATCCATTTGTTGCTGCGTTTTTCAATCACACTGCAAGTGTGACAGAAATGCAAGCACGCTCCCTCTGATGGCTAGCAGGAAACATATATTTCCAATGAAACAAACTAAAATCATTTGGTTAAGATCACTTGGATGAAAAAACATCTGTTGTGTACTTCAGCCTGATGGTCTGTACTCTCAGTGGAAAGAGTAACCTTGAAGGTTCAATATGAGCAGCAGAAAAGCCACTCAAAAAAAGTGTTTTCAGAGTGCTGATGCATTATTATATTTTCAGTACTTAATACAGGGGGGTGGTGTGTGGGGGCAGGGGGGTGGGACGCGGCGGGTGTGTCTGATGGAAGAACTACTGAAAGCCTTTCCATTAGAGGGACAGTAGAAACAGAAAACTACATCTTCTACTATAAAATTCCTCTAATGTAAGTCTTGTTGTGCTTTAAATACACCCACAGGGCTTTTATTTCCCATCAAGGGAATATAATAGCTCTCCCGCTTCAGAGCGCCATTTGCTGAGCAACTTTACTGAGCATTTATGGAACTTTTTCTGAGTTGCACCCAGATAAATCAACTCCTATGGGTTTTTGTAACTCTGCAGAACTGTCTCTTTATTCTCCTGACTTTTCGGGGGGGGGGCGGGGGGGGGAGAAGAAGGGGGAGGGAAAGGAAAAAAAATTGATCTAATGGAGAAAAAATGCATTGATGTACACAAGATTTCAATAGCAACAAATTTAGCCCTACAAAAGCTGCACAAACAATGTCCTTTTTCATCCTATTGATTTTTTTTTCTTTTTTTTTTTTCCTCCAGCACAGCATTCATGACCAGAGCAATCCTAGTGCAGACAGTTTCAGGCGACCGCTTTCATTGTAAGCAGTCTCAGTAATTAAAGAGCTCTCAGTGGTTAACAGACCCTGCTGTGTCAGTTCTACACTAGCATTCACCATCACTAAGGACAAGGGAAACACAGAGGGAAATTTTAACCTAAAAACAATGGGAATAACCTGACAAACTGTTCATATGTTTGCATTAAGACATAGTTGGGGAAACTCTGGACTTGTCCCAGGGACAGAGCACTGAACCTGAACACTGATTTGGGTGTACAAGGTCCTGACGTATAGAGTAATAGCTTCATAATACTACCACAGAGAACAAACCTTTACAGGCTAATAGTAATCACAGCTTAAGGCAATCTTTCAAGAGCTGTGGGAAATTATTTATAATATATATATGTATAATATCATTTACGCATACGCACACAAAGCAAAATATATGTGAGTGTCTCTGGCACAAGGTCACCCTCCATTCAGGAACTCGGGTTTGGAGTGTTAAGTTTTACACGGAAAAACTGGGTGGGTGGGGAGGGATTAACACTAGAAGGAAGGGAAGGTAAGTAAACATTTCCTACAAAACATTTTGGGTTTTCACAGGATTTTAAAACAGGGCACTCTGACTATCAACACCTTCTCAGTTTTTATTTTTAAACTAATTTTCATCCTAAGATAACATTTCTACCTTTGATAATGCGTTCCTACAGAACAGTCCAGATGTCTCATTACTATTATTTGCATCACATGGTGGAGAAGATATTCTTTTATTTCTAGAAAAATGTGGTTATACCACCCACGCTTTAATGTGGAAAAAGCCTGAAAATAGAATAAAGGACAAAACTGGAGTATATAACACCTTCAGCCACACACACCATCACTACCACTGACACACAAGAACTCTGACTAATGAAAGCACAGCAATCAACTGCAACTTTTGCCTGCATAATAACAAGATTATTAATCAAGAAGCAGAATGTAATCTTTGAGAATATACGAACTCAAATAACTAGTTTGGTGGAAGGTGCTTGCAACTAAGGTGTCTGAGTGTCTGTGCTTATTTCTTCTTAGAAAGCAGCAGATGCCCCAGCAATGGGGAAAATGCACTGAACCTCTCAGAATCTCCTGACAAGACCAATTAAAGCAGATCTTCAGATCTGTAATTGAGCAAGTTTACTAAAAAGAAATGTGACAACACCACCTCCAAAATTAGCACCTCTGACACCACAGCCAGAGGAGAATAACTGCTCTAACCAATCTGTCCTTTAGGTTGGCTTGGTCCATCTGCAATCAGAGTTTTCTCTGAAGTCCCCTACCAGCCACAGAGGAGGAGCGGGAGTTCATTCAGGAGCAAAACATCAGGGAGAAGATAAAAAACCTGGCCTCAGGGAACAAGTGAAAGTCAGATCCCTGTTTCTACCAAAGTAGGAGCTGGAAATAAGCAAAAAAAAAAAAAAGAAAATCCAAAACACGCTGGCTGGAAAGAAGAGATGGGAAGGAAAGAAAAGGAAAAAACATTAAACACTGAGAAAAAGTCTTTAGCAGGGTAGTATGAAATTCTGGGAGAAAAAAATCCAGGGATGGGAGAGAGACAGTATAAACAACAGTAAGTGTGTCCGAAACAATTTGTGCTCTCACTAATTGTAATTCTAAAGTGGTAGAAAGACCCTCTTTTGGAGTGAAAACAGTCTTCGTTGTCACATGTTCCATTATGGAAAGGATTTCTGTGGTTTCCTCTCAGCAATGTAAACCCAAGCCTTGAAAAGTCTCCTGTATTTTATTGTTCAAAGCCCTCTTACGGCCACTACCAGGCACTGCAGTGCTAATCACATTTAAGAATTAACAGACATACTGGCAGAAAGAGCTGTAAAGGGTTTTGCTCCAAAATTATTCAGCATATTAAAAAGCTGAAAGTTAAATAAAGCAAAGAATAGTAGCTTTAATACATAACCGAAATTAGAGGTGAGATACCTTTGCTTTAATATTGGCAAGTTTCCACTAGAATTACTCATAATGTGTTGCGGAATCTATACACACGTGGTATTTATATCAACCCCCCACTTCTTACCTCAAAGTACAGGTTTATATCTGAAGGAAGATTTGGACTCTAAGCCAGTGTTAATAGTGCTGAGCTAAATTTGTATCACTTGAATTTTTCTATGACCTTTATTTATTTCAAATCAAGAAAAGTTGGTAGCTAGTCTCTTAAGCTTACCAAAAAGAAAAGTAAACCTATATCTCATTGTCTTTTATTTCAAGTGGATGCAAAGGCCATGGGTACTCAAGACCGTGCTGTGTCTTTTTTTATCTGTTTTGCTTGAACAGGCAGTGACTTCATTTTTATGACTGATCTCATCAGCACAGACTTACTTGTATCTACAGTACAAAAGGTGCTCCATAAAAGCAATTCCATATTGCACCAGGAAAGACTTTTTAAGCTACTAATCCATACACAAATGTAGGACCACATACATTGAACTAGCTCATCTTTTTCTAAGTCACCTGTAGAAACAGCTAGTGTATATGTTCAAAAAGACACCAGATATGCTTACTGGCACGATATACTGATTAGAGTCAGACTTTGCTAATGACCAGATCACTGCATTTGTGGCCCAGTGTCTCCATCAGGCCACCTTAAAGAGGAACTGCGTTCTACACATTTTAAAAGACCCTTTTGAAACGTGCAGTATGTCCATTTGCCAGTTGGCATGTTTTCAAGGCAATCCTGGTTGAGCCATAACATACAACAAGATAGGAAGACACACAAAAGAGTTTAATAAAAATAAATCTACCATGAGAGCAAAGACTACATCATGTTCTAGAGTATTTCAATGAGCACCCACTTAAAAAAACATCTCTCATTTTGGGGTCAAGACAGTGAAGGAGTCAGGCAGAAGACCGTACGTTCATTGCAGCACTATTTGCTGTAGCATGCAATAGTAAATAATCACTTCTAAATTACTTGGGGCGGGAGGAAATTTTGAAACGGTGAGAGATTCAAAGATCCAAGTATGAACTTTGGCCACAATTAAACAGGGAATAGTAATGAGTCTTGTAGAATCTACCATAAATGCACAGTCTTCGCTTCTTTTTCCTCTACAGGTTTCCCAAACTACAGCTATCGAACCACACAGGTTTCCAACAAAGCAGAGTGCTTTCACGATCCTGAGTCCTTAACTACTATGGTGATACTACAGAAGAAACTAAATAGAGAATGCTCGTTAAAATTACAGATACATTTTACACTTTCCTAGATTCCCCCTGCAGTCTTTATTTAATTGATTCTCAACCCTACAGCATGGAAGAACTTTCTTGGGAGAGAATTCCTGATCACAGAGGAATGCGTCTCTCTTGCTGTAGTGAGTAAGAGGAAGGTCTCCCAGTCCCAGGAGAGCACTTGAGCCAGGGAAAGGACAGGAATGACAGCTTCCTCAAGCATGTCCTCAAGAGCTGAAGGTAGTATCGTAAGTATATACCCATATTATAGCTACCAGTACATGCTAAGACTCCCAGTTACAAAGGACTTGAAAGTTGTGCAGAGATGTCTCATATAGCAAAAATCTCTGCACAAGATGCTCAACTACAGACCTTCTTGTGTTTCTTTTCAACCACCTTCTAATGCCCATTTTAAAACACACCATCTGCAAAAGTGATATAATATAGAAAAGCTGAATAGATTTCATGCTTCTTTTTCCTTTTTTTTGATACTTAATGGTTTCAACATTTGTTTTTTGGAAAATGGGTCTTTAGTGCATGCAGTATTTTATGCCTGTAAAGAATAGTCGTTTGAAGTGGAGAACACTGAAAAATCCCAAACCACTCCCCCTCTGGCCTGCTTGATCTAGGACCCATTTCCCTGCATTTCAATCATATTAAATTCCACCACTGGCAGTTTACAATGGCAATTAACTCAAGATAAGTCCCATTAGATAGAGCAGACACTGGGTTCTCTGGACTGTTTGGCTCTTGTTGAAATGTACTTATAAATTACTGCAAGATAACTACTGTTAAAAACAGGGTGCAGTGTCATCATTTGGAAAAAAAAGTTTTCTAGTATGTCCTTTTCAATTCAGTCATACCCTGTAATTCCAACTCATATGCCTTTAGATTTATTCTGCAACGCACCGAACAAACATTACTCAAGTAGCTCTACTAGAACCCATCAGCAAAGACTGGATTTTTTCCATACGGAATAAATATTGGTATAATTTTCCATATGGCTTTGCTTACTTTAAGTTCTAAATATGAAAACACTGCAAACAGAAACAGGCATAGAAGAGTTATCAAATCCTTTTAGAGCCAAAGCCCTGGACATAAACGCAACACCGTAAGGCAAACCGGTTGGACTCAAAATTAAATTCCAGGATTCCAAGTACCATAGGAAGCAGCTGCTAAACTCAAAACATCACTGCATTTCCTCCCCCAAACTTGGGGCTGTGTTTGGGGTCTTTTTAAGTGTTCAGAGAAAATGAATTCACCATTTTGACAGCCCTAATATGTAAAGCCTTGACAAAAGAGCAACAGTAAGTACTAGAAGGCTACTTCCAGCTCCCATCCGAACAAGAGCAACCATATTCCTGAAACCCAGCCAAGTAGCTGTATTTTAAAAAGGTTCTGCTTCATTCCTAATTTGGAAACACGGGAGACTGCTTTGTAACATATTACTTGCATTATCCTGGTAATCTGGAAACCAGATCTTATCTAGAAACTTAGCCTGCAATTTGGCAGCCCAGACTGCATCATCACACATGAGGGTTTTTTATTAACAGACCTTTGCTTCACGGGAGTAAGGTTCCAGTAAAATATTTCAAGCAAGATGAAAATTAGATGTCACATTAAAGTAGGGGAAAGAAAGACTTCTGGCTTCAAACTGCTCGCTGTCTGGCTGTTGGTGCTTCACACAGCACGTCACAGTTTACAGACTGATCAGACCACTACCTGCAGCTCAGGACAAATGCATCTGGCAGACTGCAATCAGTACGGACTCAATTCTGACAGATACTCAGTAACTGCAGTGGCAAGTAAGATGCCTCCAATTTCAACCATACTCCTCAGTTTTTACAATGCTGTTTTTCACTTCAGTAAGAGTATCCCCTGTTTGCACAGGCACATCTTCAGAGTTGTTTTCTGCCACGCTTGAGAAAGCCATTGAGAGAGGGAGAAACAGCTCCTTCTGCTGTAAAGTTCTGTTTCACTTTCATCACTCCTCTGCTGTTAGAAAACAGATGAAGGATGGACAGAGGGGCCAGATGTCTCTCAGCAGTCAGCTTAGTAGACACCATATCAAAATAATTACTGAAAGAACATGTAAATTAACTTACCAGTAGAGAACACTAGAACTGTGTTGTCCCAAAGCCCGTATCTTTTCAGAGCATCAGTAACGTTTCCTACAGCTTCATCCATAAGAGTCACCATCCCCGCATAGTGGCGCCTCTTTACATCTTTAATGTAAGCATATGGTTTCGTGTATTCCTCAGAGACCTCAAGAGGTTCATGGACAGCCTGAAAAGCGAGGTAGAGAAAGAGGGGCTGGGGTAGAAGGGATAGAATGAAAATTAGTTTAACACAGAGTGCTAAATGCAAAAGTCATGGCAGCAAAGGCAGCCCTGACTCATCAACAGCTGAAGGCATCATGTTTATATTTATTCTATACTTCTCTTTTCTAATCCCTAAACATAATCTAATAAAACTTTGATAAAGAACTTTTTCAAAGCTGTGGAAAATCATCAGGTATACCTCCTCTTCATAACACAGTTGTCAACAGTTTCCTTCTATGGAACTTCTCCTTTTAAACTTCCCATCCTCTTTTCAGAAGAGCAAACTACACGCTAAATCATTTCTATGAATTCATTATTTGCATTACTAAAAACAAATGGAGAAGGATGGCAGGTCAGGGCTGTACGCCCAAAGCTGATTCTGACAGCAGACAAGGCATGTTTTACCAGTGCTACTTCTCACGTTCAGCTCTATGGATGCTGATGAACAGCCACAAATTAGACCTCAAGTGCAGGTGCCTCCATTAATATTTCATTCATATTTTCTTAAACATTCTGTAGTGCTAAAGTTATCAAACAGCCACTGACTGTACCTTCTCAGTTTTATGATTGGCTATAAGATCTATAGCTCTTTCTGTGAATAAATTAGTAGAGTACATGTTTTTAAATCCAGTTGCAACTTCTTCTCCGTCTCGCAAGTCCAGAGCACAGCGTGTGGTGTTTTTTGCTCGTATGAGGACACAACGGTCATGAGAATAATAATCCTCACTCCCCAGAAGGTAGCCTATAATAAGAAAAGAGGACAAGTAAGTGGGCCAATATAACATCATAAAGAGATACTCCAGGGGGGAAGGGGGGAGGAGAAGGTGAAAAAAAAAAAAAAAGTCAAAATTTTAGTGCTTTTGAGTTGAAACACTCACCCAATGTTTGACCATCTGTGTATTTGACATCCCTTGACAAGTCTAATAGCTCAACACTTAATACTTTCTAGACTTTTTATTGCTACTGCAAGTAGTAATTTCAAAACATGAAACATTGTGAATGCAGTTCAATGACTTTATGTTTATAACTCAGTATCAAACACATTAAACTGATGTACCTATAGCAAAGTCAGTAACCTACCATGTCCTACTCTGATTCTGAGCTGGTATCATTTTGTATATTTGCCTTTTCCCCTACGACTTCTCTCTCTACTAGAAAGTTTGGTGTTCAGGGTTTTTTAAATTTATTCAAAACATCCAAATATGAAGCATTTTTTTGTCAGCTGTGAAGTGACTTCTGATTCACTGCTGACACCAACTGGTGAAAAAAAGGTAGTATTACTGGAAGATACCTAAAAGAAGCTATGCAAAAATACTAGAGGTACAGATTTCCTCCTGTCAAGAGCTATCCTGTTAAGCATTGAGTGTCTTTGGGTTTTTATCAAAAAGAAACAAATGTCTTCAACATTTTTTAAATCTCACTAATTATTAATTTGGAAATTAATTTCAGATTTATTCCCTAATATCCTGAAAAAAGAGACAAACCCGCAAAAATATATTCTTAAGTTTTGCAAAAGCAGACTAAAATTTGGTACAAAAGCCAGAAGGGTGGAACCTCACTTGAGTTTTTATTCAGCAGCTTCATGTACAGTTACTTGTGCAAAAAAGTATGTACCGAAAGAATGAGGTTCTGTTTTAAATACAATATATATTTCTAATTTTTTTTTTTTTTGAGGAAAAAAATGGCTTTTTCTCCAAAGCATAAGGAGAGGTTTTGTGGGCAAACTGCCTATATCAACATGCTCAGAGCTGCAAGTTGCATTTTTCCATTCTGAGTGCCCAATGGGGGAGATGCTGCATCAAGTTCACCCAAGAACCAAATGGCCCTCAGTTGCAATCGACACCTGCTGGAATGATATGAGCATTATGGGATATAAAACTGCTACATTCTCTGAAAATGATGCCATGCTGGGTACCTAACAACCATGCCCATAGCCAGCCAGCAGTAAGGAAGGCCCCTGCACAAAAAGCCTGCTTGGTCCCAGTGTGAGATTTCATGAGGAGCAGCCGCGTGTCTACATCCATGCCGTCACACAGCTCCCAAGCAGTACTATCAACAGGTTGCAAAGTTATTCTGAACATGGCAAACTGCTTTGACATTCTCCATTCAGTGAAGGTGTCTTAAAAAGAACAAAGTGGAGACAGACAACCCTGCGTTCCATATCACGTGGGGAATGAGATGCACCCTGCAGACAGCCCGATTCACCCAACGTCTGTGGCACTTGTGCAAAACTAAAAAACATCCAGTCAATGTTGGGACATATTGAGGAAGAATAAACAATGCATAGCTACAAGTTGCTTTGAAACACATGCACGCTTGGACAATCTAATTCTGGCATTACTAATTTATTCTAAGGGTTTGACCCCCTAACGTGTGCCTTTCTGCCACAGGCCACTTGGATGCTTATTTATAGAGGCTCCCCCACCACCTTCTTTGCCGAGGCTCTGGAAAAACAACGCTACTACACAAAGCATGAATATAGTGTGGTATGACAGCTGTTTCTCTCTTTAAAAAATCTCAGCTTTTACAAGTGCAGCATTATTTGCAGAGCCACTGATGTCTACTGTCTGATCTAACACAAAATGTTCGTATTGAATACACTTACAAAAACAAACCAATCACTACACCTTAAATCTTCTAACCATTATGGCACCAAATTAAATGCAGGTCATAAGAGACAAATACTTTCTTTGTAGCCACTCCATAATTATGGTACTCTCTTCAACAAGTTGTAAGGCTTCTTATTTTAAGCAGTAATACTCTGGAAACATATATGCCCAGGTATTGATTTACTTATTTATACACTAATAGTAAACCTGCCATTCTTAGAAGAATCAGGCAGTCTGTCGTCATGTTTAACACTGCATCTATTGTATGAGTTAAATCTAAGCATTACCAAAGTAAGTATCAAATCCTCTGCGGGTTGGAAGGCATTCTTTTCTGTACATTCCTAAGTGCCACTTCCCCACCATGTGGGTGACATATCCCGCCTCTTGAAGGAGCTCTGGGAGGAGTTTCTCATCCAGTGGCACACAGCTGGGCTGGCATGGCCAAATTATCTGGTGTTGTAAACCTGTGTGGATCTACCAGAGGAAAAAAGGATGTAAGGGTCATTACAATACAGAAACACGGTCCCATAGGCTACACAATAAGCAGGTGCAAAAAGGAAACAAAGGCACACCAGAGGCTAACATGGGTTCTAGAGCCTCCTGCCATCACCTCAGTAGCACCAAGGAAGATTAGGAAGCTGCTAAGGGAGGGCAGGGGGAAGAATGGTGTGGAGGAAGACAAAGAAATAGCACCACAGGGGTTTACAGGATCTTCCCAGGCATAAATTGAGCACAATAAAAACAAGAAGCAAACAAACAAACCCCCCCCCCAAACTCAAAGTCGCTTGTATTTTCATTTAAAAATCTAACAGGTAAAAATTACCATTACGGTCTCTTTGAAGGCTAGGGACTACACCTCAACACATAGTGAAAGATTTTAAATGGGATGGAGATGGGCAAAAAAGCACATAGCAGGTGCTGCTGCTGAGCTTTTGCCTGTGTCTGACAACAGCCACTGGAGGAAAGGGTCATAAAGGCTGAGAGAGCACTTCTTGCATTGGTCTTCTAAGTGTGCATTACACAAACACATTTATGTATTCATTTACATACCTAAATTGAGTGTGAGCACTTCTACAAATAAAAGAAAAAGCTTACTCTCTAAGAGTTGAACATCTTTCCAGTCTTAAGAAGTGGTCAATTTTGTAGCTCTTTACATAAAGCTCTACCAATAACGATATTCTGAGCACTACACTTTGCTCGATGCAAGAAACCTTTTCAGTTACTGAGTACGATAAGCTGACCTGTAAACTCCCCTACCTCCTCCTGAGAAAAAACCCACACCGCCTGAAATACCAGCCACCAAACAGACATATAGAAGTATAAATATCCTGTTTGTTACTAAATGCTTCTAGGAATTTGCACAAAACGCCCAAGACCCTTTAGAGCACAAAACACCAGATTGTGTAACTCCAGTAAGTATTCCAAGGTAGCAAGTTGCATGATTAATTGTTAGTGCATCATTTTAGCAGCACTATGACCTCACTTTCAAACCAAATAAGCCCTCATCTTAGGCAAGCAGGTAAGTAGACTCCCACAAAGGGGCCTACCTACTAGCCACTAAATTTGTTTGCAACAGGAGCTGGAAATTTTAATTTTTTTAAAAATTAAAATAGTGAAAGACAAAAGCTAGCAAAGCACTGTAATTAAATATGAAGATGATTCAATTATCAAGTCAGGTGCATATGATAAATTTAAATCAGGACTGAACTATGAGCATAGCTCAAAACTACGAGTATAGTTTAAAGATCAAATGAAGCACTGTCCAACTAACCCTGAGCCATTTCTAGACAAGCACTTTCAGAGTATGAGCTGTGTTCCAGAAACAGTCAAAATGAAAAAAAAATGTTTGGGCTTTTAACACAACACAATTTAAAGAGCTGGTTAATTTAAAAAAAAAAATAAATATTTGAGTACATTTTCCTATTCTTGATTATTAATTTTTGGAGTGTGTAGGAACAGAATAAATGTTGCTTGGAAAGAGTAAGATTCACCTAGAACAACATTCCTGAGACAAAAGAGGCAGCGTCCTCTAATGCAGGATGCCATTTATGTTCATTTTGAAGAGTTTCTTTGACAAACTGCTGTGGTTAACATGCATGCGTAGGACTTTTTGAAAGAGGGGAAACTTCTCAAGTACACTTAATCCTATGTGAGCTTCTCCTTTCTGCCTGTGCTGTGTCCTTCTCCCTATTTTTTTGCCAAAGCTGCCACAAAAAGAAGGGAGAGCATAGCAGCAGCATAACACCCAGTTGCTGCCCAGTGGGAAAAATTACGACTACGAAGCAGCCAGACAGCTTCCCTAGGGATCAGTCTGCGCTCGCCATGAAGGGGAGCATGAATGCCACCTACACCTGTGTTACCACATGAACGTTAGGATGCTCTGGGAAAGAAGGTGCATGAACAGAGCACGTAGTGCTTATCCACCCCTGGGTGCCCCTCGCCTGCGCGCCTGTCCAGCTGAGGAGCAGGTAGCAGGCGATGGCTATGACAGGGTAACTTTTCAGGACGTGCTGCCGTGCCTGTTAGCACAGCTGCAGCATCGCGGGCATCTCTGCTTTACACAAGAGGAACAACTTGCACTAAACCCCCGCTTAGCTAATTGTGGAGCCAGCAAGCCAGAAGTATGCGAATTAAGTTTCTCTGTATGCAAACGCAACAGGTTTTTGTACAGCAGCATCCTCACAAGAAGGCCAGACTGCACAGAGTTGCTAGGAACAGGGAAGCAGCGAAGCAGCGCCGCACCGGCTCCCCGCTGGGACGCAGTGGAGGACGGCGGAAAGGGGCCGGGATCCCGCCGCCGCCGGAGCGGGGCCCGGGGGTTCCCCTGCGGGCAGCGCCGCGCCGGTGCAACAACTCCGGGCCCGAGCTCCCCCGGGCGCCCCGCTGGACCCCCGCCCTACCTGGTAGCGGCCGCTGAGGAGTTGGCTGCGGGACGGGGTGCAGAGCGGCTGGGTGTAGTACCGCTCCAGCCGCACGCCGCCCGCCCCCAGCGCGTCCAGCCGCGGCGTGCGGATGGCCGAGCCGTGCCAGCCCACATCGCCCCAGCCCAGGTCGTCGGCCAGTACCAGCACCAGGTGCGGGGCGGGCGGCCGCGCCGCCGCCAGCCTCAGCAGGCAGAGCAGCAGGCAGAGCGGCCGCGGCAGGCGAACCCGCCGCGCCATACCCGCGACCAGGAACTGGGCCGCGGGCACCGCCCCGGGGACGGGCCATGGCGGAGGCAGTGCCCGGCTCCTCCCGCCGGGCGGGCCGGGGCGGGAGGGGGCGGTAGCGGGGAGCGCGGCCGGGCTCGGGCTTGTTCAAGGGCCTCGCCTGGCGGGAGACGTGCTCTCCCGCACCTCTGTGGTGTACCTGGGTCCGAGCTGTGCAGCGATGAGACTGGTGAGGCCCCGGCGTACCCGTGGGGGGCGAAAGCTGTGTCGGGTTCGCTTGTGAAAGGGGTGAAAAAGACCGTAAAGTTAGCCGAGAATCCAACTCGGCGATGCTGGAGTTCACCCTCCCGTGATTCCTACAGGAAAGATCCATTTTAAGGCAGGGAGCCTTTCCTAGGGGAACCGGGGAACTATTTGCAAACTAGTTAGCTGTGTTTCCATGAAGTCAGTACAACACTTTGAATGGAGGCACGGTGTATTCTGGTACGAGTAACCGGACTGATATTGCTGTTGTCACACACGACACCGTGGCAGCTCATCCAGCTCTAATGCTGCCAGCCAAGTCACGTTCGGCGTGTAAGCGAGACAGCTGCAAAGCAGCCACGGCCTCGCTGCTGCCAGCCTGTGCTGCAGCCCGGGAAAGGCAAATTGCCTGGGCGGCAGCTGAGCCGTGCCTGAGAGAAAACTGCATGGCATACCATCATCAGCTGCTGTGCCCACCCCCTCCCCTTCCCGCCTCTTCTGCAAAATCATGAGCGACCCGGTGCTTTTTGTCTCTTCCTTTTGTTCATACAAAGGAGGAGAAGTCTCCATCTAGGTCTGGCTGTAAGATGGTGCTTCTGACTGTTACTGAGCAGGAAGGAAGTGAAGCAACCCCGCCGCAGAAGTAACAGCTATGGCAACAGGGCTGTTTCTCCACACCATGTAATCTTCTCAAGCAATATTGTAAATGACCACTACCTTAGTTATAATCTTGATGAACTTCTGTCCTGTGGAAAGACAGAAGTAGCTGGCAACTCTGAGCTGCTCTGTTCACCCATGGAATACGTATGGATTTCAATGTCCAGTTAAAGATTGAATAATCATGTGCTTCATGCTTCGCTGGAATGGTACACACTGCACTTCCAAGCCTATACAGCCACTTGGTAGCAGGTCAAAGAACAGGCAACATTAAAAAAATCTCATGTAAGAAAGGCAAAATACTGAGTATGCCAGACTGCTTTCTACTCTATTTATGCCTGGCAAACCTCTGTAGAAAGTTCCTGCTCCTATGAATGGAGTCTGGCGGGTAAGTCTATGAATTTACCTGATTTCTTTTTCTTTTTAAAAATAAATTCCAAAGCATTCCCTGCTGATTTTAAGACAACGGCAATGATGTGATGCCACATCTTTTTCTGCAAAGAGAATTCATGTGTCCACAGTGGGTATTGGAACAGCAAGCAACAACATTATCCGAAAGTCAGTTTTTCCTTAAGTAAATTCCAGGCCTGCTGACAAGCTGCTTTGTGACTATGAGTTATATTTTCTTTGTTGAGATGTGATTCATACTGTTCAAAAGGCTGGAAAGTTCTGGTTTACCTTGGTTTTAGTTCAGATCCCATCACTACTCACAGTTGTCTCACTGCATTGTATATTTGATTAACTTCTTCCACATCCTTATTATAGGTAAAGTTCCATTAAAATGTTTCCATTCCCATGGAAATTATTCTTGTTCATTCGAAATAATGGCTTTGAAAATCTACACAGGGCTGGTGAAATGGGAAATGTCAGATACAAATTTTGGGGGGAAAAGAATCGTAATAGCTATCCACCTGGCATGTTTCCAAAGTGATCACGGTGTTCAAGTACTCACGTTCCCTTGTAGAGGAGTGTCAAGTGTTATTTGCTGGTTACCTTTCTCCACCAGAACTGGATAACCTGGTTGCCTGAGCTGCCAGACTTAGTACATTAAGTTGTACAACCTAAAACATACACTACTGCATAGCTGCAGTTTGGATCTTGCTGCCTGCCATATTTTCTTAGCTGTAGGCTTTGTTGGGGCTTTTTAGTTGCTTCTTGAAAGATCTGGAATCCAAATAAAAAAATACTATTTACATCAGAGAGTACTGTCTTGAATCAAATTAATAAATCCTGGAAATGGTCTATGTTTCAGTTTACCTTTTCTGAATTTGGGGTTGTATAATGTGGATACTGTTTTGAGGTCAATGAGCAATGAAGTCATTAGAGTGTCACACAAGATTATGGTATCGATGCCAGTGTATCATTCTACACCAAGTACGAACATGGCACATCTTGCCATAGTATGTGGGAACTTGGAAGAAAAATTAAAATGGTAGTAGTAGTAACTACTCTACCAAAAATCTGGAAAAAGAATAAAGGGAAATGATCAAAAAGAATGCCTGAGAAACTGCCTTGTGACAGAAAAATCCCTTTGATCTCTCCACACACAAAAATTTAAGTATTTCAGAAGATTTCCTAGATGACTGCTATCTTTTTGCCTCATTACAGAGATGTCTTCTCTGTTAGCTAATGGGATTGCAGAAGAATTGGAAGATGTCCTTGCCAGGCTTTCAACCCTGGTATTTCTTCTTTTTTGGCTAGAAGCCTTCTTAAAACATGCATGTACTAAAACTAAACATAAGCCCCTATTGGCTTCCTCTTGCTGTATTCTGACACCACAAGTTTATGCAACACCATATCACAATATATGATGAAAAGCAGCAGTGACAAGAAACCAAGAAAGCTGCTGAACACTTTCCTCCCTTGCCCCCTCCTTCCTTTTCTTCAGGTTTAGCGTTTTCATTTTATAACTGAGAAAGATTAACTTAAATATGTGCACCTCTCAGTGGGCATCATTTGCAAAACTTCTCACAGTTTAGCTTATCCATGCTGTGCGAAGTGCTGGAATGGTCAGGTATCCTAATAAATACGCAGTAAGATGACTCGGGTATCCAAACAGTAAAAAAGAAGCCTCATCAACTAGGAACCCCTGTTAGACATGCGGCTGTCATAGCTACAGTGTTTCCAATAACCCAGCCATGCTTGTTTAAAAATACCTCAGTTGACTCTGTTCCTGAATACATTGTTAAACAGCTGTTCTGAAGAGGGGACGGAGTGCAACAAGGTCTCAGATATTCCCTTTGTCTTACATATGGTCAGTGATGAGCAGGAAGTTGTTTTGGTCTCACAGGGTGGCTGTAGGAAAGAATCTTTGCATTGCCTTACCTCAGAAGGAGAAAGCTATGGTTTTTGTCTTGCTTCCCTAAATCTAGAAACTAAATGAAAATTAACTGGCCAAGCCTTGACCTTGGTGAGACTTGGGTGGCAAAAGATGTCGATGCAAAGCCCACAAGGAAATCAATGCTTGGGCCTCTGTAATACTACACTGTAGTCAAAAATACAATTGCTTGTATCAGAAACAGTGTGGCCAGTAGCTGTAGGGAGGTGCTTGTGCTCCTGTACTCAGCATTGGTGAGGCCACAACTCAAGTACTGTGTCCAGTTCTGGGCTCCTCACCATAAGAAGGACATTGAGGTCCTTGAGCAGGTCTGGAGAAAGGCAACCAGGTTGGGGAAGGGCCTGGAGGGCAAATCCTATGAGGCTGCCCAGGGAGGCGGTTGAGTCACCATCCCTGAATGTGTTTAAAAAAAGGGTAGATCAGCTACTCGGGGATATAGTTTAGCATAGGACAAGAACGGCTGGACTTGGTGAACTTAAAGGTCTTTTCCAACCTTGTGATTCTGTAAAACAGACAGGCAGCTAGTTGTAGCTGGGAGGTTACAGCTGGAAAGGCAGTTCAAGCCTGTGGAGGGTGCAGTTCCTGAGCTTATTTGACTGAAGGAATTACATCTGTGATGCGTTACCTTTCTCTCAGACTGCAGAATGCTCTGCACAGTCAGAGCTGTCTGGCTGATGTGTTAATGAACAGAACTTCCTTCTTCCAAGCTGGAAGAGGAGTTACAAGCCTGATTCTAATTTCTGGATTGGGATGTGAAAGGTACTGCTGAAACAGAATTTTGGCACAGTGAAGCTGTTTAGGAAAGTATTTTTGAGTCTGTCTCAGGATAACTGTCACTGTACACTCAGGGACACGATTCATAGTGAATTTGCATGTTTTTGGGAAATACTGAAATTCAAAACTAAGTTCCTAAACATAAACAAATAAATAAATAAATAAACTTATGATGTTACCTTTAGAAAGGTTCAGCTAAGTAGAAGTAAATCACTTACGGAAGCATTGCCGAGAACAATGATGGATTTCTCACTCAAGATAAAACTACAGGCAAACCTGCCAATGCTTGTATATTTTATTTGGACATGCTTCACAAAAGTTATTCAGAACAGCACTGTGCAATGTCAGTTTATTTTTGCAAGAGTTCATTACTTAAATTTTGTTTCTCCAGGTATATTCTGTTTATATGTTTGCTTCTTTGCTGAAGGTGTAGAGGCACCAGCTCCTTTGGAGAAAGTAAATTTTGCACATCTTTCATGATCATATGTACTTCAAAAAGGTTCATCTGTAGCCTAAAGGGAAGCGTTACTCTTTGTAAGTTGGAAATCGTGACATTGTTTTTATTTAAAATAATTTTTGTGCATATTGTAGAATTCAGAAGAGTGTTTCAATATTTCAGTGTGTTCCCATCATTTGCATTATCCCCATCTTGCTTATTTGGTTATTGAATATTTAACACAGCTCCTTTGCAGTGGATTCAATTACATTTTTTTCACTTAATTTTTCTGTGTGAAAATATATGGCTGCTGTTCAATGTATAATCAAAAGGAAGCGGAATAACTGAAGTTCTCTGGTGGCAGTCTAGCTCTTCAGATTTAGAACAGTAAATCCATTTTAAGTTTTGTTCAAAACTGAGCAATAACATCTTGTCTGTTGTAGACTACTACATGTAATCTACCAGAAGATTCATATAAAATAAAATCATCTTCCTATAACTGTTTAGAAGAACCAGATCTTGATCTTCTGTAAGAATTTCCACCAGGGTGACACACTGATAAAAAATGTTAACAGCTCAGTTTGCCTTTAATATCCCCTTTATTATCTTCGATCATTGCTGGAGTATGTTTCAATCCCTTAGGAAGTGCTTCCATGCAGAACCTGTGCTATTATTTTAATGATAAGTTTGCAATGTCATGTTGTAAGGAGCGAGGATAAGCAACTTTACCCCGAGGACAGACAAAGGAGGAACTGTGAGTGTCAAAGAGGAGGAATTTTCTGTTGTCCAGTACCAAAAGCAACTTTCTCCTCTGAATATATCCAGACCTGCCAGCCAACATGAGTGCAAGCTGAGTCAAGGATCTACTCATTTCTACTCACAAGTGCTAATGAGAAGGGGAAATGCATACTTTTTCATGACCTGCACTCAGATCTCTAATGCTAATAGCACACGGAAGCCAGAGGGTAAGACTATAGAATTTCTCACTGATGTATGGCAACAAGGATCTTGTGTTTAGTAATTAGCCCATCTGAGTAGTTTGTTTCTCTTAATTTCATGCATATCAACAGCAGCGGTTCCTACTGCAAAATTCGTGGTATCCTCACATGTATTTATATTTTGGGACTTTGACCCTTTCTCTGAAGGCGCATTCTCGTTGGTTCGGTCAGCACCAGTGGCTCCTGTATAATGGTTGCTGGATAGTTTTTTCCCAGAAGTTCAACTTCCAATTTCTGTCCAACTTTGCTGAGTTCTGTTGGAACATATGCAAAAGCCAAACTCTGCTGAGCACTGTAGCTGAAACATCCAGATGTGGTGTTGCCAATAACCTGAAAAAAACCCCCACATTTATCTTTACTTTCAAGATGCAGTGAGGTAACTGAAAAAAACCCCAACCAGCCAAAAAACCAAAAAACCCACAGCATTCTACCAACAAATAAACCAAACAGCTGTACATCTCATATACTAGTTTTGGTGTCTACACTTCAGCCATCAAGCAAGCCTAAGTGTGGTTCATGTAATATTCTCTATTGTGGATAACGTAATGTTAAACTGAGAAGATTTTGCTTCTTGTAAAAACAGTCTGTTCCTAATGTGTTCAATTAAGTCTTCACTGAAACAAACACCATATGCATGCATATGTTTGTTACAGACAATAATTTAACTGCTAGCAAGCTTTTCAATGTGTAATCTGTGCCGAAGTGTTGAGGCCTAAACTTTGCTATTCTTCTGCTTCTTTTAAGTGAATAGCAAAAATGTTGTTAGGACAATGGTGAACTTGCAGGAAATTCTAATGGATGAGTTAATACTTTAATCTGTCCCAACTCTGTTTTCTGTGACCTGGTAGTATTTGACATTTTCTTTGTAGACATGTAGTTAGCTTGCCTCCTGCTTGAAGATTATAGAAGGGTGTTCATGGCTCCAAAATGTGCTGTGCCAGTGTAACAAAAACAATGCATTTAAAGTAGATACACAAGGTGAAATTATATTCATGGGGAATTAACATTAGTTTCTTGTAAAATGATCTCTACTCTTTACCTTGCCATTATGCCACACACTTTCATTTCCCTCTGGATCAACATTATCTGTTTCTAGGGTGAGATACACCAGTCGTCGTCTGAGCCCCTTTTCTTTAATTTCTTTCAGTGCTTGTTTTCCTGTAAAGTCTGCTGGCTGAAAAAAAATAGATGATGATGACGATATATGGCTATTCAGATTCTGCAAAAGGTTTAGAGATACAAGAGTTTAAATTTGTCTAAATTTGTTTTCCTGTCACTTAAGTATTCTGTATGAAATATAGATTAAATCAAATCTTTGACGGGTATATCTTGTATCTTGGTGTTTTTGTATTATTACATTTTATCTTGGTAACTTTATTGACTATATTAGTTTTTCTGGATCTCAGTCCCTTAATATCCATAATTCCAAGTGCAATAGAAACAAATATGTGTTACCGGATTGTCTGCCCAGTTAATGTTGTGAGCCAGACGGCTGTGTTTTGTTTCGGTTTATATAAAACCTGGAATACCAACACCCAAATCCTAAAGCCCTGGCTTCCATATCTAGACACACATTCTTTGTGATGCCATTAGCAACCATGATATTAGCTTGTTATTATTCCACTTTTGCACCTCTGCCAAGCTGCAGAGATGGTGATTTGCTCCATATTCCTGTTTTGTGGTATGTATGGGTTTTTTTCCCCTATCTACCATTTTATGTGATAATGCAGTATGTTAGTTAAATAATAATATCATAATTTGGAGTTCCCTTTTTCAGCTTGCCTAAGAAGGTACAAGCAGATTCTGATATTTCTAGAAGCAGACTTCATAAATGTTTGATAAGTACAGGGGAAGCCACCAGTAACGTCACTGAATCCTAAAGGGTATATAAGAGAGTATGTACTGCACCTGATAATGCTGAGTTGATTCCACAGCTAGGTTCATGTATATGAGCTTATTTTGCCTGCCAGTCACTGTGATGCTGATTTGCCTCACACTGCTGTCTCATAACTCTTAAATTTAACTTAGACAACTTCCTTATTTAGTTGGCTGGGTAAAGAATAAATTGGAAAAAGAAACCATAGGAGGAAGAGTTGTTTCAAATTTTGTGGTCCTGGACAGAATGCCTCAAGAACCAAGAGAGGCCTTTTTCAAAGGTGCTGACAGCTTGGACAAGAAGATAAAATAGTATAGTAACAGCTGTATGTCATTACTGCTAATAACTCTGCAGTTAATATTAGGAACGGTGGCTTACAGATTTGCATATTCATTTCTTTTTTAACAGTCTAGTTCAGGCAGAACAAAAGATTTGTATTCAAGGAATTTGCCAGATCCACAGCTGCCTGTCCCCTGGGCAGCAAACAGAACAGCAGTCCTCCAGCTTTCCGGCCTTTGCTGGGTAAGGTCAGTAGCAGTGAAAGGTATTTTAAGACACTTGACCTTAGGGTACTGTGACAACTCTCGTAGGTCTGAATCAGGAACTGCATTTATTTGATCAGTGTTTAAGAGAAAAGAAGGGAAATATCATTGAAGATGTAAAATACTGTTTCTGGTAGCATTCTTTAATTTCGGTAGAGAATTATTGCACTGCCAGAATTAGAGGCAACACACATTGTACTTGTACTTGGCATAGATTATGAATTACTGTGCAGTCAATTCCTGAGTTCTTATTTCTGCAATTCTTGTCCAGGTTCATGTACGTGTAGTTTCAAAAGAAATTACTGAAGTGATGAGCAGTTTTTGAACTTTGAAGGATTAGACTCTGTAAGCAGTTGTGGAAGAAAGCCTATGAGCCGGTTACGGAGCAGTTAGTCTGAAAATTGAGATGGGCCAACAGAAGTTAAGGTAGATACTGCACCTGAAGATCACAGATGTCCCCCTTTAGAAAAAGACAGGATGAAATACAACCCAGGTCAAAAAAAGAAGGGACTGTAAGGATTAATTTTGGAATGTTACTTTAAAGATACTGCTGGAAAAGATAGAGCAAAGGCTTCAGACAATAACCAGATACTGGTAGTTCCCTCTCACTTTTCATAGAATTGCATTTCTACTTCACAGGAACATTTATGGAAGGAAACACAACTAGAAATACTAATCACAGAATCATAGAATAGTTTGGGTTGAAAGGGACCTTAAAGATCATCTAGTCTGACCCCCCTGCAGTGAGTAGAAATGGATCTTCAACTAAAATCAGGTTGCTCAGAGCCCTGTCCACTCTGGCCTTGAATGTTTCCAGGGATGGACAACTCCTTGGGCAACTTCTTCAAGTGTTTCACCACCTTCATCATAAACAAAATTCTTCCTTACATCTAGTCTGAATTTACCCTTCTTTAGTTTAAAACTGCTGCCCCTTGTCCTACTGCTGCAGGTCCTACAAAAAACTCTGTCCCCATCTTTCTCATAAA
This sequence comes from Hypotaenidia okinawae, assembly GCA_027925045.1. Lineage (NCBI taxonomy): Eukaryota > Metazoa > Chordata > Aves > Gruiformes > Rallidae > Hypotaenidia > Hypotaenidia okinawae. Next base: position 28,688,596 of record BSDF01000005.1, on the reverse strand, counting down.
CTCCCTGTAAGTATTGGAAAACTGCCATAAAGTTTCCCCTGAGTCTTCTCCAAGCTGAACAACCCCCACTCTCTCAGCCTGTCCTTAGAGGAGAGGTCCTCCAGCCCTCTGGTCATTTTTGTGACCCTCCTCTAGACCTGCTCCCACAGGTCCACATCTGTGTTGTACTGAGAGCCTGAGCTAGATGCAGTACTCCAGGTGGAGTCTCACGAGAGCAGAGTAGAGATGCAGAATCACAGAATCACAAGGTTGGAAAAAAACCTTTAAGATCATCAAGTGCAGCCATTCCCATCCTAAGCTAAACCATATCCCTGAGTACCTCATCTACCCTTTTTAAACACACCCAGGGATGGTGACTCAACCACCTCCCTGGGCAGCCTGTTCCAGGCCCCAACAACTCTTTCAGTAAAAAACTTTTTCCTAACATCTAATCTGACCCTGCCCTGGCACAGCTTTGTGCCATTTCCCCTTGTCCTATCTCCTGTCACCTGGCTGAAGAGACCATCGCCCACTCTACAACCTCCCTTCAGGTAGCTGTAGGCAGTGATAAGGTCTCCCTCAGTCTCCTCTTCTCCAGGCTAAACATTCCCAGCTCCCTCAGCCGCTCCTCATACGATTTGCCCTCCAGCCCCTTCCCCAGCCTGGTTGCCTTTCTCTGGACCTGCTCAAGGACCTTAATGTCCTTCTTATGGTGAGGAGCCCAGAACTGGACACAGTACTCGAGGTGTGGCCACACCAATGCAGAGCACAGGGGCACAGTCACCTCCCTACAGCTACTGGCCACACTGTTTCTGATACAAGCCAGGATGCCATTGGCTTTCCTGGCCACCTGGGCACACTGCTGGCTCATATTCAGTCAGCAGTCAATCAACACTCCCAGGTCCTTCTCTGCCTGACTATGTTGTGATGAAGATACTAAATAGTTTTGGTCCCATGAGGAACACCACTCATCACCTATCTCCAGCTGAACATCCAGACAATTCCTTATTCACCAAATAGTCCATCTATCAAATCTCCATCTCTCCAATCTAGAAAAGAGCATACTGTGGAGGACTCTGTCAAAGGCCTGACACAAGTCCAGATAGATGACATCGGTAGCTCTTCCGTTGTCCACTGATGGACAACTAGGGCTGTGTACCACAGCAAAAACACAGACTAAAATTCTTTGCATGACACTCAGAAATATCAAGAAAGTAAATAGGCTACAGGTATGCTTAGAGCTGAATCAACTCTTTCCTATACATGGTAATGTAGCATCTACTGTTTAGTCTCAAAGAGTGTAACTGTGGAACTACACAGAAGTATTCAAATACAGGTCAGATACCTGGGGACCTTCTGTCTTCCAGCTGTTGCTCTGGAAGACGTTAGATGTCCCTTCAGTCCTGTGTCATATTTGCCAACACAATGTGGATGTTACTGACACCCTAAGGCATCTAAAACAGCAGCATGAATGCCTATGAGTTCCCATTTTTAGGTCTCGTATTACTAAGAGTGGTAACAGACAGAACTCAGAACCAGCTTCTGACTGTTCTTCTACTGTGCCCTTTTACTCAGCTGAGTCACCATCAAGTTTTCTAAAGGAAATAGTTGTAACTAGTGACTTTGGGAATGCCATATCACACAGCATGGATTTAGCTATTGCTGTATGTACTGAGAGCATGGCTCGTTTGTTGCTTGGGGTTTTCTTCTGGAATATTCTAATCTTGCAAATGCATAGATGTAGAGAGAGATTAAAGCTTTATAAAACAGTTCTCATTTTCATGTTTGGGGTTGTTACGGGGTTTTTTTTGTAAATTAAATATTTCTGGTTAATTTATTCCTCTATGTTGCCCTAAAGCTTAATGCAGCAATCATAATCAGAGCCTCGAGTACAATCTGGTAACAAATGTGTACTGCTTTTATGGGTCACTTGCAGATTAACTGTATAGATGACAGTGGACTCCTGTTAATATACTAATTACTAGTACCTTGGTGTTGACAGCAAAAATAATTTAGACTTCCACTTCTAATTACCTCTTAGATATGGAAACCATTAGAGCAAGCAGCTACCAGGCTTTATCATCTATCTATCTCTGGATCATTCTTTGCCTGTTGGTTACAGATACAAAATTAAATTCTTACCCAATTAATTTTTAACTGGGCCAGGCTTCTGGCCACCTGGATCAAATCACTACTTAGATCTTATCCTAACTGGAGATGGATTTGGGGAATTTCATGTAATGGTTATTTAATGTTCCCTTTAGGTTAAGAATATTTTTGCCTTTTTAGAATCATGGCCTAGACAAATAATCAAGAGGTAGCTTAGAATTTAAACTCTGCAAAATATACACAAATATATAAATATATATAAACACACTGCAAAAATATGTGTGTGTGTGTGTATTATATGAAAAAATATGCGTAGGTATGATGTACAACTGCAAAAAATACGTGCATATATATATATATATACTTTTTAAAACATTTAAAGCAACTTAAGAAATTCTAACCATACAAATCTACCTATTCGTATTTTACAGTTCATGAGTATCTATGTCAGTTGTACACTAAGCACATTTCCACCACTATTAATTTTTGATTTATGAGTGTGTGCGCGCATGAGGTAGCTCGTTCCAAATGAAACAGCATTTTGGAAACTGATTCAAAGTCATTTTGTCTATTCTTGGTAACAACTGCTTCCTGTTTCTAGGAGAAAAATAGTCAGTTTGGGCATTGCTTCTATTTGATTTAGCTTGTCACAGTAAATATAAGGCAAGAAAGAAATCCCATTCAGAACAATAAAAGAATATTCAAAAACTCCAAACACCAGAAGAAAATGAACCGAAACAAAGGAAAACCCTAAACAATTCCAACCTCAAATGGGTATAAAATTTAAAGCTGCTCTTGCTGTCTCAGTTTTAAGAAGAGAATACTTGACATCGAGTAAAAAAAGGTAAAACTGTCACTACTAAGAGTAAGGAGAGTCCTAAAAAGCTAAGCCTAAAGTATAAAAGATTTTCCATTATCTTGGCACATTAAGCTTTGGCAGATGTGATGGTTTTCAAATGTAAAAACACTTCTTAGATACAAGATAAAGACAGTATCCACTGCTGACCTTATACTCTTTGAGTGCAGTTCACCAGATAAAACCAAAAAAGATGGGTTGTGCTTTTTATGTAACATTCAGATTACCATGGAGAATCATATCACAAAGATAAACCAATAAAGATTTTGAAATAGCATATAGCTAAAGGGACCCCACTGATTATCTCATCTATTAACATATCAGACACATATATTTGCTTTGCCCTTGTCCTCATCAGGCTTTTACCTTGTGTAAGTTACCATATCTTTGCTAGGACAAGAGAAAAAAACTTAAAAAAAATAAATCGTGAGAATGCATTAACCAATTAAGGGATTTTTTATTTTTTTAGGCAGTGTGGTGTACCCTGGAAAGATTTACTGTGTTTCAAGTGTGCTTGGCTTTCAGTGGCATGTAGTTCCTAATTCTAATCCTCTGTAAAATCTCTTGTGTCTTAAAAACAGCAAAGGAATAAAAATTATCTAGAAAATTTTTTTTTAAATGGTACGGTTTAGCAGAATAAAAAAAATCTAGGTATTTAGGAAGAAAAATGTTGTATCACAACAATAACTAGCAGCAAGGATATACAAGTCTCTTAATAACAAAATGCTGTCATTTCTTTAGTACGCTACTTACAGCTGTGGACATACAGCTAAATTATGTACACAGAGCCACCTAACTAAGCAAGGCAGCCCCAACAGCTGCTGGAACCTTCTATAATCATCACATTACAACACACTGGGGGCAGCATCAATGCAGCATTTTGAAATCTTGAAACTAAGTATTCTTAGTTGGATGGTCCTGAATAATTTCATGGTAACACTTCAAATGAGACCCCCATCCTCGTCAGAACATTAACTAAAGATCATTTTGCTCCATAGGCAACAAGTATTTGACATGTTTCTTTTTCTGCAGCAAACCAAGGCTAGAGTTTGCAAAACACAAAATAGTTTTCTAAAGGAGAAGTGGCCAGTCAGTAAGCATGGCACCTGCACCTTTCACTCCATCTGCCTAAGCCCTTCCTGCATGCAAACACTCAGCTCTAAGAAACTGATACAATACAAACAACTGATATAATTTAATTATTTTAGCTCAAAATTCCTAGCTCAGTGGGTGCTAATTCTTTTATATGGCCCAGGAAAAAAACTGGGAGTGACCTAAGTGTGCATTTTATACAGGTAAGAAAATGGTAGCTGATTCTTTCTCATGTGTTTCATATTCTGTATACAACTATGGAATAAATCCCCTGTTTTATGACCCTCTGGATATCAAATGAATTACCATGGAATATGGTTCTACTCCTGAATTTTAATTTTGATGGGGACAGGATTTAGGTGGAAAAGTACACTGAATAAATATATTATAGACATAATAAATTGGGAATGAGAAGGGGGACAAACAAGGTACCCATCACCCCTTCAATGAGCTACTACATTTCCATCCTTTTCCAGGTACCTCTGCTTTCCCCCAGGCTCCTTATCCTTTCTTCAGTAAACTTCATGCTCTTTCTTCTCCCTCCTTCTCCTTTTCTTGCATGGGGTAGAGATGGCACAACCATATACCAGCTTGTGGAGTGGGATCAGTGATCGCTCTTATAGTCATTCCTCCCAGAGTAGGAGGGAAGAAGAATGGAGCATGTGAAGGAGGGGTGGAAAATGGCAAGGAGTGTGAGTTGCAGAAAGTCTTGTGGATTTGCCTATGTAGCATCAAGTTAAAGCAGTGCTCCCAGAGGGCCTGCATAGCAGGTGCCAGGTATTCCATCCATTATTATAGATTTTAGCAGTGAGAAGGTAAAAATGAACTGTTTGCTATGGTACTGCAAACAAAACTCCCATTTTAAAGTCAGTGATTGCTTAAGTGAAAAAAAAAATAAAGAAGAGGAAAACACATGCAAATGGTTACAATTGGTTGCTTTTCTGGTTACCCCTACTCATCATGATTCTTCTGCAGGTGAAAGGTTTTAATTTCATACTTGCTGCCTGTCAGCACTCCAGACCATGTCATCAAAGCAGAGAGTCACCAGTAACATTTTACACAGATGATATACTCTACTACATATGCTGCAGAGACCCAGAGACAACATCTATGTCTTCCTTTCTGCCACCTTCCCTACTCTCTTCAGTGCTCAGTGATGGTTATGCCTGGAAGACTGTAGCACTGTATGTGGTTGCTGTGACCCAAGTGCAGGACCCAGCACTCAGCCTTGCTGAACCTCATACAATTGGCCTCAGCCCATCAATCCATCCCATCTAGATCCCTCTGCAGAGCCTTCCTGCCCTCCAACAGATCAACAATCCCATACACCACGATGTTGTCTGCAAACTCACTGGGGGTGCACTCAATCACCTTACAACATCATTAATAAAGACATGAGATATACCAGATTAACCTTTTTTGGTGTTGCTGCTCCAACTTTCATCTGTGAAATTATGAAAAAAAGTCTGTTGCAGTTTTGCATAGCTGGGTACTAGTAGAGAAGGTGGGGCTGCAAAGATGGCTGCTGCAAGAAGCAGCTAGAAGCTCTCTGCAGGCCCCAAAGAGTAAACATTGGCTGACTCAAGGCCAGAGTTGCTGCTGACCGAGGCCAAGCCAATCAGTGATGGTCACAGCGCCTCTGGGAATCACAATTAGGAGCAAAAAATGCAAGCAGCTGCATTTTGCCCCCAGAGAAGGAAGTTAGAAGGTGTAAGGAGCTGTGCAGACGTCAGGGCTGGGGAGGGAAGGGAGGAGGCACCCCAGGTGCCACAGAGAAAGATGCCCCTGCAGCCCCTGGAGAAACCCATGGTGGAGCCGGTGTCCTCCTGCAGCCCATGGAAAAGGACGAGACCCCACCTGCAGCCTGTGGAGAGGCCCCACGCTGGGTCAGGGGAAGACATACAGGAGATGCTGTGACCTGCATTGGAGCAAGCCCCTGGCAGCACTTGCAGCCCATGGAGAGAGGCAGACACAGAGATGAGCAAAAGAGAGATTTGCGCCAGAGCAAGTTTGCTGGGGGGAGGCTGGTGACCTCGTGGAAGACTGGGACTGAGAGAATGAGGGATTACATGTTAGAAAAAAAATTTTTACTGAAAGAGTTGTCGGGGCCTAGAACAGGCTGCCGAGGGAGGTGGTTGAGTCAGCATTCCTGGATGTGTTTAAAAAAGGGTAGATGAGGTACTCAGGGATATGGTTTAGCTTAGGATGGGAATGGTTGGACTTGATGATCTTAAAGGTCTTTTCCAACCTTGTGATTCTGTGACATTGTGATTTATAACTGCCCACCATAGCAGTGACCCACATTGGGGCAGCTGGTGAAGAGCTAAAGCCCTGTGGGAAAGGACTCATGTTGGAGAAGTTTGTGGAAGACTGTCTCCCATGGGTGGGACCTCACAGTGAAGCAGGGGCAGCGTGTGAGGAATGTCCCCCTAGCCAAGAAGGAAACCAACTTGCAAGGAACTGACCAAAGCCCCTATTTTCCCAGTCTCTGCCCCTCCCTGTGCCACAATTAGGGGGAAGAAGGGAGCGAAATCATGACTGAAGTTAAGCCTGCTAAGAAGGGAGGGGTGGGGGGAAGGTGCTTTAAGATCTGGCCAGACTTCTCATCATTCGACTCTGATGTCACTGAGCGTCCAGTGTAGTGCAATAAATCAGCTGCTTTCTTTCCTTTATTCTGTGTTGAGTCTGGTTTGCCCATGATGCTGACTGTGGAATGATGTCTCCCTGTCCTTAACTCCTGAGCCTCTCAATATATATTTTCTCCCCTGTCTAGCTGAAAAGTGGAGCGATACAGCAACTGTATCTTTGATTTACAGTCATACGACTGTCTGGTTGAAATTGCTGGACATGGCACAACTTATATTCATAATGAATTAAATGCTTACATGTCTAATAGGTGCAATAGTAAAAGTCATCTCAGAAATCCAATGCCAAGGTCAGAAGATGAGGTAGGACTTGTATTCTGATATCAAAATGCAGACAGCCACTTAGCTGGGTTGGTGGAGGTAAGACATAAATAGGAAGAAACAGACTGGGAGAGGATCAGAAAAAAAAGAAAGTAAAAAAGAAAAGTGCAGGTAGAGTTGATCTAAGGACAAGTGAAGGGAGAGGGAGAGTCTGGGAGTTGTATAAAACAGAAAAATGCTCGGAATGAAGAACAAAGGAACTGCCCCAGTAAATAAATCAGGGCTGCAACACAGAAACACTCTCTGATAACGGTATTTTCTCCTAAAGGAAACCATCACTAAGGCTTAGCTAAGCAGTCTGTGCCCGGCCTGGAAGAGCGCAATAGAGCCGAGTCCCAAAGCGTTTCCAATCATCTGCCGCCTTCTCTTCCCGAACCGCCGCCGAGAGCTGCTGCTGCACAGCGAGTGCCCGGGAGATGGCAGCCTTGGACACGGCAAAGCCAGGCACCAGCCCTTGCGTTCGCTGCCTGGGGCAGCCGCCTCGCTTCCGACGGCTGCGGGCCCGGTGGCGTTCCCGTGGGATGGAGACCCTTCGGGAACTCAGCTCTGTGAGCCACCCAAATGGACACTCAGGTTCACTCAGGTTCACTCAACATCAGGGTTTATTGAGACTCGCGGTCCATTGAGCTCAGGAGAAAAATAAACACTGTTTCAGGATTATTGAATTGGTTAAAAATTATCAGCCGCTTCACAGCACCGGAAGGGTTCATGCTAGCAGGTTTTGAAGAAGCAAGCGGCTTCTGAAGTAAGGAAATGTATATATAGATTTTTTTCTGCATGTCAGTAGTGAGCATAAACGTCTGAAGTGCAGCAAGAATGTAAGGACAGCAAATCATTTACAACGGGCTGCCCAGGGAGACCGGGATCTCCAGGACTCAGGCATGTTTATAATTACACACATGAAACTTTTATACCTATGACAAGGTAAACACAGGTGTAGTTGATTCTGCCTTGGAACAAGGGTCTAATACCTGGTGATTGCTTATCTTTTTCTGTGATAATAATTTAATAAGGCATAAATTTAAACCAGGGTTTTAAAAACCAGAAAGCATTCAGAGGTGATACTTCTTTTGCCACTTGAACCTGAGAAGCCCAAACGTGACGTGCAGAACTAAAACAATATACTGGGATGTGGCAAAAAAGCATTGCAACTTTTTCTTCTTGAGAGGTATTCTGTAATTTTCCTACCACATAGACCATTAGGACTCTGTTGAATACTTAGCAGCAGAGTGTTTATTCATGAGATTAAAGTATTAGTGATTGAGGCTACCTAACATTTTATCTAATTTACTAAATGTGAGAACAATTAAACAAAAAAGAAAGACAATATGCTTTTAAAAAAAACCCCCACTCCTAAACCAGACAGATTTTGTTGGGAAATGATTATGACAATGTATATTCTAAATTAGAAATTAATTCAGCTTCAGTCCCTCTGCTTTGGATGATCCTTCTCATCTGTGCAAGGAAGCAACTAACAGCAAAGTTAGAGAAAAAAGGAGCAGAGTCTAGAGGAAATCACCTCTAACAATACCATCTCTTCAGCCTTAACGATAAAATGAAAGTTGCCACAGAAATCCTGAGAAACCATTTCCTTTTTGTCATGCTATAATTTAACAGATTTGTGGGGAAAAAAAATAATTGTCAACTTAAGCTTTTTAGAGGTTTTCCTGTTGTTCATCGCCAAAAAAATGAGTGTGCCTGAAGATGGTGCATACACTAAGCTTTGTACACAGAGAGAAATATCAGAATTTTATTGTGACTTTACATATTTATTCTCTAGATATTTGAACGCCCTCTCATGGAAATTAGAAAACTTTTCAATTGTGTTGCATTCACTGGCATTTGGTTATTCATTCCCTTTAATCTGTTTAGAAACTTTGCATTTTCCATGACTTAGCACTCAGAATTTAATTATGCTGATCTTTCTGCCTAGGTTTTCTTTTTTTTTTTTTTTTTTTGGTTGTTTTGTTTGCTTGTTGTGAGGATGGTTTGGAGGGTGGAGTGTTGTCTGTTTTGTTGGGATTTTTTTCTTTTTGGTAGCTATTTCAGCTGCTTGTTGCACAGACCATCGTGCTTTTAATTTACACCGAAATCAGCACACTGCCCACTTAGAGGTGCACACTCACAGAAACAATCCCTGTCAGAAACCCTACGCACCTAGATAGGTCAAAGAGATTTAAGTATCAGTTGCTTCTACTTTGTGTCCTGTTTTACCCCTTTTTTATGGAAAGTTTCCTTAACCATAGAAGTAGATGATAATAAGAGTATTTTTCTTGTCTTCCATTACAGTGGCCTCTAAGGAATGTGGAGGCCTGTGCCAAGCCAAACGGACACCAAAACCAGAGGCATGGAATTGGGACTCTCAGCCCCAAGCTGCCAAAAAAGCAGAGTAAATAATCTCACATTGTCCTATGTGCTACAGGGTTTAGACCACTTCCAATATCTGATTTAGCTCAGGCACCTTTGCAGTGTCAACACACAGTCACAGCTGCCCTCATTTGAGTCAATAAATAAACATTGATTACTTCCTTTTTCACATTAGTTCAGCAAAACTGGTGAATGTTTAAGGCTGCACCTATTCTGGAGACTCACTCCATGCCCATTCATCTACAATGTGAGTATCTGCTCCAGAGAGCTGTTCTGCTGTTCTGCATTTGAACCATGCAGAGAAGTGTGCAGAATAATAAAGAATTAAATGCTTCATTCACATTAGTGGCTTCACATATTCTGTATGGGCATCTTCACAAGCGACAACTTTCCCTATTTTAGCTGCTTTCCTGCTTACATTTAAGAAAAACAAACCAACCCAAAACCTCATGCAAAAAAAAAACCCCAAAAAACCAAGCCCCAAAACAAAACAGACCACAAAACCTCACAACACAAAAAACCAAAACAAAACAGATATATCAAATGGGAGTGGAAAAAAACCCTAGTAACAGTGATTTCATTGGATTCTCCCTGTCAGAGGTCCCTTCCAACCCCTACCACTCTGTGAACCTGTGATAATCCTGCTAATCACAGAAATGTTTGGATTGGAAAGGACATTAAGATCATCAACTCCACTGTTAACCTAGCACTGCCACAGCCACCACTAATAATGAAGCTGGTGAAAGGGTCTAGAGCACCAGTCTTAGCAGGAACAGCTCAGAGAAGTGGAGTTGTTTTGCCTGGAGGAGACTGAGGAGAGACCTTATCCCTCTACAATTACCTGAAAGAAGGTTGTAGACAGGTGGGGGTTGGGTCTCATCTCCCAAGTAACAAGAGACAGGACAAGAGAAAAGGCCTCAGGTTGTGTCAGGGGATGTTTAGGTTGGGTATCAATAAAATGTCTTCACTGAAAGGGCTGCTGACCAGTGGAACAGGCTGCCCAGGGAAGGGGTTGAGCCTGGAGGTATTTAAAAGATCCATAGATGTTGTCTTTAGAGACATGGTTGAGTGGTGGATGTGGCAGTGCAAAGCTCTCTTCAAGGTGGAAAAGTCCCTTCTGAGTAAATACAACACAATTCTATTCCCTAAAATTCTGTATTTCCCTTGTGCATGTCATTTTCTCTGATTATGGCAAAATTACAGTACCCAATGGAGATGGCTGTAATTCTACTACATGTAGGAATGGCCATTGATATCCCTGGCAGTGCCTTGCCTTCCAGTGGATGAGCTCCATACTTGAGCAGGAACAAGTTTATAACTTGTATTTCATGCTAGACTGATGTTAGATTAGGACAAAAATGAATGTTTTATCAATCCTGCACGGGTTGAAAAACTTTAACATCCATAGGGAGGTTCAACAGTTGGAGAGGAAAAGCATTTCCCTGCGCTCATCCCCGTTACTGTCAGTGAAACTGTCTCATAAAGACAAAAGTACAGTTTTAGGTTTAACATGCCTCCACAATTCCTGCCTACCCAAAGTTCAAGATCTGTTGCTTATCTGTAACTTAAAGTTTGGGGTTCTCTTGGTCAGTTCCACAGTGCCACTACATAACGTGGCAAAACATGCCAAGGGTCATTTACTATTTGATTTATTACTATTTCAGGTATAAAGGAAATACAAAGAAGATGATAATTTGTCCATGTATCACATTACATCATTGTAAAGATGAAATTTCTCACAAACATTGTTTTTTCTCTCTGATTTCCCTTTTGTAAAGACAAGATGGCACTTTCTCAATTTTACAGTTGAAAATCTAAGGCAAAAGATTATGTCAGAAATATCAGCCCATATAGGGTACCTAACTTGAAATGTATAGGACCAGATTTTTTACATTCAAAACTTCACATGCACTGTACAGGCAACTGCTGTTTGAGTTGATGGGCTAGTGACAGCAACAGATTATATTAGAGCTGTGCAGGGAATTATTTCACATTTCATGGAAAGGTCCTCTATTTGGCTGAGCTAGGACACTTGGTTTGGATTTCACTTGGACCAGAAAAGGAAATTTAAAGGAACTTCTCTATCTTTAGAATATAATAGAGGTTTATTTGCTAAAACATTAATATAAGAAAATGGAGATGATGATAAAAGGAAATAGAATATCTTCTCATTTTTACTGCATATTTAAATCCACCTAGTCCCATTCTCTAAACTTCAAATCAGGCAGGAACAAGTTCTGAAAAAAGGACCATTTCAGAAATTCTATGAATAAGTAATTGTTATTATTTTTTAAACCAAGGTATTAATTTAACTTATTCAAGTTGTCAAGGGAAAATGATCCTACAGACAACTCCTTTAACAAGAATAAGCAGGTAAAATGTTTTCACAACACGAAGAGGCTTTGTGTTCAGCTTGTATATACATGCTTAGAAAAGCACAAGACTAAAATTTCTCTACAAAAAGAAATCCCGAAGAGATCTCATGTAGACAACATTGAGTATTTGCAAATTCCCGACCTAATGTGTAATTTTGTTAGGAAGAAACAGAAAAATAGGAAACTTTTAAAATAAATTAGTACTTAATAAAGTAATTATTCTTCTTTAGAGTGAAAAAAGGTGCTCAGTTCCTTTTCTAAACTTATTTCACAGATTATGGTTTTCTTTTCAAACACCTCAAGCAATACCCCTGAGCGTATCAAACACTTCGAAATTAATAAAGCATACCTTGTTTAGCTTTACAAAGTATTCCAGTCCAGCTTCCAAGGGATTAGTGTCACAGTTCATCTGTTAAAAAAAAAATGAATTCACCATCAGTACACGATGGACCATCACAGTTTTAGGGTTGGTGGGTATTTTTGTAGTTATTCTGTGCAGCCTTCTGTTTACTTTTGGGCCAGTGTATGCCACACTGCATATGTGCAGCTTCCATTTGAATACGCTGTATGGCCCCTACACATGATTTCAACAGAATATCTACTATTATGCCTAATAGAAAGTATAGATATGTAAATCATTAATCTAAGTTTCAGTATGCGAAGTATACACACATTTTGGTAAGAAACAAGACTTTTCATCAAAGCAGAGTGAAACTTGCAGAAGACTGAGTAATGGAGATATGCAGATTAACTGGAACACAGGAGAATGCCTTAGCTGGAGAGGAAGACAAAACACAAAGCCAATCCTATTTATTACCTTTCCATTAGCTGTAGGGGGAATGATTTGTCAGGCAGCATTTGAAGTAAGAATGAAAATAACTATCACTGGGCAAAAGACCCCTAAATGCCCACTTCTTCAATGCCATATGAGTTCTTTCCTTTCCAAAGGAATAAAGAAAAAATTCAGCTAAGGAGAAATGGTACTGATTTTCCCCAAATTCTCTGGGCCCCTTGAGTAGTTCTGTATTGTGAGTAAATTTGGCAGAAACAAGCTAATGGGAAGTGAAAAGTTCCAAATATATTCCAAAGCAAGACTAAATGGCCTCTTATGACATAGTTAATGCAGAAATAAAACATTTTCAGAATCTATCAGCCAGACCTTTGTTTTCAAAACCCTAGAGCTCAGCAAAACCCCATAATTTTGTTATACACAAGAGGGAAAAACATCAGTGAATAAGTGTCTCTCTGCCAGCAGTGCAATGGAATATACTAGTTATTTTTATTTAGAAAAGACACTGCTGAGAATTACTGCAGCTTTTCCTGCACAAGGTAAATTTCTTTTTCATGCTAAATTGAGAAAATGGAAGAAATACTCTCTGATCGAGCTTTGACTAAAAGATGTACATTCACAATGAAATTATGAAAATAAAGAGAAAGAATAATAAAGAAGTATTTCCTGACCTCGGCCCCCCAGGCTCGAAAACCCTTTTCCAGCCTTAAAGCATTCAGAGCATATGTTCCAAAATTGTCGATTCCCTCCTTTTGGCCCGCTTCCATGACTGCACTGTAGAGAGCTAGAGAATCTTCTTTTCTATGATAGAGCTCCCAGCCCAATTCACCTGTTACACAAATAAGATTAAAGGCTTCAGCAGCTCAACAATGAAACAATCCTAATGAATATAGTCCATACTATATTTGCTATATATATTTATTATAGTCTTTGTAAAAAGTGGGGTCAATGCTGTGTTAATTCACATTCTAGGGTCAGTTCTGCTATCATGTATCAAGCCTAATTCCCTGCAAGAACCACCAGATGATTTAAGCCCTAGATTTTAAACACCGGTACTATTATTCTATTTTAAACTGTTAACTGAAATCCAGGACCGGGGCGAGGGGGAATCAGAATAACTGATAAGAAAAGGTCATGTAGCAAAGTCACAATGGCAGATGAAGCTTAAGGGCCTTATAAACAGATAATGACTTGGCACGTGAGCAGCAAATATAACTGAGTGCAAATATTGTATCATATTTAGTACAACAGAAAGAGAAGAACTTCAGCTGCTTCAGAATGGTCTGAGTTCAGCCCCTCACAGTAGTGACAGACATAAAAATAAAAACTGAGAAAAACAAATACTGAGCCTTACAGTGTTACATTTTCAAGGCACTTGACAAACACTAATATACGGTAATCAAAAAACAATTCTTGACGTTGGTTTTGCAGCAAATACCACAGAGGTTATCAGAACTGGCCTTTTGTTCTGTAAAATAAATATTTATACTTATAGGGTATTCCAGAGAAAAAGGTCTTGGAAAACTCAGCACAGACCCTGACCAGATCACATCTGGAAAATCAATGCTCATGCATTTATATATAAAACATGATGAACTTCATAGAATCAGAGAGAGGTTAGGGTTGGAAAGGACCTTAAAGACCAAGTTCCAACCCTCTGCCACGGGCAGGGACACCTCTGACTAGACCAGGCTGCTCAAGGCCACATCCAACCTGGCCTTGTGCACTGCTAGGGAGGGGACATTCACCACCTCCCTGGGCATCCTGTTCCAATGTCTCACAACTCTTGTAGTGAAGAATTTCTTCTTAATATCCAATCTAAATCTACCCTCCTTCCAATTTAAAACCATTCCCCCTCTTACTAACTTGTTGCTTATGAATACACAATGAGATTTAATTTTCAGCATTGATTTAGTTACACTTATTTTATTTATTAGCTGTTTCCTTAAGAGGCTGTTTTCTCCATTGCTTACCTGTATATGATATCCTAATGGCGGTGACAGAAATATCAGAAAGTTTCAAATGTCTAGACTGGAGAAACTTAAATGAACCATCACTGAGATCCTCACTTGTCAACTTCTGAAGAATCTGTCGGGCATATGGGCCTGCTACACCAAGCACTCCCATCTCATCTGTCATGTTTTCTATTTCAACCTTATATCCACCTCTCGTTACTTCTTCTTCTATCCATCTGCATTTAAAACATAACAGTTTTGCTTATTCTTTTATGAAAAATAATTGATATAGATAAAGATTAGAAAGGCATATTTTTTTGTTGGTGTTCACTTTCCCAGCAGCTCCCAGTACCACACTTTCTCAAAACCAATGGTAGTATCTTAAACTTACTTTTTGAAACACTATCCTGTAGTATCATGGCCTGACTATAGTTGACTCCTGATACTTAATTGGGTGGACAAGTCACTAGGTATCACAGAGAACTTGCCTTCTATCGGTGGTCAGAGTACTTCATGCGTTTCCCTTAAAATAATTTAGCAATTATTTTAAATTATTTTCTCTTGGTCTTGAGGAAGACTTTCCATATTCACACTTCAAGACCTGAGTTTTTTTCTGAATTATGTTCCCTTCTGAGATATCTCAGACAGCAGCAGTGATGAAGTAAAACGAATGTTTGAACTAGAGAGCAGTCAGGATTCACATACGGTATACTGAAAGATGACATGGTATTCTGGTTGAACAGTAACAGATTAAGAGTAGGCTGGATAGTAGAAATTGTAATAATAGCTATTAATACGCTAGGGAAAAGTAATAGAAATTCTTGCTGTGAACTGCATCTTAATTACTTTTTAAATGACAGCAGATGAGTGACCATGATTGAGCTACCAGTGCTACAGGGTGTTAGAGCAGCAGATGTTCTCCAGTCTGTCAAGACAGGTTTTTCCAAAACGGGAGAAGTGTCAGTGTTGTTGCACAGGGACTTGTGAGATTTCTTCTACACCTTTCTTCCACATGTTTCCAACCACCCAAGAAACATCAGTTCTAACTGGAGCAGTTACAGGGAGGGCTACCAGAGAGTCACAGAATAACCTGAATTGGAAGTTGCCCACAAGGATCTTCAAGGCCAGCTCCTGGATCTACCCAGTGCCATCCATATCTGTGCATTGGACTGAGTGCATTGTCCAGACACTTCTTGAACTCAGCCAAGCTGGGTGCTGTGACCACTTCCCTGGGGAACCTGTTCCAGTGCCCGACCACCCTCTCAGTGAAGAATCTCCTCCTAATATCCAACCTAAACCTCCCCTGTCACAGCTTCATGCTGTTCACTCGGGTTCTATCACTGGTCATCAACGAGAGGAAACCAGAGCCTGCCCCTTCATCAGGAAGCCACAGGCCAGGATGAGGTGTCCCCTCAGTCTCCTTTTCTCTAGGATGAACAAGCCAAGGGATTTCAGTTTCTCCTCATAAGATTTCCACTCCAGACCCTTCACCATCCTTGTTGCCCTCCTCTGGACACTCTCCAATATTTTTGTGTGTCTCTCGTACTGTGGTGCCCAAAACTGCACACAGCACTCAAGGTCAGGCTGCACCAGCACCATGTAGAGCAGGAAAATCACCTCCCTGGACTGGCTGGCCATGCTGTGCTTGAAGCACCCCAGGATACAGATGACCCTCCTGGCTGCCTGGGCACACTGCTGGCTCATGTTTAACTTGCTAGTAACCAAGACCCCAGATCCCTCTCAGCATGGCTGGCCTCCAGCATCTGATCTCCCAGTCTGGATGTGTAGCCAGGGCTGCTCCTTCCCAGGTGCAGGATTCAGCACTTGCCCATGTTAAACTCCATGTTCTTGGTGATTGCCCAGCTCTCCAATTTGTCCAGGTCTCTCTGCAAAGGCTCTGCACCCTTAATGGTGTCAACAGAACCTCCCAGTTTGGTGTCATCTACAAGTTTACTTAAGACATCCTCTAGTCCCTGTGACTGGGGGATATATAAAAATATTTAAAAGAACTCGCCCTAAAATGGAACCCTGGGGAACCCCACTGTGGCTGGCCACCAGCCAGATGGAACCCCATTCACTATCACCCCCTGGGCCCGACCCTTCAGCCAATTGCCCAGCCAGTGCACTGTGGCTTTGTCTAGTTGTATGCCAGACATTTTGACCAGCAAGATACTGTGAGACACAGTATTGAAAGCCTTACTGAAACACAACAAAATAACATCAACTGGTTTCCTTGGTCAACCAGCTACCATGATGATGCAAGGAATGGTGAGTCTGTTTTACAAGAGGAGTTGAAGTTGTTTTGATAAACGAAGACTGAGATGTTCCAGCTCATCGCAGGGGGGTTACACTACATGACTTTTAAAGGTCCCTTCTAACCCAAACTATTCTGGTTCTATGTAGTGCACTAAATAGTCATTTAGTCATCTGTCATTGATTGTAAAGAGTGTTTTCTGGTGATATTCTGACATAGGGATGGACACAGGCATCTGGGACAAAGCTAGGAAAAGAGATAATTTAAATGCATGGGGGCGTTTTTTCAAGAGAAGAGAAATAAGTTACCTCAGAGAACTGAGCACAGATTTGCCTTTGGATCCAGAAAGTGTTTATACAAACATACGAAAAGAGTAAGCAATAAAAACAACGAATGTAAAAAATCTCAAATTAAATTCTTCTATCAACAGAAATGTGCAACAAGGCTTGTTCCTTCCTGAATAGAGTATTTAAGTATTGGCAGGAAGTTTAGATTTGGGTTTTGATTTAATCAAAAGTATCTGCTGGGTCTTTTCTTTCAGGGACCTCACAAAATAAATGAAAGGAATATATTTTAAAATCTTATAAATTACTACTTTGTTAAGCAGTGTTAAAAGATCTGAGGCACAGGGGAGTACCAAGCAGGACTGCCGAAATTCCGTAGAAGTAAATGCATTAGATCTGTTTGGCTTCCTGAATGTGACCATGGTCCTACTGATTCCCATGGGATTGTTACAAAACAGTACTGTATTTATCATCTGTTGGGATAGCAAATTTTAGCCTTTTATGTGCTGATTAATTGAAAATAACTGATTTGTCAGCAATCTCCTGCAAGAAAAGTTTTCTTTGTATGTATGTATGTGCAGCTACTTATTGCACTCCGTATATCACTTCGGAAGCTCATCTATGAAAAACATTGTAATGAGGCCACCCTGTAACTGATTCTACCTCCTTTCTTTCTGCTACTGTGCGCTGTGACCTAAGGCCAAATCAGAAGACATTATCACAGTACCAGGAAGACTGTGCTCCCCATCTGCATTGGCCAGGTCAGTGCCTGCGGGGTCATCCACGTTTAAAGCCAATTTTCTTTTTTGCGTAAGAGAAAACACTAGAATGGACCAACCGTGCTGTGTTCCATCATACAATGCCAAACAACAAAACAAGGACTACCCCTGCTAAACCATATTACATAACTATCAGTATATTCTCCATCTTTTTACAGCAACAGTGACCCAGTATGCAACGGCTCATACTTCAGGATTCAACTCAAACAGGTTTCTAAGAAATCAAAATCAATAAATAAGTAGAATTCGCCTGAACCTAGTTTGTTGAGTAACATTTAAGAATTTGGCACTTACTTAGTAAAAAGAGTTTCTATATTAATGTGACTGTATAGTACTGTGTACTTACTGTGTCAAAAATAAACTAACCTCAGATCATGGAGTTCTGACCCCGAGCCAGTGACAAGCATAAATTCTCCAGGATACAGTTGAGAGACTGTTAGCTCAGCATAAACTTTTCCTCTTGGTGTTAACATATGGCTTATATTTGTGGATCCCACCTATGGAGTAAAATTCGCAATTATTAAGAACGCTAAACAAAACCTTTGAACTCTTAAGCATTATGAAATATATGGAAATATTTCATTACTTGAGAGAACAACGTTATTTTATTTGTTCTGCTATGCTATAATAGGAGTGGACAGATACACCATTGGCCAAACTTCAGTTTTACAGTGGAAACACCACTTTTGTTTTTCATTGAAAAAAATTGAACTTTTTTTAATGGGATAAATCAAGACCTTTATAAACTTTGTTAATTATGTATTACACAAAGTTTTCTTAAGCTACATTTAAGAATGCATTTTCAGTGCAAATTCAATCAATTTTAGTTTGTTCTTTTATCATCAGAAAAAAAAATCATGTGCTATTCGCATTTTTTTTAATCATGTGAATAAGGCTTTCAACTCATGTTAGTAAGGATAACATTACTTTGTCCCTTACTTTAAAGGGAGAGATATTGAGTTGGCTTATGCTTCTGTGGCCTTGATTCATGCACACTCCTCTGTTTTATGTAGTTGCTGATTATGAACCCACCCCTCTGAACATTTGAATTGGATTCTGTGTAGAAATCTGATTCTTTACAGGCAAAAATTCAAATAACAGTTACTTAGCTGTGACCATGAAACATATACATGTTCATACAGGTATCATCCAGAGAAACAGAAATATAAATGTGACACAGGTGGTGTGCTGTCTGGCTCCAGTGGCAGAAATTTGTCTCTCTTATCTCATTCTACTTTCATAAAGAACCTTGTCAATCACCCAGTCAGTGCCCAGATCCCACACAATGAATAGAAAAAGGAAATAAACTGCAGATATTAAACATTCATTTGCAAGGTCATATCACGTTAATATAGTTACTGGCATATTATGGGCACAAAATTGAGTTACCAGGATCTGTTGGTAGTCACACACAACCTGGTTGTGATACAAATACATCTCAAGCAACTTCACTCAGTTATTTTATGATGCGGAAAACCTTGAACGGTACCAAAAATCAGATAGCTTAAATAATCAACTCTTGTGAATACTGGTTTTTTTTTAAAGTGGACTCATAAACTGTTCATACTAATTTGCTGCCTATCTTTCTTTTTCTCCTTAGCAACACTTATTAAACTCCACAGAAAGCACTTGCTTTGTCCTCATAATTTCCTGTTTGATCCTGCTTTTCCCTGACCACATAAATGTATTCAGGTGTCGTCATCCAACTGTTGACAGTTATCCCAGGCTAGAAAGAAGAAAAACTTTTAATCTGTATTGCTATCACAAAATTAATACAGTAAAAAACAGGACCATGTGGTAATTCAGGGCCTTCTTTCTCCTAAAGCTTTAGGATGCCATTCTTGTGTACAGCCTTCCCATTCAGCTGGATCTGACCTACAAGATGAATTCGTCTGCTTTCATAACCAGAGTTTCAGTCTACCTACTCTTTCCCTATGCTTCCTCCCTCTGGTGTCTGAAGCAGCTAAAACACCATCTACAGCAAGAAATAACAGAACTTCTGTGCTGAAATAACAGAACTTCTGCGCTGAAATAAGCAAACCCCATGGCTGCAGCACTTTAGAAGGGAACATCTGCTTGCTGGAGGTATATCTCTGGAGATGAGATACTAGATGACAGTGGGTGACAAAGCAGGAACACAAAGGGACTCATGGAGTACTAACATAAACTGAGGACCAAGAATAAGAAACCTGGGGTATTTTGTCACAGTGTGCTGTTTTTGAAAACAGGCTAATACTTAGAGGATCTGTGAGCAGCCACACTCAGGTAGAAGGGACAGGTGTGAGCTGAAAGCTGAATATCCTATTTCAGGCAGCCCACTGTAAAACAGTCAGTATGAATGGGGTGGCAGATAAGCATGGGTCATAATGATAAAAATACAAACCAAAACACAACAAAACTGTTCCCTTGGGCAGCCAGGAAGAATACAACATCCAGCTAAGGTCAGGCAAGGGGACCTTCCGTTGCTTTCCTCTGCTGCCTAAAGTAGCCACAGTACATCACAGTGTTAGGCAGGTAGCTGCCAAGATAGTCTAATGCTATTGTAAAAGAATTTCAGATGACGTTCACTTGGACTTCTTTAAACAAAGATTTAAAACACAGGAGGTTCTGTTTCCAGGAAGCACTACTCTACTGTAAATGTGACCGAGCACAGGAACATGTTTCCCAGAGAGCTCCAGTGGAGTCTCCATTTTTGGAGATACTTAATAGCCATCTGAACATAGTCCTGAGCAACAAGCTCCAAGTAACCTGCTTGAAGAGGGGCTTGGACCAGTTGATTCCAGAAGTCCTTTCCAACTTCAACCATTCTATGATTCAATTATTTGTGCCAAAGGTTCTTCAATGTGGAGCTATTCTAAAATAAACCCCACTGTCCATACTCTTAACTGAGTGAAATACATCTCCTGACATAGCAATTTCTTCAAAGGATTTGAGTGCTCAGTATCTGAAAGATATGGCAATAATATTATGCCTCATTTTCTATTTCTGAAACAGATCTTGTTTGTCTAAATTCTACATTCAAAATAATTAGCACTGTCCCATTTACCTTTGGAACAACATTCGCAAATAGATGATCCAGCAGCTTAAGAGAATCTGTGCCTTTTACTTTAAACTTGCCAAATGGTGACAGGTCAATCACACCAACTTTTTCCATAACCTGTTTATACTCACGACCCACGGGCTCAAACCAATTTGTGCGCCGAAAACTGGGTCTGAAACAGAGCATTTACAAACGTGAAACACAACTTGGAAATTTTGTGCTCTTTTCAGCAGAACAGTCTTCAGTTTCTTCAGTTTAATTATCATTCAAAAGAGATAGACTTTCCTAATACTAGGTAGCTTACCCAATATTTTCCTTGGTCTAACATAGCTTAATTATTAAAATCCTTTAACAACAGAGAAAGATATGGGTTGATATTTTATCAACCATTTTCACAATAAACTGTGAACTACTCAAATGTTAGAAGTAGTAGCCTGTCATGCAAATTTACAGCATACTTGGTTGCTGAATCATTTATTTGAGTTTAAGGTGTTAAAGGCTTTATTTCTGAAGAACAGAGTATGTCTCTTTATTCCTTTATGAGTCTCATTTAGATTGGTACTCCACTATCCAGACGGAAAAACATTTATTTGCTGGATGTTCCATGACACAAGCAGGTAACTAGGTGGGCCAGTACAGAAGAAAAAAAAAAAAAAAAGAAAAAAAGGAGGACAGAATCTCACCTTTCCTGAGACTTATACAGAGAGGAATCAGCTTTTTCATGAAAACTCTATACAGATCAAATAATCAGTGCTTCTGATCAAATAATAAGGGGGAAAATACAAACAGATCACTAATTGTTCTCTAATATTTTTCTTGAACTAGGATGTTCCCTAGATGTGTGTTTCAAAATGTCTGCATTATCAGAATGAGAAATGGATTATAAACTACAGAAAAATCAATAACGGAAGATCTACCTAATAGATACTTTGACCTGAAATAAAGTATAAATATATCCTGCTTATTAAATTTAACTCATCTGGCCCTTAATATCATGACAATGTATCAGGGTGGGGGAAGGTAAACTTTTATTTACTTGTATCCAGCCTCATCTCCAGGTTTGTAGAACCAATGAGGTTGCTCCCATCCTGCATGAAAGCCCATTGAACATTCTGAGTTCAGCAAACCATACAGCCCGCTGGTTCTTTCTGTAGGTCTCCCAGCAAATCTTTCTTCTTTAGGGTAGCCAACTAGAGGGAAAAGACAAACAAACCAAAAATCATGGCATACTCAATACTGTACATCATGAAATTAATACATATATATGTATTACATCTAGAGGTAGGCTTTCTTGGAACTGATTTTCAGGATATAAATGTATTTTAAAAATACCTTACCAATGTTATTAAAACCATAAGATTCTCTTGCTTTGGCTGCTGTGTATTCTGTAGTGGTCCACTTTCCATATCGGTTGGGATCTAATTCTATCAGGTCAAATGGAGGTTCTCCCTCAAGGATCCAGTCACTGAGGTACTTCCCTATGCCACCAGCATGTATAATTCCATATCTGAAAAACAGGGAAAAGTCTTGTAGTGCCAAGTCTTTTTTTGTGTGTTTTTAAAACTTAGTACTAGCATATATACGACTAGTAATTTAGTATTCTAAATTGTTCCTTTTTTGGTTTGTTGTTCTATTTTGTCTTGTTTTTAAAGATTACATGCTTTATTGACAGATACTTCTACTGCCCCATTGTCAGCAGCAAAACTCCATTGCCAATGTGCAGCATTTGTAGTGCTTGAGATTACAGCAAACTCTTTCTCTGAAGTTCAGAATTTAACAATCTTCTCCGGGGACATTAGAACTCTTCAAAAATTAATACTAAAGAAAGTTGTTAAGCTTCTGATATCCATTAAATACACTTTCTAGTCATAGAATACCTCTTCTTTTTCAATGATTCAATCAAAACAGACCCAGGTTTGAAAACCAGACTGGGACATCCTAGCAGCTAAAATGAGTCTTTCCATTACAGTGAAAAGAACAACAGCAGCAAAAGCCAGGAGACTGCACTACTGAGACAGCTTTACAGAATCAGGGAACGTAGCAGAACTGCAGATAAAACTAGATGACTTGTTTGCGGTGGTGCCAGAGTGGAATACTGCTTTTTCTCACATGATTTACCATCTCTGTTCTCCACTACAACTAAAAAAGAAATGGTTCCAGAAAGCTTGTGCTAACAAAATAAACGGGTAGAAATTTTGATAGAAAATACTGCCAGAAAACCTATTCTGTTCCTACATAATGAGTGCGTGAAGGATCGGACTGTAGAGATCTCTTATTAGAAACCTTAATTAAAGGAATGACAACAGACAGCATGTTAGGTACTCAGAAGTTATGAAGTGATAGGTGTAAGGCTTCCTTCCTTAAACATTTTCTACATAATTCTATACTTTCAGATGACATCTTGACATCCATACAGAAAAAGCTGTGTGTGAAATGTCTTCCTGCAAGGAGCCCTGAAGTGCTCTGAAGTGAGCTGCAGAAGCAACTCTGAAGCAACTCTGAAGCAACTGGGTTCAAGGATCTTCACCATGCTTCAATACGTGCATGTCACTTTATCAGTCTACATGTTATCAAACAGTATTATGTAATGTGGAACTGCAGGCACCTCAGATTTGACACCAAAACATTTAATGGCCAGTAATTACTAACAACTGAATTATAAAGTTTTTCTTTTAACACCCCTTTGAATGTTTGCCATGCTTAAAAAAAAATTTGTCAAAACAGCATCCTGTCTAGGGAAGATCTGAAAATAAATTATTAGTTATTTTTGAAATGCATCAGTGAGCACAGCAAAAAAATATTCTCAAGAAAAAGTAAGCCTGTCTAAAAATCAAATTTAAGTTAGCATACAGTAATTAAATCACAGACATTCATACTGAATAGGGAAGCTAAACCAAAATTTAATTGCTGTTCATCATCTTTGCATTTTGAATGCTATGCCCTCAATTAAATTGGCAAGAATACGTGGGGGAAATAAGGAAGTAATCATTTTCAGTTCTAACGCATATGCATAAGAATACATTCAGATTACACAGACAATTTAGTTCTAGCACTAACTGTAGAATGCTTGACTTCATAATCTTGATGAAATTAAATTGATATAATGGGGGTTTATTTAAATAAAACAGAAATAGGAAACCTTTGAGTACTTGAAGTAATTCTTCCAAACACACTTCTTCTGACTGTTCAACATAAATACTTAGATTCCCATAACAAACTTATATCACTTCACTTGATGGAGTAAAGGTGAGTGATGATGGCTGCAATGCCTTCAAGAATGTCTCCAGAAAACATTTTAGGCATCTTAACACTCCCCACAACATTCACTGAAGCCAAAAGCACAGAGGAACACAGCACAGACCACCGCAGGACTGCGTGCAGCAACAAACAACAAATACAATTCAGGTTTTAGCTTCAGTTGAAGATGATGTGAGGGGAACCTTCAGGGCAAGACCACCCTGCAATGTGGAGTTGCTACTACAAGCACAGCACAGCAAGTTGGCTGACAGGTTTCTGCATTGTGCAGAGCTTTGCCATGACAACTCTGTGCAATCAGTTGATTTTTCTGCTCCTGTCTGGGCCTACATAATCACAGATTTTTAATCATGCAGAGTGCCCAAATCCCACATTACCTCAGGTAATGGGCAGCTGGTTTTGTCAACTGCAGTTCTGCTACAGAAGAATAAAATACATGCTTTGCAGGGATGTGATGTTACAAGTAGCTGTAAAAAAATGGTACACTCTATGAATCTCAATCTTCCTATGAGGATTTAGAGAAAATTTCCTTAATGAACACAAACTGCCCTTCTCTGTTCTATTCCTCTCCTTGCAGTCCCTGACAAATTATCTTCCCCATTGTCCCTGTCCTACTCTTGTGCCTTACTTGTTTACAAGGCCTTGCTTCTCTTTATTTTCAACTAATTCCACTCCTCTTCCCTAGGAAATCTGAGTCCTTACACACCATGGTCCCTTTCCTAGTGTCTCTGTCCCACATTTAGCTGTTTTTCTATCCTATTTCTGCACGAAAACTCCTGTTCCATCTCTGGCTGTTGAGTACTACTACAAACAGAATTCCTGAATCTTAGTGCGAGATTTAGTGAATGTCTATTAAGTGTTTATAAGCTGTAATATTTATAAAGCCTTGTGAACTGGCCTCATGGATAGAGAGGCAGAAATGCACTATCTTTGGAGAAAAATAATTTCTGCTAACTGTGAAGTTCATTTGCAGAACACAGGGAGATTAGAGCTTTTCCAAAGAGAGACTTCACCTCAAAACCCTTAATGCAGCAAAATCTTCCAAAGCTCTTGTTATCTGGAATGGTTACACTATTTATGGTTACACTCAATTTTTTCTGAATAAAATTCTACCCAACTCTTGTTGGCATTTTCAAAGCTGTAACTGAAAACAGTCCTAAATGGGAAGTGTTGAGCAATCTCAATAATAAACAGTGCTACGAGCAGTTAGCTGTGCGCTAACTATACCTCTAACTACTTTGCACATTATTTTAGATAATAAAATCCTCTAAACTAACAGCACTAAGTCCTCTGTCACAATGTCCCTGCTAGTTGACTGTGAGATAAGGATTTGCTAATGCACACAAAAAATTACCACACTGGTAGAAACACTGCAGTGACCCAGAAGAGAGTGAACAGAGAGTCAAAAGTCCCTAAAAAGCAGACATAGCACGCCAATACAGTAACATAATTGCAACCTGTTTCTAAACATTTAGAGATTAATCAAATTATTCAAATAAGTTGTTTCAAGAAACTTAAACATATTACACTGGTCTTCAACTATTCCTATATGGAAATTTGATTCTCCTCCCGCTGACACCAATGAAGGAAAACAGGCTCCAAAGTCTGGCAGCACAGTGGTGAACTTAAACAGTCTTTCTGGTGGACAGGGACTAGGCAAACCACTTTTGTAACTCTAAGTTCTGCAAATGTTACTAAAAGATAACAATTTTTTTTTCTTTAAATCCAAGCAGCAAAGGTGAATACCTTTCACAATGAATCATTGCAAAATTACCAAACCTTTTTATTTTGAGGGTCTCAGAAAGCGCATTAGTGGTACTGCCTTATCTTACAATCTGAGGGTTTGTTTGATTTGGACTGAAAGAAAACTGGAAAAAGCTGGATTTTGAACAGCAAGTTAGGCAATTGGAAAAACAATGTAAACAGAATGTGTTCAATAACATGTGCCTGGAAGTGTATTCAGTTCATTCTATCCATCTTGAATCAATGGTCAAATGGACAAATACAGAGAAGGCAGTGAGAGTTTTACCACTGACTTCAGCGGGGCCTGATACAAGCTGTAAGTCACATTCAAAGACAATGTTGTAATGAACAGGAGAGAATAAAGCAAAACACCCATTCCTGTTGTCACACCACCCTCATTTGCTTTCCTCCAACAGTGAGCAACATCATTTTTCAGCACAGCCTTCAATAGCCAGCACCATTACTATGTTCATATAACTAGACCAGTCAGTAATCCAGTACTGCGTTCCAAGGAGGTGTTTAGATTGGAAATTAGGAAAAATTTCTCCACCAAAAAGGGCTGTAAAGCACTGGAACAGGCTGCCTAGGGAAGTGTTTGAGTCACCATCCCTGGAGGTATTTAAAAGAAGCGTAGATGTGGCACGTAGGGACGTGGTTTAGTGGTGGACTTGGCAGTGCTAAGCTAACAGTCAGACTCATTGATCTTAAAAGTCTTTTCCAGCCTAAATGATTCTATGATTTTATGCTGGCTTAGTATGCCTTCCTTGACTCCAAGGCTGGCTTAGTATGCCACTCTTGACCCCAAAGTTGATACCGTAGTAGAAGTTGTCCCTGTACCAATCATTCTTGCCACAGCTTCAGTGACACTGGTTTCTGCATATGCCAAACAATTGTTGAATGCAACATAATTCAAAGCAATATATAAGCTAAACCGGAACATTTATCGTAAAGCCCAGCACTCTTATGACTGTAACTTGCTGCACAGGTAATACCAAGTGCTACCCATTTCTTGCTGCTTTGTTAAGTATCACAGATATTGGCTTCCAGAATAAAAGGAGGAAACAAACTGAAAAAATAGTGAGAGTTGTGAATAAGTATTATATAAATAATTATATATATAATACAGGAGAGCTTGTATTATATTGGTAGTTGCAATTAAGCCTATTTTGAATTATATTTTACATAAAACGTGTAAAAGACTCCCAAACCCACAAAAATTTGCAAAGCTTGAGCTGACTGCTATTTTAACAATTTTGCTGATGAAAGTTGTCATGAAGAATTTACTCACCCAAACCCAATAGCTACCCAGTAATTTCTGACACCCTGATGTGGTCCGACCATTGGAAGAATGTCTGGAGAATAGGTGATAGGACCCGCAATGGTGTTTACGATGTCTGCATTTCTCAGAACTGGGACCATTTCCATAGCAGCTTCAATATGCTCTGTTATTCTGTCTAAATCAGACTCAAAAAGTTCTTTTCCAAAACCTGCACAAATATTTTACTCTTATTATATACTTAATTACACTGAAAATACATTTTTAAAAAGGTTAGGCATTCTGCATACATAAAGTTACATGGCATTAATCACCGAGTACGTTCAAGCGTTTGCCATCCTATGTGAGAAGAATGGTGTGCAGAAATCCCTGGCTACTGGCATGATCAAGTTTATTGTCATTGCAGTTACACTGTCCTTTAACCCTAAGGTCACACAAATTCAACAATCAAGTAGTAAGGCAGCAGAGGCACACAGAAACTTCCTTCTTATTCTTCCACTTATTTTTCTCAGTACGCCAAAGTCTGGAGAAGGGAAGAAAGATACTGTCTGTGCCAGCCTATGATTTCTGTGGTGTTTGTGGAATTCCTGGATGTACTTCAGCCTTATGTCTGGGCTCTAAGCATTGTTGAAGATCAGTCTATAGAGCGTCTTGACACTACTGTAGACATGAAGTTCAGAAAGTTGTGACAGTGCAATCCACAGCTGAGCAATGCTGAGAGCTCTTCCTTAGGAAACACACTGTGCTTTTTAAAACAGCAACAGGGTTGACAATATAACTTTCTGCCTGGAAGTGAATGACAAGCTGGATCCTAGATATAATACAGTAATTTATATTTTTTTAATAAGCAGCAGCATGACATGGCTGGCATTTTTCGTATAAAAATTCTCTATAAATCTATAGCTTTCTTGTGCTTATATCTTAGCACAGCAATTTAAGACATTCCCTTGCTACACCTGTGCTCCCGCTTGACAACCACATTATCTCTGTGGGAAGAGCAAAAATCCAAATACCCTGTCAGTATGCTGGAGAGAACTGTAGCTTTAAAAAAAGTATCTCTATTCAGTTGCAAAAGGCTCCATAAGGCAGATTTGGTGATTACATCTAATTATAAAGCACAGATACTTGTTCAGAGCAGGGCAAGACTATGTTGTAGATCAGTTTTTTGTGTCTGTTCAAATAGGCATTTTTATTTCTATTGACTCTTATTATTGGAGTTCTATTCTTTGAGCAGATGTTTTTGCATTGCAATCATGCACTGGAAATATTTTTTATTTTCCATCACAGAAGGCAGCGTGACAGACTGGGTTTTATACATCTTAAAACATGTGCTTGTTGTTCTCAAGTTTAAAGATGTAATGTTCTTAATTACCTGGTGGAACTCCATTTGTTACCCATGAGTCCTGCAGCTTCATCTTCTCCTCACTTTCATATGGGCCAAATAAAAGACCATCTCTTTCTTGCCTTAAATAATATGATCCTTCTAAGTCACGAATCACAGGCAATTCTGTTTTTAGGGCTTTCACTTCAGGGATAGTAGATGTCACAACATACTGATGATGAACAGGTATGAGTGGGTGCTGCAAGCCAATCATTTTGCCTATTTCACGGGCCCAGAAGCCTAGAGAAGACAAAAACCAAAATGAAAATATTCAAGGACTAATTTCAGTGAATGGAAAATAACAGCAAAACATTTGCAGGAGGCACTACGCGTTATGGCATTTTTTTACCCCATACTTTTAACTTTCAAATGATTTGTTATATTATCCAGAAAAAATTTCCCTCCATAATTCCATGACCTTGTTCCTAATTGTACTACCAGATATTCTAGTATACAGATATATTTGGCCTGCAAAAGTTCAGAAGATAATTTAATTAACAGTCTCACAAACCCAACGGTATATTTCAGTAAAGTAGGTCTGCAACACAGTCCTAGCAAAGTCAGAGACACTTAAAATCAGAATAAATTAGCTTACATCATAGGTCTTAATATAGCCTCTTACTCTCAACTAGATGAGAATATGTCTTCACAAGAGAGTAATCAAGCCCTAACACCCCAATAGAGCACTTCCAGCCAGCTAATCTCAAGAAGTTTCTCTTCTCTTTCACATGCATGTTACTCATACTGTCTAACGTAGCAATCAATCCACTATGATGTTCTTACTGGTGAGTAGCCAGTGTGCTCTCCCATAGCTATCCAATTAAAAGTTCTGATAAAGAATGTGACCAGAAAAAAACCAAGCAACTATTTCCCTGTCCCTGAAGCCATTCAGGCCCTTCATGTATGCTAGTAGGTATAACTTAAAGACAACCGAATTTTAACTCTGTTAAGAACCCTCCAGACTAGCTGTATCCAGCTGGTAAGACACATTCACATAGTGAGGTATCTGTGTCAAAGTGAAAGAGTGGAAGACACTTAACTGCCAAACTTCCTGGTTTGGTCTCTGCATCACTGCTTACATGTGCTGTGGGGTTGGAACACATGGACCTCGTAATCAGACAGATACAACTGACTGGGATGGCGGCTGCTTTAAGCAGCTTGCAGTACTCCGCAGACCCTCTCCCTACTCTTTGGATCAAGAGGTCCAGGTCTCAGAAGTGTAAATGAAGAGGGAGAATCTAATGAAGCAATAATACCAGGGAAGTCCAGGAGTGACGGTTGAGGGAAGGTGATATAGAAGAGGAGGAAGAGTGATCAGGGCCTTCCAAATAAAAGGCTATGTGGCACCCAGAAAAAGGAGGCAGATTAGCCTGGATCCTGTGCAACCAGCTAACTGTTTATAAAAAACTACCCACAGCAAGATTTGCTACTTAACATAGCTGCCCCTTCTCCTGGAACTTAGACATGTGATACCCATCTTAAACATACAACTTTTCTCCCTTTTTGCTGCTTACTTGTTGTACTCAAATGTTGCTACCTCCTTCTTCAATTCCATGCCATCTAAGCTGTGGGGAAAATTTAGCTCTCATATTGGTGTCCTAAGGGCACTAATATTCATTCACAATACTGAGTGGCCTCACCTGGGACATCCACCCATGAGCCTAGGAGTCTCATTTCAGGTCAGCTCAGGGCCTTCAGAACCTGTCTGAGCTGGATTGATTATAAGTGTGTCTGTTTACAGCTCTGTCACAACCATGCCCGTGCCTGGCCATGGACCTCATTGATCCAGACCCTGATCTGTGGACTACTTACCAGCTTGACCTCAGCCCAGTCTCATCTCTATGCTCCTGTTGATCACCGGGCAGCGTCTGACCCTGGTTATCATCACCAGACCTGTTCCTGACCTGTGGATTGACTGCCAGGCTCGCTCTCAGTCTGGTTCATCACTGTGGATCTGCCTGTGCTTCATCCCCACAAACTTGTCTGGAGATCTGGTCTGTGAACTAACCACAACTGCTAGTCCCCAACCTGCCATGCTCCTTCCTTTGTGTGTTGAAGAATGGAGCCCTTGCTGTCTCGGCCCCTACCCTACCATTCTCACTACCATGTTTGGTTCCCTGCCCCGTGTGGAGAAGCTGGACTGCGCTGGTTGCTGATGTTACCTTGAGACTACATCCTCTCATCTCCAGCATGGCCTAAAGCCAGGGCAATCGGGAAGGCTGAATTGCCCTGTGCTGGCCTTGTGCCATTCCCCCACACCAGAATGGCTGTCAGTCTCTCATTTAATTTCACATACTAGCTTCAGGTATAACACCCACAGTTTTTAAAGTTTCTGAGGAAAATATTTTCTATGGGGACTTACTCAAGAATTGCTGACAACCAAGTAAAGCAAGAGAGTAGGAAATCTAGGATAATGATAGAGAGATCTCTTCAACTAAAAGTCCCTGCCCAGTTTTGCTTCTTAATGTCATCCTCAGCACCTGGAAATGACTTGCTAAGTCAGTTAAATTAGCTCAGAGAAGATCATGTTGTAGTCATACAGTGATTCAAAACATCCTTTAAAGCTACTGAAATCTGACTTATGTTCCCTTACTTAAAAAAACTTCTAAGAAGTTTGAATTTCTAGCACATCTGCAAGGGTATTCTCCATTACACATGACAAATACAAATGTGGATTTCAGCAGCAGCTAACCATCTTTAGGGAACTTGTTTTGATTTGGGCATTTTCCTGTCACCTACAAAGAAAACTATTTTAACCTAAGGTCAGCTAATGATCAGTGAAGTACCAGAAAATTCACAGAATTACAGAATCATAGGGGTTGGAAGGGACCTCCAGAGATCATCAGATCCAAGCCTCCTGCCAAAGCAGGCTGCCTAGCTCATATTGCACAGATAGGTATCCAGATGCGTCATGAATATCTCCAGATATGGAGACTCCACAGCCCCCTGGGCAGCCTGTCCCAGGGCTCTGTCACCCTCACTGTGAAAAGTTCTTCCACATGTTGGTGCGGAACTTCCTGTGCTCCAACTTGAGGCCATCGCCCCTTGTCCTGTCTGGTCACAGACCACTGAAAAGGGGATGGCCATTTCCCCCTGTCTCCCACACTTAAGATATTTATAACCATTGATCAGATCCCCTCTCAGTCTTCTTTTCTCAAGGCTGAACAGCCCCAGCTCACTCAGCCTTTCCTCGTAGGGGAGATGCTTCAGGCCCTTAATCATCTTCATAGCCTCCTCTGGACTCTCTCCAGGAGATCCCTGTACTTTTTATACCAGGGAGCCCAGAACTGGACACAATACTCCAGGTGGGGCCTGACCAGGGCAGAGTAGGGGGCAGGATCATGTACTGTTTTCCTGTCAAAATTGATATGTGGAAAAGAAACAATACACTGGGAATATGCTTCTAATAAATTCACTCTTTTGCTTACTCATTAAACCAGAATGAGTGGGAAAATATAAAGAGCAAGCATATTCAAGCTCTTCAAAGAAAATAAAAATTGTAAACTTAGTATTAAACCTCTGAAAAATAACTTTGTTTCTTTCAAATAATATTAACGTTTCTTAGCCGTTAAGTTTGCAGAATTACAATACAAACACAGTTGATCTTAAATTGCTTTTGAATTAAAGGCAAATATTTTAGGTTTGCTCAAAATCAAATTTTAAATATTGTACTTCTAAAAAAAAAATCACTTCAAAGTGCTTATTTAATTACTTAGAATAACAACAGCTGACATCTACTAAATGAAAAATATTACAGTTTCTCTGTTTAAAGTTTTTGAACCATGTGCAACAGCTATTACAAACACAAAAATGCCAAAAGGAAGAATATATTCTCAGAAACAAAACTCCAATTGGAAGCAGATGTCAAGTTCTCTCACACATAGAGCTAAATGAAGGCATAAATTATCTCACTAGGACATTTGCAAAGATTATACTGTAGAGATAGCAAACATCTGATGCTGAAATATTTAGTGGGGGTAGTAACTCAGCTTATCTGTTGAACTATATATGCTGACTATCTCTTATTTTCAAAAAAGAAATTCCTCCATCCCCAGGTATGTAATTACAGGTGTATGTACAGTGTATACATGTCTTCAAATGAGTGCTTACATACACAAACTGTATATAAATATAAACTAAATTCACTGGTTTTGCAGTCTTTAATCAAATGTTCCATTATAAATAGGCTGCAAATCACTTCAACAGGCTCAATAACAGTTACTTCATGTCAGGGATTATTTATTAGGCATCTGCTTTCTTCCTAAATGGAAATTTCACATAAGGAACAGCTAAAGATTGGTTGAAACTAGTTTGTTCCAGTTCCACAGCAGATGTCAATTGAGAATGTAGAAAGCCTTCTGATAGATTTTTTTTCTCTGCTCATAATGCAACATGAGACTAAAGTATGAGCTCTGCATTACACCAGTCATGATCTGTAGTGGAATGAGGCAAGTCTGAGAAGAATGAATGTTAGCTGGGAGAACATTTATAATATGTATGTGTTATACAGTATTGATTTCACATCCTTAGCCAGAATGTTAAGCAATGTGTGTTTCAAATGTTCATTCCAACTGAATGGTTAATTACACAAGAGAGTTAACTAAATATATCTTTGGTTTAATAACTTTGGAAAAAAAGCCAAACAACTATAAAAGTTTCACAAGGGTGCATTCTACTTTTTCAAATAAACATTGAGAAGAATCTGCTAGAAAACTCTGCCTAATGTTAACTTGGTACATAAACCAAAGAAATATAACTACACTACAAAACTCTAAGGAAATTTCTACATCTGTGATACTTCATCCATATGATGCAGAGCCAATCATTAGGAGCAATGAGTGCCTAGAAGTCTGTGGCCTAAATAAGAAGTCTGATTGCCAAAAAAGCTGTGTTTTCATTCTGTAATCTTGGATTATTCCCAGGCAAATATATCCATTCTGTGTAACAGGTGACATAAGGATCCTATTAGTATGAGAGCTTGTGATTTCTAACTGAATGCTGTCCCATAATTCATGCCTGAAAGCTACAAACTGACAGTCCTAAGGCAATCAAATATTGACCCCTCTCTTCTAGATGCTTGACTTTGCAGTCTAAGTAATTTTTGTTGTTGTTTCTAGTTTCCATGGTTCCTTTGTTTCTAAAAAGCAAGTGAACTCTTGTAGTCCTTTTCCTCTTCAAAGTGTGGCACTGTATGGACATCATGACAGTTCATGAGCACGATTAGAACCTCAAAGCAATTTTTTTCAGATCCCTATTATTTTACCTAGACTTACAGCAATATCAGGTAATCACCTATATATGGGAAACATATGATGAAAAAGCAATTTTCAATGGGTTTCTCAGCCTTTCTTTACTGAAAGACTGGAATTATCGAATAGGGGGCTGTCTACATCCCACACACTGAAAGAAAGGTCTGTAAAGGTCAATAAAGCTGAGCCTCACACAGTTCAACCCTTTTACCCCATTCCTTTCAAATTTCTTTCTATCCCAATCTTCTCTCTTCCTCATCCCTGCTTCTCCTAGACCTGCTCTTTCTTTCTTTTTAGTCTCATAGTTTACTTATTCTAGTCCTTACATCCTTCTTCAGCTTTTTTGTCTCTGTGTGCAAGTCAATCTCTCCTTGTTTGTTCCATCTGCCTTCTCTTCCTTCCAACCTGCTCCCATCTATGTCTCCCTTGCAACTCTACCAGTCTTTCATGCTCAGACAGCTGAGGCAACCTCAATTTTCCAGTCTCAGTTTCACACACACACCCCCATCCTCAATATCCTTCCTAATACTTTTGTCCAAAAAGCTTCAGCTCCAGTTCCCTTAATGAATCATGTCAGATCCCTCTCTGCTATCCCTCTCTGTGGTATCATCCTCACTAACGCCATCCCCGCTGTCCTTCTCAGATTGAACTTCCTTATTCAGCAAGTCCTCTAGCACATTCTCTAGCACGTAAGCATCCCACCTGCTGCTGGAGCTCCCAACTACCACCAGGAACCTTTCCCAAGCATTTCACTCTCCCAAGTCTATTTCCCTTCCAGTAAAACTCACCCATAATTCCAATTGTCAGCCACAGTTATTCTACTCACCAACAAGAAGAGTTCCTGTTTCACCACTTTATCTACTTTGCATTAGAAATATGTATGGTTTTGTACAGATTTTTGAGGGTACAGATGTAAAAAGGAATTATAAAGACATATCCTTGCTCTCAGTTCACTTACTCTATCTGAGCAAGAAGTTTCCTACTCAAGTCTGATTATTCACTAAAATGGGATGCATGAAAGACTCAGGCCCTAAAAATGCAGGTATGATTTAGTTTGAGACAGACTAGAGTTTGCACACATTTCAAACAAATGGTAAATATTCAGCACGCTTTCAAAAAACTGAAAACAGGAAGTTGTCCACTAGGAAGTAGAAGGCACACTTCACATAGGAGATGCCAACAGTTTCACCAATACTATATTTTTCTGTAAGTTGTATAAAGCAGCAAATATACTTTTTTTAGATCAAACACGGGTTTTCAGACCTAAAAACAGTTTTAGGAAAACAAACCTAAATCCAAAGGACTTTTGCCCAAAAGCTCTTTGAAGTAGAAACATCAATTTGGCTTCTTTAACACAAGGAAGAATAAAAATTGCGTATGTAAATACAATCTCCTTTGTGTTAGGAGATTTTTATTACAGGAAAAAATGTATTGTTAATCCAAGTGCATATTTAAAATACTACTCAAAGGGCAACAAAAATCTTCTGTCTCAAGGATACATGGATAGAGTTCAGTCTTACAGAGATAATACTGAAATAGACAGAGTTATCTTATTTGCTGAAAATCCTGCCCCTGAAAAAACAGAGGTGACACTTCTACTACATTTGTACATCCCTTTACCCTTCCTAAGTAGCTTTCAGAAGATTTTAGAGGACAATATGCATAGACAGAGACTTGTCTTGTCTACATAACTTAACGCAGACCAGAAAAGTTCTCTTCTATTCCTAAAAATCTATCAAGACAGTGTAACTAGTAACTGCTGGAGACAAACCAGAAAGAAATATTATTAATGCCTAGTCAAGGACAATTAACATAAGAGCTAAATTATCACAGCACTGTAAAGTAATATGTGCAAACTACATGTTTCCACAAACTAAGTGAAGAGTTTAAAGCATCTATTACTTCTCCCTGAAACCCCTGCGATTTGGTGCAGATGCTCCATGCCAGCCATTTTGTAAGTCTGGGTATACAAATGCTTATGTTACCTGCAGCATTCACAATTCGCTTTGCTCGAATTATTCCACGTGGGGTTTCAACTTCCCATGTCCCATCTGAGCGGGAGTTCAGGTTAGTCACTTGGACAGGGTAATTTAATTGGGCACCGTATTTTCTGGCTCCTGCAGCCAAGGCCATAGTGAGCGAATAGGGGTCAATATGACCATCTCCAGGGTTATACAGGCCAGCTAAAACCTAAACGGAGGTAAAATCCCACAAAATGAAAGAAATTAAAATTTATCAAAATTAACTGTTTAAAAAAAAAAAGCCAAACACTTTATTTTTTGAAAGCAGTAAACATCAAGAAGTCAAAGCAAATCAAATCATATAACGTCAGGCCTTCAGCTAGCCAACTTAACAATGGTGCAAGGAAGCAAAATGGCACAGTTCTCCCATGCAATCAAAGGTTGCAATATTTTAATATTATAATATTACATGTATTATAATTACTAGCATGCATATTGACATACAGTACGGACTAAAATGCATGTGAGTCTGATTTT
The DNA here is from genome assembly GCA_027925045.1 of Hypotaenidia okinawae. NCBI lineage: Eukaryota > Metazoa > Chordata > Aves > Gruiformes > Rallidae > Hypotaenidia > Hypotaenidia okinawae. The sequence continues at coordinate 28,652,348 of BSDF01000005.1, read as the reverse complement.
AATTTATAATGTATGTTTTCTCATTGAAAACTAAGAATTTACTGTACAATTTATGTAAATGGACCTTATGTTTACAAGGCTAATAAACCAACAATGGCAATGGAAGTTCTTTTTCATAAAATTAGGTTCATTACCGTATCCATATTCAGTAAGGGAAATAGCTCGTGTACTTTCTCAGGTGTGATTAGGTACTGCTCTGTTGGGTGCCAACCAGCACGAGTCATTTGGTATTTAAATTCATCCACCCTTGTGGGGGTTGAAGCAATTCTGATGCTGCCAGGCTGATGAAACCCCACAGCCTAAAACAAAAAGCAAAAGAGAATGACTGAAAGAAATTTATTTATCACCATAAAGCCATGTTCCCATGCTATGGGAATTCTATGGGATTTTTGCCACTAACATCACTGAAAAGAGATTCAAATAAATAATATGCCCTTGAAGGAACAGGACTTAGATGTAAAGTCCTAGTGAAAACAATTTCTTTTAAAAATTTATCAAACCAACTTCCTAAGTTAATACATATGATCTTCAACACAGTTGTGAAAAATCCTTATTGAATGTCACGATACCATTATTTGTGTAAAGACTTGATAAATATTTAAATTGATGCACTCATACACTTTTGAAAATAGATACATCTCAAGAATAAAGATATTATAGTTTATATTAGAGTCTATCTCCTGCATAATCTTCTGTTGAGATGCTGCAAAATAAACTGATTATGCACCTCTACTGACACAATTAGTAACTACCTGTCTTTATTTTTGTCTTTTTAATGAAGTAGAAATCCTTATATAGCAGTACAAAAAATTCTCCCTTATTGGCATATGGTATTTAGTTCATCTTTTCTGTATTACTTCTTCACAGGACATTAATATGTCTGAATAAATTTTTAGTAGAACTTGAATGATAATATGCTGTAGTATCATATCTAGCTGAGCAGGATAATGAACAAAAAAAATTTTAGTACAATCACCAAGTTTGTAGATTAGTACAGTGAGGTTCATGGAATTTCTGCTGCTGTTTGAAGTAAGCATGAGTTTAGTAAATGGAATCTATACAGCCGAGTGAGGCCAGATAAGAGACTACCACTGTTTCTCTGCATACTCATTCCTTAAGTCACTCAATAAAACCACATCTCTGAAAGGGATGGGAAGAATTGCAGCAATCTTCTCTTGTACAGATAGCATCGTATCAGATGAATGTTTAAGTGGATATGTTTAAAGCAGGAACGTTAACATCAATCCATTCATTCCAGATCCTTGTTGCTATTTTAACTCCTACACCAAACTGAAGTTGCAGACCCTCATTTTGCTGAGCAACTGGGGTGTTTGATGAAAAACATTTTCTTAAACTTTAGAGGGTCTGGGAAATCATCTAAAATATATAGCAACTAAGCACCAGACAACGTGCAGGCAGGAGGATGTATTTTAATCAAATGGGAGTTTAATGACAGCCATGAACTCACATAATCAACTTGCCAACTCCAAACTTACTCTAAGACTAGTTTTTAGGTTACCACTGATCTGAACTAATAATTTAAAGGTTAAGGAGATTACCTGTCCAGTCTCTTCTTCCAGCTTTTCATAGAGCTTGATGCTGTAATAATGGATTTTCTTCAGGTTTATTCCAGGATGAAAATAAGTAGTTAAACCAGCCTCAAATAAAAAATAGGGACAATAACATAGATATATGATTAGAAATGCAGTGTTTTCTTTCCCTCCTTCCAACCATCATTCAAAATGAAATTGTCAAGATACTGTAAAGAAGAGCAACGCATAGATATAGACAACTGCCACAAAAATAAAATCCTTTCCCTCCTTATGTATTCTTGTTCTCTGCACCTGTCTTTTCTAATCAGATTTGTCAACCCATAATACTGTTGCAGTTGTTCCCTCATATAGTTTCCTTTCTTCCTTAAATTATTCAGTAGTCAGTTTCAAATCTTTTGGAAGAGACACACAAACCTGTTCCTGATCAATAAATGAACTCATTGTCCTACCTAATGCCCCGCAGTTGGATCTCTTCATTCTTGCAAATGGAAACGGGTGTGAAACCAAACCTTCACAAAGACCAGATCTAAACAAAAGCTATTACATTCCTGGAGTACAAACACCAGGGCTGTGGAAATAAACGCTCTTCTGTTCTCAACAGTTGTCTCACGTGACAGTTGATGAGCAATTGCTGCATTTCACAAGTAGCTTAAGAAATTACTGTATGTATTTTGCACATAATTTTACAAGGTCTGACTTTAGAAAGCTGTCAAGCCCTTTTGAGGTCATGAAAAGGTAAGATCAAGAAGTCATTACAGCCTCCTCTATCTTTAAGGAAACTGTTCACCTGCCTACAGGAGACAGCTGCATCAATCTAATGACATTCATACCTGCAGACACTTAGCACTTAAAATACAGCAGAGTTAAAATATTACTGAAGTTAAGCTTAAGTCTTTGTATCTTCTCAATGTGATGTCTCACTAAAACTCTTCTTTCCAACGAGACAATGAAATGCAAACTTAGCTTAGGTTTTCAAGCGAAGGAACTGCATTGATTTAAATATTATGTACATATATATATATACAGCTACAGCGCATATTCCGCTAACTAAAATAGATGCATAGATGAAGGTTGCTTCAGTTAAGGGAGATAGACAGCAAAGTCAATCTTTGAGTTCACTGCCATCCTGAGAAAAAAAAAAACCCAGCAGAAAATCTAAAGGTGAAAAGTAACACATTTTAAAGGTAAACATTTAAAAGTACAGTTTTGATAGTTTCCTTCTAAATTGCCTAGTATGCACATGTATTAACTAAATTCTTAATTTTAGCTTGTCAACTTTGTTATGTGCTAAATATAAGGCTTTATCTTCTAAAGCTAGTAGAAGAATTGCATACAAATAGATAACAAAAGGTCTTTAAAGATATACTTTAATTCAAAATAATTTAATTATGCTAAGAACCTATTCAATGTCACACTTCTCAACAATTAACATAAACATATATCACATGAATTAAATCAAACATTATAACTTTTTGAAACCATGGGTTCTTCTGACCCATCTTTCTTGGTTCAACTTCACATTTAAGACCTGGTATTTGCCTTCCATAACAATTAGCTTCAAATTGCTCTTAGGAAATGATACCATGTTCCTCAAAAACATAAATCACGCTGACTGCTTGAGATGACAGGTACTCACTATCTTCAGAGCAAGAGTGTGACAAGTGTCTGGCATTACTGAATACATGGCTTTACACTAGACACCATATGTTTTCCTGCCTTTCTTTGTGAGGATTTTTTCTCTCTGACATCTTAAAGTTTATACATAATATCAGGTGCTTCACATGAGTGAAATGCCAAAATAAACCAATGGGAACATGTACAAAATTAATCATCTACAAGTATTATATTCTTTTGTAGTGCCTGTATTATATTAGTAAATTTGGCTCTTGCTTGCTCAGTATGCTTGGTATTGTTCATTACCTCAACAATCTGAGTGTAAGAAGTGATCACAGGTATCTGTAGGAGGAAGAAAAATCTACTGAGGGCCTCATTTAGCACCAAGCAGGCACAATGAATTCAGGAAGTTTCTAGCCTAATGGTCTGGAAAAGTATTACTTGTCCTTTTCTTATTATCATGTTGGATCACCACATACTGGACATGCTGGAGACCAGGTATTTGACCAAAGGCGTTTCTGATCTCATTTGATACATGTGGGATTATGTTGTTGTCAACACATTTATTTTCATTGCCTCAGACTAAAGCCCAGGGCTGTTTCACTGTGGAATTTTTAACAAAAACTTGCTTGTTTCTTAAAAAAAAAAAGTCCTAAGGGCCTTTTTTTCTGTGTATACAAAATAAAGAAATGAATTAGGCATTGAAATGTTTACATTTCTTTGGCAATTTACAGTAACCTATAACTAATTAATTTACTTGTACCTTGAAATTCTGTCATTTCAGATTATTTTTACTGTCTTCTTTTATTTATCTAAATGTTTTCTCATCTTTTTTTATTCTTCAAAATGTAGAAAACTCTTTTGCAGATGTTGGGAAATTCCATTTTAGGGGTCACATTTGGTAAAGTCATTTTGAACCAGATGAACAACAAATTACTTAAAAGTTATCTATAGAGCCATTTACATTCAAGGGCATTTAATTGCAGGTATGAAGTAAAAAGGTCTGACATTTTTAAGGGAATAAAACAATTGTAAACATGTTTGATACATTTTGGCTTCAGATAATGAAAGCTTCTGGTTTCAGGACAGCAGCTGGGAAGCAACTACAACCTGTCTGGACTATGTAAAAATCAGTAGCATAAAATAATTATGATAAAATAAAAAGATTGAATAGTACCTCAGGGCACCTCTATCCAATCTCATACTCTAAGCAGGGTCATCTACAAGATCAGATCAGAATGCCCAAGATTTTCTCCAGCCTAGTGTTGAAAATCCCCAAGGACAGAGACTGCACTGCTTTCCTGGACAAGTACAGGACTTTGCATTTACCCTTATAAAATTCCTGTCTTTTCATCCCTCTAGCCTGTCTACATCCCTCAGTATGACAGCTGTGCCCTTGGGTGCATTGACTGGTCCCCCCAGTTTGGTGTGAACTGCAGTCTTGACAAGCATGTACTTTGTCACCTACTCCAGATCAGTGACAAAGACATTAAACAGGATGGCTCCTGAGACAGACCCTGTGACACTTTTTTGTGGCCTTTGGGTAGAATGTGACCAATTAATCACCACCCTCTGAGCCTGACCATCCAAACAGTCTTGTAACTATCAAGTTGTCCTGCCATGCAGAACACAACATCTTCGGTTGAATACATGAATATTACAGGAAGCAGTTCCCAAAGTCTTGCTAAAATCTATCAAAGGAGGCGATCAGGGTTGGTCATATATGATTTATGCTTCACAAGTCTATGCTGGCTGTTCCAAATCACCTTTTTTTCCTTTATCTGCCCAGAAATAGGATCTGAGACTTGCTCCATGATATTCACAAGAAATCAAAGTATGGGTGCTTTTTAGCTCCCTTTCTTGTACCTTTGGCTTTGTGTAAAGATGCATACATATGCCCTTCTCGAAACCTTGGGCACCTCCAGCATCTCCAGAGTCTTTCTAAAGTGATACATGAGCAGCCTTGCAATTAACAGCATTCTTGCATCTTGCCCACCTGGTCCAATATATGTATATAAGCAAAGTTCTCCCAGTAGTCCGTGTTTTGATCCTCACCCACCACTGGTCGTTCCTCTTCTTGAACGCTGCTCATGGCACAGAATTCTAAGACACCTTGTCAGTGAAAGCTTGTGCAAAGGCTGCATTGACTACTTCAGCCTTACCAGTATACACTGAGACTGAATTACTCATTCAGCAACAGTGCTGCATTTCTCTTGTTCAGTCTTTCACTACTAATAAAGCAGTAGAAGCTCTTCCTGATGACTTTAATGTTCCTTATTAACCCTACCTCTAGCTGCACTTTGGTTTTTCTTGCATCCCTTTTACATGCCCAGGCAATTTTTTTTCTAAATTAACCTTTTCATAGCCTCTTCCTGCTTCCACCTGCTGTATAGTATATCTTCACTCCAGAACTCAGTCATGAGCTCCCTGTCTGCACCAGCTGGTCTCCAAATATGTGTCAGGGTCGATTGTTCTTGTATTTGAAAGAGATTTGCCCTAGCTTTTGCCCTATTTTTGTAAAACAGAGATTTTATTGTTGTAGGTGTCCATTACCTGGGAAAGAAGTCTAAGAATGCACACTTTAGTATGAGAATTTGCAGAGCAATTTTAGAGCATTTTTACAATTTAAATTTTAATCTGCTGAAATGTTCGTGTATCAGTTTTGTTCTATTCCAATTTGTTTCATATTTTATACTAACTCCATTTATTAAGTCAGCATTCTGGGGGAAAATGGCATTAATACTGTTACCACCTGTATTCTCTCTCCTTGCAAGTTTGAACAAGTCATAGTAAGTTTTTGTTTGGTTTGTGCTGTGCTTTATTAACTGTCATCAGCAAAATCAATTGCACTTTGTAAAAAAAGTGTCACTTAACAGAATGAAACATTACCTTTTGTCAGAAAACATCTTTCAAATATGCAACAATACAAAAAAATATATCTGTCAAGTGAGTTGTACCCCTTCTTTAGTCCCTACACTTCAGGCAAGTCATCTGACTCACCTGCAGAACAGTACAACTTTAAGAGTTTTTAAAGCCTAAATCCTGACCTTATTTAAACATGTATAATAATTATACATGTATAATTTGTCATGGGAATAAAAAGGAGGAGCATTTGCTCTGTTATTTATATCTTCTTATTACTGATAATATAAGTATGTGCACACTTTATCTGCTGTTTTAATTTAAATAAAACAAAAGCAAGACAAATTTATCTCAGACCCAAGAAGTGGAAGAAAGTTTTGGCAGCCGCACTAGCAGGAATATGATCTGTATGAAACATAATCCTGAGCTCTGGCAGTACCTACTGGTGAAAGAGGGAAAGTGTGGTATAGTACTGCAATATCCAAACCAGACTTTCAACACTTGGTGCTGGGGGCACAAACTGAGGACCATTTCACATGCTAACTCTTAGGTGTAATTTTCATCTGTACCCAGTATTGTACCACGGTGAGGAAACCACTGATAAATGTAGAACAGAGATCTCACAGTTTTGATCCTTCTCATTATCTGAAACAACATTAATGTTTTCATCTTCAGATGCAGCGCTCTGAGTTCAGTGAAAACAGACAGTACACATATAGTTTACCTAACAGATAGCAATTTTTAACCTGTCACCTAACTAGGTGTCTTGCTGTGTTGCTCGCATCAAATTCTGTTGCACCAGATAACACAAAGCAGCCCTCTCAATAGCCCAGTGCAGGCATTTTCTCTGCTGGCTCCAGGTCTCTCCCTACCATTGAAACGGTGTTTCTCTTCCAACTGTGGCATTTGCTAAAAAAAATGGGGGCAAAGAAGTGGAGAGGTTGCTTTTACATAGTTACGGGCAATAAGCTAGAGCGATGAAGTATTACAAGAATAGAGGAAACATTTACTAACAACCCCCGATTTGTGATTTTGGTTTCTTCTTCAGTGAGAGGGTTTTTACTGCTTTTTCCACAGTTACTGTTCTGTGCGTGCATTGGGTAAATAAAACTTAGTCTGCCTCACCCGGATGCTTGTCAGAGTATTACCATGACTGTTTCATGGTCATGATTCAGTACACAAAGATGCATGATTTGACCGTACACGTGGTGTTGCTCTGTTCACTGAACTACATCACCTGTGGCATCATTCCTTCTAAAAGACACATAATAGCTGAATTTTTGTTTTCCTAACTCCGTACAGTATGTTTTTGTTTGCTTTGTTTGTGGAAGTATAAACCTACATATATATTTCAGGCAGTGATTTTTCTACTTGCATTTGTTACTATTATTTGTTATTATTTGATTTGGGAATACAAATGTAATCCGAGCTACTGTCCTCAATTCGTTCCTGAAAGGCACTGAGATACTTTAGCTATTAAGTATTGCATAAATGCTGTATTCTGTTAATAGAGTAGTTCTAGAAAACTGCTGGGTTTTCACTCTTTTGCATTGCTATACATGGATGATATTCTCCCAAGTTCACCTAAGTGTAGCTGGAAATGAATGGAAAAAGCATCTATAATGGTGGCAAGCTTTATTTAATTTCATTACACTACCTACTCCAGGCATTGACATATGTAATTACATACATACACATGCACTCACTAGTATGTCATTCTGATTAGCATTATTATAGGAAGTGTCCCCAACTTGTCATTAGTACATGTATGGCTTTTGAATTAGAGTACAGACAAACTTTAAGCCTAAAAAATCCCCACATTGTACAATTATTGGCTTCTCTCCTCCAAAAGTTTGTGTAATGTCAGCGGTGGCAGGAAAGAAAGTGCTTTTCTCTATAAGGATCAGTTTCTGGGACAGTGACACTCTCTGAGAACTGGACACTGGTGCTTGATTACTTCTTTTTCAGGATAGCACATACATGAAAAAATAATGGCACATACATAAATTAGTTATACATAATGCCAAATTTTGCACTTCTGGTTTATGCAAAACAGTGAAACACCTCACAGTGGAAGACTCTGGAATATAAATTAGATTACCTTCTAAATAAAAACCAAATTAAACTTAAAAAACCAAATTTAAGATAAAGTTTAAAGTCTAAATCCAGTTGACTGCCAAAAATATGTAATAATAATTGCCTTCCAGTAATTTCAAAATACAGAGTTTACCTCAGTTTTTACAAATGGGAAAAGTGCAGTTATGATAGGTGAACCAACTGCTCGAACTTACACAGCAAATCTAGAAATAACTCAGAGCTGAAGTCTGTAAAATAGCCAGACAGTTAATTTCTGGAAAGCTAGGAAATAAAAAGCCAATGAAACTTCCACCACTTTTGTAATACACAAACTGCTGTTAATCTGAGAGATTAACAAAACATTTCTTACTGCATGCCACGTAGATCCTGCAGTGAGCTCAGATTTTTCTAGCAGAACAACATCCTTCAAGCCGGCCTTAGCCAAGTGATAGGCTAGACTCACACCAACGCAACCACCTCCAATGATCAGTGTATCTGCTGTATCTTTCCCCAAGGAAGGAGACTGAGCTTCTTTCCTGGGGAAAAAAAAAATAAAATTACTGACAGTTAGAAAAAGACAATTGCACTCCTGTCCATCTCTTTTGTTTACAGCTTCCATCATAATATAACTAGTATCTGCTCAGGAGTCTAAAACCTAACCTATCCACGCTTACCTTCCCTCAAAGTCATAAACAGTAGTAATAAAAAAAGCAAAGGAACTTTACTTCCACTCACAACTTTAAACCTTTATTTGTCCAATATACCTTTATATGCAGACCCTATTTTCCAAGGAAAAAAAAAGGTACTCAAAGAATGACAGTGTATAGGCAATACAAAGTCTTTAAAAATTGTCAACTTAGTAAAGCTCCTTCATAAATTTATAAAGCCAGTGTCTGCAGACCACATCAGTGTTTGCATTCGTGAACAATAAAACGTAATGTTTATTGTAATTTTGACAAGTTCTTACTTTGTTGAACTCAAAACTTTATAGAAATGGGTTTCTGTCAGTGGCCACCATCTGCTACAAGGTCATGCTATGTTTTCACAACTAGTTTAAGCCATCACAAACCAGAACTGCTGCCATAGGCATCCCCATTCTCCTCCCTCTCATCAGATCCTCCTCTCTACTGCCCCATCCACAGTCAGTCAAGCAGCAAACCAGATCAGGAAATTTATTCAAAGTAAAAAGAACCCTTTCTTTTTTAGATGTGAAACAAGGTAGGAGTCCTTAGTACAGCAGCAGTACTACAGACTACTGTGAAGCCACAGTACTCTCCCTTCAGGACAGTTAATCAATACTCAATTTTATCTACCGCCCCTCCTTGTACATTTGCTTTTGCAACTTCTCTGGCAAAAGGCTTTCTAATATGTAACTAGTCTTCCTCCCAGCCTCTGCTCAGAAATCAAAGCTATTAGTTTTATGCCTTAGCAATTGAGATCTTATAAAATAATACATTTTAAATGCAAATGCAGGAGGACACACCATGCTTATTCAGTGTGTGTCAATGAATGTAAAGTAAATTAAGTGGGAGAAATGGACAACACAGGTTTTACGTATTTAGAGCACCACACACTTGAACGTGCTGTGTTCTGAGATTACGTATTAATTTCCTGCAAGTTAACAGTCAGCTGTTCAACAGAGAGACTGAATTCTGGGGCACACGGTAAGCAAACTCAGCCATGGAGGCTTTTCTCAAGCTGTTTTTATGCTGGGAATTTCAGACTTCCCCACCTTACTTGCAGCTCTTTTCAAACCTTTTTGTTTCACCCCGAGCGCCAAAGCCCGGTAAGTACTTGATGGGGACCTTCCCTGTGGCACCTACACGCTTCACCCTGGCACCTGCTCGTGCCACTTACAGCCGGTGGTCACTTCCCGCTCATTTCGATACAGCGCGGCCCAGCAGGCTCAGTGGGTCAGCCACTCACCCCGGGCCGGGTCTGCTCTTCACGCTGACACGCACCGGGCGCTGGGAGAAGTCCTGCCCAGACGGCCGGCAGAAGAGGTCCATTCCCCTCACAGACCCCGCCAGGCAGCTTCGCCCTCCGGGGCCGCGCCTTGAAGCGGCGGGGACGCCACCCTTCGCCAGCCGCGGTTCCTCTGCCCGCGCCCACCCATCACACAGCCCGGCCGCGAGCCCGCACTCACCGCCCCTGGGCGCCCGCGCTGCCGCCGAGGGACCGCAGGGCAGCCTCGGCGAGGGGGTCGGGCCGGCCGCCGCGGCCTGGGGGCCGCAGCCGCCGTAGGGCTCCTCGCAGCACCGCGCTCATCCCTCACGCAACCCCACCGGCAGCAGGGATGGAGATCGCTGGCTCCGCGCCCCTCCCGACGGCGTCCCCTCCCGTCCCTGCCCCCGCCGAGGCCAACCCTCGCGGGGAGGGCGCCGGCCCGCCCCTTGGCTGAGGGGGCGCCCCGGGGAGCCACCGGGCACCTCCCGACCTCGGCGGCGGCGGGAGGGCGCGGGGCAGCCCAGCGCCGTGCCAGGGTGCCCCGTGGGGTCAGGGGCCGGGCCGGCCGGGGGTGTCTCCCGCAGCGCTGCCCACCGCGGCCCGCCTCCTCCCAGGGCTATAAAAGTGCGGGCTGAGGTGCTGGGGCACGCTGCACTTCGTTCCGAGGTGAGGGATCAGGCTCGGGCAACCGGCGTGACTGGGCAAGGAAGATGCTGCCGATTGGGAAGACCACGAAACAAGGCAAAAGGGTAATGTTCACCCTCCCTCCTTTCCCCCCACCTTGCTCAGCCCCGGTACCCTGTTCCCCGTGAGCCCGTCCCGCTGCACTGCCCGGCGTGGGGGCAGCGGCGGGCGCTCCGCTAGGCGCTCCACTTGCACTCCCCTCTGCCGCCGTGCAGGGGTTGCCCCGGCGGGACCGGGCGGCAGGGCAGAGGCGGCTCCGCGCCGGTGCCGAGAGGGGAGACGGGAGCTTCTCGGCGGCACGGGGTAGAGCTCGGTCACCTTTCCCGCCTCCTCGGTGTCCGGCCCGGGAACCCTCCTGGGGAGCTGCTGCTGACCTGGCATAGCCCGCGGACCGCGCTGCTTAGCCGCCCGGTATCCTGCAGGTAAGGTCACGCTGTGGGAAGTTAAAGCCGTAGCAATAACTGCGCCGGTGCAGCACTGAGCCATTAAAGAGGCTTGTTCACTGCTAGGAGATACATAGATTAGATTTAATTTAATGCTGTAGCAGCTCATGCAGTTTTGATTTCTTGGCACACATAGACTGGAGCCACCAAAGTTCAAAGCCATTTTGCTTTGGATATTCAAACTAGGCAGTGTGTGCAGTAAAATTGTAAATGTGTTAAGCATAAACTGTCACTGGGTGGGATTTCTGTCTCCAGCATTGTGCCCACTCTATGTTAAAGCCCCAAATTACGCTTACTTTTTCACTGATAGGGTGACAGAGCACTGGCATGGGCTCTCCAGAGAGACTGTGGAGTCTCCTTCTCTGGAGACATTCAAAACCTGCTTGGACGTGTTCCTGTGTGACCTAATCTAGGAGATCCTTCTCTGGGAGGGGGGTTGGACTCAATGATCTTTTGAGGTCCTGTCCAACTCCTAATGGTCTGTGATTCCCATGATTTATATGACTGAATACCAATGGTGTTTGTAATACGAGTATCATCTCCAATACATGCATGGCCTTTGCACTCTCATTTAGCTAAAGAAATAAGCTGGTATAAAAAGTTACCCAGGTATCAGCTGTTCTGGTCATTAAAGCAAACATGGAGAATGTGTAAATCCTACTCTGACATAATACCAGTACTGCTACCCTGCACTGCTGCTTGGGAAGGATGGTGGAATCACTCTATCTTCCATTCAGAAGAACACCATTATCATTAATAGGACACATTATTTTGAGCTGCTTTTACTTTTTCGTGTAGCATGTGAACCTAGAGTAGAAGAACAGAAAAGTATGGGAAGAACTCAAGGTCTTTCAAGTAGATAAGTTATAAAGGAAGAAGGCGGGGAGGTATTTTTTCTGCTAATTTTTTTTATGGGCAAGTAGTTGTGATTGATACCTAGGAAAGCTTGCAGAAGGCAATTGTCCCAAGGTCCCTCTACAGGCAGAGGACAGAGATAAGCTTCTCCTGAGGGCTTGCTCAAGATTTTAATAGTTGTTTTATCTCTCTAATGATGGAAAGGTAGGATACAGGTAGACCAACTAGGCTTTTCACTTACATGGTCCAGCTAAATTTTTATCTGGTTTGGACATGAGTACACAGCTGTAGTTCTCCAGTGCAGTACAAAACAATGTTGGTGCTGAACTTATGCTAGCTATATACTGTTTGAACCAATGGTACTTTACCCAGCATAAAGTAAGAATAGTGTGCGGAGCCTGTATCAGACAAGTAGAGCTTACAAAAATTACTTCCATTTTAAGCCAATCTGACCTAACAAAGTAAGTTTGTATTGAGTACTTTGTCCTTTATAGTTTTGTCACCTGCTATAAGATACCTCACCTCTAGGTTTAATATATCACAATATATTATGTATTAAGATGACATGGTCTATTAAGTCATGGCATATGTTGGTTCCATGTATCAAAAATGAAGATTATTTTAAAATGCAGTTTAAAAAATCTAGAACTGTGAAGGAAAACTGCTGTTAAATCCTAGAACTGCCTTGTTAAAAGTAAAAAAAAAAATTTCTAATGCATTTAAATGTGATATCTATATATCATGTCAACATACCTCTATTAATTAATGTTCAACTAACAAGTGATGACTGAAGCTCCTTGTATGTTATAAGATTTATTTTTTTTCCTCTGCGTATTAAGCTTCTGAAGCAGGGTCCGTCTATGAAAGATTCCTTGGCAGGCAGAGGAAGAAGGGACTCAAATAGTGACCCCTTGGGTGCCTTTCTCAGGCCCCATTTGAGGCATTGTGTTACAACTGCAAATTAGTTAATTGCAAACACAACATCTACAAAGCCTCCTAATATTTACACTTGGAACAGACTTGCCCTAGTAATCAGGCAATGGCTGGGCTCATTGAAAACTATTAAGTTTTGTAGATTGAGTATTGCAGAATGAGTTTTGCTCTGGTCTAGCTAAAATAAAGATGAAAGCTTGCACACTTCATATTAATCAGGTTAATATTTTGCAAAGTCCACAATGTACAATGGAATATGATGCAGAGATTTGCAAGCCAGCACTCTGCAAGCCAAGCTCAAGTATCTGCACAGCAGCACCGTGCTGAGAAGTCCTGTCACCTTCCTGCCATGTCAGTGCCTGATGCAAAAATGTCAAGCCTCTGCCATGGTTTAACTGTATCTAGTAACAGAGCACTGTGCAGCCCTTGTTCAACACCCATGCCACTCCCCACCCACCCCTCTGCCCCCATGGGATAAGGAGGAGAATGGAAAAAAACTGTAGGTTGAAATAAAGACAGTTTAATAGGATAACAAAGGAAGAGGAGAATAATAGTAGTAGTAACAATATGACTAATAACAACAAGAGTATATTAATAAATTCACTATATATAGTGATATATGCACTCTTATAATTCATTGTATATAGTGATATATGCACTCTTATAAACCACAAGTGATGCACAAGTGCAATTGTTCACCCCCTGTAGTGAAAAAGATCCCAATGCCCTGTCTGTTTCTGAGCAGCCATCCCACCTCTCAGCTAGCTTTCCCAGATATATATGGATCATGTTGTTCTATGTCTACCCCTTTTTCCAGCCTGGGTCAGTTGCCCTGGCTGTGCTCTCCCAGCTCCTTGTGCACCTGGCAGGGTGTGAGAAGCTGAAAAGCTCTTGACTTAGTGTAGGCACTACAACTACCTAGCAACAACTAAAACATCAGTGTGTTATTGACATTATTCTAGCTTCTGCCAGGTGGCTCCCAAAGTATGGAGCTGAAGCCATCGCTGTCATTCTGTGTGCTGTCTGCCCCTGCTGATTATAGGTATTAGATTGGCCTGACGATCAATGATTTCATCATACGATGAGGCAGTGGTACACAGTACAGCAGAGCGATAACCTTAATCCAACACCCAGAGGTGATAAAGCACACATAAACACTGATAACCAGCATATACAGCAAGCAACATATTACATAACACAACTCTCAGAACAAGTAAACAACATTGTGACCAGTGATCATTAAACTTAGTATAATGAATGCTTATAACAATCTTTTAGCATGCTCTCAGCAGATCTGTCATGATGTCCTGCATTTCCATGTTGGGTGCCAAAAAAAGGCCTGTTGTCATTTAACCACAGCCGGTAACTGAGAACCACATGGCTGCTCACTCACCCTTTCCCCCCACCCGTCCCAACGGGATGGAGAAGAATGGAAAATAGCTCATGTGTTGAGATGCTAAAACCATTTTATTAGGATAACAAAGGACGAAGAGTCTAATAATTTTATATATACACAGATATATGAAACACAAGTGATGCACAAATGCAATTACTCACCACCTGTGGAAATCTTCCCTCCAAGCCTGGGCTGTTTCTGAGCAGCAGTCCCACCTCTCAGCAAGCTTCCCCGGTTATATGTGGATCATGTTGTTCTATGTCAGGGAATATCCCTTTTTCCAGCCTGGGTCAGCTGTCCTGGCTGTGCTCTCCCAGCTCCTTGTGCACTTGGCAGGGTGTGAGAAGCTGAAAAGCTCTTGTAGGCACTACAACTACCTAGCAACAACTAAAACATCAGTGTGGTATCAACATTATTCTCATAGTAAATTCAAACCACAGTACTATACAGCTACTGGAAAGAAAATTTAACTTTATCCCACCTGAAACCAGGACACCCTCTCAGTCCCACTCTGTAGCCTCCCAGTAGGCTTACACTGCTATACTTAGTACTCATATAGTTGTCACAGTGCTTCTTCTTGTTGGAAAGGCATACTGTGATCCTGCCTAAAGGATGGTGTTAGGATGTCGTGTCTGACTTTCCTGGATGTGTGCTGTGTGGTAGTTGAATCAATGAAGGAGAAATTACCAAAAAAGTTATCTACTAGAGATTGGATGCTGATTCTTAAAAAAACATTCCTTGCAGCACAAAACCCACACTCAACTCTTAAGTCCATAAAGCTTTCCTTTTTCCTACCCCCTTGAATTTCATCTCACAAAATGCTGGCGTGCCATTAAGAAAACTATGGAGGGAAATTTTAGTCTTACCTTTGATTTTTTTCTTTCCTTGTACCCACTACCTTTGTTAAAGTAAAGGGGCTGTATTCATCCTTTTTAAAGTACATAGAATTATGGTTGTAATCCGATTGCAGAAATTAGCTCTGTTTAGTGCAAGTATCAAGATACTGTTTGGAAAATTTTAACAAGCCAATGAAGCAATGAAAAGAAGAAAAAATATATACTGGGTGCAACCAATATATGTTGTTCTCATGCTTTTAAATTAAAAAACCCTACTACTTTCCTTGCATTAGCATGGAGTTTCACGCAGAAGCAAGGTTAATCACAGGGTGCTGTAAGATGTATAGTTTGGCATCTTAAAACATTTCAGAGCAGTGCAAAGCCAGCAGGATTTTCCTTAACTTTGTAAGTCTAGGTAGGTAAATCCAGGCCAGTAAAAAGTCTGTCAGAAAATGAAGGCCAACATTTTGAGATGTTTCTTATGTGGTAGGAAAATCTTACGTGCTTACTTTTCTATGATGCTGCTTGTGACATTTTGTGTGACAAGCTACTTGTGCAGGGGCTCTGTCAAGGTGGCATTGCAGCTAAAGAGCAAAGGAGCTAATAAAGAGGCCAGTGACACTCATGTTTCATTTTAAGAAGTTTCTCATGTATTTTACAGGATAATTTAAGATCATGTTTTATTTTCATAAGAATGGAATTGGACCATTGACTTCTAGTTCTGGTGGCTATATATCTGGAATGCAATAAAACTGATTAATTAAAAAGCTCATGTAATATTTATGCACATATTAAGACCTTACGTTACAAAACAGATGATCTACCGTCCTTTAAAGAGAAATTACATAAGGAAATTGAGTACTTTTTATTATTACGGTGAAGATGTTTCTGGTAGCCCACAAACATTAATGACTAATTTGCAAATGAAAGTAATGGCAACAAAGACAGAGGAAGGCCACAAAACTGAAGAACAGTAATGGTTAACTTTTCCTCCTTCTTTTTTCAGGGTATTCTCGAGCGCTTAGATGCTGGAGAAATTGTGATTGGAGATGGAGGATTTGTCTTTGCTCTTGAAAAGAGGGGATATGTAAAAGCTGGTCCTTGGACTCCTGAAGCAACAGTAGAACACCCAGAAGCAGGTCAGTTTAACTAGAAAATGGTAATCCTGTAATGAATGTGAACATGGTTGGCTGAATAATAAATATATAAGAACTCATAGTAGACTTTTAAATAGAAGTGTCCCTTGACACTGTAGAGTTACCATTAAGAATACCCTAAGAAGGTATAGCCCAAATGCTCATCTTACCCCTTTTACTTGCTCTTAGCACTGGCCAAAGGCAATTGCCTGAGCAAGAATATGATTAGGGGAAACATACAGTGATAAGTCTCCATGATGCTCTCTGAGTCTTGAATAATTTGTCTCCCAGGGATTTTTTGACTCAGATTATCTTTGCATTGAATAACATTTAGGGATTTCTCTCATTAACTTGTCCAGTCTTGAGCTACTGTAAAACTTACAATTTAAAACATCTTGTGAAAAATAATTCTGCAGTTAACCTTGTTTTGTTGTGCTGAACCATTGTAAAACTTTTATATTGCTATGAATTAGTATAGTTTGTTTATTGATTCTTTCAGGAAAATAGCAGCTTTTAGTAAACAATGGAATGGGAGTATTTAATGTATCTGAATCCACTGTGAAATTGGGAATGATAAACATCCTAAGAACCTAAACTTTGCAATACACATTTGATGGAATAACACTCTCAAAGTTCAGGGAGACAAAACAAGCAATTATTCTATGCCCTCCAGCATAAAGATTATAGTGTTTAGCATAAATGCTGCAAAAGCAGGTGCTACAATCTATTTATGTATGCTTCATTACAAGAAAGCATTTACTCAACTAGTATGATGTGCAATTAATCCCACAACCCAATTCAGGTTATCCTGGGGAAAAAGGACTGTTCTGAGTGTTCTCCCTTCCAAATGAGTCTTTTTTCCTCTATAAAGGGGGAGGAAGGAAGACAATGGAAAGAAGGAAAAGGATCTGGGCCCCTTCTATTACCTTGCATTATACATTTTACCCGCATTTTCACCCTAATCCTTCTCAGCCTTGAAGGGTCACTGTGTAGCATGTCTAACTTAGAGTCACAGATAGCCTTGGATAATGCAGAGCTCCAGCAAAGGTTTAAAGGGTGATGGTGTGATGGTATAATTTGCTGACTCGTATCTCCCCAGAAGACATCCCATCACCTCTTTGTTTACGCTCTCCACCTCTACCTTTGCCTGCCCCTACACAGTATAGCTTACAAATCATAGCACTTGCTTGGCACTTTCTATTTCCCCTTTGCTTATTTATTTTGCACCTCAAAACCCCTCGACCCTCCATGTTGTAGTCCTTTCAGGGAAGTGCAGGTCTCAGTTGACTGGGAATGCAAGACATTGCCTTACATAGATGCAGCTGCAGATGGCTTAAATTGGCTAAATTGGCACACATATTTGCTCCATATAAGTGATCAGTTATCACAGGTTAGAACCCATCCTTCTAAGATTTGCTGCTGATTTGCTAAAACATCTTTTCATGTCTGTAACTTAGTTACAGAATTTTTATAAGCCCTTAATAGGCTATTTATAAATATACCCTTCACTGGAAATGTGTTGCTTTCTTTTAGTGCAGCATGCGGCCTCTCCCCAGTACTGCTTTTTGCTCTTGCATGCTCAAGGGTCATGTTACTTTGAAAGCAGGTGTGAGAAGCAGAAGGAGCAACTGGCTGCACCAGCTGGTGTAAACCCCAAACAACTACCAGGCCTTCTTGTCTTTCTAAGGAAGAAGTGAAAACAAGGGAGGTTCTGAGAATGCAGCAAGGAATGGAGGAAAAAAAACACGCGCACACACACACACACACACAAAAAAATAAACAACAGGGAGTTCAAGGCTGCCATCTCCATTACAAAATGAGAGAAGTTTTGCCAGACTGACAAATTTAGAAATGAGATCTAGTTATTTCTTCTGAGCCAGGACAGGTGGTATTCTGTAGTAAACAACACGCATAGGTACATACTCCCCATTTCTGTCATCTTAAGTCTGTGTCTTTTGAGAAAGGTCCAACTTATGGTGGATTGAAAAGAAAACTCTGTGCCGCATGTCTGACTCCTTAAGTGCATCAAATTGTTGTTAATTATTTAGCCTGATATGTGGATGTTATCCACATTTCTTAAATGGTGAAGGCAAACACAGCTTCAGGGACATGCTGGAAGTCACACAGTAAATTACTGTGTCTTGGGCTTTTGGTAGTGCAGACTGCTGTGGGCTTGATAATACCTACAGTATATTCTCCTGGTAAAAATTATTTGCCTGGGGTTGAATGAGAGTCAGGCCACCACTTGTAACACTTCTTTTCCTCAAAATGTAGACCCATTCACAGTCTCCTGTTCACGTACCCGATAGTTTGGGATATCGAGTTCCTTCTTCACACATCCTAGATTATGTTTCATTTACCTACCCATGTGACCATCCTTATTGACACAAATCCCAAGCATTCTTCAAGGAATGCAAGAACTGTATTTAAAGAGCAGCAACCATGGGGATAAAGAAATCTGGTTTATTGCAGAAATGTCACACAGCATTTGTAAAAAAATGTTGTAGATTCTTTTTTTCCCTTTTCCCATTTCTTGGCTAGGTGTAAGTAATGGTTTCTCAAGGGGGAGAATAGAAAAACTAACTGGAGAATGCTAGAAACATTCAGACAGCGCTTTTGGTTGGCATTACTGTATTTTAATGCTGCAGGGGAAAGAATAATCCTTGCACTAGGAATGTGACTCTGCATAAAGGCTGTAAAACAGAAGTTCTGTCCTGACAGTTCAGGCATATTCCAGGGACTTTTTGAGCTGTAGATCTGCTATAATCTCTGTTCCTGGATAGGTCTTTGTAACTGCTTGGAAAAGCTGCATTGTGTTAAATCACACTGTGGTTATCCAAGGCTGTAATAAGAAGTTAAATACAGTACTAGTAGAGAAAACCAAGTGACAATACCCTGGTTCCTTCACCAAAAGCAGATGTGCTTCCATATATGCAGATTGATTCTGCTGTTAGAGCTTCTCTGGGATAGAGGGCTGTGTTAGTTGCTGTAGAAGGGAGTTAATTTTGTTCTCATGGCACATTCACACATTTCCCTGATGTCACAGATTGTCTGTAGACAGTAAGGTATGATAAAACAGCACTTCAGAAAAACTTTTCCAAACATCTGCCATAAACTGTAGTGCTCCTATGTCTGTGTACAGTATCTAGGGAATAAATTATCCCTGTATTTGCTATAAGCTGTTGAGCATTCTAACTGTTTTACATGTTCAGTAGTGTTCTAGAAATCATTGTAACTATTGTTCTGTGGGCATACCTGTAACGTCAATTGACTGCCCCTGTTCTGTTCCTGCTGTGGCCATTGCAGCATAGTGCTTACAGCACTGAAGGCAGAACTACCACTGCAGCACCTGCTTCCACAGTCCTAATGTAGGAAATTTGTCCATCAAAATTGATGCCAACCTTTCCTTCAAAAGAAGTGTTGGCTCTGTTGTAAAAGTATCATGTGCTGACTTAGGAGAAGAATTAAGCTGTGTTGCAAGTCACTTCCCTGGAGCAACAAATCATCTTTTAATTAAGGGTGTATTTGGCAAAATAGAACTTCAGTTTTGTCTGACCAGGCTCAGCTACAGTAGGTGAAGAAAACTAGAAAATATAAATTGAGGAATAATGGAACACTGTATTCTGCCATATAAATATTATTTTGTCTTTTGTTACCATGGTCTTCTTCAGAAGCTAAGAAAATACGACTTTTTCATTTGATGATCTTTTGGCCTAGTATTCCTTGTTATGCTTTCATGTTCTTTTGTCAAATACCTGATTTCCTTTACTAAACCACTATGCATCTCTACAAAGTGAAATTGGGAGGTCTGAAGGACTGCAGAGAGTAGAAGACAGGCAAGGTGGCATGCAAAGCTGAATTTTTGATAAACTGCACAGGATTCTTCAGTCATTCTTAGCAGAGAATACCTAAGGAGACAGTTTTCTACCTAATATTCTGAGAGTGAGAAGAAAGGAATTTTACAGTGACTGGGGTACTGCTGTATTCTATTGCTGTGGTGTTCTCATCCTGGTTTGTATCAGGAATAATGCAGTCAACAGAACCAGGGAGGTGATCATGCCCCTGTGCTCAGCACTGGTGAGGCTGCACCTCAAATACTGTGTTCAGTTTTGGGCCCCTCACTAAAAGAAAGACATCAAGGCGCTGTAGCATGTCCAGAGAAGGGCAACAAAGCTGGTGAAGGGTCTGGATCACAAGCCTTATGAGGAGTGGCTGAGGGAACTGGGACTATTTAGTCTGGAGGAGGCTCCAGGGACACCCTATTGCTCTCTACAGCTACCTGAAAGGAGGGTGAGCTGGGGATCAGCCTCTTCTCACAGATAACTAGAAATAGGACAAGAGGGGATGGCTACAAGTTGTGCCAAGGGAGGTTCAGGTAGAAATTAGGAGAAATTTCTTAGAAAGAGTGGTTAGGCGTCAGAATGGGATGCCCAGGGAGGTGGTGGAGTCACCATCCCTCGGGGTGGTTAAGGAAAGGTTGGATGAGGTACCTAGGGACATGGTCTAGTAAGTAATATATCAGTGGTAGGGGGACGGTTGGACTAGATAATCTTGGAGGTCTTTTCCAACCTAAATGACTCTGTGATTCTAGTAAACATGGTGTCACTTGTAGTACTGTACAGTACAGTACTGTTACTTCAATAAACATTTAATTTTGGGATAACGACAGTGATAACTCTACCAAACATCTTTCTTTGTCTCTCTTAATTGTTTGCAGTTCGTCAGCTTCACCGGGAATTCCTCAGAGCTGGATCCAATGTTCTGCAGACATTCACCTTTTATGCCAGTGAGGACAAACTAGAGAACAGGGGCAATTATGTAGCTGAGAAATTAAGTGTGAGTAAACCTCTGTTTTGATGAAGATATGAAATAAATGGATTAATTTCAAAAGGTTTAGTAGTGAGATCATCAAGTACTTGCACACTTTGTGATAAGAGTTCTGGGTGTATTTGAGGACCAAAGAGTGAGGTGATACAATTTCAGAGTTTGGAATACCAGGAAAGGAAAGGTTAAAAGGCAAAAAAAAATCCAAAATGGTGCAAAGATGAAGAGAGAAAACAGGATGCCCATATAATCTTTTTCCCACCTGAGTTTCCCAAACTGAGCATTCAGTTTACTGGAGTTTTGACACAAAGGGTATTGGGAGGATTAAATGCACAGAGAGCAAAATCAGCTGAAAAAAACCCTTTAATATCCAGAGAAACTTATCAACTGCAAAAAATAGTGAAGAATCCTATAGAATAATGATTGGCTAATGAGAACGGAAAGTTTTTTAGAACCACGTCTTCAGTAAAGTAAGAACAAAAAATCTGAAGTATAGTTGGTGATCAATATTCCATCCCTTGCATAAGGGTGATTTGTTACAGCAACAGAAGTACTGTGTTGGAATTTTTCTACATAAAGCAGTTGTAGGGTGGTGTGTGTGTTCACTGGATGAAGGCCTCAGCTCTGCTGGGACTTCTGGCACAAACACTTCTGGATATGTATTTCCTTTGAGACTAGAAGATTTGCCATTGAGTGTTTTCTCTGATACTTTCCCCTTTCATCATATTGTAAATTTCAACCTCTGCAAAATAAAGTCTCCAGGGAGCAGGGCAGAAGAAGAAATGTCTTCCTATTGGTGAAGATATCCCAAGTCAGAAATTAGAACAATCTGGACGCTAGGGAAATTAAAAGCTCATGCCAAAAATGTCATGACCAAACTTATCTGAAATGTTGTGCCTCTGCATTCAATAGACACAACATGGAAATGTCTGAAGGCATTGTCCCAGAAACACAGTTTCTCTGCAACAAGCCACCCTGCAGCTCTTGCTTCTGTTCAAAATTAAAAGAAGGGCTGGGTGAGCACCTGGTCTTGGGAATGCTTTGCAGCGAAGCTTCCAGGATTAATTCGCTGCCAGTTCCAGAAGCAGGTTCCTACAGGCTTTCACTGGTTTGTGGCTCCACCTCCTGGAGTTACCAAACATGTACCTGAGCACAAGTGCAAATGCAAGACGAACTGTCAGCAACAGCCTTAAAAATCACCTGTCTTTTGAGTCAGCCACAGAAAACTTCAGCTGAGAGAAACCTATGTAGATTCTAAGTAATCCATGGGTTGCAGAGAGACGTGCTCTAATCAGTACTTGCTATCTACCCCAAATATTGATTCTTTTTCCCAGTTTAACCTCTTTTTATATAAGCTGTTCTAGTCATCTTGATTTTGGAATAGAGGGAATATGTCATTCAGTCTAGTGATTAAGACAGTCATAAGTTTCACTTTACTATTCTTAAATTGGTAACTTTAATGTTAGATAATTCATAATAGATTAGTAATGCCTTTAATAACTATTAATACCTTAAATTTCTAAAATTATCAAACACATTTTAAAAATCAACAGAAATTACTACATATTTTGGTTTCCACTGACCGACTGGATGTACTAAAGTATAACCAACTTATTTGCTTTTAATAGACTGTTTAAGACTTATTAAAGGGAATAACGTTTTTGTAGTGTTTGATAATAAGATAACTTAGAGGTGGCAAGAATTTTTTCCTAATGGTTTTGTTGTGTTTTTAAAAGATATTGATGTTTCTAATCAATATTATTAAAAAACAAAACAAAACAAAACAAGCCATTATGTCTTTTTACCTTTTAATGCTCTGAAATGACGTGTATACCTCTCACCAGGTAAAACTGACATAATCTATATTCATACAGTGCCAGAAAGTAAATGAAGCTGCTTGTGACATTGCAAGAGAAGTGGCTAATGAAGGGGATGCTTTAGTGGCTGGAGGAGTCAGTCAAACACCATCATACTTAAGCTGCAAGGATAAAGCAGAGGTTAAAGCAGTCTTTCGAAAGCAACTAGATGTCTTCATGAAGAAGAATGTGGACTTCCTAATTGCAGAGGTAAATCTGTAAAATCTCTAAGGAAAGTACATGCATTCAGCAGGCACTTGTCTGCTTTAGAGACTACAAGTGTATATTGCTTCCTCCTTTAAAATTCTTTGTTATGCTTTTGCTCCAGTAGTATCAGGTATTTTTCTAAATGTACAACAGCATCTGCAGGCATCCTAGAACAGGCCCTTGAAACCTAAATTTCTACCTCAGTCAAGTCAAATTTTGTACTGCTACAAAGAGGATAGATTAATGTGATCCTAACTAGTTCCTGTTTCCTCCCATACACCACAAGTGATCAACCTGAATTGATTTTTCCAGATGAAAATGATTTTCTGGGATAAATCCCTAACTTCCTGTATGGGCATTTTTATTCCCAAGCAAGAGTATAACTTCTTACTTAGTTTTACTCACTAACTTTTAAAAATCCTCTTTCAGCTAGAAGGCCAGTGTAAATCTGAAGAGAATCAAGTCACTGTATTGCTGGTGAATTTGGGGTCTGGACTGTGTTTACACTTCTTCTCCAAGAAACAGAAATAGCCAGTTTTTAATTTCTTTCAGTATTTTGAACATGTTGAAGAGGCTGTCTGGGCAGTTGAAGTTCTAAAAGAATCTGGAAAGCCAGTTGCAGCTACAATGTGCATTGGTCCAGAAGGAGACATGCATGGTGTGACCCCTGGACAATGTGCTGTCCAACTGGTAAAGGCTGGTAAGAATCTGTTCTAATACCCCCTTTGAAAGTTCGGAACAAAGTCCATCAGTACTGAGATAAATGAGTGTTTACTAGGGAGCTTTCCAATTGAAAAGGTTTTGAGACCGTAGAGAAGTTTTTCACATGTACTCTACTCGAGATTTCTAGTAGATGAAGATGAAGCTATGAAATTCTTAACCAGAATACCTACATGCAGCTGATGCTGAATAGAGCAAAATCCTAGACCTGCTCAAATTTGGCTACAGAGCTAACCCCAAATTCTGAGGTCACAGTTATGAAACAAAGACACTTCTGGTTCTCTGCTCATGCTTTTAGAAATGCCTGAAGCACCAGGATGAGAGAAAAAGAGGATGAGAAAAAATAATCCTTTTGTTTATTGAAGGCTGTGTTTTCTGCAGGACAAGGGGAAAGGCAGAAGAAATTAATCAAGGGCGTGATGAATGATGGTAGAGGTGTTTATTATATCTGTTCTCAACTAGTCTAGTAACTAGAGTTACAGTTTAAATCCAAAGGCAGAACCTGTGTTATGAAAATAGCTAGCAGGTTCCTGTGCGGCTGTACAAACCCAGTCTTCACTGAAAAAGCACTAATAAGAAAAGCAACCATATGAGAGTGGGAGATGTGACTCCTCATCAGGAAGAGGAGTGCAACTGGGACATAAATGGAACAATCAGCCTCAGGAGAGCTGAGGCTGGCTCTGACCCAACTGTTGTTTTCATACTGCTGGTATGAAAGTGAACAACTCCGCTCTGTGAGTGTTGTGGTTAACTTTCAGCTGCCACTTCTAGAGGAGATGTGACTTGGAGTTATGTTACTCCTCCTAGGTGCTTCTATTGTTGGAGTCAACTGCCATTTTGACCCAGACACTTGCCTGGAAACCATGAGACTGATGAAAGAAGGCTTGCAAGCTGCTAAACTGAAAGCCCACCTGATGTCCCAGCCACTTGCGTTCCATACACCTGATTGTGGAAAGCAGGGTTTTATTGATCTTCCAGAGTTTCCCTTTGGTAAGACAAGGGTACCAATTTTTTTTCTTTCTTTTGTTTTTTTAACTTGTCAGTTCTTCTTTTTCCCCACATCTTTTAGTACAGCTGAAGATGCTGCAAGGTGTCCTTCTATAAATAGGATCAGTCCCAATTATCCTATCTGGCATTTTGCATAGAGGGATTGCAGTGTAAAACAGGATTAAAGGTCATCCACGTAGTGAGAGTATTTCAGTAGTATCACAGCATGTGACTGAAAGTGAAATTGTGATGAAAACAGTTAAAAGTGCCACAACCTAATCTCTGTTTAAAAACATAGTTCTTTCTTGTGCTAAAAAAACTTGTTCAGAACAGCTGCAAGCTGTCTAAAGAAAAGAACAAGAGCAAATACACTAATAAAAATTCCAAGGCTTACATGCTTTTGCATTGGAGCTCCCCAGCAGTCTGGGTTGTGACATCTGTCCCACAAGCCTTATAATGTTTATCTACATAGGGATTTAATGTACTATTCATACACAGAACTGGGAACAGGCACATTACTTTGCACTCGCAATGGTTCAGTCTTGCAAGTGTAACAGTCGGCTGTAAGTGAGATTAGAGACAAATCAGAAGATAGAATATGTCCCTTAATGTTACTAACAAATGGATGAGCAGTTTGAAGGTGGATTCTACAATGACTGAAGGGTTCGGCAACTTTATGTGTATATAAGGCTTGTATAGAGCTTGTTTCTTGCTGGGATGTAGAAGATGACACATAGAAGATGACATTGCCTTAAGACAAGATGGCAAAATCAGCCTAAACATTTAAAAATAGATAGAAAAATAATTTCCTTTTCAGGTATCATACTCTTCTAAATGAGGTATTAGAAGATTCAGAACTTGAATTTGTAGCAAAAGGTTTGAGAGATGCAATTTTAAGGAAGAGCTTATTTTCAATTCCTCTGCATAAACAATGGAAAGAATAAAGCATGAGCTGGAGGCATTCATTAAATGATAATAACATGTCTCGAGTTCTGAAAATATTCTGTGATGTTTAAAATGGTTAGGAACTCATTTATCCTATTCATTCCTTCATATAACTCCTCTGATTGCAAGCAAAAAAAGATTGAACAGATGCAGTAAGTAATCAAGTGCATTGAAGGATTCACTCTTTGGTTTGTTATGGTTCTTGGCTTGTTATGTTACAAGCAATCTGTGTGAGATCTCAGCTTTCAGGAATTTCAAGTGGCAATTGGTGAAGGCTCACTCTGAACGTTTTCAATACCCAGAAAGAGCCACTGTTCATTTGACAGCAGATAAACTGTTTGGTAAATCATTGTTAAACTGACCTAGTTAACTCCATTTTCTGTGGAAGGCAATATGCAGGAGGAGGTGTACAGATATCTGAAGTGTACATAACCTCTGTACAGGCCAACAGGATCTCAGTTTCTAGAAAAAATGTTGGCTATGTTGTATTGGCAGACTTTAGCATCTAGCAGTATTTATTTGTCTGAAGAACTTTTTCCCAGTTTTCTGTGTTTCCCCTTCTGTGGTACTGCAATTGCTCTGAAATGTCACCAGTTAAGTAAAGAAAATGTTTTAGAAAAGAAATGTGGTCATTGTAATTGGTGTACCAAATTATCTCAAGAGTAGATACATCAAGGAGCTAAATCTAGGAGCAGGTTACAATCTTATCACTAAACACTGATGATAATTTTCATCTCTTTACTATAAAAGCTAACATAATCTGTAAAGCTACAGATAATTAATTCTGAATAAAGACAAGAAAAGAAGTGCATTGACAAGCACGGAAGGTAGAATGGTAGTCTTGAGAATGGGCAAACACCACAAAACGTGGTCTGTGTGTGGCAACTTCTTTTCATAAAATACTGCAGGATCATTGTATTTCATCACATGTGCGGCCAGTTCCTGAGGTGGGGTCTAGACTTGGTTCTTCAGGGAGATTAGGCTATTGTTGCCCTTATGCTACTGATGCACAAGGAATGATTCGTACACTCACAGAACAGTTCGGGTTGGAAAAGATCTTAAAACACCATCTAGTTCCAACCGCCCTGTTGTGGCCAGACCCTCCTAGATCACATTGCCCAAAGCCCCATCTGACCTGGCCTTCAACACTGCCAGGGAGTGGGCAGCCACAGCTTCTCTGGGCAACCTGTGCCAGGGCCTCACCAGCCTCACAGGGAAGAATTTCTTCCAAATGTCTAATCTAAATCTACCCTCTTTCATTTTAAATCCGTTACCCCTTGCACTATCACTACACACCCTGATAATCTTTTCTGTAGGCTCCTTTAGGTACTGGAAGGCTGCTGTCAGGTCCCCCTGGAGCCTTCCCTTCTCCAGGCTGAACAAGCCCAACTCTCTCAGCCTCTCCAGCCCTCTGAATACCCTCAGCTTCCTGGAAATGCAAGCGTAACACTAAAAGTCCTCCAATAGTCCAGCTAAGAAATCTGGCAGAATGACAAGCACGTGACTTAGGATTTGATCAGTCTCAGAAGATACTAGGTGCTGTTTTGCAAGGCCAAAAAGGCTTACAAGAATAGCTCAGGACAGCATAGCAAAATCCAAAAGCTAGACTTCTGAAAGTTTGCATCACTAATTCTAGCTCCAAAAGTGCAAACATGTACATGTACTACTAGTTCTGCAAACAATATGCAAGTGTCTCAACAACATGATTTCTTACCAAAACTGTGCTGCAGTGGAGCATGGTGGAAACTTAAGATACAAATGTCTTTGCAGGTCTGGAGCCAAGAATTGTAACCAGATGGGATATTCAGAAATATGCAAGAAAGGCCTATGACTTAGGAATTCGTTACATTGGAGGCTGCTGTGGATTTGAGCCATATCATGTCCGAGCAATAGCTGAGGAGCTGGCTCCTCAGAGAGGATTTTTGCCAGAAGCTTCTGAGAAACATGGTAGCTGGGGCGAGAGCCTGAGCATGCATACCAAACCCTGGGTTAGAGCAAGGTATGTATATCCAAACTGGAAAGCACACCAACATACTCCTTGAATAGCATTATACTGGTCCATGAAGCAGGCTGGCTTAACTGGTACAGAGGGCTAAATATCATTGTAAACATTCTCCTTGTTAATAATTTTTAAGAATTAAATCTAATCTGGGAGCAGGGAAAGGGGTGAAGGGGCAGTAGGAGAGCTTCAGAAATTCTCATCCCTCTTGAAGATTTGCTCTGAATTAATGTGAAAGTAATTTGTGAAAGCTAAGATGAAAACTGGCAGACCGCTCCTGATGGTGAGTGGCGGAAACATACTTGTTAAGCATGTGGCATTTCATTGCATGGCTTCATTGGTACTTCAGTGTCTAGGTAGAGACAACTGTGCAAGTTAGATGACCCTTTGCAATGGTGATTTAAGTCACATTTCCTTTAGTGTTTTGAGGTGCCAGATCCTCCCTTCTAAATTACCTTTTTTTTTTCTTTAGGGCAAGAAAGGAATACTGGGAGAATCTGAAGCCTGCTTCAGGCAGGCCCTATTGTCCTTCAATGTCAAAGCCAGATGGCTGGGGAGTGACCAAAGGAGCCAGGGAGCTGATGCAACAGAAAGAAGCAACGACTGAACAACAGCTGAAGGAGCTCTTTCAGAAGCAAAAGTTCTAAACCACTGCAGTTACATAAATGTTAGAATGATTTATCTACAGACCATCTCATGCTTTATGAGAAAGTCTGTGAAGATGAGTACCCTCTTGATTTATCAGTTAACATGTAATGCAAGAGACAAAATGCAGAAAGAAAGAATATGATTATGGATAAAGTATGTCAAACTTTGATAATAAAATGTTTCTATGGACAAATTAATTTAGAGAATACACAGTCAGAAGGATGTTTGGCTTCTCATAATACCTGAGCTTCTGTTAGCTAGGTGCCGTTAGTTGGGTAGGCTCAGAAATACATGAAAAGTACTAATTGGCTCACCTCACCTGTGAAAAGACAAAAAAGCCATCCCTAAATATATTATCAATGGACTTCCACTCCTGAGTCCATTTTCAGTTTGGGATTATGTAGGAGCTTCCTTGGATCTCAAGACGCATTGAGGGCTACTTCAAGGACACACAGCTGCCAATGCTTCAGAGACACATTTATCTATAGTCACTTTCTTGACTTCAGGAGAATAGAAGTAAACTGCAAAATAAATCTTACAGATACAAAGACTGAGTTCTTGCAGGAATTTATTTTATGCAGGAAAAAGGTTCAGAGAACTTTTAGGAAACAAAAATGATGGGTAAATGACTACTGTTTTTGTCTCAAGGTACCATGTACACAAGATATACTTCTCTGGGGATTAAAAGGCTTAAGAAATTATTTCAAAATATTGAAAAAATCAAATAAAAGTAATGTGATGGAATAGTACTGTGTTATCTTCACTCCTGAAATTTTAAGAGCTCAAACGGAATAACATGCCTTCAACAACTAATTTTCAAATGATCCAGCTGATTTCTGAGTATCACACTGGAAACACTTGGTTATCTCACAATACCACTTAAAAACTGAAGATTCCTTTAAAATTTAACTCCTCTTTCTAAGAGCAGTAGAATGTTCCATGATTGTTTTTTGAAGCTGGTTGAATCCCTCTAGAACCTTAGCTGAAGACATAAAAAACCCTATTAAGAAACAAATCAATCCACTTCAGAAAACACGTGGACACTGAATTTGTTGAGAAAGGTTTTCTTAGGAAGGGTACCACTATTGAAACCCATAAATGACACAGTCCCACAGTTTATTTTTGTGAAATACCACAGAACTTAGGTTTCTCTCTAGGATTTCATTCCCACCCCCTTCCCCACCCCCCCCACACTCCCCCCGTTCTATCTTAAAGTCACTACCTTTATGAAAATACCATTCCCAAAGTAACTAGTTGAAAGATTTTCTTGGACTACTTTTTATAAAGCAGCTTATTTCATTATTTTTATTCGTGGTGATATTCTGCAGTTCAGGAAGCATGTGAATATGCAGCACTGTAACGGGAAACCTCAGGTATCCTTTTCAGACTTACCAGCACACAGATTTTAGAGAAAGCCATCTGCCTCCACCAAACTTACAACAGATTGAAATAGTTACTAATTGGAAATTTTGCCTGAATGCCAAAAGTACACACATCAAGAAAGTGGGTAGGGTATTTTAAAATGAAGATTATTTGGAAGATGTCCACGTAAGTATATATGCACTACATGACACTCCTTTCCCTCCTAACCCATTCTAAACGTTCCCCCTGCAGAAAAGTGGAATAATGCAAAACCCGTGCACATAGCATTAAAGATGTATGAATGACAAAGTGGCTTTGATAAAGCAATGTTTTGAACAATCATTACTATTTAGGGGCCTGCTGTGGCAAAGGAAGGGGTTAGACCATCATACTCTATGGTATATTAATTATACTACATTATACTCTTATCAGCTGGACTGATTTTTTTTTTTTTTTAACTGTCCAAATGTGCAAAAATCTGTATTGGAGTGAATGAGTTTACAGCACAGCATATTGGAGAACCATGGTATTTAACAAGATGATCCAGTATGATTCTAAGCATTCAATTTTAGATAACCAGTTTAAAAAGGATGGATATTAACAGACGCTAACATAGACAAGAAATATTTGAGAGGTTATTTGAAGCCATTTAAAATGAAAGCTGACACAAGAAGAAAGCTATACAATCCCTGTTCAACTGCTGTGACAGGGCTTAGGACTTGATAGTGGGATGAAAAGAAGGAGTCAGGGTGTTTTACTGATCACTACAAAACCCTGAACTATCAAAATACCCCACTAACACCCTCTCTCCCTCACCCCACCCCCAACAGCGCTTTATTCCCATTTCATTCTGTATAGCATCTTAGGGAAGGGTAAGGGAACTGGTAGATTTGTTAAATCATTCTAGTGATTTATTACATGACTCATTAAGAAAGTAAGAGAGGCTGACAGCACAATCGTAGGAAAGTTGCATATTTTTTTTAGAAACCATGTTTGAAAACTTAGATAGGAAGTAAAAAGGGCTTTAGAAGGTCATCCCCCATATTTAGTACCCTGAGGCAGGGTCACCTATTCATAGGAGAAAACATTTTAACCTTGGAAGCACACCTAGTGATCGACCTTCTGTGCCAACCCCAGGCAGTCTCATTACTTCACTCTTAACAAATTTTTCCCAATTTTAATATTCCTTGATGGAACTGAAATCCATTATTTCTTTCCAGATCATTACAGACATGAAGAATTTATTCTCTTTGTCTTTCATACATTTGAAGATTTATATAAATTGCTTGTTTCCCTCTCAGTTGAACCGGCCCTGTTCATCTATTCTTGCCTTGAGGTCACTAATTCTGTCATTCACTATAGGCCCAGAGATGACCTCCATCAGATCTTTTCCCAGAACTTCCTACCAGTTTGGGCTTTTTTAATGTTTGTTTTGGGTTTTTTTAACCTGGAAGCAGAAGTGAAACAACCTGAAGTTCAGATCCAGAAGAGAAAATCTAAAGTCTTTGCTATCTAAAAAATTAAACCTTTACTCACGAGGCTGAATGTCAGGACAAGGAGAATCTGAACTAACTAAAACTGTAGAAACTACAAGCTCTCTGTGATGCACATGAGAAGATGCCTACATTTTTTGGTCAGCTCCAAAGCTTTCCCAAACCCCATGGAACAAAAAAAGAAAAGAGCGTCCTGAAAACATGTTGTTTAATGGTCAATAGTAACCTGCTGGAAAGCCAAGAGGGTATTTCTGTAAAGAAAGAAATTCTGGAGGGGCGTCCAGGAAAAATCACAGGAAATAAAGGGGTTTTTTTCCTGGTTCTTCTGAAAAGAGATTCTTCTAGGTATCCTACCAAATCTGAAATCTCCGTCTACCACAAATTTCTTCCTAAGGTGGTTTGCAGCTCATGCCTTCTCTGTCAACTCTATACACAAATGCAGTGGCAGGTCCAGTGGCATTTTCCAACCTGAGCATTAAAAGAAGTGTAATATTTTGACATCTTGCTTTATTGTAAAAATTCTTTGTTACCTTTTCTTTATGTTACACTTTATTGAGAGAGGTGCTATCTGCTCCAAGTCTTACATGAGATGTCAACCTCCACTACATACAATTCCGTGGAATTACAATACTTCACTTGGTCCATGGTATGTATTTCTATACCTACACCACTCCCGAGAGGCAGCAATCAGTTACAACCTCAGGAATCTGAAGCTAGACATTCCATATATTCTGGTCACCTTCACCTCAGAGCTTGTGTGTGTGTGGTAAAGCTGTAAATCTGAAAAGAAAAGCAAATTTGGGGAATGGGATGTGATGCAATCGGAGCGGAGGGTGCTTGCTAAGAAATGCATTTCAAAGTAGATGGGAGTTTGGAATAGGGAGGAGTAGCCTGTTTCTGCCTCACGACCAACAAAGCAACAGGAAAGATGTATGGATCTAGAAATGCTTTACAAACGTTGCCAGTTATCGATGGGCGGCTCAAGAGTGCTTTGTAACACTCATTTGCAAACATTTGCATGCCATCGTTTTGGTGCAATTGAAGAAAGAGACTAAGTGACAACTGAAACACAGGGGGAAGTGGTCAAAAGCAAATGAGCCCTACTTTACAACCTACCGATTTGCAAATCAAAAGAGTGCTAGAGGGAGAGACCAAACTTGTTCAGCCCAGTAGGCTAGTCTGCCTTCTGGCAGGCAGGACTGCAACCTTTAGAGTAGGTGTTATGCAAAATCCCTTGACCAACTTTTATTTCTAATCAATCAAATAACCAAAACAAACTGAAGTAGTGCAGTTCCACCCAAGAAAAAACAAGAATAAAAAGACTGTACTAGTCATTGGGTCAACAGCAGTGTTATTCTGCCACATTTGGACGGGAGGTCTTTTCCTGTGAAAGGAAAGAAAGGCTTGTGTGAGGGAAGTTTGCATGCTCTTTTCAGTTATGTCAGGCTGGAAGATCCTGCGGGCTCTTCCTATAAACCTTTCCATAAAAAAGCATATCTCGGCAGTATTGCAGCGCTACAGCTTCACATGAAAAACAAGACGTGCCCTATTAAGGCAAAAGCTTTTTAAAAACCTTGTTTCTCACTGGGTGATTTGTGCTCAGGCTTTTTTTCCGCGCGGTGCACTCTCCCCGAGCCTTGCTCCCAGCGCGGCGGCTGGCAGGAACCCGTGCAAGTGCTGCCTCCTGGCGACTCTCCGCCCGGCGGCGGGGCCGGGGACCGGGCGGTCGCAAAGGGCTTCTCAGGTTTGCACAGGCGGAACTCAGCTAACGCCTATTTATCTTCAGAACAGAATACAATCTTCCCAGTTTTCAAGGAGGTGCTTTCTTTGCAGGAACTTTCAAAGCTAATTAAATCTCCAAATTGTGCAACATTTCATTTTTACTTTAGTGCCAGAATACTGAAGTTTTTCTTGGAATATGGCCAGGGCCATATGCTTATGTAAAAAAATGGTATGGCATGCAGTGCAGACAAACACATTTTAATTTTTTTATTTACATATTTTTCTTCACAGGACAGCGGAGGAAAAGTTGCAAGGTAGTTAACAAATGTAAAAATACATCTAAACACTACCTTGATCTCGAAGGTCTTTTCCAACCTTGATGATCCTATGATTCTCCTTGCCCCTCTAACACTACTCAAAAGTCCTGACATTATTAGACTAGAGTTTCTACCATTAGAAAGCTCAGGTCTTAGTAGTTAAGAAATTAAGCCAGATGCCCTTAAACCTGCCTATTTCTCTGTCTGTCCTACACAGTGCCTAATAGAGGCAATGAGACACTGTATGTACTGTTAAATGCTGTATGTACATTTCTGCATCTACCACACAATACAGCAGAATTTAGCTGAATGACAGGCACACGGTGCTGCATCCACTGTAGCTACTGCTTTCTGCAGGGCGAGCCCCTGGCATGTTTCCATCTGAGATCCTGGCAAGACTGCCCCATAACTGAGCAGGAAACTAAGGCTATGTGCTGTAAACCTTCTACTGCCTTTCCTGATGCCTTTATTCATCTGACTATACTTGTCTCAGACAAATCATTGTTATTCCACCTATGTTTAATGTGACTGGTTCTGCTGGTTCTGCTAGGTAGACAGGACTCTCAAAGATAATTAGTATTTGCACCACTGACCTGCAAGACAATACGCATTGTTTTTCGGATCTGAAGCCGTATGTGCTCCATGTTGTTCATGCTGATACAGCAGCACAAAGGGATTAGCTGTGTTTGCCTGGAAATAAAGTAATCCTTGGGTGGCATAAAGATGAGACGCTCGACTCTTACCCACTCTTCCCACATGCGGAAATATGGAACAGTGCAAGGGTGTGAGGGCGTGGCCAGGACAGCTGACACTCCAGTTGCCTTCGGCTGGAAAATTAAAATAGTTCATCAGTTTTGACATGTAAGCTTGTGGAAAGAAGACTGCATAGGATTAAGAAATGGAAGAATTACTGTTTTCATGCTCTACCTTTGTGCTGGACAGAATTGTTACTGGCTGCTCAAGCTGTAGCAGTGTAGCAACTAAGAACTTTGGTTTTTACCTGTAATTTTTACCAGAATATTTAGCTTAGAGTATCCGTAATTTTTACTTAAAAGCTGTGTCAGGGAGTTCTCCTCAGCTGAGAATAGAAAGGAGATAGGAGTGTGTCCCAGTGGTAACTGAGAGCACTTCTCAAATTGTATGCAGAAAATTGTTTGGCCAAACAAGGATTTGGCCCTTGGTTCAAAGTTTTATGCGTAAACCATGCAAAAATCCCCTGCAAATCTGATTAGCTATTCTGTTCTCACGAATATATGCAGAAAACTCTGGGTTATTAACAGTCGGGCACACTGCACAGGTGAGCATTCGATGCTGACAGACCAAAGCGCTTCACTCCAGACCTCTGGGCCAGTGTGCTCATAGTTCAGTACCCAGGAGCGAGGCAAATAAACCATCACACCAGGCAGCTATACACAGCAGGGGCACTGTAAAGGCAGGCTGCGCTCAGTATTAGGTATATCTTTACTCTTCATGGCTCAGTTTAATAGTCTAGCCAGAAAATGATCTATCTGTTATAACAGGGTGTCTGGTTAACACTTATTTATTGGGAGCACAAAGAGATTTCTGAGTAGCATACCCTATTCCATTACTCTGGTAGCACATTGTAGACAATAAATCAAAGTTCTTCTCCTTCTTTTGTCCTAATATCCTGGCCTCATTTCTAAAAGTAGTGTCTAAACGTGTGCTGCGCATGTGATAGACTTACTCATCAATCCAGTCCTGTAGGCACTCTTCACCTGTAAGAAGTGGTTTGTGAGTATATCTGGTAGGACATTCTTGAGGTTTTTCCTACCTATAGAGAACATACACATCAAGCTTCTGTAAACCAGCAAAAATTACATTCATTTACAGGAGTACAGTGACATTTTTGTTATACTCTTCAGTGACCTGATGCATGGAATTAATTAAAATAATATGTGGGATACTCACAGCTCAAGATTTCTTTACACATGACACAAGTATTTTCCATGAGAAAACCTGCTGCCCCTCAATGGTTTCTAAAGGAAACAACAGAACAATGTCATAGATCACTCAGAACAAAAGGACCTGCTTAGAATCCAGTGCTTTTGGTTAATAACTAAATCACCAGTTAACTACTACAGTTAATTATTTGGTTAATACCTAAAGAATAGCATGATGCCAAGGAATAGTTTGCAAACAGTAAACTGATGATGATGCCAAGTTAGTCTACTTATTTCCTGAGCCTACTACACATACTTTCTTCTGTCCAGTGTCTGTTGTCATTTTCTATAGGGTCACAATGAATGTTAAGTTAGATGGTAGCTATAGGTCACAGTGGATCCTGTAAATGCCAAATTTCAGAATTTCTTTAGTAAAGAAATTCTGAAATTACTCAGAAAACAGGCCCTGATAGTTAGAAGCATTCAGAGTTTGCAACTACAGATGGAGCCAACGTGACCTGCAAGCAGTTTGCTTGACGATAACAAAATTCTTTACTGAGTAAAGAAAATATGACTGGGATTCCTCATGTGAAATAACATCTAGTCTCTGCAACCACTAATAGCATGAATAAACAACAAGGACGTAGCAGAAGGTTATGGTAATGAAAGTGCAATTCATTTGAAGAAGCTTATATAATTGGATTACATTTATATAACTTCCCCTCTTGCAATATCTCAGGGCCTCACAGTCTTTTAAAGTGTTTAATTTTACAGTAACCTGGTGAGATAAATAACTACCCGCCATCTATTTTACAGCTGGGAAGCCAAAGCAAAATGACAAACTTGGGCTACATTCAGACCAGTTCAAGTTAGCTTTACTGTCACATCTACCTCCTACACCCAGCCTTCCAGTCTTGTACAAACAGTGCCCTTGAGTGGCACACTCTTAAACCCAGGTGCCACAACAGTTGTGAAATCAAGGGTTTGTACTGATAGCAAGTGGCCTGAGTATGGCCCTAAAGAGCTTGTCCAAGGTCATGCTGAGTATGAAGTAGAACAGAAAGTTGATGTTGGATGTTTCCCAAGTCCCACAGGTCAGGCACGAAAAGTCTGGGGAAAGGAGGATTTCTGAAAGTAATCCTCTAATGTAATGGCAGTTTTAGGTAAGACAGAGGAAACACACAGTCTCCTTGCCTAGCTTCATACACTCTTGTAGGAGCTTCTGGGAGATGCTCACAAACCCACTCTGTCCTGGGGTTCCTTTCTTCCCAATAGTCAGTTTGCTGCCTCTGCTCTCCGTGACATTTTTTTCCATTTAAGAGACCAAGAGCCTCATTTTCAATTCAACTGAAGATGATTATAATTGATGGGAATTATGCAAAGCCTTTTGTCGCATTTTCCATTCTGGTTCATTCGAAGCCCTGGATCTGAAACCTCACTCTTTACTGCTGTTCCAGGTCTGAGTCTGCAGAGCAGTCCCCCTTCTAGTTTCAGAAATATTTGTCTGGTTGATCATATTAGTAATTATGATTTGTATGAACATAAGTCACTACATTTAAATTTGAGTTAGTGGATGAATACCATCAGATGAAACTGTCCTTTAGTAAGTCCTTTGCAATCCATAAATAACTCTGCTGAGAGCATAACAAAGGCCCTTTGTGTCACTGCACAGTGGAGCCAAAAATGTTCTTGAAGCAAAGTTTGTTTTCGATATAATTACATACAGTTCATACATAAAACAGCTTGTTGTGCCATAGCCAAAAATATAGTCCTTTAGATTCCGCAAACATCTTCATCTATCCGTATTAACAATAGAAGCAAATGTATGGTAAGATCATCTATATTGCTGTGGTTCCTTTATTTTTTTTCTATTTTTTATATTACTTCTTGTCAAAGGACAGAGCCGTGCAAGAATCTTACTGCTGGCACAGATGTCTGCCTGTACAAATGGCCTTGCAGCATCGGGAGTTCAGTCAGTGAATTCAGCACTCTTTTGATATCTTTTGGGATAGTGCCTGTTCCTGATCCTGATTGGAGACTTAAAAATCTGCAGAAAATGTTGCAAGTGTCTTTTCAAATACTGCAGAAAATGGAAAATAAAGACTTAGATTATTTTTTTTTTTATATTGGGTGTGCTAAGAGCAGGACAATGTATTCAAACTTTCCAGTGAAAGCTTAGATGCCTAAGGTTTTATTTTAGGAAACTGAATAGATCCTCAGCCATCTCTATCAGCTGAAGTATCCGGTCAGGATGATCCATTTGGACACTTCTTAACCAGTAAGTAATTACTCTGCACTTGAAAGGATGGAAACAGTTTTGGATCCTCCCAGTGCTGTTGGGAGAACCAGACAGTAGTCCCTACAAGGAAGTACCATAATTCAGCTAGGAAATTTTGTTCCCTAGTCATTTGTCCTCACATCCCGGCATCCTTCCATTCCACAGTATGACTGTTGGCCCAGATGCCAATAATACTGTAGTTCTCCATTGTCTTCTTTCTTGTGTTTTAGTGTTTAATATCTTTCTTTTTGAGAAGCAAATGATGACAAATCCACAGTGCCATCACATTCCTTAGTAGCATATGTTTTTCTGCCACTACTACATCTGAGTTTGTATGGTTCCAGGAAGAATCATCTTTTACAGGAATAATCTTTCCTGTATAGAAATCTATAGTCAGTAAAGGGCTGCTATAATGACCCATCTCATCCTCATCCTTACTCCCAGTGAAAGGACAGATGGGGTGCAATGGCTCTTTCACAATGAGAGGTGGAATAAACCAAAGGACAGCTGGTAGCTGAAATATTTCAGAAATATATAACTGTTGCCCTTCTCTGTTGGGGATGGGTCAAACCACTGAGAGCCTCAGATCAAAGTAGCCAAGATTTGTGCAGAGCACTGTTTACTTTGCAAAGAAAGCATGAAGCAGATGCCACCATTGTAAGGTTTCTCTTACTGATGGGAAAAGTCTGTTTTCATCTCCGTTTCTGATTATTTTTTTCCCAAGAAGCAAAGACAGTTCTGACCCTGACACAACATATACAATTGGAGCAGTATGTAGCTATTATTCCCACCAATAGTCTGGGAATCATAAGAACATAGATCTATAGTCCCCCGATTCTTCCCTGTCACTTTCTTGTACTACTCAGAGGAAAAAAAGTATTGTAAGCATGCCAATTTACTACTGCATCACCTGACACCAGTGTAATGCTAGTGTTCAGGTACTGCCTTGGCCCACCTCTGTCAGGAGAAGAGCAGCTTGTAAATGAAAGTGGCAACCATACAGGAGCTCCGCAGTAGGTTAAAGTAGCAGCTCTGTGCACCCTACTACTACTACCACCTGCACTTGCTTATGTTCCATGCTCTACTCATTCTTCTGGTAGCAACTACTAGGAGCAAGGAAGGCATCCAAAAACTTTTTGCATTATGCACACACACACAAGTAGACCAGACCAATCTTATCCTAAATCACCATCTACATATCAACACAGCCTGGAAATTACTGAGTCATTTAGTTTGGAAAAGACCCTTAAGATCATGAAGTCCAACTGTTACTTAACCTACCACTGCTAAGTCCACCACTAAACCACACCCTCAAGAAACACATCTACATGACTTTTGCACACCTCCAGGGATGGTGGTGTTCCCATACATTCCCTGGGCAGCATCTTCTGGTGCTTCAAAATCCTTTTGGTGAAAATTTTTTTCCTAATGTTCAATCTAAACCTCATATTGTCATATCCTATTGACAATGAAAACATAAAACTGTGATGCATAGCATGAAACAAATCCCTCACTAGCCAGAGGAATACCTTTTTCAGCGGCTTTCAAAGACAGAACCTAGAAAGAAACAAGATAAAATAGCATATATTATGAAGGCATATCCAACCTAAAATCTAAATGCTGCCTGTTTATTACTTTGCAGAAAGCTAAGATGTAAATTACACAAAAATAAGTGAATAAATAGATAACATACAAGGTCCCTAATCATGATAGATAATACCATTGTTGGACAAGTATAACTTTGCCTGTTTCATGGTAAGGGACATTGCAAGTGAATGGATTATTTTGCAGGTATAGATTGACTAGAGCTCTTCATTAAAAAGAAGAAAGACTTGCTCCAAGGGTCAAGATGAATTTTATATTTATTGCTAAATCTCTGGAAAGAAAATAATTTAAATGGCAGGTTGTCTAAGCAGTTTCAAGCCAGCTGGTAAGTTCTACTGACAAAAATACTTCTTCATCTGAGACCCAGAAGAAAAGGTAAATCCAGCCATGATGAGTGTTCTGTGCTAGGGAAGGAAAACTCTGTATATAAATTTCAAGTAATTGTTAAAAATAAAGGCTGTCATATAGGTGATCCAGCTAGGAAGAACTTACAAGATATCCCTTTTAAACCTAAAATTGCAGCTGAAAACAAAATTTGAAAATTTACAAAAGAATTTTGGACTCTTGATATTTTACAAAATGGGAAGAATCCTCCAAAGCAGCACTACCTGTAGCAAATTTCAAGGTAATGTTGCCTTTCAGTCTTAGCGCACCATAAACATCCATGTGACTGCGGAAACTAATAACACAATGGCAGTCGGGGCCCTAACTCTTTAGGTCCTATCTGCCTGCACTTCAATAAACAAATCAGATTGAAATTATAAATGTAATAATCAAATTCACTAGACACCCAACGGGAAGAGAAGAACTGGAAAAGCTGACGTGACATTTTTACTAAAAAACGCCACTAAAATATGTGGCATTTAGACAACCCGGTGCTCAATGCAGAGCAGTTCCAGCAGTAGAACAACCCCTGTGTTTTACTCAGTTTTCTATGATAGACTTATAACAATATTCTGTAGTTCTCCATCAGCTAAGTTCCCAGTCAATGAATCTTTGATCTGTGGGCTATTGCAGCACTTTGCTGAAGTTGCTGGCGTGATAATTATCTTCCACTCAGCCTATTTCAGGAAACAATTTAGAGGGACCCATTTGTTCAGCAATGGCTAATATTGCAGCAAATCAGTCACACAAGGACTAAGCCACAGTGAGGGTGGGGCAATAGCTGAGCAGTAGGGTCCCATGGGCTCTTCTGAAATGTGGGAACTAGTGCAGACGTATGGGACTGATTTGAATGGAGAAGGCTGGGGGGAGGGTGCATTCATATGTGTACATGTTTTTAACAAACAGAAAAGCAAAAAGAAGCTCTGCTGATGCATACAGACAAGTTGGCAAAAAAAGCAAGCCACGACCAGCAAAACAACAGCAGAAACACAACTGCACACAAAACTAAAGCAGCTTTTGGGATGTCTGTACTCACAAAGGCTTGCAACTGGGAACAGAAAAACTGGTTTCTGTTGAGTTCAAATATACTCAAAGAAATATGCTCAGCCTCCCTAAAAGCCCTGGACTGCATTATAAAATACCTAGCTGCATCTTTATTTTCTTCTTTTACTGGAAATGCCCTGCGATTCCTTCCAAACTGATGAATTATTCATGCCAAAATGGAGAAACAATATTAAGGTAGAAAATTTTGGGAAGCTGTACAGGAACTGGAACTAAAATCTATAATCAGAAAATTATTTGGAATGCATCTGCAAATAGCTTAATTTCTGGGGTTTCACTGCATGCTTTTGAAATGGAATTAAAGTATTCAACAACTTGATTTATGGAAGTTGCACAATGCTATGCCTGTACTTTATATCTATATAAAACACTTGACACAAAAACCCCAAACAAACTGGCTTGGGATTCAGTTTTGATGCAAACAGGCCTCCTTAGTGCCTCCTCCAGCAGCCAGATGCTACCTCCAGTGTGCAGACTGCTTAGTCTCACCTGCTCCTTCCTTGTCTCGC
Organism: Hypotaenidia okinawae; assembly: GCA_027925045.1. Taxonomy (NCBI): domain Eukaryota; kingdom Metazoa; phylum Chordata; class Aves; order Gruiformes; family Rallidae; genus Hypotaenidia; species Hypotaenidia okinawae. The sequence continues at coordinate 28,611,194 of BSDF01000005.1, read as the reverse complement.
TGATCAGGAAGCAAATTGAATGCACATAGCAACAGTGCTACTGACAATAATAGTTGTTGTTACTGACTGAAATCACCATCTTGGAAAATATACCACATGCATATTAAAAATTAATTACGCTATGTGTTTTAATTCCTTTAATAGCAACAAAAATTTTTAAAAAAAATTTAAAAAAGCAGCAGTGATTTAACCAAACTCATTTATTAGATTGTACTTTGGGATATCTGTGCTGTACCAGAACTGCAGACAATACTTCGGTGAGGTATAAACCTATGTATTTGCTGAACACTACATTTACACAGAATATTATTTTCCTCCCACTTATTTTTGCGTGAGCTTTAAAAAGGCTGTAAATTATGTCCCTTTCACAGAGATGACCCCACATGGTAATCAAAAGGCTAGAAATGAGAAACAACATCTGCACATGGCCGTGCCAATTGAAAAATTAAAGAAATTGAAAGTAAAAAGTATGCAGACAAGAGCTGGCCACAGATGAAGTAACAAAGACTACTGCTTTAAATGTCGGTGATTTTTGAAAGAAGGAAGAAGGTAAGAAAATGAAATACGTTTATTTCTGTAATGTAAGGGAGAAAACAATTTGGAACTTGAAAAATATCATAGGGTCAGAATTTCAATTAAATTTTGTCATACACAGAACATGTTTTAAGTCAAATTACATTGTTGAAGGAAAATGTAGCAGAGAAAAATCTATTTTTTAATCTAAAAGTGTAATCATATTTTAATTGGGGCATCCAAAATCAGCCAAGCAACAAGAATACAAGTGATGGAATTAGAGAGTAAAGAGGCAATCAAAAACCAAATTAGGAAGGAAACAAAAGCAGGAAAAGTAGAACAAGAAGAAAGAGTGAAATAAACTGTTTACCTCTTGCTGCAGTGCTCTGAAAGCCTTTCTGTTTCACTTCTTTTCACACTCACCATGTTCCCCCCAAGTATCTCCATGTTTGACAACCACAGATGCACCATCATGAAAATACATTTGCATCACAGCATATCCTACATTTTTTCAACCTTCTTTTTTCTTGACTTGCTTCAAACATCCATCACTGACTACAGTCCAATAAAATTAGAGTGCACTCCTGGGCCATTGTCCGTCTCCATAAACTCATTAGCGCAGATTCCCACCCAACAGTTTCCTCTCCCTCCGCAGCCGCACCTTCCATTTCCCTCTCACTGACACAGCTCATAGTTGGAAAAATGTATCTATGTGGCTAAATTGGAGAAATTGCTTATTTCTGGACAGTGGGGGATCTAATTAGGAAAAAATCCTTAGCCCTTATTCAGGCACCAGTTAATTCCTCCTGGGCCCCAAATCCCTTTCGTTCTACAGTAGGAAGGCACAAGAGCTCCTATTGCCTCTTTGTCTTTTACAATCCACGGTATTCCAGAAAAAAAAATAGTATCTGAAACCACTCAGTATTTCACAAGGGAAATGCTTATATTATTTAAGATATTCCCAAAATTTCATTTTCATAATGAAATAAAAATATTTTCCTCTGGCCTTTGAGAAGGAAAACAAAACTTATAAAAGAATTTCCTTTGCATTTCTATCTAATGCAACCAAAACAGCATCCATTTCCAGTCAAAGTGAAGAAGAAATTTGAACAAAATTCACAGAAGTATTGAGTTTTCTTCAAAACTTTTCAGACAAAATCAGCTGTTTTTTCCTACAAGGCCAAAGGGGTGAAGAGACTTGGCTTACCATCAAGTCCCTGGCCTGAGGGGCAGAAACTCATGTCCCACGTTGCCCAAAGAAAGAAAGTCCCTCTCAGTTGGTATGAAGATACAGAGTTAATCTGAAATTGTGCCATAAAGATGGGAAGTACTAAGTAGACTGCAGGATGGGAGATACCATTAAATATAGGTTAAGAGAACATTTGCTGTTGGTTGAAGAGAAACACGGGACTTGTGCTACCATGTGGAAGCCCAGCCAGACCAACTGTTTTGAAGAACAGGAAGTAAAGAGATTATTCAGTCCGAAAAGAGATGCACCAAATTTCAAATATGAAATAATTTTTTTAGAGTGAGGGTGGTAACACATTGGACAAGGCTGCCCAGAGAGGTTGTAGATGTCCCATCCCTGGTAATGCTCAATGCCAGGTTGGATGGGGCTTTGAGCAACCTGGTCTGGTGGAAAGTGTCCCTGCCTGTGGGAGGGGGTTGGAACTACATCATCTCTGAGGTACTTTCCAACTGAAACCATTCTACCATTGTTTGTATAACCAGGGTTTCCTCCCAAGCTAATGAAAAATGGTTAATTAGGGCTAGTCAATGTTTAGCGTGTATCCATTCCAGCTAAAGTCAAAGTGTAATAGTTCTTTAAAAAAACACAGTCAGTTGCATAGTAAATCATGGTATTAGAAGACTTATGCATGGCTCTCAAGCTATAATAGCAGCCCAGATTATCTGATTATCTGATACTCAATGGCACATAGCCTGAGAGAAGTTCAAGCAAGAAAAGGACAGCCAGAAAACATCAATGTTGAGCAGAGGTAGCAGGCTATAAAACAGTATTATCTACAGAAATCAGAGAAGATAAAAGCTATAAAGTGTCCAGGTACCCATCCCAGGACCATGAAAAGATTGTGTGGCCAAACAAGTTGATCCACTGTGACCCCTCTGGTTCTCCCTTCCTCAGTCCCAAGGAACACCCTGACTAGAGCAGTGCCTTATAGGGCTGCGTGTGTGATACTGCCTCTTCCTCCATCTTAAGTAAATGCAGCTGCTAGAAGACGACTTGCACTCCCATTGTCAGACTTTGTCACTTGAGTGCCTTTTCTTCCCCAACGTGCCTTCAGACAGACAGATCACTCTTTTTTGGCAGAACCAATGCAAGTCTAAAACAGGGAGGCAGAATGAAGAAATGCCTTTAAACAGCTCAGTGCTTGTAAAAGCCAAATGTTGGAGTCACCGTGTGCTATGCTCAGTCTCCTCTAGCAATAATTCTGTACATTAAAATCAGGAGCAAAACCAGAAGATGCATTTTCTAACTTCCCCCTCCCCTCCTTTCCCCTTCTGTATGGGCTTGTCTTAATTTATCATTTAGGAGCCAGATTCAGGTTTTTACTACAAGAGTAATAATAGCAGCTCTGGCTCATCATCTTAACTTCTTCTTCATCCAAAAGGAACAGCTATTAACATCTTTAATACCTCGTAAAAGGCTGCCAGATACAACAGGTTCCCATATTATGAGATACAAAACAAAACCAATGACTACTGCAGATATGGAGAAAGGAAAGTACGAGATGTAGTTAAAATCTCCCTCAACCACTTTCCTTGCTTTTTTCTTTGCAGTTAATAAAGGTTTAAACTTCTGGGTTGTTTGTTTTGGGTTTCTTTTATATATGTGGCTGTTTGTGGAAGGACATTTGGCTGTCTCTGAAGGGCCAGACTTCAACTGTTCAGTATTGCACAGTGGATTGTATAAAGAAATACCTCTGACCCTTCTGACCCATTTGTTTCAGTAAAACAGGCTGAAAGCATCTAATTAATACAAGATGCCACTATCATCTTTCCACCCCTCCCCCCACGATGACTCTATGAACACTGTGCTATTGTTTCTTCATTATTGTTCTTCTCAGTGCTCTTCCTCTCACTGCTTGGCTGTCATTCATAGGGTTACCTCCTCATCCTTAGTAACTTAGGAGCCCAAACCATCTCTGCTCCCCCCAGGAAAGATCCGCTTTTACCTTGGTATTCTTTACTGAAGTGAAAGCCAGACCTTTATGCTAAAACTCAAGAGTCTTTACTTTTCATTACATAAACATGAGAAAACAGGTCTTCGGAAGATGATGAGATGAGGTCTGAGTGCCTTTTTATAGTTCAGAGCATTCATATTCTTGCCTTCAAGATTCTGGGCCACAACTATAGTATAATTTGTTACCTCATTGCAGCTTATCCCTCCTCTCTGGCCTCAGCAGCCACTGCAGCATCTCCATTTCTTTCCACAGCATCATTCTGCACTGTCTTCTCCGCAGCCACTTTCCTTGGAAAGTCTCTGTATGCATGCCAGCCTCTTAGGCATCCACCCTTTCACAATTTTTATTGCCCACTTCTAGCCAAAAGAGAGCCAAAGGACTTCACGAAATATTGAAAGTGCAGAAGACACAAGAAAACTTCTTCACATTGCAAAGAAAACCTAGTGTTATAATAGTTTGCTTAACAAGACTGAGGAATTTCTGTTGTTGGACACTTAAGAAAATACGTGGCACAGGAGGAAAGACATCTCGCAGGACCAGCTCTCCTGCAGTGCATTATGTTCTGGGAGAATGGATGTTCTGCATAACCTGTTGATGTCCTTCCCAGGCACAGTTCCTTATTCTGTAATACAAGTAGAAATAGCTGACTCCATGTAGCCCAGGTAAGCCTGCCTTGAGCCAGTTGGCACCACCTATAAAAAGGCACTCAGACCTCATCTCATCATCTTCCGAAGACCTGTTTTCTCATGTTTATGTAATGAAAAGTAAAGACTCTTGAGTTTTAGCATAAAGGTCTGGCTTTCACTTCAGTAAAGAATACCAAGGTAAAAGCGGATCTTTCCTGGGGGGAGCAGAGATGGTTGCCCTTTCTATACCAGCCTTTTCCCTGATCCCTTTCCCCACTTCTTAGTGCCAGGTCTGACTGCCAACATGTCATCAAGAGAAATAGCTTATGCTCTGTAGGAGTGGGGTGGTTAAGCCCTGGCTAGAGGCCAGACGCCCACCAAAATCAGTCTATTACTCCCCTTCTTAGTTGGACAGGGGACAAAAAAATATAATTGGGCAGCTCAAGAGTCAAACTCGTTAATGACGCGGGCAAAACAGACTCAACACAGAGTGCTGAAGAGAAAGTTATCTAATTTATTACATTACGCTTAAGAGAAACAGTGAAAAACCAGAGTCAGGAGTGCAACCAACAATCTTGAAACAAATGCAACCAGGCAAAAACTTTTCTCCCCACCACTCCCTCCTTAGTAGGCTTTAGTTAGAAGTTTGCTCCCTTCTTCCCTCCTGATCGCAGCCCAGGAGGGGCAGGGACTGGGGAAAATGGGGGTCTCGGTAACACCTCCCCCACCCCTCCATTCTAAAGCAGACTTCCCGTTCAGCCATGATTTTGCTCCCTTCTTCCCCTCTCCTGCTCACCGCACAGGACAGAGGGGCAGGGACAAGGAGATGGGGGCTTCGGTCAGTCCCTTGCAAGATGGTTTCCTTCTCGGCCGGGATGGGGGCATCCATTCCACACAGCCTCCCCCTGCTGCACCGTAGGATCTCACCCACGAGAGCCAGTCCTCCACGAACTTTCTCCAAGGCAAATCTCTTCCCACCAGGCTTCATCTCTGTTCTGGCAGGCAGCAATAAATCACAGTGTCTCTCAGTCCCAGTCCTCAACGGGGCTATAGGCCTCCCCCAGCAAACCTGTTTGGCTCATCTCTGTAGGCTGCTTGTGCTGGCAGGGGCTCATCCCAATGTAAGTCACGGCATCTTCTCTACGTCTCCCCCGGCTCCATCCAGCATGGAGCCTCTCCACCGGGCAGGTCGGGTTTCTGCCTCCTCCATGGGTCCTTTCCTCCGGCTTCTCCATGTGCTTCAGCTTGGCCTGCAGGAGCATCTCTCGATCTCTCGCCCGGGTACCTGGGCGCCTCCTCCCCCAGCCTTCCCGGCCTTTTGTGTCTGTCAACTGCTTACATTTATATGCAAATAGACATCCCAATGCCCTTAACGGGCCAAAATGGCGGTCTTCCTGGCACTCCGTGTTCTGGTGTCTTTCTCTCCTATATGCGATTCTCAGAGGTGCTATAAGCAGGCTTGCAGAAGATTCCAGCAGCCATTTTCTGCAGCCCCTGGCCCTCTCTCTCTCAGTAGCCAACTATGCAAAACTGCAACAAGGAGAAGATCAGATTCAAGATCATCTAAGGACCATGAAGGTGCACAAGTCCATGGGACCTGATGAGATGCAGGTCCTGAGGAAACTGAGGCAAGTGGTGGATGAACTGGCTAAGCCACTTTCCGCCATATATGAGAAGTCATGACAGTACAGTGAAGTTCCCACTGACTGGAAAAGGGGAAACATAACCCCCATTTTCAAAAAGGGAAAAAAAGGAAGACCCAGTCTCACCTCCATTTCTGATGATATCACAGAGCAGATCCTCATGGAAATTATGGTCAGACATAAAAAGTAAGGATGCGACTGGTGACAGCCAGCGTAGTTTCACTAAGGGCAAATCATGCCTGACAAATTTGGTGGCATTCTATGATGGAGTTACGGTGGTGGTAAATAAAGGAACAAATGTGATAGACATTATCTACCCAGACTGGTGGAAAGCATTTGTCACTGTCCAGTACAACATCCATGTCTCTAAATTGGAGAGACATGGGTGGGATGGATGGACCACTCGGTGGATAAGGAATAGGCTGGATGGTCACACTCAAGGAGTTCTGGTCAACAGCTCAATGTCCAAATTGAGACCAGTGACCAGTGGTTTCCCTCAGGGGTGGTACTGGGACTGCCACTGTTCAACATCATTGTTGATGACATGGGACAGTGGGACTGAGTGCACTCTCAGCAGGTTTGCTGATGACACCGCGCTCTGTAGTGCAGTCAGCATGCTACAGGAGAGGAATATCATCCAGAGGAACCTTGGCAGGCTTGAGAGGTGTGTCCATGTAAACCACATGAAGTTCAACAAGGCCAAGTGTAAGATCCTGCATGGACATCAGCACAATCTCAAACACTGTTACAGGCTGGGTGGAGAATGGATAGAGTAGCCTTGAGGAGAAGGCCTTGGGGATGCTGATCGATGACAAGCTCAACATGAGCTGGCAGTGTGTGCCCGCAGCTCAGAAGGCCAACTGTGTCCTGAGCTGCATCAAGAACAGCGTGGCAAGTAGGTCGAGTGAGACCTACTCTACTCCACTCTCATGAGACCCAACCTGGAGTGCTGCAGCCAGCTCTGAGGGCCCCAGTACAGGCAAGACATGGAGCTGTTGGAGTGAGTCCAGAGTAGGGACATGAAGATGATGAGAGAGCTTGAGCACGTCTTCCATGAAGACAGGTTGAGACAGTTGGGCGTGTTCAGCCTGGAGAAGGGAAGGCTCCCTAAAAAAACGTACAGGAAACCTGGAGAGGGACTGTTTATCAGGGAGTCTAATGATAGGACAAGCAGTAATAGCTGTGAACTAAAAGAGTGTAGATTTACATTAGATATAAGGAATAAATTCTTCCTTGTGAGGAAGAGGCGAGGTACTGGACCCAGTTGCCCAGAAAAGCTGTGACTGTTCCCTCCTTGGCAGTGTTCAAGGCCAGGTTGGATGGGGCTTTGGGCAGCCTGGTTTAGCAGAGGGTGTCCCTGCCCATGGCAGAGAGTTTGGAACTAGATGATATTTGAGGTCACTTCTAATCCAAACATTCTGTGATTCTATGAAATATTTGCTCTACTACTTGGCATAGAAGATGCTCATTTCAAGTCAGTGAGACAATTCAGGGTAGAAAAGTTCAGCACATATAGGTCTGTAATATATTAGTGTAATGACAATGTGGATCTCAGGGACTGTGGAGACTCATATTCACATAGCTGTAATAAGGAATTACAAATCAACTACATTGAAGTTATACTTTTGATGGCTCAAATGGCATTTAAGCTTTTGCTGCTTTACAAATTAAAAACAGGTTCCTGCAGTAAAAAATAATGTTCATTGTCACATAAAATACATTTGGTACCACTCAGAATCCTCAGGAAAATTCCAAATGAGGGGAGGCTAAACACAGAAATCAGATAAAATGTCTCCTGTTATTAAGGAGGTCACAAGTGAATCATACATTCCCAGAAAGAAATGATCAGTATCTCACCAGAGAAAAGGTCAACAAGAGATGAGGCGATAGACATTTTTATTGAAGATGTTGAACTCCTCTGACATAACCAATAAAATACTTTGCAGCTGACTTGAATCAGTTGCAACAGGTGAATATTCTGCCAGCAGACATATTCAAAACTTTCGCTGAAAATGTTCAAAAGACAGAATAGGCTAAAGTCTGTCAAGCCTTATAGAAAACAGAAAACCACTAAAAGAATGTAGTTGTTAATTACAGTGATATTTTAAATAAGTAGAAACAGAGTGATTAATGCATAGATGAGTTTTCTGCGTTGGTAAACAAATAAGGAATTATTAGGCAAAAAAACCCTGAAAACTGGAGCCATTTTTAAGTGTTCAACAAACAGAAAATAACATAATCATGAAGGAAACAAACCTTATGCTTCCAACAAGGAGCCTTTAAACAGTGAAAGAAAAAAGACTAGAATGACATTTAAAGAAGATGACAGGTTTTTTCCCAACTATATTTGTCTAATAAAAGGCATCTCTTCCTTATTTTAAATATTGTTAATCTTATATTTTTATAACTATAGTTATAATCTGAGTATCTCCAAAAGGAGTAAACATACAGAATATAGCTTTGATATAATTAAACAGAAAAGACTTGCCACAGAATGATGACAAGAAGTAACCAACAGGAACTTGAGTAACAACTCAGAATTCTTTGGATCTTCCATCAACAGCAAAGGATGTTAAGATGTGTTTGTCATATGATGCAATTCTAGGAATAAATACTGGCTGGAAAAGGTGTCAGCTGGCAATTAATGACAAGCACATGAGGAATCACTAATAAAAAACATTCCTACAGATGACCAGCTTCTCTCCAAAAGAAAACAAGACCACAGGCTTAAAGCAAATATACAATACCATAATAAAAATTGGTTTGTCTGGTGTATGCTATATTATGCTAAAACAAAATAGGTGACTGTTAAAAATGTATTATCATTTGGTGTCATTATGTTTCATTTCACTAATGTCAGGTATGGAGCAGATTTGTTGAACAGAGGCTGAAAGTAAAACTTGGTATTATGACAGAGTCTGAGCTAGCAACACTCAAGTGCCAGTCTCAGATCTCATGGATGGGTATGCTACATTTACCTGATCTGCAAAAACAAGGCTTGTGCAATCACCGCCCATCAGTCGGCGTCCTTGCCACTCCACACCTAATAATATTTGAATGTGCTGGCCAATTTTTGTACTGAATTGCAAAATAATTCAGGTTGGATGAGTCCAACTGCTGGAGTATCCAAAGGTAATTTAATTTTAACAATGTTGAATCACAAAATGATTCATATTGAATGGGAACTCAAGAAGTCATCTGGTTCACCTGGTGAACTGTCAATGTGAAAATGCATTTTTTACAAGTTTCATAAAGATTTGCTATTAACATACACATATACACATAGCTTATGCTTTGTATCAGCTGACCAACCAACTAAGACACACATACTCATATTAACATAGCTTTAGATGAGTCAGAGCACATAGTGATGCTTACCCAGATGGGGTGGTGCCTTGAGAGGGTGCAGGGTGAGTTAGGACATTGAATTGAGAGTATAGAACATAAACCTGTAAAAAAATAGCGTTGAATGTTCTATTGCTCATAGAATATCTTTTTTTTTTTGCCTGAGGCATAAATGTAAGAACTCAAAACACTATGACTCATTAAATGGGCTATAAAAAATAGCATAAAATCTGACACAGATAACCTAGCTTCAGATGAAAGGGGCATATTTCTGCCTATGAACAACTTTACAGTGTGATGATATGGGCATTGTTTCTGTTCTGAAGGGCCCAGAATCAGAAGGTGAATTTTTGAGCAAAGAGTTTGAGATACTGATTGAGAGACAAAATATCTATTTCTAAAAATAAAAGCTGTTCTTTTTTATGAGCCTGCTTTTCTTTCAGCCCAGCTATTAACCAGCAATTACATTATAGTAAAAAAAAAAAATAAAATCAAAGAAACAACCACTGTCTACAAATGCTGAACATTATTTGGACACTGAAATGTGTACTGTTTCTAACACTACGCCCTCTCATCCCACATCATTGAACTTTGCTTCTTCACTTCAGAATGCATACTTAGAGGCTTGCCAAACAGTAATGCCCAGTGATATTACAAAAAGAAACAAAACACACCACCTCCCTCCCCCCACCATTCTCCTTTAAACTACAAATTATAGCTCCATATGATCTCTTGGACTTTGCTACTTTTCAAAATCTGACTATCTGCATTTAAAGAGGGATTTTATCTATCTGCTGGGACACATGGAGGCTCCTCAACAGAAGATTTGGACTTCTTTTTATCAGGACTGTCGCCCTTCCTTGGTGCTGGCAGTGGGATCACATAGCAATTCAGCTGAAGATGGAACCAGATGAAGATACCATCTGTTTCTCCTGCACTGAGTAACTGGATCAGACTCAAGTATGTAGCAGCTTCGGGTGTAGCTATGTCTACAGACAGCAGCTGATGCTATCCAGTATTTCTCCAGAACAGTTTAATCAGGATAAGGACTTATTTTGTAAGTGAAGCTAAATGTCAGGCCTTCTATCGATGCGTAGTGGAGAACACCTTGGATCGTCTAGATATCGGGGACCCATCCTGACATTTTTTGTCCTGAATGCTCAGGATGAAGGCTAGCTTGTACTATCTGCAGCATTATTGTGACCTTTCACTGCATAACCTGAGTTTGTGCCGTTGTGTGGAGTGTTCCCATAGTGCTCTGGAGAATTTTGTTGCAAGACTTTCTCACCAGTGTGGATTTCTTTAACGAGCAGGCTGTTGTCTGTCTTGTACTGTCTCCAATCTCATTGGGTCCCAAAATGCCAGAACATGTAGCTGCCAAGCTATTGCTGCTATCAGTAGTTATTTCTGCTCAAAAGCTGGTAAGACTTTAAATTTCACTGTAACCTGCTGACTTGCACTTTATTAGCTGAAAGAATTTCAAAATGCCTAGGAAAATATTCTGTGCTTAATAACCATCATACAAGTCTAATATTTTTTATGTTCTGAAGTCGTTACTCTGCCTTGCATTTTAGCTCCAGCCCCAACTCTATCTTAGCACACTCTGTTGCTGTTGTGCCAACCAAAAATGGATTTTCCAAGACTTTGTTCTTCAAAGACTTCTAGTATGTCTACACTACTGTCAGAGCTGCGACTGAATCCTGCACACATGTGTATATGGCAGCTTTAATATGAGCAGGTTGGGTACTTAGAAGAGTATAGGTGAAATAAAAGGGAGCTGACATACAGGCTGGACACGCACTTGTTTCTGTCATGAGGCTATCAAGTGACTCAAAACACGCTGGGCATCCTTGAGACACTGAGTAAATAATAAAGGAAATCAGTTAAGTATCCCTGGGCTTCCCTGACCTGTAAGAATGAGGCACAGAATGATAAACATCAGAAAATTCTGGTGGAAAAAAACCCCAACAAACAAAAACCAGTGTACGTGAGGCTTTACAAATCGCAGATATTTAATTTGATAACTGACCATTTGATAACTGCTTAGAATGCTTGAAGGATTAATTGGACAACAAAAGACACATCTCCTGTCACTCCCCGAAGGTGTTGTCTTGGTTAGAGGTCTAATTCCTTATCTGGTAACACAGCTTTGAAAGTCACAAACAACGCAAACCAATCCTGATGCTTTTTTTTGCTGAGTGCAGATTTTTGGCACCTTAATAGATTAGATGTATCAGATTCAAGCTAAGACCTCTTGAGCACGGGCTAGAAATGGCATGCTTACCCCTTAATCGCGTAATTGAGTAACTTAGGTCTATTACTCAAAGCTAGTCTTAGCCTTTTAGAGAATGTATTTAGAAATCCCACCATCCAAATTGTGACCCAAGGACAGCATTGGCTGTGCTTACAATAGTCTGTTATGCTCCTCTCAGCCAGCATATAATGTAGTGACATATGCCCTGCAGAATCTTGCAGGGGTCAGATGGCCTGGAAACACACTGGAAATATAAATGACTCACCAATTGTCCAAAGTTTTCTTTCCTTAGACCAAAATAAATTAATTTACTGCTAATCAAATCAGAGTAGGATAATGAGAAATAAAAGCTAAATCTAAAGGCACTTTTGCCCCATCACTTCCTTCTTCCCAGGCTTACCTGTACTCCTGATTTTCTCTATCTCCCCTCCTTCAAGCAGTGCAGGGGGACAGAGAATGGGGGTTGGAGTCAGTTCATAACATATCTGCCCCTTCTTCCTCCTCACGCTCTTCCCCTGATCCATCGTGGGGTACCACCTATGGGTACTCACTCCAACATGAGTCCTATCTGCAGGCTGAAGTTCCAGCATCCGGTCCTTCTGTGGGGTCCAGACCTTCAGGAACATACTGCTCCAGCAAATAAGTCACAAGTCCTGCCAGCAAACCTGCTCCAGTGTGGGCTCCTCTTTCCATATGGCCACAAAACCTGACAGGAGCTCACTCCAACACAGGCATCACATGGGGTCACAGCCTCCTTCAGGTGCACTGATCGTCTCTAGCATGAGTTCCTGCATGGACTACAGGTGGATATCTGCTCCAGCTTTACACCTCCATGGGCTGCAGGATGACAAGCCTGCCTTACCATGGTCTTCTCCATGGGCTGCAGGGGAATTTCTGCTCCAGCATGTGGAGCACCTCCTGCCCCTCCTCTACTGACCTGGATGTCTGCAGTTGTTCTTCTCACATCTTACTCCCCTCTGTGGCTGTAATTACTGTTCGTGGGTTTTTTCTCCCCCTTCTGAACTACGTTCTCCCAGAGACACTAGTACTGTCACTGATGGTCTTGGATGTGGCCAGGCCTTGGCTGGCAGCGGGTTCATCTTAGATCCAGCGTGCATGGACTCTTGAGCACGGGGGAAGTCTCCTCATAGAAGCCACCCCTGCAGCCTGCTACCAAAACCCACAGGAATCCAATACAATGGTCAAAAGCAAAGTGGTACTCAACCCACTCTTTTCACCTAAAAGGCAATCCAGATTTCTTCAGATAAATCTTCTTCCGTACATTCAAATTATTTCAGTATAGGCCTGCTGAGATCTTGCAGACAGACCAGAATTGTCAAGCTATTGATCTCTCCATCAGTATATCAGGGAGAGGATGGACCTCTAAGATCTAAAAACATCTAATCTGTTTTCTTGTTCTACTGATTAATCAGGAGGCTGACTGTATTTATTCACTACCACAGGAACCATAATTTCCTTTTTTTAGATTCATGTAGGTACTTCATTTGTTATAACTCAAAGCTTGTTCTGTGGTTTGTGGCTTCCCTGCCTAGTTACAAATCTTCTTGATTGAGCTGAACTGTGGATGTGGCTAAACATATTGCTTCCTCTTTCCCAGAATAATAGCTTCCAGTGCTCTACTACAGTCTTTGTGTTGCTGTAGAGCTCAGTCCTCTAAGAAAATAGGACTGTTGGGAAACTATTTGATAAAATTATCTTTCTTCAATTCTGTGATATTAAGCATGACAAAAAGTAATTTTTATGCTAGAAATATTTCTTGCATTTTTGCCCTTAAGACAAAAATCAAGTACTTTTAAAAAACTTTTTATTTCTCAAACCTACAAATTGTTGTCATCAGGATAATTTTCCCTATCCCCAAGTAGCTGGGTGCAGCATGTAAGAATGTCTTTTTTTGTAAACAAACAAGTTGGCAAATTGCTTTGTAAACCACTAAAGAGATCTGCAAGTACTATCACTCCCAACTCATCCAGCCTGCAAGACAAGACTGCTCCAATTGCTTCTGTTGTTGCAAACTTTTTTTCAAGTGCAGAGACTACCGATAGCTTTCATGCAATTTTGTAAAAATCTTATTAAAGTTACAATTTTCCCACTGCAGCGGCATCTTTAAATTGGAAACTTAGGGTTTTGTTTCCTTAGCCCCTTAAGTTGATTCTGCCTTTCATGTAACTAATTTTGCTAGTTTACTTGTTTTGCTAAAAGATAGATTACTTTTTATGACTGATTCATTTCAAGGAAAGATTGATTCACATTTAAATTACTGAGTCCTCTCAGCAGTAATTTAGAAATGATATTACATGTTCAGTTTATCACACATTTGTAAAGCTTGCCACACAGTAATAACTTCACATGTTCTACAACTGCAATAATATTTAGTTGCAGAAATGTGTTCGGTTTAGCACCAGTATAAATACCCAAAGCAGAATGGTTTCCTCCATAAAATGGGTGGGCTATGACATGCTTTGTAGCTACAGTGGTTCTGCTGTACAATGCAACTTCTTGTCCTTGGGAACTACCTCAAATCTCTTATATCAAAGCTGTTAAGGGTAGGCATTTCAAGAATTTCAAGTCCAGATGCAACTATTACTAGAAAGTATGTGTGTGGATGGATGATTCATTGCTACTAAGCCATCAATAGTGCTTTCATGCAGCCAGCTTCTTGTCTCACTTCACGCAGATGTACTCTCAAAAACACTCTTGAAACTTTTGCCAGAAAGAAGACTCACACTAACGACAAACAGACACTGGTATCTGGCTTGCCCACATTAAATTTGAATCATACTATCAACAGAAACCTATTAAAAATGCTTGTCCAACATAGCTGTGTTAAGCATGACAACAGCAATTTCAGGACACCTGAAAATGTTGGTGATGCAATGGTAGTTTGAAGTGTGCTATTGCATATTCTCTCTCCTTAATCTGGACTACCTTAAGGAACTGCACAGCTGGTTAACTGAGAATATCAGAGTCTTGTATTTGGACAGAAATCATCTTGCAACAGCAACAGTTTGGAACTGATCAAACTTTAAATTGAGCTTCCCAGATGAGACCTGTTTTTCTCAGAAATGCTTTGTACTACCGCTAGTTTATGCAAGGTGTTCAAAGACTGAGATCCAGAAGGGTATAATTTCAGTTCAGCCTGCAGCACGCTGTGGGAATCACATACTAGGTGCTGGAATGTTTGTACAAACAGAGGAGTATTTCTGTTCTTGTTCACAACATCAGCATGCAGAAGACAATTTAGGCAGCATGTGGTGAGATCACTTTGCAGTGGATCAGGTTATACAATCCGCAGAGGATCCAACCTTTTATGCCCGGCCATTACTAATCCACACCACACATGAGCAAGAAAGCACATGTGTGCTGTTCAACAGGGTTTCATCCCATTGTTACAGTCACCCTACTAAAATAGCTTAACTTAGGTGATTTTGGTTTTTTCTTCGAGATTGTGACTGCTAACACCATTACCAGCCTGGTTCTGCATTTATTATGCATGCATCTGCCTAGGCAGACTACCCTTTGTGCTGAATTTGGATTGTGTATTTTTGTTCTCCCAACACTGACCTGCACCAAGATAATGACTAAGAACCAGTAGGTACAGGCTAGGTGAAATGATACTGCAAGGTAGAATAAGCACAGAGTACCTCCTAGAAGTTTGCAAAGCTACTCTTCACTGGCTTACTAATTAAAGATTTTATTAAGTATCACTGCTTGGAGACTGCCCAGGCGTAGCAATGACTCAAAATACTACTCACAGCTTAAAAGTTCTGGCGCTTGACCCAGATCTTACAAAAAAACCCTGACATCAATAGAATTCTTAACCTTACTCTTCGGCTCACCGGTGACAGGCTGTTTGTGGCTCTCAAAAAGTGTCTTGTGGCTCTGCAAAATTTAATAATCCAGCTTGTAAGCTGAGTAATTGTTACTTCCAACAGCCCTGTTGGTAAGGCTAACTAGACCTCTCGTGTGCAGATTCCACCATGGCAATGTGATCCTCCTGTGCCATGTCCTTTGCAGCTGCGTGTGTATGCTGGAATACTGCACCCTGGCTAACCATCCTATTATGGGTACAACAGCATGGCAGTAGTTCCTTTCTCTCCAGAAACCTCAGATTTCCTTCAGACACTCCCAAGTAGTTCTTTCAGTTGCTGCAAACTTGGGATCTTTTTAAGTGTGGGAATCAACCACAGGTCAGGCTGACTGGGAGCTACACCTAACCCACTTCAGCTTAATGAGTCAGAGTACACTACAAGCCCTGTTCAGAAGACAATTTAGGCCTTTGAGAATGTAATTTTTTTTTTTTTTTTTGATGGTTTATTCGTTAGAAATCAGCAATGTATTTCTTTTATCCATCCTTCAGAACAATTCACTGTATGAAAAGCCTACCCTTTAAATTTTTATGAATGCAAGTATTATGCGTGTTCCCCAATACAGAAGTTCATTTTTTTTTTACACAAAGCTACTGAATGCTCACTGATAATGTGAACTTGAAAAATTTCTATTGTAAGGTTACAATTTTGGCAAAATATAATAGCTCCTGAGAGCTGGTGGCACAGCTTCCCTGCTGCATGAGAAGAGGCCTATCAGAAACTTGATTGCAGGTGAGTGATTTTCAGCCTAGTTTCCAGCCAGGTCTCAAATGTCACATTTACCCAGTATCTGCTTTAAATCATACTGACTTGCCCGTCTGCTATCTGAGAAAAGCCAGGCTAATACTACTTCAAAGACCTCAGCCTCCACAGGAATGTACCTCAAAAGTTAAATTCTTGGGCTGATGACAAATTTTGAATCCGTGTTTAATTCTCTTAAGCTTGCAGATACATGTATATAGTTGCATCTTCTTTGTTTTTTCTTTCACGCATTAAGTACAGACAAAATTGTATTGCTGCTTACTGAAAATTTGTTCCTGAATACTTAACAGAAAGAGACTGTGCTTCCTCCACCAATGTATTCTTTGCTTGCTTGCTTGCCCACTTCACATGGGGTATTAATAAAATCTTCCAGATCGTTTCACAGGTGCTTTGATCTCGTGCCTAAATTTACAGTAACAGAAAAGAATGCTGTTCTCCAAGATGTACGGCACATATCACTCTCAGCTTTAGAACTGAGGTATTATCCTTCATCTGCCTGCTGAGCCATAATTTCCTCCCTTTTTCTAACAGCTGTGCATTTAATACTTGAGAAGTTAACTTGATTCTCCTCCATATATATAGGAGGCTGCTTTGTTAACAACCAGAGAATGTTTGGCTTGCTAGAGGCACTCCTCAAATACTTTAGCCTCCAAGGACAGGATACTAATCAATACATTAACTATAGAAAAAAGCTGTGACTCACTCTTGCTTCTCTGGCAAACTCAATTGAGAATGTTTTATTTCCCCAGTGCTTCCTCTAATTTGGAGCTGGACAACAGTATCATAGATAGGCCAAAGCATGTTGTCTTCTGATGTTATTTTTAATACATGTAATTCCAAGGTTGATTTAGTAAAAAAAAATCTGTACAGCAAAAAAAATGTGAGTGTCCTGGGAGGCATCAGGAAACCATCCCTTGGCCTTGGAATCGTATGTGATCAATCATTCCTTTCAGATACAGTTTCAAGAGTTGTCCGTGTGGTCTGACTGTAACCTACATGCTCTGCAGTACACTTGGAAACCTCGCAGAGCAATGCAGTCACCACAACACCACGTACATAGAAGTACACAATTGCCCACAATAGCAGCCTCAGAGCATGCCCTTGTCTCCAGGTCTCAGCACAGATGCTGCACTTTCGCAGTCTAACCACAAGTGCAAACTTCCGCTGCAAGGTGCAGTCAGATGCTCTTGGTAGTGGATCTTTGAAGTATTTTGGATCAATCTCTAGTCAGACTTAAGTCATGCAACTCAAAGAGGCTGCCGAGGCACCACATCCTTTAAGTGTGCAGAAAGCCACCTCACAGGAAAGGCAGAAACAAATCCTCCGCGAGTACCAGTTCTCTGCGAGAGCACCTGTTCCCTGGCTGTACGTCCGTACTTGGAAACCTTCTGCCAGCCTGGTGGCAGTGACCCTGGAAAAGAGGGCTGGCTGCATGCCGGTGGGGCGCGAGCTGGGGAAGGACCGTTGAGGACAACGTGAGGCTGACAGCAAGGCCAGGGCCGTGGCAGCCAAAGCAAGCGCTGCCTCAGAAGAAGCGACCCAGAGCTGCGGCCGCTGCCCCCCAGCCTGTCCCCGGGAGCGGCGGTGCAGGCACGGCAGAGGTAGCGGGTGTCACCTAGAAAAACCCGCTTCGCTCGGCCCGGCCCCGCCTCTCGGCCCTCTCGCGCTACCGCCCGGCCTGGCCCGTCCCCCCGCCCCATGGCCCGCGGCCCGGCACAAGCCCTTCCCAACACGCAGCGCGCGGTGCCTGAACGGCCGCGTCGTGCGTCCGAGGAAAGGGGCGTGACATCGCCCTCCCCCGCCCACCACAGGAGAGCGAGGAGGGCGAGCAGGAGACCGCGAGCGTGGCCGGCGGAGACCGGGCGGGGCGGGACGCGGAGCTCCGCCCACGTTCCTCAGCCGGGGAGACCGGGGCGTCAGGCAATGGGAAAGGCGCACGGTGGGTCGGGGGTGGGGTTTAGCGAGGCCGCGGGGCGGGGCCGGCGCTGAGTTGCCGCAGCGCCACTGCCGCTTGTAAACAGATCTTACCCCACGTGACGCGCGTGAAGTACCTGTGCGGGGGCACCCGGCATTGTCCGCCGCGGCAGCGGGTCGGCGAGCGAAGGCGGTGGGATTCCTCGGCCGACGGGCTCCGAGCAGAGAGGAGGTGATTCCTCTGTGTCCTCCCTCCCCGCCTCTCTCGCCGCTCCGGTGGGGATCCGGCGCATCATCCCCTCTCGGCGCCTTCCCTGTCCCCCCGCCGCTAAGATGGCTGATGGTGGGCAGTGAGGCGGCGCGCGGGGCTGAGGGGAGCCGTTGCCGGCCGTCGCGCGGCGGGGCGGGCGGGCGGGGGCGGTCGGCGGGACGGGAGCCGGGAGGGTGGGGGTGTGTGCGTGTGTGGGAAGCCGCGCAGCGCCATGTCCGCCTTCGCCCTGGAGGAAACGCTGGAGGCCGACTGGGTGGCCGTCAGGCCTCACGCCTTCCAGGAGCGGGAGAAGCACAAGTTCGTCTTCATCGTGGCCTGGAACGAAATCGAGGGCAAGTTCGCCATCACCTGCCACAACCGCACGGCGCAACGCCAGCGCAGCGGCTCCCGCGAGCTCCGCCGAGGCGGCCCCCCCGGCCCCGAGGCCAGAGCCGCCCCCAAGGCCGGCAGTCCCACGGTGCGCAGGAGCCCGGCCTGGGGCACGGACTCCGGCCAGCCGCGGGGCTTTTCGCATCCCCGCGCCGAGGCGGGGCTGCGGGGCCCTGAGCGGGGCGCGGTGGCCGAGGCGCTGCCGAAGGGCCCGCTGCGCGCCAAGAGCAGCCCGGCCCGGAGGCCGCAGCGGAGCCCGGAGGCTGCAGGTGCCGCCGAAGAGATAGAAGTGCTAGACCTGGGGAAGGAGGAGGAGGCCGCTGCCCTGTCTCTGCCACCCTCGCCGCTGCAGGCTGGCGAGCCGTCCGTTCCCGACGCGGAGCCCGCGGGGGACGAGTGCAGCTGGGCCGGCCTCTTCTCCTTCCAAGACTTGCGGGCTATTCACCAACAGCTGTGCTCGGTGAACTCGGAGCTGGAGCCCTACCTGCCTGCCTTCCCCGAGGAGCCGTCGGGCATGTGGACGGTGCTTTTCGGAGCCCCGGAGTTATCCGAGCAGGAGATGGACAGTCTCTGCTACAAACTGCAAGTCTACTTGGTCCACAGCTTGGATACCTGCGGCTGGAAGATCCTTTCGCAGGTACTCTTCACTGAGACTGACGACCCCGAAGAGTATTACGAGAGCCTGAGTGAGCTGCGACAGAAGGGGTACGAGGAGGTTCTGCAGCGGGCCCGCAGGCGAATCCAAGAGGTGAGGTTACCACATGGTCCAGATATCTCCACCTTAGCATTACCTGTAAATTACTCTGTGACATTAGTTATCTTCAGCTGCTCCCCCCTATCTTTGCAGAATTGATCGAACTATGGGACAGAAAAAAGTAGAGGAAAACAAAAAAGTTCTGAATATCTAAGTGAGAAGATGAGGCTTAACCTTTCCAAGGTCTCTAAGGCCAGGATTTAAGAAGGTGCAGGTTTCCCAGGTCATCAGAGCGTGGCTTGGTACTTTTTTTCTGTGTGGTCGAATGTAGGTTTTTGTGAACCGGACTCTGATGGATTTGGCAAGGTTTTTGCTTCCAGCTTTTTGTTCTTGCTTTGCTTCGCACCAGGATGTGTTGGAGTCTGGATTTTTCTGTTTAATGGGAGCAGCAACATGTGGTGTTTATTTTGAGAATACATTTTAGGCACTTGAGGCCAAAAAAGTTTTAGGTTCCTACAGGCTTATGGTGCTGAATCTGGTATTTCAAGTGAGGTGATGTTTTCCAGTGGAATTAGAGTAACTACAACTTCTGTTCAGCTGGTAAATTCATAGAGTGGGCCGCCTTGTCCTAGTGAGTATTTAGTGCATGATTGTTGGTAGTGACTGAAAAAACCTTGGATGTTTCAAGAATGCTCCTGTTTGTTTTTCTTGCATCGTACTATTTATACAAAAATAGTTGAAGTTCTACAAACTTCTTTATGTCTTCGGGGACTGAGGTATATGAGGACCCAGATTTTTCCAGTGAAAAAGGAAGATGTTACTGGTCCTGATGCAGAATGTGTCAGGATCTATCCAGGTGCAACTATGTGTATGAATCATGCTAACAGAATTTTATATTTTTGCAAACACCATCTAAATTCTATTCTGTGGACATAGGTCAAGTTTGGCTTCTTCAGCTGCCCACATATATCTTACCAATGCTGTGTTCAAAAATGCGTGGTTGTGAGTCTCTGATGGAGTATGAGTGTATCTGCATGTTGTATGGTTTGATAGCATACTTTTGAATCTTTGTAGGATTTGGCCTGATCTTGTGAGTAGAGTTACAGTATGTGATAAATTGTTTTATCAATGATGAAATCATGATAAGGGCATCCGAATATAGCATTGTCTGGTAGGAGCTTATTTCTGAAATCTTGTTAGGATTTATCATGTGGAGTTTTTTTTTCTTTCTTTTTTTCCCCATGGGTGTTTAAAGAACTGAATTTATCCTTGTTAATTTTGGTATACAACTGGTAATTAGTCTAATAGTCTTCTGTAGTAATTTTAATCCAGAATATATGAAAGTATGCTGTCCTCTGCTTTTCTCTGATAGCGTGAATGCTTAGGAGTGTGTGCTTAGATTCACTTTGCCTTCAGCTCAGTGGGACAAGAGAACTTAGTATAAGATGTGTGAAGTTTGGGAACTGGGTGCCTAACTCAAAGTGAATGGTCTTTTTGAGGAAAAGCTAATTCAGTATTACTGTGCAAGAACTATCTGGCTTTTGGAGAGTCTGTTTTGTTAGCAGCAGTACTGTCAGCAAAAAAGAAACTGTTTACTAACAGGCAATGCAAGCTTTATGCATCAAGATCTCTAAACCACAATATCTTTTTCTCTGTTAATGTTCAGAACGTGGTGCAGATAAAATGGCAGGGCCTCTTTGTGTATTTAACTACAGTACAACCGTCCTTTCTCAGGGTAACCAATCCAGTAGTGTATCTGAAGACCGTGCAGCTGTACTTCTGTCACTGTCAGTTGTGTAAATTGATCCATCTTTCGTTAACAGTACTTCATCTTTAAGAAAAGAAACCAATAGAATGACTTGCTCTTTTCCCTTTTGGCTCTCAGGTTTCTCTTTTCCTTACCTGTTTTTGGTTTAGTTGGTCCACAGGAAATGTATTTCTTTTAAGCAAATACTGGTATTGTTTGTCATTGTAATTCTAAGCAAATGAAGCAATGGATGATGGGTACTGTTCGGTATTTTTGAAGTAAAGGTTTTTTGTACTTTAAAGAGAACCTGCTGAATCAATGTTTCATCTCTCCAATTTACATTTCCATCTGTGATTGAAGTTTGTCTGTTTGTTGATTCTGCCTTTTAGCAGGTGTGTTGTATTCCTGCAACTTCAGATGATTTTACCTCTAACAAGAACTTTTGGGGGAATGATTGAGCAAAATAGTATTAAAGAGCATAATGTATGTGGAAGGTCTTCATTAATGCAGAATAGTGCGGAAAACCAGTTTAGGACTCACAAGACTTTGGCTTAACATTTCAAAATATGCCTCTGTGGTATATAGTTATTTAATACCTTTTTTTCCAGGACAAATGTCTTTGTCCTTTGTCTCAAGTTACACGTTACTTGAGAAATGTTTTCAGGTTTTGTTGATTATATTCTTTAGGGTGGAGAAGCAAAGTGAGCAACAAAACCTCTCATGCTCATTGTTTCAGCATCCCCTACTTAGCCATCTGCTGCTTTCCATAAGTACACAGAAACCAGTTTATTTTCACAGTAGCTAATAATTGTTGCTTTGTATTAGGCATTTTTATCTGTCTCAATTACAAACGTTTAATAAGCCAGAAGAATGTTGCAAGTAGAAACAGATCCAGGATGAAGAGGAAAAATAGTTGTAGAGAAACTGTATGACCTAGAATTATTTTCTTCTGCATGAATTCCTGTTTTGAAATAGCACATCTTCTATTTTTTCACTAAAACTTTCTGGAATAGCTCAGCAACTTACGTTACATTAAAGTAAAAACTCCTATCCAAAGGAGCAAATACTGTTCTACGTCATTGTGGAAAACAAACATTTGTTTAAAGCCTTGCTTTTTAAGTTTATGCCACCTTAAATAATTCTTCGGATGCTCAGCTAGAGGTCTGAGTTTCCAAATAGAGATATGATGCAGAATCAGTCAGTTACCAGATAAAAAAGATATTATTTCAGCAGAAAGGATGACACTGAATCCTTATTTGGGATTCAAGCTTCTTAACCAATTATTCTTAGCCATTATTAAAAATCTTGAACTTTACATCTAGAAGGCAGAAAAAGTTCTCTCTTCTGTACTCTGTTCCTGCCAGTTTCCTGCTATGTTCCTCCCAATATAACATGGGAGGAGTTTCTCTCCTAAGGCTAAGTGCACATGCTTGTAAATTCTTGTGTGTATAGTAATATCAAAGATGGTGTTACACCTCTGTCAAAGCTGTGTTGGCAGAAGGTTGAGCGTAGTCACAGTTTTGTTGAATAAAACGTGTTGCTAGTATAAACTATGATTAAAAGGGTTTGGTGGCTTAGTCACACCAACAAACATACTCCATTGTATGCTTATCCTTTTACTTGCACTTGCATAGCAAGTTGTCGGCTTGGGAAGCGTGTCTGCATTACATGCCTACTTCGGGGTCTTTGAATTAGTGGTACCTGTGAATCTCTGTTCCTTACAGCTCTAAATTGCCATGACAATCCGAAATTTGGCAGATGCTAGCCTTACAGGATCTTGAATGCTAGTTATAAAACTAATCAGACTTGCTTCCGTTTTGTGGCTGCTCTGTGAATTCTAGTGTCTTGCAGGTAGACTGTTAAAGACCATTTTACATCTCTTCTTTTTGGTGGCCTTGGGAGTGAGAACCTGCTGATATTTTTAATCTCCTTCCCTTGTATAGTGGAATATTTTGCTGAGGCCTGGAATACCCCTGGGAACTTTTGTTGGTTGGTTTAATTTTCTTTTGATTCAAAGGACTAGAAAGGTTTAAAAAAAATTAACATAAAAATATTTGATCTATTTTGTTGCAGTTGCAAGTTGTATGAGAAGAAAATGGAGAGGTTTTTTTTACAGAAATCTGTATTTTCATTTTCATCACAAATCAGTATGTATAGATTTTTTTTAAAAAAGTCACAGCTTTAGTAGTGTTCTTTGTTTTCAGTAAGCTAAACATGATTGTCAAATCACACAAATTGGTAAAGAAATGATTCAGTTGTAAATCAGGGAATTTCACATTTGTTACTTTCCAAGGCTGCTGACATAGACTTCAGTTTATATCAAAAAAAGCTAAATAACATGCATAAGTTGTTTTGGGTTTTCTTAGGAAAAAAAAAACCTAGGAGGATTTTATTTCCTTGCTTTAGACTAAGTGCACTCAGTTCTAAAGTAAATATGTATATGGTACATAGTGCAGCACTGTACCAGAAACGCAAGTTTTCCAGAGGTAAGGTGACCTGTTTCTATTCAATGATCTGCTTCTAGGAACAGAGTGATTTAAAGAGAGATTTCAACATCACACTCATAAATAATGGAAAAGTAAATAATATTAAACGCTACCAAAAAGTACTTGGTGTTTCAGTAATACACAAAAATAAATGCCACCAGTAGATACCATTAAAGCATATGTAATATCTTTCTATGCAGGAAGCAAAGAAAACTGGACCCTGTGTATAGCTAGATTTAGAAGATATATATGGTGTCTCAGGAAAGGGGAGAACACAGGTTCAGATTTTACTTTGTGAGTAGAGAGATTAAAATAAGATATACCGTGGTTTTGTGTTGGTTTTTTTCCCGATTGACATGAATAGAGCAGATTTAAGATTAATGCTGAGCATTCTGGACATCCAACCTATTTTTGTGTGAAATCCTTTTATGTACTCATTATTGGTAGTGTTAACACTTGTTTCCAGTAAAACTGTTTTGATTCACTTCTAAATACTTTGTAAATAGGCTATTTAAATACTGTACCAGTACTACAAGTTAGGACTAACCAAACCACAGTCTGTCAGCAGCTGCAGGGCATGCTCTGTGGAACAGCTAAGTGGACTCTGAAGTTCTTGGGAAGCACAATAGAAGCACTCTGCTTAGTACTTGTGTTGCTGTCCAGTGAAATATTTTCTTCCTTGTCAGCAATGACCTTTTTATTATTTAATTTGCAGCTGGAGTCATTATCGGTTATGTGTGGCTGTAACAAACTGTTTTAAAGTGCCACTATTTTAGGTGATGGCAGTTCTCACCTGGCTCATTGTGCAAGCATCAGACCCAATAGCCAGGATACCGCAGTGCATCTTCAGACATGGAGCAGTTCCCCCTTTCCCCTTTTCTGCAAATAGTAAAGATCTGTGTCACGTGGATATTTTGGTTTTAGAGTTTCAGTGAGTTTCTGGCGTGTGTTCCTTATGTGTAAATCCATGTTACTAGTATAACAGTTGATGATGACATCCCATAGTTCTGGAAGATGTGGAGTTAAGGTAGGATGGCTTGTATCACTTGAGATTTTTGTATACTTACAGTAGCAAGTATAATTAAATATGCAACAGCTTAATCATACGGTAGACTCTGTTGCTGCAGGCCTAAGATGTAATTGTATGCCATTTTAAAATATGTGCTTTAAAATGGCTTCTAGGAATCATGTATTTAAAGGACATTAGACCATATTAGCATAGCATTTACTTCTCTCTCTCTCTTTAGCCTTTTAGTATTAAAACCTTTGAAGAGCTTATCTTTTATCCTTCTTCCTTTTGATATCTTCTTGAGTAAATGCTTATTTTTTTTCTACAGCCATTGTCTTTTACTTCTGTTTTGTAGGTAGCAGCAAATTGTTTCAGAGACTTGCAGGTTTGTGATCAGAGGTTAATTAGATTTTCCTTTACATTTTTATCAATCTTCTTGTATTGTATCTTTTCTAGTCATAGTAGGATACTTGTTTTGGATTTGAAGGCTTGGTGGTTTGTTTGGTGTTTTGGTTGTTTTTTTGGTTTGTGTTTTTTTCTTATTTTAGTTTTTCACACCTTCTCCAGTGCAGTTATGGCATATATATGTAGATAGACTTCATGCGTTGTTCTATTGATGCCTGAAGTTTGACAAAAGCTAGGTGAAGATAATGAACACTACTGGAGTATCTGAAAACAGCAGAATGCTTAAAATAATGTACATGCCTTCAAAGCATGTACAAATGATATGTACACAGAGGGTATCTGCTTGAAAAATTAGGTCTTCCTTGACATAACTCAAGTCTTATTAAAAATAAAAGTACATTCTGCAGAACATAGCAGTTCTGTTCTGTATGACCCTTAGTCAGTAATCTTAGACTTAGTTTTTGGAAACTGATGATGGCAGCTTGCCAGTCTCATAGTTCATTTCCTTTTCTAAGTACCTGGGAGAGGAAAAAAGGCTATATGCTCAGTTTAGCTGTCTGAACTGGTATCGGTGAACCAGTTATGTCTTGTAGTTGGGAGAGTATTCTCCTGATGATATTATTTTACTTTATATTCCCTTTCAAAATCCGAATGGTTTTGTTTTCCTAGATGCAGAGGTAGACTTTCCTCTATTTATTGTTTAAAGTTGTAGTTGATGTGCAGTTGCAGTGTTTTCATAGGCCAGATTATTTTGTAGAGGTGTGTACCACCTGTGTAATAAACACTGTGTTCCTTTGTGCTTCTTGGTTTTCACCACTCACTTGATTTCTCAGTTTTTAGTGGTGGCTTTTCTTAATAATTACCTTTCACTTTTTTGTGTATTTCTGATACGTTTTCCATCATTACTTTCTTTTCACTTCAATCAAATAACTTATATTTAATTTCGTGCCGTCAAAAACTGCATTCTTAATCCAGTATTTTCTTGTTCCCCTCTGTTTCTGGCTGAGATAGTATTAGGCAGGCAGGTTTAGAATTTGAAAGCAGATTCTTTCAAATCATTTCATCATTTATGTTTTTTTGCTGTAATGTGGTAAGACACTGCTTACAGATGACCTGCAAGGTTTATGTTGGTTTTTATATATGTAAATATGGCTGCTACAGAGAGGAAGGCACTGAAAAGCTGATTTTTTTCAGAAGTGGCTCGACCTACCATTTTTCCTCTTTGGGGAGGTGCTTTTAAGGATCTCTTTTTTTATATTAGTAAAAACATACATTTCCAGTCCACTAGAAAATTGCTATTATTAACAACTGTCAAAGTGTTGGCTCAGTCCAACTAAAGATACATTTCAAAACTTTATCTTTTCAAGACATGAAGAAGGAATAAGGAGTGTGGTAGGGAAGACATAAGGAATATGCTAGGTAAGGAAGGAAGACAGGATAGGAATAGAAGGAAGGAGAACGAGGATACTCTTAAGATACATACGAACTCAGTGATCATACGGATACATCTTTGAGCTGTTGCTCAGACTGCTATCTGCTAAATAGGGGCTAGCAAGTGGAATAAGGTGGGATTGTTGGATATCTAGCCTGTTAATTTAGCAGTTGAGAGTATCTTCAAAATAGGCTCAGTCACCTTCTTCCTTTATTGCATCCAAAGAAGAATAAACTATAAACATTTGGTAATACTGTAATTCTACTGTGGGTGAGTCTGTAACGCCATGATGCATTTTTTTTGGTACTGCAGCAAAGAAGAGAAGCGTGTGAATGTGAATTGAACCCTACAGAGAAACCTGCACTTAAAATGTATTTTGTGATTTTGGGCAACGGGAGTACTCAGGAGTTGCCAGCAATGTAGCAGTTACATTGGTTATTCTCTTTTTTTTTTTTCTCAGAAAACAAAGAAAGAAACCAACCTTGGTCAAAATAAATTCACTTTATTTTTAAAATATGCCACAAATTATTGTTAATTTACTATGTAGTAAAAGCTTGTAAATAAGATATTCTGCTGTTGCAAACATTTTCCCGTGTTAAAAATGCCATGTCCAGAAGGGAAGGTGCATCTAAGGCTAACTGCAGCTCTAGGTTTAACTGTGTAATGTATACTGGTCAATGGTCAAATATTGAGAGGTTTTGAGGAAGGGAGTCAGAGTTAATATATATTGGATCAATTTATTAGAATTACTTGGACATCCTGTGTAGTATTCATAACGACACTAACCACTCGGAACAAAGATCTTCACTGAAAATCCATCCTTTAAGTGCAGTGCTATTTAATAGCAACATGCAAGAGTGTTTTAAGAATGGCAAAAAAAGAATTTTGCCCTTTTACAGGAAGTAATAGTATGATCTCATCAGAAATCTGGTGGTGCTGTTTGCTAGAATACAGGTTGGTCTTTAATTATTGGAGCACTTGCATAACTTGAAACAGGATTATAAAGACAAAATGGTCCAGATTTGTTGGGCAGGGGAGTAGATGATCTCATAGTATCTTCCAGTCATAAGCTGTATAAATTAATAAAGGAAATGTGTTATTGTTTTAATTAGTCACTGAAACTCGCCCAGTTCCCAGTTTCTGAAGAATTTGGGCCTGAAATATAAACCAAACCATTATTAGTTTGTCTGAAAACTTCATTAAAAATTTCAACACACAGTGGTAGATGTTAGCTGGAAACTCCTCCCCAGTGTCTCCTCGTTTACTTGCTCTTGCTTGTCAACTGTGTCCATTATCAATAACCTTATTAGAAGTTCATTTGCGCAGTTTGTATTTTACTTTGGGATTAATTCTTCTGGTAGGCAGAAAGGTGTTTTGTATGTGCAGAGAGCTTCCCTGAAAAATCATTTTTGAAAAATCTTCAAGTGAAGCCTTTCAGAGTTGATATAAATAGAATGCTAGTGGTGTACCTGCCTGTGACTGCTCACCAGTTGCTAACAATTTGGCAGAAGTTTTTTTCAGTAAACAGCTTTTATTGAAAAAAACCTATCTCTGGGTTTCCTTTCTGTTCTTTTGTGTTTGTGGTATTTATACAGTAAATGTTATTCAATGTATGGATTTCTTGTTTTTGTTCCATATGGGATGAACAGGCTTTACCTTTTCAGAACAGTTTGAGTACTTAGTGGACTTTTTTGTGAACAAGCTGCTCCTGGAAAAGTGTTACAAAAGCAACTTTTTAAAAATTATATCTGAGAGTAAGTTGAGTATCTCTGTTTTCCTAAGTGGCAATGGAAACTTTTCTTAGTTTCATGCTACTGTTACAGTACTTTACAAATCATGTTTGTAGACAGATGTTTATACGACCTTCTTTTGGAAGAAATGTTAGGATATTGGTGTGAGGATGGTTTGTTTTTCTTTTTTGTAATTTGAAAAATGTTTAAATAATCAATTAGCATTTGTTTGTGATGACTTGCAGACAATTTATGTGGGTCATCTAAAATTAGTAGTAGCACAACTTTTCACATAATAGCATTGCACGGTGACTTGTTTTGAGCTACTTTGGGGAGAGGCTATTGTGAAAGACTTTTCAATGACTTAGAATTACAGATTATTTTATTAAAAGGAACCTCTGGGATTGCCAGTTGAACCCCATACTTAAAATAGAACAAATTTTGATTAGGAGGTTTTTTCCTAAAAAATCCTCAACACCCTAAACTTTAAATAATTCTGCTCTAAGGTAATTAAAAAAAAAGGAAATGAAATGAAACTAATGTTTTCATGCAGTTGCTAAGCTTCTGAGGGAGAAAAATCTGTTTATCAGTTTTTGAAAAATTATAAATTGTGAGAAACTTTCACAAATAGCAGTGTCTTCAGAGCCCAAATTCTTCATCCTTCAGTAATGTGATATTTGTTTATAATCATAAGATGTCAGAATTTCAGATCAGATCATTTTGTAACTGGAGAGCAGGATAATTCAGCAAAAAAATCTGTGTGTGGGAGGAATTTAAAAAGAACCCAAACTACTTACTGAAGCTCTTGTGAAAGTGTTTGCCCAGGTGGCCAAGAAAGCTAAGGGCATCTTGACATGTGTCAGAAACAGTGTGGCCAGCAGGTCCAAGTGATTGTGCCCCTGTACTCAGCACTGGTGAGGCCGCACCTCAAGTACTGTGTTCAGTTTTGGGTTTCTTACTATATGGAGGACATTGGGGTCCTGGAGTGAGTCCAGAGAAGGGAAACCAGGCTGGTGAAGGGGCAGGAGAGCAAATCTCATGAGGAGCTTAGGGAACTGGGGTCGTTAAGCCTGGAGAAGAGGAGACTGAGGGGAGAGTTTATCACTGCCTACAACTACCTGGTGTAGGAGGCTGTAGAGAGATGGGTGTTCATCTCTTCACCCAAGTGACAGGTGATAGCATGAGGGGGAGTGGGCTCAAGCTGTGCCAGTGTAGGTTTAGATTAGGCATTAGGAAAAATTCCTTCACCAAAAGGGTTATCAGGCATTGGAACAGGCTGCCCAGGGAGGTGGTTGAGTCACTGACCCTCCGTGTGTTTAAAAGATGGGTAGATGGGATGCTCAGGGATATGATTTAGTAGAGGACAGGTACGGTTGGACTTGATCTCAAAGGTCTTTTCCAACCTAGTGATTCCGTGAAAATGTAATTGGTTTGTTTCGTTTCAACAGTGTTTTATCATGCTCCGTTATCATGTGTGAATTTATTTCTCCATGACATTGAAACTGTGTATCCTGTCTCCTTCACTTCTCCACCAAAACAGGAACAAAACCAACCTAAGTGGGAAATACCACAGAATCCAAGTCTGTATTCCCTTGATACTAATATAAATGGCTTTTATCTGAAATGTGCTGTTACAAAAGTGATGTAATATCTTGTTAGTTGCATTATATTGGCTGTTAGAGGAAAAAGTGTGCATGATACAGGGTTTCAGGAGTTTTTTGATTTTTTTTTAGCCTATTGTTAATGGCTAAAAGTGTTCATTCTGTTGGGCTTTTTTGGATATTGAACTTTTAAATTAAAAAAACGCATTATTTTAGCTTGGAAAATTTAAAAATTGCATTTAGTCATGCATAATGCTGTTTCCTTCTTAGACCTGCTTTTCACCACTGAATAAAGTGCAGTAGACATTGAAACAGTGTTGAACTATGCCAGCCTTGAGAAGTTACCCAGGGGGCCGTTTGAGTTCACTGTCAGCTGTCCGGGGTTTAAAGGTGTTTGATCAGCCACCTTGCTGGAGGGAGCTGAAGAACTGGATCATCAGCTTGCTAGTACTGAAAGGGGGAAATCCTCTTGCTCTCTGTCCTTCCCCCTCCAGCTTTGTGTTCCTTCCAGTTGTGCTTCTTTGTCCTTGCAGTGTGCTGATGCAACTCAGTAAATTAATCTGAGAAGAACTACAGAAATACCTTTCAGCCAGATAGATGCTCGCTTTGTTTGGTGAAGGTTCTGAGAAATGCAAAGCAAGTGGAGAGGAGGAAGAGGACACCTGAGAGCAGAAGGAACAAGGAACTGGGGTAGAATTAAGAGTGAAGAAAGAGGGAAGCTTGATTGGAGCAAGCTATTAGCTCAACTTTGAAAAGTAAATTCATGTGTATCAGTGCTGTCAGTCTCATATTGGCACCATGCTTTACCTGTTTTGAGTTAGATTTTGTAAAAGTCTTAACACTAGATTCATCAGCCATTTGTGAATATCTGTGACCATGCCAAGTGCATTGCAAAACTGCTAAGAGTACTAATTCAGTGCTGCTGATATGATTCCCATTAACTGACTTCAGAATTAAATTTATTACATAACTCTTTTTTTTTTTTCTCCCCATCAAATTTTCACCTTTGTTTTCATAAAAGAACGTTAGCTTTTTATCAGAGTGTGTATTTGGCTGGGCCTGTGTCCCGACATTGAAACTTTACACAAAGAAGGGTTTAAAAGTAGCATTGTAATACCTGCTAAGTATATGTATTCATTGTATGCAAATACTGTTTTGTTTAGACAGCAGTCAGTTTTGAGGCTCTGTTTTCCTAACTAATAGCATTGTTCAGAAGCACCGAAGGAGAGTCTATGGACCAAAAGTTGGTGTGTTTTGGGGCACAGCATAAACTGTATTTTCTCAGTCATCTGGCTTTGGTTTTTTGTTGGGTTGGTGGTTGGTTTTTTTTTTCAATTGGACTCCTGCAGGAAAAAAATACCTAGAACCCATTAGAACACGTGTAAAATAAGCTCTTTGCCAAGCCTTCAGGGTGAGGTGTTGCCTAGAAGTCTTTTTGTTCAGAGTTACCATGTTCCAACTGATCAGTGATTCATTAGTGACTTTATCTTTTAGTTATTTTGCCCCTTTCCAAAGGGAAGGAGTCCCAGAGTGCCATAATAACATTGAAATACAGTAAACAGATTTATTGTGTTCATCAAACTACGTTACAATGTAAATACTTATTTCTGTATTACTAACAGCAGAAGAAAAGCCTACCACTCCTATATAATGGGCCTCCTATGCACTTAGCCCTTGTTTGCAGTAATTTATGTAGATTATTTGTGACTGTGCTATTCTTAGCAATGTATTAAATTCAAACAACCTGTTTTTCATAGGCACTCATTTGCCATTGTACCTCAGGAGTGGCCCAGCCACATTGCACAATAAAGTGAGGTGAGACAAGTACTGTCTTAAAGTAAAAGAACTTTACCATGCTGTTAAACATATTTTCATCTTGTTTACAGAAAAGGAGATGCATAGTTTTTAATTGATGACATCTCCCTCGTGAGCTTTCAGAAGAGATCTGATGTGCCATACATTGTTGTCAGAGTTGGCAGCTTTAAGCTTGAGTCTTGTGATATTCCAACAAGTTATATATATACACACATACAGTTCTGATGAGATTTCTATTTAGAATTCTGTGTGGGAGGAGAGAAGTTGCATTGCTCAGTAATGATGTGTACGTGGAAATTATGTTTTTGCTCACTGGGCTACGTTAAAATACTACTTCAGTTTTTCTTACCCAATTTAGTTCTTTTCTGTGGACTTGTATTACAGGTAGTGTATTGAAATCAGGTGGATTTTTGTAGGCAGTGTGAATGAACTTGTCAAAAGTAATTGTCCTAAGAGCTGTTAACCAAAGTATAAATTAAGATAACTGATAGGAGTCTATCTTGGATCTGGCTGGCATTGTTTCTGCCAGGCACGAGGAAGCTTCTGGTGTATTCTCACAGAAGGTGCTCCTGTAAGCCCCCTCACCCTAGAATGATGCTGTCTACACCCATTACATCTTGACACTCTGAGGTAACCCAGCTCTCTGCACCCTGGCAAAAGACTGTCTTAAACAGACTTTAAAGAGGAACCACATGGCTTGCTTGGTAGGAGCAGGTCTTCAGAGGTCTAGAAGACATCTTATGGGAGTGTTCCTATTTATTTTTTGTTTTTTAAACACGCTGTGTTTTACTTCCAAATATATTTTTTGGGTTTTGTTTTGTGTGCATGTGTGTTTTCTGTTTGAATTTACGCATGTGCTGTGTATGTATTTACTTTGATTATTTTAAATTACTCTGTAATTAATTTAATCTTCTGTAAACAGCCCTTCAGAATCTCTCCAAAAATCTGGACAATAACCTCTGCAGTGTATTGGCATACACTTCCAATTCCCTATCTTCAGAACCCTGGTTGAAAAACTTGGACTTTTTTGTCCACTGATAATACGAATTGCAAACTGTGCTTTCCAAATAGGTTTAATATGGAACTCACTAGTTTGTATCTTTTAATCTCAAGGGGATGAACAGATGTAGTAGTGCTGGTTCCAACACTTCTTATATATGCAGGATTACTGTATTAGCTTATTCTACCCCAACTCTCTATCTTCTGTGATTTCTGCCCCAGTAGTAAAATTTACTGTAGATGTGTATTGGAGAGTTAGGCTTTGGTCAGTTACTCAGGCATTCACCTGCTACAAAAATGCAAATGGTCTTTTTATAGCATGACGGTAAGCATGCTATGATTGTTGATGGCAATGCAATTATGCAAATTGAAGCTAAATGTCCTGGCAAGGCTTGATTATTTGTTTATTTACTAAGGTTTTTTAACCATAATAGGTGACGTTTGAATACCGGACTGTGCATGTGAGAGAGAAAAGCAGTTTGCCTATACTAGAGATTCATGTAGTTCAGACTCCTGCTGATTGCCAGCGCATGTGAGAGTGTGTTTGCTTCTAACAAGATTTTTTGTTCACTTTTTTTAAAGATTTATTAAAAAGAGAGAGAAAAGAAACAATTTTAAGCAAGTTGTGTTACAAGAAACTGCATTCTAAGTTCAGTTGCTAAAATTGAACATTCAAATTTTATATACTTTGGAGCTGTATTTCTTTGGAACTCAATGTCCGGAGCTCATTGCAGACTATTGCAAGTGTTTAAGCTGTAGGATTTGTTATTTTACTTTTAGGGCTACTGTTCAGTGGAAAGGATTGAATATTTGAAACCTACTCTATCTGCAGTACTGTGCTTTTCTCTGAAAATAACTGTCCATAGTTTTATCTGTAATTAACTGTTGCTTCCATTAAAAATCTGTACAATTTTTCTTAGAGATGGAAGGCTTACAAGAATCTGAAATTCTTAGGAAAGAAGAATATTCTGCAGTTACTCTTAAAAAAAATAGGAAGAACCTTAGGAAGAGACTGAAAAGTACCTTTATGGGCTCTTTTAGCTAAAAATTGACGTATGTCATATTGTAATGTTTTTATGAAATCCGGAAAATAGAATAGGAATGACAGGGAAAGTTTTGGAAATGATAGCAAAGGAAATGTAAGACTCAGACTCTTCACTGATTAAATCAAGGTTTGGATTATGCTCCCAACTGAGGCCAACCCACACATAATTACACTGTCCGCTGTAATGCTTTTAAAGCTTTATTGACAAAATAATTTTTTTAAAACTACTGAAGACAGAAATAATCTTTGTTATATAGTTCAAATGTATGTGCTGTTAAATTGAAAAAAACGTGTTTCCTGCTGGTTAGGTTTTATCTGAATAATAGTTGCCTAAAATATATGGATTCATTTAGTTATGAACAATGTAACATCTGTGAAACATGATTCTTAAAATAAATGCAGTATTCAATGGGTATAGCAGTAGTCAGGCCTCTACAGGATATTACTCTACTCTCCTCCACCCACTTCTTTAAATAATATAATTTTAAAATGGTGAAAGTAAAAAATTTGTGCTGAAGACTGTTGAAGTAAATGAACAGTAGCACTGAATGTGCTGAGAATTAATTAATCATGAGTGGGACATAAAACATGTCACAAAAACTCTTCATGTGTTTTATGCTTACACCTTGAAAACTGTGTGGCATGAGCTACCAGGTTGGTTTAGGCATTCATCCAGCTTAACCAATGTCTCCATCTCATAAAAAGGTATTGGCTGAATTTTCCTGCTCTTGGTATAGTGTATTGACTAGGTACTGTGTGTGTGAAATTGGGACATACATGGTTAAACAACCCATGAGTCTAAAGTGCGCCTGGTGTGCCTTATGACATTATTAATTCAGTGAATTCTGCACTGGACCCAGCGTTATTGTTATCTGATAGTCTGAAAACTGTCTGGATGGCAGCCAGCTAAAAAAATGCTTCAGCTGACTTTGATCCAGAGCAGGAAAGGCTCTGCCACAGTGCTTATAGAGTGGAGTGGGAGAGGTCCTCCATGCAGTCAGCACCATCTGTCTCCTATGTCAGTGGACCTTTAGGACTGGTCACAGTAAAGCAGCCAGGACTTGTCACTGGTCTTACAAGGTTCTTTGTAGAAGCAGAATTAAAGCTATCAGTCTTCTGTTCATACCACTTTGTGTTGGTGAAGACTTGGTGGTTGGTAATCACGTCAGTCCCCAAAAGTGAGAGAGAATAGCCTGAGCCTTCTGTAGTATGTATAGAATCACTTAGATTAGAAAAGAACTTTCAGATCATGGAGTACTACTGTTCACCTAACACTGCCAAGTCCACTACTAAACCATGTCCCCAAGCACCACATTTACATTGTTTTTAAATACCTCCAAGTATGGTGACTCAAGTACTTCCTTGGGCAGCCTGTTCCAGTGCTTGACAACCCTTTCAGTGAAGAAATTCCTCCTAATATCTAAACCTCCACTGGAACAAGTTGGGGCTTTTTTTTCCTGTCTTAGTGCTTGTTACTTGGGAGGAGACCTACACAGACCTGGATACAACCTCCTGTCCTGTAGCTGCAGAGATAGAGAAGGTATCCCCTCAGCCTTCTCCAATTAAAATGGGTCCTTCGTTCCCTAGCACTTTCACTGCAACTTCTGCGAAGTTGTGACTGTCTTCTAGAATATCGGAACTATTAAATAGGCCTTAAGAATGGTCTGTAAAGGGAAGAAAAAGCCTTGTTGCTGAAAGAGAGCATAAGGATGTAGGAAATGACCTTGCATTAGAAACAATTTCTTAGGTGAGATTGCTTAGGTAACGCAACAAATTGTCTGATGCTGCTGAGGACTGTGATATTTTTTCTACAGCATCTCTCCTAAACCTTTCATCTCTGCTAAGCGTTGCTGAGGGAGGGCTCTTCCTGGCTTGTCATCTGACCACCATTTTAGTGCTGAACATGTAAATAGTTACTCTGAGCCTTTGCATTCTGCTCCTTTCTATACTCTTGGCCAATCTTCAGTGCTTCAGAGGAGGCCCAGGTGGTGTTCAGTTTATCTTCTGAAGCAAACTATACATTATGAAGAAAGAGAAATGTGGATTTTTTCTACCCAATCAGGTAATTGAAATATAGCAATATAAATGTAAATGAGCAAATTAAGTAAACAGTATGGTAATCAAGACTTTTCTTGACTGTCTTGGCATACAGATGAACCAGACACCAAAGGACTGTTCACCAAAGCTTCAATTTCTAATCCGCAGTTCCCTTTGTTTTATATTCCAGTTGTAATATTTGATGTAGTTGAGTACACTGAGAATATTTCATGTAGGCCTGGCATCCAACTTGAATAAACAGATAGGAGATTCAATGTGCTTGTTCCACAGTTATTAATCTATATAGAATTTATTTAAACTTGGACTGTGAATTTATGC
This sequence comes from Hypotaenidia okinawae, assembly GCA_027925045.1. NCBI lineage: Eukaryota > Metazoa > Chordata > Aves > Gruiformes > Rallidae > Hypotaenidia > Hypotaenidia okinawae. The sequence continues at coordinate 28,575,068 of BSDF01000005.1, read as the reverse complement.
TTTTGAGATGATAGTATAAAGGACAAGAGACTTTGACTTTGAAAATTACATAAGAGAGGAATTAATTTCAGATAATCTTGTCTTTGTAAATACATTAAGTACTCCACATGTTTGTATGAGATTAATTTTTGTTAAACGGTTGAATATTTTTTTCTAAATGGTAAAAGATTTCCAGCAGCCTGTGAGGTCTGCTCAGGCAAATGCCCAAAGTAGACACAAAACAAACATAAATTAAAAACATACATTGCAGAAATTTTTACAAACAGACAATTTTTTGACTTCGTAAGAACTAAAGGAAGGAGTGGACAGTTTTTTATAATGTTGTATTTTCTTATATGAATTAAAACACAAATTATTTCAGTATTTTCTTTAAGCTTTTAATACTGAGATAATTTCATTTTAAAAAAATCTAATGGAAAGTTCATGCATTTGAAATTCCATGCCTAAACTGTCTGGGCTAAAATAAACTGGCAAGCAAAATTACCAGAAATACAGATCACTATTTTGTTTGATACAGATTGCTGTCTGGAGTTGCACTGATACAGTGGAGCTCTGTGGGTCCAAAGTACAGTCAGGCAAGGCACACGCAAACACTGAAAAAACTAGAAAGATCAAAATCTCCTCCTTTGTCTCCTTTCCTTGCCACTCCTTCTCTCCTGACACCAGAAAGTGGGAAATGTGGGAATTAGAACATCTGGTTACTGTGTAATAGATTTTTGTGCTGAGTTGCTTTTCATGCTGGCTTTGTCCTCATTTTCATTACCTTCCATAGATTTTTTGGAAAAAAGACAACATTAATAGGGCTGCTGTAATATTTGAGTTATGGTTGTCAGAGATATGCTCATACTTCTCTTGCTGTATTCAAGATGAGGATGGGGATTAAGTTTTGTTGCTTGAGTGATGGTTTTGTGGGACAGGGAAGATAATACAAGCATATAGATTAAAAATGCTTTTTAACTTACTGTCGCTTTTAGCAGGAATATTTGGACATGTTCACTAAAACTGGCACTTTTTCTGCAGCTTCTGGAAAAACATAAGAACACAGAAAGTATGGTAGAGTTGCTTGAGCTGTACCAAATGGAAGATGAAGCCTACAGTAGTCTTGCAGAAGCTACCACAGAGCTCTATCAGTACTTACTACAGCCATTCCGAGATATGAGGGAACTTGCGATGCTTAGAAGACAGCAGATAAAGGTATGGTAAATGTAACTGCACTTCTTGTTAATGGGGAAGTCATGCTTTTTAGTTACCATCCACTATTTATTACTTTTATTATACAGTGTATGCAGTAATGTTTTCTCCACTAGAGACTGACCATATTTTTCTGGTTCAGTAATCAGAACACTTTTGAAGAGTGAGAGAGTCTCTGACACAACCATCACCTGCTTAACTTGGCGTACTTGACTGTTCAAATTCATGGCTGCATTTAGTATGTGATGACTGGGAATACTGGCTAATATATAAAGTAGATACATACGTACAGTATCTCTGCTACTGTTAATTCTTTTAAAAGATTATACAGGAAGTTCATATTCATTTTAGTTTTCTGAGGTAATCTGATAAACCTTGAGAAATCAGTAGCTTCCTATCTAATGTGAAAAACTTACAACAGGGGAAGTGTTCTATATAATTGTAATATAATTTGTTTTAAAACTTCTAACAGTATGTTTTCCTAAAAGATAAGCTGAAGAACACTACATCTTGGCAAAACTGTTTTAGAGGGTGTGTCTGTTTATAAATATATGTTTGTTTATTTATAAATAATTATGATGTTAAATACTTTAACAAAAATAGCAAATGTTATCTTTATTGCATCTCAGAAGTACTTCACGTAAAATTATTAGTACCTATGCAAATTATTAAGCATATAACCTTTTGATTCTTCTAATTTTTTTTTTGTAATATAGAAGCTAAATTTTGTTTATTCTGTATTTCAAATGTCAACTTATCTCAACCTGTACCCTGTCGCAGTAGCCAACATTATTTTTATTTGGTTTAGTTTAAAAATACAGTGCTTTTCTCAGGTTTTGAACAGAGGCAGGCAAGAGTGTTTGTAATTCCAAAATAAGTTGAATTTTGAACTGTTGCTGTGTCCACAAATTGAAACTAACTCTGTGGATAATGGGATTATATGTGAAATAAAAATGCTTTTTTCTCCTGAAGGGTAAAGGTTGCTACATAGAGGATTGGGGTGAATTTTTTTTCAGATACATTGTGCAGTTTAAGATAATGAACACTACAACTAATAGAAGGTCTTCTGCAAAGCTTGATTAAATAGTTCCCATTTTATTTGATTTTGTTGCAGAGGAAAGAAAATTTTTTTTTTGGCTCTCTTGTCAAAAAAATACAAATTAGTTTGGAATATGAATTAAGACTTGTGGTTTGATTGTTTTTTCCTTTTTTTTTTTTTTTTGAAATCTCAGTGATCTCTTGAACTTAACATACCTCATTTTCTATCCTTCCTGAAAGAATAATCTTCGTTAACTTCAGAAGCATGTTCTGCAGTTGATTATTTTAGTTGTACATAGTTACATCTAATGTACATTAAGTTCACTTCCTAACTTGGCAGTTTTTGTGTTATAAAGCTTGGTCATCTGTATTATGTGGCAGGGAAATACGCCATCTCTTGTTTTTCATTTCATTGTTTGAGACAAAGCAGTGCTTGTAACTATGATGACAAAATATATATTACGCCGGGTAGCTAGGGTAGAAGAATTGCTTTATAAGTAGAACTTGTGTGTGAAGTGGTTTGTGTTAACTTGCTACATAGGTTTTTCTGCCAGTCTTAATAATGGAACAAAGATCCTTAGGTTTCAGTAAAGCCTTATAGCTGGGGTTAGCTCCATTTTCATGCACAGTAAGTATTTCTGATGCTCACTACCTCAGTGAAGTAGGAGCTCTGAACATATAATAGTGTTTACATGTAATAAGTTACAAGGAAAAAGATAAAGGGTTGGATGTAGGGCTGGGTAAGGAAGGGAGAACCTGCAGAATGTATTACAAAAATGAAAAAACAAGTTACAATTAAGCTTGAAAATAAATACCAGTATTTAGTGAAGATTGGATATGCCTTCCATAGGTGCTTTATTTAATGTTTCTAGACCTTTCCTATATTAGATTTCTGTTTTGATTTATGGGAAAGTTCATTTAGTTTGTTTTTTAAGAATTTGGGGGTTTTATAAGTATTTTAATCAGTGCCATTTTGTCAGTTTTCAGAGTTAGTTTAGGAGGAAGTTAATTACTTTACCTACAGTTTTTGAGAAGAGTGTCGTGTCTTCCTTTGGAGCAAGACATAAAACCAGAAAGATATATCATGGGTGGTAAATTGCTGCTGCTGTTGTGAAAATTCCAGTAGGAGACAAGCCTTCAGGAGACAAGGGATAAACAGGAATGAATTTCAGTCCACTGAGTGGAGGCTTATTAGAGTAGGACATTGTATTCTCTGCATTTTCTCTCTCTCTCTGTGTCTGTGTGTGTAAAAAAATAAAAAACAAAACAGCCTCCCAACCAAATTACATAATCCAGTATAAAAGCTCATAACAAAGTTAAAACATTTAGAATCTTAAAATGTAGATTAGTATTTTGCATAATACAAGTGGGGTTTTTTGTGGGGTTTTTCCTATTTTTTTATTTTTAACATTTTAACTTGATTGTATGGTAGCTTTTCAAGTGTAGTTTGCTTCACTTATTTTAAAGGCTAGATCATTTAGTATGGGTGAGTAATCAGAGCTTTATTGTGAAACATTTAAATATTGCTGAACTTGGAAGACATAATGAAAAATGTAGAAGATTGTAGAAGTAGAAAAGCATGGCTTATTATTAAATCAAATATCTCTCCAGAAAATTTACTTTTGCAAAATGTTTGCCAGATAGCATGCATTCTTGAAAAAAAATTGGACACTGCAGGCACAGCAATGTTTGGAACTTAGATTTCTTCATCTATATGATATGGGAATAATGTGGTTTGCCCCAAGGGGACACAAATAAAAGCCAATCCATAATGAATATAATTCTTAAATTGGGAAATGCTCATCAAAGAAGCAAGTCTGTACTCATTTCAAGATTAAAATATAAGATATGATTAGTAGACATATTCTGTGTGATAGTACAACTGTGTTCTGTAAGGTTAAGTGTGGAAAGTTGCATTGATAAGCCAGCCAGCCAGAACTATAATTATCTTCATAGAATATTGGAGAAGATATTACAAAGGAATTGAAGACAGTATTGTAATTTAAGTGCACATGAAATATGTGCAGGATTTGTGTAGACAGTTTAAAAATTTGCTTTTTCTAGATTGTTGATGGTTTCAATGTAACAGTATGTAAAGACAGTCAACCACTGAGTTGTAGCATGCTAATTTCACTGTACTGGTCCATTCCGTTTGATTTCACACTCTCAGATGTGACTGAGGTGTTAGGCAAGTGAAGCTTGCTTTGGGGTATCTGTATATTTTTCCAAAAATCTGGATGAGAAGTATGAACTTAAAACCACATGGTTTTAATCTAGCATTAATTTTTAATTCTAAATTAAGTTTAAGATGTTCTTTTTGCTAGAAAACAGATATCTAATGATCTAAAAATAACTGTAATACTTCTGATCCTAAACATGTTTCACATTCATAAAAAAAAAAACAATTTATGAAAATAGGTCATTTCCCTGTGAAAATTTAGAAAATTTGTATGTGTTAAGAATACATATTGCTGCAGTAGAGAAGTGGGAGGAAGTAGGCATCAGTAGCTGGAAACTTGAAGGTGAAATACTTTTCCCAAAGTCTGGGAGAAGCAGAGTAGATACCTGTGTTCTGATTTTCAGTAGTTACATCTTAATTTTGTCAGAACCTCCATAGACAGTCTTCTGCGTACTTCTTCTGAAGGAGGAAGGAACCAGTTGGTGGTTGGTACTTGGCTATAAAACCTATTGATAGGTTAATAAACCTTTAGCCCCTTAGGACAAATGGTTCTTTGATACTTGACACCAAATGTAGTTATTTAAAAAAAAAATCTTTCAGAGAATAACTTCATGAGCAAAACCCCAAAGCCTTTTATGTGTGTACAGTTGTGTTCACTGGCCTTCATACAGAGAAAGAAAGTACCTTGCTATTTTAAGCTTTTGTCGTGTTACAACCATGGACAGAACGAGATGTTGAGTAGGCACTTTGTTTGATCAACCCCCTGATAAAATCAGTGGTAGTCTTTTCATTTTTCATCCTTTTTTGGGGGAGGCGGCAGGGGGGCAGGGGTTTGGGGTGTGAGTGTTTTGTTAATGTACTTTGTGTTAGACTACATAAAGACAAAATGTAAAATGAATTGTTTCATAACCTACATGTAGATGCCAGCAAAACTTTGATACAAGCATTCTGGACTCTTTGTTACTTAACTGAGAACTGGTAATACTATGATACAGGTGAGAACCTACAGTCATCATTACTTTTCAGTTTGTCTTCAGGAAACTAGAATATTAAAATGTAATTATATTTTTAATATGTCTAAAAACACTTCTAGTTTCATTGCATGCATATTCATGATTTTCACTGACAGGTTAATTCACTTGGATGTAAGGGGTTTTTAAGTCCTTTAAATACTTTAATGCTGAGGCCCAGCACTGGAAGTAAGAGATCAGAGCAACACATAGTTTGATAATTCATCAAAGAGTTTTGGGGTTTTTTAATTGTAGATAGCTTTCTAGTCTGTTGTGCTTCCCTTTCAAGCTCCTTTAAGCAGATACTGGTATAAATATATGAAATGATTAGAAATACTCTGCCCTGGTTAGTATTGTGTCCAGTTCTGGGCTCCCTGGTATAAAAAAGACATGGATCTCCTGGAGAGAGTCCAGAGAAGGGCTACGAAGATGATTAAGGGCCTGGAGCATCTCCCCTACGAGGAAAGGCTGAGTGAGCTGGGGCTGTTCAGCCTTGAGAAGAGAAGACTAAAGGGGGACCTAGTCAATGTTTATAAATACCTTAAGCATGGGATGCAGGGGGAATCAGCCAGCCCCTTTTCAGTGGTCTGTGGAGACAGGACAAGGGGCAAGGGCTGCAAGTTGGAGCACAGGAAGTTCCGCACCAACATGTGGAAGAACTTTTTCCCAGTGAGGGTGACAGAGCCCTGGGACAGGCTGCCCAGGGGGCTGTGGAGTCTCCTTCTCTGGAGATATTCAAGACCCGTCTGGACACCTATCTGAGTGAAATGTCCTAGGGAGCTGCTTTGGCAGGGGGTTGGACCCGATGATCTCTCAAGGTCCCTTCCAATCCCTATCATTCTGTGATTCTGTGATATATTCTGTTATGTTGAACATTTTAGCTTTTAGTTTAAAAAAAATGGTTTCACAAAGGATGAAACTGTTTCAAGGGGAAGATATGTTTAATGATGAGGATAACTAGCAAATTAGAATTACTTAAAAATACTTAAATACAATAATTTTTAAAAAGTTATGGTCAACTGAAGATGATAATTATTTGCTCTTGAATAACTGATATCTTAGTGACCTCACTTTTGAACTATCCTTGGTTTGGGTTTTTTTTAAGCCTCATATAATATTTTGGAGGGTTTGGCAGCCTTGTAGTGAAAAACACGAACTCAAAGCTACATAAGGAACATTGGAGAACACCAAAGCAGCGCTGATAACAACTTAAAATAACTTGCATGGCAATCAGCTCAATTTCATTGCTGTCAGTTTGTGAGCCAAACCCTCTGCTAGTAATACACTAGTGAATTACTGACAAGGTCTGGTAAATAAGCAGCCTAAGGTAGTCCTCAGCAAAGTGATTGAAAAACTCCAAATACTTCTTTAGTCTCTTTTAATATATCTCTAGTTGAAAATATGTCCTCACATCATCAGAAACTATAATTAAATTCTTTTAAAAAACCAGACAATCTGTAGAGTAAGGAAGAAATGGTAATCTGTGTTCATGAGAAACATCTGGATTGCAAATGAAGGTGATCAACGTTGTTGAACATACTGCTTTTTCATTTGAGAAACTGGTGTAGTATGCTGAATAATGCTGATAGTCCTTCTAATCTCAAAGTCTGTTTCAGAAGGGTTATATGCCGGTTACATTCTGAACTATAAATCAGAGAATCAGAATCAGATAGTATCCTGAGTTGGAAGGGCCCCATTAGGATCAAGCCCAACTCCTGGCTCCACACAGGGCCAGACAAGTCAGAGCATGTGACTGAGCACATCGTCCAGACGCTTCTTGAACTCAGCCAAGCTGGGTGCTGTGACCACTTAGCAGGGGAGCCTGTTCCAGTGCCCGACCACCCTCTCAGTGAAGAACCTCCTCCTGATATCCAGCCTAAACCTCCCATGTTGCAGCTTCAAGCTGTTCCATTGGATTTTATCACTGGTCACCAAAGAGAGATTGGTGCCTGCCCCTTCACTCCCCCTCATCAGGAAGCCACAGGTGGAGGTGAAGTCTCTCCTCAACCTCCTCTTCTCCAGACTGAACCAATCAAGGGACTTCAGCCTCTCCTCATCCCCTAAATTTATTAGGTGAACTCATAGCAAAACATTTTGCTGACTTAAAATCGTCTTTATGGTCTTTCTGAAAAATAATGCCCTGAACAGGTGATCTGATGGAAGTTGGGCTGGTAGTCTGAATCAATGAGGTAACTTAATTCTTGGTATGAGATTGCTGACTACAAAACTGTGGAATGTATCTGTTCACTTAAATCTGCCTGTGTGCAAGGTGAATAGGGTATAGAACTGCTTTGGATGTTCAACTCTAAAAGAGTTTACTAAGACTCATTGAAAAATCTGATTATGTTTGAATGTTTCCAAGGCATCAATGCAAAAAGAATTTGGTTTGTGGTTTAGTGCTCTTTTTTTTTTTTTTTTTTTTAAGTTTCCTTACAAAAGCCTGGAATAGGTGAAATTGTCAATAAACAAAAAGTATAGAAGGGTTGTGACAACCTCCAAAAGTATGCATCTGTATTTGTATGTATTCAATTAACTATTACTGTGGAGGAAAAAGGTATAAAAATTATCTTGAGGAGTTCGCTAAAAATAGTTTCCTATTCAACATTTAAAAGAGTAAAGATAAGTTTTTAGTAGTTAGGGGAGAAAAGCCAAACCAAAAGAAAACAAAACATTACCTTAGTTTATAAAGCATGTGATTCATGTAAGAAAAGAGATACGAATGATAAGGAAATACTGAATTATTTTTTACAGACTTTCTGATAATAAGAAACCAAATAGGAGCCCCTCAGTGAACTCATGGTTCTTTAAAACAGCCTGCAGATAAAGGAAAAACAAACTCTTACTAAGCACGCCTTACCTGATCCGTGTCAGTCATTTTCATAGTTTTGACTATGGACACTAAGTATGTATGTGTACCAGAAAGAGACAGAGACCCATTGGTGTCTCTTAACAATCACAGAAGCACAGAATGGTCTGGGTTGGAAGGGACCCCAAGGATCATAGAGCTTGTGCTCATGCTCGCGCACGCTCTCTCCTCTCTCTCTCTCTCTCTCTCCCCCCGTGGAAAGGGGCTTCAAAGACAGGGAAGCTTTATCATATGAAAATTTTCAAGCCCTTTTTTTACCTAAATGTATAAATAGGCAGAAATCTAGTACCTTTTTTTTTTTTCAGTAGTGCTTTGAAAAAACTGCTGTTGCAAGCTTTCATATTTGCTAACTATACTGGATCTTGTAGGGATTTATTTGCAGTTGTTACAGTTATTTTCAGTATCCCTATTCATGGGTATTTTTATGTGCTTAATCTGGTTTGTTTTCTAACTCTTGTTTCCTTATTATTTATCTTTATTAAACCCTATATAAAAGTTGTCAAGTACATTCTCAATGGATGTGCTTAACAGTGTGTCTATTGTATATATTAAGTTCTTTTACTGTGAAGATTTAAAAGTTTATCCAGTCCTTTTCATCTACAAATGGAATCTAGAACATTTGGAAACACTGAAGCCCACTTGCTTTAATACTCACACTCACTTACTTAAAGTTTTCAAACTACTAGAAGAGTATGTCTTAAGAACTAAATACTTTTTTTAAATGAAACCTGTAAGACTAACTTCAAGAAGTCCCTGAATGAATGATGAAGCTGAATTGCAGGCGTTATTACTAATATATCAATTAGGCTCTGGTTGCAGCTGGTCGGTTGGCCTCCTGTAATGTGTTGAAGGAAAGAAGCTGTGTGTTTGAGCTGAAGCGCTCCCTTTATCTATGAAGCTGTTTCCTTTCTTATATTGCTGCTGCCATCCATAGTGTTCCCTCAACTTACTTGTTTTCATTCTTACAATGAACCAACCTTCTCTTGTTATATCTTGTATTCTTGTATTTTTCTCCCTTTTTGCCTATTACAAGTCCACCTAGGAGAACAGCAACAAAGGCAGCTGGAGATATGTGTCATATCCCTGCCTAAGCTATAGTGTGACCTGGTCTAGGTCTGTTACTGTCAGTGTTGTCCATTCTTGTCTCAACTGTCTTCAGAGAGAACCTAGGAAATACTAAATATCCTCGAGGACTATTCCTTTAGGAGATGTACACTATATAAAATGTACCAAATCCTATAGTTACAGCATGTTCCTTATATCTTCTTAAAATAAACGTACTTTACTCCCTTCCAAACTGAACATAGCAACCATCAGTGTACTTTTCCAGAGAAGAATGTTTCCAGTAGAAGAGCCTTACCCCTTGTTCACAGGGCTAGATTAGGGACCTCCTTTCATTTCAGCTTGTTTCTTCTGAAGAACTAATTTGTTTTCCTTCAGAAACATATCTGTATGATTTAGAAATGTGTTCTTTTATGTTCTGTTACTCTGAAGCAATTTCTGATGTTTACCTGATGCATTGAATTTAATGGCTTCTGCTGTTTCTTCCTTCTCTGGTCTGCTTTCCAACAACCACTTTTGTGAAAGCTGTCATAATTTTCTTAGTTTCAAAGCATTATCTGAAGTAAAGCTTGCAAAACACTAAAGTCTTCAAAGGCAAGTTTCATTGTCAGGAGAAAAAAAAAAAGAAAAAAAGAAAGCCAATTTTACCATAAAGTTTGGATTCTTCTCAAAGAGAATATAGGTGTGGTAGGAAGAATAGCTTGTTTGGTTTTTGTGGGGTTTGGGGTTTTTTTTGAGAAAGTGATTGCTTGAAAATAAGCTGTTGATTGACTGTGTGATCTAGTTCTGAGATGAGAGGTTTCTCTGTTAGATCATACTTCATCAGAACTGAGAGTCCAAATGAGAAGCTTCCATACCAAAAAGTGAATTTGAAAAAATGTTAAAATAGAACCTGTGGTAAATTTTCTATTTGTTTTGTCTCCTTTTTGTTTTTCTTTCTTAGCCACCCTGAAACTGGTTGCTGTTGCAAAATAGCAGCAATTGTGTTGCTAATTATGGACTGATTTATTTTCAGATATCTATAGAGAACGACTACCTGGGCCCCAGAAGAATTGAGAGTCTGCAAAAAGAAGATGCCGATTGGCAGAGAAAAGCCCACATGGCTGTGCTTTCTATTCAAGATCTTACAGTTAAATACTTTGAAATAACAGCTAAAACGCAGAAAGGTAGTTACCAATTTAACGTAAATGATTGGTTTGTTAGTGCAGCATACCTCAGGATGTGGTTTCATGTCACCTATTTTAGTTTGACTGTGGCCTACCACTGACAGAGTTCATGTTGCACTGTCTTCCGTGCCAGGCTCCAGGTTCCTGTTTCTTCCTTTGCTTTGTGATAGTGGTTGTGCAACCAGATAAATGAGTTGTACCCCTGGGAGAAAATCTTTTTTTGATGGGTAGGTTTCCTGTCACCTCCCTGGATGACTGCTAGATCTACTTCAAGAAGCTATCACTGCAAAATGATTCCTTATGGTGACAACCCAAGTTAGGTATCACATGAAACTCCATCTTTTTTTTCGAGAAAGCGACTAAACCACTTCAAACATGTTGGAATCAATTTAATTAGATCAAATTCTACATCTGTTTAATACTTTTCTAGTATGTCAAACATAGCAAATAAAATGCCCCGTTGATGAAGAACATGTACTTAATGATTTAATTACAATTATTTTGTTTTGTTCGTGTGCTTTTTTTATGTACAGCAGTTAGGATTAGGGGAAAAACACTGAGAAGTTAAATGCCTGGAGGCTGTTTACAACTGCAGACCTTTGGTGTGCAGGTTGCTTGCCTGTTTTGTATGTTTTGGGGGTTTTTTTCTCCTCCTGCTGATCACAGGCTTGTCCTACAGGGCAAAAGGCTAACAGATGGCAGAGGAAACATGGGACTACATAAGGGTATTTTTTTATTACTTAAAAATACCATGTAATATCTTCCAGCAGCTGCAGAATGAATGCTGTCCCTTTGATTTTGTTGCTAAATGTACGGTATCATATAAGTGTTCTATATATTAAAAATCATGAAAATACCGTGTCTGTCAGCCTGTATGTTGTCTGGGGCACAAGAATAGAAGATCTGAATGAGGCAAGGTATTCCTGCTACACGGAAGTCTTCCCAAAGAAATTCTCATTCATCCCTGCATATTAAGATCAGAGCACATCTATGCATTTATTTAGCTACTTATTTATGTTAATTAGAATTAATTTTATTAAGCACATTGAATTAAAAGATAGATGTTATAAAAGTCAAGCTGAAATTTTTGTTCAAAATTGTAATTTGTTTTCACTCTACATATTTGTCTAAACTTATGATTGTTATCAAGGGAAACTGAAGACTTCAGTAGCTGATAATTGGGTCATTCAGAAGAGGACATAAATTTGGATGCATTTTAAGACCACATGGTAGCATTAATGAGATACTTTCAGTCAAGTATTCTGAACCAGTGGTTCAAGTGTTCAGGTACTGCGTATTCAGAATGGCCCCTCTGTGCATAACAAAAACTAGAATTGTCAACAAATAGCTAATTACATATTACAAGAATCCTAGGAGTACTTACATTCTAAATTTGAAGGTTAGTACTCTGTAGAATGACTGTTCTTTGCTAGGAGAACTTTGTGTGCTTTTGGATACAAATGTCTGCAATGTCCCTGCAGTGGAATCACTGAGGAGTAGACTGGTAAACTGTCTGCTTTTTCTTCCCTTCTGTAGCTGTGTACGATCGAATGCGAGCAGACCAGAAAAAATTTGGTAAGGCAGCATGGGCAGCAGCAGTGGAACGTATGGAAAAGCTCCAGTATGCGGTTTCTAAGGAGACACTGCAGTTGATGCGTGCTAAAGAAATCTGTTTGGAGCAGAAGAAACATGCGCTGAAAGAGGAGGTAACTTTTCATACCAATAAATAGAGAAATAAAGCATGCAGAGAAAAGCACCTTAAGGAATGCTAATGTAGTCTAACCACCCCCAACAGAGCAAAAACCCCAAAACCAACCCAGGCTGGAAGACTGGAAAGTCATTATTTTTCTGCTTTTAACAATGAAAGTTTGTATTTAGACTTCTGCTACACTCTACTACCACATTAGACAAATGGAGTTACACCATAGTTGTACTGGGTTTTGTGCCACGTATGTTTTCTGTTCACCTTTTCCTGGTTAGTGAACCAGGAAGACAGTTTTTACAGTTAATGTTAACAGCTATCCAGTCAGATTAATAAAATGAAGAGAAGGGATAGGACAGAAATCTGCTGCTATGTAATCTTCACACTTGAGCTCTCAGAGGCACGACCACCTTTCTGGAATAGTTCTGACATTCCAGATGGAAGGTGTTTGAACAGTAGCAAATACACCAATGACTAGCCTGTTGTATGGCACTCTCTGCTTACCCTAATTGTTAAGGCAGCCTTCCAGACATTGCGTGCTAGCTACAGCTTTCCTGAGGAAAGAGTTTATGCGTTACACTCTGTTTAAATGTCTTGGCAGAAAAAACCCACGTCTTGGGTTTTACGATACTTCCGCAAATGGAAAACCTCTACAAATCCTCTTTTAAAGTTTGCTGTCATATGGATATTAAGTGCTAGGAATATTCTGTCACTTTCTGTTATTAATTTACATTCTGTCAATCGCTTGTTTTTAGAGCACTTCTCAAATATTTAAGCAAAGTTTGATTAAACTGGTGGCTTTGTTATAAAGAAGTTACCCACAGAACTCACGACTTTGCACTGTATAGATTGGTAGGTTTATAAGCCTGACAGTCTATGTGCCTATTTTAGGAGCTTCTGTAGAAAACAGCTTATTGTGCAAGGAGAGAGAGAGAGAGTACATGCAAGACCCAAAGCATGAAAAGAAAAAGTTTGCTGCGTTTCAACACTCTTTATATTTAGAAAGCCAAGAGTTGTCTGGAGGCCTTAGTTTATCAGACTGCTGCCATCCTGAACTAAGAGTTGATGAGAGAATCCAGCAGTACTAATTGAAAATACTCTATGTAACATGTTCACATATTTAGGGCATTCTTTTCTTGTCTTTAGGACATCTTACTTGTCTCCTAGTGGAGACCTTTCATGAATTTTCGTTTAATGAGGTCTCATTCCGTTAAACGAGTTATTGATTGGTTTGATGTGCTGAAGCATTAGGGGCTGCATAGGAAAAAGGAGAATTTTATTGTGGTATACTGTGGAGGTAAAGTGCTCTGAACTGAGATGAGAGGTTGGCGCTTTTGGAAACAGAAAAGAGGAGCGTCTCATGGGCATGCAGGGGCATGGTGCTGTAGGATGGTCTGTTTCAAGGTATAGAGAGCTCTCTGTCAAAACGTGGGGAGATTGGAAGACCAGCTTCTGTTACAAAACTTCTGTTTTCATCTTGGTATTTCATAGCCCTAGGTATGCAAAGTTGGATGTGCAAGCATGACTTGGAGTCCCACATTGGAGAAGAAGGGTTGCACTCTTACAAAGAAAATACTTGGTGATTATGTTAGCTTGTAAATTTGGAAAAGATGACAGTAAAAGAAGAAAACAACAATAAATTAAAACGCATTGCATTTTCTCCTTTAGGCTTAGGAAATTAAGACATTCGTGCTGTGCATAGATACACAAATTTGCTTTCAGTGAGTAGGAAGGGGAGACACATAGGAAGCAATATAATTGTTTCTCATGGGACTAAATTTCTTCCTCTTCCAACCTAAATGGACTGTGTTGGTTGATTTTTGAAGAGGAAAAGTAAAAATGTCCCTGTTTGTAGTTTTCAGTTAGTATTAATTGAGCACTTGTTTGTTTCCTAAAATGTGTTGACGCTGTAAATATCTTGGAAAGCTACTACATCTTTTCAAGTTAACATGATTTCAGAATCATCTGCCTGGGTGATTAGGTTAGATGTAAGGGTTTTTTAATTATTATTTTTTAGCTGAAAATATTAGCATTATTTTAAAAAAATTAAAGGATAACTCCACAAATTTCATAATGTGCTCTTTTACTGTCCTGATTTGTTCCTCTTAATTTCCATCTGTTGTTCTGAATTTTGTTTGAAGGGAATGATGAAAACTTTCCTTTTGAAGTAAACCAGACCCTGCTTTTATGGACTGCTTGCCAAGTCTTGTCTTCATGACAGTAAACAGAAACATTAAATCAGAGTGAGAATCCTTTCTAATTCTCGAAGTATGTAAAATAGCTTGGACAAATGGAAGCAAGTGACTGGAGACTAAAATTCAACAAGCGTCATGTTGCTTATATATAGGATTCAGTAACAGTCTTTTTTTTTCTTTTTTTGTGTGCACAGTTCAGTTCTAAAGATATACTTTGAAAAATTATAATTTACATTATAAATGTTTTGTGAAATTTAAATTAAAAAAAATCATATGTCAACAAAATACTGCTTGTTTTTTAAAAAAAATGTTTTCCACATTTTTGTAGCTCTGAGAGTAATTTCCTTTCCTGTGCATTGAGCCTGAGTCAAAGATATAATTGCTTCCAGTGACCTTGAGTATTTAAGCATATCTTGCATTTCAGGACTGTCATTTTATTTTGGCCTGAGTTGGATACATTAGCAAACCCAGGAATTTTCTTAAGGATATTCAAGAAGGCATGAATAGATATTTCTGAAAAATTAATCTTCTTCCTGTAAGAAATGGACAGTGATTTTTGTTACAGATAGAATCATAGAATCATAGAATCATAGAATTGTAGGGGTTGGAAGGGACCTCGAGAGATCATCGGGTCCAACCCCCTGCCGAAGCAGGCTCCCTAGGACATTTCACTGAGATAGGCATCCAGACGGGTCTTGAATATCTCCAGAGAAGGAGACTCCACCACCCCCCTGGGCAGCCTATTCCAGTGCTCTGTCACCCTCACTGTGAAAAAGTTTCTCCGCATGTTGGTGCGGAACTTCCTATGCTCCAACTTGCAGCCATTGCCCCTTGTCCTGTCTCCACAGACCACTGAAAAGGGGCTGGCTGATTCCCCTGCATCCCTTGCTTAAGATAATTGTAAACATTAATTAGGTCCCCCCTTAGTCTTCTCTTCTCAAGGCTGAACAGTCCCAATCTTCTCAGCCTTTCCTCGTAGGGGAGATGCTCCAGGCCCTTTATCATCTTCGTAGCCCTTCTCTGGACTCTCTCCAGGAGATCCCTGTCCTTTTTATACCAGGGAGCCCAGAACTGGACACAATACTCCAGGTGGGGCCTGACCAGGGCAGAGTAGAGCGGGAGGATCACCTCCCTTGACCTGCTGGCTACACTCCTCCGGATGCACCCCAGGATCCCATTGGCTCTCTTAGCCACCAAGGCACACTGCTGGCTCATGGCCAACCTGTCATCCACCAGGACCCCCAGGTCCTTCTCCACTGAGCTCTTCTCCAGCAGGTCATCCCCCAGCCTGTACTGATAGAAACGGTTGTTCCTTCCCAGGTGCAAGACTTTACACTTGCTTTTGTTGAACCTCATCTGGTTTCTTACTGCCCAGCTCTCCAGCCTGTCCAGGTCTCTCTGGATGGCAGCGCAGTGTTCCTGCGTGTCAGCCACTCCTCCCAGCTTTGTGTCATCGGCGTACTTGCTGAGGGTCGAGGCTATTCCCTCATCAAGGTCGTCAATGAAGATGTTAAACAGGACTGGACCCAACACCGAGCCCTGGGGAACACCGCTAGTCACAGGCCTCCAGTCAGATTCCACTCCACGAATCACGACCCTCTGGGCTCGGTCCGACAGCCAATTCTCAACCCACCTCACTGTCCACTCATCAATCCCATGCTTTCTCAGCTTTGCTATCAGGATGTCATGGGAGACAGTATCAAAAGCCTTGCTGAAGTCAAGGTAGATGACATCTACTGCTCTCCCTCCATCTACCCAGCCGGTGATGAGATCGTAGAAGGCTATGAGATTGGTCGAGCACGATTTCCCCTTGGTGAATCCATGCTGACTACTCCTCATGACCTTCTTCTCTTCCAATTGCTTGGAGATGGCATCCAGAGCAAGCTGTTCCATTACCTTTCCGGGGACAGAGGTGAGGCTGACTGGCCTATAGTTGCTGGGATCCTCCTTCTTGCCCTTTTTAAAGACTGGAGTGACATTGGCTATCCTCCAGTCCTCAGGCACTTCTCCTGTTCTCCAGGACCTGTTGAAGATGATAGAGAGCGGCTCAGCAATCACCTCCGCCAGCTCCCTTAGCACACGTGGATGTATCCCATCCGGTCCCATGGATTTGTGTGCGTTTATCCCTTTGAGCCGCTCCTGAATATAATATTGTTTCAGAAAAGCGTGTTCTGCCTTGACAGCTTTCATTTTATCTTTCTTAAACCTTTCTGTGACAGCTTTCTGGAAAGGCTAAGTGAGCTGCTAGAATTGGGAAAAATTTGAATATTTATTTAAACATATTTCAATAATAATTTTTAATAACAAATTACAAATGCCTCTTTCATTGCTTTCAGTGTTCAAATTAGCAAACTAAAATTGGTTGCAAAAAGGACATTTTTTTTCTTTGATCTTACATTAGAAGTTTTTGTAATACCCTACAGTTCAATCAGCAGTTCAAAAAGACTTAGAATAAAAACTGTTTTAAGTGGTCATTGTGTTTAAAGAAAATTGCAGAAAGCTCTAAGCAGCCAGGTGAAGCAATGGTGTGCATTATATAGACAGAACTTAGAGTCAGAATTAGGCTTTTAATAATGCAGTGGGACATTATTAGACAATTACTCACTAAAGATGATAACCTACTTTGGACTTAAAAGTTATTAAAACCCACATAAGTTCTTTTGAAGTAACATTATTAGAACATATTTGGGTTTATGCATTTTTTTTATTCCCAGAGAAGGACTGGGTAATCTATTTTAAAGAGTATTAAAGAAAGCAAACCCCAGCATTTGAAGAGACTTTGTAGGATTTTGTGCATCACTGGTACTTAGTCTCATTTGCTGTGAGGAAGAAAAAAGATCATGTGTTCACGGTCATTTAAAACAAACTCGCTTACCTGTTAGAAAATCAGAACTAAAACACCTTCTGTGGCAAACCATGTAGCTACTTTTACTAGGCATAGAAGATAGAAGGAAGATATTCCTGCGAAAAGATTGAAATGATAGAAAAAGTAATGAAGTGGGGTTTGAGTTGAGGGTTAAGACAAAAAGTATTGCCATTGATAGCAAAGACCAGATCTGATTGTTTATGAGGACACCCTGTTCAGCAGGCGGTCTAAGGATTTTTGAACATTTAGTCTTGTAAAAGAAACAGGTTTATAAAACCAGTGGTATACCCTTTTCACAGGGAAATGATGTTTATTTTACTGTCTAAAATTTTTCTGATTACTCAGGATAGTAACTGTGAGTGATCTTCTTAACCTTGATTTTTAATAATACTGTATCCTGTAGTATCATGGTCTGACTGTAGTTGACTCCTGACTGTAATTGGGTGGACGAGTACTTCTGTTCCACAAGTCACTAGGTATCACAGAGAACTTGCCTTCTGTCAGTGGTCAGAGTACTCTGAGTTTCACTTAAAATAATTTAGAAGTTATTTTAAATTATTTTCTGTTGGTCCATAGGAAGAGCCTCCATAATCACACTTCAAGACCTGAGTTTTTTTCTGAATTATGTTCCCTTCTGAGATATCTCAGACAGCAGCAGTGATGAAGTAAAACGAATGTTTGAACTAGAGAGCAGTCAGGATTCACATACGGTATACTGAAAGATGACTTGCTGTTCTAGTTGAACATTAACAGATTATTGAAAAGGCTCACACTAAATTTTTTGTGTTTCTCTCACTGTGTTGATCAGCCTGAGACCTACCAAGGATGCAGCAAGTTACTAGTACAGATTATATGGTAACTTGTAACATAAGAATTGAACCACTCTTAAATTTTAGCAAATAATCCTGAAATTTTCCCAAGAATCATATTGTTAGGAATATCACACATATATCTCATAAAGTTTTTACATGAATATTCAAAATTAAAGGTGCTTGTTTATGGGCTATTATGTAGCTATGATATCTGCCTGAGACCCATTTGACAATTATAATTTCCCATTGCTGTTGCACCTGAAAACTGAATATGGTGGTGGTGTAACCCTAAAACAGACCAGGTAGCTGGCACAGCAGCATCTGTGATGTATACTTGTAGGGCCCAGATTGAGTTGTTGGGTCTTGTATCAGGCAGACACCGCTGCAGCTGGATGAAATACTGAGCTGCTGTAACTTTCGTAGCTGATATTTCTGAAGATGGCCCAGCCATGTCTCTATGCAGTTTTTGTACAAAGTCTCTGGACATAGATTTGGGAACAACTTTTTTAAAGGGAGAACAAAAGTAGAAGTTTGAGTGAATTTCAGAGTTTACTGACGAAACAAGTGTTCTTTGTTGTGGTAGAAGCTTAAATGATGTCACCATGAGCTTGAATATTATTGCTTTAATTTGCCAAAAAAATCCAAAACAAAACTAAAAAAAAAACCTTCCAGCACATTTTTTGTTGTGTTTTTGGGGTTTCTTTTCACTTGTTTGTTTGGTTGGTTTTTGTGTTTTTTTTAACAATGAGAAAATCCTTTGGAAATGCCAAAAACCAGGACATCCTGCCCAACCAATGAACATTATATCCCTCTTATACAGAAGAACTAAAAGGTTCAAGGATTCAGTCCATTTGTCTTGAAAACTAGCCTCTAATTAACTCCAAATACACCATTATTGTGTCATTTACTGTTCTGATCACAAGGAAGCACGGTTAGTAGAATGGCCTAAGCAACACATTTTGGTATGGCACTTGACTGAAAAGTATAAGTGGTACATTACTGATTCTAAGTTTTATGATACTCACTTATGGATTTAGTGAGCCTTTCATGCTGATAGTTGATATAAAAAAAAAATCATCCAGTAAATACACAATACGTTAGGAGAAATTTTTACATGTTAGAAGAACTGATTCACAGGTGTTCTATCAGTCTTCTATGGGAAGAAGTGTAGTATGGAGAAGTTTCCGTGGTGTTTAATTGAGCTGTGAAATCCTTGTCAGTGGATAGTGATGTAGATGCTAAAAGCATACATATTATTAAGAAAAGGGACAGGACAAATTTATGGAGGAACATACTCTTAAGTCTGTTTTGTGTGAAAGGTATCACTGTCTCTGCTGCAAGTTATTCTAGGGGCTGGTGATACATTTAGGGAAGTAGCACTGCGCTACCTACAATGTTTCATCTTCCCGGATACTTGTGATTAACCTGTGTCCAAAACAGGATATTGAGTAAGAGGGATCTTTGGTTTAATTCAGTATAGGTATTTTTCTGGCTTAGTATAGTTGTAGCTAAACATGTGTGATAGATAAAACCGATAACCCCTTTCTAGCTTTTAATTACAGACAGTGTTTTACATCTTGAAAAAACCACCATAATGTAAAAATATACTAGCAAAACACATTTTTTAAAATACATAGTTTGCTATGGGCTGTATTTTTTGCTTGGTCGACATCCTTTTTTTAAATGATTGAATGACAGAATCTGGACCATGTTTCATCAGAACAGTGAGACAGATCACAAATTTTCAGTAGAATTTGGAATTACTTTCATCCATTACCTGAGCTATCAGAGACACATTTTTTTTGAGCAGATGGAGGACTTGGATGTGGTGCTGACTCTTCTGCATGCAGTTGTAGAGCTGCGTGGCTTTGACTTTCCTCCAAAGTGAGCCAGCACATAAGATCCTTTGTCTGTCAGTATTTCTTAAATATGGTCTGTATTGAGCAGTTAAAATTTGTCTGAATGAAAGAGGATGATTTTAGTCCACTTCTGTTGTGTTTTGTCACTTTTCCATGTCAAACATATGACACAAGCACTAAAATATTTATGGATAATGGCTATTTTTTTTCTCCTGTGAAGGACTCCAGGAAAGAGAAAACTCATCAGTTAAGTTGCCATTACAAGAAGATCAGTGCATGTAATTATCCCTGTGTTCACCACCTTTCACTTTTTCCCCTCACTTCAGCTTTAATGACAGTTCTAACTGCAGTTTTCTAGATACCATTAGCAAAAGAATTGTTAGACTTTCTGGACTTGAAGTAGTAGTAAAGTGGTAGACTAAAGAATAATAAGGTTGTTTCACACTGTGCACTGTATGACTTGTCACCTTGACAGTCACAGAGTGACTGTTGAAAATCCAATGCCATGGACTTTTTCATTGCCATATAGGGAAAATGTCTGATATTACAGATTTCTGAAAGGGTGTGGCTGTTCAAAACCAATCTCTTGATGTGCTCAATTTTAACATGTTATATTTAGTGCACCAGACTGTATCTGTAATCGTAAAGTCTGTGGTTTTGTTCTCCTTACCCTGGAGTTGTATGGGTTTTTGTTGTTGGTTTTTCTCTTTCCATTTAGATGCAGAGCCTGAAAGGTGGTACAGAAGCCATAGCCCATTTGGACCAGTTAGAAGCTGATTATTATGATCTACAGCTTCAATTATATGAAGTGCAGTTTGAGATCTTGAAATACGAAGAGCTGCTGCTGACAGCACAACTTGAAAGCATCAGAAGATTGATGTCAGGTGCTTTATGCATTTTAATTAAGATGTAATCTGCAAAAGATAATTCTCTTCCTAAGAGTCTAGTAAAGCCTGTGGGAATGAAACGAGAGCAGATTCTTTTCCATTTGAAGAGCTGGATCTTCTAACATTACTACTGTTAAATTAAAATTTGCATGTGTTCCTAAGGCATATGCTTACACACAGAAGTTTTTGGTCTGCTTGTGATTGCCTGTGTTGGAAGTAAGCATATAAGATGCTGTGTAACTTCTGGAAAACTAAATTCAGAGAAGAGGAAATGTCTTAATTAATGGACTTGCCTTATTAACAATTTGCATTGGAATTATTAATTTCTATAAAGTGATCAGTTTTCAGAAGGTATTACTGCAAATCACTGAGGTAAACTTTGAAGCTTACTGTATTGCTATCTCACTGATTTAAAGTAGTGATGCAAACATTGCATTTCCAGAACCTACTGTACCATGTGTACTTAGGAGCTATGGACATGGTTCAGGTAAATCATACAGTGCTTTTGAATCCAGTTCTGTCCTTCAGATCTTTCTACAGTTAATGCTTTTATTCACACAAGCTCCGTTTTACTCTTTAGTGCATAGGACTTGAATATCAAAGTTGGTTGTAGAAAATTTGGATTGCATTTTGAGTTGCCTCTGGAAAAAGAGAAAACATATCATTGAATCTTCTCACTGTTAAGTGAATCTCCTTTTAGGCTTGTGATGGCAACAAGTGTTAACTCCATGTATAGAAGGCAAGGATTCAAAACTCTGCAGATGACTTAAAAAAAACATGGCGACCTTGACCAGGTGCATCTGTGGAGAGGTGTAGTGCTTTAGAGATAGGTAGTTTTTGTACTTGGGAAGTCAGACATTTAGGTTTGGTACTGAAGACATGGTATGGTTTGCTTAACTGTGTTCAAGGAAATCTCTTGAACAGGAGGCTGAGAAGAAATGCGTGTCAAAATTCTTCCTCTTTGATGTAGTGATAATAAAACCTGAGGATTAAGTCTGCCATAAAAACATCGTAGGTCATTACAACTTTTCACTAATGTTTTATCCAGGAATCTCAAAAAACGCCAACAACCTAACCTGACAACCTGATCCAAAATAAAACCCCCAGTCAGTAAATAACCAACCCTCTCCTTTACCCAGGGCAACAGAATAGTTCACTGTTCTGGCTTTTTTTATTCTTCTTTAAATTTATAAAGTACTCTAATATTTGATCCAGAAGTTGGGGGGTTTTTGTTTGTTTGTTTTTTAAATAAAAGTAGTCTGTGTTAGAAGGAATTATTGTTTTTAACAGTTCTCAGTTAATATCCCATAGGACATAAAATTAAAGTTCTTAAATGTGTGAGGGGGATTCTTTTCAAAGGATGGAATTGCCTCTTCAGAGTTGGATAAAGGGATAGAATAATTAATGTGAAGGTTATGCTGAAGTGGCTTGATATCTTCAAAACAGATTGGCACCCAATCTGAATAAAGCCATTGAAAGAATATAGTGGACTTTTAATATCTGTTGTTCTTATGCAACCAAAGATAAAAGAAAGATCTATTGCATCTGCTGTTACATTTCCTTTTCAAAGTGTATTTATAGTCAGTAACGTAATAGGCTTTTAATTGTGCACATCTGTATGATTTGAAAGACGTTTGTCTTAGTGAATTTTAGAGGCTGTTGCTATTCTTTACTCCTTGACTATATTGGCTCCACAAAGGAAAGTTTGGGATTCTGTTTTGAGTTGAGGGACATCAACAATTCTGCTAACAAAGTCCCAACAGAACTTTTTGAGTTTGTGATTTGATCTAAGCTAGCAGTAAAATACTTTGTCTTCCAAATTCAGCACATTGGATCTGAAAATTATCAAATGATAACAGACTGTCATGTTATAAACAATAGTGGTACCTTTTTACTGTCATTAACCAAATAGCTACACTGAAATTTACAAAATGTGACTATTAGTTTAGATTTCTGAAAGGTTTTATCCTATCTATACAAACTATTTGTACATCCTTGTAAAACGGTTTTGTGATGGATAAGCCGCTGTCAGGGTAAAATGGTAGTAGGTTCCTGCTTTGGTGGTAGAGTGGGTTGAATGACTACAGGTGTGGATTGTATGTAAAAGGGAGCAATTCTAATTGTTTTATTGGCAGTGGTCAGGTCATTAGAAGCTTATGCACGTATCAGTTTATATGTCAAAAGCTCATAAGCTGTTTCTAGAAAACTCTTGGAATGTTTGATGGAGATTGCAGTAGAATTGTGAAGGGTGGTTTTTTTTTCCTAACAGTAAAACAGTTAAATACTGTGTTTTAAAAATGGTAGATTTGACTGGTTTGCAGCTGTGCTTTTGGAGTTTCAGTCGTAAATTCCTGTATTTAACTCTGCATTAAAGTGTTCTAAAACAAAATTTGCTTGAAAATTCTTGCATTTTATATGTTCATGGCAAAGTAAAGAACTGTTATCCTTGAGTCTAATTTTTACTCATAGAAAGTGGGTTGTATTGACCTGGTAGCTTTACATATGGATGAAACTTTAATTTCTGGTCTTCTGCTGAGCTGAAATTAGCATGAAAATCGGAATTTTGGTAAGCAGCAGAGAGTTTAAACACAAATAACATGAAGTCACAACAGCTTTTAAACTGAGCATTGTACTGAAGAAACTCTGCCTTTCTCTCCAAATAATGTAGTAGCAGAAGTAGGAGGAAGTTAGGATCTTGCTGCAAGTAGTTTAAGAAGTTGAAATGAGGAGGTTTGGTTTGGTGGTGCTGCAGAGTAGACACTTGCCAGTCGTGCCAGCTGTATCTGCCTGTTTCAGCCAGCAGTTCTGCATATCCCACTTGGTGAATTACAAAAATAGCCTACTTGCTATGTCAGTGAAGTAAGGAACAGAGGCCTTTGCTGCTGCTTCATCCCAGCATTCTGCAAGGATTTATAATCATCACTCTTTCCTTCTTGGCAAGAGATGAGAAGGCAGCATTCAGAGATGAGCTCAATGTTATACTGAATGCTTCACTCAGGAGGCCTAAATCTGTGATTGTTGATAAAACTATTAGTAATGACCTCCTTTTCAAGTCTGTAACGCTTTGAACAATTGCCTTGGAAGTTACCCTCCCTCTGCTGCCTCTGAGCAGAAACAGTGACTGGGAGGTCAAAAACCTCCCAAGAGAAGATTTTTGGTGTTTTGCTGTCTGATTCTCCTTTCAGGAAATTATAGCAGTAGGTTGTGGCAGAAGGCTCTCCTACCAAAGACTTTGGAGAGAGTCTGTGTATCCTGAACTTTGTAGTGAAGAGCAGAGCACATTACTGCATGTTTGTTTAAGAGACCTGAAGATATTTATGGACATTGTGATTAAGTTAGGCTACATACACAAGCATACATTTACAGTTGCATTTGTATTTTAATGCTCTGAGCTTACCTGAATACCTTGCTGTACTTCATTGGTATTGATTTCTGTTATTTATATAAACTTTAAAGCCCTACAGTGATTTGCTGTTTAGTACTTTTCCTCTGACCCTTGGATTTGTTTGATAGTCTGCTGAAAGGATTGTAGCATTCTGCATTAAATCTTGAACTCAGTAGGGGCATTGTTGTTGACCAAAACAAAATGGTAATCAAATACAAAGTACTGATTTGACTTTCTTGTTGCTGCCATTTTTAAAACAGAGAAGAGAGATGAAGTGGTATATTATGACACTTACGAAAGTATGGAAGCCATGCTTGAAAAAGAGGATATGGCAACGTCTATACGCCTGCAAAAAGAGGAGCTGCAAAAGCTACAACAAAAAATCCGCCAGCTGGAAGCAAGACGTGGACGTATCTCAGCCAAGAAAGCCTACCTCAGAAACAAGAAGGTACTACTAAACTGCAAATTTCTAGCGCAGTTAGCAAGTTTAATAAAACTTCAAAGGTCTAATTTCAGATGAAACAACTTCCAAGTCTCCCAGAATTTACTTGGATTGTATTTACTACTTATAAAAGTTGTTTTGCAAAGTACCAAATAAAATAGCATGTATTATTAAGTCAATGTATTTAAGATTAAGTTTACCTTTTAGCTTTAAAGGAACCTTTAATACTTTGACGTCAACAAATAAATTTGTTTCTATTAACAGGATACTTTCATGTGGAGAGCACATGCTAGAATGCATGTTTTTACAGAGTAGTTTTTTATATATTTGCAGAAGAGAATTTTCAAGGATGTTTTCTCACTAATGAGTTCTATTTTCATTTGCTTACCTCATCCATTTGAACTTATGTCATTTGTCATCAGTACTCTGTATTCAGCAGATGGCTATGAAATCCAGTATATGTTCCTAATTTGTTAAAATAGATGTGCTCTTCAGAGCCATTTTCCATTTTCATGCATTACATGACTGGGATGTTGTGCAGAAAATTGCTTTAATATAGCTAATGTTTTGAAATTGTGTATTAAGTTTATGTAAATATGTTCAGTCCTTCTTTCCAAAATTACCTGTCAGAATGACTTGTTTATTGTTTCCTAGCAGTTTGCAGTTACATGTATATGTATTATTAATGAGCAAGATAGCTTAATGAGTAGAAGAGATCAAAGATCTGAGAGAGCATTGTAATACTCTTATAAAATACATTTCCATCCTATACTATATACTATAAAGGCAAGAAGTCTTAGTTGAAAGAAAAAGTATCAAGAAGCTGGGTTTTCTTAGTACTGTAAGGCATAGATCCTATCATGTTATGCTAATTAATACAGGCTGCATTCTATTAGTTATCCTATTTTCTCCCCAAATGTGGAAACACTGCTGGCATCTTACAGAGTACACAAACGTGTTTAAAAGGAACAGCCTGATTGCAGTTCCTTACTTAAGTAAGTCAACAGGTTGAGAAGCAACCCTGAAGCAGGAATAGATTTTTTTTTTTGCATACCTCCTTATCTGTATAATGAACTTGTCACCTTCAGTGGGCTCATTTGTTTCAAGTTTATGCTATGATAAAATAGCTTGTTTAAGCTGGAGGAATTACTTCTAGGCTGTAACAATAGTTGCAGCACGCCTGCTTGTGCACCAAGGCATGATGCAGAGTTGTACAGGGTAGTATTGCTCATCTGGGTCTGTGTGCAGGAGTAATACAGTCATGTCTACTTTAAGCTGTGCTGGAAGAACGTGGCTGTACTGCTTTTACAACCTGAGGTAATGTCTCTGTGTGGAACTTCACTGCTGGACATCACAGCACTCAGAACTAATTCCAGCTCTCTGAATGCTGCAGTGAAATACTTTGCTTTCAGCATCTAAAGAAATCACAGATTATAACAACATATATTCCTGCTTGCAGGCAGTAATCAAAGATTTTTATTTGAGCTAAAGGAATGGACAGAGTCAGTTGTCTGACATTTTGCAGCACTTGTTGGGCAGAAAGGAACGTAGCCATTTTAATGGGTATTATTTTATGTTAGAGGTATTTACTGTGTAAGCTATATATATTACAAGGTATAAGCTGCTCTTATTCCTGCTGAATAATGCAAAGCCCTGCTAAGCTTAATAGTAATTACCAGAAAATCAAAACTCTTGTGGCTTTGATTAAAACGTAAACAACCTTTGTGACCGTTCTAGTGTTATTGCAAAACATTGTGCGTGGATGCTATTAATAGTGCCTGGTGTGGGCAGGCAAAACTTAACTATGAAACTGGGAGGAAGAAAGGATTGTTGCTCTGAAGAGTTTGCAGCTTAATTTAAGCATGCAGAACATAGATACAGATGGACTGCCAAAGCAGACTAGGTAGTGCGAATGAGCACAGTGATTACTGAATAACTGGAGAAAAAGAAAAAGATATTTTGAGAGTGCATTTGGAAAGTACATATTATGTAGTAAATCTTTCTCAAAGTCTCTTTCTCAATTAAGAAACCTTTGTTGTTGAATGGAGATGAGAATGTACTTAATGCTTATCAGATTGTGTTCCTGACAATGTCTGTTTCAGCAAAGTGTCTTAAAACAGAACTGTAAACAAGTGTTCTGGTTTGGATTGGGTCGGGGAGGTTTTGGCAGGTTTTTTCCTTTTCCTGATTCTATTTGTTTTAACTTACTAGTTGTATAGTTGAAAACAAAAAGCAAGCTTTGCATTAGAGTGGTGTATATCATAGTCTTGTGATATATTTAGAAATTACAGTCCTTGTCCATTACTATGTTTTTGGCATCTGGAAATACCCATAGGAGAATGCCTCCTTTCTAACAGCAGATATCATGTTTAAGAAAACAGTACGAAATTATTATGGGTTTTTATTTTTTGGAGGAGGTTGTTTCATTATCCAGGTGTTTGAAAATATTTTCTGTTGGGGAGATAACACAGTGAAAAGGAATCGATTACTCTGTATAGAACAAGACTATAGTATAATTAGAAACTTCTGTAACTGGAATCTCTCTATCCATTTTGATTTTCAGAAATTCCTTCCCTGTTTTTGTAGTTGATAGTTTTATTTTTTAATGATGTTGTCACATAGTTGTACCAAACCTTTACTTTTGTTACAGGTTTGTTAGAAACTTCATTTCAGTTGTGATTCTGTATAACTCAGCCAGCATTCTTTCAATGCATGGTTTTGCAGGCATTCACTGTTCTTTCACTGTATTACCATGAGTATAAGCTCTTTATTCTCACATTTTTTATACACACATTTTGCATTTGTTAAGCAATCATTTACTGGTGTTTCTTTGTGTTGATGGCAGTGAGTTAGTCACTCAAAGTAATATTTTAATAAGGGTCTCATTTTTCTTGTTCCTCCAAAGCTAGTTATGCAGGATGCTGCTGCTGCTATCCCAGTCTACCCCCTGCTGGCTGCACCCTAGTATTAATTAGGTTATCATGTAGAATCAGCAGCTATTTTATTAGGGAGCCTGATTCATAGCAAAGAGTAAGGGTGAAAAAGATGGTGTAGTAGGTGTCTAGAAAAATCGTTTGGAAAAATAGAGTTGTGGAGAAATAGGATTGTTTTGCATCCAGGAAGAGTATCCCTCATCATGAGCACACTGCCAGAAGCAGCCAGTTGGTGAAGCTATCTGGGGTATGTTCATAATGTGTGTACTTTGTCTGGGAAGCTTCCTCACATGTTCTTGTGCCTGTTGAGTAGTGCATTTTCACTACTTTGCAAGCCCACAGTTTAAAGCATAGCCCTTGCCAAAACAATTGTTACATGGGTGAAAAGACAGCTGGCATAGGGTTACTTGGTTTGCTTTCATCATCATCATCATGTCATTATTGTTGTTATTGTTACTGGTAACACTAATAATACAACATAAGAGCACTACTAAACAGAATGCATGCAGTAAAGTACAATTTCTGCACATACCAAGCTTACTATATGAGAAGTTACCCTTTTAACTGGGTTACTTTTCATTTTGAATTTGAGGCTCACTGGAAGTACTGAAGTATAATATACAGATACCTTATAGTATATCACAAGCTGCTGTTCTTAAATATGGTAGTTTGACTAGTGAAGAGGGTTGAAATGGTTCCTCAGCTCTCCATTTTTGCCTTTTTAATAGAAGTACAATTTGATACTGTGGAATGGGGTGATCAAAAGAGAAATAAAGATTATATGTTGATGATCCCTCAGTTCCATGCAGTTGGGGAAGAACTTCCTTGAAGTGTGGCTGTCACTGTCTGCTTTCTCAGTGCTGAGAAGAAAGGACTACTTTATGTGTGCAGCCGGCTTTATTCCTGATCATACACCCAATTATGATGGCTTTTCTTTCTGCCAGAGCTTGTTGGTTTAAGTTAAACTTGTCTTCTACCGTCACAGTCCAGATCATTTTCATTAATGCCCTGTTTTCACCAGCCTTTTTTTTTTTTTTAATCCTTTGTGTAGCCAATCTTGTCTACAAGTAGAACACTCTGTCCCTATGAAACTGCAACTTAGAGACCATTTCTGTAATTACTTAAGGTGGTTTGGGTCTCTAATTCTGTGCTGCAATGTTTTCAGCCCCTCCTCATCTTTTTTATTATTTAAAGTCATGATCTCATAACAATAAAGTAGGTTGTTTATTAGTTCAAAGACAGCACCAAATTTTCTTGGTCTTGTCTATCCTCTTTATATGTTTAAAATATCTTTCATTATTACTCTTAATCAAAATATTTCAATACTGAATGCTAAAGAGAAAACGTTTCATAAGAGTGCCACCAAAATACTTGAGACACATCAAAAAAAACCCCCAAACTGAACCTAGCATACCTTCTTCCATTATTTAAATGAGAAATTTCTATATCTGGTAACATATGTTTTACACCTTGTAAAATACATTCCTCGTTATTTTAGAAGACACTTAAAACATGAAAATATACAGTTAAATTGGTAGTAGTATTACAAAAAGTCTTTCAGGTTTTTTAGTAATATTTGAAGCTATTGCTGTGTCTTTGAAATGTAGAAGTGAAGTAGTTTGTTCTTTTCAAGTTATAAATTGAAGGGATTAACTGTTACAGCTGTATTAATTAAATTATTTTCATCAGGGAAAACTCCACAAACATAAAACTCAGCAGTGTTTACATATCTATCTATCTATCTATCTATCTCTATATATAGATCTCTGATGAAACTGGGACAATTTCCACAGAAACACAGGCTCTTGTCAGGGTGTTTGGTGTATACAGTAGCAACACTGATGGTCTTACTGTTGAGAAACATTAAAGAGAGCAAGGTATTTCTGTCCTATACAGGAACACTGTCTACCTTTTTACAAAGGCACAGTACGTCCATAGTCTGCTTATAGGAGAACATAGCCTCTTTTGCATTTTCTGGTGTCCAGAATTGTGGGTTTCCCTTCCTTGTTTTCTGTGTCCTTCTGCCACTACTGTAGTATCTTGTTTGATGGCTGATCAGTCCACTGGCTGCCCCAAGCAGTGCTTTCAGTGACAAAGCTCCTCCCTGACCCCACCCAGTAAGTCAAATTGACTGGTGCCTGGGAAGCCCATCACTTCTGGGTTCTTCTAGTTGCAGTCATACTCCAGTAGCACTGCCCCCTCTGCCAGTCATTAGATCTGTGGCTAACTACACGTCCAACTTTGTTCTGGTTCTGTGTGGTGCTTGTACCAGGCCTAATTTCATTGCCCACACTGTTGGATTTCCTGGCCCACAGTAGTGCTCGATGAACTTGTCTATCTTGTCCACTGTAAATTGCTGCACATAACTTTTCTTTGTAAAGAATACTTAATTTGGTTGTTTTTATGTCACCTTCCTCAAGTTTGAGTTGTCAGCTATTGTAATAGACTCAGAATTGACTGAGGGGTTTTTTTTAACTGCTTCTTAGTTTTAGGGAATATAACAAATGTGTTTTTTTTTTTTAAAGAGGTGTAAACAGATGTGAACTCGGTAACATAAGTGTACCTGCTTGTGCATGCATAAAACTGTAACAACCTCATTAATGTTTGTGCTTACAGATTGTACATGTAAAAAGATGAATTAATGCTTGCAAATGGAAAGCTGCCTAGTTGCATAAACAGAAACATGTAGTATTTTTGAGAACCAGTTATTATCCGTGTGTATAAATACATGGAGTTATACAAGGACTTCATGAAGTATTTGACAAATTGGTTGCTGCTTTTGTAGTGGTATTGTAGAACAGGCTTTTCAAAGCAGCTGTTCCTTGTGTATATTCTTTTGACAGTTAAAAGTAATGGGTTTGTCTCTCTTGGTTTTGTTTCCATTTTATGGTTTTCTTGTAGGTTAAATTATCTTGGTTATATTAGCTTGTCTGAGATGGACTTCTTTATTAATTCTTAGTGCTGTTTACTAAAGATGATACCACACCCTGTAAATCGATACTTGAAATTCATATTTTATAGATAACATTTTATCTCTCTACAGGAGATCTGTATTGCAAAACATAATGAAAAGATCCAACAGCGTCACCAGAGTGAGGAGGAATACAAAATGCACCATACTGTTCAGCTAGTAAGTTTGAATTTTCAGCTGTTGAGTTTAGCCTTTAGTTAACAGCTTGCATTCCTCATTATACATTAACTGGGGGAGTATTCAGAGTTATAGGTGTTCTAAAAGGATGGCACCTTTGCACCATGAACTTTTGTATCATATTGTGCTGGTAAAGGAGAGTATATAGCTGTTGTGGGATGATGGTGAACCCCAGCAAATAAAACAGTTCTTTTAATGCTAGGTTCACAGTTGAAGTTGTTACTACTAGAGTTAGACTGCATGTAGTTTGTTATCATGTGCACACTAATCATTCCAGACATCTTTGAGTACAGCATCAGATACACTGAAATAAAGAAACAATACCCATCTATTCCTGAATCTTAGTGAGCGTACTCGGTGGTTTTCCTTATTTTTACAAAAGAAATCACCTCAGTTGTGTGGTGTAAAGATGTAGTTCAGCTGTGTGCTTCTGCACAGAGTAGGCTAGCTAGTCCAACTCCTGTGTTGAACACCATAGACTTTATGCTAAAGAATATTCAAATTCTCGTCTAGGTCTAGGGAGCTGATAGAGTATCAATATTTAATAAAGATCACTGACAAAGATGCATTGAAATCCAAGTCTTTTCAATTCAGCCTTCAATTAGATTAGTGAAAGTGATTCTATTTCACTCTTATTCATTTTTAACATTGATACATTTGTTCAGGAAGTCAGCTGCATAAATTATTTTATGAAAAGGCTACTTGTGAAAGACAGTATGTATTGGCATAGTCTTTTAGGAACTGAGAAAAAAATTTTTTTCAGTTCATACAATAAGGCAAAGGAATTTGCTGTGTGGATTATAGTCCATTTATCACTTCTAAAATAAAGATGTGGCAAAGTTGAAAGGCTTCCTTTTGCTTTCTTTTTTCAAACATCACAGGTTTTTCTTCGTTTTTTATTTCATAAATTTGCCCATTTGAATTACATAAAGGACCTTATGCTAAATTTTTTGTCCTTTTTTTCTGTTAATAATG
The DNA here is from genome assembly GCA_027925045.1 of Hypotaenidia okinawae. NCBI lineage: Eukaryota > Metazoa > Chordata > Aves > Gruiformes > Rallidae > Hypotaenidia > Hypotaenidia okinawae. Next base: position 28,543,352 of record BSDF01000005.1, on the reverse strand, counting down.
TGACTGAAAATTTTTACTGTTAATGCAAAATAGCTTTTCAGCTACCGGTTTTCATGAAGAAAAGATAACCTCAGGGGTGTCCAAACCTGAAACCAAATAAGAATTGCAGTTTCACAAGTTATATAAAAACGAACATGTACAACCAAAACCCAGATCAAAGCAAATAGAAAAACCCTTGAGTTTGAGACTGCTTCAGGAAAAGCTTGACCTGTTTGCATATGTAAGATTCAGGCACGGTGGTAGAACTATGCTTTCTTCTTGCTATAATCTTTGTGCTTCCATCTTAACGTCTTTGCCCCATTGCTTTATTTTATTTTCACCGCATTATTATATTCCTATTTTTCAGACATGTTCTCTTCCTCTCCCTAATGTGTCTGTAGCCACCTCTTTCCAAATCACAGGAGTTGGCTCCTTAGGAAGGACACAAGGCCACTAGCTGACTTCGGGCAGGCAGGCAGACAGGTTTTGTTTTGACTGAATGACAATAAAAGTTCATTAAAATGATCACATTATTTTAGTTATGACCATGAAGATGGGCTTTTAAAAGTAATACTTAATGCTTTCAGTCTTTTAAGAATTAAAGCTGCTGGTTTTGCTAAGGGTTTTTTCTTCACAGTCACCTGTTTCATCACTTTTCCTGGTAACTTCTGAACTTGCTTATGGTGACTTTTGTTAGCTGATAGCTAGCAATCACTTTCAATAACATTGACTGGAGAGTAGTGTTTTATTTCAAAGATGTAGTAACTTTGCTGAACTTCTGTGAAAATGCATGGCTAGTTGAAAGAGGTGATTCCAAATGTGTATTTTCACTGAGGTAAGATTCCCCAAAGAAGAAAAACCAACAGTCTTACCGAATGATAGGGATTGTAAGGGACCTAGCCCCAAGGAAGAGCTTCAAACCTCTACTGAAATAACATTACAGAAAATCAAGCTGGATTATAGAATCACAGTTTAAGTTCATTAAATATAAAACTTTCACTTACTGTTGTAAATTATTACGAAAATGTTTGCATAACTTGTTCAGTGTTGGACTCAAAACTTCTTGTCACTGAATTTGGGGGGTTTTTGCACTATTAATATGACTTGTTTTAAATGGGCAAGCTTGCAGTTTGGAGTGTTGTTTTGTTCTTGTAATGAGAGAAAATGGTTGCTGGTTATCCAACTGACTAATTTATGCCATTTTTAATTTAAGGAGGCTTTTTTTCAGTATAGTATTCTGTCACGTCTCTAATTCTTACCTTTCAAGGTAACAAGTCTTCAAGTGTTTCAATTCCAGATTGAAATCTCTGTTTACAGAAATGTGCACTTCTTTGAGATTGTAAAATAGAAAATGCCTAATCTTTTTTCAGGAGAAGACAAAGGCCAAGTTTTGAAGTTCAGAAATGTGCTTACTTTTTAAGTAATTCCTAACAACTAGTGGAAGAATTATTTTCAGTTTTTTCAGTGATGCTAAACATAGCATTGGATGAAACATTAACATGTTTTTCATGTGTTTTCTCAGAAGCGCGATCGATTACAAGATGAAGAAGAAAGAAAGAGCTCCTGGGTTAGTCAGGAGCGTCAGAAAACACTGGACAGACTTCGCACGTTTAAACAGGTAATGGAAGTAGAGTTGCTCTTTTCCACCAGTTTCTTTTGCAAAATAAATTTTCACTCATTCCATGACTGTTTTATGCTGTTAGCTATTTTCTTTCAGTGTATAGTGTACTGTTCCTTGGAAAAGTTAGAACAAAACATGGCCTTGGTGGTAACAAATGTTAGTTAGCCTTTGGCTGTTACATTGACAGTGCTGTAATAAGCTTCTGTTCAGTCTTATATCTACACCCTATGACAAGACACTTAGCAAATGTTCCTAAAAGAAGTGTAATATAAATGGTGTTTCTCACAAAGAGCATTGCTATCTGACATTTGCCAGCTACCACTGATTGCTGGAACACCTGCCAATATCTGTCCCTTGCCATTACAGTGTAAGTATCTGAAAATGGATAGAAGTTGGAATGAAGGTGAGAGAATAAGGAAAGGAGTGAAAGTGCAAGAAAGCAGAGAATGTATTAATTGGTGAATGTTTTTTCTGTTTATGCTGAATGTGTTAAAAATACAGGTATGTGAAGCTTTCTTTATTGGAAAGCTGTCTTGCTTAGCAGTACACTCTTCATATCCTTACTGTTTGGAAGGCTTCTGAATTGCATAGCTCCTGTAAACTAGAGCAACTACTTAATTTAACCAGCTACTGTTAATGAACTGAGTTAATGTATGAGCATATTTATGTTGTTAGCATCTCTACTGCTTTAGGCCTAACAGTTACGTAAAATGTATTGGACCTGTCTTTTAGAGGCAGTTTTAATTTTTGCATTAAAATAGCTATGGATGGAACTAAAATGAAAAGACAAATAATGAGGCAGCAAACTTAAGAACTGGATTTAAAATACTATGGGAAGTCTTCAAGTGTTTCATGTTTTCAAGAGTAAGGATGATGATTCACATCTAAGGCCAGTGTATTAAATCAGAGAGGACTTTGTTGCAGAGGGAGCCACTGACCAGTTCTAGAGAGGGAAGCCCAAGAAGGAATTTTGAATTTTAGTTTTCAGAAAAAAAGTTTTAAATGTACAGTCTGGTTCTTATTAAAATCCTAATCATGTCCCATGCATATCCCTAACTGGTCTGATCACATGCAAATTGTGGCTTAACCAAGAATTAAAATTAGGAAAATGGATCAATTTTGGCATAACGGTGAGGATATGTGCCCTTTGGTTTTACATCCAGAGCAAAATGAATGAAGGTAGCAGATGAATTCTACTTATCAGAACAGCAAGTACTCTTAGTATCTAGAATATTGAATTGCATGTACCTATCTAATTGTCAATAACTTACTTACTTTAGCGGTACCCTGGGCAAGTAATACTGAAGTCAACCAGACTACGGCTGGCTCATGCAAGAAGAAAATGTGGAGCCAGCTCAGAGTCCTGTGTTGATCAGCCTCAGTCTTTGCCAGCAACCATAGAAATCCAAGAGAAAAGTGAAGAGGTGGAATTGGAAAATGCAGTTCAGCCTTTGCAAGTGCAGGAATCCACAAGCTTAGAACAACTTCAAGATATCTCGTTACCTTCCAGTGGTGTTACCTCTGGACTGCCTCATGTTAGTACTTCTCCACTCAGCAGTAATGAGCTTCAACCTGAGATTGTTACAGTAGTACCCCTTCCACCCCCTTTGCCTCCACCACCTCCACCTCCGCCTCCACCTTTGCCCTCCAAGGAAGATTCTACCAAATCCATTGAGAAGAGTGATGGCTTTGTTAAACGTCAGAGTGAGGAGAAAGGAGTTCAGCACTCTTCTGGTGTCCCACCAGCACACCTGTTTGACAGCAGTCAACTAGTCAGTGCCAAGAAGAAGCTTAAGAAGACGGGTGAGCTAGAGGGTTTACAGAGGAGGAGAGGTAATGTTTTCACTTCTGTTTAATTGTAGTGCATGTCAGTTCCTCTTCTGAATTGCTCCACAGAAAGGAGTATGCTGTGATTAATTTATAATTATTATTGAAAAAGTTGTTAAATCCTTTTCAGATGATAAACGTCAGCAACTCAAACAAATTTTTAGGACCTTTACAACAGCTTGCACTATACTTGTTTTGTTAAGCAGAAAACTTTGTTGGAACTGATGCTTTGATGCACTGTGTTAGATTAGCTATAAAATGGAGCTAAACATTGCCTAAAAGAATCTTGGCCTATCTAGTTTACAACCAGCACTGTAAATATTATATGCTTCACCTGAAGGTGCAGTCTTTTTTTAAAAAGTGAATTTTATATAATTTATGACCAGCAAAACAAATACTTGTCATGGGACAGAAGAAACCTTGAGAATACCATCTTCAGGATTGCTTCAAATTTTCATAGGAAAATCTACAAACCCTCAAGTACCCTTGAGAGCTGAGTAATAATAAATACATCTAACTACAATTGGAAATTAAACCTGTAGTCATTTGCCAGAGCACATATATAAAAGTTAAAAGATTAAAATCTTATGGGGAAACTGAGGAGAATGAATGGAGCACAAGGCTGGGCTGGGAGATATGTTACATCTTCTTGTTCCCGTGCTCCTTGCTTTTAACTGTTTATCGTTACGCCATATATAAATTGCAGAGAACGGCAGCCATATTTGAACAAAATAATCCTGGTGTTTATATTGGAACAAAGTTTTTATTTGGAAATCAGAGAAGGGATTTTGAAAAGCACTCAGTTGCAGGAAGTCACTGAGAAAAAAGTACCTTGAGGGGACCCTGATCACTCTGTTGTAGTATGGCAGTAATAGATATGCTGAGCCTGTATTAAAATTCTACCTGGCTCAGTCACTTATAGCTACAGGAAGCGTGCCTGCATTGACATGCTCCCTCTTCCGGTTGAAAATCAAAGTTAGAATTGTCATCAATTAGACAATACCCTCCAGAATTGTCCTTAAATAATTGAAAATCTTTGATGCTGTGAAGCAACTGCATAGTTACAGAATTCTTAAGCTCATATGAGTCTTGCAAGTCACAGGTGCAGAGTCAGAAGTTCACTGTCAATTTTGATGCTGCTGTGTGCTCAATTTTTCTTTTTTTGTAGTCTTGTTTACTTTTCTGATGCCCACTTTATATAACGCATGCATTGTATGTGCAATTTGATATACATCATAAAGTAGAAAATCATACAGAAAATCATTCTACTTTCTAAATCATAAAGTAGAAAATCAAATTATATTCTTCCTCAAACATGCAAAACAGGGTTTGAAAATATGCTCTAAAATACAGAAAAGAGAACTGGAGATGGATATTCATCCGCTGATTGATACCTATTGCATATTTTACATGATAGCGTATGCAAGCTATTTCAAGCTGGTGTTTGCTGGGGTAGAGATCTTACCTACTTGTAGCTCTTCCAAAAGCCTGATTTTTGTTTCTGCAGAGAACTAGTTTCAAAGGGTGATGAAGGAAGGATTAACTGCTACTCCTCTGTTTTCATTAATTACAAAGGAAGGGGGTGTATATAGGCATGCTGTGACTAGGTGCTAGTGCATACATGGATTAAGCAGGGAACGGCATGCTGTTGCAGTTGGCTACACTGCTGCTTCCTTCGCTGCATGTAGTAATAGTTACAGAGTAGATAAAAACAGCCACAAAATGCGTGTGCTGAGGATGGACTGCACAGTCCATGCACTCAGTACCTGAGTTTCAAAGTCAAGAACGGTGATGTAGTAAACACCGTGTTTATTGTGTTGGAATCATTGCAGCTATTTTGATTTTCCTGCCTGCAAGCTGGAAAGCAGTCTTGTTCAGAAAGTATTACTACCTGCCTGGTAGAAGGTTAAGTGGTCTCAGAAATTGTAATTGTCTGTTTAGGCTGGTTTTGATGTGGTAATAGGGAAGTTAAATTTGGAGGCTAAAACAGTAGTGTGGCTGCTATTACACTTACAGTATGGGACTATCACATTAATAGTGTGTGGCCTTCTTGGTCTGTATGAGATATAAATGAAAACTGATAAAATTTAGTAAAAATAATATTGGAATTCTTTTGATTCACTGCAGTGAGTTCCCCAATGGATGAAGTGCTGGCTTCCTTGAAACGTGGCAGCTTTCACTTAAGAAAAGTTGAGCAGAGAAGTCTCCCTCCTTTTCCTGATGAAGATGATAGCAATAACATCTTGGCACAAATCAGGAAAGGAGTAAAACTGAAGAAAGTGCAGAAGGATGTTTTAAGAGAATCCTTTACAATTCTGCCTGATACTGACCCTCTGACAAGGAGCATCCATGAAGCATTGCGACGAATTAAGGAAGCATCCCCTGAATCTGAGGATGAAGAGGAGAGTTTGCCTTGCACAGACTGGGAAAACTAAGCTGTAATTAACTTAATTTTTAAAAAAATACTTCTTCAACACTTTCTCACATATAACAATATAGCAGCTAAGCCTCAGGTTGTGTGTTCTGGGAGATTACTATGAATGGGACTATACTGATGTCCAGTGTGGTAAAACATGTGTATATGAATTAGGAATCACTGACTTTTTTAAGAATCTAAGGTTTATAGTAGGAAAACCTCTTCAGGCAACATCCTAGCCTTTTATTATTTGAATACTTTTGCTGAATATTGCCAGGACTGCTCCTATAAAAACCAATTTTTTTAGTAAATTTAAAGGGACGTTTGGAGCTTACCAAAAAGCTTTAAAACTCAGTAACAAAGCAGCACAACTACTCCTGTAACACACGTTGTACTTTTTTCTAATTACTTTTGGCCATGTAAAAATGTACCATATTTATCACTTCAAACTGAATACTTCCAAGTGATGAACAATTAGATTTGACTGCTGAACACATTGAAATGTCACTAGTTACCAGGTGAAAGTTTGGGTTCAGTCTGCAAACTCTCAGACTGAATTTCCAGACTATAAACAGTAAATATACAAATAATTTATACTTCTACTCATATGAATCCCATGAACTTGCATTATGTTAAGCTACAGTGCCTGAAAGTACTGGTACTAATGATTTTGGAGCAAACCAAAAATTGTCAAGAGATGAGTTTCTTGCTGAAACTTGTGTGAGGAGTATTAACAATGCCCACTGAAGTGGTTTCATTAATTACTGAAGTATGAAGGCAAACTAATGGTAACTAATTATTCCGTGAGATCTAGTCGTCTCTTGTTTTGCCTATTTTATGAGTTAACTTCTACACATGTAGAAAGCTAAAGCTAACTTTTTGAAAAAGTTATGGCTAACTTTTTAAAGATCAGTTCCTTCCTTATGGACATAGATACAAAAATGTTGAGGCATTCTGTGTATTGGAAGTACAGTGGATCAAGCAGTATAAAGATACAGTAGCTTCTGTATAAAAAATCAGATTACTGGTTATCAGAAGTAGCCCAAGTCTATTTGTGTGTGTATGTACATGATGGTGCACATAAGTCACTATAGTGATTTATACATATTAGGAATACTAAAAGTAACTCAAAACCTAGGTTCTCAAGAGTGATTTGCAAAGTAATGGATAAGAAGCAAGCTCTTCTTCTCCGTAGTCTTCTAATCCACTATTTTGGGCCTCTTCAAACTGTACTCTGTGTTTACTGCCAGTAATATCAGAAGGCAAAAAAAGACCATGTGATGCTCTGTATGTCCTGGTTCCAGAGTTAATGTGTCGTTACCCTGGGAGCAAAGAGAATCAAGGCTTCTGAAGGTGATGCTCAGTATTGCATGTTGAAATGCCTAATATGTTGATTAGAGAGTACTTGAACAGCTGTTTAGCTTTTCAAATGTTCCTTTTTTTTGTTCCCCACACAGGTGATGCACAGTCACTGACCTGAGAGAAGAAACTCCAGTTGAAGATTACTTTTCCTCTTCATATCTGAAAATTCAGAGCCAGCAGTTATGACCATCAATTCCACAGGAGACTTTCTTTGGCAAAGAGTCTTTCTTTGGCAAATTGTTCAGTATATGGAAAAAATGGCCTGAAATTTAATCTTCAGGTCATTTTTTTTTTCTTTAATTTGTTCCAAAAATTCTGGTTTGGGCAGAAAGCTACACAGTTTAGATCTACATTTTATATAATCAAGAATGCCCAATTCTTAAGCACTTTTTTATATTTGCATTAGTAATGTGTGGCCAGTTAATTAAGGGGATAATTTTGAGTTGAGAGAGTACTTGCTTTTAGAGTAACTTTGGGATTTGGCTGAGACATCAAACAAGCTATAAAACCTCCCCTTCACTGCATTGAATATGTCATCTGATTGGAAATCCAATTAAATAGCTCCTTGCAGAGAAGCTTGCTATGTAGCAGCGTGATGTTCCAGAATGAGAGAATTCCCAGTTGCACTACAGTAGCTGAAATTCAGTAACGTGCAACCAAGACTTTTTTCTTCTTAGCTTGAAGAAGTGTATGTCAGTATGAAAAGTAACAAGTGACCACAGCACAATGAAATATAAAAGTTGAATTCAGTACCTACTGAATAAGGTGTTTGTTTCCAACATGGTACATTTAGCAAGACATACTGCAGCACCTTTTTAGGAGGTCATTTGTAGTCTTAACACCTTTCTAAAGAAGAAATTTTCATGCTTTTTTAAAATACTATTTAGCTTTGCTGAACCAAGTAGTTGTACTTTTATCATTTGTTATAAGAAGCAATATTTTGTAATTTCATACATAAAATTATTTTTCTCTTTTGGTTTAAATGGCTTTTGATTAAGCAGCCTTCTTTAAAGAATATCAGCATTTACTGATGATTCAGTTGTGAAAAATCATGCTTCTCTTGCAGTTCTTTATTATTCCCTTCAGTGGCTGCAAAAAATATATTTATTTCATACCAAAAGCCTACCGGCTGGGAAAAAAAAAAGTTTCCTTTTGATTCTGACAGCTTTTTTAAAAGGAGAGTTACAACTTGCTCTGCATTAAATACTTATATGTAATCCTAGGCCTCATGACCAATGGCTGCAGGTAGCTACTCTTGCGGTACCACAGTACTAAGAGGTATGTCGGTACAGAGATTCAAGTAGCCTTTTACCATCTAGAAACTCCATGGGATACAAAAGTCAGCCCACTACAATTCTAAAAGAAAAAGAAATTTTTACTAGCAGGGCATACACTGTGTTTGAGAAATACAGTCCCTGTTCTCTCTGTAGTGTGTTCCTTTCACTGTTCCTCCCATGACAGAGGAGCACAGCTACATGGATTTGTGGGGGTATTTTTAAATGGAGATATGCATTGCTGCTGTCATGTAATGAAACATGTACTGTGTTAACGTTGAAAACAGGAGATTTCATGTCTTGCCATTTACTTATATAGATGGATAGAAGAACTTACCTTAGCAATAGGTAATGTAACCTAAAGGAACCTCAGCTGTCGGACCCTTCAGTTGCTTTGCTGTGGCTGTCCTGAAGTTGAAACTCTGTCAAACATCTTGAAAGGATGTCACTTCACCCTTGCTGTCAACAGGCATTTTCTTAACCTGGTTGCCTTATGTATAAAGTTCATGTACATTCATTTTCAAAGCACCCATGAGAAGCATTACTGTAGAGTTGTATTGATTTTGTTGTGTTAGTCGTCAGGTCTGTATTCCTCGGTCCTGAGATCAGCTCTGTGAACAAACACCTGATAGGGGCTTTCCAAGGACCTAAAGCTACACGATGTTTGGTTTTCTTTTCTTAAAATGCTTCTCTGAACCCTTGAGTTACATGGTGTGGTTATAAGATGTCTAATACTGTGTTCATGCAGCAGTAACAGCAGTTTCATAGTAACCATGACATTGCCTGTACCATAAGCCATGTGTATTTCTGCTCTACATTTGTCTGTGCTTCCAGTCACAGCACATGTTATAAACTGAGGTAATCAAATTTTTGGCTGTAGCACGAAGCAGAAATATCGTGTAGAATGGTAATTCAGATTATGCGGTTCATCTGAAACTTAGTGCTAAATTTATAGTGGAGACTGAGTAATTTTTATGTCCATCTTTTCCTGTTTTCCAGCCTGCAGTTTTTATTCCTTAGATTATGCATATGGGACACAAAATTCCAAGCCAAGGAAAAAATAGTGTAAGTTTGAAGTATAGGTGCAACGGTCCCTTGCACAGCCTGTGTGTCTCCAGTTTACCACTGTGTTGTGATTTATCTAAGTAGCTCTATACTGTACTGTACTACAGTTTTCAGATTTGTTTGCCACGCAATCTGTCATCTTTGCCTTGAAAAGTATGTGCATGATTGAGAAAAATTACTGTCCTTAACCTGTTTTATATTTAGCTGAAACCTTAAATTCCTGTAATAGCTTAGTTTATAGAAATGGAGTTCTCATACAAACATCTGTTTTATGCGCACACACAAACGCGTTGTTATGCTGAGCGTAGCAACTTACATGAATTCAAAACCGCCATCTTCAGTGTGGAAAGTAAATGGAAATTTTTCCACATACTGCTAGGAAAAAAAACAAAATCATGGATTTTAATCCTTCGTGAGTCACTAGATGTCACAATTTCACACAGTTATCCACTTTCATTTAAAAAGTTGCGCAGATGTAGTGTATAGGCTAATGTATAGAACTTCCTATCCTCTATAATGTGAAATTTTGCACTGGGATGGCTGGAGCAGCAAACGGGGAAAATTTTAAGCGTATTTACAAGAAACTTAGGGAAATTATGACAGTCCTGCATTGAGATTGGTTCCTCCATAGCTGAGAAAAGCTGTAATAATTGTGCTGGTCCTTGAGAAACCTTAACAAGCATCACTACAGAAAAAACACATAAACAGGAGGAAGGAAGGAGTCTTCATAAAAAGACCTTTCTACCAATAGTTTCGGTTTATTTTCCCATTTGTGGCTGGACTTCATTGTTATGGCTGCCTTGTTCTGTTGCTAGTCATTTTTCTTAAGCAGTTTTTCAGCCTTCAAGCTTTTTTCATCTTTAGAAAACTCTGTTCAAATGTTCTAGTATAGTGTAACCAATCCAGCAAGGTAAAGAGTTGGAATGCATACTCTTTATTGTACAAATGCTTATTGATAAATCTTTTGTGAGTGAGAAATAGAATACTCGATTTCTACTGAAATAACCAAAATGTAAGGTAAATAGCAATAGTAGTTTGAACAGAAAGGGGATTTGCATTAACATCAACTTCATGCTGTCATTCACAGAGGTTCCATATCTTTCATAAGTTACCAATATTCTTAGTCTATTCACTTTGCTGTGTTTTCAGGTGTTAGTTACCTGTCTAGGGTAGATGAAGGCTTTTTTATTATATTTCTTAAACATCACTTTTAAGTTGGGTTTTTTGGGTTTTGTTGTTGTTGTTGTTTTTTTAAAATCTTACATCCTACACCAAGACACCTGTAAAATAATTTAGTATGATTATTATATGTTGTGTTCTTCTGTGGCTGCATTGGGGATAGAGTTCAACATACTGAACTACGTTACTTGTAAATAATCATTTTGAGTATAAGCACTATATTCTGTAATGTTTAATATTAAAGTAATGTCAGGTGCATTATTGAAGATGCAACTTACTGAGAAGAGGAGGCAGAAACTTTCATTGGTTAACGTCAACCTTGCTCCGTGTGTTACGCAGAAGTTAGAGAGTGTGATTTGTAAGTCAAGTTTGCTCATGCGTGTAATCAGATTTTACTTTCATGGTAATGCTTATGTAATTAAATTACCTGGATGTATTTCTGGTAATGATTCCATAAGCATGGACAGCGTGTTGTTAAGTTTAACGCTACACGGTAATGTAAAGAACAAGTGAAGCTTCTTGAAAAGAAAAGCAGTGAACAGAAGCACCTTACTGGGAGAGCGCGTTGCATGATTTCAGTGCTACTGGAGCTGACAGACAGTAGGTTCATCTTAAACTTGACTGGTGTAATAAGCACACTGACACACTGCTATCCATGCTGTAAAAAGTACAGTAATGGCTGTTTTTAACCTATAAATATACTGTAATTTAAATTTTTTCCTACAAAATAAATTTATATTTAATTGCTGCCTGATACATAGAAATACTCAAGAATTTTTAGGAGGGTGAAGGGTGGGTGGGCGGGCATGCTAGTATGTTTTTGGGAGGGGCAGTTGTGTATACGGTTCTTTGCACTTCCCATTCAGTTTGGCCATTAATCCGAAACTCCCAGCTCTGTGGTGAGTCTGCAACCTGACATTTGTGTATTTTTATTGTGATTCTGGTCATCTGTATTCTGCGCCCCAGAGCTTCCGAATTTGGCAGAAAAGGTGGCCTTTCATTCTCAGTTGTGAATGCTCTGATCACCTCTAATACAGAAAAGGAATTTCTCACCCGCTCAGTCTTTAAATGCAGACTACTATTTAAATCTGGGGCCATTAACCAGTAGCGTATCCATTTGGAACAAGTAGTCAGGATGATAGACTGGCTTGATTTTCACACTTAGATATGTATTTTTGAGTTTCTGAATTGGGAAATAGGTGCTGGGGATATGGGGTACTTACTTAACAGCTCCCCGGCGTGTGCATGGATAAAGCCAGTGAAGTTTAATGAAACTAAGTTCTTTGTTAAGCCAGTTGAATAAAATAAATAATCAAAACAAAGCCAATTTGCCATTCACTAGCTTTGTGCAATATTATTGGTAGACTCAAAACACTACTAGCACACTGTGCTTGGCTTTAAGAAAGTTCTTTAACTCCATTATATTCAAAAGGACATATTAAATGCACATTTTATTGTAAATTACTGCAGATTTACTATGCCTAAAAACGCTCAATGTTATGAAGTATTAAGCAACAAGTATGTTAAAAAAGGTAAAAAACTAAACATTTCTAGCGATATCTAAAAACTAAAAAAAAGTTTAAACTGTCTGCCTTTTTTCTTTTATGCAGCTTTTCTGCAATGCAAGTTTATTGCCGTGTACTTCATGTTTTTTGTTGTCATGACTCAGAAATTTAAACCTGTACACAAAGTACTGCACTCACCTTCCTGTACATGCATTGTAACATCATACTCACAGTTTTGGTGCTTTAAAATATTCTTTTTTTTTCTTTATTAAAGATATTTATTTGACTGCTGTCTCGTTTTAACTGTGAATATGTAGCAACATTTAAAAAGTTTTAGTAGAGTTTGGTTCCCACCAAAAAAAGCCACATCTAGGTTCCCATTGTTACTCTCTTAACTGCTCAAGCTGCCCATCACCGCGTAATGACAGATGGTCACGCCTAAGCGGTGTTGCAGCAGGGAATAATTGTATTTAGGGTTACATGTTTGTAAACCAAGTGACATAAACAATTTAGGTGTTGCAGAGTAATCTCACTCTTCAATAATGCAAGATGGTTCTGCTTAAACACAAGTCACGTATGCTTTCCTAATCAAAAGACGAAAACACTCTGCAAAAAGAGATTAGGAATTTAAACCCAGAAGTGGGGAGATGGTGCCTCCCTTCCTTCGCTCTCCTACCCTGTCAGAGCTAGCTGGGGGCAGTGCCCATCACATGTCCCAGGGTAGAGTTGATACTCCTTCCTTGTTTGGGTTTTTTTGCTTTGTTTTTCCTGTCGCCATTTTGTGTTGCCTTTTTATCAAGGCACAGATCTTACAGAAGTACTCAGGGTGTGCAGAGGGGTGTTTGTATTGTGTACCTTTGGGGTTTTTTTCCCCTTCCCACTCCTTGAACCCAAGTACAGTGCAGCTGCGTCGGTGTAGGCAGGTCTGTATCCAGGCAGTCCCTTAAAACATAACACTGATTGCCCACGGCAGTTGTGTGTGACCCTGGTGAGTCACCTGGGGTGCCTTTGCAGGTCCTGCTCTGCCGGACAAGCTTCTAATGGTATTTGCTGCCCTCAACTGGTGTCTACTACGGCATTGGCTTCCAAAGTTAAGTAGGTGCTCTGTGACTCCTATGGGTATTCCTACGGGTAGGAAGTACATCTCATGCATATGCCTGAGCTGCAAGTTAGTGAGCACATCTGCAGGCATGCTTAGGGCGGCAGTGGTGTGCGACTCGGAGTGAGGCCTAAGTGTTTGTACGACACAGAAGATGGGAGATGGGTAGAACCATCATTTATTTTTTTCACGTTTTGTTACATGCCAGATGAAAAGGTACATTGTAAATAAATAGCCACTGGCCACAGTGCTGCTCAAATTCATAGAAATAAAACACCACCTCTTTCTCACAGAAACCATTTGTATATGTAGGGTTTGTTTCTGTTACACCGCTTAACACTCAGTAGAATGGATGGGGAGAAGGGAGAGCAGTAAAAATGGAAAGCAAGTTTGCCAGATCTCTTTTTCAAAAACCTACAAACTGTTAAGTTTTCTCAGAGCCGCTTTCCATTGTAGGGAGAGACCTGCTTTTACAGGCTTTATTCTTCCTGCTGCAGGGAGCTTACACAAATCCTGGGCTTGTGCAGTATCTCTGAATCGCCAACCCACCAGCCTCTTGCTGATGCCACCATCAGAACCTGACCTGTATGCTCACATCACGGATCACTTACCTAGTCTATTGTAAAGTTTTGACACTCTGTTTTTACTTTTCAAGAGGGAAGGGTGTAATTAACCTAAATATAAAATAGCCTCTGTAAACTTCAGGTGTAACGTGTTGGCCACTGAGCTCTTACAAGCATCACTTTGCTGAACACAAATGGCATTACAGCAGAAAATGCTTCCAGAGATCTTTACCAGAATGCCATAGGATCATGGCCACCTAACCTGCCTTGCTCACTAAGTGCTCCAAGCTTCAGTCCAATTCTCCACCCTGCAGAACCCCATACCTGACTTGCTCCCACAGATACACCTTCCTACCCTTTCTCGCTCTGTACCGAGACGCTCAATCTCTCTTACATCCTCAAAACCTTATGCATGTCTTTGCCACTGTGTGGCTGACTGCCAAACTCTCATCAGCTCACAGACAACACATCTCCCTTGAAACTTTGCCTCAACAGGAAGGGCTGGTGGAAGAAAACAAGCAGAGATTCTTTCCAGCGCTGTTAATAGCTGCTGCCAACCAACTTGGGGGGAGGGGGGACGGGTAGGGGTGTGGTGTGTGGGAGAAACCCAAAGCAAAAATTGCATTCATTCGAGATCGTTCCATGTGTCTGCTGCCTTATTCCTTTGTTCCTACAGTATTTGTGTGCTGGCTGTGGCATGTTTGTGTTGTGGCACAGACAAATGACCTCTATTACCACTTCTTCACTCTTCCTCCTCACCGTTGAAGACAGTAGAGTTGACTTCTCTGAGGTGTCTCACTACGTCCCATACTGTTTATTATAAGGCCAAGCACATTCACAGTCTTTCAGACAAAATTCACTGTTTACTTCATTCTTTTATCTTGGACAACTTCTCTAATTTGCATCACACTCCCTCTGTACACAGGAATAACAGAAATTGAAGAATCATGCAAGTTGTACAAAGCATTTATATTAACTATACTTTTTGTTCCTCAGCATTTTATTTCAATCCCATCAAATTTTATTTTAATCTCATTAAATTTCAGAAGGAATGTAACTGAGCTCAGCATACAAAATCATCAGGCATGCTCAAACTGCCATGCTTGTTAACTGCACAATTTAAACAACACAACAGATGTTTTATGAATCAACTTCATATGAATCATCATAAAGTGATGGCCTTTTTTCCCCCACACTCACTTGCTGTGAGTAAAATGACTGTTGGGAGTGGACAGAGTCCTGCAAAGACAGTATGACAAAGAAGCCATTGCACACTGCTCTTGGTTTCTAATGACACTTAAAAAAAAAAAAAAAAAGTCTTGAATTTGCATTAAAGAATAAAACAATATGAAAAAGTAAATCACACATCCTATCCTTTTGCTGCTGGACCACATGTATCTGTGTCATTCCTGTAATACTGTCCTGAAGGTTTCTACGGATGGTTCTCCCAAGTGATCCACTGTGGTGCCTGTTGGTTGAAGGCTTCTCTTAATACTGAACTAAGCTGAAACATAAGGTCGTTACTTCTGCCCACAACCACTGTATGAATAAATTATTCCCACCTGCCCTGCAACAGCATTCTATGTGTGCCAGCGCCCTGCGGCCTGCCTCGCTCTGCCACTCAGCTCTAAATTAAAATGGCGCTGTCTGGGTCAACTTGGCACAGGCCGCGATGGGCTGGGCTGTGCTCCTGCAGCCACCTACACCAGGTCTCGCCATTCCTTCAGTGCCCATGGCCAGCAGATGGAATGAAGAAAAGCTGCACGCTACGGAGTGACACTCAAAGCACCTCTACTCTCAGAAAATCCATTCTGGGAAAAGATGGGAGGAGCGCGGGACTTGTTCTCCAGTCAAAGGTGGCATTAGTCATGCTTGATTAAAAGAGTAAATCTCTGCTCGGGAGATAGTCTGTCACTTTTCTCAAAGAAAACAAAGGGAAAAAAAAAAAGAAGAAGAGCTGTCTACTCTGGCTATGTTTTTAAGGAGAACATGGGCCACAGGTTGCCCACCTGGACATGCTTTGCTTAGACCTGTATACAGACTAATACACAGTGCATCTAAAACACACTTAAATACTCCAAAGCACTTACAGTTCCAAGTTGGTGCTATTTCCCATTTCACAGGGGAAAAAATCCCAGCCTTGAAGTCTTCAGTTTTCAGTCTCAATTTGTAGTAAGAAACTCTAAACAGAAACTCTGTGTCCCAACTAGCCTTTTTCAAGCCTGTGCTCTCAGACACCTGGTATAAAACCTGGGTTCTTCTCCCAGTCATCAGCTGCCCCCCAGATCTGAAATCTTCCTGCCTTTGGAGGCCCTGGTACAGAAATTTCCCGAAGTCCTTAGTGAATACTGAAGTTTCTCAGAGATGCTTCTGAATTAAGAAAGCTTTTGTACTGTCAGCACCAGCTTGGTCAAGTGACCGGACACAAAATGTAATGCCCACTCCTTTTGAAGCTCACCCAGCAGAAGAAGCCTTGCTGTTTCCCCAGAAGACACTAAGACATTTTTCATTATCCCACCAACATGTTGTTTGCAATAGCAAGTCAGGGGTTTCCTTTAAAAAAAATTTCTAATATACTGAAATACTCTAAATTAGAATTTCTTTGCTTGGATCTGTCAAGACCTTCCAGATGATCCCTTGAGACTCCACTCTCACCAGTTAATGATTTTCCAAGTAACTATGCCTCAGCTTTTATCTAAGGCAAGACACACAGCTATGCTTATGGGGGTCATGGAGGCCAGCTCACAACCTCCTCAGTGGCAGCTCCCTCTTCCGATGCAGCACGTCAAAAGTGCTCACTCTTACATGGTAAATTTCACGGCCACCTCAGTAGCTACTCCCAAGCTGTAAAACCAGTCTCAGTGACTGGTTAATCTATTTGCTTCCCCTCTGTGCCAGGGTTAGGGAGGTGATTACGTGTCTGAATGTACCCAGGGTCCCTGGAGTGGTTGTCTGCTCAGTCACTAGGCTGTCTCCTGCTGCGCTCTGTGAGGCCCTAATTCCTTCTGCATTTAATTTTTAGATATGTATGTCCTTGTTATAGCTTCATTACTGCTATTTGGCCAAAGTTTCACAATTCCCTTAAACAAGTTTGGACCCACAGCAGTTTGCTGCCTGCCCATCCTGCCAGATTTTAAGTCCTCTAGGTAAGATTTCACAGCCTGACTCGGGGACATTGCAGCTGCTGCACAGAGATCCACTCTCATCTTTGTACTGGTTCTCTCAGTGAGGTTTACAGATGCTGCTTTTATTCCTTTGCAAATGACTTGTCTCCTGTCCTGGCTGATGACAGAAATCCATTGGCTTGACAGGAATTTTTGCTGCCTGGTAGGTGACCCCCGCTTCTTTTTTTGCAGAAAAATCAGCTTAGTTTCTTCTGAAACCATTCTGCCAATCCTAACACATTACTGTATTTATTTTGACCTGAGGAGTTAAACTTACCTTAGAGGGATTTTCTATTCCTGCAATGGAGTCATTAATAAGGAGCATACGAATTCCCATCTCCTTAAATACATGCACTGTTCACTGTTTTAGTCAACTTTGATTCAAAATACTTCCTTGTGGCACGCTCCAGTAATGCTTGTTTAGAACATCACCGAGGCTTCTTCATTGCTTTTCTCTTGGCTTCTTTGGCCAGTGACTCCTTCACTGAGGCTGAGATGTTCATGCACAATGGATAGCACCCCATACGTAAAGATACCTTTTCTGTGTTCTGGGTGCTGATGTGCCTATCCTGGAGCGTTTCATTCCATAAGCAGTTTAGGACTTTCTTAGTCTACCCAACATGTACTGGGCTACTCCATGTGACACAGGAGAAAAGAAGAAAGGAAAAATACAAGGAATATAGGGTAAAGAATTTTGGCTTTTAAGTTCATATGACATCCATAACCAAGCCAAATAATTTTGTAATTTCTTTTTCCTTTTCAAGGATGTGGGGGAAAGGTGCTTATATCAAGCCAGCACAGCATGCTTCCTTTCAGACCTGCAGAAGGAAAACGTTCCCCTCCGTTTCCTCGTCCTGCCAGCAAAACTCCAAATGCACAGGACGCTCTGGGGCAAAAAGGGCTTGACTGCTAATGACGGGTACAGCTCGAACCAGCAGTTTCTGAACACAGAACAACATCCCTGCCCCCGGGGTCTCTTCTGGGACAGCCAGCCACATTTGGGCTAGGTCCCACACTGCTAGCAGGGTGCAGCAGTGGGGCTGAGCAGCAGGGACTTGTGCAGGATGCTCAGACTAGTCACTACCTGAGTCACCCAACTACACATGACTTATCCTGGCTCCTCTCACTAAGTCAAAGAGACAGGTGTGCCTTTCACCAGTAAGACTTCTGGTTCCTGTTGCTGCAGATTCCTAACACAACACTGCTGGAGTTATAAAAGTTAACAGCGTACTGTGATGCGCAGCAAGCAGATTGAATTTTTTGTGTTTCTGTCCACAGGTAAGAGTTGTGCTGGCTTTCTTCCAGGGAAATACAAGATCATTTTGCTTCCCACTTGTTTCGTTTAGAGAAAATTCCCATTCTCATTTTGCAAAATACAATCCAGACTCAAGAGAATTTCCAAGGTCTTGGCCCTGCTCTGAAAATCTTAAGCTTGCAAGTATCCACATGCCCGAATTTAACGCAAAAGGGGGTAATTCCATAAACGCAGGTAATACTTGAACATACCTTGGTAGCGTAGCTCTTCCCCTCTCCTGGATGCACATACTGTTCGTCAAAGTCCTGATCTCTGCTGCTTTCTTCAACTACAGGAAGAAAATTCTTCCTCCTCAAGAACTACCAGAGTCACAGAAATGCAAGTTCTCTTCCAATAATGCTTCTAGGTTCCTACTTTCCACCAAGTGGAAGCAAAAGCCGCTGGCATACTGCTGGATCCATGCAGTGAGGTGAGACTCAGATGAAAGCAGATGAGAATCCCCAGAGCAGGGATGGACAAAGTCTGAAACTACTTCAAAGTTAGAAGAAAGAAAAACCTTAAAACCCAGCTCAGAATGTTGTTACACAAACACCATGTGTGGTAGGAACCAATGACAAGACAAAATCGTGTGTGTCGACAACCACTACCGATGAGCAATACTGGTAGCAAACCTCTAGAGCCGCGAAGGACACGGGCTCCGCAGACTGCCAGAACTTCATCTGTGTCCACAAAACTCACACCTAGTGCTGACCTTGAGAAGCCTATAGCAACCAGAGCAGAGTTTTGGGGCAAGACCTAAGGAAAGCAAGACCCTTCTCGTAGCTGCTGCGCAGTTCAGGTGGCCTGTCCTTCTCAGGTGGTCTGTCCTTCCCCACGCAAACCGTTCTCACCGATTTTACAGCTACCGGTTTCACTAAGGGAACCTTTCTGTCAACTCTGTAGCCCCCTTCCACATCCACCTCCCTTTACCCCAAATCCAAAACATCTTTCATGGTCGCTCTTCCCTCCCATGCCTGTCTCTGTGTTTTCATGCACAAACTGCCAGGTGCAGGCTGGCAGCTGAGCTTTGCTTTCACAAGACCTGGCAACTACGCTTGTTTTTCTTTGGTCCTAGGATTCACTGCCAGCGGTGCAGAGGCAGTGCTGGCAGCCACGGGTCCCTGAGGTTGTGGCAGGCGAGCCACGAGACCTCACTCGCTGCGAGAACCTACTTCTATCTGTAGTACCTAGAGGTATCTCAGGTATGACATAAACAGTTACACCTGCTTTCTGGCTCCAGGGCAGGGCCAGAGCAGTGGATGTGTGCTGAACCAACTCCAGGGTCTAACACAAAACTCTTTTCGTTGTTCCCAAACTTTTTAACATAGTGGGGAAAAATTAATCCTACTTGTCTGAAGTTAAGTGGAGCAAAACAAGGAACCGATGCTACTAAGCAACACAGAGGTTTTAAGATACATCTGTTATTCCGTGATATGTTCTCTGCTTAGCACCATTCAGAGGTAGTGCACATATGCAGCATTACTAAGAAAATGTAAACAAGACAATTTGAACATTGCTTTGCAGAGTCAGGTCCATTTCCTGAAAATAAAATAAATAAATCACTTGTATAGCTGTGCACTTATCTGGCACGTCCAGATAGTGAGACTGAACTATGTGCCTTTGCACGGAGCTTCTTGATGGTCCTTTTTTTTTTTTTTTTTCTTTTTTTTTTTGTTTTTATTTTTTTGTTTGGTTTTTTTGTTGGTTTTTTTTTTTAAAGTTGTCTTTTGACATCCAGACCTAATCTCTAATCTTTGGCCTCAAGATCCAAGATTTCTGCAATCGATCAAATTAAGTGCTTTTACTGATATCCCCAGTTCTCCAGAGAATTAAGGTCTGCAACAGTTTTCCATTCCTCTCTCCACGCGGTGCACCTGGAAACGGTTCTGATTTTGACTTTCGCATGCGGTGCTCACAGAGCGCTGTCCAGTAGCCATTTCAGCACGGAATATAAAAAAATGACTGAATGAATTGAGGTTTGGCCTCGCGCCGAAGGCAAACCTGCAGTTAATCCCCAACTGGTAGAAAAATGAGTAGAAATCAGAGATCTTTCACAACTGACAACTGAAAAGACACATTCCAAAATATTAATCTTTAATAATCGAGCACTGTTCATTCTTGCAGGGTTTTCTTTAAATGGATTATCCTGGGCATGCCACCAATAGTGTTAAATGATACTTATTTGTGTTATATATGGTTTAGCCCTTTATTTGTTTATATTTTACCTGAAAACGTTATTTTCTTAGGAGACATTGTAGTAGCATTTCTGCGTTATCTGTTCGTTTTGTTCTCCTCTTCCCTGGATATATTAGCCAGGAAAAGGAATGCCCAGTCTGTAACAGACAGATTGATTCACACGTTTTACTTTGTCCACGTAGAAAAATGCAATTTCTGGATTATTGAGTCGTTATGGATTATGAACAAGACACTCCAAAAGCTAACTATCCAGACGGGGATATACTTACAAAAATCTTTTATGTCAAAGTCAGGATTTCACAACATAACACGCTAATGCAAAATCCAGTAGCACCTGAAAGATTAAGGTAGCTGCTGCTATCACTTGCACATACTTGAAAAAGATTTAAGAAAAAAATAAAGAGTAAAAGTACATTCTCCAGAGAACAGCAAATGTGTTTCAAAATAAAAAACTTACTTTTTTTTTTTTTCTTTTTTTTTCTTTTTTTTCTTTTTCTTTTTGGGGGGGTATTTTGCCTAGGGTATTTTTTTTTTTGGTGATTCTTTTTGCGCTTTTTTTGTTTCTTTGTTTTTTGTTTTGTTTTTTGTTTTTACAGTTACAAGACTGTAGTTGCCATATAACAAGTTATATGTGATGTGACTGCTCTCTCCTCCAGCGCAAGTTCACTGTCATGTTTTCAGGCTATAGCACTCCCTTTTCCTCTATACATATTCCCACAGCTTCATTAAAGATAGATACAATGTATATAATACCTGTCTCTGGGAAAGTAATGTTTCAAACAGGCAAACTTCTATCTTGAAACTGAAGTGGAGAGGCTACAGTAGGCACAGCCACCTAAGTAGGAACGTTAGGTCACAATATCTAAACATTCACCTACTGTACATAAACATTAAAAATAGTCTTAGCAATACAATTTTATTTATATGTGCACGTATCTCCACCTTTTCCCATAGCTATGTTTGGCAACTATCTGGGAATTCAAAGGTGCAGCCCTCGATAGTTGTATTATTTAAAAGAAAAAAAAAAAGAAAAATAAAAAGAAATGAAGCATATCTACTCTATGAGAAAAGAAATCCTCAAATACCAATTTCCAATTTTAAATTTAATTTCAATAGGAAAATATTAAAAATGTGCACATCTAAATTTTTCCATGTTCTGTATATACATATGTGTGTGTACGTATACATAGAAATACTCATGTACCACACATATTCACAAAATTTAAGTGGAAATATTTCTGTCCACTATTTTCCCACATGTAAATGACATCATATCTTTAAAAATGTCAATAATAATATCATTAAAAATAATATTACATTTATTCCACCATCAACTTTCTGTGTTTTTATTCTTTCTTCATCTTTATTATGTCCACTGAGCATTTACAGGCCGGATTCTCCTTGCACTTCTACAGATGTTATGCCAACTGGATGTTGCTGACATCACATCAAGGACACATCTGGTTTACAGCAGCTCAAGTGATCGGAGAATCAGGCCCAAGCATCCCCAAGTAAATTTAAAAAAATACAGGTTGTATCTGCTCATGTGGACCCGATGAAGATAAGTACACACCACCATCTGAAGTCCACCGTATGAAAAACATGTAGCTCACCACACAGTTTTCAACCAGTAGCACACTGAACCAGGCTCCCCCCACCACTCCTTTAATAGATAAAATAAGTGAGAAAATACCCTAAAAATATGAGGAAAACTTACTTAAAACATTGTGTACATTACATACCATATAATACATATGACGGTTTAGCATTCGACCTAAACCATTTTCCTGACAATTCAGGGGAGACCTGATAAATCACTGGTAAAGAAAAAGGGTATTTTTAGAAATAAAGCATGTATTTCTAACAAAAATTATAACCTGTGTGTATTATATGGTACATACACACAGCACACACATGAAAACAAGCTTATCTTCTCTAGTTTTGAATAGCAGTCTCTAAGTGGAGAAAATTATGTCTTACAAATTTAATAAGCAGCTAGATTCCATGTTTAACATTCAGATTAATTTGGGGAGCAAACAAAGGTCCGTGCATCTTTCGACTCTAAAGTGTGACACTCATTCATACATTTTTAAAAAAGCCCTCTTCAACGTTACAAGCAATTTATGGCAAGAATGCACTTTGATGCAAGACACATGACACTTGGCTTACCTTTCAAAGAGGTTTGTGTTTTTGTTTTTGTTTTTTTTTTTAAATAAATCTACTATATAAAGAAATGTGTGTTTGCCAAAAGTCTGTTAAAATTACATCAAAACAACTTTAAAACCTGCTCACTGAGAATAACTGAATTCAATTTCCTGTTTTTAAACATTTAGTTAACAGTTCAGAATATTGCCTGGTGTAGTTTCAATAAAGATGTGATATGAAGACCCATAAAAGAGTAAACAAGTCTCCATTTCAATTTGCTATGACAACAGAACTTCTAGAAAGCTCTCCTAGCTGGACAAGTCCAGCATACAAGTAAACCCTCGCAACAGCTCTATGCCCCTAATGCAATCTGTAATGGAACAGTGCTCCCCATAAGCCATGATTCGCAAAACCTGAAATCCATGTGACATTCTGAAAGTCTCCTGCAGAACAGGTTAACAGTTAATTGAACGTACACATTCAGTGTATGTATCAAGGCCAGAAAACAAGTTACTGGCTACTCCTTCTTATCTGCGCATGTCAAATTCCACATTTAAAATTCTCAGGTAATTTTTTCCCCCCTCCCCCCGCCCCCACCCTGGGTTTTTTTGCCCCCTGGGGGACTCACCTTCCATCATTGGTTGGCTTCATAATATAGTTAAGTGGAAGATAGTATCTCACTATAATTACATGGAATTCATATGAAAAAGTAAACCTTACATCCGACAATATTGTAGAACACCAGAGTAAGCTCCATAAAGAAATACGGTATCATCCAGTGTGTGTGTATATATATATATATATATGTGTGTGTGTATATATATATATATAGAACAAAAAAACAACCAATCAACCAACCAAACCCAAAAGAAACCCAAAAAAAAAAAAACCCCAACCCAAAGGAAGAACTTTATACAAGCAGGTATAGTAGCTTTGTTTCAATTAAAGATGCAACTCTCTCTCACTCCTGGCAAGAATA
The DNA here is from genome assembly GCA_027925045.1 of Hypotaenidia okinawae. Taxonomy (NCBI): domain Eukaryota; kingdom Metazoa; phylum Chordata; class Aves; order Gruiformes; family Rallidae; genus Hypotaenidia; species Hypotaenidia okinawae. The sequence goes on along the minus strand of BSDF01000005.1, from coordinate 28,519,684 downwards.
AATTGGTTATGGCACTGCTTCTCCACAGTGCAAAATATCCTGAGAAATTATTAAGAACAACAAAATACAGGGCTGCCATCACTAAGTTCTTGCACAAAACACAGCAATTAAATATCTTAAATAAATAAAACAGCAGATAACCTATACTGTGTCTATCACAAAAGGGGGGTGTGACGTGGGACACTGCTAATTATTCCATTGCTGATAATTAGAAAAGGATTGCATTCAATTACTGTTAATATCTTTCAAGTTATCTATGGCCAATATTGTACAAGGAGGTAATTTGTAATTCAAGTTTTTTTGTTTGTTTGTTGGTTGGGTTTTTTTCTTCAACTAGCTACAAGCTGAGTTCTGAATTTTACACTGTAATACGACTCAAATTTAAAACAAGCCCTCTCAGAGGAGCATTTTCTAATTTTGTGCAACTTTGATGCAGAGCCCAACACAGTCCTATGAAGAGAGACAGTGCATCTTTAAGCTGATTGGCACTGAAATCCCATTTTCTTTAGCTGCATTCTATCAGCTTGGCCAAGTTATCCCGTAACTCTGTTAGTTCAAATATTTTTCCATCAAGAATTTCTAAAAGTGTCTTCAAGTTATTGCGAAAAGCTTCTTGCTCATTCTGACTTTTCTCCAGGCGTTGCTCTAGATCAGACAGCTGGCCTTCCAGGTCTTTGTTTCGAATTTCTACTTCCTTCAGAGAAAATACATAACATGTTAATGCTCAGTCTGCAAACAGAAAGCAGCCTCACCTTTTGCTGGCGTTCGCATGCTATTTTTGTCAACTGTGTCTTAAAACAGTTTGTGACCCTTTATAGTTTCCACTAAGCCAAAACCAGAACTCAAAGTTTTATTACGGTTGCGTATGTACCACCACTTCCTCCATTATTTTGGTAATTCATCTGATGGACAGGAACTTTTGGAGAGGGATAAAAGAAATTTAATCAGTGAACAACGGATGTGAGACACTTACTGCTCCTATCATTCAGAAATATGCCACCTACTGAAAACAGCTTCTCAAAGGTTTCTGTAAGTTCAAGTATTCCCTGATTTAGACTACATGAATTGCTCAAGGACACAGTCCCCACTACAGGGTCTCAAGCAAATCTAAACCAGCAAGTGCAAGCTGAACATCTTGTTTTGCTGTGTGGTGGCCTGGAATGCCCACCTGCAAGCCCCATGGCTGTGGGAGCCAACAGCACTGCATGAAGCTGTTCTTGTACAGTCCGTGGCAAGACAAAGTGATGGCATGTTACATACATGCCAAGGGAATCTGACCCTGAGCAAGCCCAGCTCCCATTCCCAAGGAAGAGGAGTCCCCTCACTCCAGCCTGCTAGGACCCCTCCCAGCTCTGGCTTCCACCTGGCAGGGGAGGGAGGTCACAGCTGCTTGGCTTTGTGCAAACTGGGTGCTCCCTCTTCTATCATATTATGAATGCAGCAGTCACGTGGGTCTAGAACAGCACAGAATTAAAGAATCATAGAATGGTCTACGTTGGAAGGGACCCCAAGGATCACAAAGTTCCAACCCCCTGCCACAGGCAGGACCACCAACATCCAGGCCTGGAGGTTGCCTAGGGCCCCATCCAGCCTGGCCTTGAACACCTCCAGGGACAGGGCATCCACCACCTCTCTGGGCAGCCTGTTCCAGCACCTCACCACTCTCTCTGCAAAGAACTTCCCCTAATATCTAATCTAAACCTTCTCACCTTTAGCTTTAATCCATTTCTCCTTGTCCTGCCATTATCTACCCTTTAAAAAGTTGATTCCCCTCCTGTTTGTATGCTCCCTTCAGGTACTGGAAGGCAGCAATGAGGTCCCCCTGGCAGCCTTCTCTTCTCTGGCCTGAACAAGCCCAGCTCCTTCAGCCTCTCTTCGTAGGGGAGGTGCTCCAGCCCTCTAATCATCTTCATGGCCCTCCTCTGAACACTCTCCAACATTTCCACATCTTTCTTGTATTGGGGGCCCCAGATCTGGACACAGGACTCCAGACAGGGCAGAGTAGAGAGGGACAATCACCTCCCTGTCCCTGCTGGCCACCCCTCTTCTGATGGAGCCCAGGATACCATTGGCCTTCTGAGCTGCAAGAGCACACTGCTGGCTCAAGTTTCTCATCCACCAAGCATCTCGTTACTCGTCCCATTTGTTACACGCCTGGTAAATTCATGCTAAATTTCTTCATGTCAGTTATGAAAAATACTTTCAGTCACAGTGCAGGGGCAGTGTATTTAGTACCCCATGCACCCTGTGCAGCTGCATGAATATTCTCTGAGAAAGTGCACACTGAATCACACAGTGATTAGCTGCTCCACCCCCCACCCCTGACTGATTATAACCCAGCCATTCCCTCTGAAGGCTCTCCTTCGCTGAGCCTACTCCTGCCCTCCAAACTTGACAAGTACTACCTGGTGTACCTGTCCAAGACCCTCTCGGACCAAGTGACTGCAGTACAGGACAAAAAGGGAAATTCTAGTCTTCTCAGCTCTGCAGGAATGACACAATCCTTCCTTAAGTTCACACATCCCTGACCCATGTTCTTCCATGTTTGCTTAGACGTCCTGCCTGTCCTGTCACTGTTTCTCTTCCGCTCACCAAATGTGTGTGCTGTAGGAAGTCCCCTTGCCACTGCTCTTACCCACAGGCAATTAATTTCAATACGTAGGCAAGTCAGTGACCAAAGGGACTGAATACTTTGGAACAAATCCATGGATACGCAGATGGTTTTATTTTGTGATATCTGGGCCTGAAGAGCATCCCAATGGCCTGTATCTAGCACTGGACATCATCTTTCAGGCCCTATTCAGATGCTCTAAAACTGAGGAATTGCCCCACTGTGAGCTTTTAGGATGGGAGCACCCAGGTAAAACTGGATGTTCCATCCATGTTCAGTGAAAGGCTATCTCTCCATTGCTCGTTCTTGTCCAGTATCTCTTCACATCACAAGAGCTCCTTTCTTCTGTTTAAACTTACAGCTTGTGTATTTTATTTATATTCCATTCTTGACATTTCTTTCCTAATCCATATCCATTTCACTTCCCAAACGCTTCCTCAGGTAGACATTTTCCCACACTCGCCCCTCTTTCACTAACTTATGCTTAACACATTTTACGGCATATGGGAAGTAGAAACAACAGAAATTGCTTTTAATTTCTGGAAGAGGCTTCTTCCTGAATTTTGCATTTGATCCTTCCACATACTCACCCTAGATCAGTATTAATGATTTTTGAAATGGTATTGCACTACAAGTTCATGTCCAGCTCTTGTGAGGTTTCCTATTACAAGACAAGTCTACCCTAAAACTCTTGCTCCTAGATTGGAAGAAGTGGAGAGGGCTCCACCTAATATCTATTCCCATGTAATATCTATTCCTCTAGTTCTACCATTTCACTCCATTTACAGTTAATCTCATCTAACAATAAACTGACTCTTCTGATACACTCAGGCCCTTTGCAGGGTCTATTTTATACTTTTTTCAAACTCTTACAGCTGACACAATTTATAAAAGAAATAAATTATTAACAAGCCTTGTTTGTTGTAATAATCTTTTGCAGAACTCAGTGCAAGGATCCAAATAAAATATTCAAGTCATACACAACAGCTATATTTAGGAATCAGGCAAAGTAATAAAGGTATTCTGACTTACTGTGTCACACTGATCATGACTCACTGATACATGTCTTCTCTACATTGCTAATAAAATTATTAAGTAACAAGGGCCCTGATATTTACCCTTCACAGTGGTAACATATTGTTCTTCAATGGATTTTGCCAGTGATGGATTTCTAATTCATGCCCTGATATGAAATGCAATACACCCTGAAACAGAAATTTCTTTGCATAACTGTCCTGGCTTTGGCTGAGCTAGAGTTAATTTTCTTCCCAGTTACAGGTATAAAGCTGTGCTTTGGATTTGGGATGAGAGCAGTGCTGGTAAACACACTGATGTTTGGTTGTCAGTAGGCAATGTTTGCACTGAGTCAAGGACTTTCCACCTTTTCTTACTGTCCTGCCAGCAAGGAGGCTGGAGGTACCCAAGAAGTTGGGAGACGACATGGCCAGGTCAGCTCACCTGAAATGACCAAAGGGATATTCCATACAATACGATGTCATGCTCAGTATATAACTTGGGGGAAGCTGGCTATGGGTTTAGATCACAACTCAGGAACTAGCTGGGCATCAGTCATCTGTGGGACATGAGCAATTATGCTGTGCACCAGGTGTATATTATTGTCCTTCTGTTTTTTATAATCATCACCATCTTCCTTTTATGTTAAACTGTCTTTATCTCAACTCACAAGCTTTACTTTTTTCTTGATTCTCTCTCCAACCCCACTCGGGGAGGGGAGTGAGTGAACAACTGTGTGGTTTGTTTAGCTGCACTACACCACGACAATAGCGTTTTTCACACAGACTATATCCGAAAATATTTTAGAATCACTTAATCCCTTTGCAGAAACAGGAAGGGAAAAATAAAGCAAAGGACAAAAGAGTGAGACAAGCAAATATGGATTCTAGGGACAATCACCCTGAAAACATCTTATGAGTCAGCTAAGCGAAGAGATGTGAGAAGGTCAGTCTGGAGCTGCAGAAGAAAACACCATTCAACTGACGTCACAAATGTAGGGTGAAGTGGCTCAAAGAAGGCCAGTATAATCAAAGCAGGATGATGATAGCAAAGCAAAGATTCAAGATCTCTGAGATGGGCTGCATCAGGTCAGTAATAAGCTTTAAGCTTAAGAAATGCAATTTTTAACTCAGATCCTAAAGTGAGCTTTATATTTACTTGAATAGTACTATTTTCAGAAACTGATTGCCTACAATGTGGACACTACACAATATATCCCTTTGGTTACTAAAGATATAAATATACCAAAAGGAATCTACCAACTTTATAGAGTACCAATTTTAATAAAAACTTAGCATTTTCTAATCTTTTATCTCTTACTAGTCTTTCATAATTCTGCTTGCTAAGGATAGCTGATTCCTGGCTCATTATTACTTCTTATAGGATCTTACACTGGAATTATTGCATATGCTACTGCTAGAACAATTTCCAACTTTCATTATAATCTCCCTTCTGCATTCTCCCAGATAAGTGCCTTTTCAGCTGAAAACTCCCACTTCTAGCCTAAAGCCAGCACCAGCTTTTGAAATAGTGGAACAGGCAAGTTCAGATGTATTCAAACCAATCTTTAAGGATTGTTTCCAGTAATAACATACTTTTTCCAAATAATTTGGCTTAAGAATAGGGGAAAATGAAAAATCTCATTTTGTTCTTATGTGGTTTATTCTGTAAGTTAAAATGTGATTCAAAGAAATTCCAATTCATGTGATGCATTTCAAAGAATACCCACTCAGTGGTTAAGCTGGGGCTTAAGCTGGGGCTTAAGATGGGGCTTAAGATGGGGCTTGCTTTCAGTGTAATTCAGGTCGAGCCACAGGACAGGAAGGGTCACTTTTCGACACTTCAGATTTGGAGCTATTTAATGCCTAGTTCCAGTCCTATCAAAACTGGATTCAGAGCTTAGCCCACCTAGGCTTTGGGTCAGCCTCAGTCCAAAGGTGGGTTTCAAAAGGAAGGTATGTATGTGCTGTCAGAGTCAGCCCAGCGTCAGACAGGCAGGAGCTCAGATGTAGCAAGGGAGGGTATACTGAGGGCACACTGATTCCAGTAGGCTGAGGTATCTGGCTATACACACAGTAAATAACAACCCAGAAAAATCAACAAAAACACAATAATTGTAAATAATTCTAAGATGTTAAAGCCTGGTTTTAAAGTCCGAGCAACAGAAGGGGCCCTTACGCTTTACTTTCTCCGAGCACATTTAAAAGCTGAATACAAACTCATCCCAACCTGATGATACACAACCTGACAGCTTCACTGGCACACAAGACCCATGGGAAGACACTACAGTGAAAATGAAATCAGAACTGACTGGGACATGTATGGATGAAGGATATCTGCCAGCCTGAGAGTACTCTGTGGACTTGTAAACGAAATTTCAGTGTGTTTCCTTGGGTAAAAATAGAAACTTGCAGCAGGTGGAAATTCTGATACAAACTCCTAAGGATCATCCCAACCCACCACTTTGCAATGCAGTCTACCTCACATATTTATCTGGCATCTTCCGTGAATATGGCACAAGTTTCTGATGATAACATCACTGGATGATCATTTTCCCTTTCTAAATTAAGATGATGCACTGTAGCTCACCTGTAACTTCTGGGTCAGAGAATCCCTCTGTGCCTGGAGCTCTCTGGCGTTGTCAATTTCTTGTTTCAATCCTTCTATTTCCTAAAGGGGAAGAAAAACCGTGCTGCAGAAACAACAGGTTACCCGGCGTGGCCTGAGTGCAGGTAAGCTGGCCACGGCTTCTTCCCCTGAGCAAGCCCATGCAATGGTATCAAAACTGGCAGCTGGCTAATGGTTATCACAGTGTGTGAAGTTTAAGCCCTGTTCTCAACAATCCTGAATCACAGTCCCGAAACAGCAATTCCATTGTGAATAAACAACAGTACAGATAAGCATTTTCTTTTATGAAAGTCCAACTTTTCCTCCCCCACACAAAATACCAGATATTTTTTTTCTCCTAGAAAAATAATTCGAGAAAGGAATTTATACTTCAAATTCTATTAGAATCTACCCTTCTCTATTTTGTCAAGAGAAAAATCCAAGTTTCATCTGTCAGCTGCTTATTATGGCACTAGCAGCAGGTCTGAGCATCGAAAATTTGCCTGTTTTGACCACTGATTTCTGTAAAAAGGCAATCTGAAAGAAATGTTACCTTTAATTTAGCAAGAAGAAAGTAGTAAGGTATGAAATTTATCAATACAGATAAAATAACAAATGGAAGAGAAGCCTTTTCCTAGATTGCTTTCAGGAGACAAGAACAGAAATAGTTAATCAAACCAAAAGGTGTCAAACTTAAAATTGTTAAGTACTTTTCCCCAGAAGAGGATATTCACCTCCCAGAACTCCTTCCAGACAGATACCTTTGCAGTCAACAATTCAGCATAATTCCAAAGCGAATGGGCACCAAAATGGCAAACATTACCAGGCTTGAGGCTAAACTCTTAAGAATGAGGAAGTTGGGAAAGGACTTTTTTCCATTTTGGGAGGATGTCCTGAAAGGACTGTGCATCTCCTGCATCCTCCTTGGAAGCACCCAACAATCACCCTGAGGGAGGGAAGACCCTGCAAGACGTACCACCCTCTAACTGCATCCACCAGCACCTACTGCATCCATTGCAGAGGGCTCAGGGGATCTGGTCTCACATGGGGCAAACAATCTTTTGTACACGGCTCCTCCCACCTCTTTTTTCCCTTCTGTAAAGGGACGATTCTCAGTCATTCTGTGACACAAATTTGCTCTCCTCTAGGAGCTGTGCCAGAGCAGGTGTTACTCCAATTCCTTTTATTTCCATGCTGCTGGCCCAGTCCAAGGCAGATGGCACAATAAATATCATCAAGTTTCAGGCTGGGGGCTTGGCATCACTTTAAGGAATGGGCTGATCTTTGGGATCATAAAAGTCAGCTATAGCAACATAGCCTGAAAAACAGATTGGCCTGACAAACGCATTGATCCCAAACACAACCCTCCAGAAATGGAAAAGCGTGCTTACAACAGCTTCCCTTCTTAGGGCATTCAGACTGCATCAGTGCAATGACTGCTGTGTGGAAACCACTTACTTTGGCAAACAGAGATGCTTGTTTAAAGCAACCAGGGAAACATGATTCTCTTATTTTGTTCGGATATCCAGAGCTATGCTGCTCCGACGTACTTATATATGGAAAAATATTAATCATTTCAGACAAGCTTAAAAGAAAATTATTTCATTACAGCTATAGGAAATGATACAGTATTTACCAGGCATCGCAAATTTAGTATTGAAAGACTTTAGGAATGACATAACAGAAAAGCCAAGAAAAAATGTTAGTAAATACCTCTTCTTTTTTCTTCAGCGTAGACTCCAACTCCTGTATTGTCTGGTTTAATTCCGTTTTATGTGTGTGGACTGCATTGGCTTGACTGCTCACACACTCTAGCTCAGTCACCTGTAAATAAGTGAAAGCAGCACATACAGGATTAATTTCAACACATTCAAGGTACCATTACTCCCTCGCACCAGTATCTGTTTAAAATACATCCTTAGTTCTGGGTGACTTACGTTGATTGAAATGGTGAAGGTGTTCTTATGAAGTTAGCATAAAATTCCTTAACAGATTCTCTAGCATAAAATGGTTGCTATTACTTCTTGGAAACAACGCATTTTCTATGTTGCAGACTGAAAAGAACATTAATTAAAACTTATACTTACTAATTATTGAAAATTTTATTAAAGAAGCCCAATTACCATTTCAGAAAGAGTAATGGCTAGATAATTAAACGCCGACCTGTCTGTGTAACTAACCTCTCCATCTGACACTTCTTAATGTTGCACCATCTTAATCAACCAAGCCACGATACTCACCCGCTTCGCAGCAAGCCAATTAACATCTCACAGCCTCAATTTCTGACTCGGCATCACCAATGTCAGACACTCACCCGCCAATGCACAGCTGCCAACTTTTTCTTCTAGTTTCAGATCTCATCTCTCAGCCACAAAGCCATCAGCTAATGGCACAATTTGGATTTGCACAGCTCCTCTTTATTAGCGGAGAGCAAACACTCTCCATCTGCCCTTGCATAAGTTAGGATACCTGGCAGTGGTATGCTCTTTTTGGTTTTTTGGGGTTTTTTTATTGAGGAGATGTTAATATCCAGCCGTTCACAGATAAGCTGTTGTCAAAAAAGAGCCTCTGCACTAAAGAAATAAAATCCACACAGAAACGTCTTTGTTCATGTACCTCTCAAATTACACATCAATATATGAGCGCTCACACCTCATGTCTGTACGGATGTGTGCATTAAAACCCTTTTGTTTAATAGCAAACTGTTAAAAGATTGCAGAGACTACTTAAAACCTAATAATCCTTTTTCTTTTTTTTTTTTCCCCAGAAGGGATGAGCCTGTCAATCTTAGTATATGGTCTTCAACAAAGCTGCACATCTACCTACAGCGACTACCAAATCTGTCCCCAAAACTCCTCTGAACAGAGTGCTACCTCATTCTGCAGCAAAAAACTTCAGGTCTTCATCTAACTTTACTCTTGGAGAAGCAGCCCTTAGACAGAGCACAGGCATTCTCCAGGACAATTTCTTTTTTTCTCAGATAAAAGAACACATCAAAGAATCAAGCTTGGTGCCTTCCAGCACCAATGTAGTCTAGCTAGTGAAGTCACTGCGATGCTAGTAGTTTCAGATTATGAACTATTAGCAGGCTCAAAAGGTAGACTACTGAGTGCAGAGAGCCGTCAAAGGAAGACCAAGATTAAATACAAGAAAATTAAAATAAAATCCCATTCCAAGTCACAGGGCATTAACTTCTTCCCTGTGTGAGCTACAATGAGTCTGGTTTCTGCTCTTGGAAAAAGGGTGATTAGACATTTTTGCATGTCCAGTCTATAAAGGGTGATTAGACATTTTTGCCCAACCTGTTTATAACTGGAGAGAACTGAGATTAAATCAAATTCCTAGGAGGGGTAAGTGGAATGAGGGATGAGGATATAGCTTGGTAACACAACACCTCACCCCCCGCCCCCGACCCTGAAGAATTACCTTATTTGCTAGAATTGGCTCAAAAGATGTATCATTGTTCATGGCAAAAAGTAACAGCAGTTTGCTCAATGGGACTGAGCATTACTGAAGTTGTAGATCATTTCCTCAATTTGCCTCAACTACGCAAAAATAAAGCTACTGAGAGAAGTTGTGACTGCTCTGAGTAGTGACTTCTATAGTATTCACCTATTTGCACTTCAGTTACACAAACACCAACTTGAGAACTGGAACATACTGACTGGAATAAACCTATGTTCAACACGGTGCCTGAGCTAACATCCAGATGCAGCAAGTATCATGGAAGCACAGTGTATTTTAGGCTAGAAGGGGACCTCAGTGATCATCCAGTCGAGACCTCCTGCTCAAAATAGGGCCACTTTTTAATCACATTTGGTTGCCTAGGGTGTTTTCCAGCAAGAACTCTTCACTTTCTAGCAGAGCTGCCACAGCTTCACACAGGTTCTTGTATTTCTGACGCTGTATTTCTGTTTGTGCACAGTTTTGCCAGATCTGTGAAACCTGCTCACATCACCCACCTTCCCCACTCCTGATGTTTAACGTTCTTAAACATTTCCAAGATTTCCTGCTGAACCGCACCTTGAACTGGAGGTGGAAGATTCTGTGAATGCAGGGCTAGGGTTGTTAGGGGAAGCCAGGGTCAGGTCCTTCCCCACCCACTCGTGCAGCACTGGAACTTGGCATGGTAGCCTCCAAGAAGGTCAATCTCTCTTTTAAAGCTGCTGCACTCAGCAATACTCCCTGGCTCTTACCAAGCACTGGCACAGTGAATGAATGCTCATTTCAGCAAAGTGTAAGAGCTTCAAGTGCAGAGACAGAAGAAAACCTAGTCCCCAGAACAGCTCCATCCTTGGAAGCAAGCGTGTAGAGGCATCTGATCCTATGAGTAAGGAAGCGCTTGGACATCCACTGTCCTCCAGTTCTCCACATGGTTTCCTCTGGGCTGCTATACACAGGGAGGATGTGTGTCTTGGTACAGGCTTGGAATCCAAAGAGGCTGGTGGGCTGAACAGAATGTTACTGTTTTCTGCTGCACATTCTGTCACTGCCTGACAACAGCTTCTGCAGCAGCTCCACCAGCTGCACGCCTCACGTGAAGGCTCCCCAGTACACTCTGGTCCATAGTAACTCAAGACATCTACTGAAATTGCTTAAGCAAACACAGCTAATTTTACTGGAGCGGAGCAGGGAGTGCTCTCACAAAGCTTCCTGCCAACAGAGGCAACTGCTGGCAGAACGTCAATTAATTACCGACACTGAAAGGCCTGTGATGTCTTAATCTGGACCAGCTCTTCTCTGGGCAAACAACCATCTCTTATTGCTTACGGAAGAAAAGAACGCACTGTTCAACTGTTTCGTTTTTCTGGTTGTTGAGAAATCTTAAGTTGGAAAAAGAACTCAGTTTTAAAAAGGGCCATTTTAATCGCATTCTTAATTCAAATGCCCATTCCTAGAGAGATCTGAAAAGATGTCAAATATCCTAATGATGTTATCTTCTTGAATGTACCTATAGAAATGAAAATCCTACTGTGAGCTTTTCAAAAAAATCTGTAGAATAAGATGGGCTGGAAAATTATGGTGTGTAAAGAACATGCAATTGAGAACTGAAGTAACAAAAGATAAAGCTCTGTGCAGAAATCTGGATAGCATGTACTTGCTCTATTTCCTTGTTTCAAAATGATTTATTTTCCTCATGACCAGTGGTCCAAAATCATTAAAAACAACTCTTAATGCATTCTGCACAGACGGGGGCATAAAGGAAGCTAAAATGCTTTAGTCTGACCTTCCCATGTGCTGTTTTCAGGGACATGTCCTCATTCAGTACTTCAAGCTATCAATCAATCAATCAATCATTCAATGCTTTGCACAGCAATGCTGAGAAACATCCCTGTGATTAAGCCTTATTTCCAGTACAGAATTCAGACCGAAAGAATGGTCATTGAACAGTAACTGATCAAACAAGGTTCTTCTATTGTGCTATCGCAAGACTGTACTGACTTCCATATCTGAAAAAAATCCAGCGCTGAGACTAAAAAAGTATTGTTCTTATCCTCTGCTTCTCTATTTCACATTTATCATCCAGGTAAGGATTGCATGTAGGGAAAAACCCTCTGAAAAAGCTTTACAGTGACTATGTAATGAGCTCACTCTTCTAGTATATCACTGACATTACCCTTAACTGCTTACTTCAGTGAGAAATACATCTGCTGAAATAAGACGGCAAGGAAATTTTGGCAGAGCCCAGACCCTCTCAGCAGAGGCCATTCTCAAGTTTTCTGGAAATTTTAATCTAGGGGCAGCAGCCTACAAATAAAGGAGGATGCCAAGCAGAAGTTTACATTGCAGCAGACAGCTAGCACAGACTGAGATGCTGGGAAGACTGGGGGAGTGAGGCTTTGGGTCACATAACACAAGGATTAACAGCCTTGACGTGAGTTTAAGACACCGACTGCCCAAAGCTTCAGAAGACTAAAGGATCTCTGGAATAAACCAAAAGAAATCAAAACACAAAGAAACCAAGACAGGAGATTGCATCAAATCCCAACACAGACAACTACTTTGCCAGTAAAGACTTCAGTTAGGCAGAGGTGAAGTAGTACGAATGACAGTAGTATTTTTGGAGGTCAGCCTCCCTGCGCAGTAACTGACTGACTGAACCTGCACTATATGTGCCGCAGTGTGATTCATTGTTTTCAAAACAATTTCTTGAGAAAAATGTGTACACTTCTGATCTCAAACCACAATAGTTCTTCCTCAGCATCTTAAATTTGGTACTGACTGATCATGGAATTCTTTCCACACTTCATACAGAAATGACTTCAGCTGCAACAGATATGCAAAACCAGACAGATTAGAGTATGTTTTCAGTGTAGCTACAGGCTATTTTATGTACCTGACACTATTAACTTGCTGGCTCCTAAAAGTATTTTTATCCTTTCTACTTACTGTGGAATGTAACATCCAAGGTCTAACAGGCCAGGCTATGGTGCAGAACAGGCAGAGTATTTATTTTTCTCCCCTCCCTGTCCCATCAAGGAGGGGAGTGGTAAAGCAGCTTAGTGGGCACCTGGTGTCCAGCCACGGTCAACCCACCATGGCATCATAACTCGAACTGTGACAATATTGTTCCATCAATAATTCACGATGAAACACATCCAAAGGAAAAAAAAGGAGAAGAGAAATGATGCTGCATAGCTCAGCAAAATTAGGGATAACGTTTCATATAATTTATGCAGAAAAAATGTCTCCATTCTTCAGGGTGGACAGTAAGATGTGAGACACAACAAGGTGGTTGTAAAAATAATTCCAGTATAACTTTCAAGAATAAAAAGACACTGGCAAGATTTCTGGTGCTAAGAAATGTGAAAATGTAGGAAACAAGGAAAATTGCTTTTCAAGGTTGCTGCTGAAAAGCACAACATAGTTCTATTCATATTCATCATTTCTGACAGCAAATTAATTATTGTAGTTTTCCAAGATTTACCCATAGATAAAATCATAACCTGGGGGCAGGGGGTAGTTGTGTGCATTACCAACAATATGTTACTTTTTTCCAACACAGAAAACAATTAAAGATTTTTGCTGAAAAGGACACATTTTTCTCTGTGGGCACTGATGCTTCAAGCCATGGAAATATCAAAATATTTTCCACAGATATTCATTTCTACTAAGATGAAAGAGGAATAATCCATCATCTGCTTGACTTTTGTGAAGAAAGTACTGAAACTGCAGTGGAATATTTGAAAACGTAAGTAGTTTAGTAAAATCAGTGCTCTGAGTTTCAGCCATGCATTATTTGCAACTGATAATGCTAATCCCAAATTCAGGGGACATCCCCCTGCAATCTAGTTAGCAAATACTTTTTCCAGCTATCTGGCCAGCTTGTCAAATACATGCAATAGTAAACACAGCACAGATATGTCATCCTTTAATCCCAATGATTTAAATCCAGCAATTTCCTCATTCTCCAGTAGAGTTTTGGAATTACAGGATATATTTCATTCTGCAAAGCTTTGACTATATAGAAATTCTGTGGCATGTCTCCACAAAGTATGCTCTTTATAACTTGCAAATAAATGAATCTTAACTCTTAGGTTTTTTTAGAAAGATGAGGATGAGGATGACACCCTGCCATGAAAACCCTTTTTTTTCCCCCCTTTCCGAGAGTGACAGTATTTTGGTCGGTGGCTTTTTTTGTTGGTTTGGGGGTTTTTTTCAAATCTTAATCTCATATATGACACATTCACTGAAAGTGAATTGCTGGGAAAAAAACCCATAATGAAATAGTCTGGGGTCCTAAATGCAAATCTGCTCTAAAAAGAAATCCAGGCGAATGTTAAAAGACAGAAAAGACTTGCCTTCATTCCACTGCACATTAAAAAAAGGCTAATTCACATTTTGATTTCAGGAATGCAACCTGATTCACCTGCTGTGTCCAAAAAGAGACTGTCTTTTTAGCAAACTGTAATTATTAACAAAGGGTTGAATCTTGATAAAGGCTAGGCATGGATTATTTGCATTAGGAGTCATACCCAGAGAGGGAGCCGAGAGTACATGCTGGATTTCAGAAATCTTGTCCTAGGAAATGCTCTGGTAGTCTAACATCAAGAATGACAACATACACCATTTCAAAAATAATAAGATACCTGAAATGGATATCAGAGGAGCAAAAATGTACATCTGAGAAAATAATAACATCTCCCCTGAAATAAAATGCTTGTACTTTTCCTTTGGTATCCCCTAATACTATGCAAAGAAGGTAGTCAGTCTCTGCAATGGTTTCTCAATGATTTTAAAAATATTACTCTGGATTTCATTTTATAAGAGACTAGTTCTAGGTGGGAAGGATATGCAACCGTATGCAAATAATTACAGCCTGCTCTGAAACAAAAATTCTTTTTTAAGGCAACACTGTATTTTGAAAAACAAAACCCAGAGATTTATAGAATCACAGAATATCCTGAGTTGGAAGGGACCCATAAGGATCATCAAGTCCAACTCCTGGCTCCACACAGGGCCAGCTGAGACAGAGCACAGGGCTAAGGACATTGTCCAGACCCTTCCTGAACTCAGTCAAGCTCGGTGCAGTGACCTCTTCCTTGAGAAACCTGTTCCAGTGCCCAACCACCCTCTCAGTAAAGAATCTCCTCCTCCTAATATCCAACCTAAACCTCCCCTGTCACAGCTTCATGCCGTTCAGTCAGGTTCTATCACTGCTCACCAACGAGAGGAGACCGGTGTCTGCCCCTTCATCATGAAGCCACAGGCTGGGATGAGGTCTCCCCTCAGTCTCCTTTTCTCCAGGCTGAACAAGCCAAGGGATTTCAGTTTCTCCTCGTAAGATTTCCCCTCCAGACCCTTCACCATCCTCATTGCCCTACTCTGAGCAACCCAGTATTTCTGTGTCCCTCTTGTACTGTGGTGCCCAAAACTGGACACAGCACTCAAGGTGAGGCTGCACCAGCACAGTGTAGAGCAGGACAATCACCTCCCTGGACTGGTTGGCCATGCCGTGCTTGATGCACCACAGGGTACAACTGGCCTTCCTGGCTGCCTGGGCACACTGCTGGCTCATGGGTAACCTGGTCACAGTATTCCCGTTTGTCTTCTAAAACTCAGCTATCATAGAACAACTACACTTTCTTACTGTCTTATAGAAAACCCTAATTGTCCCCAGAACACCTCTCTTGAACATTTGGTCCAAATTTAACATCAAGAAGCTGTCCCTCACTTTGTTGTTTTTTTTTTCTTTTCCTTTTCAGGAGTTTCTAGTGCAACAAAAGCTTGCTTCCAATTCTAGATGAAAGGACTGCATACATAAATATATAGACTTAGCTGTCCATTTTTTGTGCATGCAGAACTGATTTATAAGCACACGTTTCTTTCAAATAAATGGGCAAATACTGACCAAATGATAATCCCACTGTTTTTATTAAGTTGCTACTCTACTAATACCTACCCTACAAAACGCTCACCTATTTTCATTTAAAGAATTGCACCAATCTGCTATCTAGCCACATGCTGACTACAATATCTTAAGGAGGAAGTCATACTAGGGGAACTTTTTAATTTGATCAAACAAAATCTAAACGTAATGGCAGGTTGGCTTGTTCAGTGGGGGTAGGACAGACACAGTCTTAAAGGGAGGATCACAAGAGATAAGCATCATATAAAGAAAGTGCATTTTTGGACCAAAGCTCCATCCACAAATTCTCACTACCACATTTTCTGCCACCTTCTTTCATATTTCCACTTTTAGATAATGTCTGTCCTTGGTCACAAAAAGCAAGCAGTTATTGATGGAAGTCCCACAATGGTGCTAGTAATACCTCTCAGAAAGGCTGAAGCTGACAATATGGGCTCTGATTCAGCAAGCAATTTTATCATAACTGTATTTTCAAAATTCAGTTTTGGCTATTTAATTATTTATGCAGCTGCAGGAAACCCAGAGGTAACTGCTAACGGGTCTGGAAAGATAATCTGAGCAGATAGCTTATATAGTGATCCATACTTCTCATGGATGTTAATAACTGGGTTTATAGATCACTGTTTTCTTTAAATAGCACAGAAATAGCCCAATAAAATGACCACGGTTTTATTTCTGTATGCTCATGCATTATTTTTTTAAATAACCACTTCAAAGTGTCTTTTACCAGTAGTGAAATCAGGTTCCGTTATTTGTTCAGTGATTTCGATGACTACATGAGATATTCATACTTAATATTTAATTCACTGATTGAATAAAAGATCCAGTACATTACAAGCAAATTTTATGTTATTTCCTAGGAAATCCTAGTAAAATAAGCTAGAATTCAAGAGTTTATTTCTCTGTTCTTTCAGGAACACCCAAGAGCTTCATCACTTCCCTTCATTGCTTTTTATCTTAGGTTTCTTCTCCTGCAGATGAATGATCCTCAAGGACTGTACCTCTTATTATTATGCAGTGGTGTTATTACTCTGTGCCACTGCCCAGTGTCATGGGATGATTTACTTCAGCAGTTAGCATGCAAGAAAAAAATTCATCATTTTCATTTTTAACATGACAAAGAACTTTGGGTTACTTTCCATAATTCATATCGCCATTCAATCTTTTCCTTTTTGTGGTATCAGGATTAATCTTCGTACCAATGCTATTCCATTTGTCTGAAATAGCTCACTTCAGGGGTTTTCTTTCTGTTACTGAGCTGTTCTAAACTTATGAATCCCTTTCAACTTCAAAAAGCTATTCAAGGTGTGTAGGAGTGATCCCCAGCCCTGTTTGAGGGAAATCCTTGTTGTTAAGTTGCTTCTGAGCAGATCAGAGGAGAGAAGGCTGAGAGCTCCGAGTTAAGCTCCAAGTTAAGCATCTTCCCAGAATTATTATCTCTTTGTATTTGAGAAGTGAAAAATCCATACACTCATTTAGCAAACCTCAGGAAAACATAATGTCTGACAAAAAATCGAGGTGAAGTATTTCTGACTCACTATTTATCGGAAGAGACCACAAAACTTTTAATTTATTTGTGAATTTTGCACTCAGCCACGCAGAATCTATATTCTGCTTGGTCTCAGCTCTAGGCATTATAAATGCAGAGAAAAAATGGAAGAAGGAAGATAAAGGCCTCAGAGAAAGCAAATAAATGTAGTATAATGTGAAAAAGTGAAGGGACAGATGAGTAAACCTTAATCAGAAATGGCAAATAATAATTTCATTTTTAAAAATTCAATCAAAATCAAAGATAAGGGTCATTTTAGCTGTGTTTCTGTACTTTTAAAAGCGATATGCAGAAAAACTATTTCAGTCACACTGGAAAACAATCATAGAATAGAAAATGTTGGGCAAACTTTACAACAAATACTCCAAGAGACAAAAGACCTACTTGACCACAGCGAACGAAAAAAACCAGAAGATGTAAAAATGATATATAATGTAAAACCAAAGAAAGTTTATAAATAAAACATGACAAAGTTTGAATGGTGGAAGAACATACCCTGAGAAGGCAAATACCAAGACAGTATTAGCAATATTCAAAAGGCAACTATTTATGCAAATAAGGCTATTTATAAGACTTTATATAAAGAAGAAAATAAAGATGAAAATAATAATGTAAAGTTTACTAATCAATATGCATTACTTCCCCACATACACCACTGTTGAAAGAGAATATGAGCCTGCTATAGCTTGTAGACAGATGACTCAGGCACCAGAACCTGTAGGTAAATCTAAAGCAGATACGGCGTGAATACCACAACTATATGGCATATAAAGTATAAACTAAGTATAGCAGCTAATGTTGGTAGTACCATTCTTCATTTTGGAGGCTGGTCTATTTTATACAGGACTACGATCTAGTGAGTGAACATACCCCTCCAATGCATATATATCTACATACAGTTTTCTCCTCCAGTAACAAGATGCTGTGGCAACCAACTCTCCCATATAAACAACTACTACACCACAAACTAACTTTCAGATTTTTCTCTCTCCTTGAAATCAACTTTTCTATGGGTTGGTGGTGGCTTTGGCTGGGATAGTGAATTTTGTTCATAGTGTGTTATCAACACTGTTGATAACACAGAGCTGGTTTTGTTACTGCTGAGCAGTAGGTAAGCAGTGCTTACAAAGACCCCAGGCCTTTTCTGCTTCTCAACCCACTATCAAGGAGGCTGGGGGTTCACAGGGAGCTGGGTGGGGACACAGCCAAGACAGCTGACCCCAGCTGACCAAAGCGATATCCAGTACCATATGATGTCATGCTCAGCATATATACAGCTGGGGGAAGAGGAAGGAGGGGTAAGACATTTAGAGTGATGGGGTTTGTCTTCCCAAGTAACTGTTACAGGTGGCAGAGCCCTGCTTTCCTGAAGATGGCTGAACACCTGCAGCCAATGAATTCCTTAGTTTGTTTTGCTTGTGCATGGCTTTTGCTTTACCAATCAAATTATCTTTAACTCAACCCATGAGTTTTTCTCACTTTTATTCTTCTGATTCCCTCGTTCATCCCACTGCAGGGTGTGAGTGAGCAACTGGGTGGGGGTTAGCTGCCAGCTGGGGTCAAATCACAGTAGAGTATTTCTAAAAATCTCATTTATTCACCTCTCACCAGGTTTTTTTTTTGATCAAACCTTAGTTTTCTTCTGAACTGGCAAAAGATGTGATTTGCAGCATGGCAAATTTCAATTAGGTAAGATATTATGAAAAATAATTTGACAAGGGTAGTCAAACATTGGAACAGGCTGCCCAGAGAGGCTGCAGGATCTCAATTTTTTGAGACTTGATTGACAGCTCTCAGTAACCTGATCCAGCCCTAGAGTTGGATCTAACTTCAAAGCTGGTCTTGCTTTCAGTGGAGAACTGGGCCAGATAACCTCCCGATGTTCCAACCTCCCCCACCAATCTGAATTATTCTGTGATTCTATGAACTATGGATGGAGTTAATTTCATCTGACTAAAAGTATGCCTGTAGCACACTATCTAGGTGATTATCCTAAGAAGAAAGCAAGCACTTACTGAAGCAAATTCAACTCACACCTTAGTCATTTTTTTTTAAGACTAGGACATGTCTTCACGCTTTTGTGTCTCCAAGAATATTTTTTTCTTTTTAAAAAGAGATTACCATCTTAGACTAGATACACAACTTCCACATAACCCAGGTGAGATGAAAGCAAGTTGGATAAATATTTTTGGATCACCCGCAGCTACATGTTTATCCGAAGCTTAACAGATAAGCTGAACAGGAAGGTAACTCAATAGAATGACTTCACACTGGTTACTACTACATGTACCATAATCAACAACCTCCAGTTCTGCAATTTCAACAGCCCATTTTTAATCTATGGAAAAGAAATACCTGACTCACAGTTTCTTTTTGAAATGGAGCACTATTTCAATTTGAAAGGTCAGTCTCCACCATGGAAGAGCTTTTTCATCACACCATATAGGCAACAGATTGACACTGATCATTTTTTTTACATGGTGCCTGCATACTTTTGCCTTGAGAGTTCGATTTATGGGGTTAGCCAAGTCTGTATTTTTCTAAAAGCAATTCCAGCGCAGGGCAGTACTCTTAATGAACCATCCTGTCATGATTTACAGGCTCACCCAGAGAGACACAGGGGTGTTCCTATATTCTACATGAGATATCGACAAGCCCTGAGGCCACAGATTACAGACACTTTTAATAAAGGCATGTAGATGGTGATCAAGAGCACAGTGTAGATGATCCCATATTGTAAGTTTTTGCATTCCCTCAGAAATACAAAATAATTGGGGGAAATTTTCTAGACAAAAGTTATGAAAAAAATCATCTGCTGTTAATGAACATAGCTACAAAGACCTGGTTACTACTTCTGTTAACTGTAGTATCATATAAAAAAGCAATGATGTGACACGCTAAAAAATTCCCGTATTCATTAAGTGTACTTTACAACAATGTATCTCAAGTAACAGTGACAGTAACATCCAGTAAAGGGGATCTCTGCCCACCCTCTCAGGTTGGGTTTCCCCCCAGGAAAGGCAGGTGCTGTTGTTGTGTGTCACTTTTCTTTCGTTTCTCAGGTAAGGACTTTGCAACAAAGGCTTTGCAACAAAAGTATGAAGACAGCTACCTCATAATGTCCACACTTAACTTCTTCACTGTGAAGCCTATCTGGTGGTCAAATCCACATGAATATCCCCAGTACAGTAACTTTAGCATTAGGATGTAATTTAAACAATTTTATCAACAATTACTATGATCGAGTATTGACGAACCCAGAGCACAGGTTGCAACTCCCACCCATCAAAAAGGAGAAGCTTAAATGAGGTGACAGGCAAAGCAAAAGTCTCCCTCTGTATAAAAACACACGACAAGCTTGTGCTTGGCTGGACGAAGCAAAGCAGTTTTGTCAGCAAGTGTCCATTTCTTGAGCAGAAAGCGCTTTGCTAAAAGCATCAGTTACAATCGCACTTCAGGCATTTTGTCCAGCCAGTTACTGTGCACACAGTTACAGTCCACCAGGAACTGTCACTCTTCCCTTCCCTATCAGATCATTTGGCTGGGACTTCAGGAGCCTTGTCTACAAGTCAGTCCAGGCACAGGCCAGCCCAAACAACCTCCCATTTCCCCATGTTTCTCAAACACAAAGGCATTTCTTGCTTCTCTTCTACATCACCAGGTCAGATGTAGCCTGCTGCATTTCTCCCCCTCAATGAGCCTGAGCCTTGCTCCTGGGACTACTAACAGCCTTCAGGTGGACAGGTCCAGTGCAGGTCTGAAAGGACCCTTTCAATCTGCAGGACTTGGTTAACTGTACCTGCCATACCTTATTTCACATAGGTGAGTACAGCGTACAAAACCAGATCAGGTCAGCTGCCATGGCTGCTACTTGACTTTTCCTTTCTTGTCAGCATAGTCATGAAAACTGTTTGATATCCTTGATATTTTCTAAGTTAACTGGTACTAGCAAAAGTAACAGAGCTTCATCGAAGACATCTTCCCTCCACACATGTGCTAATCTTGCCTTCACTTCACACAAAAATGTGCCCTAAGCTATGATGACAAATTTGTACGGCTAAAGGTGAACAGATTATACAACATTTAGAGAGCTATATGTGAAGAGAGGAAATACTGCATACTTGCTTTCATAATGTAGCATTTAACCTCACATGCTTTATTCCTCCCTCACACTCTGCCATTCCTTTCCCCTCACTGTGCACTGATTCCTGCTTTGCCAGATGACCTCCTAAAAATTTACAGTGATGGTAACAGGACCCAACCCCTCCTGTACGACAGCAAGAGCAGACCTCAAATTGCATAGAAGGATCTTGAACCTATGTCCAGTTTTCTTTAGGTGCAAGGATGAGGAAGCTCTTCATCATTGTTATATGTGGAAACTACAGCAGGGTTTCTTTAAACTCCAGATCTGGTGTCAAGCTTCTGCAAACTAAAGCATAATGCTATGGAGAAGGTCCTGAAACAGACATGATGGCACCAAGCAAATGTGTCATGAAGTTCCATGACTCTTACTGCAACAAGACAACAGCCTCAAAGGAAAGAATTCCCCAGTGGAGGAGTCCCATGTGCTTTAAAGTAATTGTTAATTTCTGTCTCAAACATCAACCTAAAACCCCAACTGTTAACTTACTTGCTTTACTTGAAAATGGGCAAATGCAGTCACCAGTGGCGGATCTTGTCCGTGTGCTTTCCCTTACCCGCGTGCTTTCCCTTACCCGCTTATGAAGACGTTCTGCTTCCTCCTGATACGCAGCAAGTTGTTGTTTCCATTGTTTTACGTTGGCAGTGGACTCCAGCAGAGCTGCTGTGAGCTTAGCGTTATTACCCTTGAGCGTGGCCAATTCCGCTTCCCAATGCTTGCTGATTGTCGAACTGCAGAGACAGAATAAGAATGGTTAGAGCCCCTAAATTGCTCCCTTCTTCTTTTTCTTTCTTTTTCCTTAAACTGTTTTGCAGTATTTTTTCCCCAGAATATCCAGGAAAAATAGAACTATGCAAAAATCCGATGACTGAATGTCCAAAGGAGAATCCAGATGCTCAAATCATCACAACTATAAATTTTATAAAATACTGAAAACCAAACTGTACCCTCCCAGTTCAACAGGTCATTTAAAAAAATGTTAAAGAAGGATGAAATCCACATCAGCTTCCTGAAAGAAACAGCGTGTAGTTCTATAATATGCATATGATTAGTGACTATTTTAATATATATGTATTGAGTGAATGTGCTTTTTTAATCTACTTTATGAAATATATTGTAGAAAAGGATTTGTCACCAGCTTGAGTAAATAGAGCTAATGTTGTGCTTCAGAACTACAGCTTAGTTGTTTCAATGCAAGTCTTCTATCCCCGAAATACATTTTCTTTATTAAATTTAATTTGTATTTGCAAACTCTAAGATCTCAAATATCGTAATACTATAAAAGCATCTTTCCTTGGCAATACTAGCAAAGAGACTAAACATCAAGGAGAATAGGGATGTTATTGCTTTATTGCAAAGATGGAACCAATGTTGGGGTTTACTGAAGTAGCCTGTGGAAGAAAAATCCTTGCCTAGAGTTTAGTTACTCTCGGAGCAAATGCAGGGCCTTAATTTTCACAGGTAATTAGTTTGCCATCACCCAGAGACCCTAGAGTTGCACTCAGTATGCAAGGGAAAAACATCTCAGACATGTCAGGTGAATGTATTAGTATGTAAATAGCTCATTAATGATTACTTGTATAATGCTAACAGCATATGAGGTGCACACCTAAATGGAAAATACATACAGAAAATAATCAATTTTCTTTAATTGGCTTACTATTAAAGGCAGCATTGAAAACCAAACATTTGTAACTCTGGCTAAAATTATTTTGTATTTAGGTTTGTGATTAATTATGAGGAACTAGTATAATCTAATTCTTTATTATAACAAGCATATTTTAATACTTCATTAGAAATTACTATTTTGCATATAAGTTTATAGGTTCATTTTGACTTGCTAATTATGAACAATGAAATACTCTGCCACCATTTTGTCCACAGCATTTCTTCCATTTCACGCATATGCCCAGCCCATCCCAACAAGGCATATTTCAAACACGTGACAACTCCTACAAATGTATCTTAGATCTTCAAAATCAACGAGCTACCAAGGAACATTCATTAGCAATTCAGATCACATCTACTGTTTCACTAAAACATGATGTCTGATTCTTCCACACTCCAGCATTTACTTCCAAATAAGCTGTTTCACCCCCTTGAACAGGAATACAAGTACCTTCAGAAAAGAAATAGAGGTTCCTTCAAATTGCTGTAGTGTTTCAGGATCTAGTCAACTAATTAGAAGTTCACCACTGAAATTTTACATCCTAAATGACTAAACTAAAATAATGATGATCCTACTTCATCAGCGAACACTGACTCATATACTAAAGAAGATGAAAATAAATTCCTGTAACAATGTCTACTCTTCCACTCCTCTGGTCAGATATACCTTTCAGTTACAGCAGCATAGCAGATCAACTAATTTGGTAAAAATACATGCTAAAAAATCTAGCGTCTTACCACATTTGTAACTGCCCCCTGATGTTCTGATCTGGAAAACAGATATCCTTTCCATCCGTTTGGTGTATTTAGTGGTTCTGCTATAGCAGGATCCGCAGCAAATTGTAAAATATGCCTTGCCAGTCATCTTTCCCCACAGAAGAAATACACACACAAGATTTTATACTGATGTAAAGCAGCAGATTAAAAGCTCTGTACACAGGGTCAGTTACATGATAACTGTTTGATCACTCAATATCCTAA
Source organism: Hypotaenidia okinawae (assembly GCA_027925045.1). Taxonomy (NCBI): domain Eukaryota; kingdom Metazoa; phylum Chordata; class Aves; order Gruiformes; family Rallidae; genus Hypotaenidia; species Hypotaenidia okinawae. The sequence goes on along the minus strand of BSDF01000005.1, from coordinate 28,495,743 downwards.
TTTAATATGCAACCAGCAAAGTGAATAGATTTTCTTCCGATGTAATAGTTTGTATGCCCACAATAATATAAGTTAAACTTCTAAGCCCTGCAGATCCCTGAAGACCAATGTTCAGGCAGCACTGTGCAATCACACGAGTGGGATTTGTGGGGTGTTTCACCTCCACCTCTACCCAGCACCCTTAGTATCCGGCCAAGTACAGTCAGGAGCTCTGAAATCCTTCCTTGTATACTGGAATGTCAGTGTTAAATATGAAACATGTATTTTCTACAATTGCTACAGCTGCCTCGGCTCAAAAGCTAGAAGGTTTCACAGAATCACAGAATCACTAGGTTGGAAAGACCTTTGAGATCCTCAAGTACAACCCTACCTGTCCTCTACTAAACCCGATCTCTAAGCACCTCATCTACTGTTTTTTTAAACACAACCAGGGATGGTGTCTCAACTACCTCCCTGGGCAGCCTGTTCCACATCGACAACCCTTTCAGTGAAGATTTTTTTCCTAACATCTAATCTGAACCTGCCTTGGCACAGCTTAAGGCCATTTCCCCTCGTCCTATCTCCTGTCACTTGGCTGAAGAGACTGTCACCCATCCCTCTACAATCTCCTTTCAGGTAATTTTAGGCAGTGATAAGGTCTCCCCTCAGCTTCCTCTTTTCCAGGCTAAACAGCCCCACCTCCCTCAGCCACTCCTCCTACGGTTTGCTCTCCAGCCCCTTCACCAGCCTGGTTGCCCTTCTCTGGACTCGCTCCAGGACTCCATGTCCTTCTTTGGAGATGGTTATTTTTAAATTGGTTGTTTTCAATAGGAATGCACCTGAGTATTATTTCTCAATCATACTTTTTATCGTTAAGAGATCTCCATAGTGGGCGTGAACAGGTCTATTGTAATGTGGATGTCATTTCTTTGTAGTATGTACTAGTTTTCTTCTACAAATAATTTCTACCATATCTTCTATAGATTGCACTATGGCTCCATCAAATATAAACATATTACTTAAATTGGTCTAGTTTTTTATCTGATAACACACAGTGACTTCTCAACTACTTAGATTTATCCTATTCTTACAAAACTTCACATTCTCTGACATATATACAATCACGTGATGGGTGTCACATCACGAAACACAGAACCAAAATAAAGATTTAATTTGATCAATACAGCCCATAACCAACCCTGACAATGCTGACTTACTTTTTTCAAATACTTTCTTGACAAACTAACATAAAAGAGCAAAAAAGAGCTGCATCATTAACACTTCCAGAGGAAACACTGGGAAACACATGGTTTAGATACAATGAGAACTTTCCCTAAGAAGAGAAGATGCTGGGGTAGAGGGAGATTTCTCATTGCAAAGAGGGAGAGGAAACAAAGAGATGCGAAGGAACACACAAATACAGAAGCTCAAGGATGCACACAGAAAATTCAAAGGGCTCCCAAGAACTGCTAGAGCCTGTGGCCAGAATTTTGATGGTAGAAGAGCTGTACTACAGTCCCTCAGGATTGGCACAGGGGGCTGTGCATACTCCTTCTCTCTAAAAACTTTTACTTAATTGCACCTTAAAGGGTTTTTGCTAAAAGGAATTGATTTTGCCCTCGGTGCATGAGATTTTGTCATAGGAAATACATACACGTCTCTGTCAGGTTACCTTAACAGCTGTAAATTTCTAAATCAAACCCAAACCATTCCTCCTTTCTTTGCTCTAGGAAGCAGATGAAATAGGAACGCTGACTCCATGATCAAAGCAATACGGACTGGAACGCAACTGCGGTTTCGCACCGCGGTGCAAAGAGCAGATCTGTGTGTACACCCTGGGGGACACACACAGGCGCACACATGCCTGCAGCCCTGTGGTGAGAAAACTCAACCGGCATGTTCTGGCCTAAAATCCACCTGTCCGTTTGCTGGCAGCATCAAAATTCTAGCAGTGCTTTCTTCAGATTTGCCAAAGTTAACATCACTGACTGCCTGGCATACTCAGAAGCTTCAAGACAGCCCTTCAAAAAAGGAGATGTCCTTAATGCTCCTGCTTGTTGCCTGTTTTACAGTGTTAAAAGGGCCACCAAACTTTCAAAAGTATCCCAACAGGGAATAAAGCCTGGTCACTTCCCTTTTTAAACTTATGAACATCTGAAAATACGAGAACAATCCTTTTTGCATATAACATTACATTAGTGCCAAATGCAAGAGGGAGAAGGACCCTCCAACAAGTAACAGCAGAATACAACTTTCATTAGCTCCACTGATCATGCCATGTTAAGAAGAAACAAAAAGAAGAAAAAAAGCTTTCATAACAGAAGTTTAGGTCTGATTGCAAAGAAAATTATCTTCACAGTGGCAACTGTTCACAGGATCGTAAGCAGTTTGTTAGCAGGCAAAAGGTCAAGAGTCTCCTGAATCTCTGATCCTTGGTGCCAGCCAGGGTATCTGGTGTGACATCAGACATGGCCAAAGTCAGAACACCCTACAGTGCTTGACCATCAAGGCAAAGGATTCAAAGTCAGATATTTGACATCTGTGGCATCCAGTAATTCGATCAGTACCACAAAACACTCCCAGAACAACTGCTGGCTGGTAATATGCAGCCTAACTGGTATACTCCTGAAAATTCAAGTAGGAGTCAGTGATCTTCCATACTTTTAGACATTCTGACCAATAAGCATCAGGCCAATCTCCTTTCTCACTGGGGATTAGTTACAACCCCAGTAAGTCACTGAGGAATAGCTTTGCTATCTGTCAATCTGTGACCTGAATAGAGTGCCAGAGGCTATAAATGCATGATTATCTTTCTCTGCAAAGTAGGTCACTTAAGGGAAATTAATCCGAAAAGCTCCAGTCACCACGTTTAGCCAGTTGGAGAAGGCCTGCAAAAGCAGGGGGCAGGGAACACACACTGGTGAGCTGCATTCAGAATGTAGTTATTTTGAGAGATGCCTTCGTGAAGCGAAGAAACAAAAGCAGTTCAAATCAAGGGATGTTTTCTGCTTTTTGAGTCAGTATTGCTTGTTCATCATTTCCCGAGTTGTACACAGTGCCAACACTTAAAAAAACATGGTTTGAGCTTTATTTCAGATTTACAGAAATAAAATGTGCCCTGAGTTCTGCTTTATTAATATTTTACGGATTTCAATATTGGATTCATCACATATAATTAATTAATTTTAAAACTGGATGTCTTACTGTATCGTAGCCATGGTTTCAAAGAACTACAGTCGCTCAAAGAGCAGGTAGATTCTTTTCTTCAGGTGTCACTGTGATCTGCACTGCAGGTGTATGGTGAGCAGTGCAGTCTTAGGAGAGCAGAAACAAGGAGGAATTCAGCTGAGAATGGAGTAGTTTCACTACAAAATTTGGCATCTGCTATAGTAACTAAATCCATAAGACTTGACAAATATGAACAGAGCAGAGTCCCTGTGGCTGCTGCCCAGATTATAAATAGTGGCATGTGTTGGAAGCAGCCCAAGAGCTTGGTGGAGTGAGCATTACCAATCAGCAGGAGAGGGATGTCAACCAGCTGGTAAGCGCGCATTAGCTGTGCTGCCAGCAAGGAGTGATCCCTTCTGACAGCCTTGCCGGTGAGCCTTACAGAGCAGCTCTACATGGTGAAGGAAGCAAAGGGGGATTGTGAATGATTTGGTTTTGCTACAGTAGCATCCGGGAGCTCCAGTGACCTTGTGTAGGGTAGTTTCTTCTCTTTGGAATTGTAAGGCAAGCGTTTGGGTTTACGTAAAACTCCCTGGGGTGTTTGGGAAGGAATCCTGCACAAGGTTTCATATGAAATCCTCCATATGAAATAAGCTTCAGATCATGTTGAGGTCAGAGGCTGGAAGGGCGAATCTCTGCAGCAGGCTACGGTTGCTGTTGCCTACACTGGAATGATGTGACTGTCCTATCAGTTGGAGATGTTAACTCTGCTGACACAGAGGATGAGTGCAGCATCCTTCAAGGTATTCCTAAAAGCTCACAAGAGCCCTCCTCTCATTCATGCTGAGAATGAGAGCTAAGCTCCTCACTTCATGCCCCGATTGAGAAGAAATTTTAAACAGTTATTTGGGGAATTATATCCCTTTTCAAAAGGCATCTTCTGTGGCCATCTTTTCAATGTATACAATTGCTTCATGATAGAAAGCATTTAAATATGATGGCTTTAGAGTTTGTCCTGATTCAAGTCTAAAGTACATTATGCATTCAGTAATGATATGGAAATTTCTCCTCTCTCTTGAACATTCAAAGGAAAATTGGAAACAGAAATGGGTTTTGGTTGTTTATTTAATTATACCTAACAAGGGAGTCCCATGAGTGGGAAGCCAAAGGAAGAGCAGTGGATCGACCAGTCCAGAAAGAGACAAGAAAGAAAAATTGAGTTATTCTGCCATTTTAGTCTTCATAAAAAGCCCTGCTTATACAGGCCCAGAAGATTCAGCCGCTCAAAGACTTCAACCTTACATGCCCCAGGGACAGAGTAATCTACAGTACAGTTAATACCTAAAGACCAGAAAAGGTAGGAAAGCTACGATAAGAATGACAGCTTCTGTAAGAAGAAAACTTGGGAAACAAACCAAAATTGCCTCTTTACAGCTACTGCTTATTGTTTTATCTGTAGTTGTGATTAACTGGACACATACAAAAGGAAGTGTTATTTGATAAACTGGAATTTATTAAAAAAGGGTAAATCCTCTCAAAGTTATAATCAAGAGATAATTACCAGGAAAATGCTTTGAGTTAAATATTTTGAGTGAGTCCAATGAAAAAATAATTAACATTCAAAGAGATCCTTATCCTTAATTAGAGTATTCAAAAGAATTTTTAGAAAAGGAGGATAGCTCCCCTGGGGAGAGAAGTAGGAACATTAACAAAGCATGAAAGATCTGTTCTTCCCTTTGGGATAAGGAATATCTACATGATCTCAGTGGAGTTATATCAGCACAAAACCAGGGAAACATAGCTGTGAATCAGCTCTTTAGATTAGTTAAATGACAAATTTGATCATAGCAAAAAAAGAGATCAAGAAGGCCCTTGAAGCACATCATATTTTAAGTGAGGTGACTAATAACAAAGCCACACACACTTACTGGAAAACGAGAAAGGCAGTGGAACTGCTGAAATCAGCAGGTCAGAGCATGACTTTTCTGCGAGTCTGTCATTCTCTACAAATGTTGAGGGTTTATCCCACTCAAGGATATATTGTCTTGTCTCGTCCTGTTTTCACACCCCTTTGCTCAACTCGGAGCTACAATATGCCTGAAGTACCAATTTCTATGACACTGTAGAAGACAGATATGCAGAAGCATTTTTCTGTGAATTTGGGCAGAGGGGTACTTGTAGAGCAGGTTTCTCCTTCAAGGTGTTTCACATATGATCTTTCATCTTTGTTTAGCCTTTTGGTTTGACCATGCTCTCAGATTCTGAGTCGTCCGAAGTACCCGTGCAGCCCATGGACAGAGGAGTCGCCTTTCCTGCTGTGTCCCAGGAGTTCGGTTCTTAGGCACATCTTGTGTGCTTTACCAGCTCACTGGGGAAGGGACACTGTCTTTGCAGAGGATGGGAAATGGTATCGACTCCTTCCACTACACAGCAGACCATTATTCAATGAAAATTGGTGGCTATATCCTATTTAGAGGCACCACCTAAATCCATATGCCGTGTTTTGTAATGCAGCCTTCATTCATCACAGGGCCCAGGGAAACCACTGCAACACAGATTGCCTTTCGATATGGAGACTTATTGTTGAGGAATAGACTGGGTATTGAATTCTTCTTAAAGAAGGAAAATTTCAGAGTAATATTCTCTCTGTGGTAACTAAGGCAGCATGGTATTCCTGCAGAAGACAACAAATCCAAAGAAAAGACTTCCCAAGCATGGTGGTGTTCACTGCTTACTGAACCACTAAGACACGACAGCATCAGAAGAAGTCCTGAAAGGCACTCAATGGGATGTAGGAGATTGGGTACTAACACAAAATCAATGCTTTAGCTACGATCCTTATCAAACAGGGACTTAGATCCCTGTCTTGACACACGTTGAAGTGGACAACAAAGGAAGAGTCACTCTTTTCCACAAGAAATAGCGAAGTGTCCAAGCTTCTTGTATTGTCTGTCAGAGTACACTGGATGTGTTTACACAGGAGACATTTAAACTCTGTTTCTCATGAAACTCACACAGTTAAGAACTGGTTTATGCCTGTCTCTTGTATACTGTATTACAATAAAAAAGACTTGTATATTTAACTTGCATTATCATAGTAGCACTAAGAAAAGCCCTGATTTCTCCGAAGAGGAGCAATTCTTATTTAATTTCATCCTTTTTAAAATAACTCATTTTTGTCTTGGTAATTTAATTTTGCATAGTAACGAGACACTAGGCCATCTCTTCACGAAGGCCACTGAGCATAAACCAAAATCAGTAACTCCATCTTGTAACTTTTAGCTCTTTGCAAGAACATGCATAGCTAATTGATTTCTAGCTTTTTTTTTTTTTGAACTAAACATTAAAATCTTGCAGACCTAACACTTATCACATACACTGAAGAATTAAAAACCATTTGCCCTTGTTCCCTCACCGAAATTGCTTATCAGTATCACTGCAAGTATTTTACTCCCATGCCTGTGAGACCTTGCAGACCTAAAAATTTATCACATACTCTGGAAAAGTGAAGAAAAGAGTTGCCCTTGCTCCTTCACTGAAATTCCTTATTGGTAACACTGGAAGTAGTTTATTCTTCTGTCTGTAATGTGTCTCATATTTTTCACAACTGATACCAAATAAGTTTTTTTAGTGCACTGAACACTAGCCATAATTTGCTGCTGTTGCTATTGTGCTCAATACTTCAAATATTCCAACAAAACTACATTTACAAAAACAACCTAGGCTATTTAGGAACTTATGTCCCATTTTCTAAAATGACTAGGTATTTGGCTGCAAAGAAAGTCAAATTGACTTGGGCTCCTATGGCACTTAGCAATTTTTGAAAGCAATTAGGTGTGGTTATCAGCAAGTCATGTACCAGGACACAGTGACCCTCGCACTAAAATGATGGGAATTACAACCACTTTCATTCCGGAACTCATTTCTGCACACAAGAATTTAAAGCTGTTTAACTGCAAATTCATGTTTTGAATTAGTATGGATTAATTTTGCTAAGGTCCCTGGCTTGACAAAAGCCTACGTCTCTTTCAAACATCCTACCTGTGTCAATAATATGTGTGGTGTGCATTGAACCGATCTGCACTCTGTCAGCAACATCAACGGGAAAGAAGACAGTACTGAAGTGCTCTACAGTTCCCTCATCTGGGCTCTCATTCATTGAGTGCAGCTCTCACTTTTAGAGTTTCATGGAACTGTGCCCTCAGTTGCACCTTGGTGAGTTGGAGAAACTTCCCTGGCTCCACCATGAAACCGCTGCGGCAGTAAGGGCAAAGAACAACTCCTTTTCCCGGTGACCACACCTCTGCCACTAAGCAAACAAGGGCCAAAAAATCCTAAACTGTATGTGATTAGGCTGTGGCACAAAGATTCTGAATTACGACTGTCTGGCCTCCACCCAGCTAGTGCATTAGGTTATCTCACAGTATCAAATACTAACTACTGGTGCAATTAATTTTTTCATTGCAACTGCCAGTTTGTTTATCCCAGGAAGTACCATGACATGCAATAATCACACAGCTCAGGAGATGAACTGTCGGTTTACATGCTGACAACAACATAATTTTATTCCATTAAGGGAACAGAAGCTATGCGAGACTACAGCAAATTTAATTAACTTTAATTTCTCTCTTCTGATAGCCATACAATTACTTAACAGTTGCTCTACAGCCTATATATAAAGCCTAAACTAAACCATCTATGGGGCTGTCAGAAGTAGTCTGAACAACAAGCCGTAAGTCACATGAACCACATGATCACAGTAAAACATTTATTGACTGTACAGATTTGAACAAAACACTTTACAAATGAGCTGCAACTCTTACAAGTGGATACTACTGCATTTCATGCTTGTCTTCCAGCCCAGCTCTTTAAGAGAAGGGAAGTATTGAATTTGCCTGGTTTGAACCAAATCTGAATCCAAGAAAAATTTCTGAGCTCTATTGATCCTCAAGTCAAATTTTCTAAAAGGACATTAAATGGATTGAAAAAAGATTAAATTTAATACATGGGAAGACTCTGATGCTGGCACTTTTCCAATGAACTACAGGTTAACACTAAGAGGAAGCAGTCCCTATGAAAGTTTGTTTCTCTCCCCTGTTGTAAAAACCCCAGGGTTTAAGGGAAAAAACCCTAACATGATACATTCCTCAATTCACAGGTAACTGCTTAGTCTAGACTAAGTGATGCTAGGTTTCCGTCTCTGTCTCTTGAGAATAACGCACAGGTCAGACCATTTTGCTCAAAAACTCAGCTGGACGTTAAAAATATTAATAATTTGTAGACCTGTTCTTCCCAATTCAACATTTAGTTGATGCAACAGTTTCAAGGAAGAGTATAAAGCCTGGTTCCCCACTCCTCTCGCTGCCCCATCTCACTCAGCTCATCACAAACCCAACAAGAATGCCAAGGACAAGCAGGAAGGTGCATGTGAGTTTTGCTGGTTGTGAATTCACAGGCCGCAGAACAGATGTTGAGCTCTTACCCTTTCACGAGGCTATGCCTATGTGGCACAGCACTATTTCAATACCTGTGTTTTCTGACACTGTGAGCTGTTTTACTTCCCCTAATACTTGCTGTTGTTATGTAATTGCATTAGTTTTAAATTTCAGAGTATTTCCTAAATAAAGTGAACAGGTAACCTGCAGTCATACACAGTGATCAGTTAGGTCACACTTTGGGCATGTAGGAAACTATTTTAGCTGTCCTCTTCAAATTCAGGTCAACTTAATCTGAATGTATTGCCTACAGGAAAAAGAATTGGCTTCAGACAACAAACCCATATCTTATTTCTATATAAACTTTTTATTTTTCTTGTTTTGGCAAACTATGAAGTTGGGTAATTTCATACAATTCAGTCAATCCACTTTTAGGGTTTTGGTTTGTTTTGTGGGGTCTTTTTTCTCTCAGCCATGTTGTTTAAATAAAACCACTTGTTAATTTGCTATGTGGTTGCAGTCTCCCAGAAGAATGGTTTCCGCTATTCAAAGTTTAATTCTGACACCAAACCCTTGTGTTTCATGACAGGAAGATAGCACATCATTACACCACAGTGCCACAGATAAAACTCTGCAAAGGCAACGACCCTACAATCAAAGTTCGTTACAACAAATGGACCACACGTAATGTTTTATTATTGTGTACTTGAGAAAACAGAGTCCTAGACATCCAAGAGGTTTTATTTCAACACCTTCACCCAGCTCCAGCTTCCTTCATTTGCAAATGGCTCAGAAGCCAATTAAAAAAAAAAAACCCTCTGATACTCTACTTAACTGCTGATTTGGGCCATCCAATTCGTTATGGAAAAACTTGATGGCTGTTCAGTGTCACTGTGACTCTGGCGATGCTTATGAATTGCCAGTTGTCCACATCTCAACGAAGTGTTGAGATTAAATTCATCCCAGCAGAGCCCCTGTTCTATGATCAGGACAAACCACTTTCTGCCTGTACTACAGAATGTCACAAAATGGCGTCCACAGTGATACTTGAAGGAACTCAAAAGCTGTGACACCTTAGGTACAGAAAGCTTCCCTAAAGCATAAAGCCGACAGAAAACTGTAAGAAACGTTGACCTCCACTTAGCTCTTTTCCCCATTTTATTCTTCAAGCTAACTCTTTATATTGAGAATATCCCAAGCACTTCCTATTTTTGATGGATGTAACATTCCACTTCTGTGCTTGTACATGTGTACCCACTTCTAACTTCTGCCTATGTTTGCAGGGAGTGGGGTAAGGCTATCAAAGTCCCACTGAGACGGGTCTGCCTACTATAGTGTGACAGAAGATGATCAACATGACACAATGACATTCAACACCACAACTTGTTCAGGTGGAGCCTACAGACCGTTGGTGCATTCAGACACATTCTGAAATGGCTTACACTGTCTGTGCAGGAACCACAATCTGGAGGGTAGAGAGAATGAATGATACAGCCCACCACGGAGCCACAGCAGGGAGGCAGCAATGCTGGGGGACACAGCACTGAGTTGCATCCATAGAAAACAGGAAGCACAACTCTGGATCATGATGTTGGCAGGAGGCATGCTTTTAAGGCTGGGCCCTGTAAAAGAGGGCGTAGTGGACGAAACCCATCTTACACAGTTTAAAAGCTGTGATGACCATTCCTCTGATGAGTCTTGGGTGCCTACCTATGAGCAAATGCATCAGGCATATGGAAGCCCCGCAAGTATAATTTTTTGACCTCAGTGTCACATGGAAGTGGCAGAATTTGACAGTTCTCCCCCCAGAGGATCCGAACCACTGCATTCTCCAAAGAATTACTACCTTAACTACGTTTACTTGCAAAGACCACCTCTAAACAGTGCAGAAATCTTTAGCAATCCCCTTAATTCATCTGACAAAAGCTACACACTCTGAAGAGTACCCTGTTACTAAAAGAACACAGGTCTTTTGGGTTAGACCTGAAACCAAGCCTTTTACTTCATGTGAAAATTAAGAGCTCCTGGTCCTTGGCCCTAGTATCTCTTGCAAGGATACAAAATGATCCCACAGTGAATTCACAGCTTATGACAGTTCTTTTCCAGGTAAATTCTCGGAAAAAATAACTTTGATTAAAACTACTTTTTGTATAAGGGATTCATTTGAAGATGAAAAAATTCTTTAAAAAAAGATACAAAGTTAGTACTCATGCTCTATGTTTTTAGTATAGAGGGTTTTTTTCAACAGCTTTTCTCTGCTTTGTCCAACTTTGGTTTTAAAATATGCATTCTTTTAAGAAGCGGGCAGAGGTAGCAATTTGGCTGACTTCTATCAATATATATCAGCAAGTGGCTTCAAGTTCACCATGATTTATTTAAACCATGCAGACAACTGCATGTTGCTTCTCAACCGGAGAAGTCAACACTTCCTAAGACACATGTGCTTGGCAGTGAAAAATATTCTGGTCAAGGGATGCACTCAACGCAGCTCTATCCAACCCTCCTCTCTGTGTGACTGTTGGAGGAGACTGCTCCAGCTGCTCAAGGTACAGTTGCTAATTATGAAGCTTTAACCATGGCACTGGAGAAGTAGCAAAGGAATAGGAGCTGCAGCCGCCTCTTAAACTCACATGCCATCTCTGCCTTTAACACAAGCAGAATCTGGCATAGCAGCACACCCATCTCCTACTTTCAACAGAAGAATCCTAACTTAAATGTTCCCAGCTACCATTGGCTCTGACTTTTGTGGTCAATCTCCTAGGAGAAAATTATCTAACTAATTAAAAATTACTTCCTTTTGGAGTCCATATGGGCTTCATTAATAACATCTAAGCACTTGATAAAAGGCAAAACCCATGGATCCAAGGATCCATGCAGCACAGTTTAGATGAATCCACAATAATAATTCACCCAGACTTAAAGTGGAAGCACTCCATGATTTAAGATGCTTGGCATCCCATAACTCTGGTCAGATGTAATCTAAATTCCCCTACCCCTTATCTAATTGTATCCTTATGAATGACAGTAGCAGTAATATGAATGACCGGCTATGAACACCTGCAGAAGATGATGCTAGCCAGAGCGATTTCTGTTTCCAGAGTGTATCTCTTCTCCAAGAAGAGTGGGCAGTTAAGAAGGGAGCAATACCAAAAAGACTAAAAGGAATATAAATATCCATAAAAGAAACTGATGATTTCCTCTCCAGTGTGAGTTGTTAAAACATGAAGGTACATTTATTTATATTCTGCTTGGAAGTTTGAGAAAAATTAGTTCTACACTGTATCAAGAGTAGTAATTGTTTAGTCATTAATGTTGCCATCATAGTCATCACCAGACTTTCCAGACCAAGTGAAACCCTTATCACACAGCACATGCAAGGCTTCAGAAGTGGGTATCGACCTATACAGATGTGCAGATTCTAAACTGAGAAGTCTATGTATCTCATGTGGATCCACCTGAGATAGCACTGAAGGTAGACTAACTTGTTGGTGTCAGTAAGAAAAAGACTAAACTGATATCAATCAGATGTACTCAATGGACCCTCACCTTCACTTAACTGTACACAATTACAGCCTTTTTTCTCTCCCCTCCTCCTTTTATAACACTTCCCTCAAGTATAACATTGGTTTTGGCCCTGCCATTTAAAATACTTAAATGTATATCCTTGCTCTTCAAATAAAACAGAGAGATGAGGTACAGCAACCCAGAGATCTTTCAGAAGAGCAGAGAAGGAGGCAAAACAGACACTACAGCTGGTGCTGTAGTGGGACCAAGTGACTTGAAAACACAAAGGCCTACATTTGAAAAGAGACACTAACTGTTAGTTTGGGGATTTTGTTTTGGTGGAGTTGGGTTTTTTGTTGGGTTTTTCTGTTTGTTTCAAGTGACAACTTCAGCTCTTCTCGGAAAAGCAGGAAAGCAATTCCTAGTAAAGAATCATGGAATGGTTTGGATTGGAAGGAACCTTTAAAGATCACCTAGTCCAGCCTCCCTGCCACAGGCAGGGACACCTTTCATGACATGAGGCTGATCAAAGCCTCATCGAAAGTGACCCTGAAATCTTTCAATGATGGTCTGTCAAATATTAAAGCAACACATGTCAAATATTTAAGCAGGTATGGCTTGGGGGGGGGGGGGGGGGGCAGGTTTATGTGGGCTTTAAAGGAGTAACACTGTACTTTGAGAATATATTTTAATACACCAAAATTGACAAAAAGGAAAGTTTTCTCTTGCTTTCTGAGGTCGTGTGGGGTTTTTTTAAAGCTGTTTTTTAGTTTGTGGACTTTGAACGGCAAACTCTACATCAACACTCCAGTTTCCTTCTAAGGAATGTGACAGGCATTCTACCACGACTACAATGCCTGAAAGTTACACAAGTTCACCCATGTTCTGTATATGGACTTTACAAAATAAACCAAGTTGACAATAAGTGAACCTTAAGATGAGTAAAATGCACAAGAATCAAAACAAGATAGCAATGCAGATTGTTCTGAAGCATACTTAAGTGATCTGAAGGCCACAAATCTTCCCTTCTCTTTAATCTCCTTTCTCTAAAAACCTTTTCAGTGCTTTCTATGTGGATGGGAATATGCACCTGGAAACCCAAGTCTGGACTTTTTTTCCAGTTTCGAAGAACCAGACTGTAAGTACAGAGCCCATTTAGCAACAGAAAACAGTAAATGGACAAGTCTGGAAAAGTTTCTTTAGTTTTGTCTACCCATATAAATGGTTGCATAACCCTTGTATTTTGTGTTGGTAAGTGGACTAAGTCTTGCACTTGAAATGAAGCAGCTACACACCAGGTACAAGGAGCCTTTATTTTCTAACATATACCTTCAGATAGCTGTTGGGGCATAATTTGAAGGGGTGTCTTTGGACAGAAAAGGCTTGCATGTTTGCAGATGGGTGCAAACCATATGATACTCTTACCTGCAGAACAGACTGCCATTGGAAAGCCTTGCTACAAATAGCCAGAACTGCCAGCTCTGAAGAAAGCTCTTCATGGTGTCTGGGGAAAGTTTGGTTTGCAGCTTAACCCTATGTACGGGGTTGAAAGGTTTCCTATGATCACATTATATAATGTCAAAACCACTGATGGCAGTAGGAGTAAAGGAAACATGAGGTGTGAGCTGTCTACATAAGATCTTCTCTAACTGTAATTTCAATTCCTCTTCTTGAAAAGATGATTGCATGTTGGCGCTTACAACTCACAAACCAGGAGATTCTAAATAATACATGTACAAATCATGTCATAAAACCTACCACAAAGACACTGCTCACAACTTTAAACAAGCATACACAGCTACTCAAACTCACATTAGAAGTTCACTCTTCAAATAAGTTGCTGGGAAAATCTAGAATAAAGAGAATAGCTTCTCCACCACCCTAACCCTAAAATGCCTAAAAATGTCAAAAAAAGTCATTCTGTGCTAAGAGTAGACTCCTAAAATGAGTAACACATTTCAGAAAACTGTATTCTTGAAAATATCTAACAAAATCAATGATTGTGAATTAATGGACACAAAAACACCAATCCCAAGCAAACAAACAAACAAAACCAAACAAAAAAACCCAAACAAAATCACAGTATTAAGTATCATATATCCTAATTCATAGAGTCAATGTTTACAGTTGCTGAAGTATTAACATTCTTTTAATGCCATCTATACTTGGATAAGATGAACTCAGTGGATGTATTTCAGAAAATGAAAGTTCATTCTTTAAGCAAGAAAGTTCCTTTTTATTTTTCATTTTTACTGGGCCTTTTTTTCTCATTTATGTGATTAAATGGGGTGGAAATTTACATAGTCCACCTAGTATGGGTTTGGTTCTGTTTTAAACTAAAAATTGCGTAAGGATTATACTCCTCTTCTAAGAATATACTTGATGGGTATGTTTCAAAAGTGCTCACTTGTTGCTGAGGGCAGTGTTTGTATCAATTTCAAACATCCAGCTCACACAACCTGAATCATCTGTTCGAGCTCTAACTAAATAAACAGCACGAAGTAGGTAATTCACATGGTCCAAACTGGAGCGTGCTTAGGTGCACAAGGGAGACGGTGAAATTACTCTCTGAAGTGTTTGGCTATTTTTAGTTTTGGCTCTCATCCCTTCACCTAGCCATTACAATTAGGTCTATCAGTTGCATAGTTTCTTCTTTTTGAAGAGCTAAGCAACGCACACACCATGACTATTTTTCCACAGCAGATACAAGTCCTCTCCAGCACTCCCTCTATTAGAAGAGTTATCATATGAAAATATTACAGGATGCTGTGCTGTGTTTGACATGCCACAGGTTTAAAACCATGTCATAGTTTACTATGTATTCCAAAGACACCTCAGAAAACTTTCAGGAATTGTCATAATCAAGAAAGTCAGACATGAAAAAAAAATTACACAAACATGAGGTAGGATTTTCCTTTCAAGATATTAATTTCCTATCAAGAACTTTTATTTTGAAGGATAGCCTACTCGAGATAGATCCCAGGAGCTTAGGCAGAAGTGCAGGAGTGAGGGAAGCAGGAGGAACTGGGTCAGGGAGGGAGGGAGAAGCAATCCTTCCCTCTGTGCTTCTTCCAGAGACCACCCTTTTTTTTTTTTTTCTGGTGGATCACAAGAGGCTGAAGAACGGTATGACCTTCACAACATGAAACAACTGTTGGCTGAGGTGAAGTCAAGACCTGTATCTAAGTTGCTATATTAACTGGTTCTTCTCTTTCACTGACAACGGGGACATACCACCTTTGAGTTTCTTCTCTGTGCGTGCCTCAAGAAATAATCATCCTTTCTCAACAGAGCAATGGAATTCACAGAGCTCCCCCGGTGCGCCCTAAAATGTCACCGTTCATCGGAGCACTGTGCCACATGAAGACAGTTACTGCCCTGTGTGTTACGGAGAAGGTGTTTTAAAAAGCCTGGCTTTATCAGTCTCCATTCTAGAAGGTTTCAAACCCCAACTGCGTAAAGCTTAGAGCAGCCTGGTCTGATCTCATAGCTGACCTTCTCTGAGCACAAGCTTGGATTTGAGAGAGGCTCCTGACAACAAGAAATTCTTCTATGAGCAGGTTAAGTAACATTCGAAACAAGAACTTTTTTTTTTTTTAAATGTAATGCACACCCCCCAGGACTACGTGGCAAGGAAGCTTTGTGTATCCCTATAGAGAACATCCAAATGCCAGGATTTGAGCACAAATTCAAATTACAAACCACCACAAAAATTAGCAACTCAAACCTTTTCCTTAAAGCCAACTTAACAGTTCAGCATGATCCACAAAGTAACTGAGTTGTAACATAACTAAAATATTTAAGCTTGTAGAAGCGAGTAGTTTTAGTGAAAGTGAAAAATCTACTAAACAGATTTCTGCATACAACCTTTAATGAAAACTCAGTGAAGGAACATGAGCTAGCAGCAAGATTTTTGTTTTTTCTTCATCGTACAGCATTGGATTTACATGCAGAATTATTAAATGGTAAACTACCTAGACAATAACATAACCAAGATATAAACATCATTTGAAATTAGTTCATTTTCACTAAGGCAGCGAGTCAAAATTCCCTATTAAAAACTTTTTAAAATACAAAAATAGGAATTTTAATGAACAAGCAACATACATATATATGTATCTGATCAAAACATTATGTAATAGAAATTCCAAGTTTAGGTATTAAAAAAAATTAAAAAGAAAAAAAATTAATGAGGTAACAGGTTCAAGTCACGGTTGACAGAAATCTGAAGACTTTCAAGATTTGTCCCAGAAGAATCCTCTTACATTTTGTTTCTGAAAGTGTGTTTTGCCAGCTTCATAAGGTGCCAAAAATAGAATAAAGCTTTTTATGAACAGGTGTATTTTCTTCAAGGGTGAAAGAGTCACTTCACCAGTTACCAAAAAGTCCAAGGCAGCAGCTGCACAGTTCGCCAGATACACTATTCAGTTTTAACAGCTGAGTTATATTCTAAAGCTGAATAGGTTTAGCATGGTATTTCTCTGGGCTTATTCACATGACCAGGCATTGCACAATCACAATTAAAACTTTTATTTAAAAGCCAGTCAAATCAGAAGTCGTTAA
The DNA here is from genome assembly GCA_027925045.1 of Hypotaenidia okinawae. Taxonomy (NCBI): domain Eukaryota; kingdom Metazoa; phylum Chordata; class Aves; order Gruiformes; family Rallidae; genus Hypotaenidia; species Hypotaenidia okinawae. The sequence continues at coordinate 28,479,094 of BSDF01000005.1, read as the reverse complement.
CAACTTTTAGCAACTTCTTTCTCCCCAAACCCCATTTTATAGCCAACAGTTTGCAGTTGGAAAAAAAAAATAATCGCAACTTAAAGAATGTGCAAAATGCTTTTTAAACAAGGTTAAAAAGGTTTAAACAAGATGTCTGAGGAAACTAAGATTTACTTAAGAATGAAAATATGTGCGCTTTTTTTCTTAATTAGTTTTAGTATTAGATTTTACTAACTAGCTTCTGTGGGAAAAAAAAACAAACCAAAAACAGTCTTCCTGGACTACCTATCACTCAGAAAAGGATGAATCTGTGTCTCACAAGATTTTAAAAATTCTAATGTTAGGTTGAGGTTACATTTCACTTCTGTTTGGTCTGGCAACACTTAATCATGAGTGCCATGAGTTTTCAGGCTATAGTATATATTCTAGGATGTGCGAGTTCCTCAGTAATACTACTTCATAATTTAACATTAACCATCAGAGATAGTTTAAAAAAGGCAAGATGTTTAATTATCAGAGTTTATCTGCTGTGCAAGATTTGTAACTGTTAAATATCTTTATCTCTCAATCACCTCACTAGGCATACCATGCTTATGAACAGCATTAGGACCTTCCAGATGAGGATAAATTGAAGCAAGTAGACTTCTGCTCTATTATGGAGATATGAATGGGATTTTTGGACATGTAGTGGAGAATATTAATTTCAATACTTACAATTATTTACTGAAATAATAAGAATTTTTTTATCTCTGGTAACTTATATAATGCTGTTTTGGGCTTTCAGGTGTATGTGGTCAGAACATAACTATAAATACCAATGCAGTCTACATTTACACTGCCAAAATAACTACTTACATTAAGACATAAATAGCCCATAGAAGAATGCTTGCAGAAGAGGACATATCTAGCCAGTGAGGATGTATTACAACAAAATAAAATGGAACATTTTTCAGGTGTGCAGATTAAAAATGAAATCTAGCAAGATGTAGACCAAAGCGTGACTTTCACGCCTCTGATTACTGACCTTGTTAACCCATCAGACCTTTCCAGTTCACACAAAGATGTGAAATCCCCTTACCTATATCACTGCCTTGACAGCAGCACTCTGAAAGCTTTTACCCTTCTCCTCTGCTGCAGACACACCTGCACTCAGCTGAGCTTGCCAACCTCACCAGCCACCAGTGAAGCACAGCCAGCCTCAATGACTCTCATGTCACCTACAGCTGACCTTCTTGGAAGAAAGACTACAATGCCTTTTCTTTTAGAAAGCACTGAACAACTGATCAACCGCTCCTGGTGTAAAGGCAAATACGTAAAAAGCATTGACAAGAACCTGTTCAAGCGCCCTTCCAGCACTAGCCTCCTCGCACAGAAGCAGAAGGTCAGCTTCACCTTTGCTGAAAGGCAGGGTGTAGGAGGAAGAGGCTCGGTGATCGACAGGCATTATCAGGGTGCATAAGTGAAGGGCTTAGTTTGGCAACTCTTGGCCATCATGGGGCACGAGCGATGCACAGCATCATCAGAAGGGCAGGGAACAAGAAGAATAATCCATTCCTGTACCTGACACATGAAACACCATGGGAGTCTCCAATGACTGGGGTATGGGGTTGTTCTGGGGGGCGTTTTTGAGTTGCTGTGGTTGGGTTTTTTTTATTTTAAATCAGAGCAAGCAGACTGCCAGCAAAATGCACCCTTTCAGCCAGCACAAGCAGCTAGGTGTGTGAGCCTAGTTGCCAAATCAGTATTATGAAATGCCTCTACAAAAACATGCCCATTTAGCCAGGACTAACACTTTCCATCTTTTTCATGCATGGGTTTCATGCATCTTTCTTGATCTATAATAAACAACTAATCTTTATTTATGTATAATAAAAACCTCGTCTAGTCCAAAATTCAATTTATTACAAAAGGTTTTAAACTTTGCATTTTCTTTAATAATAAGCTTACTAGCACACTTAAAGCTACCATTAGCAAGACTAACTCTGGGTTGGTTTTCTTCAGAATCATCACAATAAGAGGCCCTCAAAAGTTATTATCGGAAGAACAATTCTACCTAGTGGTATTTAAAAGGACAAAAGCTAAACCCAGGCACTGATACTGCATATATGAAGTAGAAAAATACAACGCACGTAAGAGTATTGTAACCTCTGTTCTACACCACAAAATCTTACAACTGGGTAATTTTAAAACATATCTTCAGTCATGCTCAATGCAGAACAAAGCCTTGTTACTATATCAGCATACCTGAAAACATATTTACATATGCAGAACAACAGGGGAGATCTTGCAGCTATCATTTTAAAACAAGTACAAAACCAGAAAGAAACAAACTCACAAACAACACTGCTCTTGTATGGACTTCATCACCACTCCTTTTCACAAAAATATTGGTAGAGAATTCCAACACACGAACAATTTAAATGAACTCGTTACAGAATACTGATAGATGTGCAACATTTGTAATACTCCTTCAACATGCACATTGCTCTCTTACAAAGCAGGGTTTCTTCTAAAACATATAATAGATGCACTGGTGACAGTTAAGTATAAAAATAAACACAATCACTCTGTTATAAAATTAGTGCAAAGTTATACTTCTCTCATTTGAAAATGCATATTATTTTCCCCAGATATGTTTAGTAGCATTATTCTTTTACAAAACCCAAGTGCTGCATAATTCCATCTCTTCTTATTCTGAAGTGCATGACACATCTGACATGCTAGTATTCCCCAAAGTTTGATCAAGAGCTCTTAAACTCTATGTAAACTGAGTCACACAATGATTTAAAAAAATTAAAAAAAAAAAAAATCTAGTGTTTCTAGCTCTAGGTTTATTAAAGGTTTTGGTTACTCTCCATGGTCTCAATACATGATGTGTTTTATTGAGAGTGACCCATGTATAGTAATTTCCAATAAACGAGATATATCCTTCTTAACTCATCATTAAAAAGTCTCAGTTTTCTTACAGAACAACAGAGCATTCCCAGTGCAATGAATTATAGTTCAGTCTGAAGCAGAACTACACTTCTCTCATATTTAAACAAAAAAGTTGCAAAATGTTTTCAACTGTCAGAGAACTGGTCAATTAAAGGCTGCTTTAAAATTCACAGTCCCGAAGTGCTGTAAGAGTCCCTTTTCTTCCAACAACTCGTCAACGAAAGGCTGACATCCAGTCCTATCAGTCATTGTGCAAAAATAACGTAATTGGAATATTCTATGAAGCAGTAAACTTTACTAAGATCTCAGACATTGAAATAATGCTTCCTGTTAAAGGGACACCAGCACTAACCACCGTTCAAGGGCTTGTGTTAAGCTGATTAAACTATAAAGTAACATTCCCCCAAATCTTATTCCAAGAGATTTTCTCATACGTGTTTGTTTGCTTGTTAGGGCTTTTTCTTAAAGTAAAGATTATACTGCAGATCTCAAAGCAAGTCCATTTTTCTTTGAGGTTTTTTGTTTTGTTAGGGGTTTTTTTTTGGAGGTGGAAGGGTGGTTGGGAGTTGGCGTTGGGTTTGTTGAGGTTTTTTGCACACAATATGGGAGAAGGTCCCTTTAACGAGGAAGGAGGCAGCTATCACTTAATCAGGATTTGGGAATGGAATCTGTACCTATGGGTAAATGGCAATGCGTTCTGGGTTGGTTCAGCCCTTGGTTCTGAGTTCTGCGTCACTTCCGGCGTCGCTCTCTCATCATCTGTCCCATTAATACTTTCCGGCGTTAAGGGAGACTGAATATCCCCTCCGGCTGATTCCTTAAGTAAAACAAACACATTACAAATTACCAACTGGTCGGCTCAGGAAGGCTGTGTCAGTATAAGCACTAACATTAATTCTTAAATTATACATAAATTTCTACTAGCATTAGCGTGAGGCTCAGATCTCCAACATCCCTCCTGCTCATATTTCATCTCAGGAATTTAATTTAGAAGTGTATTACTGTAAGAGTCACATTATCTTGTACAAAACACAACCAATCCATTAATTATTTGCACGTCTCCAGCCTCCTGCTTATTGCAGACCTTGCTCTCTCTTACCCAGTATTGCATTCTGCTACACAACGGATGACTATGGACACCCCGGATTCTTGTCTCTCACTTTATATTCCACACAGTGAAAACAAACAATTCTGGTATTTGTTCCAAAATCTACCTTTCATATTGCTTAGTAATCAAAGTAGAAGGACCACAGGTGGTGTGTCCTTGGTTTCATCTATAAGCCATCTGTAAAGAACACTTGTTCAGCAAAGTACTCGCAAAAACCTTTGTAGGCATGTTAGCCTGTCCTCGATCTTGCTGGTTATGGTGTTACCCAGGAAGGAGTCTCCTCCAGCTACACCCAGGCAGCTTCTGCTACTGCTGTGCAACTGGGCACCTGAAAAACTTAATGCCTGCCTCCGAGCAGAAGGCACTGGTGCTGTTTCATCACCCATGATCACATCAACATGCATATTTCAGTTTTGGCCAACAAATACCATTTCCAGTCACTGAAATGTATTTTTTTTTCTTTTTATATAAAATATACCCTTGTAGCCCACATCCCAAGTTAGAATATTATAGGCTTTTCAGTTCCTGTATGTGGCTTAATTTTTTATTTTCTTTCCTATTGTATTCTTTTTTCAAGTAATGATTTTTGCAGGAGGTAAGCAAGCCGTAGAGAGTAAGTAGCCCATCTCAAATTTAAAATGTCATAGTAGGCTTTTAGTAATCAAGTGGCAACATTTAACTCTAAGGTAGAAAAGTTTCGTGAACAGAGTTCAATAGATGCTATGGAGAGGTATCTGTACTGCGGAGCACTGGCTGAATTACAGTATTTCCAAAAGCTAAGCACCTCTGATGGCCACACAGCCTTCTGCCAGGGAGAACAAGTAAAACCGCAGTTTAACATTACTAAGCTAAACCATAAGCACAGTCTCTGTAAGGCCAGCAGATCCTCTTCCCAGCTCTTCCACACTGCCTAGGAAAAAACAGCAATCCCAAAATGAGTTGCAAAGTATCTCAAAATAGTCGTGATCTTCAGTTTTGAGCCTCCACTTGTAGCCTTCAGCTAGGTTGCAAATGTAAGATTTTTTGAAAGCCAGTAGTGAATCTGATCCTCTGTCTGTAGGAAATGTTGTCCTTGACTTTGAGAGAACCAGGCGGAAATGGTTCTTTCAAAAAAAACTAAGATCTGTCTGTCATCACCTTCCACACCTTTCTGGTGTCCCTTAACCAAAAATATTGGCATTCAGTGCATTCATTGCACTTTAAATTGCATTAAGCATTTGCAGCAAAATTCTCAAAATTTTGCTTTTATTCTGCCATATTTCCCACATAGTGAGAGACAGATATCTCACTCCAACTTGCATTAGTGGGTGGCACAACATTTTGTGATCTGACTTCAAGATCTATTATATTTAGCATTCATCAAGTTACACAATGCACGTGCACCAGTGCCTCCATTCTGCACCTTATTTAATTCCTACTGATTAAAAAGCAGAAATACTTAGCTTACACTGATTTAATTCCACAGATATAAACCATTATTTATAATATAAATGTAATTTTTTATTATACAAATGCAAATTATTACCTAATATCAGGAAGAGTTTTGTTATTTAATACTCAAAACCCCTACTTTAAGTGTTAATACTTTAAAAGTCAAAATTAAATCTTGATTTCTACAGAATAATCCTACTGAACTGAAAGTGAATTTAAATTAAGTGTGAAAGAGCAGAGTTAGAAAGATGATCGGGCAAAGGAATTATTTTACACAGTTATACAGTTTGCCTATTATTATCTTCTGATCTGATAAACAGTTTCCACTGACATTACATGAAAGCCTTTTTAAATCCAGGAGTTTCTTTAATTTCCTTCCTTTCTCAAACTACACAAAATATTCTAAAAAGTAGGTATCACACTGTACAAAATCAGGATGGCTTGTACCTTTAAGCTAAAATTTCCACAACTCAATTAATTGAGATAAAGCCACAGCTTCCTTATTAAAATGTTTAAGTGTTAATGCATCAAAGATTATCTTAGTAGGAGAAATGTGTCAGTTCCATCTAGTTCCATCCTTGCTTTTCAGTAAAGCACTTCCATGGACTTCCAATGTGAATGCAAAACGACAGAAATTCACGCAGAAAAACATCACAGTCTATGTAATACCTGAAGGTTCGCTGCCTGAAAATTCTTGAGGGGCTGGTTTTGTACAAGAGAAACATCAAATTCTAGGATGTTATCTCTTCCACCAATAATACAAGTTAATCAGTGCTTTCACTCACAATTATACATGCCTGATAAATAATTTATTTGCAGCTAACTCTAATGAAGCTGACTATGAATAAAGCACTAAAGATGAGGGGGGAAAAAACCCTCACACTGAAAAAAATCTTTTAAAATGTTTGCCAATAATATGTTCCCATTTTATACTAATTAGACCAAAAGAATTTTAGAAACATTTTGGTGAGATGTTCATATGTAATGAAGGGTGTTTTTTTCCATAACATTATAGCTTCCTGCATCCACTCCAGACTTGATAGAGTTGAGGAAGAAATTGTGGTCGGCTTAAAGAAAGAGATTTTCATGCCTCCTGTCTCGCTGCAAGAGCGGGCTAAACTAGTTCTAACTTTCAACTGCATAGATACTATATGGAAAAAACAGTGCCTAAATTGGAAAAGACAAGTCTTACTGCAAAAGACAAGTCTTACTGCAAGTTTATGATCTATTTTAAATCCTGGTATTTCCCACTCATGACAGCTACAAATTGGTATTTCATGCACTGGAGAAGGAAGGATTAACAGCCCTCCTGTGGTACAAAACCACCATTGTATCATATATAGGTTTCTGGAAGATACTGAACTCACCATTCCTGGGCTTACACACAGACCGAGAATCAGTATTTTTCTACCTAACAAGTAAATGTGAAAGTCTGACCCAGGTATATTTGCTATCTAAGGCTGTGAGAGACCCGCACTGTTTAAAGGAGCTCTGGTCCTACTAATGACTATGCAGGACTCTGCTGATGCCAAGCAGTATAAAAAAGATGGTGGCTGCTTAGTTTATATAGGGGAATTCATCAAAAGAAGCCTTAAATTTAAAACAGTCTTACAAACAAAATGGATGCACTCACAAGAGTCTCTGAAGTAAAACAAGCAGACTTCACAGCACAGATCAAGCCACCTCTTAATGGCGACTACATATGGAGCAGAAGGAAAGGAGAAGTAGAAGGTTCTAAAATCAGGAACAAACCAAATCAATTCCAACTTGTTTTCTCATTAAGTATTCCATACGCTTCCCTGGCATTGCTGTTCTTCACAGTAGTTCTCTGTTCAGTGCTGACTGGCAGTGTTTAAGTCTGCAAGCTACTGATTCAAATACAGTAACACATGTGAAACATTTGTTCCAGGATAGAAATTCAAATAACGTCCCAGAAAAAAACATCTTTTTCTACAAGCTTTGTAAGTAAATTTCGTACTTCTACAAAGAAAAAGCCAAAAGGTGACAAATCATGGCTGTTTTTTCCAAAACAAACCCGTTCCTGCACTAAAAAAAAGGTGATTCCAAAACTTTTCAGGCAACAGCTATTCCTAATACTCTGCACAGGAGAGGCTCAGAATCACAGATAAGACTATTTTGAGCAAATCACTCACCACACAATCTCAGAAATGAACAGAAGTCCTAAATCTGAAATGGAGGACAGATTCTTGTTTAGAGAAAAAGTAGTGAGGTTGATTATGACTGCTGGGGTGAGTCTGCACCCCTTACAAACTGCCTATTTGTTTCTGTACTAATTAAGGTTAGTTTAAAAGAAGAAGAAAAAATAAAAGGGGTGGGGAAACACAGACTTTCAGATTATTGTTTCACACAGCTCAGTGAACTCTGGATCCAAGTGTTTCTCTTTCAGTGCACAGGTAAGCTTGTTCCTGAAAAGAGACCATGGATGGCTGATCACTGTGAGATCCATGCGTATATGACAAGAGCAAAGTAAGTTTTATTAAAAGATGGGTGGAAAACAGGAGGTGGCACAGCCAGGATGCCATTATTTTTATATAAACAAGATAAGAGCATTGCAAAGATTTATTACCTAAGGCTGAGTTTAAAGGGACACCAGATGAGGTACCTACGGGCATAGGTGGTCTTAGAAGTACCAAAATAGACAACTTCTTTCTAGACCAAAGAGTCCAGACATGCCAGATATAGATAAAGAGTGTATTATTGTAGAAATACATTTTAACACAGATGGGTCAAAGGTTCAAGCTCTCTGACGCAGCAATGATCCTTTGCTCTTCTTCATTTCAAGAAAGCACCATGCACTTGGTGGGGCTGAACACATAACAAAGCAGCATCTTTCTTGTAACTTGTTGGTCCAGGTCACTGTCTTTCTCTGGAAAAGTTCTTTTTACAGTCAAGGCAAATGGTATTTTCATGTATTATCTGATATTCTGGGAAATTAAAGCAAGGCCTGCTGGTAAATAGAAAGCGAGCAGGCAGTATTAAAGCAACAGTGAAAATGTAGAGTTTAAATTTAGCAGAAACATAGGTTAGAGGAAAAAGTGCTTCTGCATATTGGGCCATATATCATTTTCTTTCTACCATGTGTTTCTCACACATGCACACAGGAAAAAAAAGCCTAAAAATACATGCTATCAGATGAAATCATCTATCTAAAAAATGCTCTGTGCTTAACTACTACTTCCTGTACATTGAGGCATTTTTCTCATGGAAATATCTAGCCAAATAATACCAGGACTTTTACCAAAGCTCATAAAACCTTAGAGAACCAGCCTAACTTCAATGGACTTTAGGTAAGACTGTTCTGAAGTTTTAACATGGCTAGCTCTGATAAGTACTTGAACTACAAGTATATAACCTATTTCTGAGATACTGCTGTTGTTGGCTCTTTTCTATTCCTTCTTAGTTTTAAAACAAGTTTTTGCAGAATGTTCAGAACTTAAACACCAGCAGTATTTGCAGGGTTACATCAATCAATAGTGAACAACAAATAGCTTGTGCTGGGTTTTGTTACACTAGTTGTACAGATATTCTAGTAAGATTCACTCCGGAGGGAGATACTGAATGCACAATAAAGCATATGCACTTTTTCTCTTTCAGAATTTAATATCAGAGAGGGTGGCCAGTGTAACATATCTCATACTTTATGTAACTGATAAATAATAAAGCCATTTTTAAAAACTGGTAAATAATAAGGACATTTTTATTTCTCTTTCAAGAGAAATATAACATTAAGTTTGACACGTGCATTTTCCTGTTCTCATGTACAGCATCCTCCCACTTATTTTTTCATTTAGTGCAAAAGGATAACTCCAAGTCCAAGTCAGCAGAGGGACTGACACTTGCAGCTAACTCAGCTTCCACTGTAGAGCTCAATACTCAGACACTACCTCCCAAAGCCTTTCCTGTCAAAACTTCCTAAAAAAGCCAGGTTCTTGCAAAGTCCTGACTGGCTACTGAGAAGATCTGCTTTTTTTTTTACTCACCTTCTCTGCAAAGGATCACTATGCAAAAAGGAAAGATGAGCTGTAAAATGATTGATAAAGGCAACACTTTAATTATTTGCCTTGCAGTCACTTTTTGGCAGGATGAACGAAGTGACAGCAAGTGCTCCTTCAAATGTCTTTGTGCCTCCTCATCACCAAGGACCCATGTTTCCCCCAGTCAGAATTCTCTCTGAATGAGCCCCAGTGCCATGGAAGCTTGCCATGAAGCCCCAGTGCCTGCAGCTTGCCATGAAGCCATCACTTCTCATCTGCTCCAAGCTCCGGAGTTCCTGATTCAACTCCCTTTTCTCTGGGGAACTAATGAGAAGTATTAAGTATGTGAAGACTATTATGCTGATGTGTCAGCACTTGCACTAACTATCTTTCAGAATAATACGCTAACTTATCAACACAGTGAAAAGCCAAGAGATGAAAAGTAAGGCCTGAATATAAAATTATTCCTAAGTGTGCAGTAATTAAATTGCAGCTCTCAATGTGCATTATAGAATTGCTCAAGGTAACATTTCTGTAACTGCCTACAGTATAAAATGTTAGTTCCAAGTATAAAAGGAAATCTGCACAGGAAAGTGAACACTATTAATAGCTTACATAGTTTAAAAGAAAGCTTTAACCCTGGGCAGCTGCTAGGTGAAAGCATCTTGTCTCTGAGTGTGTAGTTGAAATTTATGTCCAGACCAAATAATAAGTCATCCCATATGACAGTGTCAGAATTAACTACTGACTCCAGACTATTAATCGACATGTCAAAAGAGAAGCTGAGTAATTGTTTTGTCTATAGTATCGAATAACTAGAGGCCTGGCTGAAGCACCTCACTGTGTCTAAAGCCAAGCGTATATTAGGGTATAATACTGAAATACCCACTTCCATTATCTCTGTGCTTATTTATGGAATTTGTCAGAAATCTAGAGACAGTCAGGAAAGCTAATGAAAAAAGACTGCCTTATTTTTCTCCTGTTGCAGGAGAGCAGGCAGTTCCCTGTTAATAGCAAAAGCCAACCCAGCACTTGGGCAAAATGCCTACCGGGAAAACAATATGAGGTTGGTTCACTGTGTATATTCTTGCAGTTTCCACTGACTTCTCTTGGAAGGACACCAGATGTAGGTTTCTGGTGGCTATAAAACTATGCATACAGCATGTTGCAAACTGCCTGCCCTCCTTGTTCCATCAGTGATCAGGAGCATATTAAAGTGGAAAGCACCCAAGAGATGCACTGATTCAATGAATGAAGACTCCCCAGAAGAAAAAAAAACCAAAACTGAGCACCACATCAGCTGCATTAATCCTACTCAACTCAGGAACCCCTGCTGTACTTTTAAAGCTGCTGCACGCTCCATGAGAAGGAACTACCTTTGTCTCCACTACTGTTTAAAACAAAGCTAACTGCTACAGAGAGCCAGCAATGCTGCGTGGGGGGTGGGAGTGGAAGGCCATAAAAGCCTCATGCAATTTCATTTTTTTTCAAAGCACACTCAAAGCATTCATTTCCAAGTAAATTAATTTTAAGCATGACTAATGTAAACGCGATTATATTAATTTATCCTCCTGTTAGGCCCATATTAACCCAGTTCATGCTTTGAGATACCTTTTATAAACTCTTCTTTAACATAATGGCTAACTGTAATAAAACTCCATAGCCAGCATGCGAATCTGTCATCTTCCCTCAACACAATTTCACAAGTGAATACTACACAGCAGGAAGTAAGTAAAAATAGTTTGCTGTTTTAACTTTGATTTTTCCTGTAATGACTCTTTTATAGAAGTCCTTTACAGTGCACTGCCTAAAGTCTTATCGACAGGAGGAGAAAAAAACCCACAAAAGGTGTTTACTATAGATTTACTTACACAACTGCTCACCATGTTTACTCATCGCTCAAAGAAAGGAATGGGAATAGACAATGGGCCAATTTTATTTTAAAGCAAGTGCCTTTGACACTTCTGTAGTCTATGTTAAATGTATTCTTAAGACTTCTTGACACTTCTAGGTGACTGTTGAGGGGACTAAGGGTAACTGGGAAGTACCCTGTTCATTTTTAATACAATAAGTGTGTGTCATATACAATACAGTAAGCAGGACAGATATGAAGTACTAGGCTTGAAGCAGGCAATAAGACTCACTTGAGAGGGTGTACTTGTTAGCTCCATCTTTTCCTGGGATTTTTCCTTCGCTAGTCGTGCAGCTTCTTTGAATTCCTGAAATTTTTCAGCAAACTGAAGGTACATATGTTAAAAAAAAAAAGGAAAAAGAAAAAGAGTAGGCGTGAAGTAGTACATTACATGCAGAACAGAATGCTGTACTTAACACTTTACAAAGTCAAATTCTGTCAGTGATTTTTTTTTTATGTATTTTTCTCCTTATTAGATTTTAAGTGAATTACACAGTGATAAACCTTTCAGTACCTTTCAGACATAATGTACAAAAAACTATGATGCAATGAAGTTTGATCTGTTGCTGAGAGTGTTAAAAAAACCTCACCTCAGAGATGGCTAGTAATAGTGACAAGCTGCTTCACACAGCTGCTTTCAGATCCAGGTTCTACTCTCCTCCTGACAAGAAGTGATCTGGTTCTGAAGCCAATTGTGATCACTATTAGCCTAGAGCTTTCAGTTGTTTCCATGCTTCCATGACTGAAACAATACTGGTATCTTCTCAAATCTTAGCAGCATTTATAATTTCAGTAGCTAATTAGGAAAGCAGTGGTGGGGATGTTGAGTCGAGTTAATTTCTTGATCATCCACCGGTGTCAGTCAGGTTAACAAACAAGTTCACTTAATTGAACAGATGCATATACTGTACTCTGAATTCAAGAGCTGCACATCAAAACCGCCCCATGAAGCTGATTTCTATGCCCCACGTACCACTTCCAGAAAATAGCTAAAGCAGCGATTTAGAAATACATGCACCCTTAAACTGGAGAGACTGAATAAATGTATTAAGAATAGGGTCTTGTTTTTCTGGCTAGAGAAAAAAACTGGCTTCATAGATCTCAGCTTGATGCTACAGTAATTGCTATAGTAGCCAAGCATTTCTTTTTGTTTCCTACTGTTTTTATACAGAACATGATCTTCTTATGATCAGCTTAAGACTGAAATGGTTCTGCAAAAACACTGGAAGCTTCACCAACAGCTTCTAAATCTCTCCAGCAGCAGCATACAAAGGAATTGCTTAGCGCTGCATGTATTTAAAAAGGATGAAGGCTGCCCTTTGTGTGATGCAATCTCCTCAGCTATTTTCAACGAGAACTTCATTTGCTATGCAAGACCTAAAAAAACATTGTTGTCTTTAAAATTCTTCTCCTGGTAGGCTATTAGCATTTGAGGAAATATAACCTCTCTCCACTTCTACCCTGTATTTCACCTGTCAGGTTCTTTAAAAACCTACATTTCCTGAATACAGGAGACAAAAAAATCCCACTCTGAAAGTCCAATCCAACATCAAAAAAGGGTCTCAGAACAGTAATAAAATTTGCAACAGATCACCAGAACTAGGTGATATTTATTTAAGACTTGTACGTAGACCTCAAAATCTGATGGGTAAATTATTATTTAAATCAGCTCTAAGGCCAGAGGATTGGTAAATGGAAAACATGATGCTGAGGTTTAGAATAAATGGCTGAAGAAACACATGGCTGTAAGTATCATCTTCTTTACAACACGGAGAGAATCTAAAAAAAACATATAAAGAGATAGATAGACAGACAGAGAGGTCACTGATGACATCAGAAGAAAAAGTGAACAAGGCTGATGTAGTGGAATTTTTTGCAAATTTACTAGAATTCCTTGAGATAGTCTGGTGATTAATACCAATCTCTTACTAAAATTCTTAAATAACAAAGATAAGATCTCATGGTATGAAAGGAAAGTGAAAGGAAAGATTGTCTAGAGGATCAGTATTTTAAGGAAATGATGAAAAACTGTGCAGGAAGACTACAAGAGGCTCTTGGGACTATCGGTGGTGGCACTACATCCATTTAGCGTACTCTTCAGTTATATGGGAAAAATCAGGTCAACTGATTCAAGGGGGGAAGACAGACAGCAATCCTGAAAAGGAGCATTTCTTCTTGTACATCAGGATGCTGTCAAAAGCACAGATATGTATTCTGAACGAGAAAGTTGTCTCATTTTTTTAGTCTGGAAAAACACAGGACATTCCTCTTACTGCAGCAGCAAAATGGACTCTGCTAGCATATCCTGATCGCATGAAAGGAATCTTCTGCAACATAGGACTCAGCTTTCAGGCATCACTGACTTCTGAGGTGAATTTGTGGTCTAAGATACTGATTAAATGTCTAATAAGATAAATAAATGACTAATTAATTTGTTCTATACTATTTATCTGTGAAGTTGGTTAGAGTACCATTTTTCTATCAGATATTCTCTCTCTGCTAATTATCTATACAGTAATTGTATAGAAGTAATAATAATTGTACCAAAAGAGGTTACTGCTGTTCCACTTGATCCTAGTAATTAGTTTAGGAGGACAATGGCCCATGAACCAAAAATGAATAGTCCAAAAATCAAACATTTACTGTAAGAAGACAGCTATCTAAGAATAAACAGTTTATTCTATCTTCTCTGCTTATTTCCTTCATTAACCTACTGCAATCAGTAGACTTAGGTTTTTGTGGTTACAGTCTGTCTTCTACTCCCTGGAACTGGAAGTATGTCATTGGGGCCCACAGACTCCACTGCAAAACAAATTGAGGGCTGTTCATTTAAGGACTTTGATAAATCAAATATGGAAAAGAAATTCCAGAATCAATTTTTAAGGCAGCTTCTAGAAGAAACATACTCCTGAACAAATCCTTTAACACTGTTTATTCATCGGCCCTGTTACTAATATCCAGTAGTACCATAAGCTCTAAGTTAGTTAGATTCCATATCCTGTAGTACCAGGTGTACTATGCACTCTGGTAAACCTGACTGCAATGTCCATGTACAGAAGTGAGAGCTATTGAGCTGAGCAGAGAGACAAGGCAAGAAAGAGAACATAGATGTGATTCTTTAAATCTGCTTAGCAAATACCATGTTTCTAATTCATCTTTTCTGATTCCAAAAGCAACTTATCAACCAATTCCAGTGACTGAATAGACTGTACTCTAATGAAAAGTCTCTTTTCCCCCCATCAAATATGCTTGTTCATTTTAGAATAACACAAAAAGTTTTACCTTTATGAATTTTAGTAGTAACAATCAGCAATTTCAACTCACATGAGTATCAGTTTGATAATTAAGATCTAATACAACAGGACCAGTTTGCTGAAAAGGTCCTGAAGATTCATCACTGTAAGCTTCAGAAGAGATCTGTGACTTGGTATTTTTCTCAACAGATTTGGTAGTCTTTGTAAAACACAGCAATCTGAGCAAGTGCTCATCAAGCATGTACTGAAGACAAAATACTGTAGCTTTGCAAACTGTTTTTTCAGCAGCAATATACAGTTTTAAGCCGAGGGCACCTCTTAGACATCCATTTGAAGGCAGTGAAAGAACAAGATTGAAACAACTGTGATTAAGAAGGCTGTAAGTACCACACAGGGTGAGCAAGAAAAGAGTCAATAACAGGACAGATAAAAAAAAATACAAAATATTTTCACTGGCAAGGATAAGCTAGTGTTTAATGTCAGGCAAACACGGAGTCTGCATGACTACAGCATGGTGCTTCTCCTCCAAAGCAGCATTCTGTGACTAAGGAAAGAAGAGGTAAAATAAATTAGCATTCAAGCTAAATCCACTGAAATATTAAGAAAAGTTATATACCTGGTTGGTAAGCAAGCGCCTCTAGGACAAACACACCGATTTAAGTAAGTGACAAAGTTTCCAAGATCAGTGAAGCAATGATAGGTGCACAAGCACTCATGAAGTATTGTTATCATTCAGAATTCCCTGTGCTTGTGTTGCTTTGTGGAAATGAAAGATGCCTGATTATGAAAGGAATAAATCTTACAGGTGCTAAGGCTTCTCCAAATAAATCAGATGTAATGGGCTTCATTTTAGTGTTTTTCTAACAGGCTCATGCTTATCCTGGGAGACTGACAATTGCTTTCTCGAAGAGGCTGGTATGATTTTCTTTTTTTAAATAACAAGCCAATCATTATTCCTTACTTAAGCATGTACTATACATTCCTCTTAGTGCATGTGGGTTTCTAGATCTTTTGTATACTTCCAAGATGAAAATTCTCTGCTTAATGTAGAGACTTGTTCTTAAACTGAACAGAAATTCCTCAATGGGAGAAAAATGACACTTGTACAGGTGCTTGGACTCATCTACCAGAGTTGTATCGATAGCAATAGGTATTGTAGAAAGGTTGCTTAGAGGAACTGTTCCATCAGTGAGAAACCAGAGTTATTGTTTTCCTTGGAGTGAGGTGTATTTCTCTCCTGCAATGTAGGCCACAAAAAACCCCTGCACATATAGCAGAGCTTAAGTAAGCAGTTTGACATTTATATTCTAACAAGAAGATGTAATTTTCTTTTATATTGAATGTATTTCCCACTAGCTTTACTTTAAGCCATGGTAGAAAAAGTGAATGTGTCCTAACAGACAAAAATACAACTGAATACTCCTAATATTTTTTTTTTTGGTAGAAGATCTAAATACTAAAGAAACACTAAGTTGTCTACTTTTTTAATTCTATCATGAATAACCACAATGGAGGAACAACTTTAAAGAAGATAAAGCTATCAAATGAGTAACTAGAAAGCGTTAACAACATACTGTGATACCTAAATCTCCTCCTTTCTCCCACCAGTTAGAAGAAAATGTGCAGGTATCACACCCCTTCTTGTGTTCTACAGAGTTGGTTGGGTGGTTTTAGATTATTTTAAAATAGCAACAGTAGTGAGCACTGAGTCAACGTACATGAGCATGTATCAAACACTCTTAAGCCACTTGACTAGCTGAATGGTTGCCACTGGTCATACTTACTTTTGAAAGGTGATGCTCAGATGAAAATCCCAAGCCATAGACTGTGTTCGCCCTGCTGTCTGCCCACTGGCCAAACTTCTGAGATGTTTTTGTAAATGTCATGTTGGGGGTGATAGTGCTATTTATTATTGCCTGAAAAAAAAATAATTAAGAGCTGTAAAAAGGAGTTTTGTGGTTTTGATGTTTGTGGGGTTTTTTTAAGACTACTCATAACTGAAAAAAAATATCGTAGACACATATCCCTGTACACTGAAATACACAGAGGGAACTAGGGAACAGTTTTCTAATTCATTCACAACTAAAACCACAAAAGTGTATTTTCATATGCATTCCATAAGAGGACCAAAATCTGCGGGGAGGCACCTGACTGTAATTGCAACCAATCCTTTAGTAGTCAGCAAATCTAAAATAGCCCTTCAAAACATGTGCATAGGCTATTAAGATGAGAACAAAAGAACTAGCAGTCCTTCTTCCTCTCACAAACGTATGTATTTGTTGCCTGGGACAATGCCTCTCAGGCTTCACTGTAAGATCACTGCTGCATCCCCCCATCCTTGTTGCATATGTGATTATCCCCGGAAAAAAATGATGCAACAAGAAGCATCCTTTCTCTCCTCATTTCTGCACTGCAAGAGCCCATTTTTCCTTCATACACACACAAGCATGCCTAACAGTGACAGGGTCATTCACTAACTACAAAGTAAGAGCTACTCTTGGAATTGCTTTTCTTCTCTAGTTCTTCTTACACACAGGATGGAAGTGGCATATCCTCCAGCGCAGAGCTTCTGGTGATGTGAACAAAAAACGCGACTATTGGATGACTGCTGGTTCCACTAAATGCAATGAAGTTTTACCACAGATTTCAACAGCATTCTCATCACATTAAAAATTTGTCAAACATGTCCTAAATCTGTGATGTGGAACAGGATAAAGCCTCATAGTGACGCCAACTTGTGCCACTTAACAAAGAAGCTAATGGATAGTACAGTTTATCACCAGCCAACAGGAAGAAGAAAGACTAACCATAAACCCAGAGATACATGTATCCGAAGTGAAATGTGGTCTTTCTCATCTGCCTGGTGCTACTAAGAGATTCAGCCACATTTGTTAAATAATTCACAGCCCTTTCCATGGTGCTTTATAACTCCCACATGAATGACAATGTCCTCAAAACTTCCCAGAAAATAGCACGCACTGTGAGCAGAACAATCCAGCATGAATCTTTCTTACATGCACGTCACTGTGGCTCCAAAGGTTATTGTGCGTGCAGTTGCCTCACAGTACTGAGCAGGGAATCTTCTGAACACCAGCATGCCTATTTCCTGCTTCCACGAAACCACAACTCTTGCCTTACGCCTAGCAGGGTAAAGCCATTGATTACAGAGGAGTCCTAGAGCAACACAAAACACAGGGTCCAAAACATCTCCTCAGTCATTAATAATGGAACCTTTCTTTCATTCTTTGAATAGCAGGAGCTGTAGAGGTGTGTTGAAGAGAATGCTATTTCCCAGGATGGTGAGTGTGAGAGACAGGCCACGTACTGTTCTCCCAAGCCCAAGATCTACATGACCTGTGTGAGGTGGAATTCCGGGTGGATACTAAAATGAGTAGTTAGGGAGTTTACTTAGCACCCTTTGCTTTTGCTGAGATTTGGGTAGCACTGGAGCACAGTTACCAATGTACAATTTTCTCTAAATTCTACAAGGAAAGCCTGAAAAATGTACAGCTGAGCCAAGAAACATCTCCCATTTGCATATGGTGATTCTCAGATGAAGTGTCAGAGAGAAGCACTGCAAGAAAGCTCAGAAGACCACACTGCATTGCAACTTGTAAAAAGACAAGCAAAGACACTGCAGCACAGATTAATTTAACAAAACTGGCATCTTCTGCAGTGGCTTTGGCAGCCCCACTGTACTCACATTATATTAGAAGAGCAAATCTGATGTAGCTGAGGATATCAAACAGGTGGTTCTCTTTGATAAGCTTTGCCTCAAAATGAAAATTTTGGCAAACACTGTGAACAACTCCTGGAAAATTCTGGAACACCTGAAAGCTTACATTGGAACCAACAAGATTCATCAGAGGTCAAGGACAGGACTTGTTGTGTGACTGGAGTACCATCTCCAGCATCAGTTGTCCACAAAAGGTCTCCTCAGATTTTCAGAGAAGCAGCTGGTCAGTGGAGCCACTGGTAATTCATACATCACTCTCCTGTCTCTAGGTATAAGGTTTGTATCCCATACAAAGCCAGGAAGGAGGCTTGGACTGTGGCCTCAAACTGACCTCACAAAAATCAGCCATCTGTGCCACAGAGGACAGAAGAGGTAATGTGAAACAAGGTGGTGGACTCCTTGAAAAGAATCTTCTCTGGGGCTCTTTTTCACTTTTTCTCGCATGCTTCTTGTCTTCTTGTGCAGTATAAGTGCTTGGACACCCAGTTTTGAAGTAACCCGGTGGAAGCCCAGAACAGAGCAGTGCAAATTCATTTAATGCTCAATCTCTTGCTGTGGAAACTGTCAACAGTGGTATGTTTGAAATTAAATATCCTGGGGACAGAATGGAAAGGAATGCTCCTCCCAGTTCAAGCTCTAGTGATACTGTCTAGGTTGATAAGCCCAAGTTCCATCTGCTGCTTGATTAATCTGAATTTATCACAGATTTGAGAGTGTGCATATTATCTCATGGATGTCAGTTCCTCCATGCAGATGACTCTGAGGACAGAGACTTGCGACCTCCACGCAACAGGCAGGCTTAAAGCCTGTAGGACTGACATCTGCAGCAGCGACAGTGGCATATCCGGCTGCAAATTAACCCACTGGAAAACCCAGGAGAAACCAACCATTTTTTAGCTGAGACTGCTCTTCACTTCAGCTGACCACATGGCTGGCTGCACCGGAGGGAGTCCAGGACAGGTGGCCTGGACCAGAGTGGGATATTTGTTCTGACAGCAGCCAGAGTTTAGGCTGGCTTACATTGATTGTCAAATCGCTTCCGTGCAAGGGAGAATGGCAGGTATTGAGAAAGAGTTGCTGTGATTCTTGACTGTTATTTTCCAGCAGAGGAAAATAAGGAGGCTTCAGTCTAAAAACAGCAAGTTCTTGGGAAGACTACCTTCAGCCCAGTGATATTAAAATAATTTTTAAAAAAAAGTTCATTCATTAGATTTAACAATTTTACAAGGAAATCAAGGCTTGCAATCCTCTCTGAAATAAAAGCATTAACATGCTAGATCTCTCACTTGTTAAATTAATTATGCTTTTAAAAAGTGTAATGCTAGAGCATATACTACAAATACAGTCACTGTCAGCTACTTCTGGAAAACACTAGACATGTATCCTTTGCATCTGCAGCTTAAAATTAAAAAAAAAAGACCTATTTTTAAAAAGATAATTAACACTGTCTTGTCTACTCAGAAAGGGTATTGCTTTAACTGCTCTCCTCTATGTCAAATTTCACTGTAGAGTTACCAGTGTAACAATTGTCAAATATTTCATCAACTTTTAAGAATGTTGTTAGTATAAATGTACAAGAATATCTTAAAAACAGAACAGAGTCGATCTGACAGGCAGACATTTAACTTTTGAAGAAAACTCATTTTGTTATCTTTAGATTTTGCTGGAATAATAAAATAGCTTTCATGTTTTCCTTTCATATTAGCTTAGCTATGACAAAATAGGGCATGTGTCTTAACTATTCATTTTACTGACTGTAAACCCAGCAGCTGCAGCAGCAGCGGTCAAATGAGATTTTATCTTGTGAAAATTGGCAGCAGTAATAATTAAGACACACAGTATTTAACTTCTTCAAAGGAAGATCACCAAAGACCTGTGTTGCTGTGCTTACAATCGTCATTTAAATCCCTTACTTAGCATTAAACAGGTTATCTGCTTAATGTGTGGCTGGTTTATTTTACAACAGACATTAAAATGTAAAGATCATCTGTTGCGGTAACATTTCTGGGAGACTTGACTCATATAATATATACAGGCCTCATGGACCTACAGACTGGAAAACTACTTTCCAGAGTTTTCTCTTCCTTTAGATGAGGAAAAATTCTCTTTTTTTTTTTTCCTATCTTGCATCTGTGAAAAAAAACATTACCAGAGTTAACTACTACTCCTTTCTTTTCTCAGTGACTGCCAGAGATTGAACAGAAAGACAGAGGGATTCTGGGAATAATCCTACTGTCTGTCTTCAATGTTACTGGAGAAATAATGGAGGTGTCCTTCCATCACCTAGAAGAAAGAAGTACTAAACCACATTTTTTCAAGGAGCTATGAAAAGGAGCTACATAATTAATGAGAACTGAAAGCCTTAGCAACAACTGCTCAATGTTGTCATGTCGTGTGGCAGAAGAAATTTTATTTTTCAGGCTTTCTCTTGAATCCTAGAGCGGTAGGAGGAGAGAAAGGTTGCATAAAAGAGATTTACTGAAGAGGTCACAAAAAGCAGCCTTGAGTTCTATCAGATTATTTGCATCAGGCTCTCCCTGACATGGGCCGCAGGGACCCAAACACTGTATGTGACCATAAGATATGCCTGTACACAGGACATCTTACAGCATCTTCTGGAGCCAAAGCTAGAGAAAGATGCATCATTTCTTGTGCAAGGTGTTTTCGGAGGAGACTGCAGCTTCAGAAAACACCATTACACAGAATGCATTAAAAATGAACAGAACTTGCTGCTACAGGCCCTGTCTTAGCTGAATCTGGCTCAGACACATTGATATGGAGTAACAGTAAAGAATACTCTCAAAATACACCAAAGACCCCTGGAAACAAATTCACATGGGGATCTGCAAAGTGCAATAGCTTCTATCAGAGGTGGATGAGGATGTCTTTAAAATGTTGGTTTGGTTTCAAGAAGAAAAATTTAATGACTTTCAGACAATCAGTACAAAATTTAAATTTTATCCAGGAAACCTACTGAAACCTACGGACCTAAAGAGAGGGAAGGATGCAGGAGAGGAGTAGGATTATCACTGAAATTTAAAGTGTACATCTGTCAAAATTTCCTTACTGCAGTGTACATGAACATACATGTGAGCTGCCATCGCATAAAGTCTTGCTGCTTAATGCCTTACTGAGAAGCCACATTCACATTATTCTCTCCACCATAAAAACCCACCAGGTGCTGTAAACCCCATCAGCACTACGGTATACAGTAACATCTATAAGAAAAGAAAATCATCTTTATTCAGTTTCATTTCAAAGCTTAAAATGAGAGAATTAAATTGCATAGCCTTTTCTCCTTTCCAAGTTTAACATCTCTGACCAATCAACAATTTAAGGCACTCCAAATTCACATGCCAGTAGTGTTACCAACACCCAGCTATATGCCATCTAGCAGAGACACTATCTGGATGCACTCCAAACTAAAGAATGCTTTATATTTAGCCGTTTTTACATACTATATTGTATATGTACAGACACTTTAAAGAAGATAGAATCATAGAATGTGGAAGGTTGGAAGGGACCTTTAGAGGTCCTCTAGTCCAACCCCCTGCAGCAAGCAGGGACATCTTCACTAGATCAGGTGGCTCAGAGCCCCATCAAGCCTGACCTTGAGTATGTCCAGGGATGGGGCCTCCACCACCTCTCTGAGCAACCTGTTCCAGTGATCTGCCACTCTCACAGTGAAGAACTTTTTCCTAATATCCAACTTAAACCTCTCCTTTTCTAGTTTAAAACCATTACCCTTCGTCCGATTGCTACCTGCCCTCATGAATAGTTCTTGCCCAGCTTTCTTACATGCACCTTTCAGGTATTGGAAGGCTGCTATAAATTTCCCTCAGAGCATTCCTTTCTCCAAGATTAACAAGCTCAACTCCCTCAGCCTGTCTTCACAGGGCAGGCACTCCAGCCCTTTGACCATTTTTGTGGCCCCTAGATCCACTCCAACAGGTCCATGTCCTCCTTGTGTTGAGGGCTCTAAAGCTGGACACAGTATTCCAGGTGAGGTCTCACCAGGGCAGAGTGGAGGGGCAGAATCACACCTCTCCATCTGCTGGCCACACTTCTTTTGATGCAGCCAGGATGTGGTTGGCCTTCTGGGCTGCAGTTGCACATTGGTGGCTCATGTCCTGCTTTCATGAGTACCCCTAAGTCCTTCTCTCCAGGACTGCTTTTCAGCACATCATCTCCTATCCTGTATGGATAACAGGGATTGTCCTGACCCAGGTGCATGATCCTGCACTTGGCTTTGAACATCATGAGGTTCACCTGGGCCCACTTCTCCAGCCTGTACAGGTCTCTCTGGATGGCATCCTGGCCCTCCAGCAGATTAACTCCACCACTCAGCTTTAATTAAAAATACATATATATGGGAACTATGCTGAAAACCTCGTTACAAGTCTTGATCCCCCTGCTATTCACCTCTGTACACTTCAGAGCACTGTTGCAATAACTAAAACAATAGGTCTTTGCTAATGATGATTGTGGTCCTAGATCTTAGACACTAAACACTTTGATGAAAACATTATTAGGATTGCAGCAACCAGAGAGAGTAAATAAAAGTAATAGATTGCATTATCAATATACCTTTCTAGCAGTACTGCTAATGTAAAGGAAATGCAGTGGACAAAATGAACAACCGTTTGACGATTCAACTCAGCAGCCATTCTGCAGGAGTTACAGCCTTGGCAAAGGCAGAGAAACCCCAGTAGATACCAGAATAAAGATTATGTAAGCTGCACAGATAGTTAGGGTGTGACAGATTAAAACTGGTAGTCTTGATTTCATAGAGGATCCAGTTCTAATCCCAAAATATTTGTTTATAAACAGTCAAACAAAGGTGCTTCACTTATTCCACAGAACTAGAGGTATCCTTTGCAGAATGCTGGGAAGGTAAGAAAAAAAGACTCAAACCTAGAAAAATTCTGATAGCCTCTGAGATGACAGAGTCTCAATCACTTGAAATAGTATCTTACGAAGATCTTTGACTACAACATCTATTTCTTATACATTGATAGACATTATCTTTCCTCATTTAAGATTGTGATTCTCTGGGTATTTAAAAGAAAAAAAAACAGGGTATTATTTTTCAGCTTTCAATAGCCACAAAATCTCTGTGAATACTGCTATGCTCTAACACAGTGGTTCAGTTCCAGCCATCATGAACTGACACATCACCAGAAGTTGCAAATGAAAATCTCTTGAAAGGATTACAACTTTTGATTACACTCTATATATCCTTTATGTCCTTATTGCAGTGTTTTCCGTTTGTAAAGTTACTGGTTTTATACCCACTTGGGGTAGAGCCTAAGGAGCAGTCAAGTATTTTCTCCACATCGAATTAATTTCTTAAACAAGGCTTCTTACAACAAACAGCAGCTTAACACATTATCCTTCCTAACTAAAAAACCCCCAAAATCAAACAAAATCATAACAAAAAACGCAGAAAAAAGAAACCCAAACCAACTGAGTTTTGATAAAAGCTTACCATGGAGAGCTTTATTAGGAGAGAATCCTCACATTCTCTACAGCAAAAATTGAAAGATTATGTAATGAAGGATTTGCCAAGTGATTATGGGCACTGAACAGATGTCCTTTATAATGCTGATGCCAATGATATTGATAGATCATTGAATGCAGAGATTAAAACAGGTTGCTGTAACCGTATTTGTAGTTTTTAGTGCATTTCACAGAGAATGTCTTTTTGGCCTGCTCATATTAACTAGGTTACAGGTCATCACTTAAATTCATCAGCGCACTTAATTTCAGCAATAGGCTTATCAAAGTAAATATGGATGCATGGAAAATAGTGTTTCCAAATAAACACTTAAAGCATGCCATAAAGCAATGTTACCATTTTAACAAGCCAGTAACGTGTTACTGAGATAATGACAAACGCATCTGAGAAGATCTATGAAGGAATGAGATGAGAAAATAAATACAAAAATTAATAAAGCAACCAAGTTTTCTGAAATAAAACTTACCTTTGAGCCATCCAAACTGATTATCCTGTAGACATTTCTTGTGCTGTCATAGAAGTAGGACACAGTAACAGCATGCTTGCTGGTGGGAACCCAGTTCTTCTTAGTGTTTGGGTCAATCTGGAAGACATGAGCTCGGGTGCTGAAGATGGGTTGTTCCCTGAAGGACAGAGAGTAAAAGTAATTAATTTAATTTGTAGATAACACAATTGCACACAACTTATCTGGCAGTTGATGTGCCGACTGTGATGTATGCACTTCTCTTTGCATGATAAATTTTTCCTAAGAACTTCTGCATGTGTGGCTGCATAGAGCAATTAAGTGCATTATCATACAAATGAAAGCAAAATGCAAGCTTTCTAAGGCAAAAATCAGCACCCAGCCATAAAGCCAGATAAAGATCTCTAATACAGATTCAGCCCAGTTCCATCATCTCCCCAGCCCTCACCCTCCATCTATCGCTTTAAGCTGGCATTAATGCATGTGTGACTTCATCTCATTACACTGCAGACTGCAGAATGTGCATGACTTTAAACTCCCATCTTCTCAGAAATCATTTAATAGTCTGATTATTCTCATCAATTTTAGCTCATAATCTGAAACCAAACTGGCCAATTCAATGCAATTACACTAAAACTAACATTATTTAGGGCCAGGAACATGTGCTGTGAAACCCTCACTCTTTGGAGCTTCACCAGATTTTCACAGCAACACTAAATACATATTAACATATGTGGTTCAATGTTAACTGCTTAGCAAGTACCACCATATAAGGTTAATAAACACACACACACACCCCTCCAAACCACTCTGTATTTCAGAATTTACAATTTCTTTTCCCCATGATCATTACCAGGTCATGTAGTATTGCACAGATATCTAAAAAATATTGTAGTATCACTAAGATGGTTGTCAGTTTAATTGTAGCTACATTTTAGTGACAAATAGATTGCTGTATTCATCGGGGAATTTTGCCATCAAATCCCAAAGACACTAAGTACCAGAACTTTAAGTCTTAATGTTTTTGGACACTCTTGTTTTTTCCCATTTCCAGGATGTGAAGAAACATATACTTTGTCCCTGCCCTCCTCTTCCTTTACTAGGTAAGTTTTTAATACATTTTTCTGCCCAAATAAAAGTAGAAGAAACAAAATTAGAATTTGGGGTATGCACAGTCAAAGGGTTTTAATCTGGTCTCATTACAAAGGAATATGTGTGATGTCTCAGAAATATCTCTACTGCTTGGCCGCAAGAGCATCTGAGACCAGGTGCTTTCAACAGGAGAATCATGTTTAAAGCTCATCTGCCAGATGATGTGGTGCTCTCCAGTTTTGGGTGTTGGAGTAAGTGACAAAAAGAATGCAGAACAGAAGAAAGACAAAGCAAAACAGAGAGTTTCAGTGAAAGCTAAGAGAAAAGGCAGGCAGTCCAGGGGGTGAATGCACATGCCAGTCCTCCATTCAAATGTCACTTTACCTTCAGCACCAACTCATCTTCTCCTTCTAAACCATCTAATTATAGGAGGTTAACTAACTATTTTCCTGATTACAATCCCTTCTACACAAACAAAGGTCATGCAGAGGTGACTTTTATAGCCTTTTTAACAGAATCTTCACACTAATTCTTGTCACTCTTTTGAATGTCTACAATTACTTCTTCAGTCACATTTAAACTTTAGTTCTTACCTTCAATGACAGATGAATTTTGCATTTACCTCCCAATTAAGCACATCCAAATATAATGTGATGCATATTGTAACAATGCAATCAGTTCTTTAACTTTGGAAAGTTAAAGACCCCATCAAAACAAAAATCTTAGAATCCTGACAATTATTTGCATGAAGATGGACATTTAAAGGAAAAAATACAGGCTCTGTCCACATTAACCAAAAAGGCAAAAGAAGAGCTGAATCCAAAAAGTACATGTGTGGTTAATGGATACACATTTGACCAGCGCTGATACTCAATTCAGTCACAGGACATCACAGAACTACGACTTTCAACGTACAAGTCAGGATTTTATTAGGTAAAAGGAAGGCAAAACCTGTATGACTAAATTGGGCATATTGGTAAAAGTCCAATTGTTCAGTCCTGCGTTGCTGCTTTCCTGCACTGCCAGCACAAAAGTCTTCCACAGACCCAGTTAATTACCCTCAACTCAAGGTGGGCTGCAGATTGCTCACCAGTGGAGCTCGAAGACAAACAAAAGCACTTTGTAGGGCCCCTCTGTGCATCTGGCACAGACATTACGATTAGGTATGGAACAGCTCAAATGAAGCTTACACTTAATCGCTTCTGATAAAACTACAGTTACAGTCTTTTCTTTCCATGTTTTAATTGAAACAACAGCTTTACTGAGTGACAAGCTGTCTGCGCGTGGTGGAAAAAGCATAGCTCCTTTGTTAAACTAGCTGGATAAGAGCATGATTTTGCCAGATTCCTGACAAAGACGCTAAACTTCAGATGCCTCTAGAATTAGACCAAAATTCTGACACTCGATGATGAACATTTATAATGGTTATTTCTTCAAACAAATGGAAGTCATGCACACTTTGTCTACAGGATTAAACATGTTACAGAATCAGTCACTGATGAGCCACTGAAGTCCTTTGAAGCCAGTGTACAATTAGGTCACCTGCACTCTTCTGTAGCAACATAGAGATACCTGAATTTTATATTTGCTAAAATATTGAAAAAACAAACAACAGTTGGTACATAAAACACATGCAAGATTTGCAACTTCAGCTAATCAATCTTAGCTCAAACTCTTTGTTCTGCCATTATCCACACAGGATGTTATGCCCTCCCAGTCTGGAAGTTTCAATTAATGCAGCTGAAGTAGTATTAGTTAGAGGAGCACTAGTTAAATAGGAAAAAGGCTTCCTTTTTCTCTTGCTAAGTGCTCAGGCAATTGATACATTAAAATTTTATTATAATTTATTCATGTTATATATTCATATGTACATGCATATACTATGTATTAATATGTATACTATATATTCATATGTCAAAACAAATTTAATAATTACTTTTGAATATATAGATTTGATGGGAAGAAGACAACAGCTTTAAATAAGGAAAGCAATCCTGTAAAAAAACCCTATCAGTTCCTTAATCTTCCCTCTCTTCTCTTACTCTTTCAGCTTTGTCTTGACATTCTTTCATTACCAGAAACTATTTAGTATTCATTAAAGACACTAATAGGAACTACGACAAGAACTCATTACTAATTGCAAAGAGAAGTTCTTTTTCCAGAAATATCCTGATGCTGAGCAAAAAGAAAAGAAACTAACAAGAAAGCCATAGTAACACAGTTTGACTATTATGATGTCCACTCAGGCATGGCAGAAACATCAAGGCTGATATGCTGCTGTTCTTAATTGGCTCAGACTGCAATATTACAATGGTCAAACACAGACCAAAAAGGAAGTAAGTGCTAAGTCCTCCTGAGTTGCAAGTGAGGACTAAAAAAGCATAAGGAATACCACTTAGGCAGGTAAGAGTCACACCAAGTTTTTTCATCACTGATATATAAATCCACCCATTGACATGTGATCAGTCCCAGGCTAGGCATACGAGAAAAGGCTGTGCCCCAACTGGTGAAGGAATACTGTTTCCAAACATTTCCCATTTTGATATCTTAACACTTCCTTTAAGAAAAATAAAATAAAAAAAAAAAACCACAGAGTACCAAATATAAGAACCCAAGGTTTCATTTTCCCTTACATTAGGCTAATTAAAGCTTTCACAAAAGAAGCCTATGTTAGTATAGAAGGTTAGAAAGAACTTTACTTCCTAATCCACAACTGTTAGTTGCTTTTTTAAAAAGAAGTATCTATTCCTTGATTTGTCTGGTAATTCCAGATCATACCAACACTACTGCTGAAGATTTCCTCTCTCTTATTTCTTCCCCATGCTATTGTTTACCATTACTCCAAAGTTACTTTCATTGCCGTATCATCTACGACTTCTCAAGGGTGGGATTCTGTTGTCACTACTGTCACTGAAAAGAAGGTATGAACTTCTACAACATTAGCTGATGTCTTACTTCCCTTGTTAATGGTGATAAACCCCCCTAAAATATTAAAAATTACATATCCCTCCTATTCCTCATAAAGTGGTCTAAATTGACAGGGTTTTGGTAAGGAGGGTGCTGCATGTTCTGGGATGAGGTCAAGGACTGCCCTGTGCCAACAAAAGAACAGACCATGATTGGATCTGGAGGAAAAAAAGAGATGCATAGGGGATGACACCTAAGCAGAGTCTGGTGCAAAGGGCTGAAAAAGCAGAAGCAAACACAGGAGCAGGTGTAACACTGAAGGGACTCTGGTCCATAAAGGACTTGAGTGTAAAAACAACAACAAAAAGAGCCACTGCAGGCACTGATCACCATCTTCTGAATGCCACCTGGCAGACCAGGAATGTATTGGAGAGGTGTCCACAGGAAAGATGAGGTGTGCTTTCTGTGTTTGATTGTCTTTATCTTCATTTGCAATAAGCAAACCTGAATTAAATTTCCTGAATCAAAATGGTTTTGTTGTGCATGACATTCCCTCCCTGCTATACACATAAAAACAAACATAAAACTTTACACATATATATCCTCTTGGATTCCCAAAGTGTTCAAATACACTAAAAGTTTTAAATCTCTAAGCAGAACTATTTATTCCAACCAGTAGGACAAAAAGGGATGGATAAGCAGGTCCAGTGTGATGGGGTCCTCCTCCTACTGAGCTCAACTTTGATAGCCCAAAAATATCTATCAAGTAATGAAAAGTTCAAAGAGAATGAACATTTATGTCAATCATTTCAGCAATTTCTATTTCCCCAATAAGGATCTTAAAAACTTTGAAGTACATTATCCAGACTTGCTGTTTTGATGCATGGGGAGCCCACATACAAGAATGTTTTCAAGACAAGATCAACTAAGCATGCCTTGGAAGTCATTTTCATCACTTTTCTAAGTTGCAAACAGAGTAAAATCCCATCCTATAGATTTCAGTCTCGGAGTTTCACAGGAAGACTGTGCATCCAAAACCAGGACAACACCCCTGTGCTCAGAACCGGAGTACAACCGCACTCTAAGTTCCCTATCCACAGCAGCGACTGGACAAAAAGCATGCAGGCCTCAGCCCGTGGCAGCCCCAGGCACACCAGACCCTGCCACGGGGCTGTCTGCATGCTTGGCACACATGCTCTGGCACTCCTAGGGACTGCAAACTCTTTCAGCAGGCATGTTTCTAAGTGTGAAGTTTGCCCACCGCAAGTTCTGAGCCTCTACAGTATCTGTCACATAAGGTAATTTCTTCCCATGTGAGACATGAATCCCCTGCATGATCGCTCTGGCACTTGCTGATTATCCTCAGATTCAGGACAGGTCAAAGACCTTTTTGCTTTTTGAAAATGACAGTATACCAAGATTACAGCTTTCTACTAGTACTACAGTCTAAGAAAATTTTCTCCCTCTCTCGTTTTTAAAGCTGTAGAAAGCTTTTGTTACTCGAAGCAGCCTGAGGAAAGAGCCCTGAAAAGAAAGGAGAAGAGTGATTAAAATTGCAGCTATAGTCAAAACTAAACTGTCAACTGTGGCATCCAAACATGGCCAATGGCTCTTCAGGAGTCTGAGTTAACAAACTCTGAAAACATATTCAATGAGAAAAAATTCTCTATTTCTAAAAATGCTCTTAAGTCTTATAAATGGTGTGTGCAGTAGCTTGTGAGACAATATTGCATAACACTGTATGGAACTGTTCTGAGATCAAACCTTTTCTGGACAGAAAGTGGCTGACAACTGTCATCTTGAAGTAATAAAATTAAAATTATAAAGAACTTGAATAAATCATACTCAGCACAGTTGTGCAATCAGTACACGCTAAGATTTTCCTTTCTATATTACATGCATACAAATACAATTTCAATTTCTCAAAACAACTAACAATAATGGAAGCTACAGTTGAACAACGGTGTTGAAATCTCTCCTGTATCATCAGCGGTTTGTCTAGTTTTACACTTCGATCCTTAGACCAGCTTTTGCTGTTAATGTTTTGTGGCTGCGTCAGGTTTACTCAAGGTCAGCAAAAGTTTGGGAAGTTGTTCCTAAAAGACTTGGTTGCTGCATTCACTTATAAGTTAATACATATGTGCCTACCTACCTAGAATATGTTCTACATAACCGTGTGCAGAGCAGTGCCTTCAACCTTTTTTTTTTTTCTACACTGGCTCCCAGTCAGTTTTTTTACTGTTAGATATTAACCACTTGTGAGCTAGCATACCATCACAAATAACGCCAGCACTTTTTCAGGACTTGAAGGGAGAAAAATAATCTAAACCTTTCATTAAACCTTGTAAGTAAAACATATTATTTACCTTTTCCAGAAACATAACCGCACCATCTACTTTAGACTTTCCAGGACGTGAAGTTCTGGAAAATGATTCAGCTTGAAATCGGGTATCGCACAGTACTTAATGGACATGAGATATAGGAGGTTTGAAGAAAATCATGCAGTGATCTGCTCATGTGTACATTTCTATCAGTGTAGTTGGTGTTTTGCCACAGGTGATCAGGAGACAAGGCCTTGCTGATACAAGACAACCACCAGGCCTGCTGATTTAATCAACGTGACCAGCTCCAAAGCTTTGCTTTGCCAAGGGTACTGTAGCCTATGTTTGTATTTTAACTTTTGTTTTTATTAATCTACAACAGATGTTTTGATGCCCAGTATTGCCTACTTTTTTCCAGAAATAAAGGTTGAAACCCCAGCCTGTAAACTCTGCCCCTTCCCATCCACCATTGCCCACATGACAACATCTATGCTTCTTCATGCTTGTTCTTAGCATATTAGCTCTTGTATTAAATACAAAGAAGTTTCCAAGATGGTAGAAATACCATCTTGGTTTGGAGTAATTCAATCCTATGAAATTACAGATCAGACTTTGAAAATTACAGTTATTCAGAAATGAGTTTTTTTAAGTTCCTTACATATCAAATAACTTTAGAAGATAATGGCAAGCCCCACACTGAATCAATGAAATGCTCAACATTAAAGGGTATTTAAAACTCCACTGCACAATGGTGACACTAATGTTAAGTAGACTGAGTTACAGCTGGTTTTAGAATTAAAATTTACTTTGTACCTATAGGCTAGTGAATGGGAAATAACAACATGCTCTAAGATACTGCCCAAGTTGTAAAAGCTGTTTATATAAAAGTCCCTAGAAAACAGCCTGTAAGAAATTGCTCCAGATCCTGGATATTACTTATAGTGAAGTCAGACAATTAGATATAACAGAAATAATGATACTCATTCCAGTGGAAATGTGACGGAGAACTCCATATACATCCAATTTTATATCTACATTGTTTTGTAACATCTTAAAGAGACAGCACATTGCACAGTCCCACACTCTCTTCAATAAGGACCTGCTGGTGATGACAGAAACCCCAATTCCTCTTCTTTACCAAATTTAAGTATTTTTACATATATTAATAAAAATTGGTCTGAAATTCTAACTCACAGCTGGACCTCAGGTATCTAACAAAAGGAAATTTCCACATGAAACCCTCCTGCATTTTGGGGCAGAATATCTGACCTAAGAGATTCTCCTGTAACCATTAAGAATTGAGTTCTTGCTCTTAAGACCCACCTCCCTGCCATGGGCAGGGACACCCTCCACTAGACCAGGTTGCCCAAAGCCAACCAGCAGCCACAGCTTCTCTGGGCAACATGTGCCAGTCTCTCACCACCCTCAGAGGGAAGAATTTCATAGTCCTTTCCGAGGTAAATCCACACTCTTTCAGCTGAAGCCATTACCCCTTGTCCTGTCACTCCATGCCCTCATAAGCAGCGCCCCTACAGCTTTCCTGTAGACTCTTCAAGTACTGGAAGGCTGCAATAAAATCTCTTTAGAGGCTACTCCGGGCTGAACAAGCCAAATTCTCTCAGCCTGTCTTCATAGGAGAGGTGCTCCATTCCTCTCATCACCTTTGTGGCCCTCCTATGGACTTGCTCCAACAGTTGCATGTCTTTCTTGTACTGGAGACCCCAGAGCTGGACACAATACTCTAGGTGGGGTCTCACCACCTCAGAGTATAGGAGAGAATCACCTCCCTTGACCTGCTGGTCACACTGCTTTTGGTGCAGCCCAGGACATGGGCTACTTTCACTAGTAGAAAAACTGTCTACTTATGATTATTTGCATTAATGAATACAAGTTTCTGTATGACACAGGAGGCAAGTCAGGAAAGCAAGTAATCTGAAAATGCAGAGCAGAAAACATTTCCGAAATTGGTTCCTCCTGATAGAATTGTGGCACATACACTGATGTGGATAGCATCTTTATGAGGATGCATTCCTATAAAATAGCCCATTCAGGAGAAAAAAAATGAACCACTCTGAATGTTCCAATCTCAACTAAATGCTCAAGAAGTCCTTACATGAGAACTTACAGAGAATGGAGAGAGAGAAGAATGGCAGAGGAGTGTGCTGCAAGCTGACACTAAGACAACTGCATACAGCACTTGAAATTTATAGTCATCATATAAAAATCACATGAGCTAGGATTACCTTGCCTTGGGAAATAAGACTCTTGGTATTCAACAACCAAGCAAACCCCTCCCAAAAAAAAACCAAAACAGACAACCAAATAACATAATTATGAAGAGCAATGAGAAATTTCATTTAAACTCATTTCTCTTCTGAGTTTCCCATTCACAAAAGACCAGAGAAAACCAGTAAATATTGGTAAACTTTAGCGCAGTAAAAAGCTTCTTCCAGAGCACAGATCTAAAATTAACTGTTGCACAGCACAGGATTAGTCTCACAGATTCAGTAACATCAACAACATAGAAGCTGGCAGAGTTGCAAAGCACAGAACAATTCAGTGCCCAGGTTCTCACTCTCTACTGAGGACAAGAAAAGCCAAGCACAATGAATTTATTGTTGGGACAGTAGTGGTGCCCAGACAGGACAATGCCTGTACTGGCAGACCGAGGCAGAGGAGAATGGAGCGAGTCTTAGATCAGGACCCAACGGACCTGGCTTTGAGCTATGTCTCAGGCCTATCTTCCTGCCTCATCACAGTCATTCCTTTCACCTGACCAACCAAATCCACTTTTCCAATCCGTTTCACTGGCACTTCTGTTCAGGCATCTCACTGGCTGTGAAACCCTACAAAACATCAGCAACAAGGGACCCTTAGACAGCTGTCCCCTAAATGTCTGTCTCAGATACTCTTCTTTGTCCTGCTTGCCTTCACAGCCTTAATGTCGTTTTCATTTTTGCATTCTCTGCTCAATGTTTTTACATATACACATGCATATCCACCTCAGAGATATTACAAAGTGAGTTAATGATAAAGTTGGTCACAAATTCAGTTGGCATACTTGGAGTACACCAAGTAAATGGATTCATCCCTTTTATTAGGAATAGCCTCCTCACAGCCCTCCTTGGCCCTCCCCATGTCACAAGGCACAGAAAACGCAAAAGCACTCAGAAGCCAAGAACTGTCCCTTTGCCTCATCCCATCTTCAGATGCCTACCAGGTGGGGAAGGCTTTAACACAGTAACCTAAAATCCATGAGATTGATGGAATAAGGGGTTTTTTAGGTAGGTCAGCGGAAGATTTTTTTTTAATTTCTTCTTAATTTCCAGGGAAAGTCTAAGATATCAGTAGAGATGGATTAAGTAAATTATGTAGTTAATAGAACTATTTCTCAGAGTAGAGTGAAAATCTGAAGAGCAGGGTCTGCTCATTTTCCTTCAAACAAGCAAAGGATTGTTAATTTGCAATACAGTGACATCACATGGGTGTTATGACATATGCTCAATGTCCAGATCAACAGCAAAATCTCATGAAGAATCTGGAGAAAGCAAGAAGTGAGGCGTGAAAATGTATGCACATTCTTCAAAGGAATACCAGGACATAATGCATTTGATTCTGCAGTAAAATTTCACTTACTTACATGTAAAGGTGTCACTGCCCATGGCAGGGGGCTTGGGACTAGACGATCGTAAAGGTCCCTTCCAACCCAAACTCCCAAATATGTGAGCCAAAATTACAACCCTCTCTCGGGCATTTCATCCTGCTATCTAGATAGTATTTCATCAGTTGCTTGTCCTCACCATGCTGTACCTCTGCTACAAGTCTACCTCCTAACTCTACAGAAAAGCTTGCAATCAAGGTACTTTCTGAGGCTCCCAAGGTGGTAAAGGCATTCCTGCTGATGTCAAACAAGGAAAGTCAATAGGCCCTCAAAGCTGTAACTGAAACAGAACACACAGAATTATATTTGCCAGCTAAGATGCAAACTCCTATATTTGGAGTAGAATAGATACTACTTAAAATTAAGGCTTATATTCTCGAGCAAGGAAAATGAAAAAAAAAAGAACCAACAAAAATTTTTGGCGTAATGGCAGTGAAAATGGACCTGCTTGCACTGAAAGGGCCACCCAGAGAATACGTACAGTGTAATGTTAGTCTGGTTTTTTTAAAAAAAGGAAGAATAGGTAAGTATTGGATTTGCTTTCACTTCTATAATTCTGTGGGGTTTTAATAAAGGCCTGTTCGCGAGTGCCCCCAGCTATCACATGCTGGTCAAGTTGTGCAGGTAGGCAACCACCCAAAGTGCTACAGGAAACATCCACACAAGAATTTATCACTATGAAAGTTCCTCTAAGGACTGGGCGAAGGTCTATCTCTCTAAGATTTTCCTTTTTTGTCCTTTCACACAACCTTCAAAAGCTCAATTTCATAGCATCAATCAGGTGAGAGCTTTGGGAGTCAGATGAGATAACAAAAAGTGTATTACCAGGGACAAATACTCGGCTTTATCTTCACACTTATGTCTTCAGTTTATTGAGTTATTCCAGGGATACAGGCATCTTCAGGATTTTTCTAGGTACCTAAGTGATGATTCCTCTAAATCGCACAAGTGGACAAAGGTGTCTCTTTTTATAAATTACAAGATTGGAGAGAACTAATCATCAGCTTTTAATGACCTAAGAGCAGGCAAACCATGTTAGATTGAATTTTAGGACAAATACTGCTCCATTGAGAAATTCTTGCCAAAGTAGTCAACAGAGTTCTATCTTTACAACTAGACAATTAAGATGCATAGCTGTTTTCCATTTGTAGTCACTGAAAGTGTTAAACAGAAAACCAACCAGATACAGGTTCTATTCTGCAAACAAAGAACCATAGAAGGACAGGCTAACAGAACATTTCTGAAAGCAGTCTAGATTTTAACACTTGTGTAACAGTCCTCACATACAGTAAATTAAACTAAGCTGTATCTGGAATAACAAACAGGCAGGCAATGGTCTGAAAATGCTAATTTCCCTCCATTCTACAGCATGGAAAAGCAATTTTGCCACACCTGCAACCCAAACAAAAGTCAAAGGAATGAAGCCTACACAGCACAATATAGCAAAGGAAGAAAACAACATCATTCATACCTGTTAGGACAGTAAAAAGTTTAGAAAGGTCCAAAAGCAATTGAAAAGCAAGTTTTCTTTTTAATTCCCTTAGTTCCTCAATAATCTATACATAGAGGCCATCTTTCCTTTGCAACCTAAGTCTAAAATCTCGTATGCAATGAAGTTGTGTGTCAGATTACTCTTACAGAATGCGTGTATTTGAATTGAGAACATAAAGCAGCTTAACTGCTCAGTGTGAAGTTTTACTATTACTTAGTAAAACTTTAACACAAAGTCACAGAACAAGTTACAGTTTCCTGCCCTCTGCACCAGTTTTCTTGACATCTTCCTCCAGGGCAGTATCTACAGGGTTCAGAACCATTACAAGAGCTTCACGGGGGGAGGGTGAATAAAAGCATAAAGAAAACCCATATACCAACAAAACAAAAACACCTCTCCAAATATAGAAGCAGAGAAGGCAAGAGTATGAAGTTGCTTTTGGACCCAGAGGTGGTTCTGGTGAGCCCTAACTCCACACTCTGCTTTATAACAAGGCCCAGCAATGCTCTCTCTTACAGGGGCGTGGAAGAGAAAGAGGAAGATTCCAGATGGGGCATGATTTTCAATCTACTGCAATCTCCAGAATGCAAGCCTATCCTCATCTGGCATATCTTCCTTGTTATGTTTCACAAACACCCTCAAATTAGTTTGCGACTCTTCTGAGATCTAAAGTTCAGTATTTTCCTTTACAAAACAGTTTTCAGTTTGTCAGCGGGATTGTTAATGCCATTCACAAGTAACTAATTAGACCAACTGATGCTGACTTAACAAGGTGAGAATTATGCCAAATCAGAGGAGGCACTTAGGTGCTGTTGCTGAGGCACAGGACCCTGAAAGCTCAAGATGACTTTCATGTTAATCACATGGTTTGGTGGGATACTAGGGTCCTAAGACAGCAGGGTAGGAGTCCCACACAGAGGAGCGCATTCAACTGGCAGAGTGAAGTACTTTGCTTTCTCCAGATATGAAAGCACGAGACCATCCAAAAATCAACACCCGCTGTTTTAAGGTCTGGTTAGGTCAATTCAGTTGCTGAGATTAAATCCTTCAGCACCAGTGACAAGTGTCACCATGCTCCGGTAGCGCAGCACAAAGGAACCAGGAGGGGAGGGTTGGCACTCTGACACACATTCATGCTGAGCACTGAAACAAGACAGTGGCGATCCTGCATTATCTTAACTTCCATGAAACACAGTGCAGTTCAATAAACAGTGCAAATGCGGTATTTTCTAATTTGACATTCAGGGTGGTTTTGTGAACTCCATCAAGTGTCATCATTGCCTACGAGAAGAATTTCTGTTCTGATGGCTGTATTTCATAGGTATGAGGCAACAGAGACAACACTGGGGCATTTGACACGAGAGACAGATGAGAACTTTGGAATCTGAAAAGGAATAGAAGGAAGGCAAAATCATACAATCAATTCATCGTGTGTTTCCACTGAGATAATCAGCAATTATATGGTAAATAGTGACAGAATTTAAACACTGGTATTTTAAGATGATGTTATGTTTAACTGCTGTTTTGGCAATCATCTTTGAGAGACAATACTCAACTAATACTAGTCATAATTTTGCTATTCTAAAGACTGGATCTCTCACCAACTTGTTCACAACAGTAAGAACATGGAATACAGTATTTCCGTATCTACTGTGAGACACTTGGAATTTGTCTCAAACATACTTCTGTAGCAAAATAAGGCCTTCTCACTTGACCCCAAATCCTTAGCAAACCCCTCCTTGTAACACTTCTTACCAGTTTTTTCTTTTTATTGATTAGGGTTTGGGTTTGTTTTTTTCCACTGGTTAATGGCCTTAAACTTCCATATTGCTTCCTTGTAGGTCCTCATATAGAAGTGATCCCAGTTCCTTAACACTTCTCACCTCATTGGCCAAGTCCACCTCACCAAGCTACTAATTTTGATACGCCTTCTACATGTCAAATTGCTTTTAATTTTAGTGGGCTTGGCACTTGTCATTCCTTTCATTTCCAGCTCCAAACTCACAAACGCCTTATTTAACATTTAAAAGTCATCATTTGACAGTCAGTTTTGAGAGCCTGTACACTTTACCTTCAGAAATGAGCACCCTGAAACAAATCATTAGTGCAAGCTGCATGTTGACCGCAGGCGCCTTAAAGCTGAAGTCATGCTTCCACCAGCAAAAATATCAGAGCTTACAAATGGAGCGGGCAAAATGACCCAGGCTGAATAAACGTTCATTTCATCATTCTAGCCATCAACTGTTCACCAAACAATCTGCAATCCTTTCCAGACTGCTACAGCTGCATGCTGTTTCAAAACAAATCACTGGTCTACATCACAAGTTGAGAATTGGATTATTTCATTTATATCAAGGAACTGAATTACAGACTCCTAGAAAGGTAAACAAATTAATTTTTTATTCATAAGTAACAAATCAATTTGAATCATCCCACTGAGCACTGCAAGAACTATAAAGCCTCCTTAATTCACTTAGAGCATGCCATTACTATGCCAGCAAGTCCCTCCCTTCTGATAACTTACAGCCTAGTAAACACTATTGAAAGTTGGAAGTAGTAGCTTCATCCAGATTGAGTTGTAACAAGAAGAGACAGATCCCAGTATCCCTGATTTTTCATGCCAAACACGTTCTGATACTCCTCCTAAGGCAGGACACCCAAATACCATTCCTGGCGGACCTCCACAACAGTTTGATCATCATCAGATCACTGAAGGCATTCCCAGTACACCTCCAAATCCTTTTTCCCCCAGTGATGTGCCTTGCACTGTCAGGCAGCTTCCCACCATAATGGTGAGATTCACAACAAGCACACAGGGCATAATCCTTTTTAAATATACTGCTGTGACCACACACTGTGAACGGAGCCAATGGTGCACAGCCTGTTAGAGGCCAACACAGGAATATGTACACAGGTCTGCACAATAAATGGCACCCAAGGGACCATGCCAAGGGCTGCATGGTGGGGATAGGCCCCAACAGCTTGAGGGGACCAGCCATACCGGGACTAGGCTATCTCACTAATGAGCAGCTCATAGGGAAGGCAACCCTACTGGAAACACAGCGGCCACATCAGCACTATACTTGGGTACTGCTGTATTGCTATGCAAATAATGTAAAGAAACACCTCTTCACTGACAGCTCACGTAGGTGCTTGCTTTGATTGCACTGGTGGAGGCTGGTAAACACATATTACATGTTAGTTTTACTGGAACTATGATTGATTATCCACCACTTTGCAAAAATCATACTTCAAAACACAGTTTATAGTTTGGAGAGGCACCTACAATGACTGTAGTTCTAACCCCAACATAGTCAGTAGGCTTTGGGGCTTCACCCAGGTGGAAGTTGCTTTACTTGCTGGAACTGTAATTAGGAAGCTGGAGGGGGTGGGGGGGTGAGGGAGAAGAATCAGTGCCAGGGATCTGCTCAGCACTTCAACAAACTGCAGAACAAAATGCACACCATACAGTTTGTGCAGAAGTACTGGCCTGAATGCCTGTGTGACAGATAAAACTGGAATTTTCTTACTTATTTCATATGGAATTGGCATTGCCTATATTAGAGACCTACCTATACTTGCTAGTCCAATAAAAATCTCCAAACAATACATACTAGTAGAAGGGCAAACAGGCTGGTGAAGGGGCTGGAGAGCAAACCTTATGAGGTGAAGCTAAGGGAACTGGGGTGGTTTAGCCTAGAGAAGAGAAGGCTGAGGGGGAACCTTATTAATGCCTACAGCTACCTGAAAGGAGGATATAGAGGTGGGTGTTCATCTCTTCACCCAAGTGACAGGTGATAGCATAAGGGGGAACGGGCTCAAGCTGTGCCAGTGCAGGTTTAGATTAGGCATTAGGAAAAAATCCTTCACCAAAAGGCATTGGAAAAGGCTGCCCAGGGAGGTGGGTTGAGTCACCGACCCTGGATGTATTTGAACGACGGGTAGATGAGGTGCACAGGGATATGGTTTAGTAGAGGACAGGTATGATTTGACTCAATGATCTCAAAGGTTTTCTCCAACCTAGTGATTCTGTGACTATAGCTAGGAAGCATCTAATCCAAAACCAGGAACCAGGGCTTATTAAGAGCTAGTTAGTTAATTATTCAGTATTACTTTTTATGAACAGCAACAATTTTCCTTACATAGTGCCTGAATAAACTGGTAAGGTTCAATGCATTCAAAATGTATGTATGAACCAAGAAGTGGAAAAGCCTGTCAGCACACTGCATTCTGAGACACTTGTCTCATGGACAGTAGTGGTGAATGCCAGTCATCACTAAAGAAACATTGACATAGGAAGGACATATACTCACATGTTAAAAAAGTACTTGGAAGTCAGTATCCAGAAGATGAAAGTAAATTAATCCATGATAAAGTGCTCCTGTCTATTTGCCAGTTAACTCTTTGTAGTCACAGTGAAAAATACGGCTAGTACAAAAGCACGTGTTCCAGTTTTCAAAGTTAAATGCCCAAATAGCTGTTTAGGAGCTCAGTACTCTGTGCAATGAATGTCTTGACAACAAAATCGTTCTATTCCAAATGCTTATTTTTTGTTGGCATGGAAAACACTTCATATTCTAAGAAGCCCTGACATGGCTGCACACTCTGCAGTACATCATGTGGTGGAGAAAACATGTGTTTCTCCAGTATCACACAATACATTCTTTTAGATTTTTGTATGGACGAGCTAGGGCTAGCAGACTTTTGGAAGTGAACAGGCAGAAAAAGTAGGAACACATGTCAAGGATGATTTATTTCACCAACACTTCACTGTAAAGCGTTGATCA
Organism: Hypotaenidia okinawae; assembly: GCA_027925045.1. NCBI lineage: Eukaryota > Metazoa > Chordata > Aves > Gruiformes > Rallidae > Hypotaenidia > Hypotaenidia okinawae. The sequence continues at coordinate 28,438,498 of BSDF01000005.1, read as the reverse complement.
TTTAAAGCTCATTCTTCAGTTTTCAAACGTCAATGAAGACCTCATTATATGTCCCATTACAAGAAAAGCCTCAAGATTAACTATAGATTCAAGACTACCCCATACTACCTACAGAATAAGCTATTTTAAAGCATCTGAAAAACCCAAATTCTAAACCATGACAATGTTACCTACTATGTTTTTCTACAATGAAAGACAATCAAAGAAGAAAAAAGTGATTTCTCAGTAAGCTGAGGCTCAAACTAGTGGACTTTCAAAAAAATAACCTTTCCAGGCTTCAGCTTCAAACCTAAACAGCAAAACTTTGACAGGGCTAGCTCCAAGTCTGAATCTTCTTGAATGGTTCCAGCCAGAATAAGCAGGGTCTGCTGTAGCAAAATACAGGTCTATCCCACCTGTAATGACACTTCCCCTGCACCAGCCCCTATATTTGTACAGCCACACAGTCAGCTAGGTTTCACTATTGATGTGGCTCACTGCACAAATGTATGTGCTGCAAGACACAACAGGAGAAAGCATCCCCCGTCTTCTGTTGTTCCTACTTTTTGGTGTCAAGCTGTGAAAATTTAACAATCAAGATGTTGACAAAGATTACAGCCACAAAGATGGATAAAACAGTGCCTGTGAATCATTTGCATACATATGGAGGAAGAAGAAAAGCCTGAGAGGAACTATGTAGTCCAAGTTCTTTATTCAGGTAAAAGCCATTATTAAAAATGAGTGGTACGGAATGCTTAAGTTAGCTAACCTGATATCTGCAGCTGAAAAAAGGAAAATATTTTTTAAAATCATTACTAGATACTGGAAATGTCAATATATGCTTCTATCTGGCAATACAGCATCATCTATTGCATGTTTAAACAGTGTCTCCCTAATTTTTTAACGATGACTAGCATTCACCACTACTTGCCACCAGAGAAGCGTGTCAGAATGCAGTGTGTTGCCAGAAGCATATTTGTGATGCAGTTCCTGAAAATCAATATGGTATTCAAACACAGCTCCATTATCTTGCAGAATGGAGCAGGGGACATTAACACCACTACCAAGGCTCTCTGTAGATACCACAGGGCCCTACACTGCATGGTACAAGGCCCAGCCACAGCTCCCGATAGCCTTCCTTCTAACCTCCCTGCCCTGAACAAAGTGCTAATTTTGGTAGATCCCACACAGATGAGGAAAAAACAAAACACAAACACAGAAATACAACAGAATGTGAGAAACAAACCTACTGTCAAAATCCAAAGTGGATTTTCATAGTGTAATGCTTCAACACCCACTGTACCTTACCTTTAAAACTGAGTTTGTCTGAAAAAGCCTTACAGGAAGAAAAGCATGAATCCCTGAACTAGAAAGCATGCTCCTGTAATATATTTTTTTTAACCTAAGTAGGGCTTCTAGATTCACATTTCAACCTAACATGGTATATTTAACCAAAACAAAGCAAAACAAAAAAGTCCAGAGAGATGGACTGAGTACTCCCGTTTTGATTCTTTAAATAATACAGAATACTTCGTCCCTTTGTTCATTGTTGTATTTTCTTGTTACTAGGGCTGTAAACCTTACACATGAGGAAGTGTGACATTTTTCTCAGGCACAGGAGTGTCTCGGATACAAAGGCCACATTGTTGAAACAGAAGCACACTTCTGAGTATATATGCATACACCACTGTGAGTTCCCCTCTAGCCCTGTGTACCTCTGCACCACCCTCACTCCCATGCTAAGTGCCTCTTAAGCTGCAATGCCTGGACTAGAAGAGACATTAGCTCTTGGTAATTAGGTCTCAACAGCTTTAATTTTAAAGATATCTAAAGAAGAACTAAGTTTCTAATCTGTATGAAGTGCTTGCATTTTTTACATGGCCACTGATCTGGAATACACCGTAACACCACAGGGTCAGCTAAAATGATGTCCCAGGCAACAATACTAATGAGAAACTACTAGTAAATTAGTATTACTTCATGAGATAATGCTCTTCTTTTTGTAGGTACTCTTAGCACATAAACATAGATTTGGAAAGCTGTAATTTAAAGAGTGCTCAGCTAAGAGCTTGAAATCAAATTCTTAAGACACAATCATAACAAATAAATGTTTTCCAACAAGCTTCCCATAAAAAGCTATCTGGATTCTATTTATTTCTTTTGATAACTTGCAGGCACTCTAACATCAGTTCGGTGCTTAGTTAGTTAGGCCTTCTAACACCAGCATCTAGGTGGTGTTGTCTGCCCTGATGTAAGTGATATAAGTGCTGGCATGCTACAGCATTTCAAGGTATTGCCATCTCTGTGGCTCCGAGACTGCATATTTCTTCAAGTATTGGCTCAACATCTGATTATCAGTCCTCAGAAGATAACGAGAATTGCAGTAGGACACTGTTTGGGAGAGAGAAATTACAGTAAGACACACACAAAGCATTCATCTGATACTTGCCTCAAGACACCGAAAATAAAAATAACCTCAACATGATGAACATGAAGTACTGAAATGTTTATTTTCAGCAAAACTAGGATTTCACTGAAAAAGCTGGTCTACATAATCTTTATAATGCATGGAAGTACTGAAACAGATGAATGGCAAAGTTAAGGCATTGCAAATACCTTCACTACATCAGCATGGAAATCGTCATCCAGTGTATTCAGGACACTGGTCTCTATGCTGCCAGGCCAGACGAGCTGGTTTAGATTTCCAGTGCTCATTTTATGGTGACAAAACTACTGTGGCAGAAGATAATTTAAGCATGGTAGCAGTGTCCACACATTGCTGACTGAACTACTGCCAAGAAGCTGTACTTTCTGCTCTATTATCTACAGTATTTCTGTCAGAGGAGCACAGCTGATGGACCTGTTGCTAAAACAAAGTTTGGGGACAGCTACCATTATGCCCCAAAGGAGGGAAAAAGACAGGTTCAGGAACCTCAGTCAGGTCAAATTCAGCTGTCAACAATGCTTCCAGCTCCTTTCAGCCTTATAGTTTCCATGTCTTGTTACCCAGATAGAGAAGGAAACCAAACAGTTTAATGACAAGACTGTGGTTTGAAAACACCTGAAAAACCAAATCAACAGAAAGCAAACCAAAACCTATTTCCAAAGAAAGAACTGTCTATCCCATACATTCAAGAGGTACAGACTTTCACGTATTTTTAGATTTCTGAAGCTTCAAACAGGCTTTGTAAGCATCATTAGATCCTACAGTTTAGAATTATTATGGTTTGTCAATTCTCCTACAACTATAGTGTCCTGTCTTCAAAATGGGACCCCACATCCTGAGTGCTCTAAATGCATTCAACTAACTCCCTACCCTTCAAAAAGCATAAGAGCTAGGAGTGGATCGACCAGCAACAGAAATCTTCCCAACTGCAAAAACTTAAAATTAAATACTTATTTCTAGGCAAATACAACACTAATAAAAGTACATCCTAAAGTACTTATCTTCCACAATTTTCTCCAGCCAACTTAAGAACCCTAGTATTCTAATTCTGCCATCTCAAACTGACACATATCATAACCACCTTTATGAAGATAACATACTAAATATAGTCCAACAAAAGTGAAGAGAGGCTGAAGTCTTTATAAAGACACCCTGATTAACATGACATGACAGATAAGCACATCTTATAGATGCTTTTACCTTTAATTCCTTATCATTCAGCAAGAGTGAAGGGAAAAGCTAGCAAGTTAAATTTGGATACTTGCCCACAGCACAGAAGGCCATAAAGGAGTTTATGGCTAGACACCCATTAACAAACCAGGAATTAATCCAAGAGATTAAGTTTAACAGGACACCGATTTCTCAGCCCTACCACAATCCATGGCTGTTCAGCCTCCATACTGTGTATTCATTTCAGCTTAAGCAATGACTGCATCACGGACCACAGATAAGACACCTCTAACTCCCCTGCCCCCAGCTAAAAGTAAAAGCAGTACCAGAGACCAGTAAAATATAGTGCTGGTTTGCGGCTTTAACATAGAATTTACCTCGCCAATGTATACAATCATCTGAGATACCACTATACATCCTGAGAATGTTTACTTATGAGGATTCTGAATGTAATCAAACCTGTGCTCAAAGAAGACTGTCAAATTCCCTATTTCTCCATACTGGAAATAAAAGACATGTTACAGACCAGGGCAGAACATACTGAGGTCACCTTATTTACACAGAACTCCATGCTTTCCTATGAAAGAAATTCTGTATTCTGTGTGGCGAACCCAAAAGAAGGGTCTGCACAAATAAATGCTTACATCACTCCATGAGTGACTATTGATAAGAACTTGCCTGCATGCAACAGGGATGAGGAACCGGCAGAGTAGACAGGCCTACACAATCCCCCAAGCATAATTCGTTTACCTTGTCCTTTCAGACAAGTGCCATCCACAAACATACGGGGATACAGTGCTAAGGTGACTGTCTCCAGAATTAACTACACCCTATGAACCATCCTCTAGTAAGTTCCTCAAAGCAAGTGTTTAGTAGCAACACCGGTCCAGAGATCAGTCACCTAGAGCCTGGTATCCATCATTACCTGTCTTGTCTGATGGTACCCAATGCACCAAGCAGGATGAACTGTGCTGAGAATTCTCCACTGTAACAAATGAGACTAAGAAAGCCACTGGTGGTTTGGCAAGCCAATTCCTCTCTCTCAAGTCTTCTGTGTTCTGACCACTGGAACAGGTAAACATTCCATGAGCCAGGGACTACAACCTCACTGCACATGCTTATACAGGAGAGCAGTACCCATTACATCCTGGATCTAGTACACAGGCCCTCGTGTAGCCAGGTACTATCAACCATTTTACAGCTCAGTTCTAGAGCACTCAAATTTAAGACCTTGGTCAAATATCAGGAGACTATTTTTACAACCACAGTGTTAAAAGTCCAGTACACCTTGGTCTAGAAATACCCCAAAATCCCTAAGCAATGGCATTTAGACACTAATGCAAAATAGCTACTAAATCAAGACCTCTGCTCTGAACATGAGCAAATGCCCGATACTTGACTGCAGACCTACAGAACTGGTGCTGGCCCTGGCTTGGTTGTGCTTGCTCCCATTTAGATCAGTTACGCATGCCTACATCTCTGGTTTTGTCCACATTGTTAGAAGATGGTCTTCAAAGGAACTCTATGTTGCAATACCTCAACATGTATTGCCTAAAGAGTTTTCAAAATCCCTGCCAGCCAGCTTTGTCTTCTTGATTTCAACATGCCATGATACTACCCAAGTCATCACACCAACAACTTCAGCATTTATTTCAACTCCTTCTACAGATTTGTACTGTTCATTAAGAAGCCACAAAGCTAGAACACCAGCAGTACTGGAGTTGATGAAATGGGGAGTCTTTTATTGTGGAAGTCAGGTTTCTGCTTTCAGAAATGCTCAATTTAATTCCTGATAGCATTTACTCCTCTTCAACAGCTCTATCTGCAATATGATGCACTTAACTGATGTATCTACAAATACAATACTTTAAATGAATGAGAGGTTTTCCATTATTTTAATTTTAAAAAGCTACATAATGCGGTATCTGCTTAACAATTTTAAATATATAACCCCAAAGCACTGCAATATCATTTAGCCTTTTGGTGGGTTTTTGAATCACATCACTTTCTTGAATATGTAGGTATCTGCAACTTTAGGTTTATTCTGTTTGGCTTTTTTTTTTTTCCTCGTAATGGAAGGGAAGATAAAATAAAAATAAGGGCTAGCCTAAGAAATCACTCGTTTCTACACTGTTATCACCCCACATGGAAGGAAGTTAATAGCTTGGAGAATTCCAAGTGTCCTTAATGGCTTGTGGAAAGAGACACTGTTACCTTCTGCATTAGTGTACCAATTTCACATCTGAATTCCTGAATTACCAAAACACAAAGGACATGATATATGGCTTTTATACTCTTAACTATGTCATAAGGTCTTAAAAAACAACATCTTGTTAATGCATTAAAAGTCTGCCCCCACCTTGCAGTTAGCCAAATCATGCCAGCTTTCTGTTGCTTTTGAACATGGATGCGCTTCCATTCCATTCAGAGGACAAGCCCAGTAGTAGGGTCTATTTTTTTCATCTCACAATACAAATTGTTAAGGATTACAACCGTGCAAAGTTCTCACAGGTATCTGTCACTTTTTTTATCTGCTAATTTAGACGTGATCGAATTATCCTTAAAGATGTCATTCCTAATTTCCTTAAAACCTCAAGAATTTACTATGGAACGTGCTGTAAAGCAGATTTCCTTAGAACCGCGTTCACTTCACTGGCAAATTCACTCGTCGTTTTGTATCCTCTGAAGACTCCAGAGGAGTTAACACAAGCCTTCGGTGCCCTTAAGTTTCACCTTGCCACACCGAGCTCAAAGGAGTCGTTTCCAGGACTGACCGTGCCTTAACGACACGGGGAAGGACCTGACGGCGGGATCTGGAAGCCAAGACGGCTCTTCCAGCGATTCGACGTGGCTACGGAGGAGGCAAACCTCTGCAGCTCCGCGGTGCGCCCCTCACGGAGCATAGCACCGCTTCTCTTTCAGCGGGCTGATGCACAGCATCGATCGCAGCAGGGTTCCTGCTCCTCCTGCGCCCCGCCAGTAAAAACACTCGCCTCCGTGCGCATTCAGCAGCAACAGCTCGCACGGGCAGCCGCTTCCACCCCCCCGCGTTTCCCCCTCCGCACCCCCCGCCGCCCCGGCACTACTCCGGCGGCCCCCGCGAGATCCTTACCCCATGGCGGCCGGCGGCGCCGGGCACCGGCGGTGCCGCGCGGGCCGCGTCCCCGGGGCGCTCCTCGCCGCGCCGGCAGCTCCGCAGCCCCGTGGCGGCGGGCCGCTGCGCTGGGCTCGCCGCGCTGCGCAAGCCCGGGGGGCCGCGCCGCCGGCTCGCAGCTGCCGGGCCGAGCGGGGCCGCCCGCGCCCTAGGGAGCGCCCCCGCGGGCCGGGCTCCCATGGCCACCGGCCCCGCCAGGCGTCCGCAGGCAGCGGCGGCTCCGGGGGCAGAGAGGTCCCCTCCTGCGGGCGGCCGGGCGGGAGCTCGCCTTCTCCGCGAGGGGCTGGCGGCTGCTGCGGCGCTTCTCGCCGGGACGTGAGCGGCCGCCGAGGTCTCCGCGCGCCTCAGAGGCGGAGCGGGATGGGGCAGGCGGTGCGCGCAGGCATCCACGCCGCCGCTCCCCCTAGCACCCCCGCCGGCAGCGTGGCGAGCACCGATGCATTTTTTCGAGGAGGCAGAGCGAGCCGCGGCACCGGCGCTGGCATCGGGCTCCCGGCGTGAAGCGGCTAGCGGCGGGCTGCGGCCGCGCGTCCGTAGCGGGCACCGGAGCGCCGCGCTCCCCCGATCCTCCTGCCCGCCCACCCCTGGCTGCAGAAATATGGGGAGCCGCTCCTCCTTCCCGCGGCGGTGGGTCCGCTCCTCGCCGTCACGCCTTCTTCTGCGGCGAGCGGGCGGGCATCGTCCTGGGGCGCGGCGGGTCGGTCGCTACCAACGGGCGGCGGGAAGGGCTGTCGCCGCCCAGCCCGCGCCTCTCTGCGGCGGGGCCACGGGCTCAGCCCCACTGGTGGGACGGAGGGAGGGAGGAAAGGAACGAGCGCCGCGTCAGGCGGTGCCCGGCTGCTCCAGCACACCCGAGCCGCTGTCTCTACCCGCTCGCATCCCCCGCCTCACACCTCCGCCACCGCCCGCCCGTCCCCTCGCGGTGGGCAGGCGCAGCCGCTGCGCGCAACCCACGCCGCCGTCCCGCTCCTCCCGGGGGAAGGGAACAGGCGAGGCGAGGCGAGGCGAGCCGAGCCGAGCCGAGCCGCGGCCGCCGTGCCGTGCCGTGCCCTGCGCTATGCTGCCGCGCCCTGCACTACAACACGCCGCCGCACACAGCTGGCCCGCTCCTACTCGCGGCAGCACCTGCCCGCTCTGCCTCCATCCTCCGCCCGAGGAGCTTTAAATAGCACACGTCACCGCGCTCCCCTACGCACTGACGTCACACACCACTCCCGGCGCTAACGTCACCCGGCTGCGGGGGATGATGTCAGAGTGGTCCACGCCGCCGGAAGCTCTTCTATAATAGGGAATGGCGGCGGGGGGGGGGGGCCGGGGGAGGGGTCGGAGCCCTCCGCGGCGCAGCCGCCTCCGTGCGCCTCCCCGAGCGCTGGCGGCGGCCGGACCGCCTCCTCCTGCCCCCGCCCCCTGCGGCGCCGTCTCCACGGCAACGCCGCGCGCGCCCGCCGCCGCGGCCCGAGCCCGCTCCGGGTGGTGCAGATCGGCGCAGAGGCGCTTCGGCTTCCCCGGCAGCCGTGGATGAAGACGGCGCGGAGCGCACGGCGACGTGCGGCCCCGCCAGGTTCCTCCCCGTCCGCCGTGGCGGTGGGAGCGGCGGGACTGCCCGCGCCCACTGGCCGAAGTGCTTTGCCAGCTGTGACTAGCCGCCCCGGCTTTACCGGTGCTTCAGAGCCGCCAACGTCACCTGCTCAACGGGAAGGAAACACAGCAGACACTCTAAAAGTGCCCCAAAAACGTAGCACATCTGTGCTAGTAGTGTTGCAAAGAGACCGGAAGTGCCGTGAGCTCCCCAGCTCTTATTTTTGGCTCAGACGTTCCGTGGTGTCGTGCAAGCAGACAGCACGCATTGCTGCTGCTAATTCAACAGAGTAGCCCGAGCTCCGGCACCACCTACTATATGGCTGGGCAGTATAGTAGATATCCCTCATCTTCAGTTCAGCAAATTCTCCCATTCATTCTCCCAAGTTTCCCTGAATCTATGAGTGCTAGGTAACTGCTCTGAGGTAGCGCCAATGGCATCCTGATACTCCAAACGCAACATGCACCCCAGCTCCTTGCTACTTCTAGGAGTGCTTTCAGTATTTTCATTGTGTTTTCCTGCTGAAGGAGAGGTTGTAGCCACCAGAGGAGATTTAAACTACGGCAAGCATGAGAGGGAGAAATCTACAAGATACTAGATGGCATTGTCCACATAAAAGTGGAAGAAGAGACAAGTTTTACCAATGAACGTTACGGCATGGTAAAACAGCAAAACCAACAGTGGTATGTTGGCAGCTATTGCTTCAACAAAAGGTTGCTTGTCCTGTCATAAGATCTCTACCACCTGGGACCAACTGTATCTGAGGAAGAAGCTGTAATGAAAGATAGGATTTACCTAACTATACCATCTCCCCAGAGTAAGGACAGACATTTTCAGAAGTTACTTAAATTCACACATACACATGTTTCACAGACACTTGCTTCAACATTTTGACCCATAAAGGTAGTCAGCTATGGGAATGGTAAAGATGACAAATGTCAACGGAAACCTTGTCCCTACAAAAAACCTAGCATAAGAAGCCTAACATGAATCATCCTTAGCAGTGAGACAGACTAGACTGCCTTGCAAAGGAGAAAACAGCTTCCTCAGTTTCCCATTTCTCACACAGTGCCTCATGACCCAAGGGACAGAGCTACAGAAACCTTTGACTGAACAGCAACAGTTCAAGTGTTGCTGTGGGCAATGCTCAGAACATGCATAGTTACAATGAGGATGCGTCACTTTCCTGGATTGCCACTGACATTTTTCAGTTGGGTTCACTGGCTAACTGTGAAACTTAGGAAGCTCTTTGTATTTTCCACTAAAACTCAGATTAGATCTATAGACTTCTATCAGTAAAACTGTTTGAGACAGTCCTTGGTGCTGGTGGGGAAAAGATGAAGATCCACAAGTATTCTTTCTTCCACGTGATAACAAAGAGATTACCATCAAAAATAATTCAGTTTAAACAACATGCAGCTTATAAACCTACTTCTTGATGTCAAATAGCTAGGAGCCTAGATTCCTTAGCTTTTAAAAGCACCACATGACATTTTGCATCCACTAGCAACAGGTCAAGAGCAAAGAAACATATGAATAACCGTTGCATCATTTTTGTTCTTTCAGCTCAAGCTCACACAATAATGCAAATGATTTAGTATGTCATTATGTCCAAAGTATTTTGTTTAGGTATCACAGAGATGGCTCCATCTGTCTCTGCCTTTCAGCTTGTTCACATATTTGGCTTGCATGAAGTATGATTCCCCACCGTATGGGTGCAAAACCAGAAATCCCTGAGACTAAAGATAAAAGAAAAAATGTAAAACAAACCAAATGCACACAGCCCTAGGGGAAAAGAATTGCATGTTCACTTGAGAATCAGAAGTGTGAACAGATTCAGGGGCAAAGAAACACTGCTATCTCCAGAACATCATCATGTGGGATACCAAGACTGTACTGACTTGTGAAATGCCATATATATTTCATGCTCCTCTACAAGTAATAAAATACAAGTACTGGGACAGATAACATTCTGGGTGGGGGAATAGAGCTATAGGGACAAATAAAGCATTACTCCAAGTAAATCTTGTAGTCCATCTTTTTTCTTCTTCATTAAAACAGTGCTATTTGATTATTACAGTTGAGCGTAGAAGCTCCACCTAATTGACTGCTTCTCATCCATGGTTACTTTAGGGTTACTGTTCCCTCAGATCTGACTGAACTTTCTCTAAGCCTTAAGGTTTGTCTCAATCATATCCTTTTACAGTTTTGATCAGCTTCCAGGTTGATTTGGTTGAGTTAACATTATTTCTCTTGGGGAAAAAGCCTTTGTTTATGCTTGTCAAGCTTACTGAAATCACTTCCGTGTTGCCATTCCCTAAGTTAATGCAGGATACAAAATGATGGTGGCATCCATCAGCTAAGGCTGAACTGTACATGCAGATACAAAGAACACGAGACAGGCCTTTTAACAGGAGAAACAGTACACAATCACCTTATTTTGACAATAGAAGCAATATAACATGAAGAAATGTTGACGTCAAGAGGCTCAGCTCTTAAGTTTGTTGTTTTGGGGTTTTCCCCTGCTATTTTAGAACACTTCTTTGGAGCGCTCCGATGGAGGCAGTCTTGAGCTGTAGAGCATTCTGCCTGAGGGAAACTATCAGCAGCTCAGCGGCGGTTACTCGGCAAAGATACCAAACAATGCGACAAACAAGGTGGATAGTTTGAGGCAGGGCAAAGGACAAGGTGGGTGCAGGTTGAAGGCTGTTGTTTGCTGCTCTGAAGTAGCATACTGCTGGAATGTGTATATTCATAGGGCAACAATCAAGCTGCCAAACCCTGTTCAGGACACCCCTGTCCAGAATAGCCAACCAGCTGGGGCAACAGCTGTAAACTTGGCAGCAGTATCAATACCTCTGAACGGAGTGTTGAGTTGAACCTCCTGGTGGGAGTACCTGCAGATGAAAAAAGCCCCAGATGGCTGTGCTGCCTGAATCTCAAACCTGCCAACTACTGACTTGGCCATTGTCCCCACCAAAGTCCTGCAAGAGCATCAGAACAGAGATGGAAAAAATGAGAAGCATCATTTTTAGCATTTTGCCTAACTTTCCGTGGTACCTCTGTTTTCTCTATGCAAAACCAGGTCTGTAGCAGTTAATTGTGATTTGGCTAGGATCTGTCATTCTCATGAAAAAGAAACGGATGCTTGTAAGAGGAAAACCTCATTTCACAGGATAAAGCACTGAAAAGATGTGAACTGCAATTCCTTGTGCAGTTCTAGTCAGCACATTCAAAGTAAAGGAATTCTATAGCTGAACCAAAACCAGAGAGAAATTCTAAGGATGTTTAGGGGACCTCTGAGAGGTCTGAGAGCAGAATAATTGGCTGGTTTGGTTTATCAAACTAATGTCCAATACCATTTGGAGACATACTATTATTGTCTCCAAATACTTTGGTTGAGGTTACCACAAGCAAAAGAGCTAATAAAAGGGAAAAAAATATATAAACTCACGATAAAAAAAAACCCTTATTTTTTCCTGGCACTCCAAAGGTTGCTGATCTTTAAGGAGCCAGTTGCTGCAAGAGTAGCCTTCCAAAATAAGGACTGGGTGTGAAAGAAACAATGACTGAAAAATAAATCACAGATGGCAGCTATCACTGCTTCCATGTGGGAGGAGGTGGAGGTAGCTAGAAGGATAAAGACATCTTTCCTGCAGTGGCTAGAGACACCGTTTTCTCCAGGGCTCTGTGCTGAGGTTCTGCTGCTCCCTGACATCAGCTGCCCTTCGGCTTAACACCAGATGAGTGTAAATTCCAAAATCTCTAAAGAAACCATGGATGTTTATTCCCTTTGAAGATGAGGGAGCCAGCACCTCACACTTCCCTCACTTTTCATGCACTGCTGCTATTTTGTGTCTCTTCCTTCCTCCTACTCCTTTATGCCTTTCCTTGCCCTCCTTTCTCCTGTCTAATCACAGATCTCCCTCCCCACACACATGCTTCTTTCAGTGAGTGGGATCACTTCTCCATCATTTTCCCTTGCAGGATCTGCATTTAATTTATAAATGAAGTAGAGAAAAGAGGAGAAAAGAGTAAATAGCCCAAGGTTTCTGTCTGAATTTTCATCAGTTTAGAAAAATCTTCATTGTCCTATCAGGTGAGCCTGAAGGGATTCTGGAGGAATTTACATTCACCGTTTTTCTCCTAGAATAGATAAAGAAACGTTAAGTCCTCCCTCATGGTCAGGTAAATACAGTACTCTGAAACTGAGACGACAGTTGTTTTTGAAAGCAACTGTATGACATAATTCCCTGAGATGCCTTATGGTCCAATATTCATAACTCTGTCCCGTTGCCAATGAATGCTAGCTTTCCGGCACCCACTTCCAACATTTGATTGTCTTACCACCAGGAATAGATCGCGCATCTCCTACACAGCTCCGTGGCATTACACCCCTACAGGAATATTTTAAAGATACTGAGCCCTGAGTAATGCATTTGTTTCTTAGTCAGGTTTACCAGTGGCTGTTATTTCCTCCCTTGTTTTTTCTGACCATGCAGAAAACAGTTTATTTCAGCTTGTCATTTCTGTCTAATTACTCTGAGTTTATCTAAATGCATCACTCAGCTTTTCTTCCAAAAACCCTTGCAGATATTTTTGCAGTTTCGGAGGAAGATGCTAAAACTACTGTAAAAAAAAACCCAGTATATTTCTTACTTATGAGATTAAAAATGTAGCAATAATGGCATTGTGGATCTGAAACATCTCCAAAAGTGTTCCTTCCATGGCAAGACAACTTGCACACAATGAGCCTTCTTTTCTAGTGTGTCCTCTATGGATCACTTACAAGAAACCAAATACCGATCAATAGATTTTTCAGTCATCTTTAGATTACAAACAACATGTTCTGTGATTTCAGAAAGAGTAAGTCTTAGCACTGATACAGCATTTTTCTTTTTCATCACTCCTGCCAAACCAGACCACGTTGATTTCTAGCAGAACTAACAGATCCCAAACATAACTCAGGATTTCTGCATCAATTCTTCCTATGTCTGAAATAACAGTTTGCATTGTTTTTATTTCCCAGGGCCTGAAAGCTTGTAGTATATGAAATACTCATTCACTAGTGAATATGAGATTGCCTTAGAGCAATTAACTTTTATTTTCAGAATTCTTTCACAGTTAATATTTTTAATGTTCTTGTAGAAATTCAAACCATAGAATCTGTCAATATTTGAAGAAACTGCTTAATTTTACACCTAAGTTTTCCTTCTTATAGATGAGTTTTTCTGATATTTTCAAAGAGTCGTATTTGGAGAAAAAAAATGCTGTATTTCTGTAATTTTTTCCATGGGTAGCATCCAGAAATTCCAACTATTTCCAGAGTTTCCAAGCACTAGAAATGCTAGTCTATACAAAGTTCTTTCTCCCTGTGAAAAAATTTTGACCTTCCATTGAGAACCCTTAACGTCTTCATGCTGTGAAGCAGGAAATTGCAATTTGGCAATAAATATTTGGAATAAATTTCTTCTCACTTTTAGTCTTCTTCCACTTCTCTGGAGGGTTGGTCCAATTTACAACAGGCTAAAATTTTAAAAAAACCTTTTCACACAAACTAACGAAATTCAGCTGCAGAGTAAGGCTTGCTCCCATGCCACTATATAGCTGAGACTTTGTGGTGGTTTGACCCTGGCTGGAGGCCAGATGTCCACTGAAGTTGCTCTATGACTCCTCTTTTCATCTGGACAGGGGAGAAAATACATATCGAGAGACTTAGGAATCAAGATAAGGACAGGGAGAGATCATTCCACAATTACTGTCACAGGCAAAACAGACTCAACACAGAATAAAGACAACTCTCTAATTTATTACACTATACTACACACCCAGTGACCCCCAGAGTCAGATCGTAAAAAGCACGACCTGATGTTAAAGCACCTCCCCCACCCCTCCCTTCTTAGCAGCATTCATTTCAGTCATGATTTTGCTCCCTTCTCCTCCAACACTGTGGTGCAGGGAGGGGCAGGGAATGGGGGAAGGAGGTTTCCAGTCAGTTCCTCATGATCTGTTTTCCTTATTAGCAGGATGGAGCATCCCTCACACCCTTCCCCCGCTGCAGCGTGGTGTCCCACCCACAGGAGACAATCCTCCACAAGCTTCTCCAACACGAGTCCTTTCTGTTGGGGCTTCAGCTCCTCACCAGCTGCCTCAGTGTGGCTCCCTTCCATGGGGTGTGGACCTTCAAGCCCAGACTGCTCCAGCCTTGTCCCCTGCAGTGTCACAAGTCCCCCCAGAAAACCTGCTGTGGTGTGGATTGGTCTCTCCACAGGCTGCAGGTTTTGCTGCCAGAAGCTTGTGCCAACATGAGCTTCCCATGGGGTGACAGTGTCCTTCAGGTGTCTCCACAGGCTGTAGATGGGACCTCTACTCCCTGACATCATCCATAGGCTGCAGAGGGACAGCCTGCTTCACCATGGTCTTCTCCACAGGCTGCAGGGAAATCTTTCTTCCTGGCTCTTGAAGCACCTCCTTGTCCTCCTTCTTCCCTGCCTTTGGTGTCTGCAGAGTTTCTTACATCTTCTCACTCCATTCTCTGGTGGTAAAAAGCAGCTGCTTGTATTTTTTTTTCTCCTAAATGTGATTCCCAGAGGTGCTGTGACCATCGCTGATGGGCTTGGCCTCTGTCAGCAATGACTCTGGCCTTGAGCCGGCTAGTGTTTTGCTCTCTCGGGTCTGCAGAGAGCTTCTGGTGGATTCTCCACCAGAACCCCACTGCACAAATCTAAAACAGACTTAGAACATGACTTTGAGACTGGGATCAGCTTGATAAAAAGCCAGACCAGCTTTTCACATTATGGGGAAACAATGAGAATTACAAGTAGCAACCATGACTGAAGACCAGAGAGAGAAATCATAGAGAAAATCATAGACAGGAAAAGAAGTGGAAACCAGTAAAACAAGAATAAGACAGATCTCACAAAACCAATCAGGGCTAAAATGCAGTGAAAGAAGGAGGAAAAATGGACTCAACACAGAATAAAATCTTAATTATTACACTACGCACCCGGGACACCAGAGAAATCATGAACAAAGTTAAGTCTCCGAAGAAGGGAGAGGTGGGGGGAGGTGCTTTAAGATCTGGTTGCACTTCTCATGATTATACTACACACCCGGTGTCCCGGCTGTGTAGTATAATAATTAAGATCTTATTCTGTGTTGAGTCCGTTTTACCCGTGACAGTAATTGCAGAGTGATCTCTCCAAGTCCGTATCTCAACTCCTAAGCCTCTCAATACATACTTTCTCCCCTGTCCAGCTTAAAAGGGGAGTGATAGAGCAACTTTGGTGGGCATCTGGTCTCCAGCCAGGGTCAAACCACTACACCAGTGTGATGGATGAGCCTTTTGTTCAGCAAACCACCTGTACCCTGAAACAGGCTACAACATCCTGTTTTATAAGAATAACTATGTAACGTATATTGTGAGTAGCTAAGGAGGCATAGAATTAAGTAATAGATAACTTAGAAGCAGAAACCGCAGGAATCAAGCAACCAATCAATGAGCTTATTGCTAAAGAAGACCAAATATGGACTAGGGGGTCAACTGAAGGACAAGCGAGGAAGACAAGTGACTTCATCCCACTGACCACCAGGAGGCAGAGGAAGACCCCCTAATAACAGCTGGCGCACGCACAGAAGACTACACGGAAGTTTTGATGGAAGATTCTAGACCAGGAACTACAACACTATAAAAACCAGAACTCGGGCAGGAACCGCGTGGCTGCTGGTAGAGCTGAGACTCCCCGGCCACCCAGCGCTGCTTTGCCTTTTGTCGCCTGCTGATTAATAAACTTAAATTTGTATTTGGATTACTTTGTTTCCGACCAATTACTGGGAAACACACAATCACAACCAGCACGTGGCATCCAAGAGGGAAAGCAGGCCGCATTAACCAGGAGAGATGTCACACAGAAAAATCCCCCATTCCCACCCTGCTTTCTACTGCAGTCAGCCCTTTCAACATTGGCAGGGGATGCACAGCTTTGACAAGCTTGAAGAAGAGTGTAAATCTATGTCTTTGACTTACAGGGAGCAACACAAAGAGCACAGCTCTCACTGTGAGAAATCAAAAGGACAAACTCTGGGGTTTGGTTATGATTCATACACTCAGTGATATTCATACCATACATCCCCTGCACTAACTAACTTTTAGCTTTCCCTAGGCAAGTAGATAACACTACTTCACCTGCAACACCAAGGAAGTTGCAAGCATGAACCTTTTCCTCACCTGCTGCATGCTGTCCTTAAGCACAGTCCTTCCTTTCTTGTGAGGATCTGCACAGCACAGTAAAAATGCAAGTGGGATGTGGGATCAGTCCACAGGCAGAGAGGGCAAGAAGGACCAAAGATCAGAGTATTTCTCACATGCTTGAACTTTCTGTCTTGTGCATGAACTTGGAAGGGAGACAGGCACAAGCAGCTGCCACCTATTGTCAGACACTGCTGAACAGTGTGACCAAACCATGGCAGTTCAGCCCCAAGCAGTGGATGAGCACCACACACCAATCACTCACTCCTAGTAGAGAAAGGGACAGATCACCTGTGGGTACAGATAAGGACAGTTTACTGACAAGCACTGCAAGAACAAAAACCTAGGACAAAGTGCACACACCCAGTGATAACATAGAGTACTTTACCAACCCAAAAATAATACCAAGCACTGCACCCACAGGAGGACTGCCAGCTGCACTCACAATACCCCAGAGCAGTACAGGAATACCTCTTCCCCAGCCAGCCCCTGTTACAGGGGAGTGATGTCAAGTAGTGTGGAAAACAGCCCAGGCTAACTCAGCTCACCTGTGCTGGTTGCTTAGGGAGGTTAACCAGGACATGCCCTCACCACGGAAACATTTTTCCTGCCCTTAAAAAGACCTTCTGGTAGTGCAACTGGTGCCTGTGGCCTCTAGTCAAGTCACAGAATACCACCGAGAAGAGGCTGTTCCTGTGTTTAATCCCTTCCATTGGCTATCAATGCATATTGGTAAGACCCTGCAGATGAGGCTTGGGTAAGATGGCCCCCAGAAGTCCCATCCAACCACAGGCAGGTAGAGATTGTGTAATTCTGTGGTCCAGATAAAGGGACTCAGAAAGAGATTCCAGCTTTCTCAGCCTTTCCTCTTAAGGGACATGGGCTTAGATGTGGCCAAAAGTTGGAACGAGCTTCTGGGTTTTATGGAAATGCACCAGGCTCATGGTGGGGTTTCTGGCGGAAGACTCAAAAGCAGGAGGCTGAGGTGAGGGCTCCATCCCTTGGAACATTTTCGTGGCACTCATCTGGGATCACCCCAACAGCTCCATGTCCTTCCTGTGCTGAGAGCTCCAGAGCTGGATTCAGGCACCTTGTTGGCTCTTGGGAGAGTGGAGTGGCAGTATCTCCTCCCATACCTTGCTGGTCACACCTCACTGGAGGCAGTTGAAGGTATGGCTGGCTTTCTGGGCTGAAAGTATACACTGCTGGGTTGCATCCTGATCTTTTGCACCAGTATACTGGGAATCACTCTCTGCAGGGCTCTTCTCCACCTGTTCCACACCCAGTATGTATGGATAGTGGTGGCTGCCCCAACCCACATCTAGGACTTCGCCCTTGTGGAATGTTGTCAACCTTGTGTGGCCCCTTCCCCAAGCCTGACTGGGTCTCATCTGCAGACTTGCTGAGGGCACACATGGTCCCACTGTCCACACCACTGATAAAGACATTAAGCAGTACAGGCCCCAGTATAAACCCCCACAGAACACCACTTGTGCCTAGTTTCCACTTGCACATTGAGTTGTTGTTCAGGGCCACAGTCCTTGGCCGGCAGGAGGATGAGTCAACCACGTACTCCTGGTAGTCATCATCTGCCCTCACCATGTGCAGGTCGTGATGGAAAGGCCACCAGCAGATCAGGCACATGGCTCTCATGGCAGCCCACTGACGGATGCAGTGGAAGCAGAAGGTGTGGAAGCATCTGTTGACGCAGGCTGTGTTGGTTATGTCCCCCTGAGGGGGAGAGGAGAGAGGAGGCAAGTGCCTCCCAAAGGATCTCCTTGCAGGCTGAGAAGTGGCAGCAGAAGTAGCCTGGTGGCACAGCCTGGTGGCACAACCAGCCCCAGAGACTTCCTTTTCTGCCCCTCTCTCCCCCTCAGCTTCCCCAGAAACACTGCGCACACTCTAAGACGACCCACCCTTCAGCTTTTCCCAGACAGCTGGCACAACTCAAACTAGCATGGAGTACCCAAAGGAGGGTGTCAGAGAAAATTAAGGGCAGCCTTCACTGGTGCCCACAGCCCAGCTGCCAATCAGGACCTACAGCACCCCTGCTAGCCAAGCACAAAGGCAGTGCTCCAGCTGGAGGTCCAGAGTCCGGAGGGAGCTTGCTCACTGTGCATGTGTGCTCTGAGGAGCCCTGGGATCAAATGTACCATGACTGAATGCCTTCTTTGTCTCAGGAGCCCCTGAGGCCCCAGAGGAAGTCAGGATAAATGAGGAGTTTTCCTTGGTTGATGAGTACTGGGTTAGGGATCAGTTAAGCAACCTGTGCATCCATAAACCTATGAATCCTGACTGGATGCACCCTCAGGTGCTGAGGGAGCTTGTGGAAGTCACTGATAGGCCACTCTCCATCATCTTTGGTAAGCTGTGAAACAGGAGAGATGTCTGAAGACTGGAGGAGAGAAAACATCACTCCAGTCTTCAGAAAGGGCAAGAAGGAGGACCCAGGTGAGAACAGGCCTGCCAGCCTCACCTCCATCCATGGAAAGGTGATGGAACAACTTATTCTCAATGCAGTCTGTAGGCATATCAATGATAAGAGGGTCATTAGGAGCAGCAAACGTGGGGGAGTCATGTTCGACTAATCTGATTAGCCACAAGCAGGATAGGGGTTCACTAAATGATTTATTATGGAAGTACAGAGGTGCAATAGTGTCTTCAGGGAAGAAAAAAATAGGTGTTTTTTCTAACATTGATTAGGTAGGAGAAGAGAAAAAGCACAAATAAAAACACATTTCAGCTTCCAGATGTCAGTCAGAATAGAGTGGATTAGGTAAAAAGAGAACAAAAAGATAAAACTTGGTGTTTCCTGTAATCCTTACTAAGGTCCCAGGAAAATTAGGAGGTCATCTTCTCCAACCCCCTAGCTCAATGACTGCTGCTTACTCACAGACACCTAGGACCATGTCCAGGTGCCTTTTTAAGACCTCTAACAATGGAAATCCCACAGTTCTCTGGGAAATGTCTCTATCTTCTTTAAACTCTCCCTTCAGATATTTGTTCACCTTAATGGGCTCCCTGTCAGCCTCTGTCATACTGAGTAGCCCCGCTCACTCAATCATCTGGCATCACTCCGTATTCACTCCAGGAGACTGTTGGCCTTCTTGGTCACCACAGCAGATTGCTGGCCTGTCTTCCATTTCGTGCCTATTAGGAACTCTCAGTTCTTTCTCTCTGCAAAGCTGCTCTCCAGTTAGTCAGCCCCAGCACACATTCACGTGTGGGCTTACTCCTCCCCAGAAGCAGGGCATTTTAGTTCCTCTAGTTGAATTTGATGATGTTTCTTTCGCCTTGTATCTCCAGCCTGTCAAGGTCCCACTGGTGGGCAGTAAAACCTCTGGTATACTAGCCACTCCTCCCCATACCGTGTTGTAAGTAAACTTGCTGAGAGCGTTATTAATTAATGGTGATATTGAAAAATATTAGACCCAGTATTAACCCCAGGGTACACCGGTACTTACTGGCTTCCAACTCATGCCCTAAAATGGCAGAAATTCTGAGGTGAAGTTCTTCTCAATCCTCTTGCTGATTCTATAGCCATATAGTATGTGTTTCTTAGCCTATCAGCATGATGATGCCAGGTGCTAGTTTGCAGCCATCCTCAATATGGCTGTTGGGTTGCCCTGGTGTGCTTGTAGCAAAGAGCTGGAGGAGAAGCCACCACAGCCATCAGGAGGCAAGCAGATGCTCTCTTCAGATTTAAAGCCTGGTTTGGGGGTTTCTAAGTCACATCTACCGATGAAAACTGTAGATATAAGGATTTCACTTTACTTAAAGCATCATGCTTGTCTGTTGTAATATTCATGCACTCTAGAAATACATTTACTATTACCCAAAGAGTGCTTCCTCTCATGCTACCAGCAGTTTAAGAAACAAAGTTAGTGATGAACGTTAACATCTTTCTCACCATGCACCCTTTTATACTATTTTGATTGCAATCTTCCAAACCTTAATGAACATATTGGAAATTTTAGTGGTATGCAGGCCCTCTCCTGGAACAGATTCTCCCAGACATCATACAAAACTCTGTCCTGGACAGACGACTTCTTCTGAGGAAAATACCATATAATTTGCCAGTTTTTTCCAGGATACCATAGTAAAGATGTTACCTTGCTGCTTTGATTAGGACTTTCAATTTGAAGTTCCTAATACTGAACATCTGGGAATTCCTTGCACATCAGTTGAGCCAATGGCTAATTAAAAGAACACAAAATTTCTTAAGAAGAATTTGCTTTCTTAGCAGGCAGATACAGCAGTTCTGAATTGATCTGGAGGATTTTCAGGTTTGCAGCCTACTGCAAACATTGCAGAAGCTTCATACTGCTCACCAAGCTGCTGGAAAGGAATCAGAAGGCAAAAGAGCAAGAAGAGCTATGTCTCATGAAGTACAAGATGCAGTACTGGTGGGAACAAAACACTAATTCTGTGTTGAAGAAGTGTGCCATTATGCTGGTTAAACTTCCATGAAGTACCACTGAAGTACCATTTTCAATTTACCTCCAGTAAATTGTCTGTGTTTTCTAAGATTTTGTTCTCCTTGTGGTGATACTCCATAGTGTGATGGATGTATTGTGCACTTTCTAATACCTTGTCCAGTACATCAGTCATAATATTCTTCTCCAGATACACATCATGCAATCACATGAATATTGAAATGCAAGACAGTCAGCCACAGCTAATGCCTGATTTTTAATGTTTGCTGAGTACCCCATACAATTAATGTGTTATAGAAAGAATATTCAATGTAATTAGAATTCACATAATAAAAGGAGAACACCTATCTAGAGTTGTATAAAGAAGAAGTAATTAAAACCATAGCGTACTATCTACCTCAAGGTGTGGAGTTAAGAAGGTCTCCATGGAAACCTTAACTCTGCATTTCCTGCCTATTGTGATTTCAAAAGCTCAGCTTCAATGTTGCTTTAATATAGTATTTCATACTGAATACTTTTACCAATAGGAGGATTATTTTGCAACCTGACATTTCTAGGGCTCCTAATATTAACCTAGTTTGCACAGCAACATTATAAATTATTCAGAAGAAACTCTACTAATACATAGTTCACAACAAGAACTGAACTTGCCTCGAGCTGGTGAAATGTATTATGGATATGTGGTGGCCTCTTCATAGATAAGGTGCTGGCAGCTTCCCTTTGGAGCCCTGTTTCATTTCCTCTATGACAGTGGCTGAAAAGCTATCTGGCTTGAAAAATGCCGGATTAAAACTGAAGGCAAGAAGGAACATCTCTGCAAATGTAAAATGGAAAAAAATAATTTATTTGAATTACAACTCATTAAGTAACACAGAGCAAGAGCACCAGGAGAAATGCTTATTAATAAAAGCAATGCTGCTTATTATTGCTGCATTAGACAGAATTGTTTCAATTTTGAGCCCAGTTGATTAGACTTTTGTAACTGACTTCAGCAAGTGTGTATGAGCCCACTGGTATGCATCCATCTTAAATGCCTACATCTTAAAATGAAAGGCACTTTATAGGTTACCAGTAATATAAATAGTAGCAACTTCAGAGACAGTGATCTGGGTTTTCAGAGCCAAAGTACGTAGGTCCAACTCTTTATAGGCTGCTTTACTTAAATGTAAGTGAAAATGATGGGTTTAGTTATTTCTGTTGCAAGGCTTAACAGAAGAGCCCTGAAGAAAAAACATACTGTAAAGTTTAAGGTAATCTTTAAACCTGTAAACATTAGAAAAGTTCCAATTCCAAAAGTAACAACTCTTCAAACATGCCAAAGTGCATGAAGGACACAAATATATTGGAGAGCGTCAAGAGAAGGGGAAGTCCAGCCCTTTGCTACAAGCACGCCAAGGACATAAAAATACTGTAGTGTGTCCAGAGGAAGGATCTGGAGGGTACATCTTATGAGGAGAGTCTGAAATCGCTTGATTTGTTCAGCTTGGAGGAGACTGAGAGACTTCATCACGGTCTGTAGCTTCCTGATGAGGGGGAGTGAAGGGGCAGATGCCAATCTCCAGTTACAGAACCCAAGGGAACGGCATGAAGCTGTGACAGGGGAGATTTAGGTCGGATATTAGGAGGAGGTTCTCCACTGAGAGGGTGGTCGGGCACTGGAACAGGCTCCCCAGCTAAGTGGTCACAGCACCCAGCTTGGCTGAGTTCAAGAAGCGTCTGGAGGATGTGCTCAGTCACACGCTCTCACTTGTCTGGCCCTGTGTGGAGCCAGGAGTTGGGCTTGATCCTAATGGGTCCCTTCCAACTCAGGATATTCTATGATTCTATGATTTCATAGTTTTTATGTTATATGAAAACGTTCCTCATTGTGCCAAATGCCTTTGAAATTTGGCAAACTTTACCACAGCTTTTTCGTAAGGAGATTTGTAATACCCAGAATAGTGGTATCTTTAATAATCTGCTCTGCAGAATAAGATTAAAGGATTTCTTAGTTAACAGGAACACATCTTTCCCAGCAAAGCCACTACATCATGTGGTGGGTTTTTTTTCAATAAAACACTGACATCTTTTACATCCAACTGACAAAATTTAGTTCTTAAGTATCAGAAAACTGAATCAAATAAGCTGAGTGTTCAGATGCATTTTCCACAGGTAAGTACACAATCAAAATCATAAAAATTTGAAGAAAACAGTGAAGAAATGTAATACAACAGAATTCAATTGTACCACCACCAGCTAGCTCTTGCACCTTATTCAACTTTTGGCAGTGCACATAGTAGATGTCAGGGAAAAACAGCAGGTAGCAAGTTTTATTTTATTTATTAACTCATAGTACGACTTTCCCAATTTGTTCAAATCTCAGTAATATCTCAATAATCTCATCGAGATCTCATAACTTCTAAGTGGATGGTTAATTTAGTATGGTAAAGTTTAAAATAGAGGCAATACTTCCTGTCTCTATAAAATGCTTAGTTCAAGAATGACAAAGTTCGCACCTGTCTGTCTGGCAGTTTAGGGATGTTATTATATACACAAAGTTAATGACTAGGTATTGCTTCCAGACTCATTAACCCTAAATTGGTACTGATAAATAAACCATGCCACAGTGAAGTAACTGCTAGACCTTTCTAACCAATTCTCTCTTAAACATCTAACCCTTGGGAACTGACCAGACAAACCCTTCCAAAAATACTGATTTAGGACTTGGAGAACATGAATGTCCTCCCAAGGGTACAAAGGATTAAAAACTAAGCTAAGTGGGGAAAAAAAATATTTGTAGACTTGAGCAGAACTGATTGTCATAATGCACTGTTTTCACCCAAAATTAATGACCCAGATTGTTTAGTTCAACACTTTCTTTACTCACACAAAAGAGAAAATACTAAAATTTAGGAAAACCTTAAAGGTGGACCATCCTTTTAAAAAGTTGCATTTAAAGGAGTTTAACCACAGAATTTACAAAATCAAAGCACTGAAGTAATGAAATTACTAGCAAATATACTCGATAATAAGTGCACCGCATTAAACATTTATCACAACAGCCTTAATTCTCTTCAAAAACAAAGTGTTTTTTCAACAGTAATCTAAAATGGCATAGTACAAACAACTAATCTGAAAAAAAGACACAGGTATCATATGTAGACAGGTTTTTAGATCATCCCAAATAAAAATAACTAAATATATATTTCACTATAAATCAGCATGGTAGATGTATAAAATCTGTAGAATTTGAAGTTGGAATTCATAGATACAACATACATCTTTGCACAGTTACTTAGCATTTTCCTATCAATGCATAATTACTTTCCATAAATACTGTACTTAATACATATACCAACCAATCTCTCACTTTAAAAGCACTAAAGAGAGCAAATAAAGGCATACATTAGAATCAGTGACCCTGGCTGAATGTTAAAAAGAACTGAGATGCTGCACAGTGGTAAAAAAAAAAACAACAAAAAACCACAAACAACCCCTGCAGTTGCTTAATTAAGAAATTTATTAATTTTTTCCTGCAGCATTTATTTGCCAGACTTTTGAATCTTGCTTTTAATGGGGAGGGGGGAGAGGGGTACTCACATGGACACCTGCCAACCTTCAGCAATTATTTATGCCTTTTTAATATTGTTTCTTAATGTATATCTAATGTAAGTTCTTTGTATTATTATTAAAATCCTGCATTGTTTTCCTGAGGAAAGCTGATTTTTGCCTGGTACATAAGATTTATTTTAGACCTGAGTCTCCAGTTTGGCTTAAATCCCAGAATATCCTGATTTCTAAACAAACTGCAAAGCATATCATATGGGTATGATGATTAAAAAGCTGCAGTTTTCACTGTGAATCTTGCACTATATTAATCCCCGTTAAACCTCTATTTATTTCATTGGAGTTACATTTCCTGTTTTAATATATTTGCCATGTCTCAGTACAAAATATGAAAATGGCATACCTAAAATGAAGCACCCTACTGATAAAAGATTCGTTATTTCAGACATGGTCCTAGAAACTAGTAACATCATAAATGATCATACACTACATCTGGTTTTGAAATTAAAAAATGTTTCAATTAAGTTTGCGTAATTTCCCAATGAGGAAAGGAAAACTACATGAGTACATGTTTTTAGTAACTCTTAATCAGATAGCATTCTTTAAAACAGTAGTATCACATGCTCTTTTATAAGGCTGCTTGCTATGGTAAGGCACATTCTAAGCATACACCTGTCTCAGTTCCTGTAGGCCTCCTCTGGTGACAAGAGCCTATAGAACCTATAGACTTCTTAAGATTAGACAAAGCTTTCCACAGAGAAAAAGGGGTTTCCTTTTCCTTTATTTTTTTCTCTTCAAACTATTTAAAGTTGAAGTTGAACAGTTGAAGTTTGACCAAACTCCACAGCACTTTACCTTCAGACAGCATCTATACCTGGAACACTTCAGTTTGAAAATTTAAGAAAATTGTAAACAACACCCAAAAGGGAACTTTAATGCTGCATAACTGATTCTATTCTATGAGACTGCAGATGATGTATTACAGATCACTTTGCTGATGACTTCTGGAAACCACTCTCTTTTCTGTCCATCAGAACTAGATAGTGTTTATAATTTTTAGAGGCTGAATTCAGTCTCTGCTTCTATTACAGATGATAAATTTCTCCCATTAGTAATTCAGTTGCTTTCTTATTTTCCCAACAAGTTATTCTGCTACAGAAAATATCCCATTTTTATTCTAAAGCAGTATTTCTTTTTGGAGGCAAAACCACACAACTGGTCCTAATCCTAATCTATTTGAGGGGGTATGTTGGAATACCTAGTGTGATTTCGCATATTCCTTGTTTTACACTTGCTCAGCTGAGCATCTCTTGACCACCAGTCTGATTCTTTGCCTGAATGACTAAAAGCAGAAGTAAGACTTTGTAGGTCTTTTCTTGGGGCTGACAATCCAGCCTGTTAACTTTCTGAGATCACAGTCAGGGTCAGGAAGGAGGCAAACACTGACAAAAAGAAAAGAAAAAAGAACTGTTCTCAGCATGTGAAAGCACTGAGATTTGTCTCAAAAGATTGTTGGTGATTTGTAAAACCTCAGGTTATTTTAGGTGCCTCACTGAAACGCACAGCTATTTTGAAAAGTGGATGCAGGTTAAGACATGAGTAAAAATCCTTAGGAGTGAAGAGTCTCTGCCAAAAAAAACCACACCCTGGTTAGATTTCGTATCTAGGTTAAGGCAAATGGAGTGGAGGAATAGGGGACAAGGAAAAACACAGCAACACAAGTTATTTTAATCAGGCAAATGCATCTCTAAATCTTTTTCTTTTGTTGTTGTTTCTCCTTTTTGCTGTACAAAATATGTTGATGCTTACTATACTGTTATAAACACTGCTTGTTACCAGGAGTATTGATTGTATCGGGCTGCATTTATTGCAGGCCCCATAGCAAGCATTGAGAACCCTTGAATGACATGGTATTGGTGCATGAATAGCTTATGGTGAAAAGAGTAGTCAAATGGTCTTGAGAACACTCTGAATGGGCCAAACAGGGAACTCCAGCTGTCACTGACTTTAACAGTCAAGACATGAAGTTTTCATCTTAAGCAGAAACTGTAAAGTTTGGATTCCAAACAAACAACATGAGTTCCAAATGGAAATAAAAGTCCCACCTAACAGTGAAATGGAATTAAACATCTGTTACAGAAACACAGCATCACAGAATGGCTTGGGTTGGAAGGGATCTCAAAGATCATGTAGTTCCAACTCCCCCTGCCATGAGCAGGGACACCTTCTGCTAGACCAGACTGCCCAAAGCCCCATCCAGCCTGGCCTCGAACACTGCCAGGGAGGGGGCAGCCACAGCTTCTCTGGGCAACCTGTGCCAGGGCCTCACCACCCTCACAGGGAAGAATTTCTTCCTAATACCTGAACCAAATCCAACTTCCTTCATATTGAAGCCATTACCCTTTATCCTGTCACATCATGCCCTTCTGAAGAGTCCCTCTCCATCTTCCTGTAGGCCTCTATAGGTACTGGAAGGTTGCTGTCAGGTCTCCCACAGCTGCCTTTTCTTCAGGCTGAACAAGCCCCACTCTCTCAGCCTGTCTTCGTAGCAGAGGTGCTCCAGCCCTCTCATCATCTTCAAGGCCCTCCACTGGACTTGCTCCAATAGCTCCATGTCTGTATTGTAGTGGACACCCCCAAACTGGACACAGTACTCCAGGTGGTGATGCAATACTTAAGGAGTACTGTTTATCCTCTGTTTAAGATCTCTCAGGACTGAATTCCTTCACTGGGAAAACTCTTTTTTTCATCCTGATACTTCCCATTTCAAATCCTTATGAACACTTGCTCACCAAACAACTCATACACGGGCTCTGTACCTTTCCCTAGCCCTTATCCTAACTGTGGGCTGACATTAGCCAAAGACCCCAAACCAACTTCCAAGGTGGAAAAGTTCTCAGTGCGTAATTCTTTGTGATTCACAAACCTGCCCTTGGTAGTCCTTCTGCAGCTCCAGAACAGGACCCTTCAGCTTTGTCTCTCTTCTGATCCTGACAGTGGCCAGGTATCCCTTAAGCCCAGATTTGGCTCCTAGCTCCTTAACACCTGACCCTTAAGAGTGCATGTGTTTTAGCCCAGTCTTAAGATTTATCCTGGCACACCTACAATCTCTGGTGGCCAAATCCTACATTATTTACTCAAATATTATCTTTTTGACACACTTCTGAACAGCAGTTTACCTGCCGTCAGTCACGAACTTTAGGAAGCGGAATACCCGCCCTGTCGCTTCTCTCTCTTGGCCTTAGCCTGACGCAGCTGTCAGCGGGGGACCGCGAGGTGCAGCCTCCACCGTGTATTCCCTCCTCAGCGCCGAGAGGCTGCCAGATGTTCATGAGGCAAGCCGCTTGTGAGCCACAGCTAGGAACAGAGAAGAGACATGCCGTGCAGCCGAGCTTTCGGTGTCTGGGGGTACTGGGAGGTGAAGCTGCTGCAGTCCCAGCCTAAGGGCCAAGCCGACACCTCCGCAGCCTGACAGAGCTGCGCAGAAACGGGGTGACCGCGGGCTCCTGCCCCGCACAATACCGCCCGCGTCTCTTCGTACCGCCAGTGCCTCAGCGAGCAGCAACGCCTCCCCAGACCCGTGGCTCCCACACCCGCACCCGCGGCACCTGAGGGCCCCCTCTACGCACGTCTCCCTTCTCCTCCCCGCCCCCACGCAGGGCGGGCGGGCCGCCGCGCAGCGAGTAAAAAGCGTCTCGGGAAGCGGGTGGGGCGGTTTCCTTTTCCTCGGTGTCTCCGCATCCGGGTGAGAGGGCAGCGCTCAGCTGGAGGAGCTGGTGTCCGTTTCCGGTTAGTGCCGCCGTGGCGAGGCCGCGGGGGAGCGTCTCCTCGGTGTTTATGCCGGTACGTCTCGTCTGCCTTCGCCCAGGCCCGGCGGGAGTCCCCTCTTGCTATGAGGCGAGGCGCAGGGGGGAAGGCCGGGGCGGTGCGTCGGCGGCAGGGCGTGAAGGCCAGGGCAGTGTGGCGGGGGGAGGAGGAAGGCCGGGACTGTATGTCGGGGCGAGAGTAGCCCCGGCCGCCACCCGCCGGGCGCTGGGGCTGGGAAATCTAGCAGGGCTCCGGTCGCTTCGGGCGTGGCCTGTGCGTTTGGGCTTGCCTGCGCGGGAAGTCTACCGGCGTTTAGTTGTGGGCTTCCCTGAGACGTAGGCGCTTGTTCGTAATACGTACCCGTTGGTGGGAGTGCGCTTGAGTTGTAGCCCTGTCTGGTGAGCTGGGCAGTCCCGCCGAGGCAGTCGCTGCTGACGGTCCCAGTACATGCCGTTACAGCTCCTGTGGGACTGTAGTGTTGTGGTTTAGTTTAGGGAAGGTTTCGGTCTGGGGGAGCTCCTTCCTTGCTTTTCTTTCTGGTATTTACAGCACTCCTGGTAATTGTAACTTCAGAGAGCACGTTATGTTTGCTGCTCAGTGCGGTACTGTGGCACGTGTTTCTGTTATTGGTAATTTCTGTCCATAAACTGCCCGTGTATGTGGCATGTAGTGCCGAGGCTGCTCAAGGATGAGTGAGGCTGTGTGAGCAGTTGTTGCGTTGCCTGCACTAGAAATGGGAAAGTTCAGGTCACATGTAAATGTAGCTCAGATTAAATGTAAATGTCAGGTGGGGCTTCCTTACCGCGCAGTTCTGTGTTGTTTTTACAGCAGAATCGAAAGTAAGTGTCCCAAAAATAACTTTCACTAATACGTCATACCTCCAAATATATTTTAAAAAAAAAAGCGGAGGGGGGAGCTGGAAGCACTAATCTTGACAGCTTTTGCTTGGAGCTAGTACAGCAACGTCTGAGAAGGTAGATGTAGATAGTACCAAGTTTTTGGTAGCGTGGGTGGTCATCACAGGAAGTAAGGAGCAGTGTCAAACATGAACAAATAAATAAGCTTTGTTTACCTACACGTGTTCTGTGCTAATGCTGCCTGTCATGACATTTGGAGCTGTCCTAGGAGCTTAAAATGTGAGAACAGCCCATGGTGATAGGTGAAAGACTTTAAGGCTGTGTGAGACCTCACTGTGGAAAAGTTAGGCGTAACTGATTTTATTTAATTGTATGAGACAATGTCTATTAATGTGACTGCTGATACTTTAAAAAAAAGAGTAATACTTCAGTTTCATGCCAGACTTAGACTACTGTGTGCTCATAGATCTATGCTCCAGCACTGAAATGCTATCACCACTTTTTCCAATTGTATTGCCAAAGCATTGGGTTGATAAAAAATGTTTTATGCAATAATTAGGGAAATACTGCCATTGCTCTTATGACTTCTAAATGGTCTAGTTAAACATTGTTTTAAACAACTTCTTTCTCTTTTATATGAATCCCTGTATTGCAGTGGATTGAGTATTGAGATCA
Source organism: Hypotaenidia okinawae (assembly GCA_027925045.1). Taxonomy (NCBI): domain Eukaryota; kingdom Metazoa; phylum Chordata; class Aves; order Gruiformes; family Rallidae; genus Hypotaenidia; species Hypotaenidia okinawae. Next base: position 28,408,601 of record BSDF01000005.1, on the reverse strand, counting down.
GTCATGTCCAACTATGTTTGTCATTGACATATCTTCTTTGTTTATAGAGTTCTTCTTTAAGGCTGAAGTAAAAAGTAAATTAAGAATCTTGAAAATATTGTCAAGTTTCCACTGCAGCTAAGAGATATGTGTAGTATTGATAACTGGTTTTAAAAATACTCTGATTTTTATTTCCAGTGTAGTCTGAAGTTGTATTGTTTCTGATGTATAAGTTCAGCTTAAGGTAAAATACTGATGGCTTGCAAAATGGATGCAAGTTTAAAAAAATGATTAAGGTTAAGATTTTCTTTCTCATCCTGCCTTCTTGCTCATGTGTAATGCATATAATGCAGCAAGATCATTGTAGCAGTCAGGTGTGCCATAATCAAATTTAAATATAGCTGATAGTAAACCTACACTTTACTATCACTGAATCCATTCAGTAAGTACAAAAGAAAAACAACATTATATATGATATTATATTCACAGTCACAATTCTTTTAAACAAGATTTCTGGAAATATATTTTAGGATATTCAAATTTTTAAAACAATAGTTGAAAAGATAACCACCATTTCTTGTCGCCTAATGTGAATTTTAAAATTTTTTTTTACATGTAGGTAGAAGGATACATGTTCACTTCAAGTAGAAGGATACATGTTCACTTCAAGTAGAAAGGAGGATGTTCCCAAATTCTACCAAATTGGGCTGTCCCAACTTCCTGCCAAAACATCAACGGCAGAGTAATATCTTCATTAAGCTTCCTTTAAATAAACCACCTACACTTCTCTCTCAGCAGCAAAGTGTTGGTGTTGAGATTAATGTTCATAATGCAGAGTAAGTACAGTAAGATTTGATACTGGGGATTGGGTTGAAAAAGAATGTTGAAATGAGTGTCCCTGTTTCTAGAGGATGTTTTCCATTGGTTTTAATTTAAACAGCATTAAACTTTAAAAAATAAGGTTCTTATGTGTAAAATAGAGCTATATCAAGTGAGTTTTAATGCTTCCCTCTGTTATGTATAACGCATGAAATGCTGTTACACTGATTAGTATTAATAATCCACAGTTCATCCAAAGACCTGGGAGATAAGGGAAAGAGACATTTATTCTTGGGGTAAGATTTGAAGACATGGTATTTTATGTTCTCAAATTTTACGGTACTTTTAAAGTTAATTTGCCTGCAAACCTCTTCTTACATGTGTACTGTGGATAATGACCATATTCTATTTTTTAGTGAAAAATATATTATGTACTGAAATAACTCTGAATTTTGGATAAAGACAGGTGTGTTTCTTGTAAAAAAAAAAAAAAAAAAAAAATTACAGGACTTGCCAAGTTTCATATTCAACCCATAAAATGCATTTTAATTATTATGCAAGTGAGTTATAGAATTTAGTCTTTACAGGGCTCCTTCAGCTGGGAACCTTGCAGCTATTCCAGCTGTTAGACCACAGCGACTGACTTATGGAAATGGCAGTCAAGTACCTGTGTCTGATGCCCCCTTGTCATTCCGTGGGAGAAAGTAAGTTCCTTGTGTTTGTGCATGATTAATTCTGGTTGTAATGTACCCATGGAGAAGCTTACCTAATAACAATTGCAAATAAATATGGAGTGAAATGTTTTTATAAAATGGGCCATGTCATGGCTCTTAAAATCTGCTTTTGAGAATTTTAGTACTCATAAGTGACTTGATTTTTCTCTTCCAACAGTACTAGCCTTACAGAACTTTGACTGGCTTACTTTAATAGTATAATAGGTTGTAGTCTCTGTGCTTGACTGTAGCAGTATCAATAAATCAAGTGTTAGTTTGCAAGTTAAGAGTAAGAGTGCACCCTCAGTGTTTTGTAGGTATTGTGATGTTTTCCTCATAAAACACTGGAGGATTTTCTTAATTATGTGATACTTCATTTTTCAATTAAGAAGTGCTACACTTAAGCATGGTTAAGTTATTTATTTCTAAAAGAATTATACAGAAACACTTTTCTGCTTTGCAAAAAACTAAACTAACTTGCAACTAACACTAACTTTTAACTAAGAGTTGCAATAAAAAGAAGAATTTCAGATGAATGTATGGTTTTCTTTTAACATTCTAGGAAAAAATCAGTTTAGAAATAGTAGTTGATACATGTTTGCAATAATTCTGTGAATCAGCTGATAGGGAGGAAGCTTTATGTAATCTGTCATCAAAAGTATTTTCTACATGATAATTCTTCTCCAGATTTAACAGATGAGAAAGTACAATTAAATATATGTTAAGTTATAGTGGAGTATATAACAGTCAGACAAATTTAAATATTCTTGGTATCATGCTGCATGCATATTTTCATCTTGACCAGTCTGGTTTATGGAAAGCTATGTTGTGTGAAGAGATTTGCAGTGAACTAGTTAATCCTTCTAAAGGTTTTTTTTCTGAACAAGTTCATGGGAGTTCTTTTTAGTCAGAGTAAGTTGAAACAGAGTTACATTTTGGTTTAGTATTATGAGTTCCTGTAACATTGTAGGTAGGTAATGAATGCTATCAGAACCTCTCAGTCTAGAAAACTGAGATGATGACTTGAGATCTCTTCAGTTAGCTGACACTGGTCAGCTTTCAGTACAACACTTTCTTAATGAAGATTTTAGATGCCAAGGGGCTGTCTATAGGATCACTATATCTTTTCAGGTATAATTTTAGAATCATAGAATACATTAGGTTGGAAAGGACCTTTCAGACCTTTAGTTCCTTTAGGTTATCTAGTCCAACCCCCTGCAGCAAGCAGGGACATCTTCACTAGATCAGGTGGCTCAGAGCCCCATCAAGCCTGGCCTTGAGTATGTCCAGGGATGGGGCCTCCACTACCTCAGAGAGGTAGTGGAGTAGATCACTGAACCTGTAACAGTCATCTACCACCCTCATAGTGAGGAACTTTTTTCCTAATATCCAATCTAAATCTCCCCTTTTCTAGTTTAAAACCATTGCCTCTTGTCCTACTGCTGCATGCCCTCATGAACAGTTCTTCCCCAGCTTTCTTATACGCACTTTTCAGGTATTGGAAGGCTGCTATAAGGTTGCCTCAGAGCATTCCTTTCTCCAAGATTAACAAGCTCAACTCCCTCAGCCTGTCTTCACAGGGCAGGCACTCCAGCCCTTTGACCATTTTTGTGGCCCCTAGATGCACTCCAACAGGTCCATGTCCTCCTTGTGTCGAGGGCTCCAAAGCTGGACACAGTATTCCAGGTGAGGTGTCACCAGGGCAGAGTGGAGGGGCAGAATCACACCTCTCAATCTGCGGGCCACACTTCTTTTGATGCAGCTAGGATGTGGTTGGCCTTCTAGGCTGCAGATGCACATTGGTGGCTCGTGTCCTGCTTCCATGAGTACTCCCAAGTCCTTCTCCTCAGGGCTGCTTTCCAGCACATCATCTCCTAACCTGTATGGATAATGGGAATTGTCCTGATCCAGGTGCATGATCCTGCACTTGGCTTTGAACATCATGAGGTCCACCTGGGCCCACTTCTCCAGCCTGTCCAAGTACCACTGGATGGCATCCTGGCCCTCAGGCATGTTAACAGCACCACCCAGCCTGGTGTCATCACCAGTTTAAATTTGTGTGATAAATGACTTAGTAAGAACGTACAGACTAGTGTATGAAAATGAGATATTAGTTTTGTGATGTGTAGCTTAAAACAATCATTAGTTTGCTTTGTCAAAATGAATAGTATTTCTTTCTTGCTCAGATTAGAGTTTGCAGTCTGTACAATCTAAGACATGGAAAAACAGCACATGCTGAATGCCGGTTATGATAAATTCAGTAGTAAGGAGGGGAGGAAAATAAACTTAATTTATTCAATGCTGGATGCTTAAAACTGACAAAATGTCAGTATATCTTTTAAAAAAAAGTACGATGTCACCAAAATAGCACAACCAGCTTTCTGAGCTGTCCTGCTGAACTGGCTGTTTAAGTTTCAGTTGGCTAATACAGGCGCTCTTGTGCAGCAGTTCCATCAATTCACTTCAAGGATAGTTTTTGTAGCTGTCTTTTGTGTTTCCCCATTCCAGGTTATCTTCACCTAATATCCAGAATGAGCATGCCATTTGTTCTGTAGAATACTTGGTTTTAGTGTGGTAGTCACATAATTAAGCATTGGTATTTATACTCCGTAGCATTTGTCTTTTAATCATAGTTTGAAGCTTGTGAACTAGGGGGGTTACTCTCTCTATTTATGTTTAGGAGACTAAGTGAACAAAGTATTCAACATGATGTCAAACGGCAGCGGTTTCATTCGCATGATTCTGAAACAACTGTAGTTAACCAAGCAGTGCCTTTGCCAGAAGAATGTAGATACTCCCTCCCAGGATCAATTAATTCTCCGCTGCTCTATGCATATTACACGCCAGGTTTATCTGCATATGTTTCTCCATTACGAGACCCTATAGAAACCACTCTTCCTGAGGCCAAAGATAAGGTAAGATCTTTCTGTGTCTGTGCTTTACATCTTTCTGCTGAGTAGGCAGAGCCTGATGGTGCTGTAGAATACACACAGATATTTCCTCCAGGTTCTTTGACAGTGTCACAGGGTCTGTATAGCTGAGCTGTTATTAAAGAATATCAGTAAATGTAGCTGCTGCTGGGGTCCTATATAACCTCCTTTGGTGTGTTTGCGTTTGGGACAGTTTTGGGGGTAGAGGTGGTGTTTGTGTTGTCTAGTTTCCATATTAATGTCAGGAAATCTACCTGTAGAAGTTGAAAGGATGATCCTTTTGTCACGCTTGGGGGTGAAAAGAACCCTGATGGGGGCAAAAACCCACCCCACCCTAGTAATGTGTGAGAAGCCCATTCTGAATACAGTATTGTGGCTGTAAAGATGCCCTCTGCTTCCCTTCAGAAGGAGATAAAAGTTACTGTCTTAGCTGTTCTGGAATATCAAAGAGGATGTCATCTTAAGGTGGATAGTGGAGTTGTAACTGTCTTTTTTTTTTCTTTTTTGTATTTAAAAATCACCCAAAGGTGGCTGTTCAGTTCTTCATGCTTTATCTGCACCAACATGACAGATGTTTTTTGTCTAAATAGGCCTGTTGATCAATATGAATTAAAATCTGGTAAAACTAGGCAGTGGAATAGGTTGTATGAAATGATGGGTTATTTTTCAATGCAGTCTTCTGTACTTCATGTAGTGTGCATCTTCTGGCAGAAAATGTTCACTTACTGTATCTTTTTGAATGTGTGTATCAAGTTATCTCAGCAGGTTTTGGCATTGTTTCAAGCATGTCAGCAACAGAGCTGTGATTTGAACAGAAAAGAACTGTGCAGAACAGAACTTCAGAGAGAAATTCAGCAAATCTTTCCACGTATGTTTTGAATTTATTACTTAATATCAGTTTGCATGTTCTTCAGGTTTGCAGTTCTTCCTTCCTCTTAGGCTAGGCTAATGTCAGATCAGTTTTTATTCTCTGATTCTTGTATTACAGAGAGCAGACTTTTTCTGGTTGGGTCCTCCCTGAATGGATTTGGCACTCGTACCAGTGATGGTGACTTGTGCTTGGTGGTTAAACAAGAACCAGTAAGTAATCTAAAGCATGTAAAGTTAAAGTCTATTTTTAAATTAATGTGGTTTTATAAAACTGGATTCTAAAATGAGAATTAAGTGGTCAAACTTTTTTATTTAACCTTTTTTTGCACTTGTAATAGTTATGAACTGTGGTCCAAATAATACTGCAACTATAAATTTAACAATATAAAGCCTTTAACCCAACAAAACATTCAGAAAGTAAGCATTACATTCATTCCATAAGTGAAAAAAGTATGACCAAACAGAATTAAGTTGCCTAGAATCATGAAGAAACTTGTTTAGAGAACTCAGTTGATTTTAGATGCAGGAACATCTTTTAATAAGTACAGCTTTTTATTTCTTTGGATTCATAGCCACCAGAAGGACAGAAGGAATCTGAAATGTAAAATATTCTTGGTGAGATAAAATGTGTATAAATTCACAGAAAATTAGGTTGGGTTACTAGGTTCACAGAAAAGATGTAACAGGGTGTAATTTTGAAAGCACTGAAGTATCACTGGAAAAGGAAAGTACATTTTTGTGTAAGTGGGACTACGTTATCAAGATCTAAGATTTGTGAATGTCTGATAGTTTCTTCTCATATCGAATATGAATCCTGCCTGGCTTTCACTGTGTTGGATGTATATGTAAACTGTGGGATGTGTTACATGTGTTCATGTCTTATTCCTTTTTTATTTAAAAGTAAAACATGCTTACTTGGCACATCTAAATGAGAGATACTAAGTTTTTTCTTTACATCCTATTTCAGGTAAACCAGAAGACTGAAGCCAGGCATATACTCAGCTTAATCCAAAAACTCTTCAGTACTAAACTTTGTAAGTGCTCAGCTGCATTGAGGTAGTAAGATTATTGTCAATTCTGGAAGAAGTATTGTTGCACAGTTGTAATTCATTTCTGTAATTGATCTTGTCTAGCTTCTGGTCACAGTCTTGTTTGGCAAAAAGCCATAGTATTTAGCAATGTTACTTCTCTTGCTACTGATGAATGGTAGTTAGAAAAACATATGGCTGCCTTGCCAACTAATGGACTTGAACAGGTAGCATCTGAAATTACTTTCAATTTTGGGGGGTATAGGCGGTGAGGAAGTCAAGTTCTGTTCGGGAAACATCAGTTAGTGAACTTTTACATAGTCTGGGCTTGCCCAGGATGCAGATTTTTCCAGGGCTTTCGGAAAAGCACAGTGATAAAACAGTTGTGTGAAAACTATCAGAAAGGGATCATCTAAATAGACGTGAACATGTCAGGGAGAACCCTGAAGGGGTTTTTTAGGCCATTGCTTGTTTTTGATGCATACTTAATTCTCTGTTATCTTGCAAGTGCCTTTGGTCAGCTTCATTTGATCAAAGCGTTCCTTGGGAGGTGAGGCAGGACAAAACACTGCTGATATTACCATTCTTTAGTTGTGGTTTTTAGACTTCTTAGTAGTAAAAGTGATCATCTAGGTCATTCTCTAACTTCCACTGTCTTCAGTCAGCTGCTGCTTCATCATCATGGATGGGATCTACAAGTACATATATTTAAAGAAAAAGTGTACAGAAACTTTTATTTCTTCCTAAGTGTTACTTCAGCTTGAACCAGAATTCTAGATTTGCAGCTTTTAAAGGGTTAGCAGTGCACATATACACGTTGTGGACAAGGAAGTGTAAGGTTTGTCTGTACCAAGCTTCTTTAAGAACTGTAATTTCAAGCCAACAGTATTCATATTCTATTACCTGTTCTTTTTAGCAACCTAACAGGTATGAAACTTCTGGTCGCTATCTTTAGGGAATAACACCTCGCCTATTAACTGGGCAGCACAAATCTTAAAGTAATCACTCTTTGACAATCCTAGTTAAGTATTTCCCTCTTTCTTCTGTCAAAGAAAGATTGCAGTGTGTTCTCAACAAGTGTGTAAGCTGTCATTAAACTCACTCTCTGCTTCACAGAAGAGAATGGAAATAAATACTGCTTGGGCCAAATATGAAAGCTAGCAAAGCATGTTCCAAGATGGGGACGAAAGATGTTTAAAACAAAGTCCTTTGTCTGGTTTAAAGCCAAAAAGAAATAAGGAAAAGTTTTGTGGTAAAGATTATTTTTAACCTTTTACCATATAATTCAGGTTCAGAAATTTTGGAGAAGATTTTTCCCTAACTGTGCTTCTCCTAACTTCTTCCTCTTTGTTTTTGCACCCTGTGTGTTCCTGTACGTTCCGAAGTAATGACTGTAAGGGTGTGCTTCTCTGATTATTTCGCTTTAATTCCATGATGGAATGCTTTCTAATTTATCAATCAAAGTGCAGATTAGATTAGCCTCTTTCACAGGGAAATAATCTGCAGAATTTAAAGTGCCATTTCTTTTACACTTTGTATGCAGTTAATTGTGATTCTTAGATTAGTGTTTTGTTTTCAGAGGTTTGGTAAATGAATGCAAAACTTTAACAAAGCTCCAGCTTATCTCCGTTTCAGGCTTGCAAAAGGTAACAAGTGTGAGCAAGTATTTCAAACATATCAGATGCAGATGCAGTCATTATCATTCTGCATCTGGAATACTAACTGAAATGAAGATGTGTTCTTTTCTGAATAGTCTAGTCAAATTAGGGAATAACTTCTGATATTCACTGTTTTTGTGGTGCATTTTAGTCTTAAAGATACGGATTGTATTTCTCCTACAGTAGTCATGTAAGGGTAGTGGCATAATGTTTCAAAGACTAGCAGAGTATGTGTAACTGTGACTCAATTTCTTCAGGTACCTGCACATAGCTGTCTTTCACAATAATAGACTAACATTCCCAGAGCTTTATTCTAAAGCCAATGTCTCTTAATCTGAAACATGAATTTGGGGTGCTAACATATTAAAGAGGGTTATAATCCAAACAATTGAGAGTAAATGTCAAGCTGATTACTTTCTTCAGATTCATCTAAGTAGGATTCATTTGATAAGCAATTTAACAGTCCTGGGGTGACTGTTTACTATCAGAATATATATATAGTAAAGAGCTCGTATTCTCGTAGTTATGCGAAAATGTGCAGTGGCATTGAGACTAGGGTATCTGAATAGAATCTATGTAATGCTTGTCTAGTGGGGAACGTGCAACAGCTAAGATAAGCATGGGAACTTGAACCCTTAAGTTCCTTGAAGGACTATGCAGGTCGGTAAGTGAATTCTGTATGTCCATACTGTGTGGATAATCATCTGAAGTGCAGTCCTGTTGATAGTTGTGTGTTTATTGCACATCCTGTCACCATTAAAGCGGAAGACAAATAAAGCTTGTTCTGCCTTTGGGAAGTGTCCAGTTTTCAGTAGCAACTGGGTAGGAAATGTATTTTTTGGTATGTACTTTAAGTCACATAAACAGTTTTAAAATGAAATTTTAAGCGTGATCAGTGCATAAGGAAGATACAGTTAATATCTTTCAATCAGTAAAATGCATAATTTCAGCTGTAAGAAAACTTGACATGATTGAATGGTGTGCAGCTGATCATGTGCCCTTTGCTACAATGTAGTGCTGGATTTCAGTGTCTGGCCATCCTGTACAGGAGTCTGTTCTTGCCTTCTTTTTGAACCTTAATCGTAACTGTTCAGTACTTATATTGCAGTGCTTTCACTGAGCTGTACATGTAGAACTGCATTCCTTATGTTAAAACTTCTTGAATATACTTCCCACAGAAGAATCTTCCACTAATGTTTGTCTCTGTTTAGTGTATTTGTTTTCCACGCTCTTTTTCCTGGATTTGATTTTTGGTGCACTTGCTAGGCATTACTTAGTATCTGAGGAAAATTTAGCAAAAACTTTCTTACATGAGTTGTGCTAAACTATTTGCCATAAAGTGAATTCATATTGACTGATTTAGGATCTTACTTTAAGTTCAGCATCTTAAATGAAACTTAAATGCGTATTTTTCTCCCTTTCAGCAAGCTACATTGAGAGACCTCAGCTGATTCGAGCTAAAGTGCCAATAGTGAAGTTCAGGGATAAAGTCAGGCAAGTACTGTGTTCAACATCCATTTTTTTAGACTCTTATATAGAAAAGCATTTGTTTGTACTGTCCACATGAGTGGTTCCTCTGAAGTCATTCTTTGTTTATTTGGATTGTGCTACAGTTGTATTGCAAATTTGTACAGCTAGCATGCAGTCAGCTTGCTTCCTTGATGGCTTGAAACACCTTGTGTTTCAGATGTTCTCTGGTTTCTGTGATGTGAATCAGTAGCAATACATCATATATTTTGATGGGTTGGTTATTCATAGTGTACTCCAGCTGACAAATGGTTCATGCGAGAAAATCAGCAGTGGGAAGAAAACTGTCCTGCAAGATAACTTTGCTTGCTGTGCAGACTTAACTGTAGAGCTACTAAGGACTAATGCACAGTGCTTATGCTGTACAAGCAACAGTAAAACAAACTTTAGTTTCTTGTCGTGTTTTCTTGATTAAAAACATTGTTTAAAGTATATTCTGCTATCTTCTAGGAAGTTACTCTGTTAAAGTAGTGTTATGTGTACTATTCCCAGTGGTTGGTACTAATTTTAAGACTTTGAGGAGTATACATGTTGTATGTTACTGTATTCATTGCATTTTCATTATGAAGACATGAAAATGAATAATCAAGAGGAGTGTACTGGGGCAGAAAGAAATTTTTTTTTGTGGTAGAAGTATCTGATGGAGGAAAAAACTGCAGAATGTTCAGACTGATTGGGAGTCAGATTAATGTTAAGATATCCCTTGTATCACCTTCATGTAGTAACATGGGTTGACTGTTCTTCATAATAGGACTTTGAACAACTTGTATTGAACTACCATTTCTGGCTATAAGCTTCTAAAATTTTGCAACTCTGGCTTTTAAAGCAAACAAGCCCACTTCTCTGGCCTTTAGAAGTATATCACAGTGTGCTTTTATCACAATATCCCTTTATCAGGGCGTGAACTCTGCTGTGATAAAACTGGATCTGTCATGCTTACATTTTGAATGAATATATACCTATTTAACCTCTGTTGCATTTATTGCCATAGGATATTTTTTAATAGATGCACTGAATAGCACAGGAAGTTCTGCACCAACATGCGGAAGAACTTTTACACAGTGAGAGTGACAGAGCACTGGCACATGCTGCCCAGGGGGCTGTGGAGTCTCCTTCTCTGGAGTTATTCAAGACCCATCTGGATGTGTTCCTGTGTGACCTGTCCTAGGCTTTTTTAAATCCCAAACATATTTAACACATTACATTGTCTCATGGTCCCAATTCAGATCTACATGTATTCTTTATGTAAAATAACTACTTTTTTATCACAGTGGAATTCAAGTCTGTAAGCAACAAGAGTAGAAACCACAGCGTCAAATCTCTGAAGAGTATACTTCTCTAGAGTATTATACTTAGTAGAGATAATACTCTCTAGAGTATTATCTTAGTATACATTTCTTCATCTTTGTCATTAAGTAGGTAATATTCTGAAATTGAATACCATGGTGAATTATATTCCTTTTCTCCTCCCCAACAGCTGTGTGGAGTTTGACTTGAATGTAAACAATGTTGTAGGAATAAGAAACACATTCCTTCTGAGAACCTATGCATACAGTAAGTCTTTATGTATTATCCTATTTCTATAAAACTTGGGGTTTAAATTCGCATTTTGGTATTGATAGACTAATAAAAATCAGTTGAATATATTAGACTACTATAGATAATTAGCCAGTGAGCTACTTCAGGTAGTTTTAAGATAAGTCCTTGTTGCTTACCTTAAATATATGGAAAAAACTGATTTGTCAGCTAAGTAAATTTTTAATAAAGTGTTGTTATATGCTGAAAATGAAAGATTCATATTTAAGGTCCACAAATTTGCTGCTAGGGCTGCTTCAGTATTCTGCAGATAAGATTATTATACTAATGATTATCTAGTGGTATAATCTCTAGTTTATTTCATTTTCTTGCAGCCACTGATAGGTATGTGTGGCTGCTAGCTAGCTATATCTGCATGCTGGTACACAGTCTTTCCTTGACAAATCCAAACTACTATTTCAGGCTTTACATTAACCCCAAAACAAAACTGGTTTGTGTCTCCTTAGGAGTCTGCATTTTAGGGAACCATTGTAAAACTGACTTCTGAAGGGGAGGTAGTAAGAACAGCACAGTATTAAGCTAAAGTTTTCTTACAAATGACACTGATGTCATTTGGCAGATAAATATATAAAGAGTGGACCTCAGGCAAATACTTCTAGACCATTTGAGGTCCTTCCCTTACCTTACCACATTCTTCAGGTCTTGCATACAGAGATTGATTTTTAGGGTAGGGACTTATCAGTAGAAGTTATCTTTGCTAGCTGATTTTTACTAATTTCAGTCAGAGTAGTTTGTGTTCCATATTCATGTTAGGAGAGTCTACAATTTGTCCTGGATCAGTTTATTAACTGCAGTTTCTCTGTACAGCCAGGAAGGCTGGGGAAAGATTTCCTTCCAAGCTTGAAAAGGTTAAGGAAATAGTCTATCATTCACAGCTACAGGTGAGGGGTCATTTCACCAAGTAACATGGATATAGTTGTACCTAACTTTTGCAAGAGATTTCTCTTATTCCTGTCGGGAAGTCACTTTATAAGGCTAGCAAAATTAACTCTCTCTCCTGATGAAGTAAAAATACTGTTGTTTTCTTGAGGTCAAGCCATGAGTTAGTAGCTGAGGGAGACTTGTCATTGAAAAGATTCTCCTCAATGTGCCTGACCTTCTTAAATAGCTAAACTGTATCGAGCAGTCTGTCTTGTCCGGACCAGATGACTTCAGGTGACATATGGCAAACCAAAGTAAATGGAGACTTTTACCAAACAGTCTCTCTACATAATTTCAGAAGGCATATCAACCGGGATGGATGGCATTAAGAGTATTAGCTAGCTTGCTTAAATTGGTGGCTGAAGGACTTTATCCTGAGTAAGTAAAAAAGTCAAACAACCTCTCAATGTGGAAGACGTACTGGTTTCTGTTCCATTAGAACAAATTATCTCAGGCAAGCAGAAGACGCGTGATTTAAAAACACAAATACAGGTATTTCTGTGGTTTCTTTTGTGACTTTTTCAGAATCAGCCCTTCTGTGTTGGTGCATACATGCTTTGGAAAACATTAGAGATGTGGCAAGAATGGCCACAGGAAATAAGAGTAGCTTAAGCAGAGCTAGAAACTGAAGTCTGTGCTTTTACTTAATTTAACTAATATAATCAGCAATTGATGGTAGGTATTTTTCAATTAGTGGAAGCTGGACCTTTGAGGAAGTGACACTACTGAATGTTTTCTTGAGGGGTCAGCTTGTTGACTGATGAAAGAATACCAGGAAAAGTGTACTGGCCGTGTTGCAGGCTAACTTTATGTACTAATTCCAGGCACTAGCAGGCAGAAAATCTTATTTCAGATAAGGTTAACTAGAAAAATCTTTTCTACTGTGACACATGTACAAGTTGCATTTGGATTTAGAGATTATTAGATTTTTTTCATGAGAAAAATACACTATTTCAGTTAAAAGCATGTTCATATGATGTTTGCACAGTAATTCTTTTGCATCTCAGTTAATGTACTAATAACCATATATTTTTTTTTAGTTCAACTACTGGTGAATAATGTTGGTAATGAGGTGACTGGTGGGTGAGAAGTTTTGTTTTGAAGAGATCTTTAGATCTAGATCTAGGACATGCATCTTGGAGAAAAAGAGTACCTACGGGGGCATCTGTGCTGAAGCACTATGAAGGGTGTGAGAAAATCACATTTTATATGATTTTCAGAAAAAGAGAAAAACAGTGGTGGTGCAGGATGTCTGTAGTCCTGAATGATGTGATTACCTGTTGATATATTCCTGTCCTGATTTGCAGAGTAGAAAACTTTGCATAATGTTGTCAGGTTAGAAAAAGATACTCCAGGACATGTGCTGACCGTTCAGTGCCATATAAGGCATGTGGCAGAGCTGATGATCTGCTTCCACATATCTGCAAGGAATAAATTAAGTACATTGCAGGGTTCCAAGAGGGTGGTTGGTGAGTGACCTCTCCCTATGGTACGTTACTACCTTAGCTAGAAGGCTACACCAGAAATTCAGACGATCATACCTGGAATGTGACTGTATTTGTCTTTCCTTACAAAAAACATGTGTCTTGATTTAACAAGTTACTGTATGTAATATCTACATGCAAAACTATCAAGGATAAGGTAAATATAAAAGTAACATTTGTGTGCAGGAGTTACTGTTTTCAGACATCTGGAGGAAAACTGAGTTCTGTGTTGCCCAACCAGGAGAATTCTTTTCCCTGCACTCAACATTCGTATAAAATAAATCAAAAAAAAAAAAAATTAGACATGGTCTGTCCTGACAAGAAGTTGGTTCAGGGACAGTTAATACAATAAACTGGAGAGAACTTGAAAAGTAGAGAGTGAGTAGAAAGTGACACTGCTACACAGACCGATGCATCCAGTTTTGTCTTATCTGCAAGTTACTTGGCATACCCCTTGTGATGTGTTTGTGGATCTTGCTCCTTAAAAGGCAGTTTTCAAACACAAACGCCTTTTTCTGATTTTTATAGGATGGATAGTAGTTATAGAATAACTAAATTTGATAAAATGTTTGCAAAAGCTAACCTTTTAATATAATAGTATCACGTTGATCAAGTTAAAATGTTGATTTACTGTCTACTTAAATGTGCTTTTTTGAGATATATTTATTTTATTTGCAGTTGAGAATCGCGTTCGTCCACTAGTACTTGTTGTTAAGAAGTGGGCCAGTTTTCATGACATAAATGATGCCAGTCGTGGTACTTTAAACAGCTATAGTCTTGTATTGATGGTTTTGCACTATTTACAGAGTAAGTATCTTTTGTGTGTTGAAACTGTCTTAAGTTCATAGTTATGTAGTTTTACTCATTAATAAAATTAGACACTAGCAGAGTCATCTTCCACACAGAAAAATCTGAAAACAAAGTGGGTTTACTTCATTTCATCATTTTGCAGTGTTTCTCTGTAACAAGTGGACCTCTTCTCTGAAGGTAGTTATCAGTTTTAAGAAGGTGTAAAAAAGAAAAAAAAATAATCAGTGTATCTGCAGGACACTGCAGCTTGAAAACAAACTCAAGTGCTAGTTATCAAAAATACTCATTTTTAACACAGGGAAAATAAACTCAAGCTCTCATTAACAGAAATCTACCTTTTAACAATGGGGAAAACCTAAACTTAACAATGTCAGTTTGTTTTGGGTTTTTATTATTATTTATTTGGAATCTTCCAAGAAAATTCAAAGGCACAATAAATGCTGTGGGGTCATTTTTCTGTTGTCTTGTGAGCAAAGGACTGAACATGGGGGACAGGTATATACAGGAATGCACTACCATGGGGTTATTTTTTTCCACTGATTCCTCTGTTCTGTAAGGTGACCGATGTCAAAGACCATTAAAAGTTGGGATATTTGAGTGGCAGTTTTTTCTTGCAGTTTCAGTTTATTAAAACATTGAACATTGGCAAGGAGCTGGAATGTTACCTGAGAAAGTAAAGGTCTCTGTTGGGAGTTCAAGGAACCCATGTAGTCTAAAAATGTGTTCAAGGTGTAGCTTGAAATTGAGTTATCCCCCTATTTCTTTCATTATAGGAAGTCCATGTTTGATTTTTATAGCATGCAATTCTTGCCTAAGACTTAAGGATTTTATTTAGTTTACTGCGAGTCAGTTCACTGTTCACTGGGAAAGAAGTGGCTGCAGAAAAGAAAGTAAGCAGCACCTGAAGTAGACATCTTTTGGAATAACATGCTTGTGGAAGTATTTTTTGTCATTTCTGTCAGTTTGTGCATAGACTGTTTGTTTTGCTACTTGTATTCGTTCTGTACTTTTTTTTGCAATGTGCTGATGATTCTTTTTCATGTTATTTTAATAGCCACTGGTTCTTGACATTTTAGAATTGTATCTGTGGACAAATTGCCCATGCTCTTCTTAGACTTTTCCCCTTTGGTTTCTGCAGGTATTAATTTTTTTTAATTTGGGTAGAAACACTGTTTAGCTCCTTTGAGCTTGTTTGTCCTGAGTGTGGATGCTTGCAGTAGAATAAGTGGCCATCTATTTATTAGTTCGAAGATCACTGTAAACTTGCACTGTATTAGGGTGAAAGCTTTTTATGGCACTTGACTCAAGCTGGTGGCTTGCTTTCAACTGAGCAGGATCTGTAGTACAGGACCTAGAAAAACGTTTTGTGGATTTGAGATCCAGCTGGCGGGGCTGCTTCTGAATTCTTTGCCCATGCTGTGTGCTTGTTGCTAAAGTCCTGATCATGAGGAGAGTAGAATATAAACTAGTCTAGCTAGTGACTGTGTTTTTTCTTTACACCTGCTATGGTAGAATTCCATAAATTACTTCTGTTTCTGTGGAAAGGAAAAATTGTGGCCAAGACTGTCCATCATACTGTAAATGACTGAGTACTTCAGTGTAGTTCTTTAATACACACCGAGGGCCAGGGGTAACAAACCACCACCAAAAAACAAAATAAATTTTAAAAATGTTGATTTGGAGGAGCTGAAATGACAACTTTAAACATGCCAAAGTGATTATTAGATACAAGGCTGAAAATCTTAGGAACTACTGGCTGTATGAAGATTGCTATGCATAGGTAAAGTAAAGCAGGAGACGAGAATAAACTTTGTCTAGCAATTAGTGACAGTCTTAACAGTGACTTGATAAGCATTTTATCATTAGTATTAGCATTTTTAATAGAAACAAGATTCTTTCACTTGGAAATTTATTCTCCAAATCTATTCCATTGTATCAGTTCCTCTAGAGACTTGTATTGGGTGCTGTGTGCAGTCATGGATAGCCAATTACTGAGCTGTGCATAAAAGCAGTGCACAAAAAGGAAGAGAGTAGGAGTTACAAGGAAGTATAAATGCATAAGCTTGCCAGAAGGTTAATAACCCAGCAAACATGAGGGCATTTGCTGTAGTCATCTATGGCAGCTGCTACAGCTGTCTAGGGAAGGGATGGGGGTGAGGGGGAAGTTCAAATAACCCTTTTCATGCAAAACTGATCAGGCAGCTGCCTGGGAAGGATCAGCAGTGCTCAGTCTAAAGAAAAGCCTTTTACCTGTGTTTCATCAGCCTTTTGCACCAAAAAAGTCTGAAGTGTAGTGTAGGCTCTGTCAGTGTATCTAGCACCAGCTGTTTAGATTTTGATGTTTTATTCATACAGATTTTAACCTTCTCTTCCCTCCTCCATGATTTTTCAGTGGCATGTGATGCTACTAAAAGTGTCCTAGTCGTAGGCTTTCTAATAGAACTTCTGTTGATGTTACTGGGGAAGCGTGGAAAAAAAAGCTTTCCTTTACAGTAAATAGTGTTCTTGTCTTTGCTAGGCATGTCTTTCCTTTACTGCTTATTCTGTTTCCATGTTCTTACACATGTGTGGCTGTCTTTGGACCAAAGGTTAATGTGGCTTGAGTTTATTTTAGATATATCAGTGGCTTGTACCCGTACTTTCCTTCAGACAACAGGTCCAATTATCTTGTACAGTAAGAAAAGGAAGACTCGTGGCTAGTGGTTAATGTTGGTAACTCCACTAACTCCATCCTCTTAGTACAGCGTGGAGACATCTTGATTGCTTGTATTGCTCAGATTTTGTTGACTTCTACTTTAGTGTGACAGAGAACTCAAAATTAACCAAGAAGGTGCAAAAATAAGATGGTTTTGCATATTTCTAAATACCCACAAACAAAAATAAAAGCAGCTGTGGTCTCATTAGCTATCTTGTTAACTGGCAGGACTGCTAAGTATAAAGTATAGTGTTTTAAGATATCCCAAGCATGTTCTTAGACTTCTCATTCTTAGTCAATATGAAAAAAGGATTTTCTAATATCTTCTGTAAGACCTTGTCTGAAGGGTGAATTAAGTCCCAAGTCCTGTGTGCTGAACTTTATTATCACTCTCCACAGTGAGCGATGTAGACCAATTTGTTTAACAAAAAGTAATGCTGAAGACATGATGCTCAAACTTTAGTATGAGGAGTGCTGTAACAGTTTTGTAGCTGTTCTAAGGCTTGAGTGTCATGTGAGTGCTTTGGATTGGCTTTTTTCTATCTATCTGTAGGACCACCTAATTAATGTTTTTAAGTGTTTTATGGGAATTTAGCTGGTAATGGCTACAAAGTGTGTTAGGCATTTTATCTTTAGGTTGCTTTTGGAGACTCAGTATCTCATACTCGGCAGCTGAAGAGTATGTACTCTTGTAGTGAATGAAGACTTCCTATACTGTGATAGAATCATATTTTATTAGATGAGCATGGGGGATGTAGAGAAGTGGAAGATCTGATTTCTTTTGGGGAACCTGAATGAGTTTCTTATGCCCATGGATTAATGTGAACTTTAAAAGTGAAGTCATAGCCAGCTGCTGTAGAATCAGTCATGTCTTCTACAAATATCTTAGTAACAGCCTCTTTCAGCTGAATTAACTTCTTACACTGCTGTATACAAAATATGGTAAGATTTGCTGAGTAACTCTTATTTTACAAAATAAAGTTAAATTCCTGATAGATGTTTTTTAAGATGGAATTTCAGTCCAGCCCTTTGGTATAGTTGATATGATGTTGTTTCTTGCAAATCACATGAATCACGGCAACTTTAAACTTCTTCTTTTTATAGCCCTACCTGAGCCCATCCTTCCATCCCTCCAAAAATGTACCCAGTAAGTGTTTCCTATGAATTTACTATGACATGTGAGTGTGAAGCTGCTTATTTAAAATATATGAATTCTTAAATATCTCTAGTAGATTAAGTTAAACTCAGTCTTACAGATTGATCCTCAATACACTAAGCATAAGCATGAAACTGGTTATTTGCTACGTTTGATAATTTCCTTGATGAAAACAATTTGTTTATATGAGAAGATTTCGCGCGTGGTTGGAAACGGGTGCTTATGAGGGCTGCTGACCTAATTCTCTTTATGCTGGCCTGAAAATATCCCTATGTTATCTCTAACTTTCTGATTATGTCTTATGTTAAGTAGTGTTTTTTCCAATCCAGCTGTGGTGTTTCAGATTTCTGTACTTCCCACAACTGTCAAGTTGCATCATATGTTTGGGTGCAGAGTGAATGAGCTGTTTACTGAGCAGACTTTTGAGACCTTGCAAAATTGGACCTCAGTCCAAGAAGAACAAACCTTTTTGGGACTTTGGTTTTATGTCCAGATCATACTTTATTGATTTCCATAAAATTTTGTGAATTGGTATGCTTTGATCTTCTGGAGAATTAAGACTGTAATGACTGTAATTAGTGAGACACGACCTAAGGAGGATTACCTAGAAATAAGAGCCACCCTTTTAAATATTTGTTTGGGGACAAAAGAGCTATTGCTGAATTGCTCTGCTGTATAACTTAGAGAAATTCCTCAATTCCTTTCTCCTTACCTTTTCTCTCAGGTGTTCATCTTTAAATTTTTCTTCATTCATGGTAGCCATATTTCTTCAGCCATGGTAGCTGCTGTCTATGTATGGGGCTTTTTTGTATGTTACAAATAATTGTGTTCAGGTGGCATCAGTCATTCTTTCTTTTACTTGTATTTCCTGCTGAAATGGGAATATTTGTCACTTTGCACCGGGGAGAAAATGCTGTTGTCAGCCATTTTGGGTTATTAGAGATAGACAAGAAAGCTTTGAGCTATAGTACAGTGCAGTTTTATTTCTGTTTTGCAAACCTGTTAAATTTATATGGTCTTTATTTTTACTTCTGACTTTTTACTGTACTACATATATCTAATTTCTTCTTTGTTGGTACTCAGAAACATTTGAAGCTTTTTCATTTTTTTGTATGCTAAGTTTTACCTGATGGGTTTTTTAATTGCTAAATTTGCTAATTATGTTTGCTTAAAGCCCACATGCTGTAGTATTTTAAGTATTGTTTAGCATGTAATTTAAAGCAATTGTAAGAATTGGTAACTCTTGATTCCTTTGTAGTAATAATGCAAACATCTGTAGTTGTAGGTTGGAACTGTGAAAAGGCCTCCAGATCTCAGGCTTAAATGATTAAAGCAAAAGTATACTTAAGTTGATAATGAATTTGTAGCAAATGCGAGGTTTTATCCTGTGTAATGCTGAAGAGGTACATCACTTGCAGGTTCCTGTGTTTCTAGAACACTGCTGTAAGAACAACCTTTACCCTCTTTCAGCATAGATTGTTATTTATCTTGCCTTTTGAGGATGCACAAAGTATTCTAGGCCTGCTGATAAAATAAAAAGAATAGTTTTTACATGCCTACATAAAAACCAAATCAAAACTATGGGTTAAGATTTTTTTAACCATGCTAGCATTTTGCAAATATACTCCTAATTGAAACAGCAGATTTAAAATACAATTCTTTTCTTTAATTGTGAAAGTTACAATATCTGAATAATGATATTGCAAGGAAATTTAAAATTACAGTGAGAAATTCAGCAAAACAATTACAGGCTTGTAGTGCAAACTACGTAATTACAAAGCATGGGCAAATACCAGTATCCAAACAAACTATACAGCAGTTTTTGTGACTGTAAGTGGTCAAAGCCATGTCCCCGTTGTAATACTCAAAAATACTGATTCTCACCATCTGAAACAAACCACCCTACCTACAGTCTGTGGTTTGGTTTTGTTTGATTTTTGAGAAAAAAAAACAACCACCCAAATATGCAGCACACTCTGCATCCTGAAGATAATTCTGCACTTTGAAGGAAATCACTGGCTGTAAATTGTAGGTGCCATACAAAAGATATGGACTTCTTTTGAGCAAGAAGGAAAAGGCGTATTCTGTGACCTGATGTATCCTTACTGCAGATGTGAAGGGTTAGAGGGGCTGGAAAGCTACCAGATCTGCTCACACGTGCATTGTGTTGTCTTTGGGGAATCTCCAGCAGGCATCAAGCTGATGTGTTTTGCAAACATTGAGGGAGTATTGTACCCTATTAGGTTGCTTTCTGGGGCTTCCTGTCTCCACCCCCCTCCAGTCAGATGGGAGGGGCATCCACAGGATACGTTGGTTGCTTCTGAAGTCTATATAAACTTGCCTCCAAGTCAGGACTCTCATAGGTGAGCTCTGGAGACCTGTGATGGTTTAGGCCATTGTGGCTTCTGGTTATTTTGCCTGTGTGGTTTGCCAGAGGTGAGCACTGCTGCAGCTGGGAGTCAGAAGGGAACACTTGTCTGAGTTGCAAATGTTCTGTAGCAGTCTGGTGTATTACCCTAAATCCAGATAGAGGTGGTTTCTTTTCGTGCTCTGGATCATGAGCTGCTGGGACTCTAGGATGAACACATTTTTGTTTCCACTGCTTCAGATACACAAGCAATCCTATTTTGAAAAAGGTGGGGCAGAAGATGGGATAGGATGGTGATTATTGTAACTCCTTCATGCATGGGAGTCAGTCCTTGAGCAGACATTGTCTGTCTAGCTCCTTGAGTTGCACTTTTTTAAAGTATAGAAATGAGTTAATTTGTAGAACTGGGGAAGGCTATTTTGTGTATGAACATATATAACTGTCAGAAATGGTAAGATGCTATACTGATGTTACCCCTGTAAACTTTTTTGAAGGAAGAACCTTGTAAGTAAGAGTGAAACTGATTATACATTAAGATCCTCAAATGTAAAGATTTTTTTGATGTGCGCTTGTCTTCCTTTCCAGTGTGTAAGGTGGAGTGAGAATATGCATAAGCATTATGTAGCTTGAACATGAAGCATGTAGCTGAATGCTAGTGTTTCCTTGAGAAATCAGCCAACCAAGGTAAAGATTAGAAATGTAGCAAAAAAGAAGACTTTGGGGTCTCTCTGGGGCATTTTGAAATAATGGGTAACTCATTTATATTTGCTGCTCAATTAGATCCTGCATTTCTTTTCCCTTTCTTAAGATGGCATGAGGCAAAGACACAGCAAGCAAGACACTAGTTTTAAACAAAGACTAGTTTCTTGCCCTCTAGAGCAAGTTAAGAAAGGAAAGCATAAAGGAAAGGCCTACTTGAAACTAAGCTTGTTTGAAGGATGCTCTAATTCTGTTTTATTACCAACCTCCCTTATGTGCAGAATCTGCAAGATGCATCTTGTTCTATCCCCTAGATCCCCCTGGCAGGAAGAAAAGTACTGTTATCCCTGTTCTACAGTAGGTAAATAGGAGTGGGTTAATTTCCATGAGGTTGTCTGTGGCAAAGCAGAAAAATAAGCCTATATATCCTGTAGCTGGTCTGACCTCTTGCTCACTGGACACCAAGTGATTGCTTCGTTAAGAACTGACCTTAAACAAATTGCACTCTTGGTTATTTATAGTGAATATTAATATATCTTCACAGAATTTATCACTACATCTTCCCCATTTTAAGTAACTATTAATTTGGTTTTATGTGTAAAACTTGCTAATCTGGTAATAGCAATTTCTTCCATAATAAGTTTTCTGTATTTCAGAAACATTAAACACTTTTCTTATACATGTGGTGATCAGCAACTCAGTTTTTTAAAAAAGTTGACTATCAGAAATGTGATTTACAGTTTGCTTTAGTTAGTGTATGAATAACTTTCTCAAGAAAACTGGCTTCAGTCATGCTCTCCAGTCTGTAGTAATTGACTTTTTAAGAGCCATTTTCATAGCAGTGTAATTACTAAAGCAAGTAGAAGAAAGAATTATTTATGTGTGTCTCAAAGTAGGTGATTGGGTTTTTAAGTCTTTAGCTGCTATTGACTGCAACCTGCACTTTCATTAGACCATTTGTGTATAATAATAGTTGTTTATTTTTTGAAGGCAAATGTCTGTCTGAGGGTAATTTTGATTTGCCTGGCCTTTGAGGCAAGTGTATTTAATATACATGGTAAACTTGGAAATACACATTTCATGAAATTGAACTTGCTTTTAGGTTGCAGAATTGAAGAGTTACTATTACTAGACGGAGATTTAGGAAATTGCCTTATGCAGGCTAGGAATTCTGGCTCTTTTGTTATGGGTGGGAGTCTTGGAACATGGTACATCTCCTGTTCCTCAAATGAGAAGCCTTTATCACTCCTGCTTACATGACTTTTGACAGTTACAAACTCAGTGAAGAAAGAGACAAACTAAATAACCTGAAAAATGCTTTCATCTGGACTATGCTTCTATCATAATCACCCTTTTCAGAATAAGATTGGTGATTTTAAAATTCTGTAAAGTTTACTAGCTTCCTGTTTCATCAACCAGTAACAAATCTTATCAATTTGGATAAAGTTACATTTCATATCAGAGTCATAGAAAGGCTTGGGTTGGAAGAGACCTTAAAGGTCACCCAGCTCTGACTGCACTGCCATGAGCATGAAACCTTGTAGTAGACCTGGTTGCCCAAAGCCCCATCTAACCTGCCCTTGGGGGCAGGCACAATTTCTCTGGGCAACCTGGTCCAGCGCCTCACCATCTTCACAGGGAAGAATTTCTTCCTAATACCTAATCTAAATTCATCCTCTTTCAGCTTGAAGCCATTACCCCTTGTCCTGTCACTACACTGATAAACAGTCCCTCTCCATCTTTCCTGTAGGTCTGTTTAAGTACTGGAAGGCAGCTAGAAGTTCTCCCTGGAGCTTTCTCTTCTCCAGGCTGAACCAAGCCAAACTCCCTCAGTTTGTCTTTATAGGAGAGGTGCTGCAGCCCTCTCATATTTGTGGCTCACCTCTGGACTCACTCCAACAGCTCCATGTCCTTCCTGTGCTGAGGACACAGCACACCAGGTGGGGTCTCAAGAGCAGAATACAGGGACAGATTTCCCTCCCTCAACCTGCTGGCCACCCTGTTCTTGATGCAGCCCAGGATACAGTTGGCTTTCTGGGCTGCAAGCATACGTTGCCAGCTTATGTTGAGCTTCGCATCCACCAACATCCCAAGTTCTTCTCAGGGCTGCTCTCAATCCATTCCACATCCAGGCTGTAGTTGTGCTTGGGATTGCCCTGACAGGTATGCAGACCTTGCACTTGGCCTCACTGAACTTCATGAGGTTTGCACAGGCCCACCTCTCACATCTATCAAAATCCTTCTGGATGGCATCCCTTCTCTGTAGCATGTCAGCTGTACCATGCACCTTGATGTCTGCACACTTGCTGATGGTGCACTCAGTCCCACTGCCTGACACCAACAAAGATGCTAAACAGCACTGGTCCCAGTACTGACCCCTGAGGAGTGCCACTCATGACTGATCTCCACTAGGGCATTGAGCTGTTGACCACAATCCTTGAGTGCAGCCAACTAGCCAATTCCTTATCCACTGAATGCCCCATCCTTCAAATTCATGTCTCTCCAACCAAGACACAAGTATGTCATGGAGGACAGTGTCAGATCCTTTGCACAAGTCCAGGTAGATGGCATCAGTTGCACTTCACTTATCTAGCTATGCTGTAACCGCATATTAAAAGGACAACAAACTTTTTAGGTATGATTTGCCCTGGTGAAGTTGTGTTGGCTGTCATCCATCATCTCCATACTACATCTCCTTGATCATAGTTTCCAGGAGGGTCTGCTCTATGATGTTAGGCACAGACACAAAGGTGAGACTGATGGGCCTGTAGTGCCCCAAGTCTTCCTTTTTTCCTAAAAAAGGGGTTGTGCTTCCCCTTTTCTAGTCTTTTGTCTCTTTTGTTTTTTCTGGATGTAAGTGTGTACATAAAATCACATATACTCCTTTTTTGCTTTAAGTTTTACTATAGCTATATTTAGTAATATTGTCTCTTGACATTAGTACATTTTTTCTTACTCAAATCATGTACAAAAAATTATGATCAATATATAAAACATAAAAATTATGTACTTAAAGATTCACAAGAAAAAGCAACATCCTCTCGTAATAGGGCTACATCTTGCTTTTTATGTTGAAAATATACCCCAAAGTCTATTCTTCAGCTGATCAGAATGTCAGCCTCCTGTGGCTGCAGACTTTTCTTGCTGTTGAGAAGTTCTTGGGCATTTGAATGCTCACAGCATTAAAAAAAAAGTTGTTTTCAGAAACATCTGCTGCCTCCAAACACTGATTAATCTTGGTAGGCATCTCTTCTAGTAATTTCATTGCACTTCTGACTTGTATTGTTTGGAGGTCAGCAGCCCTTGTTCTCATTCTATTTTTCCTCTCTTCACTTCCTCATGAGCTGTTACACGACCAATACTAAATTTGTTGTGACTCTTCTGCAGCTTCCTGTGGGAATAGGCAAGGAGTGACTTTCACACTAGTACCTGTCTCACTTTTTGGGTTAAAACTGTATATACTGTATAACACAGGAACAGATTTTTCCCTTTTAGATCTTTGTGCTGCATATTTGCTTTCTACGTCTTACGTCTCTCCAATTTTTGAGTGTTCTGTTCAGTTATAAGCTGGTAAATTCTGAGCTCTTGTAAATGTAATACTTTATATGCAAAATTGTATCACTTGAGAACAAGGCTTGAAATGTCTTATTGCTGGAAGAATGGCCTTTTTTTTCCTCCAGAAAATGTTGGCACAAGCTTCCAGGATTTTTTGCTAGAATTGTCACAAGAAGATGGGAGCCCTAAACTTTCTAGTCCTACTGATTTGGCTAACTGTACTTTTCTCAAAGGAAGCACTGCCAGCTGTGAACATGGAAATAGTATAGCAGTTAGTGTTTAGTACTATAAAGTTTGAGTCATGCCTGATACTACTCTTTAAAATAACAAAGGAGTGGGAAGGGAGATAAAGTAATGATTAAATAAGCTCCTAAATTTACATAGATGTATTTCTTCATGTGAATCTTGTGTTAATTTTCCTTAAAATACACAACATAGCTGTAAAATACAGTATCGTGGTATTACCAGGTTTTAAAAATAGATAGGTTGGCTAGAGGAGGTGCTGCTGCAGTCTTTGAACTCATTATGTGGGAGGATACAGGTTCATATTAGAGCCAATGGGTTGTATGTGCAATTTTAACTCTGTGCTGTGGGAAAAATAAGTCAGGCCTTCCTTTTGGATTGCTCCTGTACCACAGTTACAGGAACAGGGCAATAAGTGAACTACCTTCACCTACCCTATTTCAGTTCAGCTGCAGCCAGCTCAGTGCAGGCTGCTTTACTCATCTTCTGCCTGTTGCCTTACTAGTATGTAAGTCCAAGTCCAGTTCTGAGATTCTCCCATATTACAATTCTTTAGCAAACAGAAGGCAAGGGATGGTCAGAGATATTCTGTGCAAGATGATTCCACCGGAGTTCAGGGGTGGTGACTAGTATCCAACAGAGGAGCACAAGAGAAATAGTCCTTTGCTTGTAGGTTGTCATTGAACTTCTAATAAGCAAGTACTAGGCAGTTCTTTTGATGTGGAAAATATATGCACCTAGATTAAGGCTTTGGGTGTCTGCATATACATACTATCTGATTTTATTTTGACAGGAATGTTTTCATCCTGCTATGCAGTTGCATCTTGTTCATCAAGCACCAAGTTCCATTCCTCGTTACCTCTCAAAAAATGGATCAAGCCTTGGGGATTTGCTAATAGGCTTCTTCAAATATTATGCCACAGAATTTGAGTAAGTAATAAGCTAATCCTAGTGGTTTAGATATTCAAGACTTTGATTCTTTCTATTCTGTTCCCTTGAAGAGAAAGAATAACAGCAAGGTAGGAGTGGTAAGTGCCAGTGAGGAAATGGGTGAAAATATTAGAGGACACCAGGCATGCTGCTAGTGTCTGACATCTTTTGCTTAGCTAAACATCCTATTGCTTAAAATAGCTGCTCTAAGTTAGAGGGCTTTGTTTTATAGGCATAGCTGGGTTTTGTTATATTACACTGTTTTTCAAAACTGTCTATCCGTGTGTGAGAAAAGTCTGTTCTTAGTGTTAGTTCAAGGTATTATGAATTAATTGGCCCTTAAGTACCTTCTGTCACCCCAAGTCAATGCAAGTAATTGACCAGATGGCTCCTGACTTTGACTAGTTTACATCAATAAAGGCTGAAGGATTCTGTTATAGATAGTTGGTTCAGTAACCTTGTTGGTTTGCTAGAATCTGAGTTTAATTTTGGCATCTGGACTTTCTTGTTAGAAGAGGAGAAGCTGAAGCTGTGAGGGCATTTGAGAAAGCTGTAGGCTGCAAACATTTTGCCAAATTGTCACTTGAAAATTTCTTAGAAAAAGTGCTTGTCTGTATAAAGTTCCAAATGGCTGTAATTCAAAAGGTTGAAGATCCTCTGAAGAACTTTTTCTGAGGCTGTTTGTTCATGTGTGTTACTTTCCTGTGTATGTGCATCATATCCATTTCCTGGAAGGAGAACAAAATGTATAACTGGTAGATACTCATCATTTTTTTATTGTTCATATTCACTTCAGTGTAAGAAGTGAATAATCATGAACTCGTTATGAGAATGCATCTCTGGTGTGTGCACATGTAGAATATAGAAGCTAAATCCACGTGGCCTGTGGTGATGCGTTAAGTGCACTTTGTGCATGCTTAAGACTGAGAGAGTGTAATGTGAAGGATTTTCCTTATGTGAACTCTGTAGATAAGGGAACAGTCTTTTGTGCTAGAAGTTTCTCCTGAGGTCCTGTCTTTCCACCTGTACGGTGCTTTCTGCTAAAGAGTTATGTTAGAAGACAGTGCTAGAGGGTATCTTCAAGTACCTAATTTATATGGGACGCTAGATGCATCCTGTACTGCTTGTCTGTATAAGGAGCTGTTGTCTTAGATGTGAAATATCTTTTCCACTGAGGAAGGAAGTCCCTGTTTTGCCCGCACAAATAAGTGGAGGAGATCTTGTCCAAATGTAGAAAGAATACCTAATTTGATTTGTCTGGTTCGGGCTCTTACGAACATAGTCCAGAGCAGATTTCTGCATAAATCAGTGGCTGGTTCAGGAAGACACTTTTTTTTTTGCCTGCTGCTAGACATGCAGAGTTTCCTAAGAACTGTGAAGACTAGCAATGTTGCGATATTAATACTTGAATCGATGGTAATCCCCAAACACTGTGTTTCATTATTATCTTAAGTAAGGAAAAAAGTCACTTAAATTTAATCAGTCGCACAGGGGAGCTTCTGGTTAAAGCAAAGCTTGAAAAAGCTGACAGGATGGTACAGTTGCTGACAAGGGATGAAAAGTTTTTTTTAAAACTGCTAAAAAAAAAATCTGGCTTGTTTTCTCAAGTGCAAAGGACCTGTTAAGTACTTAAACATTTGACTGATGATATTCAATTTTAAACAAACAAAACCCCAACACCCTCCCTTTCCCCAATCACCTATTAAAACTAGCCATTCGAATTCTTGTGTTGAAAATAATACATAGCTGAGAAGTCACATCAGGAAATGATGCACTTAATGCAGCAACCCGGCTTTCTGCTACAGAAATAAAACTTAGTCAGGTGTACTGTCTACTTGACCATTTGCATGTCCCTGACCACTGTAACTCCTCTTTGAAAAAAGCAGGGCCTGTGTCTTAAAGACACTAAAAATCTCTATAGATTCATAGAAGCTGGTAATTAGAGAAGAGAAACCCAAATCAATGCCCATGCTGGGGAAAAGGCAGGCAGAACACTTGTGTGTATGACAGCCAGCTGATGAGAACAACCACAGTGTCACACAGTCCACAGCATCTGTCATCTTTGCTTTGAGGTTTGCTTTGAGGATAAGACTTAAATATTCTGTTAGTTCATCCTCTCATGGAAGAACTAGTATTTTACTCCTTTGTGTTGAATATTTTCGTTGTTATAATCAGTTTTTTCAGTTTGTTTTCCCTGTAAAACACTTACTACTGTTTTTATGCACAGGAATTTTGAGATTGTGTTTGAGATACTTTGACTGTTGAGTCACATTTAAATGACATGTATTGTGACAGTAACATTTCACTATTGAATTGTAATGTATTTGAAAATACTACTAAAGAGAGTACTACCTGAATCTTCATAAAAGTTCCACTTGTAGATTCCTATCTATGGCATAGGACACAACACTAGATCCAGATACACAGGATCTGTTTTGCTGAAAGAACAGCATGCAAAGCAATCAGATTGTGTGGAGATCAAAATTTTGGGTGTAATGAGTCACTGATGTCACCTGCCCGGAACACTTAACTGATCAGTGATTTTACATGTCTCGGTCAAAGATGAAGGTATATTGTTTTAAACTTCCCTTCCCTTACATTAGCAAAGGCCATTAGGTATTACAGTTAAAATCTATGGTTTATTTTATTTGATGTTAAATATTTAAGCTCAGATTGGCCCCAAATTGCAGGGTACAAAGGAAAAAATAGGAACCTTGCACACTCTGCAGCCGTGGATGAGTCTTATGTCCTCGTGTTGTTTGGCAGTTTGATTTTGGTTTTGGTTTTTTCCTTATGCTTTTAATCTGCTTTATTTAGACTATGAACTCTTTTAGAAAATTGCTGATTACCGTGTATTTACATGGGGCACATCCTACAGTCCTACTCTGGGATTTTCAGTGTGTCTGTAAGAAGTAATTTTTGTCCCCCTTCATGTGTTACCAGAAGTGTGACTTGGAAATTGCTGCGTGTACTGGGCTTACACACTACATACCGCAAAGCCTGATTTGCTGACATGGTTGTATAATTAGCTTGCTGAGAGAGTTCAGGTCTACATAATGTTTCATATTACACAGATGGTGAAAAGTATGCTTAGAACTCCATTTTAACTTTAAACTATCAGGGGTCCACTGATCACGCAGTGAATGTGACCAAGTGAAAAATGTATGGAGGTGTTCTCAAAAGAAAGTATCTGGAAACAGGTCCATGTTTACCAGCCCCCCTGGAGACAGTGTCTGATTTCATTTCTGCAGCTGTGAGTGAAAGCAGCAGGTTTTCACTTGGCAAGACATTGAAGCAGGCAAGACCTTGCTCCCCTGAAGTTACCACTAGGGAACTTAGAGACTGTCCTTTGGGACTATGCTTCTCTTAAATTTATTGTTTCCAGCTGTATATCAGTTATTTAAGATCATTGGTTGTGTTTTTGTATTTACACATGATAAAAGATTGGTTACAGTACTGTGACAAGATACTGCTGCTCACTGTACAGCTGCCTTTTGGGATAGAATTGCTAAGGTAATAAAGGTATCATTTCTAAATAGAATTTTGAATTAAATATACTTGCAAATTGTACCCATCTTAGTGTGCTTATGCAAGAGGCTTTGGCTTATAAAAATATTCTGGAAAACATAAGCTTTGTTATATATTTGTTCTGTATCCATGCACACTACTGGAAATGTTTTGGTCTCTTCTTTCAAATTCTTGACTTCAAGAGGAGCATATGCCTAATGTGCGCAGTGACATCAAAAGTAACTGATAATTGAAAAAGCTGCTTAAATCATTGTGTGAACTTAGGGATTGAAAGTGTATTCAGAGAATATTTGTTTTGTATTGGCAATTAGGTTGTTCACAAGCTGAAATGGCTAATACTGATACACAAATTGCTACTGGTAATGAATTTCTACTTGACGATTATTTTGGTACCAAGGTAGGGCTAGTGAAGTTTTAATGTGACTTTATTTAAACTTGAAAACTACTACTTTAGCTATTTAAACATCTTTAATAGAGATTAACTTTTTTGCTGCCTTTTGCTAAACTAGTGCATTATAAATGCATTTCTCTTTTGCTGAGTAATCAAGCCAAGTATAACTTAAGGAAAAAGAAGTCAAAAGAAGAATTACATGCTTGAAGTGAAACAATGCGGCCTAGATTAATCAAACACAAATCAAATACTTTGTGATGTGACTTTTTTCCATTGGCCTGGTTATCTCTGATTTTTAAGTCTTTAGAAAAAGCTTAGAGTTTAACTTTCAGCCGCTTCTTCTCATGGGCAATGTTCTGGAGCTGCAGTTTAAGCTGCTTTGATGTTCTAGTCACATGCTGTTTCTTACATGTTTTTTTAGCAATTCATCTGAATTTCTTGTTAAACTTGTGTTGAGGGTAATTTATTAAAAAGACATTAAGTATTTGATACTTCACAATATCTCTAACTCTTGCAAAAGCAGTCTACTACAGGAATAAAGGAGAAGGAAAAAAGTGTTATTTAGCAGTGAATGCTAGAAGTGGTCATCACCCATACCAATTTCCTAAAGAATATGTTAAGAGAAATCTAAACATGCACAGCACTGGGCGAGTTGTTTGTTTGTAAGCTAAAACTAAACTATGCTTCAAATGACCTTTTTGAAATACGCCCTAATGATGTTCTTAAATAGAAGAATAATACATGTTTGATGGAAGTACAGTTACTCAAACAGCTCATTTTCATGAGTTGCATCCAAGGTAATTGGTAGAATTACAGGCACGGATTTTTAGCTGGTGTAAACTATCTTATCACCACTGAGTTAGGAGAGTTATGATAGCTGATCTCTCGCCTAGGGAGCAGAGAGTTCTTCCAAATTTAACTGGTGAATTAGAGACTCTATTTTGATTTACACTTGATGTTTACAGATTTACTGCAGGTGGTTGATGCACCCAGCCAAGCTCCTCTCTTTGCATTATGTCAAAAGATTGATTCAATCAGGAGATGAAGTCAGGTGTACGCCACACTGGTACAGCTAGCAGTACGTTGCCCAGCTATTTCTAAGCCCCACTTGGTCAGAGCATGTGATGATGTTTTTAGTGATTCAGACATTCCTCTGATATGGTAGTTCCTGGGCTTAGTTAAAGCAGCTGAAAACTGGCTGGGTAGTTAAGAACATAAACATACGAGTGGGTTCTTTGGCTTCCATTACCGTGGCACATTGTTGTGTCAAGCATCATAAACATCATAAAGATGCTTGGCACATCATAAAGATTGCCCTGTAAACTGCCCGCTGTTCTTGTTTCAATGTAATCGTTTCCTATGGCTTTGTTGTTAAATAGCATGCAGAAGGAGGTAGAATGTCTTCAAACACATACTTTAGTGGTAATTCCATTACACTTGTAAGCATATACAAAGTGTTGTTGCTTTTTAATAATAGGTTCTTTGCACCAGGAGTGCTGGCCTGTATACAACCTACCTATATATTTTTATGCTGTTTAATTTTTTTATAATGGAATGCAGTATGTGACTTCATCTGCACTTAAACTCTTTACATACCTTTTCTCCCTACAGAAAATTCCGAAAAATATATTTGAGGCTCTAATTTCTTTTAAACTTAGAAATAAATGCAAGTGTCCATATTTAAGATTTCATTATTCTACTGTGAATGTTACTCATGGATACATGTGATGTTCTGTTTTGCAGATAAATAAACTTCTGTTTGTGGAGAATTCTTTTTGTTTCCTACCCATCATCTCTTATTCTTACGTAGTGAAATGTGAAGATTAGACTGTTACACTGAGTTACGCATTATATTGTGTTATTCTGGCTTGTGACATCACAATTTGATACTTTTTTTAATGTAAACTGATATTTTTAATTTAGAATCAAGTTAAGTTCTGCAAATTGTTTTCCTTTTCCCTAGTTGGAACCATCAAATGATTTCAGTTCGTGAGGCCAAAGCTATTCCGAGACCTGATGGTGTTGAATGGAGAAACAAATTTATTTGTGTGGAAGGTAAAATGTAAAACTGCATTATTTTTACTGTTAAGACACTAAATACATAAATCTGTCAATTAGACTTTCTTGCTTGTGTTTTAATAATGCAGATGTGAAATATAATTTCATAGAAAAATGAAGCTTAAACAATGTAAATAGCTTTGGAAACAGTCCCACCAAAAACACTTGAGAAGGAAGCTCCAAGTTCTATAGTGTTTAAAAATAGTAGTCCTGACCTTTCCTTCAAGAGCACTCGCTGCTCTGTTACTTTTGGAACTGGGACTAGGACTTTGACAAGGAATAGCCTTTACAATGGTAGTAGTTTCCCGCTCTGCAAATATAATCATCAGTTTTGCCAAGACTGGAAGAACACAGCAGGCACATACACAGATTCCTCTCTAAGATTATTCTTTGCTCTAGAAATGCTCTGACATCCAAGTCCTAACAGTTGTCTGGGTTGTGATGACTACTTTTAGCTGGTTTATGAAGGTATAGTCTCTGCAGAGACTGGATGATCATAGAATCACAGAATTGTTTGGGCTGGAAGAAACCTTGGGTTGGAAGATCACCTAGTTCCATGGGCAGGGACACCTTCTAATAAACCATGTTGCCCTAAGCCCTGTCCAACCTGGCCTTGAATATCCACAGCTTCTTGGGGTAACCTGTGCCTGGGCCTCACCACCCTTACAGGGAGGAATTTCTTCCTAATAACTAATCTAAATTCATCCTCCTTCAGTTTACACACACTACCCCTTGTCCTATCACTCCCTTTCCCTTGGAAACAGTCTCTCTCCAGCTTGCTTCTAAGCACCATTTAGGTACTGGAAGGCTGCAACAAAGTCCTCTCAGACCCTTCTCTTCTCCAGGCTGAACAAGCCCAATGCTTTCAACCTGTCTTTATAGGAGAGGTGCCCCATCCCTGTCATCATGATGGTCTCCAGAACAGGAGGGTAAACCTAAGCTACCTTTTGGAGCTAAAGCTCTCAGCCTTCAGCTGAACTGAGCAGTTATATAGGGATGTTTCATGTGCTCTTCATGCCTTGGGGAATCTACACGCAGATAATGAACAGTTAGCATGTGTAGGAGATGAAGCTTGGATAAGAGAAAGAAGATAATAGATGAAGAGGAAGATTGAGATACTAAGAAAGGAAGGGACTGAGAGGTGCTGTGTAACTGGAAACAGTTAATGCAGAAGTAAGAAAGGGGAGTGAGTCAGAGTGCAGCAGGCACAGGGGAATCGGAATCGAAGGGGGAAGGGGAATCGGTTGGACAAAGGAGCATAGATAAACCAAGGTGGAATGGGGATATAATTAGAAGTAGGTGGTTTAGGACAGGGTGAAAGGGAGTGTTTCAAATGGGAGAGTTGGCTTGGGCCCCAGCTGTAAATAGAGACTATTAGGATCAGGATATCAAAGGTTGAAGCTTTAGGATAAGCAAGGAATGGAACTTGGGCGGGGGCCACGTGGTATGGAAAGAGTTCTTAGAACCCTGGAAAATTTTAGCTGTGGGAAGAGGGAGATAAGGCAGAAGCCCATTGAACAGACATTTTTCAGGATTGCTTGGGATGTGACTGCACCCATGCGTGCAGGCACATGTATCTTCCTGTTTGTGTTTCTCTGTGGTTATCTGCTGGTAAGGTTAGTAATGTGGCTGTTGTCATATGGATGGCAGTGTGAAGCCACATGAGATTCTCATTCTTTATTTGACCTTTGGGGGGGGGGGAATGTGGGCAGGGAAGATCAACTACCAGTCAAAGGGAAAAAACCACACTGAAAGACAATTGCATGCATGAATCTGCAGTCTTGGAGTTGAGAAATATGAGAATTGGAGTATCTGCACAGCTGAAATGATTTGTGATAGCACAGTGCAGGCACTGCCAAGGCTCTGGTCTGAATGTGGGAGGTGGGAATGCTGGGCAGCTGTGTCTGCTGTTGTCACGTGGTGCTGATCTGCTGCATTGGCAGGGGGAGAGAGGAAGCTCTGTGTTTCAAGCTCTCTGGTTTTTTTATCACATTAAAAAGTGGTTGAATGAATAAGGCTTCTTTCTGTCAGCTTTGAAAATAGAGTAGCAACATACAAATAGGCTTTTTATAATTTGCATTAAATGGGCTTGGTTACACAAAACTTTTCCTCAGGAGCCCCACTTGCCTTTGCACTATTAAAAAATCAAGATTGTCTATAGGTGGCACGTGTAATTCTTTCTTGTTACAATGTGCTTCAAGTATTAAGAATGGGTTTTAGGCTCAAATACCAAGGTTTTACTCCTATACTGGAAGGGGAAAATGAAATTTCCTATTTCAACACAAAGTAGCCTTGTAACAGCTGTTAGACTGAACTAGTCTAACACAGTGTGTAGATACAAACTTGTGTACTTTGAGAAGCGCTTAAAAGTTAGCTAAATATGTCAACGTATTCTAGTTTCCAAGTCTCAGATTTTTCTAGTTAGCAGACTAAAAATTCAGTGATTAGTGTTTTCTAGCATTTTACATATATTTGTTGATAAATTACATGAGTCTGTGTCTGCAGTTTGACAAAATTCTACATGTGGAACTGTATTTAGGCTTGATCAACAAAAAAATGTGGGGTTTTGACTTTCATTGGCCTTAAGGCTGATTCTCACTTGTATTTCTGCTTTTAGAGAAATGAATGTAGTAGAGATGCTCTTTTCTGATGCTTTAAAATATGAGAGGCTATTACCATTACGGGGATGCAGAGAACACTGCTTTTAGCTGTGTTTGTGAACATTCCTTGTAGGACCTCTATGTTGCTAGCAACTATTCTGGTTTCATTTTAAATCATGCTTATATCAAATAATACCGGGTACTCTTGTTGAAAAAGACACGGTTTAGAAAAGCTAGAAACATGGCAATTTTGTAAGACAATTAAATTGATAGTCATTTAGGGAAGCTGGATCAGAAGCCATCTAAGCTGCACCTGATTCATGCCTGTACTTTTAAATAATTCCTCAGGGCTTGGTTTGCAGCAGTTGTGAAGTTTTATGATTTCTTCTATTTTCATTTGGAAAGATGATTCCATTTAGTCTTTCTCTCAAGCATCAGTAGTGTTACTTTTATCTTTTAATATTCTCATCTTTATGTGTGAACAAAATAACTTATGATAGATTCTCGCTATCTTGATGGTTAGAAAATGTAGTGTTGGAAATAGTAGCTGATTGCAAAATTATTCTTGCTGCGCTCCAGGGAACGAGTTTGTCTTTTGATAGTCAGTAAATATGCAGGAAGAATAAGGGAAAATGTGAGTCAGCTTTTGTGACTTGAGCACCTTTTTCCCCTTCTGTCAGTCTCAGAATATTGCACAGTTTTGCTTTTGTTGCTTTAAAAAAATACAGATCTCTTGATTCAACATGAAGTGTGTGAAGGTCCCAATATTAAAGGAACAGCATCATGTTTAAGACACAAAAGAAATGATGCACTGCTTTACATGGTAGGGGACTTGGAATTTGTAAGGACAGACAGTAGGTCGCTGTCAGATTATGTCACTGACTTCAAAGGATTATGCATCTTATTATTCCATTGCCAGGTGTCTGTACCAATCTAATTGTATGATGTCCTCTAATGTAAAATAAACCTGCCTGTAAACATCCACTGAGTATTTGGTAGGTAGTTTGGCAGGTTTGTAAAAGGCTTCTCCTCAAATACATCTCTTGCATAAACCATTTCTTTGTCAATTTAAATAGCTTGCAGAGATAAAATCCCAATGCCATGGAGCATGTTCTAAGCTTAAAATCCAGTCTCCATAATGTCCTTAAGCCCTTCTGATGTCTGTTTAATGCCTTATTTTACTGTATGTCCCTACCTGAAAGAAAGAATTCATAACCAGCTAAACAAAAAAGCTTCCTGATCTTGCAAATATTTCTGTGGTTATGTAGCCCATAAGGACTTTCATATATTCTGTCAGTGTGAAATATGCCATGCTACTTTATCAGTTCTCTGCAAAAGCAAAAAAAGACTATAGAATCTGTTACATAGCACATTGTAATGCATAGTCTGTACATTACTATTCCTTTAATGTTGGCAACCCTATCAGTAGCAAGGAGTATTTCAATTTAAAGGGAAAAAAAGTTTGAGTGTAGTAATTTCGTTAGCAAAAAAAATCCATAAATTCCTTGTCTGTTAGCAGGTAGAAGCCCCAGATAGTTAACTGAAGAAAAGATTCTGTAGAGTAGGTATGAAATGATAAAGTATAATTTTACAGCAGTTGATACACCTTGTATAAAATTACAATAAATATTTTCCTAATTGTATTTCACTGAGAAGCTATTGAATGAGATGAATCTAAAGAGCACAGTTCCAGGAGACACCTGTGTAAAAAGTTTCAAAACCTGTTAATGTGAGAAATGATTCTCATACCTCATCACAGGCTGTTAAGCAGTAACAAATTATTACTGCTGCATAAGTGCAGCACAGTCCTAGAGTGTTTCAATAGGTGTTATAACCTGACTTCATTATTGATTACATACCATTAGACCATTCAGAGTTTGGGGCTTTTTTAAATGAATATTAAATAAATGTAAAGATTGAGAAGCAAGGTAGAATCAGACACTCTAAACAGTCTCGGGAAGCAATGATATGTTGAATCTTCTGGGTTTTGTCTGATTATCTGGTCAGTGAAGACAGCCAAACTCTGGGGGGAGGGGTATAATACTTCTACTGATTTGTGTTTGATGTTGCAGAACCCTTTGATGGGACAAACACTGCTAGAGCTGTACATGAAAAACACAAGTTTGAGATGATCAAACTGGAATTTCTGCAGGTAAAAAGTACATCCTATTTAATTTTTTCAGGCACTTTGGTTTTTCAAGATTGTAACACAAATGCTAGTCATTGAGCCTGACTTTCTGATGTTTGTGTTATGAATAAATTTATGCTTTGTACTACACAAATAACAGAAATGTAAAAAAAGAAATTAGTATTTATTAATGACTCCATTAAGCATAAATTGAAAAGGGCACTTGAAATAGTAAGGGTTTTGTCTTAGGTTTTCTTCCCTGTGTAAAATTATAATGATAGTTAATAGTTTTAGAATTACAGCTTTATCTTCATTATTAGTTCCTACATGAATTTGGTTATAAGCAATGTTTTATATTTCTTACTCCCCCTTTTCTATAAATGTTGGCACCAATGGTTTTATGCTTGTTATTGGCAACTGAATATAATTAGTAATTTTCTTTAGGGAGATCACAGTCATACATTTAGAACATGCATAGTTCTAACTAGAGCTTTCAGTGTTCTGGTCGGTGGAGGAGGCAAGGACACTTTGAAGCAAGAGAAAATTTAAGCTTTGGTTAAACTTTTTAGTTTTGTGGTGGGTTTGGGGTTGTTTGGGGGGGCTGCTGTTTGGCTTTTTTGGTCTGCTTTTTGTTTGGCTTGGTTTTAAATAGTCTTTGCTGCCAGATCTTTTATGCTTGTCTCCTATCAGGCATTGCATTTGAAATTTCATTTCAAATCCTAGTTTTCTGAGATCTGTGACTATTTGCAACATAGTTCTGACTAGGAACTGGCTTCCAGCTGTAACCAGTTAGACACCCCTGTTATGCTGTCATGTGAGGCTCCTGTTTACTCCAGCTAATAAAGCTCTTAAATATCTAGAGGGCTGTTCCAGCAAAAGAGAATCAATGCTAGATACTTGTAATAAAATAAATCCTGTAAGGTGTGGCCTCTTGTTTTCCATTTCTGTTCTGGCAGTATAACAGCATACAGAACACTGAACTGCTTGTTTACAAACTTCTACATAGAATACTTCCTTTTGTGAACCTGCTAAAGCAGTTGTTTACTTTGTAAACTCTCACTCTGTTCTGTAAC
The DNA here is from genome assembly GCA_027925045.1 of Hypotaenidia okinawae. Taxonomy (NCBI): domain Eukaryota; kingdom Metazoa; phylum Chordata; class Aves; order Gruiformes; family Rallidae; genus Hypotaenidia; species Hypotaenidia okinawae. Next base: position 28,370,842 of record BSDF01000005.1, on the reverse strand, counting down.
AGCAGACTGAACTTCTCTTTTCAGAGATTTCAGTTAAAAAGTTGGTTTCAAACCTGTGTGGCTTTCTGAAAAATGGAAGAGACATTGTTTCATCCCAGATGTCTGGCAGCCTGTCTACCAGCGTTAAAGGCCTTCCTCTTCACTAGGAACTGTAGTTAGTGACAGTTGCTTAAAACTGCAAGCACTGACTACTATCTCTTTTGGGTTTTTTAAACCAACAATGCCAAAAGCCCTTTCTTTTCAAAAAGGCAGGAAATGCCAACCTTATTTTTGCGGATCTGTAAGGCTTACTTCTTGCAGTGGTATTTAATATTAATGATGAAGTTATGTAGCCTTTTAATACCTTGTACTTTTTTCCCCAGTGTTGGCAGATATTACAAGACAGGAAGGACCTGAACTGTATATTACCTTTTAGAACAACCACACAGAAGCGATAAGTAACTTCTTTCACTTTTTTTTGATTCCTGCTGAAATAAAGAACTGTATCAAAAGCAAGAGGCTGTTAACCATGGTGTTTTATGACATGTTTTTCTCTAAACTTTTGTTACAGAAGTGTTTATAGGAAAGATTGCATATTTTATTACTGACATTCTTTAGTACCTGTGTTCATTCAGAATTACGTTTTCTGAAGATGCTTGCATTGTTGACTCCTAGAAGAAACTCAAACAGCAAACCACAGGAATAAATCCATTTTATGGAAAGTATGGGGATACACTGACTTGTTTCCACAATCTGTGTTATCATTAATTCAGGCACATCTAGTCATGAAATAAAGATAATGGAGCGCTACACAATGTACAAGTCTGATTCTATCCTTAAGGCACTGCACATAGTCCTCACTCCTAGATGAACAGACAGCCTGTGCTCTACATCTGCTTAACTGCAGTAAGAACTTTTGCTCAACCTGGCACTTTCCAGTTTTCTTCCCCTTTTATATGGAGCAGCAAGCAACAACTTATGAAAATGACGCTAGTTTATGGTTGGTACTGCTGTGAGTATCAAGAACTGTAACCTAAACTGGAATCTTCGAGCAACAGTTCTACTACAAACGAAGGATAAATCAATGTACAGAAACCACCACTGAAAAACCCACAGTCCTACCACTGCTACCATAAGTTGGGCTTCTGTCTTTGAGTTTTGTGTATATATCTGTAAACTGATCAGTTACTGTAAATTGAATCTACATAGTTGTCTTGGAAATTTTAGCTTTTCCAAGAGAGAGTTGTGAACCCTCTTTTAGACCTACTGTAGCACGATTTGTGCCTCTTATATTTGTTATTGAAGACCAATTAACTCTTAAAACTGTGCTTACTGTTGATGTCAAATTCATATTTTCTTTAATATTTTCTATGGTCTCCAGGGAAATAAAGGCTATATATGGAAAATACAGCATATTTTCAATTTTATGATATTTTATGCTGCAATTCAAAATATTTCTTCTAGTTGGGTAGAAAGATCCCCTGTATAGGTAAGGCCCCTGTTGCAAATTATAAGCTTCTGTATAGATGTTCTGCACTGCATCTATGTACAGGTAAACGTTTAATCTATTGGTTTTTCTAATGAGATTGTGAAAATTGTTATGTAGGTGTTCTTTCTTCTTGTGCAAACTTTCAAGTTCTAGTTTGTAAAACTTTAATTTAGAAGTTCTAGGCCTCTTCAACCTGCTGCAGGCTGAGCAGACTACACACTTCATCACCCTCCAGTCTATGTAAAATGTTGTCTTGCTTCCTTCTGCACTTTGAACAGGCCTTCCACTTTAATCCAACTCTAGCAGTCTGCTAACATGTTCTACCTCCGTGCTGCCCTTAGAGGACTTGGTCTGAGTGAGACATGCCCTTTATTCAAGGTTGCTCTACAGTGGAGCATAACTAGGAAGTAACATGCTCATTTAAACCTGGTATGAATCAATGTTAGTGGTTGGAAGGGACCTTGAAAGATCACCTAGTCCAAACCCCTGTCAGAGCAGGATCACCAAGATTAGGTCACATAGTAATGCATTCAGGCAGATTTTCAGTGACTCAAGCTCTACAACCTCTCTGGGCAGCCTGTGCCAGTGCTCTGTCACCCTCGCAGTGAAAATGTTTTTCTTTACATTCACATGGAACCTCCTGTCCTCCAGCTTGCACCCATTGCCCCTTATCCTATCATTGAAAAGAGTCTGGCTCAGTCCTCCAAGTACTCAAATATGTTTCAAGTGCACTGGATGTGAGGCATAAAACTTTTTTGCAGGTTTGCCACTTAGAAGTTTATGCTGCATCACCTAAGGTGTCAACATCTCACACCTTAAATTACTGCTTCATGTTTGAAACAGCTTCTTCCTGTTTTTAAATGGACAGTTAAAACTGGTATCTCTGTGCAACTGTAAAAACTGACCTGCTAACTTGGTGATCTTTTTAATACAAGTCAAGATGTGTACCCACATTGGCCTGTGTCTCTTGAAAATCTGTGTTGGCTGTTTTGGTTTTTTTCCCCCTCAACCTTCCATACTTCTGATAAACTCAGCTTATAATCAGAGCCTAAGTTTTCTGCAACTGTTTGGGAGGAAGCCTGTTTGTCATCCTCTCCAACAATAGAAAACTCCACAGTAATTTGCTGCGTTAGTTATGCAAGGTGGTGTGACTTGGTTTAGCTTATAGCAAAAGAAGCTGGTGGGATATCTGGCAAGAACATGAAAAGTGGTGGTGCTCTGACATGCTAAAAAAAACCCCAGATGTTATAGTGCATTATTCCCCTGTCAAGGCAGTGATCAGCACCACTTTTCATGGAAGTGCCAGACAACTAGAACTATATTCATCAGTGAGTGAATATAATGATACTTGATAAATGGTGGACTGCAACATTCATGAGAAAACTTCCGATGAAATAGCTTGTAATAAATGGTTTGAGGGCATTGACTGGGACCTGAACTTTGTCTAACTTTGGATTCAGTTCTGCACAGTCTGAACTTGTTCAGAGACAATGACCTGGATTTTCATCTTCTTTGGGCACGTATCCAGAGCGAAAAATCCACTAATGGCTATCATAAATCTTTGTGTTACCATGAAGCTTTCCCTTCTCCTTAACCTCATGATAAAAATTTTTACATGCCTATCCCTCAGGGTGCAACCTAACAGATTTTCAGAGGCACCTTTAGTTAAAGGTATTTCTCATGGCTGACCCAAGTTGTCAGCATGTGTGCAAGAGGCTAATATCTCTGAGGCTTCTTACTGCCTCGATCTAAATACACTTTATCACAGAATGACAAGGGGTGGAGGGGACCTCTGGAGATCACCTAGTACAACTCCCCTGCCACAGCAGCATCACCTGCACTGGACATCATACAGGCAGGTTTGGAATATCTCCAGAGATGAGACTTCACAACTCCTCTGGGCAGCCTGTCCCAGTGCTCTGTCACCCTCACAGTAAACAAGTTCCTCCTCATGTTTATGTGGAACTTCCTGTGTTCAAGCTTTTGCCCATTGCCTCTTGTACTGTCACTGGGCACCACTGAAAGAAGACTGACCCTGCCCTGACACCTACCCTTCAAGTATTTATAAGCAATGATAAGATCCCCCTCAGTCTTCTTCAGGCTACAAATTTCCAAGTCCATCAGCCTCTCACAAGAGCTGTTACAGTCCCCTCATCATCTTCTGTACCCTCTCCAGTAGTTCCTGTCCTTGAATCAGGGACTTAAGAACTGGACACAATATTCCAGATGAGGCCTCACCAGGGTGGAGTGAATAGGGGGAGAGCCTTTCTCGAGCTGCTGGTCACACTTCTTGATACACCCCAGGCTGCCATTGGCTTTCTGGGCCATGAGGGCACACTGCTGGCTCATGGTTAACCTGTTGTCCCCCAGGACACCCAGGTCTTTTCCCACAGAGCTGCTTCCCATCAGGCCAGCCCCTAGCCTGCACTGGTGCCTGGGGTTATTCCTCCCTCAGTGCAGGACCCTACCCTTGCCCTTGTTGAATTTCCTAAGATTACCTGCCCAGCTCTGCAGCCTGTCTGGATCTCGCTGAATGGCAGCACAGCCTTCCGGCGTGTCAGCCACTCACCCAGTTTTGTGTCATCACTAAACTTGCTGAGGGTGCACTCTGTCCCTTCATCCAAGTTGTTAATGATTATATTGAACAGGGCTCGACCCAGGACTGAGCCCTGAGGAACACCACTTGTTACAGGCCTCCAACTAGACTCTGATCCCCACCCTCTGAGCAATGTTTTTAGCCAACTTTCAGTATACCTATTGCAGTTTTGCATGGTTGATTTCTGTTGGAGAAGGTCGAGCTGCGGGGATGGCTTCTGCAAGAAGCAGCTATAAAGCTTTCTGTAGGCCCAACAGAGTAAACACCAGCCAGCGGGACCTGCCACCAACCAAGGCCAAGCCCATCAACGACAGCCACAGCACCTCTGGGATAACATACTTAAGAGGACAAAAAAGCAAGCGGCTGCTTTTTGCTGCCAGAGAAGGGAGTGAGAAGATGTAAGAAACTGTGCAGACACCAAGGACAATGAAGAGGGGGCCAGAGCAAGATTCCCCTGCAGTCCATGGAGAAGGACCATGGTGAAACAAGCTGTTCCCCTGCAGTCCATGGAAGATGACAGGGAGCAGAGATCCCACACTGGAGTGGGTGGGGACATATGGAAGATGCTGTGACCCATGTTGGAGCAAGCCTCTGCCAGCACTTACAGCCTGTGGAGATAGAGACACATGAGAGAGAGACAGAGAGAGAGAGATTCGCACTGGAGCAGGTTTGCTGCAGTGGGGGAGAGGGTGGTGGGCTTGTGACCCCGTGGAGGACCAGGCTGGAGCGGTCAGGGCCTGAGAAACCAAGAGACATTCTATGATTTATGACTGCACCCCATAGAAGTGATCTACGCTGTGGCAGCTGGTGAAGAGTTGAAGTCCTGTGGGAAAGGGTTCACACTGGAGAAGTTCATGGAGGACTGTCTGCCTTGGGTGGGATCCTACGTTGGAGCAGGGGCAGGGTGTGAGGAATGTCCCCACCATCCAAGAAGGAAAACAATTTGTGAGGAACCAACTGAAACTCCCATTCCCCATCTCCCCCTGTGACATCTAGGGGAGAGGAAGGAAGAGAAATCATTAATAAAGCTGAGCCCAGGAAGAGAGGGGTGTGTGTGGGGGGCTGCTTTACGATCTGGTCACACTTCTCATTATCCATCTCTGGTGTCACAGTGTGTGTGTTTATTGCAATAAATTAGCTGCTTTCTTTCCTTTATTCTGTGTTCAGTCTGTTTTGCCTGTGACTCTGCGGAATGATCTCTCCCTGTCCTTATCTCAACTCCTAAGCCTCTCAATATCTATTTTCTCCCCTGTCCAGCTGAAACAGGAAGTAATAGAGTGATTTTGGTATGCATCTGGCCTCCAGCCAGGGTCAACCCACCAACTCACTGTCCATCTAACCCACATTTCTTGAGCTTGTCTGTGAGGATGCTGTGGGAGATGGTGTCAAAAGCCTTGCTGAAGTCAAGATAGGCAATGCCCACTGCTCTCCCTTCATCTACCTGTCCAGTCATGCCCTTGTAGAAGACTGTCATGTTAGTCAGACATGAATTCCCCTTGGTGAATCTGTGATGACTAGTTCTGATAACCTTCTTTTCCTCCACATGTTTTAAGATGGCCCCCAGAACAAGCTTCTCCAACATCTTTCCAGGGATAAAGGTGAGGCTGATTGGCCCATAGGTTCCTGAATCATCATTCTTGCCCTTTCTGAAAATTGGTCAAACTTGAATATGTTACTCTAGAAGTTTAGTTCAGCTCTCATCATTATTTTAGGACTAGTTTGACTGCTTATTTTGGCAGTGGTATTGCCTGCCACATCACACCTTTATATAATGTTGTGGTGGTTGAGCCCTGGCCAAAGGCCAGACGCCCACCAAAATCAGTCTGTTACTCCCCTTCTTAGTTGGATAGGGAAGAAATAACATAATTGGGCGGCTCAAGAGACAAACTCATTAATGATGCAGGCAAAACAGACTCAACACAGAGTGCTGAAGAGAAAGTTATCTAATTTATTACACTACACTAAAGAGAAATCAGTGAAAAAACAGAGTCAGGAGTGCAACCAATGATCTTGAAACAAATGCAACCAGGCAAACACTTTCCCCCCACCACTCCCTCCTTAGCAGACTTTAGTTAGAAGTTTGCTCCCTTCTTCCCTCCTGTTTGCAGCTCAGAAGGGGCAGGGACTGGGGAAAATAGGGGTCTCAGTAACACCTTCCCCCCACCCCTCCATTCTAAAGCAGACTTCCCATTCAGCCATGATTTTGCTCCCTTCTTCCCCTCTCCTGCTCGCAGCACAGGACAGGGGGGCAGGGACTAGGAGATGGGGGCTTCGGTCAGTCCCTTGCAAGTTGGTTTCCTTCTCGGCTGGGATGGGGGCATCCATTCCACACAGCCTCCCCCTACTGCACCGCAGGATCTCACCCATGAGAGCCAGTCCTCCACGAACTTTCTCCAAGGCAAATCTCTTCCCACCAGGCTTCATCTCTGTTCTGGCAGGCAGCAATAAATCACAGTGTCTCTCAGTCCCAGTCCTCCACGGGGCTATAGGCCTCCCCCAGCAAACCTGTTTGGCTCATCTCTGTAGGTCACTTGTGCTGGCAGGGGCTCATCCCAACGTAAGTCACGGCATCTTCTCTATGTCTCCCCCGGCTCCATCCAGCGTGGAGCCTCTCCACCGGGCAGGTGGGGTCTCTGCCGGGTCTCTGCCTCCTCCATGGGTCCTTTCCTCCGGCTTCTCCATGTGCTTCAGCTCTGGCTGCAGGGGCATCTCTCGCCCAGGTACCTGGGCGCCTCCCCCAGCCTTCCTGGCCTTTTGTGTCTGTCAACTGCTTACATTTATATGCAAATAGACATCCCAGTGCCCTTAACGGGCCAAAATTGCAGCCTTCCTGGCACTCCGTGTTCTGGTGGAGTCTTTGTCTCCTGTATGTGATTCTCAGAGGCGCTATAAGCAGGCTTGCAGAAGATTCTAGCAGCCATTTTCTGCAGCCCCTGGCCCTCTTTCAGTAGCCAACTATGCAAAACTGCGACAAATGTCAAGAACTACTAGTGTCTTATCCAGGATTTTAGGAACTCCAGTCTTCTAGCAGTGCCTTTAATAAGCAGGCTCAGAGGTGTACAATAGGATCAAATGCTGGCGAGATCTTCCCATTCAATAACACTAGTGCCAGAACGGGGATAGGCTGAATGCTGTTAAATGCAGTTTCTCTTCTAGATCTCTTACTTTCTCCTGAAATGTGATTGTATAAGTGTATTCTATGTACCTTAAGGTGTTCTGACTGTAAGAGAGATTATTTTAAGGAATACCTTAGAAAGAATTCAGTATAAACCAAGTTTAAGACTCAATAGAAAGGTGACAGGGTTATTTGGGAGAAGTAGGCAGCCATAATAGAAGGATGTAAGATGATCTGTAGATAACCAAAAGTTAGTGTCAGTGTATAACATTCCAAACGCTTATTTGAAACCAATGATGTACTTTAACTTGGTTCACTGTATTCAATTTGCTGTATATTAAATTTAAGTCCATCAGAGAATGTTTGGACTCTACTTGCTCTGGGTTCTCTCATGTATTTTGTACTGTTTGTTTTTATTATGTTTGTCTTGTTTTCTCCAGTCCTGTTTTCACGTAAACTCACTGAAGGAAAGATACAGAGCATGGTGTTTGTAGGAAAAGCAGGAAAGGATACTCTGTTTTGGTCAAATTACGGGTCATATTAAATTGTGAGAGGATGCTTTGGGTTTTTGTGGCAGTTTTGGTAGTGGGAGGGTTATAAGCTGCCTCTTCTGCAAGAAGCTTCTAGAAGCTTCCTATATATCTTATAGAGCCCATGGTAGCTGGCTCCAAGACAGACCCACTGCTGTCAAAGTCCAAGCCCATCAGCCATGCTGGTAGGGCCTTTGGGACAACATATTTAACAAGGTGGGAGGACACCTGCGCAACTGCAGATGCAAAGAGGTGTGACAGTCTGTGAGAGGAACACCTCTGCAGACACCCAGGTCAGTGAAGAAGGAGGGGGCAGGAGGTACTCCAGGCTCCAAAGCGGAGATTCCCCTGCAGCCCATGGAGAGGACCACAGTGAAGCAGGCCGTCACCCTACAGCCATGGAGGTGTAATGCTGGAGCTGATAGCCACCTGCAGCCCATGGAGGACCCCATGCTGGTGGAGGTAAAGGAAAGAGTCTATCACTGGAACAAGCTCCTGGCAGGACCTGTGGTGAGAGGACCCAGTGTGAAGAGAGGAGCCCACACTTTTGCAGGTCCGCTGGCAGAACTTGTAATCCTGTGGGGGACCCACACTGGAGCAGTCCGTTTCAGAAGGTCTGCACCGCATGGGAGGGAACCACGCTGGAGCAGTTCATGAAGAGCTGCAGCTCATGGGAAGGACTCACTTTGGAGAAGTTGGTAGAGGTCTATCTCCTGTGGAAGGGACTCCACACTGGAGCAAGAGAAGAGTGTGAGGAGTCCCAACCCTGAAGAGGAGAGAGCGGCAGAGATGACATGATGAACAGACCACAACCTCCATTACCTGTCCCCTTGTGTTGCTGAGGGAGCAGGGGGATAGAACTGAGGAGTAAAGTTAAACCTGGAAAGAAGGGAAGGGTGGGGAGATGTGTTTGGAGATTTTTTCTCATTACTCTGTTTTGCTTGACAATAACTTTAATTATTTTCTCCTCGAGTTGAGTCTGTTTTGCCCAGGATGGCAACTGGTGAGTGCCCTTTGCTTGACCCCAGCCATTCTCTGCCCCATGATAGAGTGGCTTTGGTGGGCATCTGGCCCCCAGCCAGGGACAACCCACCACAGAAGCGCAGAAGGAAGAGCACTAGGTCTGGAAATTATTTGAAGGGGTTCTGGTAAAAGGGTACCTGCCTTCTTCTTGCTGTGCTGAAGACTGGATCAGAACTTGTCTACATACGTATGCTTCATATATAAGCATTTCTCAAGGTGATAATGCTCTTGTCTTCCACATGTTAAGAATGTGAAGTCCACCAGCTTAAATTCCATTGTGCTGTTGTACGCTGCTGCCTCTGTGCTTGTGATAAAATCTGGACTAGTTTAAGTTAGTATCCATTTCAGGGGCACTTCTTAGAGAAATTATGTTCTTACCTTTTAAATCGTGTGCTTCACTGGTAGAAGAGAGCAGACAGAATTTATCTGTACGTACTTTTTGGGAAATATTTTACTTCACGTGAACCTGTCAGTAGAAATTTAATTTAGCATTTCAGAGAAAGCTGGTACTTGGGTATAGCTCCTTAGGTGTTTCTGTATTTATAACACAGGGAAGAATCTGTTGATTGGTTTATAACCAGCTATTTATTTGAAGAAGGAAGAAAAAAGAAAAGGAAAACAAAAAACTGGGATCGGAGTTTTACTGTGTACAAGGAGTTTTATACCTGAAATAATTTGGAGTTTCTTTATTTAGAATCAGAGTTTTGATGCTTCTTCTGTCTCTTCTGAAAAAAAAAATTTAAAAGGAAATGGTTACTTTGGCTAGTATGGGTTGGAAGTATTTCCATTTTGTCTGTGAAACTCACCACATTTTGTGTGAAATGCAGAATAATAAAGGGCAACTGTGGCTTACATGGTAATATAGTCTGTCTTCACTTTAAATTAAAATTAGTTTGAGTCCTCTCAGAAAGGAAATCATAACACACCAACAAATCTGGGGATTCAAATGTATTCCCTGTGTGTTGATAAAAACCTCGTACAGTTTGGAGTCACCATTAAAGGCATGTTTCCTAGGCTCATCCACAGGGACTTGTATTTGACCTCTCTAGCTTAAATTTGAGGCACTCTGGGTCCTCTGGTGTGCTCAGGGTGGAACTTGTTTTTGAGCGTTCTAAATACACCTTTTTTGGGAGTTTGCAAGAAAACTCTCCTTCTACTTCACCTGTGCCGTGCACACCCCAAATTCACCAGAGGTGGTCTGGGAATGTCCGCAGGGCACCAGTCCCTTCGTCCCTGCCACTGCCCACTGCTCTGCCTCTGTCGTAACACCACCTTGGCGGCAGGCAGGCCCAGGCAGTGAGCAGACAGACAAATGGACAGCCTGTCAGGTTGGGTTTGGCCACGTGTCCTGGCACCCGGTTGGTGCTAGGACCCAGGGTAGGACCAGCAGCGACCAGCTCGGCGCTGTAACTTTGCTGCCTGCTATTTAAAGACTGCCCTGAGTCAGGAGAAGTGAGAGCTGCTGGGGATGACAGTTGCTTCAGGCAACCCTGGGGAGGACAGGGTGGGGGGTAAAAATCACCGGTGAGGGCCTGAGCTGGGGAGGGCATGGAGGGGTACCGCGGTGCAGACTGCGACAGGGCATCTGAGACCTCGTCCTTCCTAGAGGATGAAGAAGAAGAGGAAGAGGAGGAAGAAGAGGAGGAGGAGGAGGAAGAGGAGGAGGCAGCTGTAGACCCAGAGGAGGCAGAGGAGCTGACTAACAGGTACTGTTTCCCTGGAGACTCACAGCCTTCAGGAGAGGGAGAGGGCAGCTTCATCCCAAAGTACAGGCTGGGGCAGGGAGGACAGGGAGATGACAGCATTGGGTCCCAGTGCTCGCTTTGGTGTTCTCCGTCCTTCCCCAACTACTGCAGATAAAAGGATGGGGGGAGGAAGGACGGGGGGCGAGGAGGGGGGTGGTGGCTGATAATGGGGGTGTTTCATATGAGTATGGCTGTAATTAAGTTTTGTGCAGTAAGCGCCTGCCCTGAGTTCCCTGGAAGCTGTTCTATTTAAGGATCCTCTGGCGTGCCAGCTCAAGTGGCATCTCCCTCTGCTTCTCCTTCTCTGGCTCACTCTTTGTCACATATCAATCTCAAATGCTCTGCAGATTGCCTTACCGGGGAGAAAATGGTCAAAAATTATAATGGTGTGTTGAAATTTGTTCCTTCTTACAGTCCTTCCTTGCTTCCCACTTGTCCCTCAGTCTTCAGCTTCTTCTTCCCCAAAAAAGGAAAAAATGTGACACATGCTCACCACTGCCCATCATGATTTGTTTGTCTGATTTTTAGGGTGCAATGAGAAATACTCTGTAATAAGATTATTACTGTTATTAAATTTTTTTTTTCTTAATAACCCTTGCACAGAAATGTTTTTTGTCCTAATACTGTGTTCCCACCGTCAGGAAAATAACAAGTGAGGCAGTGGCTGGGTGCCTGGAGCAGGGCCCTGGTCTTGCGCAGGATGCAGAGATGTCTGCAACCTGATCCACAGGGACAGACTTGACTCCTCCAGCATTGCCAGAGTGGGTGGTGGCAAAAAGAGACCATGAGGCCTGAGTGCCCTGGCATGCATTGAGTTGCCAGCTTTCTTCCTTGTCTTAAGTAAAGCCCATCGCTTTTGGGCGGGTACTGCAGGGGCACCAAAGGCAATGATGTCGACAGTTTAGGGTTTTTCCAGAAACCACTTTTTAAAGAAATTCGGGTCATACGGTTCCTAAAACCCCAGTGCTGTGGAGATATCCTGTATTGACAAACAACCCTGATGTATCAGAATTCAATGCTGATGGTCACTGGGAGAGAAAACAATGCCAGAAGAGAGGCGAGTAAGCTCTGTGCCACCTAACCCACCCTGAGTGCTCCAGTGACAGAAGTCAAACAGAGAAACATAGTCCAGGACTATAGAAAAATAACCTTACAGTGGTAATAGAGAGCTGGTTTTCCAAAGAAGTAGGGGGACAGCACCCCCACAACCACCCAGTGTGTAATACTGCTTTTCTCCCTAAGGGAGGTGTTGAGTCTTGAGCCCTGACCGGGCAGAGGGCAGGCTTGTGTGCTGATCAGTGCTGCTGGTGCATGGGTGAGAATACCAGCGCAAGTTGGTGGAGTAGAGCTGCTCACTGCAGACAGCTAAAACACCACTGACTGGATTTTCTTAGATAGAATCTGCAACAAGATGTCTAATAATAAAGCTTGACCTGTGAAATGTAAGTGGGAGTAGGTAACTTTTCCCTTAAAGGGAGAGAGGCCTACATAGCCATGCAGTTAACGCACTGCTCGCTCTGGGAAGATGGCTTCTCCAGGGGTGCCGGTTAGCAGCTCCTGACAGCTGGTCTTGCAGCCTCTACAACGCAAACACAGGCCTTGAGTCCCACCACTTAATTGAATCACAGCAACCGTTCCCTTTAGCTCCCAGTTACGTTAAGAACTGCAGAGTTTGTCTCTATCCTGAACTGTCTTACTAGTAAGAAAGGTAAGAGTCAACCAGAGAGGTTTTAAACAGCTGCGTTCAGTGGTGACAGAGTGTATCTTAATCCATTTGATTAGTTTAATTATGCTAAAGGAGTTGTTAAATTTGGGGTTTGGCACAGATGGTAACTGCACCAAAGAGTCAGTATTACAGCTTAGTAAAGTTAAATAAAACTGATTCTTTGCCCGCTTAAAGTTTTGTTGTTGCAAGTGTCACCATGGCTGCCTTCTCCCCTTCGAGTGCCTGGGCAGAGATCCTGGGAGGTGCTGGCTAAGCAAGAACAGCGTACCCCAGCCCCTGGGATGTCCTTACCAAGGCTGTCAGCTAATTATTTGTTGACAAACAGGTTTTCCAGCCCATTGCAGAATAGATTTTGTGAGTGTGTGTGTGCTTTGAAAATGTAGCTTAGGGGAGATGTAACCAAAATGCAAATCTGGCTAAAGACAACGTGTCCTGGACCCTACTGTCACTGGTCTATTTTTAACAACTCCCGAGCTCTCGGCTGGCTTTGTCTCCCTCCACTGTGTCCAGCTGAACAGCAGGACCAGGTTGTGCAACGTCACAGTCTGGGAGAAATTCCCTTCTGGCTCTCTCTTCCAACTTTCAAGCATGCCAAACATCTCCATTCCTATTTTATAAGAAAGTTAGGCAGTGAGATGTCTGGGCCAAGGTCCGCAGGTGCCCATGTACCAGAAGAGCCCCGGTATTCTGGCGGGACACTAACGCCTGGGTCTGCTTCCACGCCAGTTCCTCTGCAGCAGCCACAAGGAGTAAAACACCAGAGGCTGCAGCAGAGCCTGTTACTTGCCTCAAAATCAGGATGTGTGCATGTAAAAAGCAGAAAAGTTCAGGTTTCACATCTTTATTACGCTTTTTTGATATGCTCTTTAAATACTTCAGTTTTTTAATGGAAGTTTTTATGCAAGCAAGGAGAGTAACACCAGGCATCAGAACCTGTTACAACGATGGGATACAGCATCCTGTCCTTGTCAACATATATAATCCGCTGCTCTTCAGAGGGTTCACATGGAATTTTCTTGTCTTTGGGCATTTTATGGTGCGAGACAGGCAGATTGTGGCAGATGTCTTTTGTTTCCAACTCCGTGTAGAATTAATCATCTAAATGGGGAAAATATTTTGAAAGCACGCATTGCATGTTTTTAGGCAAACATGAGCTTGAAGTTAATAGATTTTGGTTTTTGTACTGAGAGGAGTGAGATGAAAGTCCAGCTAGAGGAAAAGAGTTTACTGGTTAACTGGTTTCTGTACCCAAGGGAATATCTCAGTCTCTAACAGCTATGTGGTGGATGAGCTTCTCTGACATGGTTCTGTCTCTTGGACTGTTCCCAGCTGATTTCTTTTTGCAGTAGGAAGGTCTCTGGATGTGTCTATGTGTGCAGGGCTTACATGAAATTTGGTCTGCAACCAATTTAGATGTGCTTCCAGATATCTGGTTTGGGTACAGGCCTGATGTTACCTGTTCATTTTGTGATAACCTAAGATCATAAATGGGGAGAAAGTCCTGGAGTTCTGGAAATTTTTCAATTTTTATTTTCTTTCTAAACAAAGCAGTCCTTCCACAAGAAGGTCAGAGGTATGGAAGCTTCAGTGCCAAATCTAGCTTAGGATGAATGGTGGAAAGCATGAAAGGGGAAGCAAAGCAGAGGTGAGGGCTGTTTACCACGTGTGGGATGCTGCAGCATCGCAGGGAGCGAAGGAGTGGAATGATGGCAAGTGCAAGCATGGAAAGAGGAGTGCTGGGGATTTGTCTTCCCAAAGAAAAGCTTGCCATACTCTCTCCAAAACAGAGACAGACAGGCAGTGGGGAAAGGGTGTGTGATTTTTAGTGTCTTAGATGAGGAAGTGCCTGTCTGGGGTGGGGTGGAAGGGGCTGGCTTTTGTCCATAGCTGGGTGCCAGCACACACATGGGGAAGGCAAGAGCATCGGGAAGCGGAGCCTTTCCAGTGCTCTGCCACCATGGGGCAAAGCCTCGAGCCGCAGGGCACCAGGAGCCGCTGAACAGGACGAAGTTGAGGCATCGCAGCGGGGAGAGGTACGGCTGGCTAACCGGGAAGTATGCTTCACTCCATGGCTGGCTTTCCTTCATCCTTTTATAACTTAATATTAACTGAGCCCTTGATGAAGGTCTAGATTGCGGTTTGAATTTAAAACCGCACGTAGACTTTGAGAAGTTGCCTGTTAGGTCTCAAAAAAGGGATCACTGTGTAAAGGAAGCCTCCCACCCAGGCAGAGGTGTTTGCTCAGTAGCTGTGCTCGCTCCAGGACCTGCTGGTCAGACAATGCAGGAGGCAGGAGCAAGGCAGACCTCCTGGGTGCAGGGGCTGCAGTTCCCCAAGCAGCATGGGAACCTGCAACCGGCAGTGCCACAGGGTCATGCCATGACCTGGCGTCTGGAAAAGAGACCAGCACAGAAGCAGGCTGTGTCACTTCCCAGGCATTTGCAAGTGTCAAGGATGGAACAAAACATGCGAGAGTGGCCTGGCTTCTGGCTCCCAGCTACACTCTATAAAGATCAGCTTTGTAGCAGTGCAAGCAGCAGTTTTCCTGCTTTTAGATAATTATTTGTTTTAATTTGGTAGATCCATGAGCTACTGAGCTCCCAGAAGGGGTGTCATTAACACAGAAGGAAGTTGACACTAGGTTATCAAGTGAATGGCCGGGCTTACAATGGTGACTTTCTGTAGCTCCTACACTCTTAGGCTGGAGGAGGAGACCGGTGAGCCTTAGGAAGTGCAGAGCAATCGGCAGAGACTGAGCAGAGCATACAGATTGCTGCAGGGCAAAGGGGTAGCATGGCCAAGGCAGAAACTGCAGGACTGTATAGAACAAAGACAGCACACAGAAAAATAAAACATTTCCTTCAGCTGGGAAGGCAACCTGGCCAATACCAATTTCCACCTCCCCTGCAGCGTGCCTGCAGGGTTCAACCACGAGCCTTCTGGGGATTGAGGTCTCGTCATCACAGGCCATCACACAGCTTGACATAGCGGTCATTTTATCAGGGCTGCTTTCAGCTCACGAGGTGTGCACGGCAAACAGCAACAAGTTTTGATGATACCAGGTGTGAAAAGGACTGATGTGAAGTGGACGAAGTTCTGGGGGATTTTAGAAAGCTGATGGGGCTGATTATACTCGTCTGCGACAGTGGTGATGTGGCACATATGGACAGACCTCACTCAGCATGGCTGAACATGACTGCTCTGACAGCTGGGGAGGTGAAAACCGTTCCCTGGTATGATGCATAAGGGAATGTGTTACCAGCCAGCCGCTGGGCTGGACTAGAAAGCTGAAATCCCAACAGACACAGCATGGAAGCAGAGAGAAAGCCCAGAGAGAGCGGGAAGGGGTGGTAAGAAAAATCTGGGTTTGAGCTATTGTGACAAGAAGCGCAAAGTCAGTTATTGGTGTCCTCAAGAATTGTGAAAGGTTTGAGCCAATGCCCCAGCATGGAAATAACAAACTGACAGCATGGGTGCTGACAGGACTGAGTGCAAGAGGGATGTGTGGGGAAAAGGCAACACTGGACTTCCTCCCTGGATGTCAGTGACCTCACATCTGCATTTATGGAGCTGAAACTTGAGCATTTTTTTTGCAATGGCAGACACTTCCTCTGACTAGAGAGTGGTCCTTCAGCTACTACTGTGCAGTGCACGAATGGCACCCCAAACTAGGACAGCACATGGAAGTATATTGGGAGTAAAAGTGGAGATTGCCTGTCTTTCATTCTGGTCTTAAAAATATAAGGCACCACCTCATTGCACTCTAGAGGAATGCGGATTGTGCTGTGACCCTGGAAATGAGACAGTGATGTGAACAATCAAAACTTTTTTGCATAGGCAGGGCAAATCTCACTCATTAGCATCAGCTGAAGTGGGAGCACTGCTCTGTTCTGCATGGGTTATATTTTTTTAATAACACCAGGTAGTGCAGAAAAAGAGGTTAGAAAAATATGAGTGTTATTTAGAACTTGAAAAAACAAAAAAATAAAAATATTAGCTATCTGTTGTTGTGTACTCAAATGCTTCCTTAGTACTATTGCTATTTATTTATTTTAGTTTATTTTCTTTTCCTATGCTCCAGTCAACCTAATGCTAAGCTATGAAACTGACAACACAAAAGCTAGCAGGAAAGCTGGTATAGATTTATCTGCTTTGCCTTCTTCTCAAACCCGTAAATCTTGCATTATGAAGCTAGCCTTGCTAGAGAGCACTACACCAAGGCTAAATGTGCTGAGATTTTGTATTTGTTTGAGGGTTGGTCTGGGTTTGTTTCTTGAGGGGGGTGTGGAGTTTACTGGGATTAGTATTGCCCTGTCAGACTCACTTTGAACTGTGAACTTCAGTCCAAGCTGTCCTGCTAGTGAGAGTCTCCTGGCCAGTCCCGTCACCACAACTGTCTTTAAGTGCCGTCACTGGACTTCAATAGCATGCTTTGCCACCACCTCCTGGTCAGCCTGTTGTCCCACAGGGTGTCTGCAGTCTTTAGTGAGCACTGGGGACACCAGATATGAGACTGTGCATCAGTCTGCCTGGACCTCAGCATGGGCCAGTCCAGGGCAGTCCTTCTTGTGCTGTGCTCTGGAGAGGAAATGCATGGAAAGTAGAGCCAGCACTGCTACTGTCAGGATTACCTTTGTGTGTCTGGTAGGCACTGACCTTTACTGCTGAGGGCCCTTTACAAAAACTGTACAGTTTGGGGAGATTGCTTGATGGAGCAATTACGGCTGTCATCAGGATTTCTTCTCCTCCTTGAATGACCTCCAGCCCTTCAACACCCTCCAGAGCAGTGTGAGCTGCTCCTTAGGGGCATACTCCCACCTCTGCAACCTGCAGGCATCTTGGTGCTGGGTTGCAGCCTGTGGCAAGCACTCAGATGGATTCTGCTTCTCTGATCACTTGGTCAGAAGCCAGTCACTCTTCATGAAGAAGAGTTTCATCCTCATCACCTGGAGAGTGACCTCTGTTTGGTGGAAGTAGGCTCTTGTGTGGCTGTAGGTTTGCATCCTTCAAAGGGAGTGACAGAGTTTTCACTTCTGCTCTACTGAAGACTCTGCCAGCAGATGCTCTGTATTTCTTTCCATTAGCTACTAGCACCAAGCAAACCACTGTCTACTCAAGAAATATGGGGATTGAGTGTTGTGACTGCTTTCTCTTAAGGAGCTATTGTAGCCCTAAAAATAGTTTTTTAAAAATAGTATTATGTCTTTTAATTGCTTTTGCTATTCTTTACACACTCATTTCTAGGGCTCTTTTTTTGCCTTAAGCTTCCTAGAAAACATTTCTCCAGCCTTTTTTCTTATTTTTTTTTCTTTTTTTTAACTGAAAGAGATTGAAACCTTGGTTAGTGAAAAGCTTAAATTACACCACGAGATAACCAGGAACTACAGGATAGCCCCCAAATCAGCTCAGTCTCACACTGGCAAAACAAGGTCAGATCGAAGCCTGTTTTAATCTGCGTTGTCAAGAGCATGAAAACACCTCCCATTCACTGAAAAAACCTTGCAACATGCAGCTTTACAGAAACTACCCAAAATACATTTTCCAGGTCAAATTGCTTACGATTGTGTTTCAAAATCTATGCACATGTGCTATTCTTATAACTTTCAAAAATATTTTTGATTTAATGCAAAAATTTAGATTTCAGATAATTTAATTTGCTGTGTGATTTTATGGCTTTTTTCCTCTTTTGTTCTTTTTTCCTTTTTTTTTCTTTTTTAGTTTAAAAGATGTTCTCCAAAGTGAAGATGTGAAACCCAAGCTACAGTACATCATGACTAACCCTTCCTTTTCTATGGTAACAGTTCACAGTCAAGATAGTGGGATAACCTGGGAAACCAGCTCGAGCAGATCTTCTACTCCCTGGGCCTCAGAAACTAGCACAACTTCTGATCTTTACAGTATGGAAGGTTCACCAGTAGGTTCTCCTCCAGGAAAAGTTATCTTTATTATGGATGAAGGTAAGATTGTTCGGAAAAGGAAGCGTAAATCTTCAAATAGGGTGCCAATGGCTACAAGCCTGAAGGGAAGCCAGGGCAGTAAGAAACGTGACTCTTCTGGAATGCAGAGGCAAGAACCAAGAACTATTCTAGGAGATGTGCAGGGTTCCGTGTTGAATGTTGGGCAGGTGGAAACACAGGACACAGATGAGGAAATGTTGGATGACAAAGATGATCTAGAGGACATTGCAGAAGAACCTGTAAAACGTGCTCCAATAAGATCAATATTTAGAGAAAGCAGGCTGAGAAAAGTAGGGCCGATCCTTGGAGGACCAGTACAAGCTAGAATCCAGCTGTTCAACTCAATTTTTGGAGGGATTGAGCCAACCCCTGAAACACTGGAGAAAAACAGAATCCAGAGAAGTAGCTCAGTTTCAGGAGATTCTGAACAGTTCCTTGAAATGTCAGTAAGAGAAAGACTGCAGAAGTTCAGGTCACTTTCAGAAGCAATGCAACGGAAAACTTTCCAGAGAGCAAGAAATCGAAATCTTGAAACACCATCAGAGAGAAGAAGGGAGCAAAGACAACAGCCCACAACATATGGAAGTAAAAGTTATTCTTCACCAACATCGCCTCTTGAAAAACAGCTTACTATTAAAGAGGATGTTTCATCTGAAAACATTAAACCCATTAAAATGAAAGATAAGCCAAGCAGATTGTCACGTTTTGGTGCAGAAACAGCTCTTCAACATGAAGAAAGAAAAGACAGACAATCTCTTTTGGAGATTCCAAACCAGGTATCAGGGCAGTCACTGAAGTCCTGTCCTCCTGAAGAAGCCAAGCAGCAGCAAAGTTACTCACTTGCAGCCAAAACATCAGTAACGGAGCAATCACCCTCCATTTCATTAGAGTCTGATGCTGTACCAGAGAAACAAGTGCCAGTTCCTGAAACTACAAATGAGGAACAAGACCAATCCATGCTGACAGCATCAGATCTTACGGATGAACCGTTGGAGCAGGAAATTCAGCCCAATTTTGCACCACAGTCTGTTTCAGTGGATTTTGTTAATGAATTAGGTAGACAAAGCACTCAACCTATTTTGCCCACAGCTTCTATGTCAGAACATCCTGAGAGGGAAGCACAGAAGTCAGCAGAACAGTCTTACTTGCCTAATATTCCATCATCTAAATCTACATATTCTGCTGTATCTGAGGCAAGACAGGAGAATATTGTTCCTCAGTCATCAGAAGCTGCACAATCTGAGTCTGAACACATGCTATTACCATGTTCTCTAGACAAAACAGAGAAGCAAGAAACTGAGTGTCGCTCATCAACAACTGCACAGACCGAGCATTCAGGTCAGTTGTTTACTGTTAAAAGAAATGAGACTCAAAAGACACCACTGCAAGAAACTGAAAATGTTCAATTTAAGATGCAAATGGAATCTGAGGAGCAAGGAATTAAAGTAAACTTACCTATTCCTCCAAAGACAGATTCTAAATATTTTGGCATGTCATATCCTGTTCACACAGAAACACAAGAAACTCAGAAAACTTCATCTGTAAATAAAGGAGTAGATTTGGATCACCCTGGGTCTTCCACTGAAGAAACCAAACAAGTAGAGAGTGCACAGCTGGAGATGGAACATCCAGACTTCTCCTATTCCAGCAAAGAAATTGAGGAATCAGAGGAAACACAGATGGAGACAGAGCATCCAGACTTCTCTTTTGCCAAGGAAGAAACAGAGGAATTAGAGAGTCTGGAGCATCCAGACTTCTCTTTTTCCAGAGGAGAAATGGAGAACTCTGAAAGTGCCCAACTCGAGACAGAACACCCAGATTTCTCATATTCCAGGGAAGAAACAGAGGAATCAGTGAGTGCAAAACTGGACACAGATTATCCAGAATTGTTTTTTTCCACACATGAAGCACAGGCATTAGAGAATGCCCAACAACAGACAGAGCACCCAGATGTCTCATACTGCAAGGAAGAAACAGAGGAGTTGGAGAGTGCACAGCTGGAGGTGGCACATCCAGACTTTTCTTTTGCCAGGGAAGAAGCGGAGGAATCAGAGAGTGCCCAACTGGAGACAGAACATCCAGATTTTTTTTCCAAGGAAGAAACAGAAGAATCAGAGAGTACACAGCTGGAGCTGGAGCATCCAGACTTTTCTTTTTCCAGGAAAGAAGTAGAGCAGTCAGGGAGCACCCAACTGGAGACAGAACACCCAGATATCTCATACTCCAAGGGAGAAATGGTGGAATCAGAGAGTGCACAGCTGGAGCATCCAGACTTTTCTTTTTCCAGGGAAGAAGCAGAGGAATCAGAGAGTGCTAAACTAGAGACCGGGCACACAGATTTCTTTCATCCCAGAGATGAAGTGGTAGAATTGGAGAGTGCACAGCTGGAGATGGAACATCCAGACTTCTCCTATTCCAGCAAAGAAATTGAGGAATCAGAGGAAACACAGATGGAGACAGAGCATCCAGACTTCTCTTCTGCCAAAGAAGAAACAGAGGAATTGGAGAGTGCACAGTTGGTTACGGAGCATCCAGATTCTTCCTTTCCCAGGACAGAAATGGAAGAATCGGGGAGTGCCCAACTGGACACAGAGCACCCAGATGTCTCATACTGTAAGGAAGAAACAACGGAATTGGGGGGTGCCCAACCAGAGACACAGCATCCAGACGTTCTTTCCACAGAAGAAGCAGAAGGATCAGAGAGTGCACAGCTGAAGCTGGCACATCCAGACGTTTCTTTTTCCAAGGAAGAAGCAGAGGAATCAGAGAGTGCTAAACTAGAGACCGGGCACCCAGATTTCTTTCATCCCAGAGATAAAGTGGTAGAATTGGAGAGTGCACAGCTGGAGTTGGAACATCCAGACTTCTCCTATTCCAGCAAAGAAATTGAGGAATCAGAGGAAACACAGATGGAGACAGAGCATCCAGACTTCTCTTTGCCAAGGAAGAAACAGAGGAATTAGAGAGTCTGGAGCATCCAGACTTCTCTTTTTCCAGAGGAGAAATGGAGAACTCTGAAAGTGCCCAACTCGAGACAAAACATCCAGACTTCTCATATTCCAGGGAAGAAACAGAGGAATCAGTGAGTGCAAAACTGGACACAGATTATCCAGAATTGTTTTTTTCCACACATGAAGCACAGGCATTAGAGAATGCCCAACAACAGACAGAGCACCCAGATGTCTCATACTGCAAGGAAGAAACAGAGGAGTTGGAATTGGAGAGTGCACAGTTGGTTACGGAGCATCCAGACTTCTCTTTCTCCAGAAGAGAAATGAAGAACTGTGAAAGTGCCCAACTGGACACAGAGCACCCAGATGTCTCATACTGTAAGGAAGAAACAACGGAATTGGAGGGTGCCCAACCAGAGACACAGCATCCAGACGTTCTTTCCACAGAAGAAACAGAAGGATCAGAGAGTGCACAGCTGAAGCTGGCACATCCAGACTTTTCTTTTTCCAGGGAAGAGAGAGAGGAATTGGAGAGTGAACATCTGGACACAGAACATCAGGAGTTCTCATTTTCTGGGAATGAAACAGAAAAACCAAAATCTGTTCCTCTGGAACTGGAACAGCCAGAGAGTTATTCCCGTGAAGAAGGAGAGCAAGGAGAAAAAGCACAGCTTCCACAGGTACCTTCAGTTTTCTCATGTTTTATGGAAGAACCAGATAAAGAAAACACTACAGAAGCTGGCTTGGCATGTCCAGATATATCCAATTCCACCAGAAGAGCCGAGGCACAGCAAACTGTGTATCTACAAACAGCACATTCCAATTTACCATTTCCCACAAATAAAACAAAGGAGCGAGAATTGTCACGGCTAGATGTGGACAATTCTTTTATGTTGTGTTCTGGTGACAAAGGAGAACAGCCACAGCCTGTACAGCAGGATTCACAACCTGAAGGAAAGCTGTATTCCCATGCCAAGGGAATGCAAGGGGAAACTACCCAACTGTGGTCAGAGCATCCAGTTTTGCTCTATTCTACTGGAAAAGAACAGCAACATAAAACCTTGCAGCTGAAGAAAGAAGAGACAGAGATGATGTATTCCACTGGCCAAACAGAACAACAAGAAATATTGCAAGCAGATTTGCCATGCTCCCATGCAGAAGCAGCACAAGAAGTTGTACGAAAATACTTAGAAGGTCCAGAGCCCACATGCTTCATTAGTGAAAATGTGCAACTGCTTTCAGAAAATAGGGATTTATCATTTACCACTGGAGAAGTAATGCAAGGAGTAGAACCAGGATCTTCAGGCTCCTCACACTTGACTATCGGAGCAAAGACCTGGGAAATGGCACAGCTGGAACAGGAGCAGTCACTTCCCTCCTGTTCCACTGCTGGTAGTCAGGAACAGGAAACCACACCTCTGGACATGGTCCAGCCAGATTTAGCATATCCCTTTGGCAGAATGGAACAAGATGTAGTTCAGGGAGAGCTAGAACAACAGGAAACAGTCCAACAAAACACTGTGCAAATGGGAATGCAGTATTCAGGTTTGTCAGAAACCTGGGGAGAAGAAGAGACACAGGCCATAGACCAAATTACTTCGGCACAGCCAGAAGCAGCTCAAACAGAGTTTGTGTATTCGTCTTTGCCATATTCCCCCAGTGAACAAATGCAAGAAGAAATGGAAATAGAACCAGCATATCCAGGACAAGCATTCTCTGTAAGTACAGACATGCAGGAGGAAAGGACACAAGTCAAATCTGAGCAACCATTTACTTCAAGTTTTAGTGGCAAAACAGAGCAACAAGAAATAGTGCCTCCAGAGCTGGAGCAAACATTTTTGCCACCTTCCACAGGAAAAGAAGCTCCGCTGGAAATGGAAGTGAGTTCAGAATACCCAGAGGTGTCATATTCCTTTCACAAAGCTGAACAACAAAAAAAGTTGCAACATCCAACCTTACCGTTCCGTCTGAAGCAAGAAGCAACTGCACCACTGGTGTCAGAACCTTCAGATTTTTCATGCGACCGTGCTGAAGTAAAACCAGCCGACACTGTACAGCAGGAGTCAAGACATCCAGAGCTCTCATATTCCATGGGAGAAACAGAAGGACAAGCAGAACATTTGGATTCACCACGAACCCTGAGTGAAGCAGTGCAGGATGAACGTATGGAAGTGGCATCTAAATACTCAAAGTTGACATGTTCTGATGGCCAGAAAACACAGCAAAAAACTTCACAATTGAGTTCAAAATATCCAGATGTATCATTTTCCTTTAGTAAAGCCGAAGAACAAGGAACTCAAGAGTTTGAGTCTAAATATCAAGAATTGCCTAAAGTGGCCAGAAAAAGAGCGTCTCCAGCAACAGCACAAATGGAGTCAAAACTCCCAGATTTTACATGTTCCCTTGGCCAAGCAAATGAACCAGAAATTGCACCATGGGAAAAGAAGCATTCTGATTTATCACATCACACTGATGAGACAAACCAACAAGAAATGTCAGATCAGAAACACAGAAAAATTTCTGTTGGCAGAGAAAAGCAGCAGCAAGACATGAAACAGCAGTTAGAGCAAGAAAAGCTTTCACATTCTCCTGGTAAAACACAACAATTAAAACATACCCAAAAGGACTTGGAACAACCAGATTTATCATTTTCCATTGCCAGGCCAGCTGATGAAGTGGCCCCACCAGAGGCAGATATAATACATCCTCTGGACAACACAGAGGTGCAACAAAGGGGACAAGAAGAATTGAAACAAACAGGTTTAACTTGCCCCTTTGGAAAACCAGAACAGAAAATAGATCAGTCAGAAGTTGCAATTCCATGTTTAGCCCAATCCGCGAGTATGGCAGAAGAAGAAGAAATGGCAGAACATGGGCAGGGACATCCTGACTTGCCTTGCTCAGTCTTCAAAGCAGGAGGACTGCTGACTGCACAGCTGAAACCTGGACACCCTCATCCAGCATACTCCTTTGACAAAGTGCAAGAAATGACCCAGGCGGGGTTGGAACAGCCAGATGTGTTGTATTTTCATGACAAAACAGAACGAATCCCACCTGCCCAGCTGGAAGGGGGACATGCAGACCTGGACTCCCCCACTCACAAAGTGGGGCAGGAAGGGATGGAGCA
Source organism: Hypotaenidia okinawae (assembly GCA_027925045.1). NCBI lineage: Eukaryota > Metazoa > Chordata > Aves > Gruiformes > Rallidae > Hypotaenidia > Hypotaenidia okinawae. Next base: position 28,346,604 of record BSDF01000005.1, on the reverse strand, counting down.
GAAAAACACGGGACATTCTGATGAGGGACAGCCTGTCAGCAGAGCAGAGCATCCACAAGCTGCAAAAGAGAAACTAGGAGCTCCAGATGCATCATCTCATCATGGAAAAGGAGAGCAAATAGAAATGGCAGAACCAGAGCCAAAACATCCTGATTTATCATATTCCATTGATCAAACTCAGACACAAGAAACAACACAACTGGGGTTAGGAAAATCAGTCCTGGCATCTTGGCCTGGCAAAAGAGGGCGAGCACAAACTGCTCAAGAAGAGCAGCCAGGCTTCCTGTATGCCTTAAAGGCTGCAGAAGGAGAGAAAGAACAGTCAGATTTGGGACATTCACAGTTACCTTCTGTTAGTGAGACAGAACAAGAAACTACATGTGCAAAATCAAACCGTTCAGACTTACCTGCTGGCAGATTAGAACACCATGAAATCATACAACCAGAGCCAGAACTAATGGATTTATCATGTTCCGCTGGAGAAACTGAGCAGTCTCAAGTGTCTGAAGTAGATTCAGATTATCCGTATTTATGGTATTCCACTGGCAAAATACAAGAAGAAAATATCCAACCAGAACAGAAACATCCAGGTGATTTTTCATCATCTCTAAGCAAAGAAGAGAAGTGGGAAGGTGCAGGAATGCAGGTAGGACACCCTGAACTGCAGGGCTCTATGGGGAAAACAGAAGGACTGCAAAGTTCCCAATCAAGATCAGAATATACGGATTTGTCACTGTCTGTTGGCACAGCAGAACCTCCTAAAATTACACAGGCAGAGTTGAAAGAACATGATTTGTTGCACTCTTTTGTCAAAACAAAGCCATCATGGGCTGCTCCACTGGAGTCTGAACATCCAGGTGTCTCAGATGCCACAGGCAAAGTACCACACCCTGATTTATCATCTTCTGCTAGTGAAGAAAATCAAAGGACACAGCTGGAAGTCAAACAGGAGAGGGGAAGTGATACTTTACACACAGAAGAAACAGTCCAACTGAATTTGGAACAGCCAATGTTTTCCAGTCCTCATGGCACAGCACTGCAACCAAATAGACCCCCACTGGAAGGGGAATTCCCAGATCTCCGGTATTTCTCTGGCGAAGAAGAGCAACAAGAAATGGTAAAAGAAGAGATGGAGCATTCCGGTTTATCATATACCATTGATAAAACACAGCAACAAGAAACCACAAAACTTGGGTTAGGACAACCAGATTTTCCATCTCTCTCTGGGAAGGGAAAGAAACCACAAACTGTTCAAGCAGAAGCACAGCATCAGGACTTGCTGCATTTCACTGGCAAAACAGAACAGCGAGGAACAGCACCACCAGAGGCTGAGCACCCAAGTTTGTCATATTCTGGTGACAAAACAGAACAGCCACGGATTATGGAATGGAAATCAGAGCAGCCTGTAACACCCCTTCCCATTGGAAAAACAGAGCAACAAGGAATCACTCATCCGGAGCGGGAATCTCACAATTTATCATATTCCATTTGCAAAACACCATCACAAGAAGCAGCGCAAATGGACTTAGATCAACAAGATTTAACATGTGACAATGGAAAAACAGATGAAACAGAAGCTCTGCAGGGTGAACTGGAACGTACAGGTCTGTTGTATTCTTCTGACAAAAGAGAACAAGAAATGGTATTGCCAGAGTTGCAACATCCACAGCTATCTTGCCCCATTAGAGAAATAGTAGAGGAAGCTACACATCAGAAATTGAACTATCCAGATTTGTCATTTGGTCAAGAGCACCGTGAATTTGAACAACTAAAGGTGGAAGAAATGGATGTATCCTATCCTGCTGGCAAATTAGAGCACTCACAACCTGCCCAAAAAGTACTGCACCCTGAGCATTTGGAGTCCTTTGGCAAACTAGACGAAGAGGGAATGGCCCAGCCTGTCTTTTTGCACTCCTTTGATGAAGAAAAGCAGAAATCAGCTTCACCATTAGACTTGCTGCAGCCTGGTTTATCACATTCTCTTGGCAAAACAGAAAACCAGGAAACTGCACAACCAAGGTTCATGACTTCTGGTTCTTCATATTCCACAGGAAAAGCAGAGCAGTTGCAAACAGAACAGGTAAAATCAGGATGTCTGGATTTGTCATACTCTCTTGGCAAAGCAGAGCCTCGTGGAATGAAACCACTGGATTTACCGTACTCCTATGTCAAAGCAGAGCAACCACAGACTGTCCAGCTGGAGCATCCAGAGACATCACATCTCCTGGATGAAATGGAGCGCAGGAATGAGGCTCAACCTGAACTGCAGGGAAAGAATTTGCAGTACCCTGTTGTTGAAACAGAGCAAGCCGAAACACCTTCTGCATCATATACCTTTGGCAGGACTGAGGATCGGGGAACGGCACAGTCAGACTTTGGACAATCAGGTTTATTGAGTCCTACGGACAAAGCAGAAAAGCACAAAGCAGCCCTGCTGAAAGCAGGACTTTCAGAGAAGCAAGACACTGGGCCTGCTTCATCTCTACATGCTCAGTTAGGAACTAAACAAGATTTACCCATTGCCACTGAGGAAGCAGAGAGCCAACCATATTCATCTCTTACTGAACAAACAGCATCTGCACCTTTAGATGTTTCACATTCTGTCTCTGAAATACAACCAGAAGGAACTCCAAAGTCTTCACCTGTAACTGCAGGCCTGTCCCCCAAGCACTTAGATCTATCTTACACTCACTGTAAAACAGAGCAGACAGAAGCTGCCCAGCCTGCATCAAGTTTCCTTCTTGCAAGAAAAGAAGCAGAGAAAACAAAAATTAATCTGCATTTGCCTGTGGCTGCACAACCAGAGGCTGAAAATGCAATTTTACCTGAAACAGAGAGCGAACAGACTCCACATTACTTCCACACAGCTACGCAATTAGAATCCAAACAATTAGATCTAACATATTCTATAGATAAAGCAGAAACTCTGGAAAGTCAGGATTATTTAACTGTATCTTCAAAACTGGAGTCTGAACCTTTGGTTCCATTTTATTCAGCTGATGAAAGATGTCAACAAGAAACTTCACCTTATTCAAAACCAACCTCTGAGTACTTGGTTCCCATGTGGCCCCTTGCTCAACAAGAAAAGCAAAGCCTTCAGCCACTTACTCCCCAGCCTGCACAATCAGAGTGTAAATATGTATTTCCACCGCATGATGAAAAAGAAGTGCAGAAAGTTGAGCTCTGTTCATCTAAAGCAGAAAGTCTGAAAATGGAGCAGTTGGAGAGTATGTCTCTAATGCACACGCAAGACCAAGATGAACAAGAATCTCAAGGTCATTTGTGGGATGCAAAATATTTGTCATCAGACCAGCTAAGAAGCCCTACCCAGTTCACTGCTGAGCAGGATAAGCAAAAAATACAACCTGAAGTGCAGACAGAGCCAAGGTTGGAGACTGCAGTGACAAAGGTGACTGGTGTAGCAGAACAGCAAGCAGCAGCATCAGATTCATTTGTACCTTCTCATACATTACCTGAAAACTCAGTATCAGTGGTTTTCCCTGGCAATGAAGAGAAACAAAATATTGCATCATCTCTATCCAAAGTTGTAGGCGTGCTTGGAAAGCAACCTAGCGTAATTTCAGGCATTTATACTGAAGGAGAGGATCGATGTGAAATGCGACTGTGTTTTGCAGACCAAAAGCATACATCCTCAGAGCATGAGGGAGCTGCTTCATCAGATCTTGTTTATGAGACTGGGACACACACAATGCAGCATTATTCTGGTGAACAGGGCAATCTTTCTTCAGCAGAAATTAAGTCGGTTAGCTCTAGTTCTGATGAAAAGCAAAATCCAGACACTTCATCTTTTGGGCTAGCTGGCTGGCTGGTGGAAGAGGTCAAATCTCACTCAATTAGCCCAATAAGAGCTGCAGAAGTAAACAGGCAAGGAAGTCAACTTCCTCCAAGTGAAACTTCTGATTTTGGATCAAATAAATTTCCGGCTGGAAGTTTCTCAGAACTTAGAGTTCACGGTGATACAAATAATAAAGGAGATATGTTTAGAGTTTCTGATTCAGTGTCAAGTGAAATTTCCCCCAGAGCATCCTCAGAAAGTGGTCACAATGTGGAAAGGTATGATTTACCATCTCTGGGAGGAGATAATCCAGGCCAAGAAAAAGTTCAGAAGCGAGAAACTAGGATTGGAAACCCTACAAAAATGGAAGGAATGCAACAACCAGAGGTAGACAAGGTGCCTGAAGGGCCCAAACATTATCTGAGAGGAGAGGAGGAAGAAATGGAACATGCACATACTGTAGAAGACAGTCAGCATGCTCCAGAGCCTACTGAACAAAAAGATCTATTTAACATAATCTCAGAAGGTTATGAAATACTCAATATTCATGCTCCTACACATATTTCTTCTGTTGATCAAGAAGAAAGTAAACACCTGCCAGATAAACTAGAATACTTGGAAACAAATCCTTCATTTAAAAGAAAATTAGCTGATGATGGCCATAAAGCTCTAGCTTCTGGAACAACCCCAGAAATTTCAGAAGGCTCGGTGTTGGGAAAGCCTGCAAGCCATGAACTGAAAGAATTGGTTAAAAATGATGATGTTGAGGAAGCTGGAGAAACACAACAAAAAAACCCCACTTTGCCAGAAAACAATAATAGTGCCGGGTTGGATCCTAATAATGGTATGGCTGATATGGATTATTTTGAAAAATACACATTGATTGATGACAGATCTCCAATTAAACCACATTTTGAAAGAACAGGCTCATTGTTTCCTGTGACAGAAGATTCCAGTGAACCTGTGGAAGAAGCCACGTCTTTTAAAGAAAGTGCTGAGGTAGATACTTTGGAAGAGGAGTTCTCCTTACTTGAGGACCTGGATGAAGTCTTTTATGGTACTGTGAAAGGAGAAAGCAAAATGCATATCTATGCAGATGCTCGAAACCCTTTACCTCTGCAGAAATCAATTGATAGTAGCAGTAAAAAGGTTACAAATGTAGAAGATGAACGGAAGTCACCAGGGACCCCACTCTTCGATTCAGAAGAAGGAGTGCTAGAACGATCTCTGTTGTTCCCTACTACTGTTGCTGCAGTTAATCCAGAGCTTCTAGAAGAGCCACCTGCTCTGTCATTTTTGTACAAGGACCTCTATGCAGAAGCAGTAGGAGAAAAGACAAAGGATGAGACTCCTTCTGATGAGGAAAGTGGTAATTCTAATGCATCTTTCCCTAGTAGAAATTCAGACACGGATGATGGAACAGGAATATATTTTGAAAAATACATTCTTAAAGATGAACTTCCAAGTAAGGCCGTGCGGCCTCAAAAGGATCATATACCAGGGGATGAGCCCTTTAGTAGGGCAATTTCAGTTCAGAGCTCAGAGGACAAACACAAGCAGGGTTCTGGTGATGTTCTGTGTGTCCAGACAGGAGTTCTGATGGAAAGGGATGTTGTGGAGAGAGAGAAAATCCAGGTTGATAGTAACATTAGAGCAACAATTTGTAAGCCAATGCATGCTATTCCTTTTGGAGGCAAAGAAATTCTTTCAGGTGCAAGAAGTGATACCACTGAACAAGGAGAAGAAGAAAATGTACCTGTAGAAACAACTGAAGAGTCGCCAGAGCAATCTAGTTATCAAGTGTGTAGTCAACCAGTGGATCACCAGGGAACTGTGTATCAGGAAGCAGCTAGTAATAAGCAGGAAGAACAGCATGAAATAACAGCAATTCCTGGAGTAGAAAAATTTGTCCCATATGCCCGGACTCCTGTTGAAGACAGTGAAGATGATCAATATATGCAGGGAAATCTTTCACATCTCCCTACCATACAGCAAACAGAGAAGCCAGACTTGCCAAGAGAAGAGCAGCACCCTGATGTTTACGAAGATCTTGCTGAGTCAATGGACTATGATGTGATTACACAAGAAGAACTTTTGCAAGATGAAATATCATCTCAATTCACACACGAGGAGTTATTATTTGAAGACAGAGACTCTTTTGAGCATATTGGGGATAATTATGAATTTGTTAATGAGCCAGAGCAAAGAACACCTGTTGAACTTGAAGATTCAGGCTTTGTGGTGATGTATCCTGAAAAATCAGCAACAAACATTCCTCAGATTGACTGCCCACAAAGAGAACTGAAGAAAGTGCAAGCAGACACGTATTGTTACCACTGCAAATGCCCAATATCTGCTATTGACAAGCTTTTTGGAGAACATAAAGACCATGAAGTCACAACACTAGATGATGCTGCAACCAAGATGAAGGTAAGAATTAATTTGGGTGAAGGAAGGAGCTACTGAAGCTAATTTCTCCCTACCTTCTGCACTGTCAGCAGAGAGGTTGCAGAGAGCAGCCCAGAGGCTAAATTGTAGTATCTATAAAATAAAAAACTACTCCTAAGCAGCAGTTAGAGCTCTTGAAGGAAGACTATCATATGAGATATTCTCTAGAGTTCTAGAATTGCTAAATTGATATGCTTATCTGCTTACCAGTTTGAATGACCTTGTTTGCATGTAGCTGTTATCAAACCTTCCATCTAGGGGAAGTCTAGGGGAAGAAATGGGAAGAGTAATGTTTCTCTGAAAAGACGATCTTAGTAATGGTAGCTCATTTCACTTGACAAGAAATAGTAACTTCCATAAAATGGGACCAGTACCATCCTAAAGTGTTCCCTGCCCTAGTTAGGTTTTTTGCTTGCTCGGAGATGTTGGATGCATTGCAGTTTACAACTAACAGTTTTTTTGAAACTCCATCCTTATTTTCTGTTTAGTTCATGTCTATCTGTCCCAGCAGCATTTTAGCTGTGGTGCAGGGAAGAGTTTAGCCAGTCCCACTCCTTCCTACTGAGCTGTAGCACTCTAAAGGGTAGATAAAAATACCCTTCAATTCAGCAGCCTAGTCCTTTGCTGCCAATACTAGTGAAAATGCTTTTGTTTCTGTGGAAGCTGTTCTCCATTAATTTGCAGTTCTGCTGGTGAAAACAGCATACAAGCGATGTCTCATCTTTACCATATCAGATTTGTTCATGTACAAGTATACTGATGTTCCAGCTATTTAATCTCACCCCAGTATCTCAAAGGTGAGGTCTCTTTCCTGGCACATGTTTGGTTGGCGGAAATACAGATTTTTTTATAACCTCATTAAAATTCTAGAAGGGCTTGTTTTGATGGGATTTATGTTCTCTTTATGTTAACTGATACGTAAGAATAATAAATTAAAAATAGGGGAAGTCAATGTGGCAATTTCAAATATCAATATTTACAAACTATCTCCATGGTGTGCAGATTCATGACGGCAGAGTTGCTTTTTATATGTGGCCATTCATGGTTGACTCAGAAGTGATAATTAGCCACCATTAAGTCAGTAATAATGTCACAGACCCCGACCATCCCCCGAATGTACCTGCATTGCAGTGGTTAAGTTAAGCTGCAAATAAATGTCCCATGATGTCACTCCCTGGCTTTGGAGCACAGACATGAGGCCAGTATTAAATCTGGCCACAACAGAGGCTTGGCTTCACATGATTTCGATCACTTAGGACTCAGGTTACTCTGTGATAGCATTTGTATGTTTCTTGTTACTTCTGAGAAAACATTAATATAGCAAAATGTTTGTCACCTGAATTTTAACTGTAGGAACAGTAAACTAAATGAGCTATAGATGGCATCTGTCAGATTTTATAGGTTATCTTGGCAAACAGAAGTTTGTCTCTGAATCTTGGTGATTGGCCCTAAATGTGACATTTATAGTTAATGGAAAGACATACTCTAGTTTTCAACAGCTCTAGATGAAGAAGTTTGCCATAAGAGGAAGCTGTTAACAAAGGAGGTTACACTTCCTTTTAAATTTATGCCAGATAATTAAAAAAATATGTTTATAAATTATAAATTGCACCTGAGCAGAGGGCCAGCTTGCTTTCACAAAAGAGGCCAAGAAGGACAAAGAAGTTCTGAGTTGTCTGTGATCTCTGCTATCTCTTGGACTTCTTTTGTTTCCACATCTGATTCAACCAGTGATTTTAATGCATTCTGGTTTTATAGGAAATATCTTTAAAATTCTGTTTTAAAAAAATCACAACACTGCATACTCAGCCTTATAATTACTTAAATTATCTTATTTTTATGGGCTTGTTCATGCAGTCTCTCAAGGAACCTCATGAAGCTCTGAGTTCCCTCAGTCTCTAGCAAAACCACTCTAGAACTCGAGGTGTTCAACAACCAGTATAGACACTCAGCACCTTGTTGAGCAGAGCTCACTTTTTTTTTCCCCCCTTTGGAAACAGTTTTGTGACTGTTCCAATTGCTATTTCTGTGCTTGTCTTTATAGCCAGGGAGATACTTGAACTTAATTTAGAAGTACTTCCAATGGTGGCTTATGGAAAAAAAAAAAAAGTTCATATAGAGTAAGTTCTATGCTAAAGCTTTAAAAATAACACGCTTACGTTACTAAAACATTTAAAATTTCAGGATCACTTAGGTGAATTGCTGATAGCACTGGAAGAAAAGTCAATGAAGATTGAAGCATTTGTGGGTGATATTGAATCACTATTTAATTCTGTTGAGGTAAGTCCACTGTTTTACCACGCTTGTTTTCTTTACATCTACAAAATTATTTCTAAGATATGCTTGGCTCGTTTTGTAGCATCGCTTGTTCATGGTTTAGCCCCAGCTGTCAGACAAGCACCACGCAGCTGCTCACTCGCTCCTTCTCCTGCCCCGCCTCCCTGGTGGGATGGGGAGGAGAATCAGAAGAAAGTTCGTGGGTTGGGGTAAGGACAGTTTAATGGGACAGCAAAGGGAGGGGAAAATTACAACAACTGTACTTATATAAGAATATATGAAGATGGTGATACACAGTGCAATTTTCTCACTGCCAGAAAACCAGTGTCCCCATACAGTGGCAACTCTTCCCTGTCCAAGTACCCTCTTATAGAGTGAACATGACAGCATTTTATCAAACATCCCTTTGGCTAGTTTGGGTCATCTGTCTGGGCTGTGTCCTGTCCCAGCTTCTTGTGAAAATTAACTCTGTCACAGCTGAAAACTAGGACACATTGCTTCCACTAAAACAGGCTGTTTCCCCAGTCCTCAAACTGACCTCTGCCACAGGAAGGTGTTAACTTTAAGGGAAGAAAGAATTGGGTTTTTTGCATATTATTGCAAAGTGGAAAATGTGACTGTCAAGCAGTTGAGGAAAAATCACCTCAATTCCATTAATGTTTATAAAAACCTCACACGGTTTGTATCTTTCTTTAGAATCTAGTGTGATGCTTCTAAATGAGTTTGCCCAATGTCATGATTTCTTAATGCCCAAGTTCTTAAGGTCCTGCAAGTCTTGAGGATGGCACTCGTTTCAGTTGAAAGTATGGATTTTTAGTTACTTTGGAGTCATACTTCCTGTCTCAATGCTTAAATATAGAAGTTAAAACACTAATGGTAATTTAAAAAAACCCAACAAACAAACTACCATTGTTTTTTAATATCTTTCTCCAGCATTATTTCTCCCAGATGGGCTTGCTTACAGAATTAGACTTCTTTTATTCTCAGGATGATAGAAAGTGTCTGGTGGATGGCTCATGTATGGGCAATTGAGAGTTTCTGCGTATTCATTAAATGTTTTAATTTTATTCTCCAGATCAATTTACATCTGTTTTTACTTTGCAGGAAAACTGTAAGAAAAATGCAGAGTTATTGGAAAAGCAGAATGAAGAGATGCTTAAGAATGTGGTAGCACAATATGATGAGAAATCAGATAACTTTGAGGAAGTGAAGAAGATGAAAATGGAGTACCTGTATGAGCAGATGGTTCACTTCCAGCAAACTGTTGATTCAGCAAAGGAAACTTTGGAGACAACAGTAAAAGAAATGGAAGAACTTGACGGATTTGCTTTCCTAAATGTAAGTAAAAATGGCTTTCATATTTTAGTTTTTATGATACTAGTTAGGAAAAGCACTTACGCCGTACCTAGGCTGAGAATGAGTTATTTACCTTCCTTTTTTTTTTTAATATTTATTATTTTTAAAGATAGATGAATCCTGCAAGCTCAGCTATTCCGCTCTGAAAGTGCTAGATCATTTGCTTTTGTCAGGTGAATGCTCAGAACTGCAAAGATGATGCATAGGGTGAAAACACGTCTTATGCCATTAAAATGGTTCTGTTTTCTTGAAGAGAAGGCAAAGAGTCATTTTATCTAGAACTAACTATCCTCTGAAGAGTAAGAAAATTTATAGTAAAAGGTACTTTACTGTATGAAAAATAAAGGTGAAACAAGAAAGTGTAATTGAAAATTATCTAAACCAGAAACAGACTTGTCATTGAGTTGTGGGTGGGTTGGGCTTTAGGTGGGGGCTTTTTGTTCGGGGTTGGTGGGTTTTTTTCTTCTTTTTTTTTTTTTAATGAGCAGATGCAGAGTATTTACTCAAATTACTGAGGCTGTGGTAAATGTTTACTGTTGAAAAATACCCAACATCTGTGTGGTACTTAGTTGCCAGCCAGGGTTAAGCCACAGCGATGGGCTATGTATAGGACTGTGCATGTGAGGTGTGTGTCTGTAATGGTCTTTCCTGGGTGTAAAAATCGTCTCGTGTGAATACGCATGACTTGAGTTACCTAGCTCATACAGTTACCAGTCGTAAGCTCGTGTCAGAGGGTCTTGCAGGTAAATTATGAACAGATGGGATCTCTCAAGATTGTTCTTGTGCTGCCAGACTTGTCTGTAAGGGAGCTGTGACACTTTCTTCTTCACAGAAGCCTATCAGCTGTCTTGAAGTGGGTGGGATTTCTGGGACAATGATCTCGTACTGTTATGGAATTAGTGCGTAGTCTGGAAGTGGTAGAGAAACTGTCCTCTGATGCAAGAAATGAAAAGTTCAAATTACTGTCTAAAGGCTGATGATTTGTAAAACAGCTTTCCACACACCCCCTGCCCATATATCAGCAGTTAGAGAAATGGTGGAGCAATATTTGACTTCCTCTCCTGCTCCAAGCTACACAATGTCTTAATATCCTGAAATCAAGTGAATGCCATGGGAGCTTGGCTGTTTTGAGCTGGATGAGAAATATGTCTCCTTTTCCTGAACTTTGTGAGGTATTGGATCAGTGTTTTGGCAAAAACATTCATTCTTTTGTGGGGTGGGAAAATTGTTACATTCCCTGCCCCTTTCTGTTAACGATAGAGGACAGGAACTTTTCTGTCCACAAGTCACAAGTTGTTAGCTAAAGATTCATGGCACAAGGGGGAAACTCTTACTCCACAAGTACAGTTTCTCATAAACAGAAGTTATGAAGGAGATTTCAGCCATATTTTGGATTTTAGTGTTCTTAATGTGCAAGTGATTTCTCTCTGTAAAAGCCTTAGTTTAATGAAGTTATTTGGCTGTGCTTCGGTCTTTAAACCTGGATATTGAATACTGACCCCTCAGGAGTTCAAAACCAGATTTAGACTCAATTAGCCTGCTAAGCCAGAGCTTTGAAGTGGCATATTGTTAAGGAACCAATTCTGCTGGTGTGAATGAGCAGCATCCCAGACAGCAACAAGTCAGTAAAGCCCTCCATATTTTATGTCTGTGGAGAGTAGCAAGGCTATTAAATGAATAGCTCTCCAGCACTTTCAGGGTCTTGAAAACTGTTAATACATTTCTTTTTTTCCTCCTTTAGTCATCTAAAGAATTGAATAAAAGGTATATGAATTATGGGTTAAGTGCACAGTAGTGATTACCAGGCCTAGCATGCTGGATGCTTCCTTTAGTATTTGCAAGCTTTGAAAACACGCTGCTAATGTTCGTCGCTACTTCTATAAACCTTTCAAATAATGAAATTAAGATATTTTGTACTTGTTGCTGTAACTGATTGGTTTTGAAGTGTTTTCCACATGTTCTATAATACATCAATTAAACAAGTGGCATTTTAAAATGTCATCTGAAGCTCCCAGTCTTTATACAAGTGTTCAACTACAAGTCCATGGTCCCCTAACAAATCTTCAAAGGTGAACTGCAAATATTCAGACGGGCTGGCTGCAGGCTTCTCTTACACAAGCCCCCAAACCTGCTTTGCCCATACCACCACCACTTTGCCCAAAGGGCCTGGGTGTCAGTGCACTCTAGGCCATCACAGTGATAAGCGTGCTCCCACATGTTGGTGGACTGGGGTATAACAGTGACACAAGGATTCAAGTTCATGATCAAATTACAGCCTCTGAGGAGAATGTGCCAAACTCCCCTTCCTGCTTCCCATCCGTCTGCAGAATTAGAACTAAACATTTGTACTCCCCCATTCTAAGTCAGAACATGACAGTCTGGCCATATGTATCTGCATGTAGTCTATTGCATGAGAATGCAGCGGGTATAATTTTCCAAGGCTGACTTTATTTGTTAACATATGTGCTAAACATAGAGTTTATACTGGTTTATGCATGGGTTTGGTTATTACTTTGATAATACCTGACTTGCTAAAAAAGGTCAAGAACAAGTCTGTGTAACAATGCATGTTTTTCTTAAGAACGTGTGTTTTATATTTGTTGTGCTTTATTAAGATAATGTATAATTAAGTACTTTGCGACTGAAAAAAAGGAAGGGGAGAAAGGTAAAATTGTGTTTCGTTGAAAAAATAACCTTTCCCTTCTATCAAGCTGCTTCTGCCTCAAAGCGTGCTGTTTTTACTATAATGAACTCAGCAAATATGGGCTAATTAAGTGGAATCAATCTTCCTCCTTGTGTTGGGATTTTTTTTCCTCTTGCCACAAGCAGCTGCTTTACGCCATGCCTCCAGAGTCAGCTGCTTAGTTTAATCTCTAAGGTCTGTAACCTTTAAAGGCCCTGTGTTAGAGGGCCTGAACACTGGTGCTCTTGGGAGTCTTGCTGTAAACTTCAAATCCTCTCACGGGTCAAGCGTATGCAGACCACGTGTGTCCTCTCTGTGGTCCTTATCTGAAACCACAATATGCTCCAAATGTTCAGAATCGGGGAAGCTGCTCCTCCTTGCATGTTGTCCTCAAGTTCATGGGAAATATTTAGAGAAGCATAGGGCGCATGGTCTTTTCTTGTGGCCTTTTGCAACTATGTGACACCACAAGGGATTTTTATGGCTATGTGTTTTCTTCCAAACAGGTTACTTTCTGCAATGGATACTACTCTCTCTTTAGAAAAGGTGCCCAGTGCTTTTTCACTGTTCGAGCACTATGCTGACAGTCCAGGACAAACCAACCAGCACTCCTTAAAGCACGTAGCTGGTAAGCAGCTCTGAATATTGTCTTTACAAAAGATAATGTTTTGGCAAGGCTCTGAAAATCTTACAAAGCTAAAAACAGAATCTATTTGAGAAGTATATATTTGCAAACCATATAATTAGCAATCAGAGTTGAATGTAAAATGAAGCTTAATTGTGCACAAGTGTTTGGCTTATAGGAGGGCACTAAGATGAGCAACAGGGAGAAGTGCTAAAGTGAGGGATTCTAGCATCATTCAACTCATCATACCTCAGGCTAGCAGAAGGTCTCTATCTGTAAATCACCCAGGGCTAAACAAGATTCTGTTCTCTTGCAGACAGGGACAGGAGAGGCAATCACAAGGTCTCGTGAGCCCCCTTCCTCCAAGAGGGGAAGTCCCAGCATTGCTGGTGTGGGAGGAGAGCAGGAGGCTGCCTGATGGCCCATATACCTGGTCTTGTGCCACATGAACACGGGCACCTGAAAGCCTCATGGAACATGAAGGGAGAGCGGTTAGCTGTAGCTGGAAACAGCCTCAGCTTCAGATGGCTGCAGTGAAAATTGCACATGATAAAGGAGTTTATTTATCTCTGATATTTCATATCCTGTAAATACCCTGCCTGTGTGGGCTTTCTGCTCTGCCTGTACATATAGTTACAGAAACTATCTGGAGATGGACAGCTGACAATGAAGAGCTTGTCAGCACCAATTCTTGGATTAATTTTCCTCAAATGGGGCCTCACTCCAGTTCTTCTTTCTCGAGAGCTTGCATCTCACTGTGCTTTGTGATCTCCCACTCACCATCACATACACCAATGCTGTCATTGTCACTCTCTGGCTTTTCAAGCAATGCCTCTTTCTCACATGTTTGATCCCTGAAAACTGGAACTAGAGAACTAAGATTCAAGGGTGTGGAGGATCGAGACTGCTGTGTCACTCTGCTGGGGACATTGTCACTCTCCTCCACATCCCTACTTTTATAAGACCTAGAGGAACTGAGTTTCTCTGTGATCTTCACTTCCTTGCCAGATTTGTATGAATTTGCCTGTGGCATTCAAAGCTTCTCAGGTGAGGTTGGACAGTTTCATTTCTTTATGAAGTCAGATAAAGGTCTTTCTTGTAACCCACTCTCAGCCACAGTTAATTTAGTCATGCAGATGTGCCATGTGTTTTGGTTTAGTTCCTAAACTCACCCTTGCAGTCCAGTAGGTGTAATCATTCTTTCCTTCTGGGTTGCTACATAGCTGGTAAGATCATTCAGGAGGACAGACCCATTTTGACATTTTGTTTTCCCACAAATCGATCAACACGGTTTTTTCCAAGCTACTTTCTGTCCACTAGCAAGTGACATTCAGAGCTCCTCATCCTTTAGATTTTTTTTCCTCTTCCTCTTTCTAAAATACCCATTTTTCATTCTTCACTTCTACTACCAGCTATTTCACTTGCTACTGTGATTTTTACTTTGGTGAATAGTAGAGAATTTATTTGTTTCAAGATTACACCCTTCCTGAAGGAAAATAGACATAAATGACTACTTGAAATTCTACTTAGAATTGAACACCTTGCGTACATTATATATCACATGCTAGAGACAAAATTCAGACACTTTCTGATTTTTAATGTTTTTTTCTTTGACTGAAGTCATTTGATGAAATACATGTGAATTTGCCATGTTTCTCCAATACACATATTGGAGAAATCACAGAATCACAGTTTGTGTTGGAAGGGACCTCAGAGATCATCTAGTTCCAAACCCCTGCCATGGGAAGGGACACACTCTGCTAGTCCTTCTAGGACAGCATCCCTTCCCTCCAGTGTGTCAACCATGTTTATCCTTCAGGAAGTATAGTCTTTTGCTGAACAATTTCATGGGCTTATTTTTACAAGTTTCAGAAAAATCTTTCCTTCACAATGCACCAAATTTTTCCTGTCTACTAATGAAAAGCCCTTTTTCATCTAATTCTTCCTCCTTTAATCCACTCTGTTAATGAATGCATAAGTATAAAGACCCTTGAAGTGTGCCATTGAGCATGCTAGGACCCAGAGTGTACCACAAAAGGAGTGGGTAACATTTAAAAATTATTATTTCCACATTCTGCTGTGAGTCCTGCCCTTTTATACCAAAAGGCAAGGACCCCTGCTGATAGTAACAAGTCTAGTGTTAAAGCCACAGAGAAACGTAACTGCTCTCCTGCTCTCTTCCTTCTAGTCCACAAAGCCAAGGAAATGTGATTTCTTATTATACTGGGCAGGGGTAAATATCCTTAAAAAGAATTCTTTTTTCTTTATCCTGGGGGCCATGGAGATTAGGTAACGTGAAGGAAAAGCTTCCTTACACCACAGCACTTCAGTGAAAAGTGATGTGATGATAAAATGTTAAACTTTTATACCAAAACCCATGATTAAGTCACGCTTGTGGTACAAATATTTCTGTGACTAAAATTCATTTTAAAAGGGACCAGCACTTTGATAACGGATAGATGTTCTGTTTCTGAAAAGTTCAATTTCCTGCTTTGAAATTACTTCCTTTCAAAAGTTTGTTTCATATAATGCTACAGGAAGTTAGAAAGTAAGTGTTTGTCAATGTTAACAAACTGAATTTTTATCTATAACTTCTCTTTTTTTTTCCAGAAGTTTCATTCATTAAGCTAGCTTCTGTTCAGATTTGGCATAACAACAACTCTGGCAGTTGTGGGGTTTCAGCGATCATAAATAGTGGTTTCTAGGCAACTTCACAGGAAAAAAATAAAGCTGGCTTCCCTACTGGGTCCTCTAAAAGGAAGTATTTTCCTAAAGATGATCAATTTTTAAATTGACCAACTCTAGATGAAGTCAAAAGACAAAATGCAGATTGCTTTTAACAATAGAATGATTTAAATTTTTTTTTTTTTCAGTGGAAGCAGATGTATTCCTACTGTACTGGTAGCTTTGTTTATAAATCATAAGGAAGCAGCCAGCATCTGCATTTGCCTTGTTCATGCCACAGGGGATCATCATCATTACTGGGAAGATAACTGAGAAAAAAAATAATAAAAGAAAAGAAAAAAATCAAAAGCTTTCTGCTGAGATTCTATGAGAATTCATGCAATATGGAAATTCACTGGGTGAAGAAATAGAACCATATATTTTCATTCCCTGCAATCACTTTAACAATGAACATCTTGTGGGGCTTTTTGCTTCTTTCTCTTTCCTCCCTCTCTTTTAAGCCATAATCGTAGAGGGGAACAATATCTCATCAGGGATGGATCTTTGCTGATCAGGAGACAGAGTTTATGTGAATTTTGGGAATCCTTGGAGGTCTTTGAAGCACTCTTTGTGAAGGAAGTTCCTGATTGTACCATGAGGTTCAAGTGCTTTAGCTGAGATTGTATCCACAGAGTTTGGGGAAAATGACCATGCCAAGTGGAAGAGCCTGGTACTACACCCGCAGTAGGAGGCCACCTCTGGGCAGGGGTGGACCCGATGCTGCAGGGAGACTCCTGCTCCCCAGCCTTTTAATGCAGGATCTCTGAGCCTTTCTTTACCTCCTGCTGTCACTCTTAGTAGATTTGACACACTGCTTCCAACTGTGGAGACACACAGAGCTGGAGAGCCCTCCCTGCAACTAAAGAGAGCAGATCTCCTGGGGAATGGAGAGAGATAGCTCTTCATGTCAAGATTGCCACATGCCAGGATTGACTGAGACCCTCCATGTCTGAGGTTGGAAATGAGCAGGTGTAGGATGATTTATGTGCATGATGTTCCTGCCCCATACACAAGGAGCACAAGAACTGGGCAGGGCAGGGCACAGTACTGGGACTGAATCCTACTTTGTCCAGACTCTGAGTGACGTGGACAGATTCCAGTGCTGAGCAACTAACTTTTCTGTTCCTAGTTTAGGAGGACCTATAGCTCCAGAACTGCATCAGTATTATCCTTATTTTACATACTTGCTGTACTTGTTCTGTGAAAGTAATCAACCAGAGTGAAAATAAGTAACTTGCCTTGTGAACCTGTAGGTAATTTGGATGAAAACACAGAAGCTTGAATAACAACGTAAGACTTTCCTCTCAGTCCCACAGACACCAACTGTTGTGCCTCAGGAACCAAATTCAGCCACCAGCACCTCCATTGCTGTTTACTGGGCTGTGAATGATGGGGATGCCATTGAATGCTTCCAGGTCTACTGTATGGAGGAGCCACAAGCCAGCAAAGATCCCGGGGGTGTGTAAGGTCTCGCTTTCACAACATCAGGAGTCCCTTCTGCTCTGGTCTGGGGTCCACAGAGGGGAGGCCAAGTGGCAGAGGAAGGCCCAGGGAACAGAAAGACACGGGGCTGTGAAGTCCATGCATAGGACTAAGGATGGGTAATAGTGGAGGAGAATATGAGGTAGATGCTATTGCCCCTCCTCCTTTTTGTCCCCCAAAATGAAAGATACAGCTGCAACCTCCCTACTGAGGTGCCTTTTTATGAAGTAGCCTGGCCTCCAGAGAGGATGTGTCTGTGCTGCCCCATGGTTATTTATGGGACTGCAGATTATCCTCTGCAGGAGGAACAGGGTTCATTAGGTTTTTAGGGCCATTGCAAGTACTTTGGAAATGTTTCCTAATATTAAAAAAAAAATTTAAAAAAACCAAACCAAACCAAAACAAAGCCCAAATCCAACCCACAACAACAACAGGAAAAGACAATCAGTGTTTCCACAGTAATTCCCCATGTCAGTAAAGTTTTTTTCAAAAATATTTTTTTCTTCACAATGAAAATGTGAAATTTAGAAAAGAAGATTGAGCTGCTTATTCATTAAAAAAACTCAGTCTGTTCATAAAGTTACTTTAAGCAACTGGGCTCTGCACAAATCCATGTGTGCATGTGTGTGCATGATAAAAGATGCTAAGGGCTTTATATAATAGCTAATTTATATCTCAGGGCTATTAAGTCCATTGTGAGAAATTGTTATGTTACAGAACAGTGAAACCAAGGTTGACAACTGCTGATTGTCTGTCCCAAACTTGCAGTCTTTAGTAGGACTGAAGGCCAAAATCTCCCCCTGCCATCAGTGGGGTTTGAGTGCACTCAACTCA
Organism: Hypotaenidia okinawae; assembly: GCA_027925045.1. Taxonomy (NCBI): domain Eukaryota; kingdom Metazoa; phylum Chordata; class Aves; order Gruiformes; family Rallidae; genus Hypotaenidia; species Hypotaenidia okinawae. The sequence continues at coordinate 28,328,379 of BSDF01000005.1, read as the reverse complement.
AGGGCACATCAGGACATTCTGTCAAAACTGAGTCAAATGCAGAGATCTGGGCTAGTAACACTTTCTGGATTTTTTTATTTCTTCACGTGTTAGTTGAGAGGCACAACTGTAGGCCCTACAAGTGTGACACATGAGTGTGACATCCCCTGCCTGTGTGTGTTCCTCCTAGCTTTGGTGGAAGAGTACAGAGTGACGGTGAAGGAGAGCCACTGCATTTTGGAGGACCTGGAGCCAGATCGCTGCTACAGTGTGTGGGTCATGGCTGTGAATGGCACTGGCTGTAGCTTACCCAGTGAAAAAGCCATCTTTAAAACAGGTATGTACATATTGTGGCATTTAATTATTATTTTGGCTTTTGACTATTATCAGCTTCAGGTACTTAGAGGAATTCTAGTGTTACTGAAGCAGGAGAAACTGCTTCATTAACCCATCTGGCAGATAGCAGGCAACTGGCAGTCATTTCCCTGTTTGCTGAGAGATAGTGGCATAGTTGCTCCTGGGAGAACACTTGAAGACGTTCAGATTTGAAGATGTTACCAGGCCCCGTGACTGGAGCATTGGGGCAGCACATGATGAATTTCTCATCTGTGTATGCTGCAGTGCTCCAGGGCAGCTCTGGGAAAGCCACCCGGCTGCTCCCTCCTGCTGCTGCTTCTCCTGTGGAAAATGAGGCAACAGCTGCAGTTTTTGCCTCTCTGCCATCCGTGTTGCACTGATAGAAATAATTCATTTTTCAGGGAAAGGTCTGCTTTACCTAGGTTGCATGCTGTGCCTAGCTCAGTGGGACACGAATCTCAGGTGTGGCTAAGAGGCTCTGCTGCTGTTTGATATAAATTAAGATGAGCAATTAGAAGAGTTTTGTTTATGAGCTTCATCTGACTGATTATTTTTTCTGAGCTTTGATTTCTTTGATAGTTTGTATTGACAAAGCTATTGCTTCTTGAATTATGAGCAAAGTGAAGCTCCTTGTGTCTCAGGCCCTCCTGCCAGACAATTTTTTTAGTGCTACAGGATAAAAACAAATCATCCTGGTTTTGCAGTCACAAAATACGGACAATTGTCTTTAACAATTTCATAATTAAATAACTGTACAATATTGAGGGTATTGTTGTAATCACTTGGCGACAACTGCAGCTTCAAGCCTTCCTCTTAGTCCACTAGACTTCAAATTTCTTGATAATTCTCCTTGCGATTCAATTTGCTGTTCACATTTTTAGCAAAGATGGCTTTCCAGAGGACTCAAAGTAGGAATTGAAATTTTATTACCTCAACAATGTAACTGTGAATTGCAGAATTTCTGCAAAATGGTGAAATAATAATGAGTTATTACTAGCTGATAATTTGCAAGTTAAAAAAGGGTCCTCACCTCTCTGAAGCGGTTCTTTTTTAAAGCTGTCTTTGCCTTTTGATATCAGCCTCACCATTCTTTTTCCCAAAACCCAAGTCTTCTTAATTAGTTCATTTCCTCGAGTCTTTGATGCATTCCTTTGGCCTGTTTATTTAAGAAAACAAATAAACTAGATCAAATAAAGGTTCATTAAACACCTTCCCGCAAGCTGTAGTGAACTCCATCTGAAGTGCACCAAGCCACAGATGCACTTGTGGGGACACTGCTAAGTACTGACTGATGCAAAACCGTTGTGTTCCCTTACCATCAGAGGCAGAAAGATGAGCACCAGTAATGGAAAACTGTTTTTCAGTGTAAGCCCAGCTACTTTGAAAGAAAGCTAGAATACTTTTATTCTTCAAGTAGCCTCATGAACTGAGCAGTGAATATTTAGAGGTTTGGGGTTTTTTAGTAATTCAGATTAAAAGTTGTCACATAAAAGAAAGCAGTTTGCTGGTTCATGCAGTTACAAGAACATACATGTTAACAATGGATCAAAGGTGTGCCTCTCCAGGCACTAGGAACCCCGACAAGGTTTTCCTGTTGGGATGGCACCCATGGAAGTGGCAGTGGGTCTGCGGAATTGTGGTGAACACAAGTGGGCGCTGCTGCAGTGTCTTCCCCAACACCTGTCTCCTGCCTCTCCACCTCCCAGATTCACAGCCTGTCGTCCCCTGGGGATCATGCTGTATCTATGGAGTGTTTTCTGTGAGAGAGTGATGCTGAAGGCAGCAAGTATCCCTCCACCTCTGCTCCTTTCTGTCCATCTCAGACTGATCTCCAGATGAAGGCTTTTTGCAGTTCTAAAGACACAGGAGTGAATGCACCTTCTTCTGTTGTTCAAAACATATGTGACTCTCACCCTGTGTCTGAGGAACAGAGAAAGAACTTTCCCTTTCCAGATCTTTGCCTGTTACAAGATCACTTGTATGAGTGCTGGAATATTACCAGGAAATCAGATATATATTCTAACTGCAGTTAATTTTAAAAAAAATCTCAGAAGCACAGTAACAACTTTCCTGGTAGGCTGAGTCCATCTACTCTTCAGACAGATAATTTCAAATAATTTAAAAATGCTTGCTGTCTTGCAACATACTATTTGCACATAGATAAACGTGCGTATGTTTTTCAGTTGCTGAATGCAGATATTAGGGGATTTAGCTCTTATTTTTTTCAACTTTTAGAAGCAGATGCATTTAAAAACAGACAATCAAGTATGTCAGAGTAGAATTAAGGGATTACTGCTAAGGGACCTACACAGATGGATTACCAGATGAGAATCTCTCTCATGGATTCTTTCTTTTGCAGACTACACAAATTAGCTGTTCCTCTAGTAAAACATCAAGTTCTTCTCAACTGCTAACTGCTTAACTGCTAACCTCCTGATTTTCACTAAACCAGGAAAGCAATATGTACTTGTTGGTGTTTTTCTCTCTTTCCTACTAATAAGAAAATATTTTTCTTACAAAACAGAATGTATCAGGAATGATGGTTGCAGTTCTGTAAGATTGTCTTGTAATGAAATTGCCCAGTTTCTATGTTCATCTTAGGCCTTCTGTTTGGAATCAGATCTCTTTAAAAGCACAGTAACTTTCTATGGCATCTTTTTTTATTAATACTCTTTCTTTTAAGGATTGGTATTAAGACTGTTTCTGTGAGTTTCAACAGCAGGTTGTAAGGTTCAATTATGTTGCTATTCCCTGGAAAAGGAAAGAGCAAGTGAATACAACTAATCCATTTTCAGCCTACTATGTTGGATGTGCAATTTCACACAATAGCTTTTGATTACTTGCATTCAGTGCACTACTTTACATTCAGTTTTCTGTCTTGCAGTTAGGCCTGTAGTTCTTGAACTGAAGCTCTAAAAAAGAGAAATTACAGGACCAAATTTTAGCATTGCAAAAATAAACAGGACATAATTAAGCAGGAAGTCAGTGTCTCCCTGTCAATTCTGCAGCAACACATTTGTTTCTGATGCAGTTTATGCAGGGACTGCTGAGGACAGGGTTGAGGTGATATAGGGAGAGCCGGAGGCAGTACTGCCTTGGTGCTCTGCTCCTTGAAGATTGGCAGGAATGAGGAAAATGTGCTCGAGGAAAAGCATAAAAATCTACACAGGCATTCTAATAATGTGTGGAAATGCACAAATACTCACAATGGCTTTCCCAGCATTTTGGGTTTTCCCCAACCCCGTGATGTACCACTGAAACACAAACAAGCAAAAGATCATTGCTGCATGGGCAAAACTACCTATCCCATGGACTTCTGGGGAGGTGACTCTTCCTTTCCCTCATGAGCATCCCCTGCGAGCTGTTGGCACCCTCTTTGTGGTACAAGCTGACATGTCCCTGTGTCCCCAGCGCCCACTGTCCCTACCATCAAGGCTGAGGACTGCATGGTGTGTTGGGACATGGCCACCGTCCGCTGGCACGTTGGCTCGGCATCAGTGGAGTCCTTCACCCTGGAGTACTGCCGACAGCACTCGCCGGAAGGAGAGGGTCTCAGGTCAGTGCTGCGGTGCAAGTGCCACTTGGTCAGATTAGGCAGCCACTAATGAGCATCCCTCAGATTGCATGTGGTTACGCAAGAGATTATTCTGCCTTCAAGCATGCAGGGATGAAATCTGCTTCTGCATGTTGAGGAATTTACAGGACGGACACTAATCTAGGAGATTAGGTGGAGACATAAAAATGCAAATACTTTTTATTCTGCTTAACTGGGCAGTCCTTTTCATTTGGGGATGGAAACGTGGCACTGTCTTCAATTAAGCAGAAGTTGCAGGGCTGTGCTGGCTGGCGAAGCAGTCCCTGCCCCACAGCTTGCCCAGGGCAAGTTTCATGGGAAGGAATGGAATGGAGGAACCTGGCCCAGTTTACTCTGTGCTTTGTGCTGAACAAGATGGGAGCCAGCTGAGTGGCTGGTTCAGAGTGATATAGATCTTCCAGTAATGTTGTGACCTGTCTGCACTGTTATTTGGATGTTTGGGCAGGTCTCTCCCAAAGCACATCTGAACACAGTACTGCTCAGCTTTGCATAGAGGTTCAAAGAGCAGCCCAAAGAGAAGCTCTGAAATTAGGGGTGGTGTCTGCTTATGCCAGACCCTCTCTGGGTTCCCCTACACTGTCTGGGCTGCATAGAGCAGGAGGCTGCGAGCGGTGTAGGCACCACTGAACTGTGAAGCCATGCACTGTGTTGAAATTAAGAGAAAATTATGCGATGCTCTGTATATCCTTGAGGCGTGGGGGGTTTTGTGTGTTTTCTAAAGAAAACAAAGACAACGGTATTCTGGCAAAATACATTTGCAGAGCTCTGAGAAGCTTTGGGAGGTGGGGATTGACTTGCCATATGGAGCCCCGTGGAAGAGCCTCAGCCCACATGAGTCTATCTGTCTTCACCTCCCAGGGAGCCTGATTAGAGTCTTCACCCAGAGGCTAGTTCAGGACTTCATAGAGATTTGGCAGAGGGAAGAACACCACCCCTTGCAGTCAAAATTGTTTTAGTGGACTAAAGGCTTTACAGGTTTCTAGTAGACAGGTATGACAGTGAAGTTGTGTGCACCTTACTCCTTACAAAAGAAGTAGGCTAAAAAAATGAAATAAAAACTTCTGTGGCGCTGGGAGACCTTTTTTCCAATGCAGTACCAGTGTGTATTAATTCTTGTATTAATGCAATCGATGAGAGGTCTTGCCCACTTCTGCTGCCTCTCAGAGGATAGCTATGACCTGCTCTGTTTCATACATATTTCATGAGGCCACCATGTCCCTGACAACCTGCCAAAGTCACTGTTGATCAGAGATAATTAAGCTACTCTCAAAACCTGTGTTTTGTCTTTAACCTTGGAGGTTTTTTGCTGTTAACTGGAGTTGCCTCTTTTTCTCAAAACTGAAACAAGAAAGTGTGCCAGTTTCTGTAATCCACAAGTGAGGTGTTGATAACACCAAGCAGTTTGTTTGTGTGGTGATAACTGTGGCCAAAAGCTGCCAGAACTGACCCATTCCCTTTTTTTCAAGTGAGCTTGTGCAAAATCTAACATCTTTATAATTATGCTGAGTCACATTTGACTTTTTGCCCTCCCTGTGTTCAGAAGCTGGCCTTTTACCTTTAGAACTGTGAAAAATTCCCAAAGGAAAAAGTCCTGAATTTTCTCAGAATTGCTGTAGTTTTATTTTTGTATTTGTAGAAGTGCTCTGAGCTCTTTTCACAGTGTCAAAAGTTCCCGTCTTTCACCACTTCTTCTCCCTCAAAACAATGCCTTGCTTTCCTTTTCCAAAAGCAGCCCATCAAGATTAACCTCACAAGCTCCTGTAATGGTGCTTGATTTTTCAGTGATGGAGAATTTTTTTTCAGAGCATTTTGGTTTTTGGGTTCCCAGTATTAGATAGAGAATAGTGCCTATATTACTCCTATTGAAGTACCCCAATGTACTAGTTAGGACTAGAAATCAATTCCTTATGTAGCTGTTGTATGGGATGCTTTCCAGAAGGACCTTGATGGGTTTGAGAGGTGTGCCCATGCAAACCGCATGAAGTTCTACAGGGGCAACTGCCAGGTCCAGCACATGGGCGAGGGCAATCCCAAACACAACTACAGGCTGAGTGGAGAATGGACTGAGAGCAGCCCTGAGAAGAACTTGGGGTGTTGGTGGATGACAAGTGCTACATGAGCCAGTGATGTCTGCTTGCAACCCAGAAAGCCAGTTGTGCCCTGGGCTGCATCAAAAGGAACGTGACCAGCAGGTCAAGGGAGGTGTTTCTGCCCCTCCACACTGCTGTTGCGAGACCCAACCCGGAGTACTGCGCCTGGCTCTGGGGACCTCAGTATAGGAAGGACATAGAGCTGTTGGAGCAAGTCCAGAGGAGAGCCAGAAAGATGCTGAGAGGGCTGGAGCACAAGCTGAGAGAGTTGGGCTTGTTCAGCCCGGAGGAGGCTCTCGGGAGACCTGATAGCAGCCTTGCAGGGGCCTGCAGGAAAGCTGGGCCTGTTCTAGAAGGGCAGGGAGTGATAGCTCAAGAGGTGATGGCTTTGAGCTGAAGGAGGATGGATTTAGATTAGATATCAAGAAGAAATTCTTCCCTGTGGGGGTGGTGATGCACTGGAACTGGTTGCTCAGAGAAGACATGGCTGCCCCCATCCCTCCCTCGCAGTGTTCAAGGCCAGGTTGGATGAGGCTTTGGGCAATCTGATCTAGCAGAGTGTGTCCCTTCCCATGGCAGGGGTTTGGAACTAGATGATCTCTGAGGTCCCTTCCAACACAAACTGTGATTCTATGATACACTAATATAGCTATGGTATAGTGAGAAGCTGCCTTGTAGAAGTACCTTAAGGAGCTTGGACTTCCTACATTTGGTACCTGTTCAAGTGGAATAAAACTATGCCTTTATGCACATGTAGGAGTGCTTGGGCCTGGAAATGTTGTCTATTCTTCTATTTGCTTTTCTTGAAAACTTGGAGTATGTCTTTCACAGGTTCCTTGAGTAACAGTTATCTTGGAGACCAGCTAAACATGGAGCCGTTGACAGACAGTCTGTGCTTCCCATGATTGCAGTGGCCCTGTAGTTGAGTGATTTCCCAGTCCCTTGATGGGAGTTCAAACACATCTCTCAGCAATGCTGGAAATTTTATACAGCTGCTGCGGAGGCAGGGGGTGGTGCGGACATGGGACACGGAGTGCAGGAAATCACAGGCGGGGCATCAGAGATGGGGGAAGGACATCCAAGGGAAGCCTTGGAGAAGGCAACATGGTTCCATTCCACAAGGCTGCTTTTGTGCGTCATTTTGGGAGCTCATCCAGGACAAGGCACACCACCAAGGCATTACGCAAGGAGTAATACCTCTATCAAACAGCTGGAGATGTGTGTGGAGCTCCTGGTCTGGGCTGGCTCACTGTAGCCTTTGGCATGTCACAGAATCACAGGATATTTGTGGTTTGAAGGGTCCTCTGGAGGTCATCTGGTCCAATGCCTCTGCTCAGGCAGGTCCATCTAGAACCACTTGTCCAGACGGCTTTTGAGTATCTCCAGTGAGGTCCTTGGAGTAGTCCTGGAGCGGTCTCAGCTCCCCAGGGGGAAAATCGTTGAAATAAACCCTGATAAAAAGTTTCCTTATAAATGTCATTAAAAACATTGTAATTCTGTATTTGCCCCTTTGGGTTCTCTCTTCTTGCCAGCTTGCCACCTGAGGGACACGGTTTTCTATAAAATCATCTTAAACCTTCTGTAACAATGAGTCCCTGGCCTGCTGCTGTAGATTTTAAGCTACTTCCTGGGTTGATTCTGTTTCCAGAATCTTTATGAGGCTTTGAAATGTTTCTTTCAGTTTACAGAGCTCTGCTATTTTCTCACCATTCAGCCTCCTTGTGTTGAGAAGTCAATGGAACTGTGGGTGGAAGATGGAAAACTGTGAAAAATGTAGTCCAGGGATTAGGTGTGTGGGCTGTTCAGATGGAAACCATGTATCACATCATAAGAAATCTGTAAGACTCAGGGAGGCAGAAATAAGTACAGTGTGCAGTGAGTTTATAAAAGTGGAAGTAATGGAGTGTCATCTGCTGTGCTAATGCAAGACCAGCATAGCTATTGTCCCAGAGTCTCCATCCACCCATAGAGCAGGTGTAATGCTGAAAAGAGAAGCCTCCTTTCTATTGCATTGCTCACATGACTGTCCTGCCAACTCAGGAAACAAGGTGTGGAAAATAGGGAATCTTCCTTCCCTCTGGCTGTGCTGATCTTGCTGTCAGAGATAACAGTGGAGGATCATTGCTGGTGGTGCTTTGGTGATCTAACTCCAAGAGAGCCAGACTTGGGACAGAGGTGAGGAAAGGAACCATGCAGCACAGCTGGGAGCAAACTCGGAACTGTTTGTTCTCTATTTTTAGCTCCAAGAGCCTTTTTTCTGCCCATGGTACAACCCTTCTGTGTGTTGCTGCATGCATCTTGAGAAGCTCACATGCTTTCAGCTCTATCTCCACATTGGTGGTACCAGAACAGGTCTGGAGGTGCTGTTTCAGTGGGATCTTGGGGGAGGAAATGACAATTATGGCACAGGGGGTGTTCTGAATCACTGTGAAGCAAATTATTTGCTGGGTTCATGCAGTATTAAATAATATCCTACTGGTGTTCTTCCCTTGCAATAAAAGAGGATGCTGATGAGAGAGACATGCATAAAATACAGCATCAGACACTCCTAAACCCAAGAAAATCACAACTTTAAAAGACAACTGCTACTACAATATTCCATGGCAATTTAAAGGTGAAGAAACATGTAAAATATTTCTGTTCTGCTTTGAATAGCATGTACCTGAAATCTGGAGAATAGGTTTTGAGACTAAAAGTTTCATCTTATAAGGAGAGGGACATTTAAAATACTTAACTTCAAATATTTCTGGAATTTCTATGCACTGAATTTTGTATCATGATATCAAGACATTGTAGGGACAGTGCAAATATGATAAGATTTAGGCTAAAGGCTAGGATGTCTCATGCCTTTGTAGTAACATTATTATACTTCCAATCATCTAGAAAGTGAGCAGGTGTATGTAAAGTAAAAAATAGCTGGCATTTAAAAAAAAATGGTAGGTGGATTTCTCTTTCTTTCATGGCCAAAATTACATGGTTCAATACTTAGGTGAGCTTGTGGAAGATGTAGCTGCAATGGTTGTTAAAAGAACTTGGAAATGAAACAAGCTTTCCCTCAACACGGTCAGGATGCATCTTCGCTTCTCCTATGCATAACCTGTGTGCTGTGAGCATACCAGTGATCACACCTTCTCCTTATCCTCAACTGTGTAGCAATGGGTCAACCTGAAGCATGACAAAATACAGTGACTGCTGGGGAGCCCTCAGTGTTCTTTTTCTTCCTTCACTATATTCTCTAAACAGAAAGACATTAGCAGGATCTATTTATTCTTTGCATGCAGCTTCTTGTGAGCTTGGAGCTGGCTCAGTGTTGCAAATAATATTCCTTCTTGTTGGCATGTTCTGTTTCATTAGTTGGCAGCAGCAGGACTGTTTTCTAAGCCTTAATCATAGCTAAAATTGATGGGCTCTTATTCTTAGGCAGCTTAAAGCTGGCTAAAGCAGATTACCAAGCAGAGAATGCTATTCAAAAATCTGATCACTGTTTTACTGACCAGATCTGATTAAAGTCCTGACTTCTCTGTCTCACTATCACAGATGAAAAGAGGCATGCTATTGGTCTGATTTAAACATGCAACCAAGTCCAATTTGGAGAACTTCAGATTTGAAAGAGATCCATGTCTGAACATTGATGGTTTAACCCTATTCTGCACTTGGATTGACCAAAACTCTCTTCTGAATACCCAGGCTCTTGGATCCAGAATCCAGAAATATGAATACTCTGGGCCCACTCATTAGATCAGAATTTACTTGTCCACTTGGACTTAGAAACAATTTTGTGTTTTATTAACTAGCCATCAGTTAAATAGCACATAGTGAAAAGGAAGACCTCTGAATTTTCTTTGGAAGGACACTGACATACATGGCATTTTCTAGAAGACAGAAGAAAGTGCCATATAGAGGGCATCACTGTGCTTAAGATATGTTGATATGTATGTTGCACAAACAGCTTCCAGTAAGTAGCTTAGCATGTCTTTCCTTCATCTCACTTGTAACTGTTGGCACAAAACTTCTTTTCAGTTGTCTGTGCTTCAGATCCACACCAAAAAGGTCAGGATAGTGCTTTTAAGGAATAGATTAGGCAGGAGTTGTCTAGGAAGCATGGAAAAATTTCTTGAAAGCTTAGGTGCCCAGATTTTCTTCCATGCCTCTGCTTCCATCTTCCTTTTTTTCCCCTTCACTTCTTTTATATCTGTTTCCCTGCTCTGTTCCCATCTTGCATTTTATTTCCTCTCATCTTTCCTTTTTTCTTGTCCCCTATACTCAAATGAGCCTTTTTCCTCTTTCAAGTCTAAAGATCTCAGGTTCTCACTACGCAGCTCATCAGTTTGAACATCTTCCCTCAACTTTCCAGTAACAACCAGCCAGCCTGCTGAACTCCTGGTGTCTTGCTGAAGTGTTCTCATGCTCAGAGCTTTGGTTAGTCATGCAACTGCTACCCTGTTTGGGCAAGCTGCTTCTGTTTACTGCATCTAACATGTTTCCCAAAGGCAGCATGGCCCTACACTGAACACCCAAGAGCCCCAAGCTCCCTGAAATTCTTTCAAATTGGGGGAAAAAAATAAAATTACAAGAGCATCCAGTGCTTTTTCTCAATGCTTTCAGTCACTTTTAATGACAGTTCTCTGTCAAATACATGTTGCAAACTAGTAAGGATGATGCACCAGTCTTTCCCCAGGACGCCATCCTCCCAGATGCAGAGCAGTACGTGGTGTTTGCAGAAATTTGGTGTCTGTAAGGCTGGGAGATTTTACCTTTGTGTGATGAATGGCAGCAGAGATGGGCGTGTGAAAAATCCTGGTGAATTCTTCAGATTACACTGCTCTCTGGTGGGACACATGCAGAAAAACATTCACTACAAACGAACAGCAATAATCCAATCTGATTGCTGACTTGCCTGCCTTACCTCCTCTGGAGTCACAGTAATGTCTTGCTCCCCACAGAAACATTACCTGGAGGAGGGGAGACCATCCTGGGCTCCACTCTCAAACCTGAGGTGGAAGGGAAGGTGCCTTGCATGCTCTCCAAAAGCATATATCCTGCTTGTGAGTTTGCTGGAGAGCGGAGCAAGACTCCTGCATTCAGCCCTTCCTCCCACTGTTGAGGTGGACCTGCGCTACCCTTGAACGTTTGGAGGTTCTTGTAAGCACTTCTGGGAGGAAATGGTCTAATTTATACTGATAAACAGCCTTTTTATCAGCAGGTATACAGTGTGGTCTAGATTTGCTGATACACAAGGCGAAAATGAGGAAAATCAGGGTTTACCGTATGAGAATCTGTTAAGCCAATATTTCATGCTCCTGACAATAGAGAAAAATAAAATTGGCATCTTTCTAGCCATCTATAGTACTTTCACTGGTACTTCAAAGTGCCTGTGAAGCAGATCAAGTGGGTGCTGACTCTTGCCTTCCTGCAGTGTGTCAGGACACCAGCAGTGGAGGATGTGAGGGCTGGAGCTTTTGAGAAAACACAAAGGGGAGACTTAGTCAAAGCAGGGCACTGTGAAAAAGCAGTTCCCCTGCAGCTGCCTCTTGTGAAAGCAGCCCATTAGAACACGGAGCGCTGTGAGGGAGACAGAGCCAGAACTTCGTTGATGGAACAATTTGTGAGTGAGGACTTCATAACAAGATATGCATGGCATAAGAACTGTGCAGTCCCAGATAAGGGCATCCATTGTTTTGGCTCAGTGCAAACACAAGGATTGCATTCAGTGTCAGGCAACTGAATTAATTACAAACATGGGGTTGGTTTTTTTCTTTCTTCAGAAGCATGTTCATTTCGTAACGTAGACTTTCTACAGAGGTGGAGAAGAATTTGATTCTGTGCTGCTTGTGTTTTATGTGATGGCTTATGCAGTAAAAAGAACATGGAACGAGCATTACACCCAATGACTGCACTGAGTGAGAAGGTAGTACAGGAACAAGGAGCTGAAAATTTGTCAGAGTAATGAGGATCCCACAAGTACAATGCTGATGCTCCTGCATATTTTAATGTTTGTTAAAATAGTGTTCACTTTTCTGATTTGGATTCTCTTTATGGTGCCTGTTGTTTCAGTAGTCAACAACAGTGTTCGGTGGCTTAGCTGTTTGCATAAATAATTCTGCCCTGGTTTGGTTTTCTGTATACATTTTCATGTATGAAAATCTTCAAAACTTGCAGATCTTTTGCTGGTATTAAGAGGCCTGAACTGAAAGTATCCCTGGAGCCCAATGTGAACTATTTCTTCTACTTGAGGGCTGTCAACCCATTTGGGACAAGTGAACAAAGTGAAGCAGCTCTCATCTCAACTAAAGGTAGATCATCTTCTTTCTGATGTCAAAACAATGGGATGGAGGGGCAAAGCAACAAAAGATGGTATTTTGTTCTGGAAATCTTATCTGAACTTTCTGATATGGGGTAAGCAAGTTGTTGAGATGAAGGGGATTGCATTTTATCTGCTTAAAATTTGCATAATCAGGGTCTACTTCTCTTGACATTGGGAGATTTATATCAATGTGAAACTCATGTGATCTCAGCAGCAAAAACATTTGACTCTGTCAGAGATACGAAATAATTTAATATTCTTCAGGAATCTCCGTCTATTTGAGCTTGGCAGAGCACAGACTGTTAAAAGTTGCCATGATATTTAAAAAAATCCCCACAATTAAGACCTAATGAGCTTTGGGTTTCAGGAATGAGGAAGCATGCAGAGCAGTTTTAACAACTAATGGATGATATAAACTTTTAAAAATATTTAAACAGATAAAAAGCATTAAATCATGTATGGATTTTCCACATCAGCCTCAAAATTCAAATTTTCTACTTTGAAAACCCAATTGATTGAAAAATTATTCAACCTTCTTAAGCACTGAAGACTTGTTTATCACCTAGCTACATTCTGAATAACAGACTGCCATCCCAGTTGAGCACAGCCTGGGAGAGTCCCTGCATTTGCACACAATTTTCTGCCCCTCCCACCTTCCAGTAGACCTAGCTCTGACCAGCTAAGATGGCAGTAACAGTTTGTGGTTCATCTCATGTTAATGCTGCCAGCCTCTCAGAACTGGTGTTTCTTTGTCATGAATTGTACCAGGGACTCGATTTCGTCTGCTGAGCGACACAGCCCATCCCGCTTTGCAAATCTCATCCAACGCAACGGTGGTCCACCTTCCTGAGAAAGCCAAATTCACAGGGTGAGTAGCAGCGTGATGCACGTGACCATCCTGTGGGTTTCAGGATTGGCTCCTCACTTTTATGTTTGTCCGTAGGTAGTGTTCACACAGCACTAACTGATTTTTGTAGAAAATCATTCCAGTCACGTTGCCCCTTGACATGGTGTGATTGAACCTCCCTGTCCCCCTTTGTCAAGGACTGCAGTATCTCAATAAAGCCAGCTGCAACATTGATGTGGGTGCTGGGAAGAGTTTACTGTCATAATGAGGAACCTCCAAAAAGTCAAAGCAGTGGCACCTTCAGGGACTGCTGGGTTTCCCTCAGTCACTGCTTAATCCTTCAGAGCACTTCAGTCTCAAAACAGCCCCAAAACAGCTATACTTGTGGGCTTACTTTTGAAAATACTGTGAGTAGAAGTGATCTGACCTAATCCATTCTTTTAGTTTGGTCCTCGACTAAAGCATTGCTTTCCAAAGCATATGTCGCTTTGGAGAACTAGTAAGCACTCCTGGGGTATGTTAGAACAGTTGCCTCAGATTGGGTCCCTCCATTGCAAACGTGATTAAAATCTTTTAATGTGATATTAAAATCTTTGACAAAACCCTGCAGTTATAAGAACAGAGTGCAACCTGCATTTGTCATTTTAGATGCAGCTGCACGACATGACTGTAAGAAATACCACAATATGCTTGGTCTACCACCACACTCGCTTTACTGTATACCTCTTCCACAAACAGGTTTGCTTCAGTCCTGGGTGAACTGCTGCCTGCTCGAGGGTGTCACTACTGGGAAACCGTTGTCTCTGCCTGCAGAAGCTACAGGATTGGGATTTGCTACGAGGCAACATCACAGAGCAGCATCCTGGGGCTGAGTGATACCTCCTGGTGCATGCGGTGCTGTCCTACACAAACCAGGTAAAGCTGAGTCAGCCTAGCTGCTTGGGAAGTTATTTGCATTTTGTGTAAATAAAGCTGGCCAGCTTCAAGAATCACAAGAGCAGAAAGGATCTGTCTGCTTGCTTTCTGCAAATCTGAGTAATCAGAAAGGGGCAACTACAAAGGAATTTTAGACCTCCTCTCAATTAAAGAAAAAAAAATCTTATTGAGCACCTTAAAAATAAAACTAATCTCACACAGACCAATTTACTGCCTGTCACCCAGCCGGTGAGTAAAACTTTACAAACTCATTGGCACTGCTTTTTCACCCCAGGCTCATATCCCAAACTGCTTTGCAAAGTCCAAGTAAGTGTATGTATTTCCATAAATGCAGCCTTTTTAGAATCTACATCCATCTGCAGATGTCAGGCGTCCATAGGGAATGCTTTTTCCTGCACTGTTCACCACAGCAACAGACACCCACCTGCTACTGTGGCAGGACTGCTGGGCACTGAGGTAGTCTTCAACATGCCATCACTGGGCTGCTTTGTGGTTTGTTAGGCATAACCCTGGTCTAAAGGTGCTCTTGATCTAAACAAGTGTGCTCTTTTTAGCGTGAATCCATATAGATGCATGAACATAACTACCTAAATGAAACATCTGAGATGCAAAGGGTTTTGCCAAAGCTGAGCTCATGCTTAAATCCCCACAAAGACATACAATAAAAAAGATAGAGATGAATATGATTACAGCAAGGCTTCTTTTATCCTGACAGTCCAAGGGTGCCAAGTGAACAGGCTCATCAGCCTGCCAGGCAGGGCTTTGAAGCACCAATGCCACATTTGCTTTGCTTACATACTGCAGGAAATACTTTTGCCACATGATACGCTTCTGTATGTGGACACCTGTTAATAGGAGGGAATTAAGCTGTAGGCTATTTCTGGTAAATCGCCACAAGGAGACTCACTGCATTCTGCTTTCCCTTCTCCTGTAGCTTTCTTTACAGATTTCTTCACACCGGTGTGGTGAGTGATGTCCATGTGACAGACCACCCAGCCAGGATTGGCATCCTGTTGGATTACAGTTCCGGCAGACTGTTGTTCTTCAATGCAGAGAGAGGACTGGTGCTGTTCACCATCAGGCACAAATTCACTGATGCTGCTTACCCAGCCTTTGCCCTGGAGAAGGCTGGAGCTCTTACCCTGCACACGGGCATGGAGCCGCCAGAGTTTGTGAAGCACGGCTGATCCCCTGCCTCACACTCCCAGGAAAGCTGACAAGTACAGTGTCAGTGGATAGGAAAGGGAAAGGGGTGTCAGGGAGGGATGTCTAGTCTTTGCTGGTGAATGCCATGCACACAGCTCTCCCCCACAGCATCAGCAATTGTAGTTAGTGCTCAACCACGTAATCACCCTGAGCCAGGAGAGAAAATCGACACCTTCGTCCACCTAGTGATATACACAGCAGTACTTTTGAGGGGAAAAAGAAAGTTTTGTTAGATACAAACATTAAGAGGGGGGAAATGTACTTTCCCTGTGAAAATAATGACAGTGATAGCTGTCTTTTTAAAGTTGATGATAAGCCTGTGTATAAAATAAATGCATCTCTCACTGCAATATATAAAAGCCATCATTTCATCATTTGCCAGTGCAGCTGGAGCCTGAATCCAAGATTACATGTTTGAAAAAATGTCAACAACTGAACCATTCTGCAGGTTAATATATCTTGTGTTGTTGTTTGCCAACTATTTTCTTTAAATACATGAATTAAGAAACCTTGGGAGCTTAAAAATCTGTACATTTCCCAAATGGGTGAGTACTCGGCTAGTCTTTCTATCAGTCCTGTAAGTTTGAGTATGCAGCCTACCCTGCAGTCTACCCTGCTCGCAGCAGACTATCAGACAGTAAATACCTTACCTGTAAATAGGTGCTCATGAAACACACGTATGGGGAAAATTGATAGTAGTGGTAAAAGTAAGTCTTTCTTATGTCTTTCACCCTCTGTCGGCTCGGTGGTTTTCATAGTGGGGAAAGTTGCCACCTGGGACCTTAGAGAGAAGAGTCAAATTGCCAGTGACCTTCTTGTGGATCACCCCTTTTCCATCACTGCTTTTTACCTTTGTGCTTATTGGTTTGGTGCTCTTCATTTTGGGCTGGTGGACATTTCCCTGGGTCTACCTTGCTCCCACCTGTTACCTACACTTAGCACCAGCCTCACACCAACAAGGCGCAGTGTTTCAGGGCTGTCAACACAGACAGGCTACAAGTGGCTGGTGCCAGCAGAGAAGTGGGGTGCAGATCTTCCCCTTTATCTTTTTTCAAACCATTTTTCCCAAGCACTTCACTCATTGGTGGTACAGCACTCTTCTCACCTGCCCCAAAAGCTGAACACACAACTGCCAGCAGTGCTGAACTCCCATGAATGCTGGGGGGTGGGCGGGGAGGGGGTTTAATCTTAAAGCAGGCAGGCAATGCTTTTCATGCTGTGCCCTCTCTGGAGGGACTACAGTGCCGCAGGGGACTACACTGCCAGACTAATTTCTGAGCTCAGCTGAAGAGCTGTCTCCCTGAAGTAAAGCAGATTTCAGCAGTCTAACAGAGAGGGTTTGCTTCTGAAGAGAGGACTTAAAAGAGTCACAGGAAGGCTTCTGCTTTTTATACTCAGAGGTGGTGCCTGGTGCTGCTGCTCTTTTATTTATGATTTAACACCACCAAGGCATGTGCTTGCTGCTTTAGCCTCCTGTATGCCTGATGTCCCAAAGGACCCACACTCCACGCTGTCATAGCAGGCTCGGACAGGATGGTTAGGCAAGATAAACAAGATCCTGTGACCATTATTTTAAGCCACAGCTCTTTTTGGCATTTCAATTAAAGAGTGCCGGTTCTGAGTCCCTGCTGGGGGGAGAAGGGAATGAAAGAGCAAGGTGGTGTCCTGCTGTGTCAAGTGAGTGTTTTGTGGAGGTGTGCAGGATGGTGAGAAAAAGGTCCAGGATTAATTGGGAAAGAAAGACAGGAAGGGTATTGAGGGCAGTGTTATCGTAAAGGCTGAGGAGGAGGAAGAGGAGGCAGAAGGCAGGCTGGAAACTCACAGAGCAGATGGTGATAAACTAAGAGGCAGGTCAGTGGTGTTGGCAGGGTGCATTCCTCAGGGTCCAGCAGCCGTGCAGCTAGCCAGAGGTGTGGCTGTCTCCAGAGATTAACATGGTGGTTTGAACAAAACCTGAGAAGTCTGGGGTAATTTCACCCACATCCTTGTCCTATTCACTGCTGTCCCAAGTGCAGGATTGTCTTATGGGCAGCAACGTGGTGTGTTGCAAAGAGGACAGGCAGTGAGAAAGAAAGCTAAGTAGCATGAAATTGTTTGGGTGGCTTTTTCAGTGAAGGTGCCTTGTGGAAGGTAACTGCATGTTAACAAATAGTGGGTTTTAGCAGGAAAAGCAAAGGCCCCATCTATTGCCACGCATTGTTACTCAGGTACTACTACAACATCTGAGCTTGGCAAAATGTTCTCATTGGAGGCATCTCATCCTTAGAAATATTTGGTTGAATTAGAAAAACTGTCTGTTTGCTTGCTAATATCTACATAAGGTTCAGCTTTTTAGATTACACAGTATCAAAAAGTGTATTTACTGTGCATGTGATAGCTGGGTAAATTATTTTAAACTGACCTGTCACTCAGAAAGCCTAAACAGTGCTGATTTGAATGTCTAAATCTGGTCTGCATTCAGCTACATGAGATGAGGAAATGCCTAGAGAGATTATCTTGTTTGGAGAGAGAACAAACTGCACAGTAAACAAAAAACAATTTACAAGGACTAAGACTCAGTGTAGGGAGAAAAATTATGTAAGTGGGGAAGGCAGATCCTGAAAGCCACCATTAAACTGGCAGGACATGGTGCAAGCTCTCCTGCCCTGAGAAAGCCTAGAGTTAAATCTGCTGTGATCTTTTACTTGATAGGCACAAAGTGATGCCAAGTTTAGGAATTCACTTTCAAGAAGTTGACTCTCTCCAGATGCCTTAATGTGCAGTGTGGTCCACATGACTCTGCATTCAGATGGCTTGAGATTTTGATCCTTGTTGCATCTGTTTTGGGGGGCCCATCATAGTATGTAACAATATATCAGAAAAGAAAGGCAAAAAACTCCCAGACAACATATTTTTCTTGTGCTTGATGAGTTTGACATTTAGAAATACCTTATAAAGAGTGTGACTTACTTTTCAGCAGAAGATTTTAGAATGGCTGATACTAATTAAGACTTCGCTGTGCAAATGCTGGCAGGGCTTTGTGGTACGTCTATGCAGTCTGATCTTCATTCCATGCTTAGAATTATGTAGAAACATTATGTAGAACATTGTGATTGGTGTCTACTACAGGCCACCTCATCACGGGGAGCCCTTAGATGAAACCACCTCCCATCAGATACAGGAGGCTTCACGCTCAAAAGCTCTTGTCCTACTGGGAGACTTCAACCACCCTGACATTGTTGGAAAATTAGCATGGCAAGCTGTAGGCAATCCAGGAGACTCCTAGAGTCCTAAGTTGTCCTAAGAGAGAAGTTACCCTAAGATAACTTCTTAGCCTAGGTAATAGACACCCCTACTCAAGGGATGTAATCAGTGGTCAATGTTGGGTCCAGTCATGTTTAACATCTTCATCGTTGACCTTGATGAGGGAATAGCATCAACCCTCAGCAAGTACATGGATGATACAAAGCTGGGAGGAGTGGCTGACACGCAGGAACACTGCGCTGCCATCCAGGGAGACCTGGACAGGCTGGAGAGCTGGGCAGGGAGAAACCAGATGAGGTTCAATAAAGTGTACAGTCTTGCACCTGGAAAGGAAGAACCACCTATATCTGTACAGGCTGGGGAATGACCTTTTGGAGAGGAGCTCTGCGGAGAAGGACCTGGGGGTCCTGGTAGATGACAGGTTGGCCATGAGCCACCAGTGTACCATGGTGGCTAAGAGAGCCAATGGGATCCTGGGGAGCATCAAGAGGAGTGTGGCCAGCAGGTCAAAAGAGGTGATCCTTTCCCTCTACTCTGCCCTGGTCAGGCCCCACCTGGAGTATTGTGTCCAGTTCTGGGCTCCCTGGTATAAAAAAAGACAGGGATGTCCTGGAGAGAGTCCAGAGGAGGCTATGAAGATGATTAAGGGCCTGGAGCATCTCCCCTGTGAGGAAAGGCTGAGTGAGCTGGGGCTGTTCAGCCTAGAGAAAAGAAGGCTAAGAGGGGATCTTACTAATGTTTATAAATATCTCAAGTGTGGGACACAGGGGGAAATAGCCATCCTCTTTTCAGTGGTCTGTGGAGACAGGGCAAGGGGCGATGGCCTCAAGTTGGAATATAGGAAGCTTCACACCAATAGGCAGAATTTCTTCACGGTGAAGGTGACAGAGCCCTGGCACATGCTGCCCAGGGGGCTGTGGAGTCTACTTCTCTGGAGATATTGAAGACACATCTGGACACCTATCTGTGTGATCTGTTCTAAGGAACCTGCTTTGGCAGGGGGTTGGACCTGATGATCTCTTCAGGTCCCTTCCAAACCCTATGATTCTGTGATTCTGTGCATACTAGACCTCATAGTCACCAATGTGTGTAAGCTTGTCAGTGACATCAAGATTGGAGGCAGCCTGGGCTGCAGCAATCACACACTGGTAGAGTTCAAGGTCCAGAGGGATATGGGACAGCTGAGCAGTGTGGTTAGGACACTCAATGTTAGGGAAGCAAACTTTCAGCTCTTCAGAGAGCTAACCAGTAGGACCCCTTGGGAAACAGTCCTTAGGGATGAGGGAGCAGAACATAGCTGGCAGATGTTTAAAGAGCTCTCAATTCCCAGATGTAGGAAATCAAGCAAGGAAGGGAAGAGACCAATGTGGTTGAATCAAGATCTGCTGGTCAAACTAAAGACCAAGAGGCAACTGCACAAGCAGTGCAAGCAGGGACAGGTAACCTGGGAAGAATGTAGGGATTCTGCCCAGTTGTGTAGGGATGGGGTCAAGAAGACCAAGGCACAGCTGGAGCTGAACTTGGCAAGGGATGCAAAGAATAACAAGAAGGCCTTCTACAGGTATGTCAACCAGAAGAGGGAGGTGAAAGAAAGCATACCCACCCTGTTGAACAAAAATGATGACCTTGTATTAAAGAATGAGGAGAAGACTGAGGTATTCAACAACTTCTTTGTTTTGGTCTTCACTACAACTGCTCTCCTCACCCCTACTGCGTCAGTGGGCTGCAAGATGGGGCACAAGGGGGTAAAGCCCCTCCCACTATAGGAGAAGATCTGGTTCATGACCACCTGAAGAACCTGAACATATATAAGTCTATGGGACGTGATGAAATGCATCCCAGAGTCCTCAGGGAATTGGCTGATGGATTTGCCAAGTCACTTTCCATCATCCATGAAAAGTCATGGTGGTCAGGGGAAGTCCCTGGCGACTGGAAGAAGGGCAGCATTGCACCCATTTTTAAAAAGGGTAAAAAGGGCAACCTGGGGAACTACCAACCTGTCAGCCTCACCTCTGTGCTTGGGAAGATCATGGAATAGATCATCCCAGAAGCTATGCTAAGGCACGTGGAAGACAGGGATGTGATTCAAGACAGCATGGCTTCACCAAGGGCAGGTCCTGCCTGACCAACCTGGTGGCTTTCTCTGATGGGGTGACAGCATCAGTGGACACAAGAAGAGCGATGGATGTAATCTATCTGGACTTCTGTAAAGCCTTTGACACAGTCCCCCACAACATCCTTCTCTCCAAACTGGGGACATATGGATTTGATGTGTGGACTGTTCAGTGGATAAGGAATTGGTTGGATGGTCACATCCAGAGAGTAGTTGTCAATGGCTTAATGTCCAGATGGAGATCTGTGACAAGTGATGTCCCTCAGGGGTCCACACTGGGACCAGTATTATTTAATATCTTCATCAACGACATTGACAATGAGGTTGAGTGCACCCTCAACAAGTCTGCAGATGACACCAAGCTGGTGGTGCAGTTGACATGCCAGAAGGACAGGATGCCATCCAGAGAGAGCTGGAGAAGCTGGAGAAGTGAAACTCATGAGGTTCAAGAACAAGTGCAAGGTCCTGCACCTGGGTCAGGGCAATCCTCATCAGCAATACAGGCTGGGAGATGTGATAAAGACCAGCCCTGCAGAGAAGGACTTAGGGGTGCTGGTGGATGACAGGCTCAACATGAGCTGACAGTGCACGCTCGCAGCCCAGGCGGCCAACCATATCCTGGGCTGCATCAAAAGGAGCGTGGCCAGCAGGTCAAGGGAGCAGATTCTGCCCCTCTACTCCACTCTCATGAGACCCCACCTGGAGTATTGTGTCCAGTTCTGGAGTCCCCATCAGAAGAAGGACACAGAACTGTTGGAATGGGTCCAGAACGGGGACACAAAGATCATTAGAGGGCTGGAGCACCTCTCATATTAAGACAGGCTGAGAGGGTGTGGGTTTTTCAGGCTGGAGAAGAGAAGGCTCTGGGACATTTTAGAAGGGCACATAGTGATAGAATGAGGGGTAATGGTTTTAAATTGGAAGGGGGTAGATTTAGACTGGATATTATGAAGAAATCCTTCACTACGAGGGTGGTGAGACACTGGCACAGGTTGCCCAGGGAGGTGGTGGATGCCCCCTGCCCAGAGATGTTCAAGGCCAGGCTGGATGGAGCCTTGAGCATCCTGGTCTAGTGAGAGATTTCCCTACCCATGGCAGGGGGTTGGAATTTGAAGATCTTTAAAGTTCCTTCCAGCCCCAACCACTCTCTGATTCTGTGATTCTATGAAATACATTTTGCAAGTTACACAAAGAACAGTATGAGAGTTCACCTGTAATTTTGGAGGTTATTTTCATCCTGAAAGTACAAAAGCTGATGCCTAACACTGTAAATATTGTTAATAAATATTTGGACTGATCTGAAATACGTTGCATTAAAAGGAACAATTTCTTTTCACTTCAGCAGGTTTTATGTTAGGCTTGTAAACCCTTGTGTGATGAGATTAGAATACAGGCCTGACTGTAAGAAGAGAAACATTAGTTCCTACTGTCAAAATAGTACTGAACTAAAATATTGCTAGTGTCACCAGTATTGATCCACAAACCTGGCTTAGTTCTTCCTGCTCCAGAATGTTTTATGCTACCATGCGACATCAGGCGGAGGGACTTTGCAACACTTCTGCAAGCCACAGCACATGCATGCAGGCACAGCTTTGCTCTTGCCATAGCTCTTTTTGTAAAGGGCTATGTCACTGAAATTTTACTGTTTGTACTGGCCTAGCAACTGGTGAGGCTGCACCTGGAACACTGTGTTCAGTTTTGGGCCCCCCAGTACAAGAAAGACAGAGAAGAGCAATGGAGTTTGTGAAGGGTTTGGAAGGGTTGTATGAGGAGTGGCTGAGGGAACAGGGACTGTTTAGTCTGGAGAAGAGAAGGCTCAGGGGAGACCCTATTGCTCTCTACAACTATCTGAAAGGAAAGCTGGCTGTCAGCCTCTTCTCACAGATAACTAGCAATAGGACAAGAGGAGATGGCTGCAAGTTGTGACAAGGGAGGTTCAGTCTAGAAATTAGGAGAAATTCCTTCTCAGAAAGAGTGGTTAGGCATTGGAATGTGTTGCCCAGGGAGGTGGTGGAGTCACCATCCCTCTGGGTGGTTAAGGAAAGGTTGGATGAGGTACTTAGGGACATGGTTTATTAAGTAATGTCGGTGGTAGGGGGACGGTTGGATCAAATGATTCTGGAGGCCTTTCCAACTTTAATGATTATATGATTCTATGATGATTTTAGAAACAGGTACATTAAAAACCTACACCTCCCCACAACTATTGTGGGACTTAATTGCACATTATCACTAAGCCTGTTGTAAGAATAGACCCAGTATGGCATAATACCGATAAACTGTTGCTAAATCCACAGTATCCACAGAATCTGTTTGATTCATCCTCATTTCGGGATAAAAAATAGTACCTCTGCCCTGTTGAGGTTTGAATTGTGTTTGAAAAATCATATTCTGTGGCAGAATTGCGATTACATTACTGGTTTTTTGCTGATGGATTTACCAGCTATCAAGAAGCTCAGTGTGCTCAGATAGTCACACAACCAGCAAGGAAGTAAGGGGATCTCTTCCACTTCCACCCACGTGAGTGTGGAATGGAGACTGAACTAGAAAAGTGCCTTCATTTCCTCATGTTGAGTTTGTCAGTTTTTCCTGTGATGATGGAAAGTAGCATTTGCTGACCAGAGACCACCCTGCAGAGCAGTTCCTACGGAACAAAGCCTGTAAGGAAATGGTGCCGCTACCCAATCCATCGGTCACGGTAATTTTGTCAGCAATTGGAAAATGCACCATTTCAAGCACAGTTCCACTCTGGAAAATACCTGTGCAGAAATAGGACCTTAATTTTCTGGACTTGTACTACAGAGACCCTCTTTCTAAATCTCACTGTTCCTAACCCTGAAGAAACAGTGCTGCTAACGGAGATGAAAGTCACCCATAGCTCATGGTGCACCATTAATGCAGAAGTCAGCCGAATGTCAACCTGCCAGACTGTTGCCACGCTACTGAGGAGTGAAGAATGGAGAGCTGGACCCTAGCCATGGCAGGTACAGGGGAGAACTGGCTTCCGCTAAGCCAGCAAGAAGCCAGTGTGGCTTTTAATCCCATGGCTGGCAAAAGGAGACCTTTATCTGAGCGTCCCTTTAAATAGCCTGGCCTTCTGAAGCTGCAAAAATGTTTGTCTCCTACCACTTGATGAGCCTGGCTCAGAAGGCACAGTGTAGTCCCAAAAACCTTATTTTCATGCTCTCCAAGAAGAAAACTGCTTTTTGAAGTAAAATTAACAGAGGTTATTTTAAGTAAGTCTGTAATTGTCTTTTAGGTATGTGCCTGTTCACTTCCTGCCATCTTAAAAATAAATAAAATAAAATTACTGACAAATGTTACTTGTAGAATGAAGGACAACCTTCAGGAAAGAAAAATAAACACAAATAAACTGTGACTGCCTTATAACAAGGGACGTAGCTTTGCATGCTATTCTATCACATCCACTGGCCGTGGTTTCCCTTACTAGCTAGTAGTATCATCCTCTTTATCCATGAAGGTTGGGGTTTTTTTTGTCTGAAACACATAGTAATAAAAATATTACGTGGCTAGATGTGCACCTAGCAGTGTAAATAACTATTAAATGACTGCTAGAGCTTAGGAAGTAATCTGTATTAGTATTTAATATACAAGTATGGGCTTTCCTTCCAAGCCAAAGAATATGTGTTGGAATAGGTAAAGAACGTTTTGTGATTCAGTCACAGTAGAATTACAGAGGAATGCATACTAATGGCCTGCCCAGCTATAGAAAGGGCATTATTCTCTAGAGTATAAAACCAGATTTTGGAAGTTAAACTGTGGCATTTCTTGGTTGTTAAAAAAAAAAAAGCCAAAAAAAAAAAGCCTATTGTGTCACTAAGTCCAAGTTAAAAATTGCCTTTTTGTTGCTAGGGCCCATATACTCCTATTATATGCTTCTCCAGCAGGAATTCGTGCTGCATTCTGTGATTGCAATGCAGTGAGGCTCAGCTTTGCTGCATGGCACTGCAGCTACTTCTGCACATGTATAGTAAATGCAGCAGAGCCCAAGTAGGTTTGGCGTGCTGATCACATCTGAATCATTTCGGCAATTAAACAGCAATAAATCAGACAGTTCCTTGAAGTGTAGGATTCTCATGACACCTGCATATTCATGATGGAAAAATGCCATCAGCTTTTCTTCTAGTTATTCTTCCATGGCTGTTGGACCCTGGAAATCCCCACGGAAGAACAGTTAAAGTGGATCTGAAGAGTACTTTGCTGCAAGAAACGTTCATGTTGGAAGGGCTTACTTTGGGCCTTAATCATGTCTGAGGTACATCTCCCGCTTGAGTTAACAGGATAAAGGTAGATAAATCACGTCCAATTTAGTAGGGTAAAAAAAAAAGAGAAGTCCTCTTCCTCAATCCACTTTCAGGAAGCATCTGTTGTTCTGCTACTGAAAGATTGCTTTCTAAGTGCTTTGTATTGTATTCCTCATATTTTAAAAAGGCAAGATCTCTGCTAACAGCGAAAGGAGGGACAAGAAATCCCAAGCAGTTATGCAGAGCTGTCTTTGTCATCACTTTTACACTGTTGTTTTTCAAACAAGACTAAAAATAATTTAAGGTCTTCACATTAGTGAAATTCTTCCCTTAATTAATATAGTTTTGATCTTGAATTAAACAGGTTGGCTGTAACTTTCCGAGCTTAAAATAGTTATCTGCCTTTTATAGATATGTATCAGTATTTTAAGGTGTTCCACATGCTCTCTGCTCATACACTGTCTTGAAAACTGCAGGCAGCTCTATTATCTGCAGTGCAGTGGCTATGGAGGGCATGAAGGATGATGAAGCAATGGGCTAAAGGAAAAGGCACCATGGCTGTAACCTTCAGGAGGATGCCAATAAAACAGTAAATTCATGACTGGCCCCATCGATGTGCAGACAATGGGTTGTCAGTATAGGAAAGTGAAAGCTTGGACATGTTACAGAGCCACAACCCAAGGAAGATGTGAATGCTGTGAAGAAAGGAGTGAACTGACAATAAAGATATACTGGATATTAGGACCAGGGATTTATTTTTGTCAACCTCTAACAGACATGTAATGGCATGTGTATTTAATGTACAGTTAATTACACTGTATATGAGCCCAGTGATCACTTACAGACACACTGAAAAAGCATATGTTATGTTGGACTTGTGGCATTGAAGGGAATCCAGAGCCACTGTTCCCACACTAGAGCTTGATGTCGGCCGGTTCCTTGGATACCCCCCGCAGCTGAGAGCTGTGGAACAGCTGTCCTTGATTCACTGCCTGCTTCAGATGAGGCTTCCAATCTGGTTTGCGGACAGAGGAGAATAAAACGCCAGCAATGAGGTTAACAGTGAGAAGACAGGTGCCACCAGCAGGGCCAGGACCTCAGGCCTGTCACCAAGGCAGCCATCAAACAGGACTGGGAAGCCTCAGTGTAGCTGCACTTTCTTAGCCCCGCAGAGGTGCAGCACAGTAAACTGCTAAATCACCCCTCTCTGCCCGTACACTTACAAGAACAAAAAAAAACCCATAAAACGCAAACCCAGGAATGCTAAAATGGCAAGTTTCAAATCAGGTGGCATGAAGAGTACAGAATGTGCTGGCACATGAAACAGCTGATCTCCACAAAGGAACAATTCCTAACTGCAGCCGAAAATGGTGGCTAAGGGTGACATGCACTTGACTTACAGCAGTTTCACAGCTGTGTGTTCCTTGCTGTAATCTGAAGAGTCCAGTTACTGTTCTGCAAGTTTCACTGAAATTTTCACTGTACAGCTTTGACACACAGGTAATTTTTTAAAATTAAAGACTTCTTGACTGTCTGTGTGCAACTAGCACTCTATAATCCCTACTATGAACTTCCCTGTTCTCTCCAAGGCGGAGAAGGTGCTCATACCATGAATCTAGGCCAGCTCTGATATGGCACTGAAGTATATGGTAAGCTATCCCTCCTAAATTATGCCTGTTTGGCTAGCAAAGACAGTTTGTTTGACTCTTCAGTGTGGTAAGCATGCTAACAGTTACCTGATACCTTGACTAATCCTACCTGCCTTTCATGAGTTAGCCAGTGCATGATTGCTTTTCACTTTCAAAATGTTTATACTCTGCTTGCAATGTCCTTATTTACTGAGAGGGTGGCTGGGCACGGGAACAAGCTCCCCAGGGAAGTGGTCACAGCACCCAGCTTGACTGAATCCTAGAAGTATCTGGATGATGCACTCAGTCACACACTCTGATTTGGCTGGCCCTGTGTGGAGCCAGCATTTGGGAGCCAGCATTTGATGATCCTTGTGGACCACTTCCAACGCAGGATATTCTGTGATTCTGTGATACACGAGTAAGCAAACTAGCAGCCATAGCAAGTATCAGATTTTCTCTCTCATTTCTCCTACAGCCCGCAGTGACAGCAATGATTTCTGGGTTTGCAAGTGTCTAATTCAGTGACTGCAGCAGTGTGAGAAGTGCTCTCACTTTCTCCTACTTTAGTCTGCAAAGTGTGCATGTGTGGGAGTACATCATGCAAGTATGGCTTCACAAGAAGGACTGACAAATTTTTAAAACATTGTTTTCTCTGAACTCAATCCTGGAACAATCCCCCTGCCACTGATAAGTATTTAGGCAGTTTTATGCCACACACCAGCTCTTGTAAGTGAGGTTGAGGGGGAGGAGGAATATTTCATTTTCAGAGAAAAATGGGCTGTGTGGAACTTCCAGTGAGAACAGCAGAAGACAGGGTACTGTTTCTGAGCCACATAATTGTGAGTTACTCAGCAACTCGAATGAGATGGGTCTGTATCTTTCATTACATATGCTGCTGTGGAAAATTGTGTCGTTTCTTCTTTGTGCTGGGTTCAGCTAGGACAGGGTCAGTTTTCACCAGAAATAGGACACAGCCAGGACAGCTGACCCAAACTAACCAAAGGGATTTTCCATAATGTTATGACTGGCACCTGCAGTATAAAAGAGGGCTAGGCAGGAAGGGGCAGTGTGGCTCCAGGAAGGTCCAGCTTCATGATAGGACTGAGCTGTACAGTCTGAGTTGTGCAGTTCAGTAAGAAACTGCATTGTGTATCACCAGCTTTGTGTATTTTGTTAGAAGTCTCCCTCCACTGTCCCAGTAAACTGCCCTTATGCCAACCTGTGAAGTTTGTCTTTCTCTCCCCATTCTGACATTTGGGGGGGGGTGGGGCGTGGTTGGGTGGTGGTGTATGGTGCTCAGCTGTGGCTGGGGTTAAACCCTGACACTCTATAATGCCGAAGTTCTATCAATCTGAAAGCTCTATTATGTGAAACACAGAGTTAACAAATTGATTGAAATGAGAAGGGTACTCTGGAGGACATCTAGTCCAATCTCCTTGTCAAGCAGGGCCACCTACAGCCCAGGACAATGTCCAGGTGGCTTTTAAAGATCTCAAATGAAAGAGATGAAATGATACAGGTCTCTGAGCAACCTGTATCATTTCTCTGTCACCCTCAAGGTAAAAAAAGGTCTTTCGTGTTATTTCCTGCCTCCCAGCCACAGACATGCTGTTTGAGACTTGAGGAGCTGGGCTGTTGCTGAGGAGTAATGTCTGAGGAAGGCTCACAGGGCTGTGGCTGGGGTATGACAGAGGGCGTTTGCATGTGGAGGCACCAGAAGGAGGATCCTGTGAGGACAGGGCTGTCAGCATGACCTCTGCCCATTGCACCCAGCTTTGCAGACCTTCAGGACAGGGGGCCTGGCTGCTGGGCAAGTGATTTGGACAGCTCTGCCCTCACAGCTGGAATGAAGAAGTGGGGAGGCTGGAAAGCACTCCCCACAATGACTTGTGCTTTGGATTTGAAATAAACTTCACCCAAATGAATGCTATATATTTCTTGAAGGATTAGAAGTCTCATCAGCTGTCTTCTCAATGCCACCAGGCTGTAGTGGAGGATGGCTTCATTCACAGGGCTGGCTGGGCACTCCCATTCAGCCTGTGGATCAGAGGTGTTGGGATGCCCCAGAGCTGCATCACCCCGCTACCCTTGGTGCCTCCCCACAGACCAGCTGCCGGCTCCTCGATGGTGGGTCTGGGGCACAGGGGGTAGTGCAGCTGCAGAGATCTGCTGTGCACCCACTCCCTGGCCGTGGTCCTCTGCTGGCGGGTGGATGAGTCAGCCGTGTAGTTGTCACCTGCCCTCACCGTGTTCAGGATGCGATGGAAAAGCCACCTGCAGATCAGGCACGCAGCTCTCATGGCAGCCCACCGACAGGTGCAGTCGAAGCAGAAGGTGTGGAAGCATCCTTCGATGCAGACCATGTTGGTGATGTCCCCCAGGCAGATGGAGCACCGGCTGTTTGCTGTGGCTTCCATCTGCCCTGCCCGCTGCAGCTGGCTGGTGGCGGCTGTCGTGGTAGAGGTGCTCTGCTCCACCGCCTCCTGAGCTCCCGTCGCCATGACCTGCCAAGAGACGTGTTCAGAGCTTTCCTGGCACTAGAACAGAAAAGCAAGGAAAGGGCCAGAAAGCGGTGGGAGAGGAGAGGGGAGGTGAGGGCCTCCCAAAGGATCTCTTTGCAGGCTGAGAAGTGGAGAAGTGGCAGCAGAAGCAGCCTGGTGACATAGCCAGCCCCAAGGGCTGTCCTCCCCGCCCATCTGTCCCGCTCGGCTTCCCCCAGAGACACTGCACACAGTCCAAGACCTCCCACCCTTCTGCTCCCTCCAGACAGCCAGCACAACTCAAGCTAGCATGGGGTACCTGAAGGAGGGGGTCAGAGAAAGTTAAGGGACTGCTTAGGAGTCTTCACTGGTGCCCACAGTGACGGCACACCTGCCCTACAGGACCCACATCTCCCCTGCTAGCCAAAGGCATCACCAGGACAACCAGCTCCTTTGTTGTGTACCTGCTTTCCAGAATGTCAGTCCCCACCATATATTAGTGCAGGACCCCTGTACAGGACCTTGAAATTAATTTTGCTGAACTTCATGATGTTCCTTTCATCCTGTATCTCAGCCTCTGGAAAGTCCCTCTGGAAGACAACCTCACCTCTAACATATCAGCTATTCCTCCCAATTTTTTCTGATCAGCAAACTTGCTGAAGGCACACTCTGTCTCATCATCCAGTTGATTAATAAAGTTGTTGAAAAAAACATTAGAACCAGTGTTGAGTCCCAGTGTACACTCCTAGTTACTGGCTTCCAACTAGGTTTCATACCACTGATCACTATGCTGAATCCCCCTGCCCGAAATCTCAAAAGAAGTCTCCTCTCTAACCCCTTCAAAAAATTATTTTGAGCTGATGCAGTAAAATTAGCACTATATAATGGAAACTTTGCATGTGATCACATCTCAGTGGCATGTTTGAGCTTCACCATGACATTCTGGTGAGGCAGATCCCCAAGATTTTGTGGAGGTCTAATGCCCACATAGTTACTGCTTAGCAACCAAGAGCTTCTTCAGGAGAAAGCAAATCCTTTGCAGCCTGGGAGTTGGTTGCTGTGACTTCCATCCAGGAAGGAGGAGGAGAGCTAAGACTGTGAAGTGAGTGGCTTTCAGCATGTTCATCTCAAAGATACCAATGGCTTTATTCCTCACACCACGATTCTCTGTCACTGTCTGAATCAAGCGCATCTCAGAGCCTTGCAGACTTGCTCGGTTCTCTGGGGACAAAAGGAAGGCTAATTTCCTTCCTCAATAGGATTATTACTGCCTGGGTTCTGAAACCAGGGGTTCAGTCACAGGCCTGTAAGTAAGCCTTCCAGAGATGTCCGACACAGCCTGACACAGCCTGCTCCAGCTGCAGGATCACCAGCATGGAGATACTCCTGGATTTTTTGCGCTGCCTGAGGCTGGACTCCCATTGATAATTTGAAGCTTTTCTGGAAGGCAAATAGGGTGCTCTTTCTCTTTCCCTCTTTCCTTCTTTCCCTCATGGCAACATCTTTACCTGCCACACAAACAAGACACTGTCTGTGAAGAGGAGACAAAAGCTTAAAAAGTGTGCTTCTCAGCTGTGTTTCAAATGTTCTCTGTGTTAAAAACTGACTCCAAATCTCTGATAGCACCGTAACTAACTTAGCTTGCACTTCTCATTTTTTCTGTTATTTTCACTATTCTTTAACAGGTCATCCATTCTGATGTGCAATTTACATTGTTCTGCCACTTCTCAAGGTTCCTTCAGTAAAATGTCTTGGAGTTTCTTCTACAAATATTAAGGCGTTCTTAACCAGCATCTTATATAGTCTCTGTGGCAACATTTCAGAGCTATTTTTAGGTCCACAGTCTTGAAGGCTGGTATGCTTCAGCACCAGAATTCATCATCACTTTGCTCCAGGAGGTTCTCTTGTCCAATAAAATTTTAAATTCTGTAACCTCTCTGACAAGCAACCTAGTGCTTGATGTTCCTCATGGCTCCAGACTTTTTCCTTGTGCCAAATGTAAATGTTCCTTGCTATGATATAAGCAGTGACCTTTCTCACAAATGACATGCAAAAAGATGTATTTCCTTCCAGTTTGCAGATACTTTTTTTTTACATTATTGTGTCTCCACTCAATCTTTTCTTTCCTTTAATCCAATTTTTATCCTTTTTTTTCTCAGAAGTTACATTTTCCGCACCTCTGAACAGCAACTTTACCTTCTCTGGGTGCTCTCCAACCGATCTGCTCTTTTTGCATTTTTTTTTTTTTTTGGATATCTACTGCCTAATACAAGAAATGTAGACCATATAGTACTGAGTTAAAAAGAGGGGTTTTCCCTTGAGTTTACTTATGTTTATCTACTCCCATAAAATACTTGCCTTTTGTCTAATAGCACAAGGCTGCTCAGGTTACGACCCAGTGAAAAACCTACAGAGCCACTCCTGAAGGACTGCTGCAAAACAAACTGTTGCCTAAATGTAACCACGTAGTACCTCAGTGCAGAGTACTTGTTCTTTAGGATATACAGCCTCTTCATATTGCTGGTGTCATTTCAGGCTCCACTTCTGTGTTCCAACAGTTTTGTGTCACTGTGTCTGCTACCAGGCTCTTGCATAGGTTCCTGTTCCAGTATCCAAGCTGTTGAAGTTACTCTAGAATTGCAGTGGGCTTGTAGCGACGCTCCTAGCCTCTGTTTTCAACTTCTTACAGTAGTTCTTTCATCTGGGTATTTCAGAGACGAGAAACCCTTATCTTCCAATAAATATTTAATACCGAGGTTGTTTGGGGTTTTTTTTGTTCCCAGGAATCCAGTTTGCTCTTTCTGGCCACATGTTGTCCATAAGGGGGCAATATATGGAAGAAAAACAGAACTGTTGAGCTGCACAAAAGTGTTATCAGGACCTAAAGATTAGTTGTATCTTTGCTTTAATGTTTTTCTTCATCTAGAGAAGGAATTTGAAGGATCCCAACCCTACAGTATTATGTCTGCTAGGTATCAAGAAGCTCATTTCATTTTACACAAATATGGCCTTTGATTAGAACAGTTGTGCTGTATTTATCTTTTCTTTTTCTGGAGGGGGTGAGAAAACTTTATTTCTGAGAAGAGAGGTCAGCATTTTTTGCCTTGACATACCAAGACCTAGGACAAAATCATCAGATCAGATCAATACAGCTGCAGCCTATACACTTTTGGAAAAAAGATGCTTTCTGGAAATGAATGGAATTACAGAAGGAATATTCTCAGTGGTAGTAAAAGGAAAATGTAGATCAACTCACTGGCACATTTATGCTGTCATATCAGTCCTCTGTATAGAACTGGGAAAGATAATTTTCCAGCTCATATGTGACTTCTTGGATCTGCCTGATCCTCCACATCAAATAAAGAAGCATATGGCTAGTTGCCCCCAACACCTGACATCTGAGGTTAGCCAAGTGATGATGTTCCAGCTATATCCTATTTCCTTTACCTGTGCTGCAGTCTTGGAGTGGGACACAGTAGTGCACTATCCGTAGCACCCTTCTGTGTGTGGCACCCAGGATGTCTGCCTGTGCTAAAGCATAGTCTTGCATGTGTGACAGTGATCTGCACCTGCACAGTTTGTCTACATTGTTCTCTGTCAGAGGACAGCAGTCATCATTCTCTGTCCTGAAAAGCGCGTAGTATGAGATATAATAGTGTGACCAGCGGAGTAGGGAAGTGATTCTTCCATTATACTCAGTTCTGGTGAGGCTGCACCTTGAGTACTGCGTCCAGTTTTGGGCCCCTCACTACAAAAAGGCCATTGAGGTGCTGGAGCATGTCCAGAGAAGGGCAATGAAGCTGGTGAAGGGTTTGGAGCACAAGTCCTGTGAGGAGCAGCTGAGGGAGCTGGGGCTTTTTAGTCTTAAGAAAAGGAGGCTGAGGGAAGATCCTTATCACTCTCTACAACTCCCTGAAAGGAGGGGATAGAGAGGTGGGATCAGTCTCTTCTCTCAGGTAACAAGTGATAGAATGAGTGGAAATGGTTTCAAACTGCACCAGGGGAGATTTTGGTTAGGTATCAGGAAGAATTTCTTCACTGAAAGGGTTGTCAAACATTGGAACAGGCTGCCCAGAGAAGTGGTGGAGTCACCATCCCTGGAGGCGTTTAAAAGGCATGTAGATGTTGTGCTTGAGGACATCTTCTAGAGGTGGACTAGGCAGGGTTAGGCTGTGGTTGAACTCGATCTTAAAGGTCTCTTCCAACCTAAGTGATTCTATGATTCTATATGCAAGAACAGACACTGTGCGACAGTTCCAGAAGGAAAATCATGCACATGATACAGCAGCAGTACCACCCTGTTTTCTGTTAGACACAGACGGAAAGGTCTGAGGAGTAAGTCAGTATCCAGATCCACTTAGCCAGGGATAGTGATTGTCTGGAGGCCAGGAACTGCACCTATTATGTGACCCTCTATTAGGTTTTGGTTGGTTCCAGCTGCTGTCATCTGAAAGTCCACTTTGCGCAAATTGTTCTATTTAAGTACTTTGGTAGCATGGTAATGTTCCTGAATGCATGCCAGGAACAATAGCAAAAAATACCTTCACTATGCTAATGACTATGGTTGTTAGCTTCTACCGAGGCCAGCTTCACAGTATCATTCAAATACCAGGCAGTCTGAGTCAGTCCTGATCATCTCTTTGGGAAAACAAGCTCACTCCTTCACTGAAAAATACCATGAGAAAGGAGTGACCTCACACTTACTCTGCCATTCTGCAGGGCTGGGGATCCTGGTGTGGAGCACAACACATCTTCCCAAGGCTGGGGATGGGCTGACAGAAACTGGGCCCTTTGGAAGAGTGGATTCATATTTGGACTGCCTGGCCTGGACTTCCAGCACCAGCAAAACATTACGCAGGTAGTTGCTGCTTCTTAATTGGCTTTATATACATCTACACACATGTCCCTGCCTCCCACCAGGATCTGAGACGGTGAGCTTCAGGAGACCTCTGTGTGGGGTTTTGTGAACCACCCCCATCACACTGCCTCTGCTACAGCTGCAGCAAGCCAAAGCAGAATGAGCACTAAAGGACTCAGGTACAAAGGTGTGTCCCTAAATTCTTAAGTGTATACAGTTTCCGCAACCAGCCACACGACTCCTCACTTTGATATACTCTCTCATTGTTGATATAAAAGATATCTTTAAAATTAGAACTAACAAGAAGACTAAGAAAAGGGAAGAGGGACATAAAGTGATTTAAAATTCTAAATCTGAAAATATTTTTCTCTTATGAATTTGATATGCAGAACAGATGGTCCTCAAAAACAAAACAAAACAAAAAGTTCATGCAGAAAAGAGAAGCCTAGAATGACTTTGTATCCTGCTCCAACTGCACTGGGTCCATGAGCAGCTGAAAGGCTAATGAAATTGATTATTCTGTTGAATGGAAATGTCCATACCTTGCTGATTCTGTCTGCAGAGAAAACAGCTCTGGGATTTTTTAGTTGGTTGGTTGGTAGGGTTTTTTTTTTTTTGGTGTTTTTTTGTTGGTTTGGGTTTTTTTAAATTCAGAGTTCCCTTTTTTATTTTTTTCTTATTAACCAGTGTGTCACATATGACATGGAAGCACATTGTTAGTTGGAAACCTAAGCTGGACATTTTAGGGTATATTCTCATTAATAATCTATCTGTGCAAAAGCTAGATTATTTTCCTATAATGATATTTGTAATGGGATTGTTCCCTGAGTGAAGAGGAAAAGGCAAATATTAGGATCTCTTATTTTCTTGACCCTAAAATATACTCTGTTTCAAATCCTCCACATATACGCTTATTAGGTCAGTGTGCTTCTGAACAGCTGCACTGCTCTTCTCCAGGGATTGCTCTGTGAAGCTCAGTTGTTGCTAGCTAAAACCTTAGCTTCCAAAACGTCAAATGCACTGAAATGGGTTTGAACTGTAAGAATGTTTCTGCTTCAAACCCCCGATATTTCTCATTCCTCCCTTCTCTAATGGTAACTGAGTGAATGGTAATGAAAGACCAGTAACTCCTTCAACTCTCTGCTAGACATTTCTTGAAGTCAGCATATTACATCCCTTGGTGGGAAGCAAAACATTTGTCAAAAAACGCAAACCATCTTGTCTTCTTTTTCTTCTGCATTCACAGTTCTCTTAAACTCCTTTCTGATCACCTGGGAATCATTGTGAAGGTGGAAGCCAAACAAATGGTTCTCCTGTGGTACATTTTTATTTCAAGTAATTGAGTTACTAGCAATTTATGCTGGCTTGGTCTCTCGCCATTCCTCTGTGGCAAGCCTGTGACAGTGTACTTACAATGAGAGTTGCTTCTAGAATTAACATTCAAAGCTTATTTCAGATTGAACGAGTTAAAAAAAAAATAATGTTTACCAGATGCCAAAGGGAGAATATTTCGAGACATTTCCTCCTAAATAAAGATTTGGACCCTCCATCTCACAAATCAAAGGATGCTTCCTCAAAGCAAATGGTTTCTACTCCAGCTTTGGTGTGTTTTGTGCTCTCCCTTCAATTTGTTTCATTTGGCAGTACTGTAATTACAGGCCAGCCGTGCACATGTGTTCAACTGAGGCGAAGTACAGAGAGTGAAGAACAAGAGGCTTGTTGAATTTTTAAGGAGCCTTTTTCACCAATGATCAGTCTGTTCTCTAAGCCTGAAAACTCAGAGAAAAGACAAGGCTCTGCTTTTTCTAATTGATTCTGAACCACTGATCATAGCGAAGAGGATCAAAACAGAACATGTCTGTTCCAATTGCACTACAAACAAGGGAAAGACCACACAGTTTTATCCAGAGGGACAGCTGTCAAATTCAGACTGCAGCCATTACAGAAACAGTCCCCTCTCCACTGCAGAATCAGTCCTCTGCTTGCTTATATACCCTTTATGCCATTGTAAGACCTTGGCTTTACTAGATTAGCTCCTGGTTTATCCCCTTCTCAACAGCAGACTATATTCTCACATGTTCATGCATTCAATGTAGTTGGAACAGCAAGCCATACAATAACATTAAACTATGAAAAAGAATTAGGAAGAATTATTAACAAGAGCATGTCCCCAGAAACAGAGGTGGAGGAATCTGGCTTTGCTGAAGAAGACCTTCTGCATGTTCTGTGCTTTTCATCCCTTGACTGGTCTAAGTCCGTGTCTGAAAAGGGTCTTTGTGCTGGAAATGGATTATTCAGAAACTGTCCTTCAAAACATTACCTCAAGAAGTTTCTGTATACTATAAAAGTTCTCATCCTGTGTAGGTACATGTTGCTGTTACTACTTTGAGACACTTCTGCATGAGGAAACACCATTTTTGTAATTAGAGTTGAATAAAAATAACACTTGAATGTGAAAGATATTTGCTGGGTTTTAGAACATTTTGATTTCTGGAAACAGACCACCTGCTGCGTAGGACCCTTAAGTCTCCTAGCTAATAATCTTCTCTCCACTTGGACTAATTTTAGCTGTTGCCACTTGAAACTTTTAATGGTTTCAGCCACCTACTGCCTTAATGCAACTTTTCCAGCCCCTCTCTAGCACTTTGCCTGTTCATATATTTGAGGATTATAAATAGTTTTATTTGGAAAATGGTCACTGGAGATGGAGGTGGAGAGACAGGAATCATCTGAGAGTAAATAGGTTGTTAATTCCCTTCTGAGCACTGAGCTGCTGATTCACTCCCAATCAGTTCCCACACAGCCTGGGCTGAGTCAGCCCAGAGGGTGTTGAATAGTCAAGAGCAAAGATTCAGTGGATAATGGTTCTGCAAAGACCAAAACAGAGAAGTGATTCAGAAGGGGGAACTAAAAGAAGAAAAACACATGCTGGAGAGAGGGCAAAACAAAAAAAAAAATCAAAAGGGAAATAAAAATAGACAAGCAGCCCCTTGTGCTGCCACCTCTGTGTGGGAAACAAAGATGTTCAGGGAGCTTAGAGAAGAAACAGAGGTGAATGAAAGGAAAGGAGTGGATGGAAGAGGAGAAAAAAAGAAAACATTACAAACCAGAAATAGTATCAGGTGAAATCATCAAGGGAGAGCCAAAAAGGAAAAGGGATGTAGGCAGCAAATGGGCTCAGAGTAAGGGACACACTTCCAGGTGTGCCTCAGCCTAGCCACTGACTTCCCATCCACGTAAGCACACACATAAAAGCTTTCATCTATAAATGTCATAGCATAGATATCCATGGGGAGGAAATAGCTGAAGTGGGGCTGTAGAGTCAAGGACTTTATTTATAGATCCAAGAGCCTGAGATAGAAAGAAAAAAAAAAAAAAGGTTCACATGAGAAATGGATGCTCAGAGGTACGTGAATATATTGGGAAGCACATTCACCCAGCTTAAAGTCAGGCTTCTCCCAATCAGTTTAAGCGAAGAGGGTGAAGCTCCTGACCTGCATGCTCTGATACAACGTGTGAGACATCTCCACAAACTTGCTCTACCCCTTCAAAATGTGCCCTAAGCCTACTCATTCTTCATACTGCAGTCTTCTTAAATCTCAAGTTCAGTGATGCATCCTCTGGGCGTACTTGGGCTCAGGACAGAGACTCACACTCCAGAGAGTGTCTTGTCTCATGTCTTGTGCAAGAGCCTCCTTGCTTTGCACTGTGTCGTACAAAAGCCAAGTTGCTGCTACAGAGCTGTGCCTCCCATATTGATGAGCTCTCTGCCTGCATTCAGCACTGCTAAACACATGTTCTGCCACTGTAATACAGGCTGTGGCTTCCTTCTTTTTAAAGATCCTTATTGTAAAATAGTTTGTACCTATTTAACCTCTGCTAGTTTAAGGAGGCCGCAGGGAAGGCTTGTCAACAAGAGGATGGAAGGAGATTGTTATGAAGAGAATATATTGCCTTGCATTTGGCAGATTTAATACACAGTAATGTTTAATATTTAGGCACAATTTAATGGTATTGATCCCGGCGCTTGAGGACAAGCACTTAAAGGCATGTGCCTGGATACAGCACTACTATCTGCACAGAGCTACATGGATGATGCAAGACCCATTTGACCAAGTTAAAAGTGTGTTTGCCCAGAGATGTGTGTGGGGCAAGTGGTGAGAGATAGTACCCAAGAAGATGATTCAGCTTTCCATTGGACCAACTTGTCCTTTGCAGGTTCCTTCCAATCCCTGTAGTGAGTCAGAGAGCACTTGTGTCCCCAGCTTTATCACCTCAACATGATGATTAAAGATAGGAGAGGATGAGCCCAGGTCTACAGGCCCTGGGTGTCCTGATGCACAGCAAGATGACCATGAGCCAGCAGTGTGCCCTTGTGGCCAAGGTGGCCAATGGCATCCTGGGGTGTATTAGAAGGGGTGTGGTTAGTAGGTCAGAAGAGGCCCTTCTCCCCCTCTACTCTGCCCTGGTGAGACCACAGCTGGAATATTGTGTCCAGTTGGGGGCCCCTCAGTTCAAGAAGGGGACAGAACTCCTTGAAAGAGTCCAGCACAGGGCCACCATGATGATTACGGGAGTGGAAAACCTTCCTTATGAGGAGAGGCTGAGGGAGCTGGGCCTGTTTAGCATGGAGAAGACTGAGGGGTGACCTCATTAATATTTATAAAGGACGAGAGTCAGGAGCACAGAGCCAGGCTCTTCTCAGTGATGTCCAATGACAGGACAAGGGGCAATGGGTGCAAGCTGGAGCATAGGAAGTTCCATGTGAATGTAAGAAGAAACTTCATTGTGAGGGTGGCAGAGCACTGGCACAGACCTGCCCAGAGAGGTTGTAGAGTCTCCTTCTCTGGGGACATTCAAAACCCACCTGGATGCATTCCTGTGTGATTTTGTCTAGGTGACCCTGCTCTGACAGGGTGTTGGACTAGATGATCTTTTGAGGTCCCCTCCAACTCCTAACATTTTGTGATTCTGTGGTTCTGTGATTCTACAACCAAAATTTAGGGACTCAGATAGCTTCAAGAGAGGCTGTGCAAGTTCCTCCAAGAGTATATTGATTACTTATCTGTGAAATAACAAGTAACTGTGATGTGAAAGTTTGCATAAAAATTAATCTCACTTTGTTCCTCTGGGGAGCGGAGAGAGACTTAACATTGTGTCTGAGCCTGCTGTGACACCCAAACACTTCTCAGAACTGATGAAAAATAAAATTAACAGTTCTGGTGTTTTGTTCATAATGTCATCCTCTTTGCCAAAGGGAGATCATGGTTTATGGGCTGATGAGCTCTTGAGGCTTGTTTAGAGGAGGTTGTTTTGCTGTACACTCACATCAGAAAAGGCAAACTCTGAAAAACACTCTTCACACTTTGAATAAATATCATTGAGCTTTGAGGTGCTCCCTAGCTCCTGGCATCTGGCATGGCTGAAGAACAACTTTCAGTGTGTCAGACCAGCTTCTGAGAAAGTCGTATCTTGTGAAATGGCAGCAGTTGCTACATTTGTGAGGCACTGAAGTGGGCCTCCAGGAAGGATATTCTGACTGCTGACTGGCAAAGATTATCATGAGGCAGCCACAGAGTAAACGGCTATGTTGCAAGACCCCCAGATAGAAAGGCCTATCAGTCTTCCAATCCTTCCTATCAGCTGTAGATTTAACAAGAGGCCTACAGATTTATTTTTGTTTTAGTTTAAAAGCAGCAATTTATATGAGCCCATGAAGTAAAAACCATTGCCGGGTGGTGGGGAATGCATACAAGATGCTTGTGATAACTTAGGTCTGGTAATGAGAAAGGAAAGTTGCAAGCTTTCCTGTGCCACCAATACAGGCACTGGGCAGTGCACCTGCCCTCGCTTACATGTGTGTTGCTGTAGCAGAAAGAAAGAACCACAGATACAGAGAGGAGATCTTTGCAATTACACCTTGAGTACTCATGTCATGGGGCAGTGAAAGAACAAAAGCACTTTTGATGAGAATTTTTGGGTTTGGTTGCCTGCAAAACCAGAGAGTGCTCGTAATAGGGGAATAAAATCTGAACTGATGTGTCTAAGATCTGTTTCCACTGAAACATTGCCATTGTTAGCAGCATTTCTGTAGGGCAAGCATAAGTGCAAAGTGGTGAAATCGCATTGTTTTCCAGACCAAGAGTAGCCATCAGCAGTTCCACCACCCCTGAATGATGCAGGCTTGCACGAACTGTGTGAAGAACACCACCTGACACCACTTTGGGTTTAGAAATAATTTCTAGGGCAGAAGATGTCAGAGGTGCACTGTGCTACCATGACACTCATCCACCTGATGGTGGTAGGCTGATAACCCAGCTGATGGAGGCAGGGAGTGTGTTGACTGTACTTCTCTCTTTTCAGCAGGATCAGGAGTCATGGCAAGAAGAGTAGAAATGTCAGGCACCTGCATGCTTTACCCAGTTAGTCTCCCTGGAGAACAGTATTGTGCTTGAGTGCCTTCAGGGGCTTCACAGACCAGTGAGGGAGTAACATTTGATGAACTCAGTGCTCCTTTACGTCATGTTTTGCTGGTTAAGTGGATAAAACACTGTCCACAGATTTACGGGGACGAGGAAGCTTTATTTCTCTCCTACCTCTTCCAAAAATGAGTAAGACAATAAAAATTGTCTTCAGCAATAACACAGAGGAAATAACTTTTGATCTTAGTCATACCCTTTTTATCTCTTGGTAAGAACATCAGCTAGGTCACAAATTCTCCAGTGGAAACAGTAGTGAAGTTAAATTCTCCCATCCCAAAAATATCCAAGCAAGGAAACAGCCAACATAGACATGGCAAAGAGAAAGTACAGGGTAAGAGTTGAACCCTTTTTTTATCTCTCTAGTACCTTTCACTGCCATAAGAAAAGCATGTTAAAATGAGTTATTTGGATCAAAATGTGTTATTCTGCTCACACAGGGATTTCTGTCAAGTTCAGGGCTTTTAAGCATTGAATTTACTGTACTTTATTAATCTGGTACCATTTAGTAGGTCACTGATTGGTACAATAAAGGACAGCCCCAAGAAATTGCTGTGCTATAAAGGCAAGCAATAAAACTCTCTGATACAGCAAATGTTACCCATCTTTAAAAGTTTGCTATTTCATTTGGGATGAAACTTGCCAGAATTAATCAATTCAGGGAGAAGATTAAACTTTTGGCTCTTCTGAAAAATAAAATTTTTTAAAAAAAGGAACACTTGCCGTCTTCAGTCATTTTGTTTACAAGTGAAAGACATGTGCAAGGTGGTACTGTTGTTCTCATCTCTGAATCACTGTCTGCACCAACCCCCTTTCCAGGGAATGGCTGTGGGCAGACTGCTGTTGTGGTAGTAAAGACATGCTACAGGCAATCACGCTGCCTGCGTCAGGACTGACCAGGCTGCAGACCCTGCCCTGGGTCAGCTTGGAAGCTCAGCCTTGCTTTAAACAGTGGTCACCGCTCAGCTCCTCATATCTTTTTTGTGGGCTGGAGGTCTGGAACCTGAGTGAGAAGTATATACTTCTTATATCCAAATTCACGCACAGCTCTTTGTAGAGTACCCTTTTCATGCCTCTCACCAGGCTTGGAGCCACAGTGGTAGTGCAAGGGTCTCCAAAGTAATGTGAGGACAGGGTGTATCTTTCCTCCCGCTATTACATGGTGTGCTTTGCCCTGCCACCCAGCACCTGCTCTAGGACCTGCAGCAATTTCCTTTGCCACTCTCTCCACAAAACTATCCTGAATTGACTTACCATTAACTAACACCACAGCAGCAGAGACAGATCTGTACTTCAGAGAAGCTGCAATAGTAGGAGATACGTCAGCTTCAATTTCTCCTTGCTCCAGAATGCCTTTGTTTTTAAGGCTCTCACACTGAACATGACATGCATTTTATGATTTACACGCTTGAACACATGCCTCACTTCAGAGAACGGTTCCTGTTACTGGAGTTAAGTCTGTGTTTAAGTGTGTTCCTTAATCAGTGACTGAAGGCTAATGCAGAAACATTGATTCATTATATAATAAGAATTACTAACACCTTAACACACTAATAAACTGCTAATTGGTTTCTGCCTATTTGCACTGATAGGATTTAAGGCAAAAACAGTATGCTTGCAAAACAATTGTGATCCTTATTAAGCAGAAATGAGCAGACTTGCCTTAATTCATTATGTTTGACTGGAAAAATAATGTTTGTTTTTACTGATGGTGTAATTAATTGTGTCCAGGGTAAGTGGAAAGCTTTTCAAATCAGCTAATGCTTTAACACATTAAGAAAATTTTGAAAGCAAGTTTTTTCTGCAGCTCACTGTTTGGTGGCATGGTTCTGGTCTGGGTATATGCTTGACAGATGTGGACTTGGAATCTTACTGGGGCTTTCCTTGAAAACATATTAAGAAACAATAACAAGAAGCAGATTTTTTATATATACATATACATATATTCTGCCCAGAAGGCAAAAGTATTTTGTTTCCTGAAAGCATTAATTTTCTGTTCAAAGTGGGACAGCTCAAGAATTGGGGAAGTACAGGTACTATGAGTAATTTAAGAAGCTTACACCTTATGTGAAGGCAAGTGAAGATCCCTAAGTGGCTGGGGAGGGTGGGAGGGTGGGGGCAGGAAAGCACTCCTCAGGGGGAAAAAAAAGTGAGGTTGGAAAGTAAGGCGCAATCATTTTAAAAAGAGATGTTTTGAGATAACCCCTTGTTTATTAGCAGCCTTCATTGGGAAGAAGCTGAGTTCAAACCATTGTCCCATGGTATCTGGCTCCAGATATATTTTAGCTGTGTTCAGCCAGGTGAAGTTCCTTACATATGGAGTGCATCTTATGACCTAAAGTAATGCTTCATACCTCCCTGGAAAATAGACTGTTGGCTTCTGGGAATTTGAATCCATTATATGCAGGATGTTTAATCATCTGGAAATTCAATTGGAGAAAAGAGGGAGAAAGTCTTACTAGAGCCTACTATATCAGTATGCTGGATGCCTGAGGCTAGTTATTTTAGCTACCCAATGTCACAGTGGAGTTAAGAAGTCAGCTACAGTTTTATGGGAATACTCAAAGGAAAAATATTTTCCTTCTCTTTATTCATTGTTTTCAAGTCTTAGGATATTGGGCAGTTCAGAAGAGCAGAATAAACAACAACAGAGCTGAGCCTCCAAGTGAAAACAATGGGTGCTCTGGGGTTCATATACTCAGTTGGGCATCATGGCATTTGAAACATCTCAGTAGCCTAGTATCTTCTGTCTGGATACCTTCAGACAACACCCTCAGACAGTGATTGCATCAGGAGCTAGAC
The DNA here is from genome assembly GCA_027925045.1 of Hypotaenidia okinawae. Lineage (NCBI taxonomy): Eukaryota > Metazoa > Chordata > Aves > Gruiformes > Rallidae > Hypotaenidia > Hypotaenidia okinawae. The sequence goes on along the minus strand of BSDF01000005.1, from coordinate 28,285,194 downwards.
TGCATCAGCATTTGAATAACCATCCTTCTCCAAATGCTGAGCTTTTTCCAAACTGTTGTGCTTAATGAATCACAGCGTATCAATTAAATTGCTGACGTACCCATCTTCCTACGGGACAGTGACTCAAGCTGTAACAGGGCAAAGGAACAAACTGCTCCTTCCTTTGAACTGGTACAACATATACAGCCCATTTGCAAAAGGAGTCTTTCACCACGTTGCTATTCTGAAGAAACGGTTAAAAAAAAAACAACTCTGCTCTGAGTCGCACATTTTAGGAGCACTGCCACCTTTCAGCACTGTTTTTCTTTCCAGTGAGAGTAAGGATGTTTGTACTAGGAAGTGCTGTGAGGAATCTGTGTGGCTGTGGAACAGTTTCTTCTTGCAGCAATTTATTAACACCGAGTTCCAGCTCTCCCACCAAGATAAGTCAGCTACCCTGTAGCAGCCTGGATCAGATTCTAATCCTGCCACATCATCAGTCTAAACAGGGAGAAAACAGCCTTTATTGGATTGGCTAAGCTCTCAATTAAAATAGATGGAATGCTAAAACATTACAAATGCTTAAACAGTAAAGTGAGGACAGGATAAAAATGAATGGTTTTAGAAACCAGCACTGAGAGAGAAAAAGAGCTCTTAAAGAAACCCAAGAGCACAATACTTCATATCAACCAGGGAGGAAAACACGCACTAGGAATGGAAAACATACTATTATGATGATAAAAGGAACTGTGTTAGAGTGATTGTCTGCACACTCCGACATCAAAATTAGACTAAATAATTTCTTTTCCCAGAACTGCAAAAGAGCTGTTTCCTCCGCATGAATAATGTGTTTACCAAGCATTTTCTTGTGCTCTTCATTACTGAACCACTGCAGAAAAGAGCTCTGGGTTTTTTTCTTGGAAGCCAGTACTTGCCAAAGTAACACCTGAGGCTTTGCAGAGCCATCAGTCTGGAGGTCTGTACATTAGCGGAGAAATCTGCTGTTGGTTGTCTGATAATAATCCTGGGTTTGCAGAAAGCTACAATCTGTTTCCTCTTTGCATGTGTCCCTTAATGATTAACCTTCATAATATATACTACCGGTCACTATGAGATAGGACTCATGCTAGCGTGTAAAGATAGATCATCTGTAGCAGCACAGGGAGGGATCTAGCAGCCTCAAACAGTTGTCTCATTATAGTTCAGAGGTTTGTAGTAGTCAAATGAGAGTGTTCAAAGGAAAAACACTTAAATAACTAGTTCTAGATACCACTGAACATTCCCTTCCCAGTAGAGCAGTCTTTGAAGTGTAGACATAAATAATGCGGGTAGCTAAGGGCTGCTTGATATGACTGGATAATCCTTTGTATGTGCACAGCAGCACAATGTGTGGATAGGTCTCACTTTTGGAAAGCACATTGCATCTATCAGTGCTTCCACATCATATACCAAGCAGCAGAAGTTCAGAGCCCAGAACTGCAGCAGGGATAGAAGGACTGGTGAGGAAGGGAGGAGAGCGCCATTCTAAGCATGCTTAGCCCAAGAAGATTAGTCTGATTAGCCTGTGAGTACTCTGTTTCAACTAACTCCTTGTATTGCTGTTGTATGGGATCAGACTGCCCCAGAGTCCTTCCTAAAACCTAGAACTGTCTTTTTGGTCTGACAGAGCTTTGCAAGCAACAGGCCTCCTCTGACCATGAGCCTCTCCTTGCACACATGCAGCAGGGGGACTGTCGTTGCTTCTCTTGTCTACTCCTGCAAAAATGCATTCTCTTCTACTTACCCTTTCTTTCTTGGCTCTGATTTGTGCCAAAAAGATTCTCTCCTGCTGCAAATCCCCTTCTGCCTTGGATCCTGCTGTGGTTTGCCCTTACTCTGTCACATCCACCTAAGCCAAGGAAAAGCAGGAATAGAAGAATGGGATCATGCAGACTTTCTCTGACTAGTCAGCTTTTTGTTACCCACCTATTAGATCTAAAGGGTTGTTGTGAGGTTTTTAAGTCCATTTCACCACCCGTGACAGGAAATTATTGTGGCTATAATTTTCAATTAAGAATAAAGGAGAATTTTGGTTCCCCTTTTCAAACAACCAGCAGCAAACATCTATCTGGACCACCTGTTGCTTCTGAGACCAGCTTAAGGGAGCCAAAATGTTCAAAATTATGACACACTCTTCACCTTATCTCCTTCTCTATATCATGTCCAGCAGGTAATGTGTTCTGCTGGGAAGTTGTTTCGTGAGCACAAGGACGGAAAACTTGAGCCTGGAAACGAAAAGTTCCCACAAAGCTTTGTGCCATGGAAAGGGCACCAGCCCAGACTCACTTTATCTAGAATTGGTATTACAGGTGAGCACACCTACAAGTGTCAAGATCAGCATCTTGTATTTGTTGTCCATTTAGGACAGACAAAAAAATGTATTTGGTGTCTAGGTTTCAGCCATTTTTATTCCACTTTTTTGCTACAGTAAACTCAAGCTCTGAGCAGGAATGTTCTAGTTTGCTCTCTGCAGGAATGTTCCCCTCCCTCAGCCGCCAACCGGTTGCTAGTTGGATTTCCTGCCTTTGCCCTTTTCTTCTTACTATATTGAATCCCATCTGGTCATATAACTTAAAAATTTAATATGCTAGTGTGCAAGCTGTCTTTATACCACCCAGAGGGGCTCAACATACGAGAAATCAATGACCTGGATTTATAAGCCATCAGAGACAGAAGATGAGAAAGTATTGCAACAAGATACATCGGGGCAAATAGAGAAGGGAGTTATTCTGGGCCTAAAAGATAAATAGGTTCTGTCTTCAATAGCAACTGGTCTCAATTTTTATTGAAGCAGTTTGAACTGATTTTTAAGGAAAAGGACTGAGAAACAGGAATTCTATAAGAAGAAGATGCAGGAGTTCCTCAGGAGGTCAAGTTCTGCCTTCTCACTAGAAATGGATGCATGAAAAGGCAAGATTTCATAGCATTTATGTAGCTGAAATTTCACTGTGGCAGCCTGGCAGCAAATAAAGCATGTCCCACAAAAAGCTGTGCCAGAAAGATCACCATTGAGAATTCCAGATACTACAAGATGCTAGAAAAATATGTATCACTTTTCAGAAAGTGCAATTTTAAATCTGGATATCCCTCAGATCCCTGGGCTTTACTGATAGGCAACTAGCGGGGAAAAAAATGGGAGATTACCAAGACTGTGGTCTGGAATTTGCTGAGGAGCTTAGTGATAGTATGTCCTACTTTTGATAATGACTACAGATGTCTGATACCCACAGTGGGATTTTATTGCAAACTGTCAGTGCAGTAAATTCTGCTGGTTTTTATCCAGTTGCCATGAGTCTTTACATTGTGGATAGAACATTTGTTATTTTTAAAAACTATCACTAGCAATTCAGTTCCTATTCTAGCACATAAATATTACTGCCTTTAAATAATTTTAACCCAAATGCTGTTCTGAGACACAAAGATGAGAACTGACACTGGTAATGACATGTACACTCACAGCAACCCAAGGATAGTGACCATTTTGGACATGGAGTATTGGCTCCGCATCCCTTGAGCAAGAGAGCAACCTTCCCTGGGAAGGCTGTTTGAACACTACTTTGTGAGTTCCTCTGAGTCAGACCTTCTCACCTCAACAGGTATTCAGCAGAACCTGAACCTAGATAGAGGCTCTAGAAATGGACACATCCCATGGGCTTGTAGCCAAGAGAGTAAAAACCCTAAGGCTTTTCGGTGCACAGTGAGGTTCTTAGCCAGAGGAGTTGTTCGTGTCTGTGAGTTGCATAGCATGGGTGAGGTCTGGAGAGAAGAGAGTGGAGGGTGACATTTCTCTGTATTTGTAAAGCATCAGCCCCAATCAGAGCCCTGCTCTATGGCTGGGGCGTTGGGGTGTTCTCTGCAGTAGCAATAGAGCTGATTTCTTTCAGTGGTCACTTGCTGAGATTTGTGAAGATAGTGAGCAGTCTTTAACAGGAACTGCTATTTTAAAACAATGTAATGGTTCCCACGAATCATCAGCTTCACCCATCAGTGAGATGTAATTATGTGGCACTAAGGAGGATTGTCACCACTTTTTTTCTTTTATCCATCAAATTCTGAAGGTGTCTCATCATAGTCTCTGAAAATCACCTCAAAGTTCTTCCACACACCAGGCCCGTAACACTGCTGCTGAACTATGTTCAGCTGTATTTAGAATCAGGTGAAGATTCACTCTGTTCCTATTAGAGCCTGTGCTCCTAAGAAGACATCAGGCATTTTTGTCTTAAAGAATTAAAGGTGTCAGTGGTAATCCTCTTCCAAACTGGGGTAAGACTACTATCTTCCTATGAGGAGCAGCTGAGGAAGGTGGGGCATTTTAGTCTTAAGAAAAGGAGGCTGAGGGGAGAACTTATCACTATCTACAACTACCTGCAAGGAGAGGGTAGAGAGGTGGGGGTCTGTCTCTTCTCTCAGGTAACAAGTGATAGGACGAGTGGAAATGGTTTCAAACTGCACCAGGGGAGATTTACATTAGATATCAGGAAGAATTTCTTCACTGAAAGAGTTGTCAAATATTGGAACAGACTGCCCAGGAAGGCAGTGGAGTCACCATCCCTGGAGGTATTTAAAAGGCATGTAGATTAAGTCCTTAAGGACATGATCTCAAGGTGGACTGGTCAGGGTTAGGCTGTGGTTGGACTTGGTGATCTTAAAGGTCTCTCCCAACCTCAGTGATTCTATGATTTTGGCATGAAAAATTACTGTTTCATACACCCAGAAACAACCATTCCACTAAAGTTATGGTCCCTGGGACTTAATTACTCACAGAAATTCAAACAGCATTAAGAAAAGATGATTGCTAGGTCCTGAGGAGAGAACTGTTGGAATTGTGAGAGTTCTCAGCAGAGCAAGATGTTGGACCAGACGAAATCCAGATGTCCTTTCCAGTTGATACTATTCAGTAATGCTACCATTGTGGAAATACAGGCACCTGAATTCTCATCTTGCAATTCCTATGTAAAAAATCAGACTGGGAAGTTCTTGGCTACTCTGAAGTGTGCAGGTTTTGAAAGAAAGTATTGCTTCAGAAAATTCCTCCTCAGCTCTCATATTGCATACTCAGCTGTGTTTCAGCTAGGCATGTTCCCCAGGGGCAGCTCTTAGCCAGTGCTGCCTACTACTTTTTGATGATCCAGGTTTTCATCAGAGTTTTTTAAGTCTGAGTAGGTCACACTCTGCCCTCTGACAGTTGAAAACAACCTTTCCTAAACCTTTGCAGATCTGGTGTCTCTCAGCCCCAGGTGCTTTAAGCAGGGCTACTTATGGTGGAGCAGGATTTACCCCTAAGATTGTGCTGCTCTGTCCTGACCTTTTCAACCCCCAGCTACTGAGCCTGCTGTCTGATAAAAAGGGAGTGTTCTGGAGAGCAAGACAGAGTCTTTGAATTGTTGATTTTTTTTTCTTTTAATGACATGCATTGCTCTCTCTGGTGGTTCATTTACTTGTATGCCAGAACACACTACAAGAGAAGCAGTGCTGCTTAATCTATTCAGCTGCTGTATTTTCAGGCTACAACGTGCTTGTGACCTGTTGAGAGAGTGAAGATACCAAGAATCATAGAATCATTAAGGTTGGAAAAGACCTCTATAATCACTTGGCTGAACATCTAAAATCATCATGCTGAATGAGGCGGGTGTTCTGGTGATGGGGGATGCTGAGAAGGTGGAGATACTGAATGCCTTCTTTGCTTCAGTCTTCACTTCAAAGACCCCGTGGGACCCCCAGACACTGGAAGAAAGTAGGAGTGTTTGGGAAATGAAGAGCTTCCCTCTGGTTGAGGTGGGGGTTGTCCAGGAGCGTCTCAAAGGGATTAATGTACATAAATCCATAGGCCTGGATGGGATGCATCCACGTGTGCTGAGGGAGCTGGTGGAAGTGATTGCTGATCCTCTCTCTATCATCTTTGACAGGTCTTGGAGAATAGGAGAAGAACCTGAGGACTGGAGGATAGCCAATGTCACTCTGGTCTTTAAAAAGGGCAAGAAGGAGGATCCTAGCAACTATACGCTAGTCAGCCTCACTTCTGTCCCTGGACAGGTGATGGAACAGCTTGTTCTGGATGCCATCTCCAAGCAATTGGAAGAGAAGAAGGTCATAGAATCATAGAATCATGGAATGGCACGGGTTGGAAGGGACCCCAAGGATGAGAGAGCTCCAACTCCCCTGCCACAGGTAGGGCCACCAACCTCCAGGCCTGGATCTACACAAGGTTTCCCAGGGCCCCATCCAACCTGGCCATGAACACCTCCAGGGATGGGGCATCCACCACCTCTCTGGGCAGCCTGTTCCAGCACCTCCCCACTCTCTCTGTAAAAACTTCCCCTTAATATCTAATCTAAACCTTCCCTCCTTTAGCTTTAATCCATTCCCCCTTGTCCTGCCATTGTCTGCCCTTTTAAAAAGTTGAATCCCCTCCTGTTTGTTTGTATGCTCCCTTCAGGTACTGGAAGGCTGCAATGAGGTTCCCCTGCAGCCTTCTCTTCTCCAGGCTGAACAAGCCCAGCTCGCCCAGACTCTCTTTGTAGGGGAGGTGCTCCAACCCTGTAATCATCTTTGTGGTCATGAGGAGTAGTCAGTATGATTTCACCAAGGCGAGATCGTGCTTGACCAGTCTCATAGCTTTCTATGTCATCATCGGCTGGGTGGATGGAGGGAGAGCAGTGGATGTCATCTACCTTGACTTCAGCAAGGCTTTTGATACTGTCTCCCATGACATCCTGATAACAAAGCTGAGAGAGCATGGGATAGATGAGTGGACAGTGAGGTGGGTTGAGAATTGGCTGTCGGACCGAGCCCAGAGGGTCGTGATTCATGGAGTGGAATCTGACTGAAGGCCTGTTACTAGTGGTGTTCCCCAGGGCTCTGTGTTGGGTCCAGTCCTGTTTAATATCTTCATTGACAACCTTGATGAGGGAATAGCATCCACCCTCAGCAAGTACATGGATGATACAAAGCTGGGAGGAGTGGCTGACACGCAGGAACACTGCGCTGCCATCCAGGGAGACCTGGACGGGCTGGAGACCTGGGCAGGGAGAAACCAGATGAGGTTCAATAAAGTGTACAGTCTTGCACCTGGGAAGGAAGAACCACATATATCTCTACAGGCTGGGGAATGACCTGTTGGAGAGGAGCTCTGCGGAGAAGGACCTGGGGGTCCTGGTAGATGACAGGTTGGCCATGAGCCACCAGTGTACCATGGTGGCTAAGAGAGCCAATGGGATCCTGGGGAGCATCAAGAGGAGTGTGGCCAGCAGGTCAAAAGAGGTGATCCTTTCCCTCTACTCTGCCCTGGTCAGGCCCCACCTGGAGTATTGTGTCCAGTTCTGGGCTTCCTGGTATAAAAAACACAGGGATGTCCTGGAGAGAGTCCAGAGGAGGCTATGAAGATGATTAAGGGCCTGGAGCATCTCCCCTGTGAGGAAAGGCTGAGTGAGCTGGGGCTGTTCGGCCTTGAGAAAAGAAGGCTAAGAGGGGATCTTGTTAATGTTTATAAATATCTGAAGTGTGGGACACAGAGGGAAATAACCGTCCTCTTTTCAGTGGTCTGTGGAGACAGGAAAAGGGGCAATGGCTGCAAGTTGGAGCACAGGAAGCTCCACACCAACATGCAGAAGAACTTTTACACAGTGAAGCACTCCTTTGAAGAGTTTCTGAAACCCCTGTGACACATGTGCACTAGTGAGATTCATGACAAACACGCAATACAAAACCTCTGTTCTGTTTCACTAGTCCTGGTTAAATCTGTACAGACTTCGTATAGACTTAGAATTCATCTTGACTTTGCAGGTTGTCAAGGGTTTTGAAACATGTTAGGTGAATTATCTGCCCCTCTAGTGACCTGGAGCCCCTCAAGTGACTCTGAGCTGTCCCAGCCATAGGTTGAGGCTCATCTTTTGGGAGAGTTTCCAGTTTTCCCATTATAATCCAGATGGCATAAGTCTTGTTTTGAATGTTAAAAGAGTATTGCAGGTACTAAGCTATAGATGCCATCTCTCCTAAGGAGTCTGGCAGTTCAGCAGTGATCTCAGGATCGATTCCCTGATCACTTTTGCTCGGGATCTGTTTCCTCTCCTTTGATCTACTCTGTCTTCCCACTGGGTTACTCTTGTTTTCCTGGTGATGTGACAGACCTCACCTTTTGTGGGCCGTTTGTTACAGCTGCCTGTGCTCCACTTCCAGATTCAGAGCACTTGGTCCACATACAGCTCAGTGCTAAGAGTCAGATCCCAGGGTGAGCTCTCCCCCTTGCTTGCTTCAGACTACCTGCACAGCAGATATTTCTGTTTATTTTTCTAAATTTCCCATTTCCTTATAAGCTCTTTGTCTTTGTTTTTGTCCCTTCCAGCTAGTAATGAGATACATCAAGTGTAAAGCTTGATTTCTGGCATTTTATTTATTCCTATTTCATTCAGGAGCCATTTCAATGAACTACTGGAACAGAACAGTGCAGTCCTCAGTCTTTTTTCTGTTAGTGCAGTAACCTATTCCATTCTGCCCCCTTCCCATCCCTTCATGCTGTGGAGTTTACTTTTACCCCTAGCTATTTCTGTTGGCACCTCAGGCAATAGCATTTCAGCCCCAGCATTCTTTCGAGGTCAGGAACACCTGGGAGTTTTCCTTCTGACTGCTCCTGATAATCTCCTACAAGGAGAAAAGGGAAGAAGCATGTGCTCTGAGCTCCCAAATGGGCATTGATTTACATGTTTGGAGTTACAGGTTGAGACAGCCATTTGACTAATGATATTTTGAAAGTGCAAGTATGCTTTTTTTTTTTTTAACCCACCTTCTGTCATCTTTCTCTAGCAATAGGCAATCAAAATGTCTTGCAGGTGGGAGCTAGCTCCCATGGCCTCTGGGTATAATAGGTTGTCAATTACCATTTTTTGAGATCTAATGTTGAGAAAAGCAAGCACCTCTTAACAAAGCTACAGGAGCAGTCTCCTTCAGGTGAAGTTCCCAGTTGTAAATTAAAGCATTATTTACTGTCGGTGTACTGTATTAGTGTAAGAAGACTAAGCACAAGACACTGTGAAAGGGTAGTGGGATTTTATCAGGCTTTAACCCAGCGGCAGGTAATACAAACACACAGTTATTTTGCTCACTGCTCCCCTGCCAGTGGAATGGGGGAGAAAATTGAAAATGGAAAAAAAAAAATCCTAGTGGGTTTAGATAAAGACAATTTAGTAAGACAAAAAAGGAAAATAATTATAATTGTAATAGAAATAGTAGTAATAGTAGCAGTGGTGGTAGTAATAACAACAATAATAATAATTATTGTTGTTGTTATTATTATTATTAAAAGCAAGTGACAAACAGCACAATTTCTCATGGACCTGCAGCTGATGTTCTGCAAGACACCAAGCTGACCTGACTCCCAGACCACCTCACCCTTCTAAACACAGCATGACATGGTAGAGCACAGAATACCTCTTTGGCCAATCTGAGTCAGCTGCACTGGCTGTGTCCCCTCTCAGCTTCTTGTGCACCCCAGCCTACTTTCTGGCAGGGCAGTATGAGAAAGTGAAAAGTCCGTGATGGCTTGCAACAGTTGAAAACATCATTGTGTTATCAACATTATGCTCATCCTAAATCCCAAACACAGCATTATGTCAGCTGCGAGGAAGAAAATTAACTCCATGCCGGCTGAATCGATGACAGGTTTCATTTTAAATCTCTGAGTAAGTTGTTTCTACCCACTGGCACTCTCACACACATATATTCCTCAGCAACAAAACATATAGGGAACTTTCCTGCTTGATTTCTTTCCCAGTTTTGGCTATCTGTGTAGCTGTGATCTGGTGTCCTGCTGGGAAAACAACAGTACACGCACCAGACTGTATGACTGCTATCATCTTTCTGGCAACAGAGCATGATTTTTGTCAGAACACAGGCTCTCTGGTCCTGGTGTAAACAATGCATTCCTCTCTATTTACCACCTTTATTGTTTATAGCCATGTCCTTGGCCATGAGCACAGGCCATTCTTTTAAACCTCACTCCATTGTTTTTTCTCATGCTTTCGCACACATAGTTCCGCTTTTCCTTACAACTGTAATATTTCTGTCACAAATCTCTGCACCTGCCAGGTGGTATGGGGATAGCTCAGGGGTGGAGATTTTCAAAGCATACCATATGGCAGGTTTTCTCACTAAGTGTGGTCCCACGTCACACACTAATGCCAACACAACCTCGTTTGTACATACTTTCACAAAATACTGAGTGGCATTATTTTTAATATTTTCATAAGTGACCTGGACACAGGCCTAGAGAATGTCTGAAGTAAACTTGCAGATGACACCAAATTGGGAGGAGATGTTGACTCCATTGAGGGTGGAGAAGCCTTGCAGAGAGACCTGGACAGATTAGAGAAGGAGCAACCCTGGCTACACATTCAGACTGGGGGATCAGACACTGCAGGCCAGCCATGCTGAGAGGGATTTGGGGGTCTTGGTCACCAGCAAGTTAAACATGAGCCAGCAGTGTGCCCAGGCAGCCAGGGGGGCCAACCATGTCCTGGGGTACATCAAGGATGGCATAGAAATATTGGAGAGTGCCTAGAGGAGGTCAATGAGGATGGTGAAGGGTCTGGAAGGGGAGTCTTATGAGGAGAGGCTGAAGTCCCTTGGCTTGTTCAGCCTGGAGAAAGATGAGGCTGAGGAGAGACCTCATCGTGGTCTGTGGCTTCCTGATGAGGGGGAGTGAAGGAGCAGGCGCCAATCTCTCTTTTGTGACCAGTGATAGAACCTGAGGGAACAGTATGAAGCTGCTACAGGGAGATTTAGTCTGGATATTAGGAAGAGACTCTTTACTGGGAGGGTGGTCAGGCACTGGAACAGGCTCCCCAGGTAAGTGGTTACAGCACCCAGCTTGGCTGAGTTCAAGAAGCGTCTAGACAATGCACTCAGTCCCATGCTCTGACTTGGCCAGCCCTGTGTGGAGCCAGGAGTTGGACTTGATGATCCTTATGGGTCCCTTCCAACTCAGGATATTCTATGATTTTATATTCTTTAAGAAGACATACATTCCTGATACTTGTGGAAGATGCTAGGCCTGAAGAAGGTTTGCCTCTTCCAAAGAGAAAGAAAAAACAAAACACACACACAAAAACATCACCCTTAATTTGGAGAAATGTGACAGTAGGAAGCCAGACTTCAGGTCAGTTAATTTGCTGTGTACACCCGGGACTTGCTTCTCTGCTAGAGACTCATGACCACCTTGAGGATGAGACCTGTCTGGGCTGAGACCTACAAAACTCATTCCACTTATATAACCCAAGAGTCCCTTGAGGGACAGGCACACTGTGCCTTCTGCTGCCTCCAGCCCAGCAGAAGCATGCTGATCATTTTGAGCAACATAAATGTTGGAGTGATACAGCAAGCAGTAATACTTTCAATCTGTTAGGAGAGTTTCTTCATTCTTTAAGAAGTTCCATCCTTCTGGTCTCTTGCCTTAATATTTTGGGAATCATCACTGGGCCTGTCTTTATTTAAAAAAATGCTCCTCTGTCTCCTGGTATGTGTGTAGAAGCATATTTCTTAAACACCAGGCTCAAAAGATCTCATTGATAAGCTGCTGAGCTTCCAGAGAGTGTCATGATGAAGTCTTTGTGAAACTGACGCTCCAAAGACCTTGCATAAAAGATACCCATTTTCCTTTGTGTTGAATAACAGTTACAGAAAAAGGTCCATGACACTAAGTATAGTATAAGTGAATAAATTACATGGAAAAAAAAATCTATCACGATACTTATTCTATGGTTTTGTATAGAAGCATGTTATCTTCATTAGCTGTAAAAACAAAGTTAGAATAATCTGCAAGATTTTACAGTAATTCATTTAATTTCCTGTTTTCTGAGTTATTTGACTTGTAGAGCATGATTGTTAAGAGGAGGGAAAAAAGTATCAACTGCTTTTCTTTGAAGATGGTACAGGAAACTCAGGAAACTTCCAATGATTAGCCAGTTCATAAGAGGAATAAATTTTACCAAGTTCACATACTTTCCAAATAGTGAGCTGACTCTCAACAGAGCTGTGGCGACCGGCAGCCTCCATCTGTTTTTAAAAAAAGGACAAAATAATGTTCTCCCATATGTTGAGGTCCAGGAAAAGAGGGACGCGTAAAATTGTTGTGTAATAGTGTCAGAAAATAGGCACCTGCCACCTTTAATGTATCAAAATAGTCAAGGTTTTCTCTCCACCCCACCCCCCACTGCCTCCCAGTCCCACCTCCACCCCAATGTAAAGATCAGGTCTTCACTGATGAGTTCTTCCCCATCAAAGCATTGCAAATGTTTTCCCTCCCACACCCCAAATCTAGAGCCAGAAACCTCCCCTTCAGGGAAACACGACAATGTTGTTGGGGATTAGCAAAGCCATCATGTCAGGTTCGCCCACAGAAACACAGGTAAAAGGGTTTAGCTCCCAGTGTCCAGATCCTCAGCAGCTCTTCCCTGTTCCTGTGGAGTCCCAAGGCTTGCACACACCATGGTCTCACTCCTGTGGCTAGACTCAGTTGATATGCCTTCCTCTGGCCTCTGGAGTGCCTCAAAAATGAGGCAACAAAAATGCAGCAGCCTGAATGGGCCACATTTAAAAGCTAACCATGATGTGGGCTTTGGAAACATTTTTGTGGATTTCTCTTAAAGGCTTGATGCAGCAGAGAGAAATGTTGGTGTCTGTAATGCTTTATCCCTGTTCCCAAGACCCCATAACACTATCCTGTGATCCATGAAGGTTTCAGGGTTAGGAGGTAAGACCACTATCTCACAAATGCATTTCAGCTTCCCTCCAACTGCTGAACAGTTTCAACAACCACCCCCTCTACACAAAATAAATCTTTTGGGAGCTACAATCAGAAATTGCCCAATGCTACCACCACTTGGGATGTCAAGGGATTGCCCTTGCTGCCCTCTTCAACAAATGCCAAACTCCTGTCTCAGAACATGCCCTTCAGCCCCCGCTTTGTCTTTGCTCCTGGGGAAGAAAAGCAGCCAAGGAAGAACTGTCCCTGGAGAACAGCTTGTATCTAACCGCAAAGGCAAAATCTTCAGAGAGCAAAGGATTAGTGAGCTCATTAGCAAACAAGCTGCATTCTGCTACAGACACTACTGATACCTGATTTCAGGCACTGAAACCTTTTGATTTCTGTCTTATTTGTAGGCCAGATGCCTTGAGCGATCTACTTCCAGGAACAAGCCTTAATTGTACAGCTGAAATGTAGGCCCAATGCATGCAGATGAATTGTAGTTTGAAGAAAGCTGGGCCAAAGAAGATGCAAGTGTCTGAGAACTGAAAACCCAGGAGAGATACTGTGACCACCCAGCCTGAGTTCTTCTAAAACAGGCCAGATTATCATCCTGAATTTATTCCACCTTATGTTGGAGCAGACCAGTCAGAAAAACAGTCCGCTCCATTTTACAGTTTCCATGGAGGTAGAATCACCACAACATTGCAAAGAGGTCCCAAAATATTCTCCCCCTTAGGAGTACAGTGCAGTATTTCTGGTAAAGTTTATCGCACTTCAACATGTGGTCATTGAATTTGCCTATTCTTCTCTGCCAGAATAATGAAACTTAACATCCTATTTCTGTGCCTTTACAAGTATCCTTAGACTGTCATCAGGAACATACAAAACTCACTCTTTTTTTCTGCTAAGCTGCACAGATTTGAGCTCCTGCCGTCCTTTACTACAACGTATTTTCTGATCCATTAATCATTGCTAGCTCTGCTCTAACAGCCTCTAATTCACCAGCATCTTTCTTGAACTGTGGATATTGGGAGCCAGCTGAGCACTCTAGAATATGCACCGATCTCAAAGGCAGACAAATAGCAGGTTCTTTGCAAGGCCCACTTTCACATACTCTTTTAGCCCCTCAGGCCCCCACGTCACACAGGAATCTCACGATTAGCATCTACCATGACCTCATGTCCTTCAAACTGCTGGGATGAGTTCCCTTATTCTTCAAACCTACACTGTGCTTTGCAGTCTTCAATGGATGATTTGCCATTTAGCTGTATTCAAATGTACTCTGTTTGCTTACCCCACACAGTCACCCTGTCTAGGTTCCACATGGTTATATCTTTATTTTGCACTCCTTTGCATTTGGGGGTATTTTTTACCATCTGTGCTGCTAACAGGCAGTGTGATAGAATATAAAAAGAGTATTAGTTATTCAGTCCAGGAACAGCAGGGAGGGTGACTACTCTTCAGCTTCTTCCTTCCTTTTTTCTCTCTCTCTTGTAGCTGCTGCCATTTTGGCTGAGCATAAGAACTGTTACAAAAGAGGACAGTGCATAGTAACACAGATGGAGAGGAGGGTTTACAGTGAATGTGGACAGAAGCGTGCAGGATCTGCTCCAGAGCCTCTCCTCAGTGCTAGTGCCCATGCAGACCATGGGAGGGGATGCGTGGACACAGGGATAGCCACAATACACAGCTGAAGCATTCGAGCTTCCTCTGCAGGTGCACAGGAACAAGTTTGAAGCTGGCTAACTGGTTAGCCCCAGCAGCTAGCCACAAGGGCTCACTGCTGCCATGCTCACCTGTCCTCTTTAGTAAGACCTGTGTTGCCACGACTGCTGTGCCAATGATGTCCAAGCCCGTCTCTGCCACTGGCATTGCCTCCGTTGTGTATTATATACCCAAAGGCCATGCTGGATTCAGTAATGGTACTAAGTACCTTGTAGAATTAAAGTCAGTAAAACATACTCCAATGTCTATTCTCATTTGCCTTTTGACTACCTAAGGAAGTAATTAGTATTGGCATAAGTGAAAGAACTGAGGAAAACAGGATGAGCTATATGAACTTTCTGTTTGGCTCCCAGAGAGTTCTCATCAGAATTTATCCAAATGTCATCCTTGGTTTGCTTCCTTCAGAAACCTACTATTCCTGTGTGTTTAAAATGATCCCGCGAGTGTGCTGTTTATCTGAGTTATTAAAGTCTGTAGACTAACAGGCATGCTTTGTTCCTTTTTTCTATCAACAAATGCTGGAGAGACTATATATGCAAAGATGTGTGATAGATCTTGGGGTTATACTATGACAACTTAATTTGTAATAAAAGGGATATATCTGAGCTGGCACTGTGTATTGCACAACTAATTCTAATGTCTCTTTGTATTCTGATGTTTTGATAATAACTTAATAATATCAATTCCAGAAAGGGAGAAAGAGGAATGTATTAGACGTTCAATTTTAAAATAATTTTGCTCTTATAAAGCTGTTAATATTGAACAGAATAGTGTTATAATTTGGTTTGTTAACTCTTTCAAGTATTTTTTTGGCCAGCTCTTGATATAGCTTTTTTAATTAAAATCTCTTGAGGTTATATTTGAAGAATGCTGTCCAGGCATTTATTATATCTTTGCCTTTTACGTCTCCAGGGATTGGCTAAATGAATCTATGGCTTTGAAAACTCAAATCTGCTATTAAGCAAAATAAACCAATGAAGAAATCAGGTCTGGAACTGTATGCCTTATTCTGACTTTTTGCTGTTGTTACTACTTTCATAACATAATAAAGACTGCAACAGTTTGACTGGAAATACGTGCAAGGCTATTTTAGCAGCCTACCCAGAATGTTGCACAGCTTTCTGCTGAGATTTAAGAAAACTGTTCTTTAATTTTTCTTGTGTTTAGGTATTGTTTCATCTGTGATCCTCTATTGTTATCTACAGTTTGCCCTGTTGGTCTCAACCCCTTCTGAAAACACAAGTGCTGTTCTCTGCTTGGAGCAGCAAAGGCTATTTCCACAGTGTATCTTAAGACCATATTGGAATGAAATCTCTGCGTAACAAATAAGATTTATAGACAGATGGGTAGGACAGGCAAATAGATGAATTGAATAGAGGTCTAGTCCCAACTGACATATGTTGAATCAATATTAAAATAGCTGTGTGTTAAGCCACAAGCCTTTTACTCTGTGTGTATTGACAGCAGTTGATGGGTGGAGAACTCAAGTGAGCTTTTTCCAAAGAATGGTAATGGGACTTTTTTTTTTTTTCAGTTACAACCTCAGCAAGCCAAGGACATTAGTATCCCACAATGGGCAATATTTGCTGTTTAAGAACATACAGTGCTGATACAGGGTTGCCAGGTTATCCTGTAAATCCACAGCAAACAGATTATAAGCACTGGATGAAGGGAGGCTGATGCAAAGAAAATGCTGTTGTTCCTAACACTGAGTGTAATTGCTGTAGTTGGTGCAGGCCTTCCCCCATTTCCCAGTTGGATGGCATGAGAGTGGGGAGCTGCAACAAGTATCCCAAGACAGCTGTCGGAGGGATACACATTGAGATGGACACACACTGCCTGATGCCAGTACAAGCTCTTTCCTGTTTTCTGATGTCTCACCTAATCAGAAACTCCTGCTGCTGCAATAATAATTCATGGTTATGGTGCCTTGAGCATCTGCTAGGCTGAGTTCCCTTTGCACTAAGCCTTACACTGAGTTGTAGCAAACCCTGAGACTGATAGCCCACTCCTATTGTACTCAAGGGGAACTTTATCTCTGGTGCCGGTAGGAACTGTAGCATACTTTCCCGTATCAACCCATGCATGTCCTTCATAGTACCACTCTCAGGTAATAAGTAATGTGTTGCCTGAGACTTGATCTCAGTAAGGAAAAAAATGTGATGAGAAATAATGGGATCACTGGCCGTGCTAAGGTAAAATAACCACATAAGGAGCAGGACAAGAGTAGTTTATACTCATCTGAAGATGAGTATAAAACATTACCAATACTTCTGCATTGACTTAGTAAGCCTGTGAGAAGTTTCCATCAGGAAAGGCTTTGACCCCAAATACCACATTTGTCTAAGGCAGAAAAAATAAACAGCCAGCATCAAAAAAACCCCTGAGAAACCATGGCTCATAAGGAGTAGCTTTCTCTATTTGGGGATGTATGTACAAAATTCATTATACATCATCTTAACCACACCTGTACGATGCCAGTGAAAATATTCATTCCCTTTCCTGTTCTTCAGGAATGCAGACCAGATTTGGAAGCAGACACTCATCACTATTTGGGTATCTTGCAAACACCTGGTGATGATCAGAATCTTCCGTGTCAGTTAATCAAGCTCACAGATGGATTACTTATCAAAAAAAACAAACCCAACTTCTAAAGTTACTGGATGGTTGAACCTCTGAGGACCTGGGTAGGAGTGAGGAAGGTTCATATTACATTGCCTCCTGTGTCAATTGTGCCTTACAAAAGGGACAGGCATGCTGAATCCCCCTTCTTGGTGGAGATGGTTGCAAGTGTCTTGGTCTGGACTTAAAATGTCAGCAGGTACCATGACAGAAGGTACTTGGTTTGAAAATCACGCCTGCTGCCTGCTGTAGGATCAGTATAGTCCTGCAATGTCCACCCTGGTGCAAAGCCAGGAAATAGGCCAGGGTCTTTAAAAGCAAAAGGGAGATCAGGTCACCATATGAAGGAAAATCATCTCCTGCAGCAGAAATGGGTATCTGAGGCCAGATGAGAGAAGGACTATCTCTTTTGAAAAGCCAGTCCTGGGGTGGATGAGTGGTAGCCAAGAGCTAACTACCTACAGCTGCTACACATCTTGCAGCAGAAGGGCCAGTTGGGTTGGAGGTGGGCTGCAGTCAGATGTTATTAATATTAATTGTTATTATTGAAATAATATTGCTTTAATCCTCCTTCAATAGGGGCTTACCACCAGCTTCTAGTTCTTTGTGCTGGAATCCTAGAGGGTTGCTCAGATCAATTATATTACCAGGGTAGAATTGGTATAGGGAGGGTCTTAAAGGCCTCACTTGGTTTACAGTGCCAGCCTTAGCCCTTGTATCACTTACAGGTAAGAAGCTCAGAAAAGCTGCATGTGACATAAAACCTGGCCCGGACAGCAGATGAAATAAAAAGGTAGCTGACTATTTTTGTGAGGTGGAATAAAATGTGGAAGTGCTGTTGGCTTTGCTCAAGTGGCTTATTTGGGTATTCATCTATTCAAGAAGAAAATCCAAGAGGAAATTCCAGCTGAAAAGCCATCAGTTCCCTTTTTCAAGGCATCTTCAGCATGTGATAACACCCTCATTTTTGGCCTATTTCATACTGGAGAAATTCTTGAGATATGGTACTGTCAAACAAAGTACACAGAGCTAGTGCAAAATCCAAGTATAACAGAGTAGCACATAGACCAGCATAGGCGACATTGTACACAGGTACATGGATGTCTTCTTTTATAGCAGCTGCTAAACTGTGAGGTCATGGAGCAGCTGGTTAGTTCAAGAGGTGATAATCCTTAAATGCTGAGGTAGATGGAAAAGACTGTCATATAGCCATGCTGATTGGGGGAGCTCTTTGTGCCTTGTAAAATCTAAAATCTCATGTTTCTCACCATCTCTTCTAATTTAGCTTTCTATGGAGGGTTTTAACAGTGCGAGAAGTAATTAAAAGTAAATATGGAGGTTTTCTCCATCTGCTCATATTTTAAACCCACAGTTGGTCAAGCCCAGCACACTGAATTTGCAATAGGCTTTAGTCTCTGCTGCATACAGCACAACTGAGTAAAGCCCTAAGGAGAATGTCTGCATGAGGAGGCAGTAATACTGCCTTAGCACTGATCCGCAGACCCTACCGTGGCCTTCAGGACAATCAAGAGCAGGACAAACCCTGCTGCTTCCAGAGAGTGTCTCTGCTGTTGGAGGGGATGGGGAGCTCTTGGTTGGGGATGGAGGAACATGCTGGGTGCAGGGAGAGGGCTGCTGTGGAGCACTGCAGTCCCAGCCAGGAAGGGCAGGACACCACCAGATCTGTCACCCCATCTTCCTTTTTGGCTAGCTCCACAGTTTATAAACTCTCTGCAATGGTGTCCAAAGCAATCCTGACCTGGAAAAGGAAAGAGTATTAGTTCAGTGTCCCATCGAGTTAACTAGACTGGAAAGACAGACTTGTTCTAATGAATACTGGCCTACATATCTGTCAGAGAAGTGATAAGGGCTTAGAATTGCAAGGGCATATAATTAAGCATATACTTAAGATCACCTTATGAAAACACTTTGATTACCTTTTCAGTCAGTGTTAACTTTCAAAAATTCTGAAAACTGCTGATGTATGAGAAGTCTGATGTTCTTGCCTGCGGCAGGGACACAGCTGAGTGGTTTTGTTTAGGAGGAAGCAAAAGGTGTTTTTGTTAGAAAGTGCTGAGTGTCCACACAACAATCAGCCCTGCTCTGCTGGCACATCTGCTTTTTCAGAGACTGGCAGAAATGCAGTCATAATGGCAACACTTTGTGCCCACAACCACTTGGAAAGAAAGAAAAAAAAAAAAAAGGAAAAAAAAATAACCTCAAAGCTGGTCACTGTCTCCACCTTGAGGGAAAATCTTGTGTGACAAAAACAAGCCCCACTTCTGTCCACGGAATGGGTCAGTCCACTGGGAATAGGAGAGCCTCCAGGACCCCTCTGTGGAGATTTCCCCAACAGTGTGAAGAGACTGGGTAGGCAACAGGGAATTAGAAATATTTGCCAGGAGCCCCTGGAAAGGCAGACACTTCAGGTCTGGTATCAGTTGTTCCTTTTCCTTGAATGGGTAACATGAGTATAAGAAAAGCTCTACTACCATTAAAATAACACATGCAACCTCTAATTGCTATGAAATATCTTGGTTTTCAAAGGACTGAAGTAGGAATATAGCTTCTGTATTCCCTCAGGAAGTTGTCTTTCCACTTGATAAATTTCATTTTATGATCTATTTCTTTCCAATAGTTTATTTATTGCTCTTTTTCATCTCATTTTTGGGTCTATAGGCACACATACTGCTAAATCATACCAGTGGTCTTTCTTTCCCATCAGAGCACAGTTATCACAAAATCACAGAGTTGTAGGAGTTGGAAGGGACCTTAAGAGATCACCGAGACCAACGCCCCTGCCAAAGCAAGCGAGTTTATTTTCAAGCAAATTTAAGCACAAGGTCCTGCAAGCATGTGTAAAGAGCATGAACTTCTTGCTTGGTGCTGTGCACCAAAAGGTCCCACAAAAAGCATCACTAGGCCCACAGACCAGTATTAAAAGCTTATTTGCCATCAGGTCATATTTCTCAGTCTGTGTGGAAAAGGGTGACTAGGGTTCTGTTTGATCTCCCAGCAGAGGTCTGATCCGGGGAAAGTGGAGATCTCTGCTCAGTCAGTCAGAGCAGCAATCGCTGAAGAGAATAAAAGGAATCAAAATGAGCCTAGATGTCCAACCTGACAACCCATGAAATGCATCCTGCTGCAAGTCACAGTGCTACCGAAGCTGCTCCAACAAGGCAGGGCTGCCCAGATGGTGGAGCAGAGCCCGGCAGTTAACAGTGCACACTCTGGACACAGACCAGCAAAGTTCAGTAATACTTGGGTGAACTGGGGCTCTTTTGGAAACAGCTCAGAAAAAGATAAATCTTTAATCTGATTCTCAGGAAGGCGTGCTGTTTCTAAGGAGGTCATGGGGTGTGTTGCAGTCCTCTGTGAGTGTGAACTCTGAGAGGCCCAAGGGACCTCACTAGCAGTCACAGGGAAGCCAGTACTCTGGCATAAATGAAGCATAAACCTTGGCTTTGAGTTGGTTTGTTCATTTTTTCCTGCTCTGGCTAGGAGATAACCTCTCTTTTGCATTTGCTGCGAGTGAACACTACTAGAAGAGGGGAGGCAAACTAGGAAAGCAATGGAGCAGTGCAGAAGCAAGGGTTAGAGGCACTGCATTCATCTCCCAGGAGGAACTGTACTATACAAGTATATGTGAAACTAGGGAGGGCCGGCTACATCTCTGGAGGAACAGCCATGCAAACAGGAGACTTGGTCTCAGGGAGGTGCCCTGGTATACAGAGAGTAGGTTGCCTGGATCTGCAGCAGGAAGGCCTCCAGTACCTCACAGCCTGAGATGCAGCTATGTGCACAGCCCCAGCCTATAATTAAGCAGTGAGCCTTGGTCAGTCTCTCCCTGCCAGTCACTTAACTATACCTCAGCTCCTCACTGTATGTGGTGTGTATCTTGTGGCTCTTAGCCACCCTGAGAGGTTGATATGGGTCTTCCAAGGCCTTGAGTACTGGCTCTGTGTGACATCATGGATGTCATTTAGATGCCTCCACTGCCCTGTCAATGGGAGATGAAAATGAGGACAATGAGATGAAGCTGGGAGAATATCTAAGAGACAGCAGCATCTGAAGAGCCACATTTAGGAAGGGTCATAGCTGTGTGCTCAGCACCGCCCCTTGTTGGCAGGCTGTTATGTACATTGGCCTGAAGTTTCTCATCATGCGGGAGTCCCGCTGTTGTCATGAACCAGTATGTGAACCTGAATGATTATAACTATGCTCAGCATTCCAGTGTGAGGAAAGCCCAAGTTCATCTTGGTCTTTGGGGTTTTCAGGGAATAATGTGATGACCATTATGTCAAAGGATGTCCAAGGTTGCCTGCTGTTCTGGCCTGTGGAATATTTGGGGAAGAGCTACACTTTGAAATGTTTCTGCAGTGGGTTCACTCTCATTTGCCAGAACTGCTCCAGCAAAAGAAGCAGCTCTGTGTTTAGTAAGCAGTGGAGCATGGCTGCCTGAGGAGCTCTGTGCTGGCTTTCAGCCACCAAGCTTCAGGTGAGCCCAGCCAGGCCTGCTGCACACAGACTTCCTTGGGCCATGCCGCTCCCTAGGCAGTGCTTCCACCTCGCCTCTGTCCTGGCTGGAAGCAGCTAGGGTTTAAAATTACTTCAGCTGGACTGCGCATGTGCAAGGCAGTAATACTTCTGTCAGTAGCAACCACCCCATCACTTGTCATCTCTTGCAAATAAAGCAGGACAGCATTTGGATGAAAGCCCTCTGAGGATGACTTGCATGCTACAACTTGCAGTGGCACTGCTAAGCAAAGTCCTCTTTGAAAAAGCATGATGGGAGTGTGCTGTAAGTGATGCTGTCTTCGATAAGAGACATGAAAGAGAACTCTTCACTGCTCATTGCTGTTCCTTTTTCAGGAGTGCCTTTCTCTCTGTAGGAGTGAGTGTCTAGTAAAGCTTTTGCATCAGAATGTTAGCTTGGATTTACTGGCTGGGTTCCAATTCAGGCAGTTGCCATCTACCTCTGCAAAGTTTCCATGCTGTTTCAGTTTGCTAAAGAATGATTTTTCATTTCATGTTCAAATCTGGTTTAAATAGTTACTTCATACACTTGAACGATTCCTTTATTTCACACCCAGTGGTGGGTGAAAGGGTGTTTCGTAGCATATATTTGGATCCACTTCAGTGGAAGCTATTACCATCACCACTGGGGTTGCAGTGCCCTACAAATCCATGCTGAAGGGAGCAAGCCAACAAAACTGGAAAATACTTCACTATAAAACATAGCATCAGGCTTATAGCGTCCTACTCAATATACTAGCAGCCCATGACAGAAATCTGCAGCAACTCCAGTGCATTAAGGAGTACATGTATAGTTTTTGAACAGGTTACTTGTGCTTACACCAACCACAAGAAATGCTTGAAAACAAGCCAGTTGGCTTAGTTTCTGCAACAGTGGCCAAACTCCATTCTAGATGCCTAAAATTTTCTGACACCCTGAGAAGACACACTCCTCCTCAGCTACTCGAGTTCCCTCATTTCACCAAGTAAACTTTTTTCTTCTCTTCTATTCCAGTTGTTGAAATTCGTTTGCCACCCTCTGCTCAAAATTCTATTTATCCTTTTCCTCCCACTTTTCATAACTGTCATGGTTATCAGCTCAGCAATGTGCAATGTAGATTCTTGAGATCTGATGTCATTTTGCTTGGCATATGTTACACCCTCAAATAAGCTGTTGTGCTGAATAATGTACCATATGTATATCTCCCAGGCCTCCCAGCATTGTGAAGACGTATCAATGCTCTGTGTGCCACTTAAACCAGGATTTTTGTCCCTGTTGTGTAGAGCTTCCAAGTCTGGTGTTACCAACCGAAATAAAATCCTCAGCTCACCCTCTCTTCTCTGCAGCATACTGCTCTGCCTATCAAAATCTGGAAAGGTTCTGGAAAAGCCTACTCCGATGATCTTTTGAAGAAAGAAATTGCGGTTGCTGATATACGCCTACTTGTACTGTAACACTTGAGGTGCTGCTTTGGGTGGAGTCTTTGCTTGCATGTGGTTTGTGTGCATGTAGGTTGGGAAGTGAGAGGAAAGAAAATGCAGCAGTGAATTTCAGCCTTCCACAGGAAACTCAACAGCAAGAGATTAACACCAAAAATCGTCTTCCTATAGGTGTCCAAATAGCACTCTAGGAGAGCCTCTTTCCCACAGGCCATGCAGGACTAGATGGGCTCACCAGAGACACTGTGGAGCTGCTTCCTCAGAGGTCATTCGGGATTTGGTTGGACCCAGGCCCAGTCCAACTTCACAGTGCCCTGAGCAGGGAGGCGCCAGGAACCTCCTGCAGCCCTTTCCAGAGAACTGTGTGGTGGTGCTGTGTGCCAGAGTCAGACCACTCTGGTCTAGGAGGCTGAAGACGATGACCTGAAGCCTGGGGGAAGGAAAGAAGAGAGCGACACAGAGTGCCAGCATAGGCAGGGCAGTACCACAGTGCTCCTGCTGCAGCTGCCGGGCATGTCCCAGCCTTGGGTTTCCTTGAAATGACCCTGCAGGGAATGGTCCCTGCCTAGAGACAACAGCACAGGCAGCCACTCCTCCCACGAGCGCCTTCCTCCTTTCCCCAGAGGCTGGGCATCTTGCCACAGACATCTCCCAGCAGCCAGCCTTGAGCTGGACTGCCTTGCCCGCCGCATGGCACACTCCCCACCAGCTGTGGGGACACATCTGGGCACTGAGACAGCAGTCACTGCTCACACCAAGCCAGGCACATGGATGGGACACCTGTTCTGCCTTCTCAAAGGGCTGCAAAACAAGGAGACCCAGGGTGCTTCTGTGGTGCAAGGGCTGCAAGAGGTGCCACAGCACATCCAGTGACTGCTGAAATGCAGCCTTTCCTTTTAACCAGTGAGGTCTCTGAAACATTCAATTTTCTGAGAAACTTCTGTCATGTCTTTTCTTGGAAGAACACGATAATGAGTGCACATAAAGTAGTGCTCTCCAATTATTTCTCATGAACAGAAGCATTGCTCTAATAAACCATCTTCATTTTTCAGTTTTAATGCTTTTTGTCTACAGGTTCATGCATCATGTGTTTAACTGACTCAAATTCAAAGACTTCAAAGCCATTAAAAGAAAGTGGAGTCTGATCACCATTGTGGTATCTGGTTTACAGTTAGCAAAACACTCTGTTTTTCCTGGATCCCATTTCCACCCTGGGAAAACACTAGGAACAGATGGTTTACTATCCAAGTTTTACAAGCGGTTCAAACAGGAGTAGGCACCCTGCATGCTGTGAATGTTTATAGAGGTTAAGCCTAATCAGCTCCCGCTAGTCCCTGCCAACTGCATTAATTAAGTTTGTGGTGACTATGGGGAAAAAGCCTAAGGAAATACAGCTTTATGAACATATTACATTATTCTACACAGTATTTAAGATCACAGCTAAAGAACTGACATAGATGAAAGAGTTCCATATTTAGAGCAAGGACTTTTAATTTTCCTGGTAGGTTATTTACCAATACCAGTGACTAGCAAAATAAATCTTTAGTTTCATTTCATTTCACTCTGCAGATGGGAAAGGCTTTTGCAACAGTTGCCGGTGAGAGTTACTCTTTTGGGTGTGCTTTTTTGTTAATGCTGACCTATTAATGCTTTTTCTTCTTTTTTTGCATAGCTGTTCTTTGGGGCAGCTGAAAAGATATCTTTGGTGTTCTTTAGGGCAGCAACCGTTAAACTTTATACTTTTTCTCTGAGTAAGACAATGTAAGAGAGATGCTGGTCAAGATTTACTTCAGTAACTGCATCTTCTTCTTTAACTACATCTGAAGTGCAAGCCAACAAGATGGTCTGTTTTTGTTCGATGATTTCTATCTATATTTGATTTATATGTGCATTTTTCAAGTTCAGTGAGAGCTGTACGTATGCAGAGATCAACAGCCAGTAGATGTGCAGTCTAATAGTTCCTTTTCTTGCTTGTCCAAAGTGAAAGATCTAATGAATAGAACACTCTGCCTTGCAGGTGAAATATTTTCATAGCTTCCTCTCAATACTTGAAAATGTGAAAGAGCTCCATTATTCCATTAAAATCAACATAATGGCTCCTTTAATAGCCCAAGCAGAAATCACTATGACTCATGAAATATAAGGTATAGGTTTTATTTCATTAGTCTGTAGGAATATTGACCTGGAGCAAAAGACTTAGTGGTAAATAAATGCCACTTGCTAAGAGCATCCATGCCACAAATGGAGTTTTAAGTTTGGAATTTGGAGAGCAGTGCTGTAATGGGCTCGAGGTTGCAAACAGGCTTTCTTAAACAAGCTTTACAATTAATTTTTTGAACTAAGCCACAGCTGTTGGTAGCTAAAAAATGTCCTATGGATGGTGTACCAGTTGTTTGTAGGGTTAGCGATTTTTTTGGGAGTAAAAAGTCTTTTTTCTCTGAGTCAGTACTGAAATAATGTGGCACTCTGGCTTGCTTTTGGGACACAAACACTAGGGCCTGATCAGCTCGCCTCATTTACATAGGATAGGTCTTTGTTTAAGTCCTGAATTTCAGTATGACAGAGAACTTGACTTCTTGAGTCTGAACAGAATCAAAATGCATTTACCTGCTCATATTGTGACTGCCAGCATTTTGTTTCCCTGGGAAAATCTGCAGTCGCTCTACTCAAGCCTTGCTGAGAACTGAGACTAGTTGTTGTGACAAGGCATCATCAGGTTTGGCACTTCCACAGCAACTGAAGTTCTGCTCTTCTTTCCAAAGTCTTAAATACTTTAAAATACCTTCTATAAAAAACCCACAGCTCTGCCTTATATGCGTGACTCCTCAGGAAGACAGAATATTAGAAGTCAGAACTGTGTTCAGTTTTCAATGAAGGAAGTGGTTTGGAAAGGAAGGGAAATAAAATCCACTCATTCTCTAACAAAACTAATATTATTCAAAGAAAATCAAAGGGTCAGTGATAAATCATTATGAAGTTGCATAAATGCTTCTATCAATAAATAATCCTTTTTTTTCTCTCTCTGGATAATTTTGTCAAAAGCCCCAGGTAATTCTTACCATTAAATGTTCTGAGGTTAAAAACAAACAAACAAACAAAAACATTGTGTTTGACAGACAAGAGATGGTTTAGATTATCTACCTGATAGCTCTTTTGAGGAAGCAACCAAAATTTCAACTCTCCTTTCCAGTACTCTGAGTACCTTTATCTTGTGTCAAAAACTATTTGAAAAAGTATTTGAAAAAAAACCCACTTTTAGCATGAGGTGCTATAACACACCTTGGAAAAGGAGAAGACAGACAGTGGGATTCCAGTGGGCTCTTGCTCTGAAGAGATGAAGATGCTACCAAGTCCCCATGCGGGGTATTTTGTTTGTATTTGTGGACACGCTGCTTGCTTCTCCAAGGCTATCTTTCTGCCAGGCATAAGGTACAATGGCCTTCTTCAGCTCTTAGCTGGTCACTTCTGAGGAGTAGCACTGTAAGCTGTAGAACAACTTCTTTGCTTTCACTGCTGATGGATGGATACGCTGATCCCATCAACAGCTGGGACCTCCGAGGTCACACAGCTTCACATCAGGGTGGGAGATACAGGCACTAACCTTGGGGAAAACTTGACACATTGCCCAGCATGCAGCTCTGTGGCTCAGAGACACGTACCTCAGCACAAAGGATTCTTGGTCTTGCTTCATTGTGCTAGTGCATTAATGATGAGACATTAAACACAATAAGAAAAAAATACATAGGTAAGCCCAGAGTGCGTACCGTTTCTTAAGGACAATATTGTAAGCAGGTCCAAGAAAAAATATTTTTAAAAACTTTCTTCAAGTGGCATGCCTGACCAGTGATGTCAGAACTCATATAATTTTGTTCTGAGAGTTAAACAAGATAAGTGCATCCATTTCTTTGCAAAAATATTTAGTTTGCCATATCCTCATCCACATGGTAAAGGAGAGCCTAGGAAAATATCCTGCTGACCTACCAGAGGGCAACATCCCACCAGGCACTGTGGTGCACCTTCCTGTGATGTACCTGAAGTTACCAGTAACTTCTTGCAGAATTCAGGTACTGACTAACTGGGAAGGTCCTTAAAAAGGACGAAGAGCAGAGGAGCACAAGGAGTACAACATCTTGTGCCTAGTCAAGCTGTCGCATCTATTCAGTGTTGGTCGTTGACCTGTGACAGTGTTAGAGGCTTCTGCAGAAGTGCACCATGAAAAAAATCAGTTTTGTAAAAGCATGGGAGGTAAGAAAGGGGAGAAGTTAATGTATCTGCCATCAGATGTAGTCAGAAGAAACAAATATGCAAATTAAAGGCAATTTAATCTGTATCAAGTCTATCTAGGGTGTGTCACCTTCCTACACTAACTTACCTAAATTTTTGTAGGAATTATCTCAAATCAACCCCCAGGGAGACATCTGGTAAACATACAGCCAAAGGAAGTGGTACTCAAGCTGAAAATACACAAGAGAGTTATTAAAACCTCAGACCACACTGAACTGGCTGAAACAGAATGCAAAGGCTGTCATTATTGTTAAGAACTAGGGGCTAATTGCTTAAAGAAAATCAGATGGTTTGCATCCCATGGGTAACTTCCAGGACCATATCCTTTTTGTATTTTTTTTTTTTTCATTCAAATGGTCTTTGGAAGAGACATGATCTAGTTTCGTTCTGTACCGTCCATCTTGTGCCAAAACAGTTTCAATAATGCTTTAACAAAGCGTCTGACGGAGTGAAACAATGCAGGCTCTAAGGTTGTTGAAAACCTTTCTTATAGCCTGACAATTCAGAAAGCAGATGTCCTCCTGGCACTTAAAGTTTCTTTCTCCAAGTGCACATCTTGTGATACAGGAAACAAGACAGTTCCCTCTATGCCAGTGGACAACTTTCTCACTCAAATGGTGAAAAAAGTGCCTCTCAAAACTGATTTTTCCTTTTATGTCAGACTTTGCCAGGCTCAAGAAACCAACAGGCACACAAGAATTTTGGGTGCCAGAACTGTGAGCTAGAAAATTGAGAGGGGAAAGCGCACTTACGCAGATATGGGCAGGACTTTCCTACAAACATGTGCCCTTACTGTGAAGGAGCTAAGGAAATCTTCCTTTCCTCTGCCAGATAAAACAGCAAGCTCATATTCTGCAAAGGTTTTTCCAGACTACAAATCACTTTAGAAACTTGGTGTGTGCTTTAACACAGTTGTGGAAACCAGCCCCTCATATTTCTCAGGAACACCCACATCTCCTGCAACCAGGAAAAGTCAGCCAGCATCCATGAGCCTCCTTTCAGGAATCTGGTCTGCTCAGAAGCACAGCAAAGCAGCTCTGGCAATAGTCCATGTACAGGACTGACACCATCTTGATAAAAGGGAAAGAATGGTGGGAAAATGCACTCTTAACAAAGTCTACACTGGCCATTAAATAGAAGGCCCTAAAATTGCCATGGGATCCCCTTCAACTGTTTTCCTTAATGAACTATGTGGTTTACTGATTGAGACTTTTGCTCACACTTTTGTGTCACTGAAATTCACTCTCATGTAAGCAGTGTGTCAAGTGCTTGTCTTGGCTACAGGTGCCCAAATACAAAGACAGGGCCTCCTGTCCTTCTGCCAACTGGTGATTAAACCCCAGGGCAAAGGCTGTAAAAGCAGTGCTGGGAGCATCCTAACTGTTGGAACTTCCTAAAACCAAACCCAACAAGCAATTGCAGGCACTTTAGGTTGAGCCTTCCTCAGGCTGGTGAGACTGCAGGAGAGCATACTGGCACAAAGCCAGTGTCAAGGCACACCAACACAAGTCAGGGGCCTTCTACACTGAACTGACCTAAGCATGCCGAAGTGTGACCTAAAGCTGACCTGAGAGAAAGCTGAGCTGGTGACATTAGTAGAAGTGTAATGCTTCACTTTTCCTGCTGTCTTTCACTGGGGGCCTGTAATCCCAGCTGGCCTTGCTCTGCCTAGACTTTTCAGTGGCATTTGAGGTCTACCGGTCAGGGCTGCACGCAACACAGAGCACCTGGATATTACACTCGAGACCTGCCCATTGCTGAAGGTGGAATCTTGCAGGTACCATGCCACCATAAAATATTCTTCAGGGAAAAAAAATGAAAGTAAGCATCCCGTCCGCCTCAGTCCTCCTGAGCACGTCATTCCGTTGCTATGTTCTCTGCCGGAGGTGCTGCTGATTGCCAACAGGATTTCAACACTTAGCCGTCCCTCTGTGAAGACAGCTACCTGGCTTGGCTAAAATAAGACGACCAGATAAACAGAATAATCCTTGCAAGCCACAAAGGAAGCAGATAGAACAGATGGGAAACTGCTTTCTTGCCCCATGGAAGTCAGGCAGATTTCATATGCTGCACTGAGGAAATGGGACCTACCAAGGATTTTTGTGAAAAATAAGGTATCTCTGCCCACTGCAGAGAAGCTATGAATCCACTGTCTCGGATACTTGCCTAGAGCTGTGGAGCAGTCAAAATGCATTCTCACTTTCCTTAATTCAGAGCAGAGAGCTGAAATCCCTCTCCCACGTAATCACAGAGTATCTGCTATTCCAGGCCAATTTGTGACTGTTCTGTATCCATCAGATCCCTCCCCCACCTCCAAATTCCTATCTGGATATGAAGAATCTTTCCTGCCCAAAACAGTACATTTTTGTAGAAGATATAGGTTTCAAAAATCTGCATTTTCCAACAGCATCTGTTTCAGTGGAACACTGGCCATGGAGGTGCTGCAGCCATTCCTCTTTCCCATGTCTACTGCGAAACAGTGAACATGCTGCTGGAGAAATTTCCAGAAATGCCTCTCACTGTGGTCAAAATTAAGAGCAAAGCTCACTGGGAAATACTGACCAGAACATATGTAGCCCACTTTAACCAAATAATGGTCTTGCCTTTTAAAAGTGATGAGAAAAGCATTCTCCTTTTCTTTCTTCTCCTCACCCACCCCACCCGCCCAGCTCTTTTTTGTGCTTTTAATAATTCTCAGAACACAAAGACACCCCAGAACTGGAACCCACATGAAACCCTGAGTTTCCTTTCAGCATATGACTCTTTAATGCTATGTCATTCAACTGCAAGTTAAATGTAAAATTGAAAAAACTGACTGCAGAAATGAAAAAGGTTGGAGAAGGATACTTAAGATTTAAAATAAAACAACTGAAGTGCACAGGAAAAAGAAAATCATCCATATTTTTTAAAAGTAATTACCTAAACAAGCAATAATTTCAAGTGCCAAAACCCTGTAAGAACATGGACAGATGATAACAGCTACATTTAAGTCCACGGAGAGTGATGCATCAAGGCTAAGAGGGCAGACATGGGGATATTGTTTAGAGCAGACTAAGGACAACAGCCTGTTCCTCAAACAGCTCCCAACATGACCATTATTCCTTTACCCCTTGCACAGCTGCTGCTGTGCCAGCAGTAAATCAGCTGGCAGCAACTGATACATGACCACTCACCGCTGCACATGTCAGCATGATTGAAGCTGGGCTCCTAGCTCCATCACTTGAAGGTTGCTTCGCATAAGGCATAGTAGCTCTGCAGAGACTCTCACTACTCGCACTTCCCTGTGTGCTCTCCCCCTCTCTCACTTCTACACTCTTAGATACAAAAGCCGGGAGGTGTTTGTGTGAATTGGCAGGCTGCCCAGTCACCCTTGTCAAAATGGCTTTGCAAAATTGTGCTGAGTACTGGATGCTTACGTGGGGACTGCTTCTACACAGCGAGCCTGCTATGATACCCAAGGCATGCTGTTCATGCTGTTTCTCTGTGCTCTTGGTTTAACTGAAGGACCAGGAACACTCTGTGTCTTGCTAACAATAAAACACCATCAGACCCCACAACCCACAGTTCAACATTGTAAAAATTCAGAACATTGACATTCATCATGAAAAAACCCACGTAGTTTTAGTGAGGGAATGAGCAAAAGGGAGCTGAACAGTGCTGAGGAATAGCCTTGTGCTGTGAACTGATTCAGTAAAAGATGGATCTTGCTGTGGAATTAAAGTTGTCCCATCATTGGTTCCTTGTCTCAGCTTGGCTTTTAATGAAACTTGGTAGACCTTGCCTGCTCAGTCTTGCACTGAGGCAGAGCGGCCTAGCACATCACAAGTAATTATTTTCCAAAAACATGCACCAAGTTACTGTATTCCCCCTGTTTTGTCCAGAAGATCAGCATGTCATAGCTAGTGAGGTCCTTCACAGTCCCCCAAGTATTGTGACACTGATAAATCTCTTGGACAGCAAACAGGTTGGTGAAAGTGAAAGCAGATGCCCACCCCCTCCCCTCTTAACATTTCCTTTCATTCTCTTTCCCAGATTTTCATTGGAACCTGATCTGATTTCACTTGGGACCTGGGATCTGGCCCTTGGAGCTCTGCTCTGGGCAGAAGCAGCAAACCAGTGTGGTACAGGGAACAGTGGACCTCCTTCTTCCCTGCTTTAACACATCCCCAAGGTTTTGCAAAAACTCACCTGCCTTCCTGGCTGCCCCCAGCCCTCCTGTTTCTGGGCAGGTCTCCTAGGGCAAGGGGAAGACCAGTCCAGTGGGGCTTGGCTTCTGCCCTGCTGCCCCGACCAGGACACAAGGTACTACAAGAGCATTAAGCCCCACATTGTTAGCATCATCCCTGCATGGCTGGGTGTCGTGGTTTAGCTCCAGCTGGGAGCTGAGCACCATGCAGGTACTTGCTCATCTCCCCTCCCTAACCCCACCTCACCCCCCCAGTGGTATGGGGAGGGGAATCAGGACAAAAGTGTAACATTTGTGGGTTGGGATAGGTACAGTTTGCTGGTACAGCAAAGGGAGAGGAAAACAGTAACAACAGTGCTAATAAAACCAGAGATGCACAATGCAAGTTGCTCGCTGCCTAGAATCCAATGCCCAGTGGGTCCCAGTGCAGTCATCCTTCCCTGGCTAGCTTCCCCTCCTATACCCTGAGCATGACATAGAATCATAGAATCATAGAATTGTAGGGGTTGGAAGGGACCTCGAGAGATCATCGGGTCCAACCCCCCTGCCGAAGCAGGCTCCCTAGGACATTTCACTGAGATAGGCATCCAGACGGGTCTTGAATATCTCCAGAGAAGGAGACTCCACCACCCCCTGGGCAGCCTATTCCAGTGCTCTGTCACCCTCACTGTGAAAAAGTTTCTCCGCATGTTGGTGCGGAACTTCCTATGCTCCAACTTGCAGCCATTGCCCCTTGTCCTGTCTCCACAGACCACTGAAAAGGGGCTGGCTGATTCCCCCTGCATCCCTTGCTTAAGATAATTGTAAACATTAATTAGGTCCCCCCTTAGTCTTCTCTTCTCAAGGCTGAACAGTCCCAATCTTCTCAGCCTTTCCTCATAGGGGAGATGCTCCAGGCCCTTTATCATCTTCGTAGCCCTTCTCTGGACTCTCTCCAGGAGATCCCTGTCCTTTTTATACCAGGGAGCCCAGAACTGGACACAATACTCCAGGTGGGGCCTGACCAGGGCAGAGTAGAGGGGGAGGATCACCTCCCTTGACCTGCTGGCTACACTCCTCCGGATGCACCCCAGGATCCCATTGGCTCTCTTAGCCACCGAGGCACACTGCTGGCTCATGGCCAACCTGTCATCCACCAGGACCCCCAGGTCCTTCTCCACTGAGCTCTTCTCCAGCAGGTCATCCCCCAGCCTGTACTGATAGAAACGGTTGTTCCTTCCCAGGTGCAAGACTTTACACTTGCTTTTGTTGAACCTCATCTGGTTTCTTACTGCCCAGCTCTCCAGCCTGTCCAGGTCTCTCTGGATGGCAGCGCAGTGTTCCTGCGTGTCAGCCACTCCTCCCAGCTTTGTGTCATCGGCGTACTTGCTGAGGGTCGAGGCTATTCCCTCATCAAGGTCGTCAATGAAGATGTTAAACAGGACTGGACCCAACACCGAGCCCTGGGGAACACCGCTAGTCACAGGCCTCCAGTCAGATTCCACTCCACGAATCACGACCCTCTGGGCTCGGTCCGACAGCCAATTCTCAACCCACCTCACTGTCCACTCATCAATCCCATGCTTTCTCAGCTTTGCTATCAGGATGTCATGGGAGACAGTATCAAAAGCCTTGCTGAAGTCAAGGTAGATGACATCTACTGCTCTCCCTCCATCTACCCAGCCGGTGATGAGATCGTAGAAGGCTATGAGATTGGTCGAGCACGATTTCCCCTTGGTGAATCCATGCTGACTACTCCTCATGACCTTCTTCTCTTCCAATTGCTTGGAGATGGCATCCAGAGCAAGCTGTTCCATTACCTTTCCGGGGACAGAGGTGAGGCTGACTGGCCTATAGTTGCTGGGATCCTCCTTCTTGCCCTTTTTAAAGACTGGAGTGACATTGGCTATCCTCCAGTCCTCAGGCACTTCTCCTGTTCTCCAGGACCTGTTGAAGATGATAGAGAGCGGCTCAGCAATCACCTCCGCCAGCTCCCTTAGCACACGTGGATGTATCCCATCCGGTCCCATGGATTTGTGTGCGTTTATCCCTTTGAGCCGCTCCTGGACCTCCCCTACCTCAACCAGAGGGAAATTCTTCATATCCCAAACACTCCTATTTACATCCAGTGCCTGTGGGTCCCGGGGGGCCTTTGAGGTGAAGACCGAAGCAAAGAAGGCATTCAGTATCTCCACCTTCTCAGTATCCCCCGTTACCAGGACACCCTCCTCATTCATCAAGGGACCTACATTATCCCTGGTCATCCTCTTGCTATTCACGTATCTAAAAAACCCCTTTTTATTATCCTTTATGTCCCTTGCCAGCTTCGTTTCCAAGAGGGCTTTAGCCTTCCTAGTTGCGACCCTACAGGCCCTGACTACATTCCTGTATTCTCCCCATGTGCTCAGACCCTTCTTCCACAATTCATAGATCTTCCTCTTCTCTTTGAGTTTACTCAGCAGCTCCGTGTTCATCCACGCAGGTCTTCTGCCTCTCCTTCCCGATTTCCTGCACAAAGGGATGCATCGTTCCTGTGCTTGGAAGAAGTGCTGTTTGAATGCTAGCCAGCTCTCACAGGCTCCCATTCCTTCAAACAGCGTAGCCCACGGGATAGCCCCTATTAAGTCACGGAGGAGATCAAAGTTAGCTTTTCCAAAATTCAGGGTAGCTATCCTACTTTTTGGCTTGCTTCTTCCACCCAGGATCTTGAACTCAACCATTTCATGGTCACTTAGACCCTAAGCTGCCCCCGACCTTCACTTCCCTAACGAGCCCGTCCTTGTTAGTTAAAACAAGGTCCAGCACCCGCCCTCCCCTTGTAGGCTCCTGCACCATCTGTAGCAGGAAATTGTCTTCAACACACTGCAGAAATTGTCTGGACTGCATACGACTGGCCGTGTTGCTTGCCCAGCAAATATCTGGATAGTTGAAGTCCCCCATAAGGATTAGTGCCCGGGATCTTGAGGCTACTTCTAACTGCTTATAGAATGCACTATCAACCCGCTCCTCTTGATCAGGGGGCCTATAGCACACTCCCACAACAATGTCCCCCATACCGGTTTGCCCCTTGATTTTAACCCACAAGCACTCAACAGATGTTTCATCCTTCCCCAGGTGGAGCTCAATACAATCTAGGTGCTCTCTCACATAAAGAGCAACTCCTCCACCTCGCCTCCCTAGCCTGTCTTTCCTAAAAAGCACATAGCCATCCATGACAGCGTGCCAGTCGTCCAGGTTATCCCACCACGTCTCTGTGATTGCTATGAGATCATGGCCCTGCGACCGCACAAAGATTTCTAATTCTTCTTGTTTGTTCCCCATGCTACGTGCATTTGTATAAAGGCATTTAAGTGGGGCAGCAGATGTAGGTATTTTCAACAGCCCACAACGAGATTTCTGCCAGGGGACTGGCAAAAGTGGCTCCACTGAGGAGTACTCAGGGCAATCCACAGAATTTTCCCTACTCACACCTGGAAAACCATCTCCAAGTCCACCACTGTGCTGTTGGAATTTACCTTTATCCACCATCAACTCTCGTTGTGACTCCCGAAGCACTTGCCTAACCCCAGCAGCCTTCTTAATATCCCCTTCCCCCTTCCTAACTAGTTTAAAGCTCGGTCAATAAGCCCTGCCATCTCCTGGGCAAGGATCCTCTTTCCTTTATGGGACAGGTGAGCCCCATCAGCAGTACTCATGCCAGGAGCAGAGTACACCATCCCATGGTCAAAAAACCCAAAGTTCTTGCGCCGGCACCAGCCTTTCAGCCACACATTCAACTCGTGGGTTCGCCTGTCCTGCTCTGAGCCCCTCCTCCCGTAAGTGGGGATAGACGAGAATATTATTTGGGCTCCCCCGCCCTCAACAAAGCGCCCCAGGTCCCGGAATTCCCTTTTGGTGGCTTGCAGGCTACACTTCGTGATTGCATCCCTGCCTGCTTGAACTATCAGTAATGGATAATAGTCAGTGGGTCTAACCAGCCCTGATAGCCTTCTTGTAATGTCCCTGACCCGGGCTCCAGGGAGGCAGCACACCTCCCTGTGTGTAGGGTCCGGTCTACATATAGGGCCTTCTGTCCCTCTGAGAAGGGAATCCCCTACTACAACAACCTTTCTCTCTTGCCTCACAGAGGCAGTCTCAAGGCGTGCGGATGATCGCCTCACTCTAGGTTTCCGCTTCCTCTGAGGCAGAGGGGCTGCATTCATTTCCTCGCATACCTCCTCCTCAACTGCCAGGGCCCCAAACCTGTTGCTTAGGGAAACCTGGGGGAGTGGGGTAGGTAGGGAGGGGGTGCCTACGATGGCGAGTCGGGACTGTCTTCCAGCCCTCCTCGGGGTTTGGGACACTCCCATTTTCCTGTCTAGGGCAGAGGGGGGGACCGTCTTCAGGTGCGAAGTGTCTTCCCCACTCTCTTCCTTCTGGGTTGCCAGGGAGCTACTCCACCAGTCAATCTCTTGCTCGCAATCCCTGATTGCTCTCAGTCTTTCGAGCTCTTCCTTCAGTTCTACAACTAAACAGAGCAGATCGTCGACCTGCTCACACCTCACACAGGTTAGGGGCTTGCCTCTTCTCCCTGGCAACTGCAGACTCTGGCATTCCCTGCAGCCGGAGACCTGAACCGCAGCATCCCGAGGCAGGCCCTCCGTCGGGGTTGCCCCAGATTTGTAGGGGGAACCTCTCCGCCTGGTGGAGACCATGGTTACCAGCCCACAGCAGACAGGGAACCCTCAGCTCACCCTTCGTGCTGTGCAAGCCCGTCCGCTGAATCTACCCTCTCGGCTAGCTAGGAGGGGCGGCTCGCCCTGCCTGCTTGCCCTGCCTGCGCAAACTGCTGCGCTAACTGCCGCGCCACGCCCTTCTGACGCGCCACGCCCTGTTTGCCCGTCCTGTTCGCCGCGCTCCGGGTCGCTGCGCTCCCAGAGGCTGCTCTTGTATGGAGAGGGATAATTCCTGTCGCCCTTAGCTCCGCCCCCGATGAGTCACCGCTCCAGGCAGTGCGGGGGACGAGCAGTGGCTGATGATGGGTGCTGATGGGTGCTGATGGCCGCTGCTGGCCGCACCTCTGCCTCTCTCCTTTTGATCTCTGTCGCCTTTTCTCCCTTGCCCTCGCGGATCTATGCCCGGGGCTTGTTGCTTGCAGAAAGGGGTCCCTCGACGGAGTCTCCCGCTTCAGAGCCCTTCTCCTCAGCAGCATCAGATGGTATGGAATACCCCTTTGGCTGGTTTGGGTCATCTGTCCTGACTGTGCCACCTCCCAGGTTCCTGTGAAAATCAACCCTATCCCAGGCAAAACACAGGACACCAGGTCTCACACAGCCACAGAACGGCCATGCTGCCAAGGTGCCTGTAAGTGAGGGAGACATCACATAAGCCCATGCCTGGCAGCGCCCAGGCAAAAATAGCTTCTCACTCAGAAACCTGCCTATGATCGGCCACTTCTCACCTCCCCCAGTGGGGATGAGCATCGCACGGCTCTGCTGGCAAAGCTGCCCCATGGACTCCATCACCTGCTTCAAGGAAAAAATGCTTTATGAGCTGAAGCTGCCTGAAGCTGCTGCTCAGCAGCTACCAACAACATGGATCAGAGCAACAGCAGTAGCTAAAATGCATGGACCAGTTGGGTGGAGAAGAGTGGCTTTTCCGCTGGCATAGTTGTGGCTGAATGAAGGTAGTGGATGGATGCCAAGTGGAAAGCACTGGGCTGTCTGCTCTGGTATTTGAGCAGCTCAACCCTCTGTGTGCCTCTTTAATACCACCTCCTGATCCTGCATCAGCGCTCTAGCAAGTGCACTGAAATCACCTCAAGAGGCATAGGTTAACACCAAGTGGATTATGGAGCATTTGGCTTAAACAGGCCAACCACTAACAACAAACTAAAGTGATTTGTGAAACTGGGCACTCGTACTGTGAAACAGCACATTTTTTATTCGGGGTCTTGTTAGTCACCATGGTCATGAAGTATGTTAAGGCTTGGTTAATTGGCTGCAAACAGTGCAGAACAGCCAGATGTGAGCTACAGCGTCGTGTTGTCAGGCTAAGATAAAAAGCTGGTCTGCCATCTGTATTTTAAAAAAATAACAACACTGTGAATGTTCCTTCTGCAAAGCCAAGAACAATACCAAGCAAGAGAGGAAAACTACCAGAGTAAGTCTGGAAACCATTTTAACCAGGAATCAAATACAACTGGGTGCTTTTCTTAAGAGCGCTAAGCTACGTTAGCAAAAGTGATGTGACTTCACCAATGTGCAAGTGTTTATAAAAACCTAATGTAACGACATTTTCAGAGAGGGGAAAGATTTTTAAAGCCATCTTGGAAATGTTAAATAGACCATATTTATGGTCTATTTAACATTTGAGCAATTCACTCATAACATTTTTCATCTTAATTTTTCAGGAATACACATGTTCCTACAAGTTGCTGATAGACACGTGATAGTCCTGATGGTATCAAGACACTTTCACTGCAAGACTGCCTGGGAGAGGGGTGTTAAATTTTCAACCCGTAGGAGCTATCCACCCCATTTGCAATTGCCTGCCTCCTCCAGAAGGGAAAGTGTGGTAGGCTGGATTAGTTACTCATTATTTGACAAGGACCTGTTCCCAGCCACCACCTTCCAGAGTGAGGGCAGAGGGAGGAAGAGACCCACCAGCTGCCCCAGCAGCAGCCAGACAACAGAAACACTGGTTTACATCCTGCCCTTGCATGTTGTCAGCATGTGCACAGAAAACCCAGTATTTTGAGACTAGAGCTGGAGCACATAGAGCAGCCAGCTGCTCTGCACAGGAAGTTAGTTGCAGTAAGTTTCATGGCCCCGCTGCTGCTGCTGCTGGGGCAGGAGCGCTAACCCATTTGTGGATGCCTTCCAACCTCAGGCAGTGAAGGAAGAGCCATCACAAGAGCAGGTTTCCACTCCTCAGCCAAGGTAGGTAGCTGAGGGTTCCTTTATGCTAGAGAGAGATGCACGTTTTCTGGACTCAGTTCACTTTGCAGTATTAGGTATCTACCTTAACGAGACAAATCCCACCTAGATCCCATCTTTCTCCACTAGCCAGAGGAGGGGCTTTGACTACTTGAGATGCAGGCAGCTACAGATACTTTAATTGATCCCACCCTAGACATAGTTAACTGCCCAGCTGCAAGACTCAGGCACACACAATATCCCAGTAAGCTAACTGGCAAGCCTGAGTTGTCCAGCCAGATGTCCTGCTTTCCACGTAAAGGAATTCAGTTTTGAATTCACCTTTGTGGTGGTTTAGCCCTGGCTGAAAGCCAAATGCCCACCAAAGTCGGTCTATCACTCCCCTTTGTAGTTGGACAGGGGAGAAAAATATACATTAAGAGGCTTAGGAGTCAATGTAAGGACAGGGAGAGATCATCCTATCATCTGCAACATGGGCAAAACAGACTTAACACAGGGTGAAGGAAAGAAAACTATCTAATTTTTTACACTACACTACACTACACACACACAGTGACATCAGAGTCAGATAGTGAGAAGCGCAACCAGATCTTAAAGCACCTTCTCCCCACTGCTCCCTTCTTAGCAGACTTTAGTCAGGATTTTGCTCCCTTCTTCCCTCCCGTTGTGGCACAGGGAGGGGCAGGGACTGGGGAAAATGGGGTTCTCAGTAGCACCTTCCCCCCACCCCTTCATTCTAAGCAGACTTCACTCTAGTGATTATTTCAGTCCCTTCTTCCCCCTCCATCATGGCACTGGGGGGGCAGGGGCTGGGAAAATGGGGGCTTCAGTCAGTTCCTTGACTGAGACATTTCTGAGTGAAATGTCCTAGGGAGCTGCTTTGGCAGGGGGGTTGAACCCGATGATCTCTCGAGGTCCCTTCCAACCCCTACAATTCTATGATTCTTGCAAATTGGTTTCCTTCTCGGGCCAAGGGGTGGGATTCATTCCACACACCCCCTGTGATGCACTGTGGGGTCCCACCCACAGGAGACAGTCCTTCACGACCTTCTCCAATGTGAGTCCTTTCCCAGAGGGCTTCAGCTTTTCACCAACTGTCCCACCCTGGGTCATTGCTATGGTGGGCAGTAATAAATCACAATGTCTCTCAGTCCCAGTCCTCCATGGGGTCACGAGCCTTCCCCCAGCAAACCTGTTCTGGTGCAAATCTCTCTCTTTTTCATCTCTGTGTCTCTGTTTCTCTCCATGGCCTGCAAGTGCTGGCAGGGGCTTGCTCCAACGCGGGTCACAGCATCTTCTCTATGTCTCCGCCTGTTCCATCCAGCGTGGGGCCTCTCCACAGGCTGCAGGTGGGGTCTCGGCCTTTCCCATGCGCTGCAGGGGGACACCAGCTCCACCATGGGTTTCTCCAGGGGCTGCAGGGGCATCTTTCTCTCCAGCACCTGGGGCTCCTCCTCCCTTCCCGCCCCAGCCCTGACGTCTGCACAGCTCCTTACATCTTCTCACTTCCTTCTCTGGGGGCAAAATGCAGCTGCTTGCATTTTTTTCTCCTAACTGTGATTCCCAGAGGTGCTGTGACCATCACTGATTGGCTTGGCCTTGGTCAGCAGCAACTTTGGCCCTGAATTGGCCGATGTGTAGAGTCTGGGGCCTGCAGAGAATTCCAGCAGCTCCTTCCAGAAGCCATTTTCTGGTGCCCCCATTCTCTCCCAGCACCCAGCTATGCAAAAATGACAACCTTGGATAAGAAGAGGAAAAAAACCCAACAAAAACCAAGCCCAAAAAGGAAGCGCATGGCTGCACCACCTCATGATGTGCACTGCTGCAGGCAGTGTTTGATCTCTGGGCCTGCCATCCAGTGCATGAAGTTACCTGGGCATCCGTTTGTCGAAGTTTGGCTGTGGCACAGACCAAGGCCAACAGTTGGTAGGATTAGAAAAACTGTGCTTCCCCGTTCCCCCTCTCCAAAAGCAGCTGTGGTGAAAGGAAGGCCTGGTACCAAAGAGCTGTGATTAAGATTTAAAATCTGACCGCACGGACAGGTTGAATTGTTCCAATTTCTTGTTCTAGCAGTCAGCAAGTTTTGGGTTTTTTTATGGACAAGATAAACCTTTTCACAACAAAAACGAAAAACTTACAAAAGCCCCCGACAACTTCCATGAAAACCACTACCAAAACCTCCACTAAAAATGAAAAAATTTAATCTTGGAACAATGATCTTTTTACAAAGAGATTTTAAAGACCGAGTGTACATATTCACAAAAGCAACAAACTAAGGCATATTCTCCACAGCCATGTTTATAAATGAAAGACTTTGAAAAGCCATGTGGCTTGATCTCTTTTCAACCTTGTCGATATGCAGGCAGTAAAAATTTTAAACATTTGACTTTTACATGTAGTGGACTGTTGGTTTATACAATTACCATGAGTATGAGCTCGATAAAATTCAAATCACTTAAATACTCTAGTAGGAGCATGGAACTTAAACATTTTAAAGTGCTAATTAGAAACCTAACATTTCGATTATAATTTAGAATGTTAAAGTTATTACATTCCTTAAATACTGTGTCTGAAAGTACAGTTATGTACACAATCTACAGTCTTGTCTTTATAAATATGAAATAATTTATCTCTATATCTCAGGCATGATTAATAGCTGAAGGTGAGCTGAAAGAGTATTTCGATTGGCCTAGAGAAAAAAAGGAAAAAAAAAATCGAAGTTATCCCCATACATGCAGCCATAGGAATTACATATCCCAAGAGCTGCTGTTTTGGCCAATCTCCTTGAGTAATTCTCTTTACATCCACTCATAGAGCATCTGCCAGCAAGTTGCCAGGAGAGAATTACAGCGCCTCTCTTGTAACATAATTGCCTGGGTGTCTAGAACTGGCAAGGCTGCTGCTAGAAGAGAATGTAATGAGACATAAGTCCTTTGATTAAACAGAGGAAGTATGCACTGCAATGTATTAAGACTTTGCAGAGATGTAAGAACTCTGAACTAGACTGTCAAACAACAAAAATTTGGATATTTTTGGTTTTTTAATTAACTGTTGTGTTTATGGAAAAAAAAATTAGACAGAACTAATTCTAATGCATCTGTGATGACTTTGAAAGTCTGCATCAGCTTTCTTACAAAGCCCTAACTAGTTCCCTTCAATGCAGAGACACAGCATGTTTGCTACTCAGTCACTTGTCCTGACAGGAACTTATCAAAACTCTCCACCTCACTACCAGTCCTCAGTGATTTTGACTTGACAGTTTTGCAGCACATGGTACCACCCTGTGCGCAGGTTAGGCCTGTTTCACAGAGGACTAACACCACATACTTTGAAATGTTAGTATCGTACACCATTGTACTCCTCAGTGCACGCACTTTTCACAATCCTCTTCAAAGTACAACACGACAAGCTTTCAGAAATAAAACCAACCTTAAAATGCAAGGTCCAAGAGTGTTCATGAAAGTACAATTAAAAAAAATTAACTTCCTCTCATTGCTTTTCACTTCTCAGATACCATGAAGGGCAACATCTCTTTCGTTTTCCCCAGTGTTTTCACTGATTTTGCAACTGGACTTTGTCATTTTCAGACAGATAGAAGAGTTTACCCACTTACATACAGTAACATGATAACAGTGAAATCAAAACCCACAAAATAAAATAATGATAAACATTCTGGAAGTGGAATTTTAACTTTTGGTCAACATTTCTGCTAGGCTAAAGGCAAGAATATGCTGTACAAAATCACTTTAACATCTGCAGTAATAAGCCTGTTCTTTACTTTAGCCTCAGCTTAGCATGTGGTCAGCCTAAA
Organism: Hypotaenidia okinawae; assembly: GCA_027925045.1. Lineage (NCBI taxonomy): Eukaryota > Metazoa > Chordata > Aves > Gruiformes > Rallidae > Hypotaenidia > Hypotaenidia okinawae. Next base: position 28,242,958 of record BSDF01000005.1, on the reverse strand, counting down.
CCATGCAATGTCTTAAACTAACAGGTAGATAGGAGATTGTAAAGCTGTATGTCTTCTCTACTTGTACCCAGATTCTTCATTTGCAAAACACATTCATGTGAAAAAAATCTACTGTGGTGCTCAGAAGAGTTGAAGGCAAACACATGTGCATGGACAACAGAGGCTGTCAAGGTGACAGACGATTCAATGGACTGCTTCCTTGTCCACCTGCAGCAAGCTTGAGCGTTGTTAGCTTCCGAGGGGGTGCTGAGGACTCTTACGAAGATTGTCGTCCATCTGCAGAGAAATAACAAGAGCCAGATCTGGCAAACAGTAGAATACAAATTACAGAGTCTATTTCTCAGGGCTGCCATCATTAATGCTGTTTTGGGGGTCCTGATGCACAGCAGGATGACCATGAGCCAGCAGTGTGTCCTTGTGGCCAAGGTGGCCGATGGCATCCTGGGGTGTATTAGAAGGGGTGTGGCTAGTAGGTCAGAAGAGGCCCTTCTCCCCCTCTACTCTGCCCTGGTGAGACCACAGCTGGAATATTGTGTCCAGTTGGGGGCCCCTCAGTTCAAGAAGGACACAGAACTCCTTGAAAGAGTCCAGCACAGGGCCACCGAGATGATTAAGGGAGTGGAAAACCTTCCTTATGAGGAGAGGCTGAGGGAGCTGGGCCTGTTTAGCTTGGAGGAGACTGAGGGGTGACCTCATTCATGTCTATAAATATGTAAAGGGGGACTGTCAGGAGGATGAAGCCAAGCTCTTCTCACAGGCTCTTCTCAGTGATGTCCAATGACAGGACAAGGGGCAATGGGTGCAAGCTGGAGCATAGGAGGTTCCATGTGAATATACGGAAAAACTTTTTCACTGTGAGGGTGACAGAGCACTGGCACAGGCTGCCCAGAGAGGCTGTGGAGTCTCCTTCTCTGGAGACATTCAAAACCCACCTGGATGCATTCCTGTGTAACCAACTCTAGGTGATCCTGCTCTGGCAGATGATTGGACTAGATGATCTTTCGAGGTTCCTTCCACCCCCTAACATTCTGTGATTTTTCTGCACTGTTATTTCAGACCCAGCTAAAACTGATACTGTGGTTCCTTTCCACTTCACAATACAAGAGCATATTGTGCATTAAACCTAGGGCAAATAGGTGTGCTTCTGCTCAAATAATTTTGTCAAGATTACCAGAGAAAGAAACATTGCTACCATCTTCTAAGAGGTCACAGTTTCAATTTTGTACCATAGCCAAATGCTGCTAGAAGGTACATCAAAAATTAAACTGCTAATCAATATCAATGGATGGTTTTGCACGTTCAGCACCTTGCAAGAACAAATCCTTTTCAAATTAGAAATGTTCTGGAGCCACTGGGTGACTTCAGATTAGTTACAGATTTCGAAAAGTATTTACTAAAGAACTTGTGTTAAGACCTTTTCAAAGACAGGCTAAAATTAACCTCTGAATATAAAGATTTTACATTTTAATAGGAAATCAATTTAATGCCCTGTATTGTGGCATCAAGAAGAGTCCAGTTATTACAGAATAAACAGAATCACAGAAGACAGCATGGGTAAGATCTCCAGAGGCTGTCTAGTCCATTCCATTTCCTCAAGGTAGGCTCAGCTTTACTTAAATCACACCTGACAAGTGTCTAGGTAACACACTGTTTATAACTTCCACAGCCACACTTCGATACCAAAGAGGAGGTGCAATCAGTACCTAACGCTACAGAAGCTGATCATACTGACTGATCTATTTCATATACGGCTCTTTTTCACGAAGAAAAAGCCTTCTAATTACAGTCTGCATCAGAAGAGTAAGTCTTCACAAGTATTTTTCACGTTAAGTCACATAGCTTTTGATAGATGCTGAGTGACAGCCTTAGAAACAAAGAATATAAGGAAATAAAAGGTGGATGCAGAACAAGCTGGAGAAAGAGTCACGGTAGGTTTGTGACTATGGCATTCAGCTGGGAGCAAGCGAGCTGCCAATCGGTCTTAACTTGCAGGACCACTTAGGAGTTTAGATAAAGAGATTTGTCTCCTCTTTTGCTGCAAGGTACAGTTGTGGAAAGACATCACTGTTGTTGGTACGCATACTTGCAAGACACCACTCTTTTGACTGGAATAAAAATACTTCTTAAGGCTTCATTAATTATTCCTTTCAAATGACACAGTATTCTTCCTGTCTCTCTACATACAGTAACCAACTAGAAAAGAAGCAATTAAAATAAAACATCCACTATACAGCTGCCATTGCCATGCAAGAACATCTGTGAACAAGTAACCACAACAAAGCAGGAAAATTAGGAACTGAAGCAAAAGTAACCTTTTCAATCAAGTTGGATTCCTTATTTACAAGCTGTGTGAGTTTCTGCAAATTAGCATCTGCTGTATCCTGTCCAGCGGCAGAGTGGCCTGGAGAGTGAAGGTAGAAAGATAAAGAGTGAAAAGGTATACACAAAAGCTTTTAAATCCTTAAACAATAATGCCAGCATTGGAGAGGAAGCTCATGCAGTGTTTTTAACCGAAGAAGAATTTAAGTGGAAAGGCCATTCTGAGGAAAACAGAAGTATTAAGCATGAGCCACAGCACAGATACAGGTATGGTCTGCCAATGCCTGACAGAGTCTAATACTATTAACTCTTGTTTTTAATTTTTAATCCTTTCTGCACAATTTTGAAAGTTTCTTCCCCACAGAAACTCTAGCATAAACTACAAAACATCTAATTCTACCTTGGTTCACAGATGGAATCCTGGAATCTTAATACAAACAAGATTACCCATGACAGAGGAAAAGAAACACAGCTTACCTGCGACAGTTAACCTGAAGTAGCAAGTTAAAATGTCATCACAGAATCGACACAGATTGGGAAGCTGTCTCAAATGCTCTTGTAAATGCAGTCTGGGGAAGCACACTTTATAAATCGGTGCAAGGAAACCAAAGACAAAGGCATCCAAGGTGGTGGGCCTGAAAAGAGTGACAAAACAAAAAATCCAGAAGTGACTGGGTTAAGTCATTAAGACCTCTACAATGTAACTGCTTCCTGTGTATGAAAAAAGACAATTCAGGACAAAACAAAGGCAGTTCTTCTGGCATACCATCTTTTCATATCCATCTAGTAAATGCTCTGTACAGACTTATTTAGTGATATCAGCACCTCTGAGCAAGTAACATGCTGGCAAGCTGAAACAGTTACTGCAGAATTAAAATCCAGTCATGCTGTCATGTACAGTGAAAAACACACCACTCTAAAACCCATTTCCAGCACCACAAAAGCCAAGCTCAATGCCAGGGGACAAGGATCCTCTCTCATGAAGTGGTCCAACATCAGTGGTTAAAGGAACAGATCATCCTTATTAGGGCTGTTGATGCTGTGTTGTTGGCAGTATCTGCTCCCTGCTCTGCGCCACACCACAGGCAGCAGAGACTTTCCAGACCTATTTCCTCCCATAAAGGCAGTGCTAACACCAGGCTTAAAGCCTTTTTTCCACATACAAGCACAGGAGGTGATACTCTGTGGCTAGAAAAGCATTCTCTAGTGATACACTAACTCAGCAACCAACTCATGTTATAAGTAGTGGTGGGCAGCACCTGCCTCTCTCTGGAAAAACGCACTGCACTACCTTAGTCCAAAGATCCCACTGTGCCCTGTTTGCTCATTCAGATTTGTCCAAAGAGCAGTGTGAGAGACTTGAAACTACTGTGTAGCACTTTTAACATTCTGGCTGGTTAAGAAAAAAAAAAAGAAAAAAGGAAAAAAAAAAGAAAAAAAGAAGTGTTCAGAGTCATGTGGTACCTGTTTTATTAGCCATTTAAAAAAAAAAAGAAAGAAAGAAAGAAAAAAAAAGTCACACTCACGTATCTCCAAAGAAAAACTGAGATGTTCCCAATCTCTTCGACAGGAGATTTAGGCACTCCTTGGCATCCCTGTATATCTGATGAGACACAAGACTGTCTAAGAGCCCTAGGTGTAGCACAGCACTGTTCATCATGTGACAGTGTGCTAGACTGTTTCACTTCTTGTCTGTGACAACATCAACTTAGAAATTCTTCACACCACATACCCGTGCTTCCACTTCAGTGAAACTGTAGAGTGGAGGCCCTCCCTGGTCAGCAGGATCCTGTTCAGTGCTTCCCTGGACATCTTCCCAGGCAGATACAAACTCAGTGGGAAGGCAATCCTTGAGGCAAACCACGGCTTTGTCACACTGCAGTAATTTTCAGCATCAACCCAGAAAGTGTGCAGCTGTACCAACACAACAAAAAATTCAGTAAGAATAGTAGACACGTCTTAAAAGTTTGATGTGTAAGATCTCTGTCAGAGAAGCAGAATCACCAGGAACCATTGTAATTTAAGGCAAGCAGGCTCCATAAAGGATTATACTAATCATCTGAGTGAGTGCAGGAGTATATAATTAAGGCAACAGCTATCTTCCAGTAAAGAAAAACAGCGGAGATATTACACAGACCTATATACACATGCATAAATTTACCTACACACTCTTGTTTACCCGGGGCTGTATATACACACTCACTGTACACAGATAATATATTACATAAAAAGTGGCAGATGTACAGGCTCAGGTTTGAACCTTCTAGGGATTTTTCTTAATTTTTCTATGAATCTTGAAAAAAAAATATTACAAAATGATGAATTGGAAACCCGGTGGGTCAGCTGAACAGGCTAACCAATGATATTACCTGGTCAGAATACTTTTTCCTCTACGAACTGAAGCCAAAGATACTACAGAGAAACACTATCTAGAAACTTTTATACCACTAAGGTACTTGCACTAAACTGGTGAAGGCATGTGGCCCTGTGCTATTTAGAATTGAAAAATTAAACTACTGAGCGGTAATTTAATTTCTCAGAAGTTTTATCTGAACAGTTCAAAAGGCTTCCAGAGTTGTGCACCCTACCATACCACATCTTACTCAAAGCTTTATAAAAAGAATCAAAAAAAAACCCAAAAATGGCCATAATAAGCTGTTTTCAGGATATTGATTCCCAAAGAGCATCTGAAAGGAAACACATTCACAGGTGCCCTTTTAAAATGTCTTTCTTCATAATAATGAATTCATTATTACTTTGAACCCTACAAACACACTTCGTAACAAAATTTGCTAGGCAGTATTTCCAAAACTGGGCTAAGAAAGTAAACACATTCCAGCCAGAGCTATGGCTTAGAAACTTTAAAGTTTCTCAGGTTAAGCACCTCTTGTAGCATTCACCTCCATAAATTCTGACCATTATAAAGTATTTCTCAATACTTACCAGAGCAGGAAGCAGTTTCTCTTCAAGTAGTGCAATATATGCCAACGTATCAGCTCCTTGTTTTGCAGACAATTCATAATCAGCATTATATTTCTATGGATTAAAAATACTAGAAATAGCATTACACAGAACTTTCCAAAAAGATGATCAATGCAACCCAAAGTTGTTTCAAACTTAGCAGCCATCAAGCTAGTAAATATAGCATTTTACAGGACAGAAACACGTGTTTACTAGATTTTCTTTATTTCTTCAGACCAGCTGTCAGACCCCCTTGCATCTCCCTTTTCCACTTTCCCATTTTTAGATTTTTGGTCCTCCTATTACCTAAATAACTCTTGGGTCTCCTTCCCGTTGCTTTCCAAGCAACTGTCCAGTGCTGCAGAGGCAATTTTTCAGTACTTAAGGATGTATCAAACCTCTCACATGTCCCCGTATTTATTTTTGAAGACACATCAGTCACTTAAACTGGTATAGGCATAAAGAAGGCAAGCATTCCCACCTTTAGCTTTCTCTCAGCATTTCAAAAGTTTGGAAATTGGATGTTAATAATATAAGGGACCACATGCACGGCTAAATTAATGCACTTACAGCTGACTGAGCTTGTAAGTCTGATATCAGATACTTTTAAGGTACATTAAAAGGGTTGATAAGCTGGGGGGTAGATTTGCTTCATTAATTTAGGAAAAAAGGGTCAGTACTAACACTTAAATATCTAGAAAGCAAGCATATTATTGTGATACTTAAAAAAGCATTTCAAACACATTAAGGAATCTTTGGTATTCAAATTACTATGGAACTTCTGAGTTTTAAAACAACTGTCTAAAATCCCATTGCAAATATGCAGGTCTCAGATTCTGTTTTTCATCTTCTCAAAGACTTCAAGTTTCACTAACACAGCATTCATCAGATAAATCTTCCTGACTAGGCAGGAACTGAATCTCTAATGTAAAAGAAGAATAGGACTGGAGGACCATCTTAGAAATAAAAGCCAATATCATGCTTTATTGGACATCTTTATACTTTGTGAAAAGAAGAAATTGTACCACTTCATTCTTTGTGAATGAAACATTAAGAGATCTGCAAAAGGCAAGCAAGAGTTGACTACACAATAACATGATGGGCATGAAGCAATGCTTGCAGACATTTTTAGGCTACAAGCTACAGAAAAGCTACGTATGTTAAGAACAACGCTGTACACATGATCCTTCAAAAAAAAAGAGCACTGAGATGATTACCCATTTACGCAGGTAGAAGTGTTACAATTAAAAGCAGGGTGCTCGGTGAGAAACTGTTCAATTAAGGCCAGTTTGTTGTCCTTTTCAAAATAAATCTTTCACATAACTTAACAAACAAACTTCCAAACAGCAATCTGTTACCAATTCTCTTGCATATATGAAAAATAAGAAAGCGCTGGGTCTGAACGGTATTCTACTTTTTAGAAGCTTTTATCAATGTATACAGGGGACATGGAGAATTGCTACAAGGCAGAGAAAAATCTTTTCAAAGAGACCTACCTGCTTTCTCAAGAAGTTCAGTATTTTTGCTGGCTGAGAAATAACAATGTCTTCTGATATCAGGACTGGTACATCTCCTATCAGGCAAAAATACTGCAGTCAACAGTTTACATGGATGAGTTCTAACATACCTAGAAAGCCATCAGTCACATCATCTACTTCCCTTTTGTCCATAACACGCTCCGATCTTCCTAACATGTACACATAAACTAAGTTTTACATAGCATCAGGATTCTAATACATTTGGTGTATTATGGCCTCTATTAATAGCAATACACTAAAAAGGACCAACATCAAACCAGACTGAAGCCAATGTATTCTCTAAGGCATCCAATACTTTCCGCACAGGCAATTTTCAGGTGTTCATTTTAAGACAAAGATTTAAAGCCAGTCCAACTGCCCTCTCAATTCATCGACCTCAGGGCATCTCTTGCCTTCTACTTCAATTTTTCACTGCCATTCCCCCTCCAAATCTATTTTAACCACCTGTCTTCTCTAGCCTTGCTACAACCACTGCCCACACTACCACTGAGTAACCATGAACTATTCCAGAAAAAAAGTATTTCCCTTCTTCCTGAAGCTTGCTCTTCAGCCTTTACTCATCAGTCTACAGGATCAGGCTGTGGAGCATAAAATCTCTGTAACAGGACCTATATTACATTCACAACACAACTGTCACTATGAGCCTAACATGAGCGTACCACTAAATACTATTAAAGTATCAATTATCAGCAACAGTCATTATTTGGATTACTTTTAAATGGATTTTACATATTTTGGCTATGAAGAGAGCCTTTTTTTTTTTTTTCCAAGTACACCCAGCTAATTCTTGGTATTTTTTGCTATCAGAAAACAATACACTGAAAACCAAGAGTCAAAAGTGGAACTTTTACAGGGATACAGCAATGCCTGAACTGGTGATGTGGTAAGTGTAAACGACAGAGAACTTTAACCCAGCAGTGATTTTTCCCCTCTGGAATACCATGAGACAACAACTTACAAGCTGAGCAAACAGATATGAAATGAGTAGAAGTATCTAATGCAAAGAAGCCCTCTCTGACACTATATCTTTGACCTTTTCTGATTTCAATCTCTCTAACTCAACACAGTTTTAAACATCCCAGCTGGTGTAAGTTACACCCTTTGAGGCTCACATTCCACTTCAAAATGCACCAGCCCACTAAATTATGTATAATTAAACAACACTATTTCCATACACGAGCCTAGTTACTACCATTCTAAATATGCAAAGTGAAAAAAAAGCTTAAAAATGTGAATGCACTACAGCATTGATTTAGACTGCCTGTTGCTTCACTTGTACGCATTTTTAACTAAACGGAGGCACTTCATGTCTTCCTTTATTCCCTAAAGCAGCCACCTTCAGCAGGCCAGGGTACACTCATGAACGCAAATCCCAAGCAAACTCGGAAACTGGAACCCACATTTATAAGCTGGTTATAATTAAAAGAATATAAAATGCAAACATGGTACCTTTTGGAGCTCTCCACGAGTTACTAACAGTATTCACTGTCAGGGGAGCACCCGAAAACTTGGCATAAGCCTACAAGGATTGTGGGGAAAGAACTGCAGTCACTACATGTAAGAAAGCACCTCAACATAAGTTGTTTGGGTTTTTTTTTCAAAAGGCTATAGGCACGGAAGACCGACCAGGTGTGAAAGAGCCCTGCCGGGATATCTGCTGCTCGTCGGTCTTCAGTGCCCTAATGCAGCTCTAGGAAATGCCGTCCATTAGGTCGAGGCCAGGCAGCCCCCAGGAAAGCACGACGCCCTCAGAGAGGGCGCCGACGCCGTCCGCGGCTCCGCGGAGCTAGGCGGCTGCCCGAGGGGAAAGAGCTGAGGACCCCACCAACCCAGCAGGCCACGCCATGGGCCTTACCGCCATTGTCCTCCACCCTCGGCAGAGCCCGGAGGGCGCGGTCGCCCGGCACAGGCCTGGCCTCAGGGCGACGAGCGCGCCCGGCGACGGCGCCGCCTCTGCCTCTCCCGCAGGGAACGAGGCCCTGCGGGCGGCAAGCAAGCCCCCGGGCGCCATCGCTCCCTCCTCCCTTCCCTCCCTTCCTTCCGGAGCGGGTGGCGGCCGCCGGCCGTTACCATAACGGTTAGGGACTCCGGGTGCAAGGACGGCAGCCCCCAATCGCCTCCCCAACAGCTCAGCTCCATGGGAGCCGCCATCTTGTCCGCCATCCACACGGGTCCGGAAAGCGCGGCGCTACTGCCCTCGCATGGCGGCGCCTGACCGTCTCTGTCTGAACTTCAGGGAGAGAAGGTGGTGGTGGGGAGCGTGCGCTCCTGAGGGGCCGTCGCCATCCCCCGAGAGCCCATGTGGCCGGGAGGTGGCGAGCGGCCCCGGCGTAAAGGTGCCCTGCCCCGATCACAGCTGCGTGCTGCCAGGGCCGCTGAGGGGGTGGGGTGTTGGCGGCCCGAAGCCGGTGACCTGTGAGGAAACCTTGCTCGTCCCGAGGTAGCGTAGTTTTACTCGTGGAAGGCTTAGGCAGAGCTGACCCCCATCTCTCTGGCTCTGTCACTGCACACGGAGTTGGTGACTTTCCACAGGCGCAAAAAGTACCTCTTTTGATCAAACTTAAAGAGCAGTTGTCAGCAGTTTGGCTATAGAAATAAGAAACTAAGGAACTCTGATGATATGGTAGCAATTTTGAACAGGTTATAATGATAACCTTTTTTTTTTTTCTTTTTCCTGTGAACCTTTAAAGGCATCAGACAGACCACAGGACATCTAAATACTCAGTCAAGTAAAGTGTTTCCATCCTTCCCACACAAGGAAAAATACCACACACTGACAAAAAATACCCGAAAGCCCAAACCAACCCCAAAACACTGCACTGACCACCCTTACTCAGGTGTTCCATACATAAAGAGATGGGAGCAAGGGCAAAGCTTCATCTGTCCCATCCCACCCCCATCCCCGAGAAGGCCATGGGTTTAGATCTGTAGGACATTTGTTGCAGAAAATGTCATGGTAAAAATTTTCATCAAGGATCATTCTGCTCCAGTTTATGAGGAACATGGGAAAAGAAACACCCATATTGTCTCCTCATAAAAACAAGCCACTGGCAATGTAAATGTTAGTGAATTTATTTTTTAATGGCTACATTCTATTTGTCTCTATAGAGAGGCCCTTAAGATATAGATTCTTAAGGACATCTTTCGTCTCTTTTCCTCCCCACAGGGACAAGCTAACTTTCATCCGTGTACTTTTCTTTGGCCTGTTCACAATGTGACGGCCTCGCTGAAATGTGGAAGCTCTGGAGGCAAAGGTGGCTCTTGGCAGCTGTCATCACAAACATCTGTTTCTATAAGGAGGATGAATCACTTTATGGCTCCTCTTAAGGCAAGCTGCAAGAAGGCTTAGGAGGTAAATAGGAGACTAAACTTTCTTTGCATTGCCTAAGGGCCCAATTTGTCTCTGCGGTGTTGTGGAGACCAGGGCAAAGATGGAGGAAAAATAAAAAAAGCAATCTGCATCTTCCCTCCCCCATCTAAAAGCTTTTCAGGAACTTTTCCTCTTGGTTGCCTGGGTGGAATTCCTGTTAGTGTAAATGAGAAGTAAGTAGGTGCTTTGAGAATGGATATATGCCTCGACTGGAAAAAGTGGGGCTTCAATTTGTGTTTCTGAAAAAGCAAATAATCTGAAAACTATGTTTGAAACCTTATGTTCTACCATTTTTTTAAATGAAAATGTGGCAGGGTCAAACCCAGATGTGTCAATATAAATATGGAAGGATAATGTAAAGCTGGTATTTCACTTTCATTAAGACTTCTATATCTTGATTGCCCATGAATCATGATCTATATAATTCCATAAAACAGTGAGTCTCTCAATGCATGTTAGGAGCAAAATATGAAAGCTGAATTAAGCATCAGGAATTCCCTTCTGTGTCCTCTACCCTATGACTTGGAATTCAACCATGTCACAGACACTTCCTTGTGTCCCTGCAAAATCTAGAATGTTTGCAGCTTCTTTGTATCTGTATGCTTAGAATTTTATTGATTTATGTAAAGTAAGCAGGAAAAATATTTTAATGGTTGAGGTTGACTTGCAGATCCTATATAAAAAGTTAGTCATATATTTCTACAAGAAACTTCCTTACAAAGTGTTACTGGGTTTATGAAAGTTTCTTAAAAACACAGTCTGATAATCACGTTTTGATTTGTACCCAAAATATTAACTTCCAGTAAATTAAGCTGGAGTTTGTACTTCAGAAAGTACACAAGAATGAAAAGGCAATAGCTAGTATTCCATTGTTTTTATTGAAAATTTCTAACAGCCTCTTCCAGACAGCAGATAAACATGATACTTTGTGAGAATCCCTTAAAGAAGGTTGTGCTTGAGCACAAAATCCCCTTCAGTCTGTAATTTCTCCAGTAATAAAACTCAGCATAGAAATGAAAACTGGAAAAACTGCAGTGCCATTTATGTGTACTGGGTAAGTTGATCCAAACATGGACTTAAACTTCTGTTTATATACATTGTGAACTGTTTCCCTTGTGATATATTACATTGCACAGCATGCTCTGTTTGCCAAGTGTCTCTTCCATGTGCATTCCTTGTGAGTAAGCCCAAAGAATAAGCACATGTAGAGCAAGAACAGAATAACATCCTCACAAATCTAACACAAACGAGTATATAATGCTTACAGACGAGATACTCCTCCCACAGGGTTGATCAGTACTGGTGCACTCCATAGTTAAATCTGAAATTAAAAATGGGAAGTTGAAATTATTTAATAAGTGTTTTTGACAGAGAAGGGAATTTTTCAAGAAAACATTCTGTATGTTTTGATAGGCAAATTACATAATAAATTGTGTCAAATAATTACAGAATCACAGAAAGTTAGGGGTTGGAAGGGACCTCAAAAGATCATCTAGCCCAAATTTTCCACCAGAGCAGGATCACCTAGATTAGGTCACACAGGAAGTCTTTGAGTGTCTCCAGAGAAGGAGACTCCACAACCTCCCTGGGCAGCCTGTCCCAGTGGTCTGCCACCCTCACAGTGAAAACATTCTTCCTCACTTTCACATGGAACCTCCTATGCTCCAGCTTGCACCCATTGCCCCCTGTACTATTGCTGGCCATCACTGAGAAGAGCCTGGCTTCTTCCTCCTGACACTAACCCTTTACATATTTATAGACATTAATTAGGTCACCTCTCAGTCTCCTCTGAGCTAGAGACCCAGCTCCCTCAGTTTGTCCTCATAAGGAAGATAGTTTGCTCCCTTAATCATCTTTATGGCCCTAGTTGATTCTGTTCCTTTAGAGAGAAACAAAACTTTACTATCCTTTTATGTTTCCCCCCCTTTTTTTTTGTCTGCAGTAGTCACTGACTAATAGAGAACTGTAATGATTTTACAGACCTTTGCAATATTTTTTGTCAGGCATTTAAGCCTGTTCTCAGTGAAAACTCTTTGGTGATGAAGGTCTTCTCTTTAGTAGAGCAACATCATTGCTGCTGTAGATCCACATATTAGCATTTGCAGCTTCTGTGATCTCTCCACCCCTTAGGTTGGGGATGAGTTCTGGACTGAGACTTCTTTCTAGGGAGACTGTGGTACTGTAAACCCTTCCTTCTCCTTTTTTTTTTGTTCCACATCCTTGTGCCCTTCTCTACTCTCTTTCAGCCTCCCTCTTTCTCCCTGCTCCGTAGCACTCTGCACCTGCTGCTCTGTTTTTCTCACCTCACTCTGCCAGCCTGCTGATGCCACCACATCACATCATCCTGTCACTTCCACTGTAGGGAGCAAGGATGGTGGGACTGAGGCCAAGGTGTTCCTTGTTGTGACAAGAAGAGCAGTGTGGTGAGGGGAGGAATAGCACTGTGCTGGGACACATGGGATATGGGGAAGCACCCTCCAGCCTGGTGATGTGCTGAGGAGATGAGCAACTGAAGGAGTGAGGAGATGAGCAACTGAAGGAGTGGGCCAACACACAGATAACCAAAGAAGTAGGGTGTATTACAGGCTCAGTACCATGCGGCGAGGGGAAATAAAGGGCACATGAATATAGGCCAGTGGAAGGTATTTCAAAATCCCACTGCACCTGCAATGGAGAGGAGCCCACAGCCATGCTCTGCACCGTGGTGGTGGAGCCGCTCAGGCAGACCCTTGGCAACACGCAGCCGCAGCCCTGCGGTGTGCTGTGTGTTGCCTTGCACACAATGAGCCCCCTGAGGGCTGTTCTCTGCAGTGCTTGTTAGCTGTGTATGCCAATCCTGATGTGACTGAACATTAATCAGCACTACTTTTCTCACTTAACCTAAAAGTTACCTCCTATTGTTGCCCTTCTTTTTATGATGTAAATAGTATCAGACAGCTCCAGCTATTCCAACTGTGTGCTGCAAGCTGCGAGTGGGCCAGCCATAGCTTCCTGGGTTTCTTTTGATGTGAGAGAGGTTCATTGCAGGGCTGAGGCACAGGACAAAGGGGGCTGTGCAGCCAGTTGGGAAGCCCACCATGTGGTATCAGCTCCTGAGTGGGAGAAACACCTCACAGCTCTTCTATTGCCACAGGGACCTGTGGGACACCCGTTCCTTTTCGATCACAAAGGGTGTGGGGGTAGGGTGGCCTGCCTGATGGATGGTTTCACACAGGCATGGTGGACATAAACTGTGTGTTTCCAGGCTTGCTTGCCCTTTCTCTCTTGCTTTCTTAATGTCAGCAACACAGACGTTAATTTTGTAGACCAGAGGAGAGATGGGCTTATCACATCCCCAGGGCACACACAATACTGAGAATTGTTATAGTTGGAAGTGGTTTTCATTTAGAAAATTACTTTAGTGATCAGGTCTGGGGCTTTGTTAAGACAAGCAACCTTTTCAGTAGCCTCAACACCATCAGTCTGAGCTCTCACAGTGCTCCTGAGCTCTCTAAATGAAATGGAGAAGCAGATGATACTTCTCCAGTCAGTCTTCAGTTAGGAAAAGTGGATGAGTTAAATTCCTGCCAAGACCAGGGTCCACACACTACAGCATCCCCATCCATTTTGAACTGAACCCCACTAAACACCTTTCCTTTTCCAGGGCTCCTCAAAGGGCTGACTCTGTCCAGGACCCTGACAGGTGTTGATTTTGGTGGACGTCGGCAAGATCTCCCGTTCCGGACTCGAGGGTTCGCTCTCTCCTGGTCCGCTCTAGGGCTCGGCCATTCCCCGCCGCAGTCCCCGACGGCACGGCACGGCCCTACCCTGGCGCAGCCTCTGCCCGCCCCCAGGGGCCGGGAGAACCCCCGGCCAATGGCTTGCCACCTCCTGTCGTTCCTCCCAGGGCCCGGGGCCGCCCCCGTTAAACGGCGGGACCCGGAGCGGAGAGGTGCGCCGTCCTCCGCCGCCCTGCCCGGCCAGCGGCCGCCATGGGGTGCGAGCGCGGCGCCGCTCTGCTGCTCCTGCCGCTTGCCCTGCAGCTGTGCCCGGGCCGCGCCGCCCCGCCCGCCCCCCGAGGTAAGGGTCCCCGCCGCTCCTGCTCTCCTTGGTTTAGCAAACTTTCCCCGCTTTCCTTCAAGACCGTTTTGGGCTTGCAGCGTCCCGTCCTCTCCGCCGCGAGCCCTGTGCGCCAGCTGAGCCGGGGAACCGGGCAGCAGCCAGCTCTGCAGGTGCAAGGGAAACCGGGGCTCCCGTTGCCCGTCGGGGCGCAGAAAACCTCCCCGCCGTCAGGCTGCCCCAGCCCCGCGGGAGGCTTCCTCCGTGCTTTGCCCCGCAGGACTCTCAGGGGCAGCCGGAGGAGGTTGCGGTGTAGCCGCTCCATCAGCCACCCCACACCGCCTGCCAAAATCAGCAAAAGGCGGTTTGTTTTTTATAAGGGTGCTGGTAAGCGTGTAGAACGTCTGAAGAGTGCTCTTCCAGTTGGAAGCTCTCATAAAGAAAACAGGTTTAGGGAACCTGCTCTGTCAGGGGAGTTGGACTCGATGATCTATGGAGGTCCCTTCCATCCCCTCAATTCTGTGATTCTGTGACATACTAAGCTATGAAAATTCATGGAGAAACCTGTACTTAATAAATGCATTAGGAAAACAGGTACTCCCAAAATCCAGTGTTACTTTTGGTAATACTACGCAGGTAGTAAGTCAGGGGCTGTTTTATTTTAGAGCATGCACGACGTGAGTGCTATCAGTGTCTAGTAGCAGCTTGTGTCTGGAACTAGCTCAGCTATAGAGTGCATCTGTAAGTGTAACTGCATGCCACTCCAGGAGCCTTAAAGCTGCTTCTGGTTCTCTCTGCATTTTTAACCCTCTCTGTTGTTTTATGAAATGATGTTTGACGTTTTAATTGGTTATCCGTTAGTTTAGTAAAGCAAATCTAAAAGATAGCCAATCAGATTAATTTAGCTGTATTTCTAAAAGCCTTTCTTCTTGATGTAAAAACTTTTTCAGAAAATGATCCCATTGAGAAGGGTATTGCCACATTTAAAAAAACAAAAAACCAACCAGATTCCCAGCTTGTCAGAGACAGTGTCCAGTGAAAGACACTGCTCTCAACACATTGAATTTTCACCTTCTTACAGTCAGTAGAAATCATTGCAGTGGGGTTAGGGTTTCACCCCAGGTGTCTAAGCCATACTGTCTTGAAAAGTGCTGAAACAGCAGTGAAGCAGCATTTACATTTCCAGTTATTATGGTTAGCTGTGAGCAGAGAAGAACCGTGGAGGATCTCAAAAAAGCTGGTCTGACATGACAAGCAGAATTAAGGGAAGGAAAGGGTCTTTTATTTCGAGCTCCATCCTCTCCTGTGCCTCTAATTTCATTCCTCTGTGCCACCTTCTCTTAAGGCTTCCCGTTGCGTCTTTTGGGTCCCATGTGAAGAGATAGCCTTGATGGTTTTGGGCAGATCTCCAAAGAGTTGTTTGCCACTGTCTCAAGATGTAATTGATACCTTTTTAGCATTTTCATAGGAGGGTGAGCAGATCCTTTCAAAAAACCACAGAAGGGAGATGAGGGAGGGAGAGAATTTCAGGTCTGTCTCACGGGTGGGCTTGGTTTAGCTCCGTGGGTATGAACACTCATTCTCAGAGGCATGCCCAAGTCCTCTCTTTTGGTTCACAGTTAAAACTAGCTGCTTATGCCTTTCATCTTTGGCAGTCCTTTTCTATCCACTTGTTTTCAAGTATGCCTTTCCAGGGAGAGGAACAAAAAGATTAGATTCTTTCAAAAATGAAATCTGAAATTCTCGTGGATCTGTTTTTTATGTTCCTTCCAAACAAGCCTCTGTATGGTCTAAGAGCTGAATCTCTCTTCCAAGTTTCCATAACCCCCTTGCTCCTCTGCTTGCCACTTTTGCTAGCATGTGTGTAATTTATGTTAAAGGGTGGGTCTGGTCACCTACTGCATCTGCATGCTGGTCAGTGAAGGTATCTCCAAGAGGACGTTTAATAGCAAGGTGACCGAGGGTCTGGTTGAGGTAATGAGCTTCATAGAATGCAACTATAAAACCAACTTGAGCATTCATTTAAATATGCAAATTTTAAAAAGTTTCAATAAATGTTTTCTGTAAGGTTAGACAGATGTTTGCCACTGTTGAGTAATTACTTTTATACTACTTTTCCTGTGCTTTTAAGTGTTAGACTCTAGAAGAGATTAAATAGTCTCAGAGGAATTGGTATAAAATCAGCCAATCAACCTAGAAGGACTGGACAAAATGTGTAGCTGTATTTTCTGCTGTCAGAAACTTATGTGCTATTTTGCGGTGCAGTGGCTGAGAAGAAACAGCTGGATTTTATGAGTTATTATTACCTGAGAAATGCTGTTGTACAAAGTAGTGAGCTTCATTTCTGGCAATTGCTTCGTTCTCTCTGCACTAAAAGTGATTAAATTCCCAGCCTTTTGTCTCTGCTGTCTAGGTCACTGGTTTCAGTGGGAGCAGTGGTTGTCCTAGGATGCTGCAAATCTGAACTGAGTGAAAGAGAAGTCCTTTGACCAGGTCCATCTCAAATATGTGTTTCTTGGTTGTTTGACAGTGGTATTAAAGTGCATGTAAATCAAGGGCCTGATTCTATTTGTATTGTGTCCTGAAAAGTCTCAGTAGAGTCATGTGATCCAATAAAAGTGTAGGCTTAAGTCTTGATCTCTATTTCAATGGTTGCATAAGATGAAGGAAAAATTTCTCACTTTTCTTTTGGAACTGACATTAGTGTCTAGGTGAACGGGTGCTCTAGAATGAGCAATGGAAGCGGCATGAACTCAGTGCCTGGGGTAAGGGCACAAGTTTCCTTCGTGTCTGTGGACAGGTCTGTGTGCACACGTGATTGTCTTCCGAGCACTCTTCAGTCTCCTCCTGCTTGTAGTGTATGGAAATACTGGATCAGTAGGATAGCCTGATCACATTAGCTGATGACAACAGCTTTGAGGTCATACTGGGTAGGAAAGACTCATCTGCACAGATCCATTGTTTTTGACCTGGGAAACTAAACTTAGCAGTATCATGGAATACTCTGAGTTGGAAGGGACCCGTAAGGATCATCGAGTCCAACTCCTGGCTCCCCATAGGGCCAGCCAAGTAGAGCATGGGACTGAGTGCACGTCCAGATACTTCTTGAACTCAGCCAAGTTCCGTGCTGTGACCAGTGCCTGCCCCTTCACTCCCCCTCATCAGGAAGCCACAGACTACAATGAGGTCTCTCCTCAGCCTCGTCTTTCTCCAAAAATGTTGGACAGTCTCCAATATTTTTGTATGTCTCTTGTACTGTGGTGCCCAAAACTGCACACAGCACTCAAGGTGAGGCTGTGCCAGCACAGTGTAGAGCAGGACAATCACCTCCCTGGACTGGCTCACCATGCTGTGCTTGATGCACCTCAGGGTACGACTGGCCTTTCTGTCTGCCTGGGCACACTGCTGGCTCATGGGTAACTTGCTGGTGACCAAGACTCCCAAATCCCTCTCAACATGACTGGCCTCCAGTGTCTGATCTCCCAGTCTGTATGTGTAGCCAGGGTAGCCCCTTCTGAGGTGCAGAATCTGGCACTTGCCCTTGTTCAGCTTCATGCTGTTGGTGATTGCCCAGCTCTCCAATCTGTCCAGGTCTCTCTGCAAGGGTTCTGCACCCTAAGCAGAGTCAATGGCTCCTCCCAGTTTGGTGTCATCTGCAAGTTTACTTAAGACATCCTCTAGTCCCTGTGACTGGGGGATATATAAAAATATTTAAAAGAACTCGCCGTAAAATGGAACCCTGGGGAACCCCACTGTGGCTGGCCACCAGCCAGATGGAACCCCATTTACTATCACCCCCTGGGCCCGACCCTTCAGCCAATTGCCCAGCCAGTGCACTGTGGCTTTGTCTAGTTGTATGCCAGACATTTTGACCAGCAAGATACTGTGAGACACAGTATTGAAAGCCTTACTGAAACCCAAAAAAATAACTTCAGCTGGTTTCCTTGGTCAACCAGCTGGGTGACCCTGTCATGAAAGGGAATCAGATTGGATAGATAGGACCTTCCTCTTCTGAACCTGTGTTGGCTGTGACCAATGACTGTGGTGTCCTTTCAGTATTTTTCAGTAACTCCCAGTATGATTTTCTCCATAATTTTGCCAGGCACCGTGTTGATACTGGCAGGCTTGCAATTACCAGGCTGTTTTTTACCATTCTTGGAAATTGGGATGATGTTTGTCAGCTTCCAGCCAACTGGGACCTCTCCAGATTCACAAGACCATTGAAAAATAATTGAGAAAGGTCTCCCTGAGTACCCTGGGATGAATCCCATCAGGGCCCATGAACTTACATAGATTCAGGGGGAGCAACAAAGGGTTGCTCCCCACAAGTTCAGGGTTCACTTGGAGTTTATCATTACCGTGTCATGGTCTTCCAGCTCGGGGCATCTGGAGTCCCAGAGCCCATCAACTATGTTGTAGAAAGGGGCAAAGAAAGTTTGAAACATCTCTTCTTTGTCCATATCTGTATTAGTAAAGTGACTGTTCTCATTGAGTAACTGACCAATGTTCTCTCTGGTCCTCCTCTTGTTGTTAATGTATTTGAAAAAACCCTTTTTATTGTCTAAGACAGCACTGGCCAGCCTCAGCTCTAACTGAGCTTTGGTCACTCCAGTGTTCTCCCTGCAAAGGTGAACAGCATTCCTGTAATCCTCCCACATTGCCTGACCTTGCTTCAATTTGCCATACACTTTCCTTTTCCATCTAAGTTCTAGAAGGTCCCTGTTCAGCCAAGCGGGCATCCTGCCCCTCCTGCTTGATTTCTGACATTTTGGAATTGTCTGTTCCTGTGCTTTTAAAGGATGGTACTTAAAAAGTGACCAGCATTGATGGGCCCAGATGCCTTCAAAAGCAGTTTCCCAGTGGACCTTACCAACTAGTTCCCTGAGCAGTGTAAAATCTGCTTTCCCCATATCTAGTGGTGAAGTTTTGGAGGCGGTTTTCCTCCTCTCTCCACAGATTTTAAATTCTTTTAAATACTTCATGGTCACTATGGCCAAGATGGCCACCTACCTCCTTTTACCCCATGAGACCTTATCTGTTTACGAGCAAGAGATTTAGGAGGGCACCGCTCAAACCAAAGTAAGGCACAAAGTGCAGTTATGTGCCTCTGCTATCTGCCTGATGTTAGGGCTCTTCCCCAGTGGCAGCTCTGCAGTATTGTGCCACTGTGGGAGAAAAATATGGCCTGGTTATGATAGGCTTGTGGAGTGGCAGTGGTACACAATGGCTAAACAGGCCCTTATATTTACATGATGTTTCTGCTTAGTCATTTCTCAGACTTTATTGGAAGAGTAGAGTGTACTTATTCCTTTAATCACAGTGGGTTTGAAATAGGAGATTATCAAGAGGCCTAGAGGAATAGTTTATTGAATTGGGAGACATTGTGGATTTGGGAGCATTGGGGAAAACCACAGTTTGTTGTTTCAGTGCCATCAGAGGGGTAGCAGACATACGTACAAGTATAATGCCAGAATCTTCTGCTGATGTATTGTGCAAAAATTAAAAGAAAAATTTGAAACAGCTTTCACTATGCCTTCAGGGTTGATTTTTTTTTTTTCTAGGCCTGTCTTTCTTTGTTATCTATGCCAGAAGAGAAAGATGAATCTTATTTATATAATATATCTTCTGAGAAGTCAGCAAAGTGCGAAGGAAGTTATGAATGTCAGATAGCTTACCTGGCTTTTTAGCATTTTAATTTGTGCTCTCCAAATGCCATCAAAATGGTACTTAGGATAAGTACACTAGATGACTTTCTGAGAATTTTGATGCTAGTTCCTCAGTCTAATTGAAATGTGAATGCAGACATCTGAATTTATGAAAGCAGAAGTAGGTTTAAAAGCTTTCGATAGAGGTGTATCCTCAGAAGAGGAAAATTCTAGTGATCCGCGTGGAAATATTTGAGTACCTTAATTTGAAGACTAGATATTTGTGTTATAGTAACTTATAAATAATGCCAAAAAAAGTTGCTGAAAGATGATCAGTTGCAACAAAAGTTTTATGATGTTTTCATAAAATCATAGAATAGTTTTGGTTGAAAGATGAGGTTGCCTGAGATATCTCTGCAGAGGGGTTGGACTAGATGATCTTTAAAGATGATCTTCATATTGTTAACTTTCCTTTTCATATTATTTATTTTAGGTAGGACAGATTTGGTTCATTTTAAAGGTTCCATATGGAAATAGCAAAGAGAGTACAATCTCCAGTGGGTGGTGTGGTAGAATGGCCTAGGCTGGAGGCCAGGTGCCCACCAACCTGCTCTGTCACTCCCTTTCTCAGCTGGACAGGGGAGAGAAGATAAAATGAAAGGCTTGTGGGTTGACATGAGAGCAGGAAGAGATCACTCACCAATTACTGTCACCAGCAAAGCAGACTCAACATGAGGAGAAATTAATTTAATTTATTAACAATGCAATTAGGCTAGGGTAATGAGAAATAAATCTAGATCTCCCCCATCCCTCCCTTCTTCCTCAGCTTAATTCCACTCATATTTCATCTACCTCCTCCCCTGCTGCAGCACAGGGGGTGAAGAATGGAGGTTGGGGTCAGTTCATCACACATTGTGTCTGCTGCTCCTTCCTCGTCAGTGGGAGGACTTCTCACACTCTTCCCTTGCTCTAGTGTGGGGTCCCTCCCACAGGAGACAGAGACCTCCACCAACTTCTCCAACATGAGTCCTTCCCATGGGCTGCAGCTCTTCATGAACTGCTCCAGTGTGATTCTTTTCCATGGGGTACAGACCTTCAGGAATGGACTGCTCCACTGTGGGTCCTCCACAGGGTCACAAGGCCTGCTAGCAGACCTGCACAAGTGTGGACTCCTGTCTTCAGAAGACCACAGGTCCTGCTAGGAGCATGCTCCAGCATGGGATTTCCACAGGGTCACGGCCTTATTCAGGTACATCCACCTGCTCCAGTGTGGGGTTATGGATGAGCTGCAGGTGACTATCTGCTCCAGTGTTATACCTCTATGCGCTGCAGGGTGACACCGTGCCTTATCATGGTCTTCTCCATGGGCTGCAGAGGAATCTGACTCTGGTGCCTGGAGTGCCTCCTGCCCCTCCTTCACTGACCTGAGTGTCTGTGGAGTTGTTCATCTCACATCTCACTTGTCTCTCAGGCTATGATTGCCATTGGTGGCTTTTTTCCTCCCCTTGACTGCGTTATCCCAGAGGACTTGGCTGGACCCAGTGGCACCATCTCAGAGCTGTCTGGCATTGGCTCAGTTGAACATGGGGGAAGCTTATAGCAGCTTGTCACAGAAGCCACTCCTGTAGCCCTTCCACTACCAAAACCCTACAATGCAAATTCAGTACAGGTATCTTCAGGCAACACTTTTCTTTGGTCATTGTTACATTTAAATTGCTGTTGAAACTTGTTTATTTTTCAGTCTTTGATCTTCTTCCATATTCCAACAAGAGACTGGTGACAAACTTCCTGCAAGAAGCATTTGGCGAGCCTACGCTGAACGACGTGTACTTGCTCTCAACATTCAAGCTGCAGCCGAAGAGCACAGCCACCATATTTGGCCTGTATTCATTAACTGACAACAGCAAGTACTTTGAATTTACAGTAATGGGACGGATGAATAAAGGTGAGTTGTTTGGAGAATGTAGGGAAAAACTGGTGTGGGATCCCATAGCTGTTGGTGTCACCAATGGAAGTTGAACTATGTCATTAACCTTTGTGCTCAGGTCATTTCTGTTGCATGCTGTCACCACTTAGGTCCCTCCTTACAACATAAAATTGTTGGTTACATCCCCTCTCACCCCATTTCTCTTTCCTTCCTCTTGCTAGATTCTGCTCTCTCCTGCCAGGGCAAACTGACCTCACAATCATCTGGTATCTCTACTCTGCCTGGTACTTGCTCTGAGCAATGTTGAGAAAGGAGGGAAGAAATGGAGTATGGAGAAAGGAGTCAATTTGCTTTTTTTTTTTTGCTTTTTTTTTTTTTTTCTTTCCTTTTTCCCCTTGGGACAATCACTGGTTCTTATTACTGAGGAATGTGACGGACACGCACAAGCTGCCTCATGCATATGAAAGGCAGGTTCTTGTTCTGCTGACCCTGGAGGTTAAGATGTTACTATGCAAGACAAACATTCCAGGCACTTAAAAGATGTTTTGGGTGAATGAACGTGTTTCTTCTCCATTCACTGAAATAATTTAGTAATGAGTTAGTGTAGGAACTTCAGCAGACTTTTAGAAACTGAGAGCTTTCATCTCTTTCTAGACCAGATATAAGATATATTGCAATTTTAAAGTTCAGCAAAAAATTGTCAAATGATGTAAATTAGTGTGCTCCATTGACTTCACCACTGTTATGATAATTTGTTGGTGTAAATGTTGTAATTAGGCAGCCGAGTCCAATAGACTGAGAAACTATCGAGAAGTACCAGTTTATACATAGGGAAATTACTCCATATGCTGAAGAAAAGCACACCTTTTGCTTGGTAAATGTAAGCGAATGAGTTAGATAACACATCAGTAGTTTTATCGGGTCTGCCAAAATCCTTCTGAGGTCAGGGAATAAGAACTTTTGTGGTATTGGTATGTGTGTGTTGGGAGAGCATACGATGTGGTCAGGCAGCCTTATCAGTGTCATGCAATTCCTAATGCTGGCTTACCCAATTGTTAAATAAATTGTAGATCACACATACTCCCTCTTTCCTGCTCCCATACAATTAGGTGTACAAAAGTTTATAGAAATCAGTATATATCAGTATAGGAATATGACAATGCACATACAATTTTGATCATGCAAACTCTTCTCTTGATTTTCAAGAATAACTGCATGCCTGATGGCTACCGTTATGTTTTAACTAACAGACTTAAGAGGCTTGCTGGTGGAAGGTTACATGGCTTCTATTGCTTTTTTGTATGTTCATGCTGTATTTGAGAAGTGATCATGGCAGGATGATGGACTTGTCCTGTCAGTGGCTAGTACTGAGTAGATGGGGGACTTCTGTAACTTACCCGTTATAAAGGGCTGATCAGAGGGAGGCTTTTAGCAGCAAGGCTGTTCCACTGAGGCCTCTGTATTTCTTTAGCACACCTTGTTTAAGGTGTATGGTAGCGTGCAAGTAGTAGGCAGTGTTTTCACACTTGATTTCTCTGGAAGTGCAAACTGTCCCATATGGCTACTTCTACTGGAAGTTAATCTGCATCCAGGAGGTTGTCCTGTGCACTGAAAGTGTGGTGTGTGAGGGCTGTTTGTGATCCTCTGAAGTTTGGAGGTAATCACTAAAGTGGTGAGCCAATGTTGGCATCTTGGCAAAATGCAGGGTCTCAGTATCTGTGGTTTTAGACAGGTGCATATGTGCATAGTTCTTCCTCTGCATGGTATTTCCAAGCATCCAAACCTGATCTAAGCGGCCCAAAGCTGGCCTTTATGCTTTTATGTGACCCATTTGTGAGCTGTGTTTGAAATGGTCTGCTCATGTCCTGATTTTGTTGTGCTATATCTGATAGTAAAATGTTCATTATGCCTAAATGTTTTTAAAGCACAGACCTGAACTACTGGTCAGCTGCTCAATTTACATTAGTCCAATGTACTTTTTGGAGACAATTAACATCCACGAGTTTCTTACCCTTCTTGAAAGATTTCTTTATGGAACAAACAGCAGTAAGTGCATAAAAGTGATGTAATTTAACAACTATGTGAATTGTGCCGGTTCCTATTTACTGGTAGGATTAGTAATATCATTGAAAATCTGTTTCTTAGACAGTACAGGTGAGCTGTTTACTCTCATGTCTGTGTAGAATATCCTAGCAGCAAACACGTAATGCAAGGGCTTGGATGAGTTAAATCTTACAGAGGCAGAGACTGTGGTCCAGCAAAATCTTCCTTGAAAAGCCTACTCCAGTTTACCAGATGGATATTTGGCTTTGGCTGAGGAAGGAATACTTGATCCTTCTTCCAAGCCAGGCTGCTCCTTGTCCTGAAACTATTCTGGCAGGGTGCATTGTGGGCCCTGCCACCATCTCCTCTTTCATTCTACAGCTTACTGCTGCATTTGGTCACTCTGAATGCAGGGCACAGATCCAAAGACTTTGCTTTCATATGACCAGGCGTGCATAAATACTCACAGAAGTAAAATGCTTGCATCGTACTCCATCTTGCCAGATCATGGAGTTTGCCAAGAAATGCTACCTTTTAGCAAGTTACTGGTGACCTCATGCACCTTTGCGGAAATGTGGGCTCTGGCAGTGTTTTGACATAGACAGCAGTGAAAACATTCCTGATATTGATCACAGCTGCTGAGACTTCAGCACTAGTGTAGGCTTTAGAGATGGAGATATACCCTGCCATGTTCATGCTGGTATAAACCCCAATTCTTTTAATCATTACACTGAGCAATTAGGAAAATGGTAGGGAACATGTACCCAGTGACTCAGAAGGTCACCAATAGAGGTATCACAGCATCAAAGAGTGTACATTAGTAGTAGAGACATAGGAGGACAATTTGTTAAATTAATAGAAATGGTATGAGTTCGGTAGGTGGTGTTAACTCTGAAGCTAAGATTTTTTTCCTTCCACAGTTTTCAGTTGACCTCATGTCTGCATAGGTGTTTCTTGAAGGTCAGAAGAGCTCTCACTTGATGAAACAGTAGCAGCTCTCTGCCAGCTTCAAACAGATGCTCGTAAGTGAGCACTCAACTGTTCAGGTGCCTGGTGTCCGTGCAGCTTGAATCCTCAGTGCACGTAGTTGTTATTATGAGGAAAAAAGGGACATGCAGGCTAGTGATCAGTGGGAATTTTGAAACAAGGTCTGTCTAATATTGTAGAGCAGTTACAGACTTTTTAGATGCATTCAGCTCATTGCTTCTGCAGATATGCATTCGGAGAGCCAGGGAGAGATTTTGTGGAGAGAACCAGCTATCTGGTCTAAGAAATTTAGCTTGCAGATCATGGCTTACTGATCCAATTTCCTTAGGAAAGAGACATTTTTTCAATATTACACAGCATGCAAGAGGTTTTGTTTGTCTGCTGTTGTTTTCTGATGGTGCATTTTACTTCAAAAAATGAAAATTTGTTGCGTGAATTATCAAGTAGGTCTTTTGCTAATGCATTTTAAAAAGAGTTGAAGGAGGCGTTAGTCATCTTTATGCCTTTTCTGCATTGTATTTTGGTTTTACTATCTGTTACAGAGACTGTAACAGTGCAGGTTACTGGCTTGGAATCATACTTTGTTTGGTTTCTTTAATGATGTTTGGATACACTGCACAGTGGTTTCACTGAATGCAGTAGCATCACTAAAGCAGATTTTTCTAGCTGTACGTTTCTGCTGCAGAATATTTTTAGGTCTGTTGGATATGTACTTGCCAGAGTGCTGGCTGCAGGCTCTTCACTACACCCTTTACCACTTGTGTTTTAGCGTGTTACACCCTGTGAAGTGACATTGGTTAAACCAATTACAGAGCCCTGGACAAAGGAGTGGAAGACACTGTGCAAGCAGCAATGCTTTACAAATGGGGAGTCACACAAGAGTGCTGGTAATCCTGCTCAGAGAGTCAATGTCCCATTTGTTATTACCATTTTTATCTGCATATGGGATGCATTTACAAAAGCTGATGTGGAAAAATACTAGAGCAGTTGCAGATTTCCACAGGATCTTCCTTGATCAGCCTTGGTTTATCTGTTACACTCTGACAGTCCTTCTGTGTTCTTTGTACTAGTGGTGCTGCGCTACCTGAAGAGCGATGGGAGGTTGAATTCGGTGATCTTTAGCAACATCCAGCTGGCTGATGGGAAACCCCATGCTGTCATCTTGTGGATGAGCGGCCTGCAGCAGGGGTTGAGCACCACAGAGTTGTATCTGGACTGCCTGCAAGCAGGTGCCATTCAGGACCTGCCAAAACCATTTTCTGCACTGTCTCAGAGCTCAGCAGCAGTAGAGTTGCGTTCTTTACATGAGAAGCCGCAGGTAAGCAGGAAAAATGGGAGAAAGCTGAGTACTTAGAGGGATCACCAGGGTTCCTCTGGATCACTGAAGCCAGCCCTCAGCCCTCAAAACAGCCAAGCTCTGCACAGTGGTGCTTCAGTAATACTTTAGTATTAACTTGTAAAATAAATGCAAATATAAGTTCCCTGTGGAACAGGTGAAATCTCAGCTCCACTGAGCTCAGTAATAGCTATGCTATTTGGTTTAAACACTTTTTTTTTTTTTAAAGTAAAAAAATAAATTGCTACCTCCCTCACTTGAATCTAGGTGTTTCTTAGGGACTGGACTGTTTTGCAAAGACTTAGCTGACACAGCAAATGCAGCTCTTGGTCAGCTTATTACAACTGTTCAGTATGAGCAGCCTTTGGCTGTGAATGTGGATTTTCTCTTCATAATAAGCCACATGGACTAAAAAGACAAGAGGGGACTCACATGGTGAAAGAGTCCAAGCCCTATCTGTTTGGCTACCAAAGCTTTTCTTCCTCTAGCTGCTAAACAGGGATTAACATTGCTGACAACTCCACACCCATCAGTCTGAGGTAAACAGTATCTCCTACAAGTGTCTTCCCTCATCATTAATGCGAGGTATGCACTAGAAGGTGCCAAAGACATTCTGGCCCCAAGGTTGCCCCCTTGCTTTGTCATTGCAGGCTTGAAAATGAGCCTGTTTATATGGAGTGTGCATATTCTGACTTGAATGTAACCCTCTTTAGGGGGCAGGGGAAGAAGACTGCTTCGGATGCAGTTCAACACCAAAAAAAACCCTCATTCTTTTATGCTGCAGATGTAAAAATATGTGAACTTCCTGGTATGTGAGATCGTATGAATTAGAGTAATAAAAAAAAAAAGGAGTTCAAAATACAACCACAACTATGTGAAAATCTGCAAGGCAAAGTATAGGGATTTTATTTCAGTTCTGACGGTAATGGGTGGTCCTGGAAGGGCGTGATGTAGGAGCCATGGACAACCTTTCAAAAAACAGATTAATTTACTTTGATAAATTTCACAGTATTCTCATCACTGTTCCAGAACTGTGGACTCTGTTTTTCCTTGTCTGTCCAGGATACACTAGATGAGCTGAAGCTGGTAACTGGAGGAACGCTTGCCCAAGTGGGGAACTTGCAGGATTGTTTTCTTCAACAAATCGAACCTGTTTCACAGTACACTGGTAAGCCCTGCAGCCACGAGTTAAAATTGTTCTCTAGGCTACCACTGCAATGAGGCTAATGTGATGAATGTTATAAATGGGGAGAAGCTCTATAGACAAGTAATAACAATTGTTTGACTAAATTGCAGCCATTATAATTTCCTGTAAATGTTTTAGAAATAGCTGATTTGGAGAGAAGAGAGTCACTGCGGCTGTCATAAAGCAGTGAGTTGTTGTGAAGGATGAGTCTGTAATGATTAAAAGAGGCCTTTTAGCCTAATTTGGAAGATAAACTTTTGTGATCGTGTTCTGTTTGTGTCAGCTTAATAATATTTTAAGTATTAAAATTGCAGACAGAATGTAGTCCTAAGAGTGATATGCTGCTAAAGGCTTTATGAAAATAGGTAGGTGGATAGGGTAGCAAGACTTATCAATGTACTTAACCACATGGCTAGTATTTATCTTTTGTTTGTCACTGGAGTGTCCTGGGGAAAGGAGGAACAAGGTGTGAAGAAGGACACAGGAGACTGAGACTGCAGAGCATGTTGATGCTATAGCTACAGAGCCTGCGGTCTGTGTGGGAAAAAGCCATTGCAAGGCAGTGGCTAGTCCTGCTGCAGGTTTGCTGTGGCTTTTGTCACCTGCTGGACTGGAAAACTGCTCCAAAAATCTTTTCCTTTTCTGCTTGTGCTAAGCCTTGCAGAAGGTGAGCTGACAACAGGGAAAGGAAGGAGCTGATTTGAAATGGGATCCATGGGAATTTCTCTCTCTCACACACACCCTTTCCCATTCCCCCTGCCAAACACTGCAGCATTGCTACTTTTGATTACAACAGAGACAAGATAGACACATTTTATATGAGAACATCCTGTGTACATGACATAAATGTAGGCATCAGTGGTATGCAGAGATTATAGAATCTGTTTTGCGTTTTAGCTGTGTAAATCCTCAGTTGCACATGCTTCTGTTTGCGTGCTCCCTAGCATGCGTACGTCTAGGTGAGAAATACAGTGTTTCATCATCAAAGGTCTCGCTCTTTTCCTAAATCAACAGGCATTTGCATGTAGAAGGGAAGGGTAATTCAGTTTTTCATCCTGGAAAAACTTTTGGCTTTGTGAGTGAGGCCTGCAGATTGCAGACTTGCAGCTTTCTCACTGGTAACTTTTTGCTCATTAATCAAAATACAAATGGTAGTAATACAGAGAAAAACTGTCTCTCCCTGGCTGCCTCCACCTGGCTGGGCCTCTCAAGTTCAGTTGCTTGAAGTGATATTAATATCATAATAATAATAATCCCATCACCAATATATTAGAAGTCTACATAGTGAAATCTACCAAAGGAAAAGGTGCAGATGTTCCAACAGCAATATTAACTTAGCTGCCTTGCACTTTGGATGTGCTTCACAACACAGTTTTACAGCAGCAATATATCAGATAACCACAATTTTGCCTTCATCCAGAAAAAGCTGGAATGCAAATTCTTAGCTGTATAGGTGTGTGAGTCATATTTATCTTGGTAAAAGCAAGTGTTTTCCATATTAATTGGAAACATTCTTAAGAGACCTTCGGACCTACATGGCCTTGACTGTGTGCCTGGGCAATGCTCACTGTTGTGAACATTGCCTTTGTGTTTGGTCTGTAAGGTTGAGACACCTTAAGTTGTATATATGCATATATTATGTTCATGTAGGGTACTTCAATCTGATACAGTGTAAAAAAAACCAAAACCAACAGCTATGCTGCACTGACCAAAGGGTCTTTTAACATAGCTTCTGTTAGCGACAGTATGCCAGAATAGATCCAAGGGCAAGAGTATCGAGTTTAGAGTTACAGTGTGGTTTGCCCTGAATACTTTCCTGTTCTCCAGCAGTTCATGGTATGTAGAGTTCTAGACTCAGAGGTGGAGTCTCTTTGTTTTGTACTCAGTATATGTTTCCTTCCATAAATCTGTCTAGTCAGTTTTGAATGTATGATATCTCCTGGCAAGAAGTTCATTGCATAGCTGAGGAGGTATCTCCTGTTTACTTTGAATCTGCCTCTTTGTAATATGCCTCTTTGTAATTCCATGTGTAACTTGCATGTGCAACTTCTTTGGTGGAGGATTGTAGGCTGACAAGAAACCGTTCGTTTGTCAGCCATCATCCATAGTTTTATCATGGCTGGATCTCTGGCCAAATAACTGCAATCTCTTTGAATGCTATTTCAGGACTCTGTTTTTGTTGGATGGGGACAAGTGGGGTGCTTGAGCCAGTATTACTTCCAGGAGAGCTAGAAGAAGTATCTAGGAGGCATTTCACAGTGACCTGCAACTACACAAGCTAATGTTTATTTGCTCTCTCTAGGCTGTGCAAGAAAGCTGGTTGTCTAATCTAAATCCAAGGCCCTGTACTGAAACACGTTGCTCAGAGAAGCTGTGGCTGCCCCTTCCCTGGCAGTGTTCAAGGCTAGTTTGGATGGGGCTTTTGGCAACCTGGTCTAGTGGAGGGTGTCCCTGCCCATGGCAGGATGGTTGGAACAAGACAATCTTTAAGTGCCTCTTCCAATCCAAACCGTGCTATGATTTTATACTGCAAGGTCCTGGGAGAAGAAAAACAAAGTAAACCCTGATATGACCTCAGGCTTACAGAGAATAAATATGTCGAGTGACTTCAGTTCCCTGCTGTCAAGTGATTTTTCAGATCTGTCTCTGAATTTCAGTTAGTCAGATTTTTACTGACTTGGAATAAAGAGCTAGGGACTAGCTGAACTGCAGACTTGCCTCAGTGTGTGGGGTATGGATGAGAGTCTGTGTGGTAGGACCAGATAACTACTTAGCTTCAGGCTGTACCTTTCGCCTGCTTACTCCCAGGAAAAGCCACCCCACAATATACAGTACCCTGAAAGGTCTCCCTCAGTTCTTATCACTGATTACCAGTCATTCTGTTGCAGGTAGGGCCTACCATAGTACTT
Source organism: Hypotaenidia okinawae (assembly GCA_027925045.1). Lineage (NCBI taxonomy): Eukaryota > Metazoa > Chordata > Aves > Gruiformes > Rallidae > Hypotaenidia > Hypotaenidia okinawae. Next base: position 28,212,699 of record BSDF01000005.1, on the reverse strand, counting down.
GACTTTAAATGGAAGAGAAAAAAAACCAGAAAAAAACAACAGCTATGGGAAGTCACCTGGTTTTGCTCTGCTGTCTGAATTTGCAAACAGAGCGTGTAGTTTATGGCAGTATAACCTGTTTAGTCCACCTTAAAGTTTAAAAAAAAAAAAACCCGACAAGCAAAACAAGAACAGACCCCAGCATCTGTCCCAACAGCCTGCTGCCAGGTTTCAAGATGGGATTCTGAAATACCCATGATATTAAGTCCTGCTGCCTTCCTCCCAAATAAAAATAAGACAAGGTTGGGACTAGAACAGAGGCAGGTTCTGGAACAGGTGGTTCCCAAGTCTGTAAACTTGTTCAGTATTTTGATGAAAAAAATCTGAAATGAAGAAAACGTAGTATGTAAGGAGTTGGATGACTCCCACTAGAATGTTTGGAAACAGTTAGACATGCTTTGAAGTACAAAACAATGAGGTAAACATTAAGAAAAGCATTTTTCATATAAGCTTTCAATACTCATAAAAGTAACACATGAGTAAACCTCCCTGAAGCCATTGGGCATAATATCAAAATATTCTTCCTTCTTAGAACGTAAAAAAGCATATACTTGTGAAATTTGTTTTGTCATACAGACTTAGAGAAATAACAAAATAGCTGCTCAAGAGAGCTACAAACTCAGAAGTGACCTACAAACAGAAACTACTATGAGCTACTGTGCTAAACACACTCTCTGCTTCTCCTCCATCACTGGGTCAAAACTAACATTTCATTTAACTGAGAAGTGTCTCGTGTGAAGATCTTGGGTTGGTTCTGGTCCTTCCCTATGGCTCATTACAGATGTAACTGTTGGTCCTGTCTTAGAGGTCTTTAAGACCTGCCTTTGGTGTGAGTTCATAGCCTGATGTTTTGTGAGCCCTTACAGACTCTACACCCCACAGAAGCAAACAGCTATGAAGCTTGTGTACAGGGTGATGACCTGCCTTTTGGAAGAAAAGCCAAAGACTGTTGCAGGTATTAAAAGCACTGTTTGTGCCAGAGCAGGCACTCCTGATGCATAGCCAGAGCTGCACAGTGATCTTGTTTCAGGAAGCTGGGTAACTTCACCTTGAAAAGTGTCCAGGAATCACTTGTGGTGATATAGAATACATTTGTGAGAGGTAGCTTCCTATCCTATGCATAGATACTTTGTGCCCCCACCTTGCCATCTTGTCCCAAATGGGTTATCACAAAAACCTACTCTTGCAATCCTGAGGTTTCTTTTTCACGTGCTGGTCTCAGGCCCTGGGCAAGAAACAGTAGCACTGATGGCGTTAGTTGCCAGTGTTATTAGCTCTTACTAGAGAGCCTTCACCCTGAAACAATGATAGAAAAATCAAACTGCTTTTCTCTCTGTGGAGAGGTTTCTGCTTTGCCTGTTTCTGTGGTATACAGTGGAGTTTAGTTCAGAAGAGCCACGAGTGCATGCAAATCACTCTACAAAAATTTGAGCGAGATACTGCATTTGCTCTAAGGATTTCTCCAAGGGTTACATAACAGTAGTATCTGCCCTTCTTGTCTCTTCATGGCGCTTTTATCTTGCATCTCAGAAATTATCATGGCTAATGATATAAACATTGTGCCCTTTCTCATTGCTGTTTCCCTGCAGGTGATTTTAATAGGCAGCTGATGAGTCAGATGATGCAGATGAACCAACTACTGGGCGATGTGAAAGACCTTCTCAGACAACAGGTATAAACATTGTATAAAGCCTTCAGTGTGACATATCCCAAACTTGCCACTTTTTATACGGTCAGGGCAGAATTCACATAAAAAGTAAACTTCAGTGTAGAGTTTATTGCCTCAGAGGCATGACACAGTAGAGAAGAAATAATCATATAGGTCCTGTTACCATGTGCTTGCTATGGAGGATCAATGAATGTGGGAGTGTAGTATCTTGCTTATTCAGATCCACAAAATCTGGTATCTTGAACAGAGAGGAGCAAGAGTAGCCATCCTAGCCTACTGTTAGCTAGAGGTAGGTCTGTCGCACAGAACTGAAATAGAATTTGTTCCATTTGCTGGTGGTGTGTGACATTAGTTAAGCATGTCATTCTTAAAGGTCCGTTGATGAAAGGTAAACTGAAGTACAACCATCACCACTGCCCTTAATTTTACAGAATGCGAAGAACATCTCTTCTCAAGATAGAGTACTTGTGTTGCACGGTTAGACTGGCATCTTGGGTCAAAATGATTATGGTTCTTCTGAAAGCTTGCTGCAACCTGGAGCTGCCTGTATCCAAATCATGTTTATTTTCTGTATCCTCAAGGTCAAAGAAACAACTTTTCTGAGAAATACCATAGCTGAGTGCCAAGCATGTGGTAAGTATTCCTGTTATTGCCTGTAAAAGGCAGCCAGTGAGATGTACATTCTGGGTTTGTTTTTTTTTAAAAAAAGGCTCATGCATTTATGGCATGAGCTCTCTGCGGTTTCTACAAAGTACTTTTCAAAAAATATTGTCTACAAAGTTCTAGATGCATTGGACACAAATTTAAAAATAGATTTTCACTAGAGGAAAAGGTTTCTGCTTCCATAGACCTGACAGCTGGGGGGGCGGGTAATGCCCCACTAAACCCAGCACTACCACTCACCCTGTGCTGGCAGTTCTCACAGCCACATGTTCCTGGGGAGGGAGACATTGCCTGCCAGGCAGCAAACAATTTCAGTAGAGAGACAAGGAAGGAACCACGTTGTGCTCTAGCTAGTTTTGTCAGCCTGAAGATGATGCTATGCAGTCTCCCTGAAAGCCATCAGATTCTGAGTAGATAGTCACTGGTTAACAGCAGTAAGACCCAAAAGGTGGTCTTTCACTAAATGGAAGAAATAAATGCTCTCCCAAATGCCAATGCATGGCCCTCCTGCATCGCTGACAATCAGCACACGCATTAACTCAGTATAAAATCCCAAAATACTCCCTCACTGGGTGGGGCGAAACGCCTTAAAACTCATCAGGACTTTCATTTGATTTCTTCTCCCAGTCCACTAGCCTCATCAAAATTCAAGTTGAGCTCTAGACTGGCTAGCCTCTATGCCTAAGTGCTAAAGAAAAGGTCTTTAAATCCTGCGTTTGTCAGTACAAAGCTTCAGCCCCTTCCAGAGTCCCAAAAGACCTTGCTTGGCCCCAGGGCTGGTGTTCCTGTACCTAAGCCCCTTTACTCACATATCCTGCGTGTCATGATTTTGTGCTGCCAGCTCCTCCTCCTTTATTCTTCATACTTGTAGACAGTCAGATAAACTCTTGCAAAACCACAGCACCACTGCTGGTGGCATCACTGATTTCACCAGTGGAATGCTTTGTACCATCACACTTGAGCACCTCGTGACAGCTGAAGTCACTGGCTTTCAGAGTTTCCTTCCCTGGCCAGAAGCAGATGTGTGATGGGACTAACCTAGCAGGAGGGCTCCCACATGTAGCCAGGTGAACCTAACAAAATAGCTTTAATTTCCCCTGTCGAGGGACACAGCAAGCTGCCAGGCCATTCCCAGCGTGAAGTCTCTGCAGCCTCAGCACAGCTGGTAGCAGCATGGTGCGGAAACATCAAGTCCCTGCTGTGCAGCATCCTGGGGATCTCTTCAGAGTGCTTGCCAGCTGAAAGCCATGATGGATGTTCTTTAAATTGCTGAAACTGTTGGTTTTTTTTCTACATTAAAGGTTTGGGAGCTGTGAATTTTCCAACTCAGCTTCCTAGGCGCAGTAAACCCAAATGTGAAGTTAATTCCTGCTTCAGGGGAGTCAGGTGCATGGAGACAGCAGAGGGATATCAGTGTGGCCCCTGTCCTGAAGGGCTCACAGGAAATGGAGTTACCTGCTCAGATATCGATGAGGTAAAATAGTGACTTTCACTGAATTTAAAAAATAAAAGCAAAACAAAACAGGGGGAGGGGTGGGGTGGTTGGGGAGATGCTAAAAGGCAACTATTTCATACATACCAGTGGGGGTTGCTGATGCTTGCTGTCTTCAGCATTTCATGACTGCTTGCACAGTGAATATTAGTTCCTTCTGATTTGATTCACCTCCCTATTTTGCTGATTTTGCATCTTTGTGGAGACTTTATTTGTGGAAACTAGAAATACCCTGGGGAGTTGAAAAGTCGCTTAAAAGAGTTTAATGTTTGAAAAAAGAAAAAAAACAATGAACCAAAACCAAACAGCCAAACAAAAAAATCCAACCAAAACAAGCTTTTGACTTAGTTGTTTCTATTCCAGAAGAAGATGCAGTAGCTTCTGTTATAAGCAGAACTGCAGAAGCACTTCTTGTCAGTACGGGCTTTGTTTCTTTAAACTGTAGTGCTCCTGAACCAACCTTGGAGACCAAAGTCTTCTCTTCAACCCAAACTTGAGACATGTTTTCAGCCTGACTTTGAAAGTCTATGAAAGAAAATAAACATTGTTGTTGTTACTTTTGCTTTAAGGGCGTTTATGGTTCTTTTGAATGTTGCTAACGCTGACTTCATTTTTTTTTCTTGTGCTACATGATGCAAATTCAGAGCTTGCTTGTATTGACAACTGAGGTTCATAAATTTACAATATCTTAACTAAATAAAAGTTTTATCAATTGGGAGGTGACACTCAGAACAAAACAACAAAATCACTTCTGGCTTCAACAGATTTTTTTTCTGGGATAATTTTTGCCATTACTCAGTGATTTTTGTGGAAAAGCACCTGGATGTAATAGACTATGCAACCAGGAGAATTAGGTCATTAACTGTGCTTATGGATAGCACAGTACTACCAGTGTATCTGCCTAATAATATAGAACAGCAATGTCAATTCCTCTTTTCTCCTTCCTAGCCAACAGCAGATGTGCTTTGACTGCTGTTTGGGTTTACTGGCTCCTGTAGGCCATCGGCAGAGAGAATGCAATGTGCCCAATTTGTATGTCTGTGAAAAAACACGGTAGAGAAAGTGTGTTGAGAGTGGCAGTTTCCTGAGTCGTAGGTGACATCCTTTGTTTTGCCTCACACCACATGGACTCTGTCTGCTGCAACAGAAGGAGCAAAAATGGAGGTGAAGCTCTGAACTGTGAACACAAGAAGGGAAGCTGAGACAGCTGTGTGGCAATTTTTATGTCACAGACAGCCGTGGTGAGAGACCCATGCAAGCCTAGGTAGATCCCACTGGTACAGATGGGTTCCACCTCTTGAGCCAAACCCAGACTGAGGCAGAGCATGGCCATTGTCTCCTCCCTGCTGTTTTTAGGGTTAGAGAAACTTTACCCAGGACAGAAGAGGGGGATAACAAACAGAGACTGGTTTGTAGTGGCCCAATGTTAACATGGTTTTCTGTGAGCGGTCAGGCTCTGCCACCGGAGATTGACATGCTATTATGTTCCTGCCACCACTCCACATGGCAGACCTGATCTCACATTTGAAACAGCAAGGAAATTTTCCCAAAGCAGTGTCATGGAGATACAGTCTTGCTTATATGAGGCCTTTATGTGAACACTGCTACTAAACTGGCCCCTAGTCTGGTCTGGTTTTGTTCACCAGTAAATATCTCCTTTAACAGCTGGATTTTCACTTGTAGTTGAGCAAGGGGAAAACTGATACAATGAGTCGTGATAGCTTTCTATTGTCTAATAGTGATGTGTCATATTACTTGTTTTGCTGTGTTAGCTAAGACTAAGAAGTAATGTTTGGTTTGAGGTTGGGGTTTTTTTTGAAAGATCTTCAGGAGAGTCTTCTGGGAGAGTACCTTTCAAGTAAATATTTCTGTATTTCCTAGTACTGCCATTTAAAAAGAAGAAATTCTGATAAAGACAAATCTAGATGCTTCCTCACTCAGAGCTCCTGTCACCTTCTCTGAGGCTGTTAGCATCTCTGCAATAGGCTCCCTTATTAATTTTCTAGTTTGAAGACATTTCTTTCTCGTGCTGATGCCTGTATCTTGGAAGCTGCAGCTCTGCTCTGTGTATGGTGTACTTTGAGTACCCTCTGCTGCCTGTAATAAAAAAGCCACAGCAAATAAGGAGCACAAAATGTCTGTCCTAGGCTTTTTATTTTCCCTGTGCTAGTTGTGGACCTACTTCTAACAGATCTTTCTGTCAAATATGTGCTGATATTAAGCACACATTTTCTTGCTCTTTTGTGTATGTGTTTGGTTACAAGTTCTATGTTTGTTGTAGGTGGGTATCTTCTGGCTCTTCTCATTCCGTCTTGCAGATATTTTTCTGCTAGCAGTGGAGGGAGGAAAAAAAGGCATATTTTAAAAATGCTTTTATGTTCCTTCCTCATGTTGGTTCTTTATTGTTGACTTTATGCTTTATGCACTATGATGGCATGTTGATATTTTCAGTAGTATTTTATAAATGACGATGTTGGAGAGGCAGCATTGCAGGATGTGGTTTCCAAACTGGCACCCACAAGGTCAGTGAAATGGCTCACAGCTGTTCTGTAAAACCGCATGATGCAGTGAAGCAAATGGTGCCTTTGGGCTAAGGGTGATGCTGTGGGCGTTGGGCATTTTGGGAGAAGTGCTGGGGTTTGTCTGTGGTACTCCATTCTAGAATTGTGTGGGTGCCACTGACACATCGCTGCCTATCTGTCTCACATTCAGGTTACTTCTGGCTATGAGCTTTGCCCAAATATAAATGAGGGGAAATGTTGCTTCCACTTCTGTGTGTACAAAAAACAACCACAGTGCGATTCAGTGGGTTAGAGTTAGGTGGCTCTCCTGCTGTGGTGGTCTGGGCCCTTTCAGGGACTTCTCAGCCTCTGAGGGAGCTGGGCCAGCCCAGCAAAAGGAAGAATTGGGAATCGGAGCTTTTTGCATCAACTACAGGCTATAATGGATGATTGCAAATGTTACTTAAATTACAGAGATAGTTGAAGACATACTGGGGTCAGAAATACCTGCAGAGGCTGTTTGATCTCTTAGCCAGATGTGAGCAGAAGACATACAGACATTGCATGTAGCAGTGCCTTTGACTGAGAGTCTGTGCACGTGTTCAGAATCCGGACGGTACCGAAACACAGAGGTGCTCAGTTCATTCCCTCCCTCGCAGTGTCGTTACAGCCCCTGCTTCCCTGGGGTTCGATGTGTCAACACCGCTCCAGGCTTCCAGTGCGAGACCTGCCCCCCAGGATACACAGGACAAACCGTGCAAGGGGTAGGACTCAGCTATGCCAAGAGCAATAAGCAGGTGAGTGGCAGCACCCCTGCAGCGACTGCCATTGCAAGGTACTGGTTCATATCAATGCACCTGCATCACCTTCTATTTGTACTTAAGCCGCTCCGTAATTGCCTTGTGCAGTTAGGCAGAGCTCAGAGTGTTTCAGTTAGAAGATTAATGTTGTGTTTGGTTGGGTCTAATGGGAGTATTAACAGTTAGTACTCAGAACCTGTATGGAGACAAGAAAATATGTCATTATCTTTGTACATATCTCTGATCAATTTTGAAGGGGGCTCTTTTGATTTCTGTAAGCTGGTTTTGAAATAGACAGAGTATCATAGAAAGGGGCTATTTTAGAATATTTTTTTCATGTTCCTGTAGGGCCCTACAAGGCCCATCATAATAAGTCTTGTCTGAACTCCTGTGGGTGAACCAGAAGCACATCCTAACACAGAGCTTTTCTGTATCACAGTCTCTTCAGGGTTTATGTTCTGTGATTTATATGTGTCTGCTGGTCCACTGAGAAGTCAGCCAGTGGGTATGTCTGTGCAGTTCTTAGAGCAGTTTCAAAGTGACTATGACTCTTTTCTAGACTTAAAGTTTAGTGGCCTTTTTTTTTGGACTTGATTTTCAAATTGACATTGTTTTTATTACATGCTGATCTATTTTATTGCTAGGTCTGCTTAGATATTGATGAATGTCAGAATGGTGGACTTGGACTCTGTGTTCCAAATTCTCATTGCATAAACACTTTGGTAAGTACCTTTAAATATTTTTTTAAACTTTAAAAAATTGTTTTAAAATTTCATGAGGCTATGATTGAATTTATGGCTCTGATGGAAGAGTTGAATAATAAAATTTGGTTTTTGTCTTTGTCTGAACCAAAAAATCCTTTCCTCTTTTCCTGACCAACAATTTTAAAAAAAAATCAGTACTTGATTTGTCATTACAAGCCCATCTAAGCAGTATCTTTATCAGTTTCCCTGAGGAATGGCAGGACCTCTTCTCTTCACACCATCTGGTTATATGTGTTTATGAGTATGTTACTGCTAGGAACTTCCTTTGAAAGATTAAATCTTTGGTTCCCATTGTCTCTTCCCACCTGGGAACTACTGCAACAAGACGTTCCCCTAATTGCTTTTTTTATAAGAGTAACGCTTTCACTTCATTAAGGTATTTGTACAGTAGGAGATCCCTCTAAGTAAGTACTGAGAGGAGAGAAGAGCTGCAGTTGATACGTTTTTAATACCCATAGATATTAAATCCAGGAGAACAAGCATAGCAGAAGTAGAAACAGTTTGGAAGATGTTATGATTCAATAGAAGGGGGTAAAACCGCTTTGGTGCTATGAAGAAAGCTGAACCTTTCACTCAGAAACAGAGTCCTTTAGGTCAGAAAAGACCTTTTAAGTTCACCACACCCAACCATTAACCTAGCTCTGACAAGTCCACCAGAAAACAATGTCCCCAGCCACCACATCTACATGTCTCTTAAGCACCTCCAGAGATGGTGGCTCAATTGCTTCCCTGGGCAGCCTGGTCCAATGTTTGCAACCCTTTCAATGAAGAATTTTTTCCTAATATCCAATCCCCTTGTACCACTCAAGGCCATTTCCCCTTATCCTATCACTTGTTACTAGGGAGAAGAGACCAACACCCACTTGGCTTCAACCTCCTGTCAGGTAGTTGTAGGCAGTGACAAGCTCTCTACTCAGCCTCTTTTTCTCCAGGCTAAATAACCCCAGTTCCCTCAGCTGCTCCTCAGTTGATCTGTGCTCTAGAACCTTCACCAGCATCACTGCTCTTCTTTGGACATGCTCCAGCACCTTGCCGGATCATAGCAGGCTGGCGACCAACATCCCCAGGTCCCCTTGCTCAGGCAGCTCTCCAGCCACTCTCCCCGAGCCTGTAGCATTGCATGGGATTGTTGTGACCCAAGTGCAGGACATGGCACTCAGCCTTGTTGAACCTCATGCAGTTGGCCTCAGCCCACTGATCCAGTTTGTCCACACCCCTCTGCTGAGCCTTCTTGCCCTCCAGCAGATCAGCACTCCCACCCAACATGGTGTTGTCTACAGACATACTGAGTGTGCGCTCAGTGCCCTCATCCAGATCATTGATAACAATACTGAGGAGAACCGGCCCCAGTTCCCTGGGGAACAAACACCATTGATGACCAGCCACCAGCTGACTGTAACTCCATTCACCACAACTCTTTGGGTCTGACCACCCAGCCATTGTTTACCCAGGCAGGAGTACACTTGCCTGAGCCATGAGCAGCCAGTTTCTCCGGGAGAATGGTGTGGGAAATGGTGTCAAAGCTTTTCTGAAGTGCAGGTAGATCACATCCACAGCCTGCCTTACTAAAGGGGTCCCCTTGTCATGGGTTGATCAGGCTGGTCAAGCAGGGCCTGCTTTTTGTAAACCTATGCTGGCTGGGCCAGTCACCTGGCTGTCCGATATGCGCCACATAGGTCACTGTCAAATACTGTTCTGGTGTATTTGGCTGCACAGAGCAGGCTTTCTCTATCAGAAGAGAAGGGTTAAGAGTGTTCTGCAGGTGTAAAGGTGGTCTTTTTTGCAGCTAGGTATCAGTGAGGCTAGCAGTCATTTTTGAAGTGGTGCGCTTGTGAATAACCTTGTTTCCCTAGGACTGTTTTCTCTATGCAATAGTTTCTCTCTTTTTTTTGTTTGGGTTTTTGGGTTTCTTTTAATATCTAAACCACTTCTGTCACGTGTTGTGTCCTATTGCATGACCAGACATGACTACTCCACTTCAGGAGGCTATCAGGCCCTGTTTGCAGAGGGCAACAAGTTGTCCGACATCTGTCAAAACAGAGCAGTCTCTGTTTAGAAACAGTTTGGTCTGGAGTACTTTCTTAAAGGCTATTTTAATCCATACAGCTTGATATAGGACAGAATATACTGAGCAAATCCAGCAGACTCCAGGAGATCTTACCATGACATCCATTAGGAGACAGTGCACAGGACGGTTTGTTTTATATAGCCATACCATTTGCATGCCCCAGCGATTATCTGACTCTTCATTCATCTGTATATCTTCATCTTCAGCCTGGCAGTATGCAGACAGTGAGAGTTAAAATCTGGAATGAAGCTAGGAACAGAGGACAAAAATAAACCTCAGGGGTAGTAAATGTGTCTCTCTGTCATGGTAGACATGTCTTGGTACATGTCTTGGTAGTTCATCTGGCAGACTTTGTATGGGAAGAGAGAAGTTGTGTGAAGCACACCAGTTTCACAAAGGGATGGATGCACAATTTCCTCAGATGTCTGCTTGCTTCTGTTCCTTGACATGTGAAAAATAATTTTTCTCTGTAAGGAAAAAAAAGATTGTTTTCAGTTAAATTTTACATTATGGGTTACATACTTATAAGTATGTGAGACAGAGACAAAAGCCCTGTTAGATGCCTAAATCAGACCCCTTCTTAATCAGCCTTTATCTGTGTGTATCTCATACAGTGATTGTTCCAGCACACAGTGAGATTCCTTGGCTGAGCTCCTTTGGGTTTGTTTACACAATAGGGCAGCACAGGTGTAAAGCACGTATGTATGTGTCTGGTAAACCACTGCAAAAAGTTACAGTGACATTCTTACTCCTGTGTAAATGGGGATGGCTGTGTCTTCAACTACTGAATTCTTTTCTGAAGAACAAGATTTAACTCAAATTGGCTTAAAAACATATCAGCTAAAAAAAAGTGAATGCATAAAATGGGGCAAAGACATGATGAACTTTCTTGTCTCTCTGATTAAAAGTTGTGCCCAATTGAGTTTAGATAAACTCATGGGTCTGATTTATACTGAAATAAGAGCATCCATTCAAAGTTTTGGCCACCTGGAAGCAGCTCAGAGTGATGCTGTCAGGGAAGAAGCATAATGAAGAACCTTTTACTGGTATATGACTTTTCTCTGGCCTAATAAAGAAGCGTGTTTTCCAGTGTGAGCTGTGGGAGCCGAACCTGAAGAAAACAGTGTTTTTTCACAGTTCAGGAATGGGTGAAAAACCACACCACACAGCATAAGCAGTGTGACATGAATCTGCCTCACATGCTTGCTTTAAAAGAAAAGGTAGTCCTGTTAAAAGGCTGGCTAGTAACATTTTGTTTTTACAGGGGTCTTACCGCTGTGGCCAGTGCAAACCAGGATATACAGGAGACCAAACCAGGGGATGTCAGGCTGAGAAGAGCTGCAGAAGTCGAGCCCTCAATCCATGCAGTGTCCATGCCCGTTGTATTGAGGAGAGGAGAGGAGAGGTGACATGTATTGTGAGTTCATAAATTCATGCATTTGTACAGTGAGAAATAGCTTTTTTAGGCTAGAACTGAGAAAATATTTGTGGTCATTTTATATAGTTGGGTGCTTTAACCAGATTGTGGCACACTGGCCCAGACCAGCTACAAAAATAACTGGGATGAGTCTATCTTGCAGTTGTTTTCTTGCAGCATGTCTGTCATGCAGCTATACTCATGTACTGCGTTTACTGTGTCTGTGTAACTAGATCTTTTGGGAATGGCTTTTATAGACTTTCTATAGTCTCCTCAGAAAGAACTGTCTAGTGTCAGTCTATAGAAGACATCACAAGGGCACATTCCTCTCCGGGTGCTCAGCTACCCCAGGTAGTAGCTGTGAGTAGGGATCCTCTCTGCCCACCCACTGTGCCTGTATTTGCCTGCTGACAGAGATGGCAGTTTTCCAAGTGAGACCACAGATTCTAGGCACAGCTAGGCTGTACCGTGCCTTCAAGCTGTGAGAGCAGAGGAGCACCAAGTGGCACGTGGACTTCCATTGAAGAGTCTAACGGAAATATATTACTCAGTTTTTCCACCTTGCATGGGGAAGCAAGAGTCTAATCCTGTGTCCTAAATTTGGATACAGTGCATACTTTTGCTGGCACTTGCTTTGGTCTCATTTTTAAAGTCATCAAATTCAAAGAAGAATCTAGGGTATTTTAAGTCTGTGCTGCAGTGGGAAGATTCTTAGCTACTTGTCTTAGGCAAGTCCTCGTTTTAAAGGGGAGCCTAGAGTTTGACATACAGTTCTATGCATGTATCCTCAGTTGCAACACAATTTAGGCATTGGTTTGAAACACTGCCAATTTAATTGGCTAGAGAAACTTAGGTGCAGATGCACTTCCTTCGCTGATGCCAAGAGTAACTGTCAGAACAATTTTGTCTTGGAACTTGCCCTAGTTTGCCTAGGTCCCCTCTTTTCTTTTTCTCTACCTGCAGGTGAGGAACAAAAATTCATTCCTGATCAGTGTCTAAAAGAAATCTATAGCTCCCAGTAAAGTCATTAGGTGTTGCAGACTCACATCCCTGCAACATCTTAGCTCTTTCTTGCTGTGCCTATGTACAGAGAGCTTTCCACATGAAGAGATGCTGAAGTGTACCTCATTGTACTTCAGTGTCTGTCCATGCCTTCTGTATGTTAGTGCTTTCAAGATTAACACAGGATTTCCCACTTAAATATTGCTGCAGTGACTCATTAACCTTTCGGTAGTACTACCATGGTGTTTTATTGATAGTGTGGCATTGGCTGGGCTGGTGATGGTTATATCTGTGGAAAAGACGTTGACATCGATGGCTACCCTAATGAAGAACTCTCCTGTTCTGCTGAAAACTGCAGAAAGGTAAGAAATTCTTGCTTAATCCTATAATAAATCACACCACATAGGGTTGAAGAGTGGAAGAAACTGAATTCCTCATGATAAATTGTATTTAATTAATTGATGAAGTAAATAATAGAAAAAGACATCCAGTTTACCCATAGAACATCAGACATGCCTCTTTTTTTTTTTTTTTTTTTTGTCTAGGACAATTGTAGATTTGTCCCAAACTCTGGGCAAGAAGATGCAGATGGTGATGGGATTGGAGATGCCTGTGATGACGATGCAGATGGAGATGGCATTCCCAATGAGCAGGTGCTGTGTGTAGATCAGGGTGCCGGGGTCTGCACAAACAGAAGGGTTTCATGTTACTGCAACAGACAGTGATTTTAAAATCTGGCTCACTACTGTGTGCCAGAGACTGTCCTATACTCACCACTGTCAGCAGCTCTCTAAATCATGGCTTTAACTTCTGCATAATGATCACTGTTGTAAACCCTAAAGAACATAGGCAGTCTCACCCAGCCTTAAATCCCACCAGTCTGTGCTCCATTATTATATTTTAGCATTTAAATATAGAGGTTTTTTTAATATACAGAACTTGTATCCTTCTGTCATGCTCTTCCTTAGCATGGCCTTTGTGAACATTACTTGCGTTAGTGTCTCTCTAAAGAGCAGATTGACCTGATATCACACTGCATGAGGGATACAAAACCTACATAAATTAATGGTTGTCTTTCCAATAACTTCAAAAAGCTTTGAATCATGTTCTCAAAGCAAAAGAGCTTTCCACATGGGTATACTACTGCAGAATATACCAGAGAATAAATGGTATTTATTCTCTAAATACCTAAAAGCTCTTTTGTGTTCACCTCATATCCTCACGTACCCGCTGTTGTTCTACATAAAGATCCTTCTGTGATATTGCTTAGTGCACGTAATCTGAGGAAGACACCAAGACCACTCTGTCCAGACTACAGATGTCCATGTGGAGCTAGAGCAGACTAGCAATCACAGAACGTTTTTCTCCAGCTGTTTTTCCACAGAGGCTCACCCTAACTTCTGGCAGTTTGAAGCAACTGGTTTAATTATTGTTCTGTGGGGAAAGATGATAAATCCTCCTTCAACTGTCAATCAGTATGCAGCATCTTTGCAGTCAGGTGACTTCTGTGGTGGTGCTAAGCTGTGTTTGTTCTGCCTCCCTCTGCCCAAGAGGGTCATGGGTGTGCTAGATGGGAAAGTCTACGCCACTTAGAAATAAAGTTTTCTCTGTATGCCTCCTGATGCTGTTAGAGACTAAATAGTAGCCTGACAAAACAAACAAACAAACAAAAACCCCCAAACCAAAAACGTATCTTTTTGCATCCTGCTGTTCTGTTTTTCCAAGTGTTTCTGTTCGGTTTGATTCTTTGGTTCTCTACCAGAAGGGGGCAACCGCCATTCACCGAAAGCGTCGCGGGCGCTGTCAGGGCCTGTGAACCTTTGAGGAGGACCATGTAAGAAAGCCAGGACCGTGGCTGCATCCGAAATGAGAGTCAGAAGTCAAAGTTATAAATACAGCCTTATGATACTGGGTGTTTATGGCTAGGGTTCCCACCGTGTGGCTCAAAGTAGAGCTTTGATGGAGACAGTAAAATCTAATCCAGAAGTAATATTAACATAAAATGTCAAACTGCTCGCAGTAATATTTTTTGTGAAAGTAGAAATGAAGACAGGAGTTATATAAAGTATATAAACTACCACTTTCAAAACTACTACTTTCCACTAAAGTAGAAATTAAAGATTCGTGGCTCAGTTCATGTCTGATTTGGATCTGTGTCTCTTGCAGGATAACTGTGTCTTGTCTCCCAATGTTAACCAGCGAAACAGCGACCAAGATATCTTTGGAGACGCTTGTGACAACTGCCGCAATGTCCTGAATAATGACCAGAGGGACACAGATGGTGATGGGAAAGGAGATGCTTGTGATGATGACATGGATGGAGATGGTTGGTAATTCTTTACTCTCAGATTCTCTGATGTTCTTGAAACTTGCCTGGAATGTGCCATGTCTTCGGGGATTTCCTGTCACCAGCTGCTAAGTGTCATGCCACACACTGTTTTTCTTCATGCAACCTGTGTCTGGAATCCTGTTCATTTAGATTCATGTCTATCTTTTAACCTCCATCGGAAAGCACTGAGCACTGTAGCAGGTAAACCAGACAACACTTCATGTGTAAGTTAAGGCTGTCAATCATTCAGTAACTCCTTAAATGTGCAAACATGCCCCAGAGTACCCAGATGCTGCCTGTCCCAGGTGCCCAACAACTAGATGCAATGTATTATTTTCATTGCTGTAGAAGTCAAAAAAGATCACAAACCGTGAAATGCAATAATGAAGCTGAAATGTCCCATCCTGTAAGCTGCAATACAGGAACAGGTCAGAATGAGTTGTGTGTAGCCAACGAAGTGTGTGCGGTGGGGTTGGAAGCTGTTCTTCAGCAAGGTGTTTCTGTGGAATGAAGGGATGTACACATAAGAAGGATTTGCTATGCAGGTTTATAATGTTATTGCAAGATTAAGTAGTTGCTGAAGAAGAATAGTGTCTTTACTATTCTTGGTGCTTATGTTGTCCTGAAACACATCCGAGGATTGTTTTTAACTGACATCTAATCTGCTTTTCACTAGGTATAAGGAACCTTTTAGACAATTGTCAGAGGATCCCCAACGAAGACCAGGAGGACAAGGATAATGATGGTGTGGGTGATGCCTGTGACAGCTGCCCAACAATCAGCAACCCAAATCAGGTGAGCAAGCAGAAGGAAAAAATACCCTTGTTTAGGGGAGAGGCACTGCTGAGGTCCAAAACAATGCAAGAGAATGCAGTCACAGTGGTTACTTTGTTAGGTTGGTAACAAAAGTTTTATGGAGCTTCAAACTCTCACAACGTGGGAGAGGAGAGCCAGCAGGTTTTTGTTAGCACCTCTCTGCCCTGGCAGGATCTTCTACTGTCATGCACTGAACTGTGGGCGTGCTCAAGTCCCACGGAGTCCAATGCCAGGCTTCATACAGTGGTGTCATCTAGTTACACTTGGTATTTCTCTAATTAGGATAAAATCCTGGTGCCCTTATTTAGCAAAACTTTCACTGCTCCCAAGTAAGAAGTTGGTGAGGCTTTTCATGTATTTTCTGATTAAGCCACAGGTGAGAAGCAAGAGTTTTACTGTATTTTGAATTCTGATTAAGTCCCGTGTTACTAACAAAATTTGCTGGAAATATGGTAGATTTTGTAAAGCTGTCTAAGAAATCAACCTTGGTTAGAAATCAGGGATACTGATTTCCAATAGTAAAGGAGTCCTGCTAGAACTGCTCATATTGCTTGAACTCCTCCAGAGGAGCTGTAGGCCTTTTTGAATTTTTTTAATCAAATCAACTATTTGGTTAGATGGATGCTTTGTAAAACAGAGGTTTTTTCATGCTTTTATTTTAATTGTGTTTTATTTGGTTGCATTTTGGATTATTACTCCCATTATAATAGATGCTCTCAGCAGCTGTTACTGCAACTTTCTCTGTTTTCTTTTGCAGTCAGATGTTGACAATGACCTGGTTGGAGATTCCTGCGATACCAATCAGGACAGGTATGCTGTGTGTCTGTTAAGGCTTGTAACAGCAAGCAGGGAAGTAGAAGAGGCTAGTCTTGAGCTGAAGCATGCTGCTGATTCCTTAAGAGCTAGAATCTCTCAGACAAGTCTGGATTTAATTCCCATACCTCCCCAAAGAGATGCTATTTCAAAAACAATTTTACAAATTATCAGCCTTGCTGGTTCACTGTCCTGTAGAGGCACAGTCTTGGAGCCCTTCACCATTAGCCCTGTGTTCTTACAGGCTTCCTGCAAGTTCCTGTGGAAGTGACATTCAGAGCAGTTCTCTAGCTGTAAAACCTAGAGCCTCATAGTGTGGTAACCTCTTTTTTCTTTTCTTTATTTTTCGTTACTCTTTACTTTCTTTTTATCTTTACCAGAAATCCCACAGGTAAGGGCTGTATGGTTTTATTCTGTAAGAACCTAGCATTTCAGAAACCTAGCATTTCTGAAATTAGAAACTAGAACCTAGTGTTTCAGGTTTTTTTATGGAGTGTAAAATGTTTGCTGATAAACCCCTTTGCTTTAGCACAGCAAGAGTGGTATGGCTTTTGAGTGCCCTGAGCATTCAGAGGATCAGTCCCCATGACAAACTGCTAATGCCTGTCTGGAAGCAGCTCCTGCATAATCAACTTGGGCAGCAGCAAGCCCCTCTGTGCTCCTCACTTAAAGCAAGGGGAAAGTGAAGTGATAAATCCTGTGTTGGCACAGCACTTCACCAGCCGTTGACAGCTGCAAGGTCTCATCCAGGGCTGTTGGTGGGTGCTTCCATTCAGGATGATAATCTTGGGCTCTAGTATCTTTTCCCACTCCATGTAAGGCTTCTTTTTCTTTTCCTTCTCTGGGTATTTTTACAGCTTCAGGCTAAGTCTTCATCTTCCTGTTCCCTTATCATACAGTCTCTGCTCCTTGTCTTCTTGCTGTTCAGCCACCTGAGCCATACCAGGTCATGGTGATGCCCTGGTCTTTTTCCAGGTCTGGGTTGCCTCCAGTGCGCTTCCTGCTCAGGTACCCATGATTACCCTAACCCAGAGGCAGGAGCTGCTCCTGATGTGCCATTTCTTTTTGTCTCTGTGCTCACAGTGATGGTGATGGACACCAGGACAGCACAGACAACTGCCCCACCATCATTAACAGCTCCCAGCTGGACACGGATAAAGACGGGTTGGGTGATGAGTGTGATGAGGATGATGATAATGATGGCATTCCTGACCTCTTGCCCCCAGGCCCTGACAACTGCAGGCTGGTTCCCAACCCAGGGCAGGAAGATGACAATGGTAAGATGGGCCTTCAGAAGCCATTTCAGTGCTTAGGCATCCTTTCCCAGGCATTACAGATGTGCACCGGGATCCAACACAGTCACCGTGTGTGCATACACTCATCCCTGGAGAGACCCCAACACGCAAGGGCCCCTTTGGCCAGAGCAGAGGTTCTCAGGCCCTCCTCCCTGGGCACTGTGGTAATTGGGGCTGAGACTCCACCTGTTTCTTGGGCACCCTGATCCAGGAGCTCACCCAAAGCTGTCTGCTTGCTGCACTGTAAATCTGCTGTCGCTTCTCTGATGCGTTCAGGTGATGGAGTTGGGGATATCTGCGAGTCAGACTTCGACCAGGATACAGTGATTGATCGGATCGACGTGTGCCCTGAGAATGCAGAGATCACCTTGACGGACTTCAGGGCCTATCAGACAGTGGTGCTGGACCCAGAGGGGGATGCGCAGATTGATCCCAACTGGGTGGTTCTAAACCAGGTGAAAATATGTCTGGTCTCTCTTACCTGTCTGAGAAAGGTAACTTGAAAACCGGAGTAAAGCAGTCTCTGTAATTGCTGGACTGCTGGCACACGAGTGACAAGTGGAAGCTGCTGGTTGGTTAACTACAGGAGTTACAATGAAGGAACTTGTTTTTAGTATGTAATAGCTTTAAGCTTTATGCTCCTAGTAATCTAAAATAATTAAATCTCAGTCAACTTGTTCTTTGTGGATTTCCCTGCTGCCAAGGTGGCAAACACAAGAATTCTCTGTCACCCTATTGAGGTATTTCTGTAGCAAGTGGTTTCATGAAGCCTTCTTAGAATTTTTAAGTCTGACCTGATGTATAGCATTACTCTGATTGAGTAAATGATTTGCTCTAGATTGAGTCCAATAATTGTCATGTACACTGGTAAGTTTTAGTCTCCAGGAGGCTAGTGTGTTTTGAATCACACAAGGAGTGTGCCATTTATTCCCATTGCCAAAGTCTCTGCCAGGCCAGCTGAGATGCACACATATCCTGTAACCCAGTCCTGGCACAGCTTAGTCCTGAACTCTGTAATCAAACTGTATGAACTAGTCCTAGGCAAAGTTCTCTTGCCTGCGCTGGCCCTTGTCCCCCCACCCAAACCTAGTCCCATCTCCAGTCTTGGCCAGGTTCGTTGATTTCCAGAAAAAGATTGGTTTAGGGAAAGAAAAGTGTCAGAGCAGCAGTATGTCTGATTCTGCACTGGGAAAAGCAAAATCCTTCCTGACTCGTGACATGCAGGCAGCTGAAACATCAGTACTTGACTACAGTGCTCATTTTAACTGGGAGCTAGGGGTGTTGTGAGCAAACAGAGGAGGAGGTGCTGCTCAAAGGAGGCCAGAAGAGGCTGCCAGGTGTAGCCAGCCCTGCTTGTTGCATGCTCTAACCACCCTGAATTTACTCCTGCAGGGCATGGAAATTGTGCAGACGATGAACAGTGACCCTGGCCTTGCTGTTGGTACGTACCCTCTTCTGAGGCTCCAGCCTTACAGCGGAAAACTTACAGCCTCTGAGCACGTTTTCTGCAGGCTTGCTTTTCACCTGCTTGTGTCCTCAGGTTATACAGCTTTTAATGGTGTGGACTTCGAGGGCACTTTTCACGTGAACACAGTGACAGATGATGACTACGCTGGCTTTATTTTTGGATACCAAGACAGCTCTAGCTTTTACGTGGTAATGTGGAAACAGACTGAACAGACCTACTGGCAAGCGACTCCCTTCAGAGCTGTTGCAGAGCCTGGCATTCAGCTAAAGGTACTGGTCTTGGCTCCTAGCTGGGGGGTGCAGAGGTCACCATGGCCTGGCCACGCCATCCTGACATGCTGGCCGTGCCACACTGCCATCTGACTGCCAGGGGACAAGCCACCCTTGAGGTAAGCCTCTCTTTGCTCCAGGTACTTGGCTGCCCCTCCACACGAGCAGTGGCTGTGGTTATACAAGAGAGGTTAGGGGCTTGTGAGCAAGTTCTGCAGACCTACTGGCTGTTACAAAAAGGGGTTAGAGTTCCTGAAAGTGGTGTTTCTCTCTGGTCAGTGTTGGAACGTTGTGTTTCTGCAGGCCGTGAAATCCAAGACAGGCCCTGGCGAGCACCTCCGCAACTCCCTCTGGCACACAGGAGACACCAGTGACCAGGTCAGGCTGCTGTGGAAGGACCCCCGAAATGTTGGGTGGAAAGACAAAGTCTCCTACCGCTGGTTCTTGCAGCACAGACCCCAGATTGGTTATATCAGGTAAGAGAGGAGAAGGTGAGTACAGACACATGTCCGCCTAAACTGTTGTTTCCAAACACTCAGCTCAGACGATGATCTAAGAATTTATAACACATCTTGGCTTTGCACCGGTGACGGCTGCTAGTGGGTTGGACTGTTGAAATTAAGCCTGCAGTTGTTTTCCTCGTAAAGACTACGCCTGCTGCAACTGATCTGGCTGTTGTAACTGTGTCCTACCCTAAGAAGTCCTTTCCTAGCTTCAGTACTGGTCTGCTGACCGGAAAAACAATGTGTTTCAAACTTCCCTAGTTTTGATCTTTGAGAATATTTTTGTTGGAATCGTGATAGGTCATTTCCATATTCTAGGGTAGCAGAATTAGTAAAGGAAAAGTTGTCCACCTAAAAGTTGTCATCCTAACTAAGGTCAGTAATGATCCTGACATGATAGATTTGAGATTACACGGCACATATTCAGAAAGCTTGTCAAAGTCATGTAAAGCATTTTATCTATTCTTATTTTGTTGTTTGGAAAATAATGAAAAGTTATTTGGAAAAAAACCAAAAAGCAATCACCATTCAGGAGGAAACTTTTCACTCAGCAACATCCAGATCAGCAGGAATTACATGTGTAGATCAAGGTTGATGTAAAAATGCAACAGGTGAACAGGTCTGGCATCATCAACTCAGGTATAATGGAACAGAAATAACAGCTAAGTCAGTTGTTCTTTAAAAAAAAATCATGTCCCTGCAGGTGATGTGCAGTAACTTGATGATATTATCCCCTTCTGTGGTGCAGGGCATCACCTTAATTTTATCAGCTATAATTTGGGTTAGTCCCTTTGACTTGATGGTAAAATGGATCAATAACATTTATATTGACAACTGCTGTGTCCCAGCCACAGGGCAGTAGCAAATAGATTTTGGGTGGCAACTTTTCTTCAGACCAAGCTGATGCCAGCATCTGCCGGGGGTTGCAGTCTGCCTTGGCAAGGGGGTATAAGTAATTCCCCCTGCAGCTGGGAAAGGTGTCAAAGTCAGCACCACAAAATCCTTCAGACACCGAAGGCAGACAGGCCTAATGCAGAGCTCTGCCAGCTCTCTGTCCACATCTCACTACCGTCTGTTTAGGCCAGATGCCACAGACTATAATGTCTCTAACAAAGGCTTTCTGAGGCTTCAAGGAAGAAGTCACTTGAGCCAGCCTCTCCCACGGAAATCTGAAAGACAACAAGCTCTATTCATTGCAGGGATACTTTTGAACCGCCTCAGCGAATCAGGAAGTAAGCTCAGGAACATAACAGGAATTGTTTTTGTTGGGGTTTGTTTGGGTTTTTTTCTTATTTTATGAAAAGACACAGGAGCTTTCTTTCCCTTCACCACTTGCTATTTTCTTGCACGTCGGACCAGCAGTGTCCTCATCCAAACCAGGGCACTCCAGGCTCATTATCCACTCAGTCATGTACCCAGTACTCCAGAGGCCGAGGACTTGGTGTAGAGGGTGCTGCAACAGCTCCGTTGGCTCCAGCATGATGCCCTCAGCCCTCATGCAGGGAAGCTGGCAGGGCTCCGCTGTTTCCGGAGCTATTTTGGAACTTGCCAATGGGTTTTCCAACAAGAAGGTGCCAGATCATCAAAACCATTCCTGGAATGAATCATACTCATGTTTTTAAAGAATTTCACAGTCCAATTCAAGGTTCCAAACAGTTTGTTTGAAACTTTGTCTGTTTAAAAATGTCTGTGAGACAATACCCACCTGGGTTTCTTGAGTCAATCTGATCCAGTTCTCCCTTTCTCCTATAACTATCAACCTGTCTGAGGACAGGAAAAAAATATTCCAATGTTTTTGTAGGATGTGTGAAAAAAGACCACCACCAAAGCACCTTCCCTGCCAAGCCCTTACCAGCATGCAGCACAGCTGCCCTTCCCAGCATACTGTGCTGGACCGGAGGATAGTGTGTCCAGGGCTAGGGGCACCATGGATAACAAATATGAATGTTGCAGCCTTGGAAAAGACCTAACAGAGCTGCTGTTTGCTTTTATTAAGGGCAAGATTTTATGAAGGCTCTGACCTAGTGGCGGACTCTGGTGTGACCATAGACACCACGATGCGTGGAGGGCGGCTTGGAGTTTTCTGCTTCTCTCAGGAAAACATCATTTGGTCCAACCTGAAATACCGCTGCAATGGTAACGTTGCTTTTATGTCATTTTAGCTAAGAACTTGCAGGTGACCACGCAGAACCGGCGGTGTGGCTGTTGGATCGAGCCATTTCGCGTCCTTTTCCTTTGCTTTTCGTTTACAAGCTGCTCACAGCTGTGAAACGCCTCCCCTGACACCCGCAGCACACTGCAGCCCAGCCAGACGGGAACTAACACCTCACAACTGCTCCTCCCAGAGCAGTCACTCTGCTGCAGAGATTGTGCCAACTAAGTAGTATAGCTGTCAGCAGAGAATTAGAAACGTTATTTAAAACCAACCAACCGTGAGGGCTGTACACGCGCACTAGACTGAGGCCATCATACATGTAGGATGCCTCCAGCTGTGGATATGAAGTGGAATATATCTGGAGAGCTAGTGGGTTCAGTCACCTGGCAACAGTGTTACTCGTGTACTTGCTGGTTGCTCCTGTCCATGGGAGAACAAGACTGTAAGATGCCCTTCTGCCCATGGAGGAATCCTTCTCTGACTCGGGAAGCAGGCAGGCTCACTCTTCTTGGGGTAACAGCCTTGCAGCTTAGGCCTGACCTAGCACTCTGTGGAGTAACTCAAACTCCACTCTGTGGAGTCTCACAAAGAAGCTGACCACAGCAGGTTATCTGTGCCCTGGCAGCAGTTCAGGTAGCTGGAAGTAGGGCTTTGGGGCTGCCCCCCTCCACTCAGTATCAACCCCTACCAAGGCAGCCTTAGGAAAATAAGTTACCAGCCAAGTTCAAATAGTTCCCTTGTCTGCTTTCTGTGGATCACAGAAGCACAGCTCAAATCTGCAGTGGACACAGCCACTACATGGCCAAACCCTGGCTCTGTGACTTACATTGGTCATGGACCCTTTTCTTGGGTACTGGGTGCCCCTAGGCTGGTGCCTGAAGGGGAACTTGCATACGGTGGTACTTAAAATTGACAACCTACTTGGTAAGGCTCTCAAACAGCATGTGGTTTCCCAGAAAGTATGGCTCAAAGCTGCTGATGATGTTGCAGATGCTCTCCTGGCAGCGAGCAGGCAGCAGCCTTGCTGCAGGCGCTGCACTAAGTCAACAAAACCCACCAAAGGCACTCTGCCACCCCCAAGTACCCCTGCTTTCACTCCAGACAGGTTTCTACATTTGCAGAACAAACTTAAAGAGAATTTTCAAGCCTCAAAAAAGAACTGATTGACAAAAAGCGAAGGACTTTTCTTTATATACTCTCTGTATTTATATAGTTAACTTCCTTTTTTTGAGTATGGAGTTACCTGTCCAGCGTCAGGGTGGAAATGGTTAAAGTTGAGGTCAGGCGCCTGACCTTCATTGCTGCGGCCCCATCTTTGGCTGCAGCTTTAGCTCCTCGCTCAGCTCTGTGGCTCTCCAGATAAAATGTCCTGGGGTCTGGTGAAGGCACGCTGCCAGCTCAGTGCTTCAGACACAGCTGTAGTTAGGACATTGACCCTGTACACTGACCCATCTCCAACTCCCTTTGCCAATTCTGGGTTTTATTTCAAGCATCCGGTGTTCTACCATTAACCTGTTCTTGTGTTAATGTTTCTGTCCCTTTGTGTGGCATGGGAAACAATCGAGTGGGAATTGAATTAGGATACTTTAGAGATACAGACGCTGAGGCAACAAACGTCTCCTGGGCTGCAGAGCCAGACAGCTGCTTTTTCTGCCTTCTGGTCAGGGGTTGTTGATAAAAATAAGAAAGTAGGCACCACGAGGTTTTCAGGTGGAAATGTCATTTGAAGACGGATGGGACTGGCTGGTTATGGGTTGGTGCTGCAGCGCTCACGGTCTCGTTAGTCCCTCTGTGCTTTGCGGTGGTGTATGGCTCAAACCGAAAGCATTCACTGGTTGTTCTTAACATATAAACAAAAGAGAAGGCACGTTACCTTAAAAAAACCCAAAACCAAACAGTAAGTGGGTAATACATTACGTTTTTGTCAGAAGAGACTAAACTTCTGCATATTTTCCTGTTTTAGACACCATCCCAGAGGACTTTCAAGAATTTCAAGCTCAGCAATTTGGTGTCGGGGATGTTTAAGAAGGAAAAGCAAACTAACATGGCTATTGCAAACAATAAACCAATGTATTTTAAATCCTTATACGACTGTTGGTGCAAGAGTGCACACTGCAGCTTGTTCTCATTGATGTGACTGTGCCAGACCTTTTTTTTTGGTTGGTTTGTTTTGTATAAAAGTGAAAGTAAAAATGAGATAAAATAGAGTGGGGCTTTGCTTGTTTTAGGGGGAAAAAAAAATCAATCTGCTGCTATTTTGATTTCAGTATTAAAGGGGGTGGGGAGGGAAGCACCGTCCTGCCAATCTGGAATGTGTCAGAAACAACAGATTGCACTTGGGCACAAAGTGGTCGGGAGCCATCCTGCCCAGCCAACGTCTTCTTAGGACCTTTCCAGTCCTCCTAGGAAAAAGTTACATCTCTCTCCTTTAGAGCAGTTTAACTTAGTTGCCTTTGGCAGACCTTCTCCAAGAACCCCATTAGACCTTCCTGCCCTACCACTCCCAGAAAATTATGAGTAACACTAACACATCCTGCAAAAAAAGCTGACTGTGGGGCATTGTAGTCACATCTTGGGACTTGCATGTGACTAAACCCAAAAGAGACACATGGAGATAAATGCAGAATCAGCTAAAAGTAGTCCTAACTTACACACACAAAGCCAGGCTTGGACCTCCTCTCCCCACTCAGAGCCAAGCTCTCTCAGCCCATACTGCAGTCTTAGGAAAGTAATTCACAAAAAAACTACCGACCCCTAAATTAAGTGCCAGTAACCATTAGGAAAGGAATTGGGGGCGGGCGGGGGTGCAGGGGGCGAGCGGGGGAGCTAAAAAAAATAAATTGTATCACAATACATTCTATGATTCAAACTACAGAAAAGTTTTAGATAACACAAACGTTTTTACTATATCCTTTTTAGAAATGGAAGTAGGAGAGGAAGGGAGGACGCACTCCAAGGACAGCAGAAGAAGAGCATACTGCAGCATACAGAACAGTTACTTTAACAAAGACAATGTTCATCGGGGAGGGGGTGGGGAGAGGAAGGAAATACCCAGTAGGCACATACAGCCAGGGTTTTAAACAATCAGAAGTAGCCCTGAGAAACTGAGAGAAACTGAGAAGCCATGGCTGTTCCCCAGCATGAGAACGTGAGGGAAATGCTGAGTTAAATTTCCAGGTGAAATACCAAAACAAAGTCAGTTTCCTGTTCTCAGTGCAATAAAAGTACCCTTTAAGGCATACAGTTCTTTCAAAGGCAAGAGGTTTCACCACAAATTTGTCCACCATGTTCAAGGCTTCTGGGGGCAGCACAGCCCTGGGGCCTGGCCTGTGAGGGATCCCAGAGCATGATGCAAGAATACTGCCTGGCACAGCACTTCATCATGAAAGGGCCTCCAGTTTCAGGCCTCCTCTCCCCTTGGCTTCACCAAACCAACTTCACTCACCAGGCTTTCAACGGGGGTTGAAAGGCTAGTTTCTTTGGAACAATGCAGAAGGTATTGTCCATTTATGCTTAAAAGCTGAGAAAAACCATCTTTTTCTAGCTGAACATAGGGTGTAATGGCAGGATCATTCATTCATGAACAAGAACATGGACCATAAAGTAAATTAACATCCTCTCAGAGCAGTCTGGGCAGAAGGCCAGTCCTTGTACAACACTCACACAGCCCATGGGTACCTCACAGTGAGGGTACAGCGGGCCTGCAGCGTATGCATACATCTTCCACAAGTGTCAGCAACCGGCCCGGCCCACCCCGACCTGCCCGTAGCACATGCTGGTCAGAGCACAACACACACATCAGCTCCACCAGCAGACCTGACGGCAGCCTCCGAACCCCTGACAGGCTGCGGACCTGGGCCCAGCCCTCCCGCCTGCAGCCAGAGGCTCACTTCTGTGGCAGCCGCTGGGAGGGAACACCCCTGCTGCTCGCCCACACCAGTTTGACACCTTTGAACTTGCCCATTTCCCATCTCTTGTCCCATCTATGCCACTGCCTTTGGCTGCTGGAAGGTGAGATACAGGCTCCAGCTGGTGTGCTGTTGAAGGGCACAGCATGGAGTGTGAGCTCCCTACTTCCCCTGACAGAAAACATCCTGATTTGCTCAGCTTGGACAGCCAGGACTTGTCTTCAGTTTCAGAAGGTGCTGTTGGGACCTTACAATGGGATGCTAGAGGTCACTGTGTTGTGTTGTGTTGACACACCAACTGCCAACATGACTGGAAGTTCAGGAACATGCAAAGTCCAGCTGTTGCCCACAGGTTTGTCCCAAGGCCATGGTCTGGGCTTGTGAAATCTCCTGCCCCTCACACTTCAATCAGAGACTGTGTAGTCCCTCTGTATCTGTGTTTGAACACATTCCTCTTGCACCACCAGCCCTTCCTGGACTGTTGTGTAACACAGCTGTCTGTGTGTGGCCTCTGGCAGGGGAAGATGCTGCAATCCTGCCTCTCTAAAAGCCAGCATGTAGTGCTGTCCTGCCCCCACCTCCTGCGAAGCAGCTCTGGGCTGGGGCAGCAACTGCAACCACTTTGGAGTTGAGTGTCCTGGGGCTCCTGCACACCAGGGCTAAACACTCACAAAAGGTTAACTCTTTCCTGTGTGCTAAAAACACCACAGGAAGCACAGGTCAAATGCTTCCATGCCCTAAAACAGAACTGAATCTCTGCAGCTGGGAGGGACCTCCAACTACCTAGTTCAACTGCCTGACCACTTCAGAGCTGGCCAGAAGTTACTAAGGGCATTGTCCGAATGCCAACAGGCTTGGGGCATTGACCAACTCCCCAGGAAGCCTGTGCCAGGGTTTGACCATCCTCTTGATAAAGAAATGCTTCTTAATATCCTGTCTAAACCACCCTGGTGCGGCTTCGAACCCTTTCCATTTGCCCTATCACTGGATTCCAGGGAGAAGAGCTCAGCACCTCTCTCCCCATGACCCCACGTCAGGAAGCTGCTAAGGGCAATGAGGTTACTCCTTGGCCTCCTCCTCTCCAAACTAGACAAGCTGGGGTTCTCAGCTGCTCCTCACAGGACATGCCTGCCAGCCTGGCCACCAGCTGTTGCCCTGCTCTGGATGCATTCAAGGACCTTCACAGCCGCCTTAGATGGTGGGGCCCAGCACTGCGCAGAGTGCTCAGGGCATGTGTATGTGGCCCCAGTGCTCAGTGCAGCAGGACCTCTCTTGACCGTCTTGCTGTTTGGTGCACCCCAGGATGCAGTTTGCCTTGCCTTCAGTATGTTTGCTGGCTTACAATGAGCCTGCTGTCATCCAGCACCTCCAGATCTCTCTTTGGAGGGAGGCAGCTGTTCTCCACCCACTTCTGTCCCAGTTCATACTTGTGCCTGGCATTACTCTGTCTGGGTTTGGTACAGAATCCCACATTTTTCTTGCTAAATGACATGCCACTGATGATAACCCAAACCCAATGCTGCAATTTATCTAGATCCTTCTGGCAGGCATCTTGTGCCTCGATAGAGTCAACAGCACCTCCAGTGGGGTATCACCAGCAAACTTGCCAACGCTGGATTCAGCTCCTGCACCCAGAAGATTCAAGGGTGGATTCAGCTTCTGCACCCTCAATATATACATTGAACAGGGCTGGCCCTAGAACTGAGTCCTGAGGAACACCACTACTGGTGACTGGTCACCAGATAGGTGTAGCCCCATTCACCACAACCCTTTGAGCTCTGCCCTTCAGCCAGTTCTTCACCCAGCACACCGTGAACCCACTCATCTCCCTGTCTGACCACCTCCTGGTTTGGAACACCAAAACATCTTGCCAGGATGCTGCTGGGTGGGGAGAAGGCAGAGGTGGGCAGATTGGTGAGAGGCTGCTGCTGAGCAATGGTGGTCGGCACTCACAGACCCTCAGCACCTCTTGGGAACCGCTCTCCATGGGTCTAGCTGTCAAATTCAGCAGCTGCCTACTCCCACTGTCTGGGCAAATGAGGGAAAAAGAAAATCAGAGATCCCTGTTGCAAACAACTGCGCAGCCTTCAGTGCTATACTTGGCCTGGAACATATTTTGTGCATGCTGTCAGAGGTATCTGACACATCTCAGTGATCTCGATTGTGCAGAGCAGATGCCATGGACAAGTCTGCACAACCTGCCACCTTCCAGGGTCACGCTCTGGAGGAGCACAGAAATAACACAGGCAGCACAGCCATGTAATACTCCTTTAGCCAGCTGGTTTTTGTTGTTGCTGTTGTTAAAAAACATTAAATGTAGCGAACAAAAAAGATCAATTTAGTTTTACCAGCCCAGCAATTGCTTAGCTCATGTAGTTACATATTTTACAGTTTCTCCTGGAATGAGTTGACTTTTCAACATTTATATATCACACCAATTAATTTCAAATGTAAGAAAAACTTTATTGGTCCATTAAACACTAAACCTCTAACAGTACATTCACTCAGTATACAAAAGGAAGTGTTCATAAAAAACACTAACATGCTCTAAAAAGGCAAAGCTGTCGACTACTTTACAATTAAGATCTTACAATTCTGGAAGTTTTACCAACCCTTAAAAGTCAAAGTGTTACAGTTACTACAGATCACAACCCTCACAAAAAATGTTAAATAATCTAGCGAACCTCCACTTCACGGAGCTACAGCTTCATGAAATAAAACCACACATACACACCAAAAAAGTTCCCTTGAGATATTAAGAACCTTGGAAAAGACTAATTAAAAACCCCTCACCCTTAAGAAAAAGTGTTTACATTTTGACCACTTTGCATCCAGTTTTTGAACATGGCATATACGAAACCAGACACCACTCACTGGTGGTCAATAGAAAGCAGACAGTGAACCCATTTGCTCCTAGCACGCATTTTCTTAGCTTGTATAGAGCTGAACAATTTTCTCTGAGAGCTAACTCCCCTCGCTGTAACTTTGTGTGGACGTCTGACGACGCCTAAGCACCTGGACATCTATCACTAAGAGGAAAAATAAAGTATGAGTAACGAGATGTCATTTCCCCATAGTTTTCCAAAGTGACTCCTGGTTTCACACTGAGGCTTCTTTGGCATAAGCACGGCTTGCGGTGCTGCACCCCTCAGCTCTGCGAGCAAGAGCCCTGGAAGATTCCAAGCTGCTGGAGCAGTTTCAAAGCAGATGGCTGTGGCTCTGAAGAGGTTTGTGCAAACAGCTGTACGTTACAGCACTGAGAGCTACTGGAGACTGGCAGATGGGGGAAGCCAATGTGGCGTTTACCCAAAATAAATTCCAACTTTAAAAAAGTATCATTATTGAACAGGTGTGGAATGAGTTGAAACAAGGTTTGAGGGAAAAAAACAAACATCGGATTGAAGGCTTCCTTGAAACTGAGTATCCTTGGGGTCCCTTCCAACCCAGATAATTCTATGATTCTGTGCATTAGAAAGCTGCTGTCCTGCCAGTCTCACCACATTTCTCCTTCAAACCCTGTGCAGGGTGTCTGCGTCCCCATCCGGGGCCACTTGGTTATGCTGCCATCAGGATGCTGAAAATGCAGAGACGTAACGGTTCCCAGGCTATGAAGCCTGTGAGGAGTATAAAAAGCCAAAGCTTTCTCAAGCAGCTGACTCTGGGCATTCCCTTGTGCAGCCACGTGAAAAGCTCTGTTCAAACTGCTGTTTACAAGATCGAAAACACAAAGTAAAGTATCACTGATTACGTGTTTTCCTCCCACAAAGACTCGTAGGCCACCTCAGAAAACAAAGCAGCGTTTTTCACAGAGGAAAACTGATCCAGTAAAAGAAGTTGCCATCCTTGACTTTGCTTCAACACCCCAGGTTGTCCTGCTACAAAAAGGGAAGGATTGACAAGACCTGGCAATGAAGTCTTTGCTAGTTCCTAGCACCAAAGACATCCCATTTGACAGGGAACACAATGGGAGCGAAGCAGGTTTACAAATGCCTTTAAAAAACAAATCCAGAGAGAACAAGGCACATACATAAAGCAAGGAGACACAGCCTGCAAGCAAAAGACATCTAAAGCCTGGAAAGAAAGATACGAGCAAAATTTTAGCTGCAGATAATCTTGCTCACCTAGCCACACAGGTACAGTCTTGTGGTGGTCTGCTTCATCAGTTTATTTAGGAGAAAGCCTATCAGTTTATGGCATAAATTCTTTACAGCATGCTTTAAGACCAGCCTGTGGATTATTTTGTTGCCAAAGTGTTCAGAGACGCCCATGACACTGAGGGCGGCTAACCAAAATTCAAGCAGCACTACCTGGAGCTCCCAGATTTTCCAGACACGTTGGTCAAAACCAGAGAACTGTTCAAAGCCAGCTCTCCACAAGTGCAGCATTCCAGCCCAGAAATAGCTGTACCAGTGGCTGATGAAGCAGTTACATGCGTGTAGCTTACAATCTCAAAGCGCTTCTGGGGTTTGAAGAAGGTGCTAAAACACAAAATAAATAAATAAATAGACAGGCAGGGATTATGGTTCGGAAGGGGATAAACCCCCTCTCTGGATTAAACACAGATTAGCAACACTGAATTACCCGTTTCCAATGAAAGTGGCCCAGCCCCACCAGCATCTGCCGTGTCAGCCATGCAAGCACAAGCCGTCTGAACCTCACGGAAAGCTCACAGTACAAAGCTAAGGGCATCGCAAACACGTAACCTAAGGCTGATGTGGAGTTCCTTAGCTGGCATCCAGCTGCAAGGGCTGCCTGCGTGCTCCGAGGAACTCGGTGGTAAGCAGCAAACACACACATCCATCTGCTTTCCATGTGTTCTTCCCAAGGTTTTCACAGTCTCGTTTCTAGTCCAGCTGTTTGGACTCGCTGTCTGCTTCTGTCCTGTTGATTTTACCTCAAGCAAGAACCAGTCACGACTGAGGCTCTCCGTCACCTTCATGAGAAAAATTGAAACTGTGCCGGTCTGAGATGAGGGTGCAGCAGTGAGGTTCCAAATAACCTTCCTTATGGTAGAAAATTTGCAAAAGCAGGAAGATGCCAATACAACTCTTTCACCTCCACTGCAGAACTAACTTCTGCTACCACGCGCTCTTTTTCCAGGAACCGATTAAATTACAGCATTAGTTCAAATTCAGACTTAACTGGGGGAACTGGACGGGTTCCTTAGCCTTCCTGACTTTGTAACAGCTTCCTTGCTTCACACAGACCAAAAATGCTAGGAGCCAAAAATGCTGCACCGCTCATGTACACCCGGGAACAAATTCCATGCACCCTCGCGAGGGGCGGCAGGACAGACAATGCACAGCTACCTGCCTCAAGCCCAGCAGCTGCCTGGGCAACATTAACTGTTTACAATTTAAATGTGAACGCAAGCAATAGCTACTCATTTATTTACAAAAGCATCAGGCTATTTACGAGTCTTCCCAGTTTTCCACTGCATAGTAATATCTGAATTGTCTCATCCCCAAAGGTTTGTCAAGCACAGATGATTTGGTCTTCCACATGCACCACGGGTCTTGACTGTGCCTTGTACGCACTGGCACGACGCGCAAGGCAGCACCACCCAGGCACAGGCTCAGGTCAGGGTTCCGGTTCCAGTGCCACCTGAATTACTAGCTACCACAGCAGGAGGTACAAAGGCACTTCTTAAAAAGGTTTTAAAAGCCCGTTTAGGTGAACCGTTTGGAATATATGAACTGGGAAATTGAATCCTAGACCCTAGCCGAGGAATTTGTAAGTAGTTGCATGTGGAAGTTCACAGTACAGACTGTACAGCCAACGCCGAGGCTGTAACACTTGCCTGGGTGGCAGGAGGCTGTGCCTCACTGAGGAACAACTTCTGCACACCCAGATGCCACCAGTCACTGATTCCTTAGAAAGGCCTGGAGATCCACAGTGGGATCTGGGGCCACAGCTTGGACACACAGGTCCTCAAAGTTGTTTCAGGTGTCTTTTGTCACAATGTTTGCTCAGAGGCAGACAAGGCTGTGTAGTCAGGCACTGCCCCACTACCACTCCACGAGCGCCCACAGATCTAGATGCATAAAAGGGAAGGATGAAGGAGCGACTCAGTGAGGCACGCGCTGTGTAAAAAGAATGGACTCACACCTCACTGTGGACTTGTCGCTTATAACCCTGTTTTCTCCATGCAAAACCCATTTCCTTGAGTACAAACTATAAAAAGAATGAGCAGGAGGCGGTGCAGGAAAAATTCTTACGCAGGTAGATGCTGCCTCTGTAAAATAAGTGTTTCAGTAAACAAATAAGAACAGACAAGACCATCCACAGTTGTGACTGTGATGCCTATCAGAACTAGAGAACAGCTGCTGCTCCCTGCCTTGCAGCTTGACAGCACACGCCTTCTGCTGTTCAGCTCCTTGCCCAGTCTGTTCTGTTTACTAATTAAAATAAAAAAATATGCTTGGTTTCTCACAGTACAACACATACGGCACTAGATGGCAACTCCCACAAGCCTCTATACTTTAGGGAACAGCATTTGCTGAGGGAGGAACAAAAGCCTGGACTGCCTTAACTGCAGCTCACAGCTCTAGCACTGGATCAAGACTGTCTGCCAGAATAGCTGCTATGAGTTAGGTGGGACAACTGTTAGTCATCACTGTGCAGTCCATAAGCTCTTATCTTAGAGATGGGACAGATAAAGGCTTCTAGATTGCGAACACATTAAGAAAAGCCTCTTTCTGCCACAGAAGGATATGCGTGGCTGGACTCCAAATGGAGGCAGAGACATCCTGACGGGCCCCCATGCTAGCAGAGCTCTTGGCAAGATCAGAACCTCCCAGCAGAGGCAAAAGGAAATAAAAAACCTGCCTCCCTCACCAGAGATATTTGTTGTTTTTCTAACTTGATGTCAGAGTTAAACGTCAGCTGCATTTTTTTTCCCCTAGGAGCAAACAAGAAGAGCCGCCAAAGTGTCACCTCTGGAAAGGTGCCTGTGTCTCTCAGGTCTTGCCATACATGTGTTTTGAGGCTCCTAATCACTGGCATAGGTGGTATTAGTATACAGGACTGCAGACCCATGGATTTTGTTTGAGGTAAAGAGTGCATGAGCAGGGGAAGATCAGACCCCAAAGCAAGCTCCAGGCGGGACAGAAGCCCTAGGATACCATAGCAACAAGGCAGCTAAAAATGGTAATGAAAACAAGAGCAGAAGTGAGATCTGTTATCTTAGGATTACCCACCAGGTGTGCGTTAGCCATCAATTATTGCAACAGAACAAGTAAGGCATGCAAATATTTTGGCCATCTCATTGGCCTCCATGTTGTGCTTTTCTTTGTTTTGCAGAAAGCATTGGATGGAGATTTAAGGCTCAACCGTGTTTTGAAAAGAAAAAAGAACCTCTAAATCAGGTGATTTTGTTTATATCCTGCCTATTTCCCATTGCATCTGTATACATATACATGTGTATATGTACCGTCAGTGAGACGATAAAACCTCTGGGACTAGCATCAGTCATAAATTCATCCCACCGAATACTGGGTTCAATCTGATTCAGCATTTAGGGCATATGAGCTGTTGTTCTACCAACAAATCATCTGCTTAAAGCAAATAAAAGTGACATGGGTAGGGTATAATATTGTCAAGTCAGTAATTTGTACTACCACAGCTGCTGCTACATTTGTGTCTTCTGGTTTTGTTTTTCTGACTGCTTACCCCATTTTGCTTGGAACAGGAGTTCTCCCAAAAGAGGCTTAGTCTCCATTAATGGATTGGTTGGCTAACTTCCATCCCAACAGCAAAACTAACATCAACAGAGGAGTATAAAAATATAGCAGTTGAAAAAAATACTTTCCAACCAACACACACGCAGAAAAGGAGCATGACGTGTTATAGCCCTTTTCTGACCACCGCTGCATTTATAATATTATAAAATTAGCAATGGAAACAGAACTGAAGATCCTGGGAGATCTTTAGACACAAGCTGAAACAGCAGGGTGGAAAAATAAATGAGCACTCAATTTTTAAGTTTAACAGCAACTGGCAGTGTGCTCCTGTTGTTAGTATTTTCTCAACAGCAAACACTGCGAATGACGACTGTACTGTATCTCAAAATCTCTGTGCAGTACACACAACCTGCACTTCAAGTGAGCTGGCAAAGCTATGCCAGACAAATTCAGAATTTAAGTATTTGTATGTAGAATCCCCTTCTGTTAGCAACTGGACCAGATCCAAGTTGCATAAAATATTCAGGTGCCTTTTAAAGTTGTAATAGAATAAATACTCTATTATCATTGGTACATTCCTTTCTCAATCTAGGTATGTAATAACTTAATATATTTAATTTTTAGATAAACAATTTTTTGTAGATGCTTTGGCAGTCAAATTCTTACATATTCTCTATTTCTACAGAAGTATGTAGCAATATTTTTGGAAAAAATATCTAGATACTACTTACAAGAATTGTATGCTGTACAAAACAGCAGTCCAAATTATCACTGCAAACTGTAAAAGACACAGTTAATAAAAGAGTATAAAAAGGAATGCACATTTGCTGGAAGATATCCAACATTCACAGGAAGGAAGAAGATACATCTGCACCATGATTTTTTTTCTTTTCTTGCCAATGAAGCCAGAGTAAGATTGTCTGTTATTTGAAAAGTATTTCACTTCTTCCAGTTTACAACAACTGTGTACCCTACACTTCAGAAATCAACATTACAAAGTTTTGGAATAGATTTGTTCTCTTGGGCAATGCTTGTTCATTACAATTCAAAAAGGTAAAAAAAGTCTTCAGTTATCTGTCTAGTCTGATTACAAAGTTACCAGCTGGTACCTTAAGGTAAGCTGGTGGTAGGTATTTCCTCATTACAAAATGACAGTTGTGTTTTATTTATAACAGGGAAAAAACACAAAAAAAACAACCAAAAAAAAAAGAAAATCAAACAAAGAAAAACACAGAAGGACCTTCTGAGTGTTCACACAGAAAACTCCCTGGTTGGGCAACAGAGTGGAGCAACAAGAGTCCATAAGTACAGACCAACACAAAACCAACAGGAGACCATCTTAATCCAGAAGATGGACCAGGTTCCAGTGAAGAATTTTTCAATCTGAGCACTTTCATAACTGTTGAGAAAAAAAAAGAGAGAGAGAAAAAAAAAGCAGCAATAAATTCAATGTTCTTATCTCAGACTGCAGTACCCTGTTTTTCCAAGTGGGTCACAGACTTCAGCTGGGTTAGCCCAGACATGAAGCAGGAGAGAGCAGCCCTTTATAGAGCAAGATCTTGGCCAAGAATCACCCAGGAAAAGCTTGCAATGCCTCTTCCAGCTTCTTACTTATGGAGAAAAGACACACTAATGGCAGAAATTACTGTTCACATCTTCCCATCGCAATGCAGAGAAGCATTAACTTCTCAGCTTTAAAGAAATACACTTACTGGAACCAATGAGTTACTGTCATCATTACGTAGAGCGAAGCCAAGAAGAAAACGAAGTGGAAGTAGGCATAACTGTACACCGTGCCTTTCTTCTCATCATAAATCACAGTCTGGCCACCCCTTCTTTCAACATGTTCTTCAGCATCAGCTGTTATGAGACAGGAAACAGAAAAGCCTTTGCAAATCTAACAAGAACTGAAAACAGCAGCTGCCTTCACAAAGAACACAGAAAACATCTATGGTGTGATTTAGGAAAGCATGATACAGAGCAAAGCTTGGACACTTCTTTGCCCTCAGGGCACGGGACTAAGCCTTTAGTAAAAAAAACTGGACCACCCCTGTAATTGAGCCTTGTATCAGCTTCCTGGCCTGCTGACTAGTTTTCAAGCATCTGGGCCACTTAAACTGCTCTATCGGTACGATATTCTTCTGGCAAATCCAGGCTGATAACGCTGATTGTACCAGGTCTGAAAAGAGGACTCCATTCTTAACCCAATCCTGAACAAATGGCAGTCCCTGCAGAGCTGCTGAGCCCAAAATCCATCAGTCACACCCACAAGCATGCAAAGAACAGAGATTACTCATTCCATGTTGCAGTAATTAAATGTCCTTTAAGAAATTACTAACCCTGTTGTTTTAAAATGGCATTGTTACATCTCTTGCTTCCTTCCCTAGCCCAACTTTGAGCACTTCAGCTGCTGGGTATGGTACCCTACAGAGTGGGTGTGCAAGCAGCTCTCCATTGGCAGCTGTGCCCTTACTCTCTTGGCTCTGGTGTGAAAGCCATGAGTGAGGTAAATCGTGCAGTAAAAATGTAATTACCGTCTCCGTCAGGCGCGCAGCAAAAGCAGCAACGAGCTACCTGTGGAACAGACAACAGGAAGTGTTAAGAGTCTGTGCTACCACAGAGCAGCAGAGCAGCTGGTGAAGGAACGTCTGTTAGGTCTACGTTACAGAAGCTAATTTAGAAAGGTCTAGTTTGTATTTCCAACCAGCACAAAACTCAAATTAGGATTTGCCAAGTAGTTTGTAACAGCAGTTTCCAAGCTCTGGAAAAACCCACTCAATAAAATTTGGAGCAAATTATCCATTCTTTAAGAGCTCCTCTATCCATTTTACATAACCCAAGCTCAAACACTGGTCCAAATAACTATGACAAAATGGTGGAAGGGCTACAGTAAAGTTGGTTGCACTTTAGTAGCTCATAAGGGGCTTACCTCTTCAGACTTGCATCTAAGTGTTTCTTAAATAAATAATTTCTCTACAGGAAGTACACGGAACTTTTAAAACCCTGCTGCATGGGCTGGAAATCACAACTGCACAAGTTAGTCAGAAATGTATTTATCTTTGCAGGAATTTGCTGAAACAGAGCCAAAATGAGTACAAGAATGAGTAAAAGCAGAAAGCTGGGTTTACAGCTGTATTTAAAGTTTTCTTTTTTTTTTTAACACGTGGAAAAAGGAAAATTGAGATTTACACTTCTTGTGTTTAGTGATAATGTAAATGAGAAAGGCCTTTGACCATCTAATAAACATGTAACTGCTCTTTCTGCACCAGACCACAGTACAAGCCAGCACTTTCCATCACACATCACCAACAATATTTGTTCTGATAAAATCCTAATCTGGGATTTATCTTGGTTGTGGTCTGATGGAGACAATGACCCCATTAGGAAAATTCCCTTCCCTAACTATCATATCCATCAGTGCTTATGAAAGTGTATCAACTTTGTTAACACATATTAGTTCACAGTATACACTGTAATGTACTGAGGTAGTGGAATTTTACTGGAGACTTCAGTATTGTTCATGCTTAAGTGAAACAAACTAAAGGACAACCTGGCCCTGGAAATAAGGACTTTGCTCCTTATAGCAAAGGCTATAAGGATAAAAAGGATATTTTAGAGCTATCCACGAAGGATAAAAGATACCTTTGGACAACCAAAATAATGCCAACAACCTAGCTCTTCTGACACATCTCTGAAACCCTTCTGGCACCACAGATAAGTAACTCCCAGAAGATTGGTTCTCAGGACATCTGGATCCACAGACAAATGGCAAGAACACTGTAAAAAACCAACTGATTTGCAAAGTTTTACTATGACTAGTCATTGATGGTGTGGGTGCATGAGCAAATCATGCTATATCTGAATGCTTAAAGGGTTTTAAGGACCCTTATGTGTGCAAACCCACATTTGAGGTGTTCCAGTTTTGCTGGGACATTTCATGTGCAGGACAAAATATTTACCCTTGTACTTCTATATCTTGCAATCCAGCCCTTCTCCTTGATCAGTGTGGTTTTCCTAAAACCCACAAAAATGAGGTAGCATGCCTTTAAGGTAGTGTCTTACAGAACCATCAAATGGGAGTTTTCATCTTGTGTATCCACAATTACACATATTCACTAGGTTCATAAACTCATGCAAAGCCAAAAAGCTCATTCTTTTTTAAGAATGGATGATAATTTAAAATATACCCTCAATTCAGTATCTCTTTCTACTGCTGTGCTCAGCATCACCTATAAGGCCAGCCTGAGCTCCCCCTGTGCCACAATCACATTCCAAAGCAAGTGCTGGGTTCCCTCAAAGTATTTAATCAGTTGCAATTAAGTCCTTGCACACACAGAGCAGTGCAATTAGCAGCGCTGGCACACATACCACTGGGCTCTCGTAATGCTCACTTGTGTTCAGCGCAGGGGCTGACAGACCCTCTGCACACAAGCAACACTCTGCCCCCGCCCAGGAGACAAGGGCCCTTTGCCACGGGGAAGGCAATCAGAATGCAATTAGTTGCTCTTCACCAGTCATTGCTTTATATTATGCTCAGCGGCTCCTGTACTGCTCTTTAAAACCAAATGGCCCAGAAAGAATCCCATTGGCAAGCGCTGCGGCAGGCAGAGGAGTCGGACCTTCTTGGTGAGGGTGCCCATGCTGTGCCAGCCACCCCAACCCGCCTGCTGCTCCTGCCGCAGCCCTGAGACCTCCTACACTGTAATGCTGGCAGGGCAGAGCAGGGCCGGGTGTTGCATGTTTCCTCTGCGGTGCCCTCAAGGTGGGAAGGTGCAGGTCCTGCCCCGGATCTGCCTGAGGTGGCCCAGGCCAAATATCTGAGGTGGATGCTGGGCCTGCTGGCAGGCTGCCTGCCTGCGAGGGCTGGGGCTGGTGTGAGGAGCCGATGGGCACTGGGCTCCAGTCACACCGTCCTGCCAGGAGGATGTTCCTCTGGCACTGACACACTCTCACAGCGAAACACATCTTGCTTCTCCATGCCTGGCTACTGCAAACACCAAATGCCTTCTGCCTTTATGGGTTCTCACAATCTGATTAAAGACTTGAAAAACAGATGTTAAAACTGCAGATGCAAGTAACACCAACGTAGAGAGAGCTAGGGATGGAGATTCACCCTCCAAACACACATATATATTTGAAGTGTGAAAGGGGTAACTGTTACTTAGCAAAAAAACCACTCATTTCTGAGTGTTACTGGGTGCTGCCATGATAAGAAGGCCAACGAGATAAGCTGATGGAATGCAGAAACAGGAACAAGAAATGTAATCCAAAATGAAATTGTAGGCAAAGAGAAAGGAAGTACTTATGTGTGGAAATAAGAGATAGGAACTTGGGATCAGTCAGTTGCTATGAGAACAAAGACAACCAGGACTGAAAACATTTGGGAATGCCTTCATTTCTTTATCTGATAGCTACCATGCAGACTTCTACTTTAAATGAGAGGACATGACCTTGTTTAGAGCACAAGAATATTTACAGGAAGCCTGCAGGATGTTAAACAAGCTGCAAGAGCAGCAAATTATTTCAGTACATAAAGGCAGCTCCACAGGACCAGCAAGAGCTGCAGAAGGGCCAAAGTGTTCTGACAAGTTCATACCCAGAGGTAGACAACACACATGCTATGAACAAGCTTTTGTTTTCACCTAATTATAGGCTAGTTACACATGAAAACATCAGCAAAAAAGAACATGATTAACTGTGCACAGAAATCCTGTGGGAAGAAGCAAGAACTCACTTCAGTTTCAGGTGCTGCATATATTCCCCTCAGTGCCTCTGAGCTTGCCCGTGTTGTTGAGGTCAAACTAGGAGCAAAAGAAGATAGTGTCAGAACTCTCAGCATAAGCATTAGCCCAATAGGGTGATTTTTCAACACGACAGCAAACAGTCTGCTCTCTTGTTTAAGCTAAGCATTTGTCTGGACAATAGCATCAAGCACTAAGCATGCACAAAGTTTGCTCTGCACAAGTATAAACCAGCCTGACAGCCAGCCACTGGCAAACTCTGCCTGAATCACCAACCTAAAAGTAGGTCACTCCTGAAAAGTGGTGAATTCATCACATTAGACAGGAGCAAACAGCTAAAAACTCCAATTTGCAATTCAGAAGAGATCTCCCCCACTGTGCAGAACCAATGCTTTTATATTAACTTCATAGCATTTCTGTAAAGGCTTTGACAGTGAAACAACAGGTCACTAGGAGTAGTGAGTTTTCTAAAGTACATTTCAACCACAGTTGTCAGTGTACCAGTTGCGGGAAAACCCTTTCCTGCACCACTGCAGCTGTCTGGGGAGAATCCTTTCTAGTTTCTTCTAATTAGAAACATTTCTTACTCAGTCAAAGCCTTTCAGGATGTATAATGCAAAACTCTCATTACCCACAGGGAGACATGTTAATGCTTTGCTGTACACCCAGAGCCTTAAGAAGCTGTACTTCAAAACATTCTCCTCGAAGAAGCTGCTTATCTCCTCAGCTACATGTGTACTTCCCCTGCTGGCTATATGAAGGTTGCCTGCGGTCCTGAAACACCTTCCTGAGGCACTGGAGATATGCACATATATGCATACATTTCACAGCTTCTTTATAAAGCCTTTTGTTTTCACTTCAAAAGTATCAGGAGGTTCAGTATGTGAATTTTGAAGTGTTCTGATTAAGAAGCAGAGGCTGATCAAAAACCTGCAGCAGACAGGCAGTGCTGTCTCCCAGCAAATCACAGAGCTGAAACAAGAAATACATCCCCTTTCAATTGTTAGTAACTCTTCCTTCCCCACCCTGAAGCATAACTTAACTTACTGATGTAGTAAATAGATGTTGCAATATTACAACCCGAGCATCCCAACTATATGGACACAACCAGATTTTGTTCAGAGCAGGAGATCACTGGAAAATCCTGGTGGCAGTACTGTCCTCATCACTTGTTCAAGGGAAGCCCAAATCCCTCCCAAACAGTTATGTTCATTTTAAAGAGCCTGGAGGAACAGTCATACCCTCTGCCAGGAGGCTACTTTTACATTTCTTCCAGAGAGAGTAAATAAATAACCAAAGCACCCTGAGACTGTTTGGGATCATGGACAGCTAGAGGTTTGTTCCCTCCATCTCTAGGTGTAAATTGCTCTATTCAGTTTTAATGAAGTACATTTGCTTAAGAAGTTGCACTATTTCGCTGAACATTCTTGGCTAAAACATATAACCACTAAGGAGAATACAAACTTCCACACTCAGTTCTACACTACTTCTCCCCACTACTTTGTCTGCATGATGCCTGCTATAAAGCCTTTGCTAACTGGACCACAACACTGCATTTACAGAGAGGTAACTGCAAACCCCCCAGACTTACCAAGAATATAAAATGCAGCCAAACAAAATGGTGGTACCCAGGCCAGTAACCAGGTTTTCATCTCTGTGCAGGCCTTGGCTAAATTCAGGTACACAGATTGTGATGTTCCGATTGTTTTCATCCAGGACTTCACAAAAGAAAGAGGGCAGTTAGCAAAGCTCATTTCACTGCATTTCAAAGCAGTCTTCAGGCTTAAGGTTTGCAGCAAAATGTTTTTATTACCCCAGACACTGAGTAGGTACATTTCAGTAGTTTTTATCTATCCTTTTAAGAAACAAAAAATATCTGTAAATCTGACCTGGCAGATTCTGTGTTTCTGGCAAAACAAAAATGTGAGTTACTAGGGTACTAAAATTTCTTGTTTGACCAAAGCAGACAAACAAGGAAAAAGAACTAATAAATAAGAAGTTGGAAGTTTACCAACATTTCACTCAATACTGCAGAGACATAAAACAGCAGGATAGTACAGACCTGAGGCCATACATTTCTTTTGACAGCGGAGTGCCTTGAGGACAACTATGAAAAGCATACTCGGTGAAAAAGGTGATGTGTAGCTGCCCTGCATCAGATCAATATGCGGAAGACCAAAGAACGGGAGATGCACCAGTTAAAGGCAAGACTTGTCTTAACTCCTAAGCAAATATTACTCTTAGGTCCCAGGCAAGATTTTATCTTAATGTCTGCACAAATATTAATTCTAGGTCCCTGAAATGAAACCAATTCAGTCCTCGATGTTATGAGATGCATCTGGCATTTTCCTGTCTGCTCTGTAGAGCAATAGCCTCCAGCATCACTCCAAAGCAACAGATTACAGCTGCACCTTATCTCAAATCAAAAGTTTTTTGAGCTAACGCTGTTTAAAGCAAACTGCTCCCACCTCCTTTTCCCTTCCAGCAGCCACTCTGCATCCCACTGGGGCTGCACAACTCTCTGCAGGGGCAGAGGGCAAAATGTAGCAAAGGCTACACCCAGGTTAAAAATAAACTCAGTTCCCCAAGCTCTGCAGGGCTGCACAAACAGCTTTATTGGCACGTGGCCGGGACAGTGTGAAGGTGGGAGCAAATGAAGGGATGACAAGGTTTTACAGAATCATAGAATAATTTAAGTTGGAAAAGGCCATTATGGTCATCATGTCCAACTGTTAAACTAGCACTGCCCAGTCCAGCACTAAGCCCTGTCCCCAAGCACCACTTCACAACTTTTAAATACTTCCAGGAATGGTGACTCAACCACTCCCCTGGGCAGCCTGGTCCAGTGGCTGAGGACCTTTTCAGAGAAGACGTTTTTCCTAATACCAATCTAAACCTCCTTTGGTACCACTTGAGGCCACTTCCTCTTGTCCTATCACTTGTTACTTGGGAGAAGAGACCAACACCCACCTGGCTAGAACATCCTTTCAGGTAGCTGTAGGGAGCAACAAGGTCTCCCCTCAGCCTCTGTTCCTCTAGGCCAAACAACTCAGTTCCCTCAGCCACTCCTCCCAAGACTTGTGCTCTAGACCCTTCAACAGCTTCACTGTTCTTCTTTGGAGACACAAACACCTTGGCCAGAGACACGCAGAATTCCCCATTTGTGTCCACCAGGAACACACCTGCAGCACGGCAGATGCAGTGCTTGGCAGGCATTTTAGCTAAGTTTGGCGTCAATAAGCTAAGGGACCCTGTGATAAGCACAGGTTCAAGAGATGTTATGTTTTGTTTGCCCGTTCCATCTTAAGGCATTTGCAATTCTGCTTTTTGGGTGTTGCAAATAAAAACCTCTGGCTTGCATTTCCTTCAAGCCAGGTTTGCAAGGTGGCCAATCTGCAAATCCATCCTTGGGGAATGAGTCAACATTAGGTAAGCTCATGGCAAATCTGAGTCACAGGGCACGGGACTGAAGTCCTTATTAAGTGTGAGCACTCCATACATTCTCCAGCATGTGCCACTGTAAGAGCCTCAAAGGCTGAGACGAGAGTCTTTATCAGGTGGATGGGAGAGAAAGGAGCACCTTAGAGCAGATGACAGCCAAGAGGATTCTCTGGCCTGGGAAGCCAAGGAGAAACACTTGTTTCAGGAGGTCTCACAAGACATGCTTGATTCATACTCTGACAAATACAACACCCACACTTGGCAACACACACAAGAATAATCAGAGCATTCACTTAACTGCTGAAGGCTTTGACTGTCACAAGCATAAAATAATATGAGACCAATTATTTAATACATAATTTTCTTCCCCCTTTTCTTGTTTGGGGTTTTGGGTTTTTTTACTACACTGTCTTATGAGTAATTCAGATGTCTTTTAAATTAGCTTCTATACTCATTCAAAAACACTGCTTAAGCTCCAGAAGTAAATCTTCCATCTAAATACTGTCTTGTTTCCTCTCTTAGCTGTAGAATACATTTGTATATGTGTGCCTGTGCATTCTCAAGCGTGACAGAGAAAGATTATTTTCCTCATCTTTTCCCTTTCCTCTTGGGAGATGACTGCAGAAACTTTCAATTCCTGCCGTGGACTTACTTTCCTCTAGTTATTGTTTCAACTATCCAATACTAAAAGCTGAGCAACAGTAAAGACAGGGTTTTTAGCATTACTGATTTGAACTGGCAAAATCTAAGTGAAAAGAATGCTCTCAGTCCAAATACGTGAATCTTATGGTTACCTGGGAAAAGGGAACAGTTTGAGCTGTGCTTATAAAGTCTTGCTGTGTTTTCATAGCATAAAGAACTTAAAACTCTGGGGAGTTCCCTACTCCTGGCTTGCAAAGGCAGCGGTTAGAAGGCAAGTGGAGTACAGGAACTCTTCTGAACAGCAGCACTATCTTAAACTACCGCAACGTAACTCCAAGCCCTTTCTCAGAATGTTTCCTCTGAAAATGGAAGACAAGTGGTACTCAAGTTTTTGCTTCAAGAGTCCAGAGCTAAGGCTACCAACCATACCAATTCTAGGAGAAAAGACGTGATTTTAGTATCCACTAGATGGCCAGTACCTACTAACTGGTGGTGGACCTAGTGAACTTTTGGATAGAACTATCATCTAGCTTCTTCCAGAGGCATCCAAGAAACACTTCCTCCAACTCCCTTCCCATCATGTGACCAAAGACGTCACCTGTTTACTCATGTCCTACTGAATAAGAACATGCACTTGCCACACGATGGCTACAAGATTCTGGGAAATCTGTCCATAGGAAAAAGGCTGGAATTGCTCTGGTGCAGCAGATGCAACTCACTCAAAGTATGTTAAGCTCCCCTAGACCAAAGTATTTAAGACACATGGAGAGTGCCAATTGCATGGTCTCTCTTCTGCACATATCTATTTTTAGTATTTGCTATTTCTGCTGCATAGGCCAGAAAAGATCAAACCCAGCACTCTTATATGCCTGAATTTGTTCATTCAGGTTTGCTAAATTCTAGCTTTTAACACATGGCATGTCTAAAAGAATTTACATACAGCATTAGGTAACTTACTGGTTTCTGGTGGCTTGCTGGATAGTGCTGAGAAAGTGAGGTACATAACATAGCAGCTGATAATTCCTGACTGCAGCAAACCAGAATGGGGCTGACCTTTAGAGGAAAGGAAAATAAGTGGTTTTTGCAGTCATTTTAACAAAGTGAAAAAGAAATTCGTCCTTCGAGGAACAGCACACTAGTACCTTTCTGCAGAGTATCTTTTATGTTTTACTTGAAGCATTTCATGTCTTTGAAGCAGTGTAGATACATTTCCAATGGCATGTAAAGAAGAAAGAATCTGTCCTTTAGTTCTTCTGGCTGTCTTAGAAAGGCACTTAAGACTCCCATGTAAATAAAGAATCACCCTTCTGCTCTTGCCAAAAGCACCAGCTTTCCAAAAGCTATTGACAAGCAGCCATGATAGTTTTATTTGCCTGTAAAATTTGTATTGGAGTCATTCAAATTACTATTTCCAGGTCCAATGTATGCAAGATACTAACAGGACACAT
Source organism: Hypotaenidia okinawae (assembly GCA_027925045.1). NCBI lineage: Eukaryota > Metazoa > Chordata > Aves > Gruiformes > Rallidae > Hypotaenidia > Hypotaenidia okinawae. The sequence goes on along the minus strand of BSDF01000005.1, from coordinate 28,167,774 downwards.
AAAATAGACCAAAATATGAAATACTGCTGTGAGCTCCTCCAGACATAAACTTTACAGATGGTAAATCACAACTAGTCAAAAGTAAATGATAAAACAATGGTGAATAAGTTTGACAGCTGTTACCTCAACTGCTACCAACAAGAATTGTGTAAGGTCCACAACATACTACCAGCTATCAGCACGTGAGCCTTCTTTACAGTATGACTGCTTGGTGGCACCCCAACATGTCTGACAACTCTGTTGTTTTAGCAGCTAAACTGAAGACCTGCAACAGCACTTCACAGTGTAAAGGAAGAGGGGCAGGAGAAGCACCTGCTCTGAACTACTGTGGGACCTTCTGCCCATAACATGGCTCATGCCTCACTGGAAACCAGGAGAAGAAGAGGTAAGTGGACTCACGGTTCTGGACACAGGGTGATATGGCCACCAGTGACACAAAGAGGCACAGCCCTCCGTTAACACCGATCAGGACCTTGTTGTACATGCAGCCCTCTGAGCGTGTGTAGAAGAGAGCCATGAGAACCAGGGCTGCCACAGCAATGGAGTACAAGATGAGAGTGACCAAGGCGAGCAAGCCATTCCACATCTGCTTATGATTTGCATCAGCAGTCCTGGGGAGAGAGAGACAAGCACTTTACTTTGTCTTCCATTCAAAAAGTGGAATATATCGTATCCTCAAACACAAAAGACAGTGCTTACTTTCCTGAAACATGTGTACATCACTACACTAACACAGGCCCTTGCAAGGTGGCTCCCATGAAACAGAGGGAAGCATTACTTAGCATTATGTTCATCTTGTCCAGCTGCCTCTGTAACTATAGCCCAGTGTGACTCCTAAAACTTCCAGTCTCTGGGATCAGCCTGTCAGTGCATCTCAGCTCAATGCTTCACGGATGTCTTCAGCAGGAATGTGTAGTGTCCCTGGTTCAGATGGCAAGTGGTGCTCTCTACAGGGACAGCAGCACATATTGCTTAGAGTGACCTCCCTTCTGCCCCTTGACCTACCTTGACAGTTTTTCTCAAAAAGCCTCCTCTCCATTTGGGTCTATCCCACCAGTTTCCCTCAACTAAAGTGTGGTTCATCTTGTTTTCCTACTTCACGTGCTGAACTGCCTGTTTTTTTAGGAGTAGTAACTAAAACAGTTCTGCTTTTTGCTGCATGGAAAGTTCATTGGGGTTTTCTTTATTGTTTTGTGGAAAACCAACTTATTTTAAAAGAATATCTAATATAGAGACTGCTATTACTGCTGCTAGAAATCTTTCATCCACAGAAAAGCAGAAAGGGTGGAGGTAGAGGCAGAAGTTCCTGCATATATGTGGGAGGACAATTTAAGTATTTTAAATTGATGAGAGGCTAAGGGCTAGAAAGGTAATAATAAATATGCTTAAACCAGAAATGAAGGCAATGTCAAAATGGGGTATATATGGGTTGATAATGGAATCTTGCATATTTAGACAAAAGCAAACAAGTTGAAGAGAAAGTAGCAGTTCTCACATCAAGAAAAAAAAAAAAGTGCATTAGCTGATACAAGAAAAGCAGGATTTCCCACATCACTGCATACAGTTTCATTGTTACTTTTTTCCCCGATCCAGTTTTATTCTCTTGCATCATTCTGTATATTTTCATGTAAAACACAAAACAACTTTAAGAGGGTTTTGGGGTGGGGCTTTTTCACTGCTTATTGGAAGTCAAGCAATTCAGGTTAAGAATAAATGAGCTGAGTAGAAGTCAGTAATGAAGAACCAAAGAAGTGAGTAAGGAGGAAACATCTCCATCGGGGAAGGAGAAAGTAGATGAAGCAAAGATGAACAGCTCTAAATACTGACATTAAAGTGTCTTCATTCACAAATTACATTCATGCTACTTTTAATTTCTTGGTTATGAGAAATAGATTGCTCAGGAGTGCACCAGAATTTTATGCAAATAACTACTTGCCCAACACATACCAATTTTTGTTCCATTTGTGTGCAAACTCAACAAGCAGGATGAGCTGAATGGCAATGAAAAGGAAACCTCCTGTTGCTCCTACGTAGCGCCAGGCTGCAAAGCAGAGAGGCAGAAAATAGGTCAAACTGCAGTTGACTTTCCCCTGAGACAGGAATTATTGTTTATGCAGTGGAGCTGTTACACAGTTTGAGTATCTGAAGCCCACAGATGTCGCAGGAGATGAGACACTTCGGCTGAAAGACCAGCTCAGCTAACTGGAGATTAGCTCCCTGATGAATTCAGCTTGCAACCTGCTACACTTTCAAAATAAGCCTGTTGGGATGTTAACTGAGTTTCCCTAACCCAGAGAATTTCTATGGAGACTATGAGTTACTATATTGAGACAGAAAATACTGAAACCTTTATTTGTGACAGGCAAGAAGGAGGTGGTGTGAAGGCATTTCACAGGAATCTAAACCCTGGAATTGCAAGGCATTGAAACCCTGTACTAAAAAGGGCAACTTCTTCCCTTCCAGATTCCAGTAACACAGAAAAACAAAGGTGGGGCTTATCTATTTACAAATGCTGTCCTGAGCCACTCCCCGAGACGGGAACACTTGGTGTTCGCTGACTAATTTTAAGACAGGTTTTTTAACTACTTAACCATTGACCTACATACAGTGTATCTGGGTAGCTGTTTGGATACCTTAGACAACAGGTCTTTTATGTGCAACATCTGAAGCCTCCGAGAAAATAGAGATGCCTGTTTAAATGTTTAGTTGCTTATACAGGTTGTGCTGCTGTACAGCGCACAGCCTGTACATGACTCCATGTGTGCAGCTGATTTCAGTGAAGGAGACCAAGGAAGTGCATTAGCAAAGTTCAGCCATATCCTACCACTGTGTTTTCCTGATGAAAAAAACTTGCATAAGTGAAGTGGGAGAACAGAACAGTCAGGACACATTACCCTTAGCAGATGATGTAGAGGTATATTTTTTTTTACTGTACCATAAGCTCCTTACATGAAAGCAACCAAAATACCATTTGTCTGGGTTTGCTAAATACATTGTATGCTCATGATAAGCATGCTGTTCTTCAGACAAAACAAAAAATGGAAGAAGTTTGCATGTAGAAAGGTACATAATAATAGGGAAGGAACAAGGTATGCAAGGGTGTTTGAGAGAGGCAGAGTACAAAAAAGCAGACCAGCAATGGAGTGACTAATTACGTAGCCTGACTCCCAGGGTCTCCCACTGTCAGAGGCAGGATACTGCAGAATGTTTTATGGATCCACCATAGGCAAGGTTAGCCTGGCTGGTATGGATTTAACACTACAGCCCACACAAACCTAGTGCTTGCACGTAAAGCTACTCCAGCATGGTTAACAAACTGCTAAGCAGGAGGAGCACAGCAAGAGCTTTTTTACTTCAAGAGAATCTCTTCCCCCACCCCCCTGCCAAAAAGAAAAAGCATGTACATTTCTTGTTGTAAAGGAAAAAAGGGAAAACTAACCCACACGATACCCAAAACATCTGTAAATCTCAAGTTTGGGGACTGACTGGAGGACAGCTTAGCAGGATATGCAGAATACAGTGTTAGACAGAAAACTCAAAATATAATTTAGGGAAGAAAGCTTGTTATGCTCTATCTCCTTAGCACGTTAGGCTGCTGTTGAGAAACAGCACTCTAAACAGCACGGGAAGTTCCCTTTCCCCTTTTCCCCAAACACTTCCTTTCTTGATGACTTTTCAGAATGGACGTGTCACTTGCAAAGATGACAGGAAGTCTTTCTTGCTTGTGAGTACAAGGCATTGCACTGCTATATCTTTCTAATCTGAAGAGAGATTAGATACTAAGGACAAGCACATGCAACTACCCCATGACTTTGCAGAAGCATAAGGAGCCCTTCACTTCCGAAGCATCAAACTGAATGAGGACCAAACAAATGGCTAGTAAGAGCAAGAAGCTGAATTACACCTATCAGTGGTTTATTTGAAGTGTTTTTTACCTTAGTTTCCTAGAGCACTGTACTCATAGTATGTCTGCCTACTCTGTAACCCTGTGTTACTCCTTCATCTTCCCCCTTTAAACACCCTGGGTGGAGGACATGGGTGTTGAAAACACAGTTAACCAAGTAGTGGAAGTAGGGCAGCAGACACAGCTGCTCTTTTGCCTTACTGACCCCACCCTTTTCCACCTGTAAGCTTAAAAGGCTTACAAGTACCTGGCAAACTTGGTATCACCGGGATTTTTGCTACTAGCCCCCAAAAGAGACCTGTAAGAAGCTCACCCCAGAGCTGGCATTTAAGCTTTGGGCCAGTACCAGTGTGCCGGTGCAGTACCAGGGCATCATCCAAAATGGGAAATGTTTCAGGCATGGCATCCCCTGCAGAGCACTTGCAATACTCCCCTAGAAGTCTAATTTTACCTTACTGCATTTATGCCACTAGCCTGAAATCTAAGATCACCCCAAATTCTTTTGTGGCTTTGCAGGTTTCCAACCATCACCAACACCATTGCCTGGCAGGTCACAGTGCCTCCTTGAGCACTGGGCCCTCTCAACCATGCAGCCCAGTCCCCATCTTCTGCACCACTCCAGAACTACCTGCACAAACCAAACTAACATGGCTCTACCTTCTTAAGTGAACAATTTCTCATAGCTCCCTGCTTCTTAAAGAACTTGCAAGAGAGAACTTCAGTGGTATTTTTACCTATCCATTTCGCCTGCTCTTGGCCAGAACCACCCCTCACATGATCTTTACTGCACACTCACAGGAAGACCACGTACTCTGTGGACACAGAGTTCCCCTCAAACAGCTCCAAGTATTCCTTTTGCACTGGCTTCACTTGAAGAAATAGGGTATAATCCCATTCATCAGACCTTTGGGATTTGTAACCATTCACAAAGGAGTACAGAACAAAGCAGGGTAGCGAAACAAGGACGTACCATTGAGGAAAGTGTCCTGATCGGGAATGAAGAAGGCTCCTGAGCACATCGCTGCCAGAAGTATAAGTTTAAAAAGCCAGAATCTGCATGAGAGGAAAAAAACCAACCCAGTCATCTGGTTGTAATAGGAACTAGACATCTTCACCTCAAGTACCATGAGAAATCTTTATTTAAAGCCCATCAAAAAAACAGGTTTTGATGACTAATTGCCACTTCAGTTTTAACTTAACTGCATTATTTCTGACAAAAGCAGCAAAATCAACCTTTGTTTTGTGTTTGGGATTTCTTTGGTTGGGTTGTTTGGGTTTTTTTTGCCTACACCCAACTGGAAAGTAGGTAGCCAAACCTGTCAAGAGATGTGGAAATTAAGCAATTAAATACTCACCCATTATGAACATACGCTCGGCAGCTTTTGCTGCTGTTGATTTTGATGGTGAATAAAGAGAACAAAAAGAAGAAGCAGGCCATTCCAAAACAGACCTTGTACACTGCCGAGTATCCCACCAACTTCTCACACATCTCACCCGCCTGAATACTCTTGCACATCTCCTTGTAGAAGGGGATCTGAAAAGCATAACACATTACAAGCTGTCAGATAGGACACAGCACTCCTCATAACCAAGTATGTCTGTGTCTATGCAATACCAATTTTTCACTGGCTTCAATTAACACCTTTCACTCTTAATACCCCTCAACCTGGATTTAAGGGTTCAAGGAACATAAAGAAATGTAAAACACAACGGACTGCTGTTGTTCAGAGCCTCCATTCTCAAATCCTTCCAGATTCTTTTGGGTAGGAGTTCACCTACCTTTTGTTCAGTTCTGTTGCATTAAGCCTCCCCAGCCCCTTACTGCCTGTCCCTTCACCCCATGGATCCTCTCCCTTATTCCCATGCTTTACAGCAAAAGACTGCAAGATTGCTTCAGTAATCCACTCTACCTGAGCTAGAGCAGTGGTTTTACCAACCAAAGGGCCATGAATGAGACTGCACGGCAGGATGCTCTGGCTCGAGCTGCTCTTGGTGGAAACACAGATCGAAGCATAACCAAGCAGCACAGGGGGCAGCCAGGCCCCTCCCCTCCAACACAGCCTCTGAAAGGGAGTTGTGCCAGTTGCCCTGATTTTGTTTTAAATTAACAGAGAGGCAGGAAAATTCCACCTTTCTCCTGACTCTTTAAATATTTGCCTTTGAGGCCTTGCTCTCGCCACGAGGGAAAAGCAAACAGCTGCACATTTTGGCTTCAGTTTCACTAGAAAGACATGATGCTGGGTGCTTAAAAAAGCCAGTCTGTGTGGTCAGGACCCACTCTGTGGGGTGTCTCTGTGTAGATACCCCTCCTCGAAGCCAGGGAGCCTTTCAGCTGTGTGGAAATACAGGCATTTAATTAGAAAACCACTGTTTGTTTCAAAGAAAGAAGGGCCTCTCTGTGTGTTCACAGCCTTCAGCTGAGGCCGGTGAGACCAGTCGAGCAACACATCAAGATCACTGCTACCTGCACAGGCAACTGGAGGAGACAGAAGACAATGTGTGCCAGGATGTAACAGGCACAAGCAAGTAAGTCAGGCAAAAGGAGTGAGAATTAGAAAATATTCAGGCAGGCCACATTTTGCTTAAGAAAAATATACAAATATTTCAAAGTAACTCATGAGATAAGTAGTCACTGCGTACAAAGCTGGACAGTACATGACTTAACTCTGGCTAATCTGCATCCAAGAGTTGAAAGCATCAGTGATGTCCTTCCTGGGTCTTGAAAGGCAGTGAGACTTTAGGCTGGGCAAAGTTTGAAGTGCCAACATTCAAAACGATCAAATGGATTAACTGGAATAATTAACAGACTTATCAATGCTACTGTGATGTCAGGGTGATCTAAGGGGCCACAGCAACACTGGGGAAAGCAACCAGACTATCAGCTTTCCAATTCTTTATAAGTCATCAATCAGTAGATATTAAAAAGATGCACAATACTGACTTAATATTTTTGAGAAAATAAGGTATTTGTTTGATATGGATGATACTACTGTCCAAGCAGACAGATTTCTGTAAGATCTGTACTTGGTACCAAGCAGCATTTTTTGGTTATGAGACTTAGAGAGCAAAACCAAAACCCATACAACTTGATTAATCGACTAGCTAATTAAAAACAGATCTCTGGGTAACTGTAAACGGGCATCTTCTTCAGTTACATCAGTTATATACAGAGATCTTGATGGGATTTTTGACCCTAAATGTTCTTTTCTCCATTTAATGGTGATTTCCTTACGGATCTAGCTGTCAGAAAATGGATGGATTCACAAGAACAATAGCTCAGTTTGTGCCTACACAAGCAACAAAGAGCTCAGCGGTCATGTAGTATGCACAACACCATTCAGAAATAAGCAATGGCCACAGGAATAGTCCCTTTCAGGAGACCCATGATCCTGAAGGAACAAAACAAGAATAAAACCAAACTCTTGGGGGTCCCAGCAGATAATAAACACAATGCTGGGGACAAAAGGGCTGATGTAATGAAAAGGGCATGTTTTCATGAGAGGATGCTCTACTGCTAGGAACAATTTATCAAGGCTTATGTGACTTCTTCACTGAAAGTTTAAAAAGACTTTTTTTTCCAAACAAAAAACCAACCAAACAAAAATTTCTGTATCTCTGAAACATATTCAGCTATTGAACAGCCTGCCCAGCCTATGTGATTTACTAGACTTCCTGATAGCTGGGTAGTTTGGCCAGCTGTTAAAATCACAGATTAGTTATTTGCAAAGTTTGATATGGTGAAATATCTACTTCTTTACCTCCAAAATCAACATAGGCTAAATTCTTTTGCCTCTACACAGGGAACAAAGCATTCATGCTGCAGAAACTCAGAATCCACTCGGATAACATAAACACCTCAGCTGCTGCACAAGCAATTGATGGTATCACAGTAAAGTGAGGTGAAAGCCTTCGAGATGATGGCAGTATCTAGAGAAATGGGGGCTGACTGCCTTGAACTTGCTTTTTGCCCTCACTGTGAGCTGCTGGTGTCCAAAATAAATGCAGTGCAGAAAGAAAGCCAACACAGCCACACCACATCCAGCTCCCAGCTGGCTGGGGCTTGGCCACCTCTGTGAGTGGGTCTGTCTGCACCCAAACACGTGAATGCAGAAGCGTGGGAAATGGTCACAGAGAGAAAACAGGAAGGAAGATGCATGTAGAAATGAGCCTGAGGAGCTCGAAGGAGACTGCTTTGTTTGAGTGTACTCATCCAACAGAGGGAATATATGGCAGATGACCTTTGTTTGGGAAATGAATGAAGCATGGAAGTACATCTGTGTAGATGGGGAGACAAAGGAAAAAAAACCCAGGTAAAACCACCTGTCTTGAGCAGCTGAAATCTGAACAGAAAAACAAAGAAACAATTGGACCAAAACACATGCCATCTTACATCTATGGCTAAATTCTTACGAGAAACAGGCAAGGGACATCTGCACTTAAAAAACTAATTTTTGGAAGTAAATTTGGGTTTTGATGTACTACAATGCAGTTTAGAGCCAAGTTATAAACCTGGCTGAGGAGAGAAGCATGAAAGGATGTTCTGTCAGAACATATAACCATCTACAACTGAAATGCTTTGACACAACTGAACTGGTTTTTATTGGGTTTTGTTTTCTTGAAAACATCTTTCTTATTTTTCCTTTTATTATTTAAATAGGACATGGATATACTCAGGCTGAAACCACTAGTTTCGAAACAGCTTTAATATTAAAAATGTAATTAAGAAATAAATTAACATAACATTTCAATAAACCAAAACAATTCTCTTAGTCATCTTTTCAAAGCCTGTGAAATGCAGGGTTTTGTTTCAATAGAACATTTGTGAGTAAAGCTGTATCTGTTATAAAAAAAAATACCAGACCAACAGAGTAACTGGAAAAAAAGAAAAATGTGGATCAAGACATAGATGCACTTTGTCAAGTCAAGTCTTGTTTTGCTTCATTTTGGAACAAATTCTCCAAGCAATTTTGTGTTAACTGCATATTGGTCTTTTTTGCCATTCTGTCCCCATTAGTAAGGCTCTTGTTTCATGACTGATTCTCTACCTCACCTTTTGCTTTGATACACCACCTTGCACCTCTGAATGCTAATTTACACACTAGTATTAAAAATATTTTTGTTTTCGGTTTGTGTGGCAAGGTTTTGGCAACAGGGGAGCTTCAGGGGTGGCTTCTGCAAGAAGCTGCTGAAGCTTTACCCAGGTCTGACAGAGCCAATACCAGCTAGCTTAGGGATGGACCCACTGCTGACAAAGGCTAAGACCATCAGTGACAGTGGCAGCACCTCTGGGATAACATATTTAAGGAGGAATAAAAAAATCCAAGCAGCAGCTTTTTGCCACCAGAGAAAGAAGTGAGAAGATGTAAGAAGCTGTGCAGACACCACAGTCAGTGAAGAAAGGAGGGAAGGAGGCACTCCGGGTGCCAGGGGAGAGATTCCACTGAAGCCCATGGAAGATGGTGAGGACCAGAGATTCCACCTGCAGCCTGTGGAGGACCCCATGGTGGAGCAGGAGGAGACACCTGAAGGTCGCTGAGAGGGAGGGAGAGGAAGACCAATGTCAGAACCTGCAGCCTGTGGAGAGAGAGGCCTGCACCAGAGCAGGTTTCCTGGGGGACTGGTGACTCAGTTGGGGACCAGGCTGGAGGGGTCTGGGCCTGAGGGACTGAGGGACATTCCATGATTTATGACTGCACCCCATAGCAGTGACCTGCGCTGGGGCAGATGGGGAAGAGCTGAAGCCCCGTGGGAAAGGAGTCATGTTGGAGAAGTTCACAGAGGACTGACTTCTGTGGGTGGGACCCCAAGCTATAGCAGGGGAAGAATGAGAGGAATGCTTTCCCCACCTCTCTGCCCCATCCCCCTGCTCCCTCCCTGCCCTCCAAGAAGGAAAACAACTTGTGAGGGACTGACCAAAACCCAGAAACCCGGATCCCTGTTCTGCCCACATCCCCGCCCCTGTGCCACCCTGGGAGAGAAAAAAGGGAAAGAAATAATGAATAAAGTTAAGTCTGTGAAGAAAGGAGGGGTGGGAGGAGGTGTTTTAAGATCATTATCTTGGTTTCACTTCGTATATGTATGTTAATGTAATAAATTACATGCTTTTTTTCTTTTTAGTCTGTGTTGAGTCCGTTTTACCCTTGACACTAATTGCTCTCCCTCTCCTTATCTCAACTCCTAAACCTCTCAATATATATAAATAGTCTCCAGCAAAAAAGTGGAGTGATAGAGCAACTTTAGTGGGCACCTGACCTCCAGCCTGGGTCAAACCACCACAGACACTAATTGTGGAATGATCTCTCCCTGTCCTTATCTTGACTGCCAAGACTCTCATAATAATTTTTCTCTCCTGTCCAGCAGAAAAGGGGAGTGATAGACCAACTTTAGTGGGCATTTGGCCTCCAGCCAGGGTGAAACTGACTCTCAGAACCTAACTTCACCACTCAAGGAGGGTTATAAAGCCAGTATGTTTGTTCAGCGCTGGGTGTCCAGGGATCGCTCCACCACAGACTGTGCACACCAAGGTGGCAGTCCTTCATGGTTTTATAGTTAGTTCAATGTTACTTATTCATTAGGTTACCTCATATGCCTATACATATTCATATCCTATCCCTGCTTCATATTAAAATGAGTTCTAAGAGGTGACTTCCATAAGCTCCTCCCCGCTGCGCCTGGGCACTGCTGCCTGGTGGTAGGGGATGGGTTGTGGGGATGAAGGCAGATGGCTACTCTTTGTCATCGCAAGTAACCTTCAATTTTTGCAGAAGCTCAAGTGTCCTCTGGCCTTTCCAAATTACAAGTTCGGTTTCAGCAGGTTTTGTATACACTTTCCTGACTCTTCAAAGACATGGGGAAGCTCGAACTAGCTACAATGAAATGATTTGCCTGCATTCATGACTAACTATGAGATAAGCAAGGGAGGAATTCCTCAAAGAGATGAGGAGTTTGCCAGACAGATGAGGGACTGGAACTTGTCAAAGAAATAATTTTATCTTCACAGAGAACACACAGTCTTTGAGTGCCTAACTTACTCAAAATATGATTATGTTATTTCCAACCCTTTATCAAAACCACCGTGATTATCCTTATCAACACTATCCACTCATTCCCTACCCCTCCACCGCCTCTTGCTTCTTCACCAGGTATCAAAAATAAATGCCTTAGGGTTTTTTGCACATTTGGCAGTATTTAATCCTTTGGACTCCTCTCCCTTGGTGTCCCATGGCCACAGGAACAGCTCAGGAGATGGGGAAGAGTGAAAATAACAAAGAAAAACATTGCCCCCAAAAAGACACTTTTCAATTCTTAAGGTTCACCACAAAATATGATGTCCTCAAAATCCTGCTGGTTAGATTAGTAGTTTTTAAACCATAACCAAATACTCCACAGGTACGGAGTCCTCCCAGTGACACAGTTTCAATGACCTGCAAACTTTGGTGGGAATGTGGAAGCTGAGCTCCCTGGGACTGTCCCCAGCTCTGGGCCAGCACCTGCAGAGTCTGGCACCTTGGGATCTGAAAGACTACCCTGAATGTCCTTTATAGACAGAATGCATGACCATGGGAGTAGATAAATATTATAGTACAAACACAAACGTTTTTTTAAAGTCTCTGCTTAAGGTGTCATTAAGAGACATTAACATTTTCTGTTGCTTCCTCTCAAAATAATGGCCAAAGGACCATATGCTACAACAAATACTTTTGGAACTACTTTAGACTTGGGAATTCACAGACAGTCAACCAAAAAAACCTTCTCACTGACAAAGGAGAGATTCGTGTAACATCAGCGTAAGTATCTGAACTCTAAACTGTCAAAGAAGACACAGAGTTTCCTGCCAAGATTACACCTCCCCAAAGGACTGCACTACAATTTAAAATTTTTAATACAAAAATTTAAAATTTCTAGTTAAAATGCTGTCTCCCCTCAAGAAAGAGAGGGTGACGTCCTAAAAGCATCATGTAGAGGGTTTGCTTACAGTCTGGCTTCAGGAGCTCGGAGTGCTCCATGATCCAGACAAAAGTGAGGGAATCAGTAAGTGCCCAGCACTTGCAAAGCACAGTGCATCATTGGGAAGCTAAGACTGGTTTGTCTGAATAAGTATTTCCGAGGTAAATTCTATTACAACTGGACTAAATTAGCTTCAGGAGCCTTTGAACTTTTAACTACCCTGAAAATAATTATTTAATTAGAGAGTAGATAGAGAAAGACTACTTTCAGATGGTCTATTTCCCATTCAAAGAAATAAAATGCTCTAAATTAAGAGGGTGATTATCTTTCCACTTCACACTAACAGCTACTCTTTGTGCCATTTCTTCCCACACTGAGCTTTCAAGACTATGAACTGGAAAAGAAATTTGGCAATACTGAAAAGCATGTTGTTGAAGGCTTCTTGAATCACTTTTCTGTTGGATAAAGAGCAAGTATTTTTTTGTTTGGGATACAAGCTGTATTAAAACCGCACAACTGATGGAAAATGACTTTATGAAATTTGGATATGAGCATGTAATTTCTCTCCCACATACTTGAGTTCCTTGGGTTATTCACTTTATTGCCAAGCTAAGCATCTAGTAAGTCAAAGCAATTCCTGGCAAGCAATTTCGGCACGCACATGTTGAACAGTTTTTCAGTCACAGCATCATGTCTGTACTGGGTCTTACAGGGCTGTGAGCAACTTCTGGTGGCTGGGAGCAAGAAGGTGGCACTAGGGTAACTCAAGCAAAGCCTTATTCAATGAAACCAAATTAGGACAGAATATACAGAAAGGGTACAACAGGGAGAAAAACAGAGTCACTGGCAGCAGACCACAGAAAAACCCTCAACCTAGCCCCACCATAGGCCTGATGGTTCATATCATCTTTAAGTTCCCTCCCAGCCCTAATCATTTGAGGATTCTATGATCTCTGTTGCAGGCACAGGGTGCTAGTACCAGCTCCTGGATCTGGGCTGCTACAGAAGGAAGTGTTTCATGTACAACTGAAAGTCAAGCACAGAAGGCAAGCAGGGCATCAACTTGACCAGCAACTAGTTAAATGAGGAAACAGCCTTAACTGTGCACTCAAAGGCACTCACACTTGGGAGGATTAACACGGACCAACTAGATGGCCATAGCAAAGGAAGCCTTCTGAAACCTCCCAGGCAAGCAGATTTCCAACCTGGAGGCAGGCCCAGTGCTGAATTTGGTGCAGAAATTTTTAAGAATTAAGCAATTCAGCTGTTCATATGTCCCCTGTACTTAAAAATAAACTTCTCTTCTGGTAATTTTTAGAGGGTGAGAGAGAGGATTTGTGCTACTGCAAGCAACTTGGCTGGCTTAAGAAACCAGACCAAAGATGTGGTACAACAGCTCTAGTCTGTGACCACAAGCAGGCTGGTGAGCATTTAGTTCAGGAAAGTTATATTAAGACTCTGAAATAAACTTGATTTTTAAAATCTAGTTTTAGCCACAACGCCTTACATGCTTTTGAAGCTTTTAAATTAAAAAGGCAATTAGAGATGAGCAATATCTTCTGTTGTTAGAGGCCATGTGATCACGATGACTCAACACGCACTGAAGAAAACCCCTTGTAAAGCACTCACAGCATTGTGCATTGCAGTAATGTGTCACACAGCACCGAAACACAGACCTAAAATTATAAATGCAATGTTTGAAGAGTTATTTTCTAATTTGCTGCTTCTGCCACTAAACACGTTGCCAGGGACAAGCCCAATGTTAGACTGAACCGGTTTGTGCTGTTATAACATATTCTGTGACAGCCTCTAGTGACAAGACAGCAGCAACCTGGGGAGGGTTCACTGCAGCAGGTTTCTGCACAAGGAAAAAGGAGGAAGGCTGCTGGTGCTGTGATTCTTCACTATTCCTGTTCTGAAACACACTCAACGTATGAGCAATTGACAGGAAGAAGCTGAGCACAGAAAATCATCCAAACTGGGTTTGGTAGCAGAGGGAATTGACCTCCTCATCTGAGGGAGCACCCCAACACACAAAGAGCTGTGGAAGAAGCCCCATTTCCTTCCGGGGCAGCGGTGGGTTCACCTCTCTTACTTACGTGCGTTTTCATTTCATTAGCCACTGTTGTCGACATCATCACACAACAGATGATAGTCACCAGGATGAAGTAAAGCGCGTACATGAAGCGGGTACTGGTTGACTGTTTTATCTTGGGGCAGCATTTGCAGCACAGGGAACAAGCAGCAATACCACAGCAGCAGGCCAACTGCAAAGTAAGAACAAACACACAAGTCATTCTATCACTGCCTTTAGGTTTCTGTTGCAAAAGTCAGACAGGGAAGCTGGGAGACTTCCTGTAATACTCCAGAATTTCTTTAGTCCTCTCTTCCCAGCTGAGTATTATTTAAGTGGAAGCAGACTGCCTTGTTTATCAAAAGTCACTAGGCCTGAGCACATCAGTTTCTAGCATTCCCACGCTACGGATGAGTGAAGACAATGAGGAAAAACGCCTTCCAATTTCTTAATCCGGCTCTTTGCCACCTCCGTGGTCCTGACACATTTCACGGAGCAGACAGAACAGGCACTGAAATGGTAAGGCTCTATTTCCTGCAATACACTCTCCCCGCTCCTCAGTGAAAAAACAAATCTGCACAAGAAGGGAACAGACTCCAAAACTGTTTGCTTTCAACACGCAGTCAAAACTAATTTCCTCCTCAGACAAACTGGAAGGTTTGTTTCAAATCATGAAGTCCATTTCAATTCACCAGAACCGTACTGTCCTTTTTTTATGCTACCAAAGAATTTGAGCAAATTAAAGGGAAGAGGGAAAACTATTTAATCCACACTTTGGGATAGTTCTGCTCAAGGCTTTAGGAACAGACAACAGCTGCAAATCCCCCCGAAGAAACTCAAACCAACAAAGAGAAAAATTACATTAACAGTTCTGAATATTTTGGATGGTAGAGAAAGAATCTGGAAATAACTCTGCTTACTGCAAACAAAACAAACATACTTGAGCTTGAAGGACCCAAAATGCAATGGCACCATCTTCTAACCGAAGAAAGCCAAGAAGAAATGCAACTTCACAGTTATTTAGACACGCTTTGCAAATGTGAAAGCAGTGATTCTGTGTGCAAGATGGCAAGGGAAAAAATCCACAGCTGCGAGGAAAATAATACCGAATCACACCTTAGCTGATACTGTCTCCAGAGCTGCTAGAGATAGAATTCCTCGTATGTTTTAATTCTTTTCTATCTGCAGCAAAGATAAAAAACATGAAGTATAGCAAAAGGACAACTGCCTTATACAACAAGGGAAAAGGTATTGAATAAATCCTGAAAGGGATTTAATTCGATGCTCATTAATTCCTTAGCGTGAACAGTATCATTAACTTCCAAAGAAGCTGGATTCAACTTCCCTACCTCCTGCTTTTAGAAAACTAATATACAAAAATACAAGCCTTATTTTTATACATAAGGCAGCACTGTCCTTGGTCAGGCCCTTCCTTGCACTGGGCAGCAGCTTCATGACTCCCATACTTAACCCAGCAGCCACAACCACAGGAGGGGTTTTTGGACATGAGCAGGCGTCCAGGAGCAGGGAACCTCTCTCTCAGGTCTCACTGCTGCTGACCCAGAGCAACCTCACTCCTCAGCGCTCCCGTTTTTGAGGGGCTCTCTGTGGCTGGTGTGTGAGACAGGGCTGTGTGCTGCCAGTGCCGGGGACCCCAGCACACCGGGAACACTTTCACCACGTGATTCCTCAGCCCTCGGAAGGGACACGGGGATGTTCAGAGGACCTGCTGCTTTCTGGCAAGCCGCTGATTGTAATGGACGGCTTTTCTTACCCTTTGCCAAGGGATTCAAAACATCCAAGTTGCCCAGGCAAACTTTGCAGGCCCACATATGCCCTCAGGCACCAAACCACTGCAAGCTGTTTGCCTCCTAGGACACCTCCTCTTCCAGCATCAATGACTGTCCAGCCTGGAGAGGGGGTTTCACGTGTGTGCTGTGGACAGATAGGACATGACTCCACAGAATGTCACAACCATATCCCCAAATCAAAATTTTGAAGAAACTTATCATTTTCCTTGCCATGACCATCTGCTACGAGACCCAAATTCAGGCTTCCTGCCTTCAGCCCGGCAAAAAGGAGGTCGGGGGGTTGCAGACTGGCCCTTGCCATCTGCTACCCCTCTTGATAACGGCTCTTCAGTTTGCAGAAGACATAAAATGGGGACACATCCAACCCAGCTCCCACTCTGCCCTCCTCTCAGTTCAACACTGGATTTCGTGCCAGAGACAGGGGCCTCAAAGCACGCAGCTGCTGAAACTGCTGCTGCTGCAAAACAAAAATCCTCCCCAGGACACACAAAGCTCCAACTCTGGGGAATAAACAGAATGGGTTCATGTTGGCACCAGTACTGGAAATTAAAAATACTATGTGCATAAGTGTTAGCGGTCACAATCGCAAAGAACTTATCTACACAAAGCAGATAAGCAGACACTTCTTTATTTCAGCACTGGGAAACACGGGGGATAGTTCTACCAAACCTGTTTTGGAGTTAGTTACAAATCATAGTATATTTATACACTTTTTTAGCAGTCATTGTTTAACATTGCTCACTCCTTAATTTGAACTTTGCAATGATTGGCTTTCAGTTACTTCATTTGATCTATATTCTTAGTCTACTAAAATCAGTGGCTAGCTTAACTGCTTACTTTAAATACAAAGAGGGGAGGATAATGGTTAGCATATTTATGTTATTCCCTGGAAGTCATTATCAGATACAAATGCCCTGAATGCATGCGTAGTTTTGTTGAGTGGGGGTCTTCTGGTGGTCGTCGATAGTCTTCCTTGCTGTGTCTGCTGACTGAACCCTCTCCTTGCGCATGCTCTTTTCGCCTTCGGCTAATCCTCCAAATCCCAACTGTTCCTACTGGAGGCAGGCACCCCCAGTGCTTGGTGCGTAGCCTTATCAAGGTGCAGAATTCTTAGCATACCCATCGTCATTCCTAAGGGCCTCAACGTGCATAGTGGCTGTAATTTCCTAAAACCAAAATAAGCTAGAATTCATTGCTGTTTTATTAGGGTAACTATAACATAAGCACATCATGCAAAGATACTTTCAAAATAAAAGGCGGTGGTGGCTGAATGGAAATTTTATTTTTTATATGTAATGAAAGTAGTTTAATTTTTACAGCATCCACATAAATCCAAAGAAATAAAGGAAGCTATGGCAAGTTACCGATTCAGCAAACAAACAGAATAGTAACATTTCAAAAACAAAAATATACCAGAAAAGTATAATCCATCCACTTCAGAACTGGAGGAGGGGGAAGAAAATACTGAGACTAAAGGGCCTTTCAGTCTGTATCAGCCAGTTCCAAAGTATCCATGATGAGCTTCCACTGCTGGTCAGGCTCACCATAATGTTAAAAACTACAGTGCAGAAGTTAAAAGGTATGCACCTTTGGCATCTGTAAGGGGAACAACTTTTTGCTAAGCCAGGTGCTAGAGAGCTCTGCCAGTGAAACCTCATCTACATCCAGCAACGTGTCTGCTATTCCAGTCCTGGCTCCCTGGAACTGCTATTTAAAGCAGCAAATACTTAAATATATAGCTCATTTATGCATTGTTCCATATTACTTGGAGAGACTTTAATCTCTAATAGTGAGCATGTACCCTATGAATTGGCAATATTTGTGAAAAATACCAGTGTCTTCATCCGTTTTTTTCAGATACACTCCTTTAAGCACTCTGAATAGCCATGTAAATGACAGACAGTTAGTTTGGTTATTCAGCCACAGTCCCAGATTCAGTGGTTTGGGTTGTTTTTTTAAAACTCTGGTTATGACTAACTACATTCTCGAGTGGACCACAATGAAGTAGGTATTATCCAAAAATAAATGAGTACAATCTCTGTCCCAAAGAGTAAGATGCTGGCCACAGTCTACTGATCTGAGAAAAGATGTTACCTTTGGGTGAGAGACCTCAAAGCCCACCTCTACAACAAGCTCTCTGTTCAAAGGTTGCAGCCAACCTTTGCACATAAACTACAGGCATATGCTCTGATGCCACATGCTTTACGGCAGGCATGGCCCATCTCACTTAACCTGTGCTTTTAAACAGCAGCGAAGGTTAGGTCAGCTCAGGACCCACGATGCAAAGTGCAAAGTGGTAACAAATTCCTCCAATGTTAAAAAAATGGGCTGTAAAGAAAGAAAGCATGTTAACATCATAAATCTTTTACAAATTTAGCTTATAATTAAACAAAATATCCTGCAAAGGATGGTCTTGAAGAAGGAAGATGATGTATAATTTTTAGGACAGAGACAACCCAGACAACCCAAGGTCTGAGATTGCTTCCAGAAAGGAGGTCTTGAAAATCCTGGTCTGTACCTGCACAGTTCCTTTAAAGTTCTGTGATCCATGCACAGATCCTTGATAACCTCAACAGCCCAGGGCACAGGCTGCTCTGGCAAGAGTCAGTCATGCTGCAGCAGGTTCTGTCTTCAAGTGTTTCTTATCCAAAGCCTCCCACAAGTCAGGCAGCAAGTACAGTTATTCTGCTGCTGAACTAAGCAACCTCTTGGCTAAAAAAAGGGGAAGAAAAAGGCATAGTAATCTTTCTCAGCCTCTGATTTCTGATTTATTATGGAATGGGAGAAGCAGTTTTACCATTTCAAGTGAGGGTATGGTGCCTGGGCAAGGGGGAGAGCAGAGGTGAATGCCTCCAAGTACTCTGACCCTACTCTTTCAGTGGCATTTCCCTACCACCTCTCATTCAATTTGAG
Source organism: Hypotaenidia okinawae (assembly GCA_027925045.1). Taxonomy (NCBI): domain Eukaryota; kingdom Metazoa; phylum Chordata; class Aves; order Gruiformes; family Rallidae; genus Hypotaenidia; species Hypotaenidia okinawae. The sequence continues at coordinate 28,149,125 of BSDF01000005.1, read as the reverse complement.
TGCAGTAGGTTCCTGCCTATGCAGAGGAACAACAATTTTTACATCCACACAGCACAGAGCAGAAGCAGGCAGACTACAACAGCCCTAGTCCATGCAAACCACTTTTCCAAGTACAGGCAGGCCTGGACTTACTTGCACAGTCCCATCTTAGGCCCGCCTGGGGAGTACCTATGGTTAAGGAGAGTTCGATGGGTTAACAGGTAGGAACAGGCCTAGCAACTCACGCACAAGCTATCGGCTCCTGATAATGAATACACCCAACATACACTTAACATCTGACACACACACACAAGTCTTGATTTTTGCAAGCTGTAATCCAATCTGGTTAATTAGTGGAATGAGATAGGATGGTCACATTAAGCATGCACATTAACTATTTAAGTGCAAGATGGAAAAGCAAAGTGAACGTGTCCCGCCTACTTCTTTTGTAAAGACAGTGACATTTTTAGAAGGTATTTTCCACAGATGTTTCCAAAAAAGTCTCAGAGGTCTTAGAAAATATTTTTCATAGCTGTTAAAGCAAAGTGAGGAGTTTCAGGATTACAGCCCAAAATAGCCTATGGTATTTTTAAACTATACAAACTGTAGGGAAGTATCAAGCTTATCACAACAAAGCACTCTTCCTTTTGGGAGACTTAAGCAAAAATGGTAAAAATCAAAGGGAAGACAAGCGCATTGGAGGGGGGGGAAAAAAAAGAAAAAAAAAAGAGCTCATACTTCAATGAAACAAAGACTTAGCAGTCTTTAATCTCTTCCATCCTAACTGACTGTACAGACAGAGTGGCTGAGACCACAGCTTTCCAGCCTATCCACAGAGCACAGGAATGTACCATGCTGAAGCTTCTTTTCATGAGGGCCTACAGCAGCTTAGTTTCTTGTGCGCTGCCTGATTACTCAACTCAATGGCATTATATACGCCATAAGATTTGCAGATACTGTGGTCACTGAGCGGTTAACAGCAACATCTATCAAAACCACCCAATCATCTACTCTCACAGCTACACAATCAGCTGGCTGGATGAGCAAAGCAGCCAACCCTGCATCAATAAGCTCGGGAGGCAGCTACACACCAGCCCTTAAACTTCAGTTTTAGGAAAGGGTGCCTAGCAAGCAAAACATTTTGTTGGTGCACTGGTTCATGGAAACAAGAGATGCCTGATGTCAGGTGTCCCAACTGCTGGGACCTGGGCTCAGACTATTACTGAAAACCTTGGCTGTTATGCATATGTATTTTGCAAAGGTTTCTTCAGCTGGTTGCATGATTAAACAGTGGTTTGTCCCTGTGAAGTAATTAAAATCACGAATAAGCTTTGCCCTTTAACTGTTCTTTCACTGCTTCTTTAATACTCAGAATCCCCATGTGGCTTAAGTCAAGATGTCTGGTGACTAGCATACCGGCTCATCAACTGATGATCTGGTTTGGGACTACACCTCACACTGCAGAATGTATAAAATTAAAACCAACTTCGGGGAAAAGTCATGCCAGCCTAGGCACTGCCTGATCACTACTTTCCAGAGAGGCTTTCCTGTCCCAAAAGTGAAGAGCTTGTGCCCTGCACCACGGGGCAGAACTGGCACACAGCACCACGCAGCTCAAAACCCATGAGACAAAGCAGCATCTAGGATAGCTATGCCAAGAGCTAAAATGTGGGAGAGCTACTGCCAGGCACCAGCAGAGCTGAAGTTAAACTCAACTGAGGATGAACAGCTTCTGTATCCACGCTCCACATTAGTAAGTCGCATCACTGCAAAATGTCTAAATTAAAGACTGCCCTTCTGCTCTTCTCCTGATGATTTTGGAAAAACCAAGACAATTGTTTAGTCTGATCTGAGCCTCACAGCGTATCACATCACCCAGCTCTCTAGTAGTATAGCTGTTTTCCATTAGCATAGACCATCTGGATTTGACAGCAGTATTGAGATGAACTGTCTGTCCCTCTGGTTTCTTGCATCTATCATTAAAAAACTGGGAAAAAAAAACCCAAACCACCTTCTAATTTGTCTGCTACAGTTCCCAGGCACTGTTTCTTGGTGAGGCTTTCTTCACTAGTTGAGAAAGCCTTTAAATCACCTGGTCTTTCCTCCCGCTTATCAAAGAAGGAGCCCAAACCATTTACCCTGAATCTCATTTGAAGGCTTTAAGACTTTTTCTCCCAGCATCTAAGATGTTTGGTTGGTTATTTTTTCAGCATCCCCTCAGATTTCCCCAGTTCCTCCTACAAAATCATGGCAGTATCATCAGCCCAACTGCAAACAACCCTGCACGTGAACCTCGCTCCTCTCCCCTGTGTGCAGCCGAAGAGGAGGCGAGACTCTGCCCCGGAGCAGCCTGCTAGCTGGCTGCACTTAAAGGGTGTATTTTATTTGCACTGGGGTCACGCAGTCTGGGTTATATCACCTTCAATAGTAGCCTCCACTCCACCAGTCCTTCCATCATGCCTGTGTGCTTTTGGGACCAATTTTAAACGTACTCTCAGGTCACTGATGAAAACTGAATGCTGTTTTAATTGGCGACCTGATCCTGAAGTTTCCTTGCATTGCTCCCTCGACAGCCTTCACTGAGAGCAACCTTGCTAGGTGACAGATTCAACTGTCCTCTCCTATCATTTCATATTTTATGGCTTCCTCATCTACAGGTCATTCCAGCTCACACTGCAGGCCCTTCTCTGCCTTTCACAGCAGAGGAGATCCTAACAGAGCGACTGGAAGATGAGACAAGTCAGCAACAGCAAAGTTTGATGTTCCGAGGCCATCATTTCACAGAGCAAGCATATTATCTCTGTGTTAGCTCTGGTGATCCAGACCAGGACTCTAGAGGCAGAACAGCACACACAAATACAGTGCGGTGCATCGCCAGAGACGAGAGCCGAGTGCAAGGCTGTAACTGCTTTAAGTTCCTGCACCACGGGAGTGAAGCAGCAGTTAAAATGAAATTTCTGTATGCGCTGACTTAGAAGCATGTAGCTGGAACTGCTGCTTTGCTTTTGAACAAACTGACAGCTCTGGGCTGTTCAACAAAGATGCTGTGTCTTTAAAAGGTGGTTTCAATACTGAGTCCAATATGATTTTAGGGGGAGATGACGTTCAGGGTTTGTACCAAATGGCAAAAGCAAATACATTGCTACAAAACATTAACTATTTTTCAAATCATATTAAAAAAAATAATCTACCTGCTCTAAGCATTGCTACAGACATTTCAGTCTAGATTAATGTCACATCAGCCAACTCCATACACTTCTAGACTTCCAGGTTCAAAACAGAGCCTGCTCGTGTCTTCTCATTGCTTACTTCTTGGTGAGCATTTTTAAATCCAATTACAATGACTAATTGAGAAGTATCTTGAATAATATTCCTGAAGCACTGTTTTGCTAGTGACTGTAATGGAAGAAGCCAAGGTAAAAAAACCTGCAAGATGTGTTTCTTCATAAAACATTATGACCAGCTCCTGTTCAATCTCAGTAAGAGATGACAGGTTAACACTTTTTGGATCAGTCCTACTGGACAGAAAGAAGTGTAGAACTTTGCCTCTTCAGATCGTGAACATTTTTATATATTTATATATTTAAATACCTGAGCATACACCACTCCAAATACTCTAAATTCCAATTGCTAAACAGCAAAATCAGTCCCAGCATAGTCATCACTGATCAAAAGGGCAGTGAGATTGCCAGTTGTACAGGAGTCCCTTACAATGAATATGGAACCACCTTGTCCCCATGCTGTCCTGGGTGAATGCTGCAGTCCACCCCCAGCTCTGCTTGTCTGGGTCCCTCACTGCCCCACGCTGATGTCCAAGCCTATCTCTTGGGTGACCTGAACGATTCAGCGGACCACATTCAGTCAGCAGAATGGCCTGTCACAGTCTAAACAAGGCCAGGCATTTAACATGTCAAAACATAGCCCACAGAGTTGAGAAAGAAATGGAAGCACCCTTAACTCAGGACCTTGGAAGCAACCTAAGGGCTAAGCTGAGAACATCATCCAGCTTCAGCATGGGTTTGAGATGACAGTACTTGCCAGTTCTTGCACCACAACTGTGAGCGATTCCACTGTGATGGAAGTCTCAGTAACAAAAAACCCACCCTGCAATACCTATGTTTGCAAAAACAGAAAAACAAAACAAACAAAAAAGCAGTAAGATTCATATCCTTCCTCAGAAAAGTATCTCTTTGGCCTTTAAAAGTGAAGGCCTTGCTGTTATACTGCCTTTACTCCACAGCTGTAGACCTACCAGTGTTTAAGCTGTTTCTTTAAACCCACAACACAACCAGCTTGTGGGATGCGAGAGGAAAAGGCACAGTGGGAAGGAGGAATGAAGAAGATTATCTTCTCCCTCTTTGGCAGTGCCAGGGAAAGGGTTCCAACCTAGCAATGCGAGTGTCAAATGATACTGCTCTTGCAGGATCTCGCTGTCTTTCAGTGGCTTTTTCTCTCCCTGTCTGATCGCTTTGGAACCCAGCAGCAAATTTTATCCTAGTACGGCAGGCAGATGGGGGCCTCCAAGACAGTATATTCCTACTATTCCCTTGAAAACAGGCAAAAGGTTTAGCAGAGAAAAACATCCTCTCCAACCTGAGCAAGGAAAAGGCTGCAACACAAGTTCAGCTTTTACCAAAAAGGGTATCAACCTAAGATACCAGTCTCAATGGACAAAGCTCCAGAAAAAACAGGCTTTCCTAGCTCAGTTGTTCAGGCAACCATTTGTTCAAAACAAAAACTCCAAGTTTCTGCAAAGAGGGGAAAGAAGTTCTTCCCCAGTCTGTTTTTCATAACTGCACTTAAGTGGAACAAATACACTACAACGCTCCACATCAGACCTCTCAGACAGTTAGTTTCAGCTACAATTATGATTAACAGCGTTGGTGTGGAAAAGCAGCTGTGAGACAGGGTAAGACCCACAGCTAAATTTCTCCTTTTTTTTTTTTTTTTAGCTGTCTGGCTCAGGTTGAACACAATAAACCAAACCCTTCTCACCCAGGAAGACCATCTGCAGAAGGAGAAACATGTTTTGGGGAGCAGCACGTAGAACAGAGCCAGAAGAGACACCGGCACCTTTCCTTAGTTCTGCAGTGCATCACACCACGCAGGTGGCCCAGCAATGCCCCCTCAGAGGATGCAGACCTGGGTGAGGATGACAGAGCCACCCGTTTCACCCTGCAATGAAAAGAGGAGGTGACAAGGACAAGTCTGTAAGCCTTCCCAATCTGCAGATGCCAACAGGCAGTGCCAGAGAGACCGGCAGCCCTGGAGTGCATGGGAGCCTTCTTTCCCTTTTCCCAACACCCATGAGGCCTAGAAGCCATAAGATTATCCAAGGCAAATCATATAAACAAAAGCTTTTTTTTTTAAAAAAAAAAACAAACCCAAACCAAAACCAAACAATAAACCCTCAGAATTATCAGTCTGGGTATAAAATGAAAATCTGATACTGTAATTTGCAGCACATCTTACTGCATTTACTACATGATACGATTTCTAAGTGCAGAACAGTATTAAGAAAGCACTCAAGCTTTAACAGACCTACAAAAATAGCTTTATAAGCTTTAATAACTACCATTTCTAATTGAAAAATCCATCTTCTTGAACAACCCAGCTACAACATACTGCCAACCCCCCGCCCTCACCCCATTAATGTTAACTATCTAAATTACATTTATTTAACTCTGGAAAAAACATATTCATTGTAATAAAGATTTTCCGCAACAGCTGCTTTTCTTAACCATGATCTCAACTTCATTCTCCTGAGAATAACTACTGAAGAAAAGCCAAATGTAAAATCCTGTTTCCTGTCAATTTAAGCAGATGTTTTTATGTAATCAAAAGCATTATGGAGGCCCAAGCCAAACTGTATTCTCACTGCATTCTCAAAACAGGCCTCCCAACAAAACATTAGCAAAAGAAGTGTTTAGCAAGCTTATCACAGCCCAGAAATCTAAAAATCCCAGTTCTCTTCAAACAAGGTTGTACGTCACCTGATAAAAAACAACTGCAGAAGCTGCCCTATAAATGGCCAAGTTCCTTGAAAGCAAGTTCTCAGGGTCTACTTGGCAATGATACAAGTCACAAAGTAATGTTAATTAAGATTATTTTAAATAATTTTTGAGTGCAAAATCAGCATAACCAATGCACACTTAAGTTTGGCAGCTTGTCACTGTATCCTTTAACAACATGAATCTCGGCTGCAAGACCTCACTGCATTTATTTCACCAAGCACCATCAACTAGATGTTTAGCATGGTTTGACCCAAAGCCTAAAGTACCAGTTGCTCATCGTCTACTTCAAACCAGGAAAATTTTCTGGCCTTATGAATGGAGGGAAAATGGATTGTGAAGTGCCATTAACTCACAAAGAAACTTTGAAATCACCTACAGACAGCCACACATGATGGTTGTACCTCCACAGCTCAGAAGGACAGTACCGAAATTGCCAGTCCGTTCTAGGAAAGGAAACCCACAGAAAGTGAGAGGCAGATTTACAGTGTGAAAATACTCCACACAAATAAAACCCCACCTCATGGTATGTTAAAATACTAGTATATTTTTAGGGGAAAGGGAGGGATCCAACATGAGTGTTGCTCTGCAGGACTCACATAAAGCTCCATTTTTCCTAAAGCGCATCATCTCTGTTTCTGGAAATAGGGTTAACTTCATCTTCAGGGAAATATCTAAGTAGAGGCCAAATTCCTTCTCGATTTTCCAGCTTGATTAACAGTACCATAAAATGCCTGAGGAAGTTGGGTTGAGAGAGAAAGAACTTCTATCCCTTTTTGTTTTTCTTGTGTATTAATCATGTTAAAAAAATGTCCATCATCAAGGTTGGAATAAATCAAATCATGAAAGCAAAGATCATTTTTTCTTTAAAAAGTTACACTGCATGCTAGTGAAACGTGGCTTACGCCGTTCTTCATCTTGGCCTATAAAAAGGTTATCTGCACTTAGTTAGCTGATACAACTCCAGCAATGTGCCATATTTAGCACAGATAAGTCCTACATGAAAACCAGTGCTTGCACCAGCAGAATACATCTCCTCAGGGTACTGTATTATTTAGGCTCTATGACCACATTCACTTTAGGGCTTTTGCTTGGCTCCAACATCACTAAGGAGTTTGCTTTATTTATAGACCCCAAAGTGACACATCAGTGTCAATAAAACACATTACTACCAGATCTTACTACACAGGGTAGGAGCAGTGGCTTTAAGAATGTGTCAAAGTTTGATCATGCTAAATCCACGCTGTTCATCACACAAGTCTCACAGTGGTTTCATCCTCCTGGTATTAAGGTAAGGTACTTCTCCAGGAGCTACACCAAAACCAGCAACAGAAATATAAACAGCCGTGAACCACTGCAGAAACAGGGCCTACCAACAGTGCAGGACTACTAGCAAATGTAGCTACTGCTGCCCCCCACGACCACCCAGGGCTGTTTGGCGAGGCGCAGGGGAGCTCACAGAGGATGAGCATGTGGAAGCATGCTCAGTAATCCTCCCAGCCCACTGAAGACTGAGGGAAGCAGTCAGAAGACCAAATCTAGCCCTGAATTTCAAGCTTCAGAAAAGATCTGGGATTTTTTCCAGGTGGTTCACACAAAAGCAAGAGAATAACTGGATGCCAAGGGTTGGCAGAGTGACCAGGGAAGAAATGCTAACAGAATTAGAACCGTAAGGGAATACAATTTTATCATACGTAAAACAATAAGAATAAGCTCACTGGCTAGTCTATTGCAGACAGGACAGTAGCAACAAGTTTCTATTGCAGAGGTGGCAATTTGGGAGAATAATGGACAAAATAAAGTGCCTGGGACAGAAGTGGTCTAGCACCAGGCTAGAAAGGCAACTGGTAGGAATGGAAGCCTAACCCTTGAGCACAACCAAAAAGGAGATCTGGCCAGGTCCTTGAAGCCACCCTTCTCCTCCAATTCCACAGTCCTTCATCCACCAGAATGGATTCCTGGGAGAACACAGGTCCACTGTGGTAAGGTGGGGAGCACTGATTCATCCTCCTTCAGATGCTGAAGGATGTAGGTCCTGCACCATCCTCCATCACCACTGGCTCTCACCTCTCACTTCCTCCGCCAGCACCTGCACTTGCTCAATTCTTTCCACGAGCCAATTTAAAACGGTTTTTGAAAGGGTGTGAAGAGTGCCGACCAGCCAGCAACTGAGAGAAGTTAAGACCACTCTACTTCTTACATCGCGGGGTTTCACCTCCCCGCCACCAGGCACCACTGCCCGGTATCTGGCCGCCTCTGGTAGCTTGCGGTGACCCGTCCCCCTTCCGGGCATAGCTCCCTGCAGCGCAGGGCTTTGGGAAGGCTCTCCCAAACGTCGCCCCTTCGCTCACACCCCGCCGCCCCACCACAGCCCCCGAGGCAGGCAGACGCCCGCCGAGCAGAGCGACTCTCCACTGCACCTACCCGCCTCGTGGAGACGGGCAGCAGGCAGCTGCCTGCCCTCCCGAAACGCGAGGGGAATTCAGCCAGGGAACTCCGCAGGCACGCCGCTATCCACGCCCGAGGAGCCAAGCTTTACCGGCAGGCACCCCGCCGCTTGCGGCTCCCCTCTCCAGTGCTGCCGTCAGCGGCTCCGCTCCCCCGGGGAGACCGGCGGCCGCAGCGCAGGAATGAGGCACCGCGGCCCTGTGCCGTCGCGGGCCGCCCGGGCTCTCCGTTCCCCGGCCGCGGGGCTGTCGCCGCCCCGACCCCGCGCGGCGCTTCCCGGGACCTCACTCGCCACAATCCACGACGACCCTCAGAGCCTCGCCGCCCCAACTCCCGCCCGGCACAGAGGAGGCCTCCGGGGCCGGCACCGCCCGTGGCGCACACCTGCCGGCCTCCCCGCGCCCCCCCAACCCTACCTGGCCGGCGCAGCAGGGCGCGGACATGCCGGCGGCTCGGCTGCCTCGCTGCCTCCCTCATGCGGGAGCGGACAGGGCTGGGCTGGGCTGGGCTGCGCGGGGCAGGGCAAGGCAGGGCAGGGCAGCGCGGGGGCACCGCCGCCGCGGGCGGAGCGGCACCGCCTCTGCCCGGCTGCCGGCCGCGACGTCCCGCTTCCGCTGTCGTCAGCCTGTGCGGCGGGGGGTGGTCCGGGCTTGGGGGCGTCCGCGCCGCTTCCGCGCCCCGGAGCGCCGCGTTACGCTCGCCGCGGTGCCCGCCTGAGGCGGCTGCTGCTCCCTCGGTCGGCTGGCGAGGCCCGCCGGAGGCCACCCTTTCCCGAGCGAGGGGACGCCCTCCGAGCCGGGAGCCCCGCGTCCGCCAGTGGGGCGAGCACCGAGCCGCCCTGCCCGGCCCAGGGCGGACCGCGCCGCAGCTGAAGGCAGGCTGCAGCCCGGGCAGCGCCTCCGGGCTTCACGCCCCGCCAGGAGCGGCGGTGCCGTCAGCACCCGCGGCACCATGGCCAACCGGTGCGGGGCAGGACTGGCCTCGCCATGCTGCCCTGCTCCCAAAAACACCGCTGCGGTCGCCCACCTGGACGCAGAGCCCTGAAACGCCGGGGCGTCCAGTCGCTGGCGTTTTAGGAATTCACTGAGCCAGGCATATGAGCCCGTGGTTCTTAAAACACCGGGCGTCAGGTGTAATGCTAACACTGCAACGCGCCATCCTTGCATTCAAATTGCGTTGCGGCATCCCGCGGCTGTTCCACTGCCTGCACCCCCATGGCAAAGTCACGCTGCCTCGAAGGACGGCTTGAGGGCTGTGTTTTCCTAGCGGGAGCCCAGAGCTTTCCTGGTGCTTACAAAATACTTAGTCCAGCATCAGTTTCGACAACCAAGTGCAGTCCTAGGCAGCAGCTGAGGTTTCCCAGCTTCCTGCGTGGTTGGGGGGTACGTATGCCACTGCATCCAAAGTCACTGGTAACAGCAACGACGGTTCCTCGTGGAAGGACTCCCTCACCTTGTCTGTCTGTGTGAGCTATCATATCTGAGGTAAATACTCAGAACTTTATTTCTAGCCTTAAGCTGCCTGAGCTTTAGGAATTCCACATGACTAAAAGTGACTGAACAGCATGCAGCTAAATACATGTGGATAACATGGCTACACCTGCCAAAAAAGAGGTTGCCACGGGTTGTGGGATGTGTTGCATAAAACACCTTCCTCTCTGTGTGCAGGCAGACAGACAGTGGGTGCTTTGGGAAGTGGGTCACGTGACACAGTGGCATGACGTCATGTGTTGTGCCACTGAGACCAGAGTAAGGCTGCAAGCTTACAACCTGTGCTTTACATTTAACGGTGCCATGACACTCCAGCTCTGTAGCTCAGGTTAGCACTCCTCAGGTCAGGACCGAGGGTGGAGTCTCAGCACACCTTCTCTGATTTACAGCCCCCTGCCCAGAGGCAGGGCTGAAGAGAATTGGTCTTTGAACAGCAGACAGGGAAGCAGCATGGCCTGCAAACAGGCAGTGGAAAACCACAGCTGTTTTTGACTTCCAGAAGGGTCAGCTTCTTGAAGCGCGTGGTTACAGCGTGGCGACACAAGCAGTGCAGTATGGTGAGAACTCAGCAAAACCACATCCATCTCCTGTTTCTGTTCCAGACTTCTTGAGCCATCAAGAGAAGCTGAGTGGTCTGCATCTGCAAAATCACCTTGAAACATGAAGAAGAACCTGAGGTTCAGTTTAACAATGAAACTGTCTTGCAAAGGGCAGCTGGTGAAGGTATGGTGGGTATATATGTGTACGGTGCAAGAATACAAGTGGCCGTGCCACAGGTCTCTGGGTGGGGAGCATCGTTCGTTCACTGCCCCATGCAGGTCTGTTAATGCCAGCCAGCATTGCTGTCACAGACACAAACCCAGCCTCTGGACTGAAGGAAACAGCAGCACTCCGTTAACAGGCTTTCCAGTGAGTTAGGGCACCCCAGAGCCCTGGGATGTGTGGCTCGGCTTTTCCAGTGAAGAAGTCGTCACCAGAAAGGCTTGAACTTCCCTGCTGTGCTGCTGGCAAGCATGAAGCAGGCTAATAACACAGTAACGAGCAGATGTTACTGCATGAAAAGAACTGTCACTCTGAAACTATCCATGCATTTAGAGTAAGGTTTACCCATGACATACATATTCTGAAGTCAGAGAAGGGTAATCTGATTTACTCGTCAGAAACTTTCAACCAGTAATTCCTGCCTCACACTGTTCCTTTTGGCAGGGTAAAAAGACCCTCTTCTGAAGGGATGCTAATTCCAATTTAGGGCTTTGAAGTGAGGGGGAACCCATAGCATCAGAAAAGAAGGGCAAGATGCTTTGACCTTGTTTTGCATGAGGAATTTTATGAACATAGATTTACAGAGATTTAATGAGTTAGGCAGAGTGGTGGTGAGAAGTGGTCCCATAGGAGGCAAGACAGCCACAGGGTACCCAGGAATGGAGTTAAAACTCTTCCCTCAACTCAGGTAGTGGCAAGCAAGGAACAAAGGAATGTGCTAGAGGGGACCTTGTAACCAGGTAGCACTTCCCAGAAAAAAGCCTGGGTAAGGAGCTAGTTGTGTCCTGGAAACAAGCCACCTTCCTCACCCAGTGCATACACAAGCAGAGCAGCGGAGCAGAAGCTGATGGCCCTGAGGCAAGTCACTTTCATAGAATGGTTTCAGTTGGAAAGGACCTTCAAGGTCATTGAGTCCAACCATCTATCCAGCCCCAGTAGGTACAACACAAGACCATTTCACCAAGTACAACATCTCCTCTTCTTTTAAATACCTCCAGAGATGGTAACTCAACCACCTCTCTGGGCAGCCTGTTCCAACATCTGATAACCCTTTCAGTAAAGAAAGTTTTCTTAATATTCAACCTAAACTTCCCCTGATGCAACTTCAGACCATTTCCTCTTTGAGCCACTTACCTTCAGGAAGCCTACAGAACCCTGCAGGCAAGACATCCAGCCCAGTTCTATAACACCAGTCATGTCCTTCTGTGGCACATCAGCTTTGCTGAGGTTGCTGGGAAGGGCATTACCCTTGGATCCCAACTGCAGTTTCACTTGCAGATGCTGTGCTTTTATGTGGTTACACTTTACTCATCCCTACTCATTTCTACGTGGATTATTGTAACAGAAGCAGAGGTTCCCCTTCGCTGTGAGAAGAATGTGGTATTATGGCCTCTGTAGAGAACTCAGAAGATGTCAGTGGTGAAGCAGAAAGCTTTTTGGCACGGCACAGGGAAATCATAAATAACCAGGAATGCTCAAGGACTCCCCGCTTCCACAGTACCTGCATAGTATGAACCAGGTCAGCATAGTTTAGGGTGAGAAAATGGGGAACTGGGGCATTTTGTTCACGCCTTCCGAAATGAAGCTGCAACTTGGAGTGATGCTTTCAGTGTTCTGTAATTTCAAGATTTCTCAGCAATTAAAAGATTTTGGTTTGTGCCAGCTGGCAAAGAGAAGAGCACAAGAAGTCTGCATCCAATGAGAACGGAAAATCTACCACTTGGCTCTTTTTCAGGTGAAATGAAATACAGAAAACCCAAATGTAAATGCAGTCAGAAAGAAAACAAAACCAGATTGTTACACATCGTGGTGGCCACTTATGTAAAATTAGTTCATTTTTATAGTGTAAATTTAGACTTTATGTGCCTGTTAAAAGACAAAAGATGTAAAATTGCTTTTTAGGTAAATCTACATTTTGCATGAGCCTAGCAATTGGACACCAGTCAAAAAATGTGCGTATGGGAAGGAGGGGGAATGCCTGTGCATGTGCATGCACATGCTCTGGAAACCACCACTCAGATCCCAACTGGACATCTTATATAGTCCACAACCTCGCTGCTGTGATGTCTGCTGGAAGGGTTTCCTGTGGAAAAGGTATTCCAGCAAAGGTGAACACCATACAAAGTGTTGTGTGATCAGACAGTGCAAAAAATAATTTGTTTACTGCCTACAAGTTTTACTTGTGTGTGACTGCAAGGCCATCCTTGCCAGTCTAGGTGGCTGCAGGCCATAATAAACTCATAACTTTCTCATTTTTTTTCTAAGTATGGACCAGCAGATGGATTATGGACCATTTCTCCCCAGATTCTCCCAGGAATCCATCTGTTCCAGAAGACATCACCCACAAGCCATTTTATCAAGGAATCGCGCCAGGAGCAGCTGCCAGAGACCTGACAAAAAGCAAGTTGGAATAGCCTGGTATTCGTTACCGCTAAAATTGGATGATCATCTTCAAGACTGTGTGTGGAGGTAGGGACCAGGGGTGGGAAGCAGACAGAGCAACTGTAGTAACAGAGAGAGCACTGAATAATCTGGCACTGCAAAGCAGGAGCAACCCACAACTATAAATCTCTGAGGTGGGACAGATGAGGGACACTGGCAGTTTATGTGGGGCCACACAAACACGTGAAACTGGTCCTTCCAGTAGATCAGGTTGGTCCTAATGTGAAACAGTGGTATCTTCCACTCCATCTTTATTAGTGTTCTATAATTCACAGAGAACGTCTTTCCTAGCTGGTAGTTGTCATTTAAAGATAAAACCCATCATGCACTGAAGTAGTCAAATTTGGCTTGACCGTGATCAAATGTTTTAAATCATTTGTTGAACTTGAAGGCAAGCACTTCATGGCATTTTAGTGCTAAAAACCCCACAAGGCTGTTTTTTCCAGGCAAATTTGTGTGTTTTTTTTTTTTTTATAAACCAAACCTTTTAATTTGAGCATGTTTAGTAACTGCTTGCTTAGTTAATTTGGGGTTTTTTTCAGTCCCATGTTGAACTGGATTAAAATCTGTACTGTCTATTAAGGAAATGCACCAGTGAAACACTTCTGAGCCCTTTCATTTTTGTGACCAATGTACAGGAGAGTAACACTACACAGCTGTGCACTGAGCTCTCCAGGTACTGTACTCCTGCTCTAGTTGTTGACCCTTTCTAGCCTAATACCACATAACGCCTATCACAAACCTCATCCTCCCTAACCTCTCAAGAAGTGTATGCAGTATACCTTTTCAATCCTTAATCAGGATTTTATTGTACAGTGTACGAGGTCTCTTAACCACAGCTAATGCCTTTGTCTTACAGATAATGGACAGAAATATCTAACACAGGTGCCACTAAGGAACAGAGACACTGTGACAGGAGAAAAGGAGACAGCACCATCTCCCAAGCACATTTACACATTCCGGGCGCTCAGGTAGCCAGCCAGCAGCAGGGAGTCTGGTGCTGGTTTGAGGCACTAAGCCTTCCTGGAGTTAAGGAGCAACAGATGGAAGAAAGGAAGCCTGTGCGCCCCCAGGTTACTTGATAAGGTCAATACAAAGGGTTGCAATAAAGATGTTGTACAAGGATATGAGGTTAAGCAGGCTGAAACTGCATGCTTAGACACTGCACAGTTCTCCATCCTTAAAAAGGAGCTTCAGGCTGGCAGAATGATTATTCTCAGAAAGAGGTGTTAGGTTAAGATCAGACAGGTCTTACACATCTGACCATCTGCCTTACTACTCTGTCAGACACTGCCTCTAATACATCAGTGTTTCAACTGCAGCTAAGTCTGATAGATTAAAATGGGTTTCTGCCACCAAACAAGGACAGAAAACATGGTGGCACTCCATTTCTGTACTGTTGACTTCCTCAGGATGATGATGCGAGAAAACCAGAGGAAGCTCCTGGGCATACAGGTAAATTTCAAGCAGCAAGACAGACAGTTTTACTTTTCTCCACCCAGTAGCAGACTTCTTCAGAGTTGCCTGGTTGCAATATTTGTAAACTAGCTGTTCATTTTCTTTAAGCTTTTGATAAAGGGGGCTTGCTAAGAAGATGCTTGTAAAGGGGGCTTGCTAACAGGATGAAGTGCCATAGTGGTTATGTCAGAGATGACCTTGCATAAACAATGTCCCATTTGAACAACTTGTTAGTCTTGAGTGATTAGTGTTCTTCAAAGAAAGCAGAGCCAGGACTGATAAGGTGGAAGCATCCCATGGAAGGTGACACCTGGGACAGATAAGAAGGAAACATCCCAAGCATAATTGTGCCCATCTGGAACAGTCACAACTACACATGTGCCAGGGGGAGGAGGTGAAAAGTTCAACCTGATGAAGACTTTGAGCCTTCATTGCAGAGGCCCCAGAGCACAGCCACCACCACCAGGAGACAGTGCACAGGCAGAATTGGGAGGAGTTTATGGAAATGTCTTCCTGGAACTAATTTTAATACGACGTGGGGACAGGTCATGCATATGTATAGGTGTGTTGCCACGAATATGTAACATTCGACTGTACACAGTTAGGGTGAATCGCCGCATTTGGTGTGCGTCTGTGGTGGAGCGATCCCCAAGCACCCAGTGCTGAACAAACATACTGGCTTTATAACTCTTCCTGAGCTGTGAAGTCAGTTTCTGCATGTCACTTTTTTCCTTAAAAAAAAACCCCACAAACAAAATGAGAGAGGGGTTCATTCATAGATGGCAAATCCACGCAGGACGATGCAAGTATTTTTTGAGGGTATCTGCCTACCTGCCTGGCCCAAACGGGAGGCTCTCAAAAACCAAAGCACATAGCTCACAGCCTGTTGTCGATGTCAGCTCAGTGTAACTGTCAGCCTCTCTAATCTCCCTTTGGCAATGAATTGCATTCCACTAATGCTTTATATTTAAGAGTGAAATGCCCCCTTCTCCTCCTCCCTTCTCTGCATACCATTCTGTTCTTATCAGTTGTGAATCCTGTCAGTCTGAAAGTTTCTGGGCGAAATTTGAGCCAACAGCACTAGAGGAAATGGTCACAACACTGATGGCCTCTGCATCAGAAGTTTCTCAAAAAATCCTTGTGCAGGATACACCTGCCTGTGGATTCAACTCTTTGGAAGAAACAGACTGGCAGAGACAGACAGGCAGACACACACACGGTCTTCTGTCCTTTTATTTGGAGGAGTTTCTGAAAGGAAATAAATAGAAAATTTCTGATTAAGTTGCTGACAAACAGAAGAAAAAAATTCTGTAAAAACTACAGTTGAACACAAATAATATAAGGCTATTTCAGTAGCATCAGGACGAATATTTTGGTCCAGCTCTCCGTGGGGAATCTTGAAAATGAGAAATTTGCATTATATGCTGAACAGGGTTTGTCAAGAACAGAGCTGCTTCTGGCATCTTGGTGGTACTGGTGGTGGGCTACAGAAGGAACAAATCTAATTCCCAGCAGGTCTTTGGGAAGATTAGAAGCAACAGATGGTTTTGCTAGGCAGTGCTGAATTTTGGAGTGACAGATTGCAGTCATGCATGTCTTTTCCCCAGCCTCTAACACTGCTGGATGTATCAGCAAGGTGTGTATTGAAACACTGCCTGCTGAAAGTGTTTAAAGCACTCAGTTTAGCTCTCCAAGAAGTTTCGTTACCTCAACCTGACAAACTGCATCAAGACCTCTCCTGTGATTTTATTAAAGCCACGTAGAGAGAATACCTTACCTCAGAGGTGAAGTTGATATGGTTGAGTATGAAATGTAAGGGGGAACAGAGGGATTCCAAGAAGAACTGGCCTAATTATAGCCTTTTTTGTAATGATCCCTGCCTTTTCTTGGAGAAGAAAATGAGCACCAAGAGAGCACTGGTGAAAGCTGCTCTGCAAAGGAATCATTACACTGCAGCATGTGGGCATTAACATTTGTACACCAGAAGAAAAAGCGGAATGAGGGCTGGGCAAGCAGCGTACAGTAAGTCACAAGAACAGCAGCAAAAGCCAAGAGTGAATATGGACAAAACCAAAGAACTGGCAGAAGTGCCTGGGGCAGACAGCATCAAGGCCACACCACAGGTAAGAGCATACCACAAAGGCAAAGCAACAACTATGTTACAAATCTGGCTTTGAGCCTTCTTTTTCTACAGGAAAAAGCTGCAGGGATCACACAGCATTGCATCGATCAAGAACTAGGGAGACAAGATGAGGACGACATAGCTAGCAGTCCTTGTTCTCTATGCCACCACAAGTAATCCTGGTATCTGTGAGAAAATGAAATCAGTTTTGTTTAAAATGGATAGCACCTTCCCTTTCTGTACAATGTGGTCATACAATGAGTTTTGCTACTTTTATTGTGGCAACAAAGTGGAGGGAAGAAAGCAAAAGCTTTCATCCCATTATATAAGCAGTATCGGTACAATGCATGCAAGTTATTCAAATTCCATTGTCTTGTGTAAAGACCCCCGAGTTTACAAAGGAGTACCATTAACCTTTTAGGAAGAAACATTAGTAACTCTATAAAAAGATGGGGAGGGCAGAAGAATTGTCTCAGCCCAAGAGAGAAAGCAGCTCTGTTGCCTTCCCCTCTGCGCTCAGCTGATACCTCTGCACGAGGCTGCACGCTGCAGGCTCAAGATAAACCACTCTTGGAGTGTTGTGGGTCAGAACAGAAGTTGAGTAGGTCACAGAAGCTGCATGTTCAGTGAGCTGTGTGGGAAAAGGCAGATTGTCAAACCTGTAGCGTGATTACCATGATCTAACTGGAAGGTAACCAAGTCAGTATTTAGGTGATTAATTGCATATTAAGTTGTATTCACCAGGAGTCAAAAATATTCCTTCTGTATTTCTGACCTAAGTGATAGAAGTTAATTTCAGGCTTTTGGATAGCTTGGTTTAGGATGTGGTGGTCCTTTTTCCAACCTTACCTTGCTCTGTTACTTTTTATCTGTGCACACCACCACTGCAAGAGCCAAGTGGTTTTCAGTCCCCCACACAGGCAGCTCCATCCAGGAACATGTCTGAAAACAAGGTCTTACTGTGTGCGCTCACAGCACAGAGCTGGCCCCAGCCATACACGCACCGCAGAGCATGCCAAACAAACTGCAGAGTGGGAGGTGGAAGGGAACATCTCCTAAACTTATATTCTGTGGAAGCACTGTTATTTTTAAGCATTTGCTCTGGCAAATACACAAATCAAAGGGCAGAAGGCAGCAGCCTTGGACACAAAACATCCAGTGTATCCATGCATCCATACACTATCAAGGTTCTCCGAAATTAGCTCATGTAGATGTAGCCAGCAGTTTCAACAGTTACTATTTCAAACCAAGAGTCAAAGACAGTGAATCAGAGAAAGAAATCTTGTTTTGTTCAAAAATTATTTTATTTAGAAATGAAGCCTCTGCCTTGGGGCATATTAAATTCACATTTTACATAGGAAAATATTACAAAATAACCATCCAGTGACTTTTACGGCGTTTTTCCAATGGTGGAGACTCAGGCCATTTTAACTTGCTTCCATCCACAGCAATCAAAAAATCAATTTTTTTGGTAATCCTGAAAAATATAAATCACATTGTTACCAAAGAAGTCCAGCCCCCCTCCCTCAAGGTTTCATTAAATACTGTTCTCAGGACATCTACTCAGAGCTGCTTAATGCTCTTTGCTACACCTGCAGTATGTAACTTTTTCCAGTGAATCAATGGAAGAGTGCTACCATCAACACTCACTTGAATCCACACATTATTCCAGATGAGTCCAAGCCTCTCTAACTGTTAATTGCATTTTGTATACACTAAATATTCTTCTTTGTTGGTATGAAAAGCTAGCCAAGTTAATTCTACTTTTAAACCTGAGAAAGGCAAGCAATTCTAAGCCTTAACCCTGCCCCATGACACATACTCTACTGATTTGTCATACACTGTTGCTACATGCAATAAGCTGCCTGCAGGAGGTGATAACCCTCTTAGAGACATGGTTAAGGAATAAGGCAGAGTCTGTGTAGTTCCACCTGTAGACTTGAGGGTGGCAGTTCTTTTCTGATTCTGTTCCAGGTCTCATTCTCTTATTTCTTCATATGCTACTCATTTATAATGTAGGTAGAACAAACCACACCTGCCTTCTGTGAATTCTATGAAAGGATTCTATTTCTGCCTGCTCTATAGGCAGGTCTCCTCTAAAATACATTGACACCAAATCCCATCCATGAACTTTAAATGCTCAAATATTTGCCTAAACAAGCACATTTTTAACCTTAGTTATTAACAGAATGGTATAATTTTCCAAGCCAATGCAGAATACTTCTGAATTAGGCAGATTCCTTATACGGCATTAACTCAGGAAAAAGTTCAGTGCTGTGTCTTTTATTCTGTTTTGCAAAGCTAGGGCTCCATGGAAATACAGATTAACAGGAGTAGGAAACTGGTGTACTGGGGAAGGAGTGCTGCTTTTGATTGTTTGCCAGAGTAGAGAAAACAGACATTGATGACATCATCATAGCATCAGTGTCTTCACATACAAAGATGTCGCAGTTTTGCATAGTTGGCTACTGAGAGAGAGGGGCCAGGGGCTGCAGAAAATGGCTGCTGGAATCTTCTGCCAGCCTGCTTATAGCACCTCTGAGAATCACATATAGGAGAGAAAGACACCAGAACACGGAGTGCCAGGAAGAAGGAGGGAGCAAAATCATGGCTAAAGGGAAGTCTGCTTTAGAATGGAGGGGTGGGGGGAAGGTGTTACCGAGACCCCCATTTTCCTGAGTCCCTGCCCCTCCTGGGCTACGACCGGGAGGGAAGAAGAGAGCAAACTTCTAACTAAAGCCTGCTAAGGAGGGAGTGGTGGGGAGAAAAGTGTTTGCCTGGTTGCATTTGTTTTAAGATTGTTGTGTGGAAAATGCTAAATTGTTGCTTTTGCAGATTGAAATATTGTATTGCATATTTTGTATTGTATACTTTTCTGACTTGGGAATTAAGGTTGCCTCGTTAGGAATTCTTTGTAAGGAATTTTAGGATAAGCATACTGTTGCTAAAAGATAATCCTGGAAAGAGTGAAAACGTGACTGAGGCCATGGGTTGGAACTCAAAAGAAATGCGGCTCAAAACTGACAAATTACCACATCAACGGTGTGGAGTCTTGATACCATCTAAACAAAAACCTGTATGAGCTTTTAAATTCCTCAACAGTAGGCCTTTGTCAGTCAGCGGGAAAGTTAAGATAAAGGCAAGTACCTGCCAGTAAGCAACTGTCCCAGACAAAAAGGGATATTTAAGTGTTATATAAGTCCATACATACTAATTTTCCTCACTAACGGGAAACAGGACCACACTAAAGGGAAACATGAATCTGCCAGACATACTATTGTAAATGAGGCGCCTTGATTGATGCCAGTAAACTTTCAAAATAACTAATCCAGTCAAACAGGGGAGTGGGATTTCACACAGGAATAAGGTATAAAAATGTAACAAACTCTGCCCAAGTTTTCCTACTTTTGGGTCACCCGCTCTTGCAAGAACGTATAATAAATGAATTACTGCTTCACTAACATATCTACCTCGAGTCCTTTCTTAGGACTATTTGGCATTTCTAACAGTTGGTTGCACTCCTGACTATTTTTTCACTGTTTCTCTTCAGCGCAGTGTAATAAATTAGATAACTTTCTCTTCAGCACTCTGTGTTGAATCTGTTTTGCCCGCGTCATTAACGAGTTTGCCTCTTGAGACGCCCAATTATATTACATCTCCCCTGTCCAACTAAGAAGGGGAGTAACAGACTGATTTTGGTGGGTGTCTGGCCTTTGGCCAGGGCTCAACCACCACAAAGGAACTGCGGGCTCTAGGGGGAAGATCAGGTTTGAGAACACCTAAGGAACCTGAAGGGGTACAAGCCCATGGGATCGGATGAGGTACATTGCACGTCCTGAAGGAAATGGCAGATGAAGTGGCCAAGCCACTCTCAATCATATCTGAGAGGTCCTGGCAGTCTGGTGAAGTCCCTATGGATTGGAAAAGAGGAAGCATAACTCCTGTTTTTAAGAAGGGGGAAAAGGAAGTCCCAGGGAACTACAGGCTGGTCAGTCTCACCTCTGTGCCTGGCAAGATCGTGGAGCAGATCCACCTGGAGGCTACGCTCAGGCACATGGAGAATAAGGAGGTGATTCCTGACAGCCAACATCGCTTCACTAAGGGCAAATCGTGCCTGACAAATCTGGTGGCCTTTTGTGATGGAGTAACAGATGGTGGACATGGGAAGGATGAGGGGACATCAGCTTCCTGGACTTGTGCAAGGCATCTGACACTGTTGTGCCCGACACACTCGTCTCTAAAGCAGAGAGACATGGATCTGATGGATGGACCACCCAGTGGATAAGGAACTGGCTGGCTGAAAAGTTGTGGTCAACCATTTATGTCCACATGGATGTCCATGACAAGTGGTGTTCCTCAGGGGCCAGTACCAGGATCAGCACTGTTCAACATCTTTGTCAGCGACATGGACAGTGGGATCAAGTGCACCCTCAGCAAGTTTGCTGATGACACCAAGCTGTGTGGTGAGGCCAACACACTGGAGGGAAGGGATGCCATCCAGAGGAACATGGTAGGATTGAGACAGTCAAACCACATAAGTTCAATAAAGCCAAGTGCAAGGTCCTGCATGTGGGTTGGTGCAATCCTAAGCACTACAGGCTTGGAGAAGAAGGGATAGAAAGCAGACCTGAGGAGAAGGACTTTGGGGTGCTGACTGACAGAAAGCTCAACATAAGCTGGCAGTACATGATAGCAACTCAGAAGGCGAGTATCTGGGATGCATCAAGAACACTGTGGCCAGCAGGCTGAGGGAGGTGATTCTGCCCCTCTACTGTTGTGAGATCCCACCTGGAGTACTGAGTCCAGCTCTGGGGTTCCCAGTACAGGAACGTCATGGAGCTGTTGGAGTGAGTCCAGAGGAGGGTCACAAAGATGATTTGGGGCTGGAGCACCTCTCCTATGACAACAGGCTGAAAGAGTTGGGCTTGGTTCAGCCTGGAGAAGAGAAGGCTGTGGGGAGCCTAGCTGCAGCTTTCAATACTTAAAGAGTTCCTAGAGGAAAGTGGAAGAGGTACTGTTCATCAGGGGATTGGAACTAGGTGATCTTTGAGGTCCCTTTCAACCCAAACCATTCTGTGATTCTGTACCTCACTGACCAGAAATAAGTGGTAGCAAAAGCTAAAAGTGATGCATGCTTAATATGTCTTACAGTCAGTCATCCATCTAGTGACAGTTCTCCCCTGACAATAAAGAGGATGGCTGTTGGAGAAGTACAGCTGCTGTGCATTTAGGTTTGGTGATCACACCCTCGGGCTACAGGGTTCTGTTCCTGTGGAAAAGCTACAATTAGGGGAATGGCATATAAATACTCCCTCCTGGCAGCCAGACCGGTGTCAGCATTTCCTAGGACAGTGCCCAACAGTAGTCACTCAGTCCACTCCGCTACGTTCCAGGGTGCGTTACAGCAATTAGTGTTCTAGCTCAACGCATCTCTGGAAGCTCTGCTCATTGTCAAATGGGAAAGTCACAGGACTCAAGGAAGCATTTCTGCTTTCTCCCTGTCCCTTACTTAACTGGCATATTTTAGGGCTCATACTCCAAAAGGCTAATGACAGATCCTCGCGCCGTCCTTGTAAAAGGAGCTGAAAAGCTTTAATTAATTACTTAAGCTATAGTCACTTGACAAGCTTCCACATGTCAGTTGGCCCATGGTACAATGGTCAAAAAGAATGCAAACAGTCAACTAATTAATTTTTTTAGAGTCAAACTAGCCAACTAATGCATAGTCTCTTTTAATCTGACATGCAATAAGAAATAAATCAAAGTGCCTAAGAAGTTAGAGTTTAACAACATAGCTGTCTCTCAGCTGCTATCTAACATATTCCAGCTGTGAGAAGACCAACTCCAAGCTTAAGAAACAGTATTTGCCTATTTCCTAGAAGATCTGAGTAATTTAATGTTACGTACAGGTCTTGAGTCCTCAGAGCTTTTCTTGCCATGAAGATACAAAGTACATGCTACTGTGTGAGGAAGACTGGAGGCTCTATATAGAAAAAAATGTTAGGAAATAGGCTTGCCTTTTTAAAAGGATCACAGAAATGTGCTTAATGTTCTTTGTCCCAGAGTGGCTGTAACACTGAACTTGCTCAAAATAAGACAGAAAGCAGAAATTTATCTTCTTAAGATTCTCCAGTCTGTCATCTAAAAGCACTACATGCTATGTCATTTTGGAAGGAAAGGGAGGGAAGACAAGAAAGGGATGTCACCCTTTGTCAATGACCAGCTTGCCTGGGGATCGATGAAGAACTGACTGAATGCTTACGGGTGAGGAGTAGAGGGCAGGGACAGAGGACACCATAGTGGGAGTCTGCTACAGGCCATCTGACCAAGACCAAGCAGATGAGGACCTCTACAGACAGGTATGAGCAGTCTCACATTCACAAGCCCTGGTCATCACCAGGGGATTTCAGTTATCACAGTAACGGGATATTGCTGGGACAAACAGCAGGGCATAAGCAATCCAGGGGGTTCCTAAAACACATTGATGATAACTTCCTCCACGTGATAGATGAGCCGACAGTGAGAGGTGCCATGCTGGACCTTTTCCTCACCACAAGGAGGGGCTGGTGGGGAACATGAAGCTCAAGGACCGCCTCGGCCTGCAGCAAACCTGAAATGGTGGAGTTCAAGATCCTCAGGGCAGTGTGGACAGTGCAAGCTCACTACCCTGGACTTCAGGGGAGCAGCCTTTGGTCTTTTCAAGGATCTGCTTAGTAGAGTACCATGGGAGAAAGCCCCGGAGGGACTAGGAGCACGAGAAAGCTCGTTACTATTCAAAGATCTTCTTCCAGCTCTGGAGGGATGCATCCCAGCAAAGATGAAATGAGGCAAAACCACACAGAAACCTACAGAAGGTGGAAGCATGGTCAGGTACTCTGGAAGGAATACAGTAACTCTATCCAAGCAGGGTGGGATCAGGTTGGGAAAGCTAAAGCCCTGACAGATCTGGCCAGGGATATCAAGGACACTAATAGGCATATCAAAAAAAGATGAGGGAAAACGTGGGCCCTCTCTGGAATTAAACAGCAGAACTTGTTACCTGGGATATGGAGAAGGCTGAGGTACTCCAGCATTTTTTTTGCCTCAGACTTCACCAGCAAGTGCTCAAGTCATGCTGCCAAAGTCATGAAGGCAAAAGCAGGAACTGGGAAAGAATAACCACCTACTGCAGGGAAGATCAGGCTTGAGACCATCTAAGGAACCTCAAGGGGCACAAGTCAATGGAACATGATGAGATGCAGGACCTGAGGGAATTGGTAGATTCAGTTGCTAAGCCACTGTAAGACATGTATTTGAGAAGCCGTGGCAGCCCATTAAAGATGCCACTAACTGGATAAAAGGAAACATAACTCCCATTTACAAAAAGTGAAAAAAGGAAGACCTGGGGAACTACAGGCTGGTCACTCTCACCTCTGCCTGGCAAGATCATGGAGCAGAGCCTCCTGGAAACTATGCTCAGGCACATAGAAAATAGGCAGGTAATTTGGGACAACCAATATGACTTTACTGAGAGCAAAGCACACCTAAGAAATGGTGTGGCATTCTATGACAGGATCACAGTGCTGATGGATAAGGGAAGAGTGACAGGCATCATCTACTTGGATTTGACATTATTCCACATGACATCCTTGTTTCTGAATTGGAGAGACATGGATTTGACAGATGGACCACTCAGTGGATAAGGAATTGGATGGATGGCTGCACTCAAAAGTTGCAGTCAAGAGCTCAATGTCCAGGTGGAGACGAGTCATGAGCAGCACTCCTTGGGGGTTGGTACTAGGACTAGTGCTGTCCAACATCTGCGTTGGCAACATAAACAGTGGGATTGAACACACCCTCAGCAAGCCTGCTGACAACAGCAAGTTGTGTGGTGCAGTCATCATGCTGGGAAAGGGACAGTGTGGGGCAGTCATCATGCTGGGTCCAGAGGGACCTTGACAGGATTGAGAAACAGGCCAGTGCAAACCACATGAAATTCAGCAAAGCCAAGTGCAAGGTCCCACACATGGGTCAGGACAGCCCCAAGCACAGCTACATGCTGGGCAGAGAATGGATTGAGACTAGCCCTGAGACAACTTGGGGGTACAGCTGGATGAGAAGCTCAGCATGAGTCAGCAATGCACACTGGCAGCCCAGAAAGCCAACTGTATCCTGGGCAAAAAGGAGTCTGGCCAGCAGGTTGAGGGAGGTGATTCTGTCCCTGTATTCTGCTCTCATGAGACTCCACCTTAGAGCACTGTGTCCAGTTCTGGGGACCCCAGTACAGGAAAGTCATGGAGCTGTTGAAGCGAGTCCAGAGGAGGGCCACAGAGATAGTCAGGGGCTAGAGCACCTCTACTATGGAGACAGGCTGAAAGAGTTGGACTTGTTCAGCCTGGAGAACAGAAGGCTGTGGGGAGGTCTATAGGAGCCTTCCAGTACGTAAAGGGGCCTACAGAAAGTGGGAGAGTGACTGTTCATCAGGGAGTGTAGTGATAGAAGAAGGGTTAATGGTCTTAAGCTGAAGGAGAGCAGATTTAGATTAGGTATCAGGAAGAAATTCTTCCTTCTGAGGGTGGTGAAGCACTGGAAGATGTTTCCCAGAGAAGCCATGGCTACCCCTTCCCTGGCAGGGTTCAAGGCCAAATTGGATGGGGCTTTGGGCAACCTGGTAGGGGGAGTTGGAACTAGGTGATCTTTGAGGTCCCTTCCAACCCAAACCATTCTACAATTCCATGATTCTTTCTTTCATACACCTGCTTTAGGTACTGTAATTTCCATCTCATTAAGATGTCTCCAAAAAAACCCCAACAAAACCTCCCAAAAAAGGGCATCATAATCACCTACAACTTACTGGGCGGTACCACACTTCATTAATCAATGGAATTGGGTATTTTAAACACGTAGATTCCTAAGCACCAAAACCAGACCTCTACCAATTCTGTTAGAACACAGAACTAAGTTATCCCCACCCTTAAACATTTATCCTAAAACTTAAATCACTGAAGAGCTTCCATTGGTGCTGTTGTGCAGGAATGTAGTCCATTCAGAGATTTTTGTTCAGAAACACTGGAAGTGTCAGGTTATCTCTAAGCATGTACCTCCTGTTTTAAAACAGGTGAAACATTAAAAGGTTACCTTGTTCTACTCCTTCTGTTCTTTTCCTTTTAAGATTTATAAGTGCATTTTGTGGCTCCTTTGCAGCTTCTGCAGGACAGTTGGGTCTTGGCAGCTGATTTCCTGGAGTGGGTCCTGGTCGATTACTGAAATAGCTCTGTTTCAGTGCCTGAGTTATAATGGAAGAAAAAAATAACTAAATAATCAGTATAAACTGTCAGAACAACATTTACAAAGAGGTTATGAAATAAAGCACTTGCAACTGTGACTTCAAAGCTGCTTGGACACTTTGATATTAGCAGATGGCCTTGGAGCAAACCAAGATTTTATGTTTTCTGATTACCCAGACTACTTTGATTTGCAAGCCAAAAGATGACTGTATACTGTTATTCTTAACTAGTGCTCAGACATCCTAATAAAACTCTAGGCCACACAGTGGGAAGTCTATACAAACAGCAAGTTTCTATCTCTGAAGAGCTTACATTCTGAATAGGCAGATGAGTCAAGATGATAAAGAAAAAAAGCAGATTAAAAGAATATATCTGAAGTCTTAATCAGATCCAGGACCTGGACACCATCTGTTTTGTTAGCTTTTAATTAAGTCTTTCACAAAAAAAAAAAAGTCTTTAACTGTGCCATTTCTACACAGTAAACTGAAAAAAAAAATTGAATTAGAATAGAAAGCAAACACAAATGAGCATGTAATGGAATTACATTCTTACTTTAAATTTCAGGTATTGGCTTCCATAAACTATGGTTAAAGAAAAGAGGCTAACCTGCCTCTTAAGTAATCATTTATCTCGATTATGTCAGTTACAAGGTGTTCAGTGTCAGCTGTAAGTCAAGCCAACACAGCAAGCCCAAGTTGTTTCCTGCCTTAAACTGTGGCATCATCAATAAAAATACTAGACTAAAAAAAAAAATTTATCTTTGATATTCAATTGAATATATCACTATGTCACTATCCTGCAATATAACCTGTAAAATGACTTCATACGTACAAACTAGTGGAGAGATGTCCCAAGCATAGCAGAACTATTTATTTGGAAACTTACACTGAAAGCCCTTAAAGACTGTGCCAAAAAACCTTGGATGTGCTCTGAAAAGGTCTTCTAGTAAAAAGATACATAACACACACTAATCCATCCCCTGGATTGGGATCTGGTTTGTCTAGCAAACAGTGAGGGAGCCCTGGCTTTAAGGGGACAGCTCTGTTTCCTGCGTGCTTTTCAAACAGTGTAATGTGACAAATAGTTTTGAAACTGCCAACTGTTTCATCTTTTCATAGCAGAAGTCAATACTCTTAACTAGATCTTTTTCATTCAAAGTCCTCCATTCTTCCCCACCAAGGAGGAGTGGAACAGAGGTCAGTTTCACTCAAGTATAAAGGAAAAGATACTCAGATCCTAACACTGGTTTAGATCATGACAGAATTTCATGTTAAAACAAGAATAAAAATAAATAATTAAAATTTAAGGTGACACTGGACAAATTAAGAATGAAAACACTTCAAAACCAGGGAGTAAGATGTGCTGTGTTACATCTTAAGCTTCCAGCATTACGTTCCTGAATTTTCAATGTCCAATGTAACGACTGACTGAAGGCCATGACTCATACACCTTTTAGTTGTCTACCTTTGCTCTACAGTGGGGATAGAGATGACCAGTCAGCACTATTCATGCTTTTCAGAGTTGTCCCTAACACACACCAGAGATACATTTCTAGTATTTCAGACAGAGGTACGTGACATTTCATTTCAAACCTGGCTTACTGTTTCAAAAGCACATTTATCTGATATAGCAGTAGGTTAAGGAACATCAGGACATAATGCAAGCATACTATACCTGAGTAGCTGTAACTCTAGTGCAAGGATTAAATGTGAATAAGCCTTGCAAAAGACTGAGCAGATCATCACCAGCTGCACTGAAGATATGTTGAAGTGGCATTCCAGGGAAAGTCTTAAATGTGACATAATCTGGAAGACTTGTCATCCCCTACAAAGGTAAAAATGGAACATATGTTTTTCAAGTTAGGAAGAGTTGAGCTTTCCATGGAAAAGGAACCTCAGATGGCTGTCTTTCAGCAGAAGAAAATTATCTTTCAAAACACTGTGCTACACTTGGTCACTGAATTAAGTGTAGGAATGGCAGGGCATAAAGACTTCTTTTTAAATAACCCTTACAGTTGTTTCACACTTTCCCTTTCCAAGTGATTAGTCCTTCCTTTACTATAGTGATCAGTCCAAAAGGAAAAACTGGTAACAAAGAAAGGAAGCATGAAAGAACCATAGAGTTGGTGCAAATAAGTGAAGTAGAAATAACTTCACCTTTTTCTTTTGCAAACTTGCAAGGTGGAAGAGGCAAGATTCACAAAAGAGGCAGTTAGCATCTTCTCCAAGTTAATAATAGTCTATCTTCTTCCTCAAAGTCAGCTGATCATCAGCAGCATCCTGGGCTTCTTTTGAAATGCAAAACTGAAACTTTTTCGTTCCCTCCCCACACTCCACAAAAAATATGCCAAGCAGTTAAACAGATGAATTGCATACATTTTTTTCCTGTAGATATGAAGCCAATCCTATATGCTACTAAAATTCTGCCATAAAAGTGATCTTGTTAGAATACTATATTTGGATAGTTGTCTGCAGGCATTTTAAACCTCTAGCCATCATACTTCAGTAAGTTTATCCAACCAAAATAAAATAAAATAAAATATTAACACTGAAGGGAAAAGTGTGCTTGATCAGTTATGACCTTGACATAAAGGCTTCAATTCCTGAAATGCACAGATTTGCAAATTACTTTGGGAATGCATCATCTGTCATGCCAGTAAATCTCCTACTCTTTCCTTTCCTCACTTGTATCTTAAATCTTCCTCTCCAAAGAGAGGAGAAACGAACATTATGTTTCTCCATATGGCTCCATCTCCATTTGGAAATCATATACTATAGCATTTGGGTTCCATTCACAAAAAGGAAAAGCAGTATGGAGTGGGAGCAGAGCAGCAGTGTGATGACTGGTTATCAAATCCAGAGACTGCTTTCACAACTCAACTACTAAAGAGGATGGTGTTATCAGGGCACTCTGGAATCCCCATGCCTATTAGTAGGTCCAAGCTGCCCATCCAAAAAAGCCATGCCCTGCTTCCCATCAGTCTGCCTGATAAACATGGTTAGGTGGATCACTGTGTGCCCTGATGCACAGGTCTAAGTGGCCTTTTTTTTTGGTGAATTACTGAATTTACTGTCATATCAGTGGTAATTATACTACTGATTTGTATTTCTTACAGTACAGTTATTCTGAGATAAATGGTTTACATTGTTTATCCTTAAAGCCATTGGTCTGGTGTTTCTCATTATTTCAAAACTGTAACTTCTCCAAGCCAACTTAAGTCCATACAAATTTTTCTACTTCTGAAAGAGAATAAAGCCTTTCAGGTTAAAGCAGACTAATCAATCAAGCATCTCAAGAATATTAAGTGACAACTATAATGTCATACCCATAGCCATGAGAAACTGGATACACAGAGAAAGAAAACCAAGAAGTTCAATTACCATTACTTGAAGCTAGAAACATAGTTATACTAGTCAGGGATTTGCCAAGAGAAACAATAAATTTCAGCCACTTACCCTCCACACTGTGAGATCAGGCATCTGCCTGCTGGCAATCTACTCGAGCATTCTGGTATGCCCTATGACTTCAAAAGGGAGTGTCAAGTAAAACTACTACTGTTAAACAAAAGGACTCACAGGCCACTGTTCTTCCGTTGGAGTACCCAGTGTTTCAAATATCCTTGTCAGCTGGTCAAGATCAGAGTCTCCGGGCAAAAAAGGAACCTGGAGGAAGGCAACAGCAGGTGAATGAATCAACTTCTGAACTTAGTTCTACAGAGGAGCTTTGAGCTATCCCTCATAACTGAAGGGCAAAACATCTTTGTATACCAGCTGCCTATAAAGTGGTACACTGGATATTTGAGATGTTCTAGTGATATCCTAATAGCTCTGGAAGGTTTCTTGCAACCCAGACTTGATAGCAGAGAGCTAAACATGAGATTAAACCATGACCACATTAACAAAACAACTAAAGAGAGGACAGATTTCACATCTCAGCTGCCAGTTTAAAGTTGATTGGTCACAGTGATCCTTCTACCATCTGCTCCCTGAACTTATGGTTTATATATTTTCAAAATATTCAAAGATAATTGTAACTGGCTTAGACAAACAGCACTTAAAACTAACAGAATGAGATCACAGCATGACCCACTAGGACAGAAATTGCCTAATCAGCATCGTCTCTCACTTAAACTAGGCAGAAAACAGAAAAGGAAATATTTGTCCAGTTTGTGCATCAGGCACACAATGCAAGAAAAAGAATTTTGTGACCAAACCAAAATTAGTATTTAACTAAGTAGGACAGAAAGACTGTAATGAACATCCCTAGTAGGCAGTGTACTAAATTTTGGTGCTACGAAAGCCCTGTGAACATAAACTGCTTTTGTAAAGATCCCAGAAGTTGTATTATCCTTCAAACCTACACTTTGGAAGGACAGACACATTTAAGACTATCACAGTAATAAAACTGAACCGTAATGCGTTTTCTGTTTTGTGAGAAGCCAAAGAATAGACAGTATTCAACAATTTCTTATTTGCTTTCTGACTTTCCTCGAAGTTATGTAACTTTAGCAAACATAAAGGACTTCTAGGTATACATCACTAGTGCTGCTTAAACACTGAGTGTACATTTCCATTTCTGAACCACCAGTCAACTTGTACCAGCACACTTGTTTGTGTGATAAACCAAGATAAAAGATTTCTTTCAAGCTATTTTCAGACAGACCAGTTCCTCAATCTGGCTCACCAACATGGCCACACAAACATTTAAAGTACAAAAACTGAGGTGCCTCAGTTTTTGAAGTTGTGTCTGTGTCCCTACCATCTCCCCCACCTCACACCTTCATGTGCTCTCCAAAAAGCTTACTTAAGGACCATTACATCTGTGTACCATACTCAGGAGTGTGGCACAGGATTAGCCTCATGTTAACCTTCAGCTCCATTCCAGTACTGTCAACTAATCACTGCTAGAACATCACTCTTCTGCTCATCATAGATAAAACCACAATTAAGGTAGTTAATTACAATTACTGGGGAGCAACGTATTAGGGACAGAGTACATATGTATCTATGACATCACATTTCTAGAAGGATAGCAAATGAAAACTTAGAAGGCTGTGTGAAAGGGTAACTCCTCCAGTTCTCTTAGTCTCACCTAGTTGAGCTTTTGCCAAGACAAGACTGCAACAGTTTGTTGCAATTTTTTAATCCAGATTTTTTAAAGACTTCCAATGATTGTGATGCTTACAGAACCTTAAATCTATGCCAAAACCTCACTTTCCTTGCAGTTAGCAAACTTTTGGAAGTCTCCCTCTGTTCCTTCTCTCTCCTAAATAGCCTACCTGCCTTCATCTACTGCTGTTAGCAAGAGAGAGGAAGCCTGCATACAGAGCTGTAATGTGTTTGCTTTTCAGTACAAAATGATTACATTAGGAGACTTACCCTGAGGAGCAACTCCGCTAAAATGCAACCAACCGCCCACATGTCGACACCAACACCATACATTCTAGCACCAAACAACAGTTCTGGGGCTCGGTACCACCTGAAAACACATTTTGGGGGAGGGGAGAAAAAAAAAGTCATGTCAATTGCTGTATCTTGTAGCATTGCAAGAATTACAAAGAGTAACCCTCCTGCCTGTGTATTTTTCAGACACTGAAGAGCTGCACTCTACCCTGGGAAGGATTTTGTTTAAGAAAAACTAAACCAAGTTATGCATTCCTCACCACAGTATCACATATAACCATAAATTAACTACAGTTTCAACTGAGCCAATTAAAATGCAATAGAACTGCTAATGCACAAAGGAAGAAGTATTTAACAGGCAGGCTGGCACATTCTAAACTAAAGTTATCTTTAAAACTGATGTTGAAGAAATGACACAAAGCAAGGTTTCCTTCCAGCTTACAAAAACTTCTGTACCAACAGGCCTAAGTATAGGGACTAGTTTTATTAAAAATGAACCCTGACAGCTAGTTCCACTACCTATAAAAAAAAAAATCAGGTCTAATAGAGTGGTCTGATATGCCCTGCTGTATCATTTCTGCTTTTGGAATAAAGGTGTTAAAACAAGCCAGCTTTTCCCAAGGAGTTTTAGCATTACAGCAGACAACAGGAAATATCCTGCATATTTTGCAGCCCTGCATTTGGACATATATCTTAAATAGGCAGGCCATTTAAAAAAAAAAAGCTTCTAGCTTGGGTCTCATAATGGGTAATGGGCCTAGCTACAAAAACCATTCTACGTTTCTAACAAAAAATAACATCTGCCCTGCCTGAAAGCCACGACTACACACAGATACATAGTATTTCCACACATTTCAAAGAGTATCACGCCCCAGAACAACTCCCAGTTGTAGCAGTTACAACAAACTTTGCTGAACAATGCCTTCTGGTTTTCTTTATGAGGCTCTGGCCACTACAGCCACACCACACAGGCAAGATGCCAAACTTTGAAGGCATTGATTTGACATATTTCAAGAGACACTGAAAAACAGCTACACAACCAATAAGTAAAGCACAAAATAGAACATCTTACCTTGTTACTACCTGGTGTGTATAAACTCTATTTGGGCTTCCAAAAGATTTTGCCAAGCCAAAGTCAGCCAATTTTAAAATGCCATTTTCATCTAACAACAAATTATTTGGTTTAAGATCCTGGCAGTACAGAAAGCAAAGAATTTTGTGAGTGTTGGTTAAAACAGGCATTCACTGAATCTCCTGGCAGGTGTGCTGTATCAATCCTAAAATGCAGACTTTTGATTCTACCTTAAGTCTACTCCAGGAAATCAAGTATTTCATTATACATGAAAACTGCAGTGAAGCACACCCACTTGAATACCATCATATTTAGCTGCACAGTTTGGGAAAAAAATGAACTGCCTCTTTATAGGTTTTAGCTTGTTGCAGGAACAGCAGCTCTGTCTTAACTGCATAGCTATCAAATGAATAATAAAAAGATCTTCCAAATGTTCCAAATAACTTCAGAGATCATGGAAGTGATACAATTTAATACAGTGTGTTGTGGGTTGACCTCTGGCCAGCAGTGAAGCACTCACACAGCCATTGGGTCACTCTGCTCTCATCCCACCCCACTCTCAGCAGGACTGGGCAGACAAGAGCAAAAGCAGAAAACTCAAAGGCAGTTTAACAGGTGAAGAGGAAAAACACTAACAAGCAACACAACCACAATATCCTCTGTCCCAAGCTGTGTCCCTCCCACGCTTGTTGCCCACCCCCAGCCGGCCCACTGGAGTGAGGGCAGAGGGGGGAAAAAGAGAAAGCCTTGCAGCACACAAGCTGACGATGCACCGATGTTTTGTCCATTGCTACCACAACTGTTTCAGCCACAAGCACAAATCACAGCACCTTACCAGCTGCAGCTAAGGACATCCCAGCTAGACACAGTTCACAGTGCTAATCAGAATCACATGTAACTTGAGACACTTTTATACAACTACCTAGGTGATAACCACATCATTAATTCTTAACATGATGGTACTGCTATTGTCACTCCAAAGCAGCTAGCAGGAATGCTTAGGGACTAAGAATGTCCAAACTTCAGACTCAAATTCTATCAAATGTGACTTGTTATAGCTTAAAGACTGTCAGTTCAGTACATGCTTACCCTGTGCAGAATCCAGTGCTGATGTAAATATTCTAATCCTTGAAGTGTCATCAGCATATATGCCTTGATGTGAGACTGTGTCAGCACGATGCTAGTATCCTTTATAATAACCTGTGAAGTGTCAGACGGATAGCAAAGCTCACTACGCATGGCTAGCTCACTTGTGTTCTTTAAGCTCAAGAGTTATTTCATAGATTAGTACAAGGTCTGAACGGGCAGCCAGGTACTCCATATTGCTCTTACCCTTTTCCCATAAAAACCAGGTCTATTCTGAAGATTAGTAATTGAAACGAAGAGGCCAGATAGCCTACAGAATCTTTACAAAATGAGCAAGTGAGAAGATGGGTGGTAAATACAAGTTTATTATTTTATCTCAGTCACAGGTCAATACCCAAACTTACAGGAAAAAGACATACACGTAGAAGTTACAAATGTGTCAGTAAACTTATTGCTTCTTTCTCTGTGCAAACAATCCACCTCATCTTTGTAAATGCAACATTTTCATCATCTATTTCCAGTAATATTGGAAGGTATGGCCACTTTACTATATTTTAAGGTATCTACTTCCACCTTCTACATTCTTTGATTTTTTTTTAAACATATGCAAACATCCCCTTTAAAAGTACGTTCTACACTACGCCGCAGAACTTGCTTGTTAATATTACTGTCTGGTTAAGTAGTAGCCTTCCCTAAGCTTCAAGTTGGTTGAGACTTACAAAATAGCCAAGACTACAGATTCACGTATGCAGCACATGCCCAATTGCAACAGGCTCCAGTCCTAAATGATGGCCCAGCAAGACAGTTACATTATCTGCATACCACGGCATTATGTAGTAAGAGAGTATTTCGCTCCCCTCTGTACACTGCCTTCCTGCACTAAATGTTGCTTAGTTACTAAGTAAACAGAATGAATCTTTTAGAAAGTTTACCTATTACTTTAACTTATACTAGCAAAAAACCCAGACCTAACCTTGTCAGTCTTGCATTCAGCTAGATTTCAGCCTGCTCGTCAGTGTTTTCATTTAATATTTTAAATGTTAACACCAGTTCCTATAAACATGTATAATGACCTAGCTTAACAGCAACTTGAATTTCAGCTCAGAGTAGGCACGATGTGCACATACCAATTCACACAAATGTGTGTGAATCGCTGTCTATGGCCTCCTACCAAGATGAAAAATATTGCGTCAAAGTATCTCATACAAAGACTTCTCCAAAGACAAACTGACAAAGTCTTTTAAAGTCGTCTCTAAGACACTGATTTTTAAGCACCTCTAGCATTGTTACATGTAGAAGAATGATTCAGGTGTGTGTGACACAAGCAGCAGCTCATCACTTGGTGTACTTCAGTATCACGCTTACTTGAACATGTTCAATGATATCATGCATGATATTGCACTCTCAGATGCTGATCTACAACTGAGATCCTACATTCTGGCTGGAGTCCCAGAAAACTGACACTATAAACATCATCTGTTCCTTGAAGATCATGCTGACCAGTATTTAAAAGTAAAGGCACGATCATCTGAGAATTCACAAAGACAGTCAAATCATTCAAACTACTCTTAAGACACCATCAACTGACATAATGAAAATCACCTTTTCAATACAGGAAAATGTAATGCTGGCAAGTAGTATTTTCAAAAGCTATGTGAAGATACTGAAATTATCAAGACTTAAAAAAAAAAACACCAACAAAAACATACCTCAAGATCTGTCTCCATGAAGTCAAACACCAAACTAATATTGGACTTGTGTCCAAATGCATCTAGAAGCTGTAAAACAAAACACACTGTGATGAATCATACTCTCACATACCCAGTTTTCTAAAATTCTGCACCACTTTAGTCTACATATGGATCTTCATCTTGCTGTACAGGTTTGAAGTTTTTCAACTTTCTGTACAAAACTTCTTATTCAGTTTAGCTTAGCTCACTCAAAAAAAAAAAAAAATCCCCACTAATCATGGTACATTTTACACAATTTCCCACTTCCTCCTGGGGTTAAGGGAAAAAAAAAGAAGAAAAATAATTAACTTTACCATGTTGGCTACCACAGATAATTTAGTGCACAGCTTGCCCTCCCTCCAAAATTTGTTCCTCTACAAGAGTCCTACCCTTTCTTGAGACCAGAATAAGTTTTTCCATGGATTCAGTTCTATCTGCTTCCTGTAAGCATGCAGTATTTAGAAGTTAAGTGTCAGGCTTATTAACTTCATTTCAAAAATATTCTTCAGTGTGTATTCATTCATTTTTGTAGCAAGCTTTCCAGGATAAACATCTTTGGAGGATATCCAAATAGCCCTTTCTTAGGATGGAGCTGTGTTTAATTTGAGAAAACAAGAGTATGCTGAGTAAGAACAATAGATCATCTAGCATAGTATTGTACTCTATCAGGAAGGTAACTCTCTGTGGTATGACTTATTTCTCAGTCTCAGTACAATGACCACGTGAATTACTCAACTGCTGAGCATAGCTCAAACAGCAGTGATGTGCTCACATTCTTCCTCCATGGAAGCCATTTTAACAGGAGATACTATGTAGGTGAGCCACTTTTCTAATTCATGCCCCTTACACCTCCAACACCTGTGACAGTTTTATCAGGACTGCTAAGAGGGGCACAACCTGCTTATGGGCTGCTGATCATGAATCTAGTACCTTTTTGAACTGCTGGAGCTGTTTTCTTCTACAATGCCTGTGGCAACAAAATATAAATTCACTACACTGTGTAAAGCAGTATCATTTCCACACATCCCTTTCTCACAGTGCAGGTATATTTTAAACACATTTCTTATTACTTTTAATGTAGGGGTTTGCAAGTATCAGTTATGTGCATGCACTTCACCTACTGCCTGAGTTTCGTGGACCTCCCCGTTCCCAGCCTGTTCCTCTCCAGACTGAGTCATCTCACTTTTTCATAAAGATGCTCCACCCCTTTGCCATTTTAGTTGTCCTTCTCTGCACATTATCTAACTCTGATAGCTAGAGCAACCACTGTGAAAAAAAATTCACGGTCCAGAAGAGAACCATACCCCCTCTCTGAAAGAGTTAAATATCTGTGAAATCCATATTTGGCCTAATCTTTATGGCAGATTTTGAATTATCGCTATTAGCTGGTTTTAAAATATCTTCGAATCCAGCCGGGTGTCTGTAGCTCTAAATCAACTTAAATGCAACAGAAAAGATACCAGTTTTACGCCTGCCAATAGAAGTTTCAGGTACTGGCTCTAAAACCTAAGGTGCCACATGAATCCCACTAACTACTGCTTACAAAAGCCTGCTTTTGTAAACTGGCTGTCAGCAGTTCCATGTGAAGTGAACAATCAGGTAAATTTAGCACTCAATTAAGAATTTCCCAGAATTATCCCACAATTAATACTCAAAGGATTTCAAAGGAAACTTATTTGCCTTTAATATCTCTATTAAAATAGGTGTTTTGCTATAGCAATTGTTTTACTGACTACCTTGGGCTGGAAAAAACAGTTCTAATAAAGTTAAGTGACATCTCCATGACCCAACTAATTCTAAATTTTAGTCTGAAGTACCAAAAGTATTTGATAGCATTCATTTTACTTACACCAATAATATTTGGATGGCTTAGCTCCTGTAACAATTTTATCTCTCTGAGGGCTGTTCTGTTGATTCCTACATTGAAACAAAAAAGATGAGACAGAGCAAAGTTTAAAACTTTGTATTAAGCTTTAAAGAAACCTCTCCTTTGGTTACTCGCTGACAATTTACTATTACAAACAAGTAGATCACCACAGATAAGTTGATAGCTGCAAAAGAGAAGCAGACAAACTTTTCCACAGCAAAATAAATTCTACACCACCATCATCAGATTTAGATTATAAAGCAACATGCACACCTTTTGGCAAAAAGGGAAAGTTCTAGTGAAAGCCTGGGGAAAAAACCTGCCTTCTCCAGGGTACAAAGTTCTAGTTTTACTTGAAAGAAAAACAGCATCTTGCAAATATTCAGTGCTTCTCACTTCCGATGAGGAGCACACTGACAAACCTCATGAACACATCTTTTTGACACAGCATTATTTAATAAGGGAAGGCACGTGCATTTTTCCACATTCATGCTGTGGCATAAAAGGTACAGTGGCCAGAACCTGCTCAGCCTTGCTTGAATCCTTTCACAGCCAGATTTTATACAGGAAGAAGTGGGGAAGGGGATGTGGGAAGATGACAGCGCCCTTCAGCACTCACACTGGCTGCACTGCACCAAACCACGTTTCCTGCAGGGTAAGGACTCCTCCTTTGGAAGCAGCAGCCCACAGAGCTTGCATGGGGACCTGCTGGTGAACAACCGCCCCTCTGGTAGGTTCCACAGGAAGCTTCAGCTGCATGTGAGCTGGAAAAGCATGTTCTCCCAAAGCCTGGCATACGATTGCAGGACTCCAGCAAAAGTTTGGGCAAAGCGACATGGATCACTTTACATTCCTGCTTCGTGTACTTTAATTACCTATTTTAGAACCAAGTCAGCAATGGCTGACTGGCAAAGCCTCGAGATTATAAAAAAAAAAAGTACACCAGGTTATCAGAGAGCATTATTTTTAATAATATCATTGAATTACAGCTAGACATTGTACAGGCCAAAAGTAATAGCTGTCCTCAAAGGATATTTGTCCAGTGAAGGCTAGATGGATCTCAGCTGGCAGTTAGCTCAATGGTGAGAGTCCAGCATGAGTTTCTCTAACAACTGGACAGTTGAGAGCAAGGATTCTTCACTGGAAATTTAGTAACCTGATGCAGGATCCCTAAAGGATGGCAGCCTACACATATCCAAATTTTTGCTGCACCACACAGGCTGTAAGAGGAGACCAGGATTACCAGTCTTTAACTAGCAATAGCCATGCCTAAAGGCATGTAGCTAGTCAGAGCACAGGATCAAAAGATGCTGCTCTAGAGACCTGCTTTCTCAACATAAACCATACCTACACAGAGACAAAAGCTTAAGATCTTGTTTTTATTAAGTATTGTCTCATTTTGAATCACAAAAATACAACAAAGGAATTATCTGAAAACAGAAGTACTCCCATACACCTACCTTATTTAAGGCACAGAGATGCATCAAAACAAAAAGGTGTTCCAAACTCAGTGCTGTAAAGATCATTATTGTATGCTATATTCACATTTGTATCCCACTTAAACTGAGAAGCTAGCCGGTTTCATACTTGTATTTAGACCTACACTATACATGCAGGTATCTCCACTGCTTTTACACTGTAAGAGTTGAGCTAATTTTTCTCAGCAAGTTATGGTATAGGAGCTCAATGTACAAATTTACAAAAGAAACACCAAAAAGCAAGCAAAGCACAGATTCTACAGCACAAATTTGTTTTTATACTCACCATCTTTAGCTTCTGATCTATGCCCCAGCTTGATCTGCAAAGAAAGGCTTTGTATTATATAAGGTTAAGGCATCTGCCTCAACAGCAGGGGATACGTTCTTTAGCATTACTCTATGACAGAATGAGTTTCAGAGCTACAAAGCACTTTACCAGTTTTTCTGCTGCCCTTGAAAAAAAAACCCAAATCAAACAAAACACACAAACAAACCACCCTTAAAAGCTGATGCTGTATTTTCAGCTTTTTATAATAAGAGCTTAAAAATAGCCATGATGGCACTTAGACAATACCAACCATCAGCATGAAACACTCTGTAGCCACAAAGCTTTATTATATTGCTAAGGAGCTTGTCCCCAGGGAGAAATGAGGGCAAAGTAATTGACAGTTGTTGTCTTGGAATGATTCTAGAGAAATTTGCATACTCTGTAAACTTGGGGTGGCCTAAAGTCCTCCATCTCAGTCATTTACTGCCCTGAAATTCTCACATCCAGAATCCTGCTGTTGATATTTCCAGATGACAAAGTTTATAGAAACTTTCTGATACAATCAAGAACAGTTTTCACAACAGCCACTACTAGTGGCAACCATAGAGGACGAGTATGATAATGCTGAAAGCGGTTAGTGTATCACACAGAACTGCTTACTATAGACATGGTTCAACTTACGTAGTAAAAGAGACTCTTTAACCTGGAAGCAGAACTCAATAGCTTTGGTGACTATTAAGCAGGTATTAGCTACTGCAGCACAGGGGAGCACTCCTCCGAATGTGCACGCCCTAGTAAAGGGTCAGTTACACAGCTTGTATACAAGACATACACGCACACTCATATTATATGCACATTCATACTATATGCATATTCATAGGGTTTCCAAGAGAAGGTTAGTTTTTCCATTATGAGCATTTTAACATCTTGGTGGACTTCAAAGACATTTGATGGATGATTTGATGGAGAAGACTCCTCTTCATTTCATGTCCTTCTGGTGAGCTTTACCTTTTGTCTTCCTAACAAAGTCACTGGTTCTGGAGCCAAGGCTGAGAACAGACATTAGTCTGTTCTCAGATAAAAGTTGTTCCTCCTGAGGTATCAGGATGCACACAATGTGCTAACATTGTAGTCCTTTAGGCAGAACTTTGCACATCCTTCACATAGTTCATTGCTGACGCTTGTTTGACAAAATTAACTAATACTTGCCATGTTTTTCACTTCGAACTAAAGCACAGGAATGTGTATTTTCATTCCACACAGCTACTCACCTATTTGTAATACAAACTACTTCAAATCTCCTCAGATAGCATGAAGTGAAACAATGTACAACAACAGACATTTTCAACATATTTTTATTTTATATTCAAGCAGGTCAAGTTGCAGATCTAAAGTCACTTTTGTAAAATTCTGTCAAAGATCTACCATCAATTCTAAAGAAATCAGAAGGAACATTCCTACTCTGAAGGAAACCAGGCACAACAGGAAGAAAGATTTTTAAAGAGCTGTTGTCAAGGCCTAGTAAAGCCTGACATTTGGAAATGTATGGTGTTTTCCAAAAATAAATCTGTTCAACAAATAACCAAAATTTCATGTTACAGACTAGTAACCCTTCAGGAAGCCAGAAATGTCATAAGACTGTGGCTAGCATGAGCCAGCAGTGTGCCCAGGCAGCCAGGAGGGCCAACCGTATCCTGGGGTGCATCAAGCATGGCATGGTGACCCAGTCCAGGGAGGTGACTGTCCTGCTCTGCACTGTGCTGGTGCAGCCTCACCTCGAGTGCTGTGTGCAGTTTTGGGCAGGCACCACAGTACAAGAGGGACACAGAAATATTGGAGTGTCCAGAGGAGGGCAACAAGGATGGTGAAGTATCTGGAGGGGAAGTCTTATGATGAGAGGCTGAAGTCTCTTGGCTTGTTCAGCCTGGAAAAGAGAAGGCTGAGAGAGGACTTCATCCTGGAAGTCTGTGGCTTCCTGACAAGGAGGAGCAAAGGGGAAGGTGCTGATCTCCTCTCTCTGGTGACCAGTGATAGAACCTGAGGGAACAGCACAAAGCTGCAACATGGGAGGTTTAGGCTGGATGCTAGGAAGAGGTTCTTGACTGAGAGGGTGGTCTGGAACAGGGAAGTGAATACTGCAGCAAGCTCGGCTGAGTTCCAGAGGCATCTGGACAGTGTGCTCAGTCACACGCTCTGACTTGTCCAGCCCTGTGCAGAGCCAGAAGTTGGACTCGATCCTTAGGCATCCCTTCCAACTCAGGATATTCTATGATTCTATCATAGCCTCCCTCTTTGGGGCATGTGGGTATTAAAGACAGCTTCACTGGCTCATTTAAAGAAAACTCCAGAAACAAAAATGATATACATTCTGCCACTATCCTTTAAGTCAGTAAAAAAAAATAAATTTATTATGTGGGTCAAGAGAAACCAGATGCTTGATCACATCGTGTGACAATACTCTGACTCACCTTCTTAATCGCCACGATTCGGTTGGTGTTCTTATCCTTGGCCTTATACACGGTAGCGAACTAAGGAGGAAGAGAGTGGCGTCGTGACCAGAGGGTAGGCGAGCCGCGCGGCACGGCGTGTGCCCGCGCAGCCCTCCCCGTGGCTCCTCAGGCTGGAGAGCTGCCCGCGCCAGGGCCTTCCCCCAGGAGGGGGTCACGCGTTCCTGCTGTCACTACGCTGCTAGGGGGCAGCCCGCCTCCTCAGCCGCCTCCCCTCCAGACCTACCGCGGCTGTATCCCTACCCCTACCCCTCCCGTCTCGCAGCGGGACCCCTCCGCCGCCGCCTGCTGAAGGCGAGACGGGCGCCAAGCCCACCCTCAGGCAGCCACAGAGCCGCGGGATCCCCGCGCCGCGGCGGCAGCAAGAGTACTCCCCGGGGCGGCCTGACTGCCCCCCACACGGCGACCGACCGCTCCCTGACGGCCCGGGAGAAGCTAGGGGCGTCCGCGCCGCCGGCCTCTCCCACGCCCTCGCCCCCCGCCCCGAGGGCCGCTCACCTGCCCCTCTCCCAAAAAGTCGAGCTTCTCATAGCGCTTAGCGCGCGCCCGCGCCTCCATAGCTACCGAAGGAGGACGGAGGCCGACGGCAGGAGCGGCCTCGCCGGCGACGGGGCTTTAAACACCGCCTGCGCCCAGACCCGCGCCGCTTCCGGCCCGCGCCGCAGCTCCGCCCCTGGCAACCGCGGCGTCACCGCGCCCCTCGCCCCGCCCCTGCATGCAGCCTCGCGAGACCCGGCCGCACCGCGTGACGGGGGAGGGGCGGGGCTGCGGGACCCAGAGGCTGCAGCGGTCGCGGCTGTGGGTCGTGAAGCGCCTCTAGGGGGCGCTACGGGCCGCGGCTCTGGCCGAGGCCTGCA
Source organism: Hypotaenidia okinawae (assembly GCA_027925045.1). NCBI lineage: Eukaryota > Metazoa > Chordata > Aves > Gruiformes > Rallidae > Hypotaenidia > Hypotaenidia okinawae. The sequence continues at coordinate 28,106,880 of BSDF01000005.1, read as the reverse complement.
CTACACCGCCGCACAGTAGGTCTTCAGATCGGTTGTACTGCAGCACCACAGCGCGCTGGAGCTGGAAGGGCCTCTGGACATCACCCAGCCCCGCCCCTGCCAGAGCGGGGCCAGCCGGAGCGGGTCACACAGGAGCGCTCCCAGGACGCGTCCCCAGACTCTGCAGCCTCTCGGGGCAGCCGGTGCCAGTGTTCTGACACCCCCACTGTGGAGCTTTTCATGTTGAGATGGAACTTAACGTGTTAAAGTTTGCACGGTTGTCCTGTCACAGGGCTGCATTGAGAAGAGCCTGGCCCCAGCCGCTGAACACCCACCCTTTCATTTATAATCCAATCCCCACTCGGTCTTCTCCTGACTAACGAGGTCGAGCTCTCTCAGCCTTGCTGCATACAAGCGATACTCCCATCATGTCATCATCCTCATAGTCCTCTTCTGGACTCTTTCCAGTAGCTCCCTGTCAAAGCAGAGAGCCCAGAACTGGACACCATACTGATGTGGCCTCACCAAAGCAGAGGAGAGTGGGAGGATAACCTCCCTCAAACTGCTGGCCAGGTTCTTCTTAACACACTCCAAGGCATGTTTGGCTTTCTTGGCCAAGAGGGCACACTGCTGGCTCACAGTTGTCATCCAGGACTCCTAGGTCCATCTCCACAAAGCTGCTTCTTGGCAGCTTAGCCCCTAACATGGGGTTATTCCTCCCCCATAAAGGACCCTACCCTTGCCCAATTTCATTTGGTTCCTCTCCAGCCTGTCCAGATCTCCCTAAATGGCAGCACAGCTTTCTGTCATTATCAGCTACTCCTCCCAGTTTTGTGTATCAGCAAGCCTGTAGAGGGTATTCTCTGTCCCCTCATCCAAGTCTTGGATGAATCTGTTGAACAAGACCAGACCCAGCACTGATTCTGGGGGCACACCACTCACTACAGGACTCCTGACTCTGCACCACTTTACAACAACCCTTGGAGCTCTGCTGTTCAGCTGGTTCTCAAGCCACCTCCCTGCTCACCCATCCACCCACATTTCCTAAGTTTGCCATGGGGATGTTACATAGGCAGACAGTGTCAAAGGCCTTGCTGTTGTCAAGGCAGACAGACAACATCCGCTACTCTTCCCTCCTCCCCCTCAGCCAGTCGTGCCATCATAGAAGGCTGACCTTGGGCACCCACACTGGCAGTTCCTGGTAACTTTCTTTGCCTCCACGTGCTTCAAGATGACCTCCAAAACAAGCTGTGGACTTGTTATACTGCAGACTTCTAACCGTAATTTAAAACAAAGGGCTCTCTGCTAAAACAGTTAAGAGATTTAAACGATCCCAGGAGAACTTGGTTTTAGTTCGAACCCCACCTCAGATTTGGCATTCACGGAAACAGCAGTTACACAACTGCCCAGCTGAAGCTGTGCAACTGCTGAGAAAAATTGCAGTGTCTCAATCATCTCTAGGAATACTTTGGTGTCCCTTTCCTGTCCATAAAGTCATCCCAGAGGAAACAAACTAATCAAGTAGAATGACAACTCTGTCGTATTGTCAAGTTTCCTAATGGTGAATTTAGAAAAACACTCTGATGGTGTGGACATCGTGTGTATTTAATTGCTAGTTAGCCATTGACAGGAAATCCTTCTCAATCACAAATTAATATATAGTGCATCACATCAAACTTCTCACCCTTTACATTTGTTTTTATTAAAGCCGTTAGTATACAATCATTTGTAATATTAAGGAAACACCTTAATGGTGAATACAACTCCTCATTCTTTGATGGCGGCCAACAAACTGTCTTCCATGCTTATTCTGGACCTCCACGCTGCAAAAGAAAAGTCAACAGTTAAATAGATTCTACTAAAAGAACCAGAAAATGAGATAACTTCTTTTGTGCTGCTACAGACTGACAAAGACAATTCTAGATTTAATTTCTGATTTATACATGGGTTTTTAATCTACATACGAATATGTACAGTGTCAAGTATCAGCACCTACCAACAACAGCTCAATTTTTTTTCAGGGGAGAATACAAAATGGTAACACCTGCAGCCTATAGTTACAGCTGCTTCCACTTCTCCTACTCTAAAGAATGCTGACTCTTACTTTAGAAAGGTCTGACAAACACAGCAACAGTGAATGCAAGTTCTGGAATTATTTTCACTGCCCATTCCAAAGCAAAACCAAAGCCAAGGTGAGGCATTACAATCCTTATGAGAAATCAGAAAGTTATTTGTTACTTTGCCAACAAAATTACTTACAACTTACTGCTAGAAAATTTATGCTAGAGGTCAACAAGTGTGTTACTATGGGAAATAACTGATTTTATTTCTAACTCTAATACTCTACCCACACACACGCAGGACAGCAGATTTTCTCTGCTAACATGATTACACTGCAGGTGTCCTTATTTAACAAAGCACTGGAAGCATCTTTTTGTTTCAAACTCACACTCATTGCACAAAGTTGGTAAAATTTTGCACATTCCCCCCTTTTAGGCATGAGTGATTACAACTGAGAATCGTTACAGAACAAAAGCAGGTTTTGCTTGCTTTCATGTACAAGTGCATGTTTGCAAATATTGCAGAAAACATCTGTATCAAGATTAGTGGAACATTTCCACCACTAGAAACAAGTAACAAGAGTTCACTTACTAATAAATAACGTATTAAAAACCAGTTTGATAAATATTTTGGACTTCAGTCATCCAGTAATAGCCATTGCTGGTCTAAGAGCAGACTCCAGTGCTTCTGTCCAGCCCATTCACATTACACATTAAACCCCTGTTACAAGGCAGGTGGGGTGCTAGTAAATGTAGGCTACGCTGATTGATTTCTACCCGCATGCCTTTTTTAAGTCTGTACCTCTCTACTCAGCATACCACAAAGCTAGTGAGAGTTAGATACCTTGCACATTAAGAATTTGTAGTTTGGGTACTGGGCATCAAAGCTGTGAAAGATAGGAGCACACCCTTACCGAGAATTCCAACATAGAACTGGATTTGAAATGTTGAAGAAGGTGTAGAGATAAGCCAAATGCTAGATAGATACAGACAATACAGGCCAACACATGAAACTTACTTGAATATATTCAATCTCGTCATCTGACATAAGTTTCCTTCTGTATTTCTGAGGTAAGGTTCTTGCTAGTTCAGAAGTGTCCGGTGTTCCTTGTACTCTACTAACAGGAGAAATACTTTGAAATGCTGGTGATCTGCCTCCTACGGACTCCTGTGCTTCTGAAGCATGCAGAGATGGCACACTTGCTTGTAGAAATTCCTGTACTGGAACCCAGATTGAAAAACCATTTACACAGGCATAACAGGACTGTAAAACTAATTAATCAGCAGCCAGCAAAAGTTAACAGTTATTGACAAATTTTCTTCATTGCAAGTATTTAAGAAAATGAAGACATTATGTTTCACAATCTGTTTTTATAGTTGTTAAAAACAGTGAAAAAATTCTGATGGCAAAATAAAGCATGTCTGAGAGAGAGAGTAAAAACTCATGTGGAAACAGAAGATAAATCAGCCTATATCCTAACAAAGGCCTTTTTGCTGTGAAGCTGTACTTACAGAAAATCATAAAGTATCCAAACTCTGTACGTGAAGGCAGTTACGTAGAAAGATAACTACGATAATTAACTAAGATCCCTTGAGATGACACTTTTTGTTTACTGTGGCTAAAGACTGACAAGTGAAAAAGAGGTAGAGGATTACAGAAAGATAAAGCTCACAACTACCGACATACTGTAACAGGCAATGCAGTCTTTTGCCCATTTTTAGTATTACAAAATGGCACTGTACCGAACTTTGTCAGTGCTGTGCAGAATGACCTCAAATATCAGGCATCAGCCATCGGTGTTACTGAAACACAAAGACCAAGGTGCGCATGAAGTACTTTGCAGATGAGGGCCAGGAGCTTCAGGAACTTAGAGCCGAGAAGGTGACCTGAGTTTGAGGGCAGGGGAACAGATGACAAGAGGGTACTGTTGTCCAGGTCACTGTTCTGAATCTCTGGCTATCCCACCACCACCAACTTTACAAACACAATGACCCTACCAGGCAGGAAGGAGTTTCACAGCAATGTGTTTACTTCATAGGCACTCAGACCTCTATACATAAGGTTAAAACACCTGAAAAAGCTTCCACAGGAAGCCTGAACAAGACAAATGCAACATCTGAACAGCTGGGACAGAGGGACTACATTAAATAATAACCAAGTCTGGGTGAGGTGAAGAGCGTGAGGAGTTGAAATAGCCAGCCCCTCTCACTCCTGCCTCCAACATGATCAATAGGACAAGTGAGAGGAGCCAGTTTTAACCATAGTGAGTCCAAATCAATGGCAGGATTGGGACATCAACCACCTGTATCAATGTGATGAAACTATTGCCTGAAAAAAAAAAAAAAAAGCCACCACAGAGAGGCATATTCAGAAGCTTTCGGTCAGAAGACCGCATCTCCAAGTCCCAAGTTGATCAGGTGGATTAAGAACAATGGAAGGTCGCAAATGGAGTGAGGGGAAGAAGCAGCATATTCTGAACAGGGATTAAGATGAAGTTTTAAGATTTAAGAGCAGGAGACAAAGGGAGCAGAAGATGAAAACATTAAGAAATATCTGTTTGTCCACTTTCTAACAACACTCTGCTGGAATAGCTTTGTCTGGCAATGACAAGAAAATATTTTTGTTTCAAGAAATAACACACTTTATATATGAAACAACAAGAAACAGTGTTTCTGAGTTTGTTTCATACACCACAGAAATACCCAGATATTTGCCAAGGACTTTCCTCTAATGCATGTTTCAAAGTCTGGAGTAGGTGCATTATCCAAGTAAAAACATATGAAGTCAAGACTCAGAAGTATCAGACTTAATACTGCTCTTGCTTTAGCTCCAATACAACCTTTACTACGTTCTTCCCCTTCCCTGTTTGAGGCCATCATGTTGCTGTAGTGATATGGTCAAAGAATTTGCGTGGCCTTTCAAGCATCCATGTCCTTAAAAGTAGCCTCCATCTGCTGAGCTGTTTGGCTACTTAGAAGCAGGAGTCTGGTATAGTGAAACGCGGTTACTTCTACACTGTTCAAGCCAGGTGAGGTATTGCATTTAATGGATGAGACAACAGAACCCAATTAAGGCAGCAGTAGTCACAAAAATCTTAGGACATCGAGACAAGCAAGGGGTAAGTAACACTGAGAAAACAGTCCACTGGAATGAGAGGCAGTACACCTGGCTGGACTGTGCACAACCTACAGAGTTTTAATCACAAGCATAATAATACTACTGTGACATAATTTCTAAACAACTAACAACAACAAGAGCTGCTTAAGATGCCTCCTACTTTAGTTTCAAATGATTTGCTGACTCAAAAGTAATAGTAAAACAATATATCAATCATATAACTTTGATGTCTAAATGGCATCTGCAATCCTAAAAATGCCAATACAATAACAGGCATAAAAAGTAATGTCAAAGACTGCAGTGAAATTAATTTTTTTCCTCAGCATTTGTTAGTAGCACAAGAAACACTCAGAATGTATAATAATATGGTTCTCCCAGCTATAATAAAGATTTCAAATATCACAGATATTACTCCAACTAAGAAAAGAGATGAGGAAAACACAACATAATTTCCGCAAGTATCACTGGATACCTAAGGCTTTCTCAAACTGACTTAGGAACAGCGATTTCAGGCAAATATTTGAGAAAGTGGGGTTTTATATATAAGTAGAAAAACACCACCTGAAATCCTTGGGAGTCTGCCTTGACCCAGAAATGAAGACATGTGTGTATTATTTACCACAGCTGTACAGAATCTTAAGAGTCAAAAAGTTGCCTTAAAACTAGAAGGACCATGCTTCAGAAACCCTGCTCAAAATCAGTTCAGTCACGTAGTTGGGGCAGAAAAATTGTGTGCTAGTTCTTACATAAAACATGTAATGCAAACAAAAGCAGCACAAGTTGTACCTAGAGATTCAGTAACTTACTTTTAGGTCTGGGGCTACTTTTTCTGTCCGGGAACTTAATTAATGGAGTATGTGGCTTGACTACCTACAGCAAAGAAAGATAGTAGGGGAAATAGGGAGAGAAAAATATATTTTCAGACACACATTACCTTCATAAGAATAAAAAAGAACATAAAGCATATTAAACAACCGCTTCCGTACCACTGCTTTCCACACACCCCCTCTGGTAACTCGTCATTCGTTGACAGCCTATCTTTACCCACAGAGAAATTTCACCTTTAAAGACGTTCCTCCGAGCAGGAGAAAGCTTTCCTTTCCTTTTCCTCGGAGCAGCGAGGGGTGCGCCTGCAGAACAGCTACCACACTCGCATAGATGCGGTCAGAGAAGCCCCAGCAGATGGAACCGCTGGCTCTGACGGTAAGCGCTAGCTATCTGGCCGGGCGGGGCTGACGGAGCTCCGTGACGAAAGAGCCCTATAAGCTACAAAGCTCGGCAGCTGAAGCCGCACAGCTTTTCTGAGACGCGCGAACGCACCGCACCTTCACCTTGAAGCGCGGTGGGATGCAAAGTAGGTTCCAGCTAGCGCCTCTCCCTCTCGGTCACGGCGCAAAAGGGAGCGCGCTAGCCCGGTAGCGCCCTTTGGACGCGGGATTGAGGGCACCGGCATCAAACGACAGAAGACACCAGGCAAGCCGGGCCGCGCCGCGCCCTCTTTCCCCGCGCCAAGGGCACCGGCCGCCCCGGCGGCACCTCAGGCCCCGGCCGCGCCACAGGGCCCAGGCGGCCGCACGCAATGCAGGGCCCTCCGCCCGAGTCAGGCTCCCGGTCCCAGCCACCCCCTCGCCGCCTTCTCTCGCCGCAGGCCGAGCGCCGTTACCTGGACAACCCTAGCGGCGGCCGCCATCTTACTGCCCATGGTGACCCCCAGCCGCCGCGCCCCTCCTCTCGCGGCCGAGGGGCAGCGTCGGGCACCGCCCACAGCGGGCCCGGTCCCGCCCATAACGGGGCAGTGCCCCGGGGCAGAGAGGGGCGGGGCCACAGGGGTTCTGCGCGCCCGGAGACCGGCCCCATTCCAAAACGACACGTCCCGCTCGCCTTTTAAATGCTGCTGTTCACCAGGTTAAAACCGGCGGTTTCTTGTGGCTTTGCGTGGCGGGGGGCTGCTGGGGTGGCTTTTTCAGTCAGGATAAACGATGAGTCTGCCGCGGTCGATGAGGGAGCAGTTTGTCCACCTGGACACCCATAAATCCATGGGTCCTGACAGGATGCACCCGAGGGTGCTGGGGGAGCTGGTGGAAATCATTTCTAGGCCACTCTCCAGCACCTTTGGTAAATCTCGGGGAACAGGAGTGGTGCTTGAGAACTGCTGGAAAGCAAATGTCACTCCAGTCCTCAGAAAGGGCAAGGAGGACTCAGGTAGCTACAGACCTGGTAGTCTCACCTCCATCCTTGGAAAGGTGATGACTTGTCCATGGTGCTGTCTCTAGGCACAGCAAGGATAAAGGGGTTGTTAGGAGCCATCGGTGTGGTTTTACCAAGGGGAAGTCATGTTTGACTAATCTAATAGCCTTTTATGAGGATGTAACTAGGTGGATAGATGATGGCAGGGCATTAGATGTGGTCTACCTTGACCTCAGTAAAGCATTTGACACAATCTCCCACAGCATCCTTGAGGCTAAACTGAGTGTTCAGGAAGGTGGAGCAATGAGGTGGATTCAGAGCTGGTTGAAGGGAAGGAGCCAGTGAGTTTTGATCAATGGGACAGTGTAGCTGAAGGCCTGTATCTAGTGGAGTCCCTCAGGGGTCTGTACTGGGACCTGTACTATTCAATATATTCACTGATGAGCTGGATGAGGGAATAGAGTGTACAGTCAGCAGATTGGCTGACAACACAAAACTGGGAGTGGTGCCTGACATCCCAGAGGGTTGTGCTGCCATTCAGAAAGACTTAGACAGGCTGGAGAGTTGGGTGGAGTAGTTTAATGAGATTTAACAAGGGCAAATGTTTTGCATCTAGGGAAGAACAACCCCAGGTACCAGTACAGGTTGGGGACTGGCCTGTTGGAGAGCAGTGTAGGTGAGACAGACATGGGGGTCCTGGTAGACAGCAGGATGACCATGAGCCAGCAGTGTGCCCTCATGGCTAAGGCTGATGGCATCCTGGAGTGTATTAGGAGGGGTGTGGTTAGTAGGTCAAGAGAGGCCCTTCTCCCCCTCTACTCTGCCCTGGTGAGACTACAGCTGGAACACTGTGTCCAGTTCTGGGCCCCTCTGTTCAAGGACACAGAACTCCTTGAAAGAGTCCAGTGTGGGGCAACCGAGATGGTTAAGGGAGTGGAAAACCTTCCTTATGAGGAAAGGCTGAGGGAGCTGGGCCTGTTTTAGCTTGGAGGAATCTGAGGGGTGACCTCATTAATGTCTACAACTGTGTAAAGGGCGAGAGTCAGGACAGAGCCAGGCTCTTCTCAGTGATGGCCAACAATTACAACAAGGGGCAATGGGTGCAAGCTGGAGCACAGGAAGTAAGATGCGAACATAAGAAGAAACTTTTTCACTGTGAAGGTGACAAAGCATTGTAACAGGCTGCCCAGAGAGGTTGTGGAGTCTCCTTCTCTAGAGACATTCAAAACCCACCTGGATGCATTCCTGTGTGATTCAGTTTAGGTGATCCTGTTCTGGATGATCTTTCAAGGTCCCTCCCTTCCAACTCCTAACATTCTTTGATTCTGCAAGAAGCAGCTAGAAGCTTACCCTGGGCCTGACAGAATAAATACCATCTGGGCCCAAGGCTGGAACCGCCACTGACCACCAGCAATGATCACAGCGCCTCTGTGAATCAGACTTAGGAGAAAAAGAAGGCAAGTGGCCACTTGCCAGACACCAAGGTCAGTGAAGGACCAGGGGAGGAGGTGCTGCTGGCACCACAAAGATTCCCCTGCAGCCTGTGGAGAAGACTATGGTGGAGCAGGTTATCGCCCTGCAGCCCATTAAAAATCATGGGGAGCAGAGACCACACCTGCAGCTGATGGAGACATAGAAAAGACAGTGTTGGAGCAAGCTCCTGGCAGGACCTGCAGCCCTAGGGGAGAGAGAGGCCCACACTGAAGCAGGTTTGGGGGGACGACAACTTGCGACCCTGTGGGGGCCAGGATGGAGCAGCCTGGGTATGAGATTGCCCCCCACAGAAGTGACCCATACTGGGGCAGTTGGTGAAGAGCTGAAGCCCTGTGGTAAAGGACTCACACTAGAGAAGTTTGTGGAAGTGCTTTCCATGGGTGGGACTCCGTGCTGGAGCAGGGCAAGAGTGTGAGGAGTCCTCCCCCTAAGGCAGAACGACCAGCAGAGACAACTTGTGAAGAACTGACTTTAACCCACATTCCATGTCTCCGGCTGTGTGCTTGGTTTAGGGGCGAGGAAGGAGAGAAACCCTGAATAAAGCGAAGGTCGGGAAGATGGGAGGGATAGCAGGACCTGCTTTAAGATTTTATTTCTCATTATCCTATCCTATTTCCATGGGGAACTTTATGGGTGTGGGGGTAATATATTAGATGCATTTTTTAATTCTGTGTTGAGTCGGTTTTGCCCATGATGCTGATCGTGGAATGATCTCTCCCTGTTGTGGTGGTTTGGCCCTGGCTAAAGGCCAAATGCTCACCAAGCTGCTCGCTCATTCCCCCTTTCAGCCAAAAAGAGGAGAAAATATATATTGGGAGGCTTAGGACTTGATATGAGGACAGAGGGATCACTCTCCAATTATTGCAATGGGCAAAACAGGCTCAGCACAGAAGAAAGGGAAGTGCTTTATTACAACTACAACTAATACACCCAGTGAACCGGAGTCGAGATAGTGAGAAGCAGCCAGTGTCTTCCCCCACCCCTCCCCTTCTTAGCAAACTTAAAACTTCATCATGATTTTACTCCCTTCTTCCCCCCAGACATGGCGCAGGGAGGGGCAGGGAATGGGGAGTGGGGTTCCGGGGGTTCCTCACAAGCTGCTTTCCTTCCCCAGATCTTAACACCTCTACCCCCCTCACCCCTTGCCTCTTTGCACACTTGACTTTAATCATCAGTTCACTGCCTTCTTCCCTCCCGTCACAGCATCAGGAGGGGCAGGGAATGGGGAATGAGGGGTTTTCAGTCCATTCTGCCCAAGCTGTCTTCTCTCTCAGCTGGGGGGTAGCATTGCACACACACACACACACACACTTCCCCTGAGGCGCTGTGGGGTCCCACCCACGCCAGAGTCATACCCACGAACTTCTGCAGTGTCAGTCATCTCCTCACCACAGGCCTCTCAGCAGGACTTCCTTCCATAGGGTGCTGATGTTCAGGCCCAGACTCACCGGGCGTGGCTCCCTGCAAAGTCACAAGTCCCCTGGCAAACCCGCTGAGGTGTGGATCAATCTCTTCACAGGGCATAGATGTCTCTGATCCCTGTCCTCATCCATGGGCTGCGAGGGGACAACCCGCTTCACCATGGTCTTCTCCACGAGCTGAAGGGGAAACTCTCTTTCCACATACTTGCCCCCCGCCTTGAGCCTGGCTTTGGTGTCTGTGCAGCTTGTTACATCTTCTCACTCTCCTGAGATGGCAAAGTGCATCTGCCAGCAGGTTTTTTTTTTCCACAGAGGCTCTATGATCAGCTCTGATTGGCTCAGCCCTGGGTCAGAAGCAACTTTGGCCTTGAATTGGCCAGTGTTTAGTCTGGGGCTTGCAGAAAGCTGTAACTGCAGCTTACAAAAGCCATCTCGGCAGCACAGCTACACCAAACTGCAACAACTGTCCTTATCTCAACTTCTAAGCCAATATGTATTTTTTTTTCCCCTGTCCAGCTGAAAACGGGAGTGATAGAGTGATCTTAGTGGGCATCTGACCTCCAGCCAGGGTCAAAACACCACAACACACCACTAAATTTCACCAAACATGCAAATGTCAATATAAAAATGTATTAAAATACTGCTTGGCAGAGTCAATAGAACAAAGTCATTGCTTCCATTTTACCTGTGTTTTCCCTAGGATTGTCACTCTGCTACATGAGATGGCATCTACAGGCTGCATCCACAGTTGGATGCTCTGCTTAGCTTATCAGTAAACAGCACAGACACATAGCTTAGATTTAAAAGTATAAATTTTTCTGTGTTTAAAATGATGCATAATGCTTTAATAAAAGCAAAAAGCAAAATCCCCAACCAAAGACTGCACTAAGTTTTGCAGTTTCAGCTTTGCACAGGGCAGAGCAGGATCAGGCACCTTGCAAGTGCCCAGGTCAAGAGTCAGAGCCTTGGTCTAAGCCCACTTTTACATACAAACTTAAAATATGCAGATTATTCTTCCCTGTGTTACTGCTGCCTCTCAGAGAGAAATGAGCTCATGGGAAAGGACAGCTATGAAGCAGGTTAAAATTGTTGCGGGCCATGTTATGAGTCTTGAGAGAGAGCAGTAACTTCCAGAAAGGTTAAAAACGTAGAACCCTTAAAAGTCTGCCTTCATAATCTATACTAATCTTATTGAGTTTAAAACTTTGATTACAAGAAGATCTGTAAAACGTACAGTCCTGACTCACAGAAAATTGACATTTTTTTCAAGCTGTAGAACAATTGCCTTTAAAGATGGATCTTCTGCCCAGTTAATTTTGCTTCCAATTATGATACTCTGTAAGAAAGAAAAGATTATTGGTTAAAAAAAAAGCACTTCAGAAAGGATTATTCCTAGTAAAATCTCTCAAGAGGCATCTGTTTTTAACATCTGATTTGTAAGTAAGGCACAAAGAGGGAAAGAGGAGAAAGGGAAGTATCAGTTTAAATACTATTGTCATTATATAAGCAAAAAAACCTCTAGTGTTTCTAAAAAACTACCAAACCAAAAACCCTAGAGGTGCTTGCACACGATCCCTATTTTAAACATAGGAATTTAGAGGGGTTTTGGGTGAGGGTTTTTTTTTTTTTAAAACACAAAGTTTGCCTCAAACACAAGATTAACTAATATAATTAACATTCTCACCCTGCCATTCTGGATTCAAAATGGCCATTATTAAATCTAATCAAACATTTGCTGTAATTACGGCTCAGGAGATTTCAGAACAAAACCAGAAGGTAACTTTAAGAATTGAATCTAAACCCCATTAAAATGTTTAGTTTCCCATTCTCATTTGTTATCAATGCAAGCTAGTGGTACACATGCAATACAGAAACACACGGAGCCCATTCTGTTCTTGAAATTCTTCTGCTCATCCAAATTCACAGCATGGTTATCTCTACCTGACAGTTTCTACCATGGTTTCTATCAAGTTATCTACCATGGTTTTCTACCTGAAGCTTTCCAACATGTTCTCTTTTTGCCAGTTTAAATTTCTCAGACAAACATAACTGGAATTTCATAACCCCTGTGCAGATAAACTTGATTACTGCAATTGCAATTCCCTGTGCCTCCCATCTTTGCTCTTGGGTTGCAGATCTGTGAGGCCAGATGAGGGAAACTAGGACAAGTCACAGAGCAAGAGGCAGAGTACCAGCCTGCAGCGTAGCCTATGTGACCTCCAGTAGAGCCCCTGTGAGCACATGATGCTGCAGGGCACCCTTCCACCCTAACACAAACTGTGAGATTTTCTTTCTCACTCGTGACTCCAGACAGCCTGCCAACCAGCTGCACGAATACAGACTCGTCAGCAGCACCTGATACGTGGGAACCAAAAGGTTGAAGGCTACACTGCTGAGGTGATTTGGAGGCAAGGCTTTCACAAGGCTGCAGTGCCTTGAGAAACAGAGAAGTGCCATATGGTCAGAAGGGGCAGACTGAGGAGCAGCAGCCTGGCCTGCTGGTATCACAGGATTAAAACGACCTGTTTTTTCTTTACCATGAGATGGGAAAACTGATTTGCTGGGGGGCGCCTAGGTGACTCTTACTGTCAGGGAATGCAGCCAGTGCAGGTGACAGACATTCTCTGAGAAAAACGCATTATTTTTGTACTGTTAAGGAGCAAAAGAATGGAGTGTCTCTAAACTCTGTAAATAATTATTCCCACGTAGTTTGTAACATGTTTATGCTTTTAGCTTCTACAGCAATTAAGTTTTTCTTTCATACAGCAGTTTTTCCAGTACCACTGTTGCTTAGAAGTTTTCAGAAAACACAGCTTGGTTTGACAGTACATTTACCATACACTATGTTATCTTGACTGTAATGCAAAACTGTGAAATTGCTTCTCAAAGCTACAATTGATTACCTGGAATATATTTTGAATTATTGTAGTCATCTCTCTTTCTTTTTGCAAGTTACTCTCCAGCATGCTGCTGGCTTCTGTACTTGCTTGTTCCTCCTTTTGCAGTTTCATCAAGGCATGAATTTGCAGTAGTTTCTGTCCTCCAGCTTTTTTAGAACTGCTCCATTATTAAGAAAATAAAGCATTAAGAAATAGGTAAGAATAGGTGAGCAGTAGAACTAAAGATTCCTCACAGACACCTACAGCACCTGCTCTGCAGTAACCCTTACTCCACACTTCTTCCCTCTGATATTCCTCAAGACCTTCCTTTCACACAAGAGGCAACATGTGCTGGGGCTACTTGCTGTCAAAGTACAGGCAGAACTGGCTGCTAGCAAAGCAGAAAGGACTTTGTAAGCTGCCTGCATTTCCTTCAGACACAGACAGTGATTTGAACACCTGTCCTACGCCCCATCTTCAGCTGTCACAACTTTTATAGGCAGAGAAGTATTTTGACCTTTTTCCACATTTGACTGAAACAAAATTCCCAGGTCACCCACGGGATATATGGACAACACCAGTGAGTTGTCCACATGTCCCAACTACTTGGGTTTTGGTTTCGGGTTTTTTTTTTATGGAACCAGGCTAAAAACTAAACAAAATGAAACTACTTGGGGACAGTTCCTACGCTGAAAGAATGCTGACACAGCATTCCTTCCCTAATTTCTGAAGATATGAGGGATGCTCATTTTTCCTAAGACAACAGATATTTGTGTTTATTACTGTCAACACATGCACCAAATCCCATGCGTTGAACAAATAACTATTGTTTAAACTGCTGGCAAACCTGGCCACGTGACAGTAGGAGCATTCAAAAAACCTATCTACCACATTAAGCCCTGAGATTGAGTTCACACCTCATTTTGACCCACTCTAACAAGCCAACTGAATACCAACATATACACTACTATGAGAGTTCTTTGTCAGCAAATCCCCTCCCCCCATTTTGCAAACATTTCATGAAGGTGCAGTCTGACAAGAAAAACTAAAAAACATCCTTGAGGTGTTGTAGGACTAATTTAAATTACTCAACCATGTATAATTTTCTGGGGAGTTTACACTAAATAACAAAACACCAACACATTCTTTTAGAGTATCTTCTTGCATCTCTCCTTCTAATGTCTTGGTCTCATGCTCAAGTAGGCAACAATAGTTCATTTTTGCAGTACTCCCTACTCTTATCAGAAGTTTTGTAACTGTCTTGGAGAGTTTCAGACATAAACTAATACTGCTACAGGAAGAACTGTGAAATACAAACCAGAATCAATATAATCACTGCACTTACAGTATCTTTTCTTCTTAATGTCAGCAAAATTCTGTTCTTTCTCACGTACTTGCTGAAACAAAACAAACAAAGAAGTATTTCCTAGAATCTAGGCTTTAAAAAAAAACCAACATAGAAAGGTGCTAATTCAATCCACAAAAGCAGTTAAGAGCAGTTCTAGAAGCAGACTTTGAGCCATATATTTAGCTTCAAATGACCTGTGCTGTCCTGTTACTTTCAAGCTGCACTCTTGCCCACATTGAGGTTGGGAGGGAGACATGCACAACTGCAACAGAAGCTATGACTACCACTTACCAGCTGATAACTAATTATAGTCATGCTGAGTTTTAGGATTTCTTCTGCCATTTCCATGATCTTTCTAAGGAAGGAAACAAAGTTGCATATCTTATCATTAATACAAGTCAACAGCATAAATGTTTTAATCAGTTATTTGGATTAAAAAAAAAATCCTCATTTCTCTTAATTCCAAAATAAAGCATACTAGTTTGTGGTGGTGTTTATTTGTTTTGGTTTGGTGTTTTTTAAACACAAACCACATCCTTTCATTTTTATAATTATTATACTAAGTATCGTTACAGGGGCCAAACAATCTCCTTATTTCCCTCTCATTTTCCCTAATGTTTCATTCAAGTCTGCCTGACATTTCAAATCACAGAGCTTGGAAACCATCAATGAAGCCTAGCCACCTGAGAACAGCTAAGAGAGGCTCCTGAGTTCTGGCAGGGGCATCACGGAGATGCAGCTTCCTGCTGTATTTTTAACAAATTAAATTTCTTGTATTACATGTCACATGTGTGTCCCTGTTAATATTGGGTCTGAAATTAAGGCTCATTTTAAACATGTTTGAAACTTCAACTTCTTTTTTGATGACAATAAGCTACTATGCAATTAATTGATGAAGGCAACAAAGCAGGGGCACAAGTTACAAGGCTGTAATACATGCTCAGCTGTTACAAATGCAGGTAACTCATGCAGTGAAGAAAAAAAAAATGACCCTTGTTAACTGCAAACAGATCTCACTAATGAATAAAAATTATATCTAATCAACAGTTAGTTTATTCAGAACCCAAGTATAAATCTACCTTTGCTATAAGAGGTCTGATTCCAGTCAGAAAGTGGACTGTGTATCATTCATTCGAAATTAGAAGGAAGCTTGCTTTTAGAAAAGGTACAGTGAAATAACATAGAAGTGTGTCACATTAACTATGTAAAGTCCATTCATTTCTGGCCATCGCTTCCTCACATACACCTTACCGTGAGTCATTATCATTTTGTTCCACTTTGTTCCTCAGGGCACCCATTACCTGGATCCTGCATAGTGTGAAAAAGAAACATAACTAATGAGAACTGATAAGAAACTGGGAGAAGTAGATTTAGATGAATAACTGATGATGTATTTCCATGGTTCCATTCATGTCCATTTTCATATTATATACATAAAACACGCAGTACCTTTTAAATAACAAATTTGTTAAATAATGGGGCTTAACTCTCAAGACAAAAAAGGTATTATCAATGATTATTTGTGAGAGTGACAACTTTTTCTCTCTTGCCAAACATTGCTGGCCACCATTACTCCCAGAATCTGTAGGAGGAGAGGTAGGAATTCAAATGAATTTTAAAATGCTGCCAAGAAATATGTTTGCTGATGTATACAGTCAGACTTCTGCGATTTTGCAGGAACTTTTAGGTTTACACATTTCCACTCCATGTAACTCTGAATTCCAATTTTAACCAGAACCATTACGCACGTGTACGTGTGCACACATGGAAATCTAGAAAACTCCAAATAAGCAGAAAGTCTTACCTTTTCAAGGCTAGTATCTTGTTCTGTAGAGCGACTTTTACTTCCTCCAAGTCTTTTTCCAATTCATCTGTGGCACTAAAGGAAGAAAAAACCCAAAAACAACAAACCCACCCAAACAGCGTGAAGATACAAGTCTGAAAAAATCATTAAAGCCAGAACTATTTTAGTATGCAAAACTATATAGGTGAATTCTAGCCATCACAGGACAGCAAATTTAGAAGCCACATTGGATATAAAACTAAACCTCCAGTTTCAGTTCTTAATCCTCCTCCTCTTTACTTCAAAATACATCAAAAGTTTGAAATTACACACTTGACAGTCAAGTTCTCTTCTGTTACATGATCCAGGTAATTTTCTTGACCTGCAAAGGAAGAACATCACTGTAAAGCACAACAAGGACATCTTTAACATGAGCTACGGAACATAACCAACAAGCAGCTGGATGGCTACATTAACAAGGTATTTCGTATTCCTACCTCCACACCTTATTGTGTCTTCCACTGTTAGTGAGACTACAGTATCAATCAGCTGTATCAGAGAAACAATTAGGCTTTAAAATATTTCCATCTAACTCTTTCTAGACATGCCAGAGCTGGGTCACAGCACTGTTCTGTGTGTGGCTGACTGGTTGAGTAGGAGGTACACAACAGACAGAAACACATTAAAACTGTGCTGCTGCCAAACATGTTAGCAGACTTTTGGTAAGAGTTCAGCCTCAGTGACTGGATTCCTGACAACTGTCATCACATGCCAGAGGAGCCTAAAGCAAAAACCCAAGAAGAGAAAGGGCACTGTGCCTGCATGGAGGGTCTTCTTGGGGTGTTTTTCAATATTATAATGAAGGCGGTTCAGTTGACACCTAAACTTCGGTTTTCACTGCCGAGCTGGCAGTGTGTGTGCGTGTATTAGATGCCATTATCGCTCCAGGACTGCTACCTGGCAGGTGTTCCTTTAAACAATCCCGTTCCTCCTTTTCCTAGAAACCACGCAGCGACTACCGACAGTCGCTCTCGCTTGCGGGCTGCCCGCAGCGCGGAGCCTCGCTTTTTAGCTAACTATTAAGCTCGGCGGTGGATACAGGCATCGCGTTAGCAGGGAGCGGGAGGGAGGAGTCGCGGGGATGCGCTTACCGGCTTGAACTGCGCTGCTGCACTCCGTGAGCTGCTGCAGCATCTGGTTCCTCAGGCTGGCGGGGAAACAGAGCCAGAGCGGTCAGGCCGCGGCCCCGGGGAGCGGGCACCGAGAGCTCCGGCCCGCACGCCCGCCCCGCCTCATCGCACTCTCCGGTGGCCCCCGGCTCTACCCGCCCCTAGCACTGACCGGAGCAGCAGGACGACATCCACGTCCTCCTCCACGGCCTTCGGCCAGCCCCGGGCCGCCGCCACACCCGACTTCCCCTGCGACGGCTCCATAGCCGCCATTTCAAAGCTCCCGCGCGCGGCCCGCCTCAGTGCGGCCGGCGATTGCTTCTGCCTGGGGGGCGGGGCTCCCCAGCAGCCCAGGAGCTCTCGGGCCGCGTCTTCTCTGTCGGTATTTCGGCGCGCGGCCACCAGGCGGGAGGCGGCGGCGGGGAGGGGCCGGCGGCCGGCGCTGAGGGGCGGGGCCATCGCCGAAGGGACGCGGGCGAGGTAGCGCAGGCGCAGAGTCGCTTCGCCGGCCGGTGGGTGGCTGTCAAGCGCGGGCTAGTTCCTCACCCGAGTCCTTCCAGGTAAAAACCCCTCAGTTGTGGCTGGCACAAGGCCGTTCGTTCTCCCAGGCACGCTGCCGGGAAGTGGCAGAAGGCAGGCAGGCAGGCAGGCAGGCAGTCGAACAGTCGAACAGTCGAACAGCTGTTGGAGGCGGCACTCGTAGGTAAATCTGTGAGCACAGGCTGCCCCGAGAGGCTGTGGAGTCTGGGAACGCACAAACCCCGCCTGGGCGCGCTCCCGTGTGACCCGCTCCGGGTGGCTCCGCTGGCTGATGTCCGGAGGCCCCTTCCAGTCCCGCCGCGCTGTGGTGCCGCGTAACCAGCGGAAGCGAAGCAGGCGTGCAGTTAAACTGTTGGGAAACAATGCGAAGGGAGCAGGCACAACACAATCACCCCTGCTAAGTGAAGGCACGTGAAGTACGTTCACAGAATTACAGAACTGTAGGGGTTGGAAAGGACCTCCAGAGATCATTGGGGCCAACCCCCCTGCCAAAGCAGGTTCCTTAGGAAGAGGTCACACAGGGAGGCGTCCAGACGGGTCTTGACTATCTCCAGAGAAGTAGACTCCACAGCCCCCTGGGCAGCCTGTCCCAGGCTCTGTCACCTTCACCGTGAAGAAATTCTGCCTATTGGTGAGGAACTTCCTATATTCCAACTTGAGGCCAGCGCCCCTTGCCCTGTTTCCACAGACCACTGAAAAGAGGATGGCTATTTCCCGCTGTCCCACACTTCAGATATTTATAAACATTAATCAGATCCCCTCTGTCTTCTTCTCTTAAGGCTGAACAGCCCCAGCTCACTCAGCCTTTCCTCACAGGGGAGATGCTTCAGGTCTTTAATCATCTTCATAGCCCTCCACTGGCCTCTCCAAGACATCCCTGTCTTTTTTACACCAGGGAGCCCAGAACTGGACACAATACTCCAGGTGGGGCCTGACCAGGGCAGAGTAGAGAGGGAGGATCATGTCCTTTGACCTGCTCGCCACACTCCTTTTGATGCACCCCAGTTCCTAGAGATAGAGCTGATAACCATTATCAATGGGAAATTACTACAGTAAGTACTAAGTCGATGGAGCTGGCACCTGACCAGGCTTTGCCCTGGCAATAGCGGAGCCAGTGCCAGCACTCCTGCCATCGGGCCTACCTGGAAGAGCAGCAGCCCAAGCCCTGACCTGGCCAGCCCCAGCATGAGTGAAGCACCGCTCGCTGCCTCCCTCAGCTGGCTGAGGGATACCAAAAGCAGCACAAGTAAGAGGTTAAGACACATTTATTAAAAGCACAAAGGAGTAAAGCACAGTACATAGTGCCAGTGCTCTGCGTAAACACAGGTAGAATTTAAGACTTCTTAAACAGAGGTTGGGCCAGGTGCCATGGCAGAAGAGCCCAGCTTCTCAGCAGCACTTACCTTGGCAGCTTTTCTGCTGGTGTATTTGTTCTTGATTGCCTGCAGAGTAAAGTTTGGTTTAGTTTTCCTTCTTCACAAACTTGGGCTATTCCAGCTTAACCTGAGGCTTGGTGGTTAAACCAAGTCCAGTGTAGCACACAGGATCAGTTCACAGTTGGCTCCTGCACTTTGGCAAGATAGCTTCAGCTGAAATGAGCATGCCTGATCCAAGTTTGCCAGCAGCAGCTGCCAGCTAAGCCAGCTTCAGAGTGCCATGTATTAATTTCACAACCTCTGTTACCTCTGATGGCATCTGCAGGGGTGTTAGAAATCCTTGAGATGAAACCAGGGAGGGAAGCGAGCACTCTGGGATATCAAGTCACTCTGCATAAGCAAGAGTGTTATGTGGTACATACAATTTGATGTCAGCTGTATTTTTATTTTTTTTAAAGGGTAATGTGTCTGACCACGTATGGTGCTATCGACTGGTGCTCACTGTGCTGGAGCTCAGGGCATTGCCTGACGCTGGGTGAGACACACTCACCTGCAGAAACAAATCGATGAAGCAACTGTCATGCACTAAGTGTCCTGGTGGAGTTGAAATTTTTCCTGCCCTTGCACAAGCCAGCTGATTAGTATGGCACGTGTGTTCCCACTGATATCCCAGCTGGCCAGCTATTTGTACCTGACAGGTTGACTCTCCTGCGTGGAAGCAATAGGGTTAATAGATCTACTCACTGAGATGAAGCATTTGCAGTGCCTATCCTGTATTCCCTCTCAAGGCTTACCAAGGGGTTTGATACAGGTATAGTCCATAGGTGTGGGCCATGGAGTACAAGGTTTCTTTGTTTACTAGAAATAGGCTAGGCGGAGCACAGAACTAGTACCACTAGCTGGTTGGTCTAACAACCAGCATCTGATGATGTTATTGGCTCAGTTTTATCTTGTCTTTTAAGCTGAGGTATTGCTTCTTTCTGCCTCAGGAAAATCCAGAGGTGAAAGTGAGTACTATCTCCAAGCCACACCTGTAGTGACAGGTTCACCCAAGTGTATAGCAGGTGCTCCTTGCAGTTCTGACCTATTCCTACCAACTGGCCCTCCCGCCTGGCTCAGCCATCCTTCCGCAGGAGCAGCACAGACCCAGGCTGGGGCTGGGACATGCAGCCCCAAAGAGGCTGCTGACGGCACCTCCTTGGTAGTGGCCTTCAGCATCTTCCTAGCAGCCGCGTTCAACGGGTGGGTGGGTAGGTCAGGGTCGGTGCCTGGCTCCTGCCTGCAGCCTCCCTTTGTGCCTGCTGGGCACTGGGATGAGTGCATGGAGGTGGCAGAAGCACACCTGGTGCCAAGCTCCCTGCACGGTGCAGGCTGCCCACCAGCAGTGCCCAGGTCGGGGGTTTCATTTCTCTGGCTGCCTGTTGGTGCCTATGCTGCACAGCATGAAAACATTACAGAAAAGCACGTGTAACTTTTCATTATGAGACACACACTACTGCTCGCTGCTGGGCACGCAAGTCATAGCTGACATTTTATGTTTCATCATTGAGTTTCGTTGCAACTGCACACCTATGTATCACAGAACTAAAACCTCCCCCACCATAGTTACTAACCAAAATTCCAAGAAGCTGGCCTACACCCCTGCCCTTAGATCTTGTGTTGGGGAAGGATTGAGCCCTTTTTTTGAGGATTATTGTCAGATACAGGCTCCTGTTAAAGTAATCTAAGATAGCCGATAGTTACTGCTGTTGTCTTCCTTCTAGGGCAGCCAGCAAAACCACCGTGTGCCTGTGCTGGGTAACACACAGAAAGCTGCCCCATGTGTGTCATGGTGTAGGTTTGCATTGGCCTGTAGCGTATCCAGGTACGACCTCATCTTCGTTGCTCATCTCCCCAGATCCCAGTCACCCTCATTGGCTTCTGTCCTGGTGCTAGCAGCTGAAGCACTCCATCATAGAAAGCTGTGGCACACAGGAAGGCTTTGCAATTGCATTAAGGGAAGGTGACTGGAAAAGAATCACCCCACTTTGATCTATGTTATCACCACGGGGATGATGCTCAGTTTGGTGAAATGCTGTCCAGCAGAAGCCCCTCAAACAGGAGCAGCACACGTATGCATTAACCAAAGCTTCTGAAAAGGCTTCCTTGGGTAATGCACAAAGGCACAGTTGGCTGCAATGCACCTGCAGCTGCATTATGGTATTATGTAAAAACCCCACACCCCAGAAAGTAGTAACTGACAGGATAACATATCCTGAAGAGATGAAGTTTAGCAGAGTGCTACGACGCTCACTGATGAATTACTTTAAGCTTCAAATGATTGCATCTGCATTGCATCTGCAGTTATTCATACAAAAAGTACTTCCCAGCATGGTTTCCTGATTCAGAGTCTTCCAGGGAGTGTTTGTCTACAGTGCACCCTCCTCCCCCCAATTTCTGACTGCTAGCATCTGCGGATTTCCCTCCTTAAAAAACCACCAACTTGATATAAATTTAAAATGGGAACATCTATTTGCTCTGATGCACTAAGTTTAGAAATGAGATTTGTGTGCTGAGACACAATATACATCTGTGTATTTCTATTCATATAATCCCCCCATGACTTCATGCTTTTACTCCCCTCAATAAGTGTGTAATCTTTTTCTAAGTCTTCAAGCTGTGCTGCATCCTAATATAAGCTTTTTCCATTTCCCACTGTTAACATGAATTTACAACGATGATGTTCCATACTTAAGAGGAAGTATGGAATATATCCGTGCTGACCAACAAGTTGCAAGATTTCTGTTTAATAAACGCCAAGTACAGTATTTAAGATTTCCATTATTTTCACATATACAGCAAATACCTTATTTCCATTATAAAAGCATCTTGATCCATTTTAATAGATAGTATGCTTAAAAAAATTCAAATATATAGTACATTTATTTCTGTACATGTATGTGCAAGATCCCCTGACAAAGAATAATAGGAATATAGAATCCTACAGCTTAACCGTTTGTACTGCAGCAAACCCAACCCTGTGTCACATGATGTAAGTACCGTCTTTGTAGTATTTCATGGATTCTAGCTGCTGAGTCATTGCGAGGACATCCTGAAATCCTGTACTGAGTCCAGACATGTGTTGGAAATAAGCTTCCTTCTCCACTTGGACAGTGAGGTTGTTCACACCAGCATCTTTCAGAATTGCTGTAACCTGAACAGAACAGTCTGGTTAACATTCATATGCATCTCACAGGAACTTGCAGTATTCTGGCTCTGAAATACTATGGATTTAAAAAGAAAATAAAAATCCTAAGGGATTCAATTTTCTGTAAAGCAAAGACTAGCTTCAGAGGGCATGGCTTTCCAACTTCTGCAGGCAGGTAACTCTCAATGTCTTGCGTAAGAAAACAAGTAACTTTTTAAAGGACATAAAAACCCAAGGCAGACAGGCATTTGTAAGCTGGTTATAAAACCCCAATTACCAACCAGGTATCCCCACTAGGGAGAGATCTGGATGGTAATTGGGGCTTTGTAACTGTCTACTACCTGTATGGCAGCACAAAATCCACCTCTGCCTTTTCTCAGTGCAGACTTACTGCACCTCTCAACACAGAGACCTCTCCCTGCTTTTCTTCTGTTCTAGCAGATGCTTTACCAAACAACTCTTCATGCAACAGAGTCCAAGCTAGCAAGCAAGGTGAAGGACAGCACTGGAGACCTGGGAGCACTGAGACATTAGCTAACTGCTACGAAGGTAATCAGGCACAGCAGCTTCAACCTCCAGTGTATGACTGAAAAAAGAGCTACACAGTGAGAGATTATGACATTAGGGCCTAAAAATCTTGCACCTTACCTGCTGAACAATTCTCTGTTCCATCACATCCGATACCACTTGCACATGTATTGTACCTGCCACAACACTTGCGGAGTGACACCAAAAATGAGGATCTCTGTAGGATATAACTCCCTCTATTTTTTGAATCTGTAAAGAAATTACAGTAGCCACAATTAATTTAAGAACACTTTAAACTTGTATATATGCATGGATACTGGTGGCAAGTATTTCAGACGGAAAAAAAGCTGCAGAGCAAAGCAGCTTTCCAGCTAAGCTGTATTCAGAAACAGGCAGTATTGAAAGGTCACCCTGCTACTACTTTCAAAGACTACAAGCTAAAAGTCAAACTAAATGAAAAACACAGAGTAAAATGGTAAATAGGATGAGAAAATGTTGCAGTTTGGTGTAGCTGTACTCCTGAGATGGCTTTTACAAAGCAGCAGTTACAGTTTTCTGTGAGTTCCAGACAGTAAACATCAGCCAATTCAAGGCCAAAGTTATCTCTGACGAACCAGAGATGGATTCACAGCGCCTCTGTGAATCACATATAGGAGAGAAAAACCTGCTGGCTGGTGCACTTTGCCACCGGAATGCAGAGTGGGAAGATGTGACCAGCTGCACTGATACCAAGGCCAGGCCCAAAGGAGCTGGGGGAGTGAGGGGGAAAGAATGTGGAAACAAGTTTCCCCTTCAGCTTGTGGAGAAGACCATGGTGAAGCGGGTTGTCCCCTCGCAGCCCATGGATGAGGACAGGGAGCAGAGACATCTATGCCCTGTGAAGAGATTGATCCACGCCTCAGCAGGTTTGCCAGGGGACTTGTGACTTTGCAGGGAGCCAGGCTGGGGGAGTCTGGGCCCAAATGTCAGCACCCTATGGAAGGGAGTCCTGCTGAGAGGCCTGTGGTGAGGAGATGACTCCGTGATGGAGAGGACTCACGCTGCAGAAGTTTGTGGATACGACTCTGGCGTGGGTGGGACCCCATGGCACCTCAGGGGAAGAGTGAGTGTGTGTGTGTGTGTGCGCATGCGCGTGCAGCGCCTCAGGGGAAAAGTGTGTGTGTGCATGTGTGCGTGTGTAATACCCCCACGCCAGCTGAGACAGAAGACAGCTTGGGCAGAATGGACTGAAAAACCCCACTCCCCATTCCCTGCCCCTCCTGATGCTGCGATGGGAGGGAAGAAGGGAGTGAACTGATGATTAAAGTCCAGTGTGCAAAGAGGCAAGGGGTGGGGGGGAGTAGGAGTGTTAAGATCTGGGGAAGGAAAGCAGCTTGTGAGGAACCCCCGGAACCCCCAAACCACCACAGAAAAAAATTACTTAATACACAGATCACCATAACAATACATGAAACAGAAAGCTGGCTGGGCCTTTAACCAATTCTAGGGTATGTTATCCCACTATCCAGCATAAACAGCTATTTAGTTATCATAGTGGACTTAATTCAAAGACATAGTATCATCCTGTAACTTATCCTTATTTTATGAAGTGATCTTTGTACTGGGTCTGGGGGATTGAACCCTACTGGCTGCTGTGATTTGAATTTGTGCCTAGAACAGTTTTGACAATGCATCAATATTTGGGCTATTGCTCAACAGTGCTTGGGTGCTGCAAGGCTTTCTCTTTTTCCCTCTTTGCCTTCATCCCAGTGGGTTGGCTGGAGGCAGGCAACAAGTTGGGAGGGGATGCAGCTGGAACAGAGAACCCAAGCTGGCCATAGGGATACTGCATGCTATATAGTGCCATGCTCAGCTACAGAAGCTGGGGTAGAGGAGGAAGGGGGTGTTTTGGATTTCAAGGTGGCTGTTGTTTTGAGGCAGTCTTGGCATTGCTCTGCTTGTGGAAGTTGCCGCACTCCTTGGGTTCTGCCCACCCTCACTTGTTAAACTGCTTTTATATATTGCTCCCAGATTGTTCTTGCCTTAGCTCCTTCTGTTCTCTCCCTGTCCCGACAGCAGTAGTGGTGGTAAAGGGCTGGGGGGCAGTAATCAAGTGGCTGTGTGGATGCCTGGCTGCTGGGTGAGGTCAACCTACAGCAAGCATATTGTTTTACTGTGACAAACTTTAAAAAATGTTTTTCCTGTTATCTTTTAATTACTGACTGCTTTAAAAAAATGCTTTCTTTTTTCTCAGTCTCCATGGATCAGTTTCTCTCTTCCTTCACCAAGAAGGGAGATCTCATTGTGGACTTCACTTCCACCACACACCCATGTCTCTCCCAGCCAATCTCCATTCGTTCTCTTTTCTCATGCAGACAGGAGGACATCTCCTGCTCTGCTGACAGAACCCATCAGGGCAGCCTTCCTTACTGCCTCTAGTTGACAGCACTCTCAAGAGCATGTAACTAGCTCTTTGGCAGAGAGGAGTTCTTCTCCACACTGAGGTCTGCACTGCAATTCTGGGCAGGAACTTTAAATGAGCCAACACTAAGTACAGCCTCATAGTAGATACTGTACTGCAGCAGACAGGAAGAGAATGGACTGGAACAATATAGTATTTAGAAAAAACAGCTTTATTTTTGCCACCTCACCTGTGAAGTAGGGTGCCCTTTGTGATATGGACAAGTAAGAAAACCTGCAGCCTCAAGATACAATCTGTATGCATCAAATTTAAAAAAGCCTCAAGCTTTTGGGAATGGCTGTGTTACTTTTTTAGTACTAGGTACCTGTCCCACAGCACTCCTGTACTTGTCCAAAATCACAAGTTACCCATAGGAGCAAAAAACATTAAGTTTTTTTTTAAGCTGCAAACCAACTTTATCAAAAGAACCTCTAATCCTGTCACACCTCTGCAAAAGACATCTAAAACAACTTGAGACATGAAGGGGTTAGACTGAATTACTTGAGTTAAATAATTATTAAAACAGTTTTTTGTATGCCTATACATAAAAGCATTTAGAATTATAGTTCTGACCTTTTCTAATGCAGCGTGCAGTTCCTTCTCCTGTTCTGGAGGTATCCTCAACAAAAGCACCTGACAGGCATCTTTCAGCAGTGGGATAACACTAAGAAAAATCAACGTAGCAATAAAAAGAGAGCAGAGCGGATCAGCTATGAGCCATCCAAATTGCTGAATAAATATCGTGGACACGATAACACCAACACTGCCAAGAGTGTCTGCTAACACATGCAGAAACACACCTGAAAACAAAACAAAACCGAGGGATTAGGTGAACAGTTCTGTTTAAAATGTATGTGTATGTTCAACAGCAGAAATGCTGTAGGGTTTATTAAATATAGTAAAACACTCCTCAAGTTAAACAGAGGCAACTATCTGCCGAATCATGTGTGAAATTAAAGAGAACATTTAGCTTTTCTGATGTTTAATTACAAATCAAAGTTAGAAAAACCCACCCCATAACAAAGAACAAACATCTTTACAGTGCAATGACTTAGGCAGGCATTCATTGATTACACCTAATGTGAATAGTCTTTAAACTGGGATTTGTACTTTATACTATAATCATTTAACTCTGTACACAGGGACTGACTGGTCATTAACACAGGGTTAAAAGATCAATGTAAATGCCTTGGCTTACTACTGTAGATGGATTTTAATGTATCATTTGTTTTTTGTATGCCAAGTCTGCTCCAATATTGTAAGAAGATTGTCTATCTGCTACCACTAGGAATAATCTGTGGTGCTGCTTTAATGGTGGCATAAAGGAACAACTGCTGACAGAACCATACACCCCCTTTCTTCTCTCTCAATATGCCTTAACAATCCCAGACAGCATAGTACTTGTCTCTCTCTCTTCCCTGTATCCACACCCCTCCCCCCTTTCTTCTCTCTCAATCACCATACTTCTCTCTCTCTCAATCACACTAACAACTTCCGAACCCCATCGCCACTGCTGTCAGGAACGGGTAACTTCAAGAATGTGGCCCAAGCCCTCTGCTATGCGTCCAGGCCCAGTCAACTGAAGGACAAGGTGTAGGGGGCTCAAACCCTCTTAGAAGTTCAATAACCCTCTGGGCATGCATCCCACCACCAGGAGGAAGGTGTGGCTATGCCAAGGATTTACTGACTATGCAATGAGACAGCACTGTAAAAAGGAAAGACCAAGGAAGATGGGGAGGAATGTTCCTGCACTGGACATTGGACTGGCAGGATACTGCAGATGGATGGTGAACAGCTATTGCAGTACAAAGATGAACGTACCCCCACTGGGCCTGAAGAGCTATAGCAATACAAGAAGGAATGTTCCCCCACTGGACCTGAAGACACTGGACTGACAGGATGCCACAGCTCCATGATGGTAGCTACTGCACTCTCTCTTTCCCTCTCTTCTCTCTTTCTTTTCCCCTTCTCTTGCATGCTTAGAATCACAGAATCATTAAGGTTGGAAAAGACCTCCAAGATCATCTAGTCCGACCACCCCCTACCATCGATATTGCTTACTAAACCATGTCATCCAACCTCTCCTTGAACATGCCAAGGGATGGTGACTTCATCACCTCCCTGGGCAACCTGTTCCAAAGAGACTTGACACTTGACTCTGTTTGGAGTCTTAATTCTGTTCCCAAGAATTATGAAGACCTGGTCACCTAACTGGACTTCACTCAGAGGTTAGGCCCAGCTGCCCCCAGCCACCCAGAGCAATCTGAGGGTTGGTCAGAATGCAAGGGGGTTTAACCTCTGCCAAATCTGGCTGTGGATCATGACAGGTAGGTAGTGTTCTGAGCATACACTCAAAGGACACAGAAAAATAACCTCTAAAATAGTGCTAGTTAAGTGTCAGGATTACACAAAAATACCAGACAACAGAACAGCCAACTGAATCAGAACGTAAAACAACCAGTGAAATACAAAACTATTCACTAAAAATCTTATGCTCTGATTACTCTGACAAACTTAAATCAAAAAACCTCATTCCTTTATAGATTTTTTTTTATAAGCCAGGCAGTTGTTATACAATACCTTCCAACTGCTAGGGAAAAAAATCCTAAGAATTAGCTATGCTGGAATTTTATATATATTGCCCTTCCTAGTTAGCTTCTGAATTTAGATTTGAAGAAAGCTTATCTTTACCACCCTATCTTCTGAATCACAAGTAGAAGCATATTCTAGATTGCTGGTTCCATTTGTTCTTCTGCTCCTTATCCCCTCCCCCAGTGTGCCTACATACCTAGAAGCATGGTCCTATCTTTAGAGAACCATGGACTTTAATTAAGATCGTTCTGTAATGTTTACAGTAACTGTTTATTAATTTTAATGAAGAGCGAAATTATTGCTTTTTATTGGTCCGTAGGTATTACCTGTATCTAAGAAAGCCATGCAAAAAATCCCATTTCATGTTATGTTTCTTCAAGTTAAACTCATGAATAAACAGTCTGACAAATTCACATACACCGTGTAAATTCCTGTCAGATCACTTCTAGGGATTCTAAGAACGGTGTGGAGTACCGGGCCAAATCCTGAAAATCTTCAAAGTCTGATGGAAATCACATAGATCATTTACAGTTCAAAAGTCTGTACTTGCCTCTCATGTTGGTATTCATGCCTCCTCCAGAAGACCCGTGGGAATGTCCATGGCTGTGTCCGTGGTCACTGTGGGAATGTCCGTGCCCATGGCTGTGGCTGTGCCCATGGTGAGAATGGCTGTGATCGTGTGCGTGACAACCTGCTCGAGACGCCCCATGGGAGTGTGCGTGGCTGAAGGCACAGATACCCACCAGGTTTACGATCAGTCCTCCAACAGAGACTGGCTGTGAGAGGGAGAAGAGTCTTTAACACCACTACATGGTCCCAGGTGTTCCCACTTGATTTCCTAGAACATGATAATCAGATACACTGTGCATCTAATAAAGGAAAACCGTGGAAGCACTAATATCAACAGAAGGATTATTTGAATGTGGGCTCCTCATCACATCCCTTTAATTATGCAAGCTGGTTTCGGAGCAATTTTCTTCCCAAAGATCCAATTTTCCCCAAAACACCCACTGAATAGCTGCTATCAAAATGCAAAACATAGTATCCACAAATTAGGACAGTGAATGAATTTTTCTTTCAAAAAGAGCTGAAGTGATTTGAATGCAAGCTTTGTTCAGATTGGAAAAAAATACTAAAAAAAATTATCTAGGACACACACACATAAAAAATTGTGCCCAACTGAAGACAGCAATTACTGCTTTATTAGTTGAATTGCAATTTTTATCTGTCTGCCTCTTTTTCTACTTTTCACTAAAAACTAGCAAAACTTCAGACTTAATCTAGCTAATGAGTTAAGCAAATCCTGCTTGGGGGATTTATTAGACATTTCCTTGTTTGCGTCTGCTGGCCTCTCTGCCTGCCTCTGGCAACAAGTGCAGCTGGAACTGTGGCAAATGAAGGCTTGGATTTGCAGAATTCCATTGAAAAAAGGTTAGTATGAAAAAAGTGAACTATTACATTTGACAGTACTTGTCACCATCTTCCCTCTAAATATCAAGCCACTGACCACCACCCTCTGAATGCAACCATCCAGCCAATTCCTTATCCACTGAACAGTCCACCCATTAAATCCTTATCTCCCCAGCTTAGAGAGAAGGATGCTGTGGGGAACCATGTCAAAGGCCTTGCAGAAATCCAGACAGATGACATACTTATCTCTTCCCTTGTCTACTGATGCAGTTACTCCATTGTAGAACACCATAAGATTGGCTGTCTCAAATCACTTCCCTGTGCCTCAGGATAGCTTCTAGGAGGGTCTATTCTGTGATCTTCCCAGGCACAGAGGTGAGGCTGACATATTACAATAGCTCAATATCTAGATGGAAGATGGTGACGAGTAGTGTTCCTCAAGGGCTAGTATTGGAACCGGTGTTGTTTAATATCTTTATTAATGATAATGACAGTGGGATTGAGTGCTCCCTCAGCAGGTATACTGATGACACCAAGTTGGGTGGTGCAGTTAACATGCCAGAGGGACAGGATGCCATCCAGAGGGACCTGGACAGGCTGGAGAAGTGGGCCCAGGTGGACCTCATGACGTTCAAGAAAGCCAAGTGCAGGGTCCTGCACCTGGGTTGGGACACCCCCATTATCCACACAGGTGAGATGATGTGCTGGAAAACAGCCCTGAGGAAAAGGACTTGGGGGTACTCATGGATGAGAAGCTGGACATGAGCCACCAATGTGCATCTGTAGCCCAGAAGGCCAAATGCACCCTGAGCTGCACCAAAAGAAGTGTGGCCAGCAGATGGAGAGGTGTGATTCTGCCCCTCCACTCTGCCCTGATGAGATCTCACCTAGAATACTGTGTCCAGCTTTGGAGCCCTCAACACCAGGAGGACATGGACCTGTTGCAGTGCATCCAGAGGAGGGCCACAAAAATGATCGAAGGGCTGCAGCACCTCTCCTGGGAAGGTATGTCAGGCTTGGGGGCTCTGCATCATCTAATCTAGTGAAGATGTCCCTGCTCACTGCAGGGCAGGGTTGGACTAGAAGATTTTTAAAGATTCCTTCCAACCTAACACATTATATGATTTTATGGTTCTGTGAAATAAATATTTAGTCTTGTGCATGCTATTTCCTTAATATTTTTTACTGTGGGAAGACCACCACCTAAAGAGATTAAAGCTGTAACATCTTAGAAAAAAAATTAAATCTGTTTGATCAAATTATGTTAATCACTATGTTTTTGTAGTTTAAAGTTACATGTTGTTTAGATTTAGAAATCTAAATATATTAAAAAGTCAAGTCACTGTTTAGTTCTTATGAGTTTGGAGGTTTAGACTTTTTTTAAATTAAGAAGGACATAACTGAACCATTATTCATCAAATAACATTCAAACAGAATGACAAGACTTACAGTTAGCATATTTGTATCTATGTCTGGAGGATCCACCAGTCTGGCCACTGATTCCATGAAGACAAAGAAAGCAATTACCATCAGAAAGAGGCCGTTAATAAATCCAGAGAGAATTTCTACACGTCCATACCTGAAAGCAAACACATTTACTTTTGCCAGAGAAGAACAAGTACTCTGAACAGTTATAACAGATAAAACTATAATACATTTAATGTAGCATTAAGATTGCTTTGATCTTTTTTCCCTCAATGCCACAAAATCATGCCTTCGTTTCTGGGTTATTCATTTCTGACCAAGAGGTAGGTAGTTTGCAACTGTGCAAACACCAACAGTATAAAGCTATAGTAAGGTGGTGTGTTGGGTGGTTTTTTGTTTGTTTTGTATGTGGGGTTTTTTTGTTTGTTTGGGTTTTTTTTCTTTTATACTGCACTATCAGGGCTTTGAACTGCTAAACAGCAATGCAATTTAACAATGGGAATTTTGATTATGTCAGCAGAATTTAAAATCCTCAACACTGACTTTCAAAATATATTTTTGCTTGACATATATGTATGAGCCAGGCAATTTCTAAATAGCATTCACAGTGATGAAGTTTAAGTGTATCCCTACAAATAAACTTACGTTTCAGAAACTTTTCCACAGGGGGAAATAGCACGAACAGAAATGGAGCAGAAGACACAGAGCAGAAAACCCACAGAAGCATGCACCACTGAAGCATCCCAAACATATCTTTATAGCAGAGCATTTTGAAAATGAGCAAGCTGAATGATTTTCTGATAGCCCTTACAGAATCTAATATACATACCCATAGGAAAATATGCGAGTTGCTTTCCATCTTGTCATCAGAGCGGCAAAAAGCCCCATCACTAACGCGGAACAATCAAAAAGCATGTGAAATCCATCAGAAATAAGACCAAGGCTATTTGTCCATACTCCATAGAAAAGCTCCACAAAAGTGAAGGCCTGAAACAAAAGAGATTGAATCCTTCCTTGAACATTCACTTGCAATTTAATGTCTTGGTAGCCAACAGGAAACTTTTTATAGTTTTCAAAAGCATAGTTGAAAATATTTCTCTCTCCTCCAACAAACCCCTCACTGCCCCAATACATTCCAAGTTTATGAACAGACACTTTTGAACCTAAAAGTTTTTTTTTAATTTTAAACTAACACTGTGCAACAATTTTTAAGCATTTTGTCATTAAACAGTGTTTAACAACTCTGATGTGATCTGTTACTAGTGTAAAAGCAATCTGTCTGTACAAGTTTTGTAAAAATACTATAGATCAGTTTTCAGAAGGGTACAAGAAGAAACATTTTTAATACATGCATTTTCCCTGTATGATAAACTTTCTTTCCATTCTTTCATATTCCTTAATGGAATTCCTTAAAATTATCATGGATATTTCAAGGTTTTCCCCCTATTTTCTTGGGTAATTGACAAAGAAGAAAGAGATTTTTGCAAATGATGTTCTATCAGTCTTGCTTATTGGAGCTGGAACACTACTCAGTCCTACACCAATTATTTTGCTGTCCTCATCCTTGATGGCCTTTATTAGTTTCAGCTTATCTGCTGGTAACATCAAGACACCTCAATCCTGAAAGTACCATCATACAAGTATTTACTTACTGGTATACTAGTTAAGCACAGAAACAGTGCCACAGTGTGGCAAGATGACAAAGTGACCTGCCTCTTACTGTAAAATCAACAGAAAAATCTTACATTTAAACATTCTAACTGATAAAACTACTCTATCAAGGGTCATTTTAAAGACAATCAATCATGGGAACCTTTTAAAGTGCTTCTTCCTGCACTATGTATGTGCTACTGTGATTTTGTTTAAAGAAAAAACACTAAGACCCAACCCCCAAACCCATGTTCTTACCAGATTTAGGCACAAGAAATAGAAGATCTGCCTTGAATCATACTCCTCAAGTATTTGTTTCAGTGACTCCTTAATAAACCGGGGCAATGACTGAGAGCTCTGCTGTAAAGCGTCACCCATGAAGTTATAGAGAGGTATGCCTTCAGGGGAATAGCCAATAAGGGTACCCTTCTGCCCTTTCCTGGAGGGGGAGGACAGGATATTGGCAGCTGCAAGGAAAGTATCGAAGTTTTTGTTGCTGTTTCTAAGCTTCACAGCTATTTTATAACGTACTTTACCAGCAATCAAAGCTTATGCAAAATTCTCAGGCAGCAAAGTGACTGTCAACCTTATCTTGAAATTTATCATTGGATTTCATTGCTATGTAAGACTAGCTCACCATTTCCACAACTGAACAAATCTATTACAATCTTTTTTTTTTTTTTGTAGACAGACAGTAAAAGAGCACAAAATTGCAGGCCCTTTTTCTTGAAAAGAATCTGTAAAAGGTCATCCAAAAGAATTCTGCTCACACCCATTCTCTCATTGGCTTCCCAGTCTCAAGAACAACAGATTTCTCTGAAGACAGATAATACCTACATAAAATGAAGAAGGCGGCACTCACTACCACCCCTCCAGAAAGAACATGCTCTGTGCTTTCATGGTGAGGTGGCTTGTT
Organism: Hypotaenidia okinawae; assembly: GCA_027925045.1. Lineage (NCBI taxonomy): Eukaryota > Metazoa > Chordata > Aves > Gruiformes > Rallidae > Hypotaenidia > Hypotaenidia okinawae. Next base: position 28,073,378 of record BSDF01000005.1, on the reverse strand, counting down.
CATAGCCCGAAGCTGGTCTGTTATTGGATGTGTCCAAAAGTTGCCAAAAAGCAGTGCACTAATGAAAGTAAGAAAGGATCCATATCGAGCACAGGTGGAAGCTTCCATCTTGACAGAGCATATAGACTCCACGTAGAAATCCAGGATGACCACAAAAAAGATGACTGTTACGAATGGCATGATGAGAGAAGACCAGGACTCTACTTTACTCTGCAATAAATACACAACAAACAGCACTGTTCACCATTAGATGTGACTGTATACACAACATTAGACCTAGTTTACTTGCATTATACGTGTTCTCAGTAGTCCACCAAAACACAAATACTTTAATATTTTTGATTTATCATAAAAACACAACATTCCACCTATAGAAACACATATATAGCTAACATGCATTACAGTACCTTACACATTTTCATGTGTTGAAAAGCAACGCCATATGCCATGCCATGTTTGCAATGGTCTACTCTCCCTAAGCACACAGGCATTAACAAAAATGTCTTTGAACTATAGTCCTCAGGAATAAGAGAGATTTATTTATATATATATTTATATATGTATATTTATATACAGTCACTAATACCTGTACAATGCTAGCATGTGAATCCAAGATATAACAACATATGAGCTAGAAAGGTGAAATAGTTACCATACAGCAGAGGAAATTAAGATAACAGGCAGGTACACATCAAAATATAGAGGAAACATTTCAAACACAGCTTACTAAAAAAATAAAGATGGTAATTTCAAAGATGTTTTAAAAGAAACATTTAAACAGCACTTCCCAAGTAGCATTACAGGAAATTATTTATTTTTATACTTGCTGTCTTACCTCTGTTGTGAGAGAGAGAACAATAACCCATGGGCACAGCAGAAGGACAGAGACAAGATGAGACAAAGCTTGAAGGCGCTTGGCTCCACCTACATCTACGGACAGTTTTCGGGAAGCCATGTGAAAACCAACCTTACAGCACAATGCCAGCACCAGAAGCAGTACTCCTCCCTAGAAACAGAAGGACTCTGTTAGCATTTTTTTGAGGGCCAAACACCTCTCTCCAAAGAAGGTGACATTTACATGAAAAACAAAGGTTAATGTGCTTTCCTTAGCTCACCCACAAAAGCCAAAGATAGGGTACTTCCTCTAACTGTTAAAAACAGTAATACAGCATACGTGGTTATAGCTCAGCACTATTCACAACAGACTAAATGATGTGAAGTTTAAAACTCCCAATAGTCTTAACTGGCTTTCAACAGCAGTGAACTGCTGGCAAACAGCATCCAACGTAAAACATTTACACAAGAATGAGTTTCCCCTCTTCCATTATTAAAAAAAGTGTTGAAAGTGTATGTAAACAGCAGAACTGTGATGTTGCTTGGCCTCTAATCCTTTCTTAACCTTTTCATTCACTTAGCTCTAATCATACTACATTTCTTCATGCTATTTTCTTTCAAAACTGTTCTATAAACCAATCACAAGACACACACACACAGCATCTTATCTGCCTTAGACCACAGTTGCTTTGCACACAGTTAACTAGCCTAACATTTAATTTGTATTTATCTTTTTCAGCTGCTCCATACTTTTTTCCTGCTTTAGTCCTCTGCACAGCCGCTTCAGTAACAAGACTAATCTACCGGAACAAATTAGTCAGCCAGGTCAATCCCATACAGTCAGATTCTGGTACTCAGTTATTCATGCCACCAATTACAATGGGACTGTACTACACAGAAGTACCAGAATCCATGCTTTCAAACACAAGTGTCTAATATGAAGGAAATACCAGGAAAATAGAAGGAAGCAGCAACAAAACACAGACCCCACAAATAAGTCAGAAGGTAAGATACTGTATGCGAAGCATCATGAACATCCAGAACGCTGGTGACATGGAGTACTTTATAATAATTTTAGTGAGATTTTTCTAGGTTCCACATTGCAGCAAAACCCTCGTCAGCTACACAGGCGGAAGTTACCTCTATTTAAGCTGAAACCAGGACAAGTGGGGACATGGAACTTGGTTTTGATTTAGGTTTGAAGTAGCTTTGAGCCAGTGAAATTCTTACTTACCAAACTTAAATAAATATTAACCTACACCAACACAAGTTCATTACCTTGTGATCTGCAACGCCCAGGAAAGCAATGATGGTATATAGAACGTGAGTGAGAGCACTGTCATGATGCCCCTCAGCTAAGTAAAAAAATATATAATTAAGGAAGAGTTTCATTTGACAGTTGTTCTTTAAAAAAAAAAAAAAGAACAGGTAGATGTAGCAGAAAACCATTTGTTACAGGTTCATCAGATCCTTAAAATTTAGGAAAGATGAAAATATTTCCACAGAAAAGAAAGTTAAAATATTAAAAGAAAAAAAAAGTTTTAAAACATGAGAACATAGTCACTGTAAATATTGCACAGTAGTCATGATACAGGAATTATGGTAATTCTGGCAATCAGATTTCAGAAGTTTTACTCAACAGCATAAAAAATTTCACTGATTTTCACTAAAACACTAAACAGTGAGGCAACTAAAGTATTATCGATATCTTTCCAGTTTCTAGATATTTAAACTTTACTTTCTAAAGTGGTTGACAAATAGAATCCATTTGTATCTGTATTTAGATGCCATCTGCATCTGTAATCCCATGTTTTCCTTCTTCTTGAGCAAAGTTCCCTTTTACCTTACTTTTACTGCCCATCCTTAGATGCACCACTTTTTGTCAGTATACTTCACCGTGATGAGAAGACCTCTGGAAAGCTCATTTCAGAATCACTTCCAATTAACTCAGTGGCTTTAAAAGCATATTAACTAGCTTTCATTTGCAGTCTATAGTCCACTGTTGGAGCTGCTGCAGGCTATTTCACATCACTTTTCACCTCAATGGATGAATTAAAATTACCACATTTGCAGGAGCACTAAAATCTTTCTGTGTATACCAGTCTCCCAGACATGCTGCCAGCCACTTACTGTACAAACTTAGGCTATAGCCATTATGCCCAGAATTAAAAAAGAAGGGAGAGACATGATTAAAAAGCTTCTAGCAATCCTAAGTATAGAATGGGTTGGGTTGGAAGGAACATCAAAGATCACTCAGTTCCAACCCCCCGGCCACGGGCAGGGACGCTCTCGACTAATGGAGGCAAAAAACCTGTTCAGTCCCTCGACCATCTCAATTTTCCAGGTAACCAGGTCTCACATTCTGTTCTGGAAGTGGCCCATGTTTTCCCTAGTCCTCCCTTTATCACTGACGTACTTAGAGAAAGAAACTTTTCTTGTTGCCATTGACGTCCCCGGACTGATTTAATTCTATTGCCACTTTAGCTTTCCTAAGCTGATCCCTGGCTGCTCAGACAGTAGTCTGCTATGTGCAAATAGGCAGTGAGCCTTTAACTAGAACTTAAAAATCTCTGGCTGTCTTTTAAGTTGTCAACAAATCAATATTCAGCTGTATCTGTATTTACATGTAAATTTGATCTTAAGATTATCTTATACCATAATAATCTCAAAAGGTAAGAGTCCTGTAAAAACAAACACACACATTTAATTCAAATTCACATGCTCTGCTCCAGTAGTATCAGGCATTTGCTCTTTCACGTAACAAGAAAGGATACGATGTTCTGCTATTTTAGCCATGAGGTCATCATTATCAAAAAGTAGTAAGCAGATGACAGCTATGATGAAAAATGCAGCACCTCTTGTCTGCAAACAAAAAAACACAACAAAACCTCCAAATATTTTTCTAATATTCTGTAACAGATTACTGTTTAAACAATATAGGAAGTTGGTCCCTTCTGTCCCCTCTTCCTGATCAATATAAGCATATTTTAGTTCAGTAAGAAAAACATGAGGACACCCCCCTTTTATTAAGTGACCATGAGAACAGAGGACAACAGTAGCAGGTGATTCGTATCTAAAGGGAACTGAGGGCCCCAGACATACACCTGACCCATTCCACAGGGAATTCTGCTGGCACCCTGGGTTAAGCGTATCACTAAGAAACTGGTCTGGTGTGGACAACTGACTATTGCCTGCTGTTGGTTATGTGGGTTGGGAGTGCCAGGGTTAGGGGGAGAAGTCTGAAAGTAACTAAAGGGGACTTCAGGGATTTGGGGAAGTACAGGTGGTGTTCTCAATTTCTCAAAAGACAGGAAGGAATACTAAAAGAAAGAGGAAAACCACATGATTACCAAAGCTTAAAGGCTGATGCCACCAACAGAACTTTGAGGTTTTTGATCACGGGGAAGTTTTCACAGCACCAGCTCTGCTTGCAACAGATGGATTTCCTCTGTGCAGCAGGAGGAAAAGGAATGCACAAACTGGAGGGGCTCACAGATAGGGCTTTACGTTAGTTTTGAGGGGGAGACATGGTGGGGTAGCTCACGAGTGGAATGCTGTCATGGATGGCTATGTCCTTTTCAGGAAAGATAGGTCAAGAAGGCAAGGTGGGGGAGTTGCTCTTTATATGTGAGAGAGCAACTGGAATGTATCAAGCTCTCCCTGGGGGTGGATGACGAGTAAGTGGAGAACTTGTGGGTAAAGATTAAGGGGCAGGCTAATTTTGGAGATACTGTTGTGGATGCCCTTTACAGGCCACCTGATCAGGATGAGGAAGTTGGTGAGGCCTTCTACAGACAGCTGAAACTAGCCTCACAATCACAGGCCTTGGTTCTCATGGGAGACTTCAACCACGCTTATACCTGTTGGGAAGGCCACACAGGCAAGCATATACAGTCCAGAAGGTTCCTCCAGTGTACTAATGATAGATTTTTGACTCAGGTGGTAGAGGCGCCAACAAGGAATGGTGTACTACTGGACCCAGACCTGACAAACAAAGAGGGACTGGTAGAGGGCGTTATGGTTGGGGCAGCCTTGGCTACAGTGATCAACAGAGTTCAGCATCATGGGTACTAGGTACAAAACAAGAAGTAGGACTGCAACCTTGGACTTTAGGAAGGCTAATTATGACCTCTTTAGGAAACTGCTCAGAGAAATCCAATGGGACCGGCCTCTGGAAGGCAGGGGAGCTCATGAGAGCTGGCTGATATTCAAGGCCCACTTCCTCCAGCTCAGGATTGGTGTATCCCTAAGAGCAAGAAATCAGGCAAGGGAAGCAGGAGACCTGCTTGGATCAGCAGAGAGCTTCTGAAAAAGCTCAAGTGGAAGAAGGACACCTACATTTTGTGGAAGGACCGACCATCTGGGAAGATTACAGGAATGCTGTCAGGATACGCAGGGATCAAATGAGAAAAGCCAACATCTCCTCAGAGCTAAACCTGGCAAGCGATGCCAAAGTTAACAGGGTTTCTTCAAGTATACTGGTGACAAAAGGAAAAATACGGAAAATGTGGGTCTGCTGTTGAATGAGGTGAGTGTCATGGTGATGGAGGATGCACAGAAGGCAGAGCTACTGAATGCATTCTTTGCATCAGTCCTTACTGCTCAAGCCAGCCCCCAGGAGCCCCAGAGTCTGAAGGTAACAGAAAGTCTGGAGGAAGGAAGGTGTTCCCTTGGTTGAGAAAGATTTAGTTAGAGACCAGTAACTGGATAACCACAAGTCCACGTGTCCTGATGGGGTGCACTCCTGAGTGCTGTGGGAGCTGGCAGAAGTCACTGACAAGTCACTTTATCATCTTCACAAGGTCCTGGAAAACAGGCAGGTGCCTGAAGACTGGAAAATGTCACTCCAATCTTCAAAAAGAGCAAGAAAGATTACCCAGAACACTACAGGCCATTCAGCCTAACCTCCATCCCTGGGAAAGATGTTGGAGAAGTTTGTTCTGGGAGTCAACTCAAAACAGGAAAAGAAGGTTGTCAGAAGTAGTCAGCACATTCACCAAGGCAAAGTCACATCTGACTAACCTAACAGTCTTCTGTAAGGTCATGACTGGACAGGCGAAGGGAGAGCAGTGGATGCTGTCTACTTTGACTTCAGCAAGGCATCTGACACCATCTCCCACAACATCTGCATAGGCAAGCTCAGGAAATGTGGGTCAGGAATAGACAGTGGAATGGATTGTAAGCTGGCTGAAAGACAGAGCCTAGAGGGTTGTGATCAGTGACACAGAGTCCAGTTAGAGGCCTGTAGCAAGCGGTGTTCCTCAGGGGTAAGTGCTGGGTCTATCAACAGCTTGGATGAAGGGACAGAGTGCACCCTCAGCAAGTTTAGTGATGACACAAAACTGGGTGAGTGGCTGACACGCCGGAAGGCTGTGCTGCCATCCAGCGAGATCCAGACAGGCTGCAGAGCTGGGCAAGTAATCTTAGGAAATTCAACAAGGGCAAGGGTAGGGTCCTGCACTGAGGGAGGAATAACCCCAGGCACCAGTGCAGGCTAGGGGCTGGCCTGATGGGAAGCAGCTCTGTGGGAAAAGACCTGGGAGTTCTGAGGGACAACAGGTTATCCATGAGCCAGCAGTGTGCCCTCATGGCCCAGAAAGCCAATGGCAGCCTGGGGTGTATAAAGCAAAGTGTGGCCAGCAGCTTGTGGGAGGTTCTCCTCCCCCTCTACTCTACCCAGTGAGGCCTCATCTGGAATAACGTGTTAGGTTCCAGGATCCCTGGTTCAAGGAGGACAGGAGCTACCTGAGAGGGCAGAGAAAAGGGGTATGAAGACAATGAAGGTACTAGAACATCTCTCTTATGAGGAGAAGCTGAGGGACTTGGTAGTTTTTAGCCCAGAGCAGAGAAGACTGAGGGGGAATCTTATCAATGCTTATAAATACTTCAGGGGTGGGTATCAGGCATATGGCGTCAGTCTTCTTTCAGTGGTGGCCAGTGACAGGACAAGAGGCAATGGGCATAAGCCTGAATATAAGAACTTCCACCTAAACATGAGGAGGAACAGCTCCTTGAAGGTAGCAGAGCACTGGGACAGACTGCCCAGACAGGTTGTTGAGTCTCATCTCTGGAGACATTCAAAACCCACCTGGACACTGTCCTGCGCAGGTTGCTCTGGGTGATCCTGCTCTGGCAGGGGGTTGGACTAGATGATCTCCAGAGGTACCTTACAACCCCTGTCACTCTTGTGATTCTATGATATCTGCTATGGATCTCCAATGGACTCATCCACTGTTTCACTCTTAATGGGACATTTTTTTGAGTAGTACATCTTATTTCGTCACTAACTAAACTAAAAAAAACCCAAACAAAACAAACCCCATAGTTTCTATGAACATAGGTCTAGAACACTGTTTGTTCTGGGTGAATTAGTACTTGGATTTATAGCAGTCAGGGTATTTTATGAATGATAAAATAAAATAAATTTTAAAATACCTTTGCTGGTCCTCCACCTGAGCTTGTGAACAAGACACTAAGGAGCGACAGCACAACCACATCACTGTGCTCAAACAGCAACAATGTCCTATTAAGAAGTGAAATTGGCAATTATGTCTGATTACAAGGAGTGTACCTCACAAGCTTGACACCTATTATTTCAGGCAAAATTCAATGACACAGCAGTCAAAGATTTATCCTGTGACTTCATCAGTAAATTTGAACAATTTGAAAGAATACATGCAAACGCATTTGCCTTCACCAACAATAGATCTAGCTGCAGACAGCTAGACACATCACAAAACAAAGAACTTCCTAACTCAAGGAACATATCAAGAATTTTTAATTATTATAAACTGTACTCTCTTATAACACAAGACAACACTAACTTGCTCAAGATGGAATTATTATTCCCATTGAAATACCCTCCTCTAAACCAAGATCTCTGGGTCTCAGAAAAAAAACAAACTAAAACAAAGCAAGAGATCCTGTTCTGTTGTATTACGTCCTGTTTACTGAGGTGTGGATGGTCTATTCATTTATGCAGCCTCAGAAACTCCTAACTACTGAAAATAAGAAATTCTAACTTGAAGAGTATGTCCTTCAGATAGCAAAGGCTGACTAATGAGCTATATGCACAGCTTTCTAGAGCAGAGTATTGAAGTAATAAGTGCTGTGAAGTTTAGCAAATGCTACTGCCATTCTCCACACAGCAATACAACCAGCTTGTTCTGTTTGGGAAGACAGCTAGCATTCCAGACAGGCACTTATAGAAACCCCATTATGCTCAGGTATGCCTTTTCCTGCGCAGAGGATAAAAGTTCAGCTTCATAAAATGTATCATTTAAGGTTTTACTTTCCACTCTTTAATGAAAAACACTTTCTAATGCATCAACCTTCATTTTTTTGAAGTTGTTTATAGTTATTCAGTTCTGCTAACAAACAGCACAAGTGATTTTACTCTACATATACGTAGTAACACTACCCAACTCCAACACAGAACAGGTACACGACCAGATGAAGTGTTGACCTGCAACAACTGCAGAAATCTATTCTAGTCACCTGGCATGGAAATACAAGCTGCTACCACTAGCTGCCAAGCCATGGACTTCAAACAGATAAATAAAAATTGGGGTTACATTAATGAGACTATGAAAGCGAAGAAAACCACAGTCAGCACAACAGTCAGTGATCTTGTATTATTCACATCAATAGCTTAAGCATTATCAAGAACTGCACTGGCATCTTGTCAAAGAGCAAATGAAAAAAATTTACAAGTTCTACAGAAAATTATACGTAGCTTTCCCCAAGCACAACAGAGTTTACAGGAAAAAAGCATAAAGATCCATTTACAAAATAAAGCAAGATGCTGGCATCATGGACTGATAGGCAAAACCAAACCAAACCAAAGGCTCAACATGGGGAAAGATCACACAAGTTAGCTTAAAGAGAGAAAACATTCTTTACAGTGTTAAGTGTATATTTATGTATTTACCTCAGTGGTCCACAAAGCGTAAGGCCAAAAAACCACAAGAGTGAAATGATACATCCCACAACAGCATGCTTAAAAATTTTGATCCACTGAAAAAGAAAGGTTTTTCATTATTGTTTTCACCACAGTTTCAAAATAAAACACTCAAATATTAGCATCCTTTAGAAACAGAGGGGGAAACATGCTGTGCAAGCTCTTCAAAATTTAGACTATGATTGTCTTCCTGCTTACTTTGCCAGGCAATACAAAGTTTAGACTCACTATGAACCAGAATCACTTCTGATTTTTTTTTCCTACCACAGCACTAGACTCTATAGTGTAGTCCAAGATCTCTTTAACAAAAAGCCTGAAAAAAGGTTGAAAAAAATCAAGCCTGTTTACCCGTCAAAGATGCCACGGATTTTGTAACCTATTGTATGCATCTGATAAACATATACAGAACTAGATAAACAAACTAAGACCTTATGTCTACAAATATTTATGCACCTGTTAAATTCTTCCTTCAGGGAGTAAGTTATAATCCACCTATTCAAGTCATTATTAACTTTAAATGCAAGTTTTGGAAGAAAATGAATTCATTTTGGAAACACATTAAGAAAAACAATTGACTGTGATAAACACTTCTTCAAAATTCAGAACTTAAAAATTGTTAGCAATAGTGAACCCATAAATGGACACATTTTTCTGAACATGAATCAAAGATGCAATGAATTCCTATTCATGCTTTAAAATTCTGCCATACATGTCCAACCATGAAAGCAGTTGACATCTGGAACACTTCAGAGGCTCTATCCTTCAGACTGTCTCTACTTACTGCACACAGGGATAACACTGTGCATGGACCAGGTTTTTGTGCACAGAATTACATAAAATCATGAGCAGGTGAAGAAAATTTCTTACAGAACAGCATGTTTCAAACTCGCCCTACTCTAAGGATACTGGGAACAAAAGGACAGGCCTGAAGAGCAGTTAAGACTAGTCCCTCACCACAGTGCACCACATAGCAAACACTCTTTTGGCATGGGGGACATGTCTTCAAAATTCCAGCAGCCCAGAAATTGCTCTTCTAAACTGTCCAAGTCAGCTAGGTAGACTAAACTCTTTTTGAAAATCCAGGCTTCAAAACAGATGCTTGTATGGAGACAAGGACAGTGTTTTCATAACACTCTCAAAAGCAGCTAATAAAAACTAATAATGATCACTGTTTTTTACAGTGCACTCAAAGTTAGTTATGTACTTCTGGAAATTGCCATAACTATCTTCCAAACAGAGTAACCTTTGTTCCGCTTTCACATCTGCAAGAGCACATTGCCCAGAGTATCTTATCAAGATGTAAATCACTTCTACATCCATCAACTCACCTGCCGCTTGGTTACCACTTTCCCAGAAGAAAATGGTTTTTGAAACAAAACCATAAAAAACGCAGACCTGTAAGGAGAAAGATTTCTTTGTAAGTGTACTAGCAGTCTGCTTTATATTCAAACAACCTCTAAATAACTAGGTTTCTCACAGGAGGCTCGGTTTACAAAAAGGCTTCCTCTACATTTTTCATTGTAAGGCCACCCTGACCACAATCACTGGCTTTATTTTCCCTGCTCTGTTACGTGTGTTAAGATGATGATAAGTGAACTTCAGTTCCTATCAGAGATGGCTTATGAGAAGTCTACCTGTGATTTACATGAATCAAAATAACTATCTCAGAAGTTCTGAGGAGAAATACTACTTGCTTTGTTACTAGCAAGAAACACATATTCAGAAGTTTAAACACGGTTTAGTTTTATGTCATTCTGCAAGGAGCTGGACCTGATGATCCTTATAGGTCCATCCCCATCTGGGACATTCTATGACTGTGGAATTACACTGAGCAGAGGTAGGAAGGAAAAACACTGCTATGACCAGTGTTATTTCCTGGATCCATTGCTATGCTCTCTCCTCCTCCATTCATCTGTAATAACATAATGCAGGATATAAGCCTGACACAGACAAAGAATACCGTAGATAAAATATGCCGTAAAGGCAGCAGACAACACTTCAGCTCCTGCCCACTCACCCCAGCTGCACTATAAAGATAAACTGCACCAGGTGGACCGCTTTCAGAAGATCATAAGACTCAAACAGCCCCACGGCTTTCAAAAACTTGGCGAAGCACAGCAGCACGATGTACCGGGTCAGCCTGCAAACGGAGAGAGAGCAATCTGTACCTTTGACCACGCACCCGCCGCCTCCTCCTTCGCCGCCCGGGCCCAGGCCCCGCCGCCACTCACTCTCCGGCGGCCCTGCGCCCCACTCCTTAAAGCCTCCGGCTCCCGCCACTCCCCGGAAGGCTGAAGGGCGACATCCGCCGCTCCCCTCCGCGGGGCTCACCCGAGACTCCCCTCACCCAGCGGAGCGACCTCCCTACCCTCCCGCCGCCGTTACCGAGCGCTGGGCACGTCCACAGGCCCCAGCACGCCGCCGCCGGCCAAGGCCTGCCCGCTGTACTTCTCCTCCATGCCGAGGCGAGGGAAGGGAGGCGAGGGAAGGGGTGCAGACGCCTAGGCGCGGCACGGGCCGCCTTTCCCGGAGCGCGGGCACCTCATCTCCCGCGGCCGGACACCCGCCGCTGCGAGAGTGGGACGGGACAAGACAGCACCCGCCCGCTCGCGCGCATGCGCCAGGCACAGTGCGCCGGCGCCCCGGAGGAGAGTGCGGAGGGCGGAGCCGGGCACGGGCCGGCCCAGGAAGGGCAGGGCGGGGCGTTCCCTTGCCCCGGGGGCGGGGCTAGCGCGGGGCCGCTGGCTGTCGGGACAGGTCCTGCTGCGCAGGTGTCTCTGCGGAGGCGCATACCTGTGGCCGAGGGGGTTTGGGCCAGCGCCGGTGCTCGGTCGGGCGTCGGTGGTGGGTGGGTACTGGCGCCCATGAGTCGTGCCTTGCCGGTTTCTGGTGACCGGTGCAGAAAGAAACTCCGCTGTGTTGTGACTTGTAGGACCACGTTTCCCTTGCTCGGTGAGCTGCGGTCGTTTGTACGCAGCACCTTTGTGCTGGGGAGGGAGCTGAGAATCACCACATACTTTGCACGACCTGTGCACCTGGGACAGACATAGAATCATAGAATCATAGAATTGTAGGGGGCCAGATACCCACCAAAGCCCCCTCCCTTTTCAGCTGGACAGGGGAGAAAATATATACCGAGTGGCTTAGGATTCAAACTAAGGGCAGGGAGAGATCATTCTGAAATTTGTGTCATGGACAAAACAGACTCAACACAGAAAAAAGGGAAAAAACCTCTTAATTTATCACACTACACTGCATACACAGTGAAACCAGAGTCTGGTAATGGTAAGTGCAACCAGATCTTTAAAGCACCCTCCCTCTACCCTTCCTGTCCAGAGCGCATCTAGAGAAGGGCCACAAAAATGACCAAACGGCGGCTGGAGCACCTCTCCTGTGAAGGGGACTGTATAGCAGCCTTGCAATAACTGAAAGGTGCCTATAAGAAAGCTGGGGGAGAGCTGTTCACGAGGGCATGTAGCAATAAGATGAGGGTAATGGATTTAAGCTAGATAAGTTGGCTAGCAGGAAAGGTTCCTCACTATGAGGGCGGTAGATCACTGGAACAGGTTACCTGGAGAGGTAGTGAAGGCCCCATCCCTGGAGATACTCAAGGTCAGGCTTGATGGGGCTCTGAGCCACCTGATCTAATAAAGATGTGCCTGCTTCCTGCAGGGGGTTGGATTAGATGATCTCTAAAGGTCCCTTCCAACCTAACACTTTCTTTGGTTCTATGATGATTCTATACTACAGAGGAAAGATATGCAGCCTATATACTACAGAGGGATTTGCCACACATGTGTGGTGACTTGCTTTCCCAACCTGTACTCTGGATTTCCCATTTTACTGTGTTTTAAAGGAAACATGTTCGCTCTTAAACTCATATGTGATGTAAGCAGCCTGCCTTATAGTGGCTTCCTATGCAGTGCTCTTTACTAGGGTCTGCCAGGCCTCAGCGGGTGTAAGATCTCCTGGTGCCCGAAAAATGGAGCCATATCATACCATGTGTCATCAGAAGTGTACTGCAGCTGTTCTCAATAACAAAGCAGTACACACCGGTAACTTCTGTTTTCAAAGGATACTTGAGCAGGCAGGAATGAGATAGAATAGGTGTCAGTCAGGCTGCACTGTGTTATGTCACACATTTCCATCTGTAGAAGTTGATCAATACATAGAATCACAGAACAGTTTGGTCTGGAAAGGATCTCAGAGATCACCTAGTTCTAACCCCCTGCCATGGACTGGAACCCCCTCCACTAGACCAGGTTGCCCAGACCTCCATCCAACCTGGCCTTGAACACTGCCAGGGATGGGGCAGCCACAGCTTCTCTGGGGAACCTGTGCCAGGGCCTCTCCACCCGCACAGGGAAGAATCTCTTCCTTGTATCTCTACCCTCCTTCAGCTTAAGGCCCTTAACCCTTGTTCTGTCACTCCATGCCCTTGTAGAACAGTCCCTCTCCAGCTTGGCTGTAGATCCCTTCAGATATTGGAAGGCTGCTCTCAGGTCTCGCTGGAGCCTTCTCCAGGCTGAACAAGCCAAACTCTCTCAGCCTGTCTGCATAGGAGAGGTGCTCTAGCCCCTGACTATCTTTGTGGCCCTCCTCTGGACTCACTCCAAGAGCTCCATGTCCTTCTTGTACTGGGGTCCCCAGAACTGGACACAGTGCTCTAAGGTGGAGTCTCATGAGAGCAGAATACAGGGACAGAATCACCTCCCTCAACCTGGTGGCCAGACTCCTTTTTGCCCAGGATACAGTTGCCTTTCTGGACTGTAAGTACACATTACTGGCTCATTCTGAGCTTCTCATCCAGTTGTACCCCCAAGTTCTTTTCAGGGCTGGTCTCAATACATTCTCTGCCCAGCCTGTAGTTGTGTTTGGGATTGTCCTGACCCATGTGTGGGACCTTGCACTGGGCCTTATGGAACTTCATAACTTCACGCAGTTCTTATATACCAACCATCTCTTCAGCCTGTCAAGGTCCCTCTGGATGGCATCCCTTCCCTCCAGTGTTTTGACCACACCACACAACTTGGTGGTGTTGGAAAGCTTGCTGATGGTGCACTTGATCCCACTGTCCGTGTCACTGACAGGTATTAAACAGCACTGATCCCAGTAGTGACATGAGCAATGCCACGCATCACTGATCTCCACCTGGACATGGGTCATTTACTGCAACTCTGTGAGTGTAACCGTACAGCCAAATCCTCTTCTACTGAGTGGTCTATCTGTCAAATCCTTGCCTCTTCAATTGAGAGACAAGGATGTCATGCGGGACAGTGTCAAATACTTTACACAAGTCTGGGTAGATGATGTAAGTCACCCTTCCCTTATCCTCCAGCACTGTAACCCCATCATGGAAGGCCACCAAATTTGTCAGGGACAATTTGCCCTTGGAGATGCCTGTCACCAATATTACTTCAGTTAAGGGCAGTTCATAACTGGTAAGTATACATAAAGCCTTGAAAATTGTTTCCATTAGGAGAGGTGAATTGTGGAGTTGCATTTTTGTAACACAAGACTATCTATTTTGTATTATTTTCTGCAAAACCTTATTGTCCTGACCACTGCCAGGATCAAGCAGCAGGGGTGGATTCCCCTTCAAGCCTGTAAGTGCTTCCACCAAATATATATTCAGTTGTACGTTTTTGTCTGTACCATTGCTGCACATCCTTCACTATCTCTTTTTTTTCTTGCATTTCAGCAGGCTGGTGTGATCCTAGTTTCCTAGATGAATTCATAAGTACACAGGTTGTCAGGATCTGATGTTGTGTTTAAAACCTATCAACTGAAACAGAGTCCACCTCCAGCAGCCTGGTGATGTGGTAGATGAGCCATAAACCTTGGCACATGCGCCTCGTGAGTTGCCCGAACACTTTCATTGTTTTGAATAACCAGTTAATTCTTGGTGCTTCTGTCTGTGTCAGTGTTTATGGCCAGCCTCTGTCCCTTGATATCCCCATTTTTTGGACAAGGCATCATCATCAGCATGTTTCTACTCAAGCCTAGTCTTCATTATATGTCTGTGCACTAGATCACTCAGGGTTTTCTGGTAACTGTCATGAAGCTGGGAAGTCCTCCCTGGGGGGTGAATGTCAGTATTTGTAATTGAAGTACCCGACAACCAGTTGGTTTCACCCCACCTCCAGTGTACTATTTGGGTCTCCTTGCAGGGGTTGCTTTGTTCACAGGTTAAAGTGGAACGATGTCTTGGATGACACACAAAGTGTGTTAACAGCTTAAATGCTACAGAAGAGCACAGGGGACTAAAATGTCTAGTTGAAACTAATGAGAAAAATGAGGCAGAAGGTTGGAAATGTCCGTATTGTGAGCTAGCAGCTTTCCTCCAGCCATTTATCAAATTCCCAGATTTTGGAACATCCCAGCACAAGGTCCTTAGTTCAGCAATGATGCAGGACAAAGAAATCAGAAATCAGTGGATGTGAAGGGAAGTGGATTGGAGGCACGGGTAAGGGATACAGATCAACTGTGTCAGAGAGGAAAGACTGGAGAGGTGAGAAGAAGGGGTGCTACAAATCCTGGCCTCACCTATGTCACAGTTTTGCATAGTTGAGTACTGAGAGAGAGAGAGAGGGGCCAGGGGCTGCAGAAAATGGCTGCTAGAATCTTCTGCAAGCCTGCTTATAGCGCCTCTGAGAATCACATATAGGAGAGAAAGACACCAGAACACAGAGCGCCAACAAGACCACCATTTTGGCCCGTTAAGGGCATTGGGATGTCTATTTGCATATAAATGTAAGCAGTTGACAGACACAAAAGGCCGGGAAGGCTGGGGGAGGCGCCCAGGTTCCCCGGGTGAGAGATGCCCCTGCAGCCCGAGCTGAAGCACATGGAGAAGCCGGAGGAAAGGACCCATGGAGGAGGTTGAAACCCGACCTGCCCAGTGGAGAGGCTCCACGCTGGATGGAGCCAGTGGAGACATAGAGAAGATGCCGTGACTTATGTTGGGATGACCCCCTGCCAGCACAAGCGGCCTACAGAGATGAGCCAAACATGTTTGCTGGGGGAGGCCTATAGCCCTGTGGAGGACTGGGACTGAGAGACACTGTGATTTATTGCTGCCTGCCAGAACAGAGATGAAGCCCTGTGGGAAGAGATTTGCCTTGGAGAAAGTTCATGGAGGACTGGCTCTTATGGGTGAGATCCTACGGTGCAACACGGGGAGGCTGTGTGGAATGAATGCCCCCATCCTGGCCGAGAAGGAAACCATCTTGCAAGGGACTGACCGAAGCCCCCATCTCCTAGTCCCTGCCCCCCTGTCCTGTGCTGCGAGCAGGAGAGGGGAAGAAGGGAGCAAAATCATGGCTGAAAGGGAAATCTGCTTTAGAATGGAGGGGCGGGGGGAGGTGTTACCGAGACCCCCATTTTCCCGAGTCCCTGCCCCTCCTGGGCTGCGACCGGGAGGGAAGAAGGGAGCAAACTTCTAACTAAAGCCTGCTAAGGAGGAAGTGCAGGGGGAAAAAAGTTTGCTTGGTTGCATTTATTTTAAGATTGTTGGTTGCACTCCTGACTCTGAGTTTTCACTGTTTTTCTTAAGCGTAGTGTAATAAATTAGATAACTTTCTCTTCAGCACTCTGTGTTGAGTCTGTTTTGCCCACGTCATTAATGAGTTTGACTCTTGAGCTGCCCAATTATATTTTTCTCCCCTGTCCAACTAAGAAGGGGAGTAACAGACTGATTTTGGTGGGTGTCTGGCCTCTAGCCAGGGCTCAACCACCACAACCTACTTCAAGTCTGCGTCTCCTAGCATCATGTGTTCAATGAGCCTTGGCAGTGGTGAGCTGTGTGTTGGATTGCTCTGAAGTATTAGGCTTAGGTAGATTTTAACTGTGAGGAGATGGAGGGATGGGAGCACAGGAGAATGGCAGAGTTTCACTTGTCAGAAATTGAAGATTTAAAAAAAAAATTATTTGCAGATTCACAAATTTTCCCAGTGCAGGTGGGGACCCCTCCATGGCAAGCATAGGCCTATTGAGAGGCGAGCCTAATCTGTTAGTCACCCACTTTGTGAAGAGGCCTTAAAAGTTCAACCTACAAGTCTTGCTTCCTGTCGAAAAGCCCTCAGTTCACAGCCTGAAATTCGCTGAAGCCCATGAATCAGACAGATGTTGTCGATAACGTTTGTGTGTGTGTGTGTTTAGTTATGTGCTATGTGTGCCGTGTCCAGGAGATGGAGATATTGGCGAACAACAAAGAGAGTGGATTGCAAACTGGAGGCAGGGGTGTTTGGGTGTTTGGGTAGCCTGGGAGCGGAGCAGTGGCACCAAGTGCTGTGGGAGCAGGCAAAGGGTGAGAGTCCACCTGCTGGGTTAGAGCCACACTGAGCAGGGAAAGGGCTAGAGAGGTGCAGGGGAGAGCTTTCTGGGACCGAAATTGGGAGAAAGGCAAAAAATAGAGGTGTGAGTTAAAAGACAGCATTGTGAATACCACAAGGTGCAGGCATGGATCCTCATCACTTTTTAAGGGTGAGAATACATGGCATGCTGGGACAGGCTGCTGCCCATCAGTGACTTGCCTGTGATTCCTGGGTGGTGACAGCACGCACAAGCACTGTGTTGTCCCATGCTGGGGCTCAGATTCACTTATGTGGCCCCCACGGGGCTCTTCCTTAAGACATGCCATGTGGCATCCTGTGGGCTGCTGGTGGTGCTAAGTGTCCGGGTTGCAGTGGTGGAGGGTCACTCCTGCCCAAGCTGGGCATCCTGGCTCAAAGGACCCCTCTAGGAGAACACTTATCCTGCAACATCAGTGGGCCTGCCTCACCTGTATATACAGATGTGTACCTTGGATGTGAGCTTATATGTGTGTGGTATGCCTGTGATCTTGACATACTGGAAGTCCAGCCCTGCCTTGTCAGCCTAGTGCAGTGGTATTTGGTTTGGCCAGGATGTGTCTTGGTGTCCACTATGTGTCCACACATAACAGAGTTGTTATGTGTGAAAACATACCGTGTCTCTACTAATTATGAAAATACACATTACTAGACCCTGCCAGGGTCAGTGAGGACTGAAAAGTGGATGTTGATATGTTCAAGTGGGGCACAACTGCACACATGGATGGCTACTGCCTAGCTGTAAAGACTGGGGACAGGTCACTAAAAGCCAAAATTGTAGAAGAAAGAGACACTTGGTGACACTGGTTAGGTTTGTTCGAGGGAAAGGTGAAAATAAATTACAATTAATTAGAGCAAAGTTGGAGTCTGCAAGGAGAGCCGAAGGAGACAAAAACAGATGTCTCAGAAAGAATAGTCTCAAACCCAAAGACTTCATGATCAGAGAAGCCATACAGAGGAGGATATGGAGCTCTTGAACAGGATTTGAACCTATTTAAACCTATTTAAACCCTGCAGAAATTGTGAGAAAACCAGGACATAATATATAAACATTTATTGTTTCTTTTAGTCCTTAATGTGTATTAAGCTAGTTAATGGGGTTTTTTTGTGTGTTTGGTTTTGGGTTGGTTTTTTTTGTGTCATTGCAAGTTTGGCCTATCAAGAAAGATCAAGCACCTTCCTTCTGTGTGGAAGGAAGCAATGTGTGTGGGTGCCACAGAGCAGGGGGCAGTGATTCGGGGCTGGCTCTGGGTTGGGGTCTGTGGGGAGGCACATTCGAGACAGTGGCAGATGTCCTGGTGGGGGAGCTCTGGCAGAGCTGTGCTGTCCGTGGGCATCTATTGCAAGTCCTGCTTTCATTAAGAGTTTTGTTTAGAAAACATTCTAATTGCTTCATATTTATTGAATAATGGCGACACAGATAACTCTTCCAGGAAAAGCTCACTGGGACTAAATAAATAATTGGAATGGCAGAAAATGTGGGGTTGGAGGTTTTTTTGTTTGTCTTGCTTTGCTTTGTTTGCTTGTTTGGTGGGTTCTTTTCCTTCCTTTTTTTCTGATTTAGCATGAGAGGACAGTGACTTTGCTAAGACTTGGCTTCTGCATTTCTTCCTTCTGACTCTAATGCAAGCAGTGCTCCTTCATTTTTCAGCTAACAAACTGGGCGGGGAGTGGCATTACTGGGAAGTGTGCAGACATCACTGGTCTGTGGATTTCAGTTCAGTCGTGATACTAAACTGATCCAAAGCAATGTGCAGAAAATTCCAGGAATGGCACCTGAGGAAGTGAGGAAAGGAGGGCAACTCTTTCTGGAATGATGATGAGACTGGGATCGCTGTGAATCTCCATCTCTTCTTGGGCTGTTGTTGTATATCTATGTGTATCACTATGCAAGCTAGTGAAATTACAGTCATAGAAGAGAAAACAGGGAAAAAAAAGTTCCTAATGTAATATTTTAGAGAAAATAAATGACATACCAAGAAAGTCTTATTGTGACTTAAAAATTACATTTTACTATTATAAAACTCCAATATTAATTATGTGGCAAGCATGAGAAGGGAAAAAAGGACTGATAGAAAAAATCAGAAAAGTGCCTGAAAATTGGGGCCAGTTTAGATGCTTTTGTGATTTCCTCTAAGGTGACACAGACTATCTATTGTGTTTTTCCTGGGAAATTTGTAGTTGAGGTCAATATAGCAGAAAATAAAAGTTGAGAAAACATACAAAGGGTTGCTGTGCTGGAATGAGAGCTGTGTTCCTCATCGAACTGGTCACAGAGGATGGTGTCTGTTCAAATTTACATAAAACAAATCCTGAAGCGTCTGTTAGGCTGTATTCTAGCATGTGTGTTGCTTTCTGTCAGTTTAATTCTGTGTTGCCAGATAACTTTTGTTTAGATGTAAGCAGCTTTTGTTACTTGGACTCATTAACATGGGTCCCTGGTGGTGGTTTTCCCCCCACTCTTCACTGCGAGCTGGTGGCACCGAGCAGTGGCACTTGCTCTGCTGCCAGCGCCATCTTCCCAGTGTGGTTCTGGCCCTGCCGTACTCTGTACAGATGGAGCCTGGTGGGGGGCATCTGACTGGCTCTGGCACCTCCGGTCTGGAGGGCAGTCAGCTTCCTCCAACTAGGTCTGTGTTCAGGTGCCTGGCCCAGCTGAAAGCTAGTCTGCAGTCTGAGATGGATGTTCCCTGAGAAAAGTGAAAAATCCCAGAGATGGGTCCTCCCTTCCATGTCTCCCCCTTCAAGGTTTGGCCTTTTGATGTCACTAATGCATGCAAGAGAGCTGAGCATCTCCCAAGGTCATGAGTGTGGCATGCTAAAAAGTTTAGTGGAAGGAACATACAGCAAAGGCCAGTGAAGTGATGTGGTTTTGTAGGGAGCCAAGTCAGGGACTGAACCTCAGTCCTAGACCAGTGGTTCAACCATAAGGTCGATTTCTCATTTTTGACATATTTAATAAAAAAGCTGACATAAATACTTGAAATGATCTCAGATAAATTTTTGTAACTTTCCAGTCAGAATTAATTAAGTGCTATGAGTAGAGGACCTGAACCATTAGAAATGATTCACTGCTTTCCTTCCTAAGGATGTAAATTAACACATGTTCTGTTTTGCTGACGGAGTGAATTCTGCTTTAGGAAACTCATGAAGCATGGCCAAGTGTGAGTAGAGACATATGCACGATGCTAACTTTCTGTCCAAGACCAGCAGCTTCAGTTAGCTCTTACTTTGTATTGTCTTCCCTCCCCTGTGACAGTCCTGAGTAACAAGGAACACATGCTGCTGAGCAGCTGAACCACACAACCTCTTTCGACAGCATTTTGCCTTAAATTTCCCCCTTTCTCCAGGATGACTGAAGGTAGCAATTACAGGATCACTATTACGTGAACATCAGTGATAAAAACATTATCCTCTCGACCACCTGGATGATATGGATTTAAAAACCATTAATGGTCAGTCTACACCAGCCTATCTACGTCCTCTAGCACTAGCAAAAAATTGAAGAGGGCTGGTAATGCAGACAGGGGAGGTGATGAAGGCACAGTGAATTCAAGGCAATAGATTGTCTAAGCCCTGTGACCTGCTTCATCACCCTCCTGTCTCCCTACAGATTCTGCCCAGGGACTTTCTTTTTAAGCCCCTGGACATGTGTTAATAAAAAAGGTACAATAAAATGTGCTTTTAAACTCCTATATTTAGGGTGTGTTTCGGTAAACTCTTTCTCATTGTATCTGGCTTTGTGCTGGTGTAAACTGTGTACAGCCCATGAGAAAGTACTTGGACCTCAGGCTCCTTGCTGTGGAGGACTGGGATCATGTGGGCTTGAAACGATGTGGATGGTGGACAAGCCCAGCCTTGGGAACAAGTCTGGCCTGATGTGTAGCTCGTACAACAGGCATATTCAGAAAGCTCTCCATGCTGACAGAGATAAATGGAAGCTGTAGGAAAGTGATAGAAAGCAGAGTTCAGACTACTCTCTATGGGTGATATTCCTCTTCATGTTTTATTTCCAGTTATCTTAAAATTAAGCCATAAATTGAAGGCAGAATTCACATTACACATTCATCTCCTCTTCTGCAGGCCCCTGGGGCACAGACAGTCTACTTTATCAGGATGCAGAGCGCAGGGTTTCTGACCATTGTTGAGCTCTTGTGTGTATGTGCATGTACTGCTTGAACAGGCAGGTGTTTTCTTTTATGTTTTCCTGGGATATATCATGCTTTTTTCCCCATACTGTTACTTGTTAACATCCATTCTGGTATTCTTCAGGTCTTGTTTTGACAAGATATAATAGGGCCTGGTCTCTGGAGAACCAGGGCTTATGCTGAGGATACATTTTTGCCCATATTGGAATGTAGGGTTGAACAAAGGACCTTTTTTTAAAATTTATTTTAGAAACATTGTTATGTAAGCAAGAAAGGTGAGGAGAAGAGGGAATAGAAATTAAAAAAAAGACACTGTGATTAAGGAAACGTTTTTTATTGCCAAAACTATAGCTATTAATGATATGTAGCTTGTCTACAGTGACTTTCCACCACTGAATCATTAGTGAAGCCTGAATGAAACTTTTCCTGATATTGAGTCACTTAGGATGGTCTTAGTCTATGTGGATTCTCTGTTGTCTGGTGGGTGGGTCAAACTCATACTGAAGACTCTTCTCTAGTAAGACTCCCCTCTAGGCTTTTCTCCTCCACCTGGCTGTGTATTTTCTCAAAACTCTGAGAACTAAACCTCTCTAGGACCTTTGCTGCTCCATCAGCAGCTAGGGCTGCCCAACAAGTAAAAATATCTTGGGATGAATGCAAAGCAAATGAAATTAACTGTAAGCAATGCTTAGGAATGCAGGCTGGTAGAAAAGCACACATCCAGCAGCAGTGAACCTTGCTAGGAAATTAAATGGTGAACACTCTTGAGCACCAGACTGAGGTTGTGAAATGGTTTGGCTGGCTTTTGGCATGTGTGGCTGTGGACAATGCGTTCCCCTGGGCTATCTTGGGGTTATGGGTTTGGTTCTTGGCCCAAGGAAAGTCATCATCATGACTGCTCACAGATAATGTGCCCTGTGAGATCTCATGGGTTGGAGGCAGGGTGCAATGGAGGGTGGCTGGCTTAAGGAGGGAGGTGTGTCTTGTTGCTGGGGCCCAAATGAGGTAGCCTTCCCCTGCATTATGGAAGGAGGGAGCCTAAGTATTAAGTCCTTGTTGGAGAAGCAATGGAAAAGGAAACCAAAGGAAGAAATGCTGCTGGGTGGGTCGTGAGGAAAGGAGCAGTTGAATTAAGATGGAGGAGCTCCAATAAATTACTTCTTGCTTCTATTTCTTTCATAATCTGGTCCTGTCTACAGCTCTAAACTTGTGTTTTTGTACTCCCCAACTCTCTCCATCTGCTCCTGCTTGCTCTTTGGCAAGACTGAATGTTTTCATGGCTGGGCTCTTTGTACCAGGCTCTTTGGCACTGCTGGTGGCGGGGATCAAAGCTTGCATTGCATTCTGGCTTGGCAGGCCGTGCTTCCTCTCACTCCAAATCCTTTTGGCTTTTGCCACCCAGGCTTGTTCTTTCCTGACTGAGTGTATAACTTCCTCCAGCAAGCTCATGTGCAGCATTACCGTCCCATCAGCGAGTATTAGCCCCTGTTAAGCAGTGCTGCTTCCCTCTCAGGTGAACCAGGAGGATCCTGTGGTGTAGAGGCCTACAAACATCCATTCTTACCTGACAAGGGAAAACCGTCTTCTAGCAGAGCTTCCCTGCCTTCCGTGGGGGTCTAAAGCACTGCAGCTGCGACTCACACAACCCTCTAATATTCTCTGTTTTTTTCAAGCAGTAAAAAATAGCAAGAAAGGACATGGTCAGCAAGACAATTCCCCTGATCATTGTGGAAACATGTTTAATCTTATGTTGTTGTGAGCCCATTGTTTGTTTCTTGATGCCAGTAGTCAGAACATTTATCATAACTGCTCTGAATTATCTCGGCATGCCATGATGTCAGGCAGGCCGAGAGTCTCCCTTTGAAGTGGCCTTTCTTTCAGTAGGTGGATTTAGTAAAGAAAAGGAGAAAGGATTTAGTCAAGGTTATTGGAACAGCCTGAGAGCACTGAGCTCACTTGGAGCGGATGCTCCTGGATGAACGGTTGCTTTGTGTGCGCTCAGGGAGCAGCAGCTGACGGGCAGCCCTGTAAGAGCGTGGTCGATGAATGGCAAGATCTGATGCTGGCATCCGTGAGTGCAGGTCGGCTGAAACCAGTGGAGTGG
The DNA here is from genome assembly GCA_027925045.1 of Hypotaenidia okinawae. Taxonomy (NCBI): domain Eukaryota; kingdom Metazoa; phylum Chordata; class Aves; order Gruiformes; family Rallidae; genus Hypotaenidia; species Hypotaenidia okinawae. The sequence continues at coordinate 28,049,981 of BSDF01000005.1, read as the reverse complement.
TCTGTTGTGCCAGGTCTGGATTTGGTTGTGAGCGTAAAGATGGATGGGATGTGCAAGAAAGAGATTACTAGGATTCAGGAAGAAGCAGTGGTCTAAGTAGTTAGTCCATACTGAAAATGATCAAGCTGCCGTCTCTCTCCTGATAAACAATTATTGGGATTATGAACTGAGGGAGATGTCATGTCTCAGTCCTTGTAGTACAGCCTATTACCAAGGCTCATTTTTCTCATGTCTGGAGCAGCTGGAAGCACTTGAAATGTGTCATGACATGGAGAACTTGAGTCTTAAAGCCATGGGGCAGGCTGGAGGGATGTTGCTAGGTCTGCCTGGACCTGGAGATAGTTTGGTATCAAGCAGCTCAGCCTGAGCATGCTGCAGTGAGAGCCAGAGGAACATACTGCATACATGTAGAAGGATTACTTAGCCCAGCATCAGGATAAAGTGGTCATACACTTCCCTAGATGTCATGGCTCACATCCTGCCAGGGAGGCAGAGCAAGCCTGTTCCTCCCTTTGATCCTCTCTGTAGGCATCTCATGTGTCTGGAATGATGTTTGTGCAAAACTAGCTGCAACTTGGTACCTGCTGCAGGTTCCCTCATGTGGGTGTGGATGTCAGGAGTGATCCAGCCTCATTGAGGAGACATGATGACCCTATAGCTTCTGGAGAAGTGGCTGCTGGAGAGACCCAAAGCTGTAGTGAGCAGGGTGGCAGAGGCCAGAGCAGCATGGGCATCTGAGCTGCCAGGAGAGGAGATTTCAGCTCTGGTGGCAGCCACATTTGTGGGAGAATCTGAGGAAAAGCCTGGGGGTTTAACTGGGTCAGTTAATGTGTCTCACAGCTTGATATCCTCTGCAGCACCAGGAGAGCAGTACACCATTGTCACTATGTGTTCCTGTCAGGAAGTTTGGCATCAGTGCCAATAGTGGCCAAGACCCACCCTTTTTGTCCCTTTTCCCCACAAAAAGAGGGCTGTTGTAGTCACGTGGAGTGCACCCATGCCTGTATGCCTGACCTCTCACCTGGACCTATGGGCTAATTTCACCACATAATCCTCATGAGACCCTGGATAGAGAGGAGAGTTTCTATGGATGGCTGCTTTAAGGGGCTGGTGCGTGTCTATGTTCACCATTTATTGCACTCTATGGAAAATCTACATGGGAAAGAGGTATTTTGGATGTTACTCATAAAAGAAAGCACCTGGATTTGGTGCTACTTCTCCTCCCCTTGCTGTCTTTAATGGACTTGCAGACCTGGGAGGGTGTTTGGCCTGTGGTGTGTTGGCATCCTGCCGCTGAAGGAGCTGAACTACCCAGAGGAGCATCCTGTTTGTGGCTGTGCAGTGAACTGGGCTCGGAGGTGCTGGCTGGGAGGGCGAGGAGGGCTGGGAGTGAACCTGAGGGACAGAGCAGGTTTTGCTGCTGAAATCACGAAGAGCCAACCCTATCCCACACACTTGTTTCCTTCTTCAGGAGAGCTGCTGTGAAGTGTAGCTCACCGAAGGGCATTGTCTCATTTGCCTAAATGTTTTGACACTGTTAGTTATTATCAGGTTTTATTGGGGGATCCTTGGGGTCTCATTGGTTCCCAGAGACCAAGCCCTCAGGGCATGTGACAAGGGATGTGATCTAGAAAAGCAAGCAGCCTCTAATGGAAGAAGTCACGTTTCTTTACAGTAAACATGTGGAAATTCTTTGCTAAAAACACAATATGGGAAAAGCAAGGCATCTTTGATGAAAACTAGATCAAGGCATGTCTGAGCCAATACAGTTCATATGAAAATGAAAAAAAAAAAGAATACTCAAACTAAAGAAATCCAGAAACTTTCTTTAGTCTCTTGCAATGGTTGGGAACATTTTAATTGTGGATGCAATTAGAGTTTGTGTTTTTCTTGAGGTCTGCAAAATTCTAGCTAGCTATTTTATTCTCCTTTTGCATCTCATTACAGCTCCTGTTTTTAGGCATTACCACAGAAGAACCCACGTGCTATGAGAAAGGTTTGTGTTACTGTATTTCTGGCCAGACTGAAATGAGAATTTTTCAGAATTTTTCCTGGAAGAAAAGGCATGTGATGTTGTATTTTTTCTAAATCAGGTAGTTTTTGACATTTGAAAACTATGCCTCAGGAGACTGGTTGCTGTACAAATAAAAACGCAGGACTCTATGCGCTGGCATACTGTGTTACCTGTTTTGCTGAACCTTATATTGCACAAGTAACTGTTCAATAGGGACTAGATTCTCTGAGCCAACTTCCCATTTACATCACAGTCTCTTTGCCATCTTGGAAGTGCAGTTGGATACTTACCCTGACATATGTATGTACGCACAGCTGTGCCTGCAGCTGCACACAGAAGTACACATGCATTTATCCCTAACATGCATGCACATCGCTTCTGTATCTGGGTGTGTTTTTTTACAAGTTAATCCAGGCAGCAAGCATGAATCTTTTGTTTTGTTTGTCATGACTGTGGCGTTCTCCTCTTGAAACCAGTGTGGGATCAGTCACATGAAGCGTGAAGGGTCAGCACCTTTTGTGGTGTCTATACTCTTAACACAAACATCCTAGTCTGAGCCCTGATCATATGGAGGAAATCAATAGCAGTTCTGTCATTGATTCCAGAGCAATGAGGAGTTGCCCCAAAATTTCAATTTACACTACCTTCTTAATAGTTTTGTCTATTAAATTTAAATTGCTGGAGACTATATGATAAACATTGGGGGTAAAAAAATGTAATAAAATGGTTTAATTTATTTCTAGGTCTATCAAACATTTGTGCTGATAGTATTTTTATGTTCTTAGTTTTCATTTTAAAATAAACAATAACACTGTGATGGGAGATCTCCTAATTTCCTGTTAATAGAGTTTAAATTGAAATGCATTTTTCAGTGGGAGAGCTGCCCATTTAAATTATGGATGGCAATTTTGTTCCATTTTTAAGCTGTTCTCTTCTGGCTGGAGATCCTTGAGTCATAAAGCATTTATAGCTTCTTTAACAATACATAACAACAACAGAACTGACACTTCCACATACATCTCTAGAGATGTGAAAAGCATATTATGGTTATAATAGAGAAGGGCAAAATCAAGTAGTTACAGGAGAGATTCTCCTTCCCCTGCAGCTCTGCAGCTTGCTGGTGGTCATGATCTCATGTCAGCCTGTGACCAGAGAAGCAGTTGAACCCCAGGAGAGCTGTTATCCTCAGTGAAGGAAGGACAGGAATGTCCCCAATTGCATATCAGAGCAGTGTGAACCTCAGTCCAAATCCCACCTAATTTAGAGTTTGGGGGGAGGAGGAAGAGACAAAAGTTGGGGACCAGGAGATGACACCTCTCCAGCTTTCTGATGCTCTGAAGTGGCCTGGGCTGTGCATCTGGATCCCTGGGCAGGATAACTGTGGGAGTTAACACAGTAGTGGGACCTATATACGTGCAAAACCTCTGTTTTAGTTGTATATACACTATCTTTTCCTTCTTGGAATCAGATATGCACATGCATACATACACATATCCACACCTGTAACTGCATCCACACACATATATGAACCAAGTGCTCAGTAAGACATAGGCATTTCTTGCTACCAATGGAGCTGTGGGGATATCTGGTGGGCAGCGTGTTGGGAAGGGCAGGTAGTGGGCAGAGGTGCATGCTGTGCCAAGCCACAGGCACAATGAATTTTGAGAGTGAGGTCCTGGCCCCACTGAAATACGTGGAAAATCTCACACTGGCCCTAGACCCAGTATTTCACCCAGCATGAGCAAGATATTAGAAAGGAACTGATTAGAATGGAGAAACCCTGGTAACCAGTGACCATGGAAAGGAAAAGAGGAAGAGTACATGACATCTTAATGAGGCTTTAGTTTAGCAACTCATTTTATTCTCTTAGGGACTGATGTAGTGTAAGAGTGATTCCTCGGCTCCAAATTTATCTGCTTTATTGGTTTTGTGTCACTGCCATAATTTTATTGATTTTTTTTTAAATAGTGCTACCATAAGAGGCCTCTGAAGCTCAGAACATATAGTGAGTAAACTCTTCCACATTCATTTCACTTTGCAAGTCGGAACCCTGTGTCTATATTTGGTGTTTCAAGGTAGACTTTGAGGCTTGTTGTAGCTTTATAAATGTCTATTATGTGGGTATAGGAAAGGGAGAATTCTGTCCTCAAGGCTCATTTCTGATGTCCCTCTGATGTGAGATTATTACCACAGTGTGTTGCGTCCATCATGTAGGATATGTAGTAAATGACCTCGGCTGTTAGGAAGCCATTAATCAACAAATCATCAGCAAGATAAAACTTAGCGTTTCTTCTTGTGCCTTTGGTTGTGAAGGACAGTGCCTGATTGTTTCTGAGCTGCTCTAATCAGAAGAAAAATCCTGTTGGCTTCCTGGTGAGTTAGTGAGGTTTTGTTTTCCTGGTACCACATTTTCCTGGTGAGGATGTGAAATCCTGTGGGCTGATACCAGGGGCTGTTTTGTTGTCTCCTCATCCATTGCCAAGGAAATCCAGAGGCCAGTATTTCTTAATTTTTATGGATACAAACAAGTTGTTTGGGAGAACTAGCCCAGGGTCTCAAATGGAAGGAAATGCACACGCGAGTTTGCTTGATTTTTAAGCATGAAGAAGTGAAAAAGACCCTGTGTAGTTTATACTTCTGCTAAAGCATTTGAAGGTTGTTGTATATCCTGTTATGAAGAGGTGCAGGGGTACAAGGGAAGCATGTTTTGTTGTCTTGGAGTGGTAGAAGATTAATATATGCAATCCATTTTTTTTTTTTTGGTGTTGCTGGCCCAGAGCACTGGCTGCTTCTGTGATTCCCTTAGTTGTGGCTCTAAGCTCAGTTCAGTTTTCCTACAATATATACTTGTGTTTTACCTTTTCTTTCTAAAATAAGAACTGGCTTTTGCAATGTTCTGCTGTTTATGGGAGTGCTTTAGTTAACCTAGCAGGTATATCTGATGGAAGAGGGAGAGTATTGGGAAAACTTGACCTGAACAGCTTTGAAATGTGGTACCCAAGCCTGTAACAGGAGACAGATTCACCAGGCAACTGATAATCTCTACTCTGAAGGGAATGCAGGGAATTTGTCCTTTGTTTCCAGCAGGGATATACCAGGGAACACACCACATTTTGTTTTCTAAGTACCTACCTTTCACTTTCTTTATGTATTTATGTGCTTTGCAGTGAAGGTGTAATCCACTTTATTTGCCACCGTATGATGCTTTGCAAAAAAGTTAGCAATTTTTAAGGGAGGGACGGTTGAACAGGGTGTGCACATCCTGTGTAACAGGACAGAGCATGGTTCCTAAGGATTATGGCAGCAGGTACTCATTCTCTATGCCTGGTAAAGCTGGCTCTCAAACCTTAATACTTACTAAAGAGATACAACATCACATCCGTACTTTTGTGTGGGAGACTTCTGTAACAAAACCCACAGCACCACTAGAACAAACACACCCCATTTAAGGGCATTATTAAGTGCACTGTTTTGCATTACACACATTAAACCCATGACATACCGTACTCCCACCCAGCCAGGTTTATGTTTGGTGACTAGGAGGAGAGGGACAATTAAGGTGCCTGGTGGTAATTGGAGACATCAGCTTGCAATTCAGCTGAGTTTACAGTTCTGCTAGCATGCTCCATGACTGGTGAAATTCTGTTGTAGGTAAGTGAATGGTCTATGTCTGTGAGTGCTCTGTGTTAAAGGAAGAAAGGCTTGATGCGATATTACTGACTTGCCTTGTGGGATGGTAAACCTGCTTACTTCACTGACTGACATGGGAGCTCAGGAAGATCAGAGGTAATCAGGAAAGCTTAATCTCGGACTTGCAAACATTTTTTTTGCATGTGCTTTGCTTTAGAGCCTTGGTGTTAATGGCGTTCCTCAAGGGCTTAGAGACCAGTTGATTTTTAAAAGCTTGCAGGTCTGTAGGCTAATAGCATCCCAATATTGGACTGTAGGAGGAGAAGGAAAAAACAAAAAGTATCACAGTATGTGCTGTATTAATTCAACAAATGTATTTAAGTTTTAATTATTTATAACATTTCAGAGTATATTAGTAAATGTTCTGTAATGTATTGATAATAGTAATGAAGTCTGAGTAATTCAAAATCTAATTACATCATCTTGCTATTAAGTCGTGCTTAAAAGTAGAAGGGAAAGTGCCAATATTAGTTCAAACAACAAAATACGATTCAGCAAAGAAGTTCTGGTTGCTCTAGATTTCTAAAGCTTTCAGGGATATTGAGTAATAAGTATCTCTACTTCTCTTAATAGATGAGATGATTTAGGTAGCTGGATAACTTGGAGCATTGGTTTACTCACGGTGTATGTGGTAGGAGAAGAAGACTGTCCTATAATTTGTACTTAAAAGGTACTTAGAAGCCACCAAAAACATGCCAAACCTGTTCCCAACACTCTATTTGTGGAAGAGGCATTGTTGCCTTGCACAGGCCAGGCTGGGACAGTGGGAATGAGCCCTGGCACACACGGTGCTGTGGGACTGACCCCCACAGCCGTAAAGGCTAGTGCTGGCACTAGCTGTGGTTTGGCTGGGGCACTGCCAGTGGGTCTGAAGGGCTTGTTCTGACTGGCCTGGGCAATGAGTGCCATGAGGAAGACGTCCCTGCCACAGTAAACCCAGGCCAGTTTCCTGAGGAGTCATCCCAGCTTTCCAGCAAAGTGCTCGGGCAGTGAAAACTGCTGTCATGGCTGGTGGGCAGGCTTGTCCTGCTTGTCTTGTGTTGTCTGCTTTGTGGTGCTCTCCTACACTTCCTTCCTGGCACTCTAACGGAGAGATCACCAACACATACCCCTTATAAACGGATCGATAGACCATAAAGGATGATCATTAGGAAGATAAGACTCCCTAGCTCATTGGCAATTATTTTATGATATTTCTGATTAATGATTCCATTTTAGCCATTTCAGTGCTCAGCAGTCTTCATTTGTTAGTGTTGATTATGGGAGTCCATGCCTTGCCTGAATCTGAGTTATTTTGACCAACAAATGTGAATTAAAATCAATAGAAATGTCATTAGCATCCCAGTGCCATGAAAGATAATGCTACCATTTCTCATGCATTCAGTTTATTAAAATTTGCTAAAGTGTGAAATATGTATGACAAGTAACGATGTTTTAATCTTTTGCCAAGGTAACAATTGAAAGCTGATTGATTCCATTCAGTAATTATAAAATCAAAATGATGGAAGATTGTAATCAAGAAGGATTCTGTCTCATACTTTGTCATGCCTCCATGCAAGATAAAATTCTCATTTGTAACATCTCTTTTATCTGAAAAGAAATCAAACTCCTATTTGCCCCAGTTTAAATCTCATGGCTAGTTAGATAGTAAACTTTTTTTTTTTTTTACTCTGATGAGAAGATAATAGCATCCTGCACCCAGAAGGGGTTATATTCTCACGTGTGCCATGGTACCTTAAAAACTCCTTCTGCCTTTACAGGTATCCTCACGCAGAACAAGGCTGAGAAGATGAGTGTGTTGTGTTTTGGAGTGCTGACAGTTATTTTGGTCTGTGTGAGACAGCTGAACATGCAATCCTTCCTTCTTCCCCTCAAAAAAAAACCCAAGTAAGAAATAAATGAAAAAAATAATAATAAAAAAAAAAATCAATGTTGGCTTTTAAACCAAACCATGGAAATATTCTCAGAGCCTGATGGGCTCCATGAGCGATGCCTGGACTCAGTCAGGGAGTGCTGCCCTGCCAGAAATGCACCATCCCACAGGCTGCTCAGCATTTCACATGCTGCTGAGGAACCCCAGGATTGTGAGCGCTGAAAGAGGAGATCAAGAGGCTGAACCTCCAAAACTACCCATGAATGTTTTTCCTGAAGTTACCTAAAAGAGATGAAACTGCTTTCAATCAGCATTTCACTGTAATCATAGGTCCAGTAAGAGGACAGGGTCTTGAGAGACCTTGCTTTGTTTCTAGCTCTCCCATTCTACACGGACTTGGGCAAGTCCTTTGCCTTCTCCATGCCTCCCTTTGCCCACACACCTCGTCTTCTGAACTGCATAATGGCAGTAGAGATGAATTAATACAGTGCCATGGCCGGTTTGGTTTATGTAAGTGAGTGAACGAAAACAACAGAAAGGTGTAATTTTTTTTTTTTTAAAATCTACTGCTTGGCAAAATCTTAGGTAGAGATGGAAAAAGTTGTGATATGCTGAGGTTTCTACACTTCTACTTTCTGCTTACCTTTGGCAGAAAGAGGAGTCTTACCAGCTGGGGAGCACAAATCACAGAACCACAGAATATCCTGAGTTGGAAAGGACCCGTAAGGATCATCGAGTCCAACTCCTGGCTCCACACAGGGCTGGCCAAGTCAGAGCATGGGACTGAGCGCATTTTCCAGGCGCTTCTTGAACTCAGCCAAGCTGGGTGCTGTGACCACTTCCCTGGGGAGCCCCGTCCAGTGCTCAATCAACATTAGGAAGTGGTGAGTCCCAGTCTACCAATGCAACTGGAGGATTAATTACAAATGGTCTGAAACCCAAGCAGAGAGTCAAAACAAACCCATCTTCATTCATTTTAGAAAGTAAGTCGTCTGTGGACCAGATGGCTACTCAGAGACATCCTAGAGCAGAAAGCCGTTTTGTTTCTGGACTGCTGCTTTCTGACATCCAGATCGGTCAAGCACTCAGGTGCTTGTGAGTGCAGAAGCTCATCTCTGTGAAACACTGACATTTTCGGGCAGGCTGAGTGCTCAATTTAATCCCAGATGCCCTGTAGTTGGTGGGTGGCCTCAGAGAAATTTTTATGGGCTTTGGAATAGGGCCCAAGCATATCCCAAAGAACAGGAGAAGAAAGTTTTGATTTAGCCAAATCTCTAAGCCTGTGCTTGACCATTGAAATTAATGAGAATTAAGCATATACTTGAGTCTGACCTGTACCTTAACTACTGAGTAACAGATACTGACCTGCAGAGACTCGGCATAAACCAGGGGTATGTCTTTTTCATGCCCAGAGGACACACATAATTTTAAATAGCAGATTTCTTTGATTTTCTAGTCACATAGCAAAAGCAGAATTTGGCCCCGTGCTCCTTGGAAGAAGGAAATTTTAAATTATTGTCAACTGCAGCTTCTCTCTGCCACATTTTGCATGGTGCAGGTTAATGGCTGGCTGCTAGAAAAGAGGACCTCTCTGTTTCTGTCACCTAACAGGATTTTTGGCATCCTGCTCATTAGAAGGGGTATTTTCTTAAACCATTTAACTGTAGGAATGCGTATTTTAAGTATCTTGCTGCGTTACTTTGACCTTCATATCGTTTCAGCTTATAGTTTCTGGAATTCTTTTTCCTCCCAGTAAGAAGCAGTGTTGTTGGGTATTCTTTTTCTAACAAAAATAGATGGAAGATCAGGGTTAAAAAACCTAATGTATCTGATGGCTTGGTAATTTCAGGGTCAAAACAGATTTTAAGCATTGATCTTCTCGCACTTCTGATGAATATGTTTGACCAAGCAGCTGGTGTATGAGATCTAGCCGGCAGCAGATAGAACACATTAGGAAAACAAAGAGAATGTGAGATTAAACTGAAAAGAGGCAAGAACAGCATTTCCTCACCGTTCTGCATGAAAGCAGAAGATGCTCCGAGAGGATACAAACTCAGTTTGCTTTTTGGACCTATGGCCTCTTCCCACATCAGATTATTCAAAGGTAAATTTGCTTTTCACTCTCTCAGACAGACCATTTCCCCCTCACCGGTATACTTATTTATTAGTAACATTATTTGTAAAATGTTAACTTCATTGCCTGCACTGTTATGATGTTATCTCTATGTGCTTCTGTGAGAATGTAACAATGTCATGAAGAAAAATGATGTAAAAATGATGTGGGTACATAAAATGGGATTGACAAAATGTAATAAATCACTGCTGGGCTGAAGAACAGAGCTGCATGTGTAATGAAATACTTCAGCATTACATCATCGTTTATGTAACATCTGGCAGAGCCTTGTATTTCAGTGCTGCTTTGAATCAGAATAATTTTTTCTCCCTGAGAAAAGAGAAAAACAAACCATTAGGCTTTGCACATAGAAAACTGGAAAAAAAATGGAAAAAGAATGAAACCCTTGAAATATCAGTGTAAGGTTCCCCTGAGAAGTTCTGCCATCCCCATCTTGATGCAAATAATATAATGTCTGATGCCTGCAAAACAGTTAACATCCAAGCAGGATTTTTTTCAGCTTCATAAGAGAAACACATCTTTAATGTGAAGGGGACTTTTTGAAGTTGCACAGTTAATTTCCCCAAATAAGAGTTTTACTAATGGGCATCATTACACATACTCTGGGGCCAGACTTCCAGCAGATAAACAGGTGTGAATTATATTTACTTGAGTGTTTTCCACAGGGATTTTTCTTTTTTTCTTTTTTCTTTTCCAAAGGAGAGTTGAATTATCTTTATGCCGCTGTGGACTCCTGGTCCTGTCTCAAAGAGACATGTGGGTGCTCCCTCAGTGTGGACTCCTCCATTCCATTCCAGGCTGCCAGCAGTCTTCCTTGTCCCAGGGATGAATCATTGTGCCCAGGTTCACCTGGGGTGCAAGGCAGGTCAACACGATGTGTTTCTGAAGCCCTCCCACCTCCCCAGGGAGGTCCTGGTGTGGAGGCTGTGGTGCTGCAGGGACACAGGCTGCCAGCCCTCCTGGCAGCTGTGACACTCTTCTTGCCCAAACCTTTGGCAGGTGGCAGCTGCCCGGGATGTGGGAATGGGGTGTTGGCAAGAACTCGCTCTATCTAGAAATCGGCTTTTTGCTTTCTTTTTTCAATGCCTACTGTTCAAGGAGGAAATATGTCAGGCTGCCAAAGAGAAATCACTCTTTGTTTAGCTCCTTTTCAGTTAATCAAATAGCATGCAGATATGCCACGGTTACGGTAATTGTTCTTCTCCCAGGGACTTTCATATGGTATATTTATCCAGCAGTATAGATCTGGCTCATAAATGCATAGGCCTGGTTGGTTTAGATATTATACTCCCCCTCCACATTTTACCCAAGTTGGTGCAGAGTGGTAGATCCTGACATGCTCCTGAGTAAAGTGAGGTACATGAGTTTCCTTTTTCATGGTGGAAAAGGCAAGGGGAATTGGAGCAATCCACAAAGAGCAACTACTGCTGTAGGAACCCGATGTGGTGCTTGTGTCTGGAGTGGCTTTGTCCTTTCTGAGCAATTGTTAGAGTTATTGAAAAGTTTGTTTGCTTCGTTTTTCAAGCCAGCAGTGACTTCTATTGATTTTTTCATTGGAGGAGAGAGGTGCTGTGAACATGAATGTCATTGGAAGCAGGACAGTATAAAACTGGCAAAGGCAAAAAAAAGGGAAGCAGTGACCATGTGATTGGAGTGTAAGGTTTGGAGTTGTGATGTCTTTTCCCTATTTCTGATTTTCTTGTAGGTGACCTTGGGAAAATAAATCCCTGTCAGGGCTGAAAGCTGGCCGTGCACAAGACCATGATGACTCTTACTAGCAGCAGAAGCAGTGGTGGGATGCTTTAGGATGAAAACCCCTCTTTTTCACCTGAGGTTTTCGGATGAACATGTTTCCCCCTTTCTTACAGGAGTGTTATGGCAATATATGGCTGACCTAGGGATTTCCAAGGGGAAGGAGAAACTTTTTTACATCCAAGACATGTGTCCAGGACTTTTTTCACTGTGGACATTGCAAGAGTGGAAGTTGACTATCGTGTCCAGGAGGTGCTGGCCAGGAGTAGGGTAAGGTCTGAGGACTAAAGGTGGTAGAGGCTAAACTAATCCCAGGGTAAAAATGGAGTTGTGATGATGCCATCACAACCAACTCCCTCTCCTGTGACAAAAAGTGAATTGCTGTGACTTGAGAGATGGGCCTGTGCAGTGAGGTAGTGATAGATGATGCCCCTCTACAGGGATTTCTTCCAGTGAGACTTCCAGTGAGCTTAGCTGTTCCTTTGCATTTGGTTTGTACCAGTGCCCCTCATGCTATGTCACAGCCACAATTTAAACAGGGTAATAGAAGACTAAATTATCTAATGCTAATAAGGTTCTTTTAGTGCCCTGGGAAGGATCATAAAAATATCATCTGACAGTGCAAGAATATCTATGACCATTAGTGAGAACTGGCTCTCAAGGAGAAAAGAAGAGTTGTTATTTGACATAATATTGGCCGGTGATATTTTTTTGATCTCCAGTTGCCCTGTCTGTCAGACAACCTGGGTCCTGTCCTAGCCTGGGTTCATGCAGTCATACAGCAGTTTTGTATCTCCTGGTTTTAACCAGTGAAGTCCAAGGGAAGGCACTCATCTTTCTTTCTTCCACTCCTCAATAGTGGTTTAGTAGCCAGGAAACCTTCACTCTTGCTGTTCTTTATTTTGCCTGTTCTTTATTTTGCCTGTTCTTTATTTTGCCTGTGACAAGGGAATGACCTGGTGAGGAGCTGCTGCTATTTTCTGCTTTGTCAGAAAAATTGCCCCTGCTTTCCTCAAAAAACAGTGTGAGATCAGTCTCTTCCAAATTGGTCGCCATACCCACTTTTATTTCATGTGGGTGAAAGAGGCAATGCTGGTTGGCATCACTTAATCTCACTTAAATGCCCAAACTAAATGTGGGCACTAGCCTACCTGTTTGCAGGCTGTGTTTGATTCAGTGTATGGCGGGGCTTTCAGGCAGGCCATTATGGTGCTGAGCAGGAAGGAGCATTCTACTCTTTAATGGATCAATAATGTGCTAGAGATTTACTCAAGTGCTAGGGCAGGAGATAATATGTACCACTGGGACAAGAAATGAGTTTGCCCAGCCTGCCAAGAGGATGATAGCAGTTCTGGAGAGGTGGTAGCAGTTTTTGGGCTGGGGAGAGGGGCTGAATCAGGCTGAGGGGCAGTGGCATCTGCCGATCACCATCACTGCCACGACCATCTGCTGAGATGAAGGGCTGCGAGTGACTGGCATGGCCACACCAGTGTGTGGGCAGCAAGACACTAATCAACCAGGCTTTGGCCATTGCTCTGTAATCAAAGCTTTGAATAGTCTGAATGATTTAATTCCCCACCTACCAAAAGTTTCCCTGCTGATGTAGCAGGTGAAGGAGAAGTAAAGGCTGCAGGGAAAGAATTCTGTATGGGGATGCGTAACAGTGTTGTGGGGTACCAGCACTTAAAGGGGTGGTACAGGAAAGCAGGAGAGGGGACTGTTCACCAGGGAGTGCAGCGATAGGACAAGGGGCAATGGCTTCAAGCTGAAAGAGGGTAGGATTAGGTTAGATGTTAGGAAGAAATTCTTAACTATGAGGGTAGTGAGGCACTGGAACAGCTTTCCCAGAGATGTTGTGGAAGCCCCATCCCTGGAGGCACCTAAGGCCAGGTTGGATGGGCCTTTGGGCAACCTGGTTTAGTGAGGGTGTCCCTGCCCATGGCAGTGGATTGGAATAAGATGATCTTTGAGGTCCCTTCCAACCCAAAGCATTCTATGATTCTATGATTTGTTCCTTTTTTACTTCTTGACAGCAGTTTAACGTTACATGGATGTACATATTCATAATTTTTCCCATAATTCGTACAGCATGAAGCTGCACTTATTTCCCTATCTTCTATCTAATTAATCTGAGCAATATTCAATTACTTATTTAAGCAGGAGGTTGGAACAAACAAAGCTGGGCTGGAAGAATAATTTATTGGTAAAATCACAGTTGCCTGTGGGAAGGTGCCTCCAGGAGGCTCTGGTCCCTACCTCTCTTTCTCCCACTTTTAGGGAGTTGTAGGGACAGATAAAAGGAGAACAGAGGCAAATTCTTCATCTCCTACCCTGGCCTCTGCTCAGGTTCCTTGTTCCCTCTAGGCTGATAGTGTTTGGCAGGATTCTTATAGGAGGAGAAATATTAAAGTGAATAAATTTCATTGACAGTTGCTAAGCTGAAGATACCAACACACCTTGTTAAGTCTGCACAAAATATTAAAAGAATTTCTGTTGCCTAAGGTCATTCCTGCCTTGTTTCTTCCCTGTGATGGTTATTCATGGCTACCCTTACTAAAGGTGGTTGGTCTTCCGTTGTGTTTTGCTTGCTTGGAGCTGATGACATTCAGTTGGCACATGCTAAGTTATTCCCAGCTTATTGCAGATGAATTCAGAATGAGAACAGTTATTTGAAAACAGTAAGTTTGGGACATAGATTTTGGGTATTTTTTCCCTATTTTTTTCCTTTTCCCCTTCTCTGCTATATGATAGTTTGCTCCCAAAGTTCTTTCCCACTGACTTCCAATAGAGGTTTCTTGCTTTATAAACAACTGGATTGATTTCCAATATGGACTTTTACCTCCTTGAAAAAAGATCTCCTCAGGGAAAACTGGCAGTTCTCTCTGTATGTATTTTCTTATTTGCATTTACTTGGAGGGGTTTGGAACCCAGAGACAAGATTTACGTCAACAAATCCTTCTCCCTCTTATCCAATTTAGTTGTTTTAACATAATACAATCATTTTCTAAATCAATCTGATGGAGCGGTTCCTAAAGGCATTACACCAAGGGTATATCTGGAATCATATTCGCCTTCTTTTATTGCATTAGCGCCAGGCTTGAACTTTTCAAATTTGCATTGTGTTTTGCAGAAGTTCTCAGGATATTTGCAGCCGTTTATAGCTTGGATATGGTGTGTTTTAAACGGAGGTCGGAGAGTGAATTATAGAGCAAAGCTTGTGCAGAGATGAGATTTTAGTTTCATGGAACAAGCGGAAACCAGGAGAAAGCAAGAAGAATGCTGCGTTTGCTGGGTGGTTTTGGGGACAGCAGAGTGGGCGCTGTGTTACAGCGCTGGTTCTGGGGGTCTCACTGGACTCCAAAAGGTTTTATTTCTTATCTTTGAAGAAGGTGCCGAGGAAGGGGTCCGACACATAGCAAAGGTGTTGGAGCACAGACTGCCATGGGGAATGTGCTTGTCACCTGGGATGTGATTGGGTGACACTTGTGCCCTGGCTTTTGTCAAATATGTCCCTTATTATTTGAACCCTGTCTTTCTTTTTGCTATATGGGCTGCTACTGTCAGGCATCCTTCTCAAGATACGCTTATAATCCTGATGAGGGGAATTTTCAAAGACACAAATGAGACTCTCATGCTTACCTGTGCTTTTGAATGTGTCTTCCCTTGTTCCTCAGGGACTATTTCAGTGATAATTCTTGGACACTTGGAGCAGTGGGTAGTTTAGAAGAAGCTGGCTAAGCCAAGCAATACAGAAAACACATCCAAGAACATACGGAGAAGATGTAAGGGGAAAAGAAAAATGGCAGGCATTCCTGGCAGATAAGAAATAGCCTTGTCCCACTTGAAAGACCAAAAAACTCATGTGCTGGCCCATGGCCAGGATATTTGGAGGTCAGAAGATAATTTCTGATTGTTCAGTGGCCCCTTCACAGAAGGGGGTGTGCTCTGAGAGGATGACCAGGAAAGAGACCCAGTCTGGGTCCTAGTGAAAACAGATCTCCATGACATGGGCAGTTTGGTATCTTTGCCCCTTTTGCCCTGCCCTCTTTACAGTGGGACTTAGCTTCTCTTTCTGGGTGTCCTGTACTCTCCCTGCAAAAAGGAGTTAACAGCTGACAAATTCATACCTGGTGCACTACATTTCCCCCCCCCCCAAAAAAAAGGAGCCTGTGGTATGGCAGAGGGTTCTGTGGTCTGATGGAGGTGGTTCCCGCTGAGAGTGCACTAACCTCGGCCCCACTGATGGCTGCAACACCCTCTCCGAGATGTTAATTGTTACTAAGAATGTTAAAAGCATCATCTCAGTGCTTCCCATTGACTGCCCACACGAGCAATTTTACTTACAGCCCAATCTTTCCCTTACTATCGATTATATTAGGAAAGAGATGAAAAGTAGAAAACCAGCGTTGCAGAGAGTAGGTCAGTTTATTACGGCTCCCTCTCCAAATTGGCTGTTTTGAAATTCAATAGATGAACATAAAAAGCTGATCTTAGTGAGAAAAAAAAGCCTTCACGCGGTTTGTTTTATCTGCTTTTTATTGTCGGGCTTTGCAGAGGAGCCACGAAGCTGAAGTACCCTCGACCTCTTGCCAAATGATTAGTAGCTTCTTTTTACCTCAGATGATCATGTTTTGTCACCATTTCAAATTGCAACAAGTTGTCATTACCTCCCAGATGTACTCCCCCTTGCCACAGATCATCAGTGTAGTATTTATCTGTGTGTTATCAAGCAGCTTCTAGATCGATACCTTCACATGTGGCACTCAGGGTTAACATGATTTATAAATATTGAAGGGACTCACAGAGTCATGGCTTCGAGGAACTCCTCCCTCCTCAGGGACTGTCCCATGCAGATACAGATGTGATGCTCTCCTGCACATTGCCAGTGACTGAAAACACGGGAAGTGCACTGTGGCTTGGCACTCACAGCCATCGGCAGTGGCAGGGGAAAGACTGCTGGGCAGATTCTTTAATTTGAGTGTCCTTGATGGAGAAAAATAGTAGAAGTACCTGCAGCATAGTACCCTTTACCTGTGCTTTTCTATGCTTTTCCCTTTCTGTGCTGTACATCGCAGATGACTGAATGGTCAGAACTGATGGCAAAATCCCAGGAAGGGTTATGAAGAAGCTGTGTAAGGAAGGACGGATTGCCTTCCTGCCATGGGGTATGATCCTCCTTGCTCACAGAGGGACACTGCACTGACTGCCTTCCAGCCACACACCAGTGCCAACCTATGCCTAATTGTCTGTTCTCCCCTGGATTTATTTCAACCTTACATGCATTTTCAAAGGTGATAGTGTTGTCCTAGTAGAATGGGTACATCTGCTGTAGCAGGGCTGAAATGTGGAGACTGGGGAGAGCAGCATTTGTCCTGAATGCTTGGATGACAGTCCTTGTGGCACAAACAGCAGTCCAGACTTGTGCCTTGTATTGATCAAGCAATGTGCCTGGATAATCAGTATGTGGACAGGGAAAAGGGAATGTGTCCTCTCCTCCTCTGCTTTCCAACCTGAAGTCCCGCAGCATCCTTCTAATGTCACTTCTAATGTTGGTGGGTTAACTCAGTAGTTAAATCTGCCCTGGGAAATCATCAACTGTCCTAACTTGATCAACCTAAACTGCGGACCTTGTTCATTGCTGTCTTCCCAACACATAGATTTTTGGATGTCCTTGTTCCTCTAATACAGATATGAAAGGATGCTGTTGTGTATAACCTTATGGATCTGCTAACAGAGTAGAGAAGAAACCCAACACAAACCAAATTTTATCATTTCCTCTCCAGCCAGGAATTAATTTACCAGAAGAGGCAGAAGAGAGGTCTCTTAGGATTCTGTTGTGGGTTTTGTTTTACTTTTTGTTTGCCAAGGTTTTAATAAGGTTTAAAAAAAATGACAGAGAAGGTATGAAGCTGTCCATGCCTCCAGCGTGTAGGGCAGGGTAGGCTCAAGGGGGTCTCTGGCCCTCTGAGTGTGACAGGGGTCTTATTTCTCCATCTGGGGCAGCTTGGGGAGATGTGGGGCAGTGCTCAGCCATGGGACCTTATGCTCCATGTCTCCAAGTCTCCATGTCAAGGACAAGGCAGCTTGTGAGACTGATGCTGGGATAGAGGGCAGGATTTTGGAAAAGAAGTTGTGGGGGAATCTTTCCAAACCTGATCTGGGGTCCAGCCAGCATCTTAGGGAGGGCACTGCAGAGCACAAGTCCAATGGATGGTCCAGGGAGAGCGACAGAGAGGGGTGGCTACTGCCAGTGGCTCATCCATCAGAGCCAAGTGGAGAGGCAAGGGTTGCCTTGGGGACAGCGGGAGCTGGGATGTCCCCAGAGGCCCTACTGGAAGACACCCTGGACCCAGCGCTCCCAGGTTTGTCCCTCTTTACAGCAGACAGGGCACTGAGGCTGGCATGGTGTCCCCTCTTTCCCACCCAGAGCCCTTTGCTAAATACTTGGATGCAGCATCTTCACCATCAGAATAAAAACTAATGCTAACTCACAGCAAATACCACATACTGTCACAGAGAAAGGCTGTGTTGTGACAAGCTTTTATTAGCAGAGTAGTTGTATTTTTGCCCCTTGCTGGTGTGGTGGGAAGGCTGTTTCATGCTCTTGGCTGTGCTGTTGAATTACTCTGTTTATGGAATATAAAGCATTTCCAGTGATTTTGCTGTAGTGGTACTGTATAAAAATCCCATGAGGTAGTTGTCTCTGGGATGCAGTTGTGATCCAGCTGTTGTCCTTGTGAAACATAAGCGTTTCTACCTGTGAATAGAAATAGGCATGTAGTGAAAGAAGGTAGTAGGTTCTTAAAAATACAGGGCAGAAATCAAACCAAGAGCAGAAGTAGAGTTTTCTGAGGGTTTGCAGAGATCACAATGGTTTATTCTTTTCACCTTTGTAGTGTAGACAATCTTCCACTTCTGTCCTGTTTATCCTTCTGATACGTGTAGAGCTATATCCTGAGTGAACCCAAACTACAGGAATTTAATTTGTCAATTAAATTGATATTTCAGGAAAAAAATTATATTGCTTTATTTTTATTTATGAAATGTAAAACCAATGAGGTTCACTAGATTTTTTTTTATGACATTGTAACTCACCCTAGTGATCTCAGCCCCTGTCTTCTAACCTCAGCCATATAAACACATATAAAGCCTCTATCAGGATATAACTAGGCCTAAATACTTTGATCTTTCAGAGGTAGTGATCAGTCCTGGATGAGCCACCAGCTGATCAGTGAGACTGGGAGCTCTGGGGGCTTTCCTGGCCTTTTGTGCTGGTGTGGGTGAGACCACTGTAATCTCTGGGTTATTTTGTTCTGTGAGATAGTGGTTCTTTGTGCATAGGCAAAGGGTGAGTCACAGAGCAGGCTGAGCAGTTAATCTCCAGGAGGTTTGTGTCTGAGCTGAACTTATGTCTCTGATGCTCCAAAACAATCTTCAAAGTTCTAGGCTGTCCCAAATATCTGTGTGGTGTCAAACCCTCGACTATTAGAAGCTATAACCTATGTAGTCACAAGTGTTACTTGTAAGCACTGTATTTCCTTGGGTGTTACGGTCAAAACAAAGTGCCTTCATGGCTGCTTGGTGCATCTCAGCATTTTTGGCAAATACCACACCACAAGTGGCGAGTTCCTGGATGAAAAGGTTCTTCCCTCCCACGAGGGAGGAGGGCAAGGCAACATCTCTGGGCAAGCAAATGCCTGCCACCTTTGCTGTAGCATTGTGGTGTCAGCTTCATCAGGAGGCTTGCATCTTTCTGCCTTTGCTACCTTGAAAAAATGCTGCTCCAGATGGTGGGCATGGCTGAGCCAGCAGCGCTCAGACAGACCCCACCCTTAGTGGATGGATGCCTGCTGAGAGTGAGGAGCTCAGCCAGAGCTGGATGTGGCTCACAGCTCAACCCAGCGAGAGAAGCTCCTCTATCTGCTACCCATGGAGATCTGGTACTGGTCCTCAGCACGTGTCCTACACGGGTATTCACCAAACAGCAGGCTCTGCCCCTTGTCTCACCATTGGCTATGAGAAAGCATTTTGCGCAGCTTTGTTTGGTAGCTGACAAAGGTGTGACTGTACAGAGCTTCTGTCGTGGCAGTAAACCTGTTGCCTGTCCACTCAGGGTACTTCATGCTCTTTGCTCTTTCTCAAAAAGATGTGGGTATCTCCCTTTTTCTTGTAGTCCAAATAAAAATTTTTAAAGAGAGTGTAGATCTGTTCCACTTACACTACAAGTTGGAATTTGAGAGTAAAACAAATCTACCATGAGAAGAACAGTCCTTAAAATAACAGTTTTCTTTAACTGATAGCAAACACTGTGTGTATATATTTAGTACTTATATGTAATAGTATCAAGATGGGGGATGGCAAGTGCTTCTCAGACAACTCTCCATTTCCTCATGTCCCTTCTGCTTGGGGATCCCATGGCAAGCTACACCCTGCCACCATCAGCTCCTGCTCCCACCGCTGCCCCACTGGCACAGGCATCCCCACCACATGCATGTTGCAAGTCCATCCTTACAAACACAAGCTTGGGGTGCAAATAATCAAGGGGTGAAAATAGCAGGGCAGAGCCCTTGCACAGTCTGCTGCATGGCACACCAGCTTGCTGCAGGCTGCGGCACCTGGAGCAAGATGACTACAGAGCATGGGAAGTGGAGAACAATGTGATTAATTACTCTGGCTATATAGCAGCTAAATGTTACAGTGATTATTAAATAATGTTAGAAAAAAGGCCCTGGTGATTCAGCTGCTTGATCCTCTGCTTGCCTAGGCTGGTACAGCTGTGTACAAACTGGAAGGGTGCACTCGTTTTATCCTAGGCCAGATCAGCTACAAACTTCATATGGAAAATAGAGGGAAGAGATGTCATCTTTGTGTGGATGTGTGGTTCTAAGAATGAATGACAGTTGCCAGGCCAGGAACCAGCTCAGATACTGCAGATGGCAATGCTAACACCCAAATCCCTGGAACAGAATTCAGGATCAGTACATGTAAGCAGATTAAGTTGACATCTTTGAATGAATGGGGTGTAGACATCATCTTAATCTCCCTGAGGCACATCTAGTCCATGTTCTATAGTGGTTTTATAAGTGACTGTCTGCTGTTGTGCATATGCTGCTACTGCTGATAAAGAAGGATCAGGTCCATTCTAGTGATACCTGCCTTAACCGAACAGTGACAAACGCAGACCAGGTCAAGGTACGCATACCACTTTAGAGAAGTCACTGGATGAAAGCTGATTCTGGCCAGAGTTCAGCTGCGCTTTAACAGGCCTGTTGGGGAATGGGATGTGCGCTTTGGATGTTTCATCTAGTTAGTATTGGTCTTTTTTTGTGGAATTTATAGTGTCTTAAATGGAAATTCCAGGTTACACATCCCCCCTCCCCCGCCGCTCCCCTCTCCAAATTCTAGCCAGTTACTGAAAGCAGCAGAATTGCCTTTGGGAAAAAAAAAAAAAAAAGTTGTATTTATGAGACTGATCATCAATCAGGCAAAGAAAGAAAGAAGAAAACCCAATGACCACAGAAAGCAAATGTTGATGAAGATCCTGGATAAAGTCACTTCTCTCAGTGGGCAGCAAGTCTGATGGACTGAAATGTAAAGTCATTCTCATTGATTTCACTGGAAAAAGTAATTGACTTTGAACTCTTTGAGTAAGTTGCAATCTGTATTTAATTTCTTGTTCAAGGAAGAGAATGTCATTTTGTTTTTCTTGTGGCTCCTATTACCTTTAATGTCAGTTACACAGCTGAATCCCTTGCATCAAGCTCCAAATTTACCCCTGATGTCAGTGTGCTTAGGACTGAAACAAAATTCAACCTTTCATCTCTCAGTTGCTTAAAGGATCATACCATAATACCACATTTATTAATCCAAAATCTCTCTAGTCTGTACCTGCACAAATGGAGCTCAGCATTCAGAGGAAAGTGAGAGAAAGTGTAAAGACTGTAATTTAACGTTTAGACTTTAATGCAGCCTATTAACTGGAAATATTCTTACAGTTCTAGCAAATTTTTGCCCTTACACTGGCTGAATGGAGAGATTCAGCACTAAAGCATGCTGTTAAGGTCACAGAGCCAAACTACTGGCTTTCTTACAGGACCATATTACCTACTGAATAGCATACATATGGTATGAGATTTGTCATCATCAGTTCCAGCATGGGAGGCAGGGTCTGCATCTACCTGCCCCCCGAGGATGTCCAGAGGAGCCACGGTGGAGTTTCCTCATGTGGATGAGTTTTGTTGAGATCCTGTTTGTCTCATAATGGAACAACCCTCTGCAGACAAAGTAGAGGTGCTTGAGTTTGTGCACCATGTTTTGCCTGTTCCAGTGTGAAGGAGGTGATCTGACCCCACAGAGCTTCCTGAAATGAGTACCTTACACGTGCGCTTGCTGTCCACATTACCCAGGGTTCTACACACTGTCTGTAAAACCTCCTGTCTTCTTCACTTGTCATGTTGACTTGTTTAGTCAAAGATTACATGGAAGAGAAAACAGTTTTCATAATTAAACTGTAATGATTTACACTGGCAGTTTGGGGACATTACGCTTTCAATCACAAACACAAACAAGAAGATCAGAAAGCTCATCTAGAAAGACATTTTTATGGAGAAATAACGAGTCTTGTTAAGTCAGGGCTCCAGATAGCAGACTGTGCTGAAAAGGCACAGTGTATGTTAAACGTGAACCCCCTTGAAAGATCCTTTAAAATTCCAGAAAAGGGAAAACAGACCATTGTGTGATTGAGGATTTGGACTCCTTTGTTTGCATTTATTAATCTGTGTTCTGAAAATTAAGGGACAAAGGCAGCCACATCTATTTTTTTATAATGTTCTGGTAGGGAGAAGCCATGAGCTTGAGGTGTGGGCAGGAGATGTGGCCATGCCAGGGTCTCCTGTGAGACGCTTTCTCTGTGTAGGACAGATAGTTTCTTTGCATAATTTCACAATTATAGAAGCCTAAGGGAAACTGGAAAACTGGATGATAAATCTATTTTCAAATGATGCTATACTGTTTTTAAATGCCTCTCCTTTTTGAGAAAAAGAAAAAGAAGAAATGTGATCCAAATACAGCTTCTTCCCAAGAGCATATGACTGTCTTTTTGTGTGCAGAGTAGAGAATCAGGAGGAAACACTTCTTTTCCCAGAAGTGTTGTTACTTTGCTGTTTCTATCTTGTGTTTTTCTGATAACAACAGAAGGCAGGCCAAAGTATTGGTGTACACCAGTGTGTAACATGGGGTTAGTGTACCCAGAGGAACCCAGTCTGTAGCCTGACCAAGCTGCAGGAACAGCCTGGATGCAGGTGTTCGTGTCTGACTATGTGCAGCCCAATACTCTGTGCTGTTCTTCACTGTGTGCTTGTCTTGTCCTTTCATGACAACAGACATGCAGATTTTCTCCACTAGCTTAGAGTTTCTGTTGTTTCTAGAAGGACGTTCATGTACCACTGGAGTCCCAGTTCTGCTCTTGCCTTTTAGTGTTTTCTTCCTGGTTCGTACACTCTTACTTGATGGGGGTTGCATGTTCAATCTATCCAATTTTATAATCATGTTTATATGAAAGCTGTTTTTTGTCAGTTTTCCTGGGGTTATCCCAGGGACTTCCAAGAACATCTTTTCCATAGTCCCACTAAAGGTTTTAACCTGTACCAGACTTTGCACCAAGTTCTGGTACAGGTTAATGGAATTTTTATTTTCACTAATTACAGGCCTCTTGTCTTTTGGTAGTATAAGCTGTCACAGACTGTTTATTTGAGACCATGACTCATCCCTAACCATGACAACAATGTTGCTGTCAGTGTCACAATCCTGTGAAGGTCATGGCAGAAAGGGCACTCTGGGAAGTTGCAGAGATGCTCCTTATAGGTCGAACCTATATGTACTGCACTGTAAGGGCTCAGAGTAACCTTTCTGGGTAAATGAGTAAGGAACTAAACATGGAAGTTATTTTCAGACACAAATGTCCAGAGTGGTGTGTCTGAGGTTGCTTTTGGCCAGCATTACCAGTTTTTTCTTGAGGATCATTCAGGCTGCTTAGAACACCATGGCCATCCAGAATCTCTTGTCTTTTACAGCAAGCCCTAAACCTTTCCCCAGAGCTAAGGCAAATTTGGACCAAGACATTTTGGTAAGCAGATACAACTTGCCAGAAAGTTGCATCTTACCTCCGTGGCAAGTCTGGGCAATCCTCCACAACAAAGGCACCTGCCTGACTATGAGATGTCATCAGAGGTCATGATATAAAGTTAGTTCTGTTGTGAATAGCTCCCTGTGCACTGTTGCTTCTGTGGAACTGGCTACTGGCACCAGGCAGGTTTTACTATTAAGCTTTAGGTCATGGTTAACATCTTGTATGAAGCTTTTGATGCTGTTGACTGACCACTATTACTTTGACAGCAAGCAGATGATACTAGTGGGTTGTGGGCTTAGTTCATTTGGGAGAAAGTTGTGGAAACATCTGGCTGTATATTGCTAGATTGACGTTCTATACCTTGAAGTCTGACCTGTTTTCTGTCTTCACCAGTGTATTAATGTGATATTTCCTTCTAAAAGCACATACTTTATCACAGTATCTTAGTACTTCATCAGCTGAGCTGGTTTTATCCTTACAACCTGCCATGAATAGGGAAGAACTTTTATCCTTACCTCTTTTTAAGACTGAACAATTCCCAAGATGATAATGACTTGCTGAAGATCACAAAGCTATTGCAGGCCAGGAAATCCTAACTCTGTGTTGGGTTGACCCAGACTGGACACCAGGTGCCCACCAAAGCCATTCTATCACTGCTCTCCTCAAATGGACGTGGGAGAGAAGATATAATGAAAGGCCTGTGGGTTGAGATAAGGATAGGGAGAGATCACTAACAAATTACTGTCATGGGCAACTCAGGAAAATTAATTTATTACCAAGAAAAACCCCAATTTTCCTTACCTCCTTCCCTGCAGCAGCACATGGGACAGAGAATGGGGGCAGTTTATCACATCATCTCTATCGCTCCTTCCTTCTCAAATGCAGGACTCCTCACACTCTTCCCCTGCTCCAGTGTGGGGTCGCTCCCACAGGAGACAGACCTCCACCAACGTCTCCAACGTGAGTCCTTCACATGGGCTGCAGCTCTTCATGAACTGCTTCATCATGTGTCCCTTCCGTGGGGTGTAGACCTTCAGGAACAGACTGCTCCAGCTTGTCTCCCCTGTGGGACCATAGGTCCTGCCAGGACCTTCTTCATTGTGCACTTACTATAGGGTCACAGCCTGCTATGGGCATCCACCTGCTCCAGTGTGGGGTCCTCCATGGGCTGCAGGTAAATATCTGCTCCAGCATTATACCTCCATGGATGCAGGGGGACAGCCTGCCTCACAGTGGTCTAATCCACAGAGGCTGCAGAGGAATCTCCGCTCTGGTGCATGCAGCAATTCCTGACTATCCTCCTTCACTGACCTGGGTGTCTGTGGAGTTGTTCCTCTCACAACTTCTCACTCATCTCTCTGGCTACAATTGCTGTTGGTGGTTTTTTCCTCTCCTTCTTGATTATGTTTACCTAGAGGTGCTACTACTCTGGTGGATGGGCTTGGTCTTGGGCATCTGGGAGCCAAGTGTCTTTATTGGACATGGGGGAAGCTTCTGGAAGCTCCTCACAAAAACCACTCCCATAGCCCCACCCTTCAGCTACCAAAACCTTGTCATGCAAACCCAATACGTTCCAACAATCCTATTGTAACAATTATACCATCCTTCCCCTGAGACTGTAAAGAGACACCTTCACTTTAGCGGTGAGGGCCAGTCTTACCAACAGGCTGATAACATATGAATGTGTTTTCCAGGTGGGCCCAGTGTGACTTGGCAGAGCCCTTGAGCCATGGTTCCAGATGGAAGTGTCTCTTTGGAAACTTTGCTCTTGAACTGAGCCATGCAGTGGAAACCCATGTTTTCTCCATGTTTCTGCTCCTGAGGAAATGTGGTTGGAGGCACCAAGCAGCTTTGGTGTGTTTTCACTAGAATATTTGTAGTCACAGGTCTGAGGTATAGACATTTTCTGTGCATTACATCATGTTTACTGATTGCACTTTTATTATCTCCTGATGACACTGAAGCAGCAAACAAAGGTATGCTTGTTCACCCCTCTCTTCTTAGGAAACTGCAGAAGTGGTCACCGATGTGAACAGTTACAAACATCTGATTTCCAGAGCTGATTTCAGAAAATAGGCCTCTAACCAAGATTTTCTGAGACTCTCCTTGGATAAGAGGACACATTTTCCCCTGAGGCCTGGCCACAATGGTGAAGCACATGCAGGTGGTTGACTCGACGCTGCAGGAAAGTCTTCCAATCCATCACTTTTCTCTTTTCCTTTTTTATATTTGGAAAGCTGATGGACTGGGAATGGACTGATAGGCTTGGAGGAGTGTTTGGCCAAGGGGAAGCATTATGGAGTTGGAGCAACTGTAATGCTGAGATCTGTCCTAAACCTCATATTATTCAACACTGTTATTGATCACCCTTTTTCCAAACATAGAATAGCTTCTCTTTTAAATTTTATGTCAGCAAAAGGATTAACAATTACTGCTGAGAAGAGCACACTCAGAAGAACTGCAGCCCTTTAAACCAAGTAAATGTCAGTGTATTAAAACTAAGTCATACACTAAAGACAGAGAGGACTGCTTCCCTGTCTTACCAAATGGGACACCTTGGGACACCAGCTTTGAGCTGGTCAAAGTTAAGGAGCTAGCCCCAGCCAAGGATCCTCTCAAAAGGAGGTTACGAAGAAGCTGCTTCTGCCAGGCTCACCTTGTTTTAATGTAAGCAGAATGTGGGATCAAAGCATTTGATGTTTTTGATATCTATCAGAGAGGTGATTTACTTATGGTGGGTTAAATTTCTGTGGCGAGAGAGGAGTAATTACTAAGAGAATGTTTAATGCAGTGAAGAAGAGCATAACTGGCTGAAGCTATGGTGCAGGGAGGTTGGTATTTCTGGAGTACATACACCATGGAAGCGGAGAGGGGGGTTTCTATTTCCTGATGTTTTCATAACAAGGCTGGATGCTCAGAGACATGAGAATGTCTCAGTCAGACCAAAACCAGCTGTCCTTAGGCCAGATGCAGTTGTGGGGATCTGTGGAGCAGTGAAGCCAAGTGTAGGATTTACCACCCTGAGGGTCTTGGGGACTCATTGGGAAATGAAATTAGTCCTGCCCAACATCCTCTGTAAAGAAGATGAACCATGCTGAATTGGTACAACAATTTCTATAAACTGAGTTGTCCCTGGCCCAACTCAGAGACATCCTCTGTGTGACAATGGCTCTGTTTGTATCTCAACCGCTGCTCAAATGTCCCCTTGGCCAGATGTAGCGGCCACAGGCAGCTGTGCTGCCACCCTGCCCAATGCTCTGCAGAGACCCACTGCCCTGTTCCTGCAGGTGACATCTCACCCTGCTGGTCTGCTGAGTCTGCCACGCTGCTTCCAACTTCGAAGGGAGCTTTCTCTAAAAATAATTTGGTATCTTTATCAGTTAAACTTGTTATGTTTGTGATTTAATGAAGGCCATTTTGACACTGGCATGTATGAAGTCATTTTCTTTAATCACTTTTATTTCTAAGAAACATGTGCATTAGTAGCATCAAATAAGAGATTTCCTTTACACCTGTCCTTACACACAGATGGCTAGAAAACAATAAGTGAGAAATAAACAAGCCCATATGGATAATGCAAACAAAATTTATGCTCCAGGCAACAAATCAGTCACAAAAGAAGCTGTTTTAAATATCCCACTGCCTGACAATTAGAGGAGATTAATAAACATACATAAGGAGCCAGCAATCAATGAGACCTTCCAGAAGACTTCTTCCTGAAAGGAAGAGCTGGGGATGTAAATGGAGGGGTCAGGGGTGAGCACAGACTGATGGCTGTGCCCTGTGTGTGCAGGCGTGAGACAGCTCGGTGTGCAGGTTCAACAGGCTCACTGCCCTCTGCGAGGAGAAGGGCTGCTGAGGATGTGGTGACACAGGTGCCGAGCCTAGTGCAAGGGAAACATCATTGCATTTGACAAGAGCAAGAGATAAGACAGACACATAACCCAACACAATTTCAGTCTGGTATTTACTTAAGTGATTTACTTTTTGCAATTATGTCTGACACTGCTGGTCACCTGGGGCCGCGTCGGAGGCTGGCAATGCTCGTCCTTGGGGGCACTGAGAGACACCTGTGTTTTCATGTTGCACCCACAGACCTGAGTGCCAGCAGGTAAAAGGAGAGCTGTCCAAGAGGGCGGACAGGAGGTGCTGTGGGCTTGGAGGGTGCAGCATCACAGCTGTGATGGCTGTGGGGAGCGCTGACCCCTGCCAAGCCATCCTGCCCTGCCACCTTGTCACCAGTGACAGTTGCAAGCTGAATGCTGGAAGGATGTTGCTGTGCTCATGCAGCATCTTTCTCCTTAAGATAATTCTTCCATGGTGAGAAGTTTCATTTGGCTGTCCCTCTCCCAGGAGTTTTAATGACCTCTAGTGCAGGCAGTTGTTCTGGACCACAAGTTGGTATTTACATTTGTGTTGGCGTGGCAGCTTCGCCCTCTTGTTCACCTTTCTGTGCAAACCCTGTCCTGTCTGCTTCCTGAGGTGTGTTTGGCTTTGTCAGTCCACTGAGTATTTCCCTCAGTCTGCCCAGCAGGTATTGCAAACGGGCACTGAAGGACTCTTGAGGCATCTGAAATTACCACGGACAATTTATTTGTTCCTACACAGCCTCTGGCTTTGTAAAGATCACAGGCAAGAGCTTCTTCTCTGCTAGAAAACATGCCCAAGGAGTGACATTCTCAGAGAGAGGGCAGTTACGTGTTTTCTGATGCCATCAAAGGCCTGGAGCATCTCTGTTTCCTTCTCTGAAATGAAATAGTCCAAGTGTGGTGAGTGGTACAGTGCACTCTCAGGCCCTTCATAGGGCACATGCCTGTGCCCAAACCCCCAGCTGAAACATTACAGCAAGCTTCCCACTTCTGCAGGCTGCCCAGAGGTGGTTTCCCCTGACTGAGGCACAGAGAGGCTGGTGGGAAGCTTCCCACCACCTTTGCAGCCGTGGCATGTGGATATGACTCTGCTTCTCTCAGCAAGGTGGCACAGAGCAGCACCACCCTGAAGGCTGCCTTTTTGAATACGGCTTATCAATCATTTCATGATGGATATTCCCATCTGTATAAAGCAAGGAGTCATATTTATTCTCTTTTTACTGGTGCCTTTAACTTTTAAATAGAATGGGAGAGAATTTGGTTTTATATGGCTCCTTTTGCACTTCTTTATACCAAAGCACTTTTATGGAGCAGTTAAGTTAGGATATAGTGCTGGCAATGCAGTGGCTGGGCAAACAGGGCTGACTGAACCTCATTGTGTATCACTGCATCCACCTCCGCTGGATGCGATGCGCATGCCGTTGGACCTTTTTTAATAGCTATCCTGTACCTGCCCTTGATTTTGACCGACTAAATCCAAGCTATTAAACCTGTTCCTAGGTACTTTTTTAAAAGACCTTTTTAAAAGGAAATTTAGCACTTGTGAAAGTTGCCAGATTAAGGTAGGTTTACAGAATATGCAGTTTTATCCCCTAGTAATGACACCAAGGCATTCAGAGCTTCAGGGGGATTGTAAGAAGCATCAAATAAGCCACCAAACTCTTCTGACCTACATGTCTATGTGGCTTCTTTGGGAAGACCAGCCCGATTTAGTGTCTTTTTCTTGCAAATACTGCTATTCCCAGTGATAAAGAAATGCTCCTTTTCCTTGTGGGAGATAACTTTGGAAAACAAATGATGACTTTCCTTACAGATAATTTTTTCTGTAAAACGCTGTGACTCCCATGTGTTGGGGAGGCATGTGGTTGACTGCTGGTGCCCCACAGGGAACCCTGCATCACTATTCCTCCCTGGGGCAGCTCCCCAGTTATCTCAGCTGCCTCAACCAGCCAGTCTCAGGAGAGGCATACATAGTTTTACCAGTCTTTGTAACCTGTCCAGTGCCTCAGAGCAGCAGGTGGTGCCTTCACCTGAAACACGAGCCGAGACTGCTCAGCTTTGAGATGCTATTCATACAGAAATACTGGCATAGGAGTTTATGAATAGCCATATACTCCTAAAGACATTGCTCCATACCGAGCCATATGGCTCTTGTAGTCATTCATTTTCTGTCCTTCCATTTTTGCCTTTTAAAGTGAAATAGTAAATAGTTATTTCTGCACTGCAGAATATTCCCATTAGTCTTCATTAATGATTATTTCTGTCACTTTCAAACTGGTTCTGTAAAAATTATACATGTATAATTGACCAAACCCCTCTCTCATTTCCTCTTAGGCAACATTATTGATGTCTGCAATATATCTGAATACCACTGAAGTGGGAGTAAGGGCTGAATTTGTCTCAAAGACTACATTGTACTAAAAACTTTCCTAGTCTATTATAGGTTGCAACCAATATTTTTACTGGAAGAAAGAACAAAGTCATAAAATGTGGTACTCTACCTCTGAAAAACCATCAGGAGAACATGTAACTGCTATAGTTGAAAGAAAAAAATAATTTTTGTTTGCTTTTTTTTTCTTTAAGCAAACTCAAAGGTCTTTAGGTGTGCTTTAAAGTGAGAACTACACTGTATTCCAGTGCAAACCACTAATGGTTAAATTCTTCTCTCAAACTCTCATAAATCAGAGTAGCCCCACTGACTTTAATAGAGTTATGCTGAAATTACACTGGTGTAGCCTGCTCATTTTGGCCCTACAAACTTGGCATTTGTCATTGTAGATCTGATCCAAACCCCGTGGAACCCCTTGGGAAATTTTGTGTTCAGATAATGGGATATGGATTGGTTGGTATAAGTTTAACATGAATCATAATTAGCTCAATTTGGTATTTGTATGGCTCATAATATGCAAGAGAGACATGTGAGCCAGCTGGAGCATTTGTCTTGTTGCTTAGGAATGGAAGTGAAACCATGAAGTCTTTCACTTAGTCCACCTAATTGCAATCAGATGGTAACTACTTTAAGTAATTACTAAACCAGAACAAGGTTGGGGCACTGACCTCATATGATGGGTTCTGTCTCCTGGTACCAGGTCTCCAGAGAAGTGATTCTCCTTTTTCACTTCTCATAAACCTTGGCCATTCACAACACTCATCTCATAATGTTGATGTTGTTAATTGCTTTTAATACTTAGTATGCTATAGGAATTGAATTGTACTATGTCTACTATGTTTGCTTAGTTCATTATGTTCTGTGCATGCAGTGCGCAAGGGGACCTAGAGGTCACGAAGCCTGTTTCTGACCTCATTTACACTGAAGTTGCATCAACAGAATTTGATGAACTTTAATGAAATTATTCTTGATTTGTAGCAGCACTGCATAGCTACAAGGCTGAGATCTACTGTAATTCTGTCTATTTGCTAGAATGACATCGCTCACAGTGAGGATGAGAGGGAGCTTTGGTTGATGTGTACAAATATATATATGTGTGCATTTGCATAATGATTCTTTAAAACGGCTGTTCATATTCAAAAGGCAAAAAATTATTCTGTGTTCATCAGGGTTTTTCTGGAGATATTACACTGGTGTCAACAGCAGCAAAATTTAGCCCAGTGTATTGCATGCTTGGAAGCAAACCGACATGCAAACAATACATGCATCCCTTTTCAAAAGATCTTGCTGTAGAAGATGTCTGTCGCCTTCTGTATTGATGAAAGGAAAACAGCTAACTGCCAATTTATATAAGGAGAAGAAGCCTTTCTTCCAGTCTTCATCTAAGAAACAAGCAGATGAGGGGAAAGGGCGCGTTTGTATCAATATCACATAAAGGGTAATGAAACTGGAAATAGATTCATGATTTATCATTCCTCCAGCAGCACACTTAAGTATATGGGGAAATTGGCTTTTGGTATATACTGTAGCTGCTTGCATAGCATGACTGCAGAAAGGCCCTGTGAATATGAAAGACCCCAGATGAATGAGGCCTGAAATGGGAAACCTCTATTGCTATAGCAGACGGGGTTGTGTGGCTTTAACGTGCCTTGCCAGGGATTTGCCAACATTTATATCTGATCTTTGGCTAGCAGAGGCATTGATTTAGTAGGCTGTAAAGGCCCCTTTCTCCACCAGTCATTTAAACTGACAAAAATCACTATGTTGCGACTACTGTCATCCTATTCTGGCCCTCTCTGTTTGTCAGGGTGGGTGGTAACTGGCTCCCCAAGACCCTGGTGCTTGTGACTCAGGACAGGAAAAGAACTGAAGACTTGAAATGCTGCATGAGACTTGAAAGCCATGTTTCTAAACCCATTTTGAGACAGTGCCAGCCTGCTTGAGATGTGGTCTCTCTATGACAGTGTGCCTGATGGAGGAATGGGCTTGGGTGTGAAAAGCACAGGCGCCCTTTGTGAGGCCCCAGCTTCTAACCAGGTGTGTGGTGCAATTTCATTTCAGCATTAATATTCCTTGGGCAGGCCCTGGAACTGTATCTGTTTCTTAGATCTCTCCAGTTAATGAAATGGCCAAATACAATCGTCTGGCAATAGAATTGCACTTCAGCAATACAAACAAAAAGGCCCTAATTTACATTTGTGCCAATATCATTAATGTAAATTGGTTATTACCTATTTATGCTAAAGAGCTGTAATAAAAAGCATAAAGGTAGTTCTATAAACTACATTTTGCCCTGTGAAATCCATGCTCGAAGGCACACTTTGCAATCAGTGATTTTCTTAGGCAATATGACATTTGCTCCACCTAACTAACATATTCATAAAGAAATTGCTACCCCCTTTTCTGCAGTCTGCATTTTATAACACATCACTGCTACGAAGATAATAGGACAGCCCGGCACAACGTTTTTGTAATTCAATTGCAGTGTTGATTGTTCTTTACCCTATCATTCTCATGTATATGTAGGAAGGGGTAATTAAAGAAAAAATGGCATTTACAAACAATTAAAATGCACAGATAACAAGGAGGTAAATGGTTTTCAATCATTGCTTTTTAATAGAGATGTGGGGAGGGATGGGGATAGCAGGGAAGCAGCAGCACCTGATCTGCCATACTGGGTTTAGTCTCATCATGCATCTGGGAGATTTTTCTGGGGTGCATAGGTAGTTTCCCTTATGCAGTGCCGCAATGCCCGTTGTGATGGAAGGGAGAGCAGGACTGGGACTGGCAACTGCCTGCACATATAAAATGTCACTTCCTTGATTTCTAGCATGGCAGTTTCAGTATCATCCTCTACTGCCCGATTGCCTCCCTGAGCGTCCCTACAGCACTTGCTCAAGCACTGTGTGTCCTGCCCCACTGGTCAGGCATGCAGGCACCGATGGCAAGAGGAAGACTGCTGGGAAGAGGAAAAGAGAGGTGGGAGATGGCATGGTGTTTGGAGAGAAGCCCAGAGATAGAAAATATGCATGCAAAGAGGACCCTCTTCCTTGCCTTCATGCCCCACGCCCCACCCTGCCCCCAGTGTTGCTGTAAGCATCTGTTTAAAGTGGCAGTGAAGATTAAAGTGTTGCATGAGGTGCCTGGACCCAGACATCCCAATTGATGGCATCACTGAGGCTACAATTGTACAAGGCTTTCTTTTTACAGCAGAGCCATCTCAGCAGCACTGACCTCCTGTTCTCCTTGCCCCAGCTCCCTTAGCCAGCAGATAGTCACAAAGGCAGCCTCTTCCCACAGCCCAGCAGAACAAACCAGTGTAACTCAGGTTTGTGCTCACTTCGATGAGCCAGCCTGGTGCAGCATGTGAAGGCTGAGACCTCCAGTGGGAGGAAGAAGAGGGAGGAAAGAGAAAGGAGTGGCTGGGACCGCCACTAGCGCTGGAAGCTGCAGCCTACAAGTTAGAGAGAAATGACTTCTACTGCCCACTATAAGTGGCGGACAGGTGGAGTGATGCTTGGACCAGAGGGAGGTCACAGATTCTAGGGGACCTGAGCATCCATGGACATTGCAAAATTGCATATCGGTATGAGGAGGAGGGGTACACCTGGGGAGGTCTGAGGGCTGGGCTGAGCACAGCTGTTAACAAAACCCTCCCAGGCAGAGGTGGTGGGAGGATGGGTGTTCAGACCTCTGTGCTCCTGGACACAGTCCTTTCTGTATGATGAGACAGCATGCCTGAATGAGGACCAGTGTGAGTCCTCCACTCTGCTCCATCACTGCTGCAGGCATTCATGTCTGTGGCTCTGCTCCATTTCTCCACCAGAAGCAGCCACATTTGAGAGCTGGGTGTCAGTTCCTTGGCATGGGAGCAGCACCATGATGTTTTTGGACCTGGGGAGTGACTTTGAGCAAACAAATGGTGCCGGGGTGTGATTTGAGGTTATCAAATGAGCCTGTTTTTGTCACCTGCCTCTTTCAGGAGTAGCACTTCAGGGCTCCAAACCACACCTTCTGGCTTGGTCTCACCACCATGTAGTTGCAGTTTCAGCCAGGTCCTTTTTGTTCCTTGCTCACCATCACCGCCCCTTTGACTGAAGCTCATTTGGAGAAGGCAGATATGAGAGAGATGAAGGATGAATGCTTTCCCATTTCCAGAAATTAAAACAGTTTTTAATTCAAACAAACCTGCTACATCCCTGATAACAACTGTGAATTTGGAGGTCATTTATATTACTTATTTCTGTAAAGAACGCATTCCGAAGAATGAAAATAACTTCAGTTTTATGAATTCACACATTCCAGTGGAATTTCAATCTTTCACATTGGTATTAAATTTTAGCATTAAATGATATTTTTACATGATAATGCCGTCTAACCCAGCTATATCTGATCTTAACAGGCTGATGTTAGTTATTTTAAGGTGAATTAGCCGGTTTGGAAAAGAGGGAGGTAAATCAATTTTCTGTGGAAAGAGATGTATGAAGTTGTGACTAAATAATAGCTAGCAACTAGCTTCTGTGCATAGGAATATTTTTAACCCCAGGAACACTGCCATTCTTCCTGCAAGGATGTATAGGGCAGTCTGAACATATATCTTCCATGACACTGAAGAGCCCGATGCTGCAGTTATGCGTGTAAGGAACACACTAGACTATTTTTTGTTGTGAGTCAATAGCAGAGGGTCTTCGGTGGTTTGCATTTGGTGACCTCACATCAGGCTGTTCTTAGCAGGTTGGGTTGTTGTTGGTAGCTGGCAAGGGAGTGCCATGCTCCTCCCTGACCACCTGGTTGGCAGTCATAACACTGAAGGCTCTGTCTGCAGAGTAGAGCGTGGAAAAACAAGTTAATAATTGACCTATGCAACTTGTTTTTCATCCTTAGGACTACAGACATAGAAACGATAACATCTGTATTTTTTAAGACTTTATCAAAGCGAATGTTTTTTACATCTCATGGTAAAAACAACAACAGAAGTGGTAGGTCAAGGGATGGGTGATCTGCTGTCTATTTTTAACATGTGCTCTTTAAAGAAGGGGAGATCAGATACTGCTAGGGGAGATCATGCAGCATTCAGAAAACTTTGTGAATCACCCACGACAGGCTGAGGCTGCCATTCTTTGTATGACTTCCCAAGTTCACATAAAGGTTACATGGCTACCAAGATGAAAAGCAGCCTCATCTGTTTTCTTCTTCCACAGCCTTTTTCCATTACTAAAAATGAGGATTGTGATGAATCATGTCTTCAGCTGAACATCAAACACAAGTCTGTAGTCTTCAGTGAGCATTAAATATAGATGTGAATATAAATAGAGAAGAGGAGGTTATTATGTAGGAAGGAGAAGGATAATAGCAAGGCACAAGTCAGCTATTTAACATGTGCTTTCTGTCCCCTTGGTATCCTATGCTTTTTATGTGGGGAGAAGATGGCAATGGGTGAGCAGGGTTAGCCCTGTCACAAACTATAGGCTCTTGACTATAGTCACTATCATCCACAAATCAGTCATGGTTCTGCTCTATTCTTGTAAATATCTGAATTGGTATTTCATCCAACTTTGTTTTCACATGGCTTCCTCCAGCAGTTTTTTGTGTTAGAAGCAGCACATGTGACACAGA
This sequence comes from Hypotaenidia okinawae, assembly GCA_027925045.1. Classification (NCBI taxonomy): domain Eukaryota; kingdom Metazoa; phylum Chordata; class Aves; order Gruiformes; family Rallidae; genus Hypotaenidia; species Hypotaenidia okinawae. Next base: position 28,014,517 of record BSDF01000005.1, on the reverse strand, counting down.
GGAACCCGTTTCTCTTTCGTTAAGGGACCTGGTTGCCTGCAGTTGAACTTGATCTTCCCATCAGCATCTCTACACATGATCTCAAGGCTCTTGCTCTTCCCTCCAAGCCCTGTGGCAACCAGCTACAAGCAGAAATCTACTCTCCCTCACTTAACTGGGAGTGCAAGCAGGTTTTGTCTTCTGATGAATGTTTTTTTAAGCATGCCTGTTTAACAAATTGCCACTACAGTCTTCAACACTGCAGCATTTGGCTTGCCAGGGGACTCCTGCCCATGTCTTGTTTGGAGACTGGGCCTCCAAATGCCTCATCTCTTAGCCTGTATGCTGGATCTCAAGCCTGCCACAACCAAAAATGTTGATTTCTCTCTCCATTTGTATTTTCTGGATATAAATTCTGAGACCACTGTCTTGGCTGCCTCCTTAACAGCCTGGCTTGTGCAGATCCTGGTGAAAGGGGTGGACTGTAATCACCCTTTTATAGTTTGGATCAGCTCCACCATCTCTCCCAGTTTCACTTGTGGTTGTTGCACAGCAAGGGATGCAACACCCTTACTGTACACTGTCTTCTCTTGTCTGAACTCCTTTCTCTGAAGGCCTTTCTTTCAGAGAAATCCAATTGGGCAGGGCATCCAACACATGGAATGAATCCTACTACAGGCTGAAAATGGAATGGGCTGCTGGTTGTCTGTGTCTGGCTTGAGAGCAGAACCTAAGATGTGTATTAGAGAAGGGAAATGAAGGGTTATGTGGTGCAGGCAATCTTTTTGACCAGGCTGAGGTCAGACCTATCACAAACTAGCTTTCTCTAGGTAAGAAGATGCTGGTCACCCATCTGCTCTTAGGTGAGTCTTACTGTATTTCAATCTGTATGAGATCACCATGACATTTCAATCATACTTCTTCTCCTGCTGAGAAAGTGCCAAATGCCCTTGATCACCCTTGTCCATCAAGCCATCCATGCTAGGCACCTTGATTTACATGTTACCCAAATTATATTGTACTGATACAACATCACATTTTTACCTTTGGCGGATGAGGCTGGGACAGTCTTCCTTGTGACTTCATGGAGTTCTTGGATACAACATTTTAAAGGTCTGATTCATCTGATTGTTCAAAATTAGAAACTTAACAGTGATATATAATGGTTCAGTCTTCAAAGATTACAAGTACTTTGTAACTTTAGGTTAAGACATGAAACTTTTTCTACAACCATTTAACACTTAAGAAAGAGAATCAAAAGTCATAATTCAAATACAGCCCCCTTAATGAATTCATCTAAAGATAAAAAAAGGGTCCTCTAGAAAGCGTATGAGGATATTACTAGCAGAAAAAAAGTCATATCTACTTTTCATGTACATGTCTTCAGTGGATCTCTTCATTGAGCAGAAGAGCCCTTAATGATTTGGCTTAATTGTTACTCATCAACACCATTGCACCATCTGTCCTGAAGTGCTAATTTTCTGTGATAGCTACATAATACCACAACATCAGTACTCTTCAAATATCAGGATATTGAATTAATCATGAAGGGGTTTTCATTAGCACTGGAAAAAAACTCCCTCAATTCATAAGATTTTTTCTAAAAAATATCTGGTCAAGGATCATTTCAACCTTTCAAGGAAACTGAAATGCATGTGATAAACTCAGCAAGACTGCTGTGCCCGATGCTTGTCCTGACCCCTCTGGGAACTCCTATCAACACTGCCCCTGGCCTTTCTTTAGGAGTCCTTTTTGCTTTAAATGTCTTGTTTTCTCCCATATTTCAGTCTCGTGGTAGGACACAGCATTCCCTCCAAAATCTTTGCTTGGCTATAGCTGTTTATTAAGTTAAATCTCAAGTATGTTCTGTCACAAAATGTTTTTTGCTGTTTACTTTCCAAAAACTTGCCGCTTGATTTACTTTGATAATGACCAATACTCTTCATCAAAAGATGGAAGCTTCTTATTGAAAAGAGGTGCCAGTAGGTTTTAGAGGTGTCTCTGTTAAGCTGTAGGGGAGTACAGAGTCCAGGAAAAACATTCTGCAAGGTATCCTCAGTAGAATTGAAGAATTGAACTGAAGAATTGAATTGAAGAATAGTCTTGATTGGAAGGGGCCTCTAAGGTCATCAAGTCCAATCACCACCCTAACTTGCCAAAATCACCACTAAACCATGTCTCTAAGCACAACATCTGTAGGTCTTTTAAATACCTCCAGGGGTGGTGAGCCCACCACTCCCCCGGGCAATCTGTTCCGATGTATAACAACCCTCCCTGTGAAGGAATCTTTCCTAACATCCAATCTAAACCTCCCCCGGCCCAAGTTGAGGCCATTTCCTCCTGCCAAAGGTTTGAAGTTGCTTGCCCTGGGAGTCCAAGGTAGCTGAAGCCTCAGTGGACACAGAAGAGCACAGAAGGAGGGACATAGTAACTTCTCAGAGACTACAGAAAATGTGTATTTCAGCATATTACTAGGAGGCAGAGGTACAGCATAATCCTTCCAGGTATGCAGCCATCTGAGATACGCTGAAGTCATGCACACGCATTCTGGAAAACTTCTCTGAAATAATCTGTTTCTGACCTCATTTAAAGAAGATGTATCTAAGTATTAACATGGTGTAGGTCTTATATCTGTATATTTCTTCTGCTTGTGGAACATGTGAAAACTTGCAAGACTGGAAAGACCCTCCAGGAGTTCACCAAGTTCATCTCCTTCTGCTGTGACAAGAGGGGTTACTTTTGTTAGCATCCCTGCACACGAGGTTTTGCAGGCAGTCTTTGCAGGTGAGTTGTTCCAGGGCTTCGCTATTCTCACCCCTGGAGAGCTTCTCACGGTGTCTAGCCTGTATCCAGCTAGTTTGCTGCAGTACGCCCACTCTGTCTGGTCTGTTCCACCACGGGCATGGGGACAGCCAACTTGTTTCCTCTGTGCTGTAACCTTTTATGTACTTCAATTTGAATCTCCTGCGGACGGATTCTTGATCAGTGTTTTGGAGATAACATTCTCCACAAGTTTGATGCTCCAAGGCTTTCAGAAAGTCAGTGGAAAGCAACAGCTGTCTAAACTCTTCCAGCCACTGCCAATAAACTTCCCACTCTCTGCCCTGAGCTGTCTGATGGCACATGCCGTGAAATGTCAGAGATGGAAAGCCCCTTTGGCACAGAGCCCGTCTTTTCCTTGGATGGATGAGAATGTCCAACTGTGAATCTGTCTGGGCTGCTGTAGGGATGCTAAGTGTGGCTCTGCCCAAACAGCAGCCCACGCAAGCCTGCAATTTTCCTTTTACCCGGTGTCTGAACACACAGCCGCTAATCGTGTCCAAAGCGGCTATTTATGGTCTAATTATTGCTCCCTGTTGGACTTCAGTGTTACTATTGAGAGTCAGCTATCAGCGTGTTGAATTCCAATTTGCCCAGGAATTGTAACAGCCTTCTTCTCTTGTCTTATCTTTTCATGCATATGGTACGAGATGTAACAACATGTTCCACACACCGGAGAGATCAGCACCGTTACAGAAAGTGTGCCGAAAGCAGTGTTGGGCCACCCTGTGTGCTCTTACAAAGCACCAGGATGAACGCTAAGCATCCTCAGCAGACAAAATGACCTTATTACAGTGATTCCTCATTCAAAGTCTGAATTTTCAAATGTTTCTTTGTTCTGTAGTTGGAATTATTTACACTAACAGTACGAGCTAATTGCTTCTGCCCTGTTAATGAGAGCAGGAGTTGAAGCCAGGAATAAATTCACAGATGGTGAACTCACCTACCTGCTGACAGATTCCATAGCCATTTTTGTGCTATACAGCCTGTCCAGGGAGGGCACAGCCACAGCTTCCCTAGGCAACTCGTTCCAGGGTCTCACCACTCTCACAGGGAGGAACTTCTTCCAGATATCTCACCCAGATCTGCCATCTTTTAGTTTAATGCCCCTTGTTCTATCACTACACTCCCTGATAAACAGTCCCTGTCCAGATTTCCTGTAGGTCCCTTCAGATACTGGAAGGCTGCTGTCAGGTCTCCCTGGAGTCTTCTCTCTCAGTCCTACTCTCTCAGCCTGTCTTCATAGCAGAGGTGCTCCAGCCCTCTCATCATCCTCTGGACTTGCTTGAACAGCTCCACTTCTGTCTTCTACTGGGGTCCCCAAAGCTGGACACAGCACTCCAGGTGGGGTCTCACAAGAGCAGAGTAGAGGGGCAGAATTTAGCCTCCCTCAACCTGCTGGCCAAGCTGCTGTTAATACAGCCAAGGATACAGTTGGCTATCTAGGCTGCAAGTGCATATTGCTGACTCATGTTGAGATGTTCACCCACCAACACCCCCAAGTCCTTCTCCTCAGGGCTGCTCTCAATCCATTCTCTGCTCAGCCTGTAGTTGTGCTTGGGATTGCCCTGACCAGCTGTCTAACCTTGCACTTGGTCTTGCTGAGCTTCAGGAGGTTCACACAGGCCCACCTCTCAATCCTGTCAAGGTCCGTTTGGATGGCACTCCTTCCCTTCAGCATGTGTTTTGTGTTACTACACTGCTAAAATTGAGATTTAAAGCCAGGCAAATATAATACCTACAGAATTATAATTTCAGTGACATTTGAAAATAGTGGGGTTTCATGTACAGCCTTATTATTTCAGTGTGTAATGCTAAGTGTAAGAGCTTAGCCTGTAGAAGGTTCTCTGCAAGATGCCCAGTTTCTAGTTGCTGAGGAAGCTATAACACTATAGAAGTTGAAACTGGTGTGGAGTGCAAAATCTTTGGGTATGTAATACTCTCCTGACCTTCTATAGTAGTCTTCTCAATGCCTTCCCAAAAATCCTTAAGCAAGTGCAGTGGTGGGCATAGGTGTTGCAACTTGAAGTCCTATTTCTGCGGTGCTACCAGTGAAGGGGAATGATGGGGTGAGGGCACAACTCTCCCACTTCTGGTCTGGGTTATACAGTGTTTCATCCTATCTATGTCAGAAGCACGAAACAGGGTGGTCTTTTCCTCTGATACTCTTGCTTTGCTGCTAGGAGCAGGACTGTGAAGATGCACGGGCACCAGTGTCATGTCGTCTGCTGCTGCTGCTTCATATTGCTAAGAATTTTCTCTGAGGATGGGGCTTGGGGGAAACAAACAACTCATGTCTTTCTCTGAGAAGTTGTGATAGGGCAAGGAAATACAGATGACATGATTATTTTCGATATCTCTATCTATGTGCCTGGTGTTAGTCAGTGAGAGCTTACATCTGTTCATTACAAGTGGAGGTCATAAAAAGGGGGTGAGCATGGAAAAACAGGATTTCATTCCCAGGGATCACACTATTTTTGTCTTTTCTTTTTATCCACACTAGCACACATGGACTGACATTGGAAGTGCTGCTCTCTAGAACAGACACAGATCGGTTCAGCCTCGAGCATTTTTTGTCCTACAGGAGAACACATGAGGTTGTGTAGGGCAGGGAAATGTGGGAGAAAGTATGATGGTCAGATGTCCTTGTCGGTAGAGAGCAAAGCAGTAGGAGGTCAGAGGACCAAGGTCAGTGTGGTAGGAGCAGGAATGAGCCAGAGGCAAGCCGAGGCCTAAAATGTGGCTACAACTGGAGCAAACCACTTGATGGAGTCTCAGTCTGAACTTACATTTGGCTACCGATGACCATACAGCTGCAGACACTGCTGTCTACAGCTGTATGGTTGTATATTTTCAGCTGTGGTAATTTTTTTCCTCTGGTGGACTCAGGAGAATACTTCATTTTTCCTGGCTGAATATATCCTGCAGGGATATATTCTGAATAGTTAAAGAACTACCTTGTAGTGGCAGTCATCAGATTGTTCTTTATCTTGACTGCTGCTCTGTTCTTGATCTCTTAATATTTATTCTTCATAAGTGTCAATGAAGAACAGGCCTTGTGCCCAGTTAGTTACATTCTCACTCTACGCTGCCAGTCTGGCACACAACATGATACACTGAGGTGTCGTTTTCATCTTTCGAAGTCTAGTTAATTTTTGCTAGAGATGTAATAGCAAAAACATCTCCAGATGATGTAATTTCTAAAGCCTGCTCTGGAGATTCCTGTTTGCCCAGGCACTTGCAATAATTTTTTTCAGCCTTCCAGCTTACATTGTGAGTCTTAAAGTGTGAGTTTTAAGAAGCCCCAAGTTAAAGAACAGTTTAAAGGCATAATCTGATATTCAGCTAGTCTGAAATGGAGCTTTCAGTGGGGTCTCCTCTGTCTGACCTCAGATGGACTTACGACCCAATTCAACTTGAAAAGGTTGTAAAGCTCTGTTAATTTGTCAGGGAGCTGGGATAAGATTTGTGTTCGTAATCACACTTGCCGGGCCACGGTAATCTATCCTGCAAATGTTCAGTTGTGAGCTTAAATTTAGCCATTGTTTTTAGTGCAGCTATTTGTGTATTTGAGGTTCAGCAGGAACTGGTGTGTTTTTGAGAACTAGATCCTAATTAGCTTCTGAATTTGGTACAGCTCAAATAATTTCAGAAATAATATGTGAAAGCAGCTGTGCATCATGTTCTAAATGAGAATACACCTTTAAGCTTTCCTTTGTCGAGTGGGACCCTGTGGTACAAAATAGTCACATCTGTCTGTTTGCTACCATTCTCCGTGACATCTTAATGAAAATTAAGAGATACATATTTCCTGTGCCAGCATCACCCTGGCATTTATTAACCGGCTAAGCCAAAAAACTAACCTTAGGTAGAAATAATGAAAACATGAATCCAGTATGACTTGATGTTCTCTATAGTTAATGGTCTCATTAGTGATGCCACTGTTTTAAATGATGGTAGAATAACTCAATATGCACATTAATGTAAGACGTTGATAGATTATTAATTATCCAAATGCTGAACTAAATTAATCCCTTATATAATTCCAGGGAAGTCACATCATGCTGGAAATAAAACTAATCCACGTTATTCTAGGTATGATTGTTATGACTAAATTAATACTGATTTACTATCTAACTATCTGATAAAAGCCCAGACAGACTTTCTACACAGTCAGAAAACCATAAAAGAAGTATCAGGAGCTTTTTTAGGGGTGTTGAGCTGGAGGGCCTCAGAGATTCTGCAGCTCATTTCTTGGCTGGAACATGGGAGCAATGATGTTCAGGTTATTCCTGGCAGCTGGTTGCCTAATCTGCTCTGAAGAAATCTCGAATGATGGAGATTCCACAATATTTCACGGCAATCTATTTCCCTGCTTGACATCTGTAGTGTACATAACTCACAGGACACTCAGAAATGCTGAAAGGTGGCCTGCCTCTTCTACCAATCAAATGATATTAGGGAATTAGTGTTGAAGATTAGGATATTTGTGACCCTGATTTTTATTTACTACATTTCTACAAGTCTATTTTCTAATCAGGTATATTGAGGTAAAGCCAAAATCACATTGTCTAACGTTACCCACTGTATAATGATGTTATGAAGTAAATATACAACAAGCCCATCCAGAGGGTTGGTAGATATCCTAACTTGTTAGGCAGGTATGTGCTGGGTCTTTGTGAATGTTTCTTACCCAATGCTGATGGCATCACTGAAGAACTCGTACTTAGAAAAAAACCCTTTATCCAGCTAAAGCCAAAGATTCAGAGGTCTGATTTTATCAGAATTCCATAGTTGGAATAAATTAATATTCTCAGTACCCATTAGGGGACTAGTACTGTGGTGCTTTAATGATATATCCACATGAATCAATATTTTACACAGTATTGCCTTGACTTTCACAAATATTGAGAGTGCCTAACTGATTGTCAGACTCCTTAAGTAGCATTGATTTTACTGCTGCAATATTCAGAGGATGAGGTAATTGCAACCTATCAACTTATTGAAAAAGGCTTGTTAAAGCAGTCAATGGCCATGGACTTACCCAGCTTCCTTATTTCTCTGGTTGTCACTCGTGTTTCCCTTCCCTTCCCTTCCCTTCCCTTCCCTTCCCTTCCCTTCCCTTCCCTTCCCTTCCCTTCCCTTCCCTTCCCTTCCCTTCCCTTCCCTTCCCTTCCCTTCCCTTCCCTTCCCTTCCCTTCCCTTCCCTTCCCTTCCCTTCCCTTCCCTTCCCTTCCCTTCCCTTCCCTTCCCTTCCCTTCCTTTCCCTTCCCTTCCTCCATCTGAGTTACACAGTTTGGGGTGGAAGTCATGACATCACTCTGTGTCCATGGATATCACAAGGTTATCCCTGTTGTTTCCCATTCTTGGCAAGGATAGCAGCCTGCAATGAGGCTGTTGACAAATTCAGACCTTCAGTGGTGGTCACCATGTCAGACAGAGGAAGACAAGAAAAGTTTGTCTCAGGGGAGAACTTGCACACACAGGTAAGTGTTAGGTGGTATAGTACCTGCATGACATAGTCATTTATGCTGATGGCCTTTGCAATGAAAGGGGAGTCATCACTAGCGTGAAACATATTTTGCTTCATGCTGTGAAACTGCACTGTCTTCCAGTGCTTGCACTGGCAGGAATGGTATTAAACACCAAATTGCCTGGGGGTAACTCAGATGGAAGCATCTGAAGGCATCCACAACTCTGTGTGTGGTCTGCAAGACCCTCACCCCAATCTGAGCTGTGCTGCATCTTCACAAGAACCTTCTGTATTTCTAGAGTACTGCAGCTATCACCTATCGATCACCAGCTGCAAGAAACTTTAATATGATTACAGGCAATAAAACTGGTTTCTATCTCTGGCGCCTGACTCAGGTTTCAGAGCAAGGGAAAAAGTATGACATCACCCCTGCTTGCATCTGTGTTGGGTAGCTAATGAAATTACACGAAGGGTTTGAAGACCATTAAAGTCAATGTTGATCCTTATTATTATTAAGAGCACTTTCAAATTTACTGCACCACAGGGCAGGCTTGAAAGCATCATTTTTCAAAGGTGTGTGCATTGCATTGGATTGCAGCGAAGGGCCCTGCTGGCTGTAGAGGATGCCGGCAGCAGAAAGAATCAATTCTGAAATTAATTGGCTAAAAGTCCACATAGCTCCTTTTCTGCACAGACCCACACATCCCATTACTTGGTGATAATGGGCGCAATAGTGACCCTGGGGTAAGAAAAACCTAGGTGGGCTCCTGTGAGTGAGAACGGTGGTTTGCAGAGGTCATGGTTTGCAGAGGTTTCCTCTTGCAGCCCGTTGCAGCTCTGGGGCTGATGGGAGTCTTCTCTGTCCTGTGGGCACTGCTGTGCTCTGAGCAGGGACACAAACACTTCTCATTAATCCCACCATAAGCCTCTAAATCCTCCCTTTACCTGATCCACCAGGATGGTTGGGAGTTTTTTCTTCCAAAAGTTGGTACTGACATTTTGAGGATCAGCCCAACGATACTCAGCTGCTTGATACCCACTTAACATGCCGTGCCTCCGGTCCTCAGTGCTTTCCCTTCTGTAGCTACTTGAGCTTCTCTGGTTTAGATGAAGGTGAATCCAAATGGAGTATGATAAATTGCCATACTGCCAAATCAAAGAGATATTTTGTGCTGATGTCTTTGTCCTGTTAAAGGGTTTAAATCTCAGGACATTGTTTCTTCGGTCCACATCCAACAAGTTTTACTCCAAATGGTATAGATTTTTCACTGGATTTTTGGACAGATGAAGCTGCTCTGTGTATTTTAGAACTCTAAAAAAGTGGATGTGGAAGAAAGAGGTCTTTGCACTGGTCTTGGTATGAGCAGGACTAGCCTCCGGGGATCCCTGGATTTTGCTTAGGACAAGGTATCCCTGATCAGGCTCAAGTTATAGATTAAGCGTCTTTCTAGACAACAACAAAAATAAAAACTCCTTATGTCATATGTAAGATTTCAAATTCAGCTCAGGAAAATGGCTTAAAAGGTCCCTTGAGCAAGTACAAAAAGCATAGGAACCTGCAGGCCAAACCAGGCTATGAAGGATGCAGGTGTCTTATATTCAGGGGTTTTTGGGGTGGGTCTGCAGAGCAGTTTGACTACAGTTGTGTTTGATCCTTTAGTCCATTTATCACATGATAAATGGTGTCTCCAGAACAGGGGAACAAACAGAAGTAGACTGAAGACACCTCTACCATATCCTGGCTTGTTGCTTCATCTCCTCAGCATCTGTTGTCTTTTGAACAGGTTGACTTTGTTCAGGTGAAGGCAGTTCCCAAGTGCAGAGAGAGGAAAAGTGGTGGAAAGGGTCTCAGAAATGCTTTCCTGCCAATTGCCTGCTCTCACCAACACTGTGAGCTTCTCTGGGAGTCTGGCACTAGCTCTGTATCTCTGTTAGATATCTTCTGGGCAGGAATCAGCCCTGGTCTTGGGATATATGTCTATAAATAGGTCTGAGGTAAGCTCACAGGAACACTAGGACTTGGAGAAAAACATATAATTTGCAAATCCAACAGTTTGCTGGTGGAGCTGAAATGACCATCCATGCATCTCCTAGGCAAAACACATCCATGGGAATTCTCAAAACCAGTTACTTCTGCCTTTCAGGTTTGCACTGCCTTGTCCCAGCAGGCTCACAAGTGGTCTGCAGTGCCTGAGGAGTGCTGTGGGAATGGTGTGCTTTCTAGAGCGGGTAATGGTGCTTGGTTTTCCAAAGAGAGGCCATTTTTGGTGGTGGAAATAGTATAATCAGAGCAAGTGCAGCATTTGAATATTTTCTAAATGCCCTTCCCCCTCACCCCCTCCCGTGTTGAATTCCATTTTTATTTGAACGATGTACAGCACCAGCCACAGCATGACAGAGCAACATCAATTCACACTGCCCAGGCAAGGAACTGCATAAACAGATGGGACAGGCAGAGATATCCCCAAATAAAAGAATGAGTTTCAACCCACAGGCTAGTTTGGGGAGCTACTGAATGGCCTGCCTCTCATAAAAAAACCCAAACAAACCATTTCCTACAGACATCACAGCTTCACAGCTGCTAAATACAGAAAGAGGAAGGGATAGATGTAAAATCTTAAAATAAATTTTAAGATGCGGTGTCCCTCAGGAATATTTCTGTTATCTGCAGCAGCATTTCTAAGTGTGAATTTCTATGGGCAGGACTCCTGGCTTATGATGGGTTTTCTTATCGGACATGTGCCATGTTGGAGCCTGGAGGCTCTGTCCCTGGCACAGTAGGTCCTAAAACAATCAATCAGCCTGGTCAAAACCACTTTCCTGTATAGCAGCTGTAGATTTTATTTTATTATTTTATGTAGGAATTCCACTATGGGGGCATTAAACACTATGACTGCAGTAATATTAGAGCCAACGTCCTGAAAAATCAGAAATTCCAGTGAAATGATGTACTATATAAGGTATTTTCCACCCCTCTGCACCACGACTGAAGCCTTGCATATATTTTCCTCCTTCATTTTCATACATATTGTATTGCCCATCAGGGTGCTGCTGTGTGTTGCAGACCAGTGGGAGCACAGCATTTGGAGATAGAGATCAGACTACAAGCTCTACGTGCAGAGCTCTTTGGAAACTGCAAATAATTAATATTCCTATTTTAGGTAAGCGTCTGCTCAGTCCACTGATGTACTAGGGCTCCAGTGGTGCCTGCAAATCAGAAGGAAAACCACCCTTTTCCACTGAGAAATTAAAAATGGCTATTCAGTAAAAGCCCCCATTCCTTCCCTTAAAATAACCCCAAACATCAAAACCACCACAAATCCAAAACAAACCTGCAAGGTCCTCGGGTTAGAGAAGGCACATGTCACTGCAATGAGTCAAGAGTATGTCTCCAAAGCCATAGCATAGAAGTTACCTGGGCACTTGGGGCAAATTTCTGACAAGCCTGAATAAAAACACTAAAAGCAAGAGCGCTTAAAGAAGGTAATTAGAAGAACAGTTGGTGCTAGCTTAAAGCCTAACTGAGCATAGTCTGACAGCTAAGTCTTTTTAGGCTTTGAGATGTCAGGAACCCTTGGATGCCACAATAGTGTGACAGCAGGTTCTTGGCTATCTTTTCATGTGAAAAAGATACTTCTGGGCAATTCAGGAGGGTGAGGGAGGTGATTGTGCCTTTTTTTTTTGTGGTTTCACTACTCACCTTCCCTAACTAAGGATAAAATTAGCAAAAAATTAGCCCTTGTTGGGCAGCCTCCTCACGTGAGCAACCAAGACATATTGCCTTGCTCTTGCCAAAGCAGTGCATGTGGCAAGGGCAAAAATCTTGATCCAAGATCAGCTACCAGCTGTAGTAGGGTGCAGCAGCTCAAAGATATTTGTCTGTGTCTATCTTTCTCCATCAGTCCTAGTTCTTGGTTCAAGTGAAGATGCATGAGCCATATGTCCCAACACAGCCCTAGGAAGATCAGCTACTCTGATTTTGTGAATATAATAAAAAGATCATGAATAAAACTTACAGGGTAGGGTTTACTTCAAAGTGAGGCTTCTCAAAGAGGAGTAGATGGTCTACATGGTCTGGTACAGAGATACCCTGTGACAGGTAGTGTCTACCGCAGCTACTGCCCTCTATAGCTCCCACTCTCAGTGGTACCCAGCAGAAACGTTTAGGAAATTGCTTTAAAATGGCATCCACAGCAGGGGAGAACAACCATCTAAAGGCAAGTTTGCTGTCACCAATGGAGCTTTTGAGTATTACCTATAGTAGACCTAGTTATCATCCTATATAATGGAGTCTACAGGTTTCACTTCCAGCAGACTGTGAGATATTAAGGTGTGTTTTAATGTGAGCCACTGTGAAGATTTATGCTTGTTTAAGGCTTAAGCAAAAAAGGTACAAGATGTGATTCAACCACTTTCCCTAGTCAGCTTGTTGGTGTTAGCCAAACCAAGGGATCACCTGCTATTTTCTATTCTTTCCTCACATTCCTCTTTACCTACCTGTTCACCTATCTATCATTGATCATAAAGTCAGTATTGGTCCCCCTGCTAGCTGGCAAGATTGCATTGGTACAGTTTTCTTTTAAAGGACTTGTCTGTATCAGGTCTTGTTTTGTTTGTTTAGGGTTTTTTTAATTGCCAGCTGAACGCTTTTCAAAATGCAAGAAATTTTCCTTTCCATATTATTGTTATAGTGTAGTTGAGTGAAAAAAAGACCACCCAAAAAAAAAAAAAAAAAAAGCTGACTAGCACAGGACAGAAGGATAAACTCATAGAAATCTGTGGGTATACTGGAAAATGCAATTTCTTCTCCACTGATGCTGTTTGCATGTCAAGATTTCGGAGTCAGGTTCCTCCTTCATGTTGATCAGCTTGTGGGCTGTAGAATCACACTTCATCCACAGTACAACCAAGTGCAAATTTTGTCACAGTTTACACTAAAGAGCTCAACTAATTTACAGGCTAAACTGTGATATGTTTCACTAGCCTTCCACATTTCAATATTTGCTTCAGAATAATTTACTGCCTATATATTGGATGTTCTATCTATACAAAACCATATTGCAGGCTGTTAGCTTATGAGAGATAGGAGAGTGAGAAAATATTCTAATTTCTCATCAGTGTAAGAAAAGATAAGAAAAAATATTAACAGACTAGATAATAGCTTCCTGAATAGAGTTGGATGAGTTAGCTAGAGAGGAGTCCTAGGCGCTCATCCTGGCCTTTGTTAGGTCTAGAATATATTCCCCAGAGTCAGTGTAACACATTAATCCCATCTTTGGGAACAATACCTTTTTAAGAAACAATTCATACAGTCTAGATTCTGCTTTGATCTGCATGTCCATGGATCTGTCTTAGAGTGTTAGTGGTGTCTCTGGCTTTGCATGAGTGTTGTTGAATCAGAATCACGGGGCAGGAACTACCATCATGGAATCATAGAATGGCTTGGGTTAGAAGGGACCTTAAAGATTCCAAAACCCCTGCCATGGGCAGGGACACCCTCCAGTAGATCAGGTTGCCCAAAGCCTCATCCAACCTGGCCTTGAACACTTCAAGGCAGCCATGGCTTCTCTGGGAAACATCTTCCAGTGCCTCACCACCTTCCGTTACAATCTGGCTGTACATTTCATAGCAACATTAACTTGGTATGAGGGGACCTAATAAAAAGCAACATATAATCAGTATAGAAAGCTTCATAAAAATGCAAAAAAATGCGTGTTGGCATTGTCGTCACACTGCTTGCAATAATACCTGAGCAGCCTTAGCTAAATAAGCTGCCTTGGGGTGTGTTTGTAGGATGTATCATGACACATGTCTGGTGCTGTCTGATGTATAGACACATGCCTGGCACCTCAGAGTCTAGGCTCCTCTGCCACTGCCCTCTTTCACCTGCCTATCTCCATCCAGTAAGCACCAGCCCAGCGCCATGGCATCCTGGGCAGTGTGGGATGGCTTTAGTCAAGCCAGCAGTGGCCAAATGTTGGAGGGGAGGGGTTGACATAAATATATATCTTTGTGCGTGAGTGGGTTGAGTAAGGAAGAGCTGCCTGAGCAAACCTAAGGAGATTGGCTGAATTTCTGCAAGGGAAAACTGTTTTATTAATTGTCCAGGGTTTCAAGTGCACTGGAGCATAATACACAGTTTCACTGCTGTAATCCTTCTGTGGAAGAGTGACAGTTACCCCTGTTTCACAGAGACGCTGATGCATCTCTGAGAATGGATTTACCAAGACAATATTTTTTGAATGCTGGAAAATCTATTTCTGCCTTAACTCTGCATTTGGATGCTTTGGTCTTGAAATTTTTATCTTAGAAAGGTGACAGAGGTCACAAAGGAAGTAATCTGAAATTTCTTGGAGTTATTGCCTCTTTGGTTTAATTGTCCATTTTAGTTTTTAATGAGAAGACTGCTGGCCCTTTATATTTCTTGGTCAATTGAACTATGTGAAAAGTTACTTCAGGAAAACTTGTAGGCATCTGCCTAGCTTTGACATTTTTTTGAGGCCTAAGCCAGAATTTCTTTAATACACTATGGCCAAGGCAGGCACCAGTGCAGCAGAAACAAATTCTGGTGGAAACCTTCAGTTTATAGCCTGCACAGCTCCTTTTGCACAGTTGCCCCTTCGTAACATTTGTCAGGTTGCTGCTGGCAAAGGCTGGCTCAATCTGAAAGACAGGTCAGAGTATGGAAGTATAGATGGAAAAGTGTCCTTCCCTCAGGAATTACTTTTCTTCCTTTTTTTTTTTTTTTTAGAAAGGAGAGAGACAAGGGAAAAAATAGGATTTTTTTTCCCTAAGTACTTTCTGCTCAATACTCAGCAAGCATTTTGAAATCTCTGGCACTTTTCATCTTTGAATTCAGAGAACCTTTGTCTAAGGTAGTAAAATCATTGTCCAGATAAGCTCTTATCTAGTGGAAAAAGATTAGTTTTCTTTTGATTATGGGAATGACCTTATAGAGCGCATTTCAGAGAGGCATGTTTTTCCTGCCATCACCCATGTTTTCCACCATTAATCTGCTTACCCAGCAGATGAAATTTTATTTACTTGTTTTCTCAGAAGACATAAGAAAATTATTTTAGAACTTAGTTCTCCTTAGGTTTGCATTAAAACCTTCCATGGAATTTTAGAGGATTAGACTGAAGCGTATTTTTGGTTTAGACCAGAGAAGCACAAAGGACTCAGACTGTCCTAAATAGAACCAAGGGAGTTGACAACTTCTTATCTGTCTACAGTTTCCCAAACTTTGACATCTGAGTGCAGATCCCTCTCTCTACACTGCTCACTTGAGGCTCACAGACAACCAAGGAAGGTGTGCGTGTCTTCTGAGATTATGATTCGTGCCATCTTGAAGCACAAGCGTAGATAAGCTCAGATGGATTGTAGCTGGTGTCTCTCCTCAGACTGCACTGGATGCTTCAGGTGTTTGGTCCAAATGTTGACGTCACACTGCATAAGTCCCCTGAAGGTTCTCACAGCCCTGAGGACCTGGCCCAAGGGTGTCCCCCAACCCTGCTCACAGCCCAGGACTCCATTTCACCCATCAGGGGTGAGCAAGGGGTTCTGCCCATCCCCTCTGGTGGAGAGCAGCAGTTGTGGACACAGAGGTTAGCAAGATGGGTTCGCTTTTGGGAGCTGGAACAGGATGAGTGTCATGGCTCAGTCTGTGGTCAGGAGCTGCCATCTTGACAATACAGATGGTGGCTGAGATGTGGTGGTGGAGACCCTTCCCTTGCCTTCCAGCCCTTCTTGGAAGGTTTGTGGGAGCCTGACCTGAGCCTATGGCTGTCAGGACAGGCTGTCAGGACAGGCTAGGAGGAGACACCTGTGCTGCTGCATCCCTGAGGGACTGCATTGCCATTTCTCAGATGAAACAATGAAGATTTTGCAGAAAAGCTGTAAACACTAAATCTGCAGAACGAGCCTATATTTGCTCCTCTAGACCTGTCTATTTTGGCTGATTCCCCACTGCCCCTTGTTCTTGCTGAGCTGTGGTATAACCTATTACTGCATCCCCAGTATTACACTATGCAGAGCACTGTCACACCTTGAACATAAAAGATGCTATAAAAATGTAATTATATTCTGTACCTGATGTTAATATCATATTCTCTCAACTAATGGAGGACTATGCAGTGCCCATTTAATTTCTCTAATGTTAACTTTCTAGACAAATTTAGTTATGGTACAGAGGTTTTATGTGGAGCAGGATTTTTCCTTTTTATTTACTTCCCGTTCTTCCTTTCAAGCTGAAGGTCTGACTCTGTAGTGCACTTTGTTCTTCTGGCTGAATTCAGGTTGAATTCAGCAAAAATGTCAAGAAGCTGCAAGAGTGACAGGGCCAACTGCCTTCCACCTTGACCCCTGTTGCAAGACTGCAGTTTTTTGAAGATGGAATACTCACACTCTGCGTTACTGGTAGCTGTAGAGAAATAAATAATAATTTTCCTCAACAATCCAGTATGATGGGGAAACTTACTTACAGTGCATTACTTGAAATGTATTTAGCCAGTTGTTAAACCATACCTTAAAGCTTATTGTAAGAATTATGAAGTGTTTAGCTACTCCAGCTTGACCATCTGAGGGCAGTGTCACCTAATACTTGCTAGAAGTGATATGACTGGTCACCACACACTCTGTGCACTGCACTCACCCTCTAAGGATGTCGTCTGAAACTCACAGGTGTCAAACAGAGCCTTTCCACACATCTTAACTGCTTCTTACGCTTGGATATATTGTACTCACTCTCTGGGCCAAAGTGTCATCAGGGTAAACCTTTCATGGCAGTGAATCCAGTTTGGGGCATTCCATCCAACGGATTTGTAGACCTGGAACTAAATGGGACCATGATTGACCTTCAGGTCAGACTTCTTGCAGACAATGTAGATTGCTATGAAAAGCCTTTGTATAAAGCAGTTTATTCTTGGCAAGAGCATGATGTAGAGAAGACTCTCCAGTCTTGTTTTGAAGACCTCAAGTGATAATCTACAGCAGTCTTTGATAAATTGTTCCCTAGGTAATCAAGCTTGCTGTTAAAAGCATCCAACCTATCTTACACTAAATACGTTTAAGTTCACATTCCACCAGGTACACACTTACTCAGAATAAGTTGTTCAGAATAAGTTGTCTTTCAATTAATTTGCCTTTATTGCTAATGTTAATTGTAAGTTGTGGAGCACAGCAAACCACCAGACCTTCTTGTGGGTCTTTTTATTAATCACATGCAAGCAGCTCTTTTCCTTTATATTCCATCTCATCCTGAAACAGACCCTTCTGCCTGTGGTCAAAGCAGGTGTTGATGTGGAGGAAGGGGTGGGAAATCCTATAGAAGGAACATTAACAGGGTAGACTTTCCTAGAATTCCTTCTCTAGACTTAAGGTGAGTAGGGTGAGGATGATGGGAAAACATGGAAGACAACAGAATGATGATGGATAATATCAGCTGAAAACCTGACCTCATGCTTATGCTTTATGCAGGCTAGTTGTGGGGAACTGAAGAGTGGCACAACTGTTTCAACTCACACATACGAATGACGTGACATAGGATAGAAGGTACATTTATATAAAGGCATACCTCAAATATAGTCCTTCCTGTTTAGGCTAGAGTACTGAAGACCACACAGTTACGAGTGATGAAAACCACTGCAATATGATCTCATCCGATGGGTAATGGCAGACTAAGAGGACACAATGAAAGAGAGAAAATAACGGGTCAGTACCTTTTGGTCCTTCTCTAGTGACAAAAGCATTAGATGGCCAAGTTCTGGATCAATGTCAAATAATCAGGGAAATTAAAAAGGTTAATTTTGGCAGAGAGGTATAAAACCCTAGAGGCTGTGACGATTGGCACAGCAGGCCCAGTGTGTTATGAATTCAACCTAAACCTGTTATAATCTTAAATCATTAAATGTAAGGGATTCTTCCTTCATATTTTCCAGATGATTTGGGCTGAGAAAACTGGATGTTAGCAGCAGAAGCAGATTGGTAAATACAAAACTTCGAAATACACATATTTAATTAACCACCAGTGTATCAAATGTACGTTAGTGCTGTTTAGGCACTAGTAGCAAGCTTTGGCACTAATTGTGATTCTAAACACACTGGAGAACAGTTCTGGGTATAGAAGAAACTTGCTGGAGATGTCTGGAGTGTGGGATGCTGGCTCAGCCCTTTCTCTTTCCTTCACACATTCTTGAAGATCTTATATAATGTAAAAACACAATGTTGAACTTAAGTCAGAAAAGTCTGGTTTAGGGTGGTACAGGGAAATGGTAAGGGAGTTCTGTCATTCTGACCAGACCTGTTTCTGAATTACAGATAGCTCCAGAACTCCCTGTTAAAATGCACTGGAGTTCCCCACTGTTGTGGCTTCCTCTCTGGGGAGCTTTCTGGTAACTGCTCGTTTTGGCAGGAGCTTCTTCCATCGACTTCCTTGCCTTGACTTATTCAAACCCAGAAATTCTTGCCTGTGTGAGGAATAGCAACCTGTTAGCAATTGCCCAGCTCAGGCTCCCTGCCTGGCTGACATCTTAGAAGCACTGCATTGACAGATAGGGAAAAGAAGAAGGGTTTTGCTTACCATACTCAGTTTTTCTTCTCTCTGGCCTGGGTAATCTGTAAGGCCACATAGTTGTCCAGTTTTCCTCTCTCAGTTTTCCAGTACTCTCTCAGTATTCCTCCTACATCCTCTGTCTACTCTAACTCCAGGTCTGTCATAACCAGACCACTTCTCTTCAGTCTGTGGTGTGTCAGTGACCATCTTTCTTCTCCAGCTTTGGTTCAGGGAATGAGGAGCTGCCTGCTTTGTGGACATAGGTAGTAGGGTATAGGGTCTGCAGAACAAAAATATGAAGCTTTTACTTCAATATGTTCAACTTGGGCTTCATGGCTACTTAGGGCTTTGACTTGCATGAGTTTCACCCACTTAGAGAAGGCCCTGGAAATCCCCAAGTGCTTTAGGGAATGGCCTTTTCACAATTAGTTTGAAAACCAACTCAGACCCACTTGTGCAGGCTCAGTGACTTGGGTTGCATGAGACACATGGCCAGGACTGAAAATGGTTTGCACAAAGCCCCATGTCTTGGCTGCAGCCTGTACGTGTCTGCCTTGTAAGTTGCTTCCACCTGCTTTAACAAATGCTGCTATAAATAGCTGTCTGGGTCCTGCATCTGACCTAGCTTTATTTCACATTACTAGTCTCACCACTAAGAACAACTCCCTCCATTGCATCTCTTTTACTAAGGATTTTCCTAATTTGTAGCTTCTTGGTTTTCCCACCACAGTACTGCTGCACTTAATGTTTAGCCTGATCCCTAAAAGATAAGCAGTCAGATGCAATATTGGCTCAGAAAATCAATTTTTTAACCCCATTAACTTGAGTAAGGACCCACACTAGCCATAAAAGGCTGAAGAAAACCTCAGGTGATGGTATCCTCCTATCAAATGATTTATGCTTTTTTAAAAAAAAAGAAAAGAAAAAGAAAATAAATGATGAAACACATTCCTAAAGGACATACTGAAACACTGTGCACAGACTGTGCACTGTGCACAGACTGTGTCTGCCCACAGAGAATAGGATGTGTACACCAACGTGAACCCCTGAGTTCTGGCAACTTCACATCATCTTGCTTGCAGGTTTTCAAATTGTCTGCAAGAGAAACAGAAGAAGGTGGGAGGACATTAGGCAGAGGCCATTGGCACAAACAAGAGCAGGCTCAGACACGGTGCTGGAGCAAGATAGGAGAGCAATATTTCTTCTGTGACTGTCATAGAAAGTTTCAAACCCAAAGTTGTGGAATAGAGTCGTGAGCTGGCCAGATGGAAACATGTCTTCACCCCATGGTACATGGAAAAACAAGTTCATCGTGTTCTGTCTTTACTCTGAGCCATTCTTGGCAACTTCAGCCACATCCTGGAAAGAGTGGAGGGAGGAAGTACACAGGGGAGCCAGTAGGCAAGTGGGTCATGGGGTTCGGTTTGTACTGTGCTTAGGGAAGCTGTTCAGCTCTGAAGGAAAAAATCTGATTGCTGAGAGACAGCATACAACATAATTGTGCTTATTCTTTAAAGGCTCATCACCGCTTCTCAGTATTTCTTTTACCACAGTTTTTCTGCAGAGCACAGTGACAATAATCCTTCCTAGATTATGGTATCATGGTTGGGGTTTGATCTGTCACCTACTAATGTGGCAGGAGGGGCAATCTAAACAGTTAGGAAACAGAACCACTTTCCTCCTTGTGGTCAAAAGTTAAAACACAACCAGCTCTATTTTTGTTGTTACAGGTCTTCATTTTTATTGTTGTTTATACATGTAGTCGCCACCAAAAATAACTTTGGTTCATTGTTTCCTTTTTTGGACGGCACAGTATTTAGTTATTCAGTTCTCTGATGTCCCAGCAAATAACCAGAAAAAATTAAAAATAAATGTTCTCTTAGAGTTTGCATACTTTTCCTTCTGTTCACTTCTGGGTCTGGGAAATGGAAAGAGACCTCAAAAGCAGCCCAAGCTTATTTTCCAAGCAGAAAAATATTTGCTATTCTTTTTTTTTTTTCCTTCCTGCACCAGAGTATTGTTTTCTCCATTTTATTGTCTCAGAGTTGATGTCAAATATGATTTTTTTTAGGGCACGCTTTGGATTTTCAGGACTTCTTAAGCACCCTTTTTCTGCATCATAGAAATCAGAATCCATTTACTGCCAGATGACTAATGCTCACCCATGCTACTTAGCTGGATGGTTACTAGCTGGATGGTTACTATATATTTGACATATAATGTTCTAGCAGAACCTTTCTCCTCCCTCTTCCTCTCCCTCTCTCTCTCTGTCTAATTTCCCCATTGTTTACTCTGCTTTCCTGGGGACACAGAGCTTATGTAGCCTCAGCCCCTGTCAGTCACGCTGTTGATTTTTGAACTAGTTTGTCAATTTAAATCAAATTTGCAGGAGGTCAAGAGGGAGGTTCCTGCACATTTGATGGAAGTAGGAGATCTATTAATGGATGGCTGCAGTAACAACATTGGTGATGCTCCTGTGCCCGCCTTCATGCCTTGTGCAGCTCCAGGCACAAGGAACAGATGCTGAATCCCATGGTGACTCTGAGCTGGTTGAAATACAATGGCCATGGCCACACGCTTTGTCCTGTGCCATCAGTGCAAGTGCAGTCTCCTGCCTTGGGCTGTGGCTACAACAGAGGAGAAGCACTCTGCAGAAGGAGAGGAACTGTTGGGGAAAACATGCAGGGCTCCACCAGCTGGCACTGCACTAGATCTGAACAGACAGGTGATGTCAGTGTCTGCCATATCCATGCCAGCTTTCGAGCTGCTGACAGAGGTAGCAGAGTCTCCCTTGTGGAGCAATTTCCCTTAGAGAAACCGCGGGGAGGATCGTATGAGCTTACAAGGAGCCTTTTTAAAAAAGAGAATGGCAGGAGTGCCTACCTAGAAAGCTCTTCAGCATGTATGTATTTCAGAAAAGTGTTAGAGCCACTTTGATGCAGAATATGACACTGTGCATGCCTTGGGTATACCGTCATAGATACTCTAATACACCGTCAGTCAAGAGTCAGATGGTTGGAGGGGACACGTGAGGCAGCTCTGTGCTCCTCAGTCCTTGGGAGACAGTCTTGTTGAATGAGCTGTGAACATCTCGAATCTCCCCGATGCCTTTACAGAAGCACATCCTCTCGTGGGCGGGGCCACACTGCTCTGCCCTCTGCGCTGTTTGGAAAAGCTGTCCTCATCTCAGTGCCTGTGCACGGGGTGTGCTGCCTGCGGCTGCCTGAGCCCAGGATGCCGGGGAGACCTGTGTGCCTGGTGGTCCTAGCTTGCAGGAAAGATGGGTGCCACAGACCACCCATTCCTTCAGCCCACACCTGGCCAGCCTAACTTGGGCATGCGCTTTGGGGCTCAACTTGCAGTTCCATTTTCATGCCTAGTGAATCAGTGCTGCTGAAGTGTCTGTGCTCCCTGCCCGCAGCGTAGGCAGAGGCAGGAATCCCTACCGTGGCTGGCAGGATATTCCTCGAGGCTTTCGGAAGCCCTGTTCTGTTTTCTCCACAGAGCATGGGTATTTGCTTCCACATTCTCCTTTGCTGGGTGCTTTACATTTGATGGGCTGGTAGGTCGGGTGATTTGGATGCCACTGTCTTTGTTCACATATTTATTTTTTTTTCTGTGGCTATTTTTTGTTAATAACCATGCCCGTGAGCACATATCCACAGGGTGCCCACACGCTGCTGCGACGGGAGCAGTGCCTCATTGTGCATCTACAAAGGCACTGAAGGCATTACTGTACATTTGGGTGAAACGTGCTTTGTCATCATAGGCAGTCTTTTCTTTCACTGCTCCCAAAGCTATGCCTGTGCTGGGATGTAAGGAAGACTTCGATGTCTTGACTCATCCCGAAGTTTATTTAATAAAGGGAAGGCAGTGTACATTTGCATGGCTCCAGTTATGGCTGGCAGGGGCTGTCTGCTCAGGAGGTTTTATTTATTCCTAAAAAGTGGAAATAAACTGTAACATTTCAGCTGATTTTCTTATTTTAGACGTCATCACACCAATATGAACAAGAGGGGCTGAAAAAACACGCATAAATAGCAGTGAGATGTGCTTATCTCTGATACTCTTGCTGAGATTTTATGATGTGTTTTTTAATCTTGATTATATACCTTGAGGCAGAAAACTGGCAAAAGCAGATTTTTTAATCAAATTTGCAATGAACTTTAGATTATTTCCTTGCTCCTATTGCTATTTTTTTTCCAGAGGAAATTAAAAAGGAAAAAGTGATTTTTAGGGCCTATCATTTAGCAGATAGCTTTGCCTAGTAAAATGGTCTTATCTGGTGTGATTTCTGTATCTTTGGCATTCATTGCTAGAAATATTACCATATATTTTTCATTGTGAATCCCTCTTGCTATGAAAGGTAGAGCATATCCTCTTAATTTCTAATTTGGGAAAGATATAACTGTGAATTCAGAGATACAGAAACATACAAAGTTAAATATCTGTTTAATTTTTTAGGAATTCCCTTTTATGAATCAGAACGGTTAATTTAACTCTGCAGTTTTTAATGCATATGTGGGTACTGCAGCTTGATGAATATGTAATGAATGAAGTCACTAGCAGAGTTTTCTCTCTGCTTTATGTCATCTGATGATGACATAAAAAACCTGATGATGAAAAAAACCTGGAAAAGCAGTTTTAGCCAGTATATGTTTGAGGTTGGTAGAGTGAGTCTGGGTAAAAATCGTTAGCTACTGATAACCTGAAACCACAGTCTACTATTCAGTTTAGGCTGCAGAAAATGCTAAATACCAAGGGAAAATCAGAAAATTAGACTCATCTCACAAGAATACCAGTTAGATTAGTTAGTTATTATCTGTAAAATATGTTGAAACAGGAAAGTATGAATCAAAATTTAGTTTGGGTTTATTTTTTGGTTGCTTTTTAAAAAAATTTTAAAAATCCCTTTATTGGGCCAGTAGAAAAGTATGATAAATCAAAAAGTAGACCAGCCTCAGAATTCCTCTTAAAGAAACTATAGAAAAGAATATAAGCTATGGATCACTGCCTTGTTTTTGTGAAAATGAAGCAGAGACAGACCTTGTTTATGGAAGGCAATGGTCAGGAAATCCGGATCATGAGGATGCTCAGACTAGCTTAATTTTTCTACTGGATTTTCAAATTAGTATCTTCACAAGTGGCAGTACCTCTCGGTATTCTGCTTTTCTCACTACATATTCACAGAATCATCACAGAGTCATAGAATGGTTAGGGTTGGAAGGGACCTTAAAGATCATCAAGATCCAATCCCTATGCCATGGGCAGGGACACCTCTCACTAGACCAGGCTGCTCAAGGCCCCATCCAACACAGCCTGGAACACCTCCAGGTAGGGGGCATCCACTGCCTCCCTGGGCAACCCGTTCCAGTGCCTCACCACCCTTGTAGTGAAGATTTTTTTCCCTAGCATTCAATCTAAATCTACCCCCTTCCAAGTAAAAACCATTCCCCTTCATCCCTCCATACCCTTCTAAAACATCCCTCCCCAGCTTTCTTGTTAGGCCCCTTCAGGCGCTGTAAGATCTCTCTGGAGCCTTCTCTTCTCCAGGCCGAACAAGGTCAACTCCCTCAGCCTGTCTTCATAGGAGAGGTGCTCCAGCCCTCTAATGATCTTTGTGGCCCTCCTCTGGAGCTGTCCCAACAGTTCTGTGTCCTTCTTCTGATGGGGACTCCAGAACTGGACACAATACTCCAGGTGGAGTCTCATGAGAGTGGAGTAGAGGGGCAGAATCTGCTCCCTTGACCTGCTGGCCACGCTCCTTTTGATGCAGCCCAGGATATGGTTGGCCGCCTGGGCTGCGAGCGTGCACTGTCAGCTCATGTTGAACTTCTCATCCACCAGCACCCGTAAGTCCTTCTCTACAGGGCTGCTCTTTATCACATCTCCCAGCCTGTATTGCTGGTGAGGATTGCCCTGACCCAGGTGCAGGACCTTGCACTTGTTCTTGAACCTCATGAGTTTCACTTCTCCAGCTTCTCCAGCTCTCTCTGGATGGCATCCTGTCCTTCTGGCATGTCAGCTGCACCACTCAGCTTGGTGTCATCTGCAGACTTGTTGAGGGTGCACTCAACCTCATTGTCAATGTCGTTGATGAAGATATTAAATAATACTGGTCCCAGTGTGGACCCCTGAGGGACATCACTTGTCACAGATCTCCATCTGGACATTAAGCCATTGACAACTACTCTCTGGATGTGACCATCCAACCAATTCCTTATCCACTGAACAGTCCACACATCAAATCCATATGTCCCCAGTTTGGAGAGAAGGATGTTGTGGGGGACTGTGTCAAAGGCTTTACAGAAATCCAGATAGATTACATCCATTGCTCTTCTTGTGTCCACTGATGCTGTCACCCCATCAGAGAAAGCCACCAGGTTGGTCAGGCAGGACCTGCCCTTGGTGAAGCCATGCTGACTGTCTTGAATCACATCCCTGTCTTCCACGTGCCTTAGCATAGCTTCTGGGATGATCTATTCCATGATCTTCCCAAGCACAGAGGTGAGGCTGACAGGTTGGTAGTTCCCCAGGTCGCCCTTTTTACCCTTTTTAAAAATGGGTGCAATGCTGCCCTTCTTCCAGTCGCCAGGGACTTCCCGTGACCACCATGACTTTTCATGGATGATGGTGAGTGGCTTGGCAACCAATTCCCTCAGGACTCTATATTATTTAGTATATTAAAAGACTGAAAAATTTGAATGTCTCAGTTCTTGAGTTTTACCAAAAGTGCAAAAAATAATGAACACAGGGGAGTTGCAGGATGTACTGCCTGTCCATTACTTCTCTGTATAAGGACTTAGGTATGATAGTGGCTCTGTGGCCATCTTCTATCCTTAGAGAGAAATAACCTCTTAAACTGGAACCTGCTCCATAGAGAAAAATACCCCCCATTTTGATATCTGGATCAATCTGCTCACACTGAGAAGATACAAAGGAATGGTCCCTACATAAATAATGAAATGATCAGAGGCCATTGTTCTTTTTTTTTTTTCGTTTTGGTCCTTCACACTGTTGCCACCTTTGTTGCACAGCTGCAGCAACACTCAGGAAGTGATAAACAGCTCTGGCTGCCTGACACTAACCTGAGGCTCCATCACACAGAACAAAAAATGAAAGGTAAGGACAAATTCAAAGGGAATGCAGGGTGCAGTGCAGGGGAAAGCTGCTTAGTGAATGTTTGTAAGCGGGACAGTTCTTCAATGTGCGTAAGCACACTGGAAAAGCAATGTAAGCTTGGGGCCCTTGTCTTTTCAGAGAAGAGCCTGAAAATTCACTTTTTGCTCATGGCATTTCTACCGCAAGGGTATCTTCTGACAAGCGAAAAGAGTTGGAAGGGTACAGAACAATAGATGACAAGTACGAAATAGTGATTAATAGGAGTAAAAAAAAAAGGGGGGCAATACAAAGATTATACTTAAAATCCACACTGTTGATTGGAATCGAGCCACAGTACTTTCTTTCTTGGAAAAAGAATAGTAATTTGTCTTCAGCTTTGGCAGAAGAACAGCATGCATAAGAGCAAATAATATTTGAATGTAGAACAAGCCGACATGGTACCAAGTGAGATAAATGCTTATCTCATAATCATTAACTCCTGGCCTAGCTAATGCTTTGCATTGCCAAAAATTTGGGATTTGGAGAGAAATTATATAGGCTATAAATAATAGTTTGAAGGACCACTGTCAGAAAATAGTTGCAACTGTATCTGCCTGTGATTATTAAAATACTCTACAAACACAAAACCAAAGAACCTCTTGGTGGTCCTAAATCAGAGATGTGGTGTAGCCCCTAATTTTTTTGCAGAAGTATCTAATGTCTATGTTATTCATGAACTGAGTGCCTGCTTCAGTTGGACAATCTTTTCCATCATTACCTGCCTGAACACGAAAGCCCTGCTGTTCCTAGAAGGGAGGGAAAGAGGTTGCAGCAGCTTCTAGATGACAGATCAAAAGTGTTCTGGACTCCTGCCTCAGCGTGAAGCCTATCTACTGTGTTAAGCCATCTATTTAGCAAGATAACCATCTGTCCAGACTAGGCTTGATGAGGTAATGGTTTTATTAATTTCTCATAATAAGTAAGATGAGCAGATGAGGCTGCCTGCGAGTTCAGATATGTGTATTTGACCTTTACAAAATCCTCTGCCTTCCTTTCTGGTGCAAAACCTGATGATTTTCAGTGTATCTGAGGGGTTAGCAGATGAATTTTCCCAGGGCTTTGCAGTGACCATGAGAAGATGTCAGGGGGTAGGTCTGAACAGGTTTTTTGTATCTGCAGAATAGGCACTTTCTAATCACCAAGGCTAAAGCAGGAAAAGGCTATTTTCTCCAGACTTTTCTACTTTCTCTAAATTGTAGGAAGTTTCATGCTACCCATGTGTTCTTCTAACTCTCTTAGGTGAAACTAAACTTTATGAAAAGCTACCTGCTCATGATTAGAAGAAGCTATCACTTTCCTTGAAAAAAAAAGCTTCAGCTCACTGTTTAAAAATGATGATCTGCTGCATTTCCTTCTTAAATTTCCACCCACCAGTTTTGCCTGTGTCTTTCTCCTTGAGCTTGAAAGGAGCTCTAAGACTCAGCATTTTCACCACCTAAAGAAGTCACAGCGGAGCACTTTGCTTTCCTAAAATGTGCAAATCAAACTCCTGAAGCCTTTCCCCTCACCACTCTTCTTTCAGTGCTAAAATATGGCTTTTAGCAGCAATATCTTCAGGTTTTCAGCAACTTTGTAGAAATGTGGATGCCAAATGTGGAAAGAACTACACAGTGAGAAAAATGTTTATATTAATGGAAAAACAACTGAAAATTTTTTTACATTTTGGAAGAGAGTTTGAGCTAAATTCAGACTCCAGAGTAAGAAGTAGCTAAGTAATGCAAGGTAAGGAGAAAGAGGCATGGTGGACTTTAGGAGGTAATATATAAAGGCATGGTCATAAATGATGATAAGCATTTCTTGCACATAGAATGGACTTCAAAGAGCTCAGCTAGTTGCTCCTTATTGTCATCAGTAAATTACTTCGGCAGCATTTTTGGCTGATTCTCAGTAGCTGCAGGGACATGTCTGAGAAGTTGTGATTGATCCCCATATAGGTTATTCTCCTTCACCTCTGCCACCCCAGGCTCAGCAAAAGCAGAAGCTGTTAGCCTGTTAGTCTGTTGGAGTGTTACCTCCAACACTGAAGATAGGTTGGCCTTGCTAGCAGGTTTGCAAGTTCCTCCTCTGTATCTTCATGGGGACCTCCTCACCCTTGGGGACAGAACCAAGTTGGGCAGGAATCATGGAGAGGGCCCCACAGACAAACAATAGCTGGGGTCAATGTATCCTGGTGACACACTGGCAAAGAAGTTCTATGGATATCTTGCAGTGTGTGCTATGCATGGCTCTAGCCCACCTGAAGACACCATGGTGGCTTTTGCTGGTGCCCAGGAGGGCACGTTGAGCTGCAGGTCCTGGAGGCATTCACACCACTGTGGGCAGGATATAGAAGTTACAATAAGGGAAGGGATATTCCCCAGGGACAAGTTTTCCCAAAATTTATTTAAATCTGTGCTAATTATATGTCTCATGACATACTCATTAAGTATAGAAACATGGTGCTTCCAGGGATGTCAGTGCTGTGAGGAGGCATTTCACACTGAATGAGGAAAAGGACCAGAGGAATGTTTAGCCAAAGGAGCACACAGCAGAAATAGTTATAGGAGGGTGCCAGGCTAGCACTGCAGAGACAGCACAGCCATCAGAGACCTCTTGTATTAGAGACCTTCTCCCAGAACAGCCGAAAGCATTAATGACAGTGGAGAGGACAGGCGCATTTGTGAAAAACTATTTAAAGAACTAGATCAGGAAAGTAGTACTTATCTTCTTTTGAACAAGCCGACTGAGACAATGAGCTTAAAGCTACTAGGTCAAAATCCAGTGTATCTATGCTGCCATGGTGAGTTAAAGGGTGAGGAGAAATGATGGGCCTTACCACAGAGATCGTATGAGAAGACCCCTGGCTGTCATGTAGATAGCCCCTTGTTTTGCTGCTGCAGGGATCTTTTCTGTAGGATGCTTGGAGGGGAGAAGGTGGGGATTGTTTTTGCTTTTTGAGCATGTCCCATGGGAATCTCAGGGATAAGAGAGGAGTCCATGTCAGGAACAAATTATTTATTCCCCTTCCTCCCCCCGCCCCTCTGCGCCAGCTGCCTGGTCCCCAGAAGGCCAAATTCACAAATAACCATGTCCTGCCTCTCTAATACCTTCCTGGCTTCAAGGAGAGCAGATGCTCTTTTCCCTCCTTCCCTTCCAGCTGCAACAGTCAAGTGCTGTTTCCCTGAGCTGCTTTTCACAGTTTCTGTGCATGATCTTGCACATCCCCCTGGAAACAGTGACTGTCCTCGGAAATAAAGCAAGCTGCCAAGCTGGCCAGGGGTCAGCCCAGCATGCTCCCATCAGGTCATTGCCTATCCCACCAAGCCCTTATTTGGTGGCTTCTTGAGGAAAGCACCTTGTGGACCCTCACCGCCTCTCCCTTATCAGACTTTGAGTTTATAATTTCTGTGTGCCTGCGGCCTCCCCTGACTTTCTTTTATTCCATGCATGAAGGAGAAACCATCCCTGCATGGAGGCTGAGCTGCTCCGCCATACTTGGGTGGAGGCTGAGCTTCTCTACCTATTGCCCCAAAGGCAGTAGGGTGGGCTTGTACCTCCTGTTAAACACCTCATGGAGGCAGTGGTGAACAACATTGGTCAACTTCTGTAGCCGCTGAAATTTAAATGTAAAACCTTCACTTGCCTTCAGTGTCTCGGCTGGCCACAGAGGTGGCATGGTCCAGACAGCCTTATGGGATGGCCTTGCACGGAGGTGGGTGCCCAGGCCCCTGGGAGCCACCCTGGCCGGGGCAGCCAGACACGTGTGTGTGGTGAGGGCAGCATGTGCCTTCCTTGGGCAGCCCAGGGATTGAATGTCTTACAGGTGTCGAGCACCCAGTGACCACCCTCAGATGCCCGGGCATGATGAGTGGGGTCAGCAAACGGCAGAAATGTCTCAGGCTGGCTTGCACCTCAGGCTGTGAGATATCTGATCAGTTATCTCGTGTTTCTCTGCTGGTAATCACCCCCACCCCCATCAGTTTCTGTCTCACCAGTGCTGCCGGACAGGTGACCACAGAGAGGAGCTGCTCTGTAACCACAGACATAAACACAGATGCGGCTGACCTCTCTAGCTCTGACTTTAATCAAAACCACATAGCATGTATCTCTTTGCAGCCCTAAGGATCTGCTGTTTGTTTGTTTTTTTCTAATAAGGAAAACAAAGGCAATGATCCTGTAGCAAGGGACTAGTCCTTAAGAAAGGCATCCTTATGAATTAGTAACAGAATCCATTCATGCTTGGACAAAGTTAAAACAGTTTTAAAATAGCACAGATCAGTTCTTGGGGACAGGATTACAAATGCCTCATCTACTGCAAGGTAAAACCAAGAGAGAGGGACTTTTTTTTTCCTGTATATGTTTCTAAAGAATCTTCTTCTTTTACAGTAAATTTCAGGCCTTCATTTCAGTCTTTTACTGTTCTTTGCAAAGGAATGCCTGACTTACCAACACTGAGTTTGCTCTGTTGCAGTCTTTGAAGAATATGCCCTGATTGCTTAGTTTCTGGTGGGAGATGGATATTTGATCTGTAGATGCTGAAATGTATCTAATTACAATATCACATTTATGGTATGCATTTTCCATTGGCAAGTTTTAATGGTCTGGTGTAGTTATTGCTGGTGCTGTAACTCCATTAGAAGTTCTCTTTAAAATGTATGTGATATTTTTCAGCAGGAAGATGTAACATGAAGGTGGTTTCAGTAAAGCTCACTCTATATTTCAGGGGATTTATACTGTCTACTGTTATGAAAAACATGTAGCCAGAATATGGGAAAGGCAGAAATTTATCTGTTCACTGATCACTATGGAAATTATTTGCGTGACAAAAGTGTATGTAGTTGCTAGAATATCCAAACAGGAGGAGACAAAGCCATCCTTCTTGAAAATGAGAGATATATATCCTTTTAAAATATGAAAGTAAAATGTTAATGTGAATAATGCTAAGTCAGCCTGCTCCAACTGAGAATCTGCCCCATCTAGTCATACTCAGAGGGATGGGTATTAATCTATTATTCAACTGCACAAAGTTCAGTAGAATAACTGTTCTCACTAATTGCTAATGGGTGCAATTGCTGGTGCTTATTGGGAGATATTCTGGTAACAGATAATTAAGCAACTAAGTAGTCGAAAATGTCAGGAGAGAAAAATGATCTTTTCACCTCACTGAGTTCATTTTTAAAACTGTGTCAGCCAAGCTCACTCTGCTCCCATACAGCCAGTCTGCAGCTTAGCTGGGAAGATGCTCTGTGAGCACACAGGGAGGTAAACAAAAGAAAAAACCCTTTTCTTGATCCTTCTCCTGCAGCTGCTGCCCATGCTCAAGGAGGAGCTGTGACTCTCCAGCAACTGCAACCTGTGGCTCTTGCTTGCATTGACCTTTAGAGCCAGGCCTTGATCATCACTTGCTTCATGGCTGAAGATTGTTGCTACTACTGACAAGCCCTGTCCCTGTGCTACTGCATCCAGACAACTTTCCTCTGGCTCTGTGGTTCAGATTCATTTCTGGATCCTCTTGGTTTTGGGAGGTGCCAGAGGAAGGATGGGCAGATTGTTGGCTGGAAAGAGGAAGAGAAAGCAGAAAAGCATCACTCTGCCACCAGCAGTGTGGGTTGGAGGGAGAAGACAATTCAGCCAGCAAGCAAAGCCAAGAGCCATAACTTAATATTTTGACCCATGCACCATTTTTGAAATGAATCTCTTCCTCTCCCTGGGGAGGGCAAGGGAGAAATCCTTGAACCCTTTGAGCTTCAGAGCAATCAGTGGGTTCCTGACCTCCTGGCATTTTAGCAACCCCTGGGGCAGCAGTGTGGGACCTGGGCACCCAAGCAAGTCCATCCAGGCAGTGCTTCAAAAGCTGACATATCACCCCAAAGCCTTAGCACCTGCTTAAAATTTGGCACCCTTTTTGGGGCAGAGTGTAGTTGGGAACTCCTTCTGCTCTCACTCTTTGCCCTTGCCACCCCATGTGGCCCTGGGAAGACTGTGCATATGGAACACTGGCTGCCCGCTGAGCTGGCAGCTTTCCTGCCAGCAACAGAGTCTAAATATCACTGCACTTCAGTAGCTATTTCTGCACCTCATGAGGATGCCCTGAACCCTTCTCCCTCTCAGGTGGGAGCCTATCCCTGCTTGCACCTGTTAGGGGTATGACCCAATATCCCCTTGCAATTCCCCGAAATCCAGATAGGGAAGAGTGGAGAGTATTTCCCATGTTTTGCTGCTGACCACAGACAGCTATTTTGAGTTGTGCATTAATGAGTTTCTAGTGAAGAGCAATGCTCCCAATGAATAGGCCTTGCATCAGTAGGTCCAAGGTGCTGTCCCTCCAGGTATCACCCAAATTCACCTCTCCTTGCAGCCCTGGTTGCCCAATTCACCTCTCCTTGCAGCCCTGGTTGCCCACTCTGTGCCAACGGAAAGCTGATGTCATGAGGAGCACGTCCACTTAAAGGTAACTATTACAGTGAAATATAATACTGCAGCAAATTTTGTCTTCAGGATGGCCACAGAAATGCCAGCACATCCTTGTCTGGATGCTTAGGTCATGCTGAACAGATAGCAGTGCCACTCAGAGCCTTGTAGCTGGGTTTGAAAGCAGTTTGGATGACTGGACTGCATTAGCTCTCAGCTGGAGTGAATTTTCCTCAGTAGTCTGAAAGTCAAGTCTGTCAGCTATAAGGCTATAAAATGAGTGACAAACGTTGTCCATTACAAGTACACTCACAAAAATTTCTACTTTGCTCACATGCAGCCACCTTACGCTTACCCTCACTGAGAGTCAAGAAACTTGACAAAAAGGAGCCCTCTCCCAAAACACCCATCTGCAGTAATGCTTCGGCAGAGCAGATGGGAACCTGCTCTTCATGACAGGCTCAATGCAAAGCCGACCAAAGCTGACATAAAGGCTGCAGTGGGCTTTGAGTCAGACCCATGCTGAATCACAAGTGAATAAAAGCACAAGGCAGATGTTTTCCATAAAAGACCACCAGTAACTTCACACAGCTCCCCTACACCATCAGGGCTAACTACACAGAAGCTGGATTTCTTTTATAAATAGCACTGTTTGGAAATAAATCAATGGCTAAAGAGGAGAACCCATGAGGCAATGGACACAGGATCTAGACTGCAGTGGGATGGGGCATAACAAAACTTAAATAAATGGCTAAATACATATATGTCCACCAGATGAGAAAAACAAAGCCGTTAGAGACAATTGTGCCTGATTACCTGTGAGACTAGATGAGGGATGAAGGAACATGTGGATTCCTTGGGATCTAGGGCATGGCTGGGATACAGTGTGTCCACAGGGCTGCATGGGAAGCCAAAAGCTGTGGGTAGAGCAAAAATGGATTTCTTTGTCCTTGGTCTGGTAACGAGGGAATGAGGAAGCACTGTGAGGACTTGGGCTTCTGTCATGCCCTACGGTTTTCAGCCCAGAGTGGGCGTGCTGAAACAATGCCTGTCTGCCTGTGACCTGTGCAGTGCAGAGGAGTGAAGACCCACCTTTGAAATCTGTGGATAATCAAACCCCCAAAATTGTGCGGAAAATACCAAATAAAAACTAAGAAA
The DNA here is from genome assembly GCA_027925045.1 of Hypotaenidia okinawae. Classification (NCBI taxonomy): domain Eukaryota; kingdom Metazoa; phylum Chordata; class Aves; order Gruiformes; family Rallidae; genus Hypotaenidia; species Hypotaenidia okinawae. The sequence goes on along the minus strand of BSDF01000005.1, from coordinate 27,980,987 downwards.
TCTTGCAGAATTTAATTGAATTAATGTCCAAATGCTGGCTGACCTGTTAAAGACATTTTGATTTCATTTTTCCCCTTTTGGAGTGGAGGTGGCAGGGGGGTGGGGTAGATGGGGACCTGGATCAGTTTTTCAGTTTTGGAAAGCGGTTTTTCAAAAACGAGGACTGGAAAAATTTTATTCTTCCACATTCAATGAAAATGGTGCAGCATTTCTAAAACAAATTACCAAATGTCAAAACGCACAAAAATCTTGAGCTTTGATATACTTTTCCCATTTTTTTTCCACTTAGAAACTTATCAACTTTGACCCAATTCCATCAAAAATCACTATTTAAAAGATTCATTCGTTCCTTGACAAAAAGACTTCTTCCCTTTCTACTCTAGAGTTAAAGCTGTGAGCTTCTGCCTTGAGAGTTAAGGCTTTCTTGTTGGCGTTGTAGCAGGCTGGTGTCTTCTCCTAACATAAATTCACCAATGAGTCTCATAACTCAGGGAAGTGTAAAATCGGTTGAGTTACACAGCTGTAAAACCAGAGCCATGCAGTGGGGAATCAGGCGTAGGCTGCCTTTTTCACACTGTTGGGGAAAAAAAAGGAGTCTAAAGTTAATTAAAATCAAAAGAATCCCTCTGTAAATGATGTCTGGGGATCTTGGATTGAAAAGGAGAGAAGATAAATGAATATTTAAGGTGGTGAACATAACTAGCTCTGGTATGGCTCACCTTTCATCTCACTGTCTTTCTTGCGGCTAAGGAGATGCTGGCAGAGTCTGGAGCCCTCCATCCCCCCTGGCAAGAAGTCACTGTTGAGCTTGTGGTTGCCTCAGGTTAGGTGCTGGAGAGGACTCCTACAGCTGGAAATGCATGTGGGGACAGAGGGAACTGCTGTGGAGAGGAATGGGAGTTGGAGAGACCTACATCTGCAAGGAAGTTGCAGCTTAGAGCATCCCTTCCCATGGCCCACTTCCTCCTCACCTTCCCCCAGCATGCAGGTGCTATTTTACTGCCAGGGCTATGCCATCCAGCACTGGCCACCATCCAGAACCTTCTGCTAGAGGTGGGCTTCTTGGCATAGCCTGAAGGATGAGTCTTCCCTAATGAGCTCAGTTTGGTAATAATCCATCGCTTGGCACCATTGGCCAAATTATGCTCTTGTTTAAACCTATACAAAACTGAAGTAGTTCCACCAGAGTCTGAGGCATAATGCAGATCTATGCCACACTGATTAGGAGCAGAGTTTGATCCTGGCTTTTTATAATGACATGACTTCATTTTTACTAGTCCTTGAGGGGCAGAGAAAAAGTATTTGTGTTTACTTGCTCTGAATTTTAAGTGCATTTTACTGTGATACTTTAACTAAAACATCTTTCAGAAGTGTGGATCTCTCAGATCAATATATTCTCATCTGCTGGTGAATTGTGGCCTAATGTCCCAAGCCATGTAGAACCCATAAAATACCAGTCTGTAATAGCATTTCACCTCAGTGAAACTAGCTGCTCCCACCACATTATATACAGCATCAGTCCCTGACCTTTTAAAGGGCTCATCAGCCAGTAAACCCACCTGGGCTGCCTGGTACTTCAGGTAGCGGGTAACTTGCTGTCTTGTCATGACATACACGTTTTTCTTGGGTAAGGTACTGCAGTACTTCATCACCTTTTCCTTATAAATGGAATCATTGCTGGAAATCCCATGGGTCTATTTTTGGTGAAAATATATGGAAACCCACTTTTTCCACCTCTTCTTGTAGGTTCCTTCTTAAACAAGCTGGGTTTTCCCTCCTGTGGATAGCAGGTTTACATCTAACAAGGCATTACTTGCAAACCCTTGTCACAATGGCAAAATGTAGTGGGACTGGGGATGTGCCATGCGTGTCCCCTTTAGCAACATGAAGTATTAAAAGCACTTGGCCTGCAAACCATAAAACCCCTGTCTGTGAAAGTAGACTTTGAGGGACAGAAAAGTCACCTTGCAAGCATGGAGATGGGGACAGCAGGTGTTAAATACAAGTGAGGAATTGTTCTCCTTTCTAATACTTTGTTATTCATACTCTGCAATCCAAGAGGAAAAGGAGGAAAGGAAAAGCTTTCTGTCCAAGTGGGAGGGAGATCTCTAGCAGGATGAAATGATGTCATGCCTCCCTAGTTCTAGTTGTGCTGCTAATCTTTACGGAAAGAGTTGTGGTTTCAATTGCTCTAGAAAACACACTAGAATGGTAGCAAAGAGCCTTAAAGTACTAAAATGTGAAAACTCACTGAAACACACAATCTAAGTAAAAAATGGAGCAGAGAAATTAAAGCCCTCAATGAATAGCATTAGTTTGTAACAAGAAAGGGAATTGTAATTTAGTCATGGTTGAATGTTTCCCATTTCCTCTTAGCATTCACAGCTCCTTTTTATTATTGTGCTTTTGTGGAGAGAGAGAGAGAGAGAGAGGTGTTAGGATTCTCTGAGGTTTAAGGAATATCCTTGCTTTATCCTGAAAGCACCTGCCTGTTCCCTCCGTGACACAGCCTCTAATCCTGCCCTGGATGCAGTGAAACAAAAGGGGCTTTTAATTTCATGGTTGAAGTCAGAAGAGATAATATCTGCTCAGGTCCCTGCATAAAAATTGCTCTCTAGCAATTCTCTTGGAATTCTGCTTTTGTGTTTTCAAAAGGATTGGGATGTGAGGATCTGTCTGGGTGTGCATAATCTCTGAATGTGCTGAAAAGAAGAGTATCAGGGTTCCTCAATACTATATAAAATTTTAATAAGAGTTGAGTCACATAAAGATTTTCACTGGTTCCCCCTTTTATTCTTAATAAATGTTCTAGCGGTGTCTGTAGAATATAGCTTGTCAGTGTACATAGGTACAATCTGATTCATGTTGACATCTTGTAAAGACCGGGGAGGCGTTATTCAGGCAGCTGCAAGGGCAGTTCTCGGAGAGTAGGAAGAAAAACTGTATTATATTATTTCCCCTCTAATGTGAGTTTTTAAAGGTTACTTCATTTGTGCTTGCGTGTTCAGAGGCTTCAAAACCAAACCCCAGCAAGAAGCAGAGTCAGGAGAGGGTTAAGGAAGTCAGTGATGCCTGATGTTAACATCTTTCCTCTTTTTCAGCTTTGTAAAAGATAAACGTTTCAGATTTCAATCTGTGGTTCCCAGCAGTGCTTTGGGAACACTGCAGTAGTCCCGCGAAAATCGCTAATGCTGGGCCAAGCCGAGATAATGCGTCTCAGCAGGAATGACATAATGCCCTAAAAGAAGACTATGATGTAATGCATATCTCACAAATGAGAGCCAATTTCTGCTAGAAAGCCTTGAAGCCTAGCATTAATACTGCAATGTGCAAAACTGGGGGGGAGGGGGATGAGGTGTTAGATTTTATTATTTTTTTAAAGGAATAATTTTGTAAGGTTTACAGCACTTGCAGAGTCTGTCGCAGTTACTACAGAACCTTTGCTCTCGTTCCACACTTTCTTGCAATTCAGGCACTTACTTAAAGCTGTTAAGCATTTCACCTTGGTTGAGGTGCCTGCAGTATGTTAATACGAGTGCTGTAATTTATAGCATTAACATGGCTGTTTATGCAGGTGAGACATAAAGCGTATATAGCATATTACAGTAAATCCTGTTAATGAAGGTGTTATATGGGGATTTATTAAACTCACTAGTGTCTCATGGAAAAGTTAAATAGTATTTGTGCTAAGCTCAGCTTGGTCTTCAGCTAGTGCAATTCCTCAGTCCTTGGTGGAGTTGCTACCCTGAGTAAGGTGAGCCAGATTTGGACCTGTGTAGTTTACTAACCATCCCGGTTAGTTTTCCTCTCTTTCATTAATTACCATGCTGTCAGAGCAGCAGGACTTGCCTGCTGCTCGGAGCTCCTGTGGTGCATGAGCCAGCGGGACCGGTGTGCTCAGAGCTGCTGCAGCATTTATTTCCCAGAATGATATCTCCAACTGGGGAACGTTCTGCAGGCCCTCACTGTCCCCTTGGCTTGTTCATGTCTTGCAGCAAGGAGACCATTGTGATTCCCAGTCACAGACTGCCTTTGTGTCTGTGGCCCCCCACCCTTTGCACACCCTTTGTGGGGCAAAGGCAGGAGCTGCTTCCATTGGCTGGCATTGCCTCTTGGAGGCAGGACAAAGCTAGGGGTCTGGGTCTGCAGCTAGGGAATACCACCATGGTTCCTGGTGTAGGAGGGGGTGGAAGTAGCCCTCATAGGGCAGGATCTGGCCTTGGCTACCCACATGGCCACATCACTCTACAGCTGTAACTTGGCAATGTATACCTTTCACTGTTTTCATCTCACAAATGTCCTATCATTGGAATCTGACCTCATATGCTTTTGAAATATCTCCAGTTCTCCAGAAGCATCCCTGACTAGGGTTGCACATCCAGATCCTGGGCTGGTACCAGGGACCAGGGGCTTTTCAGAGACCCTATTCTGGTCAGAGCAGGGATCTTAGGAACAGAGCCTGTTCTTCCAGGAAAGGAGAATTGTATCACAGCCTCTCAAGTCAGCCCACAGAAATGTTCCCAAAGATGAACCAGTTCCTGAACTTGGGTCACAGAAGCCCTCTGCAATATTTCAGGCTTGGGAAAGAGTGGTTGGAAAACTGTCTGGCAGAAAAAGGACCCAGGGGATGGTGTTTGACAGATGGCTGAACATAAACCAGCACTGTGCCCAGGTCACCAAGAAGGCCAATGGCATCCTGGCTTGTATCAGAAATGGTCTGGCCAGCAGGACTAAGGAAGTGATTGTACCCCTATACTCAGCACTGGTGAGGTCACACCTCGAGTCCTGTGTTGAGTTTCGGGCCCCTCTCAACAAGCAGGACGTTGAGGTGCTGGATCACATCTGAAGAAGGGCAATGAAGCTAGTGAAGGGTCTAGAACAGAAGTCTTATGAGGAGCAGCTGAGGGACCTGGGGTTGTTTAGCCTGGAGAAAAGGAGACTGAGAGGAGACCTTGCTCTTCTACAACTACCTGACAGGAGATTGTAGCCAGGCGGATATTGGCTTCTTCTCCCAAGGAACAAGTAATAGAACAAGAGGAAATGGCCTTAAGTTGTACCAGGGGAGGTTTAGATTGGTTATTAGGAAAGCCTTCTTCACTAAAAGAGTTGTCAAACACTGGAACAGGCTGCCCTGGGAAGTGGCTGAGTCACCATTCCTGGAGTTATTTGAAAGAGGTGTAGACATGTCACCTAGGGACAGGGTTTAGTGGTGGACTTCACAGTGTTAGGTTAAAGGTTGGGTTTGATGGTCTGAATGATCTTTTCCAACCTAAATGGTTCTGTGACGCTCTGTATTCTGAACAGCAGAGTTGGTTCAAAATCATTTACACTGGAAACCAGAATCTTTTAAAAATGACGGATGAAGGAGTTCATGCACTGTAGCCCACCACTGTGGCAAGCAGCTGCCAGCTTGATTTTGACTGCCGTGGCCTCTGTGACAGAGAGCTGATCTGCACTAATCAAACCGTCTCAGTTCAAGCAACTGAGGTATTAATATGTAACCTCAGCTGGCTCTTGTAAATTTGAGGTTTACATTTTTGCTTCTCTGTGTCAAGAAACATTGGGAGTGCCAGATATTGAAGGCTTGTGTTTACTTGTCTACAAGATGCGAAGTTACTAACTGAGATTCAGCAGGCAAATAAACTTGTGACCTTGTTCTAAAAATTAATAAACCACCATCAGCACTGCAAAGAGTGGGGGAAGATAGCATCTGCTCCTATTAGTTCAAGCCTGGACCTGCTTTTCATTCAGAATGACCTGACTGCAAATGGAAGCTGCTGTATTTTATGTTACAGGTTGCCTTCTAAAGGAGACTGACCCACGATGCATGGCATCATTAAATTGGGAATGATGTCGGACATGCACCGCAACCACACAAGTGAAAGGTGAGTTGCTGCCTCAAATTGTTTTAAAAACTCATTATCGTTAATAAATACCAAGCTGTGTTACGTGCACCATTTCATTAAAAGAGGATAGGCAGAAGGAAAGCTTAATTATCTTGCTCTAGCAAAAAGTTCTAGGGGCAACAGGGGAATGTATAATTATAGTGTCAATATGGCCTGCCAGCCTGCTGGTAGGCCAGCAAGACACGGACCTGTCTCTCTAATCCTGACCTTGCCTCTGCAGTATGTGACTGCTGGGCAAGTCATTTAACCTCCTTTCTAACATGGGAGAAACCCTCAAACTTCAAGAGCTAAGTAATCAAAGTGCCCTGAAGACTAATTTTATATAAAGGGCTGGAGCATTTGTAGCCTATTTTGGTTTCTCCTGTTTGTCTTTATGCATACTGGGATAACCTACTCACCTTGTCCCAGATGATTTGAACTCAACAAACAGAATTACATGGCAGAGGGGGCATTGCATGATTTTAAGACCATGGCAGACAGCACCCAATTACATTATGAAATTTCGCCACATCAGTTGTCCTGGAACCATGTGGAAAACAGTGTCAACCACATGTAACCAATTTTGGTTAGAGTTGAGGAAAGAGAAGAGCAGGATCAAGTTTATGGTATATCTACAGCTACTAACTGAGTGCAATGGGTTGTACATCTAATCGGTACAGAGGGAGTCAGGGTGTAACAAAATGGTGTTTGTACAGTGCGAACCTGCTCAGGATATGCAGGGGCCTTGAGTATCCAGTGATACTGCTGGCCTCTTCACCTACATCCATATCTTTCCAGCTACCACTCCAGCCAAAAGGCTGCTGCCACATAGACCTGGCCAGCCATCTTCTATCCCAGGGGTGTACTTACATGCAACCAGTTTAGTGTTTGCAGCCTCACAACTGGCTGTTGGCAGTGAGTCCATTGTTTTGTGAACCTAATTAATGTCAAAAGCTACATTACACAGTACTGAACAAACCATCTTTCCCAGTGTGAAAGTGCCTTGGGTTTATGAATGTCCACTGTCACTGGCACGGTGTGATAAGGAACCTTGCCTCTCATTGTAACCTGTTATTTGGTGTAGGGTGATCTATGTTGGCCTAGTAGATCATGGAAAATAACATCCCCAGTGCTGTACAGTGCTAGTGAGGTGAACTGCCTAGCCTTGGGTAAATCAGCCCAGGCAGAGCAGCATCTCTGCTGCGAAAGCTTGCTTTGAGCTACCTGGGGTCTCTCTGTACCAGTGCTGCAGAGAGGTGCTGGTGTGGACTTGCTCTTGTGACAGCACTGTGTGGAGGAGAGCTAGGGGCTTGGTTCTGCCATCCTGATTTTCTACCTGAACACTTACTGTGCTTCCAGCACTTCTCATTTCTGCTTCTCAAAGGCTGTATATGATTGAGTCTCTCATTTCTACTTTGAAGGGTAGTAAAACCTGGGAGCCACTTATCCCATCCTTAAAGGTACAGTGAGATCTACTAAAGAAAAGGAACTACTGTGGTTGGAGATGTATCATAGGATGTGAAACTGCAAGAGCCATGGCCAGAGAAGCTTTTCCCCAGCTGACCAATAAACTGAGTTAAAAAATATTTGAGTGAGATATTCTCAATTCTGAAGGGCACAGCGAGGATTCATCAGCTCCTCCCTTCTGACCCCTATCCCACAGTGTGAGAACAATAGGTCTCTATGACATTAAAGGCAATAAATTTAGAAGGAATTACAAAGGATATTGCTTTGCACACTGAATAGACAGCCTGTGGTCTTCACTAATGCAGACATTCAATGTCAAGCACATATGGATGGATTTTTAAAAGCGCTGGCTAATTTAATCATCATCATCTACCACAGGTAGTACTAAAATAATCCAGGGCTGGATTTCAGCCTACAGTGTTGCAAATGATTACCTCTGGGGTACTTGTGTCCCTGAGTGGGAGAACTGCACAACTGGATGAGTGTATCCAAGTTTTTTTTCTTCCTCTCAGTCTTCATTTATAATACCTCCAGAGATATGAAGCTGAAGAGAATGAAATAACATTGGAATGAGAATGTCTGAAGTTAAAAGACTCAAAAAGAAAACCAGGTGTCAAACTCTTTGTTGTTTGTGCATCCAACTTGGCACTGAACTCAGTATGAAGTTGTAAGGTGTCTAGATGCCTTGGTAGATCTGATCCTATTGATTAGTGTAACAGCGGTGTGTGGCACAGGGCTTGGAGGACAGAGCCTCAAGCACTGCTAGGTTAATAGATAACTGGATGGAACCTTTAGGCCATAAACCATGGGGAAAATAAACGACCACGGGGAAAATAAACAGAGGTGGCAGCATTGTTGCAGGCCCCCTGCTGGGACAGAAGTCAGAAGAGGCCTTAAGAATCATGTCCTCAAAGCAAAGGTATGCCTGCTGTCTGGCGAGGTATTAGCATGATAAGCTGGCATGACAGTAGACTGCTGACCAACCAGATGCGGCCCCGCGAGCAGTGTATGTACGAAGGCACCAATCTGTTTAAAGCACACAGTCTTCTGAGCATATTTAAAGGAATGGTTTTATACAATAAATAGACTTTTGCTTGCATCAAGCTGTGCCCCGTCTCTCTGTTGCGGCAGCTGTGAAATGGCTGTACTTCACAAAACTGAGACAGGAAGTAAAGCGATTCCCGTCATCTTTGCTCCCTGGGAACTCAGAATATTGTCTGTGATGAATTTGAAGGCACCTTGAGAGCCGCTCCCAGGTGCTTCCAACACAATGATCCTGCAGCTGAAACCTCTGCTCTTTTTCTTGAGCTGTGCCCAGGCATGCAAGCGATTTTGCTGTGCCACTGGGGTGGAACCAATTGTGTCCCCACTGCCTGTAGTGCTGAGGTTCAAATTTGGGCCACTTCCCACCCTGGACCTGGGTATCATCTGTCCTAGACCTCTTGAGTCTCTGGATGAGACCATCCAAGAGCACATCAGCTGTGCAGCAACATGGTGGCATAGATAACCTCTGAGAAAGGTGGAGGATTACTGGGGTGCAGGAGTGTGCTGTTCCCTGCCTCCCCACATACCCACTGCCATGTGGAGGGTGGTGAGGAAGCCCTGGGGCTTGTGCTTGGTCAGGAGATCCTCCTTCTGAGCTGTAGAGAGCTGGTTTTACTCCCTTGCAATGCCTGAGTGTAACTGAGTGTAACTCACAACAGTGATACAGCAACCCACTGACCCTCAGTGGCTGCCACATACCATGGAGCGTTGGGAGCTCAGTACCACTGCTGGCAGAGCCTCTGGACATTTGGCATGATGCAATGTCTGTGTTCCCATTGCTGCCCCAGTGGCTTCCAGTTTTCCACTGCTGAGGCAAGAGTGATTCACAGCTAAACACTGTGCACCCAGTGGCCCCCAGAGAGGGGCTCTCTGCGAGGTGGTTGTGTTTTCCGCTGGAATGGTGGCTTCTGGATTCTGGAGGAGCTCCCTGAGAGCAGTGGAGACCTCCCGGGTGTACCTGGGCACAGATGAGCACAGACCTGGCCTCTCACTTCTCTGTTATTTTGCAGGGTGACTCATCCACCCCAGCTCTGAAAAAAAAAAAAAAAAAAAAATCACAGCTGTGCCTTAAAATGTAATGCTGAGTATGGCAGCGCCAGCACTGAAAGAAACACAGCCGCCTGAGACCCCATGTCTTGGGCAGGCAGGATTCAGTGAGAGGAGCAGCTCAAGATGCCTTTGGGCACCCCTTTAATTTCACAAAGCAGAACCTTTTTCCTGGTCCCGTGGCAATGCTCTGACAAGCTAAGTTTTCATTTCATATTTCTGGAGGGTGCTCAGAGGAGTTGAATGTTCCCAAGCCGCAGGATGTGGCAATGCAAGCAGCTGCAGGTGAAGCAGAAGATGTGTCAACCCTGGTGTAGAACACCAAGGAGAAACATATGTTTCTAAGTTCCTGGCACAGACTGGAGCCTTTGAGGGCACTGCAGCTCTCAGCAGCATGTCAGTGATCAAATAAATGCTCTGGATGTCTTCAGATGAGTGGAAGCTGTGCTGCTCACTGCTGCTGCAGGCTGGGGAGGTTTCTGGCCATGAGTGGTAGGTGGCTGCACCAGCCAGCCCTTAGGCATCACCAGGGCAGGGGTGCCCAGACCTCCCTATCCAAAACCACCACCTGGTGGTAGTACCCTGACACCCCATCAGGGCACCCACCACCTGTCTATTCCCCATCAGGCATTGTACCACCAGTGCTGTGAAACTCCCGTTACATAGATGCAAGGGCTGAAATGAGTAATTTGTGGCTTCAGGCAGAGCTGGTGGCCTCTCTGGTTCAGAGGCCTGCACGATACTTTCCTTGGTAAGAGTCTGTTTCTAGTTGCTTTTCTTTTTACCGAGGATATCTGCCCTAAGATGCTGTTCTAGTTAAATTTAATCTAAACCAGTCATGGTTTCTGAAAGTGAGGGCAGTGAAAAATACTTTCTTTTAATTCAAACACAACTGGTATATACATCTATACATAAAATCTGACAATACATTTGTATTATGGAGTCTGGAATGGCAGAGCAGACAATGACCATGGGTGATTTCACCTTTTCTGTGCAAACCGCTCCAAGCAGCAAGCCCTGTTCACTCTGGCTTGGTGAGAATGTCTCCAGCTGCCGTGAACATGCCAGACCATGGCTTGGCAGGAAAGGTGAGGAGTAAGGCACAGCCCTCTTGTTCCTGAAGTATATCAGATCCAGCTGACACTCCTCCTGCCCTGGTTACCCCTTGTCCTTGTCCTTGCTGTGAGCAGCCGGTGCACAGCTACCAGCCACGCATCCCTACCCCAGACCCAGCCACAGACTGGGCACCAGCAGGGACTGAAAATGGTGAAGAAGACTTTGAAAAGGAGTTAAAATCAGAGGGAAAAAGTGCAGCTGGGGCTTTGCTGCAGGATGTCCACCCACAGGGAACCTGGGCCTATGGGTCCCACAGCTTGCAGAGGGTTTTCTTGAAGCACACAGGAATTTTCCCTACCTTTGGCTGAGTGGTGTGGGATCAAGAGAGCGCTTGAGGGAATGTGAGAGTGTAACTCAGGGAGGACAGAAAGGAGGGAAAAAAATCTGGCTCTTCTAATTCTGAAAATTATTTGCATAGTTTGCATTGAACTTGCTTAGTTCAATGTTAAGGATCCAAGGACCGGTTTTCTTTGAAAGGGATGAATGCCCTGGATGTAAGTGATGCCTGCACATAAGATACATGTGGTGTCCCTAGAGTGTCTGTGCTAAGAAATTGTCAAACATAGCACTCTTGGGGTACATGCAACAGCAGTTGCCCAGAATCCAATTTTTGAAGATTTGCAAAGTCGTAGATCTCTTCTGTGCCATTCTGAATCTCGATTTGTTTTACCTAAAGTCTATAACATATCTTATGTGTGTGACATATCTGCATGACCAAAAGGCAGTTACCTCTAGGTCTGTAACTGGGGGTAAGTATTGCTCCCCAGCTGGGAATTAGGGCCATCACTGCAGTAAGACAGGAACCTCTAGCCACATGTGTGTTCAGCACCTAGCAAAATTAGGTTTATTCCAATACTGGACTTTTAGTCAGCCAGAAGTTGAATTAATAAAATACTAATAGTACAAAAATCAATAATTTTAGAGGGTACATTTTAGTAACATCTCATGTGAAACACAGGAATCCACAGGTTTGCACAGCAGATATTTCTTGTGTTGCACCCCCGCCCTCCCTACTCCCGAAGCCTAAACCATCATTAATCTTCTAGCAGATGAAAGGCAAAGCCAGTCTTAATGGGAATAGCTCCAGGACTCCAAGATTATCTGCACCCAACATAAGTTCATGCTGTAGTATCCCATGCTTGCTGGGGTTTGGTTGCACCAAACCTGGTGGCCATGGAAGCACGATACGTTTCAAGGAAAGGGTTTTGAGGGGAAGAAACTGAACATACACGTATTTTATATGTGTACAAACTGCACGCACACATATCTTTATATATGTTTATTCAAGGTGAAGGTCTGGACCCTTTCACTGTGAAATCTTTATGAGCAGAAGTAATTACTCCCACAACCCAATTCCCTCAGAAATCACTAAGAGACAAGCAGTGCATTCTCCTCAAGGGCAGCTTGTTCAACTGCAGTGCTGCTGGCCAGGGCTTGCAGCTCCTTCCTCAGTGCAGCTCTTTGTGTACTGATGCCACTTGCTGTCTTGGGGAAGGAAACATGCAAGTAAGGCTCCGTTGGATCTGGAAGCAGAGAGACATGATGGGACATTATTTGCTGGCAGTGGCTCTGGTCTCTGCAGTCTGAGGTTTTGCAGGATCTGTTTTGCTCTTCTGGACTCTGGAGTCTTCATCAGACCTGTCTCCTTCTGCAGGAAATCTGCAGTCTTTCGCCTATTTCATAATTTTTTGCAATCTTGCATCTGTTTCGTCATGTTGTCTCCCTCTCTGCTGTTACAGCACCTAGCACAAGGAGCTCCAGACCTCTCATGGGCTTAAAAATATAGTTTGTCCCTTCTGCTTGCTTTTGTAAACTGCAGTGCCTTATACTGTACTGACATAGGGGGAAATATGCTGCCTAAGGAACATGGCCATGAGGAATGGATTGCATGCATTAGTGAAACTAATGCTTTGCTTTGGTGAGGAGAGGGTGCTCAGCAGGCAGTGGTGCAGCTGTGCTCTCCAGGGCCTTCCAAAATGTATGCTTTACTGATTGTACATACTAACCTATACATAAACTTAGGATTTATTTTAGGGTTCAGGATAAGTCTTGCTGTGGAAATCCTCTTCCAACACATTCCTGGCATGAAGCCAATGGTTGATCCCTGATGGAGGCAGACTGGGGACATTAAATGGAGGAGCCCATTGGGGTCTGGGAGGCTCTGGTGCAGGCAGCAGGCTGCGGTGGCCTGGGTCACTTACCAACATCACAGCATATGTGCTCCACTGTGTGCCAGAAGAATTTCTGCAACTGAGTACCTTGCTAGGCATCCTGATGAGGAAATCTATATACACTCCAGAACAGCTACTGAAATGTGAAGTCTTTCCTTTAGCAAACGATTGCCTGGGGCTACAGTTGGACTACCAGCAGAGAAGTAAAATGTCATATTACCAGTCCCACCCCATGCAACCGGGGTGCTGTGGTGTGCTACTAGTACTGTTCAGAGGAATGGCAGGTGCCTCAACAGCTCCTTTACTTTCCCTGTTAGTATTCTTTGGGCAAAGGTGTGTGGAGAGCTGTGCTCCAACATTTCCTCACGATTGAGTCTGTAACTCCTTGGCTGGACTTCCTTTGGTCCTTTGGAGACAAGCACACTTCCTCTGTTAGGTAAATGTTGGTCTGTTTTTAATTTAAATATTAATTTGAGCTGGCACAATGCAGTGTGTAGTATCACTGCTCTCTGTGAGGATTAGAGTGATTAGGAGTCTCAGAATTCACTTTAATCAGTCAGTTCAATACTGCTGAGATTTGCAGTCTACCCTCTACCATGCAACAGCCAGAGTCTTTCAGCACGCTAACAAAATTGAAATGAATTCCTTCATCTTAGACAAGGATAATTAATCTTCAAACACTGTTTATCTTAGCCCAAAAATCCCCAGAATTCAGAACCAAATTAATTTAAAGTCTAAATCTGCTTTAACTAGTAATTGGTTAATCAACAGGCTCGATGTGTAATTATATTCTTTGTTCACACTCCTTGCAGGCTTGAAAAGACCATCTAATTCCTATGTTGCTTTCATTCCTATAATTAGACCATGTGACATACAATGCTGTATGTATGGTGAAAAAATTCTTTCCTGGAATAATTTCCCTGATATTGTTTTCTACAGATGAATTTAGGTTTTGGGTTGCTTTTTTTTTTTTTTTTTCCGTTTGGCTTTTGTTGGTTTTTAGTTTGGTTTTTTTTTATGATTTCTTGTTTATTTTGGGTTTCTTTAATTCATTTAGAGATTGTCCAAAGTTTTAAGCTTTGAATCTCTGCTCTCTCCCTGCTGCTGAGGAAATCTACACTGGTTTTATTTCCCTCACTTGCACTTGACATAGCTTTAAGAGTTGAGGGATCCTTGCTTCCTCTGAATATTGATAGGAAGTGGCAAATTCAAGGCATTGTCTGCCTTATTATCTTTCAGAACAGACCAGCCACAAAAAGTATTTGCTGGTGTTATTCTTGTGGACGGGAATTGTTGTTGCTATTAGGAACAGGAGATCTGAGAATAAATTGGAGAAGGAAATTGTGGTCTTTTAAACACAGAGTTGTAGGTCTTCTTTACTTAGTGGGCATTACCATAACCACATTGTGGTCAGTGGTCTGGCCAATGGTTTTCATATTTCTGTTCACAGAATTCCCTATATCCATCACTTATATACCCATACATATTGATATCCTCTCCTCTTCAGTAACTTCTTGCTGAAACCTATTAGAGTCCAATGTCTATTTAACTCTATGCATACCTAACTGTATTCTCATCTCTCATTCTTGTTGATGACATATAGATTATAATTTCAAGAAAGAAGTTGAGGACATTCTCCTTCTAATGAGTGAGATGCAGGAGGGTTTGTCTGCCAACACCATACTGATATGAGCACTCAGAGGATGGGATTTTAAGTAGATCTGTGTGGATTCATCCTGCCATTTTGCAGTGCCCTTTAAAAGTGGAGCATTTAGGTTATCTGCAAGGCATTTAGAGCCTTTGTGAACTTTCTTCGGACACCTAAGTAGGAACTTCAGCAGCAGGGAGGAAAAATTAAAAAGGGGAGAGAAGAGAGACTTCATATGAGCTGTACAGGATGTGATGGGGAGGCAGCAAGGGAACCTTCTCCAATCCCAGTAGCCAGAGACCTGCAACACACACATTTGTCCTGGGTCCCAGCAGTGTGGGGCATGTCAACTGCCTGGAGCTCTGCAGGGTGATGGAGTGCTTGGAACAGGAATCACCACTGTGGGGGTTAGGAGATGCTGTCAAAGGCACTTCATGGCTACTTCCTCTCAGATCATGATGATGTTAAGTGGAGCTGATGAATCATGAAGATGTACCTCAGCAAAATTTCATACTCTGTTCGACATCAGATCAAGAAATATGCACTGAGCTGCAGCCTTGGGGATGTTATCCTGCGTGTAATCCACTGTCTGAACCTGTCTCTGGTTGGGAATGGACAGAGTCATTTTTCTCTGGAGGAAGCACAAAATTAGGCTTAACAAAGGCATCATCAGAAAGTGTCCCTCGTTCCAGGAAGCAGTATCTTTTAAGATCTTTATCCTTTAAAAGATTTCCTAGTGTTAGATTTCCAATGGCAATGTCAAAGTATGTAATGGATCAAGAAAGCAATTGCAGCAATCATTTAAACCATGCAGCTGAAGAGGTTCCCTCTCTACCAACCTCTATGAAACCTCCTCTGACCATTTGCTGTTCTCTGTATTTTTGCTAAGCAGAGAGTTCTTCCTGTTTGCATTGACTGCTTTGTATCTCCTTGCTCCTCAAAGCTAGTAAAGGTTGCAGTCCAGGTTTCTCTCACCTGTCTTTGCTGAAAACCATAATGTTCAGAGGATTTCTCACCTCCCCACCCAGAGAGGTAGCACTTCTGTTGAACATCTTTGTTGGCAACATGGACAGGGGGATGGAGTGCACCTTCAGCAAGTTTGCTGACGACATCAAGGTGTGTGGTGTGGTCAAAACACTGGAGGGAAGGGATGCCATCCAGAGGCACCTTGACAGGATTGAGAGGTGGGCCTGTGTGAACCTCATGAAGCTCAACAAGACCAAGTGCAAGGTCATACACCTGGGTCAGGGCAATCCCAAGCACAACTACAGGCTGAGCAGAGAATGGATTGAGAGCAGCCCTGAGGAGAAGGACCTGGGGGTGTTGGTGGATGAGAAGCTCAGCATGAATTAGTAATGTAGACTTGAAGCCCAGAAGACCAACTGTGTCCTGGTCTGTATCAACAGCAGCGTGGCCAGCACATTGAGGAAGGTCATTTTGCCCCTCTACTCTGCTCTTCTGAGACCCCACCTGGAGTGCTGTGTCCAGCTCTGGGGACCCCAGTACAAGAAGAACATGGGGGACTGTTGGACTGACTGCAGAGTAGGGCCACAAAGATGACTGCAGTCTGGAGCACCTCTCCTATGCAGACAGGCTGAGAGAGTTGGGCTTGTTCAGCCTGGAGAAGGCTCCAGGGAGACCTGAGAGCAGCCTTCTAGTATCTGAAGGGATCTACAGCCAAGCTGGAGAGGGACTGTTCTACAAGGGCATGGAGTGACAGAACAAGGGTTAATCGCTTTAAGCTGAAGGAGGGTAGATTTAGATCAAGTATTAGGAAGAAATTCTTCCCTGTGAGAGCTGTGAGGCCCTGGCACAGGTTTCCCAGAGCAGCTGTGGCTGCCCCTCCCTGGCAGTGTTCAAGGCCAGGTTGGATGGGGCTTTATGCAGCCTGGTCTAGTGGAAGGTGTCCTTGCCATGTCAAGGGGGCTGGAGCTATATGTTCTCTTCCAAACTGATGATCCCTTGAGTTGGTCCTTTCCAAAACAAACCATTCTGCAATTCTATGATGCGGCCGTTATGCTGAATCTGATGGAAGACCTTGGAAAAGGTTTTCAATAAACCACCCCTTGGTCTCTTAAAAGACAAAGCAAAACCCAAATGAAACTGGAGTTCTCCTGTTATTTCCTGCTGTGGGTAGAGACTTTAAGAATATAAACCATAGGAAGATGTGAAAAGATTATGGAATCTGGGGATGGTGGAAAAATGACACTTTGTCTGGGTTGCATGAGTACACAGCAGTCCCATTCAAGTCATTGGGGGGGGTAGAAGGACAAAGCATTTTGAAATTTCTGAATTATTTCTATAAGAAAACAGCTGAAACAAACTTGTTTTGAAATGTGTATCGCTTCAGATTTTTAATAAGATGTTATTGGAACCTTTCTTAGAAGGTTTATAGATCAGTTTAGTTAGTGACAACCTTTTATTCCAAAACCTAAACAAGTTGCTAAGACTGTCAGTAATGACTTCATATTTATAAAGCAGAAAATGTTGACAAAATATTTCACTCAGAGTTTGTATAGAGGAAAAAGTGTCTCTCTCCTCTTTTCATCTTGAAAGAAAGTGATCTTGACTCAAGAATCCTTACACCTTGAAAAATAGTGTCCAGAGTTGCTTTAATCATGGCTTTCCAGGAGACCTGGGATTTCATTACCCAGTTTTCACCATACCTTTTCACAGACAACCCCAGAACAACTGAGGAAGGAAGTCTTTCTTTTTTACCTCAGGGACAACATCCAGATACTGTAGAGCTGCATCTTCAATTGGTTTCCCATGATATAAAAGATAACTAAAAGGAGAAGAAGAGTTAACCTCCTATTGTTTACAGGACAAGAGTGTTCGAATATACCTGCTCTGTGTAGGCGAAATGTCAGAAAGGTACACTTGGAGACTTAATCCTGCTCCCATCCAAACAATAGAGCAAGGAGAGAAGACACAGGGCAGATAGATGTAAAATCAAGACCCTTGGTGAGAGGCAATGCGAAAGTAACCTGACAGTGCATTGTTGCATTAGCAGATACAAGGGTTCTTCCCTCTGCCTTGCCCTGAAACACTCGATAGTTGGAATATTTCTGTAATATGCATGGAAGCTTGAGTTACTCAGAGACTTCTGAAGTCCTCATTCTTCCTTGCCAACTTAGGAGTTTAAAACTCCCATGAACAGGCTGTCTTTCCAAGACTTCATGTATTGGGTAGGAAGATGCTCTGAGGACAACATTCCTTTTGCTCCTTAGTGCTCCTGTTCCTCTGTTCCACTTAGACGCAGATGAGAAGTTGCAAGCTCTCAGCATACGTAGCACTGTGGTGGTTTTAGACAAGATTGTGAATCTCAGGGTGTTGCATTCTATCATCACTTTGCTCTTGCTACCCAGAAATCACTTCTCTCTCTTCAAAACTGATGCAGGATCTCCTGAGTCAGCCAGTTCTCCAGTCCAGTTTGAAATCCCCTTGCTTTACACTCCTTCCTCCTTAATGGTAGTAGCTCTTTGAGAGGTTGGGTCTTGTCCTGTGATCTCAGCGTGACTCATTCAAGCTCTTCCACATCTCCCGCCTTCAGGATTGCTCTCCTTTACAGCTCTGGTTTTGGGAGGTCTTATACCCTGAAGGAAATACGCTTCTGGTGTACAGCATCTCCACAACCTGCTACTTAGAGTAGACAAAAAGCCTGCAGGAGAATTTGGACATACAATAGTAATTTTTGTGCTGAAAAAGAATCATCCCAAATTTCTATTTTAGCAGCCATTGAGCATCTCCAAGACCATATTCCTTGGGGATGGTTACATTTCTTGCATGGTTAAAATTTCTTAGCCTCCAGTCTTTTGTAGGTCTCTGCTCGAAGAGCCTCCTCAGAAATGCAGTGGTGTTTCTGCTTAATTATACAAACATCCTCTGGAAAGTGTTATTTCTTTGCCGTGCAAGTTCAGCCTCATCATAGGTCTAAATTTGCAGATAGAAGCAAGTACATTATAATGGCGATGACTGATAGCTGAAGATTTCTTGGGTTCAGAGTGTTCCCTAATGTAGGCCATTTTTCATCATCTAGAGTTGCCTGATAATGATGTCATTTCCATTGCTTGAATGTGGAAGTACCAGCCACATATCATGGAGTTAAAATGACTGTTTATAGGGCAGCTAAATTGTGTTGTTATCAGTTTAGGACAGTGTTTGCTTTGCTTCTGGGGACAAAACGACAATTTGACTTTCCTAAAACTCATCAAACAGGATGAGAATGCCAAGAATACAAATCTGCACTGTAGTCAAGCTGGGCGGGGGGGTGGGGGGTGGAGAGGGGGAGGAGGGAAAGGAAGAGAAGAAAAAGGAGAGCTATTTTTGTGTGAAGATGTGATGACCATCAGATAAAAATGACAAAGTTGTACTTGTCAGAAAATAAGTCACATTGCTGATCGCTGGATAACTTTGATGTAATATTCCACAATCATTTAACTGAGATTTCATGGCAAGATTAACGGTGAAGTTTTTAAAACATGCATGAAGAAGAGCTTTCTTCTAATATCCAGCTGTCAGACAGCCTTTATCTGGGGCTTATGTTGATTGATTATGATTGGGATTGAACTAGAATATGACCTCTAAATAAAGAAGAAAATTATGCAGATTTGAAAGTAAAGCTTTTGGCTCTTTCATAAACATTTCAAGGCACCTATTTAGGGCTTCATATGGTTATATATACATATGTACCCCATATGCATACATGTCTTTGCAGATTCAGCCCCTTTGACATGAAAAATCAGAGAGGAAAAACTCACCAAACTCCCCTGTGTCACAAAACACTGTGAATAAGGCTTAATACAAAATTTCTAACATACAGAACTCATGCTGGAATGAGTTGTTTATGTGATACTTGGTGATCATAAGCAGTGCACAGATTTTGAGTAAAAGCAGACAAATTTTCTTTGGAAAAAATGCTAGTTTCTAGTGTATGACATTGAATGAATTGTTATACATACTTTGGAATGGATGGTGACCATAAATCTTATTTTTGACACTTCATGAAATATTAGCAGCGTATTTTAAACTAGTTTAGTGGTGCCAGTTCTTATCTAATGCTTGCTGCCTACCTCATGTTTTCATGGGAGACTTTGACTACAATGAAAGAAAGCTTGGGAGGTACTGGCCAGGCACAGGGCCTGCCAGGCTGCAGCCAACTGGAGTCTCCTTTTCCCCGAGAGCCTCTCCTCTGCAGCTAAACACTGAAGAAAGGCAGCAGGAATTTTCAGTTTCCCTGACAAATCAAGGAGGTTCACAGCACTGTTATGTGTTCGACCTGACCAGCCCCAAAACTGGAGGCGTATGGAAAGCAGCTGAGAGATGTTAAGCTCAGCTATGGAAGCTCTAAAGGCCACCTCATCCCAAGCGAAGTGATTAGGTGAGATAGAAGGTGTTGTCCACCTTTGTATTGTATTGCTTGGTACAACATGGCCATGTAGCTCTGGCTGATGATGCCAAATGCAGGTCACAGCATGCCCACAAGTTGGTGGGACCAATGTGCATGGGTCCTACCTTTCGCATGCCCTTACCAATACTACACTTCTGTTTGTGCACCATCCTCTCTGGATTTTGTCTAAACCAGACATTTTTAGCCTTTCCTCTGACCCATCACACAATAGGGAATTTATGGAGGTGTCTTGTCCCTGGGGTGAAGTTCTGCACCATTATGTTGATCCCTTAATTGAAAATCATGGCCTAATGAGAAATATGAAAGAGAAAACAAACATGACTGCTCTGTCTCCCTGAGAAACTGTTCTGGTTCCCTGAGAAGGGAAAACAAGGGTTCTTTTCCTTGGAGTGAGGCTGTAGGTGCCTCCAAGCCCCTCTCTGAGGTGAGCTGCAAGACAGATAGCAGATGCACTTCTGAAGAGCCGTCATGCCTCATCCATCACATCTGTGTTGGTAAAACCTGCTTGTGCAGCCATTGAAAAACAAAGAAGTGCTAAATCAATGCACAGATGACCCCTCTCTCTAAACCAGGGGGGACAATCGAAGTGGAAAGAGACAGGACTCAAAATATGAAATGTATTTGCATTTATTTGTAAAGGAAAACCACTGTGGCAACATCCCATCAGATGGCAGTGGTTTATTTCAGAAGGATACCCTTGGACTCACAGGGGACTGAGAAACGCTGCATGGTGACTGTGCTTCTTTCCTAACTTGCTTCCTGCGCCTGTTCTGCAGCTGGGCAATGTTGAGCTCTGCGGCATGTAGAGAATGTTTTGCAAGAAGATGTCCACCTTAAAGAAGCAGACTTTGCTTTCCCTGCTACTCACCTTTTCCAAGTGGCCAGTTACAGGAAGGGGAGGGGAGATGGAGAAGCAGTAGAAATACTTCTCTTGGTTTTCTCCAAGAAAAAAAGGCAGGACTAGACAAAGTAGATCTCCACCCTGCCTTCTAAGTCTTCTCTTCTCAGACACAGTGGGTTTAGGGGCACACATTTTCTTTCCCTTGAAAAATAAACCTTGACATTCTTAAGAAGTCACATTTAGCAAAAGATTTGTCACCCCAACAGATTTTTAGGGAAATGTTTTCAGAATAGAAAAAGAAAATTATTCATCATCTCTTCTTTCTTCTGGATTTTATTCAGGCTTCTGATTTGCATCTTGATCTAACATGGGCTAAGTCTAAAGAAGATACTAAAGGGGACTAATAAGACTCCAGGATTTATAGCTGAGTGAGAAGCACGTAGGTAGGAGATGCTGCCAAGAGCTTGATTTTCAAAAGGGAATGTAGAGGGAATGGACATGGAGCCCTGACACTTCCCTGTGACCCTTGGAGAGGAGGCTGTGCTGCAGATTAGATTACTGACATGTGGGACATAGGTAAATGTGACACAATGATCCAAATGCTTGAGCTTTATAAATGTTGGCATTGATAAGGATGTCCGTGCCATTTGCTCTTAACAGTTTTATAAATCATATCTTAGGCTTTTGGAATGGCATGAAAGAATCTGACTTGAAAAATTAAGTAATGTTCAATCATTCAAAACAAAATGGAAACCCGCTTTTCTTTTTTTTTTTTTTTTTTTAAGTTAACTATCTAGAGACCAGAATCATGTAATGCCTGCAATCTGGGAAAACATGAAAACCATCTTTTTAAAGTAATATCTGCAGTTTGCTTTCAAATATTGTAAATGATGCTGTAACAAGGGTGTCATGAGTTTTAATGGCACAGGGAGGCATGATAGCACAGATTTATATCAAAGCCTATTATAGCAGAGAGTCTTATAACAAGAGCAGAATGTATTTATGTCATACTCAGAATGTCATCTCAGTCACAGACAAGACTGATGAGGAAAAATGATTAGACACAGAGATTTGATTTATCTTTCTTTTCCAGAATGGGGACTTTTGATGATCTCCCTTTAGGTTGCAATGCTTAAAACCCAAATTTCCAGTAGTAAAGCAAAAATCTTTTGGTCCTATTTTCTAGTAGAGGAAGCTGAATATACTCCCATCTCATTACACTGCTGTACTTCCTTGCTTAGTTATGGCCTGAACATGGAAATAAATCCTCTTACCCTCAGCCTTACAGACAAGATGTTTTGCGTGAGCGTGTCCTGCAGCCCGACTCCTCCAGCTCTGCATCCTTGTCCCACATCACTGCAAGCAGGTGACACCATTGCCAAGGCATATAGCATAGGCATTGTATTCCTAGGGAATTTAGGGAACTTCAGCACCGCATTTGGAGATATTAATCTGGTTTTAGCACTCATTACACTCACCAGAGTTCAAAGATCCCAACCCTACACATATTGCCATCTTTTTTGATAAAATACATTTCTGAGGGTGGATGCACAAAGGGAAGAATTGTGAGTTTTCATAAAGAGACTTCAGACCCTACAGATGAGATCCAGCCACCCTTGTTTTATTAGTGAGCTTAAAATTGTTATTGGAAAATCACTCTCAGAATTTAATCAAATTTTAAAACAAAACAGCTGTAGTTATGTTCTTTAGTGGAAAAAAAAAGGAAAGCAAATGAAAAGTTTACTTTTCTTGTATTTTCTTTATTCAGAGCACGTGGCATTTAATGAATTTGTCCAATTTTAAGATCAGGACTATATGGATTTAGGTAGCAAAAACACCATCCACACCCTAAACCCCAAACCAAATGACCACATATTTAATCCAAAACCAGGCTGTTTCAAATAGTTGGCTTTACCTTGTACAACTTTCATGCTGCATTTTTTTCTCTCTTCTGGGAGAGACTATACACAATCCTTTAAATGTTACAGGGTACCTCAATCCCAGTGAGATAAATCTTTTGTCTTTGCTGAAGAGCTGTTTGCCAGTATGTCCTGGACTGAGTTGCAGTGGTTGGCCTCATGATTCCTGCATGGATACCAAAATTGCACATACTTGCTGCTGCCCTAGGTAGGTGAAATGTGTCCTCCTCCTCCCCAGGCATCATTTCATGACTGACAGCTTTAGGTAGGGGGAACAATCAAGCTGCAATAATTTGATGTCATGCTTTTGACACTGCTAATGAACTCATAGCATGGGACATGCTTATATCTAGCTTCTGTCCAGCTTCTCCCATTTATGTTGCATCCTGTGTGCAGGCTCACTAACCACAGGGTATCAGCCAGACAAAACGCTGTACCATAATTTAATGTACAAGTACACTAGTGGAGTTTCAGAGCAATAGAAAAGGAGCTTCTATTCATCACTCATCAACATCTTCCCACTGTTCAGAGACTAAACATGCACAAAAACAGTAGGAGGTTGTTATATTCCCGTTAGCAGCTACTGTACAGAAAAAGAAAATCCTGATGTGAATTGTGCTGGCTGTCAAACCCGGGAACATCACACAGCTCCTCTGTGTTAAATTCAAGTATCTACGGCCACTCAGTTCAGAAGGTGCAATGGAAACAGCAGCTCAGAGCTGAAAAAAATATGCCTAAGCATTACTATCAACACAGCCACATGGCACAGATGTAACGCACTGTAGTATTTCTGCTCCATGTCATCCATGCACTGGGTGATGCCCCTGCTGTTGCTTTATGGATTGTGCTGATATGATCAGGAACCTTTACATTTGGTTATACTTTTCTGACTTTTTGGAATTATACAGTGCTAAATTCGTTGCATGTCTTTCTTCCTTTCATTTCATTTTGCAAATTTGATTTCAGTTTCAGTACGCCGATGACACAAAGCTGGGAGGAGTGGCTGACACGCAGGAACACTGCGCTGCCATCCAGCGAGACCTGGACAGGCTGGAGGGCTGGGCAGGGAGAAACCAGATGAGGTTTAACAAAAGCAAGTGTAAAGTCTTGCACCTGGGAAGGAACAACCGTTTCTATTAGTACAGGCTGGGGGATGACCTGCTGGAGAAGAGCTCAGTGGAGAAGGACCTGGGGGTCCTGGTGGATGACAGGTTGGCCATGAGCCAGCAGTGTGCCTCGGTGGCTAAGAGAGCCAATGGGATCCTGGGGTGCATCCGGAGGAGTGTAGCCAGCAGGTCAAGGGAGGTGATCCTCCCGCTCTACTCTGCCCTGGTCAGGCCCCACCTGGAGTATTGTGTCCAGTTCTGGGCTCCCTGGTATAAAAAGGACAGGGATCTCCTGGAGAGAGTCCAAAGAAGGGCTACGAAGATGATAAAGGGCCTGGAGCATCTCCCCTATGAGGAGAGGCTGAGAAAATTGGGACTGTTCAGCCTTGAGAAGAGAAGACTAAGGGGGGACCTAATTAATGTTTACAATTATCTTAAGCAAGGGATGCAGGGGAATCAGCCAGCCCCTTTTCAGTGGTCTGTGGAGACAGGACAAGGGGCAATGGCTGCAAGTTGGAGCATAGGAAGTTCCGCACCAACATGCGGAGAAACTTTTTCACAGTGAGGGTGACGGAGCACTGGGACAGGCTGCCCATGGAGGTGGTGGAGTCTCCTTCTCTGGAGATATTCAAGACCCGTCTGGATGCCTATCTCAGTGAAATGTCCTAGGGAGCCTGCTTCGGCAGGGGGTTGGACCCGATGATCTCTCGAGGTCCCTTCCAACCCCTACAATTCTATGATTCTATGATTCTATGATTCATAACAGTGCCTATTAAAGGACAGATTTCTTGTGAGTTTGAGGACCCTTCAGAGTGTAAATCACCCAGACATGAAGGCTGTTTCTTAGCACATCCTTGCCTCACTACACAGTGGATCTCATAGAGAAGTGCAAAT
Source organism: Hypotaenidia okinawae (assembly GCA_027925045.1). Lineage (NCBI taxonomy): Eukaryota > Metazoa > Chordata > Aves > Gruiformes > Rallidae > Hypotaenidia > Hypotaenidia okinawae. Next base: position 27,956,439 of record BSDF01000005.1, on the reverse strand, counting down.
GCACCAGCTGGCCATAGAATCATAGAATCAGATAATATCCTGAGTTGGAAGGGACCCATAAGGATCATTGAGTCCAACTCCTGGATCCACACAGGGCCAGCTGAGTTAGACCATGTGACTGGTCTAGTCCAGACACTTCTTGAACTCAGTCAAAATGGGTGCTGTGACCACTTTCCTTGGGAGCCTGTGCCAGTGCCTGACCACTTTCTCAAAAATAAAGACACAAATTAAAGACTTCCTCCCAGGAAGTACAGGAAGTCTGAATGACCCAGTAACTACCTTGGCTTTAGTTTATTTAAACCCAACAGTGAAGTATTGTAAGTAACTGGACCAGCTACACACTTCAGTCACGCTCAAGTGTGCTCTTTAAAATAAAGATTATGACAATGTTGAGAGACTGTAAGAAACAGTCAGAAGATAAACAGAAAATGTTTATGTTTTAGAAGACACTACTTGAAGTTTGTGTCTTTGCTGTGCTTTAGCTTCTTGTACAGTGTTACAAGCTTAAGACATCTAATCCCTTTCCCCTTCAGAAAAACTGCAGTCCTCACTGCAGTGCCAAAGATTCTCCACGAGGAGAATTTCCAATACTGTTAGAGAACGGAATCGTGCTCTACGTGAGAGACCATGACCCACAGAAGGACTGTACCCAAAGGTGGTGCTGACTGATCTCAACGGTGAGCAAGATGGGGGAGGTGCCTAACAACTGCAAAAACGATAATGTCATGCCAATTTCCAAGAAAAGCCAGGAGATTATGTTGCTTTCTGTAGAAAAGATGTAGATGGACATGATGTGTTTGTTACAGGTACACGCAGCTCAGTGTACCTGGTATTGCAGTACTAGGAGTTTCTCCTCTCAGTTGCACATATTATTAGAAACATGGCTGCAGAATTCAGGTATTTTTCACACACCCACATCAGCAAAGACCAGCATTTTTTCTCTGTCATCAAAAAGGAGTTACCTCTCCTTTTACAGACCTTTGTCTAATGCTGTTTATCAGGGCCAGAGTGAGACAGAAAAGGTCCTCAGGTTTATTTTTTCAAAATTTTAGGCTTTTTTGTCTAGCAATGACAACATAAGGTGTCTTTCTGAAATTAGATGCAGCCTCCTGCCTGGTGGTGCTCAGTGCAGTCAGCAGTAATAGAAGCAGAGAACCTGAACTGGCAATTGCAAGAAAACACATTTGTCTATTAGATCAAAATGGGTTTGCGAAAAAGGACCATCCTCACTGCTCCACACTCCTCTTAGCCTTGGTATAAAATTTCAGGGTGGCCAGTAAGGTTGTCTAATACTACAGCCAAAGACCACATGGGTTAAAATGTGCAGCTGGAGATTCAGAGAGAGGTTGTGTAACAGAGAAGGGAGGAGTAAGAGAGATGTACAGGACCTTGAAGAAGACACAATTAAGTATGAATTTAATACAGCTCAAAGAGAACAACAGTTGCATTATACATTCCTGAAAGTCTCTACATACAACAAGATGCGCAGGTTTTCTGTTGGTGCTAGTATAAAATGCACATGTGTTTCTGTGCGGCATATAATGGCCTCCAAACTAGAAAACAATCATTTCTACTCAGGCAGCAGAGGTCCAAATTTATCCCATGCATATGCTATATAATTTGTAAGGTCAGATAATTGGCTTTGCCAGGAAAGGTCATAAAAATATATTGTACCAGGAGATTCAAGACTCAGAGTCATTCAGAATAATAACACCAGCAACAACAATGCCACTGCCACCAAAAGCTCTTCTAAGACAATGGTGTTAGCAATTTTATTTTGTTTTTTACCAGGAGAAGGCTTTAATACACCACAGTGATGTGAATGTGAGGCCATGTCAGTGACTTCTAAATTTTCATGCAAGCCATGTTTACATTCTCAATACAGCAATGCTCTTTCGTACAGCTAGTCTTTCTTCTAAACTATTCACAGACCTTGCATCCAAAGAATTAATTTTTAATACTGTAACCTGGTATTATTGTGGATTTCTAAGCAACTCATTTTGTTGCACAGCTGCTTGTGCCAAGTGCAAACCTTTGATGTCTAGGTGGCTGCGAAGACTGGAGGTCCCAAGATAAAGTATCTTTGAGAATACTGGTTGTGTCATTAGGGATGGCTTTCAAAACCTTGTAAATGACAGTCTAACTGCACAAGAAATGTAGGTGAATGAATCAGTAAGGGAAGTAAGACACACATACAACAAAGTATCCGGCAGACTTAGAGTGTAAGGTTTTGAAACTCAGATGTCTTAATCCAGTGCACATCCTGGTTTCACTTGTATATGGAAGAGACCTATGTGGGAACATTAGTTTTTATTTCCCTACTAAGATTATGATTATATGGAGTGGATAGAAATGTTCTGTCTAATGTATGGAATAGTGTGGTCCAGATGCACTGCAAAGTGTCTTAAAAGAGCTTTAGCTGGAATGCTTCATCCACTTGATCTCACCAGCCCCTATTTTTACTAAGAGGGAACATCTGGAAGTCCAGTGGCCACAATGAAAACATTCTCTTTGTGAATAATACTACTCATATTAAAGAAGATACTCTTTTAAAAAAGACGACCTCACCAAAGTTCTCCCTCAAATAATGCAGGGAGATGGAAAAAATCTCATTAGAAATTGTAAGAAATTTCACAGTACTGCCTTTTTAGAAATAAAAATTGGTCAATAGAGTTTTTTGGGTTTGGGGATTTAAAAAAAAACAAACCACAAAACACCAGCAAACCTTTGGCTGCCTTCATCTTGCTGTAATGAATTCGAAGGCAATGGGATGTTGAGTCAATGAATGCTTTTGGAAACCTCACTCTGAGAACATAGCTAAGAAGAATTATTTTTTTCGGCAGGTGAACAATGATAGCTGTGAATCCAAGAAGCCACCTGTGCCAGGCAGTTAGCCTGCAAAAGCACTGTAAATTTGCTTCTGATCTGTATGTTCTAGTGGAACCCTCTGTTAAACTGAGGAAGTCAAGACTTGTCTTTTTTCATTCGCCTTCTCAGGACATCTGTCTTATGATCTAGGGTTCCTTGGTTACTCCACAGTCTCCTGAACCTCTCCACTAGCTTTGAAATGAAGCTGAAGATTAGGCATGTAGACTTAGGCACCACTGTCTGATAGCCACAGCAACTGAATATATCTGGCTACATGTCTTGCTAAACAAGTATTTTTTCTCCTCTGGATTCATGCAAAATAATGAGTTGGATGGGTTCCCCCCCGCCCCCCCAGTAAACGTAACATTCAGGTAATATCCTGTACTTTAGCAGTTGCTTTCAAGAAAGAAGAAGTCTGGAGAAATGGTACAGCAATTGCAGTTTTGGTGTTAGTATCAGTGCGAGATGTAGAAAAGACTACAGGTATGACTGCTGGCCTCAGGCAGCAAAGCTCATGGCAGGGTTGTGAGTCCTGGAGCTCTGACTGACCAGTTTTTTCCCTTTTGCCTTCTCAATTTCTATTTAAAAGTTGCACGGGTTATTTTTTTTTTTCCCAGAAGTGCCTAAATTAATTGGCAGAAGTCTTCTTGCCCAGTCAAACACCCAAGCGAAATGGTATATTTTTACACATCCAGCACATTTAGATGCTATTTTGAGTACCTGGGCAGCACGTGGGCTGAGTAGTCAGGACACGCAATTTTCTACATTTAGTTTATTGGTTACCAGCCAGCCCAGGTTGATGGAGACTGATATTTCTTCCCAGTGCCTTGTGACAGCTTATGTGAACGCAGCAGCTGATCTTAAGTGGGTATCAGTATCAAAACAGTCAATCAATACAGACTATTAGTTGTAGCTTTAGTGCAAATCCTCCAGGCTGAGAGACTAAGGCTTGGGGAATATGTTGACTACTTGGTCTTTATCTCTTAAACACACACAGCACGGCTTGAAGGGTGGGCTGTGATGGCAACCTGAATCTGGTGGTGAATGCCACTAGCTGCATCCCAGAAGCTTGTCCCTTCCGTCTGGGCTAACAGTGCTGATGGGGGCTTTGTGACTCTCCCCAGGGCAGGACTGAAGCTGAGCAATGTGGTTGGCCCTGCTCTCACACCGGCAGTGAGCAAGAACAACTTCATCAAAAGAGGCAGTGACATTTGTAATGAAGGGGAGGGGGTGTGTGTGTTAGTATTCCTGGATAGCCAAAGTGCAGATGGCAGTGACATTTAGGGGAAGACACGTATGACCTATGTCTTTCAAAACCCAATAGTCCTTTATAGATATAGATAGGCCTACCAAAGCAACTAAACCTCGAGAGTACTTTAATAATAGTTGTGTGACTAAAGATATGGAAACTGCTACTCAAGACACCAGCTCCAGGGAGAAGACGTCTTTTTGAGACAGGGGCTGCTAATGCCAGATGAGCCTGGGACACTTTATTAAGTAACAATCAGGTAAAAATGTGTCTGGAGAAGGAACCCCCGAAAACTCGTGACTGTATAAATGAATAGGGCAAGACCTCAGGCAAAGAGAGTGGAGGACAATTACTTCACATTTAACAGACAGCGTTCACAATGATACATCCTGGCTACCGCTCTATCACTCGCTCTAGTTCCTGAGACATTTAGGATTCCTCCATAGAACATAAATAGTTGCAAGGAGCAATGATGAAGTGGAAAGCTGTGAGTCAGTGGAGTTGCTAGTTGCCTGTGGTCGAAGAGATCTTCTCATTTTTTGGCTTCGGTTCCTAAGGGGATCGAAGAAACTAATGCCCGAGTAACAGGATGTAGGATTTTTTAAAGGTTTTTCAAAGTACTAAAATGAATGAGTGATGTTGTCAGCAGCATAGCTCTACCCTGTTGTACCCACTGGGAAAGATTTATCTCCAAAAACCTATATATGCTGTAACATGAAGAGGGCAACACATCACAAGATGATTTGCCAATTTACCACATTGATTTAAGTATCTTTTAGAACAGACATATTTTTAACTACACAATAGACTCTTCCAAGGTATTACCACAGTCTTGTACAGATTGTGCTCATCAGTGTTTGAATTTAGAGGTGAAATGAGTGTGGAGGAGGAGAAGGGAAATTCCAGCATGTGTTACAAGCTGTACAAGCAAGCTATTTTGAGGAGCAGACTCATACATCTTTGACACATGGCAAAAAAACCCTAAAAAAGTTATTTAACTTTTATACTCTAAGAATGTTGTGGCTAAAGTTTCCACTTTTGCTATCTCTGTGATTTGTTCAGAGGGAACATTTTTCTTCCAGAAAACTTTAGCAAGAAAAATGCTCTTACATTTTCATGGGAAACTGCAATATTAATTCTGGCTTATTAAACTGTACCAGTGAAGGTTTTCACAGCATCACAAAGATATTAAATTTCAAGTGTCTACATACTGTATCCAATTCTCTGCTAATGCCTAACTATTCTCTATGCCACGCAGAGTGTGTTGTAACCTGTGTTTATTTGACCCAAGGGACTGGGCTTGCCATAGTAATGACAGGTTTTTTTCCCCCCAGTGTTCAGTCTCCATTTTCTTCTACTTCATGTTCATTAATGTTAAGTTGCCCCTCCTTGGTAAAGCCCCATGAATAAGACAGCTCTCACAGGATCACAGAATCACAGAATGGCATGGGTTGGAAGGGACCCCAAGGATCATAGCGCTCCAACTCCCCTGACACAGGCAGCGACACCAACCTCAGGCCAGATTTACACAAGGTTGCCCAGGGACCCATCCAACCCGGCCTTGAACACCTCCAGGCACGGGGCATCCACCACCTCTCTGGGCAGCCTGTTCCAGCACCTCACCACTCTCTCTGTAAAAATTCCCCCTAATATCTGATCTAAACCTTCCCTCCTTTAGCTTTAGTCCATTCCCCCTTGTCCTGCCATTTTCTACCCTTTAAAAAAGTTGATTCCCCTCCTGTTTGTATGCTCCCTTCAGGTACTGGAAGGCAGCAATGAGGTCCCCCTGCAGCCTTCTCTTCTCTAGGCTGAACGAGCCCAGGTCCCTCAGCCTGTCCTCACAGGGAAGGTGTTCCAGCCCTCTAATCATCCTCGTAGCCCTGCTCTGAACCTTCTCCAACAATTCTACATCTTTCTTGTACTGGGGGCCCCAGATCTGGACACAGGACTCCAGATGGGGCCTCCCAAGGGCAGAGTAGAGAGGGACAATCACCTCCCTGTCCCTGCTGGCCACCCCTCTTCTGATGGAGCCCAGGATACCATTGGCCTTCTGAGCTGCAAGAGCACACTGATGGCTCATGTTAAGTTTTTCGTCTACCAGAATCCCCAAGTCGTTCTCAGCAGGGCTACTCTCAAGGAGCAATTCTCCCGGTCTATATCTATGTCTGGGATTCCTCTGGCCCAAGTGCAACACCTTACACTTGGCAGTGTTGAACTTCATTAGGTTCACCCAGGCCCACCTTTCCAGCCTGTCAAGATCCCTCTGGATGGCTTCCTTTCCTTCTGTGGTGTCAACCACACCACTCAGCTTGGTGTCATCCGCAAACTTGATGAGGGTGCCCTCAAATCCATCATCCATATCATTGTTAAAGATGTTAAAGAACACCGGTCCCAAGACAGACCCCTGGGGGACACTGCTTTCCATCCTTAAAAAGCAGTGTACTTGACCTGATGAAAACACCAACTTCACCTGGAAGAGAAAATGAAATTTAGCTCTGCTTCATGAGGAGAAATGAAAATTAGGTCTGTTTACATGTGCCTTCCATGGGGAAGCGTGGCAAGGTCTGGGGGCCACAGCAGGGCAGAGCTGGCTGGAGCTGAGGACATCAATGAGGATGTATCACCAACCGCTCCCGTGGGACAGAAACACTGAATTCCACTTCCTGTTGACTTGTAAAACTCCAAGTAAACCACAAAAATGTCAACATGTTCTGTATCAAAGTCATTGCTTTGTCCAGGAGAAATCATGCTTCTACATGTTAATTTCAGTGGGAAAAAATACAAATATACTTTGGTCAAGCCAGATGTAATTTCTTGTCTTGGCAAATGAACCAAAAAAATTGTTCATCTAGTACCTCTATTTAAACGTTAACATACTTAAAGAGTTGGCTTACCCCCAAGCGTAGGCTTCCCTGTGATCAGTATTTCTTCCTTTTTTCAGTCCTTTATTGCCTGTGGTTGAAGAGGGATGAAACACTAGGCTCTGACCTGGGATTCCTACTGTTTTAATGAATATCAGGCAAACTAGGTGATCAGAAATTCCAATTTTGAAAAAAACTTTTGATTTTGAAAAAAATTTCAATTCAAATTGTTGCAGTCTGAAAAGGTATAATTAATGTGTCAATGAACAGGAACAGTTTCTCAGACTTATTTGACATTGATTGAATAATGCGCATCCTGGGGCACATAAAATTTATTTTACTAATTAATGAAAATTGTAACTAAATTAATGCAGTTTTAAGCATATCAACATACTGCTCTCTTGTCTCAGGAAGTAGTTGAGCTGAGATACGTGGAGGAGAAGCTTTGGTTTAAGTTCTTAACTTTTCCTGAGGATCTGATTTTCTCGTGGACTGACAGTCAGGAGGGACAGGCACGCTTAACCTGGACTCATACCTCCTGGATTCATGCCAGCATTCCCACAGAGTTCAAAGGTGGCAGGTCCCTGACTTGGTTCTGTATCATTAAAACATTAAAAAGATTTTCGCAGCGCCTGCTTGCAGCCAGGTGGGACTGGGAGGGAGGGGATGCCATAAACAGGGATGGACAAAGAAAGAGGACCCTGCCCTTTTGGTGATGGAGCTGCATTTGTGGAAGACAAAGTGGACATTTCTGTGGTCCTTATGCTGCCTCAGAGCCATGATTTGATTCTCCAGATGCTGAATGACAAGGGAATGCTTCTAGCAATAACTGGTGAATTCTGTGGCAATTATCATCTGCTCTGGAGACTGCTATGAGATCATCAGAAACGCTGAGTGTTGTGTCTGGAGATCTGGGCTGCAGGGGACAAAAAATATCTGATCTTATTGGAAAACCTAATAGAGGATTAAGATGTGGGAGGAGCAGAGAGGAAGGAGATGAAGAATCTAAGTAAGTTATTTTGTTATTTCAATCTTGTCTTCATTTTATTTCTTTTTTAATGTTCACATGTCTCTCTGTCTCAGCTCTTTCCTGGGATATAACATGACCTCCATGGCCATTTGACCTGTGGAGTGACAGGGAGAGCGAGACAACACTGTTTTCCACATGCAATGTTGCTTTCTCATCACAGGAGACCCCACATCAATGGGGAAAAAAAGATACTCCGTTTTCTTTCCCTTCCAAGTGATTGTGGGAGAGCAAGCACACTACCTGGGACTCCATGAAGCCACCCAGCACCTGCAACCCTGAGTTTGGGGCTCCCATGTTTTCAAGATGTTTCTTTCTAGCCAGAGCATGGAGATGGGAGTGTTGCAGGAAGGGAGCCTTCTGTAGGAACCCATGGTGGTCACCCAGATACAGGTTATCTGGGCTGTTAAAGACAAGGTGACAAATTGTACTGGCTGCTCCAGGGAGGTGAGGTGCATATAAAAGACTGAGATTTTAGCAACATTTCCTTGGCTTTCCAAGTGAAATCTCTCTGCCTTCTTTCTGTCTCTTGCTCGTCAGAAGCTGTGAACAGCCAAGGCACCATCTTTTGGTGTATTTCAAGTGCTAACATTGAGGTTTGGCTTTTGGGTTAAGAAACACAAAATGTGATCCAGAAAAACATGGCTATGAAATGCAGTGAAGAAAGGTAATATCTCTGTGGTAGCAAAGGTCTCACTGGCAAGTCAGCGGTTATTGGATTATAATGATTATTAGATTTCATAGGAAGTGTATGCTACTGTGGAAGGGAAGGGAGAGAAAGTTAGGAGTCCTGCCCTGCGAGGGGAGGAGGCATTAGCTTACAGCAGTGGCTGGTGCTGCTGCTGGCACCGATGGGTCTTGGGGGGAAACCGTGAGGGCTGCAGGGGGATGTCAGCACTGGTAGCTGGGGCCAGATCCAGCCTGCTCTGGTCACAGGGAGGTGAAAAAGACATTGGAGGCACTAAATTAAGCTGGGGTGCTGCCACACAGCCAACTTCTCATGTGCTTAGAGGCATCGGCATCTGCTGTGCAGCATCTCACTGACCCTGCTTCTTGCCTTCCCAGGTACTTTAAATTTTGTAGGGGGTCAGGTTGTATGCAACAGGTCTTGGATTTCCAGTTTATACCAGCACATTCCCACCGGTATACAGACTGTGTGCTGGAAGCATCTGGCACTGCTGCCAGGGGTAAAGCAGAGTGGTGGCTGAAGGCACTCCTCTGGTACCTTCTCAGGTAATTCCATGTGGGAAGATGTAAACGCTCCTGTTCTGTTGGTGCCAAAGGGGATTTGGGTGTAATTGCATTCTTTACAGATCAGAGCAGCATTGGCTTGAACAGCTTGTCCTTTTGGTCTGTTTTGGGAAAATAAATATATATAACTTCTTCCTCCCACGTCACAGCCGTCATAGCTCTCGCTGCATTAAAAATGGCTCCCCATTTAGCTGTGTTATTCAGAGGGAGGATCTGCAGGCTTGACTTGAGTGAGGATTTAGATGAGGCACCAGAATAGCAAGCACTAGCAACCACATGGCATTGAAAACCCAGTGCACGAACCTATTGTCACCAGCATGTGGGAAAAGCCGTGGCTCTGGAGCAGAGTATGAAACAATCACAGTTGTTTTGAGAGAAGCTGAGCTCATCCCTTGCCTCCTCTACCTTCACAGAGCACAACCACAAGCAGGAACCAAACCCAGTCTGTTCTTCCCCTCTGGTTAACTACATGGTGTGTCCTGCTCAGTGCAAAAGGAGTCCCTGTATGGCAGAGATGGAAACAACATTAGCTGAAAACAAGAATTAACTGAGAAAAATTGAGTGTTCAATGCAGGGCTGGGCAGGGAAGCCTGGGCCAGCTCAGTTCACCAGTGGTTGCTCCAGAAAGCTTAGTACTGCAGTAAAGAAGAAACCAGTTAATTAAGACCTGCTGCGTGCTGGGGTCTCAAGTTCAGAAGTGGGAGACACCACTCTCTCAGTCAGTAATGCACAGAATGGGCCTTTCCTTCTGTGAGATGTGTGCAACTCCATAGTCTACCTCCCCATCACTCCTAACAACCCTCTCATTCTTCTTCATTTTCTAGGCAAAAAGCAATTTCCTCCCCTCCCCTTCCTCCAGTTCTGTATCTACTGAGCTCTGACACACTCCCGGAAATGAAAGCTAGACAGGCAAAGGCCGATTTCATCAGATGATGAAATCATGACACTTCTGACACCTGCTTTGGATGTATCTCCAGCAGAGGATGCAGCTCCTGACTGCCAGACACCGGACTAGACCCTGGCAGGACCAGCTTTCTCCTTGCTGAGAGTGCAGCAATGAGATCAGACAGTGACTGGTGTTTACAATGGTCTCTATCAATGTAGGAAGCTCCTGTATCCCTTTCACCCTACAAATCAGCATTGCAGAAAATGAGCTGCTTGATGTTCTTCAGGAAAATGCAGGTAGGTGAGCGGGTGCTCCTGTGGGAGTGGTACCAGAAGTTCAGTTTGAAGAGTGTTTTGACTGCTATTTTCCTCCTGCAGTTGGCCACATCTTTATGAACAAGCAGTCTTTTCCTGTCATTTTCTCCCGTGGGAGACTTTTCCACATCATCACCGAACATGAGGGCATGAGGTCTGGGTATATCGGGCTGCTTCATCTTATGACCAACTACAGCAATTTCTGTATAGTTAACGTGTCTTCAGTGGGGTTGTCCATCAACCACATTGTTCACCCAACAAAGGCTGAAGTACCTGCATTGCAGCCATAAAATATTAAACTGAAATAACATCCTCAGTAGCACATCTCATATTAATAATGTGGAATATTATTTTACGGTTAGATTAACAGTCTTCCGCCTTCCTTTTCCTAAAGTTATAGCTGACAAGTAGGTGAAAGATCACAAAACATCTCCCTTGAACTTTCCATCTGGCCCTGCTGCTTGCCAGCAGCTGGCAGGGCTGGGAAAGCAAGGAGGCTCAGGGCCCCGGCCGGCGGCATGTGCGTGGCGGGGGACGTGGCGTCTCACATGCCTGCCCTCGCCCCGCGGTATGCCGCAAGTCAGACCATGTCATTGCGAGCTTGCAGCATGCTGCGGCTGTAAAGCAGGTGCGTGAGATGCCTTTCACTCCGGCGGCGAGCACTACGAATGCCATAACCCTTGCTCTGTGTTTGTGGCAAGGGTTCTTCCTCTGCTGCAGCCTCCCTCGCATGGAGCCCCGGAGCCTTGTGAGCAGCATGAAAGCACACGTAGCTATAAGAAGACCTGTTAATGAGGCACACCTCCATGTCAGCTCCTTGCTGTTCTGTATTTTCCAATCTGTATTCAGCCTGACGCACACGTAAATTACGAATTTTCAAATGGAATTAAAACTTTATAGCAGGAATTTTTAAATGTACTACTATAAATTGTGGCGTATCTTGTTCTTTGTGATTCTGCTTGTGAGACCAAACCAAAATTTAACTGGTAGGGAAAAAAACCTTGGAAGATATAAATACTCTGGAAGAAGCCCAAAGCAAGTGCCAGAGAGGGAAATCAGCAAAATTATGCAATCAGGGAAAAACAAAAACATCAAACAGAAATTGTGACTTGGAACTATCCCAAACCTGCATGCAGTACTATGGGGGCCTCACTGTGGGGTGTGAGAAGAGAAAAAGGAGAGATTAAAAGATGGAAAAAGATGCTGTGAAACAAAACTTTGGTTTTTTTTTCCAGTACTGATTTCTGTCCCTCATTCCTTGAGATAGTCGTTAAATAAACTTCCCCTCCGCATAAAATTCAAGGTTTATCATTGTTAAAAGAAGGGTCTTAACAGGCCCCCTTTTTTTTTTTGATATGTAGCTCTATTTAAAAAGGAACTTCCCTAAAAAACGTCTAAGTTAGAGTCAAGGGGACAATTCACAGTGAATAATTTATTCCTCATATTTTGTCTCATTTTCTGTTCCCAGATTGTCCAGGAGGCAATTGTGATTCCTTCAAATATATTGGAGTTTATTCTCAAAATGCTTTAAGGGTATTAATTTTAGACTGGATTAATGACTGAATTTGATACATGCTATTTGATCGCTGTTGGACGGTTATTATTAGAGGCCAGCAACTATTCACAGTTGAACTAGACACAACTTATTTTAAAAATGCAGTCTAATTTCTTGTTTGCAAGTTATCTCCAGTGAAGTCAGGTTTTTGTGGGGTCATTTATGTTTCACCTCCTACAAGCCATACATGCAAATAGACAGGACCAAGAAGGGCTTCCAAGAAAGGGAAGTGTGAATATTTGGTATTCATTTCTTCCCATTTCAGCAGCATGGCACTGTGTCTCTACCCGAGCAGATGATGAGCGTCACATACAGCCTGTTTACATTCGTGATTTATAAGCTAATACTCATAAACTTGCAATTAATTTACAATTCAGACAATAAATAGAAGGCCATTTTTTGTGCAAATGCCCCTGCAAAAATTTACTGACTGCTCTTCATCAATATCTTGTGAACATCCCCACAAATATAATTTATTTACATGCATATTTTCAATCATTCTGATGAAAGGAAGGACTAATACCAAACTGGTGAATCACAAGGTTTTGCATGCAAACACCTCTGGTCTTTAGCAGGGTACGCTGTTGAGATGTGCTATATAGCTGTGTTGGCCATATAACTAATGAGGTATTGCTCCTGTTCCCTGGCAAGTCGGTAATATTTTTGTCTTATTTGGGAAGATACAGAGGATGGTTACTACCTGCAGACACTGGGATCTTCCTCAACTCTGCTCCAGAGACCTTCTGTGCCGAGGAAAAGCCTCTCACGGGGTCCTTAATTCCTGCTTAAAAACTGAGGATTGGTCATGGAGCTGGGAGAAGATCAATGTCAGTTCCAAGGCAATTTTCTGGTGGCCTCACATGAGACTGAGGAAAGCTTTTTTGCCTTCTCATTCTCAGCTTTTCTATTATTCACATTAGCCCAGGCCCTTTTGGAGGTAAATATTTTCTTTGAAGTACTTTTAATTATTTTTCTGAGAAAAGACAAAACACATTCAGAAAAAAAATAGTCTCTGGAGCTAGCAGAACAGCAGTAAAGCTGGCAGGAATAAACAAACATCAAGGACGGAGTTTTCTGTTGAAAGGAAAAGTTGGATGCTTGTAAAAATGGCAGACCCATGAAAGTATAAAGGTTCCAGATACTTTATACTGAATGACAGTTCACTTCAGGATGTAACTCAAAAAGCTGCATGCAGTCTGTGACAGACCCAGTGCTATCAGCTTCAGGTGATTGGGCTGAGGCTTCTGTTGTTCTACCCATGCGCAGAGACACCACTGCTGTGGGCTGTCATCACCTGACATGCCACTGCTAAACATTTTAGAGAGGCTCCTTGTGCTTCTTGCCCATATGGCCACGTTTGGCCCAGCCATTGGGCTGGCTAGAGGAACTACCCTTCCACCAAAGAGAAATACTGGGCTTATCCTGAGATGAGAAACTGGAGGAAAATGTTTGCTGGTGGTGGCTCAACACAGAATGTCACCAAATATCAACGTTTATACAAGCTCTGTTTTCAGAAGTGTGTTGGGAGGTTGTTAATGGCCCAATCTCTGTGAAAACTGCCCACTGCCACTACTTGCAGTGGAGCAGTACCAGGGGTATGTCCACTCTGTGCATCTTCCTCAGCAGCTGAGACATTGAATGGTGTTGGTGAACAGCATATCCACCCAGGGCTTCACTCCTGAGCCTTGCAGGCAGGTGTATAAACAGGACTGTGTGCAACTAAACGTATTTTCATATTTCCCCATGTCTTCCATTTACAAGAAGCCCAGCAAGCTGCTGTCAGTCAAACCTCCAGCCATTGCCTCACTTAATAGTGTAATTATTCACAAAAAGACTGGATTTTTTACAGAACCAGAACAATACTTCATGCTGAGTTCAGTAACATAAATCGGGCTCACATTTGCCTTTGTTTCCCCCTGGGTGCCCATTCTATATATAGCCTACAGCTACACTAGCTTTGTTAAGATATTTGGCTTAGGCTCTATTATTGCCACTATCACCCTCACAGACATGCCATGGTTTGCTTTCTCATTTATAAGTTCAACAACATTTTTACATCTCTTACTTACTCCTTTTCTCCGTGTAATTGGTGGGTGAAACTGAGAGGGCTTCACCTTGCTATCCCCTGGAAAAAAAATCACAAATTTCTTGGTAGCTCAGTTTTACAACCTGTATGGCACAAGAACATTTCTAATTAAAACTGTTATTTCTCAAGGAGAAATCTTCTCAGTTGAACAAAAAACCCCTGCCTGTTTAAAAATTACTCCATAAAGCCAAGCAGAATGATAAGCTAAATGAAGTTTTGGTAGTAGCATGTGCCTTGCCACAATGGCAGAGCTTTTTAATTGTTTCTGTCGAAATACTACTTCTGCTGAAGAAGTAGATCTGCTTAAGTAAGTAGAAGTACAGTAATTTCCCTGGCTAAACTGCACTTAGTGACAACAAGATGCCTACTTCAGCCTGGTGTACATGAACACAGCAGCAGTGAATGTGCGGTTGAGCAGCAGGCAATTCAGGAGGCAAACTGCAGAGGAACTTTTAATGAAAACATGGACTCACATCCTTTCAGAGATGCTTCTGTTTTAGTGAAGCTCTCCTTCTTGTCATCAGAATGTAGTTATTCAAATAGTCCAAGCCAGGGTGAAGGTTCGTCTCAGGAAGGCCCATGTCTTGTCCTACAAGGGTGATGTTAAGTGCTGGTGGGGGGGTCCTGAGTGGCGAGCTGTGGTCACATTGGGCCATTCAAGAAGTCTTGAATTCAGCTGATGCCTTGTCAAAATTGAACTGTACTTCTGGCTGAATTCTTATAGCTTTTTCCCTGGTCTCAGGGTTGATGGTGTCCTGCTACTCCTGTCTCCATGGCACTGAGCAAGGAGCTTCAGTTGTGGGCTGAGAGATGGGGTGAGGTAGCCAGTTCCCAAGGTGCTGGCTGTCCCTCTGGCTTGTGAGCACCCTATTCGTCCCAAAGTGCCCCAAGACATTTACCACACCAAAATTATTCATTGGAAGACTTTGCCTTGAGCGAACGGCAAGCTTTATTTCTTTAATGGTCAGAATCGTGCCAGGTCAAGCCATTTAACTGTGTATTTAATTAGTCATCTGTATGCATGCAACTTAAAGGCGTTCAGCTGTGCTATTTTATAGGGATTAACTAAGTGGGCCGTAAATCATCTATGCCAGCAATAAAAGTATTTGTAGCAGTACTCCTTTTTTTTTTTTAAAACTATTATTGCTGCATTGTTTGTATTGGTAGAGGTCTGCATAAGAAAAGTTCTGGTCTAAGATGGGGGAAACGTGGTTTGGGGTTTTGACTGACATCCACTAGAAAAAAGTGGGCAACATGGAAGGAGCTGAAATGTGAAGTTCACAGCCAGACAGCACAAAAGTTATTGCCAGCTGCAGGCTTGCTGGGTTAAAGAAAATAAACACGCAAGCAACTTGGCCCTGTGGAAGCTCATAATTTAAAGAGGAACAGGAGAAGAAATATGACCTGAAGTGGTAGGTAGTAGTTCTCTGGCTTGAATAAATCTCAAGAGTATTTGGCTGCTAACAGTTCACAAGTTTGCACTGGCAAAATACTGCCTGGAATCAGTGCAGTTAGCTTCCTGGTCCTGCTTGTTCTGTGAGCGAACAAACCATTTTCTGCATAAGTGTCATTGAAGTGCTTCAGGGAATTATGGGACCATGATCCCGGAGAGATAAAATGGATGTTTTGAAGCAGGCTGATTCTTTTTGTACCTACATCACGTGGAGAGATCATCCTAAACAGAAGAAATGTGTTTGTCCTTAGTTTTGCATACATGTTTTCTATACTGCCTTTCCCCATAAATCTTTTGGAAGAACACCGGCAGTTTATAAGGAGCACTGACCTGTGAAGAGGAGGAAAAAAGATATTGTTAAAAACCTTGGCTCACTTAGTTGGAGGTCATGTGGCAGGCCCAGGTAACGTTTGAAGTGGTGCATGGGGACATGTTTGCATGATAAAAGCTGCAATAACAACACAACTGACCCGAGTGTGTAAGTCTCTTTGCACAACTTGGCATGTTCAGCCCAATAAATAACACCATGAGACACCCATTCCCATCACATTGTTCACCACAGTCCTGCCACCCTCAGCTCCGGTGGAAGAAAACAGCAGTTGATATACTTTTTGATCACAGCTTTCAAGCACTTCCTGACCTCTAAATTTCTCCCTTGTGATTTATCAAGGCCAAGTGCTTGCTTGCACCCTGCTCCCTTGTTCTTCTGCCATTCCTGCTACAGACACCTAAACGGATGTTGCATAGCATGCCAGCACAGTATGCAGCTTGAGGGTATGAAGTTTGGCTTCTGCCTAGATGTCACTGCCCACATGCCCTCTGTGGGTGCTGTGCCTCGTCCCTGCACAGGGTGCAAATATGTGCAGAGGTGCAGCAAAAAGTGCTTGTGGCTTCCCAGGCTGCTGGGAACTTAAAATTACTGCCTGGCTCAGCAGGAGGGACAAGTGAACTGGACTTGTGCTGTTGTGGGAGATGGCCAGGTCTAGGTCTTGTGCAAGTCTGGTAAGTTAAATGGGGACGTTGTTATTGTCCTTCAGCCATAACTCTAAAAACCACTCCGTTATAAGTAGGGTAAAGCGCTTGGTAAATTCAGGTTACATTTGGCAAATACTTCATCCGAACAGCCAATCCAGAACAGGGAGATAGGATCTCTGAAAGTGTGTGCTTTTGTTTTCTTTGTTAACAACAAGGAAAACAGGCCTTCAGGAGTAGTTTTTCCCATTTTGAACAAAAAATATGTTTGGTTGAATAAACCGCGTTCTTTGCCCTGAAATAAATGAAACAATTCCTTGCAGGTAGGGAACAAATAGGTGACAGTCAGCCCCAGTCTCATGTACCTGTGGGCAATGCCTTTCCCCCTGCTTTCCAGCTTCCTTTCAAGTTCTATTTGCATTAATTTGTGTGTCGTCCCCTGCTTCCCCCGTCCCTTCCCAAGCTGAGCCATTCTCTACTGTGTTTGCTCTTCCTCCCGATTAAATTGATTGACTGAACCAATCTGCTCTTCTACCCAGCAGAGAAGTGCCCTCTCCCTCATCATCCCTCAGTCACCTGCCTCAGACCTCTGCTCAGAGGGCCTCCATGGGTGGAGGTGTGGGTGAGCAGCATAGTTGCTGGCCAGGAGGGGTACACTAGATTTTACTTCTCAGTCGTGTGCTAGCTCTTTGACAGATCCACTGATGTGCTGCTCCGCTGGTGGCTCCTAGATGTAGCTTCAGACACCTGCTTTACTTCTCATCCCCTGCCCAAACAGCCTGTCCTTTGGAAACGTAGGACTCTTTCCTCTGGTCAACACTGCGCGAGCTCTTTTGTCCTTCTGTACAACTGCACAGGATCAAACCAGAAAGGATGAGAGCTTTCCACTTCCCCCAAAGCCCTTGGAAGCCCTTGCTGGCTCTCACTGCTCTTGCTTGCCGCCAGCCCCGGCAGGAGCTCTGTTTGCTCTTCCTGCGATTGCAATTACCGGCGCTCCCCTTGGCAGCTCTCCTGCCCTGGTACATTCCTTTTTGTTATGCTAATAGACTTATAACCAGCTCCAGCTTCTGAGACTGTAATACACCCCTTTTGATTCTCTAATCTACTTCTCTCCGTGCATTAGGGCAGAGAGCGGTTTGCCAAAGGCCCAGCAGAACGTGTTTAGCTGACTGATTCTAGTTGTTCCTATTAGATCCTGGCATGCTTCTGAGATTTGTCACTTCCACACAAATCACACTCCTAATCCTGGGGTTTAGCAAAGTTTGGATGGATTTGGATACTACTATGTCTTTTTGAGGGGAGATGATAATGCTCTCTGATGAAAGATCTCTGGATGGAAAGCCTCTGTGCTAAGTACGAGCATAGAAAGAACATCCTTTCAGTCCAACACTCTCTTTTTTTAGCTTAAGGATGTGTGCCCATGTGGAGATGGCAGTCTGAGTGCATTGAGACTCTGAACTTGTATTTGATACCTTGGGGGTGAAGATGTGATTTACAGTTGCCGAAGGGGCATGTACAAACATGGACATAACTTAGATCCTGCATTCCACAATGTGGCCCTCACTGAGCTGATTGCTCAAATTACATTCCCAGGGAGCTGTGCTTCCTGGTGGAAACCCTTTGAAGTGCTCAAGCCTCATGGGTCTGCCTTTCCTGAGAACAAAACATGAGTATTTTCCTAGGTCTTGAACAAGACTATGTAACTAAAAGTGTTCCTCTGTCATTGCACGGATGGTTGGCCTCTGAAGCGCCAGTCTTTAGCATTTGTACCACTGGACCATTTCACTACTGCTTGTTTTTTTTCCTTTTAAACTTTTTTTCCCCGCAGTGATGCTCCCCCAGGAGCACTGGGATTTATGGCATTATGTCTAAAGGTCACATAACAGCCAGTTCACTGTATGAACTTTGGACTGTAATATCACATGAGGGGTACTGTGCTGTTCCACATCTAAACAAGGCATATATTCTACCATAAACACCTATAAAGGGTGGGAAAATGTAGCCCAACATGCAAGACAGTCAGGGAATTGCAGTGTGAAACACAACAAAGAAGTTCCACCAACAAACGCAAAGAGGTTGAGTAGGTGTTTGGATACAAGTGTTCTTAAATTCTTCTTCTAAAGTAAAGCCCTCACCCTTGGTTACAAATTTCAGCTTCCATGACAATAGCTGATGAGGTTGTGGTTTGAATCTTACTGAGAAACTATTTAGGAATGAAGAAGTTGGAAGGGTGTCTAACTTTGCAGGTGTATACATCAACAAAAATTCACGTGCAATTATTTTTTGTGTGTCAGAAGCTGAGCATCAGGTCTGTGGTGGCTGGTGTAAACAGATGCACATGAGGGCATCACATGTGAACATATGGGAAGGAAGTGGGATGGTTTTAGTAGCATGAGCAGAGGTGACATGGCATGACTGACATGGGATGTCTTCTGAAAGACAGACTCATGCTGCCTCTGCACAGATTGCCAGGCCCTCCCTGGGGTTTAGTTTGTTTGTTTAACCTCTCTCTCATAGTAAATATGTCTTGGAAGAGCTTCAAGTTCTGGGATAACATAGGGATTGACTTGGTACAAAATAGGACACCTTTCAATGTGTCGGGGTGGAGGAGCTAACTGGCCAAAGCCGAAGAACCCTTCCACACAGTGGGTCTTCCCATCCACCTCTCAGGATGTGAGCACTGATGTTTATCTTATCCATTTCTCAGGGGAGAATGATATCTTTTGCCCGTAGGAAATCCTTACTTTATCTCTGTCTAGAAGAAAGATTTGGCAGTGCTGCCCTCTGAAACCTGCAGCAGGAAGCCGTTTTTCACTGCCTCCCCCACTGCCCCCTGGCGCTCCCCAATAAAATGTCACTTGGATTATATTTAGTGTGTTTGATGGCCTAACAAGAAATTTAGATATGTTTCATGTTTAGAAGTTTGCTTTGTTATGTTGGTCCTAACTCGCCTCTGAGAAGACAGCTGCTCCCTGCTCCTGCCCTTAACATTGCAGAGGTCTGCTCACTCCCAACTGGTACACCACTTCATTCCGGCAGGGAAGAAAAACATCTGCCTGACAGACTGTTGGCAGGACAAGGCTTTCTCACTAGGCATCCTGCCCCCATTATTTTTATTTTAACAGCACAGCGATTTAAAAAAAAAAAAATTATCTGCACAAAAAGGACGCAGCAAAAAGGTCTGTATGATGGTCCTGACACATGTTCAGACATCAGGGAGTATTTGTGCCCCTGCTCTCAGTAATGCCCTCCTAAGTATTAGAGTAACGAGGCAGGGAGCAAGTCAGGTTTTGAGAGAGGCTCCTTGCAAAGACTTTGCCAGAGTAATCCTGCTACTTCATTAAATCAGGCTTCCAGAACTGATGTGCTCAGTTTTTCAGCTCTGCTCTCCACCCGTAGAGGGATAAAGCTGGGGCAACATGCAAGGCACTGAGCCCACTGCCTCTCCCTGCCCGCCCCTACACCACTGTGGTCCTCCGCAGCCCTGTTTTGTTTTACTGATGATGGAAATCTCTGTGGTTTAATATTCACCTCATTTGTGCATGTAATCAATTACTTCACTTGGCCAGAATGACATGTCTGTGTGCACGTGGTGGGTATAATCACCATGCTAATTGGCATACTGATTGCAGTCAGTTTTCACTCGCTGGTTACATCATGCCTTCTATTTTTTGTTTTTAGACAATGCAGGCAGGCTATGCTGCAGGTGGGGTTGAGGTTTATGGCAGTATTGTCTTTTTAGAAAATAAAAGCATTAGCAATCCACAATTTTTAAAAGTTGGTAATTGCAGCGGGGAAGACAACCCTGCTCAGAATATTCAGAAAACTAACAGCAACAAGGAAATGTAAACCATGCTTTTATCTGCTCTTCTGAGGAGCCTGACCGCCGCTTGGCCTGATGCAAAGCAGCCCTGATGGATGCATACTGCCTCGGTAGTCCAAGCTGAGCTATTTCCAGCATAAGCAAGAAGTGAGTAGAGCAGTAAAAAGCCCCCTCCTGTAATTTTTTTAAATGATACTGTGGGGGGCATGGGCAACCTTACAGTGCAAGGACTAAGGGAACAGAGGTTAATTTTATTTCTCTGTGAGGAAAAATGCACAGTCATAATCACATAAAATTCTGCACATTAGCCACTTTTCTTTTGCAATAAAATTTCTCTTCAAGAAAGACAAAAATGGAGAGCATGGGTTAAGCCATGATGACCTCATAAGCCATTACTGCTGAGGAATACACTTAGTTCCCTTCTCTGATAAATGTGCAATTGATCTTGCAGTTGTGCCCTCTTTTTTAACAACAGCAGCGTGGCTGCAGCTTCAGGGCCACAAAATGACCATTGCATGGATAGCAGTTTTGGTGTTGATACTGCACTTCCTTTGATGAGTACTCTAATTTAATTTTCTATTTCTCACTTCCTAGCACTTGGTCCTGCACCCTGGATGCCGACACAGGGCAGCTGACCACTGTGGCTTGCCTGATGGCAAGTGGCACCTACATTTTGGAAGAGCTCTGACCATAAAGTCCATGCCCCCTCTGTGTCTGGGGAGATGTGTTCAGTGGAAAAGAGGGAGGGTGAGGATATGGAAGAATTCCATGCTTGAGACAACCCATTTACTGCAAGGGTGGGAAGCAATGCTGCTTCCCCAGTATGGAGGAACCCCTTCCTGTGGCTCCTCCATGGGATGCCGGAGACAAGGGGATACTGTGACCAAGTCTTCAGTAATCCCACCCAGCAGAGGTGCATGTCAGCCCTCACAGATGGTGTGTCTTGCCTGGCCTTCCTCCCAGACACTGCACTTACAGGGGGTGTCTGGAAACCATCCAAGCATCTTATGTTCCTGCAACCAGGGCCAACACTGACTGGGTTGGCTTTTTGAAACCCTATCTTAGTGATACTGTGTCCATAAACCAAGGTGGCATGGCACCAGGAATAGAGATTATGGCATAATTTGCAAGCAAAATCGTCCTGAGCCTCCTTGCAGTGGGTGGGCTGAAGGAATACACCCTCACAGGACACAGGGGCTGGACAGCTTGGTGCAGGAAAAGATTTGCCTTTCTTCTTGGGCATAGGGAATGTGCACACCCAAACCCTGGCACTGAACATAATTGCATTGCCCCATGCACCATCCAACTGCAGATTAAGCCCTGATTAGACCATACAGAGTGGGGACCTAAGGAGGAATACAGCTGGAGACACCAACGGGGACCAGAGGAAGTCATGAGGTGGCATGGCCAGCCGGCATGGCTACAGTGGCTGCAGAGCTGGGCTGAAGAGCTCAGTTGCCTTTTTAGCATCTCAAAGGAGAACTTCATGGAAAGTTTAAAGAAGGATAATACGTCAGCTGTGGGTACATATATCTACAGGGTGTTCCTGCCAAGGTCAAGTGCAGCAGGAAAGAAAACACGTTTGAGCCTTTGCGAGGCAGACAATTAAGGCAAGCATCACTGATATGGCCGCGGTCAGCACACTTGTACTGAATAGGCAGTGATGAGCCTAGGAGGAAGGATACAGTACCATCACCTCTGAAACCACGCTCACAAGCTGACACAACAGGAGGTACTTCAACCCTTGGTTGGTACAAACTTCTCGCTGTATGTGCCAGCTCTTGACGAGTATCACAGGGCTCCTCACTAGCCTCCAAAGTGATGTTAAGGAGTGCCTGAGATAATGACGCAGATCAAAAAGGATAGGTTTGTTTAAACAGCATGTTCACAGGCAATATACTGTTCCAGTGGGTAACAACATCTAACACACAGAAACCTGTGTGAAGGTGCCCGACAAAGCTTGGCTTTCATCCTCTGCATTTGAAATAAATGATTACATGGGCAATATTATAAATCAAGTGGGAACACCCAGGCACACTGGAACTTGAATGCTGGACCAAAATTTTGGCATTGCTACAGTCAAAGCATGCACTGACCATGCTGAGCCTGGGATTTTTTGCAAGTATCTAATGAATAAATGGGACAAATGCAGTTTTCAGCCTTTACTCAGACCAATGTGAGTCATTTAAAGATTCCAGTGGCTCATCTGAAGCCCACTGAGTTGCAGCTCAGAAAAGTAAAATGCTGATATAGGCAATTAATGAAATACAGCCTTAATTTTACTTGTGGGGCAAAATCGGTGCAATCATTAACCTGTTTGAAGTGCTTTGCTGAGTTAGGAGCTAAGACTTCGTAAGAAGATGAATGCAGATTGAACTCAAATAGCATTTTGCTTAAACTTGATAAAGCTTGGAAAAGTAGCTTTTCTAGCTGACAAAAATGTCCAGGCTTGTGAAACAAAAGTAACGCTTGGAATATCTGCATAGGTCACGTCTCTAGTATTGGAAAGGCATGCTTTAATGTGCTTCCTTCCATTAATGAATGCAGCCACTCATGGGGTGAAATCTAAGAAAGTGCTGAACAAAGCACAGCAACAGCACCCAATAACTCAAAGGAAGGAAAATAAAGATGACAAACTGCAGGGAACTCTAAGTGTCTTCTGAATATAATAGCCAAGATACAGATTTTGTTCTGGACACCTTGATTAGTGTCTCCTACTCATGTAAGGTACCACGGGACCTTTTATAGAGCACTTTCTTTTACAGAGCCTCTGTACAGCACAGCTCTTCCTAATCATCTGCTGGAGAAGGATTTCAGTATTGACTTGGAAAAATACTATACACTAAATCACCGAACTATTTTCTGGAACAACTCGTTTTTATTCTGGTGATCTTCTATCCAAGTAATAGCATAGGCCAACGTTTTATGACAATAGCCTGATTTCTTTTCTGTATTCAGTTTTGTTCCTAATATATTTGCAGTTTTGCCACCAAGGCAAATGAATTTTCACTCTCGGTTCACTGATGAAGGCATCACGTTATACCACACAAAAACCACTGTTTGTGCATGTCTGTGGGAGAGCACACATGAGGTTGTGCATAGCAGAGCTATTAAGAAACTGGAACACTTGCCTGTTTTTTGATTGTGAGGAAAAGTAAGTCATGTTTAATTTGTTCTTGATTTCTCCCACCAGACTGTTGTGCAAGCTAAGATAACAGCTGCCCTTGGTCTAAAAGCCCCTGTGCCCGTATTCAATCTCCTTCTGTGGACACCAGCTCTTGTGCTGATGATGCATTGCTTCGCATCACGACCCACATCCAGTCACAGGAAGAGGAGACAGAAGCACATGGGCATGGCCAGAAACAGAAATCACCAGCAGTATATGGCCTCGGCACTGGCGGACATGATCAGTAGCAGTTAGCGATGCAGATGCCACCTTATAAGAGGATACTCTAATAGACTGGATAAGAGAGCTGTAGTTCCTTTCCAACAAATCTCCATTTCACTGAATGATTAGAGTGCTAAAGTCTGTGGAAGTCAGCAAGAAAATTGCTCTATATACCATGCATCTGAAATAGGCTGTATGAGGCTTCAGGTTTTAATTGTGTATCTTTTATTCTCTATTCTGGTTGGGTAGGAGAAATCTGATTTCTCCTTTTCCTGATTTTAGATACTTATGTACCTTTTTTCTAGTGGATTAACCCCATTCTCCATCTGGAGGTCTGGGATTGAACCATATTTTCTTTGCTTTTACAGTCAGCTGGAAAATCTCCAGCCCCAAATGGGGCTCTGTGCCCTTGACTTTGACATTTGGTTTCTACTCTCTGCTAATAATCAGGGTTAATTCCTTTGCTTGTCCCAATGATTTGTGGGCTTCGAATTGCCCTAATTTATACAATGCTTCTGTCTCTGCTCGAGCACTCCCCCCTGCCTGCCCCCTGGCTGGCACTCCTGCAGTGTTGGGAATGTGAGAAGCACATCCTAAATTAGGCACCTCTCAGCTTTGCATTTCTCTCCCATGGGGAGGACAAGACCGTCCAGTGTGTATGCACACTAGCTACATGGTTTTATGTCTCCTCTTCCTTCAGAGCTCAGCCTCTCATCTTCCTCTTCAAACTGGACCCTGACTTCTCCTGTGAAAACCAGAGAAAGTTACTGGCATCACCTTTCATATAGCTTTAGTGTGCATATATCTTTCTTTTCTCTCACAGTTTCCCTGTACAGTCTGGGAAGTGGGGAAAAAAGCAAAAATTGCATGATCAAGCAGCAGTCCAAAGTTTTATTTGGGCCTGAACCTCCATCTTCCCCCACAGATCTTATTCATGTGTAAAGAGAGATACCCGTCCCAGCACAAGTAGCTTGGAACAGATCAGATTTTGCCACACCAGAATTACAGAATCACAGGATGGTTTGGGTAGGAAGGGACCTCAGAGACCAACACCCCTGTCATGGGCAGAGACACTCTCCACTAGATCAGGTTGTCCAAAGTCCCATCCAACTTTGCGCTGAACATTGTCACGGATGAGGTATAAAGATGGAATCAGAAAGTTAAATGATAGGAGTATTAAAAAGCCAGAGATACCAGGGTAAAGAATAGCTACAGATTGCTTGCTCTCAGGAGCAAGAGGCTGAGTGTGTCACATCTGCCAAGAAGACCCTTTAAGAAGCATAGCAAAAGGAGGAGGGAGCTGCATCATGGTAAACTGAGGAAGACGATACGGAAAGTCATCTCTCAGGTCTCTTTTACAGGAGATCAGATGACTGATACCAGCTGATGTATCATAGAGCTACTTGGAAAATGCAGTGGGTGGTAGATCCTCCAGATCTCCTCTAGAGTCTTCTGCTGGGACAAGATATTACTCATTCAGCAACCCTAAAATAAATTAAATAGATGATACACTGAAAGTAAGAATTATAAATTCTCTTATTCACCAGTCCAATTTGGTCTCTGTAACAGGACCCCAGAAGGGCTGTAAATTATTTTAAAATCCTTTTATGCTGACAGCACCCTGCCAGGCTATGCTCTTGCAAATGAGGATTGGGTGCATGACGTTGTTCTGAGGAAAGAGCAGTGGGGTGTACCTGTGGCAGAGGGGTACAGCTGTCAATCCTGCAGGATGGGGCAGTGTATCCACAGAGAAGCCAACAAAATCTCACTTGCATTATGCTTCATGCGTTCAAGCACAAGCTACCACACACTCTTTCTATGAAGCAGAATGCTTTTGGGGCTTGCTGGAAGATATGCTCAGAAGCATCACCATTTGCTCAGCTCAGTGAGCTTTTGGTAAGATCCCCCCGGTGAGGGACATATGGAAGCAACTAACTGACCGAAGAGGTGAAAGTCCTTTGCTGGTTAATATCTGGGTCAGCAACAGGAAAAGAAAGGATCCCAGGGTTTGATACTATTTGTGGTGAAATACTGCAACCAAGGGATGTCACAGGGAGGTATGAATATTTGAAGCTTATGAGATTTAACATATTTGTGGTGAGAAAGGAGCCACTCTTTTAGTGTGTCTTACATCTGTGAACAATCACGTACTTCACTGAAGATGGCAGGTAACGTATCTAAGGATTAAATGAGAGAAGAGTTCAAGCTCACCCAATTTAAGTGACAGTTTATCTGATAGATGCTACCTGCAGAATCGAGGCAGGTGTCAGATGAAAGAAAAGGCCAAAGGGCATTAAGTCCTTTGAGCAGTTTTGCCCAGCAAGAGACTTAGAGGGGTAAGCGGGGTAACACCCCCACCCCGGCATGGGGAGGGGGGAAAAGGACACTGATCAGTGCTTTGTAAGAAACATCAGGTTGTGCTGGAGAAAATCTTGACTAAAACATCAATTTCTCCTCTTCATGGAAGCAATCTGCAGCACCCAGAATTGAGGTTAAGCATTTGGGCTAATCGCTTTGCAATATCCTACTGAGCAGGGAGAATTAAAAATGGTGACCCAGGGAAGCTGGCTGAGAATATTAAGTTGCTTTAAGCAGTAACAAGGCTATGCTATGATTATTATTTTTTTTTCCTCCTTCTCTTTTACCTCTTAATTTCTAGCTTCCATGTTGTGCTGCTCTGGAATGTCCTGTCAGCAGGAAGAAAGAGGGAAAGACTTTGTTGCCCCTTGGTTTATGGAAGACCTTGCATAGCTCCACCATTGCTTCTGGTGGAGGAGGACCGTATTCTGCAGGACAGAAGGCTTTTTCCAAGCATTTGCTCCTATATAAAACTACCTAGAAATACACCCTTTGGAAAACGGGGCAGAAGCTAAAAATACCTAATTTAAATAGGAAAACATACATCAGGTTATCTCCCTGATGCCCGGCCTAGGGCTAAGCACTGAGCACACTTTACTTGAAGGAAGGGAACCAACCAAGCAAGGAATTATTAGTGCATTTGGAATAGGTTTCCCATTTAATAGTAAGGCTTACATATGTTTTCTGTGAACTTTAACTGAGAGAAGGGAGAAATTAATGCCTTGTCAGGAGACCTTGGGGCACTTTTTAAGATGTCATATGTCCTTTTGGTCAGGCACTCCTATCCTTCAGCTATGCAGGCTGAAAAGAGGAGAAGTTGTCTTTGGGGATGCAACTTGCTGTTTCTCATCTCTAATATAAACATTTTAGTCATATAACCACTAGGTCAAAATGGAGCAGTCACTGGGTAGCTGCCCATAGACAAATTATTGCTACAGAACTGTTTAGAGCACAGGTTATCCAAAGAGTTCCAGTTTGATTTTTAGGGATGGGAGAAATGGATTTTCTAAAGCATAAGAGGACTTTTTCCTGAAGTTCAGAATGGTTTTGAGTGGGACTGTAAAACCGTTCAGTTAATTTTCCTCTCCAGTTTCTGGTTGGTGGTACTCCAAGCTTTCATTCCATTCTAGATACTGAACTATCTATTTCTACCACTTAAAGATTTGAACTCGCCAAACATCTTGAGAAAAAAACTCAGAAATATTAGATTTACTGTTTTTCTTTGTCATCAGGCATTTGGTATTCTCTGTTTTATAAGCTAGAGGTTTAAGTTCCTGGCATGTATGAGGAAGCAAATGCAGCCAGAACCAGCAAGCAGCCAAAGATCTCTTGTTCCTGAGATTCTCTCCTTATTTTCTGGTGCTCAAATACATGCCAGAGATCTAAGAGTTGGTTTTACCAGACCAGCCCAAGGCCAGTGGATAAAAGAACGCTGTTTGAGCAGTGCTGTAACATTTACCCTTGTTCTGCGGTCGCGTTTAATATCGTAGCTTATAAATAGCCCCTTGCCCTGTGATCAGACTAACATACAGCTGGGAACTTTCCAGGAGCTTGCAGTTTAAAATCTCTAAAAACCCCTACTACAGAAAGTTTAAGCTATTGCCTCTGCAGTCACAGGGAAAGGAGTTCACTGAGCTTCTGCAGCTGTTTTGGGATGGGCTCCTCATGACAAGTCCCAGCTCAGGGGGCATGGTACCCCCTCTCCTGGCAGGGAATTGCCTCCATCCTGCTGCTCTCTGAAATGCATGTCTCCTGCTTTTCTGTTTTTCTGAGATTACTTGCAAACCAAGCCAGGGTAGCTGGCTGTATCCTGGGATGCAAATCTGGGGCCGGTAGACATAGTGAGACATTTATCTTTCCAGGGTGGATTTGCACGTAGATGGCTCTGGGCTCCAAATTTAGCCTTTGCTGTGTCCTCTTGCCTCCCTCCCTCATGGATGGCAGAGGACTCCTGGGCAGGGATGCAGGGTGAGTGTCCCTGAGCTGGGGCAGTCCTGGCCTGTTTCCAGACCCATGTAAGGATGTGCGAAGGGAAAGGGAGACATTCCTCAGGGTAGAGCCTGGGCTGGGATTTATACCCAAATAGCCTCTGTGCTACAGAAGGCATCACCAGAAGATGTCTGCCCTTAGCCCAGGTATCCCCCCATTACCTTTGCTTTCTACCTCTCCTGCCGGTGCTTTACACCTGTACAGAAAACTTCTGGAAAGCCCCATCTCTGGCCCACACAGAACCTGCAAAAAGGCATTTTCCAGACTATCTTATTGCTCACTGATGCTCCATTACAGAGCTTTGGGTAATTTAAACAAAGACATCTTTTTTCAGAGTTAATATTCAGCAGAAAGCAAGTTACATGTGCAGATGCATTTTGACCAGGCTTTCCCACCTTGTCCCAGTCCAGGCTGGCAACACCCTCTGCCAGCAGCTCTGCCTTCAGGCAGTAGTGCCTGCCAGCATGTGCACCAGCCATGTCCTATCGCATATTGCTCTACGTGGACCAGAAAAGCCAGGAAGGCTCTGGCAGTGGCTCCCACCTGCCTGATACTGCTTAAATGACTGTGTGTCCCTTCTCCAGCGAGCACAACCCCAGGGCATGCCCCAAGGTGTAGTGTGAGTCAGGGCTGTTCCTGAAAGACAGTCTGAGTTGAACCACTGCTCTGCAGAGAAGGACATTTGTGAACTGTGCTATGAAGACCAGAGAATGCCTGTTTTGTCTATTAATTGTATTTATTTATTCATTTTCTTTATTAGTCCAGACATAGCTAGAAGTGACCAGAAGAGCCCCATGAAGGGATTTCAAAGCAGGCTGCATGTGTCTGGGAAAGGGCAATTTGTGCAACCCAGAAGGGAGCCTTTGTAAACTACAGATCTCATGGGTTTCATGCTAAGAGAGAAAGAGGGTAGGCAGATCCCACTGCTGTTCCTGTGGGAGCAAGGAGTGCAACGTGGCTGGATTATCCAGAGGAGACTGGGTGGAATTTTCCTAAGATTTAGGCAGTACAATGCACCGGGACTGCAAAAGACTGGAGGCAAGTGATTCATTGCGCTAAGTACTGTAAAGCCAAGAAAAGAGATGTCCTGGCTGGACCTAGGGAAGAAAACCACATTGTATTTAGGAGATTTATCAATAAGATAATGAATATTTTGTCCAGATTGTTCTAAGTTGGTTTTCCTTTCTTTTTAATGTCCTAAAACATTATAACTAGATAGATCATGAAATTTTCCAATAACAGTTACCAAAATCCTTTTTAGACTGAAACTTTAACAGCATGAAAACTGAGACTTTAAGTATGAATATACTGAGATTGTACCCAGCACCGAGCAGCTGATTCATACCCATACATTGCTATTGATACCAGTGGGATTGAGTGGATCACAGTAAATTAAATATATGGCCCAGTGATTTTCTATTGATGTAGAAAGCAACAGGCTAAATTTAAGGTTGTTACTAGCTGGAACAAGAGGCTCTTTTCTGGTGTTATATGTATAAAAAGTGCCATATGCCTAGGGAAGGTGTGCAATATTTGCATTAATGTTTTTACTCCAAAGCCTGATAGGACTGCCTATACACATGGACGTAGTCTGGCCCAGCAAGTTTACAGCCCTGTTAAAGGTCACGAAGCGGCACCTTTAAAAAGGTATGCTTTACATAGGTGCTTTCCCAAAGGACTCTGTCTGCTGTTGTTATCCCACAAAATAGATGGAAATCTTTATTTTTTGGTTAGTGACACATGCTTAAGTCCTTACTTCCAGAAACCTCTCTGCTACTATAGTGCCCAGCTTGTCTGCTGGGGTACAATTGTCTCCTGGAGGAGCCATCAGAGCCTTTCTGCTGCCCTTTGAAACTACCAAGCACACTCCAAGTAGTGGGAGACAAGAGGGATTGGTCCTACATGTGAAGCTCTTTAGGAAGTCTCCTAAGGAAAATGCCCTGCAAGGTCAAGGAATAAGACATGCTCAATGAAGGCCACTGTGAAATAGCCTGCGGGATCCACTTAGACTGTACCGACTACTGGTGGGCTTACCTCTTGCTGCTCACATCAGAAAGACTTCCCCTAAGGAAAGAAGTACTCTCCACACACACACTTGCTTTACAGAATCACAGAATCATCTTGGAATTCTCTTTGTTGGAAGGTACCTTTCAAGTCATCAGATCCAACCATCAACTTAACGTGCTTAACTTTCTATCTTTAAATACCAAGTAGATGAAGGGTTTTGATGTAAGGACACTTAAACATTAATGTTCTTTCACTTTAAGTAACAAGCAGCCACAACTCTCCCCATTCTATGAACACTACTGCTGCCACATGTTCTAATGACAGTAGGAGAGGGAAATGCAAGCCTGTGAAGCTTGCTTTTGACTTGGGTAGTTAGTTACTTTAATTCTGCAGCATGTCCTGACTTCAGTCCTTTTTGCTCTGCTCATGCTCATCCATTACTGCATAGCTGGCAGGCCTGTCTGAACAAGGGCATGATAGCTGTGCTCTTTCTCTGGTCAGAAACTGGAGTCAAATCAGTACAGCAATAGCAACGATAAAATAATAAAGAGGAAGAAATGCAGATGATCATGTTTTTGGGAGGTGGATGGGGAGGTAACAATGGTCAAAGAAGACTGTGCATTAATCACTCAATAATACTCCTGAAAGTATTTTACCAAGGCAGGAATTTTAACCTTTAAAAGTTGAACAATTGCTGCAGGGTGCATTTAACTTTTCACCTCCAATGGAGCGGCGCATTTCAGAGTTAAAGATATTCCTGTAATATTCTTTCTGTGGAATCTCGCTCCGTTTCATCTGTGCAGCACACTGTGCAGTTAGCTCAGCTTGGGGGAAAGAAAGAAGTAAAAAAAAAAAAAAAAGGTAAAAAAAAAAAAAAAAGGTAAAAAAAAGGGGTGTGGGGCTAAAGTAATCGTTAGTATCATGATTGTTTGTTCCACTTGAAAGGGGATCTTTGCCCCTTTCATGACTCCATGCGTTTTATAAAACCCACTCCCTCAACAAGGCATTTCAGCTGCAACAAAGAAGCTACAACTCTATTTCATCTGCACCAAACAAGGGCAACTTGTTCAAATGCCTTCTCTGTCCCAGAGAAGCTTGTCACTGTGACTGCCTAAAGACACGTCAAATTGGGTTAACTGCTGTCTTGTTATTATTGTAAATTGCACTGTCTGATAATCAGAGTGTTTGAGATAAACTAGTCTGCTGAACAGGCAAAGCACTGGGAAATCCCACTTCATGACAGATTATAGCAAAGCAGGGCATTGTCTCAAATCAAAGTCTCCAGATGGGATATTGGCAACTGTAGGGGACATGACTGACAATACCCAAGATGGTCTGGTTGTCGGCATCACATAACATTGTTTTCTGCCTGTCTCAAGAGTTCACGAATGTGATTGAGAATCTCCCTCCTGCAAGGCAAGCGGTTGCCACCAGTATTTGGAAGATAAGGATCTGCCAACCGCAAGCCATTTTAATTCCCTTGTAGAGAGATCAAAGCGGAAAGGCCATGCAAAAGCTGGAGTGCCTCTCCTCTACAGTGAGTAGAGAATAATGGAGAGCAGCAGCAGCAGCCCCTTCTTCTGGCCTTGTTGTGCCTGCAGATGCCTCCTCAGGTGCTGTAGGATTAGGTGGGTGGGAGATATTCTGTCACCCTTGAGGCCTACCTGTGTACAGCCTGCCCCAACCCTTGAGAAAAAACAAAATGCAAATGCTTAGTAGTTTAACTGCTGTGCTCAATGACCTAGTAGCTCTTGAAGCAGTAGGTTTAGCAGAGGACAGGATAGCAGCAAGCTGGTACGTCTACACCCCATGTGTGCAGGGTTTATTTCTGATGCCCTCCATTCTGTGTGTGATGAACATGAGATGACTGGAGCAGGCTGTGAAGGTGACAGATAACTGTGCCCACAGTGGCCATGGCTTCCTCTCCATGAGTCATAAAGGTGTTCAGCACAGCTGGCAAACCGCTGCATTAGTTTCCATCTTTGTATGGCTCTGTTGTCTGAGGCGGCTGCTAGTCCTGATGTCCAGAAAGACCCATCTGTGCTGGTGCCCCCACATGTGATTTCTCTTGTGCAATTAATCTGCTGCAGTTTGACACCTGCGGTCACAAACATCTGAACTACCTGCCTGCTCAGGGCACCAAATTCTAGTTACTAAAGGACCTCTGGACTGGCTGTGAACAACAAAACTTTTAGTTGGTAGCCAAGGACCTCTTTCCATGCAAGACATTACTATGAAAGATTAAACACCCACTTGCTCTGTCAAAGAAAGAGGATTCCAGCCCTTTGCATTTCTTACAGATCAAACACAACAACAAACTGAGAATATTTTGGCACATTCCCTATATTCCCTGTTCATGAGCATGTTCTTGCTGCTCCCAGGGACCAAAGGTTTGGCAAGGAATAAATTCAGATCATTGCCTCCATGCAACAGGGGACTTTCCTCTACTGTCTTTATTTAGAAAGAAGTACAGAAAAATTTTGAAGATGTATGTGGAGATAAACTGCAGAGTAAATAATAGAGAGAAAGAGAGAAACTGGGAAAGCATGTTTGGCTGGGATGTTGAAACAGTCAGAAGAGCAGACCTAAATTTGGTTTAGTGGGGTTTCTTCTTGAGTGCATATGGCCAACGTGATGTGCCACTAAGCACCACTGCTGCCAGCACGGGTACAAAAAAGGGCTACAAAGATGGTGAGGGGACAAGAACGTCTCTCTTATGAAGAGATGCTGAGGGACTTGGGACTTTTAGCCCAGAGAAGAGAAGACTGAAGCAGGATTTATCAGTGCTTATAAATACTTGAGAGGTGGGTGTCAGGAGGACGGGGTCAGTCTGTTTTCAGACTGGATGCTGCCCTGTGCAACCTGCTCTGGGTGATTCTGCTCTGGCATGGAGGGTCAACTGAATGATCTCCAGATCATTCCAGAGGTCCCTTCCAACCCCTATCATTCTGTGATTCTATGATATCTGCCTTCTGCACCCAACTGGATTCTTCTTTGCCTGGGGCTGGACCCTCAGGGCACTCAAACAGCACCCCTGGGGAAGAAATGTCCCCAAGCAAGGTGCAAACCTTGTAAGCATGAAAAAGTGATTCGCCACATAGAATGGATGAACTTCAGTCTGCTGGATATACCATTTCTGATCTAGTCACTAGGGGGTATATTGCTTCTTTGTGTATATTGCTTCTTTGTGTGAACACACTGCTCACATAGTATTAGTAAGAATTACGTGTGTTTGCACCAAGAGAATAACACACCCCTAAGAATTACAGATGGCCCTGAATTTTTTCACTGCATCACCATTGTAACTTCCAGAAGCCTAATAATCTCTAAAAGCTTGGGAAAAATGTTTACATAGGTATACTGGATGCAGTAAGGGGCTCAAGACTCAGTTTGGAGGGTTTTCTGCCTGGTGAAATGCCTGCGCCAGTTTCCCCCACTGCAGTGACTGAAGCTCAGGTCTGTATCAGAAGCTTTGGGCTGGGGTCTTTTCGACTTCACAGTCCCTCTGGAAGAGCACACTGCAACAACTTTGAAATATGGAAGCCTCAGCCCTTCAAAGTGGGGAGTTCAGTAGTCCAGAGATTGCAGAAATGCCATGTAATTTATTTGTAAAAAATAGTAATGTTCCCAGAATAGGGTCATCTGGAGGATCTTAAATCAGTTTGCCTTCTCCTCTTCAGTGGACATCTACCTCTCTGTTCAAACTAATGCTTTATCTGTAAAGGAAGTGATTGCTTAGCCAGGAGACATAATAATAGTCTGACTTACCAAACCAGGCTAAACTATAGTAAATACAGAAGATTTTTTTTCCCTCTCCTCCTCTTCCTGCCCCACAGCAAAGAGGGCAGCTCAGCCTCAGGACCTACAGCAGAGAAGCAGGGGAAACCTGTTAGATCTTTTCACTGAACATGACACTGAAAAATGCAATCCAAGCCCAGAGTCGAATAAAACATACACACAAGTGCATGGTTAGCTATTTTCTGTCAAGGTCTCCAGGCTGGTACACACCCATCTCCCAGTAGTACCTCCACACATAGAGTGCCCCATGGGCTATGTCAAAGTCTCAAACTCAACAAAGAGACTTGGACAGATCAGAGTCCTGTTAGCTCTGACGTGGCACCCTGTAGAATCTGTGCTACTGATCTTACCTGAACTATCCGCAGCCAGCTCACTCATCTCTGTTCTCCCCCACCACAGCTTGCAGCTCCAGGATGAGAGCTGGCAGAGCACCACCCTGATCTCTGTGTCCCCCTGACTGCGGCATGGCCTGATACCATCTCTCGTGGAGCCGCTGCAAGTCCAGGCATGCACTTAGTTGGGTGAAGAGAAGGTTTGTACTGGTTTTACTCCCTCCTCCATGTCTGTCAGTGGCAGTCCACCTTCTATTTTGGTATCACGCCTATTCCCCATTTAGATCAGGACATGTTTTAATCTTTTGGTGTTTGTTTTTTTCCCTGGATGTGCAATGGTGATGGCTCCCAAATTCATTAAGGAAACCTTTGCTTGTTGACCCTACGGTACATGCAAAAGCTACAAACTAGAGGCTCAAAATCAGTAACACAAAACACTGCATTTATGAGAATTTTAAAGTCAGCCTCATGATTGTGACTCATGAGGTCTAGATATTTGGGGCTGGCGATGTATGCAAGCCTCTTTCTGTGCCCTGCGCCCCTTGCCTTTCACTCCTTCTCTGGCCCCAATTTAACAGCTGCATCAGGAATTTACCACTTGGGTTCTCTGTTGTTATTGCAATCACTGTTAGCTGATTTGGGCGGGGAGTGGGGGCGGTAGTGGTCTGGGTACAAATTTCCATGGCTATTTTTAAGCTGCATGAATTGCCAACAAACTAATAGCTGGTGATTTCTGAGTTGCTGATTTGTCTGCATGTTCATAAGCAGGAACGCAAACTGGCTCCATTTTTCCAATTCAATTTTGCATGCTCTTATCCTCTGATGTGGACTAGGGGCCCTGCTATAACTCAATTTAATTTGAAACAGCCAGCCCATTAGGCCTGGAAAGCTGACTACTGAGTCACTTATGCTCAGAACATTTTAAAATGCTACTCCGTCCTGGTACTAACCCTCATGATGGCTTCGTGCCACCCACTGGCAAGATGCAGCAGGCAACAGGGGTAAACATAATGTGTTTTTTTAACATGAGATGTGCTCCCTGAGGGAATTTGGGTTAGATTCTGACCTTAGCAGAATCTGGTTGAACTCCATAGGTTTTTCATGGCATCATTCTGAAATTATTTGTCGGCAGTGGAGTGAAAATAATTTTTTTTTGGAGAGGGACTTGTGGCCTTAGAAGTTATCTTTTTTGTTACAGGACGTGCAACTCATCCCAGCTCGGGTGTTTTGTGCAGTGCATGGGGCAGTGAGGAATGGCTTGAGTGGCAGCAAGCCAGTATTCTGGCAGGCACGATACTGGGGTAAATGCACCTCTATCATAAGTGTGGGTACTTTCTATTCCCCTGAGAAAAAGAGATTCAGATGTAAAGGTGGTCTTCCTTTATGCCTTGTAGTGAACTTTAATAGTATCAGAGCTAACTAATCTTTAAATTACTGCACCTGTTTTTGAATATTTAAAATTATTTTTTAGAATAAAAGGTAATTTTTAAATTACATGAAAATTCAGTTGGCTCCCAGCTTAAAAATGCAGGATCACATTCATGGGCATGTTTCTTAAACAGTGGAATATTTTTTCACTGAAAGTATATGTTTTAAATAAAAGTTTTTTGTTAAGGAAACAACTTTTCTAACTTTGGAAAAGTATTTGAGTTTTGTCCAGAAAGCCACCAAATGCCCAAGTGCATGTCTTATCCCATAGATATGCCATATCATAACCTCTTTGGAGAGAGCTCTTGCAGATAGATCTGTGTGGATCTAAATGTTAGCCCAGACTCTGTGTTATCTTGATTACTACCTTAAAGAAGAATATTTGTTCTCTCTCCTCTAATGCCCTATCTAGAGAAATTTTCCTTGGACCCAAAATGACACCCTCCTGTTTGTCTTCTGTCAGAGTTAGACCTCAGTAAAGACTTAAGGGATGAGGTCTTAGACTTAAATGGCCTTTTACTGGCAGAAGTGATTTTCCTAAGTGATTTTCAGTCTGATACAATTCCTTCCAAGGGATGGGGAGGATCCCTTCAGGTTTTGGTGTAGTTAAAGTTCCCTTTAGTGTGAAG
The DNA here is from genome assembly GCA_027925045.1 of Hypotaenidia okinawae. Classification (NCBI taxonomy): domain Eukaryota; kingdom Metazoa; phylum Chordata; class Aves; order Gruiformes; family Rallidae; genus Hypotaenidia; species Hypotaenidia okinawae. Next base: position 27,920,165 of record BSDF01000005.1, on the reverse strand, counting down.
ATTATGAGGGATTTCAAAAGCTAAATGGTAAATTATATCATATTCTCACTGGCGGATGAATAAAAGAGAGTTTGGCATCCTTTTCTGTTTTTCACTAGTCTTTGCTGAACTTAATTACCTGTAAATTATACAACCCCAGGGCAGGTTGGACAATAGAGAGGAAACCAAGTTAATACACATACACTTCTCTGTTAGCAATCACTACAGTGATCAAGGAGCCCGATTAATTTTGACTTGGCATCAGGCTGCAGCTGGCATTTTAACTTCTCCAGCTTGTTTTCATCATGCCTCTGTGACTCAGACCTACTGCATTGCCTGCCTTTCCACTCAACCATCTACAATAAGGACTGAATAATCCTTCTCCAGGGCGAGGGGGGAAAGGCGAAAATGGGTAGTGCATGCTGTGCTCACTCTGTGCTGCCTGGAGAGGATGGGGGAAGGACCCTTTCCTAGTGATGCTGGGGAGTGGGACTCAGCTTGGCACAGTGACTGATGTACTGGCTCCTTGTTGCTGGCAAAATACCAGCCAGGTCTCCACCTTGCATGGCCTCCCCCAACCTCTAGTCAGGGAATATAACCATCATCACTCCTATAATAAACTCCCTCCATTCTCCCTGCACCCATTCCCCATGGACTCAGAGCCATGAGATCTGCCACAGTGCTTCCTGCTTATCACAAAACATGAACAAGTGTGTCGATCTGATCTCCAGGTTCGAAATAATCTGTTCTAAACAATGGAGCATTAAACATTTACAGAGCCCAGGAGAGATGGAAACTCATGCGTTCTCTCTCTGGAGAGCTGGGACCCTTCACATCTTCTCCCCTGATTAATGCAAGACATTTATTTCAAGTCCTGGCTGGGCATGGGCCCTAGACTCACACTGCTTAGTTGATAGGAAGAGTGGTTTATATTCCTTCTAGAGCTCTCAATTGGTTCCCAATTCTTTCTTCTTCCCTCATGTGTCTACTAGGAATCCCTTAGTACTGAAGCAATTGATATATGAGTGAATATAAAGATATATGGAGAATATTCATGTTGATGTATACCTTCTCCTGAAGGTGTGGTGTACATACTGTCTGTGTTGGTTTGTGATGATGTGACTTTAGTTCTGGTTGTCATTGGGCCAGAGCAGTGAATTACTCAGCTGGTGCATGCCAATGAGCTCTGTGCACTGCAATCTCTTGCTTTCCTCCCCGTGGTCTCTGCTGGTGTGGTCCACCAACCCCGGTTCTGTGCTCTTCTAAAACATGCTTCTTTCTGAGCCTTCAGCTTTGCCTTGCTGTTGCAGGAAGGCAGTAGGTACTGGAGGTGTCTGAGAGTTAAAAAAAAAATTAAAAAATCACTGCTTCAGAGCAGGCAGTGCTGAGTTGAGTGCCCAGTTCTGCCTCAGCAGATCAATCCAGTGGTTTGCAGCTGGAAAATGAACCCTGCTTCTCCCCTGCATGCTGTGCCCAACGAGTTCACAGGCACTCATCTGTGATACCTCCAATGTGGAGGACTGTTCTCAGTACAGGGAGTTTGGCTTTCAACTCCACAAAACACCCCAGTCCTTACATCAAGAGGAGAATCCTCTTGCCTTTCTTTTCAGTGTCTCTCAAAAGCAGCAGTCCAGATGCAGAGCTGGGCAGCAAGGCCAGGGAGCTGGCTGGTAGCACACCCAGACACTGTGATGACTGAGGTTGACTCCAGGAGAGTCAGCTGCTGCTGGCCCACCTAGAGCTGCTTCTCTCCATTTTCTTTCTCTCCAGTCACGTACACCATCAGCAATCTGGCACTGTGTCTACTCGCAGCAGTAGCCAGGGCCTCAGTGTGGTCCCCCTGCACCTGCAGCACCCTGGGCAGGTGGCTGGCCTTGGCCAGGAGAAGTGGCATTCTCAAATATCTGGTTTCCTTCCAGGGTGGGCCCCTTTCCATTGACATGAGGGCACTGTGCCCTTGACAAATATTACTTTTTAAAATGCATTTAAACAAACTGGCCCAGCAAAGTTTTCCAAGCACCTGACTCCTCTCCAAAAAACACAGTGGGACAAAAGGAGTGTTGATGTATTTCTTCCTTTGCATCCTTAAAGATCTTATCCCTTTGACAAATGGGCCCCTTGTAGCAGATGGCGGAGAAGAGGTCTGTGATAGACTGTGAGGAAGGGTGGACTGGAAGGCCAGAGATGGAAACAGAGGTCTGGGAGAAGAATACATGTGCACTATAGAAATAGAGATCAGACTGTTTATGGAAAAGAGCTATGGAAACCCAGCATGAATATACAGAACCAGATGCTCGGCCTGCCATTACCCCACGCCAGCCTGGGAGAGCATGACAGCTGGAGCACTGGTGTTGCAAGGAGCCCGCTGCGACACAGGGGCTGATGCATGCACAGACTGTACAAAGTGTCTTCACTCTCTAGTGTTGCTGACCACAGTTTGACCCAATCAAAGATCAGATGTCCTAAATCTTTGCAGAGGACTGCCTTGACACTGACGACTTTATCCCTCCAGTTTATTGTAGGTAGCAATGCTCTCGCCTACTGAGTTGATACCAAGTTGCATTCAGGGAGGTGGTTCGCCTGTTGCAGAAGAGTAGATATGCTGGTAGCTCTGATTAGGAAATGAAGGATCTGTCCAACACCTCTGAATGATGACTGGGCTATTTCAGGACACACAAGACAAGGGGCTGGTCCTGTTTTTCAGTGTTTTTCTATTCTGCTGGTGGTTCTTTTCTTTAGTGCCACTTCCTCTATAAGCATGACAGCATTAAGCATCATGAACATGCCTAAGAGATGCCAAAATCATGCAGTTTGCTTTGAAATTATCAGAGCAAAAATCACCGGGCTTCCTTTATTTACTTCTTAGAAAACATGTTGTGGATTTGTTGGGGTTTTTTAATTTCAGGCATTCTGAGAGCATGTTTGGGACCTTTTTTCTCCTCTCCCATACCTTCTTTTCTAAGAAATGTAGAGATGCCCAGGTATCTTTATTTCTGACTACAGAATATGTTGCTTTTCTCAATATACAAAAATACTGCAGAAACCTGTGGCCAGACTGTGAGACATAGGAATGTCAGCTTTCTCATGCTGTGTTTTGAGGAGTACCACCAAGGGTCCTTAAGATGCTGCACCTTGTCCCATCAGAGCAGCCGGGGTTCACAGCAGGCAGGCAGCTATGCTGAGATGTGCAGAAACCTACAGCTGGGAGGACACCTGGTACCCTCCTAAGCCTACACAGGAAGTCAACAGGCTGCTCTGGAAGTCCTCAGGTGTTTTCCTTTGATTTCAAAGATGAGTGTAGGTCTACCTATCCTAATAGAGCAACATTGTAAGGTAAAAAGTTCAGTTAGTTTGAAATACTCAGTAGAGAGATGATGAAGTCGGAGAGTGGGCACTATGATTGAACCAAGAATAATGTATCCAGCAAGAATTTCATACTCTTTCTAACTAAGAGGAAGGTGAGGGAATGTGCTCTGGAGGAATTTTGCAGGAAGCATGCCAAGCTTTTGCAGTGGTCCAGCACCAAGAGTCGGCAGGAGCCAGGCAGCTTGGCCCTTCCAACACATACTCTTCCTGCTGGATTTGGGGCACAATGACCTTAGCATGCATGGAACAGAGGTGGTAGTGGTGGGAGGTGACACAGGCAGACTCCTTTCCTGGAAGTGTGTTTGAGGACATCTATAAACTATATGCTGCGATTTGTTGATTCAAAATAAACCCAGACTGTGTGTGTAAAGTTACAGGGAGGTGTTGAAAAGCAAATGCCAACATCTGTGTCCTAAAGAAAGTGTTGCTTGTCAGTAGAGACCTTGCAAACTATCCTCCAGTGTGCAATTGCTGAGCTGGGATCTGGAGTCAACGCAAGATGATACACGTGTATATAATAAAAGAAGTATCTCTCAGTGCCTCTGTGACCCCAAGGCCTCAGCTGGCAGCCTGTGCTGCCAGGAGGGAGGCTGAAGGCTGTACAGGGCTGTGCAGAGCAGGACTGCACCAGTCACTTTGAAAAGAGGTGGTTGGCCTATGCATCACGTAAATATGTTGCTTCCTGCAAGGAAGCATCAGGGACCATAGATGCTGGCCGCTGCTGCTACAAGACTTGTCTCTGAGCCTGCTGTGCTAGGTTGTCCTTCCAGATTTTGCAGGTTCAGCATGTTCATTTTTCTTTGGTGCTTGCCACTCACAAATAATTAAAAATGATGAAGATTTTTGTGTAAACTAATCCCAGCTCAAGAAAACAATGAATGCAGAGCCCATCTCGGGAGCGAAGAACTCTGGCAAAGTACTTAAGGCAGATTTAATATGGAGCACATGTGCAGTCCTGCTGAAATAAAATAAAACTTATTAAAGGCTTTTGTGCAACACAGCCAGCTGATCTGCCCAGGTACACAGTGCAAAGGCAATGGGAATTACTCACGTGCTTAGAATTAAGCAGTGTGCTTTTTCCTCTGGTGGATTAGGGCCTATGTGCTCTATTTACAGAAAAGTGGTTTCAGAAACAGCTTGCACAAATTTTCTGTGCTGTCTCCAGGTGCTCTCACTTGCACACATGGTCTGGGTAAATGCATATGCAGATGCTTGGGCCTTATGCACAGGAAACATAATCTTTATGCAGGTACCAGCTTAAAATGGACCTTCAGGTGGAATTACATGTCCTAGAACCAGTTTTCCTTATGTAATGATCCTACTACCATATTTACAAAGCAACAGCTAATCCCATAGCATGATACACAACACACAGTAGCAGGAGGTTGAAAAGCACTTTAAAAGAGCCAAAAAGAGTCTCCGTGAAAGAAGATGAGACGTCTGTGAATAGCAACAAGCGTATCCTCGGACTGTTTTTTCTTTTATATTTCAGTTATAAAACTGAATCCAGATTTTCAGTGATTTTTTCATTCTGCTCCCAGAAGATATTCACCACTCCCTGTTAAATCTGTTATGTCCCTGAAGGTTGTCACAAGTTGTCACTCTGCCCAATGTACCATCCTTGGCTGCCTGAATGACAGCTTAATCCCAGTGGTACGCATCCTGGCATTCTGTGCTGTAGATGATACATTAAGTCTTGAAGCACCATTAAATGCTGTAGGCCATATACAGCTATCTGGCAAATCAGGCAAAAATGGTACAAGTACAATTTAAATTCTGACATATGTCCTGTAAAAAATAATGTGGGTGTTTGAAAGTTTTATCGACTCTAAAGATTTGGGACTGCATGTGGTTGATGGCTGTGGTTGAGCTCCATGCCTGGCTGGTCTTCACCAGGTTGAAGGAGTGTTTGCTTTTGTGGGTGGAAACCTCTCACTTCAGGATGTGGTCACTGAAGGCAGTCAGTGTATTACACTGCGGCCAGGCAGTGGAAATGGGTACATCTGCCTATGGGTATGTCTGCCCTGGCTCCCCACTGATGAGCACAGGTGGCTCCAGTCCAGATGCTCTGTCTGTGCCAAGCAGTTGCAAGAGGAGCAGGGCTGGGGCTGAGCACAGCCTCCCAATGTGGGGATTTCTGAGGCTTCAGTCTCATTAGCCATGAGAGGAAAAAGTGAGTTATCTCCTCCAATGACACAAAGCAATTGGGTTAATTTGAAAAATGTTCAAGCCTCTATCTTATCTCATCTTGCAGCTCCTTCTGCCCATATTTTATTGTCTGCTTCATGCAGGCACACTGGAATTAAAAGAGAAAAATAATTGATTAGCGTAATAGCATGGAGCTTACTTAAATTCAGGTGGCTGAGAGCTAAGGATGAAATTGTCTTTGGGGTACTTGTGATTTTGCCCAGATAAAGTTGTAAAGTAGCCACTTCAGATCCAATGGGCCAAGCCTTCTCATAGCGCATTTCATGGTGCAAATCTGTCTTGTACCATTTGTTCCTCTTTGTGGTACAAGTTGAAGATCTGGTCTGTTCTCCCCAGGAATGGAGCTGATGAAGAAAGAAAAAACAAAAAGCTGATGACACAACCGTACTGAAGTCATGCCACAGAGTTTGAATCCCACACAGCTCTGCATGGGGTGCCATGAGGTTCCCTGCCATGATGTGGGGCACTGTAACATAAATACCAAGAACATTGCTCCCCCCTCCCCAGACATGAGTCATCCTCCACATGGCTTAGAAACACCAAGGTCCACTGGAGTGCAGACCCTCTTGCACACAGTGCAACAGGGATTTCGCCTTTGGAGCCAAATTCATGTGCAGCCCTGAGTTTTCAGATTGCCAGCACTGAAGTGACATCAAAATCCTTTTCCTTTAAAATGCAGAAATGCAGTCAGTGACCTTTTTCTTCCCTCAGAACAGCAGAATGAGTTATTAACTTTAAGTGCAAATATTTATTATGCACTGCTAATTGGCGATTGGGTCGAGGAAAGCAAATGTCAAGAGCACCGAGACCTTGTGTTCAAGCATGTGCAAAGCCACCCATTTCACACAGATGAGGATGAAGGTAGAAATCAACTTGCTTTTGATGTCTACATCTTGAGAATAGTTCAAGACAACAAAGATTGTTAACATGAATAAACTCGGACCTCTGGTACTGAGTTCAGTTGCAATACTTCTTGGATTTTTCAGCCTGGTAATTATCTGTATGGCCAGCATGGTTTTGTCTTGCAGCATAGGCAAGTTCTTTTTTATGAGTAGGCTGAGACAAATGTTAGCAAACATTTGTTGGTCCATTGAAGAGATTATTACAAGTACATCTGGAGTCTTGTGGGAGTAACGCAATAGTTGCAAATTATAGAAGAAAAGCCCCTGCAAATTAGAAGCAGATAGTTACTTCTTCTGCATTTACATGAAAGTGGATTCATTGTGCCACTTGCACACAGTGAAATTATTGGACTACAGACCAGCACCACAAAACTGTCTATTTTTTTAGTTCTCTTTAGAGTGTAAACTTCTAGCCATTTTATTTCTTAAAGTCTCAAGTATATATTAAGTCTCATAATGAACAGAAGCTCAGATAAAATAATCAGCATTTCCAGAAATTGATGTAATTTTGGATGCTCAATTTTCAGGCATTCAGGGTCAGGTTTTCACAGGTAATTCCATCCTGTATTTTGAACACGGGCCTGAGCTTGGACATAATATGCGCATAGCTGTGGGCGTTAGCAAATTTTGGGGCAGAGAGTGTGGGAAAGAGGGGTAAGTTAGGATCTCACCATCTGTTGGCACAGTCCTAGGTGTACATCTGCCTGACTTGGTATATGCAAAAGCAGTTTCCCACTTTACTGGCCAGTGAGAAAGAAAGTGGCCACCATGTCTCTCTTGGAAGAGTTGTGCCACATGGGTAGTTGGGGACCTGGTGTGCCATATCCTGAAATGTGAGGCACCTGGAGAAAGAGCTGAGGACTATGTTGGCCTTAAATGTTCTCTCTGGTGCACTTTCCTAAGGAGAATACAAGCATTTAGAATGAGATCTAAATCTGGACACATAGAGTCAGTCAGCATGTAGTCCTAAATGTTTTCCTCATTTACACTTTGTCTGTGGTGTCCATCCAGAGTTTTCTTTCTTTCGTCATGTTGTTGCATCATCAAGACCTTCATCCTGCTGTTAGGGAATGGGAAAAGGATGGCTAGACTGACCACAGTGATGGCACTTCAGTTCTTCAAGTTCCAAGAGATGGAGTCTGTTGTCACCTGGATGCTACCAATGTAGGTAGCGCTAGTCCAGAAAGGCAAATCAACTGTTTACATGATAAAGTTATAAAGTACATTAACCCATGAGTGGTTGGGAATTGACAGTGCCACCAATGCAGAGATAAGACCATGCTGCTTCAAGAGGTGGCTGGGTGCTGAAGACTGTGGACTTCCTTCACCTGGCTGCCGAGCTGCAGAACAAATAACACAGGGGAGAAAAAGGCAGTTCTGTGAAGTCCGGACTAGAGCCAGGCAGGATCCAGGAAGTCCCCCAGCTTTGTGGCTATCCAAATACCAGCAAAAGCAAACTTGTTCAAACAGGGCCCAGATTGTTATACACACTAAAAGATTTTTCTGTGTCCTTTGAAGGAGTGCAGACAGTGGGCCTCCATTCCCATGTGTTATGGAGTTAGGGACCAATTTTTTGTCTGCATCTGAAAAGTAGGAACCTCATTACCCTTAATGTCTGCTTCAAATGAAAGGTAGCCATCTTAAACATTTGACTAGATAGTGAAACCAAAGGATAGACATCGATTTCAGGTTGATACCTGTATAGGAGTGATTGATATTTTCACAATTCTAGAGAATGAACCAACAGATCCTCAAGCCAAAACGGGGGTGGGGGGTGGGTGTAAAAAATAAAAAGGAAAAAATGCCTAATTCCCCCGGAAAACTTTTAGTTCAGTGCCTCCAGTCATGTTCCAAAGCAACTAGACATTATTTAAGAATTCATTCTGACAAGGCTGGATTCTCCCCTGCGCTGGGCTGCATTCTTTGGACTGGGGGTGAGGGGTGAGGGGAAGAAAAAAGAAATTGTAAATGGGGTTGTTTTAATGCATTAGTGGACAAGAGGAAACTAGGTCAGCGTGAGACTGGTGGTCTGTTTTACAATGAACTATGAAGTGCTCCTGTCCCCCTGAGATGGTTGGGCATTACTGGAAAGAAGACCCTCTGTGCTGAGAGGGAGATCCTGTCCCTCAAGAATTTCCTTTTACAGGAAGGGAAAATATTTTCCCCATTGCTCTATCTGTCATCTGATAGTGAACCAAGATGTTTGAAGTAGCTATTTTGTACCCATGACCCACTGCCCTCAGCTTCCTCTAGCCCTGGGAAAGCCCTAGTCATCTTCTTTGCAAAACCTTTGTGAGTAATTACTTGTTCCACAGCTTTCTTGCATTATGGGGGCTGGAATCCATCCAGAAACAGAACCTCTACACCAAAAGAAAGTTCAGCACCGTAGTCCTACCTTTTGTCCTTGCTCTATGTCAAAACTCAAAAGGCTGGTATTTACTACAAAATGAAGTTCCAATTAATTTAATTAAATATTCTCTTTGGTAAAGGACGCTCCATATGCCTTATTTTGATTAAGCTAAGATGTCTTGGTTTGACTTCTTTATTATTTAACTTTTAGCTAAAGACATAACACAACTTATATCATACTTATCATGTAACAGGCATTGCTAGTTTTGTGTTGAGAACTATAACCAGGGACCAAGCCATTTCTCTGTTGGCCTCTTTATTTTAGCAGATCGGTGCTTTCTGAAGAAAAAAAAAAAAACACCTGGAAAATTTCCAGCCATCGTTACTGGAAACAATGTTTGTTCTGCCATGTCCATCTCCTTTGAGGTCAGCAGGCTGGTTATTTATCGTCTGGTATGTGTGACAATGAATATGCCCTTATGTAAGTCAGCAATTTCAGCTATTTCAAAATCAGCAAAGTGTACTTAGCGCAGACACGGAATCCAAATCTAAGCAGAGTATAACCCTGCCCAGGCTGTGGTGACTATGATAAACATCGTGAGCCCGGCTTGTCTACAGAACTGGGTGGAAAGGGTTTGCTGAAGCGGAGGACCCTTAATTATCATGGAGCAGTGTGGCATGGTGGCACCGGGAGCCCAGCACCGGCTGTCTCCACAGCCCTGTGTTGGGAACCACTCGGCTGCATCCAGCCGGAGCAGGCCACAGACTCTGTGCACCTTTTGAGGGCTCCCTCTTGGCTGCAGTAGGAGGTATGGTGTAGATGTTCTCCTTGGCTTTACACTGAAGTATTGTTGCTCTTCATTAGCTCCAGGTCTTCATGTGCAAAGTGGTAAATAACAAAATTATGCCTCCCAGTGAACTGCCTGGTTCAGCTGCTCTCATGTCAGGTGTCCAGGTTTTGGCTGGGATAGAGTTAATTTATTTTTCTAGTAGCTAGCATAGTGCTGTGATTTGGATTTAGGATGAATCACAGAATCACAGAATTGTAGGGGTTGGAAGGGACCTCCAGAAATCATCTGGCCCAATGCCCCTGCCAAAGCAGGTTCCCTAGGACAGATCACACAGAGAGGCATCCTGACAGGTCTTGAATATCTGTAGAGAAGGAGCCTCCACAACCCCCCTGGGCAGCCTGTCCCAGGGCTCTGTCACCCTCACTGTGTAAAAGTTCTTCCACATATTGGTCGGAACTTCCTGTGCTCCTACTCAAGGCCATTGTCCCTGGTCCTGTCCACACACACCTCTGAAAAGAGGTTGGCCATTTCCATTTGTCTCCCACAATGTTGATAACACACTGATGGTTTAGTGATTGCCAAGCATTCGAGGATTTTTCAATTTCTCATACAGCTCAGCCAAGGAGGATGAGGGGGTTGTCCAAGAAGCTGGGAGGGGACACAGTGGGAACAGCTGACTCAAACTGGCCCACAGAATATTCTATATCATATAATGTCATGGTCTTGTATATAACTGGGAGAGTTAGCAGGGAGACAGCACAGCTCAGGAACTAGCTGAGCATCTGTTCTCAGTGGCAAGCAATTGAGCTGTTCACTTCTTTTCTATATTCTTTTACCATTATTCTTACTATTATTGTCTTCCTTTTCTATCCTATTAAATTTTCTTTATCTCAACCCACATGTTTTACATTTTTCTTTTCTATCCTCTCAACCAATCCACAGGGGGAAGTGAACGAGAGGCTGTGTGGCTGTTTTAGTTGCTTTATTGCTGTCTGGGTTAAACCATGGCATCAAGGAATATGTGTGTGGACCACGAGTCCATTGCTGCTGACTCTTTGGTTTAAACTGAAGCATAGTTTAGACCTGTAAAATACTCTGCTAAATGATGTTTTAATCAATATAGATTAAAGTGTATAAATAACAGGGAAATAGTATATTTTCATCAGCTTCAACAGAAGAGTAGGAAATTAAAAGACCCCTCCAGGAGATAGGCTGACTTTGGTGGAGATATATCTGCTGCTGAATCCCACCTTGCGCTCCTCATTAATCACCTCTATACAGTGATATTGTAGATACTGTATAGCAACGCCAGTTCCCACTGGTATGGTGCCTGCACTGGCAGCAGCTTTGCCACATGAGCCATGATTGGGCACCTCTCAAAATGCTGCCTTAAGATCACACTAGAAGTACCTCTGAGAACTGATCTGAAGGAAAACTGGGGGAGCTTGCAGTCACAAACTATGGGTCCATGTCCCACCAATTCATCCCACAGTATATCTCTCACGCAGACAAGGTGTGAGGAAGCAAAGCACATTTCTTCTCAGCATCAGAAGCACAGAGTACACCACTAATGCACTATGTCCTGTATCATCCTTGTGCATGCTGTGGAGCAGACCAGTCCTGAGCTGGTATCAAGCTTGCAAGGACAAATTACTCTTTCACAGACTTTTTTGAACAAACATGAGTGGGTAAAACAAGTCTGTACCAGTTCAGAGCTCTGCAGCCCTGTGAAGGTGATTGATTTGAAGTAAGGGACCAGCAAAACAGGTTTGGCATCCCAAACTTCACAGCCAGCATCAGCTAGTTATTCCTAAACAGACACAGGCACACATGCCATTACAGATCTCAGTACTTAAAGTCATTTGGTTACATATTTCCCATGTGGTCACAAGGCATGAAGTCTAGTTGATTGTTTTTCTATTTACACACATGCATAAATATATCATAGAATGTGTTAGATTGGAAGGGATCTTTAAAGGTCATCTAGTCCAACCCCCTGCCGTAAGCAGGGACATCTTCACTAGATCAGGTTGCTCAACCTCATCAAGCCTGACCTTGAATATCTCCAGGGATGGGGCCTCCACTACCTCTCTGGGTGACCTTTTCCAGTGGTCTACCATCTTCATACTGAAGAACTTTTTCCTAATATCCAACCTACATATATCCTTTTCTAGTTTAAAACCATTACCCCTCATCCTATTTCTACACATCCTCGTGAACAGTCCTGCCTCACCTTTCTTACAGGCACCTTCCAGGTATTGAAAAGCCTCTATAAGGTCCCCCTGGAGCCTTCTCTTCTCCAGGTTGAACAACCCCAACTCTCTCAGACTATCTTCAAATGAGAGGTGCTACAGTCCTTTGATCATTTTTGTGGCACTCCTCTAGATGCACTGCAACAGGTCCATGTCCTTCTTGTGTTGAGGGCTCCAAAGCTGGACACAGTATTCCAGGTGAGGTGTCACCAGGGCAGAGTGGAGGGGCAGAATCACACCTCTCCATCTGCTGGCCACACTTCTTTTGATGCAGCTAGGATGTGGTTGGCTTTCTGGGCTGCAGATGCACATTGGTGGCTCATGTCCAGCTTCTCATTCTTGAGTACCCCCAAGTCCTTTTCCTCAGGGCTGCTTTCCAGCACATCATCTCACCTGTATGGATAATGGAGGTGTCCCAACCCAGGTGCAGGACCCTGCACTTGGCTTTCTTGAACCTCATAATGTTGACCTGGGCCCACTTCTCCAGCCTGTCCAGGTCCCTCTGGATGGCATCCTGTCCCTCTGGCATTTTAACTGCACCACCCAACTTGGTGTCATCAGTATACCTGCTGAGGGAGCACTCAATCCCACTGTCATTATCATTAATAAAGATATTAAACAGCACTGGTTCCAATACTGACCTTTGAGGAACACTACTCGTCACCATCTTCCATCTAGATATTGAGCCACTGACCACCACCCTCTGGATGTGACCATCCAGCCAATTCCTTATCCACTGAACAGTCCACCCATCAAATCCGTATCTCCCCAGCTTAGAGAGAAGGATGTTGTGGGGGACCATGTCAAAGGCCTTGCAGAAATCCAGATAGATGACATGCATATTTCTTCCCTTGTCTACTGATGCAGTTACTCCATTGTAGAATGCCACTATACTGACTCTCAAAAATCACCTCCCTGTCCTCCATGTGCCTCAGCATAGCTTCTAGGAGGATCTGTTACATGATTTTTCCAGGCCCAGAGGTGAGACTGGCAGGTCAGTAGTTCCCTGGGTACTCCTTCCTACCCTTTTAAAAAATGGGTGCAATGTTTCCTCTCTTCCAGTCACCAGGGACTTCACCTGACTGTAATGACTTTTCAAATATCATGGAGATACCAGCCAATTCCTGCACGACTCTGGGATGCATCTCATCAAGTCCCACGGGCTTGTGTACATTCAGGTTCCTCAGATGGTCACAAACCTTATCTTCACTTAAGCGGGAGGGACTTTGTCTCCCTGGTCCCTGTCTTATGGGCTGTCAACTTGAGAGTGGTGAGGAGCGAGGTTTCCACTGAAGACTGAGGCAAAAATGTTGTTGAGAAGCTCAGCCTTTTCTTCATCTGTTGTTACCAGTTCACTATTGTTGCTCGCTGGGGGGTATGCTTTCTTTAACCTTCCTTTTCTGGTTTATATATCTGTAGAAGCCATATATATATCTATGAAAATATGAAAGAATATATATATATATACATATGTATATACTCTCTCCAGATAAAGGGAGTCATATATATATGACATCACTTTATCTGTGAGGAATCAGCCCTTTGCTTTCTAGTATACCATTGTATTAGTTTTCCCTAGCTGAAAGAATGTTTTTCTCTTGAATGCTGGAGAAATCCAGACTATTCTGTGACCCAAGAGCTATGACTGAAAGCACAGGGAAAAGCAGGAATGCTTTTCTATGCTAATGTCTCAGTCTTGCGCTGACAGCTTTATACCCAGGCCTCATGTTCCGCTTGTCGGCCTGGGACAGTCCGTGTCTTTGCCTTGCACTTTGCAGGGCTGCTTCGTGCCCATAGGATGGCAAGTTTCCTCCTACATCATACTGTTCTGACGTGGGAGCAAGTGATCCCACCGTATCAGTGTCTAAAACATGTCTGGAGAGGTGTGCATGTGGGTGCAGAGCACCCACAGTGCTTTATTTGGATTCATTACCCCTCTTCAGTAATTTTCTCCATTACTCCCCGCCTCTACCTTGCTTGCCTATCTCCGAACAAGCTGCAGGGGCAAAATAAACAAGATTCTTATTAATCTAGGCCGAGTGTCAGGTTTTTTATTGCAAGACTAGAAATAAAAGAAGGACAATGTAAATAACACACTCACACACAGAGAGCTTGTTAGTTAGTTACTGCTGCCCAATATATGCCATTTAATGCTTGAGTCTGTCGGATCTGCATATACTGCACACTAAGTAGTACCAATAGTATACAAAGACTTAACTATGTGTGTGTGAAAGTTGTGAGCTGTGCTGTGTTAACAGCCTCCTAGAGAGATCACACAAGGTGCATGGAAAATAAGAGAAAATAATTTGTTTAGTCCATGTCTTACCCACCAGTAATAATTAGCATTAAAACCTTCGGTTTCACAGCTGAGAAAAAAGTTGAGCGTAACTATTTTTCCACTGAAAAATAGCACTCTGATATGTTTAGATGAAATATTGGATGCAATTAGGTAAAATATGTCTCTGTCAATAAGTTTGCATTCAGAAAAATGAAAATTAATTGCTTAGCTTCCATTTTTACCTTATCACAATGGAACATTTTCATATTTCATTTTATATTACTTAGCTTTGAATTAACATGTTACAAATTATAAAAGTTTGTTACTTATGTTTTCATGGAATTCAGGTCTTGTCAGAGAAAGGCAACAATCTTGTTTGACGTGATTATGGGTCTGGTTGTCATAGGTAATTGTACTGCTGTGGTAGTTAACATCTTTAAGGCATCCCGCATGACAATTTTATTAAAACATTTGAATTATGCAATTTATGGGGATCATGCTAGATGGATTAAAAATCAACTTACTGTTGTGTCTCAAAATGCATCTGTCACTGAGGAAATATCAAAGAACATCCATAGGCTTGATTCTGGAAGTCCTCATACATCTGTTCATTCTCATAAAGTGTTTTAGAATCCATATATAGGCATAATCTTGTTACAGAATCATCATAAAATTATGAAGATCAACGAATGCTCCAGGTATTGACATTATGAGGGACATACTGGAATGCTTAACTGCATATTTAGATCATTATTTTTGAAGGATGAATTAATCTTCTGTATTGAGGCTGGTATGACTTCATCTTTGCAGGAGTTTGGGGTTTTTTTAATAAATAGTCGTGTGAGTCTGCTTGTAAAGAAACAGCGTTGCTCTGGGCACATCTAAGTCATACGAAAGGGCAAGGTACCTGCCAAGGAAGTGTTAACTTCAGTGTGATCAAACCACTTACCATAAGAACAGTTGTGAGTCCTTCCAACAGGTACAGCTGAAGGGCCATCTCTAGATTGTATCGGTCACCGTATGGCCTGTAAATCTAGTTTCATTTTGTACACCTTTTTTTTAATTTTAGCAAAAAAGGAAAAAAAAAAGGAAAGTGAGAAGAAGTTTTCTTACTGTTTTCTTGCTACATACAGCATTGATTACAGTGCGTGTTGCCTCTGACTTTTGCGTGATTGCATCTGCACATTGTTGAGGGTCACAGAATGAAGCTCCAGTCCCTGGCTCTATGAGGGCAGTAATCCAGGTCCCCCCTCAGCCTCAGTCTGGTGATAAGAGCAACTGCAATTACCTGCTTCTGAGTCATCACTGCAGTTCCTAGCGGCATTTCAGTTTAATGAACACATTCACACTTGTTGCCTCTACATCTCAAATTGCTTCCCTGAATATGTATGTATGGAAAATATGTCATCTGACAGGGCTCCTTACCCTGCAAAGAACTGCTATTTTGTAATTTCCAAATAATGGTTAAGGAGTAGCCAACAGACAAACTGGAAAGCTAAAATCTGTCACTTGTTCATTCTCCAGTGGTTCCTCATTAAAACTTGGATAATAAGGGGAAGAACAAATCCCTGCTCTGACTGAGCCCCACACAGGACCTACACATAGGAGTTCGGTATAATGGACACAAACAAGCATTACAGCTGCAGTGTCAGCTTTTTTCCTGCCTTTCACTTGTACAAGATCATACACTGTCTTTGGATATCTAACTATGCTTTCTACTTTCATTATTAAGAGATATGGATATGAATCTCTCCATTAAACTTCATTATAAAGTCACCGGCTTCTGGCTAATGCTTTGAAAATCTGCCTTCAAAAAGCTGGCAAGAGTACCATCACTACTGGTATCTTGGTCTTCTCTAATCTAGCCCTTGCCATAATGCAGCTTGACTAGATTCATAATCACAGATATTTTCTTGGGAGGTTTGTGGCTCAAAGAATTATGTCTTCCAGTGATCTAGAAGCTGAAAACATTTATATGAGATGATACGCTCACTAGCTGGAGCAAAGCTGTTGCATTTCCATTACAGATTTGGGTCTGGTTGTTGAAGGAGGGGTTTGACCACAATGATCTCTGGTGTGTTCCTGCCATTGACAGTGACAATGACAAAGAATAAGACAGCTCTCAAAGAATAAGACATTCACCCCAGAGTTATTAACTCCTTCTCTTGGAGATCATAGATCATTCCTGGCTTACCAAAACCTGTCTATTCACAAAACAGAATGGCAGATCTTTGTATTTGCTTTTTCTTTCAACAGAAGGTGTTAACTAGCACCAGAAAGTTTTAATCAGTACAGTCATGTATATGATACATGCATGTATATCATATATGTATTTACAGAGGTATCGTGGAAGCCACATACTATTTTGAACTCCACCCCCAGTAGAAATTCAAGACATAAATTATGTGCAATTTTCTCTCCCCCAAAAAAGTTTAGGCAGGAGATTACAGCTTTGGGTGGTCTTGAAACATCTTTAAGAATCCAAAGGGAACTTCAGAAGAATAGAGACGCAGCTAGGGATTAGACTGGCACAAGGGCTACTGCACAGATGTAAGGTCAAGAGTACCTCAAGAAAAGGTCAAGTAGGAATAAATACAATACAGGAGTTTCAAAAATAGCACAGTTTGTGGCTTACCCTTCAAGTCTTTCTCTGAGGTTTTCTCACAGTAAATAACAAGACAACTCCCATATAGAACTTCCTACAAAAGACTTCAGAGATGTACATTTACAAGCACAAAATGACTCTTCTCTTTATGACAGAAGTGCTTCTGGTGTTAGGTCATGTCAACATAGATCCTTTGCCATTTTAGCCAGTTTTATCAGCTAGGTTTCTGTTCATTAGGAATATTTATTTTCAATGTCATAGTTACTGGGAGGTTTCTTTTTAAGTTTATAGTACTTTGTTATCTTTTCAGGAGTATCTATTATATTTGAAGTAAAAGAGCTGAATCCAGCAGCAAGCTGAAAGCAGTCAAGTGCCTTTAAGAGGTTGGTTTTACATCAAAGGCACATTAAAACAGATGGATGTGAGTCTGGGACCTTGGCTTCTTATTTTCTTATCTAAATTTATTACATATATTTTCTGTCTACTATGCATACTCTTGTGTCCAAAGCTGTAGATCAAACTCAGATGCTATAAAGTGCTCCACTCTATAAAGATTCAGAGGAAGTAATAAATTTATTTATCTAAGGAGTTTACAAAACCCTACAACTCTCTGTACCCTGTTCCTCCTCTCTTTCCCATTGGGAATTTCCTTCACAGCACAAGAAGACTCTTTGAGCCTAGCCTCAGGGATGGGGATCTCACATTGGATGACCCAAAGGACTGAAGACATACAAATAAGGAAATAGATGTTTCCTGAGATCACTCATCAGTGTCTTGCCCATGGCATTACAGAGGAGGTCCTACTGCTGCTAGAGTCCTCCTGGATAGTTGTGTCTTTACTGTCTTACTGGAGAACTGTGGTGTGGCTAGGGGAAAAAGTAATGCAGAAGCATTGTGGGCGGTTGACTTTTTATTGTTAAGGCAGGGGACACAAAGACTGGTCCTGCTTCCCTGGGACAGTGCTCCCATGGAGGTACCTGACACACTGTAGGAGCACTTCACCTTGTGACACAGCTGCTCTGAAGTTGGGACCTTCATGATGTCCAAAGCTGGTGTAAAACACACAGCTCTTGCACCTGATATCTCTTGCATAGCTGGGAACAAAACCCACAGAGGTTCTAGTAATGTCTACCTGTAACGAAGCAGCAGCACTGAGTCTATTTCCTATGAAGTACTGGTTAAGGCAGGATCAGCTCTGACTGACCTGTGATCTGGTGTCTCATAGAAGAGAATTGTCATAGCCATCAGACACTTTAAAATTGTGTCTCTACTTGGTTGGTCTTCACTGAACTATTGTAAAAGGGGAGATGAAATTACCACACATGGATAACTAGAGACCAGAAAGACCACTGATTCTGGGACACTGAACTTTCTCCAGGACTGAGAGAAAGCAAGGCTTGTGTGATTTAATCTGTGTAGAAGATCTGTGAATGAAGGCAAGGTATCATCAGGGAAAAGTCTCATCTGATTATGGTGGAGAAGACGTGACATCTTGCAAATAGGGAACTGGCACTGGATGAAAAAGGGATGGAAGCTGCCTCCTGGCACCAGATGATTTGGTCTGAGCTAGTGCAGGTAAGAGTAATATTTTTCACAGGCAACATTTATCCTCATGAGCCATAGCTGTGTCCTGTGCTTGGGGTCCTGTCTTACCGGAAATGTCAAGAGCTGAAGTTTAGCTGCTTGTGAATCTCTGAGCACCTGAGAGTTTTCCGTTTCTCTTTTGACCAGACCTCCAGAATGGGCAAGCACAGATCCAGAAAAGGCCCATGAGGAAGTCTCCTGTGTGGGGTGTGCATGTGCTGCATCTGAAGGGTTCACGGAGACAACCCTGGAGAATCAACCACCAACTGTCAAGCATTCTGCAGGGGAGGTTGTGTGTCTGACAGCTTGAGTTTAGGAGACAAAAGGATGACGTATTTGCAAGAGCAGTGTCAAGTGGGTGACCCCACAGCACTGTCCTACAAGGTGTTTTGAAGAAAAATTTACTGCAGGCCACAGACCTAATGTGTTATGTCCAGGTTAAACAGAAGAGTAACAATTGTCTGTGAGTAGGATGCAACACTATCTTCACCCAGAGCTCCCACGCAGCCCACTCCACTGAGCACTGTGACTTCCCTCTAGCTGTAGAGCTGCTGCACGAGAGGAAACCAATAAAGCATCATCTCAACCATTTAGACACTTTGAGGTTGTGCTCTGCCCACTCAGGATTCAGGCACAGATCTCAGTCCTTGGGAGGAACAAGTTCATGTGCGTCAGCTGAGCCACAGTTGCGAACTATTTTTTATTCTCAGCGTAAAAGGTGGTAGCTTTAGCATTTCAGGCTAAAAGTGTGCATGATCACAATGTACTTACTTAGTGCAGAAGACCTCCTCCAGAATGGGAACTCAGCTATACCTGAGGTCTCTCCCACCTAGAGGGCAGCAGCAGCCATCAGAAAGATCATAAATGAAAGACCGAGTTATAAAACTGTCATTCTGTCACTGCAGCATCTCCATGTGGAAAGCTATGATGTTCAGCAGGGAGACCAGAAAAATTGACTTTTGGGATCACTGGGGCACTTCCTTTGTGGAGGATACCACAGAAATATGGTTCTCTGCTGTGACTGGGAAACAAACAGCAGATGAGGACATTCATCTCGTGGTGCAACAGGCACCTCTATAAATCTGCATCAGTGTGCACTTTCACACAGACAAGTCCTTTCCTCATCTCTGCCTGCCATGAAGAGGACAACCTGCATCACCTGACAACTACAAGGAGGCTTTAGCAGTCTGAAATGCCAGCCTCTACTGCTTCCTCCCCAGCCCCTTTCTCCTTTGGGGCTAAAGGGAAGGTCAGAAGAGCTCGATCACCCTGGCTCTTGTGAAACTCCTCTGGCCTGTTACATGCTGGACACCTACCCCTGGCAGTTCAATTAGAATGTATCAACAGCTTTAGTGTCCCCTCATAAGGGCATTTAAGAGCTTCTAGCTTGTGATAACTGTTGCTTCACTTCATAAAAATATTTGCAACTGGTGACTGTGCCAAAATACAGGCAAAAACTGAGCGGAGGAGAGCAGACCTTGTTCTCTCACATGTGCTGCTACACACCACACTACAGACAGCAGCCTTAGCTTGTCTTTTTTTTTTTTTTAAGAGTTCTTGCTAGTGCATCAGTCCCATAATACTGTTACCAACTTATCCCTTCCACACAATACTGAAACAAGGTCTCTGCAATGTGTATTATATGCAACCTTCAAAACTCACAGAAAAGAAACCCACATGCTCACATTCGGACGTGTGTTGCCTCACCCAACACTGGCACTGTTTAGATCCTCCAGGTTTATATTCAAAAACAAAGAAACTCTCTCAAAGTAACAAGACTATGCTGCTCGTCTAGAAATACAAATGAGAAAGTGCCTCAGAGGTTGTCCAGGCTGTCGGAAGGTTCATTAGACATTAGTTATGTTTGCTCTGACCTAATATTACATTTCTCTCTGGAATGTCCCTAAAGAATGATGTTGTCGTAAGAATAGAACTGTCAGGACACTCGTCATGACATTTAAGGAGGATCATTGTCATCGGAATGATGGTGTTATGTGTCCCCTCCAGCATGTGCTGTGTTGTCTGGCACCTGATGCTGTTGAGGTACCTCAGTCACATTGGAGGCGTCAAGCCTTATGCAGGGCAAACAGGATGTGGTCCCTCCTTCAAAAATGTCAAAGGCTAGTAGAGTGGAAAATGACTAGAAAATAAAAATAAATTTCCCACCAACTATTATTTTGTGTGTGAGAGAAGTCACACAAACAAGAGCCCTTCTGATCTGCAGAGGTCCCTTAAGTGCAAAATAACGATCCTGTATAGAGGATTATCATTATTTTTTATGAAAAGAGAATTAATGAGTAATGGCAGCGATAACTTTCTTTCTCAGGGCATTTACTACCCTCTTTGTAATTTAATTAATTTCTTGTTTCAATAATTCTTTGGAAAGAGGCTTGTACTGGGTACTTTTTCCCCCTGTACTATTTTTTCTGCCAATTTAGCAGTTATTTGTTAACCATTTTTCATCAAGTTTCTTACATTCATCATGCTACTTAGCTACTGTTCTTATCCAGCAGCTGAAATTCCTTCAGTAAATTGTGTTACATCACTTCTTCAACAAACATGATACCGGTCCTTCAAACAAACAGTCTTTCTGAATGTCATGTCACTAATCTCTTCCTATATGATATACTGAAGAGCAAAATTAGCTCTTAACAATTTTTAATCTCCAATTCTACATACAGTTTAAAGTCCAGTTATTGCAAAGTACATTTATAAAGAGATTCCATAGCTATTAAAACTTCATGTAACTTGTCATGAAGATTAAGGCTTAAAGTCTGCAGTGGCAGATGAAATAAGTTTCTAACAATAGATTTGATTTTTTTTCAGTGTCTTCATTCCTCATTGGGTTGCTATGAAACAGAATTAGACTATACAGACATGCAAACTGCACTTGATCTTCCTTGCTTTTCTCCTGAGTTCAATTCTAAGCCTACCCTTGAACTTTGCTTGGGGTGAAGAAAATCTGAACATTTCTATAACTTTTTTCCTGTCTGCAATGTTTACTGTTCTTAATATCTGATAGAATTCGACTTTAGCTTTTCAGCTGGAGAGTTGCAAACATGGCAGTAAAGCATCAAGGATGGGTCAAGATGACACTTTAACATGGTTTAGAGTTGTAGAGGTTTGTGATTTGAAGACCTGCCATGAACCCATTGCTAACTGAGGGCAGCTGGATGGTCTGATTGGCACCTTATTCTCTTGAAATGCTCTCATGTCCAGTAGTTTTACTGTTGAGAGAAGGGAGAACAAAATACCCCACTAATTTATTGCTTAGTTCTAATAACCTTTTAAAGTTGATAATTGGCATATAACTTATTTTAGAGGTAAAAGTTCGGCTTACTTCTCTAGATGTAATATATTATCTTGCACATCTTAAGTGCAGTAAGGAACAAAAAGTGTAGTCACAGACCACAGTGTACACTGAATTGGAGCGAAAGTATATTTAAAGAAAACCACCCTACAATAATGAGACTTTCAGTCAGGAGTCACTGGTTATCAGATAGCATCAAGAAACAGTGGGCACTAAAATTTAAGCTTTACAGTTCAGCTCTCTAATCTGAAAGAGCACTTCAAATAAGGGATATATTGCATTTAGCCTCTATTTACAATACCATATAGGTCCCTCCTGATACCAGTCACCACGGGGAGCTGCCCTGGTGCTGGCCCAACCTGCAGCAAAACAGCAGCACCAGGGGAAACACCAGGGGAGTAGAGAGACCCTTCAGGAGCTGGCAGCTTGCATGGGAGAAGTTGAAGTGACCTGGGCATTGCCAAAGCAACTGTGACTACTCCTCACCTATAAAAAACAGGAGCACCATGAACAGAGAATGGCACATCAACCATGGTGTGACACAGTAGTTCGTGTATGGAAGGGCACACAGGATGGGCAAAGCCACCCTACCAGCTCATATGGTCTTTTTCACAGTGATTGGCATGGACCTCAGAGCTAGAACCAGTGTTTCTACTGAGAAAGTCACCGTGATGTCTGATATTTCCACCTAGACAGAACTGGTGAGGAAGAAAACTCCAGTACAGACTGGAGATTGCAATGAGTTTCCAGACACTTCTCCTGGAGAAAAGGTAAGCACTGGCATCAGCTATGCACAGGTTAATGATCTGTTGTGTCAGGTGGCTGAGTTGCAGGAAACAGTTAAAAGACCTTGCAGTATATGGGGGGCCAAGGAGATAGATTAGTGGTTTCAGAACCATGCTTCTGTGGCAGACACCAGAGAGGATGAGGCATCTTGGACCCTGGTGACCCACAGAAGCATGATCAGCTTCAGTACACACCCTCCAGCATTGCAATTGATATGTTACTGATAAAACAGATATGCGGCTTTAGCAGTTGCAGACATGCACAAACATGGTCTGCGTGGAAAAACTGTACCAGCAGCACATGGTGGATACTGCAAAAAGAAATGTGTGCTTGTAGTGGGTGACTCTCTGTTGAGGGGCATTGAGGGGCCCATCTGGTGGTGTGACAGAGAGTTATGAGAGATATGCTGCTTTCTGGGAGCTAAGGTCCAAGATGTGGCTGAGAGCGTACCACAACTTGTCAAGAGCACAGACTACTTACTATCCATTGCTACTCTTTCATATGGGCATGAATTTCACCACAAGCCAGAAAATGTGAAGAATCAAGAGCGACTACAAAGCCCTGAAGATAAAAGTGAAAAGTATTGGTGCCAAAGTTATCTTTTTTTCCATTTTACCACTAGAGGAAAGGGTTCAGCCAAAAATAAATGTATAATGCAAATGAGGTTATGGGTTTGTGGTGTTTTTGAGAGTGTTTTGTCTTTTACAGCAATGAGACATTCTTTAATTACTGCAGCCTGTTAGGGAGGGATGGGATCCACCTGCCAGAGGCAAGGGAATCTTGGGCAGCAAGCTGGCCACCTGGTGAGGTGGGATTTAAATTAAAGGACTCAGAGAGCAGGATCCAAAGTGCCAATGCTCACCCACTGCAATGAAATGGGGAACCTGCCAGGCCTACCAGACCAACAACAAATGTTCCTTAGCTGCCTCATAAGATGTGAACAAGAAGGCCAACCACCTCAAGTGTATGCATGCCCGTGCAGCCTGGGGAACAAACAGGAGGAACTGGAGCTCCATGCTCAGTCAGAAAATTATGGTACCATAGGAATAACTGAAAAATAGTGGGACAACTCACATGACTGGAAGATTCGGATGGACGGCTATAGACTGTTTCATAAAGAGAATCAGGGAAGAAGATTGCCCTTACAATTGATGGGCCCCAAGAATATCCACCGAGGGTGTTAAGAGAGCCGGCTGACATTGTTGTGAGGCTGGTCTCCATAATCTTTGAGAAGTTGAGGAGATCAGGAGACATCCTAGAAGACTGGAAGAAAAATAATGTCACTCCCATCCACAAGAAGAGTTTAAAGGAGGATCCAGAATTTTATAGGCCCAGAAGTCTTATATCAGTCCCTGGGAAAGCTATGGAATGAATCCTCCTGGGGGCTATCACAAGTTAAATGAAGCATGTGATCAGGAAAAGCCAGCACAGATTCACCAAGGGCAAATTGTGCATGACAAACCTGATCATCTTTTGTGACAAAGCAATCTGTTTAGTTGATGTTGGGCAAACAGTGGAAATAGTGTACCTCCAAGGCTTTGGATACAGTTTTCCACACCCTCCTCCTAAAGAAACAAATGTCTTCTGTACTAGATACAAGGTCTGTAAGGTGGTGGCTGACAGGATGCATGCAGAAGGAGGTCTTTTTCTATCTAGCAACGTGGCACAGATGTTGTCCCCCAGGGATTGAAACTGGGCCAAATACTGTTTAATATCTGCAAAAGTAATCTGGATGATAGGATTAAGTTTGTGGATGATATCAAACTGAGTGGGAAAGGGAGAGTCATCCTGCAGGAAGACCTAGACAGGCTGGAATACTGGACTAATGAGAACCTTATGAAATTCAACATGGACAAGTGTAAGGTCTTTCACCGAGAAAACACAATGCAGGAGTTCAGTACAGGCTGGGATCCACCTGGCTGGGGACCAGCTCTGTGGAAAGGGACATGGGGTCCTGGTGATCAACAAGCTCAGTATGACTGAAGAGTGTGCTGCTGTGGTAAAGAAAACCAGCAGCATGTTGGGCTGCATCAACAAGGGCATCACCAGCAGATATAAAGAAGTCATTATTCCAATCTACTCCACACTTGTCAGGCCACACCTGAAATACTGTGCTTGGTTTTGGTCTCAAACATGAAAAAAAAATGTGGATAGGCTGGAAAGTGTCCGGAGGAGGGGGACCAGGATGATCAAAGGACTAGGAAGCTTGCCATATGAGGAGTGGCTGAGAGAATTTGGCTTGTTCAGCCTTGAGAAAATAAGGCTTAGGGGTGACATCACTATGTGGCTACAAAGGAGATGGAGACTCCCTTTTACAAGGAGTCAAATGGAAAAGATAAGGTTTAATGGGTGTGAGCTACTTCTGGGAATATTCTAACTGGACACAAGAGGAAAAGTTTGTCACAGTGAGAATAATCAGTCATTGGTATAATCTCTCCAGGGAAATGGTGGGTTTCCCAACATTGGACACTTTTACGGTTCAGCTGGACAGGGTACTGGGTCATCTTGTCTAAATCCTGCTGTTGTCTTGACCAGTTTTGCTAAGAAAGGTTGGACAAGATGATCCTTCCAGCCCCATTCAACCTGGTATTCCATGATTCAAAGACTTAAAATATCTTTTCTCAGGTGGGAAGCAAGAAGATGATGAGGATCACTCATGGGATTTCTGTATGTTGTCTTACTGACTGACAGTTTCTGCCTTTGGGGATGGGAGTATGTGCAAGGCAGAGCAGGTAAGCATTTTGTGTTTGTACTGCAACATTGCTATGAGGGATGAAGTCACTGAAATGGGTAGTTCTGTGACTATTTCTTATGCCTGTGGCAGTATTTTCTATGGCATGATTTAGTGTTACATTGATTTCCACTTCAATTTGTCCAATACATCTGTGCGTGCAACATGGAAAAGTATTCTGTAAAAATACTGTTTGGGTGATGGCTGCATCTTCCTCCCATGTCGCACTTGTCAGGACAGATGACTGTTTCACACTAGATTTTAATAAATCCTGCCTGCAGAACCATGGAGGCTGCTGGAGACCCTGTTCTGTTACGAGGCGTACTCCATCTCTGCACAACACCAGTAAAATATTCTTTCTTAATTGCATGCTGCTGACAAAGGTTCATAAAATCCCAAGAGTGCTGCTTGATATTAAGATAAAGACTGAGGTTCTGGTGTGCCAAAAGAATGGAATACACACAGAGTAACTGAAGAGATGCTATTTTCAAGCCAGACTTCATGGATGAATTGAATGTGACAGTGCTATTACATGATGTTACAGGCAGAAAATAAAAGACAGGGAAGAAATGGTGATAGAAGCGTACTACAGCTTCGGCAGCAGGTTCCTGCTCTCTTGTGTCTAGGTTTCCCCATTACAATCAGTAGTTTGCACACTTCAGGCAAGTGACATTGCCTTGCTGTGGTTGTACTGGGTCTGGAGGGAGTAGGGTTGACCTTCCTCATAGCAGCTCATACCAGACTTGTACCTAAAACCATGTTGATAGCACACCAGTGTGTTGACCGTTGCTGAACAGCACATTGTGCAGCACCAAGGCTTTTTAATTTCAATTCTCCCTCTTCACCCACAGCAATTAGGCTAGGGGTTGGCTAGAACTTGGGAATAGACACAGCCAGGACAGCAGAACGCAACTGATCAAGAAGATATTACATCCTGTTACATGATGTCATACTGAGCAATAAGTACTCAGTTGAAGGAGGAAAGGGTGATGTTTGTGGTTATGGTGTTTGTCTCCCTCAGAAAGCCTGACACCAGCAGAGGCCCTGCTTTTTGGGAAGTGGCAGGACACTCATCTGCCAGTGGAAAGCAGTGAATTAATTCCTCTTTTTGCTTGGCTTGTGCACACAGCTTTTACTTTCCATAATAAAAAGTCATTATCTTGATCCACGAGTCTCCTCACCTTCTGTTTTCTCCCCATCTTGTAGGAGAGGGAAGTGAGAGACCATCTGGGTGGGAGTTTAGTTGTTGGCCAGGGTCAACCCACTGCAGTGGTGGTAGTTTTTTTCCTTGAATGTGGTTATTATCACAACAAGATCTCAGAAATTACATTTCTTAATGCAGTGATGTACAATGAAGCAGACAGCAAGCACTGAAGTGTGTGGAAAATTACTTTCAACTGGCTTGTCCAGGGAGTAATTGGTAGGCTTATTTAGCATTGTAAAACTGTCCACACTTACACGTCAAAAATGTTTTTTTCATGATGGTCCACTTTTTAATCCAGTAATTTCACAGAAGAGAATCTAAAGTTCAAATATATAGCAAGAACATATTGTTCAACTTGTGAATATTGTCTTTCAATTAAAATATTTCTCTCCCTGTAGTAGTTTTGATGTACTGGGGCTTTAGCTGAGGGGAGGGAGAGAAAAGACTTCAGATTTTTCCAGCCTGTGTGTACTTTGCAGGTTAAGTAGTTTTGGTGATTATTTTTATTTAAACATTAATAACAGTAGATCTGCCAGGCACACATGTGCCAAAGTTCCCCACAGAGATTTATTGCCTGTCACCCCCGCCTTCTCAGCTCGTGTTAGCTATCATTTTGGCCAATAAACCCACAGGCCCCATGTGAGAACCTGATGGCTCACAAAACACTGCCAGTTGCACAAAGCCATCAGACCCACAGAAAATCCTTCTGAGGAAATCGTCTTTCCACATGATTTCTGTATTTACAAGTACTTCAGTTGTAACTGACATTTCTAACCTCTACAGAGAGGTGAGTCATGTCTAGTGCGACCATCTGGCTTCCTCAGTATTCATGACACTAACACTCAAAATGCGCAAGCGCTTCTGGAAAGTGAGTACAAAAGTCAAAGGTGACTGAATATACATGAGTTTTCAAACAGGTTTCCAGGTGTTGCTCTTTTTCTCGATGTGGGGTTGCAGCGCTGAGACAGAGGGAGCCCAGTGAATGCTCTGACCTCTGGGAACTGCAGGAACAGCTTAACCAGGAGTGATGGAAATCCAACTTTTTTCTTCTTAGAAACTTCTACACCCAAAATTTATTTTAATTTCTGTTGAGAAATACAATTATGTTCAAATTTCCTCTGAAATGTGAAGCCTAAATTAATTTTCTCTTGCAATGTTTATTTTTTCTAAATTGGGTATCTTTTAATTTATTTGCATATGTACTTTGTTGCATAACACTATGTACAACTTGTGAAGAAATACAGAAGTAAAACAATAAAAGATGTTTTACAATCTTGAGTTAACAGGATGATTCCAAACAAATTCTATCTTGAGAATGTTATTTGGAAAATTATCACATTTAATTTGAAAGTGTTTTCCCTCTGCTGAATTTTGCTACACTTTAAACATTATATGGGGTGAAAAAAGAAACATTTCCCTATGGAATAATCTTCTAGACAAAAAAGCCTCTGCTCAGTTGCTACCTGATAAGTGGACTAGATTCTAGGAAGATGATCTCTTTTTTTGCCATCACCTTATGATGGAGGGGTAATTCAGGTTCCTTTCTGATCACATAATGCTTCATGAAATATTTGCTTTCCTTGTCACTCAGAGAACCATTGGCATATGGTACAAGAGTTCTGTATTACAATTATTTTTTTTTAAAACAGCTACTTACATTTTATGAGCAGTCAACAAAGTACACATGCCCACTTGACAGTGGAGCGCTTTTGACTTTGATCTAAAGTGACTTACACTTTGAGTTCTCACTGAGCTAGTTAGGCTGAACTGTCTTCCACATGTAGAAACTCCTGGCTGTCAACAACACAGTAGTTTTTAGCAGAAAGTGTGAATTACTTACAAAGCATGCATTTTAAGCATGGTGCAGCAGTGACTTCCAGTGAAAGACATGTGTTTTTTCCTTAAAATTATTTTTTCAGGTGGCACTCTGTGCCTATTATGAATGGCTGTGTGGCTGTTGAAGTTCAAACGAAGTTGCAAGTATTTTTCACGCTCTTCATGGCTCCGTTTTCAACTTCTCGATTTTCACTTTAACTGTTCCTTATGACTGTTGATGTTCTTTTTCAAAGTCTTTGTATGAAAGAAGTCAGAGAAATTCATTTGCATGCTTACCTGGATTTTGTAGCCAGTTGTAGAGTGTGAGTGTGGTTGCAAAGAGGATTGCAGCAGCATGCTGCCAACTGCAGTGAGCCAAGGACATTACTTACCAAGTCCTATACATTACAGCTGTAGTGGCACAGCTGTGATTTCAAACCAGTCACCCACCTGCCAATAAAGGTACAGTAACACAGTTATGAAACAGCTTTCCATAAAAATCATATATCCCTTCCCATGCTTCCTAAAAAATTGCTTATTCTTAAAAGTTTGTAAGATTTGTGTGCTGCAGTTTTCATGGCTGAGTATTTTTGTTTCATTTCTTGTTTCTTCTTCTGTTTGATAGTTTGGGATGGGGTTTTTTTTTTGGGGGGGGGGGTGTTTTTTGTTTTTTTTTGTGGGACTTGTGTTTTTTTAATCCAAGTTGTATGTTTTAGAAAGAAAAGTTTATAAAATGATGATACTATCCTACACAGCTGAGTAGTGATTTGGCAATCGTCTGTCTCACCTCCCTTGTTTGAACAAAATACTGTCCATCTTCAGCTCACATTTGCTTCCTCATTTCTGAATCTAGCATCTCCCTGGGAGTAGCAGAATTTCCAGTGGCAGATGAAGGTCTCCTGCAAATATGCTACCTTCTGATGAGAGCTGGTTTGCTAAGCATTAAATGGCAATTAATAAGATATTCCACCCTGCAAGAATAATGGTACAGATGCTGACAAAGTTATTTTTCCCAACTCTGCCTGACTGTGAAACAGTTCTTAGAAAAAAGTGAAGACTTGGCTATAACCTTAGTCATTTCAAGTATAAAACAGAAGACAGTTTAATGAGTTATTCCTAAACTAACCAATATAATGCACACCAGAACGGAGTGCCTTGCCAAAAGATTATTGATATCTGTCGGCTCCTGTCAAAGTAGGTTTGTTTCTTCTTTGCTGAACTGTAAAACCCCTTCAACTTTTAACATTAAGTACTCTAGTAGAGATATAAGTAAATTTAAAGATGTTCTTACTAATTTATGTTCATTAGCTGGTCTCAGTTGCAGTTTTCTTGCCTTTCCTAGACAACCTACCTGACCAGATTAACTTTTCATAAGGTGACAAACTGTCGAAGCACTGCTGTTCGCTGACATGGGTTTGCAACGAGATGCCATGTTAGATTACTGACACCTGGAGTCATCTTCTTCTTCTTTGTGAGGTGGAACATCTAACAAGTCCTTAGGCAAAAAGCTGAGGCCAAAAGCAATACTGAGACTGCTAAAGTGACAGCTGTAATTTAGGAACAAAGTTGAGCGCATCTCACAGAAGAGAAGAGCACTGTACCTTCTGCCCAGGAGTCCTCATTCTTCAGAGATGATCACACACCAAGTTAGGCATTTCTGCAAGTTTTCCCTTCCCTACCATGTCATTCTACCTGAACAGAACTTTTGTGTGACCCTGACTTTCATAAGGAGGTTAATCAGTGTTTCCCCCACTGCTGAAGTCCTGGCTACTTTCACATCCCCAGCACCAAAGAATTCTTTAAACTGAAGCGCAAAGTTTAAAAAGAACAAAAAGGAGCAAAGCAGATAAAAATCTGAAAAAACAACATTGTTCCTAAGTTTATCTTTTGTAAAAATGAACAAATAAATCAGACACAATCCCCTCCCATGCACAAATCCCCTGGGCAGTAGTGGCAGCCAGTTAAAGGGCAACTTGTACATGTTTCGGAAAGCATTTTGTAAAAATAATCCCTGATTTCTGCTGAATGAACAAAACTGGACTGGTTATCAGACCCTAGCATCAGCTGCAAGAGGTCTCCCCCAGATTTCAATGGAACGGGGTTTTTTGCAAATAAAAATTCTGAAGATAAATGTAAGACTTTAGGGAAGATTATGCAGTATCAAACAGGCCATCATAGGAATGTAAAGGTGTAACTGGACCAACAGTTCTCTGATAACCACAGTTACTTAGTTACAAAATGCACAAGTGCAATAAAGAGCACAATTTGAATGTTAGCCCACATGGCACAAAGTGCTCAAGATGACGCTGTATTTGCAAACAGGACATTAGGTAGATTAACACAATACAATGCAATCCAATTAGAGACTGTGTGACCTTTTATTGCCTATGCTCAAAACCATCAGAAGAAACCTTGCCTATAATGAATATTTAGCTATCTCTGCTTTGTTGCTGTTCACTAGCATTGTCTAAATGAGCATGTCTTTTCTATATTGCAGATGAATTTGGATGTCTGCAGCCTTTCAACGGGGAGATTTCCCTTTCTCAGCTCAATGTTCTGAGTATTGTCAATGAGGTCATACGTATGTTCTCGGTAATGTAAAGGTAACTTCAGTTTAATCATCAAGATATTGATTTCACCCTTGGGGAACAACCAAGCTGGGCGTCATTAAAATAACATTTGGTACTCCACAGTGGTTGCAGTTATGCAGTATCTTCTCTGGTGCACCAGAGAACAGCGATTCCCCCATTACTGTCCTTCACACAGTAGAAGTTGGGTGTTAAGTGCTGCCTGCTGCAGGTGACAGGTGTTGCGTGCACATACCTCACCCCAGTACATTTGAAATAAAAATTACAAGGTAGGAAAAGTTGTGGTTTCTCCCAGAAACAAAGTAAAAGTCATTAAAAAACCCTAGCAACTGCACCTAAGAAAAATAACTATCATTTATATGTCGAAACTAACCAGTACCATGTGATCAAGATCTCAATTTTATCTCTTTTCTGTATGATAAAGTGCTATGACCCCTCCACATCATGCTGGTAAATTGGCTCAATAATGACTCAGAAAATGCTACCTGCACATCCCACCCAGCAGCTGACTTTTACTACAAGTCCTTTAATTGGAAATACAGTTTCCCAGCTAGGCTTTCTTTTTGAAAGAAGTTATTGTTCTCGCATCTGAATACCTTGTACTTGCTTTGTTTTAAAATGTAATGCTTTGCACATGCAGTATGTGATTCTGAATAATATCCTCCAATATAGCAAATACAGCCAAGCGTATAGTGTCTGGAAACGGTTTGTTGAGTGCAGGAGCCTGCTTTAGTTAACACAGGGTAAAGGCACCTTGCTGTGCAGCAATGGATAGTCTTCAGGCACAGCTACTTGACTCCAGAGCAGCTCCCAACGCTGTGAGTGAAATGTCACGAAAAAATTAGATAGGGCATTTAATTATAGGAAGGTAAAAGTGCAGGGGATGGGAAGCGGTCCTGGGGAGGGTCTGTGGTTAGGGGCATGTTCAGTCAGGCTGTGTCAGTCACCTGTATTTCTGAGAACTTCATCAACTGCCAGAAAACCTGGACAGTGAAGGAGCACTTCTGCCAAGCCACCCCTGCTGCAGCGGTAGTAGTGAAGGGGGTTAATGAGTGACCCTGGGCCCAGCTGGATGGGCAGCAGGAATGCAGCGGAGTCAGGGGGAAACCATGAACTCACTGGGCAGAGTCACCAGAGAGACTGAAAGGAAAACTCTCTGTCCTGGAAATCCCCAGCTGAACGTGGCTCTGGGAGTGGGGGCTGCCCTTCTGCTAGCTCTCCAGGACAAGAGATGCATTGTCTTGGGATCATCAGTAAGAGGAGTATTTCCATCCCACTTCTCACAAAAGTATGTTCAAAGCAGCACTGGATAACTTTTTTTTCTTTTTTTTTTGACTGAGGGAGGGCTAGCTTGTGAGGGAATGGAGACTCTAGATTTTCAGGGAGGTGAAGGGTACTAATGAAGGCACTTCTCCATGGGTTCCTCTGAACCTTGGTCCCTTCAGTCCTGCATGACAATTACCCACCCAGCACATATGCTAGTTTACCCCCGAGCTTCTTTGTGTTATGGACCAACCAATTCCTCCCAAGAAGAAACATGGAACTGGTGGAATGGAACTTTCCTCCAGGATCTGCTCCACACATCCAGTGAGAATGTAGGCTGTGCAAGGATTCACTGCTCAGCTCACCTGTCTCAACATCTGTATAAGTCCTGGGCTTCCTTACATCCCATGTATGCACCCCACCCCAAGACAAAACCAGCATGCTTGTGGATTGCCAAGGCTCTCTAGATATATCTGTCTCATCTTGAATTGGTATACAAGGACAGTAGCATGTTGCAGATGCACAGAGTGGCAAGCTGGCGATGAAGAGATCAAAGGCATCCCAGATGTCTTCTACACTCCATCAGCCAGGCAGCTCCCACAACAGCTGTGTGACAACAATGAATTATTTTCAATCCTTAAATCAGTTACTCTGTTAAGTCTGTCACCTTTTCTACAGGAGTGGTTTTGAAGTGAGGTGAGGTGGCTTGAAGGAGGCTTCCAGTTCTCAGACAGGCACCTTATAGGTGGCATTCCATCTTTCTGAGTTTTCCATTCTGGGCTGAAACCTCACAAGGTTAGTCCCAATGGTGAAAGACACTAAATAACCCCCAAACCTTCCCCCTAGAAAGGAAGGACTGCCCTAGGTTGCAATCAAAAAAGGAATTGGTTAGCAGGTAGGACTGTATTGGGGAAAGCTAAAAGCAAGCCTGGTCTGAAGGTCTAGAAGCCAGAGTTGCACCCCGTCTGGTTGTACCCTCACTCAAATCATCAAATTACACTCCCCCAGACCATGAAGGTCGTCTGCAATTATGAGCCAAAAA
The DNA here is from genome assembly GCA_027925045.1 of Hypotaenidia okinawae. NCBI lineage: Eukaryota > Metazoa > Chordata > Aves > Gruiformes > Rallidae > Hypotaenidia > Hypotaenidia okinawae. The sequence continues at coordinate 27,887,112 of BSDF01000005.1, read as the reverse complement.
GCCATGAGTGCGAGTGGGGATTGGAGAGGCTGAGGGTCAGATTTGCCAGGGAGTAAGAATAAAGGTGTGCTGTCTTCTTTTTGTGTGCTCCCTGTGGCCCTGTGCAGAGCATAGCAGAGATGAAGCTGCAGGGGCACATTGTTGAATGAATATGAAGAGCTCTGGGACAGTGAGAAGGTTTGTTCTGAGTTTCACTGCAATGGGTCTGCTCCAGGGGAGCTGATCATGAAGAGCATGAGCATGAGTCATCCCTCACCAGCTGATCAGCGGTCCCAGACTCCCTTCATGGATTATAAAGGCTGCAGAGATGTAGCCTAAATGTCTCTGTAAGGATTCAGAACTCAACCATCAGGCACCACCATTAGTCACAACTTGTCATTTGACAGAGTGAGTTTCTCTGAATCTGGTTTTCCAATAAAAGCTTCTAAGTCTGTGCACATTTTTTTTCCTTTTTTTCCTTTTTTTTTTTTTTTTTCCTTCTCTTTTTCCTAGTTGTTAGACATCCAAATGATAGAGCTGTCCAGGGAAAAACTCATGACTAAGTCTTCCTGGAATTCACAAAATGTACATCCTCCTACTTACTCTACTTTGCAGCTCATTGTCACACATGTACCCTGAGCCTACTGAACACAAAGAATGTGTGGAAAGGAGGAAGAGAGACTGATTGGAATATTGCCTCAGCAGCAGGGAAGATTCAATGATGCTGCTGAGCACCTCCTCAGAAAGGCACAGGAAGAGGGAACAGGGTGTGCCTCAGCTGCTGCCCAGGTGAATACCCTATTCCCTGGGATGTCTTGAAAGAAAGGCTCTGCCATCAAGATCTTGCCTTGCCCCCTTGTAAGACAGGAATGATGGCTTTTTTTCTGCATTAGTCATTTGAAAGGAGTTTAGATTGCTAAAATCAGAGCAGTGCTCAGCAGTCAATACATTTCCAAAAAAAGCTTTAATTAAAGCAAACCCACACAAACAAACACCAAAACCCCCTCTTCCTACCAATTCAAATATAGATTAACATACAATGTAAATTAGCATAATCAATATTGTAAAATAATCTCTCCAAATTCATGTTTCTCTCTTAAATATAGGTGTGACCAGTGCCAATTTTGTAACAAAAATGTACACCAGGACTGCTGTAAATAGCTCGTATTTGATTTATGTTGGTCTGAACTGCCCTATAAATTTTTTGGGGAAAGCCACACTTTGTAGTGTGGTTACAGGCAGGTAGAAAGGGAGGAGAGGCAGGAGAGAGCTAAAGAAGGAGTCTGCAGATTTGCCATACTAAAACCACTGGAGGAGGTTTCCTGGCCTTCTGGGCCCTCTGGAGCAGAAGGGGAAGCCTCAGGAGTGTTAAGAAGTTTGAGTGAATAAGAATGAAGACTGTGGATTTTTTAACAAAAGCTTTCTTATTTTCATTTGTTAATTAGTAACTGATGTTACCCAGGTGTCAATAAAAGCAAACAAAAGACAAAGAGCTTTGAAAAAGCTGGCTTGAAATCCTGTTACTCCAACCTGTTCATGCTGAAGATTTTTTGCCCTATGTAATCTCATCCTTCCATTAGCTCCTCACTCATCTTGATCTCCCTACTCTGCTGGGTTTTCTAGTCTGCATTTCTGATGAAAACCAGATAGAAAATCCCCAGAGAAGGGACCATCTTCTGTCACCCATTAGGGCAGAGCCTGGCTCAGTCACTGGGATCCTAATCTTGGAGCAGGACCTTTAGCTACCTGGCTGGTGGCAGCGACAGGAAGGGTCAAAGAGCCACCCCTGTCTCTGGGCCCAGATTCTACATGGCACTGCACACCACTCTCATGTCTGTCCTGCTGCAAGCACACACAGCAGATGTTATCACAGCGTGACAACCATCAGCCTATCCTCAACAAGGTCTTGGTGACTCCACAGGTGCTGAAGAGTGACCTCTTAACAGAAGACTTCCATTCTTACTTCACAGCCCCAGATCTGAGCGGCCACATCTCAGCCCCCATGGGGAGGGCTCACATGCTAGAGCTCTGAAAAAATGCCACTGCAATCTAATCCAACAGAAATGTTGCTGTTCGCACTCCCACTCCTTATCACTGTGAAAAGTCAGGCCTGTTGACATGCAAAGGCAAACATTAATGATGCACACTTGTTAATTATTCTTTTGTTCACTTGTGCTTTTGTTGGAAATATTCTTATAGTTCTATGGTTCTCTATGATGTTTGATGAGAAACTTGATAGGGACCTATGTTATGACTTGTATAATGCACGCTTCATCTTTCTTCACACAGTGACATTAATTCTCCATTTCAGCAGAACATAGTATACTTACCTTTTCAAATGCTTACATGACCTTTCACTTTGGTTTTGAAGGCGTTTTTTAAAGTGAGGTTAGAACTTTCACTGGGACACAAACTTTCAATCTAAAACCACATGTAAGATCAACTATGTCCTTTTCATGCTCCTTCTTTTCCAGGTAAACTCTACCTGGAATCTTTTAGGTCTCCAGCAGTGGAAAAATGCTGAGTAAAACTGTGTCTGAAATGAGTCTCATACACAGCCTTTCAGTGATTAAGTAAAGGTAGCTCTTCAGCCCTCCTGACTTCATCCCTTCTGGGTTTTTCCATCCCCTCAGACACGTGGTACATGCTGTCTTCCCTTTTTCTGATGCAATGCAGCCTACATTATTGAAACACTCCATTGCTGATTTACTAATTAGCCTTTATTACCAGAATTGGTCTGACCTTATCTACCTTCAGTACTGTTCTTCCTGGCTCTGTTCCTCCAGAGCATTCTCATCTATTCCCTTGTACCATGCACATTCAGGAGCTTGTTTGGGTTATGAGTCAGAAGATAAGCCTCGTCTCCCAGTCTGCAGCTGTATCTGTAAGGCTCCTGAGGCTTAGCTGTAATCTCCAATATTCTTTACAGTAATTGCTATTTTCTTTACAGAGTAGATTTGGGGATCAATATCTAAAAGCAGTAGAGATATTATTATAATTTGCCTGGTATTTGTAATCCAGACTATAGAGAAAACTTTACAGGCAAAGAAGTGCATGCTCTGAATATCACAATACCTTTATTTTCCCTGCTGGTAAGCGGAGAGGGAGTGTCAAGAGAGTCCAGCATGGGGTGACTAGCATTCCAGAGGCTTGGTGAGGTTTGTTCCACCATGCGCTTCTTGCTCTGACAAGGATGATGGATGTTGGTGGGAACCTCTTGTCCTAACTTCTCCTTTCTGAGCAGTTGTGCCAACAGTGCATGACATACATGCCCAAAACAGCATTAACTTAAACCAAACACTAACCAACCCAGAAAAGTTATCTCTGTTGGAGTAGGTGGTTGCGCACCTCAGTCTCCCACAGATGTGCTTATCTGCTCACCAGGCTTAAGAAGTGCATAGGAACTGGAGGGCTGATTCAGTAGCAACCAGCAAGATTGCAACAGATTACAGTCAAGTTTTAGCTGAAAGGCTGGGGCAGCTGCAAGAAGCTGATGAGTTCAGCTCAACCAGAACCTGGATGTTATCACAGGGTTACATGCAGAGCACATGGGACATTGCTGGTACTTGGAGTTTCATAAAGGCAAAGGAGCTGGACGGTTTCTCTGAGAGGCTCTGTTGAGTTGTTGATTCCATAAAACTTGTCTGAATCCTTCAGACCCCTGAGCCCACCACCTTCAGTAGAGCAGCAGCACCCTACAACAGTTCGGGAACTAAGTGTGAGAGATTGCATGCTGTTAAACTGCTATTCGTACCCTGCACTTTAGGAATGTCACACAACACATGCACGGCAGCACAGCAGCCTTAATGTTTTGGTAACCAGATGAAACGTAGGAGGAGTCCCCCACGTTACATGAATGTGACTACTTCACTCGAATCGGAACATGATTTATCATAAAGATTTGGGAAATAATTTCTCTAAAACACATTTTTGCCCTGCAAATGGAACCACCTCCCACAAAGTGAGAAGCACTTCTTAAGGAAGGCACTCAGCTTTTTGCTCCCTATTATCAAACAGATGCACTTTATATGCTATTTTAAAAATTATGCTTAGCATATTTTTAAGCACAATGCATGGTGCTTCTAGCAGAACACTCTGGATACACCTGTTGTGTAATGTTGTCCTGCACATTCATAAAAAGACTGTACAGATAGCTGGTACGTGGACAATGCCATAGGCAAAGAGGCAAAACTCTCTCCTTGTAAGGTATTGTTAGATTACTGACAGCCAGTTGTGAGCAGGTTAGAGCACACTGTAGTGTTTGGAATAATACCTGCAATTTCCCCCATAGATTTTGTCCTAAGAGAGGATGGCGCAGTCATTCATTCTCTTTATAAAGCTATAGCAATTTGGCACTCAGTCCCTCGGTTGAAGAGAAGAAGGGGACTGTGGTCTTTATTCAGGCATAGCCATTCTTCAAGAAAATACAGCTGACAATGACAGAAGGCTTCCCAGTAGAGAACGCAAATCAGGGACAGAAAAAACCAAAGAAACCCCCAAACCCCAAAGTGCTCCCAATAGTGCCAGCAGCTCTCAAAGAAACAAAGAAAACGGTTCTTTTGGTAGCAACCAATTTCCTGTTCCCCAGCAGATGCTCATGAAAAGGGATGAATTTGCCAATTCTTTTGGCAAAACTATTTTCTTTTGATTGTGCTGGAAAAACTAGGAGATTGCAAGAGGCTGGCAGAAAAACAAAGCAAAATTAAGAACTAGCTATGATATTAGCACGGTCAGTAAGGCCGCCACCTGCATCAGCAGCATCCAGCAGCAGCAGACTGGGGTGCTCCATCCAAAATCCTACAAATGCTCAAAAAGCACGCTAAGCTCCTCAAAGGCATAAACCCAGTAATCTATCCTTTCAGTGGGAGTACTCACAAAGAGAGAGAACAAGAGACTAAGGAGCAGCTCATGAAAGGTAAGGCAGTCTGGGCTACATTCATAATCAGGATGAGAAGCCATGGCATTCAAAGGAGTATGGCCCAAGCATCCATGTAACTCCACCAGGATTGACAGCCCTGGACAAGACAGAGCAATGATGGGATAGGCAAAGGGGGCAGCTGCCAGAAAAAGTGGTGGCATAAACAGGGAAGGCATGCCTAAATACAGAGGAGACAAACTACAGAGAAAACACTCTGAATGCCACAATGACAAAAATGTACAAACAAGGGAAACGAAGGAACAAAATCACAGAAACAAGCAGAGGTCCAAAGGGTGAGTGTTTGCACATACATGAGCTCAGCACGGCACAAAACAGCAAAGGAAACCACCAACCACAAAACACACAAATGAACAGAGGAGGTCTGTAAAGCTCTGTGGAGTACCAGATGCTAGAGAAGGGCCCGAGCCAGGAATAAATGAGGCGCTAAAAGACAGAGGCGCTAGAGAACAGACACCAGAATAGAGACTGGCATTTTATGTCACAAAGACCTGTGTCACCCTGAGCTTTTGCAAGGGAGGAAAGTGAAACTGCAGCAAAGCAAAGCAAATTAAAATCATAGGACAGCACGCTCACAAAACCAGAAGCATAGTGTAAATTCAAAGCTGGGTGCGGGGAAAAACGAAGGTAGAGAACAAAGACAACAAAGAAACCTCTGCTCCTGTTAAAATATATGACCCTAACAACCCTGAAGCCAAAAGAAATGTTCCTCTTGTAGGCAAACTGAAGGTATAGCAGGAGGAACTAAATCTTCTATTCCATCAAGACAGCCAGAAGGCTGGTAAATTACCATTATGTTATTTTTTTGATGGACCGGGATGTCTTCCAGACTTGTTACATGTGATAATAGATAAAACAGTTTGGCTATTATAGGAGCTGACTCCCAGAAAATCAATTCCATTACAAGAGCAAAACAACTAACAATGGGGAGCCGCAAAGAGAGTGGAAAAGAAGATAGTATTGTCACAGAAGCCAAGAGTTGGATGAGTAGCATGGCACTTGCTTAGAAACCAGGCAAGCTATTTGCCAGAAACCCTTAGCACTTCAAACAAAGCGCTAAAAAGGGCTCAACATCAAAGGCCCCTAAAAGGAGAGATATAAACTGACTTGACATCAGCAAAACATGTTAGCAACCAGTGCCAGTGATGGATATTAATAAATGTCATCAGACCTACTTCACCATATTTGGGATGTCATTGGGTTGATAGAAATGGCAAAGAATGACTTTTGGGGTAAAAACTAAGGGCAAGAGTTTCAGTGTTATAAAAAAGATGTACAAACAAGATTCCTAAGAAGTTGTGTCATATCAGATGGTGTTCTGGTGGCACAGATACAAGCAGCCCATGGAAGGCTGCTGTGGCAGAAATCCCCACTGTCTTCTGGGACCATCCAGGGATGCAGGACTAAGAGCTAGAAGTGGTGTCACATACAGGAGTCCACTGATCACACAAGGTCCATGACCTGGCCTTGGTAAGGCAGAGTGATAAAACATGTATCCATCCTACAGGGATTCAGTCAGTTCATAGACTGTAAACACTGGTAAACTAGCTATACATTACCCACCCGCAGAATGTTTAAGTAAGTACTTTCATGATTACTGTTACACAAATAGAGCATAAGGTTACGTCAACATGTCTGTGGTGGGTTGACCTTAGTTGGACACCAGGTGTCCACCGAGATGTTCTATCACCCCCCTCTTCATCTGGACAAGTTGAGGAGAAAGACAAGATGGAAAAACCTCCCTGGTAAAGATAAAGGAAGTTTAATAAAGCAGAATAAAAACTCAGTGTACGGAAAAAAAGGAAAACCAAGAGATGTATTCTCTACTTCCTACCAGCAAGTGTGGTGCAGCCACTTCCCAGGAAGCAGGGCTGCAGTACATGTAGTTGTTGTTCCAGAAGACAAATGTTATAAACAACAAATATCCCCCTTTCCTCTTTCTTTCTCTTAGTTTTTCTTGCTGAGCAGACATTGCATGTTACGGAATAACCCTTTGGACAGTTTGGGTCAGCTGTCCTGGCTGTTTCCCCTCCCAAGATCTTGACAACCCCCCAACTTACTGGTGTGTGAGAGGGGGATGACGGAGAGTCAGCTCTGATGCTGTGCCAGCATTCCTGAACAATACCTAAAACCCTGGTGTGTTATCAACACTTTGATCACTACCAATACCCAGCACAGCACTACAAAGGCTGCTGTGAGGGGAGCTAATTCCATCTGAGCCAGGCACAACACAATGGCACTGCTGTCCCCTACCTCACAGACTGCTCACCCATCCCAAAATATTGAGAACTGCACAGGAAGAAGAGATAGAACCTGCAGAAGTGGCTATAAGAGACCCCAGTGCTGAAGTAGGGGCTGGCAGGGCTGTGTAAGTGTGAAAAATAGATGGGAAATACATTGAGTGTGTACAGGAGTGGGACAGCTTCGAAGAGAAGGAGACTATGAATGACTAGATAGCTTCCGGAAAGTCCTTACTATCAGCTTATGGAAGCTTTCATCACCTGCTACTGGTATGATACTATGATACTCTACGCCAATAACCAGTTGGAGTGCATGGATCTCAGCCTGGAGAAGGATGAGGAACTGACTAAGTACTTATGGGTCAGGATTAAAGGGAGGGTAGGAACAGGGAACACTATAGTGGGGGTCTGCAACATGTCACTTGAGCAGGAAGACCAAATGGATAAGGCCTTCTGTAGACAGACAGGAGCAGACTCATGTTCACAAATCCTGATCCTCATGGGGGACTCCAACCACCCCAATATCGATGCAGGGTCAAACAGTGGGGCATAAGCAATCCAGGAGGTTCCTGGAATGTGCTGATGATAACTTACTTCTCCAAGGGATAGAGGAGCAAACGAGGAGAGGTCATAGAATCCCAGATTCATAGAATGGTTGGGTTGGAAAGGACCTCAAAGATCACCCAGTTGCCATGGTGAAGGGAGACCCTCCACTAAACCAGGTTGCCCAAAGCCCCACCCAACCTGGCCTTGAACACTGCCAGGGAAGGAGCATCCACAGCTTCTCTAAACATACTGGTGCCATGCTGTACCTTGTTTTTAGCACAAGGAGGAGCTGGTGGGGAATGTGAAGGTCATGGGCAGCCTTGGCAGCAGTGACCATGAAATGATCAAGATCCTCAAGATCCTCAGAGCAGCGAGGATGGTCACAGCAAGCTCACTACCCTGGAATTCAGGAGAATAGCCATTGGCCTCATCAGGCATCTTCTTGGTAGAGTAGCATAGGATAAAACCCTGGGGGGAAGAGGAGTCTAAGTCAGCTGTTTAATATTCAATTATCACCTCCTTCAAGTGTTCCATCCCAGCAAAGAGGAAGTCAGGCAAAAATGCCAGCATACCTGTATGGATGAACAAGGAATTTGTGGGCAAACTTAAACACAGAAAGAAAAGCTACAGAGGGTGGAAGCAAGGGAAGGTATCTTGGGAGGAATACAGAGAAATTGTCTGAGCAGCCAATAACCACATTTGGAAAGCTAAAACCCTGTTCAAGGACAACAAGAAAAGCTTCTGTAGGTATGCCAGTGATAAATGGTAGACCAAAGAAAATATGTGCTCTCTCCAGAATGAAAAGACCTGTCTACCTGGGATATGGAGAAGCCTGAGGAACCCAATGACATTTTTTTGACCTCAGCCTTCACCAGCAAATGCTCAAGTCATGCTGCCAAAATCACAGAAGGCAAATGCAGGGATGGTGAGGGTGAAGGAGAAGATCAGGTTTGAGACCACCTGAAGAACCTGAAGGTGCACAAGTCCATGGGATCTGATGAAACACATCTGCAGTTCCTGAGGGAACTGGCAAATGAAGTCGCTATGCCACTCTCCATCACATTTGGAAAGTTGTGGCAGGAAGTTCTCACTGAATTGGAAAAAGAAAACATAGTCCCCAGTTTAAAAAAGGGAAAAGACTTGAGGAACTACAGACTGATCCATCTCACCTCTGTGCCTGGGAAGATCATGGAGCAGGTCCTCCTGGAAATTATGCTCAGGCTTATGGGAAATAAGGATGTGATTTGTGACAGATAACATGGCTTCACTAAGTGCAAATCATGCTTGACAAATTTGGTGGCCTTCTATGATGGGATTACAGCACTGGTGGATAAGAGAAGAGCAATTGATGTCATCTACCTGGACTTTCACAAAGCATTTGACACTGTCCTCCACAATATCCTTGTCTCTAAATTCTTGATACATGGATTTGACAGATGGACCGCTCGGTGGATAACGAACTGGCTGGATGGTTGCACTCAAAGAATTGCAGTCAACATCTTGATGTCCAAGTGGAGACCAGTGATAAGTAGTGTTCCTCAGGGGTCAGTACTGGGACCAGAACTGTTTAATATCTTTCTTGGTGACACAAGCAGTGGGATAAAGCAAGGTTGCTGACAACACTGAGCTTTGTGATATAGTTGACATGCTGGGAAAGGGATGTCATCCAGAGGGACCATGACAGGATTGAGAGTACAAACCACATGAAGTACAATAAAGCCAAGTGCAAAGTCCTATACATAGACTGGGAGGCAATCCCAAACACAACTACAGGCTAGGTGGAGAAAGGATTGAAAGCAGCCCTGAGAAGAAGGGCTTGGGGTTTTTTGTGGGTGAGAAGTACAACATGAACCAGCAATGTGTGCATGCAGCACAGAAAGCCAATGGTATCTCAGGCTGCATTAAAACCAGCATGACCAGGTCAAGAGAGGTGGTTCTGATCCTCTACTTTGATCTGATGAAAAACTACCTGGAGTACTGTGTACAGTTCTGGAGTGTCCAAGACAAGACAGGCATGGAGGTGTTGGAGCAGTCCAGAGGAGGGCCACAAAGATGATGAGAATACTGGAACACCTCTACTATGAAGACGGGCTGAAAGAATTGGGCTTGTTCAGCCTGGAAAGGAGAATGCTCCAGGGAGACCTTATAGGGGTCTGACAGTAGCTAAAAGGGGCTGCAAGAGAGTTGAAGGGAGAAAGTTCACAAGGGCATGGAGAGATAGGACAAGCGGTAAAGGCTTTATGCTGAAGAAAGGTAGATTTAAATTAGGTATTGGGAAGAAATTCTTCCCTGTGCGGGTGGTGAGGCCCTGGCACAGGATGCCCAGAGCAACTGTGGCTGTCCCCTCCCTGGCAGTGTTCAAGGCCAGGTTGGATGGGGCTTTGGGCAACCTGGTCTAATGGAGGATGTCCTTGCCCATGGCAGAGGGGTTGGAACTAGATGGTCTTTGAGGTCCCTTCCAAAACAAACCATTGTACAACTGTATGATCCTATGATATTGCAGAGTTGGCATTTAAATATGTATGCTTCAGGATACTGAGATATATGCCTAGTTGCTTTCTTTTCCAAAGGGGAATTGTAACATGAATCATGGCAGTTCACCAAAAAAATGACATCATTAACTTGAAAGAAATACAGGCAACTGAATGACACAGAAAGCATCAATCAAGGTAGTTATGAGGTGATTTCAAGACAGAGGTTAGGAAGAGTCTGAGAACAAGCTACATAAACCAGCAAATTGCAAGTGTTCACGCCAGTCATTCTGTTGGGAGGGTGAACAGAGTGAGGCATGAGCTGCCTCTGAATGCTGGTGAGATGGGATGAGTGGACCATGACAACTTCTTGTGTAAAAGCAGTCATATCACAGCAGAAGTTTTCTTCAGGACACATTTGAGCCAGTCTGGAATAAAAGCTAGGAAAGCAGAGATGCCATAGCCAGCTGACCACAAGACCCCATTGTCACTTCTGATATGTGTGGGGAAATTCAAATCCAGTTAATATAAACCCCAGTTTGCCACTTACACAGCAAAATTTACTCCAGGCATTTCATGCTCTTTGTGAATACAGCAGGCGAAAAACACACATGTTAAAGGAGGAATCTGCAATCCAAAGATGGGTCTGCCAGTCTTGAGTGTGGTGGTTTCAGGGTTCAAGTTCTTGAATCAGCAGTGAGGAGGATTTTCCACCCATGTCTTCCATATTGCAGGAGAACATTTTTAACCAGAAACATACTCTGTGATGACATCACTTCGATTTCCTCTTGAGTTTCTTTCCCCTTGTTTCTGTTCTTTATTTTGGGAAACGAGGGGAGGAAACAGTTATTTTTGCAAAGGATAGGCTGCAGAAAATCAATGGGAGCCATGTCCATAGGGGAGTGACAGACCGTATGATATTCCCCAGCCTCTCTCCCATCCTTGACTACTTCAGCTCAGGGGATAGCCTGACTTAGATGTGCCTCGGACTATTTGTTTTTTTCTGGGTACTTGTCCAGTGTCCCCTTGAGCCCCTGTTTACCTTCAGTAGTTACTGCTTTGTCACGGTCTTGTTTTATGCTCATACACTGAGCACAGCCAGCCGCCTTAAGCTTCTGCTTGATTCCTCTATGTGGAGAGTTATAAAACAGCCTTTTCAGTAAAGAAAATCCTTGAAGTGGCACAAGGCTTGTGGTCTGTAGCTATATTAATTTACAGAAAAGTCCTTGTTGAAGACAAGAAAAATAAAACACTCTAGATTTTTCATTCTATCACATCATTATAGCAGCAGCAGCGCTTCCAAGTTAGATTCTATCCCCACTAAAGATAGCTTTAAAACTTTATATACCGAGTGGAAAGTTACATTCAACAGGATGTATAATTAAATGACATCAGTAAAAACCTGATAGACACAAAAGGCCTTTGTGCAGTGTTTCTATCAATGGGTTCCCTTTCCAGACCTGCTGGAGTGGTGGCTCCCAGCAGGGACACACAACGTGTGTACCACAAATACACAACACACCACATCACTTCAGCCTCAGGGTGCGGGGAAGACATCATGGCACCCCTTCAGGGTTTCTGCAGCCTCTTCCAGCTCCTCCACTGCCTTCAAGATGGACAGAGAAGTGCCAGAATTCAAAGTTAGGGTGGTGCACGTCGGGGACGGGCAGCTATCACTTCAAACACAAAAGGGAACTATGGTGTTTGCATGCAAGGCTGCCGGGATAACTGCAACAGCATGTGCTCTCATCTCCCAGCTCAGTCTTCATCAGAGTGTTCATCTATTTACTCAGAACTGTTTATCTACCTTTTTAAAACCTCACACACAAGGTTTCACCAATTTAAGAAGTTTTAAACCATTTTCACCTCCTCCTTTTATTCTGATGTTGAAAGAACAGGTACCTCATATGTATTATTGACCACCAAAGATGGGGATAGGATTGAAAAAGTCAAGCTAAAGCTAAACAAAATATACTTGGTAGTGTATCTCTCATGTTGAAAAAGACCCAGCCGAAATTGTCCCATGATACCCAACTTGTGTTATGTACCATGTAGAAATCAGGACCTAAAGGAAGATCTTTGGCAATGTTTTGTGAGCAGATAAGCCAGCTAAACATTAACCTCCTTTTTGCAATCTCTAATCAGAGGTTTCCATTCATACGACTGCTCTGTACTCTGAACCTCGAAGTTAATGTGTCTCTGTTTTACAGGAAAGCTTTGTTCACGTCGCTTCTGGGCTCCGCAGACTTCACAATGTGACCTCCTGCTGCCGGCTCAGGAGGGAACATGATGCTGCCTCTGCTTAGGTCACGTTAGTTAACGAGTTCACATCGGGTCCAATGTTTAGCTTGCTAAGCACGACTTGTGGTTTCTGAATGAAGCTCACCATCCTGCAAGCAGGATTCCACAGATAGAGAGAAAGCACTGTGATTTGGAAATTCCCATTACATGGACTGAAATATTTCCAAATCCCAGGACAGAAGGCGAAGCAAGCCTGACACAGATTGCTCTCCTGGGAAAGCAGACCTTGCCAGCAGAGCACCTACAGGCCCTCAAGACTATCCTTCCATGAAAAAAATATCACCCAGAGAACTAGACATCTTGGTGTTTCTGGGTAATGTATCAGTGTGGTCTATTTTTAAAACATGAATAAGAGATATTAGCTCAATGTTGCCATACATCAGTACTAAGTATTAAAAAGGAAATAGAGAAAGGGCTCATAATATCAGCAGAAGTGTTAGATTTGCACACTGGAGGCTGGATTTTCACTTTGGTAATTTAGGATTGTTTTGTGACTTCTCATTAGCATGGAGCTGATGTAGATAAACTGGTTGCAGGGCAGATGCAGGGTCCCAGGGTAAAAACGTCCCCCAGGTAAAAACATTCTCCACCATGGACCAGGTTGCTCAGTGACTCCCTGGTCCATGATGGAGACTGGGGTGAGGAAGACTGGAGGATCAGAAGATGAGAAAGTGTCTAATAATACTGTCTGTCTGGCCTGGCCTGACCAGAATCTGGGAATGTTTTGTGGTCAGTGCTAGGCCAGCATTCCCTGTGCAACGGAGATGTGTCTCCTTGTCCCCTCCCAGACACTGCAGCTCTAGAACTTGCTAAGCTGCAGCAAGAATGTGGGGCAAGTTTTGCTCTCAGTATCCTGGACACCAGTCCTTTGACTTTCTGTGTTTAACAGTGCCGCTGAAGACTAAGTCTGCCTCTCCCGTGTGCTGAGAACCTGGTTTTGAAATGCTTTTCTTCGGCTCCCACTTAGACATTTTATTTTCCAGACAAGAAATATAGCTGGGTCACAATTCAGTAAACCATCCCTATCCCACACAACACTTCATCACATACTTAAGTGTAACTTTAGCGCTGACCTGAAGGGGATGTGAGCACATACTCAACTTGCTATCCATGCTAAATTATTTTCCTGAGCAAGGACTGGCAGAAGGATCAATCCTGAGCTGAACTGGGGCCTTGCCAGGTTTTATTTGTTAGAGCTCAGCTGTTTTTTTGCTGTTGTTTAGCTTAAAAAAACCAACAGCATTGCAAGAATTTATTTTACGACACAAGAAAAGATATATTTCTTATACTGTGCCATAACTCAATAACAACTGAAGGGATAAATTTCACTAAAATAATTTCTTTCTGGTCAGAAAACAGAGATGAATATTCTCAGCTCAAAAAGTGAGTGCTTTTCAGACTCACAAAAGCGAGAACTCAGGGTGACAGCTAAGACTGCCATGTGGTCTTACTGCAGCCTTCATACAAAAGCTCCTGGGTAAGTGAGTTCTTACATGCAGTTTGAGGGAATAAAATTTTTTGTAGAGGTCCTTGCAGTATTGCAAAGCAATCCTGAGAGCTGATCTTCTGTACAGGGATTGTATTTATTTTTCCAGTTGTACAGCTCCAAGCACACTCTGACATTAAACAAGTAAGGGACAGTAGCAGGGTGGAGGGTCAAATACAGCCCCACGTTGAAAACGCAACGCTGGTGATTACATTATCTTTGGATTCGGGCACAGATAAAGCAAGCATTTCCTGAGTGCATTACAGCTGTGGCCAGGACAATCTCTCCACCAGCTCTCAGAAGCCACACATGTTGCCAGAGGACCTAAATTTTAGGCTTGTGCAACAGTGAGCAGTACAGCAGAAGCCTGCCCTCTCTCCACATCCTTTACGTGTGTTCCACACTGTTCAGGCACAGTGGTTGCAGCAGTAGGCGTAGCGAGGTGTCTAAAAGTATGTGGACTCCTGCTACTATTCTGGGTGTGAATACTGGCAGGACAGGCCCAGTCCCTTGGGGTGCAGGGGGTGCTGCTGCCCCACCACCCTGCTGAGCTGCCTCTCCAGCCCTAACATGCCACCTCTGCTGAGTTTTTTCCCAGCGGTACTGAGGTCCTTCAGCATCCCTTCTGCCATGGCACTGCTGCAACTAGCTCTCTCCTGAGCATCTTTTTCCTCCACACCTCTAGAAAGCCTTCCTGCAGCCTGTATCATCTCAACGAGGTGGATCCGCTTCTGTCCAGTATCTTTCTGCTCTCATTTAAGAGACTGGGGAAATAATTTCTGCCTAAGAAATTGTATACAGCTTTACTTGTAAATCCTCTGTGACTCACTACCCTCATGAGCAGATTTCTTTTACCATTTTTGATGTCAGATACAATCTAAATTATATTTACATGTGTCCCAGGCTTCTGCTATGTAAAGGATTTCCAACATATTGAAGCAAAGCCTGATAAATGCTTAGGACTAAGCAGTATTATCTGGTGGTGTGGTTTTTTTAGTGCCTCAAGAATAGTAATCATACATTACTCTGCAGTAAAGCCATTATATAATGATCCATCTGTGGAAGAAAAATTCCCATGAACCGAGTGGAAAACGGACAACCTGCTTTATCTGCCTATCACTTCACACAGAGCACTCCTGTATTGTCCAAAAATGCCTCTCCAGGAAGGCTGGTGAAGAGAAGCCCGTGGGTGGAGACTAGTTTGCTTGAATAGCATTTAGTATGGATAGGCTTCATTGTGATAAATATCTGTATCTGTTTAGATTTACCTCTGCGGTCACTGAGGGATAGCAGAAGCATGTAGTGTCATGTGCAATTACAGACTCCATCCCTCTCCTTTTGGGAGGAGGCAGCACAGCTTTCATTAAACATCTTTTTATCTCAAGCTAAGAATGGTACACAACTGATCAATAAACTGGAAAGTAAAACATATCTTTTATTAAAATTAATAAAAACTCAAAGTGAAGTATAAGCACAAAGGGTCAGGCTGTGATGTCCTTATGGGCAGAGAACAGCACTAAATGTGGTTTGGTGGAAGCAAATAGTGAATGCAAGGGAGATAAGAGGTTAGCCAGTGTCAGTAAAGCAGCATGGTCAGCAAAAAGCACAAGAAGAAGAAAGAGAGATGAGTGCAGGGGAGAAGTCGGATACAGTACTGAGGGGCTGTATGGAACTGGGTCAGTTTTCCTCTGCAGAAGTGTGCGAGAAACATTTCCTGATGTTCAACTCCGTGGTGTTGTG
Organism: Hypotaenidia okinawae; assembly: GCA_027925045.1. NCBI lineage: Eukaryota > Metazoa > Chordata > Aves > Gruiformes > Rallidae > Hypotaenidia > Hypotaenidia okinawae. The sequence goes on along the minus strand of BSDF01000005.1, from coordinate 27,871,413 downwards.
ATGCTCCCCCCCAACAGGTCTTCACAAGGATGTGCTGTTTCAGATGAACCCATCCAAAACTGTATGAAAAGTTGCTATATACACTTGTTATGTGCATGCATGCTATCTACAGCCATGAGTTACATACTAGAGAGTATATATATATCTAAAATACATGTTATCCAGCTTGCAGTGGCCGGAGTAACCCATGGAAGAATGGCAGTGACCCTTTAGGAATTCCAATCAGTTGGGTAAGCCAGTAAAAGGTAATTAATTTCTTCCTGCCCCTGCAGAACATGGAGGAAGGGTGCAACTTCTCAGGGCTGAAATGACTGTGCAAGTCTTGTGTTCTCTGCTACTGTATGAATTTCTATGGGAAGGTTGTCTTACCTCTGACTTGTGCCTCTTGTCTGAAGAGCTGCGATGTGAGGTGTTCATTGATTTGGCTGTCCTTCCAGGTCATCACAAGATTTTGGTTTGTTTGTTTCAGGGGGTATTTTTGTTTTGTAGTTTCTCTCTTTTGGTTTGTAGGTATGATTTATAGCTTGCGTTGTTTTTATGCAAGAGCAATTATTCATTTCCTTTCTGCATGAAAACTTTCATCTGCTCTTTTGTGGCTGCTTTCCTCTTTGGCATTTCAGATTCAAGAAGTCCTAGCAATAACAGTTAAAACTGTCATCTGCTGGTCAGCAGTTTGAAGACACAGGACACTAAGGCTAGAGGCAAGCTTTGGTGCTGACGGAGAAAACAGCTGAACAAACAGTGCAAATAATGCCCTGCTTGCTGCTGTTTGAGTCAGACACACACACAGGGGCAGGGATGGCTGCTTGGTGCATCTCTCCCTGGGTGCGCATCTTCCCATCGAGAAGGCCTTGCAGTGTTTATTTCCAGGACTTGGTAAGCCTTCATCTGTTTGAGGAGCTATCCTCTTTATCCAAGAGAAGATGTTAAGGCAGGCCCTCAGTACACAAACAGTAAATGATGCTAATCTCTCCTGCACTTATTTTACACCAACCAACTGCCTTCATTTTGCATGTCAGAGAGATATCCTCCTTTTCTCCCCAGCTTGGTATGCGCCACCAGCAGCTGCCAGCATTGCCCCTGAAGGTGACTGATTCATTGAGAAGTCTTTTGAAACCGAGTCCCACAAGCTTTCTCCTTTGCCACAACGCATAAACTCTGATTTATCTTCATGACCATGCACAACTGCAAATATAATTGCCTGTGACAAAAATAAACTCCTACCACTCAGCCCCAGCTTTTAACTCTGTATCTGTTTCTGAAGTGTGAGCCAGGCATATTTGCAGTTCTGCTTCTGAAAGGTGGGGTGTGGAGGTCACTGCGTCCTTCTTGGTTACAGCATATACAGCCCAGAAGAACTGAACCCTTTATCCTCTTGTAAGACAAAAGTCCCCAAGTAAAAAAAGCCACCCGGAGAACTAAAAAGGCAGAAATGAAATTCAACTGAAGTCCATTTTGCCTCTTGTGGCTCCAGAAGCATGTCTCATGCTTGTAAGCTGATGGAAAGCGTTTATGGACACCAAAGGTGGTGGTTGGTTAGGGGTATGGTACTGGCAGCTGTGCAGAATGGATCTTTACAGTTGTGCCATGCAGATCCCCGTCCTGCTGCTTACAATGCACTGCACAAAACTTGCACCCGCAGTGCCTCTCCACATGAACAGGATTTCTCCTCTTGCCACGGATGAGGAAATTGCATCACAGAGAGGTCGAATGATTGTCCCTCAGTCACGCAAAGTCAGAGACAGGCTGCAGGGACACATGATTCATCTTCCTGCCTAGAACCATCAGATGGCACTTCCTTGGGATGAAGAAAACTGTCACCTTTTTCAATAGCAGGTCGGAACTGCTCCACCACAGAGAAGATGGTTAAGGTGGTGTTTGTAATGATTAAGGGTATGATTTTAAGGGCCTAATAAAATGTGAACCATCATTATGAAATGGTTGTTCCTGTTCTTCTTGGTGCTGGCATTATCGTAGCAATCCTCTGTTTCTTTCTGAAACCATGCCGTTTTTCTCCCTCTTCTTACTCTGACTTCTCCTCCAGGCTCTGTAGATAGATAAATTTATCTAAAATCTGCTATTTTAGATAAATGGTTTTATGAGGGGTCTCACAGAACAAATGCAGTGGTCAAATCCTACTGCCATTATGTGTGTTTCCAGAACTTCCATAAATTATCACAGTAGTGTGCTGACTCCTGGCAAAGACCAACATTTGACTAACCAAGATCTTTGATAAATTTTGAGAGAGATTTCATGGGATATGGTATCATCTTTCTTTCCCTAAGTGTTCAATTTGAGTCATATTTAAATGAAGGTGGGACTGGGGGAATAAAGGAAGAATTCCCAAATTGATGACCTAAATAAGGAAATAAAGATAAATGAGAAGAGCAAGGAAAGGTTTTAATAATGCAGAGATACAGTTCTTCAAGTAGAAAGAAGTTTAATCGATTTTAAATATTTAAACTAGGAAATCCATCGGAGGAAACATTTCAAATAAGTCATTCATTCATTAAAAAAAAAAATAAATTACCAGAGATGTGCATGTGACAGAAAGCTGGAATGATTTGAACCCAGGATGGTGAGGGATTCATAGCAGGCTCCCGGTTATTATCTGGGCCAATCCTTTCTATCCTTTCCCAAATCCAACTTTTTCCTGATTCTGTTGCCAGCTGCACTGCGAGCATTAAGAGTGAGAATTTCCATTTCTGGGACACTCTCCCCTCTTCACATTTTGCTTTTATTTCTCATTGAACATGCTAAGAAGGAAAACATTTGAACACAGCTTAATTGCAATAATGCCTTTTATTCATGTGTGCGCACGTAAACCCTGTGGTGATTTCTCCAGTGTAAGATAAAGAAACTTGGTCAAGGTTCTAAGGTAGTAAAAGGAGTACAATTTGTACCATTGGAATAACTGGAAAATCATCCAAAGTATAACTTTCCTGAAGGAAGGGTTTTTCCTCCTTCTTACAGCCTCCTGTAGGTTCTTCAATGGAAAGTCTTGGGACTACAAGGAAAAACATTTTTAAGGAAGCACAAAAGAAAGAAAACTGACAAATGTAATGTCATTTGTCTTGTAATTACTGTATTTGGGTGCCTTCTCGCTCACTAAAAATTTCTGCTGGCTTCAGTTATTTTGGAGGATGAAGTCATCTATATTAGGCATAGGCAAAATGATTAAGTCATCTTGATTTCCCCAAACGTTTTGCTTCACCACCCTGTGGCACATCTGCTGCACGGTGAGGCAGTGAAGAGCAGTCAGCACAAGTGGAATAAAAGTCTCATGTGTGCTGTCATAGGATTGTTTCTTCTTGCCTGCTTCCAGATGTGGGGTGTTAAATGCATTTCGAGGTTGCTATTAGAAGCTAAGCACTCCGGGCTCACAGCTCTTTGGCTGAATTTAATGCTCATCTAATGCTCAGTCTTTAGCTCAGGCAAAAGAACCAGGAGGAATCAGACACACTGCTGAATTGTAATCTATTCTGATGCTGTGGAAGCAAACTCCTTTGATGTAGAGGCATGTCATGAGGGGTTTCTTTTGCCCTTCTACAATGCTTGTTACTCAGGTATTTTTTATTATTTCCATTTGATCTTTGCCCAGAGTCCACCCCCTTTCTGTTATTTTGGTGTTAATCAGAACCAATCTCTTTCAAAAGTTTCTTCCTCCACCCCTTGAACAATTTCAGAACTATGGTGTGTATCAAATCCCATGAGCAAGCACAGATGTTTTTTCTAGACTATAGGTATATGCTAAACTGAAAGTGTTAGCAAATGTTTTTTGATACCATGAGTTAGTCTCTGGGGCTTTCCTGGTGGTCAAAAGCTGTTAAAGAAGATATTTCTCTGGTTACTTCATAACCCTGTTACTCAGAAGTGCCTTGGAGCCAAGCATAATTTATAGGATCAATCAGGGCTAAAAAGTGTTCCCAGGAGATGCCAAGCTCTGGTTTAGGAGAACCAGTGAGCCACCTTCGTCATGGCAGTGTTGACACACTCTGTCAGTAATGGTGTTCATAGGTATTTTTCATCAGCTATGGCTGGAATGGGTTTGACTTACATGTGGTGACTCTCATTTCTTTCAGCACTTCTTTGATGCCTGGCTCTGTTAATGTGCTGAAATCTGGAAGAAGGGGAAACATATCCTCTCGTGTGCTCTCGCTGTGGTTGTTCTTACATGGAAAGAGCTTCTGCAGTGTCAGGGATGCCTGACACACGTGTCTACCAGTCCTCAACACTGTGCAAAGCTGATTTCTGTAGAGACTAGGGAGCACGGAGGGATGACAAGTGGAGGTAGAGGTTTGGACAGTCTGGAGCGTGTGGGAAGGAATTTAGTTGCTGCAAAGGCAGAGCTGAGAAAACTCCCTGCCTTTGACACATTCATTTGGTGGAGGTCTGAATCTAATAATCTTTTCCATGCCTTCTGTTTTAGTTTCCTTTTTCATGTTTAAGCCTGATTTTTCCTGCAGGGAAGATTTAGGGACAGCGTGAATTCCAGTGACAGCAGTTCTCATTGGATTAAGCTATAAATTCTTCATCTGCTTTTAGGTGCCCCGAGGAGGGGGCAACAGTCCCGTGGGGTACACTTCATCTGTGATGCCAAGAAGGGGTTTGTGGTAGGCCGAAGAAGGAACAAGAGGTTAACACGCAGAACAGATGTGTTACTCTGTTGAGTTTCAAGGTACAAAAGGAATAGTGCTATATCATAAAATGAATTTACATCCCTTCATTCATTCTGCCTGTAGTATAAAATATCCTGAATGTCTCTGTGCTTCTCCTCCTATTGGCAAGTATATAAAGAAGAATAACAAACAGTTGAAAGAGTCCTAGTGCACTAAATAAATAAATAATGAACCAAAACACACAAACAAAAAGGAAAAATCTAACACACTAGAATTGTTTTGCGATAAATCAAATTAATTCTTTGGTGTGATGCACTGATGTGTGAGGTTCTTAGCTTATCTGCTGTTAGGAGATTTTACGCTGCCTGCCCCATCATCATGCATAGCAATCCTTCCAGAGCACCAAGAGGAATGCTGGTTACCTATTTGTTCAAGTAGTTACAGAGCAACAAGCTTCTTGGTTTGTCTGGATACTTGGGGTGCTTCAGTCTTCCCGTTTATAGACTGTAAAGAGTCATACATGCATCTTGAGAGTTCAGTGAAGAAATAAAAGGTGGACACACACACCCAAGTAGTGAGATTAGCATTTTACTTAGGGCTGAGAGCATCCAAACAGAAAATCTGGACAAGCACACTGGCAGCAGGTGATGAGTTTGTGTTTCTCCTCGTAATCGCAGGCTTTCAAACACCTTTCACTAAAGAGCAGCTTTCACAGCAATGCCCTTTATCCCACTATTCCTGTGATTTTGTAGCGGAGGCTACGAAATGTAGTTCATCTCTCTTGGATCTGATCAAGCCTTTAGCACATGCACTAAATCCTCAAAAACACAATTACCCCCTTCTACTTTGCCCAAATGTAGTCCTTTTCCACACGATCAGAAAGATTAGCTCAGTCCTCCTTTAGGAGACTTGCCTTTGGTCTGTTCAACCTGTGTCCTTTCTCTCTGGAACAGCACTTGGCTTCCTGCAATGCAGGTGAGTTAGAAGTCATATATCTCAGTGACCCAGTGTAACTGGTCCTGAATACTTCCCTCAGTAATCAGTATCTGCCAATAAGGCAACAGATTTGTTCATTCAATATCATACATTTCAGACAGAAGACTCTATTTAAAATTAATTAAAATGTAATATTTCCATTCAAACAGAGTGTGTACTTCAGAGACTCATGGCCCTAATGAGGGTACATGATAGCAAAGAAGAAAATCCAGACCACACCTGTGATAGCAAAGGGGGCTACTGGCCATAGGATTCAGTGAAAAGGTGGAGCAGCCTGAGTGTTACCAGGCTGAGCGATTCAGAGGTGAACTATCCATTAACTGTGATTTGGAGATGAGAGAATTGCCCTGTTATTACAGTGCCTTGCTACTTTAAAGAGGAGGAATGGTTTGATCAGGAGCTTCCAGGAAAAAATAAAATCACAGGAGTAAATTCTCTCTGAAGGACCACATGTGGCTTGTGCCACTCCATGTGAGGGTTTAGCATTCACCAGGAAGAAGGAAAGATGGCTCTTTCAACACCGGGTTTAGCAGAGCCAGTGCTCTGTCTGAACAGTGTCGGGGGGAGGGGGAGGAATACAGTAATACAGGTAAAAGACCTAACGAAGAATTGGTCTGTAGACAGCTGTAGGCATGGGGTTTAGAAGAGCAACTCAAATATGTTGGCAGAGAAGGCAGTTTCTGGAAGGAAATATCAGGTTCAGGAGGAACATAGAAAGCACTAGAGAATAGTGGCAAAGGAATGTCTCCCTCAGCACCGGTACAGCAAGCAGTGATCAAGCAGACAGGAGCTGTGCAACGAGCTTTGGGTAATAACTCCAACACCAACCTCTGTGTGTGACGACAGCTAAATCATTTTACCTTTCCTGTGCTTTTTTTTTTTCCTTCCCACTACAGAAATGTCTCTTGCTCCAGCTTTGCATGGTTCTAGTACAGGAGAGCCTCAGGTTTTCTTGGAATTTTCAGGCACCATGGCAACAAAATATGACCTAATTACAACAGAAATAATAGAAAAGAGGCCAGGACTAAGCACAAGCCTAGAAAATGAAAGTAGTAACACACAGAGAGAAAACAAAATGTCCATCATCTTTACTGGGGAAGAAGAGTGCTCATCAGCTTTGAACTCTCTGGCTCTCATTCCCTCTATCCAGCCCTTTCACTCCTGTCATTCCTCTTGCATTATGCCTTCATTTTTATAGCTATCAGCCAACATCTAGCAGCTAAAATCTACATGTGTCATTCCCAACCATAGCTTGCACATCGCTACAAACTGCCTCTCTATCCCTGTTTCCATGGAAATGGAAGCTAGAAGCGCGACAATAAAATAAGAGAAAATCATCAAAAGGGAGCAGTCCAATACTTTATCTTACTTCTCCTTAATAGTAGCAACAAGGCAAATGCTTTCCATCTAGAGCCATTTTGAGTGGTAGATCTCAAAGTGCTTTCCAAATGCAACTGTAGTTAGTCCCAAAACATCCCTGAGGCCAACAGTACTCTGGTCTCATAATGGGCTTTTATATCTGAGGCTTTTATATCTGAGACTTCCCTCCTCAGTACGTACAGAGTCCTTGTTTTATACTGGGGCTTTAGGCACTGCATAGCAGTGCCACATAGCATGGGAGGACATGACAGGACCATGATAATATTTTCAGGAACAGACACGAGTGTTGCCCACTGCATCCCTTTCCCCAGGAATAGTCTTCTTCCTAGCTGCAGAAGGAAGTAAAACGGGCCTTTCCTGGATACCTGGGATTACAGATTCAAAGTAAATACCACCAAAAATAACAAAAAGTGTCTGTCTGTCTTTTATACTTCCCTTCTCAGAAAAAAAAAAGAGTTCAGAGAATAGCAATGCCTTTCAAGCACCTTTAAAACAATTGCCTATACCATATGCCTGACCTTCCCACTCTCATTTCCATGGAAACGGCAGGAAAAAAAAATGCAGTAGGATGGGACAGAGGACAGTTACGCAAGTGTATGTAATTGCTTTCACTAAGAGACTCCAGTTTCAGGTTGGGTGCATTTTAAGCAGGGAAGTTTAAAATCTGATAGATAGCTGAAGGGCAATCTCTCCCCATTACAAATCTTCACCAGCTACCCAGATCTCTTCTTTCTTAGTGTTCATATCACTATATACTTCTGTGCAGCTCGGTTGTTGGCTGCACCAGATTTTGCCTCACTGTCCTGTGGAACAGATGTATTAGAACAAATACACACAAAAATCAGTCTTAAACCAAAGTCTCAGACATACTGAAAATAAGTCTGTCTGTCTGTCTGTCCATACACCTTTGCATTACCTGTGCTTCTGCTGGGTCAGGCACATAAAACTGACTTTATATGCCAGCTGCCATGCTGTCATCTTTGCTTTCTGGGGTGGTACCAGCATGGTAATGAATTGTATTATTCATTCTGGGCAGTACCACAGCTTAGTGGGAACACAGCAGCACTTTCCCTGTATTCTTTTCACTTGCCTTCTATGAAAATCTGTATGTGCATCAGCAAGTCTAAGGGAGGCAGTACGCTTGGGTTGTAGGTTCCTGGGGCAGAAGGCTTCCAACTTTCTCCTTCCTTTGTCAGAGAGCTGAGACAAAATGGTAGTGATGGATTCACACACAATTGCATATTTTGTGCCACTGACAGAAGCAATGACAGAAAATTCCAGCAAGCAACCAAGAATATACAGCTGTAATACTTTAAATGGATCAGACTGACATTTGGAAAAAAGGAAAAGGTTTCCAGAGCTTTATGCTGTCATCCTGGCGTGGCGGTGGTCCTGCATGTGCATGAGTGGGACACTTCTGCATGGACTGATTGCTGCAGATGTCTGTCTGTGCTCAGAAGTTTGCCCGTGGGCATAAGTTTGCAGGATATATCAGACAGGAACCTTCCAGTACACCCTAAACAAGATGTATCCTTTGGGAAAGTGCCCATTCATATGGAGAAGGAGGAGGGTGATGCTGACTTTCAGGAAAGACTCCTCAAGCAAGAAGCCTGTATGGCCTTAAAAACTTTCAAAGATGCTGTAAATCTTCATTGGAACTGCTTGGACTGCCCTCATTATGGACCATTCAGTCAGAAAATAGGGAAAAAATGCCCCGAGGCCAGTAGCAGCCAACTGCTGAAGGCTCTGGTTAAAATACTCCAAGGAGCTCTGAAGAGGCACCTGAGGAATTAATTTCAGTGTGCAAAGGGAAGTTGCTGAGGACCAGAAATGGGGAGAGACTCTCGAGGAAAAGAAGAGCCATTTAAAGGTGTCCTGCTGGCAGGAAGGGGGGCAGGGGGAGGCAGGTCATAGTATATAACCAGTCTTGTAACAACTGGAAAAATGCAAATAAAGAGTAACTGAGGGGGGTATTGTGGTATGTTTCTGGACATTCTGGAAGCAGAAAAATAGGCTGACTTAATTGGATAAGTTATTAACCATGAATTACTCATTCCACCTGGATGATTAGCAAGTCTGTTTGTTCTTGTAGCCCATTTTGTATTTCTTCATAGATCTTGCAGGTAAATGCAAACCTGGTTACTGGGGTAAGGCATTTTGATAAAGGAACAAGGTAAACTGGTCAACTTGCTTACAGTGGCTCCCTGCCCAAGGGCACTTGACACAGATTACATTTCACAAAGAAATAATTCAGATGTGACTCTGAAACAACCACATGACTCACACTGAACCTTTATTAGAAACCTTGTTAATTGTTTACATGTGCAATTAAAAAGTCTGTACCTCATTTTGGCGTGAATGGAGACAGTTCAATTCTCCTTGAACTTTACTCAGAAAAGCCTGAGTTTAGACCAAGTAAAGCGGATGTACCTTTATCCACGGAGCGAAGATATTTTGGCAAGCTTGACTTGAACTGTAGAAAGCTGTTAAGTGATGGTGTCCTTCCACTCCAACAAAGAAAAACAGGAACTGTTTTACTCACTGCCTAATTTATTTATCTTCAGATATTGCGTGGAAAAAGAATTGCCCTCCTGGGAGAGCTGTACCTTTTCTGGTGCTAGGAAACAGTCAGGGCGAGCTTGGTCAGAAAAACACAAATAAGGTGCAGCATTAAAATTCACCTCCTCTTTTGAACTGCTTGGGAAACAATTGCTTTCTGGCCACTTTACTTTTCAGTTAAGTGAGATCACAGCAAGTCTGACAGATATTTACCTACAAGCCAGGGCACCCACAGCAGTTTGCTTCTGAGAGAGGAAGGACAAAGCTCTGCTTTTGGTCTGATTGCCATGGACATGTGTCCTGGGCCTGATAGACCTGTCTGTACTTCTGTGACTGCACAACTCACACAGAAATACCTCTTAAGATCCAGATTGTGCTTGAGGCTTCACATGGCCTTGGAGCCTGCATAGCACCTGGTAGTCCTCCCTCCAGTATTGCAGCTCTCCTCCAGATATGCTTTCTTTGTTTCTGTAGCCCACAGAGAATGGCCTCTTCACTATGTAGGTCCCATCACCAACAGTGACAGGATTTTAAATTAGTTTATCAGAATATTTTGGGTCTGGTACCAAAGATCTTCACACACGAGAGATGAAGGTGGATGGCTGATGATAGCTCCTCTGTCTCCCAGCTTCCTCACTCCTTGCTTTGTTCCCATCTTCGCATTAAATACTTGTTTGTTTTGTAGGTGGTTCCTTCCAGGTCATTTGTCTCCCAGCTGCCTTAGGAGGAAGGTGCAGGTGTCCAGGCACTGCAGGAAAGAATGTCCACCCTTGGGAAATCACTACCCCGTGGTCTTGCTATTGCACAGGTGCAATGTTACCTCCAGATCTGGACAGCAATGTTTCTGCTCTTTTTTAGGGGAACATGGACTTTTCTGTGCACAACTCAGAGCCAGTTCTGTGGGAAAGGCGTGTCCTGCAAATAGGCTGTCCTGGATTCAGCTAGGGTTCTCAGAATCACAGAATTGTAGGGGTTGGGAGGGACCTCGAGAGATCATCGGGTCCAACCCCCCTGCCAAAGCAGCTCTCTAGATGATATTGCTCAGATAGGTGTCCAGATGGGTCTTGAATATCTCCAGAGATGGAGATTCCACAGCCCCCTGGGCAGCCTGTGCCAGGGCTCTGTCACCCTCACTGTGAAAACGTTCTTCTGCATGTTGGTGTGGAACTTCCTGTGCTCCATCTTGCAGCCATTGCCCCTTGTCCTGTCTCCACAGACCGATGAAAAGGGGCTGGCTGATTCCCCCTGCATCCCACGCTTAAGATAATTATAGATATTAATTAGGTCCCCCCTTAATCTTCTCTTCTCAAGGCTGAACAGCCCCAGCTTATTCAGCCTCTCCTCATAGAGGAGACACTGTTCTCATCCTAAATCCCAAACACAGCACTACACTAGCTACTAGACAGAAAATTAATTCTGTCCTAGCTGAACCCAGGACAGGGTCCTGTGCCCCACAGTAAGGTGGCTCTTGGCCCACGAGGTCACCCCACATCTGTGCTGTATGCAAGCTTCTGGGAGCCAAGGACAGGTCCCTTCCTTAGCAGATTCTCAAACCTAATCTCTGGCTTTCTTTCATGACCTGAAGTTGATACACCAAAATGGAAAAGAAGCCATAAGGTGGAGTGAGTTATGGTAAACCCAAAAATATTATTGACTGACTCTCTCTGGGAATCTGTGTGGCTTCTTTACTGGCAATCATTTGGGTCTTTTGCAGAGGCAGTCACTTACAGTGACAGTCCTGCTCATCCCTGGTTTTCAGGAACAATGTCTCTGTCACTCAAAGGACCTCAGTTCTAACTCCTCCACACAGCACTGACTCCAGGATGATGTATAGCTAGGAGGCGGCCCCAGGAATGCCCTGGGGTATGGCCCAGACATCAGAAAGAATGCAAGTGTGGGCCATCCATCTCCTTAAAGAGATATAACCACAGTCTTCTTGCTTTGCCTTTTCTGCTCATGAGGTTGGGAATGTAACCTTGGAAATGCACTTCAATCTTGCAAATATTACCTTTTGCTTCCAAACATTCTTCAAGAATCTTATCAGCAATGCTGAACGCTTTTTGCATTGAGCTAAACTGCTGAAATAGCTACTTAGTTGGGTTGTGACTCAAAAGATCTGGCATCTGTTCAATGCTCTGCTACCAAATTCATCTGCAGCCAGCAGCAGATGCCTTCTTCTGGCTGTAATGCAGAGGGGTGAACTCACAGCGAAGTGGTGGGATTTAATTAGCTAATGCTTTGCTGGTTCAGATGCAGAAATTATCATAGCTCCATAACATGTGAAGAAAGAAGACAGCAAGTGAAAACCACTGATAAGCTCTGCACAGCCTCAGCACAGCACCCAAAAGCAAAGGAAGAAACAAGGTTCTAGAAAGTTCCAGCCAGCCCTGCAGCTACCTGGAGCCTCTGGAAGTGTTTTAGCATTTATCAGGTCAGAGTGTTTATCAGGCTAATATTTGAGTTTATTCAGGAAAAAAAAGCCCAGGTGTGTATTTATATATGTAGTGTGTATGTATGCACAGTTATACAATTGTAATTATAAATGTAGGTTACAGTTGCATAGATAAATCTATGTAGTTTTTATGTAGAAATCTACACATACATAACTAGAAAATCACATATACTTGCATGTACATTTTTTTTTGCCTTAAAGAGAGTGAAGCCCACTGCCACTATAAGAAGCATCTCTCCTGAAAAAAAAACCCAACAAAACAAAATCAGCTCAAGTCTATGCCTCTGCCTTTCTAAGTGTGGTAGAAACCATCCACTTTATTTAAAAGATAATATAAGACAACAGATGAACAACATAGTCTTCATTGCCTTAGAAAACCAGGCCAAAAATTGAGCTTGGAGTCTGGAAAGGTTTCTGTAGACCTCACACTATTACCACTGGAATAAGCAGAAATAATAATTTTTTAATATCCTCACAGATAAAGTATTTTATCAACTTGTTTACCTTTTTATATTCTAATTTCAATGGATTATTTGCTGTGTTTTCCAACCTTGTCTCCGGTTTTCTGCCCTTTTTTTTCCAGTTGAAAGCAAATTACAGAAGAGCCAGGAGAAAGCCCGCATAGCCTCAGACTCAGTGATGACTTTGCGTCAGCTCCTCTCTCCTTAGCAGCTTTATCTTGGCCTACACGGAATTTTTAAACTATGGTTATACACTTGGCTGGTGGCAACCAGTGCGAAAGGTTCCTTTAAGTCACCACCACCTTTAAGTACGCCCAGACATGAGTTCCCTTCCTTTCCTCTCTCCACCTATGTGATTCCCATTCTCAGACACCGTTTAATCTTCCAGGGCTTCTCACTCAGCAGCCATATTTCCAGGAACAGAAGAAATTGTCACAGACTCCTGTCACAACCATTTACTAAGCCCCACATGCCGGCACTACCTATGTTCTGGAAGGTTGCTTTCAAGCTGAGCAGTTCTGGCTTTTGGTCACACCTATATCCTGTTGCAGTAGCCTTTGTGCTCTCTGCCCTGCCTGTTCCTCTTTCCAACTACTCCACTAGCCTGCCTCAACTGCGGTGAACACTGTCTAATGACATAAAACATAGCAGTTGGTTACAAATATTTACATAAAAGCACAACCTACTGTGGAATATGATGGCCACTGGAAAGCCCCAAGTACTTTACTTATTTTCCCTGTGTCATATTTCTTTACTTCTTCCCACTTTTAAAATTACATCTGTAAGCTTGCAGGGACCAAGGCAGCTTTTTCCTTCTGATCTCATGGTGGACTCTGCAATAATAACATACTAAATTCTAGTGAGATGACAATGGTTTTGGACATAGTAAGTCACAAGGAAGAAAATGTGCCAGCCTGAAATAAGCATTATGGCTTTTAAAGCTTAGTGGCAGTCTCTTATTCAATCATTAATTGATTAGAAACACCAGAATAAATGAATTATCAGATTTTGTGCACTGTTCAGTACTGCAGTAGATGTTCTGTCAACTGCAGAAAATAAACTTTTACCTGAAGGTATTCACTTGCATAAATAACCTATCAAGCAGGCTGGGCTAAGGCCAAACATTCATGTGAGGAGGGACATGAAGATGATTAGAGGGCTGGAGCACCTCCCCTACGAAGTGAGGCTGAAGGAGCTGGGCTTGTTCAGCCTAGAGAAGAGAAGGCTGCAGGGGGACCTCATTGCAGCCTTCCAGTACCTGAAGGGAGCATATAAACAGGAGGGGATTCAACTTTTTAAAAGGGTAGATAATGGCAGGACAAGGGGGAATGGATTAAAACTAAAGGAAAGAAGGTTTAGATTAGACATTAGGTGGAAGGTTTTTACAGAAAGAGTGTTGAGGTGCTGGAACAGGCTGCCCAGAGAGGTGGTGGATGCCCTGTCCCTGGAAGTGTTCAAGGCCAGGTTGGATGGGTCCCTGGGCAACCTTGTGTAGATCCAGGCTTGAGGTTGGTGTCCCTGCCTGTGGCAGGGGGGTTGGAGCGCTATGATCCTTGGAGTCCCTTCCAACCCAGACCATTCCAGTATTCTATGTGATGCTTCATTTTTGAGAGTATGTCTGTCTTTCATTCTTTGTGGCTGTATTACCAGTCCTGGGTAGAACTGCTGGTTTGTGGGGTTTTTTCATCCAGTCACAAGGGATAAAGCAAACAAGGATATTTTTGCATCACTTCCATGCAATGCCGTGAATCACTTTGCTATAATCCTGTTTCTCGTACTAGCTGCACTCATTCTGCTTGTGAGCACACAAGAAGTTAGGAAAAACCCATTGATCTCCAGATTCAGTTACAGCCTCTCCCATGATGTTCTGATGGGAATCACAGTTCAGGGCCCCTCTTCTTTAGGTAGGAGTACTGTGGGGGAGTGCATGCGTGTGGGGTGGAATTCTCCTAGAAAAATGTTTTTGTAATTCTGTGTACTATTAGATGGGTTTAGGTTCACAATATTTCATTAAATCAAAGCCATCAGATCAGCTTTTCTTGACAGAGAATGAGGAAGGGGAGGTAAGGATGGCTTAACTTAGTGAAACACATGAAATATCTCAAGTACTCGGTGGAAAAACACTCAATGGACTGAGCATGCTGTTGAAGGTTATCTTTTGGAGTGCAAACTTAGCCTAAATACACACTCCCTACTGCTGTAATCTGTATTGGTTGGCCACAGATTCCTCAAAGAAGATGAAACACTGTTCTCTCCTGAATTTCACGTTTATTAAAAGATTTCATCTTCTCCTGTGTAATGTTTGCATCACAACACAAATCATCAGCTTGCTTTGACCCTGACACCATTTTATAGGCTTAATAATAATAAATCTATGTCCTGAAATAGTTTCTGCAGATTACAGCAATCAATCAAAATTCAGAGAGCCCTAAACCATTAATGTCATCGGCAATGATCCAGCACCCTGGGAATCCATCTAAATCAGCCATTATTACTGAAAATGCTCTTTAAGAGCCTTAAGATAAAGGTAGTATTTGGGAGCATAAATTGCAGTTCTATTTTTATCAGCCATTGAGAGATGGTTTTCGCAGCGATTTTTTTGTATCTGTTTTGAACAAGACAAAGCCATAACGATTCTTTTTTTTGCCTCATGCAGCTGTTTTGGTTATTGTAATAGAAAAATAGAAGCCAATACAGACCACATTATTTCAGAGTGAAACTGAAGTATTTGTTATATAAAGGAGTCTCCAGATTTTCTGAAGGAAAAGGAAAGAGCTGCCATCACTAGTCCTTAGTGCACTTTATGCTGAAACATTTCTAGTTCTGGTTCAAGTCAATGCTCCTAAGAGAAGCTGTGCCCACTTTACTGGACTACAGATACCTGCAGGTTTGGTAAATTCACACTCTGGAGTTTTGTGATGTGGAGAAACAATGCAAGAGTTCAGGACAAAGCAATACCTTCACTGAGAGATGCATCTCCAACTCTTAGTCTTGGGATTTTCTGTAGCCATCCATTAACAGAGTACCTGAAAGCCTATCAGGTAAAATCAATGGCAATAGCTAATTGTTGCAGAACTCAAATACTTTCTTCTTTTGTAGGTAAAACTCTGTTTACTTTCTGGTTTGTGTGTTTATTTTTAAGATTAGTTTTCTTTACCTGTTTTAATTTGTGTGTGATTTTGAAAATTTTGGTTTTTGCTTCTTGGGTTGAATTATGCTAGTGAAACAGACTGCTTTGGGGTAGGGTCTTTTGAAAGTGTCTAAACCATGTCCTGCTGATTATGGTGCTTCATGTGCTCTGACAGTCTGTTCCCACCCAGCTGTGAGCACACAGCACATCTCAAACATATCAATGCGGGCTCTGAGATCAGCCTTGTCCTGAGAACAGGGGCTCCATCACTAATGGGAGTGGATTCAAGATGCCATTGAAGACTAGGTCTGGCCTCGCAGATTTGCTGGAAGCTATCTGATCCTCCAGCAGCCTGAACCCAAAGTACAGTGCTGACACACTCCAGTAGTCTCCCCCTTCAGCAATCAGTACCTCAGCAGAGACCCAGCCAGAGAGCTAAAAAACATGCCAGCAAATGCAAAGTCAGAGGAAAAATGTTTAAGTCATCTTGCTATGGATAGGAATGTAGATCAGCTAATCAGACTGTCCCTACCACAAAGCATCTCTGAAAAAACACAATTTTTTCTTTTTTTCCCAGTGGCCTAATTTATCCACTTTATCCACAGGTATAGCCACTGTTGTGTGTTGTTCCTGCCTTGATTTTTTCCCCCAAATGGAGCAAACATGAACTGCATGAATGCTTTTGAATCTTACCAGCTCAAAAAGAAAAGGACACAGGCAAAACTCTGTCTCAGAAAAGCATGTTGTGTGAGAGTCGCTGCAAAGCAGCTTACATTTTGATCTAATTCAAAGGAAATACATCTACAGACAGATCTTTTTTGCTTCCCATTTCACACTGAAAAGTGGGAATTGTAAGAGAATAATGTTCTGGTGCCTGACTTGTGAGAAGCTCTCTCCTCTCACCTGGTGACTTCCTGATTCTGCAACTGTTATAATTCCCTGTTAAGAGATTAACTGATGTTCTGCACTTGAACTATGACATTGGCATTGTCTGTTACTGGTTCCAACCAAGCTTCAGGTATCTAGGGAAAACGATTTCCACAACTGACTCATTCCTGGTGAGAAATCTCTGAACTTTGTTCCCCATCACCACAGACGCCTATAAAATTCTTGTCTCACCAGAGGCATGCCAAGTTCCTTTACTTGAAGCTGGATTATAGCCTGCTGAGTCTATGCAGTAGAGACAGGTGTAAGGGGAAAACAAACAGCTCTTGTTCTTTCTCATCTGTTCTGTGAGTTAATGGAAGAGTAATCAATGAAAATCATAACCTAGGGAATGAGCAGCTAAATCACCTTCTCTTGTCCTCCTCTTAACCTTGTACTTCCTAAAATGATACACTTGACCTTTTACGTCTTTTAAATTTGATAGCAGTATCTTTCAAAAACAGACAGGCAATTGTGACCTTGACAATGTCAAATAATTTTATCTACCATTAGATGCCAGTCCTTCTCATTTAACTGATTTGCATTCGGGGCTGCAGTTCTCCCTGAGCTAGGTGGCCGTTAATGGGGCCTGCTGCTGTGGTTGGTGATGCAATGAGCTATAAATGCAACCTTTTATTTTAGCTTTTACTATGCAAGTAAAACCAGTTACTGTAAAAGCTGTTTGGGAAAATGGGTGACAAAGCCCATCAGTTGAATAATGCAGCCCATTCTGTGTCTGAAACTTTGCTACAGACTGAGGGTGAGGACCAGAAAAGCCCCAAGGCCAAGACTTTTCAGGTGTATCACTACTACTTTAATGGAGTAAAAGAACAAGCAGCAAAGTTTTTATTACGGGATTTCTGGGGAGAGTTTCCCAGACGTACTGAGCAAAGTACTTGGCTAAAAAGGAAAAACATGTGAGAAGGAGACATGTAATTTCTCAGGATTTATGAAAGTCCCCACTGTCATGATTTTGAAAGTCCCCAGTGTCATGATTTTGAAGCCTAGGCTCCATCTCACGTCTGCTACCCACACAGTAGTCAGGAGAAATACATATTCCTCTGGGTTCTTCCTCTTTTGCACCTCTGTGTTTCATACCTATCAGGTTGCATGGGATTGCTTCAGGTTCTGCCCTACAGCTCTAACAAATGGTTGTGAGATCAGTGTAAAGCGGTGCTATGGTGTAGGAATGAGCCATAACAGATCCCCAGACAATGATGAAACCCATGGACCTGGGCAGTAACACAGCTCAGGGATGTGCCAGATAATGACCTAATCCTCAATTGAGGACAAAACCAGCTTCTTTCTGAGTTGTATTTTATCTTCAGCAGAACAAGCAAAGGTTAATGAAATACCTATATTCTCCAAACAGATTTGGAAAGATTTAAATCCCTGGAAGCTTTTGGGAAGAATATTTGGACTCTGAACAGCTAAATCCTGACACAGTATCCCTGCTCTCAAAGGAGTGTTATCTTATCTGAGAGAAGTGCTAATTTGCACTGCGTTGTATTTCTATGCAATCTAAACAGGAAGAGAGCATTTCAGAACTGAGACGTCTGGTGCATGTGGACTCCCTGTACTTATGAACATTCAGTCTTTTGCTTAACTTTTGACCTTCCAGTTTTGACTGTCTGGTTCTGGAAATCTCATCTTTCACCTAAACTGCAAACTGAGACACTGGTATCAGCACAGCAAGGGAAAAAAGACCGGCGGGATCACCAGCATGTGTAGCGTGTTATATGGCACAGACAGTCCTTCCAGCAACTAACTCCATCCCAGAGGTTTCTAATTCTCTCTTGGTTCCTTTGAGGAGCAGCCCAGATTCTGTCACATTGTACTATGGTGAAAGTACATAAAGGAGATTTGTTGCATCGGTGACAGTGCTTATACCACAGTACATAAATTAGATCATAATCTTACAAATCTACCTCTGATTTTTACAAACACTTACATGTATTCAATAGATAGTTCATTGCATTTAGTTAACTATACACATAAAATGTGTCTACGAGATGAACCTTAATTATTGAATGGATTTCATTCTGTTCTATATTCTCTTGGATTTATACCATAAAGAAGAAATCAGTGGAAAAATTGCAATAGTGTGACCTTCCTGGAGATTAATGAAGCCAAATTAGTATAGAAAGACCTGGCTTAAAAGTATATATGTCTTGCTAAATAAATCCAACATGATCTTTCTGACTTTGGATTAGTTTAATCTTAGCAGATTTCAGTTTCCTAATTTCCAAGTTCCACACGCAGGGGATTCAGAATTGTTGTGCTGGTCCAAGTAGCTCTGGGGAGCCCAGCTCTGCCAGTCGCAGCACCATGGAGAAGCTATACCATAAAGCACCCCTTCCCTCAAAGTGTACAGCACAGGTCTACATTTAGGCGAAGGTTAAGAAGCTCCTAAGGAACATCAAGCCCCTTCTCTAAGGGCTGTTAGAGATGTGAGGTCTTGATGAACTTGAAACAAAGAGTACGGTTCAGAATTGGCACCGGGGTACTCAGCCATTATTCCTGTCAACAGGCACTAGGCCCTTCAGATTTGCTACAGCTATAAGATAAAGCAATCCAGCCCACAAGTTGGTAGGGTGTGCTGAAGGGAAGAAACGGAGAGTGGACAAAAGGACAAGCATAGTCATACCAAAATGTACATAGAAAAAGTTTTCAAAACTTCTGGAGTCATTTTGGCTTCAAAGTCTGAAAACCTAGGTCTCCTCCTCAGTGAACAGGTTCTCCCAATACTTGGCTCCATTCTTCTGGGTATTTCCTCACTGTATGATGATCATCAGAGAGAAAAAGCAGTAGGTGAAGGCAGGCTGGTGACTTGGGAGAGACCAGTACTTGCACTCTTGGTTTTATTGAGAGGATAACTTATTGCTTATTAGGCTATTTCTAAAGCTAACGCGGAGGGAAGGATTATTGTTTTCATTATCATTCTGCTGAGCATCTAAGAGAGGCATTTAACAGTCTCCAAACTGTCTATGAGAAAGTGTTGGTTCTTCCTGTATTTTCAGGAGATTAGGCAGGCTGTCTGGTGTCTCATGCTCCACAGATCCAAGTGCAGAAGGAAGTAAGTACAGTAATGAACATTAGAATTTTTTCAGAAAAAAAATAATCTTGCATTAAAAATTGTTAAAAGTATCTCTCAGTCTTCCACTTTGGCGTAGACAAGTGCTGCCTTTCTTACAGGGTTGAAGTGGAATCTGGACAACGAGAACAGAAAGCTGAGAGTACAAAACAGTGTTGTCAGCACAGTTATGTAGTAATGGTCCACAGTCAGAAAATCTTTTAAGCATTTAAACCTGATGTTGTGATGAGGATCAGTGTACCCAAGGCCTAATGAGGCCTACAGAACAGATTTTCCAGAACAGAGAAGCAGCTTTCACCATCTCTTTATTTAACCCACATTATTCTAGTTACAATGGGAAGCAACCTCAAGGAGTAAAAGCTCTGAAGTGTCTACTAGAACTTCTTAGTCACAGAATTTAAAATGTGAAGCTTTTCCTTCTTTGAGATGAAATGTCAAGTGGAAGAGTTGTCTGTGTTGTGGATGATGAATTCTCAGTGCAGTGAGGGAACAGAGAGCTGCCAGCTACACAGTGGAAGGTTTCTGAAAACTAGCTGTAGTTTTGAGTCACTTATTGTACAGCAAACCCATGCGACTCCTGATAATATGCACAGCTATTAGCAGAGATGTTACAGAGAAATACATGCTATTCAGTGTTTCCTCCTTTAGAGCTTACCAAACATTGTGCAATTCCCAGTAATGTATGTTCTTAAATCCCAAGAAGTCAAAAGGATCAGCAGGTATTTGGAACCTCTCCTCTGTGAGAAATGAGCCAAGACGCTCATTGCAAATCAGGTCCCAGAGCAGTGCAGCTAGGGAAGTGCTGGTGGGCAGTGGTTGAAAGGTCTATAATCCTCCAATCAACATCAACCCAAATAGCTGAGCTGACTGAAGCTCAAATTCAATCCTGGGGTAATGCAGCAGCTTGGTTTTGTGTAACAGAGAGCAGGACTTGGCTAGACAAGGAGTGCCTGATTGAGGTCCCATCCATCATGGTGGTGGTCTTATGCATGTCTGCTACAAAGCAGCAGATTTACATGCTTCCCTGCACTGCAGCACTACAAAGTGTGTTGTTCTTCACTGGCAATGTAAGGATATGGTTGAGTTCAGGACTAGAAACCCCCTATAGAGAGTGAAGAGCAAGTAGCTTTTCCAGCACACCTATATCTCAGCCACAATCCTCAGCATAAGCTTATTCTTTCATTTTGAACTCTGTCCCTGCTTCCTCAGAGATCCTGTCTTACTAGGCTGAAACTCATCATTTTTCACTCATGTTAGTTCAAGCAATGCAACTCATGCAGCTCAAAAACTACATTAGGCTGCAGGATAATATGCTTAGAAACTTGTTAGCTTCCCATATTTGGCCCAAGGGGGAATCTAGGTTACAATGCATTGAGTAATGCACCTTCAAATTTTTCTTTGTTCTCAACATAATACAAATAAAACCAGGAAGCCTTATGAGTAAATTGGATTCCAAAGAGACGCATCCATCACTGGTATGTATGCAGATAGATATACATACAGCCTTACTATCTCACTTGTCAAGCAGGTTTCCAATGGCATTCACAATAGTGAAATGGAAGCCCACACAAAAGCTACCAGATATTAGAGAGATACTAAAATTTGTGTAAGTTGCAACTATGCACTGTGCTGGGCTTTTTGACTATCTTAAGTTAATTTAGTGACACCTTTTCTAATCCCAACCAAATACGCTATCAAAGATACATTTTCTGTATCCCTGACTTGTGGTGAATGAGACTTCTCTGACTGAAGAGTCAAGCTAAATCAGCATAATAGTTCTGTTTTACTTGAGTAAGTTTGTACAAGAAATATATTCTCCCATTGTGCCTAATGCACACGGCAGGTTGATGTGGGCAAATTCATGTGGAGGTTTCCGCTGTGGGCTGCTGATTTCAAGCCCAGACTGAAAACCAAGCGACAGCTTTTCCATGCATTTAGATTCAGTTTGAGAAAGAGATGAGGGCATTGTGGGTCATTACTAGTTCAGAACCATAGTATCTAAACAGACAGGTGAACTGGTGTGATTTTTACTGCTGCAGGCACTTCCCAAGTGTACAGAACAATGCGGGTTTTCTGCCACCCGAAGCTTTCTGGAAGATTACAATGTTTGCAGTTGCAGTGGTTCGGTTTCTGTTTGAGGTAAACAGCAACCAAAATACATTGCTAAAACTAAGAAAAAAATTTCCTGATCCACATTGGAATAACTTCTCATCAGCACAGGGCATTTCCTAAACCATACCGCATCACACATCCACAAGAGAGATGCTTCTGCACCAGCCATTTGGGGCCTGTTACCTCTGCCCCCTGCTCGCATGGCTTCCTCCTCCACACAGCCTCCACTGCTGGCAAATCTTCTTGAATGCTTTCTTTGAAAATCTAACAAAAACCACCCTGAGCACTCTCCCAGTCTTTCCTATTACTCACAGCTTTAAAATATCTAAGCAGTTTATTTTAAGCCACTCCTTCATCTAATTCCATGTCTCTAATCAAATTATCCTGCTGTTAGCTGTTCTCCCAGTAATCCTCACAAAATTGTTTCTCAGCTAAGCTGATTTGTTACAAAGTCTCCTCCAGAAGCTCAGTTCTGGGGCCAGAGCTCTTATTCCCTCCACTCTGACCCTGAGCTTTTAAACCCTTGACTGTTTCATTTTAGGGCTGTTTTGCCTGGATAGAGATGAGACAAGGTGCTGCCATGCAGATGAAGAGCTCCACAAGCAAAGGCTATTTCTGGTGACTTCAAAGTCCATTTGCAACCATCCTTGGCTTCCATCTATACTCTAGAGACCACTGAAAAGGTATCAGCTCAGCTGAGGTGACCTCCCAGCTGAGATGCAGGTTTTTTGCTGCATCAGTAGCAGGCAACAGTCTTTTATGCAAGTAAATGAAATATAAATAATATTACTGGTGGGAGTAAACCCAAAGGGAAGGGAGACCAGTCTTCTGCTCACCAGCATGGCTAATTGCTAATGAGCCTCTGTCTCTGAGTCAGTTTAAGAATAAAAAAGCATCTTTTCCCAATGTAGTGGAGTACTCTCATCGTGATGCTAATAGGTACTTGGAACAAGATTTTTCCAAGTGCGATCTCTTGTTAGTGCTATTAAAGTAGATAAATAGTGTCTATTAGGGTATATAAATAACTAAATGGATGCCAGAGTAGGATCTTGAACCTTGTTCTCCTGTATCCCCTGGTGAGACATCTAGCCACTGGGCCATCATATCCCTCCTAATTGCCTATGTTTGCTCTGGGCCTGTGTGTGTTTAATTATTTCTATGGAAAGGAATAACTCCCACAAAAGAGATTGGTATTGATAGAGTCTGGTAGCGATACCATTTATGTGTGGTTATAATATCATAATGCTCTTCCAGAATTGCAATGTCCTTGGTTATTTCTCCCAGACATTAAATGTTGATGCTTGACAATTACAGAGCCTGTGCAAATTGCCTCATTTAACTTTTAGAGTTTTTTTTCCTTTTTTGTGTGTGTGCCTAGTTTTTCACTTTTCATTCTGTGTGGATTGAATGTTCTCTCATGCCTTTCCTCCCCACCTCAAAGAAGCTTGTGGCAGAAAGCTGAGAGATAAGGCTTTGCTGAAACAGAGAAAAAGAAGAAATGTGACCAATTGCAATGACAAGCCTGCACTGGGTAATTTAGTACACACTCAAACGGATTCTTGGTTGCCTAATACACTGTATTAGTCAGTGTAGCAGTCGAACGGCCACAAGAACAGACAAAAGAAAATGAAAAGGAAAGAATCTGAAGAGGGAAGAACCCACCCATATTCCCAGGGAGGGATTAATACATTTTTGGTACACAAATATTTTAGCTGTCCACTTGTCCCCAGGGTCATCTAGTTTGAAGAGGCAAGCTGGTGAGGGTCATCAGTGGGGCTCCCATGAACAGCCTGGTCTGAAAGACAGAAGGCTTTACGCAGCTTCCCATCACTTAGGTCCTGTCCTTAGACAAGACCAAAAATGAATTAAAATGGCTTTGAGGCTACTGAGAGAAACTGAGGAATCAAAGAACAGAACAAAGTTTATCAGACCCATGTTACATAGTCTCTCCTATGACAGAGAGTGCCTGGAATGAATTCCAGATGTTTCTTCATTACTACCGAAGAGGAGGAATTGGGATTTTTGCCTTGAAAATTAGTCAGAATGATATAGTTTGGTACTGGTGTGTCTAAAAAGCTGGAGGGAAAAAATCATATGTCATTGTCTTCACCTGAAAGAGGCTTTTTAAAATTTGTTTTGCTTTTTATATTTACAGTATTTGGAAATAGAAAGAAATTCCATTTTACTAGTACTTTGTTGAAGTAATGGAGAAAGAAAAAATAGACAAATGGCAGGAGGGAGCACAATTTTAGAGATGCATTGGGTGGAAATGCAATGACTGTCCTACTATAATTCAGGGATGAATGAATCAGCAATGATCCTATGGCTTTTGTTTTACTTCTACTCCAAGGTAAAACTTCCCCTTATGGTTAAACACTAGGTAAAATTTTAAAAAAATTTTTAAAATTCTTTAAAATTTTTATTCTTTTTGGTGACACTGTTCCAGAATGGAAAGGAGGAGGAAACCTTATCTGAATGACTGGAAATTAGAAGGACTAAATGATCAGGAAAATGTTTCTAACAATGCAAATGTTATTTTCATGTGATATGAATTCTGAATATACACAGGCAGCCAGTTACCCAATCTATTGTAGGCCACTGCATATTGGATGGCAGCTACTGAACTCTTGGCTTCAACATGTTTGGATAGAGCAGTACCTTCATTCTTCTTCCACTTTCTGTTAATGGGAAGAACAGCAGCTGGGACGAACATTTGCTGTGAGCAGAGTGTAGATTGCATTAAGGATCAAACATTTAAGCAGAACATTTCAACAGGGATGCAGAACCCATTTAGATTTCAGCTGTGAACATGTTCAATCTTGTTTAAATCTGAGCCTCTTAGAATGCCTCTGAAAAAGCTGAGAAATACTAGAAATTAAGCTTACATTTACCTTTGAAGCAAAAGGTCACAAGAACACATGAAGAATATCTCTTTATTTGTTTATGTGGACAAATACTTGGTGTAATCTTAGTATGTGTAGCCTTGGTGCTATACAACCCAGAATTTGACAGTGAGTCTCACATACTCTTGTGGAGATGAAATTCTGACAGATTTTTTCTAAAACTTTTATTAGACGAGTAAGGATCTCCTGGAAACTTGAAACAAAAAAACTAAAAAAGCAAAAAAAAAACCCCAACCCAGCAATATTCATGGGACACAAATTTCTATCATGATTCTGAAAAAAGCCAAAGCATAACACCACCCCACATTTTTGAGAGTAGAAGTGTAAACAACTATGTGAAGCTGAAAATTGCAGATAAAGTTATAATAAACCTAATCCCTTGAATCCTTAAGAAATTTGGAATCCCAGTCAGAATTATCTCAATAACTCTTTTCAGATACTTTTTTTTCCCAGATACTTGATTAGCATCTACATAATATCTTCCTTGGGTTATGATTGCTTTAGTTCTACCCGCAGTCTAGGGATTTTACTGCCTGGCAGTTGTTGCAGGTTTTTTTATTCAAGATTTGACTGCCATGAAATTGTCTAGTAACTCTTCAGTATTCAGTTTCCCAGATCAAAGAATTTTGCAGTTCACCTATGTATTATTTCTATTCATTTGTTTTACATCAACCACCTGTTAAGTTCATGTGATGGTCTTGGACCTCATATTCTGAGGAGCAGTAATTAAATTTTCTATTTGCCTTCTCTGTCTTTCAGAAGTGGTTGTATCCATCACACCTCCTCATCAGCTTCTTTTTCAAATAAAAGCACCCTAGTCTATCTATCTCCCCTCTTAGTGAAGCTGCTCCTCACCTTCAACCATCTTTGTTGTTCTACCTGGTACTTTTGCTTGGTTTATTATCTGCTTTTCTAGATGAAGGAGACCATAGTCATATGTAGTCCAAGGTTGCCACTATCTTTGAAACAGCTGACTTGCTTACTGATTTACAAAGGGATTTTTTTTTTTTTTTTGGTGGGTACTATATAAAGGTTTTCTCACAGATTTGGGTTTGATAAGGCAAGAGACTGAGTTGTGAATTTCCACTGCAAAGCTGAGAAAAAAAAAGTATGTGACTTCTGGCTGATTGTGCTTACTGTACAAGCCGGTACTGCAGCAGTGACAATTACTTGCTGATTTGTCCTATATGCCTGTGTATACTATCCCCCCTATGTCTCACCCCACCCCCCCAAAAAAAAAACCAACCCAGCCCAAAACCCTTAGCAGCTTTATACATTGCACTTCTAGAAGAGGAAATGTACACCTCCCTTTGCCTTAATCTCTAACGAAAAAACCACTTCCTCCCACCACCTCCCAGCTATCTCCACAGTAAAACAGAAAAACTTGAACCTTCCTGATTCAGGTGACCAGTATCTTTCACCAGGCCCTGTGAATATGCTGTCATACCAACTGTCATCCTATGCTGACAGTGACTGCTGCTGCTGAGGTAAGCAAAGCATCTGATCAAATTGACAATTTGCCATCCACTGAGTTTATGTTTTAGGCAGGGAGGTGAACATGCAGAAATCAAAAGCAGAAATTCTCCCTGTGGGAGCAATATTTAAAGAAAGTCCATAGTTCAGATTCAATGGACAAAGCACTCAAGAATTTTGTACTGGGACCGGTTTAATGAGTATCTTCATCAGTGACATTGATGGTGAGGCTGAGTGCACCCTCAACAAGTCTGCAGATGACACCAAGCTGGTGGTGCAGTTGACATGCCAGAAGGACAGAATGCCATCCAGAGAGACCTGGAGAAGCTGGAGAAGTGGGCCCATCTGAAACTCATGAGGTTCAACAAGAACAAGTGCAAGGTCCTGCACCTGGGTCAGGGTAATCTTTGTCAGCAGTACTAGCTGGGAGATCATGTGATAAAGAGCAGTCCTGCAGAGAAGGACTTAGGGGTGCTGGTGGATGACAGACTCAACATGAACTGACAGTGCACGCTCGCAGCCCAGGCGGCCAACCATATCCTGGGCTGCATCAAAAGGAGCGTGGCCAGCAGGTCAAGGGAGCAGATTCTGCCCCTCTACTCCACTCTCATGAGACCCCACCTGGAGTATTGTGTCCAGTTCTGGAGTCCCCATCAGAAAAAGGACACAGAACAGTTGGGACAGCTCCAGAGGAGGGCCACAAAGATCATTAGAGGGCTGGAGCACCTCTCCTATGCAGACAGGCTGAGAGAGTTGAGCTTGTTCGGCCTGGAGAAGAGAAGGCTCCAGAGAGATCTTATAGCACCTGAAGGGGCCTAACAAGCAAGTTGAGAAGGGACTTTTTAGAAGGGCAAGGAGTGATAGGATGAGGGGGGATGGTTTTAAATTGTAAGGGGGTAGATTTAGATTGGATACTAGGAAAATTCTTCACTACGAGGGTGGTGAGGCACTGGAACGGGTTGCCCAGGGAGGCAGTGGATGCCCCCTACCTGGAGGTGTTCCAGGTTGTGATGGGGCCTTGAGCAGCCTGGTCTAGTGAGAGGTGTCCCTGCCCATAGCAGGGGGGTTGGAACTTGATGATCTTAAAGATCCATTCCTGCCCAAACCATTCTATGAATCTATGAAGAATGATCAAGCTCTCCAATTTGGAAACACAAGTTCTATATCCCATGACAAATAACATTCATGTATACCAGGTGTACACAGTCAGGTGCACAGAGGAAACAGGTTTCTATGGGACTAGTACAAAAGCACTCCATGTGAGCTTGTGGCAGCAAAACTAAAAGAGACTGATAATTTATACTTCTTCAAGTACAAATGTAGTATCATCAGTGGTAGATAAATTATCGAAAAGTTGTCAAATAAATTGCCTAGTGGATATGATCACCATTTTGCTGGTTGAACAGCATTTCAACTCCAGTACCCTCCAAGAGGGATTATTTGATTGAAGTTTTAATTCTGAACATTCTTTATTAAATACCCTTGGTGTAATTCTATCACCCACTAAGAATTTCTGCACTTTGGTACAGCTCCCATGCAAATAATATGAGGAAACCTCTCCTTTACCAGACCGTGCATGTCTTCAAGGCTAAGATGCCTGACCAGTGATTTCTGTTCAGTCACATTTTAAAATATTGGTAAAGAAAGCAGAAACTATTTTAAAGAATTTTAGCTCAGCAAGTAGGTAGGGTTAATCCCTTTAACAGTAAAAATAGTTACCTGAATGGCAGCCAAATCTATCTATAGGGAATGAAGATAACAAAGGGGAGATTCTTGTGCTGGGATTAGATGGGAGTCAGTGAACCTAAAGAGATTTTTGGCACACTCAGCCCTGTCATGTATATTTGTCCATTTCTAGCTCACATGAGTTTGTGTTGGGGTTGGAGTAGTCCAGAGGGAAGAGGTTTGAAACAAAGGCCCAAGGGGCTTTTGTGTCTTGGAGCTTCCAATCAGTTAACAGTTAGTTATGCTGTGGTACATTTTTAGAGCCATAGCTTCTAACACATTAATTGGCCTTTTTGTTACTACTGTTTTCAAATGTTCATGTTTCTCATCCAAAAGACTAGACAGTATTGAGCTTTTCAGTAAAAATGAGCCAAATCAAAAATACCTTTGATTTCTGGGTGGAGAAGTACAGTTATGGAAACACCAGTCCGGTCTGGTTTTGTGTCATACTCAGAGCAGGCTGGGTTTGGTTTCCTGTTCTGTTTTAAAGTTGTATCTCTTCAAAGCAGAATGATTTCTACAATTGCATGAAATAGTTTATTATGGTGGCAAAATCTCCCAGGTTTTAGTCCTTTAGAAGCCAAAGCCAGACTCACATTGCAGACCAATTAGGTCTTAAAATGTCAGTATTGATTTAAAAGCAGTTCTGATCTAGATGTCACTTCTTCATTTGCAATGGGAAAGAAACAGAAATCAAACTGCTTCAAGAAAAACACCACCATCTTTATAGCTATAAAATTACCTTTCTCAGGCTAAGCCTGCTTAGCTTTCAATAAGCTTGAGGCATCATGCTGTACGCCTGGAGTAACCACTGAAGAAGGAATGTGAATTCAGTCTTCCCTTGTCTCTGGTGAGTGCCATAATGACTGGGCACTCTAAAAAGTTTTCTTAATCCAAATGAATGTTTCTATTTATGTGGAGCAAAACCACCAGTGGATTGAAGCTAACTCTTTAGTCTGGTGGGAAAAGTATTCACCTAGGATGCCTCATCTCTGACTAGAGCCTCTGCTCACTGGAGACTCTTCCTAGACCTCATGTATGCTAAGTGACTACTAGCATGGTCAATGTTGACTAAGAGAATATATTAGATGGAAAATGGAGTCCTGCTTTTAATTTCAAACATTGAAAAAGTTCTGCTGAATCCATAAGCCATGTCAGGATTTTATATCAAACAAGTGAGGTTTTTTAAATGAAAGTTGTCCTTGCGGAACTATTCTTGATCAACTCCAGTATGTGCATGGTGAGCCTTACATTCCTAGCCTCTTTAAAGGTCCATGACTAGATTAATTTCTAGGAAAGGACAACATCTACTTGCTGCGTGGGACATTTATCTGACACAGGAATGTAGCCTTGGATTATCAAATGCATCATCACTAACAAACACATCAATAACTTTAATTTAATAAAGATGCTGTGCTGGAAATTTTCACCCTTAATGATATACAGAGCAAAATTAAAAAGATAAGTAAATCCAAAGTTTTAGCAGACTATTTGAACAGAAAACTAGTCATTTACAATCTTCTCATACTTTCCTGTCTTGTCCTTTCCCCTTATATTCAAGTATATCTCCCAGGAAATTGATCCACTGAAAATGTGTAGCCAAGGAAAATACTGTAAGAAAAGCTTTTTTCTGGGTCTCATGAACCTTCTCTCTGAGGGAGACAGTGCTCAAACCTCCAAAGCCAGGTCTTCTTCAGAAGCTACAGAGATGAATGTGTACAGAGACTTCAGATGTGAAGTATCTGCTGAGACTGATACTCAGGTCTACCCGTTACTGTTCTCGAGGGGAGCCTACAGTCATCCATTTCAGCTCAAGATGGTACAGAGTAGACCTGACATTAAAAAAAAAAAAACACTCAAAAGAAATCAGCTGTCTAAGTTGTAACAATGCTTTTCATGACCTAGAAAGCTTTGAAGAAGCTCAGGGAAGAAAACATATATGTTGAATCAGGCACAGACATGTGTCAGTCAAGGCCTACATATGCATTACCAGATATAGAAGCAGTTTCTTTGAGTTTCTGAGATCAGCCATGCTTCTCAGATTCATCCTGATTTCATACCAGGTCCTAACCTAGCCACCACATTCCTTTGCAGCTGCATTTGCCACAGAAAAGGATCCAGGTGTGTGGGTGGGAGCAGCTTTGGCCTGCTTCAGCTAATTCCTCTGTCAGTGGCTGGAATATTAAGATTTGAGGAGAATAAAAAGGACCACAGTCTTGGGGTTTTTTTGACTGGAGATAAATCCATCTACAGTCTAGATGTATGCATCTAGAAATCACAGATGCATACAGTAAGGATAGGATGCAGTGATGCAGCTGTGATAGACTCACTTTCCAAGCTCCAGAGCATCTTTTCTGGAAAACTCCTACAATAGTCTTTTTCACTTGTGCAATGTGGTTAATTTACTGAGGCACCGACATGGATTTCTCAGGATTCTCAAGACACTTTTCATCAATTTTATACCCTCTTCAAGGGATAGATGAATTTTAAAAGTCAGGGGAGATTGGCAATTTGAAATAAGGACTATTCATTGGCACAACATGGCTAAGAAACTCAATACATTCTCAATTATTCAGCTTGTCTTCAGACCTGAGGGCACGTTACCAGATGTATTCAGTTGAAGAATGCCAGCCATGTGTACCTGCAGGTATGTAGTGACAGTGTCTGATGCATAGACATGCTGAGGGAGCATGTGCATTCACATTGCTAAAGAGGTTCTGAAAATAAGGGGTGGGGGGAAACCCGCTCATCTACTTGCCACAAATAACCACCTTCTCCAGTAAAAGGAGCTTCTCTGAACCATCTTAGTAGAGGATGTGCTCTGCTGTATGTGACATCAAAAGGAAGATTCTTGTGGGAAAAAAAACCAAAACAACCAACCTTTATGAAGACTTTAATAGCAATCCCCTTCCCTTCCCCTCTGCTCCCTTCCTCTGCAGATAGCTGTTTTGAGCCAGCATTACCCAGGAGCTGCCACATGCCACTGGTCAGAGGAGTGCACAGGCACCCGAGCAACTTGTGCTAACAGAAGACAGCTTGGGTCCAGTCTCTCTCCACACCCCTCTGGAAGCCCATGTGGTCCAGCCAGATAAGAGGCATTTTCTCTGCTTGCTCGCCTGTGCCTGACAAGATTACAGTGAGGAATGGGCAGACTGTGACAAGATTACAGTTTTAGGAACACTATTATTGATAATAAAGATGAAGACCTTTTGGAAGCATTATTATAATTTCATTGTATTTGTACACCAGTTGGCTTTTTTAAATCAGTCTCCCCTCTCATCCTCTCTGAAATACTCAATACTCAAAGCCCTGCAGAAGAGTAGTTGCACACATTTATTCACTTGCTAGGTCAGTCTGTCTTCACATAGGACCATTATTCTTTTGTCTGGAAACCTACAGTGCTTACCATAAAAGGTGCAATTCTGTGAGCCCATTTTGAGGATCTCATTCACATACCCTGATGACTCCTGATGCTCACGGGATGTTTGACAGTCCATGGCTCTCTTGTTTACTTTGCCTGTTATCAGTGGAGCAACAGCTGTTTGCATAACAGCTTCTACCCTTTCATCTGAAATTCCCTGAAGCTTCTCCCAAAAACACTGTTCCTGCCTTAGACCTATCACTGTGTCTGCTGTAGCCACTGAGGCTGTGAAAGGGCAGACCTTCCATCTCTCTGGACAGGGTATCTCCCCATGCAGTTTGTAGACTATTCTCAAAAGAGCATTCTCCACTGAGAGGTTTGTTTTAACTGGGGTAGCTATGCATATACTCCCATACCCAAAAAATATTGTTGAGCCTGCCAGCTTCTTCAATTTTCCATGTACTAGATGCATGGAGAATTCCACGCAGCTCTCCTGCCCTGAGGTAGAGCTTAGTCTGACTGGTAGATAATTTGACTGGAGTCCTTCCGACCTACATTACTTTTATTGTCACAATAAAATGTGTTCTTGGCTAGGGATGATCTGTAAGGGAAAAAAAGAAAAATTCCATGAGTTTCCCCTGGATAAGAGAGGAAATACAGATGTGGTGACTAAAAAACTGATCTCACTTGGAAAAAACAGCAGCATCTTCTTCATCCACGTCTTTTCAGCTAACCACATGTCTGGCATGAGACCAAATTATTCCCCAAAAGACAGGTCTATGGCATTCACATAGACAGAGAGACACCAATCAGCCAGTCCTGAGACAACTCCAGAGGTTTTGCTCCAGAGCAGGCAGAGAAGCTGTCAGTGCCCTGGCATTACTGCTTATCCACATTCCTCTGTGTTACAGAGAATATGGCCCAGCATCTTTTGAACGTTTCTGCTACATTTGAAATTATTATGAAAGAACCAAAAATCTATAAACTAACTGAACTTCCTGCCCCAACTTCTTCCTGGTTAAGAGCAAAAGACATTGTAGCAAGTTCTGGAAAGATTAAAACTGTCAGCAGGGAAGAGACTGAGTTCATCTAATCTTAGGCACCCTAAAGCCACACATCTAACATAAGCCGTCTGCCCGGGCTCTCCCTCCAGTCAGTGGAGCAACTCCAGAACATGATTCACTGCACCCTAAGAATAGTGCTCGAGGTAGGTGGGGTGAATCACCCTGGGGAATTGCCTGGCTCTCTGTGAACAGAGCTTTTCCAGATAGCTTTGATAACAAGCCTTTCTTTTAGGTGTTTAAAATTAGATAAATCTCACCTCAAAATGTTCCACCTCACTGTTTTCCTGAAAACAGGGAAGAACTGCAAATTGCATGAGCCTGCAAACAGACGCTGTTTTTAAGTGGCAGTCTTTACTCACAGGATAATAATTCTGCTTGGATTTCACCACCATGTAGCAAGTGGAAGGCACCTGAGGCCCCAGCCCTAGCACAGTGCAGTCTGCGTCCTTGCCCAGAGGGTGCGTCCTTGCCCAGAGGGTGCAAGGCCATTGCCTTTACCTTCGCCTCCTAGCATGGCATGGCTGCCTCCAGCTTTGGCAGCTGCTGGATCTTTATTCATCTCCTATTTCCAAGTCATGTTCTTTCAGGTCTCTACTCCTATTCAGCCTCAAGCGGCTAAGAGTTGCTATACCCACCTTTTACATAGGTAAACCTGGTGCCTCACCCCCCTGTGTGCAATGAGAGGTCTGAGGGCACATGAAAGCATGCATCAGCACGAAGCACTGTGGAAGGTACAGTACAGGCTGGTGTGATGGACCCTCCATGTGATTCCCTGCAGGGAGGTCACCAAATGTTGACTCTTGGTGTATCTGTTTCACCTAACACCCCGTGGACAAACCTGCTGAAGGACTTTGGGTGGTTGCAACATCTGAAAAAAGAAGAAAAAAGGATTAATCCAGCAACCTTCACAGAATGTTTGTTTTACACCAAGCACAAGGTTTGTGGAAAAATAAAGTAAACCCTGTAGGAAGTAAACATTTAGAGAGAAGGAAATCCTCTCAGGTATAAATGAATTTTATTTCTTGTCAGGCTACAGTCTTCTAATGAGTTAGGAATACCAGATACAGGACAGTGAAATGTTCATCCAAGTTAACTATATTCATATCCAGTTTTGTCCATGTTGTTTTTTCAAAGACCCGAGGATGACAAGTTTTAGAACATTTTGCTTGCTGTTAATTTTTTTCTCCTGGAAATATTCCCACATT
The DNA here is from genome assembly GCA_027925045.1 of Hypotaenidia okinawae. Lineage (NCBI taxonomy): Eukaryota > Metazoa > Chordata > Aves > Gruiformes > Rallidae > Hypotaenidia > Hypotaenidia okinawae. Next base: position 27,837,955 of record BSDF01000005.1, on the reverse strand, counting down.
TTTAAATAAGTGGCCTAAACTGCTCCTTTTTTTAGTATGCAAAGGTAATTTCTTCATACAAGAAAGAACGATGCAGCAAGAGGTGTCCTTGCAATGCCATGGATAAAAACCTACTTTTTCAAAGAATTGTCAGGACGTTTCTGGTTATCTGATTGCTGTCCAGAGGTTAAAGTGCTGGTCCCTGCAAAGATTATCCAAAGTTTGAACAGTGACTGATCAATTAATACCTGTTTACCCAGAAGGTCTCTACAGAGTTTCTATTTTTGGTAGTCTATGTATTTGAGGACTTAGATCCTCAAAGGGATTAAAAAAAAAAAAGAGAGACCAGCACTATGTCCTCAGCAGCACTGCCACAGCTCATGCTTTTTGTTACTTCAGAGGTGATAGAAAAGGATTTTTGTACAGCAAACGTCTGTTGAGAAGCATGTCTGTTCCTGCTCCCCTGTGTGCTGCCCTGCAAGGAAAGCAGAACTGCTTAATTTTATCCATCTTTTCAGCCAGGGACACTGGAAGGGTCTCACATTTTGACATTCCCTCAGTTTCCACCCTCTAAATGAGGTCCCCTGTGGGGTATGAGGGCCCTAGGGTAAACATTAAGTGTACCCTAAACATGATAATCACAAAAGGTCCCTCTGTGAACAAGAGGGACTCTTCCCTGTGACGGAAGGGAGGGCAACCTCTACAGGAGGCCGTAACAGGCAGCCGGAGGCTGAAACCTCAGCGGGGCTGTGCCTCAGGTGCCCTCACCCCCTGCCATTTTGTGCTCTGCTCCTCCTGCCTGCAGTGCCTGTGCTTGTTCATGCAGAGCCGTCCACGGGCATTCACTCCAGCTCGGCTTTCCCCCTGCTTGGTCTGCTTCCTCTACAGGGACCTCTGCCAGCCAAAGCCAGCCTTGAGTACTGTCCAGCTCATCACCACTGGCTGAAGATACAGCGGGCCAGCTGCGTTGGTGTAAGGAAGCTGCCCCTGGGCGGCAGTAAAGCCTGGGAGCCGTGTGGGATGCAGGAGGCTGAAGTCCGAGGGGAGATAACACCACCTTTTCCCTCAGGGAAAGCCTGGAGAAGGCAACAGTGAGAAGTTCTAAAATCTTCTCTTCCCTTTTTGGCTTTGCAGCTCTGACAAAGGGATTTGTATGAAGTTACTTGCACATGACTTTGCACGAGTCAAGCGGCTTGGGGAGAAAAAAACCATAACACACAAGCATTCCCAAGCCTTTAAAAATATCACGCCCACTTGTAGCTGCATAAAGATAGATTTAAGCAGTTTTTCATATACCCTACGAAAAATGACCATCAGGCCTTAACAAAAAGCAGAGAGGGAAAGTGGGGGTGTGTTTGTCTGCAGAGAGCAAAAATAGGGTGACATTTTTGCAAACTTTTTCCAGTCTGCCAAGGGTGATTTCTTATATGATACAGGCAAGAAATCTGTTCGTCTGTAGATTTCTGCACTTTATGATCAGCCAGTCGCAATTTCTTTCAATAGCTGATGATGGACAATGTGTGATTTATGACCTAGCTGCTAACCTTATTAGATGTGGAGATATATGGCAGCAGAAGAGTTTGTGTTGCTCAACATGGGTTCAGTGAGGAGGAACAAGATAAACCCAGTGTCTATTTAAAAGAATCAGCTTACTATATGAGAAAAACTGCAACAGGTATTTTCATGAGAGGTTTAGCTCCACTTGCTTTTAAGTAGACTAAAAATACAATAGGCTTTAATCTGTGTTTCTTACAAGAACCTCTAAGGGCCAATGGCAATGTGAGTAATAGTTATTATTTCAAACCTGTGCTACCCAAGTATTGTGACTGCTGCGAGCAAAATGTGTGCAGATTTAGGAATGGACCTTGCACAGAATGGGAATGGGTATCCTTCTCTGCTTCCAGAGCAGCTGACTTCCCTGCAGGACCTCTCCTGGTGCAAAATATGGATGGGTTCAAAAATGTCAGGTACCAACGAGGGGGAAAACTACTCAGAATTGGTCTTGCCCAATCTCTTCCTTACTTCCTCTCTTCATCCTCATGTTGGTTTTTCACAATTAGATGCAGCCACAAAGCTGGAAACTGACTTCTGGGTACAAAGGCTGATGAGCTGGCTTCATGGGTATCAGCGACAAACTTGATAAGGGTTTCACAGAATTACAGAATCACAGAATGCCAGGGGTTCAAAGTGACCTTCATCTATTCCAGCCGCCCCTGCCAGAGCAGGATCACCTAGAATAGGTCACACTGGAACATGTCCAGGCAGATATAGAACATTTCCAGAGAAGTAGACTCCACAACCCCTCTGGGCAGTCTGTCCCAGTGCTCTGTCATCCTCACAGTGAAAAAGTTCTTCCTTACATTCATATGGAACCTCCTCTGCTCCAGCTTGCACCCACTGTCCCCAGTCCTAACATTGGCCATCACTGAGGAAAGGCTGTCTGCTTCCTCCAGACTCTCGGCCTTTACATATTTATAGATATTAATGAGGTCACCCCTCAGTCTCCTCCAAGCTAAAGACCCAGCTCCTTCAGCCTCTTCTCATAAGGAAGGAATGCCGCTCCCTTAATCATCTTGGTGCCCCCACGCTGGACTCTTTCAAGTATTTCCCTGTCCTTGAACTGAGGGGCCAGAACTGGGCACAATATTCCAGGTGTGGTCTCACCAGAGAAGAGCGGGAGGAGAACCTCTCTTGACCTAATACCATATCGCTTCTGATACACCCCAGGATGCTGTTGGCCTGGGCTGAGAGGTCACATTGCTGGCTCATGGTCATCCTGCTGTCCACCAGGATCCCCTTGGTCCCTCTCACCTATGTTGCTTTCCAAAAGGGACTTAATCTGCAGTGTGAAAGGCGATTGACAGATCATGAATATTGTACAGCTTTTACAAGAGTATGAGGTAAGCAGAACTGCTGTTTTGGCACTTTTTGCATGAGACTGTTGTGGAGCTACTCAACTGCTCCAGTCAGTTCAATACATAGGATGGCTGTGAGTCAGCCAGAATTTTTTGCTCCCTGATTCCCTCTAATACTATGAGCATTTAGGTCTTATTAATACAGACAGGAAGAGTCAGCCAACGATGCTAGTAGACAGACATCTCAGACCTTACTGAAGCCTCAACAACTGAAGTGCAGTTTCAAAACAACCTTTATTCTGCTTGAAGACTTATTACAATTTTTAAAGCAACTTAAAAACAAGACACTGCTCCATCAACTCTATAGCTTGAACAAAATTTCAAGGAGGCATGTTTCCATTCTTGCCTTGTAAAGGCAATTTACAACCCACTTTACCCTCTACCTCCTCAAAGACCATTTTAAAACGAAGTAATCTTAATGTTTTAAAGACATTTAACAGAACAGAACTTTATTTTTTAAAACAAGAATTAAAAAAAAATAGCAGCATCTTGGGCAGCTAATGCAGTCTCATTAGGACAAGTGCAACGTAACTTTACCAACTTCCACAGTCCAGTTTAGTCTTAACTGCAGTTAGTACAACGTGATTCTATATAAAATGCATTTTGGAACCTTGTCCCATGGGAGGCATTGTGCTTTGAGCTGCCCATTTCTAAAGTGACCCTGAAAAGGAAAAATCAGGATTCACTTTCCCAACTTAATACATGCATAGCAAAAGCACTGTGTGAAAATCGGCACAAGTTTTCCCCATTAGAAGCATCTGAATGTTTTCCCAAGCATTATTAATTCATTGCCAATTACAAGACAAAGCCATTTCTTCACTACAGAACAGTTGACACCAATAGAAAATTTGAAGATTTGGTTTTACAGATTGCTTGACAAGATTTCTTAGATAACTGAACCATACAGACAAGCTTTTTTTTTTCTTTTTAATGATTTTTTTAAAAAATGAAAAATATCCAGCAACACAGAAACTCAGTTTTCTAACTGTATTTGGAAACATGCTGCACCCACAAAGGTCTAGTGTGCATGGGTGTGTGTGTCTTTAAATAAAGTTAATGATATCACTTACGGAATTCAGAAAAATTATGCTTGGTAAAAATGCACCTATGCTGGGATCTATTTGTACAGAAACATAGCAACTGTGCACACATATGCACATATATATATCCCCAAAATTGTAAATTCAACTTTCAAGTTAAGGTAACCAGAAACTTTGCTTGTGGGTTTTGGTTCTCTGCTAAGTCTCATATCTTTAAAAGGCCTTGTGAAAGTGCTGCTGCAGTGCAGCGTAACTCAGAGATTTAAAATAAAACAAAAAACTCACCTAACGAGAAAAAAAAAAACCCACAAGCCCTCCCTTGAATCATAGTAGATGGAACAACTACGTGTCAATAGGAATACAGAAAAGCACTGCCTTACTTCAGTTATATCCACGTACTTTTTTTTTTTCTTTTTCTTTTTTCTGTATATATTAGTCTGTTCAAATCAAAACTGGAGTGAACAATATGGTACATTAAGGACAAACTGCAGTGAACAGGGCCTTTGGCAGGACGTAGCTCTGTGCATTAAGGAGGGAGGGAAATGCAGAGGCCACACAATATGTAAGTACCAAAGAAAACCCACTCATGCCAATTTGAGGGTGTAAGTGAACCCTTGCAAATTGCACAGACCCTCTGTAGGCAGAACATCCCCATAGGAAGTTGTAAGCACTACCTCGCAACATAGTGCTTATTTCTCATTGTTGCTTGTGCAAGAAAAGCAAGTGCCAAATTTGCACACACACTATTTCTTTTCTCTGCTGCAACCATGAAGAGAAGTTGTACAGCACAACAAGAACAAATTATATCCCATACCGGGCTGGGCATGCTAAGGATATGGCCCACTGACATAGCAGAAGTTTTCTTAATATGAGGAAAATTAGATCCAAATGCCTTAACTAAGATAAAATTTCTTGACAGATGCTACGTGAAACATCAATTCAGATTACATATATTTTGCTTATAGAGAAAAAAAAATACAATTTTACTCTTAAAATACTTAACATTCAAAAATTAATATATGTCCAAATAATATCTTGGATTGCTACAAGTGTTAAATTGTTGTATATTGAACTAATTTGTAACTTCAAGGCCAGTAGTATAACTGGTGTGCCAGAGTAATTGTTGGTGCTTTTCATAGTACAAACCAGTTATCCATAAACAAAATTTACATGGTCCTACAGGCCTGAAAAAAGTGTGGAATGAGGAAGGGAAGGGATGAAGACTACAATTCTATTCTATAATTTTATAAGTGGTGATTATCCTGAAACATTAATGTTGGTTGAATCTTGTTTCCTGATATAAATTCTAGTAAGAAAATACATCTATAGGAAAGCAAAGACAATTCACCAAAAAAAGAGCATAAAATCAAAATAAAATCAAAAACCTTACAGCCTCAGGAATGAAGGAATAATGCAAAAATTAAAAGATAATATAAAAACTACTGGAGACTGGCTAATTTCTTCTTACTATTTCCAACAGATTACTAAGCACTGCGTACTTTCAATTAAAATGCAAGTATTTCTAAAACAGAGCTCTTATGAGAGAACTCCATGGGTGTTACTCTTTTGATTGTGTGCGCAACTCCCTTTAATAGTAATGGGTCTTGCCATAGCATCTTGGGGGAAGAATAAATTCTCATGTTCACTCAGTGAAAACTTCTTCAAGATTTCTCTGAACTTCATTACGTTATCGGTTTGCAAAGTGTGAATTTCCTCAGTGGTCAGGACAATAAATAACCATTGCAAACCACCCACAGTGATTTGTCCCAGAATGCCTAATAAGTTTGGTCTAGTAGGATTTTAACTAAACCATAATTTTCTAAGTCTGTGGTGCCTGAAGTTATAGAAGTATTCACTGTGATACTGCCTCAGCCTACACTCTTACAAAAATGAAATCCAAACATGATAGCCTAATCATTTTCAAAACAGATATTTTTCCAGTCTTAATTAGCTTTACATTGTATCCAGACATTCTCAGTAAAGGTGGGAGATTTTTTTTTCACAATACTAATACAAAGAAATGAACCTAAACAACAGATTAGAGAAACTTCCTTCATATGAAATGAAAATACCTTTACATGCTGATGAAATTTCTGCCACAGTAGGTCAAGAAGTCATTTATTTACTGTGAAGAGTTAAGTCATTCTGAAATCCAAGCCATCTACCCCAGTAGACAAGTTCCCCATTTTTTCTGCAATCACTATCAGAGAAGGATACACAGTTTTTTGTCTTCCGAATACAAAGACAATCATGATCTAAGTTCGAAATGCTTCAAGAAGCAAATATAGCATGGTACCGTATTCTGAAGTTATCTCTGAAACAGTATTGTTGGACTCAGTGATATTTTGTATATTCATATATTTTTTTACTGAATAAAAGCAGCTTTGAAGCTTATCAGGCACTGCCCAACAAAGTATTTAGTCTTTGAGCTAGAAGCTCAATGTTCTATACAAAGAAAATTGTGAAATATTTCATAGTTTTATTTCTGAAGCCAACTCTTGCTGGCCTCCTGTACATTAAAAAAAAAACCACAACTAACCAAACAAGAAAATTAGTAACAAAAAAAAAATCATCAGGAAAAATATCTGCAGGCAAAAAAAAAAAAAAGAAAGACGACAAAGAAACAAGAAAGGAAAACAAGCTTAACCTGTAGTTATGCTCGAGAGAGTACTACAGCCTAAAGAAAATACAGTATTGGATAACACAGTCTAAGAATTCAGCTTTCAGCAAACAGAAAAGGGAAAAGAGAAGCAGTTTGGTATTGATAGTTTCTATCAGTGATAGTTAGTCATCCCATACTATGTACATTATTATATACTGTATAGCATTAAAAGTCCTGTTTTCATCAGTCTTAAATATATTCTTAAAACAGGACTTTTAAACATCCAAACAAAACACTTCCTGGCACTTTGCTATTACAATTACTCTGAACAACGTACTGTAACTGAAGTCCTTTTAAAGTGTCCCCTAGAAATGAAAGTGCCGTTCTGCTACATATCATTCACCAGAAACCAAAAAATCCATGATGCTGTGTGTCTGGATCCACTGAGTGCAGCAACACCAAATCCAAGCCAGGTCGTGACCAGAAATTCCAAAAACCAAATGGCAAAGACCTCTTACATCTTGTGTCCGGAGAACCCAGTGTTCTAGCTGGTAAAGCTTCAGAAGTGGTCGTAAACAAGCACCATGGTTAAAGGCCTCTATGTCCCTGCATGGAGATCAGGTTAGGATTTCTCTCTCTTGTGTTTTTCTTTTCTTAATTAGAGAAAAAAAAAAGCATTTCAGATTAGAGATACAGGTTCACAGCTTAATACTGTGATGTCTCCCACTGCAGTTCTGAAGAAAAGCTCTAGTCCCATCTGAAGACAGATAGCTTTGATAATGCAGCTCAAATTCTTGAGTAAGACTGAAGGAACCTTCTCTCTCCAGAGGCCTCAATGTTGTCTTATCTTTAGAAAAAAACCAAACAACCCAGAGTATGAAAATCTTCATCGCCTCTGCTGTGCATATACAGGGTAGGCTAGTGTGACATTGAGAGAGTCATTGTGCTGCACGAGTGATGTGTGTTGATAATGTAGCACCAGTTCTTTGAGCGAGTTGTACAAATTATATGGCTCTGCAAATCCGTACCCAGTAGGTGTTTTGTTTATCACACAGTGCTTTACTTCTCCGTCCACCCTAAAGAGGAAAAAAAAGAACAAACAAGTTTTTAGTTTGTCAGTTCAGTGAAGGTAAGCTAGAAAATGAGGTATGGGCAATAAATCTGGAGGCGCTAGTCACTACACAGAACCACTGTCTTCTGTGGTGGGATATTGACAAAAGCCCAGGTTTAACCCAAATTCCTCGCTTAGGGAGGCAGGAGATAGGCAGAACTTAGTGGCTACACATAAAGGTCTGCATCCATGTTTTGATTTCCCTTCTGTTGCATGAGGCTCATCTGTGGGACTGGCACAGGTTTGAGCTGTGTAGGAAATGGAGCATCAGTAAGGATGGCCTCAGGACTTGTCGGTGAGTTTCTAAGCCCAAAAGGCTCCATGCACATGCAAGCATCTGTCTGCACCTAGCTCACAGTAGATGCCTCAAAAGTTGGTTACATCATTCACAAATCGGGGTACGTACACCACAGAGCAGGCGTAGCAGCCTTGTTTGCTGCTCTCTCGAACAAGGAATGTTCCATCTCTCTTTCCCCGCAGCAGATTTTCAGCTTGGCTTCTATTGATATTTCCCACATTCCACGTTCTCTCATCATGATGGGGCAAGTCCTCATCATCTTCAACCATAGAGTATTGGCTGTTGAAATAGGACAAAATGTGTTTGTGAAACACACAGCAAAGCAAAACACATTAATTAAGCAGTTCCCACCTCATATTACCTGAAAAAAGTCAGTCAGTGGTTAGTAGGATGCCTCCTTGATAAAACTGGGGATGTAGTCCATGTAAAACTGCACTGTTTAAACTTCTAAATAAAAATAAAAGTTCTGTTCCTGTTTCTTTTAAAAACACTCATGTAAATCTGAAGATGGATACAAAAGGGTGCTGTCCTATCTTTCAGAATCTGCTGTGAGCGCTTCAGTACCTCTGTTGCTTGTGTTTTGGTAAATAGTAAGCCCAATGAAATCAATGCCTTCTGAGTCAGCTTCATTTCCAAAGATCAGAACACTTGGTCAGCAATGAAAAATCATGCAATGTATCAACAACAGCTGCCGCTTGGGAAAGTTATGAGCTGTTGTACAGGTAGACAGATTAATTATTTATAGGGGTGATGGCTTTGTGAAAAGGGTGGAAGAGTAGGAGTGCTGCTATCTCCTTATAACCAGGTTATGAGAGGAGCATAAAATACAGGGTTTTCTCTACCAAACAGTTACCAACTATAAAGCTGATGCACAATTAGAGAGACCCTCTGAGCTGAAGTTAACCATAAAAGAAGATGTCTCTCGTTCAGCTGTGTTGACATCACTTTGATAACCTGCAGTTGCAGAACTCCCTGCTTCTCCATTCACCTGCACTGGTGGTCCCCATCTCTCCTGCTCAGCTTGCAGTCACTCCATGTTTGATTAATGTATTTATTCTTTCTGTAACAGGTTTTTAATCAGTTTTCCTTGGTCTAAGCCATGACTTATCACTCATCCACAGTTCTGTCTTTCTGAAGATTCTCAGAAACTAGCAAGCTCATGCAGAATTCAGTTTTTCAGAAGGAAGGGATCTATTCTTTCAGGCGACACTGTCTCTAGGACCCTTATCCCATCATAGTCCTGCATGTTACTCAAATGCATTCAGCAGCGGCTCTATTTTCAACTCTGTACCTACAGAAAGCAATTCCTGTTTTTCCTGCAGCTCATTATGTTACTTTTTTTTCTGCATTACAACATTTTTCAAGTAACATTCTGAAAGTTTAATTTTTCATCAGAAACCCGAGCTCTTATCAGACTTAGTGGCCAAGAGTCACAGAGTAAGAGAAAAGCAAGACTTTCTTTAGAACAGTTTCACTTGCTATTTGGACGCTTTGTTAAAACTGTGGCCTGGCACTGTTCTTTGTCTACTGCTTAACTGATGGGAGTACTACTGGAAACAGATGCCTACACTCCCTCCATCATATCTTCTTTGAGCTGTGCTAACACTGAGTGAACAATATGGCTTTAAAATGTGTATGCCATTTTTATCCCCTGCTTCTACCAGTGCAGCCACAGCAGAGATGCACAATTTCCAGGGTAACGGTAGAAGACTCAGTGAACCAAGAAAAATTAAAATAGATGGGGCAAGGCAAGAATCTAAGTCCACAAAACAGTTGCTGTCAATCTGCTCTGTGTTAAGCCCAGGCAGTGTAAAAGGCACACACAGGAAACTCATAGTCACAAAATGTTGATATGAGTATCACTTAGACAACTTTGCTTTTCATTCTTCACTGTTACTACAATTCTGATATTATTGTGTGGCTTGCTCTTGTTTAAATTTGGTCTACATTCACACCACTCAGGTGCTTTTTGCTTATTTTCCCAGGAATGAAGTGAAACATGTTCATTAGCCAAGCCCCTGTCAGAACTTAGTAAGCTGAACTGCTGAAATGACACAATACTATCCCGCCATTTACCAGAAAAATTAACCAGACCACAAAACCAGAGAAGGACTACTCTTCAGCATCTTACCACCTGCAACAGCAGTGGGATGTACTGATGTTGGTACCACTATACTACATAGCACCGTAATACAAACACCTGAAACTTGGAAAAAGCCTGCCCATGCCTGGGACCTGGACAATTTACCCATCCATGTGGCATTTCTGTAAGATATACATTTTGCTGGTAAGAACAAAGACATAGGTTAAATTCCAGTATTTTGCTACTCTAACTTGGTGAGGCACTTCCCTGAATAATGGAGAAGAGAGACAGAGTCCTTTCTGATACTTGCATGATGTAGGCTGCCATGTGTTAACAATGTGTATTGTTACTGGAGACCTGGATTACATCTGTGTATTAAACCAGCATTTAAATATGCTTTATCTCACTTCTGTGTGAGGTGATTTGAAATTCCAGAAAGATTTAAATCTTTTAATACTCACTCTTCTGTATTTTCATTTCCAAGCCATTCGTTTAGCTTCTTTTGCCGAACACCTTTTTGAGTCAGCCACCTGGACAACAATTGCAAATAACATTATTAGTCACAGAAGTTGGATACCAAAAAACAAACAAAACTTTAGAAACAAATTAATGAATTTGTTAATTTATGCTGATACTCACATCAAGTACTGATCTCTTGTCTTCCTCAGCTGTATGAGGTCTGGCTTAATGCTGTTCATACGCTTGTCTATCTCTCTATATTCAGCTGCTTGCTTCTTTAAATCCTCTTCCAATCTACGTCTGCTGTCCACAATTTCACTTATTCGAGATTTCAGTTTTTCGTAGTTGTGCATAATTCTGCATGGAACAATGTGGTAGGTTACACTCAAATGATGTCTTATAACTTTATCATCTGCTATTTAGTAGTGTACACACTTAAGAGGACAGATAATTTCTCTTGATGTAGCTACACATTTTGTGAGTTCGTATCTACTGCATGTGAAGCTTGCTTTGCTTACAAGTGAACAACTTTAACTTGTCATCTTAGTTTTCAGCAGATCTATACTTGGCATTGTTTTTTTCTTAAAAAAACCCACACAATTTGAAATGCAAATGGAAATACTCACCTTTGTATCTCTTTCTCGTTCCCTTCTCTTTTAAATTTCTCAATGTATTCCTTACTGTATCTTTCTTGTGTTTGGCACTGCTCTTCAAATATTTTTATTGTTTCATTAAATGCTTCGATAGCTGTTCTTTTCATTTGAATTTCCTGAAAAAGAAATAAGTTGTTATTACAGTTGTTATCAGAGAGAGGGGATGATTTATTGACTTGTATCACATAAACACTTCAGTATATTGTAACAGAAGACTTCAATATCCCTTTACCAGAACCTGTTCTGTCTGCAGAGCCTTGTAACACAGAGAGAACAGGCCTGTGTAAAAGGCTACCATGATGAGGTGTTACATGATAAGGTTTTCCAGGAAGAAAGCCCCGCTAGACAAAGAGCTAGCTACAATCTTTGATGTGTATAACTAAGTTTCATTTGTGATGATTAAAGCTGAATGGCAATGCACTATTTGCACTTCATATCAACTAGTGACCTTAGAGGAACATCTAGCTTTCTGGAATGAAAGTGTGAGGTGCTGGCCTGGACAGGTCTCAAGAGGTCGTCTAGTCCGTCCTCCTGCCCTGAAATAGCTAGTCACTAGCTAAGTCTTTTAAGTCATTAGTTAAAGCTGCCTGCACCTGTCTTCAATTATTTTTAGGTGTATTTTAAGAAGCAGTGTTGATTCTGGGTCTGTACAACAGTACTAATTCACTGGCACTTCAAGCTAGTAATTAAGTTGAAAGAAGGGTAGATTCCTGCACTGTATCTTCATGTATCACCTCTCTACCCTGCACAGATGAAACCAGACCCTTCAAACACTGGTCATAAAATACAATGCTTCCCTGCAAATGTGTCTTGAAGACTGTAACTCAGCTTGATGAAGTCAGTATGCAGAAGTGTTGGTAAATCAAGATAGTTCTGTGATTGCTTTGGATGCAGGTGTCAGACTTGGGCCAAGGGTGGGTTAAGTTACAGGTGGTGACTCTTCAAACGTAAGTAAGCAATTCTACTACATTGAGCAAGCACATCAGGTATTTTTCCTCGCTCTGGGCAGTGGCAGTGGTGGCAGAAGGGGTTGGAGGAAGATGGCTGTATGAATTTACACTAATTTTCTTCTAAATCTACTGAAGTCTTCCACTCCCCCTTTGGTTTCAAAACTTGCTCACCTGAGATGTTCTTGTATAGTCTTCATAGAGTCTGTCATACTCTCGGCTTTTTTCTTGGAACTGGGTATTATATTCATGTAGTTTCTTTCCCACTGCTTCAATGCTGTCCTCTTTCACAACTTGATCCTGGAATGATGACCAGAAGGAAAGATATTCCATAAAGAAATTATTCCATTGCACTGATTTTCACGATAAAACTCCTTTAAAAACACCTAGATAGTTACATGGCAAATGTGATGGCTCTTTCATTGATATGGAGATATAATAGACTATATGCATAATATGCAAATGAGAAATTAATGACAAAACGCAATTTTGCATTGCAAGTGATCAGCTTTATACTGAAAATGATACATTAAATCATTAATGAGTGGGATATTTATTAATGTAAGTTTATTTCTTAATCATGTATCTGCAGTACTTAAGGTTTTAATTATTTATACGTAAACTGTGGAGTTCATTTTAAACAAAAATATGCATTTTTATACCGACTTTGTTTTTTCAAATATTAACAGAGCTGAAGTGCTTCATGATAAATGACTCCCCAGTCTGCAGTTATTTTTCTGTATTTAAGTGAAACACAAAGAAAACAGACCAAATTACCTGCTGGTATTTAGATACTGGATACAGCAATTTTACATCCAGTTTAGGATTATACTGGGCTAGAGATTCATTCCGGTAGTGGTTTATTAGCTCAACCACTGAGTTGAAAGTTAATGGGTCAGAAAAGCCGTATTTCCCGTCTCGATGGAATATTTTGATTAATTTGTTATTTCCTCCTTTCCTGCAAATAAAGTTGTTGAAAAGTTAAGCACACTTCAAGTACCATTTCCTAAAGAGCACTGTGTTTTAAAGGCTGTACTGCATTTTACTGTCAAGTAACACAGACCTAGCGTAACTGTTCTTACCTTAGCGTCAGTGTGTAGTCCCCATGCATTTTGGTTGAAGCATCTCGTACCAAAAAGGTACCATCAGCAGTGTCTCGAAGCTTCTCATTGACTTCTTCTCTAAAATGAAAGCAAAAGTAACCCATCATTTCGGCTACTTCTCCTTCATTTATCCTCTCACTGTGCTCTAAATTCTTCCGTTTTACAGTAAGTGGGTTTTAAAAGCCTTCCCGATCTCCGTATTAATAAGTACAGTTATTTAATAGCTTATTTAACATTGCTGAAGAACAACTGGGATACAAAAATGGTATATCCCATGTCCTTGCGCTGCTGGACAAAATGGTATTAATGCAAAGGTCTTTCTGCTTGTACAAGCCTGCACAATTGGAGCAGCCAGTGCTGGTCTCATGTACCTATATATAGTACAGTTACAAATGTTGCTAATATATGGCATTTGTTAGTCTGGCTTGTTAACTATTGTGCCTATAGTTGAGGGTCTGGATGAAAGGCAGGAAGAAAATGCTTATTTCGTTGTGTTGCCTTTATGCTAGCATTTCATGCAGTTGTCTTAAAGTAACAACAATCAATTCACGTGCTATGTTCTAACTGACTGCCAGTAACTTTTTAGTCCATGTTTGGAATTAAACCAACTGCAATATGTTTGTGTTGGAAAATATCCTAAAAATGGCTCTTAGAATGCTGATTTTTCTATCCTTAAGCATAACACATATACACAGAATAGCATCACAAGAACATAAAGCCAAACGTAAGAAATACACGTCTTGATCTGACTTACCTTGAGATATCTCCCCAGTACCATTCAGCATCTTGCAGTGACATGTTGTTATTCATGCTGTTGTTAGTTACAGTATTAGGTTTTGGTGGCTTAGGAGGCAGTGCTGCAGATGAAAGGGGGAAAAAAGTTTATTGTAACTCGCTGAAAACCTGACCATATATTCCTTGAAATGACACAGTAATACATGAATGAGGGGAAAAAAAGAGAATAGTTACAAAGTAGAGATTTCCATCACTAACAGTCTTTAAAAGACATTAGAGAAATAAGGATATTTTACTGAAAGAATGTAATTCAACAAGAAAGGTGTACTGTTTCAAAAAAGTATTTTACTTTTGCGGTATTTTAAGCAAAATATAACCATACTCAATTTCCACCCCTCTGAAGAAAAAGAAGAATCTGAAGTTTGCTTTTACCTAATTCCATTATCTTAAAGTGAATATAAATAATAAAACATCTAAAATATCTCTCCCCCCACTCCCTCCCCACTACTGTCTAATGATCTTAGAGGAATGTTGCTGCTTCCTCACCTAGAAGCTGAGTAACAGAGGATGCAAACCCACACCAATACTGTATATTTTAAGAAGAATTGGGTTTTTGCAATCCTCAGCATTCTGTGCAATGATCTGCCAAAAACACACTTTAAGAAACCCATCTGTGACCCAAATATCCCTTGTGTTAATCTTAGTGTTCTACAGAATAAATTGTGTTCCAAATGCCAGGACTGATTAAAAACCACATCCCCCTTTTCTCAATGTCAAAGCTGCATACGTACACCAGTGAGTGCCAGAGAAGATACTGCAGCACTCCTGACTTAGTAGCAAGGGGGACTACAACAGAATCAGGATTAAAAACCAACCCAGCTCTTTCAGTTCTCCAGTAAGTACAACACTCCTTATGAATGTCCCTGTCCTGTATATTATGACTTACTACAAAAGATGATGCTTATAAAGTCACAATGAATATCAAGACAGACTATTTATATGATGTGAAAAAATAATGCAATATCAGGTATTCAATTAATACTGCTAGATTTTAAAATCTGTTTTTCCTCAAACAATCCAAACAGCGATTTATAATCACTGTTTCAGGAAATAAAAGTGCTATTACAGCATCTCCTTTTAGTCACAGTGTGGACCAGTTAGCAAAAATAATAATAAAAGAAATACAATTTTTTAATGATATAATAGCAGAAAACTAGAATTACATCTGACAGAATAAAACCAGAAACAGGTCAAAACAGAAAAAATTCAATTAAGTAAGCAGACATGTATTTCTACAGGTTATGATTCTAACTACTATAACCATGCACTAAGCCACAATTTCATTATAATTTATGAGAAAAAGGAAAAACTATTCGTATCAATGACAAAGTAAAGAAAGCCTACATATCCACTATAAATTTTTCAGCAGCTACTGTAAAGACCAAAATGAATTAACTCTTCTGTAATAAGACTGCAGTTTTACCTGGTGGATCCATTTCTATGTAAAACATCAGGTCTGTGCCACAATTTATATCTGTCTTAGGATATTCTATATCCAGTTCTTCCATATTCCAGACAGTATTGTACATTTGTATGAGTTTCACTGAGTAAGCTCAGATACAAGAAAAGAGTCAGGCTTTCTTTGTAATGGTGTCTTGGAATTCATTTTAAAACCTATAAGGGGCTGCACTGTAACCTATTACATCATAATCCTCAGCCAATCATGTCAAAATAATGTCACCAGACCACTCCTGTTTCATCATTTTGTTCTACATTAATCTTAAAACAATTTCAGTTTCAGAAAGAACCTGCATTTAGCAAAACTGCAATATAAACCTGGTATTACAAACAAAAGGAGCGAGCGGGCTCTCCTCACCCGCACTCCCAGCTCCTTTTCCTGACTTTGCAGCATGGTACAGTCCAATCCTGGCAGGATGACAAAAGGCTGATATGCTGCAGCACGTAGCTCTTACACACAGGCGCACACAGCACGCGCTCTCACACACAGCGCAGCTCCCTTCAGAAGTCGGTCACTCACATCTCAGTTGCATTCGCCTGCTCGGATGCCTGAAGTTTACGATTCAAAAAAGTTTTAAAAGCCTTCTGGACCTACGGTACGTACTACAGATGCAGAAGGGAAAAGATCATGACTCTGCATGTCTGTTAGACACCCATTTTACACACAGATGCCCACACAGACCTACATAACTCCACATAATGAAATGTAGATCATGTTTTTAAACTGTACAGATTTCTGGTATTTTAATGGACACACCGGTCTGACACACTTGGTATTATTAATATAAAACATGCTTACTGCAGAGGTGTCTTTCCCTGAAATCTAAAACCCACTTATTATACATTTATACTCAGCAGACTTTCCTAAACCACCAAATAAAGTCAAAACTGAGCAAGACCTTGAAAAATTACTTTGCTGAACATAAAAGAGACGATCTGTCAGGATACAAGAAGATTTAGTCTGCCTTTTCACACTGTTTCTCTACCCTGTTCTCATTGAGATATTTATCAAGTTAATTGTTTTTAAAAGCAAGACTCCCTTGTCAGTGTCTCCTTCCTCACTTGAAGTCATCAGTATTCTCCTACCATTTAAAAATATTCTTTCTTAAACCCCCCAATCCTCCACTTCTCCCCACTCCACCCCCTCCCGCTGACAGTAACTCTCTCAGACCTCTTGGAAGAAACATGCACAGAACACACTATTAATTCCAGAGCAGAATGCTATGTAAAGCAATTTGAGTGCTTTATTCTTGCTATAATTTATGGGGGCAGAAATCCACAGAAAACCACAGAAAAGAGTAGCTGTAGCAACTATCTGCGACTACATCATAAGAAATCCTGGTGCATCTGAAATGTGCTCTATCTCACAAGTAGTCATTAAAAAAAAATAACACAATTTACATCCTTCCTAAGTGTTTCAAATGTATCTACTCCCACCCTGTGCCCTTCAGCAGCTTACCTCATTTAGACAAGCATTCACATACAAGAACCTCTCTGGAGTACCAACAGATACAAAAATATGCATGCTAGTATGCTTTATGCATTAAGAAGCTTAAATTCATTCTGAAGTTGACTATCCCCTCCCTGTTTAGGTAAACATGCTCCAAAGATTCCTTCCATTTCCAAAATGAATTAAGACACTTAAAATCATCCCAGACACAAGTCCAAACACTAAACTTGGAGGTTTATCCCACCTGCTACCCAAACAGTTGAGTTGCCAAGGTAATTATTTAAATCAGGTTATAAAGACTTCCTACGAAGACAACATTGCTGCATTTAGGTCTCATGTGGGATCAGTAAGAGATTTTTTTTATTCTGTTGAATAAAGGCTTTCAGGAAAAAATATTTCTCTGGGGTTTTACTAGTTGCCAAATTCTGGACTGCCCACACTTGTACAACCAGGTTAGTGCTCAGCTCAGACTAGGCTAGCTTGCAGGCAAGAAAAGACAGGAGGCAGATAGGTGATTCTCCACTCCTACAACCTGGAGGGGTACCGAGGTACTCTACTTTCACTCACTTATCTTAAGACCACTCAGTAATCTACTCAGTAATCAGTTACAGTAACATACTTCCACCAAGTGATGAAGAAAACACACACAGAAATTCAAAATCACTTACTTTGTAAATTATGCATCACAATGCTTGCCCTTGTATCACAGCCTGTAAATACAATCCAGTAACTTGAAAAAATAATTGGTTTCCTCTTACAAAAATCTTGCTTTAAAAAACCCCAAAACCCTCCTTTTACTAGGGAGTTTCTCTGAAGCAACGAAGAAAAAAATAATTCTGAAAAAGAGATTGCTCTGCTTTCCAACCAATGTTCCATAAAAATCCCTAAAAAACGCTGTAACATGCAGTGAAAAAATCCAAGCCTTCTCTCTCTTCTTAACTGCTTAAAGCTCTGTGGTCTGCAGAAGGTATCCACTTACTCTGGTTCATCATTAAAAAGTGAACCTGACTTTAGTACTGTAAAAAAAAAAAAAAAAAAAAGAAACCACCACCCTCAGTAGCTTGCACGTCTCTCGCAGATAAAGATCTCAGTTTCATGATTAACTTGAGCAGGTTCAAATATTTGCTGAGCCAGGGATTTCAGGTGGGGGAGGGGGAGCCAGATTCAGAGTAAAAGTTGTCATCAGCTAACAAGTGGCCAATGCAGGACTAACTTTCTCATTTTAGCTAACTAAATGAGAAGACCATTGTAAGACTCCTTAAAATAGTCTCTGTCACTTGCTGCTGAGTGCAGCATTAAAAGTCGAGAAAACATCATGAGCAGCCAAATGCAGGAAGTGGCTAACTAACTTACTGCAGAAAAAAAACCCCAGAACAGAACCAAAATCTTCCTTGAAAAGAGCTGCATCTCTCAGAGCAGCCCTGTGCAAGCCAGATAGCCTACTTGCAAGCACAGCATCACCTCCTACATGCTCACACTGGATCACAGATACAAGTGCTGCCCGATGAACCCCACCAGCATGACACTACGAGGCATTTCATCCTTTTCCTATAAACTGGAACCTGCAGGAAAAACGCCCGTCCATATCCATGATGTTTTCCAGTACACCAGGACTATTTATTTCTTGGGTGGGCAGGCAGATGGTAAAAGAGACTGTACAGAAAGGGACTAGTTTTGGTTAAGTATATTTTTGCTGCCTTACTGCTTGGTGGAGATCTTCTAAAAGAAGACAGCAGCAACTATAGAGCCTGTTTTCCTTTGCCTACAGGGTTAACTTCCTTGCCAGCTATACTTTTACAAGGAAATAAATTCAAAGTGAAAGGAGAAGCAGACCACAAGATTTAATTCAGAGAAAGAAGTGGATTAGTATTTTCCTCCCACTTGCTGGAAAGAGTGAGAACTTCTAGTAGCTGTGTTCCTTGAAATCAGCTTGTGCTCCTCATGGCAGTCGAATGGCCCTGAAAAGTTTTCACCTCCCAAACACTCCACCTACCAAAATCCTCCTATGCTACAAAATACCAAACCTACTTGTACCTCATAATGAAGTCACAAATATCTGCAGTACGTTTTTGATTTTTTACAGATGATTGATTAGCTTCACCTATAAAAGCCCCTTGCTTTTCTAGTTTTAGTCTCTGCCTACTTGAACAATTGTCACTTCTCTGCATAATTTAAAGCAGCACAATAATAATGGTACAGCCTACTTCAAATGGAGATGTAACGTGTTTCTGAACTAACCCAACTTCAGACAGTAACTGATATGCCTCTTCTTTACTGTTAGAATTACAGAAGAGGTTGACAACACTTCTTGTTTTATAGGGTCACAATATAGAAACATATTCTGAAAGGAAAAAATTCAAATCTGGTTCATTGTTTAGCATTTTAAAAAGCACAGAGATAAAAAATACAGCTTTGCTTCGAAGTAATTTTTCTTAATTTCAGTGTACAAAAAATAATAATCCTGCAGAAGGGAATTGAGTGTCTTGTCCAAAAAAAGATACTGGCATGGGTACACCTGCATTTTCACACAATTGCCCTATCTTAGCTCTTAAATTTCAAAACCTTGAGTGGTGCCCACTGAATTTACAGATTTCTATTTGCAGAAAGTCAGCACCCTGCTATTTTCCTGCACTCATACTCACAAGTGTTCTTCTATATATAAAGCAATTGTTTTTCTAAAAGATTATGTATGAAGCAGGCTGAGAACTGATGGGGTCTGACAGGCTTCCTTGTGTGTCTTACACATACTTACATGCACATAAACACATATATACACACACATACATACATATCAATCTGTAAAACATGTAAAACATGTAACATCATACACGCTGTTTCCGTTTTAGCGAACACCTCCGATTAGGTATTCAGAAACACAGACCAGAGACTGGTGTAAAAACCTAACCCGAGAACACAGCGTCCCTCGGTCGGGTGATGAACAAAGCCTCTCGCTCTCCGCTACATCAGGCTGGCGGGAAGGGGAGCCCCTATTAGCTTAGAAGGGGAGCCCTCTGCTGGGCGAGCCATGGCCGCGCCTCATCCCTCCCCGGGGCACCGGCTGCCTTCCCGGCCGCCTTCCCCGCTGGCCTTCCCGGCCAGCCGAGCGGCGCAGGAAAAGTCCTGATACGGGACGGCGTTCCTACACATCTGTGTCCGCAAGAAACCAACGACGCGGCTGCGGGATATGCCTGACCACCGCAGTTGTGTCGAGGAGCTCGGAGTCCAATTCCCTTTATGCTGCCCTGCTCTGGCTGTTAGGCCGCCAAGCTTACTAACTAGTATTCTGTGCAGCTCTAAGTGGTGTCTGCAGCTTGGTGATACACCCCATCCTCAGCAAGTGAGTAGTTACGTGCGGGGCAGTTTCATTACCTCATTCACTTTTAGCTATGACACTGTGAGTAGTAAACCCCCACCTCTTCACACTTAAAACTGCAATATTTCATGGCTCGAGCCGTTATTTATAATGCTATTTACAAGCTTGGGAAACAGAAATAAACTGGGATAGAAAGTCTAGACGAAGCAGCTATGCTCAAGTTAGTGCACAGGCCTCCAGAGGCACCAGCTCATCTGTGCAGACGGCAGCTCCTTCCTGCTGCTGCAGTAGCTCTTCCTCTTCACCCTCACCAGCCAGTCAGCCTGCAATGCTGCCAGCTCCCTACAGCCCCTCGGTCTCCTGCCATGTCCCCCTTCCTCTTCACCTTCCTGCAATGAGACACACCCCCGAATCTCACACACCCACTCCTGAACACCCCTTGACCCCAAGAGGAAACCCTTCCTCCTCAGTTCTCCCTGAAAATGCACATGCCACCCCCCAACTCTCCTACCACCCCACCTTCCTCTGTAAAAGCCTGCCTTCCCAGCTACAAGCTCCAACTACCTGCTCTGACCACCCACTGGGCCCCATGAACAGTTTTGGGACCTGCATCCACAGCTGTCCTCCTCTGGGTGGGAAAGCCAAGAGCCTTTATGATCCCTGAAAATTAACTGAGAAAACCATCCAGTCTTCTAGACCTACAAATACTAGCTCTTTTTAATATTTACATGTAAAGGCACACGTGCCTCCACACCTCTGTATGATGTATGAGTTCTCATGAGACATAAACAGCTATGATCTACCACAATGAAAGTATTTTCTAATATTACTGGTTTGAATAGCATATTTTGAGATATGAACTTTGTTTCTGACTGTAAAATCAGCATTACTCTTTTTAATTAAAGCATGTGTGGCTGTCCTTCCAAGTTGGAGTGCTAAAGTGGGGTGCTAAATCACCTACCCACTAACACCATCTTTTGGCTCTCCTACTGATAAATCTAAAGAACAAGATAGGCATCAGAAAATAGATCTGGTTACCAATTATTCAAAAAAGCAACCATTTCTCCAGTCTTACTTCTCCAGCAACATCACTTTGTCTTCCATCTACTACACACATAGGCACAACAGGTTATTTTAACTTCAGCATTTTAACTTTTGTGGGGGGGCTAAGCACTATTCTAATTCACAAAATGAAATGCATAGTTTACTGTTGAATATTGTGACAGAGAAAAAAATCCACAAAAACATAACACTCCAGAATTGTTATGTAGTAAAAAAAATAATCAAATAATGCCCTGGTTTTGCTTTACAGTGTGCAAAATATCACTCTAGCTATAAGATGTCCAATTAAAGATGCCTACTTTAAGATATATTAAGATATAATGTTCAATTGCATACTTTCTATTGCTTTGAGGCAAGAAGGCTAATTAGTGGATGATGGGTTAAGAAAAAAAAAACCCCATAGCTGTGCAAAGATGTCCTCCCTATTTAAATCCATTATCTCCAACACTACATTTAATGTATCTACATACTGCTTAAGATACCATTACAACTTTATGTACAGCTTGTTTTAGACAGAATGTTTCCACACAGGCTTGAGAATAACAGGAAGAAAAGAGAAAGGAGGAAGCTATCACTCCAGCCTGTGAAAAAGAGAAGAAAACTGGCAGCATGGGCTTCCTTGTTAGGACTTCTTATGTTATTTTCAACAAGTAAGACTCTTTCTGCTTAAAAGCTCTTCTGCCTTTGTGCAATTCTATCATAGATTGTCATTCTCAGAACACTTAAATGACAAGTAAGTTATCTTTTCTAGGAATTCTTCTTTTATTACAATGTCTGTATACAATTTTTATGGAAACTCAAGCCACTACAAACAATAATCCTGAAGATGGTTAATTCTGAAAAATGTATCATCGAGTCTTCTATTAGCACTATAAAAACAGAGCACTTCAGATGATCAGGTTACTAAGTGATTTTGGTGTTCTAAGCCTGTAAACGTACGTAATATTCTATTAAAACTCAACTTTTGAAAATTACTCAAGTGCTTTACAGTTCTAAAATCAGAGGCTAGCTAACCATAGACTACAAAGCTTGAAAATTTGTATCTAGGGGCTGGGGTTTTTTTTTCAGCATATTAATAGATGCACAGATGTTCTACTAAAAAACATTCCACTGTCCAGGATGGACTTTGAAATGCCAAGGGAGTAATTCTATTTTTGTAAGAGATCATATGAAAAATCCCAGGAGGAACCTCAAAATAAACTATTGCATTACACAATATTAATTAATACAGAAGCAATATTAGAAACAAGCAGATTTAAGATTATAACTACTAATGTAGTCCAAGTAATGTAGTATCAAATACTATAGATCTGATGGATGCAGCCACATTTCTTCAAGTGCCCTAATGATACTCTCAAGATGACTAAACTTGTCCTCATTAGCACTTCTAACATCAACACATTTCACTTTTATACTTCCCTCATACAGAGCAACTCAGGATTATGTACAACCAAGCAGTCTTACATGCAACTTAAGAAACTCTCACTATTGACCCTACCTTTGTAACCTCCCAACGAGTGCCTCTAGCCATACAAATTTACATACTCTAAAGCATTTGCAAACATATAATCTAAAAAAATGCTGTTAGCAAACTCCTCAGAATATTAGAGGATGCAGTAATGTGGGGGTTTTTTTGAGGTTTATAACAGGTGGCACAATTTTTTAATAATTAGTAGTAATTTGCCAATTCCTAGTAAAATGGGACAAATAGTGTTTAGAAATTTGGACTCTCATTGTTTTTATGAACCACTAGGAAAAAAAAAATAACACAGTGGTTCTGGAAATGCCTACGTTATTTGAGAAAATTGAACAAAACCAAATAGGTATAAACCAACTGAAAACAGATGTACACTTAAATGTTAGGGAAAGGTCCCTAACTAATAGAGCTGGCAAGATTGGTAAAGCCTTCCAGTCAAAGCAGCAGGAATAAAAATCTTGGCCATTTTCATTAGTTGATGATAAAATATGCCTACCTGAAATATGAAAAATAAGGCATTTTTCTGCTGCTGTGTTCCAGCTCTTTGAGTCTTACGCAGCCCTACAAATCCTACTGCCATGAACTTTAATTTGTACTTTAAATAGAGAGGTGGTAGAGCTAAAGCTGCCCCATGTTCTGTCCGCCATCACCCTATCCTTTGTTCAGATACTCTGTTAATAAACTGTAAAAGGAATGACTTTAAGCTAACATCTGAAGTTCCCCTGTGTTAATAATTTCCTCTGCACATAGCTACTCTGCCTTGCTCCTACCAAATACGCAATTTAAAAATGGGGATTTTTGCATACATTAAGAGATGGGGTTTACTGTTTATTGAGAAAATCAGATGCTGACAGAATCCCTGCAAGTATAATGTAACTCTCCTGAATAGAGATTTAATATTTTCTGTGTATTGGTATTGATGAATAAATTTTTGGAGTCTCTGGGTTAAAAATGCTTATACATAAATAAAGGGGGAAACCTTACTTTCATACAATTGTAGTTCTAAGAACATTTGCTTGGGAGTAGACTGAGTCTTAAATACAATCTCCAGAATTTGCACCACCACCTCTGTATGACATGCATTCCATTGGTTTACTGGTGTTAAAAATTCACAAATTCCTATTTACTGTTTATTGGAGAGAAATTGAAGTCCCAAGGTTGTACAAAGTATGGGTACTAAAATAATTTTAATAAAGAATACAATTTCTTGTAAAACAAATCTTTCATACCAGTATAGCACATATGAACAACTTCTACTTATTCTGTAACTATGCACTTTTTCATTAAGCTTGATTAAAAATTAAAAACAACAGGAATTTACTGTCCTTAAGTTTAATTTTAATATTTAAGAAAACAGTGATGTATTTTTTTTTTAAATTAAAAATATTTTTTTACCTGGTACAGGCTGTCTCTCATTCCATTCACTTGTGATTAAAACCTCTAGGATTTTTATGTGGTATTCAGTATTATCAGAGCTGGAAGAGACGGATTAGGCAGTAAGAACCAGGAAAAATGTAAAAGTTTGCAATTAAAAAAACATTGGAAAAATTTACAGTAGTGCCCTCCACATTAGAAGTATGGTCAGAAATTTAGATCATTACACTTACTTTTATATATAACTAACCCATATTTATAGCACAAAATATAATAAAGATGACCCACATACCTTGCTATCTGGAATTTGAAAAGCAGAGGGCTGAAAATTTCAGCCAGAGACCTCGCATTCAAGAGATTTTTGCTGGAGGCTTGACAAACTCTGAGGAAATGTTTGAGCAAATACTGGAGTGTGAGCCAATACTGGGGAGGTATATTTGGAGATCTGATGAGTTTCTTCAGCAACTGAGCATACTCCTCTGAGCTCTGCACTTCTGCAAGCAAAGAGATAAAAGGCTCTTGATATCAGCACCGGAACATTCAATAAGTAAAATTAAACTATGTATGACTCCTTTGGAAGCGTCAGCTTTACATTAAAAACAAGAAAAATTCTGTCCATCATTAGTCCTTTAAGACTTCTCTCATCTTGAAAAAAGCTAAATGCTTAGGGAAGAGTAAAGAACGACTATTTAAAAGTCAAATGGAAACAGATATGCGTTTTGGTAAAAACCACAATGTGTTCAGAGTGTACTGGCAGAAGTCTGTCTTGTGTTTAGTGTCACACATGATTGGGTAATTCTGAGATGCACTAGATAAGTCTCACAGGTGCTGTTCTAACTTTGAAGGTTACCAGTAACAATATCCTGTCCTGAGATACATGGCAGAATACTTGGCCCATGTGCTGACAGCCTATAAGCTGTAATTTTTTGAAATGACCACTGTAGATGCTGAATCTTGCATGCATGGATTTCTCACTTCATAATCTGCAACTCCCAATGTACCACAGAACACCATGACCTCTAATACATTTACTTTGTCAGCACTGATAAAAAGTTAAAAATTAGCTTTCTGCATACAGATAAGTCCTTGATTTCCCCCCTGAGTTTTTCTATCGTCATTCTACTTATTAAAATGAAGAGAACTGTGTTATCCCTTATATTTCCCATTATGTTTACCAAAATAGGTAAATAAATAATGCATGTCTATACCTGAATTGCAACTGCTTTCATCAAAAGTGGCGGAGGTATGTATGTTTTCTGAGATGCTGCTAGGTTGTGTGGAGTCTTCCCTGTTCTGTGGGTGACAGCTGGACCACTGTATACACAGAATCCTAATAAAACGCTTTTTTGTTTGATGTTTGAAATAATGTGATAATCATACCTTGAGCTACAGAAATCATGTCACTATAAACAGCTGCTGGAATGATGGGATTTGGCAGGTCCAGGAGATACCTCTTGAGAGCATCTGATAAAGTGTGCACATCAAATGTCTCTAAATCCAACAAAGAGGCATCTGAGAGGAAAGAGCAACATACTTTTCAGATGTGAGAAACTGGAAAAAATATACAGGCTCATCATATTAGGGCTTCATGTGAATCCAAACCTCCTGACTTTAATCTGGTTTAAGGGGGAACAACTTGTAAGAAAGAATGAAAGACAGCAACAAATTTTCTCAGAGATGAAGAGCATACAGTGCTCCACACCTTGCCTAAGCCTTTGGCATGTGAAAAACAAATGGCTTCCATGTCTGTGAGTGCTTTTCTGTCATACAGAGTCAAGCCTGAACTCAGAATAACGGTAGTGACTTGCTGCATGTTGGCAGTGTTATGGAACATCAGAATATTTTTAACAGGTCTCTGTTTTACCTGTAAATATTTTGTGTAAGAGGTAAGTATTAATCTAGAGTTTGGGCAAATGCAGCTTCTCAACTGGCAGCTACTTTTAGTATGTCTCTAAGTTTGATTAACAACTTGGGTCTCCGAGACTGTAAATATTTATGTGAGCAAGTCAAAACAAACATACACGTGGAGAACTGAGTGCCTGGTGTTTTATGTAGCTGTTAGGGTTTATCTTGTAAAATCTGATATCCGTCCAGGATAGTTATGACTTGGGATAAGGATTGGGAGTATCACATAAAGGACTACTTGTTACCATTGGAACAGCAAAAATAGGAATATTTTTCCTAAGAATAGGAAAGTGCAGAAATGCTTACTTAGTAAAAGCAAGATTAGGGGTCATCTTAAAACATGGAACTCTGATGCAGTGAAGTCATCAATGTTCATAAATATCCATGTTTACAAAAATTTAGATGTATGAATGCTGACCAACCTTCTGGGCTATCCAGGCCCCCTGTAAAATTTCTCCTGAACCTACTGTAGCCAGTTTAACCCCAATTTAACAGATAGAGGAATCAGGCATGTGGTGTGTCTACACGTACTGTGAATGAAGGCAGTCAGGTGGGGTAGTGAGAACCTTAGCACTCCTCCAGCTCCTTTCTGTTTTCCCAAAAAGGAAAGCTTGCAGTATGAGCTCAATTCTTATCAGACACCAGAGAATTTACATAAGAAAAAAGACGGTATGTATTTTATCAGATGATAAAAATCTTGCAGTATGGGCATGAATTGTGCAACATCACTTATGTGTCAAAGAATCCAGCCACAAATTCAGGAGAAATAGTTTTCATTAGTTTTGTTGTTTCTTGTTTTACAGACCAAGTTAAATCCTGGTTCTTTCAGGGCTGACCCATTCTCTGAAGTATATCCCCATTTATTACAATGAATACATGACTAAGAATGAACTTGTGGTACTCTGCAACTCTTTGGGTGTAATATCATAAACAGACCTGAACTCTTCCATCTGCTGAGTTGGCCAGATGTAACTCAGCTTTGATTTTGGAGAGAGATAGCACTCTGTTGAAGCTAACAGGCAGTTATCCAATTAATATGGATTGCATTTTGACCATAAGCAGAACAGCACACTAATGCAGTTCACAACTTTGAGACCAAAGCCAACATTGTTTTCTGAATTAGCACCCCACAAATTCAAAGAGAGTAGGCGGAGCAGAGGCGATCTGTCTGTATCCATCTATCTGGACATCCAGGGCATCTGCTCTGTCCTGAAAAAATTCTGATCCTATCTTAAAGAGAACTTGGAAAGATACACTGTAACTAAAGTGTAGAGTCCTGTTTTTCTTTTCTCAAACCTAATTACATTTTAAATAAGAATACATATAAACCACAAGTTCTTGATCTCAGGAGATAGATGAACTTTCATAAAGGTACACCTCTGTTCAGAGACTTAAAAAGAGGTTCAGATAAATCAAGAGATACAGTTATATTGGTGCCATAGAAAATCTGGATTTATCTGGACTAAAAAATAAAATTACAATACTATAAATATCCCTTAGGCTGCTAGCATCATTTGCTTATCTTCTGTCCCTGCTTGCTGCACTTGTATACTTCTTCACTCCCATCAAAATCTGCAGAGGACAGGATGCTCTTTTGATTTGAAGGAACAGACAACTCATAGTATCACCTCTTGTTCACTTTTTTAACATTTAAAATTGCTAAAAAATGAAGAGAGCTAATTCACAGTTTGAGTTTGCTTTCCTTGTCGCTTTGGCAACATGGTGTGTAAACAGTTTCACTTTCTAACCCATTTATTTTTGTGCTCTTTTGTGCAAGTGGAAGCTCACACCCTGCACTGCACTCCATCATGCCAAGGCGTGGCCACGCACTCTTCCTACAGTAGCTCCTGATCTCTCACAGTGCAACAGAGTGATGCCATGACAGTATAATTGGGCCTGAAGTAGAAATAAGAAGTACCAAAAACTCGAACAGCTATGTGCCATTAGTGGTGTAGCTGCATTTTACTGTCCAAAACCTGAGAACCCAGCCTCCTGAAGCAACATTAACTCAATTCTGTCTTTCAGGCATCGCCTCTGTAGCCGGCAGGGAATGTGCAATTATGCCCTCTCCACCTACTGGGGACGCATAGAACTGTATCTAGACCAAGAGCCGTTTGTTTACAAAATAAGAACCTGCAGCCTTACAAGAATAGTGTATCTTTATGTTGCTTCTTAACAAAACAGCTTGTTTTGGTGTGCACAACTAGACTGTCAGTCCTTGAAAGAGCAAGTGACCACTGAACAAGCAAGTGACCAACAAACAATTAAAATAATTATTCTTGGGGGGAAAAAGTGTGCTCTGAAGCCAAGAGAAAAAGACAAACTCTAAAAGTGAAAGCTACCTTTCATATTAAGTGCAAAAGTTAGAAGTCTTTTAAATTTTGTCTTTTTTACATGATATTGTTCAGAAGCAGCATATACATGTAAGCTGATGAGAGGAACAAAGAAAAGAGGAACACTCTGACCACAAAATCAGTCTAGCGCTTTAAGGAAGAAAACTGTACTTACCACACTCAAGAATTTGTCTTAATTCTGCTGAGCTACTTGAGCCTTGTGTTCCATACAAAGTTGAGCACTCCAGACCTTCAAAACAAAATCGATGGGATATATCAATATTCCAGTGACTGCTGACATGACACAAGCATAGTTCCGTTTCCTTCAAATAAGTACATACAGTACAAATTAGCAATGTTCTCCCACCACCACCCCCCTACCACACTGTGGAATGCGATTGTTTCATAAGGCTGTAAGTCATCTCTTTGTACCTGCAAACTTCTGGGTCTGTGGAAGCAGCTGGCCAGGGAAGATCAGAGCTGCCAGCAGTCTTAACACCTATTCTGTCCAATATCCACAGGCTGCCTGTAGGCACCCAGCACTGGGAAATGGATTCACATACCCCAGGGAAGAAAAGAGCTTGCTGGAGCAACAAGAGAGCCAGCTCTTCCTTTACCCTCTATGTGCCACCTGGAAATGCCGAGTGTTCCAGGTAGGTAAGAAGCGAGCAATCTGAGTCTGGCCACCCCACAGGAATGGGACACGGACATGACAACAGCTCTGACACAACCTAATTAGCTGTAAGGATTTAACTGAGACTTACAAGTTACAAGTGTGCCCAACCTTTGGTACCATATGCAGTCAACAGAGACAGAGAACCCCTTCTACAGGGCTGGTAACCCTCAGGTCACCTTCTACTATCCAGAACCCATAACCTCACAGTGTATTCTGGGTAAGTGCTACATCACTGATGTGGCAAAAAATGTTTGTACAGGTCACATAATATGTCTGAATAAAAGACACTGTTACAGTGTTTTCATGTGAAAGATACTGTTTACAACTTCCCTATTTCAGAGAAGATAAGGCATAAGGAAAGAGACATTACCCAGGGATGCAGTGCACCAACAGTTAATAGTATCAGCAGTGTCTCCTGAAAGCAGTGGTTCCTTATGCAAACCGTTGCTAAACACTGGCCCTTCTCATTGGTATTAGCAAGTTCCTACTCAGGCTTATGCTCTCTTAAAGTCTCAGGGCCGTATGTGAGAACCTACATCCCCAAGGACTGCAGCCTGATTCTGATGAGGGTACCACTTTTCTTCTCACTCCCTGGCTGTAGCGCCAGTGAATAAACAGGACCCAGTGAGCTACTCCTTACCTCATCAAGACCATGAAGGGGACAGAGGAAGAGCCAGGAGGAGAGAAATAGGGCAAAAGAGGCAGGACATAGAAGAAAGGGGAAATCCTCAAAAGGATGTAAGGACATCAACATGGGAAAGCGGGAGAGCAAAATATCATCAAAATAACCCTGGCTGGCTCAGCAAACGGCACCAATAAAGAAGTGGCTCCTCAAGCATGAAAACAGTTCTTTTAAATTTTCATTTTTTTTCCTCCTGCTTTGATGTGAAACATGACTTGTTCAGCTATGTATCCAACTCAATCTTACGATGTCACTTCAACCAACTTAGGGTGCTTATTGGTTAGAAAACACAAACTAGTACCAAACTCTTCTTCCTCATCTCTCAATAATACTTTTATTAGTTGAGTTATTAAATGTCATTTGAAGTGTGCCTTGGTTTTGCTCCTACAGTCCAAGTAGCCTCTACTGAGCAGAAGCCAATGCATCAAATCTTAGATGAGATTACTTCATATCTGTCGAGCAATGTGATGCATTAGCAGTTACAGACTGAGGAGATGCCAGCTCTGGATCGGATTCTGCATTCTTGGTTCACATAAGAAACAAAGAACCTTGATATATCATTCTTCAGCTTACCTTTCTTTTCAATTGTCTCCACTATCTTGATAAGAATTGGTGGAGCAATATCAGGAGGTGCAAACTGCTCCATAAGGTCTGGGAGTGAAAAAGCTGTAAAAGAAAAAGAAGGAAGATAAGCCAGGAACCAGCTGAATGCAGTTTCTGTTTATGAAAGTCATTACACATAATGTGACTAGTTCATTTTAAAGTATGGAACAAACATCCCACTTGTCAGGCCTAACGAGGACACTCTGTAAGTAATCAGAAAGCTGAACAAAAATTATGACAGTTGAATTTTTATAGCATTTTCTTTTAGGGACCTCAGTCAGTTCTAGAATCACTTTCCATGCTGCCTAGGAAAAGAAAACACAGGAGAAGTTTACAGTTTATGGAGGGGCAGAAAGACAATGCAAAGAAGATAAGAAAAAAAAAATATTTTGCTCTTGAACCATTTACATCCAGTGTGCACCCCATGAGGTAGCTCAGCACATCGCCATCTGGGAGTTGCTGATCCCCTGGGTAAAACAGACTTACAAAGGCCGGAAGGAGCAGTAGAAACAAGTATTTCACACTTTAACTAAAGTTCAATAACTTCTGTTTACTTTCAATTTTCAAGCTATTAAGCATGTAGTTTTCTTGAAAGAAGAATTTTCTTTTGTTTAAGAATAGATAGTGGTGTAAGCAGAAAGAGACATTTTGCAGATTCAAACAAACCTGCATGCAGATTTTATACAAAGTCAGTTTTCATGCAATCCAGTTTCTTCATCGAGAGAACATACTGTATAAAAGAATGTTCTGGCTCTGTGATGTGTGTGAGGCATGATCTATCTCTAAATGCACTATTTTTGCCAAAAGAGTAATTCAAAAGTTCTAGAGTGGTCCTGTTTAACTCTTGGAAAGCAAGAATGTTTACACAGAGATATTATTAAACGACTGCCAGAAACATCTGGCATAGTTTGATGGATTATGATTGATAAACAAAACTTAATCACTGAAGTAAAAGTTGCCAGTTGCCTAAGTGATAGTGATCTCTGCCTGATTAAACTCAACACAGACAGCAATTCTTAAACACATATGCACATATGTGCTTGCATGCATAGGTATACATACATGCATGTACATCCACACACCTTATTTCAAGAAGACTGAAACCGAACAGAATTATTAAGATAACTAAGTAGAAGGAGAAAGATAAAATAACCTGCAACATTAAAATATGAATAGAGAATTTTTAATAAAAAGCTTTGAAATAGTAAAAAAATTAAATAGACCACAATCGAGAAATAGAGAATACATAATTTTGGCTGAGAATTCACCCTGTTTAGGAAGCCACAATTATATAACTTTAGCATGGAAGGTACAGAGGAAGTTTGGCAGTGCAGAAAACTGAGGAGAGAAATGAAAGATAATGATTATTTATGAACTAGTAACAGAAGTGGAGAATACTGGGACACTGAGAGTTGTTTCTTGCAAAAAGAAGCAGAATGCTCATATGATAATGATGGAATACTTTCCAGTCCATTCATAACTGAGAAGGACATTAGAAAAGCATCTGTTAGTCATAACATTTTAACTTAGAAGGCCCAGAAAATGAGCATTTGGGAATCCCAAAAGAGTTGCCTAAGCAGATCTCTGGCCTGCTGATGTTACTTCTTAATGACTCATGGAAAATCAGAGGAATTCCTGGGGATCAAAAGATGTCCAATGCCCAACCTGCATTCTGAAAGAGTGACTACAAACTAATTACATTATCAGTTCTGGGCAAAATAAAGGAAAACCTGATACTAGCCTCATATGATAAAGCAATAAAAGACAGCACTGTAACTAAGGATTGTCAGCATAGCTTTTTAGAGGATAGGCTCTGTTGAAAATCACTCTACTTTACTCCTTGGTGCCACCATAGTTAGCTGAAAAATGCCAGCAAGTAGACATAGTAAACTCTGAAGTTTTGTCAGCTTAACATCATATCTGCTTTATCAAACACAAGTTGAGCTCAGAGGGAGGATGCTGTGCTCTAAGCAGCCTCTCCTGAGGCATGCTGAAATACAGACCATTTGATTTGTAATACTCAGTTTAAAACAGTTCCTTTTGACCCTAAACTATGAACCTATGTCATGATGAGGGCAAATCCATTGAAAGAATACATGAAAGGTCTGATCAGTGTGATATCAAAGGATATGCTATGGAAATACTCAAACTCTGATATGCTAACAGGCTCACAAAATGCAGAGGGCATAAAATGCATCATTTTACGTAGTAGCAGAGGAAGAACAGGTTCTAAGAACATAGTTTACAGAATTTTTACTTATGAGACTAACTTTCCACTCCCTTAGGTGGCTAGTTAAGTACCTTTCTCCATCTTGCACTGCAGCAATGAAATTGCATCATCTCTGAACAAAAATGTTCACCTTACAGTTCCAGCTGGAGGCAGTATTCAGCAAAAGTTGAGTCTAAACTGAAACTGAGGAAAAAAAGGGGGCGAAGAAGGAGAAATACAGACAGAGAACAGAAGTCAAACCTGGCAGGCATTTGAGACATTTCAGGAGACAGCTCAGCAGTTCAGGGATGGTCCATCCAGGCTACTAAACAGCAAAGAGAATGATGCTTTCTTGGATTAACCAAAGTGTGCCTTGAAATAATGGCAAGAGATACACTCTAAGTACCTAAAACCAAGGTGCATTTAGAAAAAGAACTTAATTTCTCACTAGATTTACATCTAGGGATGGGGTTCAGGCAAAGCAAAACAGAGAACTCACTGTCAGACGAAGACTTCAGTTCATGGGAAGAAGCCCTTGCAGGGTGAAGAAAGACACTACAGAAAACAGCTTCTATCCATGGGACATAAAGAATGGGGTGAATATAGACCTTATCAAAATTACCTAAACAAAAAATGCCTCTTGCTGCAATCCACCTGATGCTCCACACTTTCCATCTATACTTTGAGCAGAATCTTTTAGGAGTTCAGAGGATTTCTGATATATATTCCTCCTTGTACTCTACTCCTTTTCCCCTAAACTGGAAACTTCTATCTACTGCAGACAGTATTGAAATTTTTAGATATGACGAGAACCTTCCAAATCATGACAATCTATTTCATATAAACTGTGAAATACTTGTATATTTGACCAAAACCTCAAGAAATTCACCCTTTTTTTTTTAGTACTACTCACTCATGGGTGAGTATTAGCTCTACAACAAAAACACTAAACAACACACAACGGCAGGTACAAAACCTGCAGTAACCTTCACCTCAGCACTGATAAAATACATCTAAGTCACACAGTTTACAGAGCTCAGGAGCATTCATCAGCATGTAGGATATGGCATTAATAAACTAAAATAACTTAAGTTCCCAACACTCCTGAGGTTTCCTACTCACTGTGCCATCTCCAAGATAATTAATTTATAGCATCATACTGATTTGTACTTTTAAATCCCCAGATTTCACACAAAATAGAAATCTGTGGTCATTTAAAAGTGAAAAAGTCTCAGAAACATCCATCTGTCAGAAAAAAACACCAAAACCATCTTAACAATACTTATAGAACTGAATCCAGTTTGTAACATTTACACAGAAGACAGCGAAATTTGGGAACAGTGCTTTTCAGCTTCAAAGTGCTGAGAGGAAATGACAGTGGCGAGTGAAGAAAACTAACCTACTTCTGGAAGAAAACAAAGTGACTCCCAGAGCCAGAATACAAGATACCCTTGGAGGTCTCCCGATTCTAGATCAGGTGTTCCACAAGAAAACTCAGCATGCATTTTAAGAGCTACAGAGGGAAAGGAAAACTTTTCAGATGGGAAAGTTTTAGTAAAAGGAAAAAAACCAAAAGCCCACATGCAACCTGCATTTAGTACCTGATTTCAAAAGTTTCCTTTGCTTTGAAGCATGCTGCAGCACAGAACAGAAGTTTGGAGAACCAAATCCACTCTTAAGAATCTGAGCAACTTTGTAGATCCCTTTGCTACAATCCAGTATCAGTTTTTCACTTAAAGCAATCATTTTCCCCACAAATTCCTGTGGTTTTTTTGAAATTCCACAGTCTCCAAAATACTAAAGTTCTGAAAAGCTGTCATACAGTTTTCGTGCCTTCTTTCTAGTCACAAGTCTGGCAGTGGGTCTCCAGATAGTAAGGAAGCTTCTGATGACACATGATAAAACCTGTATTTTCCACTAGCTCTATTTTTACCTTGCCAGAGTGAGAACCAATGAGATGAACCACCACCCAGGGTTCGCTCCAATCTGCAAACTCTTCCCTCTCCCTGATACAGACAGGCCTGAACAGCTCTAAGGCAATGGCAATGTGTGGGAGATGAGAGCATACCTTACGTTCAAGGGTTGCCAACACTGCTACAAAGTGCAAGATGAAACCAGCACACAGCTGCACCTTTTGCAAAGGTTCTCCATAAAAAGAGATACTTCAGAGTTAGTACCTGGCAAGGACAAGTGGAAATTTAAAGCTGGAATTTGGATTCAAACGCTTCTGAGCCAAGTCTTTCATTACTGCTAGAAGAAGAATGAAAATTAATATTTTTTAAAAAAAAAGAAAAAAGAATGACTTAAAATGTACCAGCACACACCACGGAAAGTAGTTTAATTTCTAAGTATTTTAAAGGAACTATATATTAACATTACTTGAATTTAGCTTTGAGTCAAAATTACTCCATACGTGTTTGTTCCTTTTTCAGAAATGGCATCTAAGTTTGTGCATACATATTGCATTTGATGACAACACTGCTCTACGTAAAAGTAATTTATGAGAGGCCAGGTCTTTAAGATAATCAGAACTAGCTTATGTGCAAGCATAAATGCTCCTTATGCATGCAACTGTATTTAATAACGTTGTGAATTACGCATTCATAGATTTACACATATCCTTGTTTGAAAGTCATGCATTATGTCCAAGTATGAAGGGTTTGGCCAGCACTGAAATTACCTGGAATAAATATAAGCCTATTAACTAATGCAGAATAAGAAAGGGAAAAGTAAGGATCATTGTCAAGCACGTTGTGATAATGCCTCCAACAAGACTAGTCATCAGACTATGAAGAAACAATGTCTGATTGAGCACTTGAAACAAGTTCTGCCACTGGCACCACAGGTGGCATAATGCATGACAAGTAGTGGATGAGACAGGGTTTTCTACAAAATCCAACACCCAGCTTGCTACTGAAAATTCTGGGAAGTGTGGCAGCTTGCTTTCTTGATTGAAATGCTGTTACTCAGTAGTTACGTACTCCATTACCGAATTCAAAAATGTTTCACTATTATTACCCATCTTCCTTGAAATAGAATCTGAATTTCAATCAGGACCCATAATGTCTGAATTTAATCACTTGTCAGCATATGATGTCAAATGCAAGTGAAGATGCGTTGCAAACGAGGGGAGTTTGGCATTCCTGCACAGCCTTTAAGGCAGCGGTATGAACCATGGCGGTGCCGTGGACTCCTGTGTGCTGACAGCTGACGATCCCCACTCAAGATCCCAGGAGACTGCACTGAGAGCACACCCAGAGCCACGCCTGTGGCAATGATCTGAACACCAGTCAGATCCTGTAACGCTGCAAAGGACCAGGAGGTGCGATCACACCGGTGACAGCATGGCCAGATGCCTCCCACGTCCCAGCGGTGGCAGCTGGTCCAGATGTAGAGCCCCAGCCATCGCAGCCCTGTCAGCACCTACTTTCCTCAGCTGGGGAGAGAGGCCACACAAGCCTCACAACATGTTAGAGAGTGAAATGACTTTTACAGACACAAACCCTCAAACTTTAAGTGAGAGGCCATTTTATGGTCCATTTCTTTATAGTCTTAAGAAGCAGTGAGGACCTGCAGAAACTCTCAGCAGAGCAGTATGAAAGATTAAAAGCACCCTAAACCCTATGAAGAATTCTTCATTGAGATCTGTGCTTTGGGTTCAGTGCCAGACCAAACCAGAAAAAGCTGACCCTGATATTACAAATATGTATCAAAGAGAAATTCACTTTGAGGTTTGAGGACTGTAACCTAGCCTTGGCATTTGTAATTTCAGAGTGTAATTGCATTTACCAAAAGAATAGGAAAATAGAGCATTCAGCACTGTCCATCTGCTATCAGCAAATGCTTTTCACTGGACCAGGAGGAAAGACAGGCCAGAGCGAGGATGAAGAAGTTGATTCTTCAGATATCTTGAAGACTGCAATAGATACTAAGTTGCAACTGTTGGAAGAGAAAAATACCACTCCTTAGGGCCTACCTTACCCGAGATGATTTTTTTCACTATAGTTAAATTCTCCTAGAACCTGAAAACATCACTGAAAAAGGCAGGAGGAAGAGCTGTTCATGGTTCAACCACCTTCTCCAGTACTGGTGTCATTAGAAAGATTTTAAAAGGCAACGCTATTCATGGAAAAATATAAAAGTGATTTCAGCATCAATGAATCTGACACATCATTACAAGTGGCTTAATAAGTCTGTCTACTATTACTTGTCATTTATTTTTGTCAGATGTCGTCGAACAGGCAGGCTGAGGACTCAGAATGCCACAGAAGCCTTGGCAGCCAAAGGAGACTAGATCCAGGAGAAATCAAGAGGTGAAGACTATCCCAGCACTAGAAAAAGAAATGGTCTGGCCCACCAACACTATCAGCCGTCGGGCTCACAAGCCCGTTTTTATGGAAGCAGAAAAATGCCTGTGAGTCAAGATTTATTGCAATATGAGTGACCCCGGGGCTATGAAAAGGAAGAGGGAAATGATGTTTGCTGGCGACCTTACGTGACTGAAGTATAATCGTGAAGCTGGATGGAAATACTAAAATCCTTCAAGACTATGTGGCCAGCAAGTCTACTTCTTCCATCGTTCAGTAGATGTTGGGTATAAACTAAGGGATGAGGTGACGACTTCAAATGTTCTCTGCTAATGGTATGCTGAAGATTTTAGACACAGAAAGAAATACAGATCTGTGCTGAAAAAATGGTTTATCACATCAACTGCACTTCTCTTTTTCCTTCATCTTCAATGGAGAAACACCTGAATAAAGCAGAACGCTAGGGCATCTTGATGACAACATTTAACCCCCATGAATAAACATGAATAATATGGTTCTGGACTCCAAACAGTTTTTTAAAGCATCAGTATTTCTGCTGTGATCCTACATCAGTAATACAGAGTGACAAGAACTTTTCCAAGGACCTTATTCCAAAGGATGATGACTGTAGGAGTTCCTACCAGCATGACCTTCTGAACTGTAGTCAGTCCCAGTGTACTGCCCAAAACACAAAGTCAGCAACTCCAGAATCCTCTGTGCGAGGTAGGTACTAGCAACATTGCCTATAAGCTTCCAAAAGGGCATTTCAAATTGACTTCTGTAGAAAAATGTACACAACTTGTTATAATGTACGTGGCATTTAAAAGAATATGGTCTAGCAGTCATTTTTCCAGGAGGAGAAATAAACGTATATTATAATCAATCCATTTATAGTCCAACCCACTGAATCTAGGAGGACTGGAATAAAAACTGAATGTTAGTTCGTTTTACCCTGGCTACACTTAATATGTCAAGAAAGACACAGTCACCTGTATAAATCAATGCTGTAACTGAGACAAGTAAAATCCTTTGCAGAGATATTTTCCAGGGTTATCAACACATATATATTAGCAATGATCTGACTGATAAAATATCGTGTGCATGGCGATTATGCAGGATGTTTGGGGGGCAGGAAAACTAATTCCTCTCTATCTCAATTTATAAAGTTGCACCAGCAACTCTCAGGACTACAGAGAATCAGGGTCAACTATGGGAACAGAAAGGGAAGTTCAGGCAAATACAGATTAATGCAAGAAAATAATCTACAAACAATAGATGACAGAACTAGACAGATTAAGCCTTTGGTTTAATACAGAAAGTTGTACTATACAATGTATTGATTGCCCACTCCCACACCTCCCTCCCTCCTCCCCCCAAATCTGGGGTCTCTTTACCCTTCCCTGACACAAAAAAAGAACACTTTTCACAGAACTGCTGTTTTAATCAACAAATAATTCCTCAAAGAAAGAAAGAAAGAAAGCAAGCACGGAAGAAAGCAAGCAAGCCGTGTCTGGCTTGGGGAGAGTTCAGCTGCACAAGTAAGTGGAAAAATAAACGTACCAATCAACATAGTGTAAAGTACTGTATTCCTTTATAATAGTTTAATCCTTTTAATAGTGGCTGCTAATCATGTTTCACACTTATTAATTTAATGTTTCATAAAGCCCTGTTTGTGTCATCTGTTGAAAGGGAAGTGATACTGTCTGTACTGGGAAGGAATTCTGTACATAATATTCTATCAGATTAAACCTCTGCAGCCACATGAATTATGAGCTGTCAGGTACTTTTCTCATCTGCTACAGAATATACTTCTTAGAAACAGGAGCTATAAATAAGACAACAGATGTTCTTTGTTGGCTTCAACTGAAGCACAGTTAATTTTTTAAAAGCAGCCAGTAGTTAAAGACAGTTTAAGACTATTGTAAAGACAGTATTATGCTTCCCTCTATGGGTGAGCTTTCGAAATACTCCTTTTCAAACTAGAACTGAATTTACGATTCTAAATGGCTGCTACTATTTACAATTAGAATTAACATAATTAGAAAAACGAGCAGCCCCATTCTGAGGAAAAAATCGAGGACTATGAAAAATACATTAACTAATCTTAATATTCTGGCATCCAGCACCCTGCACTATAATGTCATATGTAACACAGAAACTGTTTTTCAAAAGAAATCTCTACAAAAAGACCAAGGGAAAAAACACCTGCTTATTCAACTTTTCTTTCAAAGAGATGGAGATAAGCAGAAATAGTAGAATAATTAATAAGCAAGAATGTTTTAAAAGATGCCTTTCTGCTTCTACGTAGACGAGGGCACTGAATAAGCTAAGGAGGGCACAGGACAGTTACCGCTGGAGCTGAACTCCCAAGAAGGCTCCTACGGAGGCTTTGATACAGCTGGTCTTGGGGAGAGGTGAATCTCGTCTCCTTCCCATGGTCTGGAGCCCAACTAGAGGCTTCTCATGCTTTTGTCAGGGGTAGCAGTCTGATGTGTAGTTCCCTCGAACCCCTCATTCTCAGGGATGTCCCCAAGTCCTGCGTGATGTGGAGGAGCACAGCAGTGTTCTCACAGTCCTGAGGGGCACCGCTTTAAATGGAAGAGCAGCTTAATGTCCCTAAACAGAACCAGTGAGCATGGTCATCAGTGTGTGATTCTGAGGACAGAGAAAGAAACTATTTTAATATGCCAACACCTATCTTTTGTGTCTTGTGGATGGTTCTTTGCTAGCTGTTTTAGCAGATGAGAAAGAAGTAAAATGTGGTGTGGATATCAAGTTACTGCATGCCAAGGAGGTATGACAGAAGTGACAGTAAGGGAGGGACAGGACAGGGTCAACCAAGAATCTGGACCCAGTGAAGTATAAAACGTTGCCTTTTTTTGTCAAGTGAGTCTTGTGATATTCCCTCCTTTTCCTTCAGGATTCCTGCTCCAGGGCTAGAAAAGAACTGAGCTCTGCAAGAATTTGAGTAAATCTGCCCATTTTTCCTCAGAGCTACTAAC
Organism: Hypotaenidia okinawae; assembly: GCA_027925045.1. Classification (NCBI taxonomy): domain Eukaryota; kingdom Metazoa; phylum Chordata; class Aves; order Gruiformes; family Rallidae; genus Hypotaenidia; species Hypotaenidia okinawae. Next base: position 27,798,119 of record BSDF01000005.1, on the reverse strand, counting down.
CTGGCAATGAAAAACATCATTCCAGCTTCCAGCAGTGGTTTGACATCAAACCATACATGGTATCAAGAAGGCAAATGTATGACACTGAATATTCAAAGGTAGTGTGGATAGTGCAGGTATAAGGACAAAGCAGCACATTCCACTGGCAGCTGCATCTTGTGACCTACTTCTCAGGTTCCCTTCAGGGTTATTGTTGTCATCAAACATCGGAACAAACTTGTGATAGTTCTCTACAAACAAAACCTTACGATTAAGAATTCTCTTAGAATTGATGCCTTCCCACAAACCCTACCTCATCTTTCCCAAGCTGTGATATTCTATTCACTTCTGCACTCTAGACTTTTGTTTTAAAAGCAACAGTGAAACTCTAGTAAAAGCATAATTTGTTTAAAGAGGCTATACATAAGTTAATACATTTACACAGTATTTACTGCAGTCACTGTACAAGAAATCAGCAGCAAAGGCCACTCTGTCCGATGCCTGCTATAACACAGACATAAAGAGAACTACATTAAAAGAGCATCAACATCACGAGGTCAAGCACTCAAAACTTAAGACAGCAAAGAACTAAAGCTGCATGAACAATTTCAGTTCTTCCTTTTGCCTCTTTCCATGTAACAACATCACATTTTTCCTGTTAAAATTTCAGGAGACCAAGTCTAGAGCTCCCAAGAAACAGAACCCACATGAAAAGCTGAGGTATCCATTACCTGGAGCATCATCCAGATGAATTTCCCACTATCTCTACTCAGCTTCCCATGCAAAAGTACTTTGCTTCATAACTTGTTCTCAAGCAAGAGCAACCGGGGAAGGAAGTACATACTCAGTTGTTCCTGGAAACCTCCATCACATAAGAGAGAGACAGCTGCCTATATTTTAAGGGAAGGAATGATGAAGTGCATCCCAAGAGGCACCTGAAAATTTTGGTTGACGCCAGCCAGTGGGGGCACATGGTGAGCTGATCTGAATGACCTCCATCAGGTAAAACTTCACAGGTAGAGTGAGTTCCCATGCTGGAACTGTTTTACCTAAAAAGCAGTGACATCTAGTTTCTTCTGATTAGTTTGGCACTAACCAAGCTCAATTCCCTTTCCACATAACTATGGTGATGACTAGTAAGGGTGCTCCTGCAGCATCTGTCTGCTTTTCGTAACCAAGGTAGGACTGCTGGAGGTACATGCACTGTGAGATGCTTGGGATACTGGAACTTCCTCCAAAATGATCTGTCCTACCTGTACAGGATCCCTGTTCCATCCTGCTGTTTCCTTTTTCTTTGTACCATGCAGCCGTTTCTTATGCAAGGCCATGCCTAGTTTGTGATAATCGATCTGCTTGAGAAGCGTCTTTTAAAACATTCTGCTTTTATTTAATAATTATAACACATGAAAATTCAGGACAGTATGTTGTTTTGATTTGAAAGAATACTTCATTTTGCTACTTTTTTGCTGTGGAGAAGTTAATGGGGGAAGAAACAAGAACAAAGCCTCCTCAAACTATCCATAGGCAAGCAATCTACAGGAAAAGAATAAGCTCTTCAGTACTGCAAGAAAAAGTGTGATTACTGTGCTTGAGAAGTCAAGTTGTTTAGATCTGGATGATTTACATAGAAGTACTAGCAAAAGCTGCTGACAGATAAAAGCCAAAACAGCTCCTTCATCTTTTGGGGAAACATTTTTAAGTACACAGAAAGTTAAAAATAATCACTGTATAGCAGTCACACAGAAAGAAAAAAAATTCAACAATGGTAATGGCAATACAGCATCAGAAGAGCTGTATTTATTCCAGAAACTAAAGTATTTCAAAGCAAGACTTTTTCCTCCTCCTCTAATAAAAAAACCCCAACACCTAAACCTAAAACCAACAAAAAGCCCCAAAGCTTAGGCCTCTAGCTGTAACTACACAAAAATACAGCCCTGCTGAAAGGGAATCGTGTAAGAAAGTAAAACTGGGTTAATCTTCATAGCCACTAAAGCATGGGCTGATATGACATAGATAGAGAAACAACAACATTGTTAGGAAATTCCTGAATTGGATCTATAGAGACTTAATCCCACTATCGTCTTTAATTTCAGAAGAAGAAAACTCTTAAGTCTCTATGAATACGATTTTTTGACCCGTATCATACACCTGTCAGGATTTCTCTGCATAGCAGTGTCAGGGTTGATTTCTCATTCCAATCTATTTCACACTACTGAGATACTGTATCATCACGGAATATGAAGCACATGTACTTAATGCATGAATTTGATAACCTCTCTTCCATAAACCTCTGCTTGTTCTCACTCCACTGCTGAAGTAACTTTAATTCAGACCTTAGGACGTAAAGTAGTGAATGAATTTCATGGACCTTTACTAAGCAGTCTCAACTGTCTGGTTAACTGTAGCTGGAGAGAGACCTTTCCTTCTGTTCTATCACACTCTGTTGCAAAAACTCATATACTGCACAATCTTTTTAGAGGAAGTGTAAAAAAAGAATTGAAAATAATAACAAACATGATGCTAATGAAAAGGTAGCATGAAAAACCAGCTGTTTTTACATCACCATCTGCAAGCCAAAAATTAAATGAAGTAAGGGTAATGAGGTATGGCAGAGGACTTCAGTTTGCATTGGGAATATTCATCTGGAAAGAGACTAAAAGCAAGAGGCAAAGCCTCTCAAGAAATCCCACGCACAATTCTAAGCACTTCAACTCAGAGAAATCTTTTGCAACCTCCATGCAACCCTACATTAGTAAAGAGTTTCTTGAGATCTAAACCAAAGAAAAATACAGCCCTCTTGAAATAAAATAGAGTATTGTGAAGGAATAAGGCTGAGCAAGTAACTGAAAAAAAAATATTTCTGTAAGTAGCCTTGGAAAGCTTAAACTGCAGAGGGGCTGTGCAAACTATAAAAAGATACTCATCTGGTTAAGAACTGACAACATGTTCCCTGATTGTTAATTCATGTGGATCAAATGAAAATTGCTCTTCCAGGGAAGAAGCCGGGGAGCAGAAGCTCATTTGATGTCCTGTACAAAGACTCAACAAGTGAGCAAGAAGCTTCCTTGCCTCTACCACTGGAAGCTGCCCTATACTGGCCTATTCTAGCACAGGAGAACATGCTGTGGATGTTCTCTGACTTTCCTATAGAAAATCCACGGAGAGCAAAACAATCCTCAAGTGACTGCCTCTGAACTTAGTGGAATACTGGGTGTATAAATGAGCACACCAAGAACACTAGCCTTCTTAAAGTTAGGCTCTGAAATGCCTGCAACTATTTACAATTAGTATTAACATAATTAGTGAAACAAGCAGCCCTGTGCTACAACTGTATGGTGCTTCTGCAGGTCATACAGACACAAAAAGTCCCAGTTTTTCTACCACTCTGCTCCTGCCAAAAAAGCTAGTTAGTCTAACTAACCCATCTCCATCTGAAAATATATTGGGTATTATCTATTTATGTCTATTTCCAGATGTGCACAAAGAGAGCTTGAAGCTACAGTCAGGTTTTTCAGAATGTTGATTACAGGATGCAATAAAGGAGTGAAAATACATCCCTGACTTGCACAAAATGCGATCAAACATGTGAAAAGGGCTTAAAGCTATGACACACTAAGAAACGAGCGGAGGTTTGTGAGCCTGAAAGGCTGCTGCCTGGAAGGAGTAAGCCTTCTTCCACACTGGCCAGTAAGGACTATGAGTTGGCAGCTATTCTGTCAACAGTCCGGGTATATCCTGGTTGTTTTCCTGCTATTCTACCAGGGGTGGGGGGAATTTAAAAAAAAAAAAAAAAAAGAGAAGAAAAAAAGAAGTCTTATATGTCTGGTTTTGCTATTGTGCTCCAGTGGAATCCCTTGATCATTTTGCCAAAAGAAAGAACCAGAGTTACCTTTATTTGACCCTACCAGAAGAGAACACCTCTTTCTTGTTTCATTTTACCTTCTTAAAAGATTTTATTTATTTATTTTAATGTGGGCCATGCCAAGAAGGGAAAGGATGTCTCACTTGACTCCCAGATGGAGAATCTTTCCAGAAAACCAGTTCCCTGTCGAGAACAGAAGGAAGAGGAATGCATTAATTTTAAACTGACCTGATTTTTCTAAACAGGCTTATGACTCCCTGTTTTTAAGCATAGTTCGCATGAACTGCCTGTTACATCAAGCATCTTTCTACCTAACTCTGCTTCTTATTTAGCCTTCCAAACTTGTGCACAAAGCTGGAAAAGCCTGTATCCTAATTAGCTCAGTTGTGGCATCTTCAGAGCACTTTACTGGGGCTTTTACAAGATAAAGCTCCTCAAAAATGGCTGATGCAGCAGACAGCTGCTGTAACTCATGTAAGCTTCTGCTATGCTACCACCAGGTTCCTGATTCTTGCAGTACTCAGAACTGCTGAACAGGAACCTGCCACCTCCCAAACAGTTCTAATACTTCATGGAAAAATGTGTCACTAATACCCTCTTTTAGAGAGATCACGAGCAATCATGTAAATCTTGGTCTTTTAAGAGAAACAGTTTTTTGGTTGCTCTTTTTTGTTTGTTTGTTTGGCTTTGTTTGGTTTTTTTTAAGGCCTATTTCTTGATCTCTCAGGGGACACAGCCTTTCTGCTTCTCTTGTGTTTAACTGAATCAGTCAACTTTGCACCAGTCAGCTTCCCACATTTCAAACCTTGCTCTCAAACTGAGAAATCTTAGGAGACAAGAAGAAGGCAGCTGGTAATTCTAATGGCATTCAACTAGGAATAAATAATGTAAAGGATCAAAGGAATGTTCTAATCTGTGCTGCCTGGCATTGCAAAGTGGTTCAACTCGAGTGAGGAAGTGTGAGGCCACAGGTATAGACCTCCCTATGCACACATACTCAAATTGTTTGGCAGCTGCTTCCAAAACCTTTCAGAATTGTTTAGTTCTAAACTACTATGTATAAAGACTGGCTTGAGTTTGTTGAGTGGCTTTTTTCCCAAAAATAGCTACAAATTGCATATCACCAAATTACATACAGAAATTTAACATGCACTGGGAGTCAATACTGTATGAAGACTTGCATCAAGCTAATCAAGACTAAGAAGAAAGTTTCAGAGCCTCTTCAGAGAGCATCCATGCATGCCATGGCCTGATGGTGCTTTGTAAAGCTTCAAAGCAAGCTTTTTCTTTTTATTTAAATTTCAATCAGGAAAATAAGCAGAGTTTAAGGATTTCTGACAGGCTGCAAACAGGTGACCAAATCATACTTAACATGACAGAAAAATCTGCATTTTCCAAAACATGAAATTCATACTGAAATGAGGGAACTTCATGCTTTTACTGCTGCGTGCCTATCAGCTTGAGCCCAACAGAACAAATTGGAACCACATTTAAGCCTACTTTTTCCTGCTGGCTCTATAGCTTCCCCATGCTTTCTGCAAATTACATGTTCTCTCTCTTTCTCTCTCAGCATTTGGTCTCTTTCTCCTTCTGGCATTCTGTAATCCTGCCAGCCAAAGTGCTTTGCTTTTAATAAGCAGATCTGCCAACTTAAACACCAGTCTCCTAAGGCAATCAAATAATGAAACACACATGTATGTACTTGCACGTAATCTGTCAAATGCCTCTCTAGCCCACTACAAACGATTCTTGCAATTTGGGGTTTTCATAGGAGCATGCATTCATGCACTCTTAGTTTTCAAAGATCAAATGCCATGGTTCTTCAGAGTCCGGTGCCTTGTTTATACTTACAAACCCAATGATCCTGCAATTTCCGTATCAATGTCTAGAATACATGGAATATTAAAAACCCCAAAACATAAAGGTTGTGTAGACAGCTTCATATTAAGTAAGTATATCCTTCAGTTTCTCAACCTTGGTGCTAAGGCCTGGTGTGAGATAGCAGAGATTCCTCCATGGCAGAAAACTCTTCCCATGTTTCTAGTGTGTCTGTAAAGTTAATGAATTTCAGGTGTCAAGAGTATTTTTCATACCTCCCACATTACTCATCTATCATCCACACTGAAGCTGCCTTGATTTCCGCTTTCTAAACTAGTATTTCCCAAAAGAGAAATCTAATCTATGATGCTAGCAACAGTCATCCAGGAAAAAAAAACATTGCCTGTCACACTGGGATGAAGTTGTACTGCCACACCTCTTGACTAAAGAATGTTGCCATTTCCAGCATGGCACAATAAGATGGTAGAAAAAAGCATCTTTGAAGTAAGCAAGTTACTGATTGATATTAGAAAACTAAAATCAACTTTAAAAGATTGTAATTTACTAATAATTGACAAGAATGCCTGCATTGTGAATCACAACTACAATATAGTGAAAAGGAAGCAAAACTATTAGAGATGCACCATAGTAACATAAAGCAAGGGTATTTAAAACATGCAATGTTCCTGAAGTGCACACTGCTATTGCAAGACATGTTTTACGTGTACAACAAAGTACTGAGAACGCTAAACTTTGAATCCTCAGAACTGGGAATCAAGCAAGACGACAGTACTTTATGTTATGGTACCTGCTGAATCTGTGCACTGAACATTCTAAAAATACTCTTGCTTTTGCAGCTTCTATTTGGATTTCAGCTGGTGAAGCTGGATGATGCAGGCAGAGGTATGCCAGGAAGATTTGTTCTGCAAGAAATCATCTCAGACACCCAATCCTCAGTAACTGAAGCCAGCTGCTGAGTGAGCAGATTGTTCTTGCTCCTCGTGACAAGTAAAGCCTTACACTGTCAAAGTTAATGCAGTTCTGGTTCCGTGTTTTAGTTATCTCAATGAACATTTAAGTGTTAGAGTTAAGCTATCTAAGAGTTCTTTCACCAGATTCAACTTTTTGAAGTATTTTTCCCACATGATGTTCATATTATAAAGTAACCTTAAACTCTCTTAAGCCAGTAATTTTAAAAATTGTCTTTTTGTTCTACCTCATGCCTCACAGGAATCATGATAGCACCTTTGCTCTCAACAGTGTCCTAAAGATGAAGGTCCTTAATATTTGTGAAGGTAAAGCTCTATCAAGATGCTATCGGCCACATCACTGGAAAGAGCAGAAGAGGCAAAAAAGAAACCTGTTTCCAGAGAGGAGCCTTGAGGCTGGAAAGGTGGCTTAAGACCATAAAATCAAGAACCAGAATGAACTAATTGTCATTCAGTGAAGACCTTGACAATGAACAAAGCAAGGATAAGCAGGAAAAGGGGTCAGGCAACTATGTAATTAAAAAACTCTATCAGATGGCCTACGCTACAAGAAGGTGTAATTACATATACAAACACAAGTTTTAGACACATAGTTTTGCAATCTTAACAATGGTCTCCTACTACCTTGTGTAATTCACTGTATATATGCACATGCATCAAGGTAATTAAACTCTGTGTTTACAGTACGTGTAATAATTTGTTACAATAACGGAATATACAATTAAGAACTGTCACCATATCATTTCTTCAGTTTTAAGAAACTCTTGTCACTAGTTACTCAAACAGGCAGCCCTAAAAAAAAAACCCAAACCAACAAAGCAAAACCAACAACAAAAACAAAGCCTTGCCAAAGTATCTAGAAGCATGTAACAAATTTTTCATACGTTAGTGGACTGAATACAATGGAAGAAAAGAACTTGGTGAAAATAATCTCTATACTGTCATCACGAACTACAGTTAAATGTTGTAGTGTGTGTCCCCCAAATGAAGACATTTTTCCTACTAAATTTGCAATTATACTATACAATGGACATACAAATGGATAAAAATACATTAAGTTTATACTAAAGGGAAGAATTTGGCCTAATTAGGGACATGCTTTAAAGGTGTCTAGAAGTTACGAGCTCAATATAGTAGTACTAAGTGAAACTGCATGTCCTGCATTAGCCCTCGAATTCAGAAGAAATGATCCTAACAGTATTTCTTTTCTGTGTCTTCAAAATCAATGGAAGAAGTGGCAGACACATCAGTGTTTATCATGCAGTATTTCATGCACATCCATATTGTTTGTAGTCCAGTATACCGGAATGTCTTCAGAACAGAGCTGGCATTTGTGTGCCAGACCCTAAAGGCAGTGGGAATTTTGCCTGAGAGGAGAGTAGGAACTGTGCGATTTGTCCCACTGCTGCTAAACTTTGACTGTAGGTCTGATCCCATTCCTTTGATGTCAAAATGGGGTTTGCCACCAATATAAGGGAAAGCAGAATAGAAGCCTGCTACTTCTTGCACGAACAAGTTTTTTAAACAACCAACCAATCCCCAATCATGTATAGTATTTTCAAGAACATCAGTATTTAAAAATAATCATGTTTTTACTTTGCATCCAAATGGATTTTGAATAAAGCATTTTAACAGTCTGTTTATAAAAGATCAGCTCACATTAACAAGCATGGTCATGTTCCATCTGAACTACCAGACAACTTACCACAGCATTTGATTGTCTATTTTGATCAGACAATGAAAAGCAAAAAAACTAAAACAAAACACCAACTCAATCATTCTCATCTTATTGCTGTGTTCTTTCTGTGACATAATAAAACCCTAGCTATTTGTCTTAGAGGAAACATCTGGAGACAAAGTGTAACAGTTGGTAACTCTCTTCCCCTTTTCTGCTAAACTGTACATGCAGCTCAGAAGTCCTGCATCTTCAGTCACTGAGGAAGGCACCCATGGACCATTGTCCTTTTCAGTGCAAGTTTTAATAACAAAGATAAAAGAGACTTAACTACCACTACAAGACTAGTCCAGTGCAGTGACTAGTATTACACACAACAGGCAAGCACCAAATGTTCCTCTAGCAGATCATCAGAGTTCTCCTCAAAGCCCGAAAGAAGCTCTAAAGAAGTGAGACTTCACGCTACTCACTCTGGAGAAAACATCGTTAAATCACTGATTTAATATAACCCCAAAAAAGTGTGCTGATAATAACGTGACCGTGAATATTTTTTTTGTTTCACGTACAGGGCTGCAGCTCTCAGAGACTACCAGAAGGGTCTTGGAGTTGTCAGCACTAAGTTTGACCCAGAGGAAGTCAGAAAAACATGAAAGCAGTGGGGAATGCACGCTAATCTTTCAACCAACAGTAATAAATTATAAATACAGCAGAGCAAAGAGAATTCAAACATTCATTCCACTGTGCCCTTGAGGACCCCTCACTGAGTGAACAGAGGTCTTTTATTTCCAGATATTTTAGATGAAGTTTCTCCTACTTGCTGTTTTGAATATGTGTTCCTTAACACTTTCTCTATTGCCAGGCCAGATTGCAAGGATCACTAAAAAACCCTCTTTATTCTCAGAACTTGCACTGGAACAAAAGGCCTCCCTAAATATTTTTCTCCCTAAGAAAATTGCTTATGTAGGCTAACTACTAGCTACACTATTCTGGCTTCAGAACAATGGAATACATTTGGACTGGCAAGAATATCTTCTAGATTATACTCAAACATCTGTACAGATTCAACTCCCAAGAACCCAAAATAACTTTCTTCAACATGTCAATGGATGACATTTTCTGACGTTTCTCTCAAGGCAATGGCTATATTGCAAACAGTGCAATACACACCAAATGAAGAATGAAAGACTGTACTACGGCAAGAAGCACAAAGTCCGATTTGCCAAGAGCATCTTCTTGCAGGGGAGCTCTCAAAGGGTGCTGACCCCTCACTGAAGATTCATGCATCAGTGGAGATGGCAAGGCCGCTGGAGCAGAACATACCGTGCTGCACCCCATTGTGCCCTGGAGCCTCACAGCCCTTTGCAGACCACAGCAGGGCAGACACCCCTTAAACTGTGCACCAGTCAACTATGAAATGATGGAGGGCTTTGCCATTGTCTCTGTTGCTCCTCATCTGTGACAAGCAGCTGTGTCTTGCTGAGGAGACAATTCGAGGCAAAGTTCATAAACACAACAGACACTTTCACATCTCCATCCCATCCCAGCACATGGAAACTTAGCAATAGAGGGCTGTAATGTGTGGTCACAGGTTTGAACGCCATGTGCAAACAGGAAAAGGACTGCAAATTGTTGCCTTTAACTGCTCATTTCTGGAATGTTCCTGGACAGAAAGATAATAAAACCAGACACAGCTGTGCAGCCTTATCTACCATTGTGCATAATTAGTGGTTTCTTTCATTAACTCCTAATTTAAGTGCCTTGGTCTACTTCCAACCAAAAACAGCTTAGAAAGGGGCTGGGAAGTTAAAAAGTAACATCACAAACTAAAAGTCTCCCCTTTGGACAGACTGCTGGAGAAGCTGTAACATGCTTTGAAACACCAGTCTGCAGTGTCTGATACAATTTAAAAATTTCTTTATCAAGAATAATCCTTCATGCTTACCTGCTACCTATCAATCTTGTCCCAGTGGGATAAGAAGATCTAGGGAGGTATCAATGACAGCACTACAGTTTTCTCTCCTAACCCCAACAAATAAATTCCACTGATGTAGCTGTAAACAGTACACGCAAAACTGATGCAGTCATGCCTCCGGGGAGGTGCATTCCCTCATCGGGCTACATTTCTCAGGTTGTGCTCTTCTCCCTTCCCAGACGGTGAGCAGGAGGCTACAACACACCACTGCATACACATGCTGCATCCAACAAAATTCAGTCCCACAGGGGACAAAGAATGAGGAAGAGACCCATTGAATTACACCAATCTAATGTGCTGAAGTGGAGGATTTTGGCTTTTGTTCAGTATCATTACATTTTTAAGTGTGCGTTTTTTTAGAAGGAAGCATCAAAATTTATAGGAAAATTTTGTCTGGTTTTCCAGTATATAGAAACTCAATTTAACAGAAAAAACAAACAAACAAACAAACAAAAAGACAAAGAAACCACAGAGAAGAGGGGGAAAAAATCATTGTGGTCTACACCTTACCTCTTTACTGAAAAACGCAATAGGTGCTCAAGAACTTCGGGAAGCTAAGTGGACCAGAAGTAACTACTTGTCCTGCAGCAAATCTGCCTTCTGCAGCAGTATCTTCCCATCCCAGACACCACTGAGTGATGTGCCAGCATGGGTGCAGACTGGCATGTCCAGACCTGCCAAGGGTAGATCACATCTTGCCCTTGACATCCACAATCTCTAGTGAAGAAATTGTCTCAGACATTAACCTCTGGGAAATGCTCTAACACAGCAAATGACGCCAAGCATATACAAACAGATCCAGTGGATTATACAAGCAAATTGTCTGACAGCTAACTGAACTGTTGAAGACCTTTTTCATCATTCATGCCACAGTTTACATAGCATGTCTGAAGTACAAGTTAGTCTTAAAAAGTATTTTTTAAGTGTAGAAGCCATATGCAATTGCATCTTTCCCTCGCTCAGGGCAGTAATGTGTTTTTGAAATTCTGTCCTGAGGGTTTTGATTATAGATCCTTATTACCTGAAACACTATCAGCTTAAATATTATTTTTAAATGCCTTCTTACATGTAAACTCTATTTTATAAAGTGGTTCAATATGTAAAAAAAAAAAAAAAAGTATTTGGGCACTATTGTTATAGACTGCTGCATACAGTATTCATAAAAGACTGAACAGAAAGTAGTCAAATTAGTATAAAATGTTACACTTGCTAACACTTTTACTGAAGGACCTCAGCTGAGGTCCAAGGATGCAGGCTTTTCTATATCAAAGAACAAAAAACGCAATATAGAACAAAAAAGAAAAATTCTTACGTTAGTGAAGACACAAAATAGGATTATATTTTAGACATAATTTTGCCGAAAGCATTTACAGAATTTAGCGAGTAGTAGCCACAGGGTTGGGGTTTTTTTTGGGGGGAGAGGGGTTTGGGGTTTTTTAAGCAAAAAATTCTCTTTAAATTCTCCTAAGTGCATAGATTCTCACCAAAATATTCTCAGGACTTAAAATCCTTCTCCAGTTAAAATAAATATTTCTTTTAAATCCTGTAATTCCCCTTGTCATTCTTAGCTATGAAAATAAAGCAGTTCTTTGTATTCTAGCCTTCAGATTGATTTCACGGATGTTCATCATGGAAAGCAGCTCTGGAGCAAGACGCAGATGTGAAAGAGTGCACAGCCAGCTGCAGTTACAACACCTGTGTTCTTTCACACAAGAAAATCTGGATGTGTATGTGGCATCGCAGAACTATTTAAGTGGGCATGGTTATTTGCTCCGGGTGCAGAATGATCCATTCTTGGCAAATACTTAGTACCATATGTTGCTGAACCCCACAAATTGATCTTATCATACGCAAGCCTAAGTAAAAACTATTCACTAACCAGTGTTTTTCTCAGATGTTCCTGGATCACAGCTACAGGAACAGATCAAAGTGATTCCAAGGGAGAGGAGCTGGTAATTTCACCTTTGCCTTGGTTTAAATCTGCCCCAGAAGCATTCACATCAGCAGGAGTTATTAACAGAATGCATCAGTATCACAGAATGCCAAAGAAAGGCAAGCAGTGCCATTGAACATAATGTCACTGTTGTAACTATAGACAGGCATACTAAAATCAGTGCAAGACAAACTAGATAATTATTTCTTATAGCAGCCAAATCGTCATTTCTTATTCCTTCAGTTTCTGAGAGCAAAATGCGTAACAAAAGGCAGTACTTATGTTACACTGGTTGATACAGCTCAAGAAAAAAAGACATGTCTAATCCAAACAAGTCTTTCTGGATCTGGGGTCATCTTTGCGGATCAAAAGGGGTTTCTCTCTGCCCCAAGTAATATATTTGTTCCCAGAACTACCAATTGGTCAATTATTCTTTTCAAAGCTCTCTCACTCTTACCGCGTGAGGATTACAACACGACATGGAAGATGTTGGCTTTTGAAGCTCCTTCCTCTGCCTTGCTTCCTTCCTTCTCTACCAGCAGGTGGGGCCACCCATCAACCATGGTGACCAGGTCCGCTGCTCGTGTGCGATTTGTACTACTACTTGGCAAGCCTGTGTCCCTGTGCTCTCATGTGGTACTTACAGAGACTTTTTTTAGTTACTATCATTCTGATTTTATCATTGTGAAAAAAACCCAAACCAAACAAAACAACAACACTTTGCCACACTTCAACACAGCTTGCAAAATCTTTGTTTTCATTAGTGATAAAGCAGGTGGCAAGAACTTTGTTTTCAGATGCCTTAACTCATCTGGCAGCTGGAAAGTTGAACTGTACACTGAGAAACGTGACCACAAGTAGCTGGGGAGGCTCTCTGGCAGAAACCTGCACCATTTCTCAAGCAACCGATTTGTGAAGTTCATGACTGCAGGACAGTTCTGACAACTGCAGCAGGACAAAGGTTTTTCCTCAAACTGAGCTTTTTAGAATGAACCAAGGGTTCTGGCTCAAACAGTAAAGACATTTACCTAATGAGATAGTGACTCATCACTTCACCCCGTAATTTCCGTTTTCCATATGCCTAAATCAGGAGAGATAATGACTGTTTTCTTCCCAATGGAGGCTCCAGGCTCGCTGCATTCTGCTCACTCCTATGTCCCCTAATTTACAAATGTAAATAATTCTCAGTAATGCAATGGTTCTAACAGCTTTATAGAAAAATTAAAGAAACAAATCCTACAGCATATTCAGCTCAAGTATGCACAAACGGTTTTATGCTGTCAATTTGGATCTTTGTCAGACATTGCATAACCTGGTTTCTGAAAGGAAAGAGTTTCCAAACGTTCCATGTCACTATCTTTGTGTAATTTGCTGATCTGTATCTGTTCTAGAAGAGCATAAAGAAAGGTGGGGCTTAAAAAACAAAAAAAAAAAAGAAAAATGAGATCTGTATTATAGTTTCATCACAAGAAGGAAGAATTTAGGATTATTTTTAGGTTCTAGACCAGCTGAAATGGTACAAAGTGTCAACACACACAACCCTTTGAAGTTACAGAGGAAGCTGCAGGAAGCACTAAAACAACAAAACAGACCAAATATTCATATAAAATGGTCTGCCCTTCTGAAATCCAATCTTCATTTCAAAGTGGGAATTTAGGACTCCAAGTTAAATCTGAAAGTATTTCTGTCAGTCAAAATGTTACGCTTCAAAGTCTACTTACAATCAGCCTTCACAAAAACAGATAAACAACACTGTACAAACCAACTGTAAACATAGGCAGCTGTAGCATGTGAATTCAAGTTCAGAAAACTCAGCCACACTCAGTAGAGCTTACGAATTTTCAATTTTAAAAAACATGGGTAGGACAGGGCTAAGTGAAAGAAATGAGCCCTATGTAGACCCAACTTTAAAAAGAAAGCATTTCAAGGGAAAAAAAAAAAAAAGTCAAATCTTCACTGCTTCATGTAAAACCCTATCCTGGGTGTCTGCTGTTCCAAGTGCCTTGATACTTCCCAGCAGCAGCCACTCACCCTTGCCTGACAGGAGGAGAAGAAACCTGGAGGAAAGGCAGGTTGGGCCAGTGAAAGCCTCACACAAGCAACAGGTATTAAGTCTGTCTTGCCATAGGTCTGACCTGTATCAGGCCTGAAAATAACCACCTTCAGAGTACATAATTAAGTATTCAAGAGTATTAAAACTATTGAAAAGTATTTTCTTTTTAAAAAATTAAAATCTGTATCTGTGGTAAAATAAAAAGAGCTCCTATGATTATACATATATTCTTTAAAAGCACCAATTAAGTTTCTGATACTCTTATTCAACACATACACAACCAGGGTACATACTGGATTGACTTACAGAACAAAAAAGTATATGGATTACAAATAACTGAGGTACATTAGTTTGTCATTTTGATCCACAGCAGTTTCAAATCATCTGTAAACTTGACTGTATTTGGTCAAGCAAGTTTCATACTATGGAATAATTTATTTCAAACACACGTTAGGGGTGTGGAGAGAAGTATCATCCTGAGAAGAATCTTCTGGCCCACTGCCCATTACACCGGCTGCTGGACAGTATTAACTGTGTTACTCCCTGCACCAAATTCCATACACAAAAATAGTGAAGCCACCTGAACTGCACTGTTCTTTATCTGAACTGCTTGCACCCCTGGTTTCATCATAGGTATCATTCTGCATAACAATTTAAACTTTGCTGTGTTTTTTTTTTTTAGTAATACTCTTTCAGTGCAATATTTCTCAAATTTGTTTCCTAAGATTTAGAGCATTCTCTGCCTTAGTTCTTTACAATAAAACAATCACTTACTACTTTTCCCAGTTTAAGTAACTGTATGTTATCTTAAATGTAATTAAATCTAAGTCTTGAACTCTTTGGAGTTCAAATTTCAATGTTTCGTCCAATTCTGCTGAAGGTGATGTCTAATTCTCATTACTAAAGGTGCCTAGCCTATTACAGGATGTTTAAAATCTTTAATTCAAAAGCAGTTAAGGGAGCCTGCCTTATTTTTTTAATCAGAAAAAAATGGATTGCAAGATGATTCTTAAACATTCTGGAGAGCATGGCAGGACCATGTGCAGACCTTTGAGATTAAGATTCCCAGTTAAATTAGCACATTTCCTTGTTTCACATCCCCACAGTCCCAAGCTATTAAAAATAACCACATTGTATGTAAATAGTATGCTCTCTAGGGGCAATAAACTTCAGTTTATGAAAGATCTAGTCACAGAGGCTTGGGGCATTGTCTCATCCCAAGGAAGATGGAAAACCTATGTTTAAGCAGAGCACCCCTCAAATCTGCAGCAGAATTTCCAAGAGTGACTCCCAGAAACTGTACCATGCTACAGCCTGCTTGCAGTGCAAAACTAAACAGGAGCATCAAGCAAGCACCAGTACGGTGACCAAGCAAGTTATAAAGTGCTACTTCAAGTTTAAAGCAATAAATACATTACAGCCTGCGATGCTGGTTACTTCACCACAGTATGCACCTGTAAAGAATGAGATTTTCTTTCCACCCTCCATCTCTCAAAATGATCTGTCAGCACTGAGGTGTCAAACCAAAGAATCATGTTTATTCTGCAGTTAGGTATGATGGAGATAACCATCTCTGCAGGGGGTTATGGAAAAAGTCAATGTTACCTGTTCAGCACTTATTAAAAACCAATACAAGGAATGATATAGGAAGTAACAGTGGTTTCTTTCAAAAGCAAATACCCTATTTTCACAATTAACCTAACGAGAAAACATGACACTCTTAAAGACTAGAAGCTGAGAGCTCAAGGACTTAATAGGGACAGAATAAACTAAAATGCCACTTCATTCCTATCTGCCCCCACTTTCATTCTAACTGTGATGTATATCTAGGCATTACACACTTACACACAATTCTAGAGAGCTTAAGGACATTGCTATATGAAACAGTTCAGATTCACTCTTTATTAAGACCCCATTGACCTAGAAATGATTCTGCTAGGCTTCCACTTGGTTGCCCCACACAGTTTTCCATATTTTTATTCTTATCTTTGATGATTATCAACACAACTGGATATAAACTCATAACAGCCAGAGTATGATGGAAGCTCATGAACTGATGCTTCAACTTTGCAAGTGATGCTGCAAATATTTCTATGGAGGCAAAGGCAATGATACTATACAGGGCTATGGTGTCACTGTGAGAATGAAGATCACATGCTGAAATTTTTATTTCCTACAGCTAAAAAAAGTTTAAGATGAAGCAATATAAGCCATTTGGGACCTTTGGCAAGTGAAAGAACACTGCAAAAATCTATCTTACAATTTTTCAGATAGCCCAAATATCTGAATGCTAGATATGGAAGGTACTGGGGGGTTTTCACCTCAAAGTTTTTCCAGTTAAAAAAAGAGAAGGCACTTTCTTCCCTTAACAGTTCTGATCAAATTCTGAGTTCTGCCCAACATGCTGTTGCAAATGTGAGTTAGAAACAAACTTACAAAAGAGGCATACATTTATTTTGTTTAAACATGCAAGTGCTGTTTGTTCTTCTGCATGCTCTACCCCAGAAAAACATTAAATTTTGATTTCCCTTTGTCATCATTCCATTGCTCTCTTCTAAATACCTGCTTTTACTTTTAATGCCACAGGTAAACCTGCATGACAAAGTATGTCTTTTTTGCTGTTAGCAGGAGATTAATGATAGGAACATAGTGCTTATTTGGAAATCGTTCTGTCGGATTCAGCAAGAAGTTTCCCAACAGTGAGTCTGATGAACCACAGAGGGAAACACTTCTACCAGCTTCTTATAAACCTAAAATAAATGCTACCCAGCTCATTCTCCATTTAAGTCTTCACAGTTGTGAATTATAAGCATACTTTCCAACCTGCGAGATGTGTCTCACTGTAAGTTATTGGTCTCTGTGGTGCCTGAGACAAAGCACATTAGATTACCAAGTGTGTGAACTAAATATTATGAACTAGAAACACTTCTCAATTGATTGAAATTAGCCATGTGCTAAAAAACCTGACCAGCGGGTGTTACACACATAAATGAAGTCAGACAAGTCTATGAAACTAAATATCTGAAAAACAGGGGAAACACACGCCTTCTGTACTGACCTTGCTGCTCACTCTCTGCTTCAACTTTTGCAGAACTCGGTGCTACAGGAAGGGGTCGAGGAGGACGAGGCTTCGGAGTTGGGGGGGATATCTTTTTTCTTCCAATGTACTCTACATAAGTTCCTGGGAAATCCCCCTCTCCCCTGTGGTTTCATTAAAGCCATTTAACCAACCAATTTCCTCAGGCTTTGCTTCTTCCCCTTCACTGAATCCAAGTGCTAGTAAGGTACCTTTATTCACAGTTAATATATCGTCTAAGTGCAAGTCAATGTCTTCTTCTCGCTCTTTTTTGTAGTCATATAAAGCTCTGTATTGATATCCTTCGGCACTCATCTTGGCAAACAATGTAACATTCAAAAGTGTTATTAAACAGTATCAAAATGCAACTGTCCAGTTATAGCTTTATGTACAGAGAGACTCAAGATGCATTAAATGGGATAATGAAAATGTCAATAGCAATGTCTAAGTAATAAAATCCACCAGAGAATCAAAAAGCACCAGGGTCTGTCATTTCACTGCTGACGTTTTCACTGATGCATTTATTCTGAGTCAATGATTGTTGCAGAAGTATGGGTTCCTTCTATGTCCAGCAATATTCTTCCAATTAGTTCTTTTTCTGGGCTTGCTAGCACTTCTGGGTCTCCATACTCAAGCTCAGCTGATTCTTGTAGCCAAGAAGTACACGTTCTTCAGTTGTACTTGCCACAGATTGCCCACGTACCTTAAATACTCTGCCACCGAACTCTGCACACATACTCCTCCTGGAAAGAGAGGAGAAAACTGGTGAAATAATTTCAAATTCTCTTGATGATTGTGAACTTGGGATTCCATATACGTCTTAAAGTTTCTACAACCCTAGCAGAAGGGTGCAGAAAAGAGCCCGAAACAGCAATAAATAACCTCACCAAAAATACCCCAAACCGACCTGCCAGCGACTGCTTACATTTTGATAATGTGCATCTAATTACTTGAACCATATTTGTACTCCCGCAGTATGAGGCATGCTTCCTTCTCTGTGGCTTATGGCTCCTCAAGTGTCAGAGAGGGCTAAGCCCTGGAACTATCCCTGTAGTGCAGTATCTATCCTGGCAGCAAGATTTTACATGTTATCTCCCTGAAGACACACAGCCACAGCCTTTCCACACAAGAAGTCTACCAGGACAGGGGAGGAGCCTACTGTAATTAGCACCTATAACACTCACCACTGGGATATTCAATCTCCTGCTGTCTATGCAAAGGGTGAAGATGGACAACAGTCCCCAGCTTAAAGCCTATATTCCGAAATCCTACTGGAGGGAGGGTACTGGAGAACCAAAGTGTCGGAAATGCTTTTACTTGACCATCATCCAATTTCTATTACATAAAAAAAGAGTGGCTTCCTCATTCTGCCATATTTCAAAATGATTTTTGATGTGTTTATGGTATAATATTAGAAAAAACATCAGCAACTGAAACAGGCACACCCAGACTACCTAAACAGCACTAGCAGAAGTAAAGTATCAGGGTGTATGCTTAAATTACACTAAAGGCAAGAGAATACAGGACCGAACATTTTACTCAAGGTTGCCTGATCATTAAGTAAAAAGAAAAATATGACTAAAAAAAAATTTTAACAACAGTAGCTCAAAGACATATAGAACAGTGAAAGTCTTCTAAACACTGCTTCAGCTGTTACTCATTTTCATCTACTCAAAAAGACAAGCCAGATCATCATTTGAAATGCTACACTGGGAACCAGAAAGTGCTAACTACTCAAAGTCCCACTGAGACTCCTAAACTACAGCTGAAGAAAAGATGGGAAGGGGGAGTTTGGGGAGTGTGGAGTGGTGGGGGAGCTATGTAATACTGTAGGTAAAATACTGACTGTGTACTCAAGTGTATGGAAAACTGCGCTTTTTTTTTTTTTTGAGAAACACGCCCTTTTACATTGTAAAAGGACACCAGTAAACAGGGATGGGACAGAGAACCTCTGACAGCTCTTTTCCACACCACTTTCTTTACCATCTCAGGCATCAAGTCCCTGAAACACAACTAATTGACAAGTTAAAAAGTGTTCATAAGAATATATATGGACTTCCTTTGACAGTGAATGACCCTGATCCCTAACTTGCACACAGCTCCTCTTCAGTCCACCAAGTCTAAACATAATTCCATGCCATTTATTGAACAACATCTCTTGTAACAATACAGAAGAAAATCTTCTAAGTTCTTGAAGAACTTCCTTATCATCCCTTGCCAACAACTTCTGCTGCAGGAAAGAATTATCTGAGCCTGAATTACACTTCTCATTTCAAAAAGCTTACACACATTTATTTTATTAACCTGCGAATCTATCTATCTATATGGATTAGGCATCCAGCTCCCACCAAAATCTTAGTAAGAAATTTCTGCAGCCACTTCTGAAAAACCAAAACACACTGCTTAGCTCATACTACCAAACATCACAGACTTTGCAATTAACGTAGATTTTCACCGATTATTTCGTTTTGCCTCTTCCACCAGAAGAAGGCATATGGATAAGAATTAGAGAAAAAAAAATAATCTAAAGCTTAACTATCAATTAAATTTTGCAGAAGCCTTTTCAAAAGCCTGGGTTCCTCCAATTTCATAGAACAAGGGGACAAAATGCACTTACACCTTAGATCTAAGTGTTGGAGCTAGTCTAAGTTTCTAATCAGTATCAACTATGTATGGCAAAACCTGCTAGAAAATTACCACTTCCATTATATTAAATATTCTTGGGTTTGGTTTTGCTTTATTTTTGTTTTATTTTAAAGCAAGGTCCAAGAAGTGCTTTACTACAACTACTCATTTCACTCCCATTGCCTACAGGCATTTTGGCATTCAACGAATTAAGTCTCCTAAACACTGCACAATTTAACTGACTTGACCTATTCCTCTGATCTTTTATTATCAAATGTATCATAGCAACTTTATGGCCAGATATTTAAAATGAGTACTGGTGTCTCTTATGCTTGGTCTGACAACACAGAAATGAAAACAATGGAGTAACATAGACATTGCAGTCTGCTTAAGCACATATAAAAAAGCTAAAACCTGAATCGATCGGAGAAAAGGTCCTATTTACTTGCATTCTACACACTTATAACAATGCAGTTCAAAGTAGCGAGGTTTCCCTAAATCCAGTTTGCCTGGGGCTCAGAGCTGCAGTACCAACAGGTTCATACTCACTCCTCAGCACTGCTCTCTGAACAGGGCCCCCAGTATCCTATCTCCTGGCTGATCTACAGTTGGTGTACCTGGAGACACTCCCATGGGTGAGCCATGCTGAATTTCCTGGATTTATGCCTTTTTCTATTCTCAGTATCTGAAAGGGTTTATGGATGGACTTAAACTCAGGCTCCAAGAACCTTACAGGCAGACCTAATGCAAGGAGAGACACCAGTTTGCCACAGGGGCCCAATAACACTGCAGTTTCTCTGAAGAGCCCTCTTCAACAGTTTTTTACTTACTGCTTTAAGTTCCAGTACAAACAAGTTCTTTTAACTCCAAGTGAAGTTACATAGCTTCTACACTCAAATATTTTAACTCAAACTGACTTAAGCCGGTTAGTCTTAAAATAAATAGCTTGGAGACCATCTCAAGTAGTACAGGGGAAAAAAACCACAACACTAAACCAAACAGGCAAGAAACATTGTTATATTTGAGATGATGTATTACTGGATTTCCATTTGGCCAGAGGAATGGAAAAGGAAGAAGAAGTATTGTAAGACAATCAAACACTCATTTGTTTTTTATTTACTGTCTAAGAGCTTGATCCCAACGAAAGATTCCTGAGTTCAAGCAGAACTCTGGCCTCTCACAAGAATGGCTTATGTCGGGCATTTCAACAGTTACAAAAAATGAAATTCAACAGAAAGATGCAAGTGATTCTTGTAAAATCTAAGTGGAAAAGGAAAGGATCACAAAAGCTGCCCCTCCACTGCCCCCTTCTCTGAGTATTAAAGATGATGTCTGGCTCCCACTCCACTGGTACCCAAGTATTTCCTCCCACACTAGCTAGCATTCTTTTGGTAACCAAGAACAAAAACTTCTACTTCGCAAATCTGCGTTACTACCACCCCAAACAGAGGCGCCCCAGTGTGCTGCTGATACAGCACTCCTATACAAGGCATAAAGGTAAATAAAAGCTTTTCTATTTACATGCTTAATAACCACATCTCCTCGTGCTGCCACCTCCCCCTCATTCTTACTCCAAAAGTCCACAGGGAAGTAAGCAGCACCTAACACTTACTTCCCTTCCATTCCAATTACGAGCCCCATCAACAGAAGAGCAGCCTAATGTGCTCAGGGATTTTGGGGGGAGGCGGGGGCGGGCAACGAAATAAGGGGAGTTGAAGAGTAAGCGGGGAAGGCGCCTGCAGAGCGGCTCTTCTCCCCACTAGGTGTCCACACACCTGTAACTCGAGGTGCGGTTATCTCTGCACGAGGAGTAAGGACGTCCTGCTTGCTGCCGCTCGCTACCTGGAGATGACCACGCAGAGTACCGCACCACTACTCTTATTTTCTGCAAGAAAGCAAGATCCATGACATAAGGTGAAGAAGCAGGTGCACACATACAGAATACCTTTATCCTGCTTCCAGTTTTTGAAAGAGTGACCTGGAGCCTGTGGAGATTCTACTGCTGAACAAGTTCGAAGAGGCACGCATGGAAGAAGTGCATCGACCCCAGCGTGTACCCTGTAAAGCATGCCCCATTGTGCAACATCTCAAAGACTTTATACAGGCTGCAAAGGTACGGAAGAAGGCACAGGGGGGCATCGAGACCATTTAAGAAACACCATTACGAAAGTAGTAATAATAAAAAAACCCTAGGAAAGCAGTACAAGCAGAGCTCCCATCCTGCCAAGAGGCCGGCAGGTTAACCCCTCCGGGAGTCCTATGCCCGGACATGCACCCGGACAGTGGTCCCCGACGCCGAGCAGCCGCTCTGCGGCGGCCAAACCTCGGTCCCCGCGACCCGGTCCCGCTTGAGGGGGCGCCCAGCCCCCACCGCCGGGGCAGCGCTGCCCGAAGACTGTCGCAGAGCCGCCGGGACCGCCCTCTACAGCGACCCGGAGACAGGGAGGCTCGACGCCTCACCGCCCGCTCCCCCTCCACCCCCCGGCGACGGCCGCCTCTACGCTTCCTACGGACACCCCTCCCACCGCCCCGGGGACGCCAGCCGGGCGTGGGCACCACCCCGGCTCCCCACGCCGCGCGGCGGGGACGGGACTCCCGGGCAGCGCCGCTGTCGCCGGGCCTCGCCGCCAGCACGACGCGCCGTCCGCCCTGCCCAACCAGGAAGCGCCGAGTCGGGGCGACCCCGGCCGCAGGGGAGAGAAGCTCCGCCGCCCCCGTGGCTCGGCGCCGGCCGCAGCCGGAGGGCTTCGCGGCGCCACAGCCTGCCCCGGATGAGAGAAAAAGTTGCACGGGGCGGCGGTGCTCCCGCTCGGCCTGTCACCCCAACAGGAGCCGCCGGTGCCGAGCTCCGAGCGCACCGCACTGCCCTGCTCCCCTGCCTAAGCGGTCGCCCGCGGAGCGGCAGCCAGATGAGGCGGCCGCAGCGGTTCTCACTTTACCTCAGCAGCGGCAGCGCCGCCACCGTCTCCCTCCCGCCGCCGGGCAGCCGCTACCGCATCTCTCCGCTGCACATCCGCACACCAGCGCACCCGGACCCGATTCCCACGACCGCGCTCGCCGCCCCAGAACCTCATCAGCTCCGGGCCCGCCGCCGGCGCTGCCCCCGCCCCGCCTCCCGGCGCGTCCGCCAACCGGCGCCGCCGCCACCGCCTCCGCCCCGCCCCGCCCGCTGACTGACGGCGGCCGCGGGGCGGTGCCCGCTGTCGTCCGCCCGCCCCCCGTCCCGGTCGGCGGCTCAATACACGCGGGTCCGCAGGGTTGGCAGGAGGTAGTGTAGTCCGGTTGCCCGCGGCTCAGGGGGTCCAGAGTTGTCGCTCTCAGACACCGAGCTGAGTGATGCCGGCGATGCCCGGCCGCCCCCTGGGCCGCCCCCCGGCCGCGGCAGGCCAGGAAAGGCCGGGGAGCGGCGGTGAGAGGAACACGTGCTCCTGCCTAGTTCCTCTTTGGGGATTTTTCTCCTTTTTTCCCTTCCCTAACCCCCAAATTGACGTAATATGTTACGTCGGTGGAATGTGCCCAGAACAAAACAGCCGGCCCCCCGGTACTCGGGTCGTGGGTGTCCGGGTGAGTCTGGAGCAGGGTAACGCCGTGCGGCAAAGCGGTGGCAGCCTGCCGTGCCTCGCCGGGCTGCGGGGCGTACCAGCTCCGGGCGTGCTCCCTCGGGAGCAGCCGGACGGCGCTTTGCCTGCGGCGGGGCGCCACGGGCCGCGGCCCTCACCGTCCTCACGGTCCTCTTTCGGACGGCCCCGTCCAGCCCTGCGCCGTACTCAACGCCCCTGAGCCCCAGCTTAGCCAGAGCTGCCTTGCAGCAGGCGCAGCCGAACGGGTGGAGGTGGTAGCTGTCAGCAGGAGCAGAGATCTGAAGTTGATATCATTAATTACTGTTGCAGGGTGCTGGAGTTTACTAGGCTTTGTGCAGTGCAGAATAAAATGACATATTCCCTGCCCCAAGGAGCTCACAATCTCCAGTGAATCTGACAACATGAGGGTGTGACACAACACCATGAGGTTGCAGCAAGAGTCCTGCTTCTGAGGTATGTGTGCTGTGTTTGAACAGGTCTCTGTTTAGACACTAAATATGCGTACTTATGTTACCGTGACTCAGTCCTTGTAGGTGTCACTGTGAAAGAGGAGAAAGTGGTTTGAGCAAAGGTAGAACACAACCGGGCTGGCAGGGAACGATTGCGAGGGCAGCTGCGCAAGGGGCACGCCGAAGGTTCATTGAGAGCCTTGCCGTGAATACAAGTGCCGGGGCTTGACCTGATTAGAAACAGCCAAATGAGAGATACATAGAACACCCAAAGCAAGAACAAGGTGTTTGTGAGGACTGGGTGTAAGGATCTGGCCTTGAAACTGCCTGTCTGAAACTGTAGGACTGGCAAAGAAAGGCAGCCTGAAGTGTTGTGATCAAAAGAACAGTACATGTTGTCTGGGGGAAAGGGGAAGAGTCCGCCTTGCTTTAACGTGGCAGTTGGGCGTACTGAAACAGCAAATGAGCTTGATCACGGACAACTGAGGGGAAAAGCAGAGCAGGATTACTACAATGAGTTTTAATTAGTTTTTGCCAAGAGGAGTAGGTCAGAGAGTGGACCTTAGAGTTTTTGGGGTATTTTTCATGAAAAATGTTTGAAACCAAGAAATATGGGGAAAATGGGGGAAAAGTGGAAATCTCTTACCAACCCTAATTTCTTTAAAAGATGCTCTTCCATGCTCTCAGAGGGTTTGGAGATTTTACTTTTTTTCCCTCATTGAGGTCCTAACTTTGCAAGCTTCAAGAGACACTAGAGGGATGTTTCCTGATGCCCATTAACCATTTCTGCATTGATTCATTAGGACTCTGTTCCCCTCATGACCACAGATGAGCTCCTGTGGCTTCTTGGAATGACAACATGGATCTGACCCCACGGGGGTGTGACAGAGCACTGCGAGGCTGCAGCTTGGAGTTACAGGATCCAGTCCTCAGAAAATGGTAAAAAACCCCTCATTAGCCTATCTGGCAATCTAAACACACAAAATTGCTTTTAAACGAACACTCCTTTTGGAACAGAGACTGGTGTTTGTACGTAAGCAAAAGGATTGCTGTAATTTAAATATTAAATAGTAAAATTGTTGAGGGAAACGCCAGCTCTCATCTCATACTTTTTTTTTTTTGTTTTTTGGGATTGAAAATGGAGGCAGAAGGAGAGTTAAGAAAGAATGTTCCATTTCTTCTGTCCAGACTGCTGTCTCTGGCATTTGCTGTTGCTGAGGGCAAAAACAGCATGGATTTTGAAGGGGATTAGACAGACTGGCTGGTTGGAATGCCAGTCCTGGGCACTGGCCTGACAATGGGTATTTAAGGGAACTAAAAACCTACTGAGTATTGGTTCCCAACTGATGAGGCTAGACTTATCCCACAGGTGAAATACAGCGCTAGAGTCAATGTCTGTGCTCCCTTCCTGCTGGCATTGTGTTCTTCATTGAAGGGGAAAATTTTCAGGGCAGGGTCCAGGACCTCCTTTCTGCCTCCCCTCTGTAGTAACTGAGCATCTCAGTCTCTGCATTCTTTACCAGTTTTCTTCCCTGAACTCGTGAGTTCACCTTGAACATCTCACTTGCTGCTTTTTCTGTTGGTCAAGGAGAAAGGAGTACCCTAAAGAGGGAAAGCAAGCAATAGCAGCAGGTTGTTTTATTGCATCCCTTGATGGCTTTATTGTCAGGTTTGTTGTGACATTTCAAGGTCACTCCAGCTCCCTCACTTCCCTTTCCCTGAAGACCCCAGCCAGTGTCGCCATCAATCATTTCCTATGTCTAATCTTGGTAGGTGAAGGCTATGCGACAAGGTTTGGTTTAGGAACACTGTGAAGCAGTACTTTAGGAACATTGTGAAGCAGTACTTTTGTGTAAAGCTTGATAAGGAGGAGGAGGTACAAGTTGGAATCCTGTGTTCCTTCTTCAATCAGCTGCTTTTCAGATCTTAAGGACTGCATAAAGCTTTTGCATATAAAGCTTACAGTGGGTGTAATGCATGTAGACATGTTTGATTAGGCCTAGATTTATTTAGAAGAGTGCAAACAGGAGGAATTGTCAAGGCAAAAGTGGAAAGAAGAAAAGACGGAAGGGTGAAATATGGGTAGAGGGCAGAATTATCAAGGTACAAGCCATACACACTTGTTCTTGCTAAGGAAGACAACTGTAGTCTCCATCTGTCAGGAGATCTCTTGAGAATTTCTGCCAGAAGCTGCTGAGGGGAATGCAATAAAAACAGGGGAGCAGGTCTTTTGTTCAGTACTAGTAGCAGTCAGGTGATTTGAGCGTTTTCATCTGACCTCTGGGTAAGCTTTCTGTGATAAAGGTCAGGAGAGAATCTACCCTGGAAGTTCCCTTTCCTCTGGCAAAAAAAGTTCAGCTTCATCTTAGAAAGGAAATTTTACAGTATGGAAACTGAGAGGAAAAAACATACTCAGCAGAGGATCTGTGGAGAAAGTGAGTTCCCAGAGCATCAGAGCCCTTCCACTACGACTGGCAAAGTCCATTTTTCTTCTTTACTGGCACCTTTTAAGCAAGATTTCCTTCTCTTGTCTTTTAAGATGTCAAGGCAAATATCTTTGTAAAATAAGGTACCTAGATTAGTGGATTTTATCAGTGCCTTTATCTGATCTCCTGGGGTAGCATGGGGAAAGGTTGAGGAAGCTGTGCAGGGTAGTTTTATTGGAATATACCTTCGGTGTCATGAATGCTAATGGCATATGCAATTTGCTTAGTTCAGAACAGAGTCCTGTGATTCATGGCATAATGTTGTACCACCCTGCAGCAGTGGGGTTTCCGCCAGCTGATTTGAAGCCTGAAGTTGGAAGAGAATCAACGCTTACACTATTTCTTACTCCCAAAGATAAAAATTAATTCATACAGTGTAGCTATGCTTTTCTACTAGTACACATTGCTAAATGACTCATGTAAAACTCCCAAAGGAGTGGCCATAGTGGGGAGTCAGGAAAACAACAGGAAAAACTGTCCATAGTTATTGTAGACATGAAATAAATACAAAACAAATAAAATGGATCACAAGAAGACCAAGCATCAAAGACTCTGATGGTGATGTTTGCCTGTCGTATCTAGGACAAAGAAAATATTGTGGCCAAAAAATGTGGGTTTAAGTGTGTTTCAGAAGACAAAACAGTAGCACGAAAATCAAGCTCCTTCACTGCTTAAAAGCATTTTAGTGTATAAAGGAAAATAATGAGCTAAAAATAAGATATAGAAATCTAGGAAAGAAAGAATCAAAGCTTGCTATCATATTAAGAATCAGAGGAGCAAGGCTGACAACCTTCACATAAAAACTGGAAGGAAGCTGATTAGCAACGTACCAGTCATGCTGGGGATCACATTGTGATTTGATTTTAATTTAGTTTAGTTCTGTAGAAAGGATAGAAAGTCTTCCACCCATCCAAAGACCTGACATTATCAATAAATCTTGGTATCTCAGCTCATCAGACAATACTCTCTTTATAGACATTTCTAGTGTATGATAGGTTTTATGCTATAGTGGATACCTAAGGCTTTTTTCCATTCTTCAGTATACAAGGAGACTGTGGAGGTGGCGGAATCTCCATCACTGGAGGTTTTTAGGAAGGCTGGTCAAAACAGCTGTCTGGCAGAGATACTGGTTGTCCTGCCTTGGCCAGAGAGGTGAAATAGATGACCACTGGATGCCTTTTTATGGTTCTGTAAGTGTATGTATATATGAAGCTGCAAACTCTCAGAAACTATGTTTTCCCTTAATTAGCATTTTGTACAAGAAGCAAAGTCACACCAAAATTGCTCCACTGCTCCTGTCCAGTATCTGAGAACCAGGTGACTGTCACTGTAAAAGCAGAGGGCCTTACGTCTGCAATATGACCTGTTAGCAAGGAGTTTCTCCAGTTTGCTTTGGAGTACATTTCTAAAACACGAAACAAGTAGAAAACAAGATTTCTGTGTGCAAATCTCATCCAGAAAATAATTTGTGTTCACAAAAAGTCTTGAAAATACTTTCTTTAAAAACCCAACCTATTCTAGATGCCTGAAAGTTGAGTTTTTATGTAAGCTTCTTCTCTAGTCTCACAATTTTGGCTAGCTAAACGTATGAAAATTTACATTTTGTCAAGGAGCCTTTTAAAATCTCTAAGAATTGTTTTTCAATCTATAAACTATTAAGACAAATAAATAGACAATGCTTTTGTGTGTCTGAAGCAAGCATAATTGATAAAATAATGTTATAAATATATCTGCAAATGCAACATCTGTGTTTATCTTTCAACCATATAAAATTACATAAACATAGATTCTGCTTTTTATGAAATCTATTAGTAATTCCTCCTCTGCTCTTTCAGTGCTTGTATGCTAAGTGATAGAAAAGTCTAGGCTTGACAGCCATGCAAGACTCATGTATTCTGTGTAAAGAAGTGGTTCAGCATGGGCAGAAACTTTGCAAGCTTCTCTTGCACTGGATCATTCGTGCACCCAGCATCTATCAGCACCATCTGAATAGACCACCAGGGCTGGTAAGACCCCCATGAGTAATAATATATCTAAATTTCCAGGGTCGTCTGTAGACACGTTTCCCTAGAGATGCCTTCTGTAGGATTTGGTATTGACATCTGATCGAAGGGAAATTTGCATCCTGTGGTAGTGATATCTTCTGAGAAGAAGACTCAGTTTAATTGAAGTTGAGACAACGTAGCCATTTCATATCAGTTTGTATAAAGTAACAGTTGTCTAGTTTCTTCCAGTAACGTTGAGATGGAAGAGGTCACATCTCATTACCAATTGTCTGAGATATCCTGGACCTTCAGTCAATTATTCATAGGAGTCACTCATCACTGTAAGTCTCAATATGGGTACTTGATAGATGGCACCTTCCCTTCACTTGCAAAGTGCATAAGATGCAATACCAAGCCTTGGAAATCTTGCCAATTTAGATGTGTTTTTGTAGAGCCTGCGAAATTCACTGCAATATGGGCATGAATAATCTAAATTCTGCCAGGCAGGAACATGTGCTGTTGCTCCTACATAAAAAACATCTTGAGTGACATCTCTAACAATTACAGTACTAGGAAGCTAATACAAAATTAGGGCTCATCCTGTGAAGCTAGTAGGAGTTCAGGGCCAGAAGAAAAATTTATTCAGTTTCCTTTTGCTGCCTGGGCTAGAAAACTAGTTCTTCTTTACTGCAGCAATATATGAATGAATCTTTGCTGTTTAATTTGATGGACCAGTGCTATCATTTTTATAAACTTTGAGACAAATTTGCAACATGATGAATTAACTGTGTCAGTGTATTCTGTTGCTGACTAATGGCACATCAACAAGGCTTCTACCTGTTTGTTGCAAACATGATGGCTGTCATTCTAGCAAGTCCAAAATGATAATGCAGACTCTGTGAGCAGCACCTTAGTAAGTCAGGCTTCCTTAAATCTCAGCTGAGAAAGCTGAGAACATTCGCCTCTCACTTTTTCAAGGGGAAATGCAAATTGCCTTAATTGTTTCTACCTACTTCTCTTCCCTGGTAGGAACAGCAACTGGAACTAACAGTGCTGGTTCCACCTTGCAGCTATAGGGCAGGATTGTAGGCTAACATTCAGTGAGTCACAGAAAGCAAAGATTGCTGTAATCGCTGTAATCAGTGTTCTACGTGGTGGGTCAAACCTGAAGACCACATTGTGAGACCCCACCTGGAATACTGCATCCAGCTCTGGAGCCCCCCAGGAGGACATGGAGCTTCTGGAGCGAGTCCAGAGAAGGGCCACAAAGATGATCAGAGAGCAGGAGTACCTTTCCTGTGAGGACAGGCTGAGAGAGTTGGGCCTGTTCAGGCTGGAAAGGAGAAGGCTCCAGAAGACCTAATTGCGGCCTCCGAGTACCTGAAGGGGGCCTACAGAAAAGCATTAGAGGCACTGTTTGCAAGGGCTTGGAGTACCTTCCAACCCAAATCAGTCTGCAATTCTGTAATATGTCTCCTCTGTGTGCATGTACACTGAAACAGGTGCACATGTAATTGATTGTTAACTGTGCCTGTCATCTGAATTGGGTGTTAGTTTTGTTTATAAAGGCAACAATGGAGTTTCTGTACAGGAAATTGCATCTTATTGTAAAAATGTTAGGAAACTATTAAATTAATTTCTGTATAAACCAAGCAATTATACAAGCAGTTTGTGTTTGGAACCCTTTTTTGTTTGCATGATTGAACTTCGAAGCTAGTCCCGCATGGAACAAACTGGTGAGGCTGGACTAAATGGCCATCAGAGGTCCTTTCCAGCCTAAAATGTTCTTTGAGTTTATGATTCTGTGAACTTTCAATTGCTTTTATTTTTTATTTGGAAATTTGATCATTTAATTTGGTATATGCTACTAGGACATCATTTTAATTAGATGAAAAATAGGATTTGGCAAATGCATGTGAGCTAGTATATTTCAGTGTAAACTGAATAATTGCTTAGAAATGACTCTATTTGCAACAATAAAAAACAGGGAAAAGAAGAATGTTATTGTGGGCAAATGGTGGAGAGCTCGTATCAAAAGAATTGCATCAGGAATTTGCTAAACTGAAAACCCAACCAAAGAAGCCCTCTGTCACTAGCAGAATAAGAAAATGCTATCCTTGGTGTTCAGTTGTCCTGTTCATACTATCAGTGAGCCTCAGAATAACAGAATAATTTAATGTTTTTACATGAAGCAAAAGTGGTGAAACCTCCTCCCATTCTGACTTTATCTGTTAAACCACAAAGAAAAGGGGAGGGGAGTGGAGGAAACCACAATTTTAAAGTAAGGTTTTGGGGTCTAAGGAAAAGAACAGAAATTCAAAGATAAGGATGGTAGCGTCTGCCTATGACCCACCAATTTGTACATTGTTGTTGCACGTTTCATAGAAGAACTTCTGTGTGACTTTAGAAATTAAATCCGTTTTGGAAAAGGAGTGCCTCCCAATAACCTTTACAAAGAGTGAAATGGACACAGAACACAGCCATGTAGTCTCGAGCAGTATTTTCTTTGTTAATGGTGTTGAGCATTGGAGATATATATTTTTTTATATATATATATATATGTATTTTATGATAAACAAAAATCAGTGGCTGATTTAAAGATAACCATGATCCACTCAGATCATGATGAGATGAGCTATGTTGTCTGGAACAGAGTTTGGTCTCTTACTGGCCTTGTTTGACTTTTCTGGCTGCCTGAAGCAGAAACTATGTTGTAAGGGGAATTTATTCATGCATTTTGCTGCTGAAGAGAGATCCCTTGATGTGATGCAACTGTGGCTTATGGTAGGGTCACCAGCTTAAGAGACAGGACTTCCCTCTAGCCTGTTTCCTGAAGCATCACTTTTTAAAGTAAAGGAATTTGGGGAACTTGTAGTTCATCAACTGTGTCATATCATAAGTGGGATCTCGTGACAGCCTTCAAGATGTAAGAAATAGCTGAACTCAGTAAAGAAATGTCTTTACTGTCTTAATGTCTAAAAAGTCTTAAATGTTGCAGAAAAACATTTCCTAAGTCCTGCTAAAGAGAAAGGCTTAGAAGCAGCAGAAGATGCTGATGGCTTAAGTATGGAAGAAAGAGAAGCAAAATACATAGGCTGTGAGAACAGTGATATGGTGAGGCACACTGTGAGAAGAAACATGGTTAAATGCAGGACAGGAGAATTGCTAGTGCAGCAAACATTTTCTTGGAAGCTGATGAGAGGAAGTGCTATTAAAGCAGTGTGACATGTACTGAAACTGTGGCTGTTCTTACATGTGACTGAATTCAAAACTGCCAAGAGGCTGGACTGTGGGAAGCAAAGCCCCTATTTCACATTGCCCTGCAGCACCTGAGGACTATGATCTGTTTCTTTGAAAGGCCAGAAGGCAGAAGATGGTGGTCCAGGGAGTACTTGTATCCCTGCAGGGTTGGCTTCTCTCAGTGGTTGCATAGCACTCAACACAGAGGCTTTTAGATATTTAGATAATAAATATAATTTAAATATTCATCACTGAAGTGTCACCCAGATAGACTCCAAGGTGGGTGAGCCTGTGATGTGCGTTGCCCAAGTTATGTGTTTTAGCCTAGCCACAGCTGGCTCTCAGTAACTTGTAGTAATGGCGAAATGGAAGAAGATGGAGACCAAAAATATTGTTAATATAAGCTACATGGAAACTGAGTTACAGGGGCATGCGTGGTAGAGTCACCTGTGAAAAATATTGTAAATGGTTGTCCTTGGAGAGAATTTCTGCTTTCGCTAGAGTGAAACAAGGGAGATCTGGGTGAATAGTGGGTGTTGCATTGCACAGGAATTTATAATAGCCCCATGGTGCTACATTCAGGGAAGCTGGGGAAAGACAGGGCCTGTTTGAGTTCACAGCATCTCACTTTTAAATCCCAGAAAGTTTCCTATATGTCTATTTTATTATTATTATTTTATTTTGTGCAGTTGCTAACAGTCTACAAAATGATGTGGAGAGTGCTTAGAATAGCATTTTAGCAATGGAATAGTGAACTGAAAAAAACCCCACTTATTCAAAGGAAAAGTCAAGATGCTTATAGTCTACAGATATTCTTCCCTGTGGGCTTGGAGTCATGCCTTAGTTTGAGTTGGAGAGTATCGTATTCTGGAGTTTTAATAAAGCATTGCAATTCTCCATAAGGACTGTGATCATAAGCTTGATTTTCTTCCACCACTTATAGTGGGAACAGGGACAGGCTGGATGGATGCCTGATCTATGTATCTGGGTCCCATAAAGTAATGTAACAGCTAAAATGGGAATTAAGTAATTCCAGTATGCCTGCTGAGTTTGTTTCCTACACAGTGCTATATTTCATATCATATCAGCACTACATGGAATCTTAGTGAGCCTTGGCAAGAAAAAAGCTGAAGTGAGACAATTTTTGGAGGTACTCTGAAATAGATTTCACTTCTCATGCCAGTATTCATTCTGAAGCTTCAGTATTTCTTAGAGAGTCCTCCCTCCCTCCATGAAGACAGCAGGATATTCAGTGTGTTGCCCTGGCTGTGTCACTCAGAGACCTCCGTGGATAGCTTATGCTGGGCAATGAGGCCAGTGTGACTACAGAAAAAGGAGAAAACATCTCTTCTGTTACCATTTCCAATTTAAAAGACAGAACCCTTCAGTAGTTTGCTGCAGCAAAACTTCACAGCCACAGATACAATCCATAGTTCTCTCTTTCTGTTGGCTTATGCCCTGTCGATAGATGTACCAGTCGGAGACAGGAGCTAGCTGTGCTTATCTTTGGAGCAGCCATTGCAAAAACAGGCCAACTTTGGAGACCTGTGTGATGAGAGGTAGGTAAATGGCTGCCATCAACCAGTATCTCCCTCTGTGCTCTGTAAAGAAGCTGCCTATGTCCATGCCCAATCCTGGAAGCCGTTGCAGTGCTGTTTCTGTTGGAGGCCTTTGCTCTCCCTGAAAACAGATGTTGGGCTTGACTTGCATTGTTCAGTGGTGCAGTGAGGGAGAGCAGGTGAGCATGGTCACCTTCAAGAGTTGTTGCTGTGAGTGAACAGTCAGGCTTAGGGTCAAGCTGAGAACTCCCAGAACAAAGCCTGAGTCTCGGTGCTTTCCTTGGAGTTAGACACCAGCTCTTGCCAGTACATTATGTTCCATGTTGCATAAGGCAACACACAAGACCCAGTGGAGGAGAGCTGTGCAAAAGCTGAGACCTGCTAGGAGTCTGCATAGGCTGGTTTGTGGCAAGTGATCTCACGCTTTGTATGTTAAGTTTATTCTGCACGTGGTCTATAGCAGCAGAATAAATGTACAACTTCATTCTTCCCATATGTGCACATGGAACCTAAGCCTGGGCTGGTGGATCTACACCCTTGCCAATTCAGCAGTCCTGGCTTCTCACTAGCCTCTGTTTATAGTATAGTCCAAGCGAAAAGTAAGAAGTTCTGTGGTTGCAGTCTGTTCTGTTCAGCTCACCAGGCCAGGTGTGATGGAGCCTTCTCATCTGCAGAAGAGCTGGACAAGATCCTGATGGGGCACTGTGATCATTCACCAGCTCAGTCCAAAGGGAGCTTGGTACATCAACAAGAAAGAAAAAAGACCATACAACATTGGAATGTAGTTTTTAATTTCGAGAACTGAAGCTTTAGGAGGTAGGTACAGCCCTCTGTCATGCCAGAAAATTGCTGACTGGTACTTTATTTACTTATGTCCACTACCTTGCATGATAACTCTGGGTGGAATAAATTCCACTGAACATTCCTTATAATTTCAGGACATGCCCTCCCTGTGTGAAAATATATTTTACCATTTAGAAAACCCTTTTCATATCTAGACCCACAAAGGCACCAAACCATAGATAGCCCCTCAACCTTGTGTTGAGCCCTGTTGAAGCCTGCTTGTCAATCCCCACCTGAGATGAACCAGCATGTATTTGTTTATGCCACCGGGTTATTTGCATCTGGGTTCACTGCTAGTTAAAGTGTGTGATGAAGACAGATCTGTTTAAAGGATTTGCTTTCTGGAATGTTATGAAGTTGAAGTGTTAAATATTATTTATTATTTATTGTTATTCATCTTGTCAATAGATAAGATTTCACTGGATTTTGTCATTGTTACCACACAGGTTTCATAAATAGTCACAAGTACATGTAACCATGTTCCTGTGTCTACCAATAATAAAGTGATCTCCATATAGGAGGGAACACAATACAGTCTTAGTTATAAACGATACATAGCACAGAAATAGTATCCTAAATACCTTGATCCATTTTTATACTACTATGTAGAAAAATGTATTCTTCAGCCAATCTTTTTTTGTATTAAGAGTTACTCCTATGAAGAATTACTCTCCAAATCTCCCTGCTAAGTGGTAATATTGTTCCTGATAGAATCCACTTTATATACTTGAGTGCTAATGTTTACAGTACATTTTCTCATTTGTTTCTAAGCCATGCTCAAATTAGCAATTAACTAAAATAGTTGCTTTTGTAAATGGAATATAGGAATAGTTAATAATTTATATTTTTCTGATTCCAGAGTGCAGCAGTGTGAAAATGAATTACTAATTTCTTGTTGATATGGGAAGGAATTTTAATCTTTTATGAGAATGTCTTGGCTGTGGGTATGCTTATCTCTGAGAAAGAGAGCTGGAATTCTTCAGTGGGCTATGTATGAATATTATCTGAGGCGGCGTTGAAAGTAAAAATAATTAAGCAAGGAACTAGTAACAATTTCCTCTTCTGTGTCTAAGATTTTTATCAGGCGCTTTCCAAGCAAATTGTTAGCCCATATGGAACCAAGTATTATTTCAGAAACATAACCATTCATTTATTACTTGAGCATTTATCTGCTTCTGTTACATGATTCAAAAGTCCATTGTTACAAATAAGCTAGGAGAGAATTTTGGCTCTGTTTTATTAAATATTCCTAATAAGGGGATTTCATGATCAATGTGAGTGTCACTGCTACTTCAGTTAGGATGTCAGAAGAGTCAGTTGTCTTGTTGCATTCTGGGGCCACTTTCCTTTGTCCTACAGTTCTGTTCATGCTTCCATGGAAGATCAGAGGGGTGACTGGAAGTGCAGACCTGTTGACTGTAGGGTCAAATCAAAGCTCTGTCCTCACCACTGGCACTCACGGCTATGATGCCTGGAAGATGTTTTTATGCAGCCTTCGTTTTCATGGCTGTCATTTGTAGGCAAGAAAGAAGAATGAAGCCCTGGTCAGCTCCAGTCGTCTCAGCTCTCCATTTGTGGGGTGCCCAGCCCAGAACCAATCTTCCACATATGTATTTCAAAGAAGTAAGTGAAGGCTGTTGGTACTGGCTCTACTACCTAACTCACCTGGTGAAACACAGCCTACAGGGGCTGATTAATTTAAAGTACCTCTTCTTGTTGTGTTTTGGTACTACTGTTGATGATATATTGACCAGTAAAGAAGTAGAGAGAACAGCGAAGAAACCCTCCTGGCAAAAGCCAAGGAAGATGACATGACTTCCCCTTCACACATGTGCACACAACCCACACTACCTGCATCACTTCCATACTCTGCAATTCTTATGGTAAGATTCTTCCCCTATGTGAGGCACCTTTTTTGTCTAGACAAGGAGGTGAAAAGAGTAAATTTGCTGCTAGGC
This sequence comes from Hypotaenidia okinawae, assembly GCA_027925045.1. Classification (NCBI taxonomy): domain Eukaryota; kingdom Metazoa; phylum Chordata; class Aves; order Gruiformes; family Rallidae; genus Hypotaenidia; species Hypotaenidia okinawae. The sequence continues at coordinate 27,762,036 of BSDF01000005.1, read as the reverse complement.
CCAGGGACAGTATCAGATGTCTATGAGAAGTGGTCATTATTGTCTTAGGCAGAAATAGTCACCCGAGACCTGTTTCTCAGAACCTTTCTTTGGTGCGTGTGTTAGCTGCTGCCTCCCTGATCTTCTCTTTCACCTCACTGGTTACCAGATCCTCAAGACACTAATTTTAACTTATAATTCCTGCCCCGAGGAGAGGATGCCTTTCTTTGTGCTTACATAGAACCCCAGATTACAAAACTTTGGTCCACACAAACCTGAATGATACTGTAGCATAAATAAACAATGACTGCTACCATAGCTAGCCACTGGACTGACTCCAGTAGCTGAGGCAGATTTCTGTTCTTTTCATGGTTTGCATTCCTGGTATGGCAACAAAATGCAGACTTTTGCAGATCCTCAGGTGTTCATGAAAAGTCCTTTCTTGGTCCTTCTCATATTGTAATCTCCTTTTGTCTGGGTGGGCCAGGGCAGGAATGGAGATAAATGCGTTTGGAACAGGGAAAGTGAAGACAAAGTAAAGGAAAGGGAAAATAGGTTTAACATCCTTGTATGACTCTAAGCTGCCTTAGGAGATACCTGTCCAGGGGTCTTGAGCTATTGTGTTTTCTAGTTTTGGCCTTCTCATTTTACTTGAGGTAGCATGATCTTACTGGATTTCTAGAAATGATTTCTTTGTTTTCGCTTTGGGAAACAATACAACTAGAAATTAAAACTATTTTAAAGAGAAAGCTATCAAATGTTAACTTTTGCAGTGACATAGATTTTTATTCTTCCCTTGTTCATATTTTGGAGGAAAGTCTGTTCTTGCTTTCTTCTTGCAGTCTGGCATTCCTTCTTCCATAGTTTCTTGGGTTTTGGTTTAGTGCTTGACTGATTTAGGAGCACTTTCCTTCTCTTAACAAAAATGTAGGAAAACATTGTGTATCTTTTACCAGTTTTTCTAACAGTGTGCTACTAGTTATCTTAGATGGTGGAGAAAGTGGACATGGAAAAAAGCTCTTATACTTCTAATCCATGCTTTTCATACCAAAAATCTTTCATATAGCCTATTCTCAAACGTCTTGAGCAATAGCATTGCAAGTGGTCGTCCCACTCTTCTCTTTGGTGTAGTATTTAATGTCCCTTAGATATCACTACTACAAACTTTTCTTGATATTTCACCCTAATTTAGCTCCACTTCAGACATGTCATGTGGCTTTGTGCCTGCAGTAGGCAACTTTCTCTTTTGTTTTCAGGAGTCTTACTCCAATAACTTTCTGTAGTGAACAGTCCAGTGCCAAATAGCATGCATGAAGACATAGCAATTCAAGGAATCTAGGGTCAGAAGTAATCCTGAATTCAGATACCAGAAAGTAATGAGAGTGAAATTTCAACTGTGCTGGAATTATTAGGTTCTTGTGATGTTTCACCAGAAGTATAGGAGAGGAAGCGGTATGTGCCAACTCTTATACAGGACAAATATTCTTTTGTTTGCTTGTAACAATTTACCTTTTTAATGTCTATCTCTTCCCTGAGTTTCCTTTTAATGACTCTAGAGGTGGTGGGTGACACAGAGATGGGGAGAGGTATGTGGGGATACCAAGAAGTCCAATTCTTTCAGCAAACAGGCTGTCTTGGCTCCTTTGTTCGTCCCTATGTATACCATACTGATATCATGCTGCTTCAGGTTGCAGAAAATAATTTCCCTAGCAACTGGGGAAAAGAATTATTCAGCTTCATTTTCTTTCATTTCCCCCCAGTAGTTTCGTGACTGGAATAAAAAGCCCTAAACTGTCCAGTTGTGGGGGTTTTGTTTGTTTATTTGTTTGCTTGTTTCCTTTTTGCACACGCCAGAAAAATGGCATCAGAACATGCACCATATATCAGCTTTTTGTGCTTGTATACAAGTACGTATATGAACATTGCTGCTGCTCTGTTGGTTTTTTTGCTGCAGAGTGGATGCTAATGCTGGCTGCAGACTGAAACGTCATCTGGGTTTAGAGTTTTCCAGCTTATGATTTCATCTTTGAAAATGCTGATTTTCAGAAGTCTACACTGTGAACTGAAATGTTCAGACTGAAATAGTTTCAGGCATTAAACTCTAATCAAAGCATTTTATGGTTGAATTATTCCTGCTTCCACTGTTATAAAATTTCAGCTAGTAAAATCACATCATGGTATTTTCGATTAGAAGCCTAGCACTTGCTTGTTTGTGTGCTTCCTTCACCCAGCCAGGCCACCATGTTCAGAGAGCAGGACTTGGGACACTAAAAGGTGCATATTCTTTTCTGGAGCAAATAAATGAAAATAATGCTTTTACTATTAGCATTTCCATGAGAAGCTTAACATTGGGGAATTTGTTAGTTTAAGTCAGTTGCCACCTTTTATTTGGTAGCTACCATTGAAGATCATGTAATTCCTTTAATTCCAGGATAAATGCCATTATACAACATTACAGAATGGGGGTCGGTGATCTTTTGAATGTCTCAGTGGGCAAAATAGGTGACAGGAAACAGTTCTGCCCACTTAGAGATTCATCCAAGTCCTGCTATAAGGACTGGAAAGACACCCATTGACTTCACTGGGAACTGGATGAGGCTCTAAACGTCAATAAAATCAAAGAAGTCTCACAGTGAATTGGCCTATCTGGCACACATTAAAAAAAACGATTGTAAATTTTGAAAATGAGTCTTCTTGCAACGTAGGCCAATTGGTCAGCTGCAAACTTGGCACGTCTGTGAAGCATGTGTCCTGGGCAGTCTGCAGGAACATGATGTTCTTTTTCACTTCTGAGAGCTTTGGAGACTGAAAAAAAAAAAAAAAAAAGGACTCAACCCAATGCTGAAGACTAAATGCTGAAATAATGGAGCTAGATACAGAAATCAACAAATACTTTACAAAGGTAACATTTCTCTTGGAGGAAAAGAAATTAAGAAATGCATCAGAAGTTGAAACATTTTTAAGGCAAGTGTACTGCTTCGTTCTGTGTCTTGGAAAAAAGAACAAAATTCGGAGAATTGTCTGGCAGAAGCTGATGGAATTTGACCTTTATATCAATGCACTGTAGAAATCAGGCAGAATTCCTGAAAAAAAAAACCAAACCCAAACCAACTAAGCATGTAATTTTCATCCTTCAACCATCTGTGGGGGGAGTGAAACTCATCCAAAGAGAGGAGAAGCTACTGAGCCCTAGGCATCCAAACTGCCGTGTGGAAATGTTGCTGCTCTGTCATCAAGTAGAAGTATGATTTTGCAGCACAGACTCCTAGTTGATGCTTTTTAAAGCCTTGTGCAGTGGGTACAAACTCCAGAAAGAATATGTAGACTTTTAACTGCATACAAAGACACAAGAGCAAAAAAGACAATTGAACACTGTGGTTGATGTGATGTGCAAATAGAGCACAACACATGCACACTTAGGCTTGAAAGCAGCCACTGCAAAACTGGTTTTGATTGCCCTGATTTCCCACAAAGGAAGCTTCTCATGCTTAGAAAGCAGGAGTAATGTCATTAATGGCAATGGAGCTTCACCACAATAAAAGAAATGTGAGGTTCAATATCTGTATCATGCTGCTAAACCATAATCTCAAGAGGCCTCAAGTCTAGCGTTCTTACAGCTCAGCATTCTGCAATTACATAGCAAAAGATACTTTGGAATTCCTTCTTTCATGTCTTTGGGGGTAGACTGCACTGGTAAAGCAGCATATCAGTATGTATATGATTGGTAACTAAATATCCCCGTGACCTAGATAGTTGCTTCTCTCCTGTAATTGTACCTGAAAATGAATTTCTGAAGACCGTAGTTGCAGATGTTAAAGGGACTTGAGAATTTGCTTTTCAAATGAAGATATTTAAAAGTCACTGTTTAAAAGCGACTCTATGCAATTTTATACTAACATTTTAATTTGGGGGCTTTAGAACCCCAGAGTTTCATCTGCCTTTTGTTTTGCTTTTTACTTCCAGCTATTGCATGTGATCTGGAGTTCTCATCCTCCTTCTTCCTCCTCTGCTTCCCTGCTGGCTTTGAGGGCCTATGTGACTCTGTTCTACAGTAACCCAGCCTGACAAGTACAGAAAAATACATTAAAAGTTTTGGGATTTTTTAAAGGGTCATTTTAAAACTCCCATTTTCACTAATTTAAGCTCTTTTTTTCAATGACAGAAATTGACCACTAGTAGCTTAAATTGACTCATGGATGTTAATGGTCCATTTCCTCCTCTGTTTCTATGGAAATGGATGTCAGCCTGGAGAGGATGGAATGGTTTTAAACATATAATTCATAAAAGCTGTCACCTAGCTGATGTCCTTTTTTCACTAAAACTTGACTTAGAAAGGTTTTTGGTAGCAAAAACAAAGCACTGCTGACTGGCTTCAGCTGCTAGGTGGGGGCCGAGCACCTAAATGCTTTTGTCAACCATACAGAAAAGAAAATCCCAAGTCCATGGCTTCTAGATACTGATTTGTCATTGTCTTGCATCCTGTGTGATAATTCACCATATCAGAAAGTGCATATGAAACCCTATGAAAGTAGGATGGGTGAATAAAGCATTACCAAAGTGGGATGAGATCGTTTTGTTCCTGCATTCAGTGTTCCTGTTAAGAACATGACAAGATGTGAAGGAAAGAAGAAAGGAAAAAAATGGCAAATTTTAATTATCTCCTCCTAAAGGAAGCATAGACATTGTCAGGCGCTTTGGCTCTCCACAGAGGTTTTGCAAGTATAGTCTAATGTAGTACTTCTTTCTAAAAGATGTTGATTTGCAACTTTTCCTTAGGAAGAGTAATTTATTAAATTTTTTTCCAGTTCATGGATAAAATTCTGTTTGGTTCAACAGATACCAATAGTTATAAAAATGAGAGCAAAATTTGTCCTGAGTATATAGATAAAGTGTAAAAGGTGCTTTTTTTCCCTTGTTTTTTCTTTTTTTCTTTCCCCCATCAGAAAATTGTAAGAAAATAAAACTGATTATGCTGCACTGAAAAAGTGCCATCTCTGTCTCTGATCTGTGTATACATGTGCACACATGATCTTGGTCTCATATAAAATACTGAGGAAGGATAACATGGAATGGGTGTTTACAGAGATTAAGATGACAAATAGAAGTCACTCTTCCACTTTTCTAATTAACTCTGGCACTGTGTGTGGAGGCAGAGAACACCTGTCCTGGCATGTGTGTTATTTGAGCAGATTTTGGAAAATTGCCACACTCTTGTTTTCACGACTCTCTGATGGCTTCTCCCATTGGCGATCACCTGTGTTTAGGTTATTTGAGTCAGATGTAATCTAACATGCAGCATGCATGTTTGATATCTCTGACTGGGCATACTAGAGATTCACCCTGATAGATTTAGCATGCTGAGCATTTTGCATAGTGCACGACCCATGGATTCTGTATGCCATTCTCATCGTCTGAGGTCCTACCCTTCATGCCTCTCTTACTGCATTCTTTGTCCATTAACTCCATTGATCAAATGACAGCATACTTCATTGCCAACAGAACACAGACCAGTTTGTACCTGGATGAGCAGCTGACCTTACATTGATCTTAATGTAAAGAAATCTTCTTTAAAATTTGCCACAATAATTTCCTCTGGAAAAGACCTTTGTCCTGGAATGGCTCCCTTCTGGAAGAATGATGCAACTTGAACTGGCAAATTCGGATTTTCGCATTCACTGGAGTGGACTAGAGAGAAAATTACTTCCTTGTTGGATTTTTAAAAATGCTTTTGGAAGTGGGGTAAGAAAAAGAACCCTGATTTTTTGCCCCCCAGTTGCTGTGATATTATCTGAGGTCATGTTTCTTTTTGTAAGCTACAGTTCCTCAAGAGATCACGCTCCTTCTTCTGAGCTGCTAGACTGTGTCACAGGGACCCCAGGTCAGAGTACCATAGAGAAAAATCAAGTCCCAGGGCATGAACAAGTTTATCAGATATCAAATCAATCAAATTTGGCAATGGTGAGAAAGGATTCAGCTGAAAAACAACAGTGTATTTAACATTATGTTGAAAAACTGTACTAGTGAAAAAACCAGTTTTCTGTGGAAATGAAGTTGGGACAAAAAACCCCTCTCAGTCATATCTGAAAGGCTAACACTCTGCTGATGGCAAAGTATTTGGTTGCTACTTTTGTACAGATGGCTGCATAACATTCACAGAAGGAATGATTCTAGAAGCCAGTTTTTCAAATGTCATCTTCTACATATGTAAGTGCAAATGGGTCCCTGCATATCACTTGTGCATGCAAATGATAGACCTAGCATTTGCACATCAAGCACAGAGCAGCTTTGGGCATTATCCTACAGATGGACAGATAAGGTGTGAATTGCATTTATTCAAAGAAAGGCAAGCTACAAATCTATTTTAAAAAGGTGGTCTCTGGGTTTGTCTACTCCCAGAAACATGGGGCTACTGAGGTAAATGGTTATTCCTGTACAGTTTTGTGTAATTCCTTTTTTTTTTTTTTTTTATCCTGTTGGTATGCTCTTATTACCCTTACAAGTTTTCCAAAGATCTGGTACCATTTGGTGAGTCTTTGCACTGCAGCAACCAAGGCAGTTTTTTTAATTGATATTGGCATAGGCTGTCAATAATTACCCACTTACCACTGCACAAACACTGGCAGAAAGAAAAAAATATGCTGTGTCCATAGTAGGAGACTGGATTATTTAAAAACATTTTGTGATATTCTTGTCTCTGTCATTAATGATGCATCTTTGGCTGGGAAGTTACCTTACTTATGGTTCTGTTTAAATTTAGTCATTGTGTGATGTAAGGGGTTGGGGTTTTTTTTTTCAGTTTACTTATTACTGAGAATAGATTTCTTACCAGAATAGCTAAGACTAAGAAAATTTGGGCCAGGCTTTCAGAAAGTCTAAACTGGTTACATTGACTTCTATACCAGTTATTCAGTCACAGACTGAAAATAAACAGCTTCATTGCATCTCATAGTAAATTGGAATAGTAGGCTGCTATATATAGATGTGCAACTACAAACGTGTTAGTTGGACATGCATCAGATATCACATTGAAAATTTTATCACTGCTTCACTGAGTAGTAGAGAAGTATTGAGGTTTCACTCTTACGTACTGGGAGTAGCAGCAGTTCTTCAAATAGTATCACTTCAAATTCATAACATGCAATAAATTCCTTTTTGCCTGACTGATTTTACTATTTCTATAGAATTTCTATTTCAATGGAAAATGTCACAAACCTTTTCTAAGCCTAAGCACAACTCTTTCCGTACCTTCTTTCTGAATTTAATGAGGAAAGGGGGAAGAACATATAATTTTTAGGTTTTATAGATATGTATTGTTAGCCTTGCTGCAATATTCTTAATACTTTTTAAGTCACTCAGTTAATTGTGCCATATTAGTTCATGTGCCAGCTATTTGACGCCAATAATATTAACACAGGTGAAATAAAGTTCATGGCAAGGATTGTATTTCCAAAAAACGGACAGCTTAGCAAGTTCTCTGCCAGTCCAGGCATACGACAAGTGGGGACTTATCATGACACGTTTGGTTTTCCTATTAGAGGTAAACCTTATAATAAGAAGTGGACTATCCAACTGTTACAGTACTGCATTTTCAATACAGCACTATAAACATGTTTGTTGGCATTCAGATAAACAGTATAAACAATTAAAACATATATAATCACCCATGAAGAACAAGAAGAATTAAGTGCAGCTTTTGTTTGGATTCGGTGAGAGCACAACTCAGATGAGTATTAGCTTTCTGATTAAAGGCAGCAGAATTGTTTGTCCTGGTTTTAGTTCCTGGCATGTGTGTGGCTAACTTTAAAAAGACAACACCAGAGAGAAAACATTCAGAAGGCTTGGTGCATTATTATTTTTTTAAAATAGCAATGAAATAGCAGGGCTTAAATAATGTAGGGTGTGGAAGATACTGAAGGAAACCTACTTCTGAGCCCAGGGAGAAGGACACAAAGCCCCAAAATAGTAAGCAGTGAGTGAAGCTTTCCTAGTAACGTGTCAAACAATGAAGCATGCTGCTATTAAGCTGGATGTAGCAGTAGCTAACATAACAGTCTTCTGAAGGCAAGAGATGAAATTAATAAAATTAACATTTCTTTCCTGTCCATGGGAACATTTATTTTCAGTCCTTGGGAACATTTCTTTCCAGGTCTTGGGACTTTCTTCTTCCCCCTTAATCTTAAATCTTCAAGGACTATTTTTTCTGTCTTTCAATTTCTGTAGCCATCTGTATAGCAAATATAAAATAATCTTTGCACAGAAAATGGAAAGAAGTTGAGAAACTGGGCCTCATCTTAATAATTAATAATTTTGGGTGGGAAAGAAATGGACAAAAGAAGAACTGCAGGACAGTTACTGTTAAATGGGCTTCATATTTCATGATATAGTCACCTCCAAAGAGTTGAATTTGTAGTGGAGTGAATCCTGTAATTCAGTTCTTAGATATCATCTGAGAAGAGTGTTTCTTTATGCCATTCTCTGTAACATCTTATCCCACCATGCCTTTTACGAACATCAAAGACAAGCACCTGACATGAACAATGAAAGAATGTTTTTTCAGTTCTTCAGAAAAGTATTGGACTAGATAATCTCTTGAGATCCCTTTCCTATCTCATTTCCATTGATTGTATTGTTGCAGGCAACTTCCCAGTGATTATACTGCTTTCTTCAAATGATGGAAAAGCAAAACAACAATTCATTGAAATTCTAGTCCTATCTAATTTTAATTCAGGAATTCACTAGTCAGAAAGTAAAATGCAGTTGGAAAGAAAATGGTCCCTGTCTCTGCTTGGATCAATATTACTCTATCACCAACAAATTAATTCCTTGATGTAGAGATGCACTTTATTCTTTATCCACTGCAAATTGTAGTTCAGTGCTCTTTAGCTCTCTTTCCATAGGTGATTGATAAATTGATAGTTGATCTATTTGCAGTTAAGTAAATTCAAGACCAGTTTGCACTGTAACATGGAACTATGTTGCTTACCTGAATTCTGTGCTGGGCATATAGTTTTCAAGAGAAGACACTCATTTCAGTTAGTTTAGTCTACCTTTTGATTATAGAATATAAACATCTTCTTGAAAAGTTTCTGGGAAAAAAAAAAAAAAAGAAACTGTATCCAAGAGCTGGCAGCTATGCAGAAGGGACACCAAGCTATCATAAATTAATCTTGAAGTTCCCAAATGCCAAGACAAGTTATCATAAATCTTGCCAAATTTACCAGATGCTTAATACATGTAGACACAAACCAGGCAGCATTCTGCAGACAGACATGCCCTTAGAGTGCAAAGGCTACTCCTCCTCTTTCCAGTGCTGTTGCTCCATATATTGGCTGTAGGAACACTGAAGTTTCTGTGGCATTTCACTGTGCATAGCCTTTCCACATATTGCCAAGTGCCAGATTCCTTACAGACAACTTTTGAAATGGTAGGTATCCTAGATTGTTAGTTACCATCCATATTTCTTGATTTCAAGTTCTTTGACTCACAGGTGGCTATTAAAGGCTTCAGGGCAGTTTCAGTGTGAAACACTCGTAGTAAGGTATGGGAGACAAATGTGACATAGCTCCTGAAAAAAGGTAGGTATGTGTCTATAGATTGTTCTTTCAAGCAGCAGTTACAACATCCTTTTCACCAATCTTCAAATGGGAGAAATGTTGTAGCCTGAAAAAATAAGCTGAGCAAAATAAGAAGCAGTTATTTTTTCCTTGTTAGGTAAGGAATTCTACCATTCTGCTCTATGGACTCTGTACTGAGAAGCAGATGCAGGTATGGAAATATTAGGGTTGGCTCAAACATGGAAATACGGCAGAGGAGAGACTGTAGATAATTCTTCCCATCTTTCATATTTTCAATATATCTTGAAGGTAGAAGGAAAATGTCATGTTTTGTTGTTGAATTGTTAGGTGGATTTCAGCACAGAGTTGAGAGAGACAATAGCCAAAAGATGTAGGTAACTGCTGGGATCAGTCTCATGCCATACTAAGAATGACAGTAAATGCCATTTCCTAAGTTATTAGCATTCATTTTTTACCACCTGACTTCTGGGACTTACCTCTCTCATTCAGACCCTAGTTTTAATGATTTCATAGGCCAGGCCTTCACCCTTCTCTCATATATGTTTTTCTGCATTATGCCTCTAATTGCAAAAAAACCAGCTCTTTCCTACACCTGACACCATTTCTTCCTTCAGAGGATATAACTCCTCATTCAATGGCACAACATCATGGCCTCTATAAGTAGCCTCAGAACAGCAGACTCCTTCATGTTTTTCAGATCTTCCAGTCATAGACCAGGAAGTGTCATTTAGGAACTGCTGTATTCCTCACTTGCTAATTGCTGTTCCACAGTTACTTTATTCTTAGAAGCCAGTTTATGGCTTCAGAAATGGTAGAAAGAGGTCAAACTGCAGATACAGTGATCACTGAGTCATAAGCAGATATTTAAAATGTATTGTACATTGAACAAAGTGAAAGACTCTCTATTTCTAATAAGATGACAACTTTTTTTTTTGTCTAAATTTGTAACAAGGCTGGGTTTTTTTGTTCAATTGGACTTTTTGGTTGGGTTTTTTTTTTTTTGTTTGGGTTTTTTTGGGGGGTGGGGGGGTTGCTTTTGTGGGTGGCTTTTTTTGGGAGGGGGAGGTTGTTCTGTTTATTCAAATTCGTCAGCTGCTTTAAGTCAGAAATGTCAAATGATCAATCTACTCAATTTGGTTTGCCTTTCTAAACATGATTATAAATTCTGCTGTTGGGTATTAGGTCTTTGTGATCCTGTTGCAGGGCATATGTAAGGCAGAAGGAAGCCTTTGGATTTGGGAGGGTGGTGACCTGTACACGTCCCCAACTGTGCAGGTTGCATGCCAGGCAGGTTTCAGGGCATACAGAAAGACATAAATCCCATTCCCATTCACTTAGGTTTTGTGCACAAAGGGATGTATTTTTATTAAAAGCAGATATCTGCTCTAATCTGAATTGTTCAGTGCACCTCATGGCACCTTCAAAAAAACACAGGGCTTCCTTCCTTACATTTCTGCAGCAATGGAAACTCACCAAACCTCAGCAGTCACTACCAAGCACTGCACCGCTCTGTCTGCTGCTGACCATGTTTCTGCCTTGGCTCCGCTACTGTTTCTTAAGTAGCTACTTCTCTGTTTAGATTTTTTTCCCCTCTGGCTTTGATCCCATCACCAGGAGTTTCCATTTTCAGTCTGTAGCAGAAGGCTGCAGCAAAATATGTTCAGTTTTCAGGACATGTCAAATGTGTGAATCTATTGAGCTTGTCAATAGGAGGTGGAAAAAAAGGGGCCTTGGTAGGTTTCAGTAGATGCTTGTGGTCGGTTGATCCAGGTGGGGGAGGGGCAGAGGGGGGCTGTGCCGCTGAAGTTGCTCTTTCACTCCCTTTGTCTGCTGGACAGGGCAGAGAAAATATAACAAAAGGCTTGTGGGTCCAGAAAAAGACAGACAGGGAGAGATCACTCAGCAGTTTCTGCCATGGGCAGACTCAATTTAGGGAAAAAATTATTTACCTTATTACTAATCAAATCAGTGTAGGATAAGGAGAAAAAAAAAACCCTAAATCTTAAAACACCTTTCCCCCACTCATGCCTTCTTCCTAGGTTTGACTTCGCTCCCAATTTTCTCTACCTAGTCCCACAAGGGGAATTGAGAATGGAGGTTCAGTTCATCAGACATTCTCTCTGCTGCTCCTTCCCCCTCAGGGCTGGGACTCCTTGCACTCTTCCCTTGATCCACTGTAGGGTCCCTCCCACAGGTTATAGTCCTCCAGCACCTGCTTCAACATCAGTCCTTCCCACAGGTTTCAGTTCTTCACAAACTGCTTTAGTTTGGTCCTCCATGGGGTCACAAGTCCTGCCAGGATCCTGTTCTGGCACAGAATTACCACAGAGTAAATGCTCCCTTCGGGCATCCACCCTCTCTGGCATGGGGAACTCCACTGACTGCAGGTAGATATCTGCTCCACTGTGGACCTCCGTGGGCTGCAGAGGTACAGCCTGCTTCACCATGATCTTCTCCACAGGCTGCAGAGGAATCTCTGCTCAGTTCCCTGGAGCTACTCCTGCCCCTCCTTCTTCACTGTCCTGGGTGTCTGCAAAGGTGTTCCCTCCACATCTTCTCGCTTATCTCTTCTGACTGCTGTAATTGCTGTTCAGGTTGGCTGTTTTTTTCCTCCTTCTTAACTATGTTGCCCCAGAGGCACAACTATCATGTCTGATGGGCTTGGCCTTGGCCAACAGCCGGACCATCTTGGATCCGGCTAGCATTGCCTGTGTTGAAAATTGGGGGAAACTTCTGGCAGTTTCTCACAAAAGCCACCCTTGTAGCACCCCCACCCCCCCACCCCCCCCATTAAAACCTTGCCATACAAATAAAAAATATTGCTGTAAATACTACTCATAAAAACAGCTACTCATATATAAAAAGTTTGTTTGAAAAATGTCTGCGCTTTACTGGAACTGAAAAATAAAATTAGTGTAGAATTAGAATTTCAAAACTATTGCCTGTACCTTTCTGCAGCTGGGCAACTGTAACTTTATGGAGTTTTGTTCACTGAAGAAACGTATGACAAGAGAAGATGTAGTAACCAACCAGCTAGAAGATAGCTTTTTACATGCTCACTCTCTAATTGTGTTTGGAAACATCCCCAATAAAAATATGATGGCCAGGGTCCAGAAGTACAGCTCATCAAGAGGGGTGGGAATCATTCTGTGGAATGAAATGAGGCAAAACACGTAAAATGTCCTGCGAATTGAATTCTTAAACTCAAAATGGTTGGTTTTATCACTGTGTTAATTTCAGTATTGCAATGGTTCATTATAATTTGGATTTTTTTTTTTCTTAAATAGAGAACAGGACATTTAACACAAAATCCAGTTGTACAGTAGAAAACTGCAGAACACAATGAACTCCAAGTGAATGAACTTCTGTTTAATTGACATGTTTGAGAGATAACAAATCAGAGAGGAAGTTTCACATCTTCAGTAATAGCCACTGTACTAGGAATAATTTTTGTCTTATGTTCCCTCAAAGCTAGAAGACACGGAAGTGGCCTCCTGTTTAACATGTCTCCTTTTTTCTGGATCAGACTACTTGGAAGTGTTTGCATCAGTGAATATCGAGCTCCAAAAGCAGAATTTCTTTCACTTAATTTTATAAATTGATTTCTACCTTAGCTGGAGTAACTTTTGAAAATCAAGCAGTCTGTGCTTTTAAAAGGTCTTCCATCACTAAACTATTACTGATATCACTAACACAGTAGAAAATTGATACAGTTGGTGAGACACTGCTTCAACAATTTCAAGCACTAGGCCTCTAAACTGCTGTGGTTTTTGTAACAGTGTAGTTACCCCATGTATCACAAGGTATCAGAAGCAATTGCTTCCAGAATTGTTAAGTTGTTCTACAACAAACATCTCTTTGTAGTTCTGTATCTGTCCGATGCCTGAAACCCTGTTTGTGAAGGCAAGATAACTCCCATTATCTGCAAGGCACGGTATAGTTCTCTTCCCTTTGCAAATTAATTGGAATGGTGAATAGAAAGTATATCATTTCCATTATTTGGAAAAATGAATAGTCATTGAGAACCTGACTTAGCCATTTGTAGGTAGAGCTCACAAATGCAACTGCAGAAATTGGAGCTGGAGAATGGAGTTTCAGGGTCCAGTCCCCACCCAAGTCATTGGCAAGTATCCCATTGCTGTTGGAGAGAGTACAACTAGACACCATCTAGCACACTTTGTATCATATTTAACTTTCCCAACTGAATGAGTAACAATGAATGGCTTGAGTCCCTGGCTTAGTCAGTTCTGAGGTAATGTCCAAAATTAGCTTGCTCTTCCTGCCTGCCCATAGATAATTAAAGAACAGCTACATCAAATTCAGTCACCATGAACAACTCCTTGGGAGTTGAATCTACAGGACCTACATGGCTAAAGGGACAAATCTGGCTATACATCTTGTACGAAATGATAGAATCATAGAATCATAGGGGTTGGAAGGGACCTCGAGAGATCATTGGGTCCAACCCCCAATCCCGGATTCCAGATTCTTACATAAATTGCCATCACCTCTATCACTGTGAAGAACTTAGAGCTCTGGGTGTCCAGTCAGAAGTCATCTAAAATGAGAATTGTAGCAAACTCCATGTATGTAGCTAAGGCACAAAGTCTATGCTAAGCAGGTTATTTAAGCTACTATCCTTAGTACAGATTACTTTAATATTTGCCCATCTTCCTTCCCTGGATCCAATTAGAAAAGACACCTTTGTATCCTCCATGGAGATAACTGAACCCATCTAGCAGTCTGACTTACGAAATCCTTTGTTGGCTCAGGCACTAATCCACATAAACTTCTTTTTCCCTGGTTGAATCATAGAATCATAGAATGGTTTGAGTTGGAAGGGACCTCAAAGCTCACCTAGCTCCAACCACCTGACATGAGCAGGGACACCCTTCACTAGACCAGGTTGCCCAAAGCCCCATCCAACCTGGCCTTGAACACTGACAGGGAAGGTGTAGCCACAGCTGCTCTGGACAACCTGTGCCAGGGCTTCACAGCTCTCACAGGGAAGAATTTCTTCCTTGTATCTCATCTAAATCTACCCTCCTTCAGCATAAGGCCATTACTACTTGTCCTATCACTCCATGTCCTTGTAAAGAGTTCCTCTCCAGCTTTGCTGTAGGCCCTGTCAAGTACTGGAAGGGTGCTGTCAGGTTTTCCCGGAGCCTTCTCCTCTCCAGGCTGAACAACCCCAGCTCACACAGCCTGTCTTCACAGGAGAGGTGCTTCATCCCTCTAATAATCTTTGTGGCCCACTTCTGGACTCACTCAAACAGCTCCATCTCTGTCTTATACTAGAAGGCCCCAGAGCTGTTTGCAGTACTCCAGGTGGAGTTTCACCAGAGCAGAGCCGAGGATCAGAATGACCTTCCTTGATCTGCTGGTCATGCTGGTTTTGATGCAGCCTGGGATACCATTGGCTTTCTGACCTGCATGTGCAAATTGCTGGCTCATGCCAAACTTTTTACCCACCAACACCCTGAAGTCCTTCTCCTTAAGGCTGCTCTCATTCAATTCTCTGTCCAGCCTGTAGTTGTGCATGGGATTTCCCTGATCCGTGTGCACTTGGACATGATGTTCGCATAGGCCCATCTCTTGGTCCTGTCAAGGTCCCTCTGGATGGCATCCCTTCCCTCCAGCATCTTGACTGCACTGCACAGCTTGGTGTCATCAGTAAGCTTTCTTGCTGAAGATGCACTAAATTCCACTGTCCATGTCACTGACAAAAATGTTAAATGGTGCTGGTCCCAATACTGACCCCTGAGGAAAACCACTCATCACTTGTCTCTACTTGGACATTGAGCTATTGGTCACAGCTCTTTGACTACCACTGTCCGTCCAATTCCTTATGCACCAAGAAGTCCATCCATCTAATCTATGTCTCTCAAATTTAGAGACAAGGATGTGTCAAATGCCTTATACCAGTCCAGGTTGGTGACAGCAGTGGCTTTTCCCTTATCCACCAGTGCTGTAGGCCCATTGTAGAATGCCACCAAAGTTGTCAGGCACAGTTTGTGTTTAGTGAAGCCAAGTTGGCTGTCACCAATCACTTTATTTTCCATGTGCCTGATCACAGTTTCCAGGATGATCTGCTCTATGATCTTGTTGGGCACAGAGGTGAGACTGGTTGGTGTAAGTAAAAGCTGGATTTAAAAAATGCAGTTTCTGAACAATGCAATGAAGTTTATTAGCCCTTAGAAATGTTTAGCATTCATTTTAGCAGGAAGCAGGATGACAACGTGAGAATTGTTCAGGCAGAAACTGATGGAATACAAAATGTTCTTCCTCACCTCATGTCACACATAAGTTATTAACATTCCTAAAAATTTCTCTCTCCCTCAGTCATCTCCTGTTAATGCAAGACGACTTATATTTTTTTCTAATGCTTTCCTTTTATGCAGTCCACAGTAAGGGACTTAGCTGTCAAAGGGGACGTATTGTGCCAGCAGTTAATTGCAAGTACAATAAAGGTCCTTGCTTTGAAGAATGACCCCTGTTCTCCAATCTGTTCTATACTGCATAATGTTAATTATGCTACCTAACTCAGTAAAGTAAAAACCATGCCCTAATCCTGAATTTTCAACTAACCATAAACCACCCTTTCCTGCTCCCTTCTCCTCTTTCCCACTCCATTCTTCCTCCCTGCATGACTTCCCCCACCCTCACCCCCCCAAATTATATATGTATATTGAAGGGGAATGGTGTATTGTTTATACTCTATCATCAGCAGGCACCAGTGATAAACACAGGTAGAGTGTGCATTATTACCTCTTGTTATCTTGTATGTGGACAAATGCTTACCTAGTACAGCTATCAGTGACAGGTCCAGCAGAAGCCTACTGTGGGGTGAGGCTTTCCAAGCTGGCTGTATACTGAGCAGTACTTGCTATGCAGAGTGTAAAGCCCGTCTGATATTGCACAGTGAGTGCTTTTACCCTGAACTAGGAGCTATCTTCCATGTTCAGGTCAGTGATTTACTGTCGTGGTTTCACCCCGGCTGTGGGCCGAGATCCACGCAGTTGCCTGCTTCTTAAAGTAAAAGAGCAGGGGAAGAGGGAAAAAGGGGGGAACAAGGGAAGGGAAAAGGAAGGGACAAATAACTCCAAAACCAAGAAACTAAGAGGCCCGTGGGTTGGGATAAGGATAGTTTACTAAGAGAACAGAAAGATAAAATATAACAATGCTAACAGGACTTTAGAGCAAAAGAATATGAAACTATTGATACACAATGCAGTTTCCCACCGACCCACACAACTCAGGCCGTACCACCCAGAGCTGTCCCGGAACCCGACCGTCCCCCCAAGAAGCACGCGTCCCGAGACCGCCCCACTTCTTCCTCCCATCAGCCCCCCATTTTCCTAGGCAGGACGTAATTGGCATGGAATACTCTCTTTGGCCCCTCTGGGTCACCTGTCCTGGCTTGGCCCCTCCTTTCTCAAGAATAGAGAAATAGAAGAAGCTAAGAAAGTCCTTGACTGTCTGACTGCAGCTAAGAACATCAGGGTGTTCTCAGCACTGCTTTCATTTTAACTCCCAAACACAGCATTCCATCAGCTGCTACAAATGAAATTGACTCTATCCTGACTGAAACCAGGACATTTACTTTACCTTACCTGGAATTTTCCTTGCTGCTATCAAGCTGATAAGGCTAATTACATGCAGTGTAGTTAAGCAGGCAGCTTGAGATGACACTTAAAAACCTAGGAATTAGTCTCCTTGTATATAGAGTATATGAATTACACTAAGTTCCTTCATAAGGAACTTGGACTTACTGGATGAAAACATCTAGAGAGAGGTGGAACTCCCATGTGGAACTGGCCTCAGGTGTATCCTCCTAAAACTAGGACAATTCTGGATTTAATCATTCCTCCTAAACTTCAGTTTGATATTTAACAGTATACTGTACAGAGCCTAAAGCACTATCCTCCTCCTTGAGATGTTTTGATGTTCTGCAGGTTCGCACTGCACTGCTGCTTGGCACAGAAGGGAACTCCCTGTGTGCCAGCCATGATGATATCTGAGCAGCAACACTTCTCATTTTGGGGGTTTCCTATCAACAGCCAGCAGTTGCCCACTGGCCTCAGAACACACCTCACCAGTACTCAGCTACATGTCTCCATGCGAATACTGCTGCTTATCTCCGTTGGCAGCAACGGCAGCTGGTTTCCCAATCCAGCTGCAATCAAATGGGTCGTTGATCAGGTATTATAATCACAAATATGGCAGTTAATGGCTGACAGACCCTGCAGATGCTGCTGCTTTTGTCCTCCTTTTGTAGATGTGTCGTAGGGCAAGGTGGGTTTTTTTGCCCCCAAACTCCGTGACCCTCCCCCTGCATACAGCTCTGACCTGCTTTGTGCACTTCCTTCTGCTCCCCTGGGTATCCACCCGCCCTCTGGATAATTCTTCCCCTGTTCGCCTTTGCTGTTGTTCCACACCAGTAAGATTTATTCCTTGATCCTTTTCGTCAGCTGTTCTCATTCCTTGAAAGCTGCCTATGGGATTGAATATATTTCTTGCAGTCTGCCCTATAAGGAAAATTAATTAGTTCCCCAAACAATCTGATCTTTAAATAAGAAGCTGTCAAAGTCTTTGAAGTCAGGCACAGAAACCAGGTTTTCCCACCTGACTAAAATTTGTCTTTCTTTTTTGGTTTCACATGAATTGTACAAGTCTCCACACTGCCTGTCCGTCCAGGATCATAGTATGCAGCCAGCCAGCCATATTGTCTCTGCCACAGGCTGAGGCCTAGTGGCAGGGCTGCAGGCAGTGCATACTCCCAAGTCTCTCAGCAAGATAATAAAAAATTTTGATTCTTACTTTTCACCTTTCATCTACATCTCTCAGCTTCTCATGTAGACAAGCTCGTGCTGAGGGCTCAAGGTAACCATTGAAGCTTTTGCTGAAGTGTTTGTTTAGGGATAGTAAACTTAGAGTCAGAAAAGTATCCTGGGTTCCAAAAAGGGTGTATAAGAAGGACCTGTATTTGTGGAAGTGGGTGCAGGCTGCATATGTAGGATGGTTTAGTTTTGATAAGGTGGTTGCACACTGGTTCTGCTGTAATTATTCCAGAACTGCAATAAAAGCATAGTCCCAACAGTATATTACACCTTACAGAAATAGTTGCAGATATTTTTTTACAACTGCATCTGTGCTAACAGAGTCAGAAACAGTTTCCAGTTCATGCCTCTCAGCCCTGTTTTAATCCCATATCAAGGCAACACACAGACTTTCATGGGCACAACCCCTTCCCTTCCCTTCCCTTCCCTTCCCTTCCCTTCCCTTCCCTTCCCTTCCCTTCCCTTCCCTTCCCTTCCCTTCCCTTCCCTTCCCTTCCCTTCCCTTCCCTTCCCTTCCCTTCCCTTCCCTTCCCTTCCCTTCCCTTCCCTTCCCTTCCCTTCCCTTCCCTTCCCTTCCCTTCCCTTCCCTTCCCTTCCCTTCCCTTCCCTTCCCTTCCCTTCCCTTCCCTCCCCTCCCCTCCCCTCCCCTCCCCTCCCCTCCCCTCCCCTCCCCTCCCCTCCCCTCCCCTCCCCTCCCCTCCCCTCCCCTCCCCTCCCTTCCTCTCCCCTCCCGTTCTCCTTCCCCTTCCCCTCCCCTCCCCCTCCCCTCCCCCTCCCCTTCCCCTTCCCCTTCCCCTTCCCCCTCCCCTCCCCCTCCCCCTTCCCCTTCCCCTTCCCCCTCCCCTTCCCCTTCCCCTTCCCCTTCCCCTTCCCCTTCCCCTTCCCCTTCCCCTTCTTAGAGTGTACCTCAGGCAAGAGCTATGCTGTGCTCCTGGCAGATGCCAGCCTCTGGAATTTATCAGAGTATGTGTTCCCTTGTAATTTACTTGGTGGCATGATGAGGTTGAATGACAAACATGACATGCCTTTCCTCTAGCTGGGTACAAAGCTAGCTGAAGCAGGCTGCCAAGATGCTGGATGCAATACAACTGTCATGCTAAGGGGTTTATCAGGCTCCCACTTGCAGTGATAGCATGATGTGACTTGCTGCAGACATGCATGCTGCAGACCTGCATGCTAGCTAAAAAGAAGTTGCTGCTAATTAATAAAACTCTTTCATGGAATTACAATCTCCAATCTTTTTTTTGCCCTACCTATGTCTCAGACAGAATTCAGGTTCCTTCATCTGCTCTTAGGAAATGTCTTCATCCTTACTCCGCTTAAGAAATCACCCCCAAAACTCAGCTTCCACACCAAATCTAGTAACAGTTCACTAGCACCTTCAGTCTTCAGGGAGGAAAATAAACAGTCTGCTTCTTCGAAGATCCACAACATCTCATCTGTAACAAACTAGTCTTGAAAATATGATTGCTACATGCTACCTCCCCTATCCATTTAACTGTAACTGTGAATATTTTTGTGTTTTCTTTCATTCAGCTTGGAGACATTGAAGAGCAATGATCCAAAACCTGTAGCATCCCATCTATTTTCCTGTCCTTATAGAAAACCAGTTCCCTATCTTCTTTGCCACTGGGTTCTTAGAGACCCACAGAAAGATAAGAAAATATTTTACATCTAGGAATAATATGGAACCACAAAAAAAAAAAATCTGTCAAAACCCTTCATTACAACATAAGATCAAACACTAACCTTTGAATTTCATGAAGAGCTGCCTTCCCCTTTCTCTCCTTTTCTGCGGCTGCGAGCTGCTTCCTAGGAGGCTAATGAGCTGCCGGTGACCGTGACCTTTACCAACTGACCTTTGCCTCTCCAGCCTGTAGCCCTAAGACCTTTCAACCTGGTCATGCCCTGGCAATAGACCTTACCACATGTAGTTAACTCATCAATCCTATACTATATTTGAAATCCTGTTATTAGATACGACAACATTAAAAACAGTGTCAACACCAAATACTTCCAATGACTGAACTATAGGTGCACTTTAAATTAATATCTGTGATGTTAAATGCAAGAGTTTGGTTATTTATGGAGTAAGAACATCCAAGGGTTGCAAATGCAGCTGAGAAATTAGTTAATAAGTTGTAATAATATATTGGTGGGAAAGGTTCCTGTTGCTTGTGCTGCATTAGACATTGTGGAGTATTACAATATCCTTCCTATATCACATATGGTAACTATAATGTGCTGGAAGGGGGCTGTACCTATTTTGGTCATCTTTTGCCCTTCACAGTTCTCAAGGTGATACCAAATTATTCTTCTGATCATATGGATTCCTGTGGAACTGCTTTTCAAACACAGATCTGAGACACGTGAGAAGAGTTTCTCTTGAAGAGTTTCTCTTGAAGTAGTATTGCCAGACAGCATATGGAAGTTAGACTAAATGTAGCTCAGCTTTACCCTATGGAATCAGATTCATTAAGGGATTATCCAGAAACCTTAAGTATCTGAGTTGCAGGTGTTTGAGCTCCATTGTGTCCATATTATGATTACATATGGCCAGCCACCTTCCTTCACAGAAAGCAAAGGCTGACACATTTCTGAGTGAAAGTGCACATCATGTTGAGAGTATCTCCAGTTAATATTTTTGGAAAACAAAGTGGTGTACCTGGTGTGCCCTCAGAGGAAGCATATGTTTGAGCAAATCTTACTACCTCTCAGAGGTCATCCATGACAAATAATAGGAGGCATGCACATTTTGCCTTAAATATATTTTAGAGTAGGAAGGAGTTTCAACAAAAATAAGGTAAAATTTTCAGGCCAAAGTGTGTGTCATATGAAAACCCACATACATGTCAGCAGTCCGTTTGGTGTTTCACATGTATTCAGTATGAGGTTTGTCAAGGGGCAGTTAGGAAGTTTGACTCAGATGTGGTGAGGCTGCTGGTATAAGGTGAAGATTACTAGAAGAGCTGCATTATTGTGAAAAGACAGCACATACTGATGTGTCATTGATGTCACATTGTCAGTCACCGATGATAACCTGTTAATAACCAGAAACAGTTTATCAGGACTTCAAGGGGACCTTGGCCTTTTAGTAATGCTGGTCAGTGTTGAGCACGGCTCTGCATAGCCAATTGCACAGCAGTCAGCTGAGAGCTACATCTTCCCTAATTAGGTAGCTCTGAGTATTTTTTTAGCACTGCTTGAACAGGATGTATGTAAAACTAGCTGCTGTAACATACTGATGATGGTGAATGTTCCTTTCCTAGAGAATATTAAAACTTATTCACAACAGAAAGGGAGCTTAGTACTTACAAGAAGCAGAGGAATTTGGAAGATTAGTGAGGGAAAGAGCATTAGCTGGTAAAGACCGAGCAACTGGATGCCATGTGAAGGATCTGACTTGGAACTCAAGCTCAATATGACCTGTGAGCTAAGAGATGTGTGAGGTAACAGGATCCAATAGGTTGTTTACAATGAAAATTAATTCACCGGAACAAAAATCAAGGGATATATGAGATGAAAAGAAATGTGAATAATACATAATTTTATGTAACCAATTTTACTAGAACTGCTCAGAAATTTCCAAATTGATATTCCAAACTGATATTCAAACATGTGAAATAAATGTCATTAAATCAGCTCACAGGAAAATACTGATCTGGAATTCCAGGGACAGACTGGGAAGTTTTTCTACAAGGAAAGCTGCGAAAATTGCATGCCAGACAGAGTTCTATTAGACATTTGCCAGTTTGCTCTACTGTATGCTTGGTCACCCACCTGTAATGCAGACTCAGGTTCATTACCTAACTTTTAGTAGGTTGGCATCCCTGCAAGCTCCCATCCTGTGAGCTGCCCTAGAGATATGTGGTCCAGGGTTTTTCAGATTTGATGACTGCAGCTAAGCAGCACCTAAGAATTGTGGTTGCTTCCGTTGTTCGTAGAAGCCTGATTTAAAATGTCTGAAATTAAATGCTTTTCCTGATTTCAAAATAGAATGTGGGAATTTCCCGTTCCCAAAGCAGCTCTGAAATTTCTGAAGGTATTTTTGAACAACATGGAATATCTTTCTCTTCCAATTTCATAATACCTGATGGAAAGGAAATTCTTACTTTCATCAGTTCTCGCAGTTTTATAGTAGGACAGCCAGCACTCCTCCACTCACTTACTTTAGCAGCAAAGTTGTATCAGAAGATAAACTTGGCAGGGTTAGCAATACAGGCCATGCTTGACTTCACATAGCTTGCCTTATGGTATTTTGTTTCCACTTTTCACTTTGTTTTTTCCTTAAATTGCATTAGTCATGTCAGATTAAAAACCTTCTCCCTGAAAAGTGAATGCATAGCCACTGGCAAGCAATTAGCAAACACAAGAAAGACAAAGGCACCAGAATGGGAAAAAGGGAGTGTGTGTAAGCCAGGAAAAGAAGTTGCTTTTGAAAGGATGCTATCACAGTTTATCAAACTTAAACTTTCTGTCCATTACCTGCTATTTTTTTTAAGTTCTAATGAACCTCAGAATTTTTCTGGGTGGGAAGAGAAAAGGAGTAAGTAGTAGACCACATGAGTTATATAGAAAAACCCTAGAACCAAGAGCACAGATCGAAATACTGAACCTTGAAGTAAAGAAGAAAGCAAGCAAAATGCAAAGTAAAAAATTTACAGCTGGAAGCCCATCCCCTAAATCATATAGTCAGTCAAATTACCTATTTTTGCTGGGATAACAGAAACATTTGAAAAATATCATAGTTCTGTGTGGGAAAATGATACAATCAGTATCATAACATGGTATGTACTTATTCATGAATTCATTAAGGTTCCAGCTACATTAATGCTAGGTTGTTTTCTGTTTGTATGCCTGCTGAGGATCAGGGAAATGTACCTGTCATTTGAGCATCCCTCAGGTAGGTTGGACATCTGACTTGACATGTCTGATACAATTATTATTCAGTGATATTAGAGAGTGCCCAGAAATATACTTTGCTTCTAGTTTGACATCTTTAGCAATGCATTTCACTGCAGTACAGAAAGCCACAATGGCTTTTCATCCTCTCTGGCTGTAAAAAATGTTAGAAAGACAGTCTAAAGGTTGCAGGTCTAAAAGATACCATTCTTCTTCAAAGTAAAATGAAATCATAGGCCACTAATAAAATCAATAGCCTTTCAAGATCAGCCTATTTCATATCCTTTCTGTTTGCCAAACAGTACCTTCTTAGATTCACAAAGGAGAGGTAATCTCTGTTGCTAACATGATTATCATCTCACAGTAAGAGGGCAATTCAGATACTCATCTCTTTCATATCATCACTGGTAATATTGAGAATTAAGTCATGAAGTTGCCAGAAATACAGATATTTGTAATCTTCATTCTTTTAATGAACCTGAAAAACCAGGAGTTTCAACTGTCTGTGAAAACAGATTTACTCTGTATTACCTGGGCAAGAATTCTTATGTTCTGTGTCACTTGTATATGATGCCGGAAACACAGGGCTTATTGCCCAGCTTTTTGATGGAGAACTGTATTAGTGTTCTGTAATTCTGGACTCTCAGTTGGAAGTAGAAGAAAAAGGCTGGAGCTCTTACCATCTCTAATCCTTTGTTGTTTTCAACTTCAAGGAAAACAAATCCAGTGTCACTGCACACTGATAAAATAAGATTCGCAGGCTAATAAATGCTTTTGTTCACTGTTGCAGTCAGCCATTGAGCACTCCTGTAGGACAGTGCAAATATAGGCTCAGTGTCATACTATTGGCTTTCAAGGCACGAGTATAGGATTCCTCATAGTGTTAAAGCCTTTCACAGTAAATGTCTACGCTATAAATTTTGATGTGCTTCCCAGCTGAATGGATGCTTTGAGTGGAGACAGACTGGCTGGAGCTAAAGTAGTTAGCTTTGATTTACCTCTTCTCTATTATTCAGTGCTATTGAGAATTTGGAGTAGTGATATCAAGGCATGTTGATTTGCTTTAGTTTATAGATTGAAATAAAACGAGTGCTATTTAACCTTGGTCAATACCATGCAACCTTATAACGATATTAGGGGGATGAAGTAATGTGTGGGTTTGTAAGAGGGAGACAATGAAGCATGATGTTTGCAAATAAATCCATTGACAGATGAGTTCTCCCTATTAATCATTCAGTGTGTGTGCTTTTTGTACAAATCCTTGAGGGGTTTCCAAAATTAGAGAAGTACTTCTGAGGAGTCAGTGTGTGTGCGCCATTTCTTAAGCACCGTTTATATTTAGTCTGATTTGTAATGTTTGGTTTGCATATGTTGGCCATATTCATGCAGCGCATCTCAGCTGCTGCTTTTCCTAGAGCTAAAACAGTTCCTGCTCTCCAGCATTTGGGTAGTCCTACTCGCTCAAGTTTTTTAGCCGAGTTAGTTACTCCTGGGCCTTGAGTGGGTAATTTGAAAGAAGTGAGTGATCCATCTTCTAAATCCTGTTTTGACACTCTAGGGTCCCTCAGATACATGGGTGCTTCTGATATTTCTTCTCAGATGAAATTGTAGATATTTATGGGGGTTGAGTAGTTTTCTCACTAGTTCTATCTAGCTTCCTAGCTAAGAAGCAAAGTGTGTTGTCTCTTTTCTTCTGGAATCAGCAATATCAGGGTTACTTTCCAGATAATTATTAATGAAATTGATTAAGTTTTCAAGTCATTATTCCTGTCCAAAGCTACTCTGTTCTGCTACAAATTGTAGGTGAATTTTAAGAGGCTATCAATACTGACACTTTAAAGCACTACTCAATAAAAAGGGCAAGTACTGGTAGGAAAAGAAGACAGACATGCAACAGTCCTGAGAAAGATCAGTGGTCCTAAAATTGAGTAAGTTCTTGACAGCAAGATTTCAGGGATGGTGTGTGTTATCTCTGTGCAAGTTCGTAGGGGCCTTCTGAACAGGAATGCCTGTCAACTGGCAGCCATAAGTTATAGTCCTCCAAGAGCATATTTGGTCCTCTGCATATTTGTCATGCAGCCTGGTGGCCCAAGGTTAAGCCAGAATTAGGATATTTATATCCTGAATATTATTGTCACCAGAGTTAGACACACTTACGCCGTATTTGGCCATTGCATTAGATGCTGTGGACTGAAGGGAAATTTCCAAAAAGAAGAGGGGGAAGAGCTGAGCGGTATCAGTTATTACCATGCAGCAAAGTGACAATTAAATGCTCCATGTGTATAATTCTGGTTAATCTCTATGTATGCAGAAATCTGACCAGCTCCCACAGAAGTATCTGTTGTTATTGTGCACCGTGTCATGCTGTTCTTCCTCAAGTAAAACTGCCAGTGGCTGTACACAGAATAGTGATCCCATGCACTCAGGCCGTACTTTTTACTCTCTGCACCCTAGAAATGAACTAACATAAACAAGGTGAAGTATGGAATCCTTATGGCCTTTCATTAAAATAGAAGTCTATAAATGAATCTTAGCTTACCCTTTCTCATCTCTGTCCATATTCTCAGGCCCACCCTTCCCGTAGACTGACAAAAATGCTTAGCATTTAACTGCAGAGCTATATCAGGCTCCAGCTGAATTTGAAATAGTAGCAACCCTCGAGCCTCCTGGTCTTCCAGAGACTACGAAAATCCAAAGAGTGTGTGCAACACAGACCCTGCAGACAGACTGTAGCCGCAGCCAGCGATTTAATCTGTCTCGTGTGTCCTGAAAGCTAATGTATTCAGATTCATAATTGGTCTTTTATTGCAAATGTAGGATATAGATGTGAATAAGGAGAGGTCTGCAGACAACTGGAAGTTTACGGAGTAGAACCAGATATAGCCCACTGAGCTATCAAAAGATTGTGGTTCCCATCCGTTAGTTGTAATGGATGGGAATTCCCGTTTAGAAGACAAGTAGTGCAAGCTTTATGTGATTTGCTCTGATTGGCTGGTTCTCTATTTGGGATGCTTTATGTAATGCTGACTAGAATATTCTTAAGAAGGTACATAAAAGAAAAAAAAAAGCCCAACCCACAGGTATAATTGTGTCTTTTCTGTAAAAGATTCACACGTGAAAAGCCATGCAGGCAGGTTGCAGTGTGTACTAGCAGAGAGTGTTTGGAGAAGGTGAGGAGGAGAGAGAGTCCTCACAGATGCAGCTCCACAAATGTAAAACCAAGAGGTGTGCGCCTGACCACATCCTTTGAAGTGGTTTCTGAACCAAATCAGCTTGAAAGAGCCTGGAAACTGCTTTCATCATGTATCTTCTTGGTGCCCTTCCTTGATTAGTGTCAATGAGCCTGAGAGTGAGAGCTGAAAAAGGCTTGCCTGCATACCACTCCTTGTTCTGTCCCGCAGGCAGGATTCAGAGAAACACAGGCAGTGGATCTTCCTTATATTTAAGTGTTTTGCATGTAAGACTAATATTACCACCTGTGCAATTGGCTATATACAACACATAAAATATATATGCAGTTGTGTTGCAACTGACATAATTCACTGGCAAAGTGCCAGTACACAGTGTAATTTGAATATCCTGGACTATTAGTGCTATGCGGTAGCTTGTCTCTGAGCAGACAAACCGTGCCGGTATTTTTAAGTAGTTCCTGCCACAATACTAAGTTTTAACTCTAAGATGGTCCTGTTTTACACAGCAAGGTAGGTCTAGGTCAACATAGTTTACCTAACATCTCCAGAATGAATGATAAGTATTCAGAAAGGCAGTTCTCATTTCTTGGTGTGCCTCTGAATCACTTGGAATTACTGAATCACCTTGGAATTACCAAGCCATGCTGCTATAGAATTTAAAAAAATCTAAACTCTGACTCCCTCTTTATGGCCCTATATTGATAAAGCATGCTCAGAGATTTGCATGGATTTTATGGTATCACTGACTAATACAATACATTCTCTCCTTGGTCAGTTTTGTCGTACAAGGGGTCTGGTTCTAAAATCCCTCCATGACTGGACTGAGTAGTCATAGTTGGTTATAATCAGTCACTCATTATGGTTTCTCTAAATTTACACTAAGGCTGCTGTTCAGTAGCTCTAGTAATACAAACACAAATCTCACAGCAGTAGCTTGCTGGGGAATTCGAAGTTCCATTTGCCCAAATACCCATTCATTCAAAACAAAATTGATAGGAAAACTGGTGTGTTGGTTTTTTTTTTGTAAATCTCCTGATTCACAAATTGGCCAAACCATGCTCAGATGTTGTCAGAGTAAAGTTAAAGGAACGTGGGTTTTGGTTTAGAATTGTTTTCCATTTCAGAATTTTTGTCAAATTGCAATAAGAGGGAGGGGAAGAGGATGAAACTAAACAAAGCTGTCAAATGGGCAGACATAAATCAACACAAATTCAACTAAGCTAAAAAATGGGAGGAACTTCTCATCTAACAAGGGTATAAACAATCTAAGGCTTCATACACCAAATTAATACGTCAAATAGCTGCTTAAAATCAGTGGGCTAACATGGCTTATGCTCTGTGCTGTGACAATCTGAAATAGCAAAAGTCCTTTCTGGTACCTTGCACCAAAAAGAAGATTTTCTTGGAGATTCCCAGCATTTGTCTTGATGTGTGTCAGCCTCTTGGAAGCCTATCAAACAGTGTTTGGGATCCATCTCCATGTAACAAAGGTATGTTGAGATGCAAAGAGACCTGCAACTCAGGGACAAACTAGCAGACTCATTCCCTTCCACATATAACACAAGGCATTCTTGAGAAACTGCTGCCTGGCTGTCCAGAAGCAGCTAAACCCCAGCATTTTTCTTTTGTGTTCCTTCACCGCTGCTGTAACATACTGTTGATTAGCTTTTCTGTTATCCAGACTTACCTTTGGATTGTTTTGGACTACTCTGCTTTCTTGAAGGGTGTTCCTTCTAAGCACCATTACTTCTTCTATGTTGGTCATCTATTCTAATACCAAGTCATTTACTGATATGCACTATAACCATAGTGTTATCAAGAAAAAAATATCATATTGTATCATACTGAGCGACTAAGTTCATCATTTCTAGTAGCCTTGCATTCCACAGCAATATCAGTGGGCTACTTACTGGGTGTATTTGCGTACATGTGTTTCTAATTCTATCACCACATTTCTGAGACAGTTACTGCACTTTCAAAAATTTATTCTAAATGACAAAAGTCCTGCAAACTGGACAAGATATTCAGTAATCAATGGTAATCACACACCATGTTTACAACTCTCAGACTTCAGAATCTCTCTTAGGAAGCTAACAACTACATCAGAATCTCATCCTTCACTAAAAATAACCCCATACGCATATAAATAACACTCTTCAAACTGTCCTGTTGGGCACAACACAAAACAGGAACACTCCAGGTTCAAATATCTTTAGTTAAATAAATTGGCCCTGGTGT
Organism: Hypotaenidia okinawae; assembly: GCA_027925045.1. NCBI lineage: Eukaryota > Metazoa > Chordata > Aves > Gruiformes > Rallidae > Hypotaenidia > Hypotaenidia okinawae. The sequence continues at coordinate 27,733,311 of BSDF01000005.1, read as the reverse complement.
GTATTTTTATTTAAAATCTCACAACATCTTCAACTTCAAAACCCAACATCTTCAACTTTTTGTGACCTAGTTTTTACATTTGTTTTTCTTTTTCCCCATTTTTGAACACTTGGTGCTGGCAAGTACACCATGCTGTTCCATGGCAATAAACTCTAAAATCATTCCAACTCTCTAGTTTTATCACTGAAAACATGTCATCCAATAGAAAGATTTAGATGCCCACGTACTTCACACATAAGCCTGTTTCTAGAACATTTTACCATTAAGCATTTTACTGCTTAACAGTCATTATGTTTGTTTTATATTTGATGGAGAGACAGAAGCTGACGAGTACAGATGAATTTTGGTAAGCAAGTATATTGGGATGCATATACCTGCAACAGAAGGTATAAGAAATGCTTAAAGTAAGAGCAGTTTTCATTTCCAAGACAAATGCAAAAAGTTTCAATACACATATTTTAATTTCTGTTTACAAAATACGTCTATTTCTGCAGCGTTCTTTTGTGTAGAATGTCAGGTACTGCCATGTTCCTTGGCGTGGGACTTTTAGTTTAAAGCAAGATTGTTTTACTATGGGCAGTTCTGAAAACCAGACAAATACTGAAGCCCTTCTACTTTGGCAAAGTGACTTCTCAGTGCAATGGTATTAAAACTACAACCGTAGAGGCTGTTCCTTGATGTGGAAGAAGTAGTGCACCACATTTTCTCTGCATTACAGTTAAGAATTTTGCAAAACTTATACCCAAGGCAATTCTGTGCAGTTGTTAGCAAGTCTCATGTCAATCATCTGAAAGAATAGGATAGGATGAAGGATCAGCAGTAAGGGCAAAAAATGGTTTTGTGAATTTAAGGTTTTTACATGTAGACAACTAAACTCTTCTGAAGACTAACTGTAGACAACTAAGAGACTCTTCTGAAATTCCTTAAATTCATTGGTAATTTATATTGGATTTTTTTTTTCAGAATATCCGTGATATTTTTGGTGTTGACTCAGAGGTAAAAAGATGAATGATATGGAAAAAAAAGATGAATGCTATGCAAAGAAGAATGATATGCAATTAGAAATACCAATGATGTGATATGAAATAGATTTTTTATTAGCACAACTGTGCAGTACTTTCTATGTATGGCAAAGGCACAGAGTACCTTTCTGAGCACTGCAAATCAGTCCAAGCCAAAACTTAGCACCTCATGCTGTCATGGACACCGCAGTGGAACTACTCCACATTTTTAGGAGAAAAAGCATTTTTTTGCCCAGTGGCAATTCTTTGTACTTAGATTATGAAGAATTTGACCCTGTAGTGACTCATAATGAAAGCCTCAGCTGGATGTGACCTCTGAGGAGTAAAGGTTTAGTATGAAGTTGAGCAAGGAACAACTATAAGATGCCAATGTGATACAGTCGGAAAGGCAAATATGATACTAATGTGTATTAGGAGAAATACTTCCAGCAGAAATTAAATTCAAACAATTAAATTCAAACTTGGGTGTCATATTTGAGAAAGATTAGTTCAGCCTAAAAAGTGTGAGAAGGGTGGGGAGAGGAGGTTAGAGGAGACCACAAGACACTAGAGGAACTTTGTTCGCTTTACATCATAAAACACAAACTATGAAGGAGTATAGTAATTTTTTTAAGCAGGGAGGAAGAAGAGTTACATGTAACAGCAGAATACACTGGCAGAATCACAAGTATAGCCATGGCTCATAACTGCTAAATTAAAGAATCCTTTCAATCAGAACAGTGGAGCAAATTGCCTATGTAATCCATAAATTGGTCACCAGCACAGTGCATGCAGAAGTCTGGGTTTCAGCACTTCCAAGGTCAAGTCCAACATGTCCTGTATGAAGACTGAACAGGGAGACAAGACTGATTCAGAGTGGGTTTTTTCAGTGAAATCTGTTTCTTGTGGGAAAAAACAATTTATAAAACAGCAAAAAAATTCTCAGTCTGGTCTGGAATTTCTTTTTACTCTGAAAATCTAAATTCTTTCTCTTCCTCCCCTTCCCCTTTCCTCCCCTCCCTTCCCCCCCTCCACCCCCACACAAGATTTCCTTCTTTACCCTGGTTGGCTATAGGCATTTTCTTGTGAGACAGGGAAACCTTTTCCTTTGGGGGTTCATTAGCAGCCATACTTACACATCACCTGACTGCACTGAGAGGTACTGATTCACATCTCTGCTGCATTTGCTCTGCACAAGATCTTCATTCTTCTTCCCAGCAAGTAGAGCATTGCTTTCTGGGCTCTTTGCAATAGCAAATACACATTTTCTGCTTCATTCTGACTCTAATTCAAAATATGTGGAAGAGTCAATATCAACATCTTCGTGCTACAGGGATTTGATCGGTGATGATAGGAAAATAACTAAAATCAACACAGTATCTGACAGAGTGAATAGGTTTAGAAATTTACCCCAAAAAAAAAGATTGAAAGAAAGGCAACACGGATACTTTTCTACTGTAAGGAAGACTGTCCCTCATTCAAAAAAAAGTAATACTGGACATGTTATCACTGAAAGCCATTTTTTGGGAATGTAATAGGTGTGTTTTAGCTCAAGTGATCTGAGTCATTTTCTTTCCCAGTTTCAGCCACCATTTTAATCTATTTTAATCTGAAAGACGAAAGGACTTTTCCAAGGGTGATAAATGGGGTAGTGTACAGGATGGATCCAATCCAGACTTTAGAAGTACTGGAGATGTGTGTAGTCCAAATACTGATGCTGTCCTAGAGCTGCTAACACCAGAAGCCCTGGATTTCTACATTTTTGGCACACAGTCAGAGAGTCTAGGTCCTGAAATTCCTGGTCCTAGAGAAGCAGTATGGCAAGCATGTCCAACTGCCCTGCAGCGCCATTCTCCAGGCACACTCTGATGGTGGTTATGGTACCCCATCCTGTCAGCAGAAGACCAGGTCTTCAGAATCCAACTGGGTGTGCTGAAAGGAGATTCTTTGAAAATCCTGTGTGTGGAATGTGTCCATTCTGTATTTCTGTAAAATGTCTTCGGTTGGGATCTTTCCTGACTGGGGAATGGAAGGACATAAGGACACCCTAATGCGAAGCAATAACACATTACACATACATACTGCATAACTCTATGGCTTTGTCCTTGCCCAGCCCCTCTGTGTTCTCCTGGAAGACTTGCTGTGTTGTGACCATCCAGATCTCAACTGTGTGGCAGCATTTCCTCTCCCTGACTCCCAGAAAGTACTGCATGTGCAGGAGCAGGACAGCCAGAGTGATGCTCAAAGCAGCAGCACAGTTCTAAGGCTTAGAACTATTTGGAAAATAATCACCTTTTCTGCAGCCAAAATGACCAGAGGTGGCAAGTGGCAGAGAAGTGGTCAGGAAGAAGATACTTATAGAATGGTTTAAAAACTTTGCTAACATTTTTTCATGTCAACTAGTCAAATGAAGCTGCTGGTGAGAAGGGGGCTGTTTCAACAAGTCTTCTGATTCAGAACATATCCTGAATTTCCAAATGTATTGGAAGTCACTAACACCTTTCTCAGACATTTACAACACACAGAGGTTTCAATCTACCCCTTAATTTTACATTTTTCCTTAAAACGTTAGCTCACTTATAATAATAAATAATCACATTAAAAGGGTCACAATGAAGGTGGAAGATTTCTAACATGCTTACATAAAATGACACAGTTCATCTGCTCCAAATTATTTTCTCCCAGCATATTAGTTTATGATATTTTCCTGCCCTTCAATTCCTCCGTCCATTTCAGCATGGGAAAAAAGTAGCAAAATCTCAAAAGCTCTCATGGAATAGGAGGATAATTTTCCATTTATATTTGGAGAGCAGAGATAAGATGAATAATATTTTCTCTTATTTTGCCTTTTCCTTAGTTTCTCTTCAGTCGCATGAACAGGGATAGAGCTATTACAATATGAAGTGTGAGAGTTTACTTACTGTCGGACAGAAGGCATACATCTTCCTACTATATGGTGAAAATAACCTTCTAATGTAATTTCTCAACTAAATACCTGTGATTACAGCACATGAAGAAATCTAAAAGTAAAAAAGAAGAAATGAAGATCTGGGAACATGTCTAAATATAATTCTCTGTTCAGTCCCAGAATGGCACATTTGAAATGGCATCTCACCACATCACTCATGCTTTTTGTTATATCTGAGGACTTTTGGTTAACATAAATGGCTGTGCAGCTATTGAAACTGGTATTCATGAAACAAAAAATTAATTCATGATCCGAAAGAAGAGAAAGCTACTGCATTTTTCTCCTCTGACTAAACTGAAAGTTGTTGTTGTATTTACAATATGCAGTATTCTGGAGAGAGAAGGAGGTTTGTGTGGGACTGGCCTCCCAGAAAGATCAAGCAGCAATGGCAACAACAACTTTGTTGTTTAGTGGTTTTCAGAGGCACATTCAAAGCCCTTACAGTAAGAGTACATAAAAACCCTTTAAAGAAACACAGCCAAATATTACATTTAAAGCAGAAGTAAAAACATGGTTTAAAATAGACTAGGGAACACATTCCAAGAGACACCCTTCCAAGCTCTTGAATGATGCTAGAGAAGATCTCTGCAAGTTAGAGATGAGAGTGGTCTTGACAGTAAAACAATCAAAGATCCCAAAAGTAATTCTAAGAACCATTTTTAGAAATCATTTTTTTCCAATTTTGCATAACACTAAGTACTTCTGTGCAGTGTTAGAGCACAATATAATTGCTAATTAAATGTTCTTCCTAAAACTTGTAAGAATAGCCACATTGGCTGCATTTACAATGCTAAATAAACAGGGTCCTGGAAACATGCAACAAGAGCTGGACTCCTGATTGCTGAAGCAGATTGATTACTAACTCTCTCCTTTGCTCTACTTAGGCCACTCTGATTGGTCTTGCCCAAGGTGAAGCTACTCTTGGTTCTGGCGGGGGGTATCTTCAGGGACCTTTTTCCCCAGACAGCAGCATAGGTGTTGCTCCAGAGTTTGCTCCCAATCCCTCCACGCTTTGCATCCCCTGATGTCCTTTCATACCTCCTTTCTACAGCCAGGGGCATGCAATCATTGTGCCGATTTTCAGTCTGCCAAAATCCACTCTGGCATACCATGTTCTTCACATTACTTTCCACAGTCCCAGGTCATCTTTCCAGAAAAACCATGACATATTTTCCTGGGTCTCTTGTGTTTGGTTGCACAGACATACCATCCAGGACAAATGAGCCCAACCATTGCACCCAGCTTCTTTGGCTAAGAATATAGGAGCAGGAGAATAAGGACATGCAAACCAATCAGAAAATGACACTTCTCTTCTTATGCCTAATACTTTGTCTGCAAGGGTTTTTCTGAGGTAGAGATTGTTTCCTCTGTTTAATAGCTTCTAAGACATGAATACATGTCAATAGTTAAAAGAAACTGAGCATGAACTTTGATTTGCCTAAATATGTGCAAAATGATACTCCAGCCCTATTTCACAACCTTAATGTAATCTTTTTTTTAAAAAAAAAAAAAGCAGTTTTTTAACTGCTTGTACAATGTTGAGCCTCAAGAGTTTGTTTTGAATGTAACCTCCACTGCCATGAACACCAGTTTTTTATTTTGTGGAACTAAAAGCTCTATTTCTCATGCAGTCACTTGACTCTTGCAGCAAAGGCATTAGGAAGCTAATTGAGCTATCATGAGACTTGGCCACACTGAGAAGGCCACAGAGCATCTGACCATAGGACCAGGATTCAGGTTCAGAAGTTTCTTATTCAGCAGTGTACATTTTCTGCTGTTTTTTCGTGAAGATTCTCTAGGGTTTGGGAGGCTTTAAAAACAAAATAGTATCTTACAATCAACTGCCTTTGATAGTCTATGAAAAGTACTATAAGCTCTAAAAACTGTCATTACTTTCTTGCATAAAATGCTAACACTGGCAAGAGCATTTAGAGCAAGTTGAAGCCTGTTTATCGTCTCTCTTGGAAATGCCTAAGTCAGGGCAATGTAGTAATCTATTCTGGAGAAATGCTGTTCTTAGTATTACTCTTGGATGCAGATGAAGCAATTGAATTTATGAGAGCATTTTGTGCCGATGAGTTTAATCTTTGTCTAATCTAGCAATCTTAACAGGCAATGACAATCAAAATCAATAAATGTTTTATATTTAAGGGCAACAAGAAAGTATCAATGCAATTCAGAAATAACAACAACAACAAAAAAGTCCTGTTTTGTTTTAGTTTGTCTGTCACAATCATTTGCCTGTTTCAGTCTGGGTAATGCTTTGTCTCTTTGTCGTGCACCCAACCTGCATGGATTATGTCTTTGTTTCCCTATCTATAAGATTGAAAAGACACATATGCTTTTAAATATTCTGTATGTTATTATAACTCACACAGAATTTGTGGATGAATATTGAAGTTATTGACTGTAACTCTACAACCTGTAAATATGCCAAAGGTGTAACTATATGACTGTGATGGCCCCTTCTGGTTTTAAAATTTTCTGACAAAATATGGATTACTAGCAGACTGTTCACTGGTGCACTGGAAGAAGAAAGGGGGATTCCACATAATTTTCCTTAGTGAGAAACAACTAGCCTCAAAAGGTAAATTAAATCACCATTAAACCAAGCTATAGTCCCACAGAGTGGAGCATCCCCACAGACCAGGTGCTGATTACAAAATCAATTTGATGCTTCTTGGGAACAGTGTAAGAAATGGCTGAGGAGATTCCTTTGAACCACAAGAAAGGTTTTGTTAGCATTATTTTCCCTTGCTGGATCCAGGTTTAAACTGGTTCTCATTTTATCTGCACCCTGTTCCCCACCTTCACATGAGTACACACAAAGCGGGGGCTTCAAAGCTGACAGCACTGGCCTAACTCTGTTCTCATTAAAAGCATTGGCAAAACTCCCAGTGGCTTCAACTGCAACAGGATTAGGCCAACTGTGAGTGCTTTGAAAAACTCACCCAAGGCAATAAATCTAGCATTAATTCACAGAAACGAAAGCAAATATAAAAGGTATGAAGAGAGGGAAAAGAAGAATCTTCATTCGGTTACTCAAAGTCCTTTAACAGAAAAAGGACCCCTCATTATATACTGCTGTGTAGGGCCTCTGTGGCTGGTACATGAGCATTGGCACTGGAGACTTACTTGGCTGCTTAAGCCTGTGCAGGATGGCCAAAGGAGTGAGGAGTCCTTCCCCTGGTCACCCTGTGCAGAAACTGCAGGTAATCATGCTGTTTACATGGTCTGAGATCAAGGAGAGCTTCGAAGTGCCAGACCTGGCTCACCGGGAGGCAGACCTGGGCTGGCTGGGGACAGCACAACTTCACCCTTTCCCAGGGCAAAGCATTGCTGCTCTGGCCTACAGTTTCCTGAGGCACTTCAGTGTCGTCTGTTGGACATGGCTGCATACATTTGTTCACAACTCACCTCACACATCATCTCCTTGACCACTCTAATAAGTACCACGAGTGTCTGCAAAAGATTGCTGCTGTTCTTCTGGTGCTTTCCTTGCACAGAGATAAATTACATGAACTTTGCCCGTAGTGGGGAGCACACAGGAAACCATTCAGATGACACCTCTCAGTCTCAGATTATTTCTGTTTCGTGTATGACTTGGTATCCTCATTTTATCTTATGCACACCACATGCATGGAATAATGAAGCCAGAAAGTTAAAATGTTGGGGGGTTTTGTATGCTTTGGTGGTTGGGTGTTTTTTTTTCACTAGAGACATGAATGTGGGCAAATGCTAGGATAGATTCTTCTGTGAAGGTAGTGTCACTGAGGACACTGAAAGATGCAAAAAGGCAGGTGTCCTCCAGGTGAAATATCCTGGTGTCAGAATTGTGCACTTCTTATGGTGCATGCCCCATCCCTGGAAGTGTTCAAGACCAGGTTGAACAGGGTCTTAAGCCCATTGTTCTAGTGAGAGGTGTCCCTGTCCATGGCAGGGGGTTGGAACTTGATCTTTAATGTCCCTTCCAACCCAAACCATTCTATGATTCTGTGAATGAAAGATTTCACAACTCAGACCTGGGAGTGTATTATCTGCTTTGCTGAAGACAGCATTGCCTCCTATGGGGTGGTAGCCATACACAACTGTAAAGTACCTTTGTAGGCTTTGAAGCTACAGTTTCTGCAAAGTGGGATTCATGTTGCTTGTACATATTGTCCCATTCACTCTCATTAACTTTTTTTTTTTAATATGAAGAAGATTGGCAAGAATTCATCTACCTTTGAGGAAGAGAATGAAATTGGACAGTTAAGTTCTTGGCAGTTCCAGGCAGGTGTTGCCATGACTTATGAGAATTAAAAACATTTTGTACCAGTAGCTTAAACAATGGGCCAAACATAATTTGTGGGTGAACTTGTTATCTTCATAACTTTGACAAAGACAGAGCCATTGCTGTAAATCTGGTATTTTCAAAACCGTAAATCTGATCTTTTTGAGAATGACGCAGCAAGGAATTATTCTTAAAGTATTTTCATCACTCTGATAATTCTTTGAAAGAGGATTCAGTGAGTTCTGGGGAAGGCATGGCACTTGGTGTTGCTGGTTAATTGTATTTGTCTGCATGTTACTTACCCATTACGGGTGAAAAACTTTTACTATGCACTGAGAATGATTTTCTATAGCTTTTGTTACAAATGATTAAGTGATTATCCTGTGCTTGGCAAAAGACTAGTGTGTTTTGGGAACATGAACACATTTTTGTTCAAAGTATTGTGTTACAGGCCATGGATGTTTGCAGTGCTTCGCTTTCTGTTGTGGTGGGAAAATAATTTGGGTTTGAACTCAGCAGAACTGGAATTTTGTTACCATTTGCACTGACTAGCAGAACCTCCATCCAAGTTTATCTTTTCAGCCACCCCTGGTATCTCAGGAGGCTTTACCATCTTCTCCAGCTATGTAAAGAGCAGCAGATTCAGGTCTGCTCTGTCCTGAAGTGAGAAACACTCAAAGCATTATTGCAACACTTGTTCATGAAAAGGTAACTTTGAAAATTATCCAGAACCTTCAAAATTCCAAAGTGCTTGTGATTTCTCACCTTTCACAAGGCAACTTTCCTCTCATGAATGCTGACTTCATGGCTGTTGTAGAAAGGTGGTATTTCCCCTTCGCTGCCCATGAACTCCCTCTGCAGCCCTGGAAAACTGAAATACTTTTACATAGGTCCATGGCATGCTGGTATCATTGTACAAGGGTTTGTCCTGATTTTCAGAGGAGTGCGCTTGTATCTCCTGCTGCCATCTGACAGAAGAACAAGGATTTTATTTAACAGAGATGTTAGTACATATCTTGCCTCAGGCACCTAATTGTCTGTGATTTTTATTTGAACCAATATTAACATGATAATCCCAAACAAATTTAATTTGCAAATTCTTCATTCACCCTTTATATCAAAAGGAGATGGATCCGGGGTTTGAAGCAGCAAAACAGAAGTGGAAGATTCTGGCATCCCCTTTAAGACACCGTGGCCTTAATATCTGCATTGTAGATCGAAAGCCAGATACTCCTTTTTGGCCTCCTGTTAGCACAGTTTCATGACCATGATCTGTATCTTTGTACATTTGAAAGTGAAAGCAAAACTACAGATGCACGGTAAGCACAAACAAACAGAGAGAGCATTTGGAAGAACCATCACTTGAAAGCATACCACTCATCTATCTGCAAGTAACCTAGAAGTTTGACACTCACACAAAAATCAGAGCTGGTGTTTTTGCCAAAGTGTTTTTGCTCCTAACTAGACTTCTGTATCTGGAGCTGGATAGATAATTGATTTGGGAGGACTCACTGGCCACTCTGCAAGAATTCATTTTGCATCAACCTGGAGTGAAGTGTTCAGCCAAATAGAAAGAGCAATAATAAATTTTGATTGAGACCAAGTTTTAGGTTTTGGAAGGGGTTAACTGTTGTTCATTTTTTCATAAAACTGAAGTTGATTTTGAAGTGCTTTGAACTAAAAAACCAAAATATGTCAAAACTAAAGTGCTGACATTTTTCCAGTTCTAAGACTTTTTATTTTTCCTTTAGCAGCTTTAAAAAAAAAAAAAAAAAGACATAATTGAAATCTGTTATTTGGGGAAATTGTTTTGGCTAAAAAATCATGGCCTTGCTCTAGCTGTTTATCAGATGTCTCCTCTTGGTGCATCTCCACTTTTTTTAATATGCAGTGGGAACATACTGAAATAAAAACTTAGTGCAACTTCAGTAAAGCTATGCAAAAGGGCAAGTTGGCACAGGAGACAAAAGGAACTATAATGCTCAGCTTTTAGTTAAAGCTATTAAGCCAGGGAATACTCACGTTCACATCAACCTTATTTAAACCATGCAGGACTGCATAATTCCCCCTCACGCCCCCCTCCTCTTTCTTTTAGTACACCCTGGGACACTTCTGACACATCTGCTTCTCTGCATGCTCAAAAGTCAGTTGTGATCTGGGAGCGGGAAAAGATGAATGTCGCTAGAATGGGAAATCACACATGATATAAAATAAATGCCTTGTCATTTTTATCTTTCATTTGCAACTCATGATTCATATTGGTGACTCATTAAAAAAGTAAAATGTGACCTTATTCTCTGAATAATTTAGATGGCAGGTTGGATCAAATACAGATTTAAGTATCCATAAAGTTCAATTAAAACAACAAAAGCCACATAATCTTTCCAATTCTTAATGTGTGCTTCAGATTACACTTCTTTTTTCAGTGGCCAAATTTGTCCAGAGGAATACTCTTGAAAATAATGATTTTTGAAGATTCAGAGAGTAAATTTCAGATTAATCGTAATGATAAGCTGCATTGAAAATATAGTGCATTGTTTATTGTTACTTCACGTTATTGTTATTATTATTCCATCAATGAACATGATTTATGTGTTAAACCAAAGCAGCCTGTGATTTTAACAGCAACTACATATAAAAGTGCAAACAACAATATCTGTTGGCTAACACAAGAGATACGAAAACAAAGATGAATGATGACAAGAGAATGAATTTGGGGAAGTTCTATTTTGTTTGCAGACAATTCACGAGTGAAATATAAACATACAGTGGAGAGGTGCTGTGTTGTACTGGTCACTTTTACGGCAACCAGTGACAGACTAACTGGTAATTATAGAAAGTGGTTTCTTGCTTTGGAGGAACACTCGGGTTGGTGAGAAGTTTTCCATTACCTTCACTAGACAAGGCCTTAAGGTAGCAGCTGTAGAAGCTAGGAAATTTATGGGCAACCCTACTTCACAATGGAGTTTCAAGTCTAGCCTTTGTCATGCTAATGGCTTGTTACCTGGACACATCAGAGCTGCTTTACTGCATGTCAGCTTTCTGTAGTCTTCAGAAAAAATCAAAGCATCCTAAATGGTGGCATAAGATAGTCTCTGCAAGTCTGATGCTGACAGTAGCCTGAAATAGCTGCAGTGCCCAGAACCTTCTGGAAACCAGCAGCACAGTATGCTATTGAGCACAGAGGTGAGATCTGAGCAGTAGGACAAACGACATGGGCTCTATTGCCTGTTGCACCTGGGAGAGAGGACCAGTGAGTACTGGTAGAAAAGGTTGATTTGTCAATACTTGGTTTCTTTCTTGATCTGGGAAAAATTCACTGGTCAGAAAGGTGGGTGGATGTTACTATGACTTCCATAGTTTGGGCTTCCCAAGATACTACTGATCACTTCTTGGGGTGTAGATGATCATTTCTTTTGGAAAAAAATAGGAGATTCCCTTTGAGAGATTCAACCAAAATTAAATGTTATTTTCTGCTATTGCATTGGATTGTAATAGGAAAAGGTATGAAAGTTTGGCAAAACCTGAGATGCTCTGGGCTCATTCCTCTGGCATCTCCCATGAGATCTGAAACTGGCTTTTGGTTCTCCAGACACTCAGGAGTATGTCAATCCAGGAAAAACATATTTGAAAACTATACTACATTCCTTTTCCAGAACTGAACTTGGTTTTCTGCTGAAGTGGCTTGAAGTAGGCTCTTAGCCAGTGCATATCTCAGCCCTTGACTTCTGAGCACATAGCACGCAATCAGAAACCCCCGAACTGAACTGTGATAACATTCCGTCCTGGGGCACTAGCAGATAAAAATGGTTGAGTCTGGCGTTCCCTGGCTTCATTTGAACCACAAGAAAAAAGCTGAAGTTTAGAAGTTTTGAGCTAAGGATGAAGTATGTAGGCTAAAGACCAATATGATACTGAGAAGTTGACTCTTTGGTTAATGATAACTTTAAAAAGCCTTGAACAATCCTGGCCTTCCCTGCCGTTATGGAGCAATCGCAGAAATATCCAGAAGAACAATGTGACCTCCATGTCTGTGTGTGTCCTGTACACTCTGGTATCTTGCAGGCAACAGGAACTTTGTGTAAGCCTCTAAAAAAGTAGTTGCAATGCACTACCTCACTAGGTGAGCTCTGGCATCAGCAGCACCGCATCTCTTTGAGAGCAGCCTATGCCCAAACTTCAGACACTGATTTGTTTTGAATGCCTGGAGAGAGTATATGGGCTGCAGAATGTCCTAGAAATGCCCTTCACACAGTACTGTAGCCATATCCCTTTGAGCTTTCTTACATTTTTATGCACCTAGTTTGTATTTCCTAACTTCAGGCAAGTTTTGGGCCTGGAAAAAGCACAAAATCATTTTCTCTGCAGTCAAAGGGAGTTCAGACATGTATGCTGCAAGCAATTTTAAAAAAGTGTTCATTTCACAAAGTGGTTGAGTGACTACCTGGCACGTGTTTGAGCTCTGGCTGATAACTGTAGCATTTATTTTTATGTTTTCCTGCTTCTAAGTCTGCACACTCTGATGAAGTCCTGACCACTTCATAAAAAGCAAAGGATGGAATTAATATTGCCAGTGGGAGGGTGTAAGCCACAGCCATTTGAAAAAATCTACATGTCTCTTTTTAGCTAAGCCTCCCACCGAGAGCTGATTGCTAGGGAAGAGAGAGGTGGGAATTAGCCACTTCTGTTACAAATGTCAAGGTTCTTGGAAGGTTCGAGTAACAAGAGGTGCTGCAAAGTATGGCAACCAAATCCCCACCTCCTGACACTAAGCTTGTCAATTCTGTGACATTCTTGGCCTCTTCTAACCCAGTGTCTGGGAATTTGAGACTTAATCTTTGGTCTACCACATGTTGGCGCAGAATATAGCTGCTGCAAAATGAAACCAACCTACAAATGGGGAAAAGATCTATTTTAAAATGAAAAATCCCAGCCCCCTCAGCCTTCCTTAGCACAGGCTTTTTTAGAACCAAATTTCAGTCTCATACTGGCCACTTAATACTGCTTGGGCTGTGTTTCTCACTCCAGACAGGGAGGAATGTTTTGCTGTTTGTCTTGACAGTCAGCATGCATGCCTTTGCTGGGAGCACCTACTCATACAACAGTATCCGCTTCATATTCCTCACATCAGGAAAACTCTGTCTACATTCATTTAAATAGTAGATTGTATAGGAACTGGCATATTATAATGGTAATTACCATCTCATCACAGTAGCCAAGACTTTCAAATTCTGTTGCTTAGTTTTGTGAGATCATAGTTCAGGGCCTGAATAGGTGATGACCTCTCTTGTGTTCCATATCAACTTCCCATTCGGTCTGCACTGCTGAGGGCTTAGCCAGGGTGGAGATCCCAAGTGCTGTCATGCCCTTCATTCACAGTCTGTGAATGGTGGGACTGTGATCAGGGCAAAACTGGTGCAATACTGCCGCTGTCCCCTAGGGTCCCTTAGCTTTTGGGAGCCTGTACTGCTCTAGAAAAGTTGCCTGCTTCTTCTCAGTACTGCAGATGTAAGACATGAGGAGGTGGCTGTTCCAGCATAACAGTAGCTTTCCATTCCATAATACCTGACACATTTGCAGTGTTGCTGGGTAACGGTTTCAGACGTTATATCTTTTTTATTATTAATGATGTATATCATACCCTCAGCACAAGATATCTTCCTGGAGGTTTTAGTGTAACTCTTTGAGGTAAAGCCCAGGAATGTGCCTTTTCCAGCTTGCTCAGATATAAAGCTCATAGCCTCTAATATCAAAACTCAGGCTGTTCTCTTGGAGGTTGAGATAGTGACAAAGAAACATGAAGCAACAGGGTTCACCTCAGGCCTGCTCTTCAAGCTCTGCCTGCTCCTGATGGCTCTGCTCTGAGACGGCTCTGTCTAGAACATCTCCTTCAATAGGTGACCCCTGGGACTCCCTTACCCTTTCCCATTTGTCCTACCCACCTCACTGAGGGCAGAAAACAAGATGTAATGAATTTGTCCAGGGATAGATGTCTGTGACTTTACTCTTGCTTTTCTCACAGTCTTGAAGAGTTGTTATTTACCCAACAGATCTCTGCTTCCCTTTCCCAAATTGTACCTTGTTGAGGTAGAGACCTCAACAAGGGCAGATAGAGGCCAAATATTGGCACTGTAGTGTGTAAGGTACTTGTGCTCAAATAACAACTTTCCGTCTGTGCAAAATGCATCACCAGCACGCAGGATTTCACTCTCACGCATACTGCGGGGGACAAGGGCTCGGCTCGTTGCCCCTCATCTGGCAGAGTGCTCTTGGAGTGGCTGGGACTGCTCTCCATCAGAACGACCTAATTGTGTATACATCCATATTGATCTGATCTGCGTCATCATCAGTTCAGCATTCATTAATGCAATTGGGTGCAGAAAGCTTTCAGGGGAAATAGATGAAGAGAAAGAACAATATATGCTTTCCTCTTAGAGTAGGAGTGGAATTAGATTATTTTTGTGCACTTCAGTTGAAACCTACTCAGTGACATTTTACAAAGGCTGCATGCAAAGGCCCTGCCTCCCTCCCTCCCTCGGCTGCCACAGCCGCACAGGGCTGTTGTGATGGGGGTATGGTGTGGGGGGTGCCTCCCCCGTACTTCGGGCTGCCAGCATACAGACTCTGCTGTGGGCTGCAGCAAAACCCTCCCTGATGTGGGGCAGGTTTGCGTTCGGTTTTGGCAGGACTGTTGGGGCCACAGCTTCTCCCAGTGGGGATACAAGACAGTGTGGACGCACAGTGCTTCCCCTAATTACACCCCTGTATCTCCAGCGGAGCCATTCCCAGTTGTTATCTGTGCAAATGAAAGAGAGCACAAATGCTGAAATAATCTGCTCTGTGGATTACAACATGTCAGGCATCATATGGTCCACAGAGCAGGAGCAACCTTCTTGACTCTTGAGAGGCTGTACTTGCGTACCTTCTGCTTCATGAGGAAACAACTTGTCCTTTCCTGTTACGTTTCTGATTAGAGTCAGAACTGCTGTATTTGTTCATGTTAGAGGAGGTATGCGGGTGCAGAGCAGTTCTGATGAACATGAAAAGTTAATGAGATTGCTTTGTGTTAGAGGCACCAAGAGCCGTACACTCCCAACTGGTACGGACGCTGCACACTTCTTAGTTGAAGGCAGACCACATAAGGAATGCATGACAGGGTGATGCGAAAGCTCTACGGGTCTTTAGCCGAGAAAGTACACTGTATGTGCCAAGTTATATCACCATGCATTTTTAAAACTGGTAGGAGAAAGCACAAAGAAACATGCTCTGAGACTCAGTGTGAAGCTTTTCTGGATGCTTACCTAGCTTGATTTTTAATCAAACTCCCTGTTCTACCTCCAACTGGGCACTGTCTCTGGCCATTGCCTTGTGCATCACATGACAGCTGAACCATAGCAGTAGGATATGTAAAGAGTAGAAAATACACTGAAATTAGGGAGATGCAAACTACTTACAAATATTTGGTTTGGCCACAATACAGCTGTTATTTTCTTGTGTGGTATTAATATCCATATAGAGACAGCCTTGGTTTTATCACCTTGCTTCTGATTGCAAGAGGACAGTATAACAAAGGTGATGCAGGACTGTAGCTTACATAAAGGAGACTTTTCATAAAACAGAACCCGAGAAAAGCTTGAGGGGAACTGTTACTCAGTTCCAACATGCAATCTGTGCCGTGCACAGCCATACTCAAAGGGTAGCAAAAATTAAATAGAGATTTTTGAGTGCCCCATAATAGCTGCCATTTGGTGGATGTATCAGAACAGCAAGCTCTCTGATGCATATTCCCATCCCTCTCTCGGGAATCTGCTTTGCATGGTTAGTGATTCCAGCTTGCAGTTGCCACAAGGGATACCTGACCCCTCAGTCTCACCGATTCCCTCCCTAAGTGGGCATACTATTATTAACAGAAAAATACCTGTTCCAGGACAGAGGAAAGGAAGGAAGGAAAGTTGTATCACACTGACTTTTAGGAAATGGAGGAGAAGAAATGCATAGCACTGTCTTATGTGTTTCTGTATTAATATACTGTGATAGTCTTGAATACTTTATGCAATTTAGAAATGTACTGAGACAAATTCTTTTGCCGAAGCTTCTATTTTTGGCATTGAGGCTGTTCAGTTAACTGAACAATGGGGAAAATGTGTGGTGGAGGGGAGAGAGGAAAGTACTTTGTAGGTGCTGTGATCAATTTACCAATGCAGCTGACATGAATGTGCCCTAAGTCCCACTTTATCTTCTTAAGACAATGTAATCCTTAATTATCTATTTTGACACCTAATGAGCACACACACATGTGTGCACTCCCAAGGCATGTATCTGTCTTGCCTTTCTAATCCCTTTATCCAGGCTGTGCCTCTGCTAACTCTACTGCTGTGAATGACTCACAGATGTAGTGTCTCTCTGTGCTGCTGTATCTGTGCCATGTAATCATAATAATTACTCTCCATCGCAAGGAAGGTCTGGAAACAGTAAAATCTTCCACCTGTTGACATACAGTGAAGTCTGTGCATGTTTTTAATACAGGATATAGTTTGTCAGGCTGGTGTTGAATTTAAGAGGCTGTTGCAGACTTTTAATGATATTGATGTTCTTGCTGTGAAGAGGCAACTAAGCACTGCTCTATTTGACACAGCACGGAGCTAGCATTAGGGTGGCAGAAAGGACAGATGGTACTTCCTCATGAGCAATCAGGCAAGATTTTTCCTTGAAGAGAAAGAGAAACAATCCTTTCCTTAATGCCTGATGTTGCCAGACTGTTCTACCTGAACAGCTGAGGGGCTATAGTCCGGCCGTGTCCTGCAGCAGCAAACTGAGGGAGCTGTCCCTCACTGAGGGAAGCAGATTCAGAGATTTAACCTTCTTAGATGACTTGTTCTGTGAGAGCTGAATTTAATAAAAATTAAAATCAGTATAAAAACTAGGGAATTAACCATCTTTTGGGGTTTTTTTAAACACATTTTATGAAATGTCTTAGCTCAGAAAGTTAAGACATGATGATTGCAACTAAAATCCCTGTATCATTCATGTCTAGATGGCTGACAATATCACCACCTAACTTTCTACATTCCCACTAGAGTGAATACTAGGATGAATTTAGTAATGCTGGCATTGGTGGAGTACAGAGTAACTTTCAGCACCCAGCAGAACCTGGGATACTTCAGAGGGATAACTAACCTTTTTTGCAAGACATCATAGCTCTTAAATAACTATGTGGTGGACCGTTTCTCTGACTCCACTGGGAACAAGATGAGCAAACCTTGGTAAGAGCAGTAGACATCCTGTTTATGTCTCCAGCAGAATCACACAGAATCACAGAAGGTTAGGGGTTAGAAGGGACCTTGAAAGACCATCTAGTCCAGCCCCCCCACCAGAGCAGGATCATTGAGACTAAATCACACTGGAATGCATCCAGGTGAGTTTTGAGTGTCTCCAGAGAAGGAGACTCCACAACCTCCCTGGGCAGCCTGTCCCAGTGGTCTGCCATCCTCACAGTGAAAAAATTCTTCCTTACGTTCACATGGAACCTCCTGTGCTCCACCTTGCAGCCACTGCCCCTTGTCCTGTCATGGGACATCACTGAGAAGAGCCTGGGTCCTTCCTCCTGGCACTCCTCCTTTACATATTTATAGACATTAATGAGGTCACCCTTCAGTCTCCTCTTCTCCAAGCTAGAGACCCAGCTCCTTCAGCCTCTTCTCATACGGAAGATGTTCCGCTCCCTTAATCAAGCCCTCTGTTTCAGGACCGGAAGGTGGCAGTTCAAAGCTCATGAATTGGGGTTATTGCTCAACACAAATCTAACTTTCAGTCCCTCAGAGTGAGCATGACTTTTGTCACCCGGCAGGAACAGCATTAAGGCAAAGCATGGTATCACTGAGGGAGTGCTAGTGGCATCTTGGGGACAGGGTTGAGACAGTGGTGGCTGCTACAGCACATTGACGGTCTTATGGAATGCACTGTCATCTATGATGATGTGCCTGACAGAGGTGTATCCTCCTAAATGCAGGGGGCACACCCATCTTCACTAAAATCTCCACTCTTAGAAGGAGTTACTCCAAGAGATGTTTGGGGTGTGTGGACCCATTGCAATGGAAGCTGTGTGAGCGGTTCCACAAGCAGTCCTGGAAATGAGTGTGTTTTCTGTTCTTGGTCTAACATGCAGCTCTCTCTTTGCAGTTACCGTGTTTGATCTGAGTTTGAAAATTTCTGCTCTGTGTTCCACCACACAAGGTAGACAGGCCCCTGGGCATCAGAGTCGCCCCTGACCAAGATATGGATGAAAATGGTGGCACTTCCACAACTCTGCTGTGTATGCACGTATTCAGTGTGGAGCCACTCTTTGGTTTGAGCACTGAAATGTTCCTGCTCTGCTACTGGGAAGTTAGCATGGACCCTCTGGAAGTCTTGGTTCGCAGTTTGATGAATGCTGAAATCAGGCACTTCTCTGGGTGTTACAGTAAAGTCACATTTTTTCAGAGCTTTTATGAGGAGAGATTATAAAGATCCTTGTGTGAGTAGGTGACAATATTCCCTATCAAGTTTATTCAACTCATTAATTAAGCACAGCTTGCATGCGACCTGGGTTTCTAACTCATCAGCTGTGCATGGCTTTGATGCTCCTCTGACACTCACCCTTTCCAATTGCTGAGGCTTTCCTGGAGCCAAGGGCTAGGAGAGAGACCACCCTGATGGACAACTGCGAGTTCCTGGGTGCTGTCTAGACAGCAGATGGGGTCTATGCAAATCACATGGAGACTCAAGCTAAGATGCGGCAGCTAACAGCTAAGAGGCAGAAAGCAGGAGGAGTGACACCATCTTCATACACCACTTAGCCTCTACAGCTGATCTTGTGCGCTGACCTAATCCATTTTGGGACAAAGGCAGTCGGGTTAATTCACACCACTGCCCTGTTGTGGGTAATGTCATCCGTTGACTTTGGACGGAAGCGGAAAAGAAGTGCTTACGGTAAACTGCTTCAGCTGAGCGGTGGTAGCCAGCAGCTGGGAGCTTGAGCAACATCCCCCATCCAGCCAGTTCTGGAAGAGTTGCAAGGGTCTGCCCAAGTCTGCAGTGCAAATCTCAGTAGTTACAGCTGCACAAGAATGGCCGATCTGGGATGTACTTCAGGGTTATGCCGTGGACATAAGGGTTATTTAGCATAGCTTTTCAGAGATCCAGAAATACTAGCATAAGATAATAAAATGCAGGGTTAAATTATAGCCAAATACTGACAGCAAGCTTTAGTGCACTGAGAGATAGGTTCCCTAAATTTGAGGTAGAAGCCTTTATTCTGCTAACATTTACTCCTGGTTATTTTTAGAATTCACAGGGTGTTCTGAACTGGACAAGACAACAGTAGGTGTGAAAGATTCATTTGCAGGGAGATGGGCTATATGACCTTTAGTTATTAGTAATCACAGAGACACAAAAGCTTTCTAGATGTCTCTCGAGATAAAAATACATGATGCATATCCTGTAAATCTGCATGCTTTGAATGGCCATTGAAGGGAATAACAAGATAGTTACGAGCTGCAAGGAAAAAAAGACAGACAAAGTGGAGCTTGTAAAATAAGAATATGGTAAAACCATGGCAATAGCCTCTTTATGTTATCATGAAACACACACTTTAGGATACAATGGCTTTGTTTTATTGTGGAACCCAGTAAATGAGTCTTAAGAGTCAGGTAAACAATAAGTGGCTACATAGAAAGAAAACAGGTCTGGAAGAGAAGCTTGAATTAGGAGAGTACAAGGCATGGTATGGCCTGGCATGCCAAATCCGGAGGGGCATGCCAAGCATAAGGCTCAGAGAAAGCTTCCATTTCTAGACTCTGTGGGACTGTTAGACCTAGGGCATTAGATATCTCAGCTGTGGTGACCCTTATTTCCCATTCAGATGTCTAATCCTTTTTTGAAGCTTACAAAGACAGCCTCAGAAGCAATCCCACAGCAAAGATTTCTTCCCACTAGCTATACCCTCTGAGAAGATTTGTTAAGCTAGGATGGTTTTCAGTAGCATTAAAATAGGAAGCAGAGTGTACCATTTTTGCGCAGCAAAAGATATATACTATTTTTGTATGGCATGTTTGCTTTTGAGAGTTTTTTTGGATACATTTCAAGGAGAATGTAAATTACAAGAGTGTTTTCATCAGTCAGAGCCATGTGCTGTTTGGGGTTGTGATGGTCAGGTTTTGAGGCGTTACTAGCCCCTACCCACGGAAGTGTTTCACCCCATGTGTTGTGCGTTGTGTTGCTACAGTTCAGGAAGGTGCTGCTGCTGGGCACGGGGAGGATAAAGGCATGAGGGCTTTTGTCCGAGGAAATGTTAAGGGTCAAGATGGGAAGGCAGGGATAGAGCTGGCTATCGATGGTAGTGAGCTGAGAGTTATAAAACAATAAGATCCATGCGTTTGAGGAACTGCTCCTTGTTACTGCCATTTGCTGCTGTCCTGTGGCTCAAATACACTTTTTGCCATCGCTGAGATGAGGAGGAGACCTTATGAGAACGTGCAGGGCAATAGATCCCAGCCCAGCCCAGCCACAACCATCCTGTCCATGCAACTGCAGCTGCGATGCCGAGGGCCTGGTGCAGCACTTCTGTGTCTCTGGATAACCCTTTTGCTGATCCCAAGTCTGTTGAATAGGACTGTGTTCAGGGAGAGCATGGTACTGCAGAATTACAGCTCGACTCAGATTTATGTCTAAACCACATTACACCATTATGGCAGTGCCAGCAGGTCAATCAACTGGGTATAAATGGGAGTCAGCATCTGAGGCAGCTCTAAAAGAACAAGGAAAGCTCTGGCAGCTGAGCACCGAGTATTTGGGCTGCAGTATTTTCTTTTATTTATTTTCATTGGCACGTTGTGTAATTTATATGGCAGCTTGAGTGTTTGTGGTGCTTTGTAGCAGATAAAACATTCTACTAACCATGAAGGGAAATAGGACGTGAAGAGACAGAGAACTGTGCAGGTGGAGAGGATGCTTCAAACATATAGAAAAGAGGAAAAAAAAAAGAAAGCCGCTGAAGAAATTAAAGAAGGTATTCAGTGGCGTGGGAAATAGAAAGGCAGCAACACTGGGACGGGCTTACAGAGAGAGGTGCAAGAGAGGGAGGACTTTAAACAAAGAAGCATTATCTTGGTGGCAGACATTGAAAAAGAGAGGGAAATTCAGGGTAGCAAATAATTTAGGAGGGAATTGGCAGCAGTGGTTGCCAACACTAAGGAGAAGCTGTCAGTGATGGGCAAGTATGTGCTGCTTAAGTCTGGTTCAAACCCAGCAATGCCACAGGAAATAATTTTCTGGACTTAAATATGGTCCATGCTGTGGAGCTGGTAGAGCCTGGATGCTCTTGAAGAAGCACGTTGGCCAGAGGATCACAGGATGCAGAGGTCTGTGTCTGCTCAGGCAAAGTGAGCAAAAGGAAAGACTATAAAATGTCCTTCTACAACTTGACAAAACAAATAAGGGATGGAGAATATGTCAGGAAAAAAAGTCAGAAAGAATTAGGTAACATTCTCTCATATTGTAGAAAGTCTGCAAAGTCCAAACGGCCCTGATGTGCTAACCCTGTGCTGCAATGAGGAACAATGTAGGAGGCAGGCTTTTCTAAGGAAAGTGAAGGCTGCAAGCGAGTGTTATGTATATGGCCTTATTGGCGTGGAGCCAAAGTCCTGGTGTCATCAAGTTTAGTGCGAATGGGCACCGCTGAGATATAATAGTTTAGGATTTCCTTGTCTTGAATGCATTTGTATAACTTTTGGTAGCTGGTCTCTAGCCAGTATGGTAAGAATGGATACTCCTATGAAAATTTAC
This sequence comes from Hypotaenidia okinawae, assembly GCA_027925045.1. NCBI lineage: Eukaryota > Metazoa > Chordata > Aves > Gruiformes > Rallidae > Hypotaenidia > Hypotaenidia okinawae. The sequence goes on along the minus strand of BSDF01000005.1, from coordinate 27,711,248 downwards.
AATGGAAAATTATGATGACTAATTGTAGTATGATGTTTACATAACTCTCCACAGATCAGTTTTGTTTTTGTATTAATTCACTGTTTAATATAATTTGAAGTTCACATGGCATAGAGTGCTGTTTATTTGGAACAAAATTCAGATTTTTGCTGTATGCTTCATCCTTTCAGATCCATTCTGAGCGGGTTGCCATTGTTCATTGTTTAGTTTTAAGGGAAATAAGTCTGGTTTTGATCAGCTTTCTCCCTGTTCTGCCGGGGATTTCTGATTGACAGCTACATTCTTTTTTCTGATGAGTATGAATGAAAGATCATCTTAATGCATTAAAGTTAGATACAGATTGAGGATAGCTCCACCCACGTTCGAAACACAGAGATGTTCAATCAACTCTTTTTCAACAGGATTGAAAATACTCTTGCTTCTATCAGGGTGACTCAGTTCACTTTTTCAACAGAGACTGAAGAGGCTCAAAGCATTTTATTTAACATCTCTTACTTTGCTGAGACTTTGCTGATCAAAATTCATTATTTCTGGCTTCTACATCTAGGTTAACTTCACGATTTCTCAGCTTTAAATCCACCTTGAAGAAACCACACTGAATCAATTCAAAGTAGGTAAGATATGCAGATGAGCTATTCATCTCTCAAAATGTGTTCTTTCCAAGCGATGGCCATTTGCTTATCAGGGGAAAATCATAACTGCTTGTCACCTGAATGTAGCAAAGAAATTGCATTCAGCTTAACAAGGAACAGAAACTATGTATTTGTGATATGTTTCATTCTTTTAAAATCTGTTCCATTAGATCTTTTAATTCTAACAAACCAAACAAAATGAGACAGAACCTTTCCTGATGCAAGCCATACTCATATCTGCTCTCAGCTTTGCTCTCCTATGGCATGCTGACTCTGGAGGCTTGGGAATTGTTCGTATGTTTTGATAATTTTTTTTCTATACAAGAGGCAATATTACTCTATATGTATTTTTGAAGGTGTAAAACATGGAATATTCATAAATCACTTCCCTGTATTCATCGTCATGTTAGTTGAATATTCAAAGATGCAAAATTATAACTATTTCCAAATAAGGACCAGCTAACTTCATTCCACTCTGCATCTCTTACCTCTTCTGATGGGTGAGATAACGAATTCATTATCTCCCAAAGGGCGATGGTTATAGTATACTTAGACTCATGGCCTGCATGATGGAATATGCAACTTGATCTCTGTTGTAAAGTGCATAAGGCAAGTCAAACTTACACCGTCTGAGAGATGTTAAGGTTGAAATCCATGGCTAAGAGAAAATGATGGAGGGCAACATTGATCACTGCTGACTTGCTTCTTGAATGTCTCCAAAGGTTCTGAATCATAGCATGTCTTGTGGGTCCTCCCTGCCCCAATTAACATTTATGTGACAGACATTACTGCATCAAATTTACAGCATGCTGTCACAGCTTTTTCCTTCAGTGTAAGATGAGGTGAGGTTTAAGGAAAAAGCAAAGAGATACTCATACTGTCTCAGCTGTATGCTAAAGAGATGTAAGTTTATCTCTTTAATGCTAACATTAACTTTGGTTAATGCCATGAACATAGCTTCTTGTGTCATCTCAAATGGTTATACCTGAGGGGTAGGGGCACTACCCCTTCACCTCCTCTTTGCTTTTTCTCTACTGTGCCTGCCCTTCTACATCCTACCACAGTGTCGTGATTTAGTAGCCCTGGCCAACAACCAAGCCCCATGCAGCTGCTCGCTCACTTTCCCCTGATGGGATAGGGAAAAGGCCAGAAAAGTGAAAGTAAGAGAACTCATGGGTTGAGATAAAAACAGTTTAATAGGACACACATACAATGAATAATATATCCACAAAACACAGTTTCTCGCCACCCAAAGTCAATACTGACAAGACTCCCAGCTGCCACACCATTTAACCAGTGTTAAATACACACAATCCTAATATTCAGTCTGTTCTTAAGTCAGAATGTATTTAAGCTTTCATGTAGGTTGCCATAATTTCACACTTAACTTTAATTGCACTTTTTCAGAGGAGAAAAAATTGCAATTTAATTACACATCACAGTTAAGAATAAAATACTTTTTCCTCAAGAAGAAGTCATCCACTTTTCTCTGCCTTAACATTCATTCCAAACACATGGTTCTTATGCTACTTTAAACTACAGGTGAAAAAAATACAGGAAAGGCCCATTACTGCCTGCACACTAGTGCTATCAGACATGGGAATGTGTTGATAGTCAACTTTTAAGAAAGCGAACTGTCCCAGTAACAGTCAATTTCGGCGTGCAGGTGGTAAATAACAAATTGGTTTTGTTTCATTCCAGTGGATGATCACTGTGCCTGTTGTGAAATTTCACATCGTCAAATTGGAGACTCTGTTTCCCAGCCCTCGCTGCTTAATGCAGGGCAGCACCTTCTTTCTCCCTGATATTCCCAGTGAACTGAAAACCATATGCCCTGGGCATTCTCCTTCCAATCATCCTGCAAGTACCTCTGACACTGGGGAAAAATGTTACACCCTCTGCACTTGCTGAACACCAAAGCCCTTGAAGCACTGCCACAGACTCCTTGAATCCCGTGAAATGAAGGAAGGTTGTAACTGCTTTCAGGACTTGCTGACCAGGTGTAGCTGCCATTTCAAGGAGATTTGCGCTAGCATGAGTACCATTCACAGCCTTTTGCTATGATCTTTTAGTGCACGTATTGAATTTACATGCTGGAGACAAGCTTGAGCATCATTTACAAAATGTCAGTTTTTTCTTTCTTTTAACAACCAGACTGTCATCAGTCCTTTAACAATTGTCTCTTTTAATCCAAAACTTTTCATTTTAGAGCTACATATTTCATAGGCTCCTTTTGCACATTATCTGGAACTCGTGCCTCTTTTTCTATTACCTACGGCAATAGCATCTTCCAGTTTCATCCTACCATCCTGGAAGAATTTTAGATTATTTCAACATTAGAATCTGAAGAGGCAGTTGTGCTTGGGTTTTGTGTGCTTTTCATCATCACATCATCATTGTCATAAACAGAAACAAAGGAGCTGGTGGATGTGTGCTGAGGGTAAATATGTTCTTTCACCGGAGTTTTATTTTGCTGAAGCATACTGCAGCACCAGCCACTTTAATTTGTGTGGGGTGGCGAATCTGATATACTCGAGCAAACACCCTTGTCCTTGGGCCAGGCATCTCTCATCATTGTCTGAAGGCTTGGGTAAGTTTTGAGGATTTCTGCACTCTTACTCTTTGTGTATTTCCAAGGAAGAAAACCACAGCCACAACAACAAAAACAAGATAAAAACTGAACAAAACATAAAAGCCTGTGGATCCAAGAGAAATGAACCACTTCATCCTGTGCACTGAAAACTGAGGGGATGGAGTGTGCTAGGATGACCCAAAGTGACTTTTTCACCATGAAGAATAGAGACATGTGCCCAGGGTAGTCCCTTACCTATGCAGTGCACACAGAGAATTTCTGCATACGCTTGTCTTTCATGTGTCCATCAGGGGCTGCATCTCATCCCATCACTGTAACATGTTTCTCTCCTGGTCACCTTCCCAGCTCTTTGAAGAATAGTTTGGTTAGGTGGTAGAGGGGCTGTGAGTGCATTTCTAGTTGTGAGCTTTGTGGTCCCTCTTTGCATGAGGGAGTAGTTGTGTTGTTTATCTTTGAGAGTGTAAAAAGCCATGTGAACACAAGTTTTGTGTTCCGTTCTGAAAGTAGTTAGTTCCACATTGTCCCTCTTGCAAAAGCCAGTGCTGTAAGATGCAATGACTGCCACAGCTCTGCCCCAGGATGTCCCCCACCCTGGAACATGGGTGAGCTCCTGAGCTTCCCTGCCTCATGGTTCTTCACCAGTGCCTGAAAAGCCTTCAGTACTGTGTCGGTCTATGGGCTGCAAAAATAGATGGACTATTGAAACAAGCAGCAGACAGTTGACATAAATATAAAAGACAAGGCAGCTCGGCCCACAGAGGAACAGAGTGGAAAGGAACTACAGAGAAGTCTTTTTCTTTGTTCATATTATCTAAAATTTGTACCACCTTCAAAATTTGTACAGCCTTCCTTCACACTGAATGCCTTCTTTGCTGGTTCATATGTAATTCTATTTCTGTTCTCTTTTCACATCAGCTGCCAAAATCTCCACTCATGTAGCAACCTTAAAATGCACATTTCCCATTTAAACATCGCTTGTGATTTTTGAGTGATCCCTTGTGGTGCACGCTCACTGTTCTCCACGGGAAAAAAGTTCCTTGCAAGTTAGCAACAAAGCTCAAGAAGAGGATGCATAAAACTAAGTGGAAATCCAATATGCATAAGAGGATGCTCTCCTACTGGGAGATGGGGAAATGCAGCCAGTGACACGCTCAGGTACCGATTTAGATTTAGATTGATTGGACAGTGTGGGTATCTTCTGCATTCAGAGAGCTAGTCCTGGGTAGGAAGTGTAGATGAAAGACCTACCAGGAATCGGAGTCAGAAAGATACCAGTAGCATTGGGGCTGCTCTTTCTTTACCTCCGTCAAGTGTGAAGCTAAGACCAATAGGAATCTTAATGTTTGCTGCTTCCCTGTTACTGTCCTCCTTTTATTTGACCCGTATTTAGATTTTAATTTTGCGCCTGGTGTTTCTGACAGGAAGAGAAGGTTTTTGGCCTCGCAAGCTTGGTCTGCTTTTTTCAGCTGTACTGGTTGGCCTGTGAAAAGAAATTCGCTCCTCTCCCACAGACTTCTCACTCCCTTCATCTGCTCCCCCAGACCATGGCAGCCACTGCAACACTCTGATTACAGCTGCAACAGGTACGTGAAAATGCTTTAGGCCGATGGGAGACAAGGCAGGTTTTTACAAGGTGACTGTCACCTTTTAATAACTTGGAGAATGACTCAGTAGATAAGAAATTACAACGACTCTAGGATGTCTGGAGAACCTACCATTATTCTATTGCATTGTTCAAATGGTAGTGGAATAAGATTTATGGTAAGTTAAACAGTAAATGAACAGAACACACACGAAAACTGTGGCACAATTATGACCAAAATTATCTTTTAAGCCTGTTATGCCAGGCTTAGTATAAAACGTGGCTCACAAGTTGTACAGAGAACTGTTTCAGTGACCTGTAAATTGTCCTCTGGATTCTTCAGTTTTTTGTTTGCTTGTGAAAAACATGTTCAAATTTCTCCTTGTTCAACATTAATCTTGGGCTGTGTTTTGTTCAGATCTTCCAGTTCATGTATGACCTACCAAGAGATGTGAAATGCCTGTGTTTCCATGATATGAAGAGAAAATTTTGCACTTTTTAAAAGAATTGATGTAAACAGCCTCTGCAGCACTGCACATTTTTTGTTCCCATCAAAGCTTGTCCTTTAAATGACCTTTGAGAATTCTCCCACAGATCGGTTACAGGCCTAATTAATGTTTCTAAAAATCTGGGCAAAATGTGTAAAGAGCAGTGAGTGTTTCTGATGTTGGATTAGGAAATGCCACAGAAATCTGATAAAGGTGATAGCTGTCTTTCTCTTACAGTTGTACTCCTACCAGCACCATTCATGAGCCCAACATTTCCTGTACGTGTGCTGGAATAGCACAACCGCCCAGAATATGAGGGAGAGTTGCCTAGTTACTTTTTATTTCAGCCCTATTTCAGCTGAAATATACCCAGATGTAAACTGTGGCGTGTGGTGACATTTGTGAAGCTCTTTTGACTATGGAGTCCGTAAAAGTGGACGATTTGCCTCGCCTGTGGTCAGTTACATCTTAGGGCAGAAGAGACACAGGCGCTATTCTTAATTCATGTACCTCGAGGCAGATGGTGGGGGCAAGATGCTACAGATGTTCTTCTCTTTATTGGAGATGTTCTTCTCTTTATTCTTCTCTTCTCTTCAGTTTCCTAGGAAAAACTGTATGATGGAAGTTGCTTCTGTAAGAGCGGAGAGGAGCCTGCCTTTTATTATGACGTGCTGTATTTCTCAGTAAGGAGGAAAGTATTTCACGCTTTGTTGTTTTGACCAAGGCATGACAGCTAATCTGTGGTATGTAGCAGTCAGACAACCAGCTTGTTATATGCCTATCACTTCACTGTGGAGCATGCTTGGCAACAAAGATACCCTGACTGAAAAATACTATGGGGGCTATTTCTCAGCAATGCAATACTTCTGGCCCATCTTTAACTTAAGACTGCAACAGCTGAAAGTAGCACGTAAGACGTGCGAATACACATCATAAATACCCTGGTAAGGTAACAAAGCCTATAAAGGAAAGTCTATTATTAACAGCAAATTATTAGACTACTGTAGCTGTTAGAGGTATGGAAATAGCCCTGCTTCCTTTCTCACTGACCTCAAAAGCTGTATTTACATTCAAGGTTCTTAAATGATCCTATAATCCACCTCCCAGTTTTTCAGGCAGCAGATTGGGGAAAGGAAAACAAGAGGGGACAGCATGCAGGCAGTGATGAAATAATGGACCAAGCAGCAATGCTAATGTTAATCTCCCTGACATTCAAGAACACCTGTCTTACCTCAGGGAGAGCTTCACCATGCTGACTTAAAAATAACTTAACTTTTGCTTAGTTTCAGCCGGTGTCTCTAACATTTCCTGGACATGCCCTGGACATTTCCAATCTCATTGACCATATGCCTGCCTGCCTACTTTTGCTGGCATTTCTCCCTCTTTCCATCCCAGTGACTGTTCATGGATTTCAAGCAAGAGCAGTACAGAAGAAGACACTTGGAAAGTGAGCACAGGCAGTCCTACAAGTTTTCCAGAACTCACTGCCTGTGTGGAAGAAAGAGAATCAGAGGAACACCCCATGGAGGGGATGGTGAACAGAATTTTGCTGTTATATATTGCTTTTGGCAGTGTCTGTCTGGGTTACAACACCTGCTGCCCTTCATGGCATGGAGGACAAGGTGGAAGAGGAGAAGTGGTTTGTAGGGATCTGGGTTTATTTCAAGGAAGCTCCCTGAGGGAAGGGTTATGGGACAACACATACAAATCCTTAGAAGACGAAGCTTGCTTAGTTCTACTTTTCATATCACAGTTCTTTTAGTTTCCTCAAGTCATTTTAGATGATGTATGTACTTTCTGCTTTAATCTTGCTCGCATTTTCTCAGCTTGTGTACCGGGAGCCTTTTGAATCTGCTTTGAATGCAAGTTTGATTACATCAAAAGTAAGTTCTTACAAGTAAAACTTGCATTATGCAGGAACATATTTGTAAAAATATGCATTTACACTGCAGGAGAGCGAAATACAGCTGCAGTCAGATAGGGTCACTCCTTGTTCCAGCTGTAATTTCCAGGATTTCACCAGCAATTACATGCCTAGCTAACTAATGGCAGTGTTCTTTCATCATGGCTAAAGGGAAGTTTGACTCAAAGCTTATTAATTAGGATGACTCTTTATTTTAATTACAGGGAAAATAGCATAAGGAACTGAGAGAGATTGCTGTGTCTCCTCTCCATCAGGCTGCAAGCTCTCTTGCAGCTATGGCTTCAAATGAATGCTTTAGTCTCTTAAAGGGCTTGTTACTCACACACTGATCATCACCGTAACAGGGAGCCTAAGGCGTTCATTAAAAAATCACCCATAAAAGGCAATACTGATAGGAAATGGAACATTTCATGAGCTTTCCCTCCAAATGAATGACAAACCCATTCTTGGCTTCTTTTAGACATCATGCAAACCACTTACTAATCATGCTAAACTTCTGTCCAGGTTACCGGCAGGATTTGGATATACACTGCATCAGGCCAACAGTGTCACAATGTAGTGGCTGAAGTTGGCATTTTTAGCTCACTGGAGATCTGATTCTGCTACTCTCTAGAGGTTCCTGGAAGACCAAGTGTGGTTACTGTATGCACTCAAGCTGCAAATAAATGTCAAGCATGTTGGACACATGTTCTGACTGACTCTCAAGCAGCAGCAGAATATCCCTGGCTTCTTCCTGGTGCTTTGTCACATATAAGAACCAGTTCCTGGGGATGAACAAACGTCCTTGTCACTAGCAATTTACCTAGTTCAGCAGATTTTCCTTGACTGTAAATGAAAGGGATCAGCAGAGAGTCTGCCTGGCCTTTCAGCAAGGTTTGTCCCACTTTGCCATCTGACCTTGGCAGGTACCTGCCCCCTCTTCCTTATCCATGTCACAAAAGTGGTGCTGATTGAAGGTTGCACAAGGTGCAGCTACGCCAATGGGTTTCAAAGCTGGAGCTAGGTTTTGAATCACCGCTCATCACACATGCAGGTGCTTTTCTGTCACTCTCAGTGTGTAATATCATTGTGCTTTTTCTTATTCAAGTAGCATGCAAAAGTCCAGAACAGTGTCAAGGTATGGTCATGCTGGGAGCAGTTAAATCACAGGCTTAGACACAGTCCATGCTGCTTTCTAGGTGAGAAAGAAATGGTGAGTCTGAATCATTGCTACCATTTGTGTTTTGTAAAGGGTGATACAAGGAACAGAAGGGTCAAAATGCCAGACCAAGAAAACACATAGTGCCTTGCACTTTTGTGTCACACTGTATTCCTGGAGCAGGACTCCAATCCCAGCACTGAGCACCTAGCTGAGGAAAACTCTTATCTCCCAGCCATGGCACACACATTGGTTCCCTTTGTGGTGCTCAAGGGTGACCAGGTCTCACCCTGATACAACAAGAGATGTGGCTGGGTCATCCATTGGTGTCTCAGAATTAGGAATTTTTCCTAGATCCGATGTAGCTGTTGATATTCGGGTCAGTTGGATTGGGAAGTGTCCTGCAGATAGACCTGCTGAGGTCCATGTAAATGGCAGCTCAGCCAAGGGGATCCTGTCAAGTCTAAACTGACCAGTCAAGCTTTGGATTGCCGTATTGGAGAAAACTCCTCCCACATTGTTTTTAAAAACGCAGAACATTTTTCAGACCCAGTCCAACACCCAAGACCCAGATGTGTTTTCCAGCATCTTGCTTCACTGCATGAACCCAAGATCATCTGCCTTCCTTTCTTCATACATACTCCAGCTGTCCCTGAAGGGTGCAACTGCTGGGGTGTCAGACCCACTCGGTGAGGTGCACTATAAGTAACATGAAGATGGGCAGCACAGCCTCCTGCCTGAGCAAGGCCTTGTCGGTCTTGTTAACTCCCCCTCTGTTTACAGTCCTGATGGTTTCCTGCTCTTAAGCCTGTTGAGCAGTTACAGCCATATATAGAAGACAAGTAGAAGACTTAAAGATAAATAAATTATTTTTATTTTTGTGGAAGTTGAGTAGACAGATAAAAGAGAGATCAAAATCAGTGATCTTGGAGTTAAAATATACCAAGTCCCCTTAAGCACTTGGAACTAACCTGTTCATGGACCTGCAAGTCTTCAGCACCACTCCAACTGGCATGCATTGACATGCAGCCAGGGCCAGCTTGGACCAAGCTCTGAGCTTGCTCTTTGTCGGTAAGCCTGGGAGGAACTGGTTTGCTTTGGTAGTAGATGAAGATTCAGGGTACAAAAGCCAGAGAGAGACCAGCAGGATGACAGACTGAAGTAGCTCCCTGAGCAGTGAACCCTTAAATATAAAGAACTAAGGGCAACATGTTAAGCTGAGGTCTTACTTTTTTGCTGGCACCTCCTGTGGTCACCTGTGTACAGTAAGCACCACGGTAAGTCCAACTTTCATCAAAATCTACCCAAATTTCAGAAGCTGCCCTTTATTATTTCCTCTTTGCAAAGCTGGAGCTGCTAAAAGAAGGAAATAATAAAAGAAGGAAATAATGATGTCTTATATAGTGCTCGCAAATACCAACTTTTCAGGTGACTTCTATGTGGTGTGTGTATTTATAACATCTTCCCTCCCATCAGCTGTTGCCATGGTACACAATGTAGTACCTGCCTGCCAAACACTTCTTAAGACAATAAAATACAACATGATCTCATCTCAATCCGTAGAGCACCCGATTCAGCTTGCTTTTTAAAATGCTTTGCAGAAAGCAATAGTAATCCTTGATTTACAGCCTGGAAAACAGTGGAGTGAGGAAAGCAATTCATTGTCGAGGAAAGGGCATGCAGATAAGCTCCTAGAGCTGAGCACTGCGGTACTTGGCGGAGTGGAGGGTGATGGGTCCAGATGGCTCTGGCGAGCGAGCCGGCGGTGGCTGGTTCAACAAGGGGAGATTGTGCTTCAGCACAGAGAGGAGGCTGGTACTGCACGAGCAGGAGGAGTGGGGCAAGGGTGAGCATAACAGAGCCCAGTGTGTAATGAAAGCAAGTCCTCAGAGGGTTTAAAAGCGTGTACGGATGGGGATTTTGATACTGGTCTGGAAATGAAAGGGGAGGCTAGTGGACTAGTCAGAGGGATAGATGTAAGTGCTGCAGGGGAGAAGGGAGAGGAGGAAGGCTGGAAACGAGTTTTACAAAATTAGAAAATACAGCCAAGCCTGCCAAGTATCCAAACCAAGCAGCCAGACAACTTGCAGAGATACATTAGCTTCCATGAATGACAGAGAGCTGTGGCAGGAAATAAAGACAATGTGAACTGGAAGTTGTTTTTATAACTTGCAGTAGAAATGACTGTCAAATTATATATAGCATAGGCTAAATGTGCCTTAGGGCAACAAGGAAGTATTTTCTTGCTCACACAAGGAACAGTCTCAGTGTGAGTCGGGTGTTGCCATCAGCTGAGCAGGGTAAGAAGGGGGTTATGATGCAGAACTTGCAGACTTTCTTATGAGCCTGACACCTGCTTCCTTGACCAGCTGCCTGGAAAAACACATTTCAGTGTGGTTTTTTTCTCAGATGAGGAAGGAAGTCTATACTACTTCACTTTCCCAGGGGAAATCGCTACTGGCAGAGTATCTGTCAACAGCATACTTTAGCAACGTATTAAACTCGAAAATGTCCTTCTGGATTAAAAGGGGAGTTCTAACCATAGGTCTTTCTTTAATAATAGCAAGGAATTTTTTTCTCTCATAAAACACACTGGCAGTAGGGATTTTGGAAGAGGAAAAGTATTTTTAAAGAACCTCCTTAGGCACTTACTTAACATCAGATCATGTTTCTTCTTGAACAAATGCCAGCGGATTATTCTGAAATATACTTTATCAGCTACAGACTTCTGTCAATTAGTCGCTGTCTTTTCAAAAGTGGAAATCTTTTGAGGAGCATTTGGAACTTTGAGACACTGAAGGAAAAAGAAAAACTAAGTTAGGACAAATCAGTCGGTCTGTAGCAATGGAGCTGTGGCTGCACAGGGGCTGCAGGATTTGCCCCCTCCCCTCCCCCCGCCTCCGTTTGCAGAGTCCACAGCAGCAGCAGCTGCTGGTGCCGCTCACTGGAGAGGTGGTCTGTGCCAGGGTTCCCACTATCAATGCCTGACTTCAGATAGACAGAAACGAACTGTGAAAAACCAGTCTGGTGTGAAGGCAAGAAGCCTTTATTTAAGCATTATTGTCTTCTTTTAAAGCTGACTTCCTCTGACTGCAGTAAATAGCTCTGCAATATTCATATGAACAGGAATTAGCACACCACCATCATAGGCATAGGAGAGCTACGCTTCTCTCCTCTCACTCACTTCTCTTTCCGCTACATCAAGCTGCTTTCCCCAGGTCAGCTGTTGTGGCACTGGACTTGAAGAGAATTCAGGGGCATGCAGAAAGCTGTCAGGCTGTGGGTGTGGGGTTCAGGAGAAGGGCTGTCAGGCACCGCTTTTGAAGTTTACCTGTTAGGCTTACCTGCACCGATACAGCCTCACTGGGTTGGTTTGAAGGCTTGGAGTAAGAGCAGACAGAGTTTGCATTTGCCTGTGCTACAGCACATAAGCAATCGGTCTTGCAAAAAGGCTTATTTCTGTGCATTGTGGACTGAGCTCATGCAGGACACACTTGCTTAGGTTGCAGCACTGGATGCCTTGCTTTGTGAAGAAACAAAGATATTTACAGTTTCTACTGACAACTATATAATATTTTCCTCTGCTTAAGCACAGCAGAATTTCTTACCCGCTTACTCCATTACCATAATAACTGTATGTGTTAGAGTAATTAACAGGCTTAACTTAAGAGCGCCCTTGAGACATAAGGCCTATTTATTTTGGTTTTATAACTGAGAACCTGAGGCAGAAGGATTGAAGTGGCTCAAGGTCACTGAAGAGGCAGCAAGGTCCTGAATGCTTTACCACAGCCTCATGACTTTGCCTGGAAGTTCTACAAGGTCTTGTCTTGGTTCACACTCTGGACATCAGAGAAACATCCAAGTGCAATTCTGTGCAGAAACCTCCAAGCTTGTGGAGTCCCCCTGAGCATCACACCTGCCCACTCTCAGGCAGACACATCAGGCCACGGGTTCAAAACTAGGGACTTCTGTCCTAACCATTTTGTCACAAGACCGCTAATGTTTAACCTCATTTTGTTCTTCCCTCTTCTGGAGAAGGTGGGGGATGTATCCCTTTTTCTCAGGTAGCTGCTTCAGAGGACACAGGGGTTCATCAGTGTCCTTCCCAACTTTCCCTGGATCATCTCCGGTCTCCCATCATCTTGGTCATACTGTGGTCCAGAAGGCCCAGGGATTGGAACACTAGGCAGGTGATGGCAGCAGCTGCAGGAAGACAGGACAGCCACTGGGAACTTAGAGTGCCTGTATGTTTTTTTCCCCTCTAGCAACTACACTGCCTTTTTCTTTCTAGGTCACATGCCTGGATCTCCCAGGCCAAGAGCTGTCATTTTGATCTGGAGCCTGATCTGAAGGAACACAATGACACATGGCTTTCTGAGGAGTTTGTGTGTCCTTGGGCAAAACACAGCTACTTCCAACACGCATTCATTTGGAGACATTCAGAGCCAGGTAAGCAGCTTTTTAAACACTGCTTCTCTTCCATTGCCATCTCCATCCCAGGCGTTTTGACCTGGCTTCCCACTATCTGCCAGCTCCAGAGCATGCAGGTGTGGGCAGTTCGAGGCAAGACCCTGCCTGCCTGAGAGCGTAGGGGCTACAGAGGGGCTGAGGCACCTCTTCTCTGCCAGTGGGCTCCGCCAGTGAGGAAATGAAACATAGGCTGTCTGGGACAGCAAGGAATTTTTGCATCCTGTTGGGGACAAAGCGTGCTTTACCTGACAATAAACAACTTGCTTCCTGACTCAGCACCCGGGCAGGAACCTTCTGTCTAAACTTAGTCTTCTACACATACATATGCACTCGTGCACATAGGCATGCATGCACACTTATCCTTGAGACTAGGTACCAGCCTACCAGACCTGTGTGGGATGCCAGGTATGGGCACGAACAGGTACTGCTGCTGCCTGAGAGAGGCCATGGGAATGACATCTTGGAGAACTGGTGTCTGTCTCGCACTCCCTCTCCCTCTCTTTACACCCACCCCGTTTTCTTCTCTTTTCTCTTTTCTTTTTCCTTTCTTCTTTTTCCTTTTTTTTTTTTCTTCTTTTCCTCCCTTCCTTCTTTTCTTTTTGGTGTCAGGGGCTAGAAACAAGCCACAGCACCTTGTGGGACAAGTGGCAAAGCTGCTTACAGTACAGACTCTCACATGTTGCAAATGCGCCTTAAGGGCCTGCAGGAGGGAGGAAGAGCATTACAGCCCCAGGGGGACTGGCAGAGCAAGCCCAAAAAAGCAGTGCAGATGAGACCAGCAGTCTGTCTGCTTTACGCCTTCCCATGCTTTCTTATTTTGCCCATAACTAGTGTATTAGCGTGGTTTGCTTCTGCAGGTGACGGATGACTGATGTTTTATTAAAAGGTGGGGTGAGCGAGCTGTATTGGTTGTCCTGGCTTTGAAGGAATCTAAGCTTGAATTTTGGCCCGGATGGCAGTCTGGTGAGCCTGTAAAGACCTTTCTTAGTCTACTCGGAAACATTCTCTGGCACATAAAATTTAGGCCAGCTGGAGAAACATATTTCAGACAGAAATCTGTACTGGCCATGGAAGATGCAGTTTAGCCTAGAGGCTCAATTCACAGAAGGCTTATTTTAACTCTGGGGGCTTTTATGTTAGTTGTGTGCTATTTAATTAAGAAGTTGCTGTAGGAATGCTTATGAATTGTTTCAGTTTCTATGGGGTGTTACTACCAGAAAAAAAATTAGTATTTGTAATATGTCTCCCTGCTCTTGCTCCTCTGATACTGGAACCAGCACTCGTGTTTCAGTACACAAAACTGATGTGTGACAGCTTGCCTCGCAGTGATTGCTCAGGCCAAGTAAGTGACAACATCTATCCAGATTCCCCTAATTGGTTCTTTACTGACTCTGACTACATTTGGAAGTAGAGCTCAGTTTCCACATTTTCTATAATAATCGTGTATTAAGAACCTCTCCTTTGAGAAGTTGTCCTCTGAGTTTTCTGCAGCTTCTTTTCACTTTTTTGTGAGTTCCTGTATGATTCTAACCATGCAGCCTACACAATGACCTAAGCTGCCCTTGTTCCCTAAAATGAGGATGCACTCATGCCTCCTGGCAATCTCAGAAAACCCTGTTATCTTCCAAACAGCTTGTGTCAAGTAAAGGTCGGAAGAAATCTGGGAAGGAGGGAAAACCACTGAAAAACCAAGCTGGTTGATGCGAGGAACAAATTACATTTTTACTTCCTTCCTTGCTTCTCTCCCCCACCTCCCTAAGATTTTTTTCCTTTCTTTTTCCAGCCAGTTTTATTTTTCTAAATAATGTTGCTGAGCACATGCCTCCACCCATTAGGCAGCTTCCTGCTCGTCTTCCATGCATGTGCCCACATGCATTGTTTCATTCATCCCTGTCAGAATTCCAAGGTCCACAGGTCTAAAAATCTGCTTTTCCACTTCTACAGATCATCTAGCCTTTCTGGTCACTATTGGGCAATGATGTGTTGACAAACCAATTGCTTACCTTCCTAAACTTCTTTCTTACCTTGTACCTAAGAACTACCAAATGCCAGAGGGACATCTGTCACTCCGTTAGAAAGGGTGGGATAATAAGAGCCAGAATTACAGATCTAATTTTGCATCTATCTAGTAAAAGAAAGCCAGATGTGGCTAAAACAGATCAGTGAGAAAATCAGACTGGCCTTATGGCCTGTCTTCCTTTTGGGAAGTCAGATGCTGTCAGAACATACAATATCTTATTCCCTTTAGCGTATGTTCTGCACTGGTGTTTTTCCTAAGGAAAGAATGAAGGAGATTTCTGCCATACAGAACTTTTGCCAGCAAATAATTAACTGACATACATTGCATATAGTTGTACAATAGGACATGTAATTGGAACTCCAGGCACAGCATGTAGGTAAAACTAGAACTGGATTCTGGGAATAGGGCTAAGTCCAGCCTCAGTTAATAGACGTGCAGAGGCTTCCAGAGGGATAATGAAGAGAACTGTGAACAGAATTGCATTGAGGAATCAGATATGAATACAGAGACACAGGAAGCTTACCTGTCTGAAACCATAGTTATAAAATAATATATTGAGATAATTAAAAAAAAAATTACTGAAAATGTGAAAGAATAATTTCAGATGCAGATACTAATTCTGCAGGTAGTATGGCAGATCTGGATGTAGATATGAAATTAAGCAAATGTTGCTGCCTAAAAATTAGCTGGCGCAGTACTAAGTACCCAGTGTTATCTTGTAAACTGGGGAAATGATAATTTTTATAGATCTCTGACATACAGGATAAAATTTTATTTAATCAAAGTAAATTTTTAAAAGCCCTATTGAATGCGAAGGGGCTGAGATTTTACCCTTACCATCTGCTTTTGGACAGAAAGAAAAAGTAAAATCATTTTGGATCTTAGATGTGATTTAAGAGGGAAGATTAAATATGCACGATTACTTTAGAGAAAATGAAAAGGAATGCTACTTACATTCAAAAGTTGTAAAGTTCAAGCTTGAATCAAATGATAATCATCACATGAAAGCTTACCATGGAATAACAGGGTGAATGAAATTAAGGATGCAAATGTTTTGAGTATCAGTAATATCTTTGTACGTGAGCAGTGCCATGTGGTAAACTCATTTTTAGGCTCTGCTGTGGGATGCAGCCTGGCACACCAGTTGTGCTGAGGGGTGATGCTGTGGGAAAGATGATGCGCCGCAGGGTAGCTAAGGGTGCAAAGGGCTCTCCAGTTCATCTGGTTCAGCCCCTTGGTTCAAGGAGGTCTTATTTCAAAGCCAGATCACTTCGCTCAGGAATTTGCTCAATCACATCTTGACAGTCTCCAAGGATGGATATTGCACTACGTTTCTGGGCAACCTATCATGGTCTTAAACCATGCACATAGCAAGATACTTTTTCCCTTATATCCAACTGGAATTTCCCTTGCTGCATCTTGTGACTGCTGCCTCCTTTCCCTCTGCTGTGTGCTTGATCTAATACAACTCTTTTGTCTCTTATCTATCCACAAGATTCACTTTCTAAGATTCCAGTGACCTCAGACAGAAAGGATACTGTGTAGGATACTAGAAGTTTCACACAGACATAACAGTGGAAAATAATTTACTAGAAAGCTGAATGCCAAGGAAGGGGAGCAGCTGAAAGTGGTATGATCATGAGATGCTTCCTGCCAGTTCTCAAAATATGCTCAGAGTATGTCCTTGTTAGGGACATAGGTTTTCAGATCACAAGTAGAAGCTCTTAAAAAGAAAAAAAAATCACAGGAAAAATACTTCACGGTTGTGAAAGAGGCACCAGGGAGCTTGTGGGAATTGCCACAGCCACATGAGTTCCTGTTCCTCATGCTTGCACCAGTGAAATATGATCATGCCACTGCAAGCCAGGTAAGGAGCATCGGCAGCATAAGCTTGAAGAGCCATGCAAACAGAGTGGTTAAACTGCCCGGTAAGGAGCATCGGCAGCGTGGGCTTGCAGAGCCATGCAAGCAGAGTGATTAAACTGCCCAGACAGCTGGGGTTGTGAAAGACTGGGGTTGTGGATATTTTCATTATTTAATGAAAATGTGTCCATCAAATACCCAACATCTTTAGACGTTTAGTTGAGACAACCTCAGCTTATGCATGCTGGTATGCTGCCTGTGGTATTTTTCCCCCTTGCTGTTGTCTGTCCCAGGGATCCTTTTAGCTGCAACCACACTTTGTTATGTGCAAGGGAGATCTGTTTTTAGAGCACTCAATTCCTCTCCTTTTTTATGAGCCATCCCACAAGCAGCAGCTCTGTAGGAGGGAGGCAGAAGTATCACACGAAATTTCTAGGAGACAGTTCTATGAATGTCCTGAGACCTTTGCCTACTGCAATATTGCTGCAGGTTTAGTTACTTAAGACACCAATCAGCTGAAACTTCTTTATTCTGGTACCCTGACCTGAACAAGCAGATTTTTGCCATAAAGCTTGGGAGCTTTGTCAAGGCCTGTATTCATTGTTTCAGACCATCGTTACATAGGCTCTGCCATGCACGTTTTTGGAAGTACCTGGATAGTACTTCGCATGTGCAATCTGAAAGTTAAATCCTCCTCTCGGATACAAGTCCGTAAGATTTCCACTGCTTTCCACTGAGAATAAACCCACAAAATTTGGTATCTTTATGACCTTCTTACTCACTCTACTCTGAAAGACGTGGGCAATATTTTTGCAAAAGGTATTGCAAGACATGAAACTGGAAATTTTGAGTGTCACCTTCTGTGTCTATAGTCAAAATTTAAAACAGTTTGACAAGCAGATATGACTAATTTCTCTATTGCTTCTATTTGTCTTTTTCAGTATTCACATTAGGAATCTGTTATCTGAAACTTCAGTTTAAACTGTATTTCTGGATGACAAAAAAAATTAAAAACTGAAACAGAGCTTTTGAAACAGAAAGCTATTGATTAGTTAGGTCAAATTTATTTTAAAAGTTTTTTTCCATGTGGACTCATGAAACTAATCGTTGTTAGCAAAGGCAAACTGCTATGTGGTTGTAAAAACAACACTAACATTTTTGTAGGTGTAGTGCAAAGCACAAGATCACTTCTGCAGCTCTCATAGTTTCATTTTAGTTTAAAAATACATAAAACTCTCTTGAAATACAGGCAACTTAAAATTGTGAAGTTTCAGAACATGAAAGCTATTCATAACTTATTGCTGGGCATAACTTACTGCTCTTTGGATGGCAGTGGAATGGAAACATTTTTCTTCTGTCTTAACTTGCTGCTGTTTACTTAGCAAAACATGTTGCAGCTAAAACTTTTCCATCACATACACTTGCATGGACGGAACAGGATTCCAGTGTCTTAAGGCAGAACTTTCAAATCAAATCCCGTCTTTGCTTTGCCCTGTTCTTTGCACTGGAATTTCTGTGCAGCATTGAGTGGTAACAGCTTTCCAGGTTTACAGAGGAGTGTTATCTTTTTATTTCATTGAGGTATAGATGAGGCTTAACTGTCTCTCTTCTTGGTTTCAAAAGAGTACCAGAACGGTATGCCAGGCAGGAAAAAAGTCAACTTTTGGCACATACTAGCTAAACCTCCATAAGCCTTCAATCATACCACGCTGTTGGCATTGTGTGTGTTGTGCTGCCTACACCTCTCTAATTAGGAAATAAAGCCTGATAACTGCTTCAGAGTGGTCATTGCTGTATCGCCAAAAAATAGTCTGATTGTGGAGCTAGAATAAAAGCCAAAAGACACAATAATAACTCTAGGAAAGAAGGCAGCAGTCTCTGGAGAAGGATACCTGAGGGAAAGCTGGGAGAAAGGAGTCACAGCCTGCGAGGAACGGACGGCCTCTATGAACAAGACTGATTGATTGAATGCCGTGCTGTTTGTGGGGGCAGGAGGGCTGATTTTGTGCTGTAATTCTGGGATTCTATTTAACTCCATGTTAGCTGCCTTAAGATGGGCAGAAATCTATTGTTTTGGATGATCCTTCTTCAGTGGTGTTTCCCCACCCCTCCCCATTCTGTCGTTCTGTTGGTGAATAAACAAAGCACCCTGTTTTCAACACAGCTATAAGAAACAAGTGCAACCTCTACACCTTAGCAAGCTGTGGAAATCATTTAGCTGCCTGGCATTTGCTTCATGCACTATGGTGCTTCAAGGAACTAGAGCCTTCATGCGTTCCCCCAGTGAAGAAGTGATACTAAAATGTACCGTGTGACTGCTTCTTGTTTTCTTTTAAGCCAGATAATGTGACTGATAGCAAGTGGGTCAGAGTCTACAGTGTGCTGTTACTTAATGTCTCTTGACTTGAGCAGTTTTAGTCAATCTAGAAATTTTTTAATTATCTTCAAAGCCAACACACGACCTAGGTCTTTGGAACAGACTGTTTCTGAGTTTTGTCTAGGATAGAGCATTACGCAAATAAGTACTCACATTTTAGACAAAATTCTTCTGAACAAGTAATGTAGCCTGATCTTTAAAGTACAAATCAATCAGTGAGGGGAAGAAGTCCATTCTGCCATCCTGAACTGAGTAAGTCAGAGGGCAAAAGGATATATGCAGCAGAATAATCTTTTGGTTTTAGCTTTTCCACACAGTCCCATCATCAAGCAAAATGAATCTCTGCATCATCTCCAAGCTGCAACCTGTTCCATCCCCAACCCCTCCCCTTGCTTCCCCCAGCCTCACTGCTTCCCCAGATCCTTTTCACCAGGTCCAAGGACCAGAAAAATATTAAAAAAAAAAAGAAAGCCTAACTTTCATCTTAAAAGCTAAGAAACTGAACAAGGACAAAGGAACTGTTTCTTGTCCTCCTTGGGAAGAAGACAGTGTTGAGTTGGTGAGCCACAATAAATCAATGTAAACTGTTGGAAGAATTAAAAGTTTGTTGCTGATTGTTGCTGAAGATCAAAGGCTATTTGTGTGTCAGCTGTCCCCATCCCCCCACCAAGCTGGATTTTGCAGTCTGGCTACATATAAAAATAAATAAACAAACAAATTGCACATCCGTGATCTTGGGAGATAGCCCAGATTAATTGAAGGGTGCAGTGACATCCAGTGTGCTCTGTCATGACAGGAGCTCTTCCTGAGGAGATTGCATGGAATGAAATTGCATGAAATGATGACTTGATGGAGGATTAAGAGGTAATCCCAGATTAAAATCCAAGTGCAAGTTGAATCCATTCAAATCCAGCCAAGTTGCAAAAGCAGCTGGCCAAGGTTAGCTGTCTGACATGCAGCTTTTAATGTAATTAAAATTATCACTGTATTTGCTGTTCCTCTAAAATGGATCTAAGGGTCATTCCCAATTGTATTGCGCTCTTCTGGCTTGCAGGCAAAATGACCAGACTGCAGTCCTCAGAAGGTCCAGCAGCTGCTTTCGCCTCTTTTGGGCTTGCTGGTCACAGGACATCCCACCTCAAATTTCATAGCTCCTAGTGCCACATGTGGGGAAAGATTGCCTTGAGTACCCCATTGCTGGGAGGTGCCATGAGGCTGGCAATGGCTTAGTGTGCAAGGTGTCCTCCTGATCGCTGTATCACCCGCTCAGCTAGGTCCATGAGGAGACTGTCTCCAGGCAGCTACTGAAGCAGGAAGAGTCAAATCCCCATCTTCTTTACATCTGATAAGGAGCCCTGAAGATGTAGGCAGTGTTCAAGGCATGTGATCTATCTCCTTTGTCTGCAGAGCCGCAGCCCTGTAGTCAGACAGGGAGTTTCTCCTGGACTGGGATCACAATGTGAAATGCAGGAAAAGAAGCTGTTGAAGTCAGACAGGGTTTATTTTGACACAGGTTCATAAATAGCTCAAAAGGCAAAAGAGTAGAAGAAAGAGCTTAGCAAAAGCCTCTGAAGGGGTCAGGAAGACTGGGGTAAAGCAGTTCTCGCTACCCTTCCAGTGACGTCCTTCTCTATTCCCTGCTTTAGAGATCCAACAATGGAGCTGTGCATGGAGGTTCCAAAAACCATGTCCTGAAAGATTCCATCTCTGCAGCAGGTGTGTAAAACCCACTGACATCCCTGTGTTTTGACCACATACAAAAGCTTCCTTGCCTCGCAGTGTCAGCAGTGGGGCTGAGGTACCCTGCTTTGGACAGATTTCATTCAGACTGGTATGATTAAAAGGCATTTTGCCACCAGCGGTCTTCCTGGATCAATGGGGTGTTGGTGGAATTTTTTATTCCCTCAATGAACTCACTTGTTCTCTTTTCTGGTGTCCTTGAAAGCCCCTGAAGAGAAGGCAGGATGTACTGGCAATGCTTTTCTCTTTGTCTGTGCTTGCCATGGGTTCTTTGCTTGATCTATTCATCTCTGCATGTTTTAACACCCTTTTTTACCCTTGCTTTTGGAAAGCTATCAGGAGTTTCTTGTGCCATCTTGAGTTCTCTTTTTAGCCAGGCAGCATGTGTAGTCTTGACTTTGCTTTCTTCCAAAGCTTTTCTGCTTTTTTCTTGTTGGGGTTTTCTTTCTCTCTTTTCCTATTTGCCCTTGTTTTTCCTTTTTGGGGAGGGCTTGGTTTTTTGTTTCTTTTGTGCCTTCATTTTCAAATGTCTTACAGAGGGGAAGCTGATAGTATTGGGAAAATGCAAGCAAAGCCTTTATGTCTAGCTGTATTTCCTGAACAGTGCTCAGATGCTATTACTTTTTTGGAAAGAGTGCATGGCTGGGCTGTGTCCACAATGTTGAGTTGGTTTATACCCTATTGTGCTTCTCAGTCCTCATCTCCACATTTCTCCCAGAATATGTGCTTTTTTAGCCTCTGTCCACCCGAACGCAAATTCTCCTTTGTAAAGGCAAAGTTCTGCCGTGCACAAGTTGATTGTGAAGTATGGTCGGCTTGTATGATGGTGCATCATCTGTGTGCTTGCTGTTACTATCTTTGTGTCTTCTGTGCTTCGTGGACCCTTTTTCAGTGAAAGTTGCTGGCTCACAGGGACGTGCTCTCCAGCACTTCAATAAACCTCTCTGAATTATTCAGAGTCAAATAACTGCAGAGTAACTAGCCAGTATCTATCACCTCTAATGTTTACTGTACATGCCCAAGCTCTGATGCTCTACCTGTTGCCTTCTGGCTTTGGAACAATGCAATTCCCTCAATGCTATCTCTATGTCAGTTTCAATTTACTGTTAAGTGGATCTGCTTTTACCTCTCACCTGAGTGTACCATGACTGCGCTGCTTCTTTCAACTGCCTGTTTCAAAGGGAAACACTTTTGTAAATAACCTCCTGGATTCCTGAGGAGTTTCTGACCTCCACACTCAGCTTGTTTATTTTTTTTAATGTGCTGAGAAGTCACTTCTCCCAAAGAAAATCATGTGACCTTGAAGATGCACAATTAAAAAAAAATCAGGAAAATTGTCTTTCAGCAGGATTTTCAACTCACACTCAAGCGTGTAGTTTCACCAAAAGATGAAGTCTAATTTTAGTCAAAATCGTTGGCATATATGTAGATCCAACAGATTTCTGAAACTGGTTATGTGTATTTTTTATAGTAGATTGTCTGCTTAATCCTGAAGACTATCAAAAGCTGGAGATGCAAGCTGTTACATAGCTGTTTCCTCTTTCTGCAGCTCTACTATTTTTTCCCTTTTTATATAGGTTTTTTTCCAATTTTTGTCTTCTTACTCATAACTCAGGATATGTTCTTACTATGGATGAGATGAGATCATAGAGTCATAGACTATCTCATGTTGGAAGGAACCCATAAGAATAATCAAGTCCAACTCCCTGTTCCTCATAGGACTACCTAAATCGAAATCATATAAGACCCTCATCCAGACACTCCTCAAACTCTCACAGGCTTCCCTGCATGACACTTCCCTGTGGACCCTTTCCCCGTGACCAACCACCCTCTCAGTGAAGAATCTTTTCCTAATGTCCAATCTGAACTTCCCCTGATGCAGCTTTGTTCCATCTCCTCATGTCCTGTCATTGCTGGTTACCAGAGAGAGGAAATCAGCACCTCCCTCTCCCCTGCCCACAGTCTACAACTGTGATACTGTCACCCTTCAGCCATCTCTTCTCTGAAATGAAAAAGCCAAGTGACCTCAGCCGATCCTCATGAGTCTTGCCCTCAAAAACTTTCCTCATCTTGGTCTTCCTCTTCTAGACAGACTCTGAGTTGGGTGTCCTTCTTATATTGGGGTGTCCTTCTTATATTGAGGTGCCCAAAACGGCATATAGTACTCGAGGTGTAGCTACACCAGTGCAGTGTAGATTGTGACAATTCCCACCCTTGACCTTGACCTTGGCTCTGCTGGTCTTCAATCAGCCCAGGACACAGGTGGTCCTTTTGGCTGCCAAGGCACACTGTTGACTTTGCCATCAACCCATTCCTGCCCCTGCCCCCAGTCTCTTCCTGTGGGTCTGTTCTCCAGTCTCTCATCCCCCAGTTCATACATATGAACACGATGACCCCATTCCAGGTGGACAATCCAACACTTGCTCTTGTTAAAGTTCGCAGAATCACAACATGGTACATGTTGGAAGGGACCTTGAAAGATCATCTTGTCCAACCTGCCTTCCAGAGCAGGATCACCTACAGTAGGTCACACAGGAACACATCCAGGTAGGTTTTGAATATCTCTGGAATTCATACAGCTCATGATTGTCCAGTTGTGGCCTATCCAGATATCTCCATCTTGATGAAGTCTGCAGCTCCCTCTAGTCTACTACCTGACAAACCAAATGTACATTCAATTCCAGTGTTCAGATCATTTCTAAAAGCATTTTTGAGCACTGTCCCTAAAAATGGGCCATGGGGAGCCCCATCGGTGACTGGCCACCAGCATGATATAACTCCATTTACTATTGAGTCCAATCTGTCAGCTAATTCCTCAAACAATGTATTGTAGACTTGGCTAGTGGTGCGCTTTTTTCTAGGATACTGTGAGAGACAGTATCCAAAGATTTGCTAAAATCCCAAACCACCACATGTTCTGGCTTCCTTTGGTCAACTAGATGGGGGACCTTGTCATAAATTAGACCCCTGCAAATCAATGGGGCCAGATGGGATCCACCTGAAGGTACTGGGAGAGGTGTCAGATGTGCTTGCCAAACTCCTTTCCATGATCTATCAGCAATCCTGGCAGACTGGGGAAGTTCCACTCTACTGGAGGCTGGCAGATGTTACACCCACATACAAGAAGGGCTGGAAGGAGGATCCGGGGAACTACAGGCCTGTCAGTCTGACCTCAGTCCTGGGGAAGATCATGGAGAGGCGCTATCATGCAGCACATACGTGGTGCCCAGGGGATCAGGCCTAGCCAACATGGGTTTACAAAAGATAGATCCTGTCAAACTAACCTGTTTGCCTTCTATCACAAATTGACCCGCTTAGTGGACGAGGGGAAGGCTGTGGATGTGGTCTTCTTGGACTTCAGTAAAGCCTTTGACACAGTTTCTTACAGCATTCTGATTAAGAAACTGGCTGCCACTGGCCTGGACAGGTGGACTCTCAGCTGGGTTAAAAACTGGCTGGATGGCCAGGCCCAAAGAGGTGGTGGTTAATGGAGCCAAATCCAGCTGGCTGAGGGAGCTGGGGATGTTTAAGATGGAGAAGAGGAGGCTGAGGGGAGACCTTATCACTGCCTACAACTACCTGGAGGGAGGTTGTAGAGAGGTGGGCAGTGGTCTCTTCAGCCAGGTGACAGGTGATAGGACAAGGGGAAATGTCACAAAGCTGTGCCAGGGCAGGGTCAGATTAGATGTTAGGAAAACATTTTTCACTGAAGGAGCTGTCAGCGCTCGGAAGAGGCTGCTCAGGGAGGTGGTTGAGTCATCATTCCTGGATGTGTTTAAAAAAGGGTAGATCAGGTACTTAGGGATATGGTTCAGCATAGGATGGAACAGTTGGACTTGATAATATTAAACGTCTTTTCCAACCTTGTGATTCTGTGAAAAGGAAATTAAGTTGGTTATGCAGGACTTTCACCTCGTGAACCCATGCTAGCCATGACCAATGTCTGTGTTTTCTCTCAAGTGTTCTGCAGTAACTCTCAAAATAACCTTCTCCATAATTTTACCAGGCACTGAAGTGAGACTGACAGGCCTGTAATCACAAGAGATGATCTGTGGTAGCCCTGGCAATCTGGTCCTGCCTTACCTACTTCACAACCCAGCATTTTTGCTCACAGAAAAAATATCCCTGTGGGATAGAAAAGTGACTTTGTCCCTAGTAAATGAGGAACTGAAGCACAGATAGCAGAGTGATGATGGTAACTGAATGCTGGAATTTCCATGCAAGAAACCCCCCAAGTTTCCAAGGAAATTTATTTTCAAAATAAATCCAGATTTTTTTTTCTGAAGAGATATTTTAAAATGGATTTTTTTTTTTTTTCCCAATTTCTAGCTAAAGTTTTGCCACAAATTCAAAGTTCCTGACTGCCAGGAACCGGGTCAAGGAGCCGGGGACCCCAGGCTTCTTGTTGTGCTGGCAGAAATAGTTTCATCAGCTTCTGAGTCTCATGATTTTGACTTGGAGCTGAACCCCTGGACATCCCACAGAAAGATGTTGCTATTTTTTTCCCCCAAAATGTTCGTTATTCTCAAAGGTCAATGCAAAACTGAAACAATCAAGGGTCCAATGTGGATTTCCAAATTATATGCAAAGATTAAACTGTCTACTAAAAAATTAAAGGTGTGTCTAGGCCAGATTAAATATCTGGAAAAATACATTTCAAAAGTATTACTAGAACTAAAATAATTTTAATTATTATAATGCAGCATAGGATATTTTTTCTATATTGAATATCACGTTTCTGTTACCAATACAAACTCGTTATGTTGTTACTCTCTCTCTTCTTGAAAAGACAAAATGCTTGGAAATGTTTTCTTTTTTAACTGTAAAAAATAGTCTAAATGATCAGAAGGACAAACTAGTGAAAAAGTTGCCAATAAGGAGTATGGTTAATATAGCATCGTGTATCATATTGCACAATACAACAAGTGTGATATACAAGCCCACCCTGCCTCTTTTCCTTAAGCAAATTATGTAAATATTGTGGGAAGAACAGGACATCTTTAAGTGTTGTGGCTATTATACCTTCATTATCTGTGTAAATATGACAGTCTGTCTTCATGTTTTCTGACTAAGATAATCACCTGCAAGGCTGGGAAGTTCTTTCTCCCCACGTCCTCCAGTGAACGATATTTTCAGGGGAACGCATAGGACAAAATTTTCTCTGCCTCATCATAAACTCATCTAAATTTGAAGATAGGTTAAAAAAAAACAAACCAAAACAAAAAAACCCAACAAACAAAACAGTATTCAAGCCATGCGGATAACTGATTTTACGGTTTGTGGCTGTACTTCGAACAGCTGGGAAAAAACTCAGCCTAGGTCAACAACAAATTTTTTTTTTTCAACCCCTTCAACATGCTGAAACATTGCAGAAAATGTTTTTGTTGTAGCTTAAACTCACAAGAGCTAATGTGTTGCTAATATTTCACACAATATTGCATTCCAGTTGTTTTTAAAAAAATTTTCAGAATTAAACAAAACATTGGATGGAATTTCCCGGGAAAATACCAGTGAACAGAAAAATAAATCCCTTCTACAGGCAAAAACAAATGCAAACACCATTTTTAAATTTCTCTTTCCATGCTCAACTCCTTCTTCCTGGATTCTGACATAAACAAGTTACCTTCTTTGAAATAATTTTTAAATGTTGAAAGTATTGTACATTCTCTACCAGAAAGAGTTTGGCACACTATCTTGCCTGGTTCTCCTCAGGCTATGGATGGAATATGATTGCCAAGTGCTTTTAAAAATCTGTCCAGGCATGTCAGACTAGAAGCTGTTACGGGCAGAGCAAACCTGAATAGGCGCTTAACTCGTGTGGCTCGTTGGAAGCAGAGGTTTGAAAATTTGGCCAGAGACACTCATTACTTGGAAACCAGGAGACAACCGTCGAGTACATGAAACTATTGCTATAAGCTGTCATGCCATTCGAGCCAGATGGCCTATGAAGATTTATAGTTTTTCACACGTCTCCAATGTTCTTAGCGCTGTATAATAAACAGAAAAAAAGAAGACATGGTCCTGCCCCTGTTTTTCCTGGAAATCTATTTGAAACAGCATGTCATATTCAGAGATGTCCACCTGACCACACTGCCTGTCACCTGAGAATGCTAGTAGATTTTTTTTATTCTGCTCTTGTTTCTAAATTTATTATAGGAACATAACTTCCAAGGGTACACTTTATTTTTGAACCGAACTTCTATTTAAAGCCCTTCTTTTCTAAATTTGATCTTCCCTGCATCCTGGTTGAGAGTGCGGTGTACTCAAAAATTCTGTAGCACAGTAGCTTTATGTTGTGAACTTCAGGCTAATGGATGCTGCTGTCACAATGCTATTTTTGAGTGTGAAATTTCTCCTGCAGCTTATCTTTTTACTGAGCCATCTGGCAGATTTAGGATGCTAACCAATGGAGCTGTACTTTTCCACGTATTAATATGGATCTCATGAATCACTCAACAGGTCAGATTTAGAAAAACAAGACTTTTGCAGCAGACTTCACTAAAAATGCAATGTCTGGCTAATTAACAGATCCCCTCCCTGCCAAAATGTGCAAAAGGAGTACAGGGGTAATGCCTCATTAGAATAAAATAGAGAAATGGGAATGATAAGGGCGTGCGGCTATTTAAGGGAGATGGTGTTGCAATACAACTGTCAAAAGTGTTGCTGCCTTTCACTTCAAAGGTCCTCAGTGTAAAATCACACATGATGAAATGCGCTGTGTGAGGAGTTAAAGATGCCAAAGGGCAACTGGAGTTCCTAGCTGGTAAAGATATCATGTACAAGTGAACACTCCCTTTGCACTGTCTGCCATATCCAGTCTTTCTTCGATTCCTCTGGTCCAGGACAGCTATGGAAAGAGGAGCTGAGCCTCTGTTTAACTGCTGGGCCATGAGCAGGCAGCAGCCCTGGAGTCTGGGAAAGGAAGGGGAAGTGTACTGCAAGTAGCTGCTCTAGACACGGCTGAGCGGAGCTGCTCCTTCATGAGAGGTACAGTGAAACCATGGCTGGGTTTTTCTAAGCGGTGAAACTACCCTTGTGCTCTTTCACAGAACTAAGACCACTGTAAATACCCGAGTGACTACAGGGAAATACTTTGAGATGTCAGTCGCAATTGCCTGTTCCTGTTGAGAAACTGGCCCAAAATCCCCTGTATTTACTGATGGGAGGCAAAAAAAAAAAAAAGATGAGAAGACAAATCTTGGATCCTGCCCACCCCTCCCCTCCTCTTGCTCTGGAAAACATTAAATGAACACTCAAAATCCTCCAAATTTAGGAAGAGAAGGACTCAAGTTAAGATTATGGTCGACCTCTTTTCCATCCCCTCTTCCAAAAAACCAGGATGGCTGATGGTGCTGATGCTTTTTTGCAGCTCTGGGGTTTTGCAATGGGGCCAGCATTTTTCCTTCCCTGGTACAGGCAGGGTGGTGAAGCAGTGACATCACCATCACCCCTGTCCCCTCGGCTTGGTGACAGAAGAAAATCACTTTCCAACTCCCACATGTGACGGGCTGAGGAATGACTGCTCCTGTTCACCCTAAGGAGTATGGATCATAAAATTGTCCCAACAAAACTTCTATTATCAGCTGCCTTAGCATACTTTGGTAGTTAACCATAAGAATGGGAATAACTCATTCTTTTAATCCATTTCACATTTAGAACTATTATCAATTGAATAATATAATGCACACTTTTTTATCTTCCTCCCTCCAGGAAAGTGGCAAAACAAGATGTTTTTATAGTGCTGAAAAACCTCAAACGAGGCCTTTTTGCCCCCTTTCAAAGTTTTCCTTTCTCTCTTTTCCTTCCTTATAGTTTGTTCTTCTGCTTTTCAGTGGGTTTTTTGTATAGACTATTTTGTAGCATTTCTATACATAACCATCTCCATAATCATCTCCACCTCCGTGTCCATATGGATTTAGACAGTTTTATGTATTTTATGGATAGCCAGCGTTGCTGTTGGACCATGCCCCTTCCTCCCAGGAGAACAACAATGCCCCATTGAGTTCATAAGTGACTCTAACACCACAGTATCTTTTTGTCCACTTCTTCATTTTTAGTGGGCAATGACAGTGAGCATGAGCTCTTCCTTGGCTCTCACACAGCCTCTAGGAAACCATCCAAGATACTTGGTAGGAGTATGGAAATTAATGAGTGTTGGCATACTAAGAAACTCCATACTAAAGAGAACTGGGGGATTTTTTTTCCTTCTGAAACCATGTGAGGGCTCAGGATGATTCTCCCTCTCCTATGTGAAAACCTCTCTTTGCCTGTGTAGGAGCATGAGTTAGAGCCTTCCTGGAGGTACTACAAATGCAAGCTGTATTTCCAGAAACAGGAGAAAATGGTAACACCCTTAGAGGGTGAAGAAGCCATTCAGAAGTCACATTTCCCAGGAGGGAGTACATGCTCTGTAAAATTCTTCAGTATAATAAACCAGGTAATGAAAACGCCACATTGGGCTGTCTCTTTTTGATGTTAAGCAATTGCCTAATGAATGTTGTCATAAACTAGTTTTCTGATGTGGGATTTTATGCCTTTTGCATGACTTATTTCTCATTAATTATCAACCTAAGCTCTTCAGTTGCAGCAAAGTCTCTCTCATCTGAGAGAGGCTCAACATCCATCCAGAGGGTTGTATTTGGTGGTCCTGAGGCTCCCATCTCTGTGAGTCCCCATACCTGGGCAGGCAGTGTGGGCAGAGGCTGTTTCTGCCTCTTTGCAAAGGGACTGCATGAGCTGTCTGTTGTGCTTGCATCTCTCCCACCTGGTCTGGTCTGAGTGTCCCCTTGGACTTACCCAGTAACTTCTCCAACAAACCTGACCATTTCTGCTGCCTGAGGGTACATAAGTCACCTTTTATGTTACCCTGAGGCCCCATTCTTCCCTGCACAATGGACTCTCTTTTTCCCTGGATATTTGTAGTCATGAAGGTTGTTATTACCTCTGCAAGATCAGTAGCTTCCAAAAAGTTACAAATGGCAGTTCCTTCCCTACAGACCAATGTGCTGGTACCTATTAAAACAAGGAAGGTAAGGACAGAAATGAGGTGAGAGCAAGGAGAAAGAGAACTAAGGACAGCGTAGACACCTTTCGGGTGGCTGAGCACACAACTCAACATATGCCTTTTTTGTGGGCAATGGAAGAAATAAACCGTACTATTAACCCCTAATCCTGCTCTTTCATTAAATGCCACATGATTTGGTTTTGCAATGGGCAAACTAGACTGAATCAAAAGGAAATAACTTTGCAGTGGCTGATTTGCTTATCAGAAATTGGCTTGTGCTGCCTTTAAACAAGCTTGTGATTTATTGTGTTTATCTAGCAGATAGTAAGCTGAAGCAACTTAAAGCAGTTAGGCAAGAAAATCCCCAGCATATTGTACTTCCCTATGAGTGGAGAAGACATGTGCAAACATGAATGAACATCACTTAAAGCCTTCTTACTGATCTTGTGCATTCCTGCAGAGTCGCTCTGCTTTACATGTAGTTGAACTGAATAAATGGCCCGTCTTGGATTACATTTTGGGTAAGCTAGGAGTGTAATGTATCCAGCCAGCTTTGGTGTTCATGACTATCACTTGTATAACTGAGCAGCATGTTTCTAAGGCATTGCCAGGTTCAGAGACATCTCACAAGGATTATCTGTTCTCACAAACAAATAAGAGATGTGATGGAGGAAGATGACCAGGAGGAGAGAAATCAGTGCTTGAGAGACATATTGTCTGCATTATATAAGCATTTCTGTTCTGAGGGTAAAATAAGGGAAATGCGTTCAGGTTCTAATTGTCTTCTTTGGGTCTTCAAAACATTCTGTGATAGTAACGAACAGCAGAAATCATTGTACTATTCTGTCATCCTTGGATTACTTCCTGCCCTAAGACTCAAGAGAATGGAGTAGCTTACCATCTCTACTACTCTTTCCCCCAAAATATCTCTGTTTCATAGTGGCAATGAGTAATATCCTCATTCTTTGCATGAACTAGAGCAGAGTGTTCTTCTCCCACCTTTGCAATAACCCTGTCTGGCACCAGGAGGGATGGGATGCCATCCAGAGGGACCTGGGCAGGCTAGAGAAGTGTTCTCAGGTGGACCTCATGAGGTTCAACAAAGCCAAGTGCAGGGTTCTGCACCTGGGTCAGGACAATCCTTGTTATTGACACAGTTTAGGAGATAATGTGCTAGAAAGCAGCCCTGAGGAAAAGGACTTGGGGATACTCACGGATGAAAAGCTGGACATGAGCCACCAATGTGCATCTGCAGCCCAGAAGGCCAACAGCATCCTGGCTGCACCAAAAGAAGTGTGGCCAGCAGATGGAGAGGTGTGATTCTGCTCCTCCACTCTGCCCTGGTGAGACCTCACCTGGAATACTGTGTCCAGCTTTGGAGCCCTCAACACAAGAAGGACGTGGACCTGTTGGAGCACGTCCAGAGGAGGCCACAAAAATGATCAAAGGGCTGGAGCACCTCTCCTATGAAGACAGGCTAAGAGAGTTGGGCTTGTTCAGCTTGGAGAAGAGAAGGTTCTGGGGGAACCTTATAGCAGCCTTCCAGTACCTGAATGGTGCCTACAAGAAAGCTGAGGAAGAGGACATGGGGACATGTAGCAATAGAACGAGAGGTAATGGTTTTAAACTTGAAAAGGGGAGATTTAGGTTGGGTATTAGGAAAAAGTTCTTCACTACGAGAGTGGTAGATGACTGGAACAGGTTTCCCAGAGAGATAGTGGAGGCCCCATCCCTAGAGATATTCAAAGTCATGCTTGATGGGGCTCTGAGCCACCTGATCTAGTGAAGATGTCCCTGCTTAGTGCAGGGGGTTTGGACTAGATGACCTCTAAAGGTGCCTACCAACTCAATATATTCTATGATTCTATTATTCTACAGCATCAAAACTTGTTCCACACAGCAAGGAATCATTTCCCCTCCCAGTCTCTTCTCCAGTCCTGTCCTCTTTGCTCAGGCCTCACAACTGTGCATCTGGTTTGGCAAGATTTCTTCTTTTGCCGCTTCCAAACCACTCCAGATCTTAGGAGTTAACTCAACTTCTCTGCCTTATCCCACCACTCAGAAGGGTATTACTGGAGGTTGCAACTATTATCTTCAGGGTTTTTTTACCATATTAAACCACGTCTCTTCCTCCTGGTGCATTGGAAAGGTCAAAAGCAGTGGTCTGTCTCCTCCCAGCAAGAGGCCAAGAGCACAGAGCTGAGTCCTTCACAAGGGCGAGTGAGTCTTTCCATGCACTGTAATTTCTTTAAAAAAGGCTGTGGTGTCAGAGTCAGAGCTGGCATACTAAAGAATCTTTTGCCTTCCACGAAATCAAGCTTATTTCTGTCAGTGCTTAAGTCTCAGCAAGGTTTAGTTTCCATGGAAAGTGTGAGTTAAAAAAAGAGATGGATAGACAAGAATAGAGAGAATGAAAATGTCCTGTGCTTTAGGTCTAAGACCCATACATCACTTAAAAACTGTAACCTCTTGCTGGTCCATGTTCTTTAATGCATTTCAAGGTACATCTGCTCATGTCCGTAGGCAGTATTCCAATACCCAAACACAGACCAGATGCACTTGCATATATAGAGATGAAAAGCCTTAAGACAAACCTGCTGATTCTGTTTTGACTGTTTTGACCTCCTCAGTGTTGTCTGCCTGTCACTTTGTTCCCTAATGTGATGCTTTTGGAGGACCTTTGACCTAACCTGCAGATGACTTTGTACTTTTATTGCTCAACAGTATTTTCAGCTATGTAGCTGGTTCTTAAAAATGAGATGAATGCACGTGCAGAATCCATGAAAGAACCACCGGAAATCTGTACCACATTTTCTTGGAGCATTTGCAAAACCACCATGAAGAAGACCTAAACCAATCACTTTAAGTCTCACTGTGTGCCACAGCAATCAGTAGAGCCCACATTGAGTATTCAGTCCTTTTCTTCATGTCACAGAGTGTCTGGGACTCTGATTTTGCAGGTAATAATCATAAGGTATCTTCTTCACTGAAGAACTCATTAGAAGGAGTGATGGGCATGCAAGCAGTTTGGCATTGCAAGGAATGATAAGATTTATTCTCAGTGTGACAGGAGTGAGAGTGAGGACATTCCTGAATTGGTCTCATTTTGGTGAGCGATCTGACTGATTTCATAGGAAAATGAACATACTGGCAAGCAAAGTTGCTTTAGCACAAAAGCTTTCTGCAGCACATGGGCCTCAGAAGCTACAGTGCAGTTCCCAACGCTTCCTAACGCTACAAAAATGGAAAATTAGAAGTCGGAAATTGGAAATGGCATAAATGCATATTCCTCTGGAATAAAGAGGTGCTATTGTTTAGCTTATTACTCACTCCTGGCATTGTGCTTTTGCTAAACAATAGTGTAATTGCTTTTTTAAAGGCCTGTGCAAATTGCCTGTGCAGTTGAGGATTAGGGGATGGAAAGCATTAAGGAAAAAGGCCAGGGAGGAACTCTGAGGTGTTACTCCCAACTTCTCTGACGTTTTCAGTGTTATACATCGCAAAGCCCTGCTACAAAACATGATGAGCCTTCAAACTGCACTGAGAAAAGAGCCAAAGTAAATGAACACAATGAAAAATTTGTATTTGAAACAACCAAATTTACCCTGGCTCTCTCACATGTGACTGCGTAAATGGAGGATCAAAGTCCTTTGATTCACATCTTACCAGCAAGTGCCTTGCAGCCCTTACACACCACCAACTCAATCTAGCTGTGCATTAGGATTTTTCATAATGCTCCAGCTGCCTGCATTAACATGTCACACATTATTCTTTGAATAGGAGGCACTGGCCACAGAGAACCTTATTTCTCTTTTCTTTTTCTTTTTTTTTTCTTTCTTTTGGCCAGGGCTTCTCAAAGCTAACATCAGCAGGTGAAAACAATCCTCCCTGTATTTGTGATTGTAGAAACATACTTCCACTTTTACTGAGAGTGAGGCAAACCTACTTTGCTGGCACAGTACTTTTCCTCCCAGCATGATGAGAAAAAGCCAATGCTATCAGCATGTAGAGGTACACTCAGATGAGGCACAAAAATGCTTGCATGATGCTTTGCTTTTGTATGTGCAGTATTCCTTGGCCAGCAGTGCTACAAACAACAAGGTATTTGTAGCAGTTCGTTTCCTCTGTTTTCAGGGTAAACCTTTACGTTGCCTGGAAGACAGTCTGTTTCATTGGGTGGATCTGGCCTGCTCTTGAGAAATGTGGGGAGAGTGTGGGAGAGATCTTTTGTGTCTCCCTGCGAGGAGCAGATCTCTGCGATCACTGGTAAATGAGGCTGCTTGGCACAGCTGCCATGCTCAGCTCTGCCCCGAGCCATGGGCCGTGCTGCCAGTACATATTGTTCTCATTTAGATACCCACTGATTCTGCAGGCAGAGAACAAAATGGAAAGAAGGGGTTTTTTTGCTTTGATTCCAGGTTTCTCTCCTCGTGGACCAAAGCAGAAGTGTTATTAGTTTTTCAGTAGCCTTCTCAGAATGTTTCTTCCCTGCAAGGGTTGAAAGGAGTAGACAAGCCTGACTTTCACTGATACATAACTGCTTGTGTCTGCCTTGCAGAGATGCTGGTTCAGATGGATAGAGAAAGCAGTGTGAGGGTTACTGCATCTTCAGTGGAGGTAAGTGAGCACATCTGCTATTCCTACATGGCCCTTGCCAACACTGGCCCATTCCATAATCTCTTGTCATTCCAGGAGTCCCTGAAAGGCCACGAAGACGTTGAGGGGACTAGGATGTCTCCCCTATGAAGAGATACTGTGGGACCTGAGACTTTTTAGACTGGAAAAGACTGAGGGGGAACTATTAAATGCTTTTAAATACTTGAGAGGTGGGTGTCAGGGAGAAGATGGGGTCAGTCTTTTTCCCATGGTGCCCAGTGACAGGGTAAGAGGCAATGGGCATAAACCTGAATATAGAAAGTTCCACGTAAACATGAGGAGGAACTTCTTTGCTGTGAGGGTGATTGGCAAAGACTGCCCAAAGAGGTTGTGGAGTCTCATCTCTGGAGACACTCAAAACCCTCCTGGACTGTGTCCTGTGCAACCTGCTCAAGGTCATCTTGCTCTGGCAGGGGTGGTCAGACTAGATGATCTCCAGAGGCCCCTAGCAGCCCTTGCCATCCTGTGATTCTGTGATTCTGTGAGGACAAATATTCCCACTGGTGCAACCATGTCACTGAGGGTGCCTTCTCAACAAGTCCAGTATTTTCTCTAGGTTGGGGTACTGGTCTAAGTATTTGGAGGGTATCGGTATCAGGTTTCTTTCATTGAATTGATTAGTTGTATCAGAAGAAGGCATAGAAAACACTGAAGCAGGAAAGCAGGTGGAGACATGCAGAGACACAGATTACAGCGAATTCATAATAGGTGTGTATAACAATAGGTGCAGATCCTAATGGACAAAGCAAGACTATGTACAGCTATAGCTAGGAGAAAAATAAAGAGTAAAACCA
The DNA here is from genome assembly GCA_027925045.1 of Hypotaenidia okinawae. Taxonomy (NCBI): domain Eukaryota; kingdom Metazoa; phylum Chordata; class Aves; order Gruiformes; family Rallidae; genus Hypotaenidia; species Hypotaenidia okinawae. The sequence goes on along the minus strand of BSDF01000005.1, from coordinate 27,675,967 downwards.
GCAACAGAAAAATCTAAAAATACCAGGAGAGTGAGGATTGTGACCAACTGTATTTTTGGAGAAGCTTCTCATTTCTCTACCTTTAAACCTTTTGAAAACTGTTACCTGTAAGTAGTTCTGCATAAGTGATGAATGTTAATGTATTTTTATGTACTCAAAGCCCATAGTGAACAATCACACAAACAATAATCAAATAATCAGTCTGCACAGCAGGCCTCCAAGTCAGGAAAACTTAGGCCGCAAGAACCACTACCAAATGCACATTCTGTCATTCAAAGCTCTCCTTGTCAGGGGACAAGACCCCACTGCCAACTGCCCTCAGGGCAGTATCTTACCCACTGATTGGAGGACAATAGCAGCCTTTCCCTGAGGAAGGTGCCTTGCTAGTCCCAGCACTGCGTGCCTGAAACCATGGCTGCAAGACCTTTACCATACTCTGCAGGGTTGAATCTAAGAGCACAAGGCAAGAACACCAGGGAGATGTCATGAAAAGATGCAGGGAAAGGTATGGGGGTCTTAGCTAAATCTTAGGCCATGCTGAACTTCTAATAGAGCTAACATAACCAGGCAGAACTGGGAAGTAATGCAGAGATGTGAGCAAACATGCATTGAATCATGTTAGCTACTTGGAATATGCTGCTAATCCAAGACAAGACCTAATAAATGGATGAGCAAATGTATTTGAAGAAGTGGAGGGAAGGTTAAAGCCAAGGTGATAGGGAAGTCACTTGTGCAAAAGTTAGCACATGTGCACCAGGGTATTTGGCAATGGTTTGTGGCGTAAGTGTATTTGAACTTGTCAAAGAAGTTAATTTTAAAAAGTTGTGGTAGCTCATATCTTCTAGTTAGACATTTGCAGTCAGAGCTGGCTTTACGGAAAGGTCTGAAATCACACAGAAGAGCAGCCTAAAGTGACACCTGTGGAAAGCTGTATATTCAAAAAGGACAGAGTGAAGAAAATGTGAAGATACCTTTTGTGCAACAGGTCAGATGGACATGGGAGACTGATGTCACTGCAGGGGTGGGGTAATATGATAACAGAAGAACAGGCTGACTTCTTGTAATATGAGTGGTATTAAAGGTGATGTCTCAAAATTTGAACCTGAGAAGCTAGATGAGGGTCACAAAGAGAAGGTTTATTTTCTCAGAAAGACAAGGCTGGAAGATGATCTCAAAAACTTCTTTGTATGTCTGATGTGTTTTTTAGATCCCAAGCAGAATGCTGTAGTGGGCATGTGTGAAGATGAAGATCTGAGAGTTTTAGGAATATGAGCAGAAAAAGAGAGCTGAATGCTGATGATGGTATGTAGGAGTGAGCGTCAGCACTTTCACACTGTTTAGATGTTAAAGTGATTGGAAGGAACATTGTGAATCTATCAAGAGGTAAAGAGTAGGAACAGATAAAAAATTAGTAGGGAAGTGAAAGGACTGAGTTTTGACAGTACTAGGTCATATCTTCAAAGAGTGTTTAATGGTGAAACTTCACTGATGTCAGCAGAGCTCATGCTTTCCCACAAGCTGGGGATCTTAGACTGCCTAAAAGAGATGTTGGTTAGAATGTGGAGACTGCAAAGACAGACAAAAGCTGGAGTAGCTTGCAAAGGCGAGCTGTGGTCTCTTCCATGTTAGAGGACTTAGAGAACAGGTTAGGCAAACCAGTGCCAGGATTGATAGATGTAGGTGTGGCTCAGCCTGCCATGGGATAAGAATATGGACAGAAGTTCCCACTCATGTGACTTGAAGAAATAGGATACAAGTGGGGATGAGGACATAGAGGCTCAGTTTAGCACCAGATGACTAGAGTCCTGCTCTTTTCAAGCACAGCGTGGATACTTCATGGCAAAGTAATCGCTAGGCTAAGGACTGTAACCTAAACAAAAAGTTCTCCTATGGACCCTGACCTGTGGGCATCATCTCTCTTGCCTGCATTTTGCTCTGCAGTGACTAAGAGCTGGTAATAAATTCCTGTCTTCTCATTGGACACTAAAATCTTCCTGCAGACAAAGACAATCTACATGAATTAGACTGCCAACAACTCAAAACAATTTCTTGTGGTTGTGAAGTTACATCTGAGACTGACTGGAAAAGCAAATGTGATGGAGACTAGAACAACAGCAACATTCAGATGGAAGTCCACCAGTTGCATCCCTTCAACCTAACAGATTTTGTGAAGGGGTCCTTTCAAAGGCAGTCCACATGCACATGCATCATTTGGAGGTTTCATTTACAGTCATGTGGAAGGGATTTTTTTTTTCTTTTTTTAATGCAGGAATTTGTATTGCTTCAGAGAAATCCAGTTCCTTTTATAAAGCAAGAGAAATCAAGCTGCTTTTTTTCCCCAAGTCTATTTTGCCTGAATGATACCACTTGTTCCAAGTGAATTGTGAGGACTAGAGGGGGAACAGAAAAGCTTAATCTTTTTCATAGACATGCACAAGTTCAGGCACATGGAGTTCAGAATAGGTAGCAGGATTTCAAGCGTAACTGTGTCCCAATTCTGACAATAAAATATTTGTACCAAGTTGTCAAAGTATAAAATACACACCCTGTGGAAAAATTCTGTTACCAAGGACAGCTAAGGCAGATGTTGAGGAAGTAACTTGGAGCAAAAAGGAAGACAGCCAGTTTTCTGAATTGATTTATTCTGTTTTAATACATTTACTTCCAGGGATCCTGACCATACAGGCCTGGCTTTACTGTGCAATTTTTTTCATCATAAAAAGGCATACAGTGAGCCACAAAAGCTTGGGCCACACAGGTTGGATCAGGATCAACGTTCCACGAAACTCCAGGAGTTTTCTGATCCAAGGCTTTTCTTTGTCCTGTTTAATACAGAACAGCTAGATTTGGGCTCCAGGTCTGATTTTCTTCATCTACAGGGAAATCTGTGGCTGAGTGGTTTTCCTAGTGTCTTCTCCCAAGATATCACCAAAAGAAATTTATGACATGTTATCAGAGATAAAATAAAACAGAAAACCATAGGAAATATTTGTATATTTAGTTCAGACTGAACTTTATGAGTGCATATAATTCAAACCCTCATTATTAATACTAGTTTTGTCTAAGATATTTTTCTGCTTTATTCTGCCAAGTCCTAATCTGGGCATAAGAGGAGAGGACACCCACATGTATGAGTAGAGAGCACTCTGACACATCAGCTAAATGCAGTCTGCTGAGTGAACAGTCAAGCTCTAGAAAAGTATGGGAATTACTTAGCAGGCCAGGAGTGTTTTGGAGAGAAACAGGGTAACCCTGGGCTGCAGGAGCTTCCCAGAGAGTTTGGTTGTGCAGAGGCCTTTCCTTTGGGCAGTGAGTTCAAGAGCTGGACCGCAGATGCCAACGCATGCTACCCCTCTTCTCTGTCTTTCCCCAGGCTTGGATGGTGTGTGTTGTGGTCCCTGGTTCTCCTGCCTGTGGTCATGCTGCCATCCCATTCCTCTGCCCAACTTTTGGTGTGGAGACCTGCTGGCAAGGTCAGCGCCGATGTGCCAACACGTGTGGAGAATAGGTCTTGCATTTGCTGCCTGAAGAGCTGCTCCTTGCTTACCAATACCAGCAAAGGGAATCCATAGTTCCTCCACGCACATCCTGAGCCACCACAGGACATCCTTCTGCAAGGCTTTGTCTGTGCCCTGAGAACCTCCAAGACCTACGTGGTTTTAAATTGAGGAAAGACAAAAAAGCCTTCAAAAAGTTTAGGTAATGTAGAAAAGAGGAGCATTTCTCTTGGCTAGGAGCCCTGATCTCTCCAGTCAGCACTGGAAAGAGAGAGCAGCACAACATAACCTGCAAAGGTGGGACCTGAGGGTCTCCTCCACCTCAGACACACTTCCACATCTGTTCAGCACTCATTGCTACACTGCAGTGAGGAAAAAGCTTTGTGTTGATTCTTTTGTTCCCTTCTCTTGGGCTGTACAGTATGACAGTGAAGTTTCCCTTCCCTGCTTGTGATAAAGAGCACATCTCTACCAGTGTTAGTCCAAATCCCCACCGTGTGCTTCTTGCAACCAGTACAAATTAACCAGTGTGGAAGGAATGCTAAATATCAGCAGTGCTTCTAGGCTAACAGCTCATGCACAGACTAAGAAAAACCATGAAGAACTGAAAAAAGAGATTCCCTGCCTTCAGTAGAGCATTACTCAGTCACAAGCTATGTACTTCTGAGCATCTTCTGCTCCTCTGCCAAGACCCAGAGAGTGAAAATCAGGATAGATACATAAAAAGAAAAGACTAATATATATATAAAAGAAGACCCACCACATCTTATATCAGACTTAATTTCCCCCTGCTGCTGTTTACCTGTCTGACATTTTGTAGTGAGGGCAATAGGAACTATATGCTTAAATTGTATTTCAAATAACTGGCAGCTTCGGAGCATCTCCGTTTTCTCCCCTCGCCTTGTCTTGTTGTGTAACTGCGTGTCAGGCCAGCAGCCAGAGCTGACATCACGTTGTGGAGGACTGCCCTGGGTCTTGCATAACCTTAATAGGACAGCCACTTGGAAAATGTTTATGTGCCATTAGAGTGGTTGCTCTTCTAGCCACTCTACTGCATTAGAGGAGCAGAGTCATTTTAGAGCAGGCAGAGTATTAATTGAATTTGCATCACTGACGCCCACGACGAGGTATTTCAGTAAGCCCCGGTACTTCAGGTCCTGTTCCCTTCCCCCTGTTGGGCACAGGTTCAGGGTCTGTGCCAAACATCGTATGGTTTAGGTCTTTGAATAGCAGCATCCCTGTTTGCCAGTGATATGCTTACTGGGTCCAAAACCTCTAAGATGCTTGTTCTGGCTGGCTGTTACCTGTGTTGCAATAGGTGGTAGCAGCCTGCAGAAATGCAAGTGTGAGGGAACGAGTCGAATTCATGCAGTTCTGCTTTAAAAATGTGTCCTTTTCCTCCTGCTTCCCACTGTAACACTGAGATCCAGGTTCCGGCCATGTAATAGGCAAGTCCAGGTGGACACTGGCTATAGCACATGTTGCTTTCTTTACCTCCCTGCTGGGATGAGTCCTGAAGCGTGTTGAGGTTATTAAATCCTAATGCAAATTAACGGCCACCAGCCTGTATCTGTCCCTAGTACTGCCTTTCCCCATGCAGGGAAGGGCTCAGGGTAGCTGTGCTACTTCCTCTGAAGGCAACATGCAGCTTCCCCTAGCTCTGCTGTCACGCTGGCTCTTACCATCCCTGCCCCTACATGTTTCAGAGTGATTGGACACACACACTTTCTCATGTGTCTTTGGGAGATAAGATACTATTCAGCAGGGGAGGGGGAAGAAAGAAAGGGGGAAAAGGTAGTAGAGAATCCGCCAACAGCCAAGATGACGTTCAAGCCTCTACATCCTGCACTACAGTTTAATCTCCCTGTACAGGTACAGATGAACTCACTCTAAATAGTATCAAGAGAAAAATAAATGCCTGTTTTTCTTCCAAGCATTGCATTATGTCCCTTCTTATTTAGCAGGGTGATGAAGTTATTTTTAGGGTATTAAACAAGATGTAACACTTTTCTGTCTCATTCTCCTCCTGTATTGTATCTAAACAATTTTAAAGATGACAGCTACCAACATTCATTAAGTGAAGATTTGTTTTGGTAAATTTGTTCCTGACATAATAATGCTGACAAGCCCTCAAAAGAAAGATCTCTTAGAAAACTTTGAGTGAGATGCTTTGATTGTACTTTTAGGCTGAGTGAGAGGAATTCTGCTTTACTGCAGAAACCTTTAATATCCTGCAGGCTGTTGCCATTCTGCTTCCATATGGTCCCAACAATTCTCACTTTCTTAGCAGAGCAAGTTGGGGCGAAGAAAAATATTGGGCAACGTATTCTCCAGCATGTCCCCACATTTTCTCTTTTTTGGCCACAACATTTCTTCTTTGGCAGGAGCAGTGAGAATGCTTTTAAAATGGGTGAATTACCATACCACAAGAAATCAGTTCACAACAGAATAGTTTGCCTCATGGATCCCGATGATTTTATAACCATCTGGGTCACTATAAAAGGTCATACTACCAAAAAAGCCAAACAAGCCCAGAATAGTTTTGGCACAAAGAGCTCTACCTTTAGCGGGTTACCCTCAATGGTGTACAGGATTTACAAGGGCATTAAGTATCTAAACAAAGTAACAGCTGACTTCAATTTTTTCTTTGGCATTCATACACACATCCTATTGCAAGCTTGATTCATTTCTTTTTGCACTGGAAAAAATGTTAAAGCTGGAATGGGAAGTCAAGAATGTGGGAATTCATACATTGCGTGCATATGTGGTTTAGTGGTGTGTGCCATTTGTACACATCACTTACTGGGGAAGTTAAATCACTTTTGGATACAAATTTCAGCAACTGCTTCCAAAACTCCATCGAATTCAAAACTTTGATGTTACATTCTCCACAACCTGTTATTGAAATATTTCTTGCCAGCTCAAAGCAAGCACCATTTTCTGAAGCAGAGATTTTCCTTTTGCTCCTCAGGCTGCAAAGTGATGCTCTTTACTTGCACTTACAGCCTGGCTCCTCCAAACTGGAACTGACTGTCTTCTCTCTGTCAGGAACACAGCGGCTCTTGTGTACTGAAGGTTTTTGTTCTTCTTTTTTTTTTAACTTCTCAGACTTCCTTCATCATCACAGATGAAAATGAATGCAGTGCTCTTCCATGTGCAAACAGGACTTCATTCATCTATGCAGTTATTAAGGAAGCCTCGGAGTTGTGGACATGCACACAAGGCTCTGATGGTCTCAGCAAACTACTGTTCCTTTGTGGTGGGTGCCTAATGCAGTAGTGACACAGAATTTACATGACAAAGGAATTAAAAAATATCTTTAGCGCTGACTTCCAGATGACTGAAGAGCAGGTTTCAATAAAAGGAGTCATGACTCATGCACCAGTTTGCAAAACTGACTCCCTGTCACCAGGAGGAATAGCTTTCTGGTTGCTCCTTTCGGGCTGTTCCCTAAACTGGGGGACAGAATGGCCACCGTAGGATCTGGTGGTCTCATTACATTGAGAAGCTGCAGCTCACCACTGTTTCAGATGTGGGTCCGCTACAGTTGCCCTGGCCACTGGTGGTACCTCAGTCTTCTGGGCTTAGCAGCCCCCATACTATATGCACTAACAACTTTCGGCAGGGTCAGTGCAGACTTGTGGTGGTGGGGCCAGACAGATCCCTGTGCTGGAGTGAGTTGGTAGGGTGCTTGGCACCCCAGAGCAGATTTCTCTGAGCTTGCTGAGCTTCTTGGCCTCCTCAGCACACAAAAAGTGCTTCTCCATAGAGGTTGCTCCCACCAGCAGCTCAGTTAGTGAAGATGAATTTAAAAGCTTATCTGCTTTCCCCATGTTGGTGCCACTCTGGCGGTGTCCATCCTCCCTTGCCCCATGCCTCCACAGCTTCTGCCAAACATTCAGGCTTTTTAGTGCATTTCCCCTCTTTCCCATTATCAAAAAATCCAGCTGATGCAAAGAGTGCCTCTCTAGGGGAACTCATCTTTGCTCAGCAATCATTGTCGCTGTAACCTTCCCAATGGAGTTTAATTATGTGCTTGCGATTAAGCAATTATGCATTATCAGGAACAGAGTAAATCAAGCCTTTTATCTCCACTAACAGGATATTTCCTGTGAGCATTCCTGCCAAAAGAACCTAGGGGAAAGATGGGACGGTTTTGCATGTTATGTAAGTGTGTTTATTTCGGGAGCTCACAGCCCCGGATGCAGCCACCTCTGCTCCAGCTCTAGTGCAGTCTCCTGACTCCCACCCTGCACGGCCAGAGGACCAGACCCACAGGGTAGCGAGCAGTTGGGTGTCTCCGAACAGCAGCTGCTTCTACGGGCACGTGGCTGAGCCCTGATCAGCAGCAAGAAAATCCGTTTCCAAGATGCAATGCACTCACTGATAAGATTCCTCAGGCTCAGTGGGATGGTTGCCTTGTCTGAAGGCACTTTACTTGCAGAGAGGGGGATCTTGGGGCTGCTGCAAACTTTGCTGTGCAGATAAAATAGGAAAGAGGCCACCCATGCTCTTGCTTGCTCTGCATTCAATTAGCCTGCTCACTGATGGGCTAGCAGTGCAGAATGGATTTTCCCACTGATTGATCTCTTAATGTAAATGAGCTCTGGTTTTAAACTCAAACCATACGTACTTTTTTTCCCCTTGGAGCTGTTCTTCCCTTGTATTGTGTGCAGCGTTTACTTTCCCTCTAGCTAGGATCCATGGCACCATTGCAGTTGCGGGCCTGCACTATCAGTATTTATATAAATGGCCATGAGATGGCCATTTGCCTAAAAATGTCTATATTTATTTATTCTTTTTCTTGTCTGCCCTCTTTTGCTATTTGATGAGACTCTGAAAACTTGTCCCATGCAGTGCTTTCCTTCAGGCTTTTTGCACAGGAGTAATTAATATGTGTGAATTTTTTCCATGTATTTCTACATACATTTAAGAAGCATGATTAGCCAATAATAGTGATGTTTTCAGCAAACTGAGATTCATTCACACATTATAACATTTAGGTTCAAATGAGAGATTGTCCTTTTTTCGGTGCAATAAATGTATCTGTTGTGGAATATTGCTCTTCTCTAATAATTCACATGTTCCTTATTGTTTTTTCAGACCTTGACCAGGAACTTTACCTTTTATGACTGCAGGAATAATTATTTGATGCCTAGTAGCTCAATTGTTCAGAGCGAAAATGTCACCTGAACAGAGCCTTTGGGATCCAAAACAGTAAAAAAGCAATAAACACAGTAGATGCCGTTATTACGACTGATAAAAGCTACTGGTAAAGGTAAAGGAGGTTTAGGTTCTTTTGCACAATTCATTAGCAACAGCTGTACCTAAGAAAATTAATTCGATATTTGAGCAGAATAATCTGTAACACGATTATACCTACCTTCCAAAGCAGACTGGGCCAGTACTTCCATCCAAAATCTCTCCACCAAAGTCTAATTTCAGTGTGCACAGAGAAATGAAAAAGATAGATAACATGTTAGAAAGGCATTGATTCTTTATAAACTTCCAGTTGCCACCTTAAAAAAAGAGAAAAGGCAAATACAACTTTTTAAACTTGCTATTGTCATAAAACCTAAATTTTCCTAAGCCAAGTGTGGTATTTCAGAACACTGCTATTAAACAACTAATCACATTCAAATAGGAACTTCATAATAAATATTTATGAAGACAGTAGCTCATGAGTTTTGAGATTATTTCTATTAAAAGCAACATAATAACTCTGTCACTTTTGGTTTCTGTATGAAATCTGGCAAGAAAATCCCTCAGGTATGACTGAAGACATAGTGAATTCTTTCTTTCAAGAATAAGTCAAATAGCATTTGGTATATAGGTTTTAAAATAATAATCAGGGTTGTTTAGATTAAAATTATTCTTTGATGAATTGAACCTCTACTTATGCTACTCTATAGCTTGCTTTCATTTTCATAGCCACAGACGGTGTTTGGAAATAATTAAATAACCCCAAGTTACTGAAAAAGTGTTTTCTAGAAAGATTTGGTGTAAATATGAGGTGCCACAGACTGCAGCAGAATCTGTGGTCTGTGGGCTGTTAGGCATGTTGGTGGTCGCAGGCAGAACTGTCACTCCTGTTCAGAGCTGACTGCATCACCCATGCAGCCTTCCCCATCATGCCTGGGGGTATCACTGCTTCAAGACATGATTTAGGACCTTTTGTAAGTTTTGAGGGCAATGGGTCAGTAATCTGATGCTTATTTAAGACACCAATGTTGTGCCTGGATTGCTTCTTGAAGAACACTAAAAATTAAGGAGAGAAAAAAAAATAAATCTTTAGTATGATCCTAAAATGTCTTGTGACAGAAATCCTTGGGCTTTGCTTAAAAATATCAGGCTGGCCAGATGGTACTTACACAGGCATCTGTGACGATTCGGGATAGATGCACATTGACCAAAATCAGAAGTGGCACAGAGGAAGAAGCTCTGCCAATGATGTTCCTCAGCCCCGCGGGGCAGAAAGTCAATGCACATGTCCACACAGAGGGTCTGAGAGCTGTCGGTTCCTGTCCAGCACTCTCTTGCTCAGTCCTCCTGGAGCTGAGTGTGAGCTTAATGGAAATAAATCTGGCAGAGAGCTAGTAAAGGGAAGCTTCCCTCTTGCCCATGCCGCAGGGTATTCCTCGTGTCAAATGCTCTTTTGTCCCAGAACTCATGCAGCCGTGTTGTCCACCTGCAGCCACCTCCTGCCAGGGCTCCACTTCAGTGTGCCTTCCTGCTGCCTGTGACCCCCCAGAGCTGAGCCTGTGGCTCCTCTGCAACAGCTGGATGGAGTCCCAGGACCTCGCGGACATCCCCACTCCTCCTTAGTGACACCCACAGGGGTGAAAAGTCATAGAAGTTGAGAGTCAGCATCCGCAGTGCTGAGTTGTTTGATTTCTTTTACAGCAGTGCTCGTTCCCATGGCTTCAGCTTGTCCCACAGCCTGAAATAACTGTAAGGCCACGAATACCACGTGTGTGGAGAAACAACATCTCACCCTACCCGTGCCCAGACCTAGAAGATTTTCTGCAGCATCAGGATGATTGGGATCATGGCTGCGAGCTGCGACAGGCTGCCTGCGCTCAACAGCCAGAGAGGTGAAGTCAGTTCTGCACTCCTAAGTAGGGATTTTTAGCAAATATTGAGTTAGGTCAAGAAATGTTTGTGTGCAACAGCCCTGTGATATTGTTACTTCTATCAATAAAGTGCTACCAAGAATATGTAAGAAAGTCATCATCTTCTTAAAGTGGCTCTTGGTTACTGGTTAATTTTGGTTGTTCCAAATTTCAGAGCCTGTTGTCTGCTATCTATTTGCCCTCTGGATTGCAGATGGAAAATCTGCTCTATTTACAAACTGCTGGAGATTCAGTGCCTCATCTAAACACAGAAACCGGAGTACATCAAGTCTCTTGGGGCTGTTCACTTGCCCTTTGGAGGCATTTATTGCATCTTTTAGTTTCTCTCTTTTTCCTTCCTCCTACAGTTTGAATTCAAATATTTACTCTAATACAAATATTTAAAGAAATGTAGTTCTCCTGAACTGTGGGATGGGAGAAGTCTGAAGTGAATGAAAGAATAAAAACTTACAAGTTGCAGCAAAGACATACTTAAAACTGATTTTTTTTTTTCTGTAGACAGTAATGTATTCTCTTATAAAAACAAAAGGAAAATTTCATTGCTCCTTTCAAGATAAAAATAAAAGAAAAATGCAAACACTTCAGTGAAGAATAATAACAGAATTAGGCAGTTATTAATGATGTACATCATTAAGAATATATAATTGTAATTTATCAAGCAAACACGCTTAGAGGGATGGAACTTCAAGCAAGCTTCTTGCAGAAGAAAACGGTAGTCTTCTTAATTATAATCTCCAGTATCAGGGAGTTGTTGACCAGAAATGCTAGGAAAATCCACTGTGTTTATTATACACTCTCCCGTGACTCATATAGCACATTATCTTCTAGCAACACACAATGAACACACCAGATTTTCTCAGGATGTATATCCCAGTGGAAGCGTGGGACAACATCTATGAGAAGAGCAGTCAGTTGGTCAGACATAGGCCATGTAGAAATATGTTTTCCATTTTATTCCTATACTTATTCTTTCCAAATTTCTATCTCCTTCAGATCAAAGTTTGTAAAGATTTCAGCAGCATGCCACGTGTTCCGCAGTTCAGACATCGAGGGCAAAGTTAACCGATTTTCATGTTAAATCTTTATTTTCTGCACTCAGAGCAACTTCAGGGGAAGCTGCCCACCCAGAGCAGAGAGGAGGCAGGTTTCTCACAAAATTTTCCTTGCATGCTCCCAGGTTGGAAATAAATATGTCAAAAATGGAACCTCTGTTTTTGAGACTGGATCAATAAAGTAATTTTATGCCTTCTAAAGGGATGATGGAGCTGGTCCCATCTACGCAGCAATACCCTGGTAACTTGAATATTTAATCAGAAGGGAGTACTTGACTTCTAAGGCTGTTGTGAGGTAGATCAAATTTCCTGAGCTCCCATCATTGCAGACACGCTAGCAAAGGCCGAAGTCAAAGCTGTATCTCTTTTATCCTGCAAGTAGTTGAGCCAGTGTTGAGGGGGTGTGAGGCTTTTCCTCTTTTTGGGGATGGCTGGGAAGTGAAGTCATGGCAAGGACCAAGGTGCATGTGGTACTGGCTTTTTTTCTGTGGCCAGGCTTGTGCTGAGACAGTTTTCAGCCTTTGGGAATGACCATACACGATAATGTGTTGGAATCAGGGGTCACTTTTTTGAGATCACAGATTAAAGAAAATTTAAAAAGAAAGCAGAGATGTTTTCACTCAGATATTATGAATCACTTAATTTAGCTTGAAAAGTTTTAGCAAAGTATTTTGCTATTCTAGCCCCAGCTATTTTGACAGTTCCAATTCCATTAAGAAGTTTGATATGACTTCTTGTCCAGGTGCATGAAAAAAAGCCTGACAGTACAGATGCAGTGTCAAAATGTCATGCATAAGAAGATCTGATTTTGACCATCTCTACTCGAATACAGCACTTGATAAAAAAAAAAAAAGTGACATTCCTGTGTTGCCCCAAGAGACTGTAATTCCTTTGCAGTAGATCTCCATAGCAATGTCCTCCAGTGTGTGATCTTGGGACTTTCTGCTTGTTGAGCAGTCCAAAATTTTCATACATGATCTTTTTCCCATCTTTCTCATGCCAAAAATGCATGCTAGGATGCTTCTCTGCATCACACTTCTGGGGGCTGCTGGGATCATTCCATTTGGGGTCCCCATTGCCTTTGTACATGGCCAGAGGGATAGTGGACATGTCAAATTGTAACTGGTGCTAAATGACACTGCCAGATCCTTGGTTTTTACTAAAACATTCAGTGCAAATTTTAATAGCTGGATAGCTATGAGCTGTATCTGAGCCAGTGACCTACAAGGTGAAAGGTTACCAATTTCCTGAAGTACCTGAACCTCTCATCATGCACGAAATTCTTGCAGCTTTGTAACAGCAGCAGAAACTCTCAGAGTTGCAAGCCCTTAACCAAATACTGAAGGAATACTCCAGGTGGATTAGTTACTCAGTATTCTTTCAGTGTTTGTCTGCCCAGGTTAATACCTTTGGTTTATGTGCTGAACCTTGGTTATCCACACTTCCCACATCCCAGACTCCTCCTGGTTTGACTGTGATGGCTTTTATTGATCTCTCTCTAACATATTCATACATCATTAAATAGCCAGGTAAGTAAGAATCCCTTTGATCACTAGCACCAAACCCTCTCCTTCAGAAAAAATAACTTGATAGTTAAAAAGCTTGCAAAGATGTGCAACTTCATCACACCCTTTCAATTTACTGTTGCTGTTGCTGCAGAGCTGTGTGGGAAAAGCAGTCTGGTGCCCTGGAGTTCAAATCTACAGCAGTGCATTCAAGATGTCTGAGCTCTTGAGAGCATTTGCCGGTATAGTGAATTAAATTTAGAGCTGTACAAATCCGGCTTTGGATTTAGATTAGTGAGATTCACCTTTGACCTGGCTTTGAATAGAGATTTGGATGCCTGTCCTGTGCAAATATGTGGGCAGAGTGTGTTTTGTGCTACCTTTCAATACACTGAAAGGATATAATTTCTATGTGGAGTATTTTACCTACTAGTCACCATTTCAGGCTGTGGAATATGCTAAAGGATATATCCCCTCTGTTCTGCAGAATCAGGCTTTAAGGTGTCTGTTATGAGAATAATTTCAATTGAATTGCCTTGATACGAACAGCAAACTGGGAGAATACTGTCAAACATTGATACATTATAAACAAAGGTCTGAGTAAGTACATTAATGAATAGAGAGCATGTAAACCGTAACAGTCAGTCAGCTGTTAAGACAACAAGACAGACATAACTCATCAGGGAAGGTTGGGTTTGCACTGTGCTGGTTTTTGCGTTTTCCATTTCTTTTGTGATGACAGAGGAAGGTAGAGTGGAGGAGAAAGGTTCTTGGGGATCCAGAAAGATGCTGGAAAACACCATGTCAGGAAAAACCTTTCCTGGAATGTTTTAACCATTAAGAACTGAACCTAGCCTTGTGGCAAGAGATGTCTCACAGACCAGGAGAACTTCTCTGTGTCCTATATGTGGCCGGAACCCCACTGCTAGTCCTTCCTCCCTGTAATTAGCACCCAGACATGGGCATAGATGTCAAAAGCTGCATCTCTTTCCTAATCTGGTTTCATAATACTCCACCATCTCAGCCATCCAGACTTCCTGTGCTAATGGCTGTCATGACAGGAATTCTCTCTTTGATCCCTTTTTGGGGACACCCTTCCATCTGCAGCAGTGATTGCACCAGTCACAACATCCTGCTGCGTACTGGCTGTCTGCTGATAGGAAAATTGAAAGAAAAATGGAAAGCCAGACAAAGCCTTTGCTGTACTTAATACAGAGTAACACCATACATGACCAAAAAAACACCAAAAAACCCCACAAAAAACCAAAGTAAAATAAAATTAAGTGAAGCAAAGCAAAGCAAACAAATAAAATAAAATAAAATAAAATAAACCCAAAATGCTAGAAACTAACCCTGTCCTTGTAAAAAAAAGACAAGAATGGTAATAATGTAGTTTTTCAGCTTGTATCTGCATCACAGACTGTGAGCAATACATTGACCTTGTTGAATTTAAGAGGAATGAAGATGTATTATCAGCCTCTGATCTTGATTTGAGGAGAAAACCCATGGGGCAAAAACATAAAAATATTGTCCACTGACAAGAAAATTTCTCTGACATTAGGAGATAAAAGGTACCTCCTGGAGCCGATGAGGCCCCATGAGCTGCTAGCACCCCTATGCTTAGTGCCCACCCTGGCTGCTACACAGAACAGAGGGTTCAGCATGCCATCAGTGTTACCTGAGCAGACAGACACCTCCCTTGCACGCACCAGCATGTTGGCCTTTCTTGGAGTCATCTGCCGTCTTCTCAGTCTGAGCTGAAATCCTGAGCATCTGCACAGCTTTGCACCTGTGTGAAGGCTCTTCTAACAGGTTAAGGGGAGTGAAGATTCTCCGTACCTTTGTCTGCTCAAACCCCACAGCCCTGGCACATGGGCCTCTCACCCCATCTCATACAGTCTTTTCTGTTTTGTGGGTTTGCCTACACATTGTCACACTGTTGTTACAGAATATTTTCCATATATTGTTATCGTAAAACACCGTAATTATAGGCTCCAGGTCAGGCTGCTGTTAAACAAAAACCACGGCAGAGATTGCCAGGATCCTCTGCAACTCTGCAGAGTGCAATCCATATATCTTGGAGAAACGCAGCAGGAGAAGGTGGTAATTAAGTCATACAAATAGGCATTTTGGTAGCTTTGCTGCAGACAGAGCTCTGTGGATTCACTTTGGCTGGAGATCTGGATGGGGTTCAGCCAGAAAATGAGACAGGAAAAGGGGAAAAGAAGCAGTGTGTGAAAAGAGCAGCTCATTGAAATTACATCCTTGTCCACCTATGACATACAAAGGGACAATGCCAAATTCAAGACCAGGTTCCCCTTGCCTCTTTCTCCCTTTCCCAAAGCCGATGTGCGAGCATGTCCCCCAACCCCAGGCAGGAATACAGAGCTGTAGAGGATATGGAAAGCATTCACTGAGCTGGTCCAAGTGGAAAACTGGGAGACGTGCACACACTCACTGTGATTCCCAGGCATTATAGGCTCACAGAGGCACACATACAACCGTAATAGGAAGACAGCTTTTTGGCATGCTGAAGGCTGCAAAATGTCTGTCTGAACTTCTCAATTCTACCAAAAGCTCTGTTGTTTTTGAGCCTGCTTTTTCCATGCTGTTCCTCCCTTCCCTTGGGGTTTTTTCTGCCCCTCTTGTCTGTGTAAATACCCTGCAAAGGGAGTAGGTAAAGGCTCATGGAGGATGGTAGCAGCTCCTTCCTTTGTGGACTTAGATCTTCCTTCTGTCTTCCTCTTCGACCAGCTGCATGTTTCCATGTGGGTTTGGATACCCAGGGCTGTCTTTGCTTCCAAGCGTAGTGGTGTAACAGCTCACAAGGAAATATTCTAAGCAGAGCTTGCTGAGAACTCAAAGCAGAAGATGATGTAATGCACATAAAAAATGTGGAACTGAATGAAGAATCTAGAATGGGTTTTGGATATCGTGATGGCCTGCTAAAATGCCAAGAGCAACATGAAATAAAGCAACAACTGTGAAAATGAGAGGAAGAAACGTACATTTTTCTTTCTTCCTGATAGACTCTGTTTTGGACTCTTCAGTGACAGTCTATTCATTTTCTATGTGTTTTGGCATCAAAATCCTTATGAACACACAGAGACATATATTCTGCTGAATCTTAAAGCTTAGTTTTAATGTTAAAAAGTCAAGGGCTTTCACATCAACAGCTCTTTGCACACACTGTAAAAATATAGATGTTTTAAAACGTCCTTAAAGCTCAAGCTATTACCATCCCCATCTGGATTCCCCACAGTGAAGCAGAAATGCAAGCACTCATCATCACACATCCACGCTGGTCGAATCATCTTGCCAGAGGGAGATTCTGGGGAACACTATGGATTCACACAAGACGGGGCAGACACAGTGGCTCTGGTAGATTTCGAACTGTCACTCAGCCACCCCTTCCCTTACACCAAGGGCCACACGTTCTGTTCTTCTGGCATGCTACAGCCAAAGCCTAAACAAGCTCCCTGAGAGCTCCCTCTTTACTCCCTGAGGTTTGAATTGAGGATTGAACCTGCTGCTCAAGATGGGCTGGTGGCTTCCCCAGAGTGCCCCTTCTGATTTGCTTTGGTTCCTGCATTCTGCAGGTGTTCCAGCTTCCCCTCTGCCGCCTCCCCTGCAACCCACATCTTGGCTCCCTGAGAGGGTGTAAATCCTCATGTTCATGCTCTGTTTTTTCCTCATGTGCTTTGCTGATCTGTACATGATTTCTGTTTGTTTGCCAAAGCATTTTCTCCTGTCCCCATAAAGCCTGCCTGCTGAGCCGATGCCACCACCCGCGGAGCTCGGACACCTCGCCCCCTCCATTCCCACATGGTGTAGAAAGCAGCAAGCCCGATGTCTGAGCAGGGCGGCGACAGACTGTCCGCCGTCTGTTGTGGTGGCTCTTGCAAGGCCAGGGGAGCCGCTCTTCCCACGCCGGGTGTGCGCTGTGCCTGGGGCCTGGGATGGCATTGCCCAACGCACCCGCCCCAGGCACAGTTTGCCATGCCTTAGTTAACAGACTTGCACAACCCTTCCTCAAGTGCCATGGAGGGCATGTCATACCTGCACTGAGCAGACAAGAAAGCCGGCATGGCTCAGGATAGCAGGTCACTGGGGAGCGGAGCAGCCAGAGGAGCCATGTGTCGACAGGCTGTAAGAAACGATGACTTCCAGAGACCTGGCTTTGCCCCGGATACTGCATGGGGAAGGTAATACAACCCATACTTATGCTGCAGAAATACCCAAAGACCTCACTCAAGTTCAGACTGATCCTTGTCATGGCTCACTAGTGATCTGAGGACAGTGATGAATAGGCCTGCAGTCAAACACACCTTTCACAGACCTACCTTTGTTTGCTGTTTTGCTTGGTAGTCTGACATCTCTTCCTGGCTACACTTAGACATGTTAGCAAAGGCAGATTGCTTTTAGATCCTATCATCCAGTCTTGATATGGAATCAGATTGCCTATTCACCTCGCAGAGCAACTTGGGGACAATCTTTTGTGCATAGGAACCACTGTGAAAGAAGAGGCAGACATCAGATCTTCTTTGGGAGAACAAAGGTCTCTTGTGTTACATTCTCCAAGTTTTGAAAGAAATTCATTTATTCCAAATCATCACAAAAGGAGAAATTCTCAAGAATGAGCAGAAGTAGAAGGTCCATAAGTTTTTTTCCACTCAACACCTCAAAATAAGGCAAGTGCCACCTTCTTCACCAGTAGCTAGCTGCAAGACAGTCATCAAAATCTGGCAGGCAGCAGCAGATGGGATGCTGCCTGGGTAGTGGTGGGGGCCTCCAGGAAGGGCTTACTTTCCCCTAAGCAAGGTGGGCCTCTCCACCTGGACTGCATGGCTGCCTTTTCAAGGGCTGAAGTCTCATGCCCCAGAGCCCATCACAGAGGGCTTTTGGAGGGAGGCACAGTGTCCTGCTTGTGCCATTACTGCAGGCAGTTTGCACAGACATCAGTTTTGCTTCAGCAAGCAAAGGCAGGAAAACAACTGTCAAAGTAGAAATGTAGTGAAGAGCAAATGCAAGTAATTTCCACTTTGGGCAGTGCTGTGTTTACCTATTTTTCATATATGTGCTTGCTTTATCACCTAAAAAAATCTCTGTTCAAAAAGTTGCTTCCAACCTCCTAAATCTCATAAAAATATTTGTTTCGTGTCCATTTTCCAGACCTTTTTATTACCTGCCTTCTACAGAGACATTTTACAGCTGTAATCAATCATATGTCCTATTGCCTATTTCCCTATATAAAATCCCACGTACAAAAAAACCCTTAATAGGAGCTGGACTGTAGTATGTGCTCATTTAGTGGAAAGCCAGTCTTTGAAAAATGCAGTCATAACTTCCAGCTACTGCAAAACATGTCTCCGGGTCTGCCAGTTGTTAAGTCTGCGTGTTCAACCTGTGAATCTGAGGGTCCTTCAGGAACCATCAGACCTGTTCAATAAACTGTGGTGATCTTTTCATCTTCTTGATTTCCTGAGTCATCCCAGCTCTGGACCTCAGCTGCCATATGGAATCCTTCTTTGTAATACAATCTGAAACACACTTTCAGTTCACAAATGTGTTTGTGTTTAGAACTACAAAGGACACTTCCTGGCTGTTCAGTAGGATTTTTATTTTTTTTATAACATATATATTTATGAATTAAAATGTCAAGTTACTTTTCATGCTATTGTGTTCATACCAGTTTCTCATGTGATTTCTTATGAATAGTAATGAAAGTGCTGCTTTAAATAGAATATGCACCCTGATCCTCACTTAGAAATCACTTTTAATGTCTTATTTTCTAGATAATGCTTTGCTAAATATATTTTCCTTCTACTTTTAAAAGACATTTTCAAACCTTTAAAATGTGTGCTACTACATCACACTGCAAGTTAAAAAAACCAAACAAAACAGCTGCCAATTATTGTGTCTCGTTCCCAACATTGGTTTTGTACAAGATTTTTATTCTTCTTAGGCTCCGCCTCTTTCTTTGCATCTTCTAGCAACACCAAAATGCTGTTTTTCATTAGTGAACTACAGCTGCTTGCATATTGGTGCCTTCAGAGTCGGGTGGGAGACTGCATCTGTGGTGCTTGCATATCTTGGTGACTTTGCAGCTTGGACTTCAGTGAATAATTTGAAAATTGCACACACATAGATCTAACTTATGTTGATGCTTTTTTTCTAAAACATTTAAGGGCTTTCTGAAGTCATCTCTGAAGGCTCAGTTTCTCTATTCTGTTGTACATGCCAGAGATCATGAGAAATGGAGAGGGGAAACTCGGTGCATACTGTACGCACAACAAAGCAAGCTCTTAAAATCTTGATTTGTAATACTGTGGGGAGGCTCAGGTGGTTTCTGATGCTCCCCAGTCCAGCTCTGGCCACAGCTTGCCAGAGCTGAGGCAGTACTGAAGCACAACACAGGACTCAGTGCTGATGCCACCTGTTCAGGAGTATCTAGCCAGCCTTGGAACCTGCCTGGATGGCAGCAGGGACATGTGCCAAGGACTTCCATCCCCTGTCTGCCATAAAAATAGACTCAGAACAGAAAATACCTCCCCTGCAGACAGGCAGCAGGGAGTACTGTGGGATGGGAAGACACACAGAGAAACCCCTGAGCACTAGAAATGCTGTCCAATGCCCAGCCTCGCTGTCCCTGGCTGGGCACGATAGTGGGACTGTAGCTAAGGAGGCAGATATGCCCCCAGCAGCAATTTCCCCAGCTTTCAATGAGCACATGTTTCTTTCCTAGGTGACTGCATGAAGTAGTTCAGAAACTTGTTTTTCCTTCTCTGAGATGATGCCAGTAGCTTCCTTCTGTCTGTTGCTTCTGAGGGACCAGCTGGGTTGATATGAGGAGCAAGCAGGGATCCCATTGCTCTCTGGAGGTTTTCCAGAAAATCAGAGGGGGCATGCTGAGGGCAGGGTGGTCGTGCAAGGAGCTGAGGTCTCCTTCTAGCAGGGAACTGGAGCAGGAGGATGGGTGTGAGTGAAATAGGTGCTGCCCTGGAGGGGTCCTTCTGATCCCATCCTGCCTCACTGTCTGTGGCCCCTCACAGCTGTGGGTGCCACGGCACATCATGGAGGTGCTGGGCTTCTGTAGCACAGATGTGATGTTGTACCGCCTAGGACCCACAAAGCGTGGAAGGACATCAAAAGACCATATGCCTCAGCAACAGCCCTTTCCAGCAGCCAGCTGTCCTGCCTGCTCAGAACCATATGCCTGCCTGGCCCCCCAGGCCCTTCTGGAAAGAAGCTTTATTTGAACAGGGACGGGCTGGGTACAAAGGTGCAGCCTGCTCTCCTGGCACACCGCACTGCCTGTGCCTTTGTACCAGATGAGTTGCTAGAATGGCAGCAGGAGATACAGCTGTAAAAATCAGGCAGGTGGTGGGTTCATTTGCACCTTGGAGTCAACAGAGAGGAAGGAGATGGGGTGGTCAGAGGTGATGAGTGGTTAGCTGTTCAAGAGAGGTTAAACAAAGGATTTTGTGCCTGAAAGAGAAGCAGCATAGAGGTGGTGTGGCAGAGGCCTCAAAAATAGTGGAATGGAAGAATGGGGATCACTTAATTCATTGTAGCTCATAGCACAAATCTTAAGTGGCACTAAGGATGAACAAAAAAATCCCAGAGCAAATCCCCTTCTGGCCAGCACTGAGTCAAAGCCTGAAAGTCATCGTCAGAGGATGATCTGCCAAAAGGCATAAACAGAGCAAAAAAGTGTTAGACAAAGGAGATGTAAAGCAAAGACTTGATTCCAGGATGTCTTGAAGATCTCAGACACTAGGGACAGGTACTCCATTGTTTTTCACTTTTATAAGGATCCAGTACTGTTAGAAACAGGGCAGTAGACTAAACAGATCTGTGTACTGATTCAGTACAGCTGTTTTCTTGGCATGTGCACAGAACGGTTGCAAGATTATTTAATATTTGTTATGAATTATTTTATATTTCCAAACCATGGTTTTTGTGAATGTATATAAAGGAACTAATTCACTACTGTAAAAGCAAGCAATGATCATGTGTTTGAAATCATTGTGAAGTTAACGAGAAAGACATCTATTCCTCATTATATCAGGATGAGGAGAGAAGAAAACAAACAAAAATGCAAAAGGGTCTAATTGCCAAGGAGGCAAGAAATCACATCATGTTTGGGGTTTTTTTGGTTTTTTATTCCTGATGAAGTAATGTTATTTAAATGCAGTTAGGATAACTACCCCTAAAATATCGTGCAGTAGGAAATAATCAGTTTTATTCTAGATCATATATATCTTGTTCCTAAACTGTAACTTTGAAGCTCCAAAACCTGGAAAGACGGGAAGCGGATATAAGGATGTGCTGGTCAGTTGGTGACAAGTGATGCAGTTTATGAGGGTTTGTCACACTGAAGGAATGGACACCATCCTGGAGAGGAGGCACAGAGGTTTGAGTGGGAGAAAGGATCTGCATTCCTGTTAAACCGAGTGGTGAAAGCCCCGCACACTCTGAGCAGACTTTAATTAATTCCTGTGATCTGAAACTGTTTTCAGCACAGTTTCCGCTTTCATCAGTTTTCTTCTTTTTTGCTCTTTAAAAAAGTGATGTGCCATTGTGGATTATTCACTAGTGGCAAATATATCTGAAGCCACACAGGAGGTAGGGAACAGTAGTCAGCTGGGTTGTGCATTAGGTACCTCAGACTGCTGGTAGTGGTAATGTTAGGAAAAGGCGCTGAATAAATCAGCCTACCATGAAACGGCCCTGGTCTTTGTAGTGGGGTTAGCATCACAAATCTGATGCTTACTCAAGTCTAATCAGGCAGTCGCATGGCAGAAAACTGTTCCTCTGAACAATGTACTCTGTTGAGTTACAAGTTGCTGCATGAAACCTTTGATTTCTAATAAAATATGGGTCAGCGAACTGAAGTCTGTGTTCCCTGCATTTCTTCTCTGCACTCCTGGTCACAGCATTCCCAGCGGCCAGGTTACCCACTAGAGGACACGGCTGAAGGCTTTTCAGACTGGCTCTGGCCAATGAAACAGTAAGTTGGGACAAGTTGAACACCAGCATCAATTTTTGCCCTGTGCTTTCTCTTGGCAGTCCCAGGGCAGTTGTCAGAGTAATCTGCAAAGGGAAGAGGCAGGATTTTGAAGAAGGCATGTGGGAACAGTGCCCCAGCCAGACCTGCCTAGTGTGTTCCTGGCACCAGGCCCTCTCCTGCCACCATTCAGCCTGCAAGGGCTGCCAGAAGCATCCTTTGAATTTCACCTGCCAAGGTAACCTCCATGGCCAGATGTGGTGACATTTGAACACAGTGTCTGTGTGTCCTGGGGGAAGGTGGCTTGTCTAAATGCTATTCCTTCTCTGTGCATGGCATTAAAGCAACTGCACAGAAGAGGCTGCAATGTAATTGTCCATTTCCTTGCCACCACTGAAGAGGTCCCATTTTAAGGAGCAAAATACAGTTTTGTGACTTGTTCCTGTGCTTGACCTTGCTTTGAAGCACTTTCATACACCACCCATGTTGACTTTTGTGTATCAAAGGCAGGACTGGAGCACATAGTGCATCTGCACTGAGGTTGCACAGATATTATTTTCCCTGAGGGAAAAAAAAATCAGCAAGAGCAATTTTTCATTGTCAGAATGCTGAGCAAAATATCTGACACTTGAATGGTTTTTCTGAGGACCAAAACCTTTTTGGCTTTGGGATGCCCATTTGAATGGAAATTAAGCAGATGCTCTGGGGGAGTGGACAGTTCCTGTGAACCGTTGCTTTCATGAAATGTGGCTTCATACTGAAACACGATTAGCCATAACATTTATCAACCAAGTGTCCTGGACCATATATTTTAGAGTGAATTTCAGAGATGGCTTACAGGTCCAAACAGTATGGCCAGCACATGACTCAAAGGTGCAGCAATCCCCCAGCTGTGAACTGAGCTCTAATCTTACTACAGACAGGTTGTCCAAACCAAGCCCCAACTATAAGCCTTGGGAACATTTTCTATTTCTCAACTTTAAATTATTTCCTGTAAAGCAAAGGGTGGCACTTTATTTGTGTTAGAAATGGTAAATCCCTAGCTGCAGTTCATTAATTTAGGAAAAGGTTCGTACTTCCAGTCAGATAAAAGTATCTGCAGACAGATAGCAAATAGAATGACCCTTTTGGCTAGAATAATACCTTCTGTAATTCACCACTCTGACACACCACATTTGCAAATCAAGTTGGAAGGAGGAATAGAAGGGACGCTATTCTATGAATTACTCACAAAACAAATCCATCTGTACAGGCAGCTCACCAAAATAGGTCATAACTCTTTTCAGACTTGTAAAGAATCACAGTTTGAGGACATTTTATTATCTCCATAGAGATCCTTGAGCTTGGCTTTCCCACAGTGGGAAAATGCTAAGCTTTTTGAGCTCATCTCCTTCCTTTCCCCACTGGGGCTTAGATGCCCTACTGAGTAATTTTAAGCTTTTGCTTGAAAAAAACCCATAGTATCTTAGAATATCTCAAGTTGGAAGGGTCCCATAAGGATAACCAAATCCAACTCCCTGCTCCTCATAGAACTACCTAAAACAAAATTATATAAGACCTTCATCCAGACAGTCCTCGAACTCTCACAGGCTTGGTAGCACAACACTTCCCTGGGGAGCCTGTCCCAGTGACCAACCACCCTCTCAGTGAAGAGCCTTTTCCCAGTGTCCAATCTGAACTTCCCCGGATGCAGCTTCATTCCATCTCCTCATGTCCTGTCGTTGCTGGTTGCCAGAGAGAGGAAATCAACACCTCCCCCTCACCTGTTCCCTTTGAGGAAGTTGAAGTCTGTGATGAGGTCACCCCTCAGCCCTCTCCTCTCCTCTCCTCTCCTCAAGCACTGACCTCAGTCAATTCTCCTAAGTCTTGCCCTCAAAATCTTTCCCTATCTTGGTCATCCTCATCTAGACACACTCTAATAGTTGTATGTCCTTCTTATATTGAGATGTTCAAAACCACACACTGCAGGGTCTTAACAGTGCAGTGTGGAGTTGGGAAATCCCCTCCCTCAACCAGCAGGAATCAGCCAGTTGGTCACAGTTGGTCCTTTTGGCTACCAGGGCACACTGTTGACTCTTATTTAACTTGCCATCACCTCAGCCCCCCAGATCTCTTTCTGTGGGTCCTTTCTCCAACATCTCATCCCCTGATTTGTACATATAACCAGGATGGACAATCCTGCTGGACACTTGCTCTTGTTTAACACTTGCTTTTGTTAAATTTCATACAGTTTGTGATTACTCAGTCTAGACTGTTCATATTTCTCTGCCTTGATGGAGTCCACAGTCTGAAATTACTAGGGTTTTCCTTCTTGTCCTTCTTGAAAACTGGGACAACATTCACCTGCTTCCGATTGTCTGGGGCCTCTCTAGACTCCCAAAGCTGTTGAAAGATAGTGGATAGAGGTCCCCAGGTACCATTCCACAGTTCTTTCTGATCTCTGGGATTAATCCCATCAGACCCCATGGATCTATATGCATCCAACTGAAGTGGCAAGTCTTGAACAACTTCAGAGTCAGCTGTGAGTTTATCGTTCCCCCGTGATCATGACTTTCCACTGGGCTCTGGGGGTTCCAGGTCCCATAATTCGCGATGAAGACAGTGGTGAAAAAAGCATTAAACAACACTGCTTTGCCTACACCCCTGCTTATGAGGTGACTGTCTTCAAGAAGATGCCCCACTTGCCTGACTTCAGACACTTTGGAATTGCGCACTCCTGTGCTCTTAAGAGATGGAACTTAAAATGTGACCATCATTCATGGACTCCAATACCTTAAAAAACACATTCCCAAGGGACCTGCTTAAGTACCTTCTTCAGCATCCTGAAGTTTGGTCTCCCCATATCAAGGGTCAACATTTTGCTGGCATTTTTTGTCCTCTCACTAACTATTTGAAACTCAGATACTTCATGGTTACTGTGACCAAGATAACCACCAATCAACACTTTACTCATGAGTTCTCTGTTTGCAAACAACAAATCCAGGAGGCACTTAGTACCTGCTCTAAGAAGTAATCTTCAACATGCTTCAGAAGTTTCCTGGACCTCTTTGTGTCTGCTGTACAATATTCCCAGTTGATGTCTGTTAGGTTTAAATCACCCATAAGGACACAGGCAGTTTATCTAGGGATATCGCTTAATTCCTTGCAGAATAACTAATTTGTGTCATCATTCTGGGTAGGTGGTCAGTAGTAAACTCCCAGTACAATATCTACTTTATGTGCTTTGCCCTTCATCCTTACCCAGAGGCTGTCAACTGTGTCATCGCCAACAGTAAGCACTATACAGTCTGTCCCCTCCTTTACATAGAGCACCACCCTCCTGCCTCACCTGCCCTGCCTATGCCTCCTGAGGAGCTTATAACTGTCCATCATGGCACCCCAGTCATGGGACTCATACCACCACATTTTGCTTATGTCATAGTTCTGGGTTTGGGCCAAAGCTTCTAGCTCTTCATATTTAATCCTGATGCTGCCCTTATTTGGATAAAGACATTTAAAATGTGCTCCACTATACTCAGCACATCATGGAGCAAAGAAAAGGACCTTGCTAGCACACTGTCCCTCAAACATTGACATCCTGTCCCCAGGCTTATCTCTAGTGAGCCTGGTTTTATCCCATTCCCCCTTCAAACCTAGTGTAAAGCTCTTTGGTAAGCCCTGATAACTCTGGTGCAAAGATCCTTCTGCCTCATTGAGACAGGTGTACCCTGTCTGTTGCTAGCAGGCCTGGTGTTATGTAAATCAACCCAGGACCAAAACCTCAGAATTCTGCCACCAGTCTCAGAACCAGGTATTGATCTGATGTCTCTTACCATTTCGTCCCTCATCATTCCCAGTAGCTGGAAGAGTGGAGGAGAACACTACTTGTACTCCTTGGGACCAGTCATCCCCAGGTCCCGAAGTCTCTGTTGACTTAAGTCTGTGGTTAATACAGACATGGGACATGGTTGCCCTTGGACATCTTATTTCAACTTCCACGTTGGCTACATGTAATATCAAAAATGGATAGTAACCTGAGGGCTCTATCAGGGTTGGAAACTTTCTCTTCACATCTTTAACCTGGGCTCCAGGGAGGCAGCAGACTTCCCTAAGAAGTAGGTTCTGCTACTTAGACCTCAGTAGATCTGCTTATTGGGCCTTTTGTTCCCCTCAGAAAACTGTCCGATGATAATAACCCATCTTTTTCAATTTATTATGCATTTTTTATTTATTTTTATGCAATTTATGCAATTATGCAAGTTATTATTTATTTATTATGCAAAGGCACCTGGGAAGGTGGGGAAGTCATGGAGAAGATGTGATTTCTGGGTTGGATTTTGTCACTATTTTTCCCAGTCCCTTAAGTCACCACGTTCTGTTGGGTGGAGGGAAGAAAGGGAGTCTTCCATATCACCCAAACTACCAGAGATCTTTCACACTGCGCCCATTCATTGTGCCCAAATGATCACTTGATTTTAACACTCTTTAAAGCTATAGGCAAGGAAACAATTTTAAGTTTTATATAAATTACGGCTGTACTAAGATGTAAAAAAGCATTTTCAGATGAAGTTCACAAAACTTCATGGTCATGAGTATACTCTCGAGACAATATATCCTTTGCTGAAATAGCATATCTATTCTTTTAAAGATGTCTAGATGCTGCAGAGCCAAAGAAGAGACCCAAGTATTCTTAGAAGAAGAGGATAAACCCACAATTTGTGAGGGATGTGACAGCTCCTCCTGCCTTCACAGCAGAGTGACCTGGAGAAAGCTCCTTTCTCTGTAAATGTAAGATTAACTCATTTGAAATAAGCTAATTAATAGAAAACAGTGAACTTCACAAGATACATATTTTGAGCTGTCAAAGATGCATATTTTGCCCTGGGGATTTCAAGGCAATATTGGTTGGTTTAGCCTCTCCTCATGAGGTTTGGGGTTTATCCTCCATTATTAATTGTGAGACTTCTTTTCTGCAGAGAAACATAAATCACTGCTGAAAGGTAAAAATCTTTTGGTTTTATTCCCAACCTCAACTTTAACTGCAGCAAAGGACTAGAGATGCAGAAAACAGCATCAACTGCAAGTGAATTAACTGATTAGGATTGGCAAAGTGCTGTTGTGGGTACATCTGTGCATGCCTCTACATGCAGATACAGATTCATGTCATTGGGCAGCACCTGACCACATGTTCTGGTTCAACCAAGATGAACCTATTAGTTTATCTGTTGGGCCTTTTTTTTCTAGTTTCATCAGGAATCTGTGCTCTTTTATACCATGATCACAACTGGAAGGCACCAATAAAAGGCAATTTGTTGCTTGCCTCTCTGTACCTATAACTTGTCTGTGGTTTATACAGGCATGGTTGCCACATAAGCAAAAAGAGGTATTTCCACTTTTGAAATGTAATCAATGTTCATTGTCTGTGCCCTTTTTTCTTCCACCAATATTACACTTTTAAAGGTCCCACCTCTCCCACTGCTTGTGCTGGGATTTCTTCTCTGTCTCCCACTGTCCCCTGCACTAGTCATCTCCTTTCCTACATACAGATGGCAGAAGTACTCAGCAATGACTCTGTTGTTATTTCTAAGGGGAAATGCTGATAAGGGACACTTCTAACAAGCTATGTGTTCTTCATACAAACATAACAGTTCTTCTCAGCAGTTGCATACTGCTAGGTCATTGGCTACTTGGTGTGATCAATAAAGAAATAGGGGGTGTTGTCTTTCTCCAAACACAGAGTTTAAGCAGTCTTAGGAAGTCCCACAACATGCTCAAAGCACCACCTTAGCCAAAGGGGGATGATGGCTGAATAGCAGCACTAACTCACTTGAGATTGGCACAAGCCTGGGGGATGAGCGAGCTGGGATGTAGATTTTTTTTGTCTTTTCTCTACTGGTTCAGATGAGTTTTCTGAAGCCTAGCCCAAAATTACAGATTACAAATAGTCTGAAAAGCCAGAACTTCAGACCACTAAAAATCCCAAACTTTCTAGGACACCAGAAAAGTGGCAATAGAGATGTGTGGTCCAAGAGGGAAGGTGACTCAGGTGCTGAGACTGAGGTTTTTGGTGGGTGAACAGCTTTGCTCTATTTTAGCTCTGCTGTGGGCATTGCTGTCAGCATTTTCTTTTCTTAAACCCGCAAGAAATGAAGGAAACATCAGCAGAAAGCTTTTACCTTTTTTTTTCTCTCTTTCTGTGCCCTGTGCCTTCCTCATACATGTTGAACTACTTTTCCTTTGTTATCCTTCCCCTCGAATGGAAAGATTCAAGTATGTGAGTCTTAGGGCCAGTCTCTCAGCAAGGCATCAAACCAGGCTGACAAACTTCTGTGGAGTATCCCCAAGCCAACCACACACTGGCTTTGGCTCTCTGGAGCCTGCAGCCATAAACAAATTCTTGCAGAGAACCTCTGTTACATTGCATTTGATTTATGTTTCCAGTCAGAGTAGATTTTTTTAGCTCATTTCCCAGCTCTGCTTTACTGCTGTTTACATGCCATCTCTATTTCCCAGTTGCATTTAATAAGCAGGTTACTTTTAAAGGGTGTCTTTTTCTTTTGTGGACTCTGGCTCAGATTCCAAGATGAGGGACAAAATTGATACTTCTAGAGCTCCTCAACACTTTACTTTTAGGGCATGAAGAAAGCTTGGCCCAACTCATTTGGCTGCACTTAAGGAGCAGACTTCTCTATTAACAGCTCCAAAGAAATCTCTTTGTTCTGCACATCTCTATTGTTTCTTCAAAAGGTCTTATGTACTCCATTCACCCCAGAGTTCCCATAAAATGCCTCATGATGTATTTCACAATACCCAAGTAATAATCAGTATCATGATTGTGTCTTTTGATAATGAACAGAATTCTTCACATATACACACAGTATTAGCCCTAGCAGCAATGTAATTATCATCTGACTTGTTGAGTCAAAGAACTGGTCTTTCAGGAATCCTCTACTGCTAAAGCAGCAGCAAAGCCTCACCCTTCTCACGGCCAAGTGTTTCTTCAGGAATTTTCCAGGCCAGTCTCTACACAGGTAGGTAGCAGGGGACAGACCTATGTCAAGGACATCTCCTAGTATAGGTACTTCATAAATTTCCCACTGCACTTTTCCTCAGTACAATTCTGTAAACTGCCGATGATGTTAGATACAAAACTAAGAAGGAAGGTCATCACTAGGGATAAATAGACTGTTAAAGATTCATGTAGAGGTGCTTAGGCTGCAGAGCTCTGTGGAGAAGGACCTGGGGGTCCTGGTGGATGACAGGTTGGCCATGAGCCAGCAGTGTGCCTCGGTGGCTAAGAGAGCCAATGGGATCCTGGGGTGCATCCGGAGGAGTGTAGCCAGCAGGTCAAGGGAGGTGATCTTCCCCCTCTACTCTGCCCTGGTCAGGCCCCACCTGGAGTATTGTGTCCAGTTCTGGGCTCCCTGGTATAAAAAGGACAGGGTTCTCCTGGAGAGAGTCCAGAGAAGGGCTACGAAGATGATAAAGGGCCTGGAGCATCTCCCCTATGAGGAAAGGCTGAGAAGATTGGGACTGTTCAGCCTTGAGAAGAGAAGACTAAGGGGGGACCTAATTAATGTTTACAATTATCTTAAGCAAGGGATGCAGGGGGAATCAGCCAGCCCCTTTTCAGTGGTCTGTGGAGACAGGACAAGGGGCAATGGCTGCAAGTTGGAGCATAGGAAGTTCCGCACCAACATGCGGAGAAACTTTTTCACAGTGAGGGTGACAGAGCCCTGGGACAGGCTGCCCAGGGAGGTGGTGGAGTCTCCTTCTCTGGAGATATTCAAGACCCGTCTGGATGCCTATCTCAGTGAAATGTCCTAGGGAGCCTGCTTCGGCAGGGGGGTTGGACCCGATGATCTCTCGAGGTCCCTTCCAACCCCTACAATTCTATGATTCTATGATTCTATAACGCAAGATTACTGTCTCCAACTACTCTATAAAAGATCACTGCACAACAGTTGCCAATAAACCATTTTCCAGATGTACCAGAAAGAGCTC
Organism: Hypotaenidia okinawae; assembly: GCA_027925045.1. NCBI lineage: Eukaryota > Metazoa > Chordata > Aves > Gruiformes > Rallidae > Hypotaenidia > Hypotaenidia okinawae. Next base: position 27,645,787 of record BSDF01000005.1, on the reverse strand, counting down.
AGGAAGCGAAAGCCTTAGACGGCAGCAAAGGAGGTTTAGGTTGAGAGCAGTATCTCCTTTTCTCTACCTGTAAGGAGAGGGAAGCAAGGCACCACCTTGTCTAGGAAGGTCATGAGGTCCCATCTGTAAGAACTTTCCAAGAACTGGTTAGACAAGCATCTGTCAGAAATGATGTAAGTCTAATTCTTTCTGCCTACTGGGTCGGGGTAAAGGACTGAATGACCTCTCGAGACCCATTACAGTCCCTCTGTGTTTCTGGATGTGCAGTTCTACCATTTAAAGAACTACTTCACCCTGGAGTGGTACAGGATTCACTTATTGAAAGCACCTTAATGTGTGAACAAAGCTATACCAGTTTTAGCACAGAAATCTCTTCTTCTCTTATTAGGTCATTTCAAGTGCTGCAGTAACATAAGAAGCCTGACTTGCAGTTCTATGCAGAAACAGAAAGCAATAATATTAATATTAATAATTTGCATTCATTAGTCTTGTTTGTTTCCTTATCTGTACATCCTTCTCCATGCATGATTAAAGAGAAAAAGGACTATGGCAATGTGTAAGAGTCTGTAAGTAACAGATGTAACTTCCATGTGTACTTCCATGAAGCTATGTCACCTCTCTATCAGCCATCCCAACACTCTCAGCTCCTGGTCTCTCTGCCAGTTTGTGCTGCTCTGGCATTTTCCTGGGAGGAAAAGCCTTTTTCCCAGGGAAAGCGCTTCTTGCTCTCATCAGGGTCTCTGTGGCTGCCCTGCTTCATATCTCCTGCAAACTGTGCCCTGCCGTCTGAAGGGGTAGGCCTGGGTTAGTTTAAGGAGGGATGGAGATTCTTGCATTTGTTGTAATTAAATCCGCATCTTGGATCTGCTGTTGAGTGTAGACTACTCGTTGGCATGGCAACAGGTAACAACATTTACACAATGTATGTCCTTTTTATTCTCAGCTGCAGTGTCTGAGAGTTTCAAAGGAGATCACAGAGGTGTGATGGGTATGATAGGGAAGGAAAGTCAGAAGAAGCGAGACATTGGGACACACCAGTTTCTTTGAGGACTGCAGCTGTAGCTTTTCTACCTACTGTTTATCAGACAGGAGAAGTTCACTGCTACCTACTCATGACCTGCATTGTGGAGAAAATCCAGTTGCTCCCTGCTTTACGCTTGAATCTTCTCCAGGACCACACACTAGCGAAAAAGAGCCTCCCTTTGTTCCCGCAAAGCCTCCATGGCTGGAAATCTCACATATGTGCTTCACTTGCTCTGGCTACTCATTAGCAGCTGCAGGCTACAACTCATTTTATCCTTCAGGTTTGAACACTGTTCACCAAGGTGCAGAATATGAGACAAAAAACATAATGAAAATCATATGGCACTTCCCTGTGATCTGGATTGGCTAATCTTACTTCGGGCTGTGAGCAGGATCAGTTCATCTGAGTTGATTAGAAACTAGTTCCTCTGAGAAAGAGGCTGTAAGTGAAATAACCTGATCCATCTGGAGAGACTTGACTTTAAAAACAAAAAAACAAAAAAAAAAAAAAAGAAAGAAAACAATGTTGTCCTTTGAGTCAGCATCTTTCTAACACAGACAGACAGTGTCCTGAAACATAGAGTGCCTGCTGTAATTCTTGTAATTCCTCCTGTTATTACACGAGGAAATCAATTTATGTCCTGATATCTAAGTTCTCTCATGCTATCTGACAGGCCTAAATTATCTTTGGACAGGGGCATATACACAGCAGACACTTTTTCAGAAATTCACATTGGCATGAAGTTGCTTAATATCATCATTTGCGAGTTAGGCTTTTTTCACATTCACAAGGACAGTAGCCAGTACTTTTAATGGGATTCTAGTGCCTTACCAATAAATAGCATCTTACTACTGAGCAAAGACTACACTCTAGTGCAACAGGTTTCTTATTTAGCCATTTCATATTTGAAACACAAATTTTGCATAGGGCTTCTTTGAAGTATTTGAATATGACTTTTTCTTTGTTGGACCTTATTTATCTACCTTGGAACTCAAAGTTGTGTTGTGACACTGAGTTTAATTAACATTCAGCAAACAAAAACCAGGAATGCAGAAAGTAACACTCTAAAAGAGAGAAACATGAAGTCTAGCTTGAGCCAAACATAGCAAGAGTGCACATGTCTTTGCCTTTGCCACCTTGGTTGTTCCCCTTCATATTGCTCTGTGGAATTCAGGCCTGGAGCCTAGTTTTGGATGAGAAGTAGGATCCTCTCTCCCTTCTCTAAAAAACCACATGTGACTTCTCTCTGCCAAGTCACAGGATCTAAGCTCCAACTGCGGCACGAATACAGGGCAGCTCTAAGCAAAGTGTGCACATATGTCAACTCTACAGGCTTGCAAGGCAATGCCAGAAAGCTGCAACCAGGCCAATAGAAACCTTTTGCACCATAGAAAGTCTAAATGCGGCATTCATCTTTGCAACAAGGAATATCCATCTTTGACCTGCAGGTTTTCCCTAAAACTGCAAATATCTACGTCACTTAGTGGCTTGAAATGTCTTTTTTGAAGTATTGTTCTTTCAGACTCCTGCTGGCACTGGTATGCCAAGAGCATGAGTTTAACACATGTTGGGAGCACATAAAATCACCGTAGCAGAAAAGCAAATGTATGTGCAATGGTGGCACTGAGAAGCATCATATGTCAGCCCTGGCATCAGTAGATCAAAGTATTGATGAAAAAAGGAGGAGCAGTGGGGTGAAAGAAGAAGGCAAAATAAAAACCCAAACAAGATCAGAAAGAGCACATATAAAGATGACCTATGTTGGCATCATTTGTCAGACACATGAACGCTTATTCTGACAGAAGTTTTCTGAATAAACACATCCTATGGGCTTTTGATTAAATTGCACACAAGAGTGACAAGTTTGTAGATAATTTCAAAGCCCTTACAGCCCATACATACAGTATATGAAAAGAGATATAAACTGCTTCTGTCGTTTTCTTGCAAAAGGCAGCTTCATATAGGACTACTCCTGAAATAAATGGTATTTCTTTCCCCTCCTCCTGCAAGGTCTAGTAAAAATTAGCACTCTGAATGCAAACTCAGCTTCTAAAGCGGCATCAGTATTCATGGCTGGGAATGAAAAAGTGAATTACAGCTGAGTGCATTCAGTATGCCAGCTGGTGAATAAAGAAAAACAGCTGCTGGTGGCCGCCAACTGTGAAGCTCATGCGGACAATGTTATGTTCAGAACATAAAATGAACAAGTTGCATGCTGGCATGGAGTCTGTTGCCACAAAAGTGCCCAATGCCTTGTAAAACTTTACAAATGGAGTCCAACTGTATGGACTCAGAGTCTTTTAGAAGCAAGGTGGAAATAAATATCGTAGCTGTTGCTACATGAATGCTGCAGCTAGCATGGGCCTCGTCTTGCACCATGTGCTGGATCCAAATATGAGCTATACTATTCCCCTGTAGGGCTTAAATCTGATTCCTGTGAACCTGGTGAAAAGGATACACAGAACTGGTGAGCTGTTAAACCACCCTTCAATATCTATGCCTTAGCTGAGCAGAAGAGGTGTTAATTCACAGTGACAATTTTACAGGGCTTTCTTGTTTCAGAACACTTTACACCAGAACTGGCATACATAGTTTGGTGTGAAAACACAAGTCCACATTAAGGAGACCCATTACTCTGTTCTCCAGCGTAAGTATATGGATAGGGAATCAACAGACTCGGAAGCTTCTTTCCCCGTTACTCCCTGACCGGCTCTGTCACCTGGGCAATTTCCATGTCCATATTATGATGTGGCTTTTACCACACTGTGTCTGTGCCCTTTAAAAGGGAGCCCATGGTCCACAGCAGTACCAGGGATGTCGTTCAAGTTCAGGTCTTCTATGGTTTGTGCAGGAAATGTGAAAGTCCATGTGACCACATATTCGACTTTGTAGAAGTCTGCAGGAGGATGCATCTACTTGAGAAGTATACCTTGTCATAGGTGACTGCGACACACGTATCCCCTCTTCTGTTTGTTGCACAGCCCCTTTTAAGATAGAGTTGTGTCTTCTCCAGGAACAATACCATTACTCAGCATCTTTTATCCTTGTCATCTTCTGCTGTTACCACAGCCCTCAAAGTACGTAAGCCCATAGCACTCTCCTGAGGGTGGGAGGGTGTGAGCCTCGCAAGCTGTGCAGAAGACAAGTTGTCCCAAATGTAGATCACTTGTATAGGACAACACCTCACTTCTTCCATACTTACATGATAAAGATTTCTGCCTGGTATTTCTTTCGTCTCTCCTCCAGGTGATGAGATCTCTTGTTAAACTTTTCCTTGCAGTCTACCACAAGCTGGACTTTTCTGAGTACTTTGTTGTTTCTCCCTGCTCCCATTTCCTGAATATGATCCCTTTCATCCTCAGAAGGTCATTTATTAAACTACTTTGGACATTTTCTGCTTTTAATGCCGCAGTCACCTATGAGACAGAAATGTGGATGCTGTTCCCACTTCTCTCTGTGTACACAAGATGCATTTCCAATAGATGCCTCCTCCAGAGACAGTCACTGAACTTTTAAAGCTCCTCCCACCTGGGACATTTTCACTCATTAAAGAGGTATTCCCCATTTTAAGTACCACAGATGTCTCCCACCAGAGCCCTTGTGGAGACTCATGTGGTACTTGTGACTGTAACTTCTGTGCCTGTCCCTGTGGGAGAACTCCAGCACTGTTTCACAGACTTAAGAATGGAGGTGCAGAAAGACTAATGGTGGGACTGACCTCATCTCACTTTACGTACCCCCAAAATCAGGCATCTAATCAGAGCTAGTCATCTAGGCTCTCTCTACAGTCAATGAAGAAAGACAGGTACCTCTAGAGCATGATTCATTCCTCCTTTCTTGGACAGCTATCCTAAAATAGGTTGAATTGTACTCTGGAGATGCCTGTCTGGCTGGCTTGAATGATAGATGAGACATAAATAACTAGCTTAGCTGAGATACCTATCTGCAAGATGGCTTCAGCTAAGTACTGGGCTCCTGCTCCGAGTGGCGCATCCAGGCTCAAGTGCAGAGTCTGGGGCAGAGGCAGGAGTGAAAGTCTTTCTCCTCCCTCCCAGGCACATCCCCATCTGGAGAGACATTCTTTAAAGCAAGAAAAAGTTAAGCACTTTCTCCCCGTGCCTCTGACATCACATCTCTGACACCATCATTGTCTCATCCAAATCCTTTTGAAATCCAAAAGCTACCATGAAGACACAGCTGAGGAGTTTTCCCACTGCCTTTTTGTTCTTTCTTTAAAACAGCAACAACAAGAATAAAAAACCACAAGCAGGAAAATTCAGGAAGAAAAGGCTCAAGGCTAAGGCATGGTTTCTATCTAATTTGAATTCAAATAAGTTTTTCATTATTTTTAAATTTAATTATAGCCTTCAAATGTATAAAATTGCATGTGAAAATAGTACACAGACCTTAAATATACCCTAGAACACCAGACAGAATCACGGACACTGCTAATTTTCAAGCACACTGTTGTCTTGATCAGCTTAACATCACGATATACCTTCGTTTCCTCAGTCTGACCAGGCAGACAGAGGAATGTCTTTTACATACCTTACAAATGTATATAAATATGGCCCTATCTGAGGTTCAGCAAGCAGATTTGACCTTCAGAGAGGATCCTGGGACTCCTTCTCAGTTACAAAGTGCCTTGGAGAATGTAACTGGAACCTGTAATTTTCCAGAAGTACTGTTTAACTAACCATAATCGTTCTTATATCACGTATATAATTTCCCAGCAAATCCTATTGGAGATTTGCAGAACTCTCTGTATCTCATCATTAAAAGAGAATGCAATGTCTCAGAGGCCTTTCAGCAACAACCCCTTTCAGTTCTGTCGAACCCGCCTTGCTCATTCCCATTATGTTCTCAACAATGTTATTCATAGGAATAAGGGCCCAGGACATGATCCAAGCACAGTGGCTGTTGGTTCTCCTTTGTGCACAGAGAAATCTGTTTCTCAGAGAACACATATGAGAGTGGGGGTGATAGTGAATTGGAGCAAGGTCTTTTTTTCTTTATGACTCCTGAGAAGAATTTCATGCAACAAATTAAAGGTAGCTTTCACTCACAGCATTTCAAGGTCTTTTGAGAGTAGTAAAGATGTCAGAACCCCTTCATAAACTATTTAAATATATTATCTTTGAAGTATTAAGCAACTTAATTCAACGGGTCATTAATAGGCCTCACAACAGCACACCAGTAATAATGAGCAGTTACAGAGCTGAATGTGGAAGTTCACATCTTTCCAAAGACTTCAGTGTGTTTTGCTTGAAGTAAGACAGGCATGCAGGGCCCTGAGATGGACCCAATATTTAACTGGCAACCAGAAAGGCGGAAAATGTACAATTGCTTCTACTTTCTTTTTTGTTTGTTTGTTTTAGCAATGGGAGTTTGGATTTTTGTTCTGGTCTGCCCTACGGCACTTTTGCCAAACATTTAATGATGGATTGCAAATTAATTCAAACTCCAAGTCCGGGCCATCTCATACTAAGAAAATGGGGGGTGGAAATGTGTGGGTGTGTGCGTTCTGCCTCTAGTTCAATGTTGATTTCTTTTTTTTGTCACAGATATTTCAATTATTGTGTGCAAGATTATGTATAACACACACCACCTCCAGTGACAGTTTGCACACATAAGTTCTGCTTGTCCCTTGGTGCTCAAACATAAGAATTTCTCACATCATTCTGGTATGGATGTGTACAGCACTGGTCATGGGGATTACAACAGGTGTTTGGGCTCAGAAGAGGACAGAAGCAGATTTTTGCTGCATTGACCAACGTGCACAACATATTTTTCATCTAATTGTCAAAGAAAAATGTAAGGTGTAATACATTAATTGTAAAATTACAGCAGTACACTGGAAAATTAAGGAAGTGCAGTGTGCTATCACCATGAGGAAGATAAATGTCTTGCTTACAAAAACACAGAAAGAATGTGAAGTCTCACCACCCACATGTTTGGGCAGAGAGAGCTGAGCATGGCTCCCATTGGAGCTGCTCCTAATCTGTGGGGTCAGCTGCTGCTCACCGGAGTCATGGCTTTTGTGGTCTCTAAGTCAGATCCTTACCCAGCCAGTGTCAGCCTGGCTCCTCGCTGCTGGATCCCATCCCAGCAGGGTCAGCCACCAGCCGTTGAAATGGTGAGGAGCTAAGCAAGTGCTCTCCCACCACATGGGGCTTGTAGAGACCCGGTCCAGCCAACTCAGTGCAAAACAGAAACCAAAAAAGGTGTATGAGTCTCCCTCATACTGGTATGATGTTGCACTAACAAACCGGTGGCCTGACCATTCCAGATTCACACTGTCTGTCAGAACATTTCCTCTTTTGTGTGCTTGGGATTTTGGTTTCATCTTTGGAAAAACATCTCCAACCTACACACAATGTGCTCCATCTTCCATTAGTAAAGTTTGTGATAACTTGGCTTCATTCCCACTTGGAAAACCTCCTCTGCACTAACAAGCCACTGGCCAAATTTCTCCCTGGGCAGCATGAAACCTGCCAGACAGAAATGAGATCTGTAAAACTGAGCTGACAGCACGAGGTCTATATAGACTTTTCCAGGCCATTTGCCAGGCCCTAGTGGCCTAGTTTTAGAAAGACAAATTGAAGCCATAACGAGCTAGCTAAGCTCTCCTCAAACCCTTTTAGAGTGACAAAACTCTGCCCTTGCCAGGCCTAACCCCTGGTACTGAAATAATGACAGCAACTCTAAAAAGACAGCAGAAATAGTCAGGGAAATTCAATAGGAGCGAATCTGAGAGACCTTCTGGCCACTTCTCTCCCTGCATGAGGGTGCCCAGAGGGATAGGACAGTGGCAGGTTCTGCAACGTCTTTGTGTGTGTCCAGGATGGTATCTGCTGGGTACAAAAAAGGAAAAAAACAAGTCTCCAGCATCCAGCAGCAGTACAAGTGCATACCGCAGCACAAGAGGAAAACTAACCCAGAGTCTGCTGTCCTCCTGTGGTCCTACAGCTTGATCCTTCCCCCCAGGTCCCCCTTCTCTCCGTAGTACCCACCACCGGTGCTGCCTCTCACATCCCATGGGCTCCTTGGGGCTCCATCTTGCCTAAGGACTGATTTTCAAAAGCTAGGACTTCTAAAGGGCTATATATTATCCACAGCCCGTTTAGTGTGCATGGAAATCTATGTAGGATGCAAGTCTACAACAATTTTTAAGCATGGATCTTAAGTACCACTTGGAGGTGACAAAATATTTGGGCATAAGTAAAAAATATTTGGGCTTGCTATGTCCTTTCAAGAGTGAAAAAGACAATGCAATTGCTTGACATTAATCAATGTTCTATTATTCTTTGGAATGAACATATGCAAAGGAATTACTAGGGTCAGAGAGTGAGGTTTTTAGGCGGTAGCACTTAGCACTCTTCTGTTGTTAATGTTCTATATTTCTTCTAAATGTATTGTGGAACAAAGGGGTAGTACAAGTACTTTATGTGCTCAAATATTAGTGGATGTAAAACAGAAAAGTGCATGAGATCTGGTGTTTGCAAAAGCAAACTATGCGCATGAGATACACAAATGACTACAGAGCCCAGGGCTCTGAAGACTTAATGCATTTATTTATAGCTGACTGATTTGGGACTAAAAATATTGGAACACATTCACATGTTCTTGTTTCTCCTGCCTCAGCTTATAGTTGTTTTATAATTTTTTGCCAGCAACCAAAGGAAAGAGAATCTTTTTTAACCACAGCACTTGTCTCTTTTCCAAGGCATAAAAAAATAAATAACCGTTTACTAAGCACAACCCACAAGTCGAGGGGAGGATCTTTTCTATCCAGCAGTCTTTCATCCTGGAAAACTAAACAATAATATTGACTTTCTCCTGCACAAAACTCCAATGCACTATAGAAATCTTTCAGGAGGAAGAGGGAAAGGCAGCAGAAAAGAAAACAGTCATGGCATCTTAAGGGAGAGAAAAAGACCTTGATTCTTCAGAGTTCAGTGCAGTAGCCCAGCTTGGAACAGAAAGGCTTGGGAGCAGAGGAGTAAAATAATACATGCTCCCTGGACAGCTTCCTTACCTTAACCACAGTTCCCCAGCCCACAGTTTTATACTCTTGAACTCTTGCCGTGCTCCCTGATGCATAAAAAATGTGTGTCTCATTAGTATTTTTAATGCAATCAGAAAAACGTTCTCAATGTTGATTTTGATGCTAATCTGTGATATTTGGGCACATGTTGCTGCATATCTTGAAAAATCCCTGGCATGGAAGCAATCGTGGTTTTTAATAGGCTCATCTGCATATTACCTAGTTTGGTGGAGAGCCTCGCATAGATATTTTCCTGTATGTCGAGGTTTGCATTTTGGATTGATTATCCTTCCCTGCTTTTTGACAAAGCTTTGCAGTGTATCAGAAGATGAGGCTGTTTCTCAAGAGTACACTTTGTGCTATGTATAAAACAACATTAGTGACAGGGTGTGCTTTTTTCAGTTGGAACTGACATTTGATACATTAGCCAAACGGGGACAGCAGCCAGATCATAATTGGATATGTATTTTCAACATCCTCAGCCCTTCAGCCAATTGGCTGGGACTCCAGGAGGCTTATTAGTAGAAATGCAGCTTTATCTTTTTGCTAATCTGACTAAAGTGAAACCATCAAAGAAGGAGCCAAAGTGAGGGAAAGAGGGAAAGATGGAAATACCAGACCTTAGGCGGCAAGCTGCAGTTCAAGAAAATTATGGCTCATTAGGCTTCGCAGGCAAGGGCAACGTGCAGAAAAGGTAACACAGAATGGCTTTAAGACGAAGAATATTTTCAAGCTCTAAGTATCTGTCATAACCACACACTTTACAGCCTAAAGGAGGATTCCATAGAGGAGTATTGTCCGAAACCTGGAGAGCTTCATTCTGTTTTCATTTGATGCCAAAGCGGGTTTAAAAAAAAAAAAAAGGCTGCCATTGAATGCGTTTGCAAAATCAGACCAACCCTTTTTCAGGCACATAATTTTGTGAAATATTTGCCACTGCGCATCTGGAAGAACAGTTTATATGTATGATGCCACACAGAGAAGAAATTGCTTAGTTTAGATTTAATCCACCACTGTCATTGGCTGTGTTCAAACTGAAGTAAAATCCTTTCCTCTTCCGTGGTTCACCTTGATGAGGAGTTTAGTTCATTTAAGTGGGCAGGAATGACCATGATAAAGGGGTGGCAGGAACCGGGCAAATGGCCGCAGGAACTGGTCAAATGGTGGTTGTAAAAGCGATGGAACAGAAGTTGTGCAGGCAGGTGTGGACCATGTGCAAATTCTAAGTACAGTGTTCTTTCGAATACCTCCTTCCAGCTGCTATCAGCTGACGCCTTTGCCACATATGAGCTGGTAGGTTCTGCACTGACTTGACACATGAACTTCAGCAGTGAGTCAGAGGCTGTGAGTGGTAAAGGCAGAAGCTGTAATGGATATGGAAGTGACAATCATCTGTCATTTACTGATGGACAATAGTATGAATACAAAAAAGGAAGATTGTCACCCAAAAATTTTCCATGAACAGTTCAGCTACTATAATATGGAAAGGCTTAGAAAAAGTTTATCTGGACTTATTTGTTTTAAGCAAGGCAAAAATTATAAAACCCAGATCAGACAGCGATTTAAATGGCTTAGTGTTTTGTACCTGACAATGATCAGTACCAGATGCTATCTAGAAGCATCAGGATTTGACTACTCTCCTAGGTTTTCTTCTTAAATGGTTAGAGTTAATATAAAAGTAGAGAGAGATGTGACTGAGCACTTAGTTAATTTTAAAGCCAGTGAGACATCAATCTCTTAGCCCACAGCACAAGGGAGGTAATTTAAACTATCTTAGCAAAACACTCAAAGAATCAGAGTCATGCAAGTTGAGCTTCACCTCCCATCTACAGTGAGGCTTAGCCACATAGTCCGCATTGGGGGTGGGGGGAGATGATGTGTCATCAATTGTTCTTCTCTAGTGTTTTTCTCATGTCTGAAACACATGTGGAGGAACAGGAAAGCTCTGTCTGATGGTCTCTCACAGCACTGCAGACAGTGGAGTGCCCAGTTTCCTCTGAACCACAGCTCTGTGATGAGACATGACAGTCCTCAGAGTTTTACCCCTTAAGGAAAATCTGCCCGGTGATGGCTCCTTGGTCTCTCTCTGAAACATTCCTTCCACTTCCTAAGATGTTCTCGATGTGTAAGCGAGAGGTTGAAGTGATGTTTTTAGACCAGAACAAATTCATATCTAACAGCGAAATCCCCTGCAAAGCCCCATTGTGCTTCCCACAGCACAGTGCCTGTGAAGCCAGCAGATAACCTCACTCTCCACAGTCAGAGCTTTCTGGTTTGCCATGCTGCATTGCCTCCTGGCTCCCTGGCCACAGAGCTGTCACACCACTGGGGGACAAGGACCCTTCCCAAACATCGCATTTCCACTTCTCATGGGGGATAAAAGCCCAGAGCTTCAGCCACTTTCATGGTTTAAATGAAGTTTAAATGAAACAAGCTTCACAACTAGGGTGGGCCAAAACCAGGGAAGCAGCAATTTGATCTCTTGCAATCATCTGACCATACCCTTGGCTAATTTCTAATCCATAACAACATATTAACCAGCCAGAAAATATTTTCAGTTTTTCATTAGCTCTGGAGGTGAGGTAATGAGAATGGGGGGCTAGAGTCCAAAATAAATTCAGAATCCACTCTTTTGCCTATATTCACAAGTAATTCAAACAAGCCTTTAGCTTTAAGTACACAGGGTCTTTAGAAGGTAAGGATTTAAACGTGCACAGAACCGACTTTTTTCAAAATATAGCTGTTTCTTTCTGCAGTGCTCCTGATGTATCCTTACATGCTGCCCCTTTTTATGACAGATAATAACATTACTTAAGTATGTCTACTGAAAATCATTCTCTTAAAGGGTACAGGTGACTGACTGAACATCATGTCTGGTAAAATATTCATACAGCTACGGGCTAGCAAAGAGTGTTGCTGTTTACACTGCAGCAGTACAAAGCCAGCACTGGCTAAAGCCACAGAGGTCATAGACGTCAAAGCTGACTATACTTCTAACAGATTTTCCAGGCTAAAACCCAGTGAGTCACAGGTTGTCTAAATTTGCTACAGTGAAATATCTTCTTTAATTGGTTATTTTGTTAATAGTCTTCAAGAATATTATCTTTTTTGTCCCCTACAAATTATTTTTGTTCTGAAGTTCAGTTGTCTGGCCTTGTTATTCATCTCCTCTAGTGAAGATACATGAGAGCAGAGGTGATGGACAGCAAATCCAAACCACACTCTTCTGATAAGGAGTTTCAGATGGCTAATTCATCACATTGAAATACATGAAACTTCTGAGATATGTAAAAATCATTCATGATCACTTTGTTACTGGTCTGTAGATAATGCAGACCAGCTATTAGCAGTTAAGGATGTACGTGCAAGTGAGGATTAGTTTCAGGAAGCCAAAGAAATGAGGGCAGTGAAACACCACCTCTACAAAGAGTATAGAATATGATGAATTAATTTACTGTAAGTCCACTCTGTAAGTACAGGCCAGCAAACACATCCTGGAAGCAAACCCTTGTATGGCTGCCTCATTCCATGTTAAAAGTTAACTTCTTAACTCTGTTTCTGACCCTGGGAAATAAAAGTGTCATGAACAACCACAGCACAAGGGGCACTGCACATGAATGATGATGCCTGTGGCCAAATGGAGTCATTGTGGAGTTACACCATACCTTAGTGGCATATGCACTGCAACAACTGCAAGCTCATTTTGATAAATGCACTTTGGAACTGCACGGTGAATGAATTCCAGTGCCACTGAGTTAAACCCAAATCAGACAAGTAAGCTATGGTGCATTTCTCTGTTTAGCTGATACTCCAACCAGGCCCGAGATGGTATCTTCAAATAGTTGTGGTGGGTGTCTAGTGAATTATGCCTTCTTTTTCAAAAATTGTCTATCTGCCTATCTTTTCTCTGTTGTGGATCCCATTACTAGCAGAGCTGGAAAATTCCCAATACGATGAAGAGTTTTTATTCAATACAAAGCATATTTAATTATCTTTGGCTTGCCTTAAAAGCAAAGGTGTTCAGTCAGGTGAATTGCTGTTGACTATAGCTGCAGTTTGCAAAAATCCTTCAGATATAATGGATCTTTGTCAAAAAAAATATGCAGGAAGCAAACCTAAAATATCCAGGAACAGCCCTCAGGATTTAATCCTTTGCCATTATCATGGGTCTGGACCAAGGAAAGACTGCAAGCTAAATTAATATTGAATCATAGTATAATTGGGGTTGGAATGGACCTCAAAGGTCAGGTCATTGAGTGCAACTCCCCTGCAATGAGAAGGGACATCTTCATCTAGATCAGGTTTCTCAGAGCCCCATTCAGCCTGGTCTTGAATGTTTCCAGGGATGGGGAATTTCCCACATCTCTGGGAAACCTCTTCCAGTGTTTCACCATCCTCAGCATAAAAAATATTCCTCCTTATACCTCATCTGAATCTACCTTCCTTTAGTTTAAATCTATTACTCCTTGTCCTATCACTACAGGCCCTTCTAAAAAAATCTGTCCCCAATCTTTCTTACAAGCTCCCTTTAAGTATGTAGAGACTGCAGTAAGGTCTCCCCGGACCCTTCTCTCCTCCAGGCTGAAAAAGCCCATCTCTCTCAGCTTGCCCTCATAGGACAGGTTCTCCAACCTTCTCATCATCTTTGTGGCCCTCCTCTAGATTTGCTGCATTAGGTCCACATCTGTCTTGTACTGGGACCCCAGAGCTGGACGCAGCACTCCAGGTGGGGTTTCACCAGAGTAGAGTAGAGGGGCAGAACCCCCTCCTTCAACCAACTAATCACACTGCTTTTGGTGCAGCCCAGGACTTCGTTGGCTTTCTGGGCTGCAAGCACACATTGCCAAGTCATGTCCAACTTTTCATCCACCAGTACCCCCAAGTCCTGCTCCACAGGGCTGTTTTCTGTCCCTTCATGCAGCTGGTATTGCTATCAGGGGTTGCCCCAGCCCATATGCAGAATCCTGTGCCTGGCCTTGCTGAACCCCATGAGATTCACATGGGCCCACTTCTTGAGCTTGTCCAAATCCCTCTGGATGACATCCTGTCTCTCAGGTGTGTTAATCACACCACACAGCTTGGTGTCATCTGCAGACTTGCTGAGAGTGCACTCCATCACACTGTCTGTGTCTCCGATGGAGATATTAAATAGTACCTGTCCCAGTACAGACCACTGAGGGTCCATACACAGACAAGCAGCACTGGAATGCAGATGCCCACTGCTGTCTGCTAATGTAGCATGGTGAAACATGATGAGGAAAACTACAGCACATCAGCTTGCTGAAACGCATTGGAACATGCCAGCTTTTTTGCCTGGAAGCTGCTTGGTGTGTCAAGCAACCTGGTTTTAGCCATTAAAATGATTGCATGCTAGATTGCAAAGCACTGTGAGCTGGCTGCACGCAACCAAAGGGAAAGCAAAATCCATAGGATTGTTGCCATAGGCTGAACCCTACGGGCCAGACAAGGCTAGTAGGAATGAGGCCTCAGCTATGCCAAGGAGTCAGGAAGTCCCAGGGCTGTTCTTTAGCATGGTGCCTTGAGGAAAGTCTGTGGTGTGGGCTGCACTCATGTAGTGAGCTAGCCCAGAGGGATGTGTCCCTCACACTTGTACAGCCAGCAGCAAGAGGGAGAGGTGGGAGAGGACAGGCAGCTATGCACACTCCAGGGAAAGGGTCACTGATGTGAAGCCCAGGCAGGGGCACTGATTTCGGTGCTGTTCATTCAGATTTGGCTGGAGGCTGAAAGCTCAGCTCAGCCCCAGGATCCCAGCAAAGATGGGTAAAATAAAAGCAAAAGGGAAAGGCAGAGGAATATGGAGATGTTTCTCATGTGCATCCAGGGGTATGTGATGTCCTCAGCATCTCTTGCAAGCCAACATGGGAACATGCCACTGGGAGTGAGGGAACAACGCTCTTTCCAGGACCCTTAGACACGGTTGCTCCAGCCCAGTTTGCGCATGTGATCTGCAGGAGCTTGGCTGAACAGGCTGGCTCCAGAGCCTTTCCCAAATGCCATGCTGAGGACCCAGGCAGACGCAAGGGTGAAAAGCCCTGTCTAACCCTCTGAAAGACAGAACAGGGGAGAAATCCCATTGTCAGCTCTGCTGGTGCTTGTCACATGCTTTAAATCAAGCACATTCTTGCTTGTTCTGCTGGTTTGCAGTCAGGTTCCTCTCCTCCAGGCCCACAAAGCAGAGGAGAAGGTGCTCCTTGGACAGGTCCACAAACACAAGGCTGCAGGACTTGGTGGAAGGCTGAGAAAACACCACCCAGTCCCCCAAAGCACATGTACCAGTCCTAGACCAGAGTCACGCTGAGAGCTGTGCCGGTCCTGGCTGAAGGACTGACTGCCAAGTTTACAACCTAATTAAGAAGTAGAAAGAGGCTGTGGAAGAGTATCACAGCCTCTTCAAAGTACCTGGTGAGCAAGATACTATGAGCTTGGCAGTTGACATCTCCATGAAGCAAGCACTCCTGCCAGGAGCTATCCTGCTGCAGCACAGCACATGCTAGGGTTAGGACAATGCCCTGAGAGCAGAGCTGGCAGAGCAGCTGGAAAAGATGCACATTGACTGATGGCACCGGCCACAAACCCATGCTGAGGACATGATGCTGAGGGCCGTAGAGAGCTGCGGCCGCCTTGCAGTGCCAAACCACTTCCCCCTGCTCTGCCCCCATCCACCACACAAATACGGCCACCACACATGACTCTTGCTTTGGCATGTTGTGTTATGTGATGTCTTGTGTGCTACAACAGAATTTATGCTCTATCAAGATAAAAACATAGTTGTTCTCAACTGCATTATAACTCTAATAGCTGCCTTCAGGAGCAACCCCTCTCTATGTGAAGTTCATATCAGAGACTCAGGAAATCACACATCTGGTTTGCTTTATCTCCCTTCTCCAGGCTCACCGAACACCAGGCTGTGGATTTACCTTCTAGCCCAGAGCAAAGGACATTATACTCCCCAGGACAAGCAAGAGACTGAATTGTAATTCAGCTACTGTCTGAACTATGTTTCTGCGTGGCTGTATGCCCAGCCCAGCCTCCTCCTTGCACGGTATGACCCTGGGAGCTGGCAGGGACACCAGCACACCGTGCAGGAGCCACAAGGTTCAGTCCTTCCCTGAGACCTGTGCCCACAGGCCCTGTCTAGCATGGGCTTCTGGGAGCATCACTGGAGCATCAGAGACCTTCACTGCAGATTGGCAGAGGCGGGAGGTCCATGCAGTGGAGGGAAGACTGACATTTTACCTGTACTAGAGGTACAGAACAGGCTCAGCCTCTGAAGCTTCATTGCCCACTGCAGGCAGTGGGTTGGGGAAGAGCTGCTGCTGCCCAAGGGAAGGGACGTGGTGCCAACCAGCATGTGACACCACCACCAGTCACTGAGCAGCTGAGTGCTGCCTGACAGAGGCAGTCCCTCCTCCTCCTCCCCCTCCTCCTTTTCCTCTTCCTCCTCCTGGGACAGGCAGCAGGAACATGGACAACACTGGGACTTTTCCCAGGCAGGGTCCCACGGAGGAAGGCTGAGCACCCTGGGTGGTGTTAAGAGTGTGGTGGTGCAACAGCCGGGCCCTGTTTTGACTGCGTGAACACCACTGTTGACCCCAGTTCTCCATTTCCATGGAAGAAAATAACTTTTTGATGAAACATGAGTATGAAAGAGAGAAGTGCTTTCACTAAAAAAGAAGGGTTCATGGAAAGTAGCAAGGGCTTGGAAACTTAAACTGTTCTCTTTAAAGGCGGCAGCCCTGCAGAGAAGGAGGTTAATGAACACTGATTTTCAGTGTTACTTTGTTACAAACACGGGTTCCCATGTGCTCCTGAAGCCAGCTTACTTCTACCCTAATGAGCAAGCTGAAACACAGCCTCCTGCACGCTGCCGAAGGCAGAGCCAGAATACTCCAGCACAATAAAAATTCTCCGTTGCCCTTAAGCCTCTGTTGAAAATTGTATCCAAACCTGAACTGAATTATTTCTGAAAGGGTAATTACTTCTTGATTACTTTTTACCAACCTCTAGGCTCCCAGGCTCCAGGCAAAAGTCGAACTGTCAGATGTCGAAAGGGAGAGAGAGAGAGAAAGAAAATGTTAGTACGACAACTCCAGCCCAGCTGGAAGAAAGAAGCACAATAAATCTTTTCTTGTGGGAGCTCCAGACCACTTTCCAGAGGCTGTGTTTCTTCTGACACAATTATGATAAGCCTCCAAACCCTGACAGGACACTGACTTACCCTTGCTGCATGGCACGGGAGCAGAGGGGAGAGCTTGGCACCGGTGATGCCTCACACAGGTCAGAGCACACAAAGTGCAAACCATCTCCGCTCAGTTGTTGTTTGGACCCTGGTGGAGGTGGGCTAGGAAGAGGTCTGGTCTTCCTGTCCCACCCCAACCGAAAACCAGCACAGACATCCTGCAAAGTACTGCTTGCCACCAGCACGATGCCTGGTGCCATTGCTAGTGCGGTGCAGAAGGGAATGGGAGTGGGCTCCCCTAGTCAGGAGTTACCTGTCAGGCCTCAGCCAGACACGGGGACACATTTGCAAACTCTCCCTCCTCTCCAGTCTCACTCCTCACAGCAAACACTTTGGGAGAGACGGCTTGAATTCTTCTCTATTTGGCTCTGTCTTGCCTGGGCACAGCAGCAACCTTGCACACTACCTGGCCAATTTTCCACATCATCCTGCACAGCACACGAGCCACCTGTATACAGACATCCCTGCTGGGGCCTGATGAGAGTTCATGCAGGCTGGGGATTATGTAGCCAAACACATCACCTTTCCAAGGCAGGGAGTCCTATTGATCATTCTCTCTCCCTAGAAGCCACTTCTTATTCCTAAATGTTCCTTATCACATTTTCTTTTGACCTTTTCCTTTTTGAGCAGAGGTATTGAATACTGGACACAACATTCCTGGAATAAGGATGTTTCTGCACATGGTGGCATGTGATGCTTTGTCTTGCTTGTTAGTCCTTTTAACAGATGCTCACATCCAGCTTTCTAAGCATGGAGGGGTGTTAGCAAAGAATTGTCTTTTGTGATTCCTGTCTTCCTGGATTTCTTCTTGAGAGACATTCACTCCTTTGGAGCATACCCATATCTAGGTAGGGCTAGGGTTATTTTCCCCTGCATGCATAATGCACAAGGCTCTTTTTAATATTAAATTTCATCATGGAATTTTATCACCCAGTCATTCATTGTTGCTGAACACTGAGAAAGTAATTTTTCCCCAGCAAAGCTAATGGAATTATGCATGGCTTTTCCTTTGCGGAGCAAATGTCACCAGTACTGCAGCCCTTGACCAGATGTCTTGGTTATAGCTGCTGTATTTGAGTGAAGAATGCTGCGAGGAACATGAAGCCTCATTCTCAAAAGAAAGAGTCTGATCTTGAACATCTTTTATTCCTTTAAGTGTTTTAAATGATGGCTTCCTTCCTTCAGTTCTCTTTGATTCAACAGATGCTATGTAGCATCAGGACTAGTTTGAGTAATATTTCATACAAAGTCACCATGCGCTGCTTGGGTTAGATTTATTTCCATAGGTTTCTTCAACCACAATGTTACCATATATTTTATATTCCTCAGTATATCAAAGCCCAGTGGCAGGATGTGAAGTTTCTGTCTGTCTGAAGGAGGTGTGTGTGTGGGGGCGGGGGTAGTGTCTGAGTCTGTTTCTAGGATGAGAAAGAAAAATCAGAAGAGGGGACACAGCACAAACTGGCACATTTGTGGGATCTAAGGTTTCCACCTTACACATCAGCTGCATCATCTCAAAGATGCTTTGGGGAAGAACCCCAAAATTACATTTTCATGGAACAGTAGAGCAAAACCAGGCTTGGTTGGGGGAAAACGATGCTCCTGTACTTAATTTAGATTATTCTACCATCCAGCAGGACAGAAGAGAGGTCCACAGGCTTTTAGACCAGGAATAAGATCAATGGGCTTCTTGAGAAAGCCAAAGCCAAGGAGAAAGCTCAAAGGACATCTGTGTTGTGCTCTTGAAGAAGCAGTCAATCCAATTTCAATTAAAAAAATGTTAATTTGGATTTTAGTCCAGGTTTCTCGTATCAGGGGGAGGGTTGGCAAACAATTCAACCTGCTCATGGATCCAGAATGGCAGTAGTGTGTAATTAACAGTAGGAATTATTGTTACTAACTCTGAAACACACAAAGCCTACAAGAAACATGCGTAGCTCGAAGAGATGCCCATCATCAAACCACAACATTTTCATATGAATAGCGAGTGTATGGGCAAGCAGGAATTCAAATAACAGAAAATCATAGGAAATAGAAAAGTGCAGATTTGACCAGAAAAGGATGATACTCCATGGCTCACAGCTCATGTAGCTGTATTCTAGTGCTGTCAAAGTATTTTGTGGTGGTGTTGTCACATATTTCTTCAGCCACTGATTTTTCTTCTCAGTCTAGGCAGCTATTCTGTTTAAATAACCTCTTATTTTTTGAATAATTTAAAGACCTATCGTCTCACAGCAGGTTATTCCTGTAAAGATGATACATGACTGATAAATTCACAGCTAGCTTGTTCACCGAGTATCTCAACATCCATTTTTGAGGATTTACTCCCTTTTTATTTCAGAGGAGGTCTGTAAGACCTTTGATGACTGTTTTTCATAGCCCTAATTAATTTAATTTAGAAAGAGTTAAAATCTGTAAAATACACTTAGAAGTGAGTATTCACACAGAATAGAAATGCAGGAAGAAAGAAACCTTGTTGTAAAGCTTAAACTAATATTTTATTTTAATCAGGCCTCTTATTTTTCCCTCAAAGGGTAATAAAAATACACACAGTCAGCATGGTTTCATTTCCTCAGGAGCTCCACAGACCGTGTTGTGTCAGGTGCTACAGGGCGGTTTCTTTCTTTGTCCTTTATACCTCATCAGGCAGCAAGTGAAATACGAGTAACTTCTTGAGACACGACCTGTGAGTTTTTCCCCTTCAGTTTTAAACTGGTGCTGGGTGGAGGGGTAAGATGTTGGTGCCTGTGGGGAGAAAGCCAGCAAGAAGAGGTGAGGGCGAGGAAGGAGGTTTGTAAATCAAACCATAGCACAAGTCAGACTGGGACCCCAAAGCTTGTGGTAGCAGAGGCAAGCTCCATGAAAAGGATCTCATTTCAGCCATCTCCATTTTGATGAGAAATGGGCAGAAATAGGCCACTTTGGCCAGTTGCTTAACTCAAGTGGGTTGGATCAGGGAGCTGCTTTATTAAAACCTAACCACGTTTGGCTGGGTGCGTGTTTCAGATAGCTGGCTCTGGTTTGGACTCATTTTCATGTGCAGCCACAGGCTCACGCTCCCTCGCTGGCTCCATTTTTTGCAGCTCTCTCTGCCTTGGGCTGTGGCCACTAAAAGAGTGTTTCATTGTTAGAAAACCAGGGAACTGGGTTTATTTACTGGGAGTGACCAAGTTAGAGCAGAAACAGTGGGGGGAGGACAGGGGGTGGGGGGAACATATCTAATATGGTTTATAATTTTGAATAAGCACTGAAACAACTGCTAGCCATCCCCTGCATACTTCACTCCTTGGATCAACAGAGGAGCCCTGCCAGACGTCAAATTATATATTCCACAGCTGAAGTGTTTGCATAACTTTTCAGTGGCTACCATTTAAAGAAAGAAAACCACTGATGGGCCTTTTCTTAATATATTCCCCCAAGTTTGACATGTTCACGGTGTACTGCCAGCAATCATTTTGTACTTGGAAGGCAAAGTTACTCATATCTCTGCCATGGCCCTTGTGCCAGCCAGCAAGACGGGACTGGCCTTCCCCGTTTTCACAACATCAGCGCTCAACTGTGGGCAGTGCCGGAGGCACCCAGCCCTCTGCACCCACGGGGCGTCCCACCTCCCAGCCGGGAGAGTGTGGACTTGTTAGTGGAGTGCCAGTCGTGTGTTATTGATAATGATATCTAGAAAACATTTGTTTGGCAATTTTGGTTGGTTGCCCGGAGACTCAAAAGAAATTGTCTGGTATTTCTCTTTGGAGGAAAGGAAAACGTGACTATGTCCAATTTCAACATTGGCTTTTGCAGCATTCCTATCACTGCCCAGATTTTGTCTTTGCTAAGGAATTATCCAAGAAACAGATTTCCTTTTCTGAGCAGAAAGTGCTCAGATAAGCCTTCCCAGTCTGCAGCTATTGAGCACATGCTTTAATGTAGCTACGCTTCCTCTGAACCCTGAGGGTTTCTGAACTCCTCTGGGCCTTTTTTTGCTAGCCATCGCCCTCCTTGGGTTGATCCAATTACAGCTTGGCCAAATCTGTGCAGTCCACATACCTTCCCTTCATACCAGTGGGCTGGTGCCTGGGCAGCCTCATCTGCTCTCCCACTGGCAAGAGTGATGTGAGTTTTTCCCATCAGAGAAGGGCATTTTTAATTTTTGCTGCAAGCCAAAACTACCAAATATCATCTCTGAAATGGCAGGTCGTGTGCCAAATGAGAATTCACAAACAAACCCTGTAATTAGATAATGCATTACAACCAGTGGAAAAAAATGGGTTTCGGAAGATAATTATCACTCTGTTTAACTGTTTTTGATTGCCTTGTTAAAGGGCAGAGTGAGACCTTTGATGTTCTTCCATAGCTGAACCATACTAAGGCCATGTGTACCAGCTTACACTTGAAGACTCTGCAGAAATTTGGGGTTTTTTCTCTACCCATTTCTCTTCTGTTCCATAAAAGAAAACAGGGCCTGGAGTTACAACAAAATAGCAGGTTTTCTTACAGATTTTCTTAGAAAACTGCCCTTTTTTCAGAATGCTAACCACCTCCTACTTTCAGGGAAAACGATAGCCTCACAATGCAATTTAGATATAATGAACAACGAGATGGCACAGAGTGGAGGGAGATGAACAGTTTATGAAGAAGAGAAATTACATACGTTTTTAGCACCTGTTAAACTTGTGGGAAGTTTCTCTACACACTGTTTACAAGTAACAGTATTTCCCCCAGCAGTACCAGGAATGTCTGGTAGTGGATGTAGTCATTTATGCACATGCATTGTAGCATTCTTAGCTCTTAAGAAATTGAATGCTGTCATACAAGTGTGGGATGTTATTTATGTCTGGTGACAGAAACTCTGAACATCCCATGTGGAGCAGGATGTTAGATGAAATAACCTCCAGATTTCTCTTATAACTGAATTTTTTCTACAATTTTCGTTAGCTGAAAAACTCATTCTGTACCTGCTATTAGTGTCAGTCAGTACCTTCAGACAAGCTATTGCATTTTGCCAAATTTTTCTTGTCCTGGCTATTCAGACACAAGCACATTTTTCTCCTTTCATTTGCATCTTAATGCAGACACTATGGACACGGACTACAAGATCACACTGTACAGAAACACACTTTCATGCCCAAGAGATCCATCATTCCAAATATGGGATGCTTCTCTGAAAGTAGCAGGCTTTTGGCTACCTTCAGGTTCACCCATTCCTGACCCTTGCAATATTGATTCTCTCCCATCTCCAGCACAATAAATTCTGGGTTAGGAAAATGCTCAAAAGGGTTAGTTGTTATGCAACAGTGCTAGGCATGGTTGTGCAGGAAAACAGCTGGCTATGTCCCAAAAAGTTGGTAGTCCACTGAATGGTCATCTAACAGAGCAGCAATCCAGCTCCACCTCCTTCAGCTTATTCTGTGGCAAATGAGCCTTCCTGTGTGACGAGCTTTGCTTCCATGCCAGTTTCCACAACTAGCTGTTTTTCCACTGGCTTTCCAACACCTGAAGCAGAGGAGGAGCAGTGCACCACTACCACAGGTTGAAGCCTGAAGCCTGAAGTGTGCCATTGCCATTGTGCCCAAATTCAGCAACTGCTTGAAAGGCAGAAGAGCCCCCAGGCAGCCCTCTGCTCCGTAAGTGACAAAGAGAATCCCAACATGGGGTTTCTAAAGTCATTGCAGGTTCCAAGTAGGGTAGGGCAGGTCACAAGAACAGATCTAGCTGGTTTGTGTCTGTGGAAAGCCATAAGCAAAGTCTAACTTTAGGTAAGAAGTCAGTTAAACTCCATGTACATTGACTATAGGTACCGTGCAAAAAGTCAAAGTCCTGCAGCGTATATGGGGTTGGGACTGAGAATCCTTCTCCTTCAATTGCAAACTGTGCTTCAAAGCTTTTTTTTTTTTTTTAGGTTAAACCATCTAACTTTGGCTGTGCTCCATTTTTTTTTTTTTTGCTATACAGTATTTCACTGGATTCCTTTTCACATGTGGTTTAGCAACACCCCCACAAGAGCTCTTAAGTGCTGAAGAAATCAGGGAGTGGAACAGCACAGACAAGGGTGGACAATGTGAGGGAGGGAGAGCTTGCAGAAGGTTTTTTGTGGAGGCAAATGCCAGGTAAATATAGATTCCTGTTAACTTCTTGCAAGAAAAATATAAAAATAAAAACTCTAAAGATAGAGCATTATATAGCCTAGCTGAACCTACCAGCTTCATCAGTTCTCATTATCAGTGGGCTCCATCACTTTGTTAACATCTGTGCAAGCACTGATTTTATGAAATGTTATTTTCTCATGGGCCTTTTGACACCTGCCTTCCCTAAACAGACACCCTTTACACACAGGTACATATATGCCATTTAAGTGGGACATATTTGCAAGTTTTTTTCCTCAGAGGATTACTGTTGAGATCATCATTTGCCTGGTAAAGCAGTATTTTGTACTGCCAGGTCATTCATTAAGAAGTGTGGCTGAAAATATTCTTGAGAATACACAATTTTCTCAGGGTTAAGTTCTCTCACACTCTTCCTAAAAAGAAAACTTCACAAAGGAAGGAAGGAGGGAGGTACTCAGTGCACAAACTCAGGAGAGACATGCTGATGCAAGCAGAGCTGTGGTCACTGCTGTGTCACTGTGGCCTGTGGCTCTTCAAACTCCATGCAGACTTCTGCAGAAGCACTGTGCCAACCGTTTGAAACACCCAGGGGCCAGGAAATATATACAATTTGCCAAAGGGCCATAGGCCGTTTTCTGGAGACCCACTTTAAGTGCCAATTGATAAATTAGAAGCCCAGGACTAGCTCATTATCCCATGGTAGTGCTCCACTGCTGAATTGAGGAAAGACAAAATGCAGACTTAGAAACAAGACTTGTAAAAAATGGTGACACTCTTTGTTCTATCAAAACCTTTGGTTCTGGCCTGGGCACAAACCACAACAGGAACGTACCCTTGCTGGGAAGCAGTATCTGCTTCTTTCTGCTGGGCAGAGGAGGAGTCATGCTTCAGCAGTGCTGGGTAATAGGCACGGCGAGTTAGCATCATGCATTGTCCTCTCAGAGATAAAATACTCCAGCTGCTGTGGCAACTGAGTCAGGCAGCTACTCTAGATGGGCTCTTAACTGACTAGAGGCAGCAATCAGAAAGAGAAAAGTCAGTTCGAGAATCAGTTGTGCTCCCAGATGATTTTCAAAGGTGCTTGAGACCACTGATGCATGCCTAAAGAGACAGTAAAAACTGGCCTTCCAGGGTAATCAGCTTTAATTTCTGTAGAGCAAACAGGAGAAAAGTCATCTTTAATTTAAACTTCTAAAATAGTGATGAGAAAAGCTTGAAAAATCTAAATCTATATGCAAATTTAAACCTATAAATATAGATTATATGTGTAATGTTCTGAAAGGTGTCTTACAGGAGTTCACCAATAACCTTACTGAACCATGAGCAGCATCACTGGAAAAAACTGGGTTCACAGGTCTTCCCCATTTTGTCACACTCAGAGACCTTTAGGCCAGCTGTCACCACTGCCACTAACGTTGAGTCATCTGTCACTTCAGCTGTGGTCTTATTGGAAATGAACAGATACACAGTGAAGTCAGCCAGCTTTTTTTTATTTTTTTTGCTAAGGAGTTCACCTAGTGACTACTGATAAAGGCAAAATTGCTTTTACATCTAAATATACTTGAAGATACAAATCTAGTATTAGGTTTTTGACTTCTGTTTCCTGAAAAACACCAGTTGGTATGTACGCAGCTTCCAAACTTGGTTTCACTCTAAGAGTTGGCACTTGCTGCATTTTTCTGATATTTCTTGTGGTGGAGCTCACTGCTTTATTCATCTGCAGGAAGGAAAGGAAGACTGGCACCTGCAAGTCTGCCTCTGAATCGGCAAGGTATTAAAAACAATTAACAAATAAATGCTCTGTTTTCCAAGCAGAACTATGAAATTACTGCCATCTAGATAAGAAATTGTTTTTCAAGTCCAGCCTCTTGATGGCTAACCTCGCAGAAGACAGGCGGAGGGAGCCCTTGATTATCTGATGGGTAGATGTTGAGGTTGACCTGACAAAGGAGGCTGGAAGTTATAAAAAGACAAAATCTGCTGAGACGTGCCATGAAGGCAAGACCAAACAGGATGGAGAAAGTGAGTGAATGTAGCAGCTTCATCACCTTCCCACACATCTATAACCTCCTGGGGTGAAAAACAAACTGGGGAAGGGGTGCGTGGGGTTGTGTTGGGTTTCTGGTGCCTCTCAGGCGCCATCTGCATGCAAAATGCAAACAACTCATATTACTTCTTTGCACTGTCTATGCACTCCTGCATCAGCCACCCAGGACTGCCTAGGAGCACAGACAAGAGGGCAGGTTTGGGACATCTAGTTGGTGAGGCCAGTGCCCTTTGGAGGCCTGGGCTTGGTGTGGGGAGTCACAGAGGGCATTGGGCTTGCAGGCTTCTGTGAGAGGGGCCAGAGCTGGCGACTGGGGGAAAAAGTCTGTGTCAAGTCTAGAGGCTGGTAAAGCAGATTGGCTTCAAGATACCAGTTTGAACAAAGTGACCTGGAATAGCTGGTCTGGCCTGAGACAATGAGTCATTAATCTCCAAGAGCACCCCTGGCTAGAAATGAGGCTGGGCTGGGCATGGCTGCATGCAACCCATGGCTTTGTGTTGCAGCTGCACCCAGGCTTCCTCTCTGGTGGGGACACAACCATGCCAGCCAGGACCAGCAGCAGCAAGCAGCTGCTCTGCAGTCAGGAGGGGCCCATAGCCCTTTTGCTGCCCTGTGGCCAATTCAGCAGGCACCTCTTGACACCTTCTTAGCTTACTTTGCATCTCTCTCTTTGCCATGATACAAAGAAAATCTTCAGGCACAGGGAGTGAAGTGCTGCTTCCATTTTCTATGGATCCTTAGTATGCACACAGGCACCCCATGTGCATCTGTATATGTCCTGGGGCTCGTCCCAGGAGCTCCTGCTGCCTCTTTCTCAAGGGAACAGTGTGCCCACAACATGGCTTCTGGTTCTGTGTGGCCAAGAAGGCAGCAGGATACTTCATTAGCTGGGGGACCACAGCCAAGGGAGGCTGTTCCAGACATATGCCCTAACCCCAGTCTTTTTTCATGCCCACTGTTTATGTTTGCATTAATTTTGTTGCTTAATTTCCACTGAAACTCTCATGTAAGAGGGCGCTGAACAGCCTTCTCCTTCGCCAGCTGTCTTACCAGTACATCTGTATAGCAGGACAAGGCATTGCTCTTTGCAGTGTTATCCTGTATAAAGCAATGTGAAACACACCCCTTCATCTGAGCTCTCTGCATCTTGAAGTAGATAAATACATAGTGTATAAGCATCTTCTGAATGGCCTGAACTCTCTCAGTTCCTACTTTCCCCTTACTTTAAGGTCTTTCCTGCTGACATGTTTTTTACTGCTGTCTTGAATTCCTGTCTTCTGGAGACCATCACATCCTGCTCCACTCATCCCCTGGCCTGATGGGAGGCAGGGACTTCTGTTCCAGTATCACCAGTGACAACAGACTGCCAAGGTCCAGCCAGCTCTGCACAGAAGGGCACTGTGAGATTCCAACCCCAATACTCAGCACAGTGTGATGGGGATAGAAGGACCTATTTTAATGGGAAACACCACTATATCTGCCATGGACGTGACAGGGAAACCAAAACAGTTACATAGAACAATGTCCTCCACAGTAAGCCACAGAGAGAGCATGGACTATGGACAGAAAACCCAACCTTTGTCCTGGATGGCTGGCACAGCGTTGGTGCTTGGCACAGCATGTTTGACATGCCCACTGCAAGTATGGCGGTAACCGGAACTTCACCAGGGATGTCCGTAATCCCATCACACAAGATGAGGCTATCCAGGCATGAATGTAAGTGACTGGAAGACCCCAGGCCTGCTGGTGTCTGAGCTCCCACTGCTTTGCCTGATCTAAGCAAGCTAGGCATGCTTGACCAGATCTGTTCTCCAAGCAACACCTCCAAGCTCTCGTGCACTGCCAGAAGCAATCTGCTTCAGACATTGCTGATAAGTATCATTACTTCTATGCTGGGTTCCACCGTCGCACCTCTACCTGGTGTGTCAACCAGGATCCCACAGTCAGGCAGAAAGGACCAGGGTGGTTTCAATATGCCCCTCAGCTTTTCTGCAGCTGCAAATGCTCTATGCAGTCTGGTTTTGCAATGATGTCTCAGTGATGCCAACATTTTCTGAAGGTGAAGTATAACTTTGGGAAGTAACATATACTTCCCATAATGTGTTCCAATTAAGTGCCATAGCACAGCAGCCACATCCCATGAACTGCTAACCCATTCTTTGGAGCTATGTTGTCCACCCTCAATTAATAGGATTTATGCATCATAGCTAGATTTCCAGGTTTGTCACTTCTTCCCAAGCTACCATTGAATTAATCTCAAATGTCATTCATTGAAAAACTAATCTTTTTCAGAAGAATGTATCTAGCTGCTGTGAATTACAGCAAAGCTCTGTATGTGCTGCTCTTTGGCTATTTGACACCTTTGGCCTAAATGCAGACAACGCTGGTGGCTTACTTATCCCTCCCCTCCCCTCCCCTCCCCTCCCCTCCCCTCCCCTCCCCTCCCCTCCCCTTCCCTTCCCTTCCCTTCCCTTCCCTTCCCTTCCCTTCCCTTCCCTTCCCTTCCCTTCCCTTCCCTTCCCTTCCCTTCCCTTCCCTTCCCTTCCCTTCCCTTCCCTTCCCTTCCCTTCCCTTCCCTTCCCCCCTCGTTGAATTTTCTGGCAACACGTTTTGGAAAAGAAGTGAATTTGAATTAATCCTGACAGAACTTTTACTAAGTTAATTATAAGCTCATAATTGTACCTCTGTGCAGCCAGAATCTTATTTTAGGACTTACACAGCAAGACAGAAGAAACATTCTTATGCATTACTTTGTTTCCAGTTAAGTGTTGCTAATATACTTCAAATGTCAAATGCTTGGAACAAGCAGTTCACCATCACCAGGTCAATAATTTTTTATAGGATCTGATATCTTCTCTAACTGATTTTGAGTATAAAATGCTATTCAGTAAAGCCACAAGCATGAAAGGCAGATAAAAATGGAATAAATTGCAGGTTGTATCTCATTTGTTAAACTCTGCATAATTGCATCTTTTGCAATGCATGTCAAAAGCACAAACAGTGCCGGTAAACAGAAGTGCCCGGCCTACAGGTGAGAGATTTCCAGCTCTACAGACAGCCTCCTGGGATGGAGTAACTGTTCCCAGGTTGCCGAAACCAATGCTACTGCCGTTCACCTGCTGCCACCTTTCCTTTTCCAAATGTGCAGTATCTGAAGCAGGAGTACAGTATGTCCAACCCCCAGCCCCAAATGCAGGGATGCAGGGCTACCTGACAGCCCTCCTCAGGGGCACACCAGTTCTTGTTATGAGAAAGCAGACTCGGGACCATTAAAATAAAAAAAAAAAAGATAAAGAACACAGCAGGCTGATGCCCCAGGGACCCCCAGCATGCAGCAGATGGGTGGCAGGAGCCCACAGGTCCATCACTCCTGTTCAGCACAGAACACACATCAGGATGCTGGGAAGGCAGATGCCCTTCCTGGGAGCGGTATAAGTGGACCTGCCCCTCAGTAACTCAGATCCTAAAGCCAGCAGGATTTGGTACCCTCTGGGAGTTAACACAGGTGCCTATGCACACAGCCATGATTTGTCCAGCACCCTGTGAGGCTGAGCCCAGGCTACTGCTTCCTGTGGAGCCACTCAATGGAAGGTGAGTGCATACGAAACTGTGCACCCACCAAAATGCTTGCAGCTGCCCAGTATCCCAAGATAAGTGCTTATATATTTTTGAGTAATATATATTGGGTGGGGAGGGGCATAAAAAAATGACCCGTGTAGGATGGCCCATTTAGGTCCTAGACATATGAAAGAGCAGCAAAGTTAATGTTTGTGCCCAGCCATCCTGGCAGCCACAAATACTCTTAGCTCCTTGTAGCCTTTGCCTTTCATGTATCCACACACAGACACACACACACATACATATACATGCATACTTGTATGTGTATAATACTTTCACATTAGCCCTGAATATTTGTGTGGGAGTAGGTCAAAGGGGTTGGAGCTCAACTTTCTGCTCTGGCAGAGTCCCCAGGGGAAGCCACTGGAGATCTACTGTGCAGGAGAGAGGAAGCAGCCACGTGCTGCCTCTCTTGTAGCCAGCCATGTCAGTCCCCCAGCACAGCACTATATTGCTCCAGTGCTGCCCAGGGCTGCCCAACAGGTGGCCTGAATGTCTTTCTGTTACATTTCTGACATTATATACCCTGATTGCAGGTTAAAAATGCCCGAGCAATCTTTATTTCAAATGCAGGGAGTGCATTTCATTTGCATAGCTCTGATGGGATTAAAGGAGGCATAAGAGTAATTAAGGTCAGAGGGGTTTGCCATTTACTAAATCCCTAAATCCACCTCCTCTCCAACATAATTTAGTAATATCATGGGGCAAAAGATCACTGCAACAATTTATGCCTGTCTAGCCTTCCATCACAAACAGATAAACCCTTTTATGGACAAAGAGCTTTTTTGGACAAGACACGTGTACATTATTTTCAACACAAGCATCACAAGAAACTGCCTCAGCTACCATCCGAATTGATTAGCTGCCCTACACCTCAAGTTTGTTCTTTTCTGGGTTTGGATAGGGAAAGTAATAATATCTTTTATACACATGAACTTACATGGTTTCCATTTTTTTAAAAGCCCAACTGATACAGATCTTAAATATGCATTCCAATAAGTTTCTTCCCAAGTTTAAAATACTAAGAGACCCCTCTGTTAAAAT
The DNA here is from genome assembly GCA_027925045.1 of Hypotaenidia okinawae. NCBI lineage: Eukaryota > Metazoa > Chordata > Aves > Gruiformes > Rallidae > Hypotaenidia > Hypotaenidia okinawae. The sequence goes on along the minus strand of BSDF01000005.1, from coordinate 27,615,649 downwards.
GAGAATAATAAATGCACAAAGAACATTTGGAAGATAATGTATTATTGAATATTTTATGTTCTCATTAGTGACTTCACAGCAGTTGCTACCAGTAAATTACTGTACATGCTTTTGACGCTGCTGAAGGCTTTAACTTCCAAGGCTTCATTGTCACCTTTAATGCAAAGCTTCTCCATTCAATTGAAAGAGCCCTGGAACAGAGTAAGCCTGAGGAAAGCTGCTCCAGGGACCGACATGTATTACCGCTCTCTGCATGTTCAGTTAGGTCCAAGCCAAGAAGGTAGCACTGGATGTTCTTCTCCACTTGCAGCACTTAGGGCAGATGCACTGTAAACTTTGTCACACTAAACCAGTCCTGCAGGGACCCTGTAGCTTCAGCGCTGCTATCAGAAAGGTGTCAACTTCCTGTTATTGGAAAGTTATCAGATTTTCTGGAGACAGCTTTGGTGACACACATCAGTGACCCCTACCACTACAGCCCTGCATCTGACAGAGAGAGTAGTGGTACTAGTAGTAGGGCAGCATGTACAAGTGGGAATTAAACTTCAAGCAACAAATTTCAAGCCAGAGATAATGAAAAGTTAGGAGTTATTTTGTTTCTAAGCAATGAGGGGTGGGTGAACATGCAGTAGAAGGCCCCAGTCCGTGTCTAGGTACTGCAGCACAGTTATGTGCAAAGAAACAAATTGGGGGGTTCTCTAGTAAGGGAGTCACTGTGTCACCCCTGTACAGCTCCTCCCTGGAACAGCCTGTCAAGGGAGTGTAAGCAAATTGGGGTAGGACTCTTCTTGGCTGTTGGTTTGTCAACTTGCAGTAATAAAACAGGGATTTTGTTGATATTCCTTGTTTTGTTATTTACCCAAATACGATGCTTTTCTTCAGCTTTCCACGTGCAGGAGTGCCTCCTCACTCCTGGCAGACCCATGCCTGGGTCTTGTGCCAGGGACTCTGCAGTGTGTGAGTGCTCACACGTGTCCCACCGCTCACTCTTACCAGAGGCTGGTTCAACACTGACTTCAGGAGAAGCCCTGCTGGCAGAAACTGACCTTGCCTCACTGGTCAAGGGAGCATTAGACAAAAAAGGCCAATGCGGTGAGAAGACACAACAAAGCCAACGTGGCAGATAATGCCATCCTGCTGGTGCTCAGGCTGTGCTGGTGTTTCACCCCCTTGGCACGAGGTAAAGGTGTGCCCGGCCCATGGCGAAGAAGCCCCATATGGCTGCACAAGTTGTGGATGCAAACGGCTGGACCTGCAGACAGCTGGGTAGTGATGCCCAGGATGCCCCTCTACACAGCAGCTTCCTCACACCTCTGTCCCTGCCCTCAGCAGTGACATCTAAAGGTGGGGACAGCTCTGCCAAGGGTGCTCTGGGTGTGACGCTGTGCTGTACAGACTTGGTGAGATTGCACTATCCTGACCACATTATTGCAACATTTTCTCCACCCAAGAAGCCAGAGAGAAAGGTATTTAGGGGTTATTTTTCTTTAAAGTAAATCTAGAAGTGAATAAAGAAGAAAGAATCTGCTTGATGTCCAAAAGGATGCAACTTCACAAAGACAACATAAACAAAGAGAGAAAAGCATGCTGTGAAGCATAGAATGCTTGAACACTTCTCTTAATCAGAGGGACCAACATGGCTTCTTGACCACTGACTGTTCCCAGCATCGCTAAAACTGTAGATGAGACGTCTGTGTTAAGTAAACAGCATCTGCCATCTCCATGGGCTGTTTGAAAGTGCTGACTAGCTGGTGAAGAGATTAGCACCGTCTGACTCCTCTACTAATAACTGATTTGTTACCCAGGCTTGGCAGTGTCTCCCTAATTGTCAGTTAGAACTGCTGACATTCCTGAATATCACACTTCTGATGTAAATAATATTTATTTGAGGGTACTGTGGTCTCTGTTTTGATCCTGCAAGTTCAGGTGAGTTCACTCACCTGAAAGGACCAAAACAAGTTTTACCTCGGATGGTACAACCATTTCATGATTAACGTGTCATTATAATTGTCACCCTTACATGGGCATATTTCAATTAGTATTCCTGAAATTTTGGTGTCTTGAGTTGGTCTGGGATGGGTACCCTTTAGCGTTTTTATCCAAGCGCTGAAGACTGATGTTTGAGTAGTTGTGTCTAGGCAGGACTAGAAATAGGCCCTGACTAGAAATAATTTCAGCAGGGGCAAAAATGTAGACAAATCCACATTCTTATCAGAAAAAAATCAAATGTTGAAAGGACAAGGCTATGTTTTGTCTATGATTTGTTTATACAGATTATGTACTGACTTTTCTGAAATTCTCATTAGGGTTATTCATGCCACTGTCCTTTAAAATAGTCTGGGGAAAAGGTTCTTCTGACAACCATAGGCATGTAGTTTTTTTAAGTGCAAAATATGAAGTAACCAAAGCAGTGTGCGTTTTTATTCTGCTTTTCCCTGTTTTAATTTCTTCATGCTTTCTTACTTCAGCTCTGCTGAACAGATGGCTGCTAGCTCCTGACAACGATACTTCACTAGTCTTGGCAGGATGATGATGGTTCAATCACCCATTAATCCCATGGCAGATAATGGCTGAAAGCACCACATCAGGTCACTCTTGTTGACCAGATTGTGCAAATCTATACATGGGGTTTTTTTTCACTGATTCCTCTGAAAGCTTTTTAATTTGAATGTGCAACATTCATGTGCCAGTCATTTTGAGTCTCATCACAAATCCTCGCCCTGTCCTCCTATGATCCTCCCATCTGGTGAAAAAGCCTTCACATTTTTCACCTGCAAAATAAAAATCAATCCCAGAAATGACAGGTTTCAAACAAAAATCACTCCTGTGAGACAGTCCTGCCAGTGGATGCTATATCTGATCTCAATTCTCACTGGGATGCCAAGACAGAGACCAACCCTCGCTGGCGGGTGCTGCTCACCCCTGAGCACTGGGCAGAGGAGAACGGGCAGTCAGTCCCACTGGCATCATGCAGAGGGGATGGGAGTCACACTGCAGCTTGCTCCCACTGCACCTGGCATGCAGCTCTGAAATGTCCCCATTTTCTACACATCATCATTCCTATCAGTTTCTCCATTTAAAAAAAGTAATTAGTGAGAAATGGGAACAGCTGACCACTGATCAACACTGATATTTCAATTGCCCTTTAAATGAGAATAATACAGAATAATTTTCCATGCCTTAATTCCTTTCCTGCCTGCCTACGTTTTACCTTTTTCCTATGATCGTGTGGACACTGGGCAATCTGTCTCTCTAATGAATATAGACTGTTGTGGTAGGTGGGGAATTGCTTGTTTGCATCCTTTGTACCTCTTTGTGAAATTCATTACCGGATTATGTTACGCTGAAAGGCTCCTGGAAGATGGTCAAAACACTTGCAAACCCGCTCTGTCACAGCCTTATGAATATCGCATGCAGGTCTGAACTGCAGAGTTGTTATTCAACCTTTACCTGGCAAAATTCCCCACACAGCCTACAGCCGGGAAGAGGTTGAGGTCTGCAAGGGTAGATGTTGAGCCGGGAGCCATCCCCTTCAACAGCAGCATCTGTGGCTCCTACAGCTGGTTAAGAAATGCCCAGATTTAGGAACTACCTCAAAGAGCCGAGTAAACAAGCTGTTCAATGGATGTGCAGGTGAAGAGACCATGGAAAAGGATTCCTGAGTGTGTTAGGACACTCCTAGCAACATTTCCAGGGAAGCCGAAGGCTGATGTTAGCAGCAGGCAGAGGAGGCTGCAGCAGGCGCGGTAACCAGACCTCTTCCCAGCTAAGAAGTTCTCTGGAGTCACTGCCCTCATCAGGCCTGGCTGCTGTCAGCACCTGAGGAAACAACAGGAAAACACCATGAAAAGGCCAAACAAAACAGAAATCAGAGGTTTAGCTGCGCATAGATTGTCTGCACAACCTCAGGGTTTGCTGCACAGTGGGGGCAGAGGAGACAAGCCTTCCTCCAGAAGGCACTAACCACAGAGGGCCTTCCCCAGACAGTGCAAAAGAAGCGGCCAAAAGTTTGATGTCCCTCTCTGCTATGGGATAGAGTGGAAGAAAAAGAAGTGCCTTCCAATTTCCCCCTGGGAGACAGGAGAGGATGAAATATTACACTGTTTATTAGCTGTGTGCTACCTGCCTTCAATCCAGAAGTTTTTCATCAGGCCTGCATGTCCTCATCCTTAGGTCATCTTGCAGGTTTTGATGACCTACCATCAAATGAGTAGTGACGCTGTTCTTAAACTCTTCTGAGTGGTCGTGGAGGAGTCAGTAAAGTTCCAACACTGGAAGTACAGCTTTCGTGGAATAGCAAATCTTGCACGACTGGGACTTCTTCAAAGTTCAAAGCTGTTGTGCCCCAGGTCTGGAAGAAGCCTCTTCTCTTTCTTTTTTTAAGATATCCCACTAACATATATGTCCCTTCTGAAATACCCAATCCCACAAAAAGCCTGCCTAAATTGAGTCAAGATCAGATGTTGTCCAAATATTTTTCATGAGCACAACAAGCAGACATCTCCCACAATGCCTGGGATCCAGCCAGCAAAGCTTCCACTGGTGTGCTGCAGCAATGCCACAAGCACAAGCCTTTGGCATCATCCTGACAGGAGCAGCATCACCGCCAGACCTACCATGAGTCAACGACCCCAAAGGGGACACACTAACCAGCTCAGGTCACCCCCAGCCCAGCTGGTGGTCTGACATGGGACGTTCAAATGGATGTTTATGGAACAAAAGGCACCCCTCCTCTGCCCCAGTGCTGAAGGTTCCTCTTACTTGATGCGTTTGTAAATAAACCTCTATTTCCCAGGAGCAGTTTCCTGTCAGACCCTAATAAACACTCCTCCTGGTGCCCCAGCTTCCTGTGTTTGAAAGAACTGAATGCTGTTTGTCATTTCAGCGTATCTAAATCCCCTAACCGAAGCAAAGACTCATTCACAGCCATGTGAAATAGATGTAAACAGTGACAAATACACTCTCAATAACAACCACGAGGAGAGACGACCAGAGGGTTTCGGTTACAGGAACAGACCAGACCAGACCAGTGCCATCGCGGGGACCAGGACACGTCGGCAGAACCAGTGCTTCATTGCTGAGAAAAGACTGAAAGGAATGGCATGGAAATATTTTCCTTCCACAGATTCAAAAATGTTCAGATAGCTATCCTAGCACCCTTCATAGAGGACAATGTGCATCAAAAAGTTAATAAACCACATCTTAGTAAAAATCGTTACAAATTAGTAAACCATAAGGGTTGGGTTTTTTAATTGTACCTAAGGTACAATCTTCTTTTTCTGTGACCGTTATTTTCTCCTTCCTACTCCCAGATATCTTCAGCCCCCTCCATATGATTGGCACTTTCTGCATGAGAGGATGTGTATTTCAGCACAATACACAGATGGAGCAGCAACTCAGTTTTTCTTCCTAAACATTTCCATACCATTTCTTACAAAGGCTTTTCTATAGAGCTTTTCTAAGAGATCTCTAAAACCACACCAGTGAATTGTTGCCTCGCCTGCAACTTTTTGATGTCATCACCATACACAGGTTTAGGTTCTGTTGGTCAAAAGTTCACATGGTACAGAAGAAGGTACAAGTATCGTGTGGCACATGACATAATTTTGGTATCAAGTTGGACAAATCCAAATACTTCACTTGGGTGAAAGAACATCCTGTGACATGCTTACCCATGTGATCTGTGGGTATTTATAAATAATTTGTAGTCCCAAAACAATTTCTTGTTGAAATTCATCTCGAGGTTAGAACACGAGTGAGATTCAAATACTTTACAATGTGTTTACAAGCAATCCGCAATCAGTAAGAAGGGTCAAAGAAATGTGTGTGTATCCATTGCAATCAGCTCACAATTAGTATCTGTACACTGGACAGGCAGCTTTAAATGTAGTTTCCAAAAAAAAAATCACCACCTTCAAGGCTAGAATTACTTTCCACCAGTTTTCCACTGAATAGTTATGTTGACAAGGATCAAGTAGATTGAAAATGTCATTGCCTCATATAATCAATGAATAAAATAATCATTGCATAAAATATGCTTACATGGAAAAATCAGTCTGCTTTGCTCTGATTCAATTACTTCCATCATGCATAAATGTTCAGGTCATTGTGAGCTTTGCCACTGACTTCAATGGGGCTCAGGATTTCCTCCTAAGAATTGATTAGTGGGAAGGTCATGTTTTGTACAGAAGACTGAATACAGACATACATGTTGGCTTTATGAACTCTTTCATATTTGAGATTTTGCACCGTATTTCTTTTCAATGCTCTGCAACCATGCTTACCTGTTTGGACCTTTAAAACAAATAGTAAGGTGGGAGTGAAGTTAAGTTAAATATTAAAACAGTTCATTACAAGCCATGGGGCATTTATTACTAGGCCCAGGAATTAATAGGGGTAATAATGTGCTTGAAGTGTCATGACATGTCATGAAGGTGGTTATAAATATGTCTCTGTCTCTTTTTTTTTTTTTTTTTTTTTGGAGATAGAGAATGTGTGGAAACTTAGATCTGCACAAGTTATCAGATTTCTTTTTCCATGCAATACGGATCATTTTACTTTCCACCTTGTGCAGCTCCTACTTCTCAGAAGAGACAAGAGTGCGTATTACACTAACAGAAACAGTTTTTTGTCTTCTAAAAACATTTAAGGTATAAGTAAAAGTCTCTTATGTGTGAAGTATTAGAAATATCTCTAGAAGCCCCCAGTTCCTTTCCTTGTCTTCTGCTGCTCTTTCTGTCCAAATGTGTTGACCCACATGAGGTGGTCTTTCCTTAGAAGCAGCACCTTTCTAAGTTTCATCTCACTGTGAAGTGAGAAAAACTTCAACGGGCATCTTGAAGTACAAACTTCTTGAGGATAAATATTGTTCCAGAAAACATGTTTCTTACTGAATGCTTGAAAAGGATTTGTAGCACCTACGTGATAAGCAGCAGGGAAAGGACAGGGAAACTTCCATTTTTATGCTTTGGTTTTCCAGAAGTAAGTTTGCAGCTAGTTTTTTATGGTGAAAGCTTCAGTGGATTCAGTTCCAGAAATGTCCTGGGTCAAGAACTATTCTTACAGGGATTGCTGCTGTGGTATTAGTGTACTATAAGTGATGTTATGCTCAAGTAACCGATGAATAATAAAAGAGAGGGAAGCTGTGCCAGAAGGGCTTCTAAACAGAAATAACCATTGGACCCACTTGTTGCTGCTTAAAATAAAAACAACAACCAAAAAAACCCTCATACTCATGGTCGCTCTTCTCCAAGCAGACAAGCAGAATACAGTTTTAAGAACTGCAAACATTACATTAACTTGTGATGGCACTACAATTTTGAAGACAGGTTGGTAGGTCTAGAAAAGAGTGATGTGAGATTTACCGGGCAGGAAAACAGGCAGTGAGTGGAGACCTTTTATCAACAGCAAGCACATAGAATCTCACCCAGAATATCACACTGGCTAAAAATCATTTCTGGAGCATTCGCATCTGCAGGGAGATTGTCATGCAGGCAAAGGCCACAGCTTTCTCCCAGTCATGCTCATGCTATGTCACGTCACAGTGAAGGCGACGCTGTTTCCTGACCTGTAGATGCTTTTCTCCTTGCACTTCTGTGCTGATTGCTCCTGGGGAATCCAGGATAGAATCCAAAAGCAGGAACATTTTCTAGCAGTCCTTTATGATTCACGGTGCAACAAAACTTTCCAATTAGCAATTGTTAGAGCAAGAAAGAAGCCAAGCAATTGAAAAGGTTTCATTACATGCAAATGCCATTCTATGCAGTATAAGTGAATATGAAAAATACAAAGTATTTGAGGGCAAATACAGAACTGATCTCTGACAGGGTTTAGTTTTTGACAGGAAATCCACTGAGCTGCTACTGGCCTTCCTAAGAGGGCTGATGTTGATAGCATCTTTTTTTATACCTGCTTCTAAAGGTATGGTTTCTCTGTAGCATCCCTTGCAGATAGGAAGCTGTAATTGAACCCAGATGCAGACACCTCTTTTTCAAATCTGCCTAATTTGTTTCCATGCAAGCAGGAGCTCCGCATGCAGAGAGGCTCCCAGCTCCAGGTCCCCCCATCACCCTGAGCTCCATGGTGCAATTAATGTGTCTGAACCTGCCATAGCTTGCGAAGGTGTAATCTTGCCATGAACTCCCTGCATCAAGAGATCTCTTAGCTGTGCCAGAACAGCTGCAAGGTGCAGGAGAAACTTGAGCAGATAAGATTGCTATCGAGAAGATATTTCTAGTTTAGCAGCCTCACCACAGACTCGCGGCTTTCTCTCTTGAGCAGGAGAGCAATGCCATTTTTCTCATGTTCTTGAAGCTACTGATGTGGTATGTTTCTGAGAGTTTATTTTGATTTGAGCATTGCCCTGAATCATTCTGTCTGCATCAGCAAGTGCAGACAGCCTTCTTTCTGTCCCTTTTTCCAGAAAATACTTTTGTTCAAGTGCATTTTGCTGGAAAAGTTGGATCTAATATAGTGTATTCATTGCATACGCATACTTCTCCCCAGCCTGTATGCAAGTTCAAGCACTCTTATGTTTCAATTATTTCCCGCAGATTTTCAGATAACCTCATTTTTCATCTGTATTTCATTTGAAAGTCCTTCTGACTTATACTTCATCCCCCCACCCCCACCCCAGGATCTTCTCCAGATATCTACAGCATTCTCCCTTTTCTGTGTTATTTTTTACAGCTTAACTCCAGCAAGGTTATCACTGTTCCCCTTCTCTGTTGCGAGCAGCTTCTGACCATGGGGCACTACACTGCTCCCAGGTTACAGATCCAGCCCAGAACTGTAGACTCGGTTTCTTGGACCCCTGTTGAGCATTGTTATTGCCATCATTCTAGAACACTCTTTCTAGAACAGTGACACAGTGGACAGCCTGTTCAGTCAAGAAAATTCCAGTTTAGAAGTCCTCAATTAATTTGCCATTAAAGTACATGTTTTCTCAGGTTCACCTGCCTTTAGCTGTGATCTGACAAAGCTGGCACTTAAAAAATCTGCAATTGCCACGTGGACCAACATCTGTTTCTCAGTCATTTGCAATAACAGCAACTTTTAACATTAGGCTGAAAATAGATGAAAGCCAGCATTGGCTGGAAAGTAGCCCTCCCCCAGCCCACAAAGGCCATGCGCTAGATGCTTGCTCTCTGTGCTCCTTTTGCTGTGTTACAGTCCTCTCCTTCTCATCAGGAGCAAGGGGAGGAGTGCCACTCTGCACTGCAGCAAGCCCTGCTGAGCATAACCTGCACCCCGTGCCTCGTGGGAAGAGCTTTTCTGCATGCTGGGGCCAGGTCTGAGGAATAATTTCACTTCTGCAAAGTGCAGTTCTTCATTCAGAATTTATAGGAAAGAAGAAATACATAGCAGGCCAGGTCATTAAAAAAAAAAAGGGGGGAGGGGGAGGAGGCTGTGCTAGGGGTAACATTTAAGTGCTGTTCTGTTTGCAATACAAGACACAGAGATGTTCCAAGGCGTAAAATAGACTTCTAAGTGCCCAGTATTTCTCACTCAAAAGCTTCAGGGCTGCTGTCTCCAAGGTAAAGATGGCCAGGTTCCTCAGTTCCTGGGAGCCCAGGGACCCTGGGGCTAGCAAGACACTGCTGGAGGAGTACCTCCTGAGGGAAAAGTGAGGGCTACATCTGGCTAGTGCATGGCACTGTCTTTATGAGAGAACAGACCTGTTGGCTCATCACTTCGCTGGGATACCCCAGGTGTGGTGAATGCTGAGGTGGGAGAAAAATGCCAAAACGTTTGTTAATTCTAGCTGGAGAGATGTTCTATCACTTCCCCGTGCTTGTGGAAAAAAAAAAAATGAAGTCATACATAGAAAAAACTGCAAAAGCAGGGCAGAATGCAATTCAGCAGTATCCTTGTTAGCACACTCAGCACTGTAGCCTGGGAACATTTCTCTGGGGAGGGAAGCAGCTTTCATCCTCTGAGCTACTGGCCTATAAAACACTCATTACCATCGTTGTATGGAAGTTTGTATCCAAGGCTAAAGTTCAGCCAATGATGTCTAGCAAAATTGCAACACTCTTTAAACATCAAGAATGCCAACTCCAACACTTCTTACTTAGAGGTTTTTGTGTTGTAACATAGCAGTCCTTGCTACCAGAGAACTCTGAACACAGGCCCAATTTGTACACATACATACGTATGTATACATGTGTTTAGTTACACATGCTCCTCCTAGGCATGCAGGCTGGGAACTGGCCATATAATGACTTCTTGGCAGTAGGCAGTGTAAGCTGGCTCTGGGCATGCAAGGTTGCTCAGACTATGAAGGCCTGTGCTCTAATGCATTTTCTACAGCCTCTGAAATCTTTACCGCAATCTCTTTCTTGTGTACCCTATGCTCCTAGAAGCTTTAATTAGTAGAGGATGTTGCTGGGTGAAGGGATGCAACAGCAGCTCTCCTCACTGAGATGTCGGCCAGGATGCCCTTTTCCCCAGCGTGCATCTGGTGAGCCTATACTTGGAGAAAGCATACATCTCCAGCAAAGTGGGACCTCTCTAGGCCCTCAGCAAACCTGTCTTTATCACAGGAAGGTGTACTGGTACTTCTCAGCTGGATTCCTTCTCCAGAAGAGAGGCACTAGTGAGAACATCTGATGTCTGAGACAGACTGATGTCTGCTTCTGTTAGTCCAGAAGAGCTAGACTAACAGAGACACTGTGCTTCTCTCTCTTCCTCAGAAACAGCCTTCCAGCTTCTCCTGGACCCAGCTAGATCCTGCAGCATTTTCTGCTTCATTTCCAACCCCTTTGTGCTGTCCAGGCCTGTCTGACCCTGCAATCTCTTGCCATAGAAGTGCACAATCTACCCCCCACAGTCTAAGTCATCAAAGTAGACAAAGGCAGTGATCATTCTCCCTAAAAGCCAGTCACACATTTTCACCCTACCCTGCATGCCTGTGGGATGTCAGACTCTATTTATTAAGTTTTCACATGCGTGCAGTCAAATCTAATCTCGTTAACACCACTCAACCGAAGGCAATGTCGCCCAACCCCTGGCTCAGGGCTGGGAGCTGGCATTTAGACCATAAGCCAATGAAACCTTTCATGGTACTAAATGACTTGTGTAACCCAGTGATGCAACAAATGACATTTTAACGTACAGAGAAGCAGAGCCCCTAATACCTCCCCATTCAAGCCAATTGTATGTTGTTGTGCTACTACATCTCTGGGAGAGCAACTCCTGGGCTATGTCCATGGAAATGAGATATGACAAAACAGCACTGCTGCCATGGGTGGGCTTTGGATTACACACCCTTTCTCTTGCAGCCTACCCTTGAGTTGTACCTATGGTTCAAGATATATAAAATGCCCTTTCAGTCTAGTATCTCCTTTTCCCTGGCCCTGAGACTGATGTTAGATAGTGTCACATATCTCAGTGTGTTGCAACATGAGGAAACAGGCCCAAGGTGTTCAGTAACTAGCAGAAAACTGTATTTATTGGTGCCAACATACCTTTGTTCTCTGGGCCTCCAGGTTTATGCACTCAGTGAAGTGATAGTTTTTACAAATATGATGAGAAAATGTCAACCTTCTACCATCCAGGAATGTTATTTGTTGATGGGTGGCAGGGAGGACTTTGGCACAAGTCCATCTAGTCCAATGTGACTATTTCATTTTGAGTAGATCTTAACCTCACCATCCTGGGTGTTGCACAGATCTGAAACACTTTATGTATAAAAATGGCTTCTGCCAACCTGTTTATTAATTATCCCTAGTCTCAGATCAAGGAGCACACTGACCATAGTTCTTCAGGAGTACTACAGTGCAGGGAAAAGAGTAGCAAATCCAAACTAGGAACATATTTGTCACCTTGTTGACTCTGCGGCAGGAGATGAAGCAGGAAGGAGATTGGAGCATCCCAAGGGCTCCATCCATCTCTGCCTATAGATTGGGAAATCACGCTCCAGCTGGTTGACCTGGCTCCCGCGGGCTTGTTACACATGCACACACACACACTATCATATAAGACTAACAAAAGAAGGAAATCAAATAGCCCTTCCAGGAAGACCCCTCCAAGTGCTAGAAATGTGTATCAGTTGTTTCATCTCAGAGCAAATTGAAAAATACCCATCTTTTAAAACGTGTATCTGAAGGCAAGGTGGGAGGCCCACTCTCTCAGGATCCAGCACTAGGGTGGAGACGCTCTCTCCAGTGGAGCATGTATCTTCCTAGAGACACTCAGTGCATTTTGTAGGTGCTGCTGGGGCAGGAGGAAGGATTTGGTTCATTAATTCCCATGATGACCTCCTTTGCTTCATAAAGCCTGTAGAGGACAAAGCAGCTGAGGAAAGGCAGCGGATAAAGTGTTGGAAGCAGCAGAATAAGTAGCAGATGAAAACTCAAACTGCTGGAAGGGATGCTCCGGCAGACCCCAAGCAAGTGCCTGCTGCCATAAGCCCTCAGCAACAAGCCCTTGGTTCCAGCCAACAAGCTGGGCTGCTTTCAAACACTCTGCCAAAGACCTGGAAGGGTACACACTCCCCAGGAAACACAAGAAGAAGTGAAGGGAATTGGCAAAATTCTCGGATTATAAAGACTGTTAGAATATAATGCAAGAACACTGGAATAAACAGGGACGGAATTGGCATCCCTGCCTCACAAAATGTGCCAGCATTTCCAAGACTTGGCTGCCTGAACTTTAGCCCTGATTGCAAACTTCCATATAACTATGGTAATGAGTATTTTTCAGGCCAATAGCAATAGCTCATGGGATAAAGAGGAACGTTTCCCCATGCAGATTATCTTAATCTCCAGTGCAGTGCTGGGTATGTTTTTGTAGGAATGGAGAAATGTGTTAGCTTTCTAGCCTCAAACTCTACATACACATTACTGCAAAAGGTTTGTTTGCACATGTTTATTATAGCTTGCATGCTTAATTACTTAATGATTTATGGCTGTGATTAAACACTGCTGCTCTGTGTTTGAGAGGCTGCAGGAGCAAATGGAAGTGACTTGGAATGGCTCCTTCTCTTTGCCTGGTGAAGAACAGAGATGTTCAGAGGCATAGGTGTTCATTCATGTCCTTACTGTCTGCCCATGGGTACCAGTGGAGCCAACATTCTGTCAGAGTGCAACAAGTGAGCAAGGACAGACAGGACTGAACTAGCTCCTGCTTCATCACCTCTGACTTAAACTCTCCCTTTTCCCACTTTCCCTGTCATCTTTACGGGATTCCCTCATGTTCCCATGTTGTTCTCCACAGGCTTGGAAAAGGGGCAGTCGGGTGAGCTCTTATGGAGGGTAGAGGTGCATTTCATGTAGGGGAAGAGTTAAGGATCTTGTGAAAGTGGTTTTCCAGAAGGAAGTTTCAAATTTACTAGTATTCAGAGGCTTAAGTCAATTATACTTTAAGTCATTAAGCACAGATTTCAGACAGATTCCCTAACCTCCCTAGCTTATGGCAAATCATTTTTCAGATGCTTCAAAGTTTTGGCAACTGTGCTGCTTTTCCCATGCAGTTTGATGGCTCACATCAAACCAGCCATCCCATCCCAGTGCCATCTACATCAGTGGTGGCAGGGAGACGTCTAGGGGAAATGCCACCACAGGCACAAAAGACAGTTGCCCCAAACCTGCATTCATGTGCACCACCCCTTCACTCACACCTCCCCTTGCTGCTGCTCAATCCAGCAGCAAGCTTCCACATGAAAGAGGATCAGTGTGTCTACAGAGGGTAATGCTCAGTCCTGCAAGCTGCTGTGGGCAGGCTTTAGGGAAGAAGAGAGGCAAACTTTGTGCAGCCTCTGGCATGAGCTCGCCCTGGGACAGGCAGCATACAGTTTTGCCAGTGCTGTGTCATGCCCACATGGGCCCTGTGGAAGATCACTGCTGGGTTGGTGTCCCTCAGTGAGGGGTCTCTGAAGACATGCTAGATGTCTCTTCAACAGAAGCAGTGAAGCAACTGGACTGTGATAACATGACATACATGAAGGCTCATGCAAGGTCAGAGAGTCCATTCATGGAGTATTGGGTGGTTGTTCTTTTCCCTGCTGCACACTGCAAAGGCTGTGAGTCTATCGAATGATAAAAGCAGCTCTCTTTCTGTGGTACATGCCTCAGGGACCCTTTGACAGAAGGACTCTTCATCCCTACCAAACACACTGCTGCAGCAAATCAGCATTTGGGCTCTTTGAGGTTGGGCAGGCTGGATGTTTTAAAGCAATCTGGCCACGAAAAGTAGCTGCATAGGTGTATGGAGCAGGAGGAATCTAACAGAACGTGCCGTGTCAAGTGACCTCAGACTAAATTTATCTTCTGTCTCTGCTAAGGCATAGCAACTTTCAGTACAGATCGAGCATGTATGTGGCTTTCAGAGCCAGTTGAAACATTGGCTCTGAGAAAACTTTGCTGTCAGGGCCAAAACATGACGAGAAGCCCTTGCATCTTGCAGGTGGAAAGTTAGCAATGCTGTAACTCATATCCCCAGAGCTGCCAGCAGCCCCCAGGTGTCCATAAACCATGGCCTGTTTTGCATGCAACCCTAATTTCCTTGACGCTGTCACCTTAATCCAGAGAGATCCTATCTGTATACCCATTATTTTTTTCTAGTATTACCTCCCTGAGGGTCCTTGGGTGTCAACCACTATATCATACCAAACACCATTCTCCAAGTAGATGACCTGATAACAGTTTGGAGAGGATCAGAGCCTCAGTGCGATATCCAGATGTGTGCAACAAGTAAATGAAGTAGCAGCAGTAACATTTGGATGGCACATGACTTGCAATTTTAAGAAGGAGATGCATCTCAGGAGTTTCTTGCTTATATTACCTCAAATTTGGCCTCTAATCCACACTTGGAGAGCAACTTCCAAGGGAATTCTGCTATTCAGATTAATTATTTGGGTATGTCCGCATTGCACAATGCAATGTACTGCAGAGCTCCTCAGCCTAACACTGGATCAGCTGGCTTCCAAATCAGAAACAGCACAGCTGCCCCAACAGGAGAGAGATGCTGCCAATATTCAAACTTATCTCCAAATATGCTGTCTCATTGACGTGAAGGTTCAGTCAGAGCTTGCTCAGACCCAGCAAGACACCATATCACCCTGTACAGACATGTCTTCAGAATACAGACAATACTGTAAAATAGTACGATAGCTTTAGCCTGGCTTCCTAAAGCCATTAGGCTTCTGTAACAATGGTGTTTATGTCTGTCAATTCCCCAACCCTATCAAAAGTCTTTGAACCTGTTGATATCCTTGCCAGTTAAATTAGATAGAGATAGAGGCAACATGTAATGGCATGAGGTGGCTGCATGAAAGGAAAGAAGCCCAAATGAATATTCTTGGTGAGGGAAGAGCTGCAGTGTGAACACATCTCTGGTTCTGGAGAGCAGGGAGGGTGCATGGAGAGACACACAGTAAACCAGGCTGGTAGTGCACCAGGACAGCTCAGGACAGAGTGTGATGCCAGTCCTGAAGGACAGAAGTGGGGAGCTTTGAGGAAACCCTCCTCCAATACATTTTAACATGCTTCAGCATCCAATGGTATCACCTAAGATAACACCATTAAAAGGCAGGGGCTTTTCAGTACTTACCTTGCAAAGCAGTTGCATTTTTCACATTGCTCTCACACAATGCAGAAAAGTTGGGAGAGTCCAGTTCCCCAGCTGCCATCACAGGCTGCTTGGTGTCTGTGGCCCTCGTCCCGCAGCAGCCGGGCCCCAGTTCTGTGGCGACCTACACTCATGCAGAAACCTTAAACTAAATAAACGAAATTCAGGGGTTGAGGAAGGAGGAAAGGCAATTTTATGAAATCATACATGCCTTCATATAGAAGACAGTTTAGTTTACTTGATTTATGAGTGCTCAGGCCATTCCTGCCAGGCTGGGACAGGAAAGGCTGGGTTGTCTCAGGCGGCTGCTTCATAAAAAATCCAGCGAAATTCCTACGGGCCATTTCTAACAACCTCCTAGCAAGTGAGAGGGGCATGGGGAAGCAGGACTGGCTAGGCACAAGCCACCATGGATCTGGTAAGTCTCATTAGCTTGGCTTCAGCACCTCTCCAACGTTGTGATTGCAGCTCAATTCAGAG
The DNA here is from genome assembly GCA_027925045.1 of Hypotaenidia okinawae. Lineage (NCBI taxonomy): Eukaryota > Metazoa > Chordata > Aves > Gruiformes > Rallidae > Hypotaenidia > Hypotaenidia okinawae. The sequence continues at coordinate 27,599,599 of BSDF01000005.1, read as the reverse complement.
GCACGCCTCTGCAGCTGTGAACAGGCGCCCTCAGGCTCCAGAAAGATGGAGAGAGAAAAACAGGAGTGTAATTTATGCCACATCTTCTTATCTCCTCTTATCACCACTAGGATGCAAATTAGTCATAGCTTTAGTAAGTGATTGCATAAGCATCATATTAATTTTCTTCATATTTCCACAAAGAAATCAGCAAATTGTTAGCACAACTTGGGACTCACAGATTTATTTTTCCAGGCATCATGGACTATTGGCAACTGGGGTGAAGTAATTTATCATTTCACAACAAAGATAATCTGGTTAACAAACCAAATTTCTTCCAAAAGGAGGAGGCAACAGCAAGCAAATATGCAGTGACAATCAAAAGCCACGAGAGGGTTTGGAGGAGAAAGCAAATCTGGTTCAGCCCATTGTTTTTTGCACTACATTCTCTAGAGCTGCCTGAAGATTAATTTGCTCTCATCCAGAATATTCTGTTATACAAAGCATTATTCACAAACAGAGGGAGAGACAGCATATTCACAGATGGAAAGGCTCTCAAGGGAGTTCAGTATACAAAAGGCCAAACCCCTCAATCCTGTGAGATTTCAATGGCCCCAGAAAACCCATCAGGGTGCACACCTCCCACTGACTGCCACCTCGTGCGATTCTTGCTGCATGATACGCACACAACTGTTTCACTGGAAGGAAAAATAGGTTTGATGAGAAGATTTGCTGCTGCATCTGTTTTCTGAATGCAACAATAGTACAGAGGGAAGGAGCCCCGGCAGGGCGTGTGAAATCCCCTTAGCACAGCTTAGAATGACTTGAAATGTGCCAGTGAAGTAGATCCACAGGGCCTTTGGCCAGCTCTGGCTCTGCTCCTCCTCATTACTAAGTGCCCTCCTGGGAAGAAGTAGCTCCTTGAATTCTTGCTTGAGCTGTGGCAGGACCTGCCTGATGCTTCTTGAAGCACTGGGCTTCTCCTGGCTGCAAACCTGGGGCCCAGAGTTGGTCGAAGGCCAAGACTCATAACGCCTGTCTTAAACCTGGGAGCAGGAACAGGGCTCATTCTGTAAATAAAGTGAGATTCTTTTATCTTCACAAGGAATATTCTCAGCCATGAGCACTCTGCCTGGGGACAGGCTGATAAATACCAGGAATCTTAAACTGACAGTTTTATTATTTGTTTCTTGCAGCAGACAGCCTAACACACGGAGTGGAGCGAAACACAACGTCTGATCATAGGGCTGCCAAAGGTGTCCAGCACATAGCCTCTGCCCATAAGCACTAAGCAAATACAGACCCACACAAGCTCCTCCATCTTCTTTGCATGAACTTGTCACCCTCATGCTGAAAGACACCATCTTATGGTTCCCTTGCAGAGACAACCAGCTGCAACAGTCCTGACAAGGTCCCTGCATGATAGCCCCGCTGCTGAAATACCCTTTGCCGTGGGGTCCCTGCTGAGGAGGGTGTCAGGTACCCAACAGCCATCAGTTTCACCCGCCCACCATCAGAGACATGCTGGTCCAGCATGTTTCCAGCACCTCTGGGGTACCCAGCCCTTCCCAGTGACTTGCTCCGCTCTGCTCTTCGGGTTCCCAGAAATGCTTCTGCAACCACCTCACACCCCACAGGCACTGGGAAGGAATAGACTATGCTAAAAAATATGAGAAATGTGTATTTACTCCTGGGGGTGCTCAGAGAGAGCCAGGCATCGGAAAAACAAAGCCGAGCAACAAGTGAGAGTATGTTTTGCTCCCTACTAGTCCTAGCAAGACCAGTCCCACAGAAAGCTGTCCTCAGGCTTTGTCTTGAAGTAGCATAATCATTACAAAATAAGAGAAAAAAGGGGGCTTAAAAAAAAACCCTTTCAAACCAAGGAGCTGGAGCAAAAATGTGCTTTTCTGCTACTCAGTGGCCAAACAGTCAGAACACTTGCTTAGAGCCAGAGAAACTATGGCCAGGTCTCTCCTCGGCTTGATGCAGTTCACCCCAACAGCTCCTTGCAAAGAAGTGTCCTGGTGTGTTCAGGAGAGCTTTGGCTTCCTCCCGCCATGGTCCTTCTGCTTTGGGTCAACATGTATTGGCTGAATGAGATAGAGAGAGAGGACATCATCCATGCTCATGCCATCTGCTCCTCCTCCAATGCTATCCCAAAAGAGCGTCGAAAGACACAGACAACCATCAATGTCTGCACACACCTGGGAACACTGTATCTCACAGCACCATGCTGCCTGCTCACCAGGTCCCTGTCCTCCCAGGTGTAGTTTCCAGCAGGAGTTCCTAGAGCCCTCCCATCACTCAGGGTGCCACCAGCAAGTGCTGGGGATGATGGGGTTGTGTCTGTGTTTTCCCCCATGCTTGCTGGGGGGCATCATCCCATGGGTGCCTGCTGCATTAAACCCTGTGGGAAGGGGTGTGGCAAAGTAGGTCCCACATCATCTGGGCTGTGGCAGAGCCACCCATGGAAGAGGAAAATCCAATGCCAAGGATCAGGAAAAGCTGGAAATCTCGTGTGCCCCTGGGCTTCAGGCAGCCTGCCAGCTCAGAGGATGGTTTGTATATCAAAATGCCAGAGCTGGGAGCTGCCTGTGGCACCAGGTGCTTCATCCTTCTCCAGGTGAGGCAGCCCTTCACTGCAGATGTACTGGGGACTGTGACAGTTCTTACAAGCTGTCTGATGGCTGTCAGCTGGAGGCAGCATCATCACTGTTTCCCTGAGCTGTGTGTGTTCCACATACAGGATTTCAGATACCAAAGAGCTATAGATGAATACAGTAAGAAATATTTCTCCACTGATGAGATGATAAGCACAGCACCTCAGCTAACACTTCTTCTCCTTAACTTTTAATTACCCTACACCCAAGAAGTTACTGCAACTGCCAAAACTGTATTCCGTGGAGATAGAATGATTTCAGCATTAAGTCAAGAGCCCCAGTAGACCTCCTAGAGCATACTTGGGCTCTGCCTGTTTTGAAGGATTTCAGTCCCTCCTCTCCACTCATCTGAGGAGTGGAGTTTAAATCCAGAAACATTTAAGGCCTAATCCAGCAAAGCACTTTGGCATGTGCTTGTACCTAACAGAATGAAAAGTTCTGCTGGAACCAGTAATAAGAGAAACCAATCTGAGTTTTATTTTATTTAGTAAATATTCAGTTGATGCAGTTGGAGAAACCCACAATTAAAAGAGCTATAAACTTCTTTCACTCTATATATCTAGATTATATTACAGTAACGTTCATATCTATATATTCAGCTGCACTAGCCATTTTACTGCTCAAGCCTCCAGTTTGGAGCTTAGCTACATCTAGGATGCTTTGGTGCAAGGGGAGGTTTGTTTAAAAATGCCTGAAGCTATTTCATTAACATAAGATAGTATTTTCCACTTCATCATATAAACTGTGGTTGCTGTACGGTGAAGCAGCTCAAGAGCAGCTGCTTTTCATTGATAGGTGAATTGTTTCTCTTAAATTATGGAGAGATAATGGACTATATATAAGCACCCTTTAGATTATATTTTTAAAGAGCAGAAGCATAAGATATTTTTAAATAACTCCTAACCTCCAGCCAACTGGATTTCTTTGCAATTTTGTACAAACAATGATTTGTTTCCAAGCTGAGATTCGATATACTGAGTTCCAGCCCTGAGCACAATTCTGAAGCCAAGCTTAAACTTCCTGAACATAAAAAGTCATTATGAAACATAAGCAAGTCTTTAACCATGACATGGAGAATGGGAACAAGAGGTGAAATCATTCTGATGTGATAAGAATAATTTTTCTCTGCAGTTTAATCATTGTTCTAGACCGAGCGTGTAAAAAAAATTAGGTGAGCCTTACCTTCCCTGTCTTAGGTTTGGAAAAATATTTAAAAGCTAACAGAAGGTAGATAAAAATTAGTTCAAAATGCCACTGCTATATGATAACCCAGAAACAAAACCCACAGGCTTGTCCATTCTGATTTAAATCTAAACCAAAACAGGACTAGCATAAAATGGTTTCCATTGTGTTAACTGTGGGTCTGTCTGCTCCACTTGCCCACCTTCTTCCATCCTCTAGAGGAATCCCTTCCCTGAGGTCATCTCCTCCAGGATCACAGTTCCCAGATTTTACCCACAGGCTTTCATAGTCATACAAAGACTCAGCTGCTGTTTGTGAAACTGACCTCATCGCTGCCCTTCTCAACCACTCCCACTGGTACTGCAGCTCCCAGTCCAGCATCTCAGCTTTGCCCAAGGGACATGCCCAGGCTATTCTTTAGGTGGCAAGAATGTGACTTGACTCGTTGGGGCATCTCGAGATGCTGGCTGCAGGAGCCTGCCTCCCTCCACTGGGTACAGCAAGGTGCCACCAGCACCTTCTCACAGCCAGGTCACATGTCTGCCTGCCTAGATATCTCCAGAAAGAGGGAATGCTGCCCCCAACAGCTTTGACTTCAGGGATGTGACAGTAGTTTGTGACAGTGGCTTCAAATGCAGAGCCAAGACAATTTCCTGTCTTTGGCACAAGCAGGGAGACTCCACCAACACCGAGTTCCAGCCTTGCAGTGATGACCAGGTGTCAACAGCTTTATCCTGAAGATGCAGACAAGAAGTCTGAAAATGACCCTACGAGCAAGAGGGACTAAGACTCTCATTGGTGCATATGTGCCCATGGATGCTTACTTAGACTCTGACAGCAAGCTGGGACAAATGACAAGCATGGAGTGGCCTGGAGAGGTGGCTTGTCACTACCATCAGTAGTGGGGATAGGACCCCGTGACAGAGTGTCCTGGGCCAGTGCAGCCCCCAGCAGCAAAGGGGCTGCACCTCCAGGCATCACTGCAGCCTAGCACTGCCTATCACCTGGTCCATTGGTACCCAGACATGAACAAGGATCAAGCACCAAAACCATCTAATGCCTGCATGCAGCATTCTAGGCCATTTACCAGTCAGCGACCAAGCAGACTCCTTCTCACCTAACTTGACAGGTGGCAGAAACCAGGGTCTAATAGGTGGGGTTTTTCCCAGTAGGGAAACGAGCAGCAGGCAGGCAGGAAAGCATGCATGCAGAGCAGACCAGAGCGTGCTGGCTGCCTGTGCTCGCTCATACCCACTCATCCTCCCACAGTCAAACAGGAATAGTGCCTGATCACGTTGCACATGTGGCTTGGCTTCCCCTGATAAAAGCACAGAAACTTTAAGCACAAATAATGCTTTGAAACTCTTGTTCCAGCCTCACAAATGGCAGGCCCCTGCATTCATGAGCAGTCAGTTCATTCTTCAACAGCTGCCATCAGGACCAGTGTGTACTGTACCCAACAGGTTCTTCTTCAGGGCTGTGAACACATAACTCAGCTGCCTTTTTGCTATGTAGGCTAGATCTAGGGGTGCCTGTGGAATATTAGTGTAACAGACAACATGACTCCCTCAATTCTGTATCTCCCTCAGTGCACCAGGCCCTGCGTGGGATCCTCAATCCATGTTGCCTTTCCCTGTGGCGTCCTTTCCCTTCAGGGTCATCACTTTGAGGGAGAGGCTTTGGGGTACTTGCTACTTGTAGCTACTTGTAGCTCAGTTCAGAAACATCTGGGACTCTAACTGTTAGGCTACAGAGGGAAACCCCACAGGAATCCCATGTTGTTTTCTTGCCTGCAAGATACAGTACCTTTGGCTTCCCAGAAACCACAGTTCAGGTGTGCAGTTACTGCACTGCTTCTAGCTCTGATAAAAAAACAGGGCCAAGGAGAAGATACACAATCTTCTTCAGGACTTCACAGGGCCCCAGAAGGGTAGGAAGAGAGCATGGCATGCCCCCTGGAGCTGGAAGAATCATGAAGACATGTTCAGGAGGGGAAGGACCCACATAGCATTCTGCAGTCACGATTCACAGAAAGCATCACCATTGATCTGGGTGGATGAGGGATGGACACATGCTTAAAAGAGTTGCAAAAATAGCCAAGCTTGCTTATAGTCTCCATTTCATGCCCTCCTTATTTACCTTGCATCTCTTCCCTCAGACGTGCTCTTCTTGCATGTCCTTAAGAGCCAGCATTACCTGTGCGTTGCAGAGCTGCAGTCCCAAATCGTCCTTCAGTCCTGTGAAGAGTCTTCCCAGGCATGGCAAGCAGTGTGCAGCAAGCTGCCGCTGCACAAGTCCAGTTGCCCTTGCGTCTTCCTCTTCCTCTCACCTTTCTGGCAGCCAAGAAATTTCACCCCCTGGCAGGCACATGGAGACATGAAGACTGTAAGCCAAACCCAGAGCTTTTGGTCGCTTCAGAGCAGTCAGAGTGTTGGTGCATCTGCACTGGTTTGGCTGCTTAGGATTTTGTATGCCGTTACTTAGAGGATTTTGACAGCCCCCCCCTTTTGTTCCGTTTTGTTTGATTTACTTGCTCTTTTGCCATGTAGTTATATATTTTCCTTTTATGACTTGCTGCACATTTTTACTTCAAAACCTGAAAAATTTAATGTCTGTCCCACTGAGGGAGAACACAAACACTGGGATCATCTCTCCACTTATTGACCCAGTATATCTGTGGAGAGTCCGTTACTTAAACACATCTGCAGTTTGCTGATCATCTGAGAACCATGCAGCTTGGCCAAATACCCATTTTACAATTATGTCTGCTTCCTGGGCAACAGCCCGTACTGCTGCTTTGCTAACTCTGAGCTGGTTTGTGGGAAAGCACAGGCACCCTGAGGAGGTATGTGCTCTAGTCCATGTCTTCTCCACATTCAACACAGATATGGAAAAGACGGCCAGGAGGTGCTGGCCAAAACAGGCAGATTGATGAAGGAGGACAAAGCTCACAGGGCCACATCTCTTCGCTGGTGGTGGGGCTGTCCAGGAGCTACAAATACCTGAGATGCTCAGCACCAGGGCCCAGCTCTGGAGCAGAGGCTACATTTGGGCCACCAGCTGAGGTGTCACACAGGCATCACGTGAGCATCTGACCCCCAAAAACAGGGGGAACATCTCCCACATCCCAAGTCAGATGCTTGTACCTCAGCTGAGTAGTTTAAAGAAGCCTCTCTTTGACATTTACATGGTTGCTTCTGGGAAGTCCTCTTCAGGCTAGCAATGAAAAGGGGCTGGTGTCCTTCATGTGCTGGCGGCAGATCAGAACTGCTTGTTGCCCTCTGCACTGCACTGCTCTTTGTACCAAACAGCATGAGGGGACGACTGACCCTGAGGCACTATCAGCAGTGTAAGCAGTAGTTCAGGGTGTTTAAAAGGGCACTTTTCAAATTCTTTAGTATCTCTGAGACCTTGGATATGTTAGAGTTGGGTTAAGCTTGGCCAGTCTCTGCTATGTCCCTTTGCAGATGAGCAGACACATGCCAATACCAGCTGGGGTACTACAAAAACAGAAACCACCACCCAGAGCAGCACATTGCCTGGATGTACCTCAGTTCCCAAAGTTTGTGGTCCTTTTTCCAGTGTGTGGAAACAATTGATTAGTTTGGGAAGGGAAAGAGAAGGACGTCTGTGTGTGATGAGATAGCTGGGGCACACACATGGGACATGCTCTCACTTGCTGGTGTAAAGACCCAGAAATAGGTAATGCCCAGCAAATTTACTGGGTGGCAGTTTCCCACTTGGCAGGTGTAATAGAGAGACAATTGTTAATATATTCTCAACAGATCCTCTACAAGTCATGAGGAAGGGGTCTGCAGGGGACCTTGGACTCTAACAGGGTTTGGATGACTCTGCTCTGCTGGGTCCTAACATATTTGGAAAATCAGCCATGCTCACTGCCAAACTGCCAGAGCCTGGTCCAACCCAGAGGTGTCCAGTGAATTCTGCATCTCCTGGCCAGGTCCTGCTGATCAAAGTCAGAGCTCAATCAGTATGCTCATCAGCATGGGCACTTGCATAGGAAACACAGCTCATCACACGTTGTCACTGGCCTGGGGAATAGGAAGCACAGTAAAGTTACCCCTGCTGACCACAGCAGGAGAGGGGAAAGGAGAGAGGGGAGAGGGACCGTGGCTGTCTAAAAGGCACACCATGTGATGCAGCTAAACACCTCCATCTCTCACCTACTTCCCATCACTTAGGGCTTCACCTTCACTAGGAACTAAGTAAAAAGTCAGGCCATGGTGCCTCAATGCCTTAGTTCTCTATCTCTAACATCTACATGGATATCCCTTTCTGAAATGCAAATCACATGGCTCTTAAAGCAAGTTTTTTGATTTTCTTAAGTGCATTTAGTGTGTGACTCTTAAATCATAGACTCCTGCACCCTCAAATAACTTCTAACACAATTACTAGGTGCAAATGAGGATATAGTCTGCAAATGATCAATTACTTGATTGCAGCAAATCACACTGGTAGATGTCAGTGTAGTCTGACTTGAATCCACAAGGAGCTGCAGGTCCAATTATTGGACATATTCAAATTATAACATGCAAAACAGGAAGCAAAGTGAAGGATGCTTAAAATTTGGTGACAGCATCCTCTAGCCAGTGAACAAAGTCTGCTCTCCTCTTCATACCTACATGTAGCAATGATTACTATAGGTCATGAAGATAATGGCTAATACTTGGATTTCTTTGTCTTTGCACTTTTCCCTTTGTAAACGCACAAACTAAAACTGTTGCATGGTTAAATAAAATTAACTGTACTTTTTGTTTGTTTGTTTTAATGTAATTGTGGTTGCCTCTGAAGACAGTGATATTTACTAGATATGACTATCTTACAGCTAAAGCTCTTCCTTTGTACATGTTCCTTAAGCACACAGTATTCTCGAGTATTTACACGACCCACCACTTAAAGATGAAGCACTGCATGTCTCAACTTGTAGATACTTACCTTATGCACAATAGCACTGGAGCGAAGAGCCTTTAAAAACTCCCAAAAAATGCCACTCCAATAGTATATAAGCAAGACACAAAGCACCATTCCCCATGTCCTGAGCCGAAGCGTAAGTGAGACTTCACGGTTACAGGCCTTACAGAATGATCTTTTTTGGAAGAACCCGGTTGTCTTGGTGCTGTGCCTCATCAATTGTTTGTGCTGGAGTGTCTTGAACATATGAAGAGATCTCTGTTTCTTTTTAAAACCACAGTAGCACACAGGAGAATCAAATACTCCGAGTGAGGACTGGCTTATGAAAAGATAGTAATTACTTCTTTCCAAAGTATTTTTTTGGGGAAAAAAGCCAAAGGTCAGAAGTTTACCTCTGAGTACAGCTTTTTTGGCCAGGGACAGCATGGATTTGATCCACAGGGATTATCACATTATGCAGCGTGTCGGTGCCAAGCCCAGGAACAATGCCACATTAGTCTGACTCCTACTCATGGTGCTGCAGGAGGAGCTGAGCCCTCTGCATGAAGGAAGAAACCAGCACAGCGAGGAACACACTGTTCAGCATGGCTCCTGCAGCAGGAGTTCACTGAGGCCTCTGAGGCTCTTAGACATAACAATTAGGAGGTATTTACAGAAATGAGAGGTAAGCATGTCACTCGGACTTTGTTTCAAACAGCAGCTCTCTCTAAAGACCTACGGAGGAAAAACTACATCATGCTTCAGCCATAGTAACCAGCACACAGAAAAACCAAAGTCCAGCCATGGCAATGCCAGGGAAATCTTGGTTTGCTGATTTCAAAGAACAGGAGGGACACCCTTTGAACAACCACGCTGACTACAGTGTTAAAAAAATAATGATTTCTTTCTTTCCCAGCAGTTAACTAACGCCAGATCCCAAGGAGTGCAGCAGCGCATTCTGCCTTGACTCCAGGGAGCAAGTGTGCAGCCTCCCTGATTGCTTCGCCAGCTATGCTGCCCTCTCACAGAATTTTCTGCAAGTAAGTCTTCTCCAGAAAAGTTACTGTTAAAAGAAAAGACAGTATGTGTGTGTAACCTCCTTCCTGGAGGCTTGTGCCGTTGGACCCAAGATATTAAGCAATCCTGGCTCTAGAGATTGAGTACAAAGATGGCAATAATGCACCTCTGCCAGGGTTTAATGTTTTTTGTAATTGGGGGAAGGTGTGACATGGCAAAATGAGCTTGTTTCACCCTTGGTTTGGACTTCCATATGTGCCTAAGGGTTTTTCTTGCTCTGGATAATGCAGTCATTCCGACATGAGGAGAATGAACAGTTTCTGTTCTACACAGAGGTGACTCTCCCCTTTCCTGTCCCATTTGCACTTTGCCTTAACAGGCAGATGATCAACAGTTTGGCAGGTCAGTATTTTGATGATATTATCTTCCGCCCTCTGAATCCTGATGGTTAATGACAATTCACTGGCAGCCTCTGCCTTTGATGCAAACAAAGCTCCATTTTTATACCAGGACAGCTAGCACATAATAAAAAATTGTCCATTACCCATTTTTCTATAATAGCTAATCCAACAAAAACTAAGAGTGTGAATGAATTTGCCACAAATTTTTACAGAAAGAACATGGCACAGCACTGGAAACGATTGCGCAGAGACACTCTTGGACCTCCATCCTTGTAGATTATAAAGCTAGACAAAGCCATGGCTGACCTAGTCTAGTGTGGGATGATACTCCTATTTTAAGCAGCGGTTTTAACTGGAAGAGATCCCTTCCAAGCAGTATTTCTAAACCCTTAAGAATTTATGTGCATACACATACATCATCTCTAGAAGTCGCTATTAGTTATCTTGACATAAACCCCAAAACATTTATTTTGAGTGGAGATAAACTTGGGCAAGAATGATTAGCAGCAGAATGATTAACACAGCAAGATGGTGAATGAATAATTGCACCATCTTTGTAATCCTGTTCTATCTATGGAGATATTTGATCGTTTTCTAATGACTTTTTAATCAGCTTACGTGAAATAAATTATAAGCAAGAAACCTCAACAGGAACCTCAGCAATAAAACAGGAAAAGATGCATATCTGCATCTCAGTTCTGCAAAAGAATTTAGCTTGATTTAATGGATGTGACTTCCAACATATCATGCAAGTGTAAAGTGGGGGCAAAGGAAGTGTAAAATCTGGCCATTCCCACCCAGAGCCACCCAGAGTGGAACACTGCATCCATCCACATCAGCCATGGGAAGGCACAGTCTTCCCAAAGCTGCATATGTCCTGTGTCTGCCCCATGCCAGGCTGACCTGCAAGACTGATCTGGCTGGATGGAAGGGCTGCAATACAAAGACTCTAGCCAAGGACACTTTTACTGGTTTCTTAAAAAAGCACAGATAAATCATCTCAGACTTCTCTGGCATGAACTTATCCTTCTCTACAGTCAAAACTATTATTGGAGGTTAGCTGTTGAGGAAAAATCCCAAATGAAAGAGGCTTGAAAAGTGTAGGAGTTTGGAAAATAAGTCAGAGAAAAAAAATCCTCCCAGGTAGGCTTTATAAACAACCAAAAAACTCCACATTGCTCCAATTCCACATAGCATTAAGGGCCCATTTTACTTTCTGCCTGCCTGAGTGATGCGGTGTAACTGGAAATAAGTTCTTTGCTACTCAAGACAAGTAAAAGATCTTTTTCTACCTCCACCTCTAAGAATAACATTTACAGTAAAGCACATACAAAGAAACTGCCTATAAATATAACACTAAAGACAATATTTAGTCAGTCATTGAGAAATGAAAAAGAATTTTCCAGTCATGTTATTGTAGCTGGTAAAGGTTTACATTCTGGTTCTTATAAAAGGATTTATATAGTGCTTTAAATTTACAAAGCACTTTCCAAACACAGATAAGACATATTCCCTGTCAAAAATGTCATGGAAGACAAATGCAAGAGGAGATGCAGGAGGAATCCTTAGCAAGAATTAGGGGCGACAGAGTCTTGAAAGCATGTGTTAAGTGGATATCAATGCTCTGGAAAACATGCGGCCTGATTCTTCAGTTTCTTGCATTGGTTCATACAGGCACAAATCAGTATCTTGAGGGACCTCATTTCTGCTCAACAACAGCAAAAGCAGAAAGATCCTGGTTCTTTCATTCTGGCACCAAAAAGTTTATTTAGAAATTAACAGCAGATGGAAATCTGACAACTATATTTGAACCATAGATTCAAAACTGGATATGTTCAAAACCAAAGAAAAATCTTAAATATCCTGAACCAAAACCCAAACCTAACTTTGTGACAAAGACCATTTCTAAAATGGGCTTTTTCTGCAATTAAAAATCAAACCATCCTGAAGAGATTCAATCTTGAGTCCAGTTTTGGATCCAGACTTGTGACCTAGAGCAAATACACTAAAGAGATTTAAGGATGGCTTCCACACTGTCCCATGGTTAATGAGACTTGGGAGCTCAGAGCTGACTGAAGTCACTGAGCTAGCACAAAACACTCACAGCATTCTGCAGAATTAACACTGGAAATGTTTGTTAGAGCAATTCTGTTCAAGCTATATAATTTCTGTCTTCTTGCTGGATTTTGCTGCTGTAGCAGTTCTTCCTTGAAACGCTCCATTTAATTTCAGATGAGTCAATGAACCAGTAAAACTTCATTCCATGAAAGCTTGTTTAAAAGTCTCAGCTTTAAAATCTCTAAAATACTGCTGTTAAGCTCTACGGATTTATTCCCAGGGCCTGGGTTTGGGCCTTTGGCTGGGAAACCTTGTGTCCAACTCTGTTACTTTAAATATGAAACTCTGCTTGTGCAATCACAGTATCCTCCAACAACAGAGAAGGAAAAGAAAGTGCTTCAAACAAGCAAGCAAATAAACAAAGACTGAAAGGGAGATTAAGAGGGAAGGAATGCCCTGAATGTGTCTTTTCTGCATCCAAATCATGATCTGGAAACCACAGTTCAATTTAAAGCAACCTTTGCACAACTCTCACACAGTTTCCAAACTGGCATCAGCAACCTATGGCAAGGATCACATCCATTTACTGGTGCATCAGTATTTCCTGAGATGCTGAAGGTTAAAATGCAAGTCTGTATGGTGGATAAAAAAAAATGATAATAAACATTGTCAGAGCCCTTTGGATAGCTCATTTCCTTTATTAACCTTTCTGTCAGCAGGAGCCTTGGCCAGATTTCTGTAAAGAAAAAGATTCAGAATTTCTCATGGGAAAAATGTTGGCTTTTCTGACAATATTAAGAAACAATATTAATATAATAATAATTCAAAACCACACATTGCAGCCAAGGTCTTTTTCAGCTCTGTAGTGATCTCTGAGCTCCTCAGACCCCACGTTTTCAATTGCATGAAGCAAACACCTGCGGGGTTCTGGCACTCTGCCCTGGTGAAGTGTGGAAAGTTGAAAGACTTCCAGGGTGCAAAGCCACAACCTCACCTTTTCCTTCACACACACCATTTACCAGTTCTCCTAATGTTATTGCTACTTCCTTTAACATCTGTAGAGTCTCCCAAAGAAGGAGGGTGACAGTGATTCCCCTTGCCTCCCCATCCACTGTTCCTCCTACATATTACACCTCAGCTGCAGTCCCACCACCTCAACAGTGTGGAGAAGTGGATTAAGCATTCATGTCTACCTTTTAGGGGTTTACCTAGCGTGGATAGTCCAGGCCAGACAATGGCATTCTGTCCATTCAGTATGATTTTAGCCTGTGCCTTTCTTCTGAGCCTGTTCAGAAAAACTAGAGAAAAATGTTAGAGGAGTGAGCCAAGTAGATGATAACTACCTAGGGCTGAAATTTAGACATTTAAAGATGGAGAGGATCCTGGCTCACATAGAAAAGCAAAATGAAATAATCAGAGCAAAAACACTCCAACAGTGCTGGAGCAGCAGGTATGAGGTTGTGAAACTGAAGTATCTGGTGAAACTAGTAGGTCAACTTATGGTAAATAACTTTGTCATCACCTGTAGTCCCCTATTTCCCTTGGAATCCTTTTGTAGTATACTGATTTAACTAAAAATAGTCTCTAGTCTAGCAGTATCAAATAGCAAATACAATTAGTATACATTCATTAGAATTATAGAATAACAGCATAGTTTGCATTGGAAGGGACCTTAAAGGTCATGTAGTCCAACCCCAGTCGAGTGAACTGGAACATCTTCAACTAGATCAGGTTTCTTAGAGCCTTGTCTAACCTGGCCTTGAATGTTTCCAGGGCTGGAGCATCTACCACCTCTCTGGGCCACCTCTTCTAGTGCTTCACAAACCTCATCATAAAAAAAAATGTCCTCCTTATAGGTCATCTGAATCTACCTTCCTTTAGTTTGAAACCATTACATTTTGTCTTTTTGCTATGGGCCTTTCTAAAACATCTGTTCCCATCTCTCTGATAAGCCCCTTTAGGTACTTGAAGGTGGCTATCAAGTTTCCACAGAGCCTCCTCTTCTCCAAGCTGAATAAGCCTAACTCTCTCAGCCTGTCTCAGAGGAGAGGCGCTCCAGCCCTCTCACCATCTTTGTGGCCTCCTCTGGACTCGCTTCAACATCTTCATGTCTTTCCCCAGAGCTGGGTGCAGCACTCCAGGTTGGGTCTAATGAGAGCGGAGTAGAGGGGCAGAATCACCTCCCTCAACCTGTTGGCCACAAAATTAGCACTGATTCATTTGTAGCCAAGATACTTGCTAATGTTAAATGTAAGATTGGAGAATTCGAAGACAGAGTTCAGGCTGCAAGGTTGACTCACTGTCTATAAAAGTGAAGACAGTAATTATCCAAACTTTAGCTCCTCTTGCTCAAACTTTTGAAGCTGCAAATGACACTTATCATAGTACTCTATAGCAAAACAGGAGCAGTAAGTATAGTCTCAAAACCAAACCCTGCTATTTTTTTTTATCAAGTTCACTTAACATTCAAAATGCCTACAGTGTTCCTAAGTGTTCCAGCCTTCAAAAACAGGAGCTGCTGTGCAGAATCTAAGCCAGTTTTCAAAGGTATTTTGGTGTCTGAAGATGCAGGGAGCATCTAGAAGGGCTTACAAATGTGGCAGTGACTAATTCAAACTGCAATTGAGGATTAATGGCATCTACCTGATAGGGTGCTTTTAAAATTCAGTGAAGATGTTTTATTTGAAGACAACAAGGTTAATTTGAAAACCTGGACTTTTCACTGTCTTGTGAGATGCTCAGTTTAGCAGAGCCTGAAACCAGCACCCATAGGTTGCAGGCTCGAACTCTGGCTGCACAAAATGCCCAATGAACCTCCAAGATGACATAAAATTACCTTTGGTGCTAGTTCCAGCTAGTATTCATTTCCTCTTGCTAATGAGTCTTGTAAATGAGTTCCATAAATGAGTCCTAACTAGGCATAGAAGACACACGAACATGCTATTTGTTCTGCTGTATCTAAAGTTAGATCGTAGTTTGATAATTATACATTTATCACATTGATAATTATACATTTATCACATTGAGAATCAAAGAAAGCAGTTGTTTATTCTGTAAATCCAGCAACATAAAACAAATAATTTTAGAAATATTAAGGACCAAAAAATATGATTCAAACAAATCTTTCCAAATGAGTTGTCTTGGTGTTTTTCCTATGATTCCCCCCACCCTCACCCCGGGTTTCCCCAAGGCCTTTGTAAAGAAAGCCTGTTCTGTTTAGGATTAGCTGACAAAGCTGTTGGATAAAATTTAGTGGTCAGATTCACGCTCCTCTATGGTGCCACTGAAGCTGAGTGTGCTCCTTTAGGTTGATTTTGACCCTAGGCCAATTATGAGAATCCTTCAAGTCTGACAAAAAAGACACTTGTTCCTCCCTGGAAACACTTTTTTACTAAGCCCAAAGGACCCTCCAAGCTGCAGTCGGTTTGTCTTATTTTCTCAGATCATTGCATGAAACCACACTTTTTATTCATCTCTTTAGCCACAAAAACTTTATTTTTACATGATGGTACAGGGGAGAGATGTTTCTTACTCAGCCTCTACAGCTTAGCCTGCAAAAGCACCATGCAGCAGTGCCTTTACATGGGTATTGCTATTGAAGATGGGCTAAGACTCATCACCATTTGAACATCAACACTGGGGAAAAGCAAAAGCAAAACCAAAACACCCAACAACGCTGAAAACAAAAACACAGAAGCTTTCCACATTCATCTTTTGACAAGGGAGTACTAGTGCACCCATTTACAGTCATCCTGACTTTTTTTTTTAAATCATCTTCAGTTGTCCCAGTGGTAGAGGACATGTTCCATCAACAGAAGGCATAAACCTGCAGCCATCCTCACGGCAAGCTTTGGTACCTCTAGTTGCTATGCCCAGCACTGCTTCATTAATGACTTGCAGCAAGTTACATACATATCGTATCTTTCTTCTGCATTCACTCCTTTGGAGAGGAACCACCAATTAGGAGGGCAACTTTTACACTGTGGGCAATAAATATCTACTGCCTTGTCTGATTACATGAGTCTGGCTTTCCTCCCTGTCCCCAGATGTTAAAATTCTATTAGAAAATATCTGTAATGCACAGAAAATTGTCCTCAATGTTATTTTGTCCTTGAAGCTAATGACAGTGTTCTCAGGAGAAAATAGCTGAGAATGGAAGAAGAAAACCAGTTTTCACAGAAAGATATTCCTAACCTTTGGAGGTGTTGATCCTGGGTCTTACAAAGTCAGTCTCAGGATTTCAATCCAGTGTATCTCAAATTTCTTTTCTCAGTTCTTTTATTTTGTGATATTTAGAACTGGTCAAGTACATGCTATGTACCTTATAGCTGTGCATGGGATCATGTAGGCAGGATAACTCACCTATGAGGCCACTGAGCCATCACCACCTTGCTACTGCATCCACTAATTCTGTTGTAAATGTATAAACAATTTTGGGAGCAGAATCGGGATCACAGTGTCTTCCCTCCCATCTGATAACCATACCCTCCTCCCTTTGCACACCTCCCTCCATCACTCGCCTTTTGTTTTCTTGAATAAGTAGCTGCTGTAACTCTTTTTTATGAGAAGATTAATCCTTTTGATGCAAGTTAGGTGTGCCCTGGGAACATCCTCTGGACTGAGCTCTCCTGTTTGCGAAGACACCTAGTTCTTTGTTCTATTAGGGCTCGGTATCGGTTCAGTTTTAAACCTTTCTGCCCTGCTGCAGTTAGGGCACCCTAGGCACGAAATGAAGCAAAAGATGAGGCATGTAGGAAAGCTTCCATTAAAAAGTGAGATGCCAGTGGAGTCTAGATGAGCAGGGCATTTCAAAATGTTCTGAGATTATGTATCTAAATTATGCTTAAATCCAAGATGAAATATGTATGTCTATGCCTGGATGTAGCTGTTAGGACTATGGAAAAATCTGTGGGTGTCAGCCTTGATGTATGTAGATGCTGGGCACCTCTGGATTAGACAGAAACCTGATGAGCAAGGAAAATACTTTAAGAATAAATTTCAGTGCCCAAAGAGACAGTTAGATATGAGCTGTTGTTGAGGCTTTTTGTAGATCTAAATATTTCCCCATCTGCAGCTCAGAACCCTTAAGGCTTATTGCAACTCACACTAAAAAAACATTCCACACAGTCTGTTTTCCAGTACGGTGCTACCACAGTTGCATTGTGGTTGACTGCTTCAAAACAGTAGTAGTATACATTTACTTACCTGTATGGAGAGATGAACACACAGATACACTTGCATGAATACACACACATGAGCACTGCCACATTAAAAGAGAAACTTCATCTTTTTCAGCCTGATGTTCAACAACAATTAGGAAAAAAACCCAACCCAAGTTGTGGAATGGTGAAAGAATTAAGTCAAATTAACGAGCCAAACTCAAGTAAAATGAAGGTTTGGTCAGTATACTTAGAGCTAAGTAAAATTTCCAGGAAGATGTTGAGTATCATATTATTCTTCCAAGTTTTCCAAGTAATGAAGTTCAGACATATTCCTCATAATGGATAACTAAGATTGCAAACAGCACCTCATTTAATTTCTTTTACTTTTCTGATCTACACTATGCTTGCATTATCTCTGCTTCTCTCCCATTCCACTTGGCAGTCTTGGTCTACTGATAATTCCTGTTCTGGTTATCTATATTTACAACTTAGCAGTACTTAAAATCCAAATATGTCTATGTCTACACCAGCAATACAGCCTGTCCTCTGATTCCCAAAAGCATGATAAATTGCCCTGCGTCCTTACGCAAAATTTGCCAGTTCCCTGAAAACTTGAGAAAGACTCTTGCACACTCTGGGGATATGTGCTCAAGACCAGTGTCCTGGTAATCCTGAATTCCTTTCCTTTCCTTTCTTTCCTTACTCTACAGAGAAAAGGGTAAGGTTATTTTCCTGCCCCTACATTGTAGATCTGACTGCCACCTTTGACCATCTAAAATATTTTATTGCAGCCTTAAAGGAATGAAGAAAGCACCTGCATCCACTTTACTGCTATTTATCAAATTGCACAGACACACTGTCGAAACATTTGGGATGCTGTAGACCTCTATGTGTAATACCATCAGTAACACTGCTTCAATTGAATAATTACGTAAACAAAGACAGAAAGTATTTAGTGTGACCCCTATTTTACTTGGGCCACAAATAAAGTCTTACACAAGTTACGATCAGTACAAAATGGAAAAACCAAAGCATTAGAACAAGTCACAAAGCACACAGTGTTCCAGAGAATAAGCCAAAATCCCAATTACAACATGAAAGGAACACGTAATTTGCCCATACAGAAAGAAATGCTTGCCCTGAAATTTGTGTAGTACCATAAATACATGGAGCATCACACAGATCAGATACAAAGAGTATCCTTCATGCGATCAGTGGAAAACCAAGATGAGAAAAAAATCAAGCACAGTTATTGGCCACAGGAACTGTGATTTTTTTTTTATTCCTTCTTTTACTTTTTCAAAAAAATTTGTTTCCACATACACACTATGCCAAGCCTTCTCCTTGAGTTTTACACAAAATTCACTGCTATGGCATCTTCTGAATAGCAACTACAAATAGCTTCTCTGATACCTGATTATTTTAAGATTTGTATTAGATCAGAGAGTTTAATAAAGTAAAAAACAAAAAGAGGTATTGATTCCATTTTGGCCAGTCAGGGATTATAGCCTCTGTTCAACATGGTTGTTTATTATGTTTATTATGGAGCACAGGAATAATTGACAAGTCAATGTTGCCATTCAGAAAGAAATTTCTTGGATACCTAAGCTCCCAGTTTATCATCAACTGAGCAACAGGTTATTGTAGATCCACCACCTTCTTTGAGGAGCAGAATATTGATTTCTCCATGAACATCTAAAAACACATCTAACATGAAAAACACACTTGAATGAGTCTGTGCAGAACAGTGATAGAAGTCACAGATGCACAGAAGATTCTTCTTTTTAGTGTTATGATCAATGGTCCCCCAGAAAGATGAGAACCCTGATCTTTCTTGCCCTCCTCTTTTTGTCTTTCCAGCCATTTAGCTTCCTACTACTCTTTCTCCATTTCTGCTACGTGGTATCAGGAGGATTTCCTGCTTACCCAAGAAACACTGGAAAGAACACAGGAAAAAACATACACTTTAGCTTGCAAATAGACCTGATTGAGAGAGTGCCTTTTAGCATTTCCAACACCTTTTCATGATGCTGTCCTCAGGCCTTCTATGCCCCCTTCTCTGCACACTTCATGTTATTTTTTTCTAGTTTTGTGGTTTAACCCTAGCCAGCAACTAAGCACCACAGTCACTCATTCACTTTCCCACATCCTATCAGCAGGTTCAGCCATCTCCAGGAAAGCAGGGCTCCACCACACGTAATGGTTACAAACATCATCACTCAGAATGTTCCTCCTCTTCCTTCTTCTTCCCCCAGCTTTCCACGCTGAGCATAATGTTGTATGGTATGGGATATCCCTTGGGTCAGTTGGGGTCAGCTGTCCTGGTTGTGTCCCCTCCCAACTCCTGACCAGTGGGGTGAGAAGCAGAGAAGACCTGTCTCCGAGTAAGCACTGCTCAGCAGTAATGAAAGCATCCTTATATTATCAACAGTTTCCAGCACCAATCCAAACCACAGCCCCATGTTAGTTACTAGGAAGAAAATGAGTTCTAGTGCAGCCAAAACCAGCATATTAGTTCTTAATAATAACCAGTTTGCCAATCCACCCCTCTCTTTCTGCTGTTTCCAACATATTGTCTCACTCCTATGTTTCCTCTTGCTTGGGAGAAGTCACAACTGATCTAACCGATCACCTTCCTCTGTAGCTGCAGCTTATAATGAACATATAAAGCAACTTCCAGATGCCCTCCTCAGACAAGAAGCAGAAAGGATGGGGAAAAAAAGGAGTCAGAGATGTGTCCTGACAGCTCCCTGCAGACCACAAGTAAATGCTTTAGGAACCAGAGTGGAACCAGGAACCACAGCCTGAGCCTTAGCAGGACTCCAGTACTTCCCATTACATATTGGGTTTGCCACACAAATTATTCTTGTTCCTGTTGAGGCAGCAGGATGACTAGAAGACAACTTTTATCACACCTTATATTTAATCACACCTAGCCAAGTGCATATATTTAATTCCTCAAAATTTTCCCCATTATCCTCTTCCCCCAGTGCTTAACTATTTTGTGGTTCCCTTAATAGTACAAAAGGAAATATAATAAAAGTAAATAGAGTAAAGTTGAACAGATGTCCTGGTTTCATCTGGAATAGAGTTAATTTTATTCCTGGTACTGGGTATAGTGCTGTGTTCTAGATTTAGAGTGAGAACAATGAGCTGATGTTTTAGTTGTTGCTAGGTAATGTCTGCACTGGGTCATAGATTTTGGGGCTTCTCATAGTGCCCTTCCAGGAAGGAGGCTGGGGGTGTCCAAGAAGCTAGGAGGGGACACAGCCAGGACAGCTCACCCAAACTGGCCAAAGGGATATTCCATACCATATGATGTCATGTTCTGCATATAACTTGAGGGAAGCTGGCTATGTGTTTAGACCACATCTAAGGAACTAGATGGGCATGGTGGGTCGGCAGGGGGTGAGCAATTGTGCTGTGCATCATTCGTTTAGTATATTGTCAACATCATCATTGTTGTCATCTTCTTTTTATATCCTATTTATGTTTTTATCTCAGTCCTTGATTTTTACTTTTGGGATTTTTTTTCCTGATTCTCTGCTCCATACTACTGAAGAGGGAGTGAGTGAACATCTGTGTGGTTTTTTTTTAGCTGCCTGACAGGTTAAACCATGACAACTGACTTCAAAAAGTCCAGATATTTGGAAGGTATACAAATGTCTAGATCAAAATCAATTTTTGGTCTATAAGTCAATCTATAAAAGCATGCCAAGAATATTAACAAAGCTAATTTTTTGTAGTTTTTCTGATTTTATCTCTCTTGGAAATGGTAGAAAAGCAGCCTTTAACATTTCCATTTGGAGTCCCACAAAAATCAAGGAAGTGGAAAGGCAGAGGAAACAATAAAAGTCATTGGTTGATTTGTTTGAGGTTTGGGAAGAGAATTATGGCAATTCATATCTTTGTCCACTTGCTCATCCCTAATTTAGGACTCCTGTCAAGCTCAAGTTTCTTTTAAAGCACAGCCTCTAGTCAGCTCTTAGCCTCTCTGTGATACCTGTGGCGATAGGCAGTAGTCAGCTGAAGGTTAACGGGGGCACTTGGGCTCTTTTTTGTCCCAGTCCTGGTTTTTGGCTGGGATAGAGTTAATCTTCATGAGAAGCTGGGAAGGGACACAGCCAGGACTGGTGACCCAAACTAGCCAAAGGGGTATTCACAGAATCTCAGAATCACAGAAGGTTAGGGGGTGGAAGGGACCTTGAAAGATCATCTAGTCCAACCCCCTGCCAGAGCAGGATCACCTAGAGTAGGTTACACAGGAACACCACCAGGTGGGTTTTGAATGTCTCCAGAGAAGGAGACTCCACAACCTCTCTGGGCAGCCTGTGCCAGTGCTCTGCCACCCTCACAGTGAAAAAGTTTCTCCTTATGTTCACATGGAATCCCCTATGTTCCAACTCCCATTCCTCTTTGTCCTAAATTCCATGCCATATGACATCATGCTCAGTGTATAGAGGGGTTGGCCAGGGAGGAGGGGTCACTGCTCAAGAAGGACTGGGCATTGTGCTCTGGGGGTGAGGAAGTGGCACTGTGAATCACCTACTTCATGTACTCCTATTTTAAGTACTGTTCTTGTTTCCCCCTCCCTGTACTGGCCTGGTAAACTGCCCTCATCCCAACCCACAGCGTTTTCCTTTGTTTCCCTATTCTCCTCCGTGTCCCACTGGAGGAGTGGGTGAGCAAGTGACCTCGCAGCGCTCAGATGCTGGCTGGGGTTGAACCATGACAGTCTCCTCACGCCCTCGCTCCTCCCAGGTGTTTCCATGGAGCAGCTCCAGTCCTGTTTGACACCTCATGAGCTGAGAGCAACACCTTCAACCCAGGGACAGTGCTCAGTCCAGAGGACATCAAAAACCTTCCAGCTGGCTGCTCCCAACTTGCCTAAGACACTGAATCCTACCTCCAGGAGCACATTCTCCAACCAGAAATTTTGCTCTTCCTTCCATATTTTCCTTTCTGCCAGACAACTTCCCTAAGAAAATAAGCATGCCTCACCTTTCTTTGAATCCTGCCTTAAAGCTTGACTTTGCTCTGAAACACACAAAAATCCTGGCACTGGGCAGATTGCCTGTTTGCAGACAACACAGCCATTTTTGCTGCCCAAAGTACCACAGAGAGGAAAAGGAGGCCAGCCCTTCTTTTGTGAGAGGCAGGGCTGGTGGGTAAGATCCTAGCACAGGCAAAACACAGGCTGTCTCCCCCTCACCTTCGTCTCCTTGCCCAGGCCAGGCACCCGCAGCAGCAGCCTCTTTTGCAGAGCCTGTGAGGCACAAAGATGGCAGGAGATGTCAGCAGCACAGCCTGCAAAGCTGGGACATGCTCTGCACAGCAGAGCCACGGCTCAGGCCTCACCCCACACTGTGGTCAAAACTTAGAAGTCACCCAACCCCTTTGATTTCCACAAGCCTTTTTTTCTTTATCCTTGCCTGATTTTTCCACACAGCTCTTCCTTAAGAACAGAGAGAGGTTAAAAATGTATGTCAGAAAGGTTTTGGATAATCTGATCTGAAGCCCACTGGAATTTCTCTACTGATCTCAGATAGGATTTTTGCAGGGGACCACAAATAATTTGCTGCCCCTGGGGATCCTATAAGGAGTTTTGCTCAGGGCATAAACATAAATCGCCATGAACATGGCTTCCACTGAGATTGTACATATATCATTCCTAGTGAGTGGTGCCTGCGTCAATCACCCATTTAAAAAATCTTTAGTTTGGGCAAATTTACATGCCAGGTGCAAGGCAGTCACACTTAGAGATAATGGAGAGTATATATTTTAATTTTATGCAGTTTAAATGTATGTCAGTATAAATTAAAAAAAATAAAACAAAACTGTATCCTCCTTCGTTTGACACCCTCATGTTTAGAAGCCATGCAGTGGCCCCAGACTGAGAGGTGACTCTGTATTAACAAGGACGTAGAGTAACTCAAGCAGAAGTTGTAGGCTTTTCAGGGATACTTCACTGTTGGCTGGACAGTGTGGTGGCCATTTGTGATACTGTTCACAATCCTTAGATTCACATATATCAGTAACTGTGCATTAGAAATAACTTGTTTCTTATTCATCATGATCTGTGCTTCACAGACATCAGAATTTCACTCTCATCTCCCTTTTCTGAACTGCCGTCTGGAATTTATTTTCTTTAGTCTAGAGGCAGATGGTTGCTCTTAGACTCCTGAAGCCCTTATGTGAACGCCCCACTGATTTCCATAAGGGATCTCCCTGGATGGAAAGCACGGGCTTTGATCTGCCACAAGCAATGGGAAAGGGCAGAATCAATTACAAATTGTTTCCCTCTGCTTTACTAACCTCTATACTTTGGGGTTGGAGGTGAGGGGCGTGGGGGGGACACCAGCAGCCATCTGCAACAGCTATCATTATCCTTCTGCAGCAAGACAGAAATGTAGGCTGAGCCTCTCATGGACCGCAAGCTTGCAATTGCTCTGTGAGAGGTGTTAGGGATGCCCCAGCCATGCAAAACATACCACCTAAACCAAACATATCCCCAAAGGTTTCACAGAGGTCACTACCACACCTACAAACCTGGTAAAAAACACAAACTGCTTCAGGGGACTTACAGTCCCAGGGTGAGCAGGGAGCTGCATTCGATTCTTGCTTCTGGCAACCCCCAGGGACTTGGGACTAGTTGCCATACTTTTTCCATCAGTAAAACTGATTTCCATTGTTTTCCATTAAACTGGAAGAGAGGGTGAGGCACTTTGGATCAAAGGGTAAAAATATATAATCATAGCCTGTGACAGTCAGAAAACTATGGATTTAATTAATTAACTCAGACAACTCTTTCTTTAGCAAGAAACATTTAATTTCAACATCCTCTAAATACACACCTTAGACTTTGTAGAAATCCTTTGTTTAGGTGTTTATTTAAAGTTTATGTTTTGAAATGGTTACAGGAAAAGAAATAGGATATATTTTCTGCTGAAGCAAAGCAAATAGTCTGCTGCACTTGACATGACTTTATTGTCACCTTTTTGTTTCTATTCATACGAAAAACCCACCTGCAGACCAGCTCACATATACGGCTCTTCCCTCCTTATCTGTACAGCTAAGGCAACAAGTGGCAGAAGCAGCAGCAGCACAGTGCTCCAGGAGCCGTCAGCCAGGTGAACACAGTCCTTGCACAAAAAAACACGAGCAAAACACAGCTATTGGGGCTTGACAAACAAAAATAAACCCATAAAATTTAAACACAAAACCCAAACAAAAATTCACATCCACAAATATAATCAACAACGTATGCTTCATGGGAACAGTGGAGCAGAGAAAAGCATCATTGCAAAGGAACACGGTTTTCTAACTAACATTTGGCATTGGGATCTAGAAGAATCAAGCTAGCAGCTAGTAATAAAAAGACTAAACTAAAAAAATCATGAAATAGCAGTTCCTAGGTCACTGATATTAAGCAAAATGGTAAAAAAAGGGTGCAGAAATTCAGTGTTTCTACTTTTAATGCTTTTAGTCTAAATTTAAAAGATTGGATTACTACACAAATTGACAATTGCATATTTTATTTCTTAATGATCTCAGGCAACGCATAACTTACACAAGTGTAGGAAAGGTAAAGATGCCTCAGACCACACGAGCTGAAAAGAGGGAAAATGAAAAGTAAGAAGAAAGGATAAGGGACAGCATACTGAGCAGGCAAGAGAGGGTGAAGGGAAACAGATTTTCTGTCTATTGCTTTTCCCACTTATAATTTAAACAACTAATCATGTTTCCTCAAAAGTTAGGGAAATCATAGTTTCTAGCTGGTTTATCTTGAAACTATAAATAATTTTCAGGAAAAAAATATTTTTATTATATAACTTTGTATCTGTGAAAAGATTTTTTTCAATCCTGGACTCTATTTTTGAAAGACATGGAAAAATGTGAAAACTAATAACCCCTGATATTGGTATTCTACAAGTTCTATACTTGTGAGATTTTCCCCCCACCCCCGCAGGCCTCTGTTTTGAAACCTGCAAGCCCTTTCCTACCTATCTTTAAGCACAGCAGATATGTGTGTGTGTGTGTGTTTATTTTGGCCTATGGCTACACAGAAAGGAAATTAAAAGTTTTATTGAAAAATCTCTCTTATAATAGTGCCATTTAAGGGGATTTATTTTTCCTTTTCACTGGATAATCCGATCTATTTGATGGTGAAGACCTGGTGCTGGAAATGCCTGAGAAGGTGCATGGGACAGCATCTGTATTGATTAGCTAAAGGTAAGGAAAAACACCAAGTCTTCCTGGAAGCCACAGCCAGTGTTTTCGTGCACTCTACTTTGAACAGCGGCTTTTAAAAGATTTGTGTGCACTGTTGCACAGTTTGTGCTAAGCTAATCCTGTGGGAATACGTTTGGTTTTGGTTCCCAAATACTCAATGCATAATTCAAGTCCCCACCGCTTTCCAAAGCAAATGAGCTGGTGCTTCTCTCCAGCACTGGATCTTGCACCCTGGGGTGCCCAGTGGGGTGCTCCGCTCCGGCACAGTGTGCATGTATGCCCAGGGATGGCAGGGAAGACAGAGGTATGCAGTGGTTCCTTTCCTCTTGCTTTCTAAGTGGGCATAATTGCTACGGCTGGTGCTGCAGTGGGATGCATGGGGTGGGATGAGGATGTGGGACAGTATGGGGAGGATGGGAGTTTCGGTCATAAAGAGAGCACCTGTTGCAAACGCATGCACACAGAAATACCGTGAAACAGGCTCTCTGGGGCATTTTGCCTTTAGTTTCATGTTTTAAAGTACAAGAGACATAATGTGAACGGGTTTAAGTAACAACACAGCTGTGAACTCAGTATGCTCCAGAGGCTTAAGTAATATAAACCTACAACATGACATTCACAGTGACCCTCTAAATAATTTTCAGTTCATAGCAATTAATTCACAGGTGTCAGGCATTTGCTAATGTAAATGGGTTTCAAGTAATTAGAGACCACAGTTCAATATTTGAGCTCAGTAGAGCAATTATGGTCACAATGGCACAGACAAAATCCTGACTGCAAAGTAAAAAGCCTTTGCGGTGTTTTATTCTGCATAAAGCAAACCCGGGGCCGTGGCATGCAAAAAATGATCCAACAAAACACCAGAGATACACTGACTCATCAGTCAGTAGCTCTGTCCCGCCATGGAGACAGCATTTAGCAGGGCCCCTGGTCTCCATTGCTGTGATCAGCAGTACCCCGTTCCCCACGCTTCTTGCCTCCCATGGGCATGCGTGCCATTCTGGGGAAGGGGCTGCCTCTTTAGCCTGGGCCTGCACAGGTGCAGGGGTCCCCTCATAGCAGTGAAGCCCAAGGGCAGCATGTGGGGCTGGTAGAAGAGCCATAGCATGGTCCCTGCTCAACCAGCTCAACCCAGGGCTTCCCCAGGGCTCAGGGACACTGTGCTGACACTGGCTGCTGCAAAGAGAGGTGGGTCTGGCCCACTGCTCCCCCTCCTGCTTATGCCAGGGCTACCAAGCCAGTAGCTGTGCCCATAGTCACAGCAGTGAGCTGATCTGGCAGAAAAGTAACTGGGAGTGAACCCAAAGTTTCATTTTCAATCAAACCCGATCAAAAACAGTCTGTTAGGGAATGGTATGAATACAGTGCCAAACAAAAGATGCAATGATAACTGAGGTTAAAGGAAGGAACACTTTCTGAAGCAGCAGCACCACAACATCAGCATAAAGTGATTGTTAGGTGATTCATAGAGGTAGGGACAATGCTTATCTAACCTCACTCTGCAGTATATGGATGGATCATGAAGTATAAGAGCAACCAGGCAGTAATATTAGGGGTGTTTTGATGGACTCCCTAATGATCTGGGTTCTGTAACTGGCTCTTCTCCACCTCACTGCAGTGGACCAAGCTGCCCAGGGCCTTTGAGCATCTCCAAAGCTGGAGATGCCAGCCTTCTCTGGCAGAGGTTCTGACAGAGACACTTCAGCTATCATAAATCCCTCCAAATGCCAAAGGGGCTAAGAATGTGGAGAGCTCTGGGATAAAATTTGGAGTTTAAACACATAAACCAGGGCTGGCAATGGAGTCTTAATCCAGCTTGGTGCCAGCCAGTATGCAGGAAGGCAACTGTGCCTGTCAAAATCTGAGAAATCTGATTTTCCAAACAGATATGGTTTCTGTTTGCTGGAGGTATAGTGGGAGGCCTGGAGCTCCCTCTCTCTCCCTTCTCAACCCCAGGCCTTGTGCCTGAAGTCAGTGTTAAGCCTGAGCAGATGGTTGTCTCACCTGGTTGGCCCCTTCCCTCCCACCCCAAAACATCACCCGTGTGCAGTGTACCATGCTGCAGCCACTGGCCCAGACATGGGGTAGAAACCTGCTGGCTTTTTACTTTTCCTGCTGAAACCTTTCCAGAAGAGCAGCTGGTAGCACACAATGGCAGCTCCCCACACCCTGAAGAGACACTTCTTTCCCCACCAAAGAAAGCCACAAGGGTGGTTCCTTTTTTTTTTTTTAAGAAGGTTCATTTAGAGCATGTTCCAAAAGGGGCACCAAGGTGCTGGGCTTCACATAGGCGTCATGCAAGAAGATGTCAGAAAAGACCACTGAAAATGCAGAAGGAACCAAGAATTAAGAAAACAGAGTAAATTCTGAGGAATTGCAGGCTTATTTCTACCTAAATAAACAGGGACCATGTTGCTGGCTTTAGAGAATCCAGACTTTCACCCAAGCATTGGTGGTGCCAGGGGAAGGGATAGCAGAAAGATTTAATTATCCAAATAATCAGGGTGATCCAGTTTCTTAATTTACTTCAAACTAGAGGCCAATGTTCAAATAATTAAAAGGCTGTTATGCATCGGTCATCGTGATCTGTAGCTCATGTTTTTCAGAGTTCAATCAAGCTGCTTTTAAATCAGTCAACAGACTTCTTGCTGGCTGCTGGAGCATGTCTCCCTACCTGTTTCAAGAGAACATTTTACCCTGCTTTCATCTGCAAGGTCTCTTAATGCAGCTTGTACTGCGTACCTACTCCAACTGCTTCTGAGTATTCAGAAAGGAAAACAACATTTATGGTAGCAACAAGACATTAAAAGAGGAATTAGAAACAAGTGACTGCCTCTGTAACTCCCTATAGCTCCCTAGTCTCCTCCAGAGGTGGGAAGCTTTCTGAGGGGTCTATTTCAATCTCAGCAACAGCTGCCTTATAGGGGCTGAACACAGTAACACAAAGGCAAAGTTTTCCTTCTACTAACAGAAGAGAGATTTCAAAATTGTTGCTTCTGCAAGTAGCAGTCCTCTGACCTTCAAAAAAACATATGTAAAATTGCTGCAGATTCTTTTCCCAGGTACACATCTAAGTGGGCAGATTTTCAAAGCAGGGAAAGCTTTGGGCTGTAATGTAGTGCAGTGAGAACTGCTGCAAATTGTCATCCGAGATGTATTCAGCACCATGCATACACAACGGGTTTCTGAGAAAAATGTTTGCTATTAAATGTAATTAATACCTACCTAATCATTAATGCATAATAACTCTCACCATATAATAGCAATTCTAGATTTCTCATCATTAATTACCCTACAGAAGGGATGACCAGGAGATATCACTGATGTCAACAATTTAATGTGATTCAAATACACATGAATAATGAGAATGTTCACAATAATATTGTACAATAAGCTTTTTCATATGAATCAGGGGAAAAAGGAGAAAAAAAACCCAGGACTATTTTGTAGCATCAGCCACGTATTTTCTAACAGGGGTTAATCAGAAGCTTCCCAGCTGGCTGGCTGTTTCCTGACCGTCCATTACAGATTTATTTCTCCCTCTTCCTTCCAAGGTGCTGGCCTCTCCACTCTGGACTGCTGTGCTGGACAGACCAGTTAAGATATTTGGCAATTTCCAAGTGACTATTAAATTACCCATGCATATTTTTTAACCAAGTTATAAAATACAGTTGCTGGGCAATATCCAGCAGAACACAGAAGACTGATAATAAATTGCAGATCCTGTGTCACTAGTTCAAAAATCCAACCCTGGCAGTAAGTTAGGCTAATTTTCTGACAGTTGTTTTCACAGCCTTTTTAACCCAAAGGAGCAGGGAGCGGCAGAGCATGCATCCCTGGGCTGGAGCTGGGCAAGTAGGTTGCCCCGTTGGCACAGTGGCTGCCTGCTCCACAGCACCACTGAAGGAAATGGAAAAGTCTTTGAACAAACACTCTAAGAAATGGGATAATTCTGCATCCACTGGGAATGGAGTTGGAGTTCAAGAAGAAAGGATTGTTGGGGTTTTTTTTTTGGGGGGTGGATATTTTTGCAAATGTTGTTGCTCTATTTGACATTATCCAAATACTGTCAGTTTTTCACTAGCTTTGGAGGGTTTGGTTGTTGGGGTTTTTTGTACTCACATCTTTATCTTTCCACAAGCAAAGTTCAAAGAAAGGAGAGGTGGAGAAGTGAAGCAAAAAGAATTTTGATTTACTTGAAAGAAAAACCCAATATTCCCAGCAAATTTTTTTGTTTCCCTCAAAAACTGTTGTATGAACCTCATTGGTAGCTCTTCTTACAAATATTGGATTCCCCCAAAAAAGAAGAAAGCCAGAGCTTATTGCTGTACCAAAAGCAGTAGGGCACTAGTCTCTGACCTAGCAATTTCACCATCACCAGGGTCTCCTGATGTGTCCGTTGCTACAGCGTGACTTTATCATGGGCATGGTGCTGCCAAGACCCATGTTTTGCCATCCTGCTATGAAATGTAACTCCTGCTAGCAAAGCCCCTGCTAGCAAAAAGCAGTGCAACCTCCCATTCAAATGCTATTACTTTTGCCAAGCATGAACATGAATATTTGCTCTGAGTTCTACCTTGTCTGCCCTGTAATTCCTTTTCTGCTGTGCATGAAATTCAGAATTCATTTTCTGTGTGGCCCATATTGTGTCCCATGTTCCCCTTTCCAGTGAGGATGGCCCAGCCTGAGCCCAGCATGATAGCCCAGCCCACTTCAGCAAGCACCACGTGAGACAGCAGACCTCCTTCCCAATGGCAAGTGACCTCCTCCCATGAGGGAATGGTCCCGCTGCAGTCAGCATGACTTTCATCAGTGAGAACAGCCACCCTGCTCTGGGCTTACTGCATTGCCATTGTGCCACGGTGTAGACAGCACTGCTGAGCAGTGAGAAGTTTGAGTACCACTACAGCTGAAAGCCCCATCTGACAGGTTTTCATTGCCATTAAGAGGACTAAAATTTTGACTACATGTAGATTTCTGTGAAGTTTGGGACCCAAGTCACACCAAATCTGCCACAGTCATGGGGTAGCAGGAAGAAGGCAAACAAGGGAGCAGGGAGAGTGTCCGTAAAAAGGAAAAGAGATGGCAAAGACAAACATTAATAAAGAAAATTTCTACATACAGACTTTGCACCCATTCAGGCTAGTGAATGTGCTTATACTGTGTATAAGCACTCTTGCTCCAGTTTAAAAGTGTCTTTGTCCACTTTAAGCTTAAACCTGTTCCAAATCAGCTAATGCAAAGCTGAGATAAACCTGGATTGAATCAAGACTGGAATGTACGGAGGACTACTTGGAAATTGTGTCCCAAGGCACACGCTTACTTCAGCTGGCTGAAGTACTGATTTATATGATGGTGTTTCAGAATGGAAAGCACGTATTAATAGAAAAGGCATATCAACGTTTAATTGAATCTACAGGACATTTTGGAAGACCTTTCTTCAGTTGTTTTTTATAAAGCTTTTCATGAGATTGCAATCCTTGAGAAATGCTAGGAGCAAGAAAAATACAAAATGATACTAAAATGATGGCAATAGTTGTTGTATCTGTATGAGAACAAAGAGCTGCATGCAACCTGAATGGTAGAGGATAAAAAAAATGGACCTGATTTTTTTGTAATTTTCATGCCAAAAAGCTCCAGATATTTTCCCCCTTAATAACCAGCATTTACAATAAAAAGAACATGCCTGGGAAAGAAAATACCCTGGAGTGCTATGGGTGCCTTTATAAGACCTGAAAGAACAGATAATAACTCGTAGCTTGGCACCTGGGGAAACAAGACAGGCTTTCTGGACCTTCTGCTGTGGACCCATGACCACTCACACCAATCCCCATATTGTTCAGCGTCTAGGTGTGAGGTGCACAGCTGCCTGGTCTGAGGTAGGTGGCTTCAACTCAGCTCTGGTTCACAGCAGTCATGACCTGTGTACGACGAACTTAATGGCCTGATTTCAACTGCAAATGGAGTTGTGCTGTCTGGGTTGCAAAACATGCTTCCATTTATGTTGGAAGGTTTACCAGAGAGATTAGTTGAATAGCCAAAGACTGGCTTTATCATCTTTTCACAGAGTGTACCCTTCCCTGCTGGGAGCACTGCGACAAGGAAACAGAAGAGGTTTGCACTTTCTGTTCTAATACTGTAAAAAAAACCTCCAGGGGAAGGACACAGGCAAACAACCCCCCTTGGTCTCCTTCAGATGAGGAGACAGAAAGGTCAATCGAGATTATATTGAGCTTCATTTCAGGGCTGCAAGACATGCTGTTCATATCATTAATCCTGCATGTCTCTTTCTATGCCCCAGACCTGCTTGGTATTCATTCCACTTGCAAAGAATAACCATAATCTTAAGCCAAGATACACAAATCACAACTATTAGTTACCTTATTTCAAGTTAACGTTGTTCCAGAGTTAATAATCTTTTATTTTATCTTTTATTTATAAAATTGCCAGTAATAACGCTACCACTAGACTTCAGCATTTTAACGTCCAATTCTCAGAGTACCACTAAGAGAGATTCCTGTGAGAAAATAACCTGTAATTAGGTTGGTGAGGCAAAATTGTGAGGAAATCTACAATAGCATGATCTAGTTGATGTCTGTGGCCTCATGCCACTGTGGTAGGGCAGCAGTGAGAAGATTTGAAGAATTCAGACTTTTCCTGTCTTTAGCGATGTCCCGCTCCATCTACACAACAAGCTGCCATCCACTGAGTCCACCAGCATTTTGAAATGAACAAATGTATGCAAGAAAAAATCTGGGACTGGTTGAAAGTTCATGGAAAGCAATTATAAGGGACTTCTTGGTAACTTCAGCCTTGGTTACCTTCTAACTTCACTTCTAGGAGAGGGTATGTAGTTGTTCTATTTCCAGCTCCTGAAGCTATTTCACAATTTTTGATTTGCAAAATTAGAAATTAATTAAGTATGCTGGCATTAGGAGGAGTCTTAAAGAGAAAAATCCAGCAATAAAAGGCTGGTAATTGCCACTGAACAAGGAACTGATGGATAGCACACCACGCTGGTTGCTGGTAGGTAGGCAAAGTGACTCATGAAGTAGGCTATATAAAGGGATGAGTAATCAATGAAAAACAGAGTGAAAGAACAAATTGTCTCACATGAGAAAGGCAGCTGCTGCCAGAGATCACCCATCTAGGGGACAGAAGCAGTAAAGAAAAAAATGGTTGGAGCAGAATAAAGAAAGATAATGAAGAAAGCAACAGAGCAGCAGTTCCCAGTCACAACTTGTTCAAGAACTAGCACCACTCACAGCCACCACAGCACTTCCTCTCCACAAGCAGGGGAGAAGGCAGTTGGTTCTTTGAGCAACATGCTCTGACCCACCTTTCACATCCACACCAGCATGCACAGGGCTTGGAGACAAAGAGCCCACTGCAGATGGTATCTAGGGGTACATCTGTTCCAGGCCCATGGGTAATGCCAATCAGATGGTGCAGACCGGGAAGTCAAGGGGAGAACAGAGTATTTTGAGTCAGAAATACTGTCATGGTGTTGGGATGTTAGAGCACAAACATCCACGTCATCACCTGTCCCCACAGAGGGCAGCAGAGCTCAGAGGTACTGAGGGGGTTCTTCCCAGACCCCAGTAAAGCAGCCATGTGCTCCAGTGCCATTTTCCCTGCTCCACGAAGCCTGGCTGCCGTGCACTTCCCTGGCTGCACACTCAGCAGCAGGGGAGCCTGCCGCTCCCTCTGTGCACATCGGGAGCTGAGGGAAGGTGAAACTGGTTTGCCTGATAAGGGAGATCCCACACAGTGCTGGGACGGGCCAGCACAAGCACATGGATCCGGGACCAGTTGTGTCCCACTGTGAGATACAGCGTGCTGAAACTTTTCCCTTAATTGGATAAGTATGGTCCATTTACACGTTAAATGAAAGCCAGACCATCTCTCTTCTGACTGTGATGATTGAATCGTAGTCAATAACAGAGAAGGAGAATACTCTGGCACTTTAGCCCTCTGATATGTTGTTTACCCAATTCTCAGACTCTGCTACATCTGAAGCTATCCCCCCCACCCACACACACACACAGAGTTAGTTTTGTATATTTGAACTATATATTCAAGCAAGAGTTTGGAGTTGATCATGATGTCAGACATTGGGACTGAACAGGAATGGGGTGGCTTTGTCCTTGTTCTCAGACGGGATAAGCCTATCCATTAGGAGAAAGTTTCCTGCTTCATGCTCTCAGATTTGAAAGATGAAACTCCATATCTGCACTATCCTTGCTTAGACTACGATACCATAAACACTCTCACTAAACATTTGAAAGAGGAACCACAGCCAAATCCTACTACATTATAGTGAGCAACAATCCTATTGCAGAACATTTATGTTTTCTGCATGTTCCGCTGGGAGAAAGGTCCCTTTAAAGCTTTCAATATGATTTAAGCACAAATGTTTTTTATATAGGTCAGGAAAGAGAAATGTAATTTCCCTTAGTTTTGTTTGGTTGAAGTTCTCTGTTCTAGCACTTAATTAATGACTCTGGTGAAATGTTTTGAAAGCAGCAATGTTTCTAACCCCAACTGCATTGCCAAATTGAGTACTTCCTG
This sequence comes from Hypotaenidia okinawae, assembly GCA_027925045.1. Taxonomy (NCBI): domain Eukaryota; kingdom Metazoa; phylum Chordata; class Aves; order Gruiformes; family Rallidae; genus Hypotaenidia; species Hypotaenidia okinawae. The sequence continues at coordinate 27,565,426 of BSDF01000005.1, read as the reverse complement.
CTCATTGTCTATTTTGGAGAGGAGGCTGAACTCACATCCATGCGCTGCTAATAAAACCAAGGAAACTATTTTTATGGCTATGGAAAAAAAGGTATTTCTTCCTCAGTACCCACCTCTGTCAGTCATAGCTGCAGGAAAGAGAGAGAGGTGATGTAAGATATGTGGAAAGCAAGGGAGAGGAGGGAAGGGAACCCACATCGGACAGAGCAGCATTACCCAGGTTGGAGCAGTCAGGTTCACAGGCTGGCTTTCACATGTAACTTTCTTACACATTCACCCCTGAAACCCAAGCATTATGAGGAGATTACATATAAGGACATATGCATTCACAGTGGAAATTAGGCAGAACTGCATCCAAACACAATCCTCAAACCTTTACCTAATCCAATGAGTACCTGGCTTGGTTAGGATTGTTTTTTTAAAGGCAGTAAATTTCCCCAGGTTTTTAAGGTTTCATGTCTCTTGCATCCTTGAGCCCCAGGCACTGCCACCTAAAGGGCTTGCATCAGTACAATCAAAGGTCCCCTAAGGTGTGTCCCCAGATGTCACTACAAGCACCATCAGACACCTGCCCAGAAAAGGAGGTGACACACTTCCATTGCACCATGGCCTGATGATGGCTTCTTCCAGCAGCTAGATGTAAATGTGCCTGTCTGCAGTGTGAAGGGTTCAAGAGCAGATCCATTCCATCTAGGGGGTTTTGTGCTAAAGTGAGACAGGAACAGGGAGAAACAGGGACTTAGAGCAAATGTGGCAGCCCCATTGATTTGCCCTCCTGAGTGAGCCTAGGAAAACAGCTCCTGCCACTCTGCAGCAGCAGCAGGATGTGCAGACAGAGCAGGGACGGCCCAGAGCTCAGGTGCATCAACTGCTTGAAACAGCGCACATTGAGCTCTCTGCATCACCCACTCCACTTCCAGTTGCTCTGATGAAGGAGGAACACCCATGACCTGGGCAGCCAGCAGCACTCAGAAACTCACTTACCTGCTGGGTGCAGAATGAGACCAGTTGGATCTGCTGCCTTTTCCTCCACAGGAAGATGGTGACAGAGGTTTCTCTTTTCTTCCTACAGGAACTTTTCTCATAAAACCTGCAGCAACTTAGGCCACTTCTGTTTTGCAGCCATATTTGGCTGGCAAATGGAGAAAAATTTGGTTCTTAAATGGAGAAAAAGCTTTTTCATAGAGAATGGGAGACAGTCAGAGCTGTTACATGAATCTCAATCCCTCACACAGCTGTATAACATTGGAGCATCTCCTGAGTCAAAGAGTGATTTCCATTTGGTCAGCTACAAACAAGGGCATCCTCTCAGATGGTCATCCTGCTTCTCCCAAGAACTGCTGCACCCACACATGGGTAGAGTGAAGAACAGACATGTGTACTTTGACAGATTCAGGAAGAGGAAGAATAAACTAATACAAATTGCCACATGTTGGCCAAAGTCTCTCTGTCTTAAAGCTCTCTAATGTTTCAAGGCAAAACCATATCACTAACTGTCTATTTGTGGAAAAAAAATAGAATTTAATATTAGCTGTTATAAAACACACTAAGTCTGCAATGTGTTACTTCTTGGAGACAGCTTAAACAACACAGGAGACTTTAAAGCACTGAAAGCATTGCTCCTTTGCAGACAATACCACTCCTGACACTTTCCACTCATCATAGTTCCTGACTGCTACAGTCCCAAGTCTTCGTGCTCTCAGACAGACTGATGGGTCTGCCTTGTCCCTGAGCAAGGCCAGATTTAGCATCCTGCCTCTTCTGCTCTTTTATTACTGGACATAGAGCTCAACAGCGGAGAAAAGGTCACCAATAAAACCCCCTCATTTTCTGGAGTATGTACCTTGCATGCCTATGCTGCACCATGGTATCACTCAAGCAAGCACACATTGATGGATGAGGTGTCAGTGAAAAACACTGGTTCCAAGGTCAAAAGACCCTAAGGAAAACACCAAAGATACTAAAAAAGTCTTACGAGGTACAGGCACATCTTTGTTGGGAAAAGAAGCAGTAGAAGCTTGTCAGGGCAGTAACCAGGGAAGACTGAATCTGCATGGCAGGCAAAGCACAGACAGCACCCAGCCTAAATTTCTTCTGGGTGACTGGCATAAGTCCCCACCCCAACACTGATCCTGATGTAGGGAGTGTTGATAGGAGTGATGGCAATGATCAGGTGATGCCACGGCAGACAGCTGAGGAGATTCCACAGCTAAGTGAGGACAGCAATGGTTTTGGTTCTGATGCAATAAGACAGCCTTCCCTGAAATAATGGTGAAATAGCAGATCTGTGCACAAGAGGCAACTATGTAGATACTGAAATCTCAGACAAGAATGATACAGACATCAGTTAATGAGCAAGCCATAAAACTGCTATTGAGGTATGCATTGTGTGCTTTGCCTATCTTGAACAGGAGATAAGCACAAACACTGCTCACTTAATGTTGTTCCACAGACTCACAGCATCTGACAAAATAAATAACTGCCCAGGACTTCTTATTTGGCATTTCTGCTTTCTGCTGGAACACAATCATATTGGCTAAACATGTGTTTTGTAAACATTTGCCTGCAGTGTTCTTGGTTCGTATATTTACACAGCTCATGTTAATTTTGTGCTTTACTTTTGACAGAGAAAAGCTTCGGTGACTTTTTATGTTTAATGCATTCATTTTGAGGCTGTTGCTTCACCTACTGTCAATATGGTGGGGATTTTTTCTAAAGAACGTTAGAACATGTTAAATAAACATATGTGCACACATAACCCTCACACTGCCGTTACTTGCACTGCAAGTTTATGTCACTAAGAAAATAATATATGCCCAGCTTTTGGAGTAGTGAGCTTTTTCTGCATCACCAAAGTGACCTATGAAGGCCAAGAGAGCAGAGCTCAAAAGATCCCACATGTGAGCATGCCAGCCTGAGAATAAAGAAGCCAAGGCAACGCAAAGTCACAAATACTGAATTTGCAAAGCTGGATGGTGTGCTAGCAGGAGGTGCAACAAATGAATGAAGGGGAGAATGTCCCAAAGGCTTTCTCTTAAAAGCAACTTGCAACAGCTCAGGAGAAAAGTGAATGGACTACCACTCTGGAAGTTAATATCTTCATTTCAAACTGCGTGTAAACTTTAAGGGCATTGATGGTATTGCTGGAGAAAAAAAGCAAACCACAGAAGATAACAGCGAAATGAAACAGAGGACTTGCAATGCTAGTTGCTCCTCATTAAAGGAACATAAGAACTAAAGTTACTACAAATATTTACAAAAATAAGCAGCCAGAGGTTGTAGAAGAGGTATTAAAATACCCATTGTTTTAAAAACACATCACACATGGATCTCATCAAGCTGACACCTCTAGGAAGAACAGGTCATCCATGCAGTTAGGGAAGAGTCTGAGGGCACTTGGGAGTGAAGAATAATAAAAACAAGCTAGGGCTGAAGGAACCCAACCATCCTACTTGTAATGACTCAATAATTTTTTCACTGTCGTAGAAGCAGAAACGGAAGGAGTTTTTTTCTCAGGGAATCATGAAGCAAGTAGAGCCTCTACCTCGGATGGTTAAAATAGAGAAAAGGGCTTTAGTGTGAAATGAATTATGCCTTTTTTAAGGAAACTCATTATTAACCAAAACTGATCTTAAATCGAAGATTGCATTTTCTAAAAGGGACCTTACAAACATCTTCCTGCCTGAAAATAAAACACCATGGACCCTATTTGCAACTTCAGGCATCCAATCTGCAAAGCAGATATAATTTTTGGAAAGTATAACTGCTTTTCTGGACAGAAAAATCAGAGAAGCAAAGTCCAGAAGTAGAATTTCAATCTGATGTAGAGAAGAAACCTGTACAATCGCAGGCAGATTTAGACTGGGATTGCCAAGGCTTATGGAAGCCTCCCACAGAAAGAAAGCCAACAGAAATAGCAGGTCTCCAAGATTCTACTGAGAAGATAAAAAGAGAGATTGGACTCCCAGTATTAGCTAGGGTCTTTTTAAAAAGATATTTTCAGGATTTACAGAATGTGAACCCCTTCACTGCTCTCTGGTAGCTTTACCATTACTTAGCTTCCTTTCTGTAAAGCAGAACTACATTGTTTCTTCTTGCAGTGTTTCAGAGTTCTTTTAGTGACTGGAAAAGCTAAAACCAACAATGATAATGATAATAGTAATAATAAAATTTTAAAAGGCCAGAGATCCTTTATGCTGCTTCAAAAGGAAAGGAGTTTGAGGAAACTGTTAATTTTTGTGTGTGTGCATCTCCAAAATGCAGGTTAAGTCAGGCAAAGAGTCTCAGCAGTAGCATGGAGAGAAGCAGACCTTGCTGTGGAGTAGATGTCTAAATTCATGTCCCAGACTAGGTCCTTCTGTCCAAGGCAATCTCAGCAAACACGAGTATGTGGGCACTGAAAATCTCACACCACTGGTTTGCACCAGTGATGGGCCAGTGGGCAGAGGAACAGGGCCTGACCAAGCTCCCTCGATAGCAGGCAGGAATCGGAGCAGCCAGCTGCAGTATTTGAATGTAGATATGTCATTAATAGACTTAATCCTTGGTCTAGGGGGATGGTGAAAAACAGGGTCAAAACCAGCAAAGTCTGCATGTAGTGCCTCAGCTCAGGCACTGTCTGAGAACAAAGACAAAAATCTTCACTAATACAAAGCCTCATAAGAACAAAGGGTGTGTGAAAAGGGAATATATAAACACGCACACGAGGAACAGCTACTGCGAAATATTTTTCTGTGCTTCAAGTGTCAGCTGGGTCTGACAGGTGCCTTTGGAAAAATAGCAATTCAGAACAGTAACTAATGGCTCCCCAAATCCCCACAGTCAGGCACTGTCAGGATAGCCATTTACACACTTCTCCTTTCTGATGCCTCAAGGAGGACCATGTTTTCCCAAGACACAAAGCCTTGCTCATCCCCGAAGTAAACATTCAACTCCCACACCCTCTCATGGGCTGAGATGCTCAGATGAAGATGCAAGCACTGCTCCTCTGTGTTGGACACCCTGCTCCTCCTGCCTCCCACCATTACCCTGGGCTTTTCATCTCCAGAACAACTTGGCCAAGTTGTACTTTCTCCTGTCCCGCGTGTCCGATGTTCAGCTGTTTCGGGTTGGGTTTTGTTTTCAAGAGTTAATTCCCTCATCTGCCACATTTCCCAGATCCAGTGCAAATAACTTCTCTCCTTTTGGAGTAACAGAGTGCTGCCTAGCAGAAAAGGACTTGAGGGTGTTGGTCAACAGCCAGTTGAATGTGAACCAACAGTGTGCCCAGGTGGCCAAGAAGCCAACAGCATCCTGGCTTGTATCAGAAATGGTGTGGCCAGCAGGATTAGAAAAGTGATTGTCCCCTTGTACTCAGTGCTGCTGAGGCTGTACCTTGAATTCTGGGTTCAGTTTTGGGCCACTCACTACAAGAAGGACATTATGGTGCTGGAACATATCCAAAGGACAACAATTCTGGTGAAGGGTTTGGAGCCCAAGTCTTATGAGTAGTGTCTGAAGGAACTGGGATTCAGCCTGGAGATAGGGAAGCTGAGGGGACACCTTGCTCTCTACAACCACCTAAAAGGAGGTTGAGTGAGGTGTGTGTTGGTTCTTTCTCTCAAGTAACTAGCAGTAGACATGAGGAAATGGTTTCAAGCTCTGTCAGTGGAGGTTTCCATTGGATATTAGGAGAAATTTCTTCACTGAAAGAGTGGTCACTATTTAGAACAGGCTTCCCAGGGAGATGGTGAAATGACCATCCCTGGACATGTTCAAAAACATGTAGACATAGCACTCCAGGATATGTTTTAGTTGACATGGTGCTGTTGCATGGATGGTTGGACTTGATGATCTTAGAAGTCTTTTGCGACCTTACAGGTTATATGATTCTAGTATTCTGTGAATCCATGCTATTGCTCACTATGACCCTCAGATCATGGGTGTAGCAAAGCTGCTACACACGGGAAAGAAAGGGACTGTAGAAAGATGTTACCTACATGTAACATAGATTCCGGTCTGCTACTTTGGTTTCCCAGTCTAACGAGTTTCAACTGCTTCTGTCACATTAAAATACCACAATAAAATCAACATACACCTACCAACAGGATGGACTAAATTTTCAGCAAAATAATAACACTGCCATGAAATACTGATTCTGAGGTAACCATTTGCCACTGGTAGAAAAAAAATAATTTAAACTGGTGGCTTCAAAGGCCTGAAAATCTTTTACTAATCTTTGGTCAGCAGCTGGATTGGACAAGATAAGCCCAGCTTTTATTTTGATGCACTTGTTTTTTAGAATCAATGCTGGTATGGTGTCTACAGAATTACGGATTAGGGGAGGTTGATCTTACTGTGCAGAAAGCAGTTTTTGAAAACAAAAGTATGAAGTAAGCAACTCATTGGGGTCAAAAGAGGGAGAGAAGCAATGGAATAAATGACTGATGAATGAGAAAATTATTATAAGCAGCTTAGCTAGACTTCCAGAACACCAACTGGGGAAGGAAAGATGGCAAGAGAACAAATTTGGTGCATACTGAGTCAGGGATAAAAAAACACATTAAATAATCACTGTATTTTTGTAAATTATGCTGATTCCTTGGAGATAACTTGTGCAAAATTAAGGGTTGATTTTAGAGCCAAAAACGTTGATAACTTTTGACACAGAGGCTAGTAGAAACAGAATTTGGCACATGGATAATATAAGAAAAACAGAACCAAGGCAAAGATTATTTTCTTTTCATTGGTTGAGATTTTTAAAGGGAACTACAGATTTACTATGTTCACCACAACAGAAAACATCTATAACAGTTCTGGTTTTCAGACAGCAGTTTTCCAGTACTCCCCCAAAAAACTCAGGATTCCTTAAAAAATATCTCAAGTTACTACTGAAGAATGTTTGAAACAAAAAATCACCAGTCTTTTCTGGAGATTTCATTAAAAGAACAGCTGTGTAAAAGTAAAGCCCAGTTGTTTCCCCTTACAGGGTGGCAAGTTTTGTACTTGATTTGGCAATTTGTACTTCTTAGGTGCTCAGTAGCTGGCTGAAAACATAATTACATGTTTCGTCTGACCGAGGTTGTGAAAATTAAAAGGAAGAGTTAAAATTCGCAGTTTTCACCACATTTCTGTAAAGGCCAAAACTAAAAGCACACATTTGACTACATCAGACTTCAGTGAAGTTAATTTCTTATATCTGTCTGGACCCCAAAATCCTTGGGTTTTCCTCATCTTCTACTGACTTGTCATTGTTTACAGGGAAAAAAAAATCATTGCTTTTGAAGCCTGAATAAATACATGAAGAAGGAAATACAATAAGTCATTTAAATGAAAGATATATGAAAACATACAACATATATTAGCCATAATGCCTACTTGGAGAGCTGCTAAGTTTATAGTGGTGTTTTACTATTTCAACAACACTAAGAAACTCACCTCCTGTACATTTTCATTAGTATCCTACTACCTATAAAACACAAGTTTCAGTTTACCTTGCTATCTGTTTTTACTAGGCTGTGTAAGAGTTAGGACCTGATATTCCCAGAACTTCCACCACTTGCGAGGGATTCTCTTACTTAGCTGTGTTTATCACTAGCTTTAAATAAACCTGTGAATGACATGAAACATGGCAATACACCTCCACCGCCAGCTCAGCCAAATGTAGTTTTTGAGTGGAACCGATCCCAGGACTTCATTTTAAAACATCTGGCTAGCTTTGGTGTGATGCCCAAGTATTGTGGTGTGATGCAACTGTTGTGGGTGAGGTCGGTGGCGTGACCCCACTGCGAGTGAGCCCTTTGGGAGTCCCTAGGACCAGTTATCCCCATTGGTCACTGTATTGCAGGTGTGATGCTGCTGAATTATAGCCTTCTGTGGGAGGCGGCCCATTATCCCCACTGCAATGCTTCGCAGGTGCTACACACTGTGGTGGGATGGCAGCAGCATGCCATATGCAGCAGTAAGACAGTAACACTGGGCTATCCCAGTGTTATTGCACCTATTACCCAAAAACGGGTGAATGTTTAGCAGGTTTTTATTGTTTTGAGGTTTTTATTGTTTTGAGGTTTTTCAGCTTAGAAAGAAACCCTAGGAGTTTTCCATCTGAAGATCTGAAGTCGCCTGCTGCTGTTGAGGTACAGAAGGTGGTCTGCATCTGCTGTCGTTCCCATATGACCCGCACCATCCAGAAGAAGCCTTCTTCTGCCTCTGTAGACAGGCACATGTGCAAACAGACCAGTTCCTGAAAACCATGATCACGTAGCACAACTGAAAACCTGGCAAGGGCCAAAGACAGGTGAAACAATGCTACAGTACAGCCTGAAAACCCCACCAAGGCACTAAGGCACTGTTTGGGGGCCTGCTGGGGAGAGGAGGCAGGTGCAGGGCACATCTCCCCACTCCAGTAGAACCACAGTGGTGGAGCAGCCCCATGCCATGGGACATGCCAGAGCACTGGCAGTGCCAGCCCAAGCCTGGTGAGCACAACAGGGTGCGTAAGGCCAGGTCAGAACATGACACAGTCATGAGGGTCTTCTCTATTTCTTCTCATTTAAAACTAAATAGCCTTATTTTGCATGCAAATATTACCATATATTAAGTGTGAGATTTCACAATCAAGCATGGAAAGCATCCTATTTGCAGGGCTTGGGTTTAGAGATCTCTTGGCCACTGAGCACCTTTGACCATCACCTGGGAACATCCCTTGACTGATTAAAGCACAGCAAACAACCTCAAGAGATCCATGCTGAAATTACAGTGTTTACATGCATGTACACACTAGATGAAATCAGAACCAAAGCAGGCTGGAAATACTCATCGCTTTACAGCAGTAAGAAAACACACTCTAAGGGAGAGGAGACAGAGAGATCCAGGTTATCTGAGCTGCCAAAGAACTGAAGAAGAGGTTTTATAATCTTCTCAATCTATTAATCTATTAACTGGGAGAACTCTTCAGACACTGCACAAATGATATGCAGCTATTAAAAGACAACCTTCTCCTCTTCCTTGAACTGATGTACCCAGGTGTCCATTCAATTAATAGGCAGGGAAGCAGCTCAAAGTAAGTTCAGCTCTATAGAAAACCACAGTCCGCCTACACAACATCCAAAGGTTTAGTAACACAGGGATCCATCTCTGGGATTTTGTTTCTGGAGCCTTCAGCCTTCCCACTTCAGATATAATCAGAAATAATTGCCCCTTTTGAACAGCAGGAAAGTTGGCTGCTATGGAAGCGATGCTACATTGCCAAGGTCCAGCAGGAGCTGCAGTCCTGCTGTGTGGATGTGGCTCACAGACCTTCAGGACAGCCTTCTCCTCCTATGGGATGTACAAACCCCAGGAGGTCCCTCCTCCTATGGGACCTGAAGGGAGAGCAGCGCCCGCTTTCCACTGCATGTAGTTGAAAAAAAAAGGTGGCATGCAGCAGAAGAAGAGGAGAACATCAATGTTGTATCAGCCTTGTAAGGGAGGCCTCCTGACTAAGTGTTGCGGTCAAAGGATGTCCCGTGTGGATCTTCAGGCTCTGAGAGCTGTCTCATAACCCGACTCTACTGACTGTTTTCATGTGATGAGCCCTGCAATAAACTGTGAGTATGCCCTTTAAAAAGTTTCAACACTGCTATTAAGTGTGCTCACACAGAGAGCAGGTGGTGTGCTGGTGGCAAAGCATCACTGACGAAAGGCCACAGACTCTGACGTCAGGCTTCTGCCAGGGATGGTATCAGCCCTGCAGGAGGATATTGGCTGCCAGGAAAAATGCCAAGAGCCTTTCCCAAATATGAGCACACAATTAGGTAATGACAGGGAATGCCTTTCAAAATGATACACGGTGCTTTTGTACCAGCGAGGGTCTTGTGCAAGAGGTCTCAACGTTGCAGAAATCACAGATAATGGGAAAGAGGATGAAAGGGAACTTGTGCAAACATTGTCTGGAGCACAGGAATGACAAATGCCCTGGGGAAAGATCCTTTAACCACTCCAGCAAATTCTATTATAATCAAGGTGTAGGCAAATAAAAGGCCATTGTATTCACAAGTGAATCAAAAGAACTTTTGAAATGCTAAGAGGATTTATGGGGGATTGAGGGGGTGTGGAAAAACTGGGAAATTTTAAGGTCAGGCAGGGCTCTCTTTGCATATGGTTGACAACTAGCTTTTGTAGTGGGAACATGGACAGAAATTATTTCATTTCTTAAGGTGGTGCTCCCAGTCAAATATCATTGTCAAAGCCGGGGTGTACTAATGTGGTAACTGGCCTGACCCAAGCTCTCCTAATAGTAAGGAGGTTCAGACATGTTTCCTGGTATCAGAGGAATAGAAAATATATCTGCAAAACACAAAAGGAAAGACTTTAACAGTCTGAGAAAAAGACTCCTCTTTGGGTTTCCCAAGACCTGGCTAGGGTATCTCACTCTTGTGTGTGGTTGAGTCAGTCTGGCCAAAAAAACTGGGTGAAAATAAGATCTACCAGTGTAGTCAAAGAAATAAAGGCAAATTATTATCTCATCCCGGGAACCGGCTCTCAATACACAGCTGAAGCTGGATAAAATGAGGTGGATGAGTGACCTATGTAGGTTACAACTTGCAGCAAACTAGCCACAAAGGAACAATCCCTTGACGATCAAAGCTATGTTAAAAAGTGCTTTTTGTTCCACATTGAGACCGTGTTTCTTTGGACTTGTCTTCCATTTCCATTTCTTGGCTAACATAACCAACAGTGTAAACTGACAAAAACCTTATGACTGAAGCAACAGCTACAATTTTATGCTGTATAATTTTAACTTTGCATTGTTCCCTGTGACCTCATTGTGTTGTACCTTATCTGATGTACACTGAAATTGCCTCTGGGCAGGGGCAATAATAAATTATATAGACAATCTGTAAGTACAAAGGACTCCAAAGGAACCAGTGAAATTAGCAATAAAGATATAAGCACAGCAGTCATTAATCCAAAGAAAAAGTACTAGTTGCTGTGCTTACAAAAAGTTCAAATTGTCACAAAACATTTGCAAAATATTCCACTCTAAAATTGCTTTGGCAATTGCAGCGGAAAAATCTCTGGGGTCAGAGTCTCTGCTAAACTGGGCAGAGAAGCAGAGCCAAGGCAGAAACATACTTGAGGTTGGGATACAATCTTTTGACAATTCCTGTAAGGAATTATCCTTCTCTTTTTGCACAAGGGAACCTCCTGCAGTAGGGTTTTGCAACAGTCGCTTTTCCTTAGACCTGAATATCAGAAGAGGAGTCAAGCACACACTGGAATGACTCTGAGACTGCGGCCTTGAGACTAAACAACAGGTAATGTTTCTCAATTAGACATGCTAATCCTCCTTACAAAAGCCAGACAAGTATGCCAGCGCATTCATAGATTTAGCCGAAGGGCTCGCTAAGGCAACCTTCTTACGGCAAATAGCTGAGACAACCCAGCTGTGCCCCGGCCTGAAGGGATCCTAGGTAATAAATGGAAAGTAATCCTTTTATATGCATACAGGGAGATTATAGGCACGTCGCCCCTGCAAGCCGCTTAGCTTCCACTAGAAGTGGTAGTAGGCTGGTGGCAGGATGGGTGAGTGGGGAAGACGAGAAAAAACGGAGGTATTAAGTTTTGCCAAAATAAATGAAGGCTGACAGGCAGGTGAGCCTGCTCTTCAGTGGGAGGGACAAATCCATTTGGGTCTTTATTCTTCAGAGGTGCATCCTCATCCATTGCGCTCCTGTATTTAAGAAGCCCAGGGCCAGATTCCAAATGTCATGCTACACAATTCCACAAATATTGTGGGGACTGACTGCAGAATGGAGCTGCAGGACTAGAGGCAGAGTGGAGAGAAAGTGAGAGCTAAACCCAGCATGGATTTGGTTACTCTGGTAAAGGGAGAAGCTGCATTGCTCTCCCCTATGTCTGTACAGCATGCTCCAGCCACCTTGCCTTCACATGCATTTGTGATGACATCCTGCCCCAGCCAGACTTCAGAGAGCCTGGAAAGGCAGCATTTAGGTTTTCATTCAGTCTAATTGAAACATTTTGCATTCACTGTCATTTAAAACTTTTTAGCTGCTGATAGGTCATAAAAATAAATTTCTTCTAGTAACTTCTTTTACCTGCCTGAGAGCGACAGAAATAGTAATCAGCATTTAAAAAGCAGTTTCTCTTTTAAAATCAGATTGCAGGAAAATATTTGAATTAAGGGGTACATTTGAGAAATTATAACAGCTTTTCACTGAACCATGCTAATAACAGGAGACATTTAAGCCCTATTGAAATATAATTTGAGATATGTTCACCTCAAAAATTATTTTAAAGAACTGAGATATCCTAATGTCATTCAATAAATCCCCTTGGAACCTATTATGAATGTTTTCAATAACATTTTACAACTATTAAGTTTTGGACCTTTTTTTTTCCCCTGTTGGATTGGTACATGTTCTTGAGAGCAAAAGGCCCTAGTGCTATTGTGTTAGTTTGGGGGGAAAAATCCAATGCTATAAGCAAATGCAAACTCTCTTTTGTTTTCCCTCATTACCCAACAGAATAAGAATAGGAGTGTAATTGAACAAGTGACCTCACATTTGGATACACATAGGAAAGAATGAAATGTATGTTATTGTAAGTTCTCCAGAGTCCACATAAGTAAACCTCTCCAGATATTGCACTAAATGTCAGACCCTGCTTCTTATGAAGTCAGCAGGAGGTTTGCCATTGTCTTCTGTGTCAGCAGGATGGAGCCTCTAGTATTTGTCTTCAGATGTGGTGACTTGTCCATGTCCGCCAATGTCAGTAGAGCTCTGGCTACTCAAATTAGTTGAAGATCTGCCAAAACATGTTTATACTCTATGGCTATTGAAATCACAGCATGCAGGAATTTAAAACAAAACAAAACAAAAAACTCAAACAACAAACAAACCAAGCCTCTCTGTTAAAGGAAGTCCTGGAGGACTGTCCTGAACCTTCGGGAAAGGACTGCGCATGCACGGAGCTGAAGAACACGGAAATTATTTAGGTAGCAGCCAGAGCAGGGAAGCTGCTGTGTGGAGCATGTGCTTCCTTTGCTCCCTCCTAGTAGCACACTAGTTGCAGCTCTTTGCAGATGGGTAGTCAGAGCTGGAAGGAAGGATGCTGCCACCTCCTTCTCCTGGAGCCTCACCAGGCAGAGGTGGGAGAGGGAAGGTGTGAGCACCAGGCATCATCGGGGGATGAGGAATGCCAGCTGGATCTCAGGGGATGGAGACACTAGACCAAAATTCATGCTACCAGAAAAGCCACAGAGACTGTTGGAGGCAGGGCCTGGCTGACAAGGCCAACAAAGGCAGGGAAGAGAACTGCATATCCACCTTTCCACTTTCTTTCTTTTTTTCCCTTCTATTCTATCTGCCCCAGTCACTTTGAGTCTCCTCTACTAGAAAGTCTTAACATTCTCAAATTTTATTTTCCATTTAAAAGCTTTCCAACTTTCCTGAAGAAACCCTTTGCACGGGAAAGGTTTAGTAGATCTGCCTCAAGCCTCTGGTCACTAGAGTTCTGTCAGAAGTACCAAGAGATATCATGCACAAAGAATGGCTCGTGGAATTTAAGATATTTTTTTTAGTCCTGTTTTATTTAAGCAAAGCCATTCCCTTTGCTATAACTTTAGCTGGAGACCAAATATAGTCTTTCTTTTTTTTAAATTTCAGTGCACTACTGTTTTGTTTGAATATAGCTCTTGGGGGGGAGAAAGGAGGGGAGAAATCCTGATGTTCTTTACATCTTGCTAAGCCAGTGCTAGGATACAGGCAGATAGGGTGCAGGGCTTAAAAAGGACAATAACCACACTTCATTTTGGAGCCAGCCCACTACAGGGAAGAGACAAAGTCCAAGCATCTGCGATGAGATCCATATTCATAAGGAACCTCCAACAATGTTTCCATTGCTGTAATAACTACTGCTTAAAGAATACACTCAACATCCCAGTGAGGTAGAATAAAAATACCCACAGTGGAAAATGGAGACATTAAGTGACTTTCCTGAGGTCACAAGACTTGCATGTGGGATAGCCACCAGCCCTACCCTCCAGACCAGGGCTTAACCAGAAAACCAAGCTTCACCATTAGCTGTTTAATCACAGTACCAGTGACAGGGAAGCCCAGGACTGCTGTGACAACAGAATATGAAGCTGCTCACAATTATAGGTGTTTCTGCTGACCCCTCACATGAGAGTGATCTGCTGACTAGTGGCACTGGATCCTGGAGCTGCCATCACCAGAGTGATGAGGGGGTCAGAATTCATTGCCATTAATAGTGCCACAGCCCCAGAAATAGTAGTAGTCTTAAATTTTCTGTGGTTTATCTCATTCTGTATAAAATCCCAAAGCAACACAATAGGAGCTGAAACATAACTCACTCCACTGAAACCACCTATACTTAGCTAACCTGCTGATGGAGCAATATATGAAGTCCAAGGGCTTCTGGCTGACCACAGGTGAAGAAGAGGCACCCTGTGCATCCAACCACAAAGAAGGAGACCATATGGGTGTGCAACCAGGATGCTCCATGGTGATCATCCAAGCAATTCGCATGCTTCTGCCTGGGGAGGACCATCCATATCCTCTGGAGGTCTGAAGGAAGATAAAACCATTTTCCCTACTCTGGGGCAGCCCAAGCCCTTCTAGCTGTGACACACTTCCAGGAACACATCTCAGATCTGGTAACACAGGCAGTGGCATTCCTGCAGGTTCCCATCCCAACTGCCATGGTTGCAGCCATGCTCATGGCTGGCACTGTGGGAACCACTCCCCAAAACAGAGCCTGCTCAGCAGCTAAAGTCACCTAACAGGGACCTGTGGCCCGACAAACACTGGGGAGCTGGCAGCCACCAAAGTGGCAATGTTTACTTGCTCTGTTGAAAGGAACCAAACCAATGATGGCAGTGACCCAGACCATCCTCAAGGAAAACTCATGAGACTTCTGAGCAGATGACAGAGGACCTTCACTGCACCAGGATGTATTTAGGACTGTCGGGGCACAGGGTCAGCGTGTCAGTCCCAGCATCTCTAGCTTCAGGGAGAAGGGCTGAAAGCCACAGAAAGAGAATATTAAGACAAGGGTATTGTTGTGACAAAGGACAGAGCTGAAGTCAGGGAGAGACGGAAGCATGCATCGACTTTCCTCAGATCGTCATTCAGTAAGCTCAGTGCCTCGGCTGTGCCAGTGTCATTTCTCCATTTATTTTTTGTTTCCTCATGCAAATGGTGGAGAACCTGCAATAACTCTTAAACAGATTATTGTTAACAATGCGAGGGTGTTTCCTGCTCATGCAGTAACTCATTGCCAGGCCAATAAATTCCTTGGCTTTTGGCCTCGCAGTATTTATTTGCACTTTTGCACTTTTCGGGCATCAGGCAGCTGATTTACTTGGGATGAATTTTTCATGCAAGATGTGCTGCGACTGCCCATTTATTACAAAGGGAGCTTCAAGTAGAGCAGGTCAGCTGCAGCCAGCCATGCCCAGATGATGGACCCTGCCTGGCAGGAAAGAGGGTACTTGGTTTCCTGAGGTGTATCTGACATTTTTTCCACCTGGGGTAGGGAGGAGAAGAAAAACAGGGTCTGTCCTTTAAGTTCACAGTGACTTCTGTGAACCATGTTATTTTAAAAGCAACACCTGCTATGCATAAGCCTTTCTCTTCAACCAAGTTAACAGATTTTCCTGGAAAGGGAAATGAGTTATTGCTCAGCATAACCACTAGGAAACGTAGAGATTCCTTTCCTGTGGAGCCCTCTAATTAGTACCATCTTGAAGTAGGGATTACATAGGTCTTAACCCCTCTGAGAAAATGAGAAATAGAACTACAGCTTCAGAGCATCACTATCAGATGTATAAAGGGTTAATCCAAACATTGTACAGTATACTGCAGTGCCATCGTGGCAATAATTTATAAATAACTGACTTCAGCTTTGCAGGACAGAATGGTTGCAGTTCTATGAAACCTGTGCAGACACTGACTATACTGTACTTGATTTGAACAGTTTATTGTGGGTGGGCTGCTGCTTTCACTGGTACAGTTCATCTTTTGTTTGTTGTTAGCTCGAATTGTGGCCAGTTTTCCTAAATCATCTGAATAAAAGCAGTGTTTTCCATCTGTTTCAGGGAGTCAATAGTTCATAAACACCTTAACTATTTGGATCTACAGCTGCAACATTTGCATGTGAATGCCTCCGATGATGAATTCATGCAGGACAGGTTTTAGTTGGTTTAAACTCCCATCCACTAAATGAAATGGCCTCATATAAATGAGTTTGATCATTTCATGCTTGTACTCTTCAATGCCTTGTTTCTTAAGGAGTCAGTCTCACTCGCAGTCTTCGAGGTGAATTCAATTTTTGAAATCCTGCAAGCAGCACATGTTCTTCCCACCGAAAGATGCACCTCTGCAAAGGCATTCCTCCACTACTGGAGGAGCTGGCATTTGCAAATAGCTTTGTGCCGTTTTGCTGTACTTTTAAGAAGTTACTCCTGCAAAGCAAAGGCACTCAGTCACATCAGAAAAGTAGACAGCTACTAAAAATATACTTGTAATTAAGGTCCGGAGTCAGAAAAGCACCCCTGTGCAGAAAGGTTAGTTAAGCATGTGTTTAAATTTAAGCACATGTTTGAGCCACAAGAAAGGAAGTCATGCTTCAGCATTTCTCCTTGCACTGACTGTCATATCCGCTCTCTACTGGAGGAATCGCTGGTTCACGCAATGAACTGAACACTGTGCCTGTGTTTCCTGAGAGAAAAGGTGCCATATGCTTTTGGATATTTTGCTAGGTAAGGGTGGGATTTCAGTACATGCTCCAGTGAATTTTCCTAGGTCTAAAAGTCAGAAAAGGTGAAGAAATATAAAATGAGTTAGCCATCTCTCCTGAAGAAAAGACCCTTCTTTTGAACACAGGCCACATTTTTCAGGGAATCGCTGTTCTCTATAGTTCTGGAACAGCTGGGCTCCAGCTGGTAAGATTTAGTTTGAGTAAAGTCGATGGCTGCCACCTGATAAAATACACTCATTTCCCAGCATGAAAAATTAGCAGCCTGCACAGTGTTGGGTTTGGTGTAAATAAAAGGCTATGTGATTTCAAAACCACCTACTAATTTATTTTAAATTGACACAATAATAATTATGACAATGAAATAGCTCCCGGGTTTTGATAAAAACTTTTTTTTTTTCACTATGGGCTCTATTTCTACCAATTTTATTTTTTTCTTAATAAGCCTATCCCCACTTAATTAGGTGTATCAATTGCTTTGCTTTGCAAAATGTAGCCCCATGATCAAATTTTGATGGATTACAATAATAAAGATCATGCTGTTTTATAAGGGACTTTCAACAACTCCAGTTCAATGTCTGCTTTATAGTGGTATTTGCTCAGCTCATAATCTTCCCATAAAGTTTTTCTACCCAAAACATTTATTTCTTTCCTTGGTTTGTCTTTAATTGCCATAAATCAGTGAGCTGTGAGAATTTGGAAGATAGAGGAATTGATTCTATTTGCTTACACTTTATGCAACTATGACTCCACTAACTTTCGCCATATTGTTCAGTTCACCACCACACACAGGAATCTTTCTCTACCAGTTTTACAAATGTTGAAGATTTCTTTTTTTCTCCCAATTTTGACCAAAGCATAAGTAAATTTGAGAACAAAGTGAAACTTTTCACATGGTTTTTCTTTTCAAAACCATCTGATTCTTAAGAGAGCTAGAAGGGATAAAAGATCTGTCATACAAATATGTCCCTTAGGTATGGGAATTAGCTAATAATATAGTTGATTAGTTAATTTCACTGCTAATGTTTGCAAAACCAGCGTGAGTGAGAAGTTATTTCTGTATTCAGATGAATACCATATTTCCATTTTATTTGTCCCAAGACTCAGAAAGTGAAACAGAAAACACGCAGATGAGGCTTTCTGAGCACAATATAATATCAACATCTGGTCTGAAAAAACCACATTCATGTGATTTGTACAAACAGATGAAATAGTCTAAGGCTCACCCTGACGCTTGCCCAAAATATCATGACTAAGAGAACGTCGTCACAGATAAACCAGAGCAGAAATAGCCCTTTATCAGCAACTTCTTCCACAGCATGGTTTGCAAACCTCATCACATGGTGCACAAGCAGATTTTGAGACTGTCCTTCTCAGAGCTACACTTGTTCCTATTCCGTGACAGGTCTTCTGTGCAGAGCCCACAATTAATGTGGGGTTCAAGCAGTTTCTTGCAGCAGCCTGCAGCCCATCAGCATCCCAAGGATGATTTGACCCCAGTGGGCTGAAAGCTGAGGAGATGCATACAGGGGGAGGAGGAAAGGAAGTAAGGCGTCCGAAGTAGACAGCTGATTTTTCTCACCAAGTACCAAAAACAGATAGAAAGATGAAAAGCTGATAGGTCAGATTATTTCCAAAAGCATGATCTGACCTGTTGCTGTTGCTTGTGGGTTTTTAGTGGTGATAAATATGGCCTAGCAAGTGCACTGAAGGCAGAAGTCTCTGCAGGAACCTCTGTGCAGACATCTGGGTCTGACTATTGCAATCCCATCCTCTGACTTAACAAACAAAGTGTTAAAAGTTTTCTCTATATGATGCAGAATTTGTTTGCTCCTTGGAGCTTTGGTCTATGTTAGGACAGTAATTCAGTCCATACTGCTCTCGTTTAAAGCCAATGAGAATTATATTTAATATGGAAAAAATAAGGCAGAAAATCCAAGTCAAACTTATTTCCAAAGACCAGTTTCATTTCAACTGCTGTGAGTGGCAGTCAGATCAGCACTGCTCAAAGGACACACAAACCTTATAAATGGGAGTTAAAGATTTTTGCCTGAGCCAGCTCTTCCCAGATGCAGCATCTGTTTTTCAGCTTGTAAACAAACTTGAAGTTTGGTTTATTAGAGCATAGGGAGGTCAAGTGACCTGCCAGAGGTCTCCCAGTGAGCAGTGCATAGCACTGGGTTTGAACCCTGGTTCCACCTGGTTCCCAAATTTCTGCTCTCTTCATATGCTTCCCATCCATCAACACTGCTCCTCCCTCTCCACTCCTCAACCAACAAACCAACTAGACCTTTTTCCAGACCAAATGTAGAGGTGTTTGGGGTCCTTTAACATCCATCCAGCATGGATTGAATCTGGTGGATTCAGTAAAACCTGACTCTGTAGTGAAACTCTGTTTTCAGCACACTGGAGTAGGGGGAGAGTACCAAAACCCTTTTTGCAATGCACCTTCCACACTTAGCACTCTTACACTCATGGACAGGAAAACTTCTGTAGTGCCTAACCAAGGCATGTCCGGAGCTGGTAATGGAAAGGAGGGTCTCTGCTCCCCAAACATGCTAAGCCTGGAGTGAGCCGAAGCCCTAGAAAATACCAAAGAAGTACATATTTCCTATTTCTCTTGGGCACCTTCTTTCCCTGTTGCACTTGCAAACAGTCATTAGCTGAATACTTGCTTCTTGGAAGCAGCACCTCTCTGAACTACTCATCACTACCGGGCTCCAACCTACATCACAGTGTTCCCTTGCTCCTTGGAGCCATGATTAAGATCATCACAGTCCCACCCTGAATTGCTTTTGAAATCAGTAGGTGCTTTTAAGATAGTAAATTCAAGGGAAGTGATAAGGCAACAAAGTTTGTGGTGGTTTTATTTGCAGATTTAACAGTAAAATACACCTGTTTCCCCATCATAGAGCCCAGGTTCTTAGTAGAGTTGAGTTCTGGGGTTTTGCTCAGCCCAAAGTAATGCATTTCTCTCCGGAAATGTAGACATTTTTGCTCTCTTGGCAGTGGACATAGATTCAGACTAAGAATCAAAGAAGTCAAATCCAAGGGTTACCATTAAACCACTTTGTAGTGTTGGGTAGTTCACAGCATTTCTCTTCAGTTCCCTATCCTGCAAAGTAGAGCTCCTGAAAAATCTCAGCCTTCTCGAAGCAGTGGATAATGAGAACCATACAAGGTATTAATGTTCTGAAAGTTTACAGGGTTTGAGGCCCTTCTTCAAAGTTGAAATTGTGATCCATGAGTGTTTTTTTAAACTGTCTAATGAATGACTTGAATGTGTAGGTGCCCAGGAAGAGAAGCAAACACAAATGTTAATAAAATGAACCTGAGCATGTGCACAAGAAAAAGGTATTGTTCTCCGCAGGGAGCAGTAGAGCATGAAGCTGTGGAGAGCCCTGCCTGGCCTCCACCACCATCACCGCAGCTGTGTGTAAGGCTGGACTCTGACACAGTCTGGGGAGCTGAGCCAGCTTGGAAAACAAACCTACAGATCCAGTTTTGCTAAAGAGTTCATCTGAGCCAGGAAACAAAAGATAGCAGTTTACCACAGAACAAAAGGACTGACGCTTGCTAAGTAACCATGTTGTGCACCGTATGGCTTTCTACTCAGCCTGCATCTTCAGACCCCTGGGTGGGGATGGGCACTCACAGGGTAAACGCCAGTGCAAAACTCTTTGCAAAACGCTGTCTGGGACCACTTTTGTGATTGACAATTGATTTGAAACTTCTCAAGCACGGGCATGTGGCTTTGGAGATTCCTCCTGAAAACTCACCAGAGTTGCTATTAATGATCCCCTCCTGTTATCGATGGTTGTGTTCACTCTTATGTCTAAAGCACCTTCTAACAAATGCTCTTTTACAAATGGTGCACTGCAAAAGCAGAAAAGAAGACCTGAGGGTAGTTCTATATCCTAGTATGATACTCAATCTAAGTGAAGCCTGTGTCGCTAATTGTGCCCAAAACAGTCATCCTTACAGCCCCAGATGCCAATCAATTTACATCAACAAAACCTATGGGATTGTATCAGAGTGCTCTTTCCTTGACAATCCTAATTCAAAAGTCCCTCTCATGTGACAACGCATGCAAGCCATCTAATTCATCTATGCCTACTATGGACAATTATTTTACTTTCTAAAAAAAATAAACTCAAAACTACAACTCTACCAAAAAAAAACCCTAAAATTAAATTGCTGAGGTTTGTTTTGTCAGTTACACCCTGCTACATTCACACCGAAAAGAAAGGTCTTGTCCTATTTTGTCACAAAGAACATTCCACTCCTTCAAGGTCACAGGGCAAGTGCCACTTTTCTTAGGCCCCACTCAGCATGGGCTGTAGCTCCCAATACAGTTCTGCCAGGTGAAGCCTCCTCCTGACCACCCTCCTCTCAGTCCCCATGGGTAACACAGTCAGCAGCAGGCAGTCCTCTCCATATTGAGAAGTGCTCCCGTCAGATTATTCAGAACAAAAGAATTCCCAATCTGGATTACACAGCAGGGAAAAAAGGGTGATTTCATGTCAGCTTTCAGACTGGTGTACGCTGGGACCCTAAGTGGAGGAGCAATGGTACTCTGTTGACCCATGCTAGGAAGGCAGAGAGCTGTGGCAGATGGGTCTTGTTAGCAGCAACACTCAGTTTAATAAGGGGTTTGTGTCCTTCCTTTGAAAAAGGCACCTTTAAAGTGTAAAAACATCTTGTAAAGTGAAGCCTTAGAAAGTTGTCTAAAAAGGCTCGGTGTTTGACATTGCTTAGTTTTAGATTATGAATAAAAAAAATCCACGTCTCTCTCCGACTCAGAAAGCAGAAGCTTTGCACATGCCTTTGCCTGCATCTCCACACTCACTGCATCAGGGGAGTTATGTGATGCAAGGCCTCACGTTGCTCGTAACTGTCTCCTGCTTTAGGTTTGGTTTAGGTTGTTTTTTTTAAAAAAAGAATAGGTACATTTCTCCATAGTTCAGTTCTGGACTTTGAAATACATTTTTAGATGAGAATGAAATACATTCCTTTCCCGACTACACCATATTTTTTTCTGTGGAGGAAGTGAACATTAGCCAAAACCCAAAAATATAATCCATGAGTTCCTGTATTTTAACTGTCTCTCATCACGAAGCAATAAACAAAGGTTAATCAAATACTTACTAGCTGAGTAAATATTTTTGCTCATATGTATAAACCAACCTAGGTCAGATTCTTATGTTTTGGCTCTGCATTAATACATCTTTAAAAAAGCTTTTCAAGGTTGGTATATTCAAAATTAGTTTTTTCCATCTTAACTCCATATGCTAAATAGAGGAACTATGCATATATATAGATATATAGAGATATATACACACACATACATATGTATATACTCTCTATATACATTGGTTTTTACAGACCCTCCAAGAACTGTTTCTTTTTCCTCTAAACAAAGCCCATCAGTATGTTCATGAAAGTGTCGCTAAGGAACTCTGCAATAAAAAAATCAAAATGCATTTGACAGAGGTCAGCATGTTCCAGCAAGGTAACACAATCCAGCTGCCTACAAACTAGATGGAAGGATCTTTCCAGCCCACCTTACATTTGGTGGGGACATGCCAAAATCTCCATTTAGGCAACATGCATGTTCACACTTATTAGGGTCTCAGCAAGCCCAGGACCTGTATCTCTCCTACCACACTGTTACATGCCAGCACAAGAGAGCCTTGTGCCATGGACACCATCAGAATTAATCATTTGCTTCAAGTCTGTGAAGGTTGTCGTTTCATCCCTTAACTTAGTTTTAATCAGCCTTTCAAGTTTTTCCAGTTGCCAGAAAACTATAGTAAAGGTCCCAAAGGTCATGCCCCCCACCCCCGCCATTCTTCCCAAAAGCTGTAAAGAATAGAATGGAGAACTAACTGCTTGTTCTTCAAGGGGCTTCCAAAAGACCCCAGACCTGCCAGAGAGCAGACACCCTGCTCCTGACCTACCTGGAGACAGCACCAGACAATGATTATGTCTAGTAGCATCTGCCAGCACCATTATCTCCACTTTCCAAAGCTATGTTGCTCAGTCTTATGAAATCTGTGGCCATGCTTCAAAAGATTCCCTTTCTAAGGGCAATAGCTTCAGGTTTATTCCAAGCTCATTCCACACTTTGGCAGTATCACATACATTGTGGTTGGCCTGCACTGCTTTCAGCTAGCAGTTCTGCTGTAACCTCTGCTTCAGGCAGTTGCTTTATGTCCTGAAAAATATATATCAGGCTAGACATTACTTCTGGGAACCATAACTGCCTCCTGATCCTCATTTCCTCATGTGAAAGAAAAAAGGGTGAGCGGTTATAAGCCAAAAAGAGAAGTCTTTCCTGTTCCCTACAACCACTGGTAAGAGGTATAGCAGTACTGTGGGCAGCTATAGCCTTCAGTTTCCCTAGGAAACAATCAAGAACAAAACATGAAGCTCTGCTTGAACCTGTTTTTGGGGGAGATGTTATAACATGTATTCCCTCAATACTGCATGTTTTATGGAAACTGCCACCATTTCCCCAATTAACTTAGCTTGCTGAGGACCACAGCCTAGCACAACCCTTCCGTCACTCCAAAGGCAAGTGAATGGCCCTGAGCCATACCTGAATCAGTGACGTTGGATCCTCAAAGGAAAAATGCATGGCAAGTATTATCATACCAGTCATCCAACTCCAGGCCGTAGACAAAAACCTCTTGGTAAGACATTTCAAACACAAAACCTTCTTCTCTTTTACCTCTGTGGGGTATTGTGTCAGATCCATGGGTCTGACACACTGGCATCTAGGGCATCACAAGCCAAGGCTCCTTCAGGGAAAGGAGGGACGTTTTTCCTCCAGGAGTTAGCTATGCTCTTTCAGTGAAGAAGAGATAGCATGTGTTGTCTCACAGACAAACTATTAAAACATTTCAAAATGGAAGGCTAGACCCCAGATAGGATTCTGGTATTTCTAAGATAAGAATCGGATCAGACAAAACAGATTGATGACAATCTCATGTTTTCCAATAACCACCAATAATTTGGGGCTGAGCTGAAAAGCTTGTGCAGGTACCCTGTTCCTTCCTCATCCATTAGGCTCTGCTCCTCCTCCATGGGCATATTTGCCCCAAGAGACCCAGAACCCAAAATTCCCTGCAGCTGTTTTTACTAGACTAACCTTTCATGGATCCATGCCAGACCACAAGGAAGCAAGCCACAGCCATCTGCCCATTTTATGCCTTACCCTGGAAAGATATAATATTGCAAGTTTTGTTAGCTTGGCTCTATCCCCAGGCAGGGATTTACCCAAAAGCCACTCCTGGGAAACCCTCACATGACTTCTCTTCACAGGATTTCAATTAGAGCCAGCTTTCCCCAGATTTCTTTTCCCCTTTATTTATGCACCTATTGGGTTTGCTGGGTTTTAAAAAAACTTTTGAGTTCCCACTTTCTGACCATACTTTTAGGAAGACATGACTGCACCTCATCAGTCATGAGAACTGAGTTCTGACTGCTGCTTTCTCTGAAGGGATACCCCACCACTGAGACTGACCCCTTTCCTTCCTGTACCTCACTTCACAAGCCCCAACCCTAGTTCAATCTTTAGCCATATTTAAAGAATCCATATGTACATCAGTGACATTCTAGTTGTTTCTCTGGGCCTCAGTAAGTCAAGCTGTAGTGGAGTCTACATGTAGAGTAGTCTAACTTGGCTTTGGTGGTAAATAGTTCTAGAATGGAGAAGACATGTGTGAACAAAATGACATAATGAATGTGTATTGCTTTCTCCTCCTCCCCTATCTCCATATTCTACTTCTCCCAAGCTCAGTTTCAGCTTCCCTCATCCCTCCTCAAACCTTCTGGTTCTCAGCTACTATCTGCCATCACAGGTCTCAAGCAGGGGAGTAGGGTTAGGACACTATCATCACTGTTCACCATGGGTGATACAAGGGCATTTAAGACCTTTACCAGGATACGTTTGGGGTGTGAGTTGCAAGTCTTAGCCCAAGTGTTGCAGGGGAGTATTTCTTACAAGGGGTGCCTTTGGACACTGCCAGCTCCCACTCACAGAACACTGTTGCCCCACACCTTAGGAAGCCAGTCAACTATTACATTTATCCATCTTTCTTCCTCTTCTTTCAACTTTCAAGACTTTTTTTTTCTTACTGACTCCTTTGACTAATTTTGGGTTGGGTTTTTTCTGTTGTGGTCACTTTATGGGAAAGAGTGTGGTTGCAGAGTGAGCCAGTCCCAGTATCTATATCAGCTGCCACAGCTCAGTGGGAAAGCTTGTTTCTGACCTTTACACAGTCTCTCTGCAAGTACATCCCTACAACCCTAACATCACAAGCCACTACTTCTTCTTTAAGAGTGAGCTGATTTTTCTCCAGTGGTTCTTCCAGCACTTTCTAAAGAAGCTGAGCTGCTATTAGACACATAGCCCTTCAGGGAGATACGCAACAAGCAGATGTTTGCAGTGGGATAGTGTTAACATTTTCAAAACAAACAGGCATCTATTAGCTAATGTTAATCTATTTCCAGCAAGCCCATACCAGTTATGTTATTTGTCCCCTCTCAAAAATAGCAAAAAAAATGTATTTGTATCAGATTAATACCAGTTATGTTATTTTAACTGTTCCAGAATCCCTTGGCTGGTAAACAGGATGTGTGGACATAGGTTTTTCACTACAAACAAGTCAAAGGCCTTCAATCATTAGTAACTTTACTTAGGCATTGAATTTCCACCAGATCCACCTGGACAGCAACTCTGGTGGACCCATCCAAGCCCATATGGTGGAGCTGGCACAGTGTCACCACATGGGGGCACACCATAGCAGCACAGACATGGGATGGGGCAGGGCACAGCCTGCCAGCTCACACACCCAAGCCATGCCACCCATGCCTCCAACAGCCCCTCCGTGAAGGTATCACAGCTCCACCACCCCATTACAGATTCAGAGAGGAACCTGTCGTCCAGTACTGTAATTTTCCACAATGGTGGAACAGCAACATCACGGACATGCTTTTACACCAGCCTAGGTGGCAAACATTGACATGGAGGAATGGTGGTGGTGGCAGGGGCTTGCTGGCCTGCAGTGTGGGCTTCCTTCTTTCCAGCAATTTGCCAGCTTTGTAAAAGTTCTGAAAAGTTTGTTGTAAAGAACCAGTTTTTTGGAGAAAGCTCAAAGACAACTTGAATTCTCTTCCTCCTGCGTCCATTGTCCTCGCCATGCCTATAAGAAGCCCCCATCACACCTCTCAGAATCAGTAACTGTTACAAACATGTTGTTGAATTGAGGAGCTTCTGGTAACTGGAAGGACATAGCTCTGGCTGAACACCTGGGTGTATCAACCCGACCTAGCTCAACCATGGAGGTTGCAGGTGCTTCCTCACTCATGATCAGTCACTCAGAAGACACATCCACTTCAAGCAGAGGGACAAGGACATCTGGAGACTGTGTGTTC
The DNA here is from genome assembly GCA_027925045.1 of Hypotaenidia okinawae. Taxonomy (NCBI): domain Eukaryota; kingdom Metazoa; phylum Chordata; class Aves; order Gruiformes; family Rallidae; genus Hypotaenidia; species Hypotaenidia okinawae. The sequence continues at coordinate 27,539,227 of BSDF01000005.1, read as the reverse complement.
AGAAGTCTCATTTCCGTAGGAATAAAAAGACCTTCTGTGAATTTCCAGTTTGTTTCCATCAGTATTTGAGTGACAGACACTGACACAGGACCTTAATCAGAGGCCATTTGGTATATATCACCAATTGTCCCTTTTAGGATGTATGTTCATTATGGCTCTACAACCATTATACACTCACAGCTCCTCTCTTCTTCCAGATATATGCCTTTCATCTTTCCCAGCTTGAAAAGAGAATCCCTCCTCTGAGGTTTGTCAAGCAGTAGAAGCAGTTAGAGGAGCAGTCAGTAACTAAATTTAGATGTGCAAGGAAAGACTTAGATTCAAGGGAAACAATGGTAGCTAATTTCAAAAGGCTTTCAGTTACCTGTTCAGAGCTATCTCTGCAGGACCTCCTCTGAGTTCTACTGTATGGCTGAGAAGATTTTCTTCTGGTTTTGCTAATTAAAATGATAATCAAGAGAAACTTGTGCACAGTCTTGCAATCAAGCAGTTTATATCTGTCTCACCTAGAGATTTCCTGGGGCATGTTTTAGTTTAGGCCTTTCTCTGGTAGTGAGGTGACACTTCTTTCCACACAATCCCCTCACATATATTGCCCTTAAGAAACTTCTTGGATCCTCTTCACCTTTCACTTCTCTGCCTTCATTCCTTGAAATTCTCTTTATATGGCCTCTTTATGTAGATTTCCTGAAGCGACGAGAAGGCTTTTCTGGCCAGATACAGGCTTGGAAAGAAGCAATGTTCTTCGCCTCAACAAGGTTTAACATAGCCCTCCTTGCACTTCAGCCCCCACTGTGGTGAATGCTGAAGCATCATTGTCTTGAGCCAGGTTGTAAGTGGTGTATGTGGCACACTGAGTAGTGAAAACCTCATTTCCTCAGCTTCATCCTCTCTCCCACTTCATTTCCCCAACCCTTTAGCCAGTGCAGCTTGGAGTTATGCCTACCGAGGCTTACTCTAGACCCTAAATGCAGAGGGAGAGCTTCCAAAGGGCAATGCTGGACAAAGTGGCCAGAGCACGCACCCATTCCACTGAGATGCCTCGACACCAGCATCTCTCACTTACTGTCAAAAAAGGACACCCTGTATGAGGTTTGCAGTAATTAATATGAAGCGGTATCAGCCTCTAAAAGAATATGAAATCTATCTCAATACAGTGTTGAAAGTGAATGGAAATAATAGATTCGGGTTGTATCCAGCAGATGCAAGTAGCAGAACTCCACTTAGCTCTCCCTAATGCCCAAGATGCCTTTGCTTGACAATATATTCAGTTTAGCCACAGAAAAGCAAACAGCAAAGACTGCTGTGAGGGCAAGGAATACGAACATAGAAAGCAATATAAAATTATATTCTTCTTTAGCTGGCTTTATTCCTGAGCTTTTACCAGACAGCCAAACAAGATGCCATTTGTCCTTTGCAAACATATGGATTATAAAGTTCTACAAGCATGAAGCGTGCAATTATGGCGGGATTTTGCATGCAGATCATGAAGGAGAGTGATGTGGTTTCTGACAGCTTCCCTTGTGCATTTCTGCTGGAATCAGGCCCTTCCAATCAGGGGACTACTGAGCACAGCAGTAAGAAATAGCCTGTTTTGGTCAAGTAGGAGGTCCTGCCACCGTTTCGCAGTAAGAAACATGGGGCTGTGGCTGAGCTGCTCAGCTAACAGCAGTGGCCCATGTGGAAAGCAAAAATGCATGCAGTCAGCTCCCAGGAGAGTTTCAGCCACAATGGCTTGTCCGCAGCTGGTGTGCATCACCTTCAATGCATGTATCAAACGCTATTCATCCTGCCCCCAAAACACACCTTGCCTTTTCAGAAAAATAAAAAAGTAAGTAACGGCACTGACATAAAAACAATCAAGATGATCTTCTTCAGAGACACCTGTTTGATATGTAGCCTGAATATAGAGATAGTCCACATATGTATGGCTTAATCAAAGCCGTGCAAAATCTACACACATTGTGACTGAATCTCCAGAGACCATGTTTCAGCCCTGTAAAATCTATGGACAGTGACTGAGTTTCAAAAGGCCATGTTCAGTAATTGTGTACACAAATCCACTGGAGAAGGGGAGAAGACAACAATTAACAGGGCTTAGAGGCAGGAAAGACCTCCAACAGAAATAACGTCTAGAATAAAAGCGCCTTAGGAGTTATGTTTAGCAGTAATGAATACAGAGCTAATGTACAGTAATTGACAAGGAGATCGGAAACAAAGACAGATAAGAAAGCAAAAGAACTCAGAAAACACTGATAATATTGAAGGAAAGTGCCCTTTAGAGCCATTACAAAAATAGTCCATCCTACGCTTATATTTGGACTTTACATTGAAACACTAAAGAGTCATCTGCAAAATTGTAATAATAAAAATACCCAAGTGTTTTAATTCATTGGCTTGGTTCTCAAAAATGTATTTCATTGAAAACCACAAAGAAAGAGATTGAAATAAGATCTGCAGAGGGTACTGCCCTAATAAAATAAATATCATAGAATCTTAGAATCATAAAATGTGTAAGATTGGAAGGGACTTTTAGAGGTCACTAGTCCAACCGCCCTGCAGTAAGCAGAGACATCCTTACTAGATCAGGTGGCTCAGAGCCCCATCAAACCTGACCTTGAATATCTCTAGGGATGGGGCCTCCACTATATCTCTGCAGAACCTGTTCCAGTAATCTACCACCCTCATAATGAAGAATTTCTTTCTAATATTCAACCTAGATCTCCCCTTTTCAAGTTTAAAACCATTACCTCTCGTTCTATTGCTACATGTCCCCATGTCCTCTTCCTCAGCTTTCTTGTAGGCACCATTCAGGTACTGGAAGGCTGCTATAAGGTTCCCCCAGAACCTTCTCTTCTCCAAGCTGAACAAGCCCAACTCTCTCAGCCTGTCTTCATAGGAGAGGAGCTCCAGCCCTTTGATCATTTTTGTGGCCTCCTCTGGACATCCTTCAACAGGTCCACGTCCCTCTTGTGTTGAGGGCTCTAAAGCTGGACACAGTATTCCAGGTGAGGTCTCACCAGGGCAGAGTAGAGGGGCGGAATCACACCTCTCCATCTGCTGGCCACACTTCTTGTGGTGCAGCCAGAATGTAGTTGGCCTTCTGGGCTGCAGATGCACATTCGTGACATATCCAGCTTGATAAGATGAGCAAGAGTTACTATCATTTTGGAATTTGATTGTGATGTTTCAGGTTCACAGTGAGCATAAAGAAATTGTGCATTAGATTATGGTCAAAGGATTTTTCCTTCTAGTGATAGCTGCAAACAGTATGTCAGTTTGAAACCCTGAGTAAGAGAGGGTAAAGCATACTGTGTGACTCGAATGCACACTGCTTGCTACAAGAAACCTGTCAGTATTATTACATCTAAAGCAAGCACAGGCGGCTTGTGAAAAATGCAACAGTGTGGCAACTTGCCCACCCGTTAGTTGTTAAAGTTGGGATGTCCCACCCCAAAAAGCCTGAGAAAATCCTCATCTAGATCCAAACCATTCCAGTGGCTCCCACATCTATGTGTCCAAGTCAAACCCCGTGGCTCAGAATTGAGTCTTGAGAGAGACTGCATTTCCTAGTTTGGGTCCAGGGTTTAGCTGCAGAGGCTCACCGCTGCTGCCGGCAAGTTCAGATCAAAACTACATGCCAAATCTGCCATGACAACTCGAGGGGAGAGGACGGAGGAGTAGCTCAGAGGATTATGTGTGATAGGAGCAAAACAGCAGTGGCAACTTGGTTTTGTGCACAGGAGCACAAAACCTGTAGCCCCGTGCTGTGCAGGTTGCTGCAAGTTGTGCTGCACCCAGGTACCATCCACCACTGCCACCACCGCCACTGTCACCACTGAAAGCACTGCCAAGGCCACAGCCAGGCCCCAGCACTGTCCTTAACAAGCAGAATTAAAATAAGCCTGGACAGAACTGGCTGCATTGGGCATGCAGAAGCATCCTCCAGCTGTGGCTATTCAACTTGTTATTGCCAAGGGCTGCTGGGCAATTTTAAATGAGGCTCAGCTGTTTTGGGGTTTTTCCTTTCTTTTTCCCCTTTCTGGCTGGTTGACAGGGCAGGCAGGTGACAGGAGCCAGGCCAAGCTCAGTGGATCTAAAGCCATCCCTCCCAGCCAGCCAACTTTGGAGCTTTCCTGGGGGCAGGTGCAGTCAGTCCTTTGTGCTCTGACAGCGAGGTGATGTGTGGGTCTAACCTGTGGGAGGAATGGGTGCTCCTAAACCTTTTTATCCTCTAACTTGCTTACTTTTTGTAACAGGTTTAAAACACTCCTTTTTTTTTTACCGCTGAAATGCCTGGCTAGTGAACTTTTTAGCTGCTGGTGCTGCTCTTTTTTTGACTTGTACTTTTCAGCTAAACCGGTTCTCTGCCCTTGTCCTTACCTGGTTGTGAGTTGTGCTTACTACATGGTTCCTTGGTCCCAGATGATACTGACTAATCAACAACAGTTTCACACTGCTATGTTGTCAATTCTGCCCTGTGATATGCTGGTAAACTCTCATCGCACACTGTTTCACTTCCAGAAACCTGCAAAAAATGCAGAAAGAGAAGCAAAAGTTGCAAGGAGGAGCTGAACGCAGGCCCAAGGAGCCCCCATGGAAGGGAGGGCTGTGGTGCCAAGTGCAGTTATGGTATCTTGTAACCGCTTTAACGAGGAGTCAGTTAATTTATGCAAACAGGGAATCATATTGCAACATTGTTATTATTAAACCCGCCTGAACTGATAGATCCCCTTCACGCCCTCAGAGGGATCTGCCTGTCTACTTTTGATAATGGAGAGCAGCCAAGCAGATCTCTAAGCAGGTCTCTCTCCTGCACGGCAGAGCAGCAGGAGGACTCTTGCAGGGCTCTGTGCCAGCTGGCAGTGCTTCAATCTAATAATCCCATACAGCACTTTCCTACAGAGCACTGCAGGGTGTTGTAAGGCTTCATTAGCTAAGGCTTGTAAAGCATTGTGAGCACTTAAATAAGAAGGACCGGATTAATGTTAAATATTACAAGGATGGTTGGGTTTTTGTTTTTTTTTTTCACTGTGCAAAACTTACAGTCCGGGCCTGGAGAAGTTAGTCCTCACCCTGCCCTCCACTCTGGTATGGAGAGACATCTGTCACCAGCAACAGTGTCATCATCACTGTCAGTGAACGGGATTGTCTGGGCTGCCCTGAAGGCAACAGTGGTACACTGGTTTCTTTCACTGCTAAAGGAACATCTCATTGATTTCTTAAAAGACATCTTAATTTTCTCTGTTGACAACACTAGAACTATTGGCAATTAAAACTATTTATAGGACAGTTGCGGTTTTTTTACCAGGACATCTTATTAAATTACATTAAAAACCTTTATAAAGAGTCATAAAAAGAGTAACAAAAGGGAGGTCAGGCAGCTGTATTTCAGCATAAGTGAAAACTATTGCCATTACTATTAGCAGAACAGTTCATACCAAACAGCAGTAAGCTTTTACAGGTGCATTAAATAAATAAATGACAGTTTAAATTAAAACATTTAATCAACTGCTAGCCTTTGCAAACCGTCCTTCAATTTGTCATCAGGACTATGTGCCTATGGACAACAAGGGCTCTTTTGTCCAGAAAATCAGTTCTGAAGAGCAGAGAAAGTAGCCCACTGACTGTGACCCTAACAAATGGTTGTTCTGTATTGTACTCTCAAAAGAAAAAGAAAAAAAGGAGGCCAGGTTATTTACAGGAGGTAGATCAGAAAACTAAGAGAATCATTCTGGCACCAAAGAAGAACCATTCATTTTACTGTCATTTAAATGTGTTGGATTATAAATTACAGGAGTCAGTTTTCTCCTTCGTTTTATCAACTTATATCCATCCATTTCTCAGCAGACACTGAAGTATATCATATTTGTTCCCCGTAATATAAAAACCTGTAAGCTTAGAAAGCCAAGCTTTTTACAGGGGTGGAGACAAGATCTTTCTCAGAAAGGAAGGATGACATGAGCATGGCTAGACACCCAGGTTGGGCCAGGGAACTGTGGGAGCAGGGCTGCTCCATGCTGCCGGGTAGGAGCAATGCACAGCATCATATGCAGAAAGCGCTATTTTGAGGAGCAGGGGTGTGACAAGTTTCCTCTTCCCATGGGCCTTTTTGCTTCTTTGCACCTACTTAGTAGTTGATATGTACATATTAGTAGCTTGTGTCTGCCGTCCTCAGGCCCCACCTGGAGTATTGTATCCAGTTCTGCGCTTCCTCATTAAAAAAAAGCCAGGGATCTCCTGGAAAGAGTCCAGTGTAGGGCAACAAGGATGATTAAGGGCCTGGAGCATCTCCCTTACAAGGGAAGGCTGAGTGAGCTGGGGCTGTTCAGCCTTGAGAAGAGAAGACTGAGACGGGACCCTATGAATGTTTATAAATATCTGAAGTGTGGGACACAGAGGGAAATGGCCAGCCTCTTTTCAAGTCTGTGGAGACAGGACAAGGGGCGATGGCCTCAAGTCGGAGCACAGGAAGTTCCGCACCAACATGCAGATGAACTTTTTCACAGTGAGGGTGACAGAGCCCTGGCACAGGCTGCCCAGGGGGTGTTGCAGAGTCTCCTTCTCTGGAGATATTCAAGACCTGTCTGACACCTATCTGTGTGATCTGTCCTAAGGAACCTGCTTTGGCAGGGGGGTTGGACCCCATGATCTCTTGGGGTCCTTTCCTACCCCTACGATTCTGTGATTCCTCACAAACTGGTTTAATGACTTGCATCATTAACTGCATGAACTAAGTTTCCTCTCCCCCTTTCAATGCTCAACAGCTCTTTAAGAGATAGAAAAGTGCTGTAGCCAGCATTTTGGCTACCCCTGATATTCTTAAAAACTTGTCTGTCAAAGAGGGAAGAAGCACCAGTTTGTTCACATTTATGGCCCATACAGCAGCCAGGATGGCTTCCCAAAAGCACCCTCTGGGATGAGTTAAGTCCAGACAAACTGTAAGGCTGGCCTCATAACCCAGCTTTTAGGAGCTTTCATGAGGCAGCTGAAAACACTGCCCATTTTGTCTCCCTCTGTCCATTGGGTTGCCTCCTCCTTCCTTACACTCAGACTTTTCACTTCATTTTGTCCCAAACACTTTTATCATGGTTTTATGTACCATGAGCATGTCAAACAGAGTAGTCATTACATAATTACTTGATATCTAAATCAGAGAGGTTAGTCAAACATCTCAAGTTTTCTTAATTATAGCCAACTTTATATAAATATCTGCTAGCAAACACCAGACTCACAGGCTTGCAGGAAGTACACCACAAATTATGGGAAGGCTTGGAAGAATAACCTGGGGTAACAAAATAAACACAGTGGTTCATCTCAACTTGCTAATCTTCCGAATGTTTTCCTTCTTGAGTGATTTTTTTTCTTACAAGCTTTTTTGAAATTCAACCAGAAGTCTATGTTTCATTGGAGTGTTCTACTTTGCTACTACAACAGCACAAGGACTAAGACAGTACTTTTTTCTTACATCATACCATTCCTTCTTCCATAAAGCATAGCTAGCAAGCTCTAAGACTGGCAGAAAAATCTATACAGAATCACAGCATGGCAGGGGTTGGAACGTCCCTCTGGACATCATCTAGTCCACCCCCCTGTGCTAGAGTAGAATCACCTACAGCAGGTTGCACAGGATTGCATCCAGACAAGGTTTGAATATCAGTATCAACCTCCTGGCACTTCCTGTGGACAAAATCAGGCTTTTTAAATGCAAAAGAAACCTTGTCCTCTACCCTCTCTAAGATGCTAAAGATCTCTACCAAGACTAGACCCAACTCTTCCTTGCTGACTTTTCTCTGAAAGAAGAGCCCTGAGATTCCAGAATTAAGTACCCATGGGTGGTAAAGCTGTTCCTGTCACCTCCAGCCTCTGGAAAAGCTCCAATTCAAATTGGAAATACCTAAAGTTTGGTTCTTCTCACATGCTTTGGTCACCACAGGACACACCTAGAAGTTACGTGATCTACACAGCAGAAGTCGTGTTGCTGGGGAAACTGGGTGCCAGTGATGAGGGATTGCAGTCAGAGCTCTCACAGGACTCACTGGAAGTATGCCAGAACAGAAAGCATGTTACCAGCTTAACTTTTGTGTTACAGTATGCTTTCTAGCAGCACTAGTAAAGAAATTATGTTATCAATCCTTTCATCAACCCGAAGACTTTCTCAGGGTATCTTCATGCCTTTTTCTCTTTGGTTTTTTTTTTTTTTAGTAAGAGGCTGCTGCTCATCCTTAATCCATATTTTAGTTTTGAATCTCTGAAAGTTAGTGCCATCTCAGCAGCTTGTAGCTGATTACCCTGCAGTCAGTTGTGCTTCTGGATGCACTGGCTGATATTTTGCCTTGTAGCACATGCATCCTGTGGAAATCCTTCACCGTTCATGGATGGCTCAGTCCTGCTTTTCCTCAAGGAAACTCTTTCCTGTGGGAATAGAGGGCAGGTATTTCTATGCCTGCCAAATTTTGGATCAAATAGCCCTCTTATTATCTTTAGCAGAGATGGCTACAGGTATGACATCATAGTATCATAGAATATCCTGAGTTGGAAGGGGCCCACAAGGATCACTGAGTCCAACTCCTGATTCCACACAGGGACGGGCAAGTCAGAGCACGGAACTGAGTGCATCGTCCAGATCCTTGAACTCAGTCAAGCTGGGTGCTGTGACCACTTCCCTGGGGAGCCTATTCCAGTGCCCAACCACCCTCTCAGTAAAGAACCTCCTTCTAATATCCAACCTAAACCTCCCCTGTCACAGCTTCATGCCGTTCAGTCAGGTTCTATCACTGGTCAGGAATGAGAGGAGACTGGTGTCTGCCCCTTCAGTCTCTCTCATCATGAAGCCACAGGCTGGGATGAGGTCTCCCCTCAGTCTCCTTTTCTCCAGGCTGAACAAGCCAAGGGATTTCAGTTTCTCCTCATAAGACTTCCCCTCCAGACCCTTCACCATCCTTGTTGCCCTCCTCTGGGCAACCCAATATTTCTGTGTCCCTCTTGTACTGTGGTGCCCAAAACTGCACACAGCACTCAAGGTGAGGCTGCACCAGCACAGTGCAGAGCAGGACAGTCACCTCCCTGGACTGGTTGGCCATGCCGTGCTTGATGCACCCCAGGATACAACTGGCCTTCCTGGCTGCCTGGGCACACTGCTGGCTCATGGGTAACTTTCTGTCAACAAAGACCCCCAAATCCCTCTCAGCATGGCTGGCCTCCAGTCTGTATTGTGTAGCCAGGGTTTCCCCTTCCCAGGTGCAGGGTCCAGCACTTGCCCTTGTTAAACGTCATGCTGTTGGTGATTGCCCATATCTCAAATCTGTCCAGGTCTCTCCACCCTCAATGGAGTCAACAGCTCCTTTCAATTTGGTGTCATCTGCAAATTTGCTTAAGACACACTCTAGTCCTGAATGCAGTATTTCCAGCTGCTGGAGGTGCCCAGGCTCCTCAGAGATCCAGATGGCAGCTGAGCCTTTTGCCCAGCATCCTGACAACACTACCTCTGTGCCTAAGCAGAGGAAGAAAGACACATGAGAGTCCTCATTACTCCATGTCCTGACCTATTTATCTCCTATTTGAAAGGTCTACATTAAATTAATTGACTTTCTGCAACCTACATCATAAAGATCTGTTAAGAATTACAGAAAAATATACAGTTGTACTTAGTAAGTGCATGAATTGCAATACACAGTACCATATAGTATTTAACTCTGACATATCCAACTGTTTCTAACAGCATTACATGATGTCCCAAGGAAGACCAGTTGCTATACATGCAATTCTCACTCTGGTGTAATCTGACTCTGGTCACCATGGCCCGAGTAACATCTTGTAGTATTTTGCCTGGTATAATTATGGTATTAACCATCTAGAAAATTATTAAAAACAAGAAAACAAAACAAAAAAAGAAATCTTGCAGAGTAAAACCTACATCATTACTCACTGTTTTTAGAGTCCCTTAAATTACCCACAGGAGAGGAACTTTTGCTTGTTTGGCATGGTTTAATGATGGCCCCAGAAAAGAACTACTTAATCTAATGCCAGGAAACCTTATGTGTAATATTAAGCATGACATTACTGGCTGTAAAAGATTCAAAAAATACTTTTTTGTCCAAAATTATTATGCTATTTTTGTTACTGTTGATCAATTTATGCTGAAAGAGGTTTGACCTACCTACATGATCTTATAAAATTTACATTTATATAGCTTCTTCCATGCTTGATCATCAGCAATTACATTAACAAAAGAATTCTTTACAGAGGTGGAGAGAGACATTTTTATAATCACAAAGAAAGCAACCAATCTGTAGAAACAAATAGGTACATATAAAGCAAAATTTTAAATTAATTAGGTCTGCTATGTCCATAGTGCTTCAACGTGAAAGAGAAATGAATTCAGTCTCATAGACTTGCATGTACTCCACCTGCTCTGGGAGAAGAGAGAGATTTTGTTGTGGAAAGTAAGCAAACATGTAAGAAAAAGAGTCAAGTATCTCCACTAAGACATGATTTTGCCCCTGCAGCCTCCTTTAATTGGCTTGAGGAGGTTTTGCTGTATGGCCGCTCCCTGCTATTACCTGTCAGTAAGCTTAAACTGCTTCTTAGAACATTGTCTTGAATAAATGAACCTATAGATTAAATCACTGTGATGGACATGTAAGCAGACATGCAGAGGAAGAACTGCAAGTACCCTCATAAAATTTACATCTCGTATATTGGGAATTCCTTAATGTTTCAAGGATTCATCCACTAGTACAGCATCAGAAGTGGGAACCTCAGTCCTTTCTCTCTTCTACAGTGAAAAAAACAATTATTTGATAACAAATCAGCTAGCCAATTATTTTTCTTTCTGTGAAACTTGCCAACCATTGCTGCTGACTTCAGTTACATTCATGTAAGTAATGGGGCCTTGAGCAACCTGGTTGAGTGGGAGGTGTCATTGCCCATAGCAGGGGGTTGGAACAAGATGATCTCTAAGATCCCTTCCAACCCAAACCATTCTATGATCTGATTCTATGATATGATTTATCAGCTTATTGTAAATTAGGTAACTTCCTTCTACAAAAAGTGCCAAAGTCATATTCAAGACACGAATAGAAATGTATAAGCTAGGTAAAGGAAGGCATGAGCCCAAAATTGACAATTCCAAAGCACGTAAAATCCTTAAAGAATTTTTTTTGCCTCCATATTGTGAAGGACAGAAAGACTAAATATCCCAAGCACTCTCCTTACTAAGAGAGGAAGACCTTTCCAACCTAGGATTTTATTTTTAGTAATACTTTAAGATATCAATTAAGTGTTAAACTATCAACCAGTGGTCAATAATTCATTGCATTGGCAAATGATCTTAACTGCTAAACTATCTGCTCTGAAATTAAAAGGCAGCAGGGCTGCTGGTTGTATCAGAAGCCCAGAAGACTCAAAGTTATTTTCTGATGAAAACTGTAAAAAGCTATTACAGTCTAATCCCAATATTTTATATTTAATAAAATACATTTTGCAAGTGAGGTGCCCATCTTATTGCAACATGCAGAGGCTCAACCCACTTGGTTAAAAAAAAATCTTCCAAGAAAGCAGGGGAAAAAGAACAGTAAAAAAAAAAAAAAAAAAGAAAGATGATTCTGCTCCCAAAACCCATGTTCAGCTTTGCTCAGCCTAAGAGCCAACATAACCAGAGGTACCGCCAGAACAAACCCTTCTGCCAGGGTGAGCCCCTACATCGTGAATATGTCAGAGCATCAGCCAGCACAGAATAAGCGTAACATGTGGCTGTTCAAAAGCAAAGTGCTCTCTGTCACAGTTGTATTATAGTTTGACATGAAAGGAAAACACTTTAACTTTCATGTGACAGACCTTAGGAGGAAAGAAAAATGACATGGTTCTGAAATGCAAAGCTAAACTGCCTGGATTTTTCTTTTTTTTTTTTTCCTAGTTTAGGCAATGAAACTCTGTGACCCTCTTCCTCCCCCAAATCACTTATTCACACAGACTCACTCTTCCTCAGAAATTAATTTGTGACAATGGAAAGGAGACCAGAATGTTATGCTTTTGGATTCAGAGCCTCCTGATATGTCACGGACATTTAAGACAAGTTGCCAGTAACATTTTCAGACTTAATTTTATACTACTTTTTTTGTGAGCTTATTTAGGGAACCTGGAGAGAAGAGGATTCTGGATGAGGCTAAAGTGTCCTTTTTCTGACCTCCTCCAGAGCTGCATCTCCTTGGGAAGCCTGGTTAGTGTAAGGGTGTGCTTGGATGACTACAGCTTTGATGAAAAGTCAGTTTTCAGAAATGGTTTCTTATTAGTTTTCCCATTACCACTGAGATAAAGTTGCCTCCTGGTTTCTGACGCTATTTCAGGCATCGAGATCAGTTAGATATGTAGCTCTTAAAAATGAGGAAATGAAGAGAGCAAATCTCTGGTATAGCTGCACAAATACTTAACTCATCCATCTTTTGACAGAGGCCCCCATTTCTAGCAATGGCTCTTTGTATCAGTAAGGCTGATTATTAAATATTATAAAACCTCTGACTTAAGTGGAATATATTCAAGTGTAATTCCATTGCTTCAAAAGAGAGAAGGTAGTTTTCCAATCTGACATCAGTTTGCCAGAGGTTTCTCAGGATTTTAACAAAAAAGAGAGTCTAAAGGAACAGTGAATACCACTCATGTTTTCATGGACAATAGGGTACATGAAACATTTGTTCTTTAATTTTCAAAAAATATACATTTTAACTAGTCTGTGTTGATGCAAGTATCTTTCTTACTACCACACAACATTTTGACTGAAAAGCTTACGTTGTCTGGAATTAGTGAGATTTTCTATGGATCTGAAAGTGGCTCACTGATAATTCCCCAAACTGGGATGTTAATGAAAAGATATCAAGAAGCAGGGCATGAGAAAAGAGAGATTTCCAAGAAAATGTCTTTGGTCCAATGTTAGTTGTCATCAGTGATAGGGGAGATCAGAATGGCAGGATAAAATTCTTGTCAAGTAAATACATGGGCATCAGAAACACTGATGGGGTGGCAAATAACAAGAACGGATTGGTCATCTGGACTGACGTGAATCACTTCACTAAACGGTCTCTACACCATTAGTAAATATATGTACGGATAAAATTGCACGGCATTGTGTTGAGAGATGGTCTGTTAATTACATGCCCAGGCAGGTGCTTCCAGGAAGAAAAAAGGCAAAGCAGAAGGGTTTACCTGGGCTTCAAATTCACAGATGAGAGCTGAACATAGAGAAATGTGACCCTGCAATAAGATACTGCTTCACAGTAGTGAAGGTAATTAAAAGGTAGAGGGAATTACTGGAAGAATCAGTAGACTTCCAGGCAGTCTTTAAAATGAGATTACCCACTTTTCTAGAGGACTTGCATGCTTTAACCCTCTTCTGGAGAAATTAAATGGCCACTATGCAAAGTAGGTCAAGAGTAGATGGACATATTTGTTCCTTGGGGCCTGTGAATAGCCTGTGACAAGTTAGCTGTTAAGTTTACAACACAGGAGAGAGGGAAAAAACCAGCTTGGCTTTGGGTAGCATCTATAAAATGAACAGCCTCTCTTTAGACATCTCTAAATACCAATTCAGGCCACCACCTCTCCAAAAAGATTCTCACTAAAATAAAGTTCAAAGAGGAACAACAAAAGCTATCCTGACAAGGAGTGATGTTTTGTGCAGATATCCTCGTGTGACCAAGTTGGACACAGTGCCACTAGAATACCTTAGACAGGTCAGTCCTAGGGGGATGCAGAAGTGTTTCAAGCACTTTTACTACAAGAAATACTATAATGAAGAAAAACAAAGTGTTAGGGACTGGCAGATTTTGCTGTGGGCTTGTAAAACTGCATTAAAACATGGCAGGAAAAGAAGTCTTGCATTTCAAGGACACAAACCCAGCATTTTAACAAGACGCCATCAATAACTTGCTTAATAAATGCACTATTTACAGCATTTCCAAAGCCCCCAGATTTCAGCAGCACTCCCCATATCACACTGACTGCACTACATGTTACACCAGCAGATACTAATGAGTACGGCCATGACCCCTGGTTCCTTCTGCTCTCTGATATTGGAAATACAAAGTGAGCTCACTGCCTCTTCACAGCCCCTAACAAACCAAATCTCTGAGAATAAATGACAGCCGAGGCAGAGTAGGGGCCTTTGAATGAGAGGCACTGTTCAAATTCAAAGAAGTGTAAAACAGAAAAATAAGGGATGATGTGCCACTGAAAGGGAGGCAGAGAAACACAATACATGAGCCTTCAATAAAAATGAAAAACTAATCACACTATACTGAGGCTGTGGATAGAACATTTCATCCCCTTTTTTGTATTCTGATCAGTCAGGCAGGCATAAAAATGACCTTTCTTGCATGCATGTTTTCAGAAACCTGTTTCCAGCAGATGTTTATTTTATCTGACTGGATCTCAGCTGGCCTTCAGCACTGATGACACCAGATGTTTTCTATTTAAGGATTGTTTTCTGAAAAGTTCAGCCTGGGCAGTACGGCAGGTGTCTGTGTGCGAGTGCTTCAGCTTCTGCATCCCTGGGATCATTTGGTGCCTCGTGACTTCAGTGGAGGCTGCCGGTAAGCAGGAAAGCTGCTTGTTCCTTGGCCACTGTTTGACATGAATCGCCTGGGAGCTCTGAGTATGATTCAAAGGGTCCTGTACTGGTCCCAGTCCCCTGCCAAGCAGCATCAGATGTGGCCTCTGACAGGTTGTTGCTGTGGCCTTCCAGTGGTGCCACTCCACCGGCCTTTCAGCCATCCCTTTCTCCTATTAAAGCAAGGTTTTCTCAACAAAGAACCAGGGTAGAAACCAAGAGTATTTCCTTCCTTTCAGCCTAACTGCAACCAACTCTAGACACCTTTCCCAACATGTTTTGTCTGGAGTTCAAAGCCAGAGAAAGCTGCCTGCTGAAAGTGAAAGGATAAAAGACCATCTATTTCTACTTAGCTTACTGAATGCAATGTATGAGACACCCTGAAATGGGCCATACCAAAAGGTCTTTCTGGCCCAATATCTTCTCTCTGGCAGTGGCCAAAAGCAAGCATTCATGGAAAGGTGGCAGGTAAGGGTGCACCCAACTAATGTCCCAACATCTGGTACCATGTGGCTGAGGGCCACCATGAGTTTGGGACGGTTCCTGCATATTGGTTAAGCCCCAGTGCATTTATCAGTCATTAACATCATCAACCTCCACACATGAACTTGGGCATCTACAGTATCATGGGGCAGAGAGTTCATGGTTGAGCTGCACATCCCTTGAGCAGATGACCTGTGAGAGGTGAATGTTCACATTGTGGGAATCACTTCCTGTTTGTGTTATGCCTATCATCTGTTAATGAGGGGGTCTCTAAAATAAAGTTCTTAGCAAAGAGAAGAATGTACACCAAAAGGTGGAAGGCCACAACAAAAAAAAGCAGAAAAGGAAGTACTGCCCTTGATACATTACTGGTCTCTCACTTGGCCTTTGGTCCTAACTGAGAGGTACTGGAAGGACAGAAAGGTAATGTTTGCATATCATTTTATTATTATTATTGTTGTTGTTATTGTTATTTCTTCTACACCAAGAAATACCTGCTTAGTTGGGATTAAAACCCTTGGACTTATCTGTACTATGCATGTAAACTACTATAAATTCATTTAATTAGGTGTCATCTTGCACATTTTCTTGAAGAAAAGGTAGGAATTTTGTTAGGAAAGTTTACGTTTAGGATTACAACATATAAGGAGAAAATAGGAAGATATCCAAAAGAAGCGAAGTGTTTGAAAAATGAGAATGATGGGCTAAATGGAGAACATAAATTCCTAAAATCATAAGGATTTTTATGAAACCTACAATAGGTGACAGTATCACATTGATGCTGCTGTTTCTTTTGTATGTTGAAAGATACTATGTCTTACTGTAACTACCTGCCTGTAAACCTGCAGCAGTCCCAGTGACAAAACGCCAGCAAGCGGAAAGGTGGAATGAAAGAGGAGCTTTGCTGACTTCTAATAAGTCCATGGAAGAAGAGTGCTAGAGAGACATCTGCCAGTCTTAATCTACTTATCAGCCAGGATTTCAACTTTGAGGAGATTTCTTAGTCTGGACAGACAGAGGAAGGAAAGTGAAGAAGAATTAAAAGATGTCTGTTCACTCAATCGCTTTGTTATGTGTCTGAAGGATTTGACTGGAGGAATACACTTGAACTTAGTTTTTTTCCATTATAAATATCTTGATTTCTTCATGGAAAATTAAAGAGCACAGTTCACGGAGCAGTCAAATTTCCTTGCACAAGTCGTTGGGGATTGTAAGGTTGTTTTCAAGACATTTATAGCCCTCTGGAGTTTTCCAGGCACAACCCACATCTTCATATGAGTCATTACTGCTGCCATATCTGAGAGCCTGTAGGCAAAACCAAGTGCAGACTAACACATCCAGACTCAGTTTGCATGTTTGCAAAGGAGCAATACATACAGACAGATGCATAATCAAGGGACAAAAATAACTTTGAAAAGACATTACTGCTGTCCCTAAGAGGCAGTTGGCTCTTAAACAAGATCTTTTCACAAGTATATTCCAGGATTTAATTACATTACTATTGATGACAGGAAGTCATCCTCCTTCATCCATGTGGGGATATAGAGATTACCGAAGGATAGCTAAAGAGCTGAATGTATTATAGCATTAAAACTGGCTTATGTCCCATTAATGAAACCAGTTTTAAGAAAATAAAAAGGAAAAACTTTGATTATGCATCAGTATTGAAAGATATTTAGCACTAAGGGGAACTCATACATCCCTGTTGGCTCATAATTGAAAAAAACAACCAAAACAAAGCTATCAAAAGAACCTATGTGATGCAGTCTCAATAAATACTGTGCAAAGAGCCCAAATGCTTTTTCACATGATTTCTGTAAAACTTCTTTGGCTTGCAACATGCCACTGTATTTACCAGTTCTAGTAAGAAACCATATACTTTCACATCAACTACCAGATGTCAAAATAACTGGGGCAGTTGCATAACAGCTGCTGCAGCACAGAGAGGAAAAAAAAAATGGTGTGAGTTTGTTGGGGGGGGCGGGGACTGGGGGGTTGGGTTTTTTTGTGCGGTGGGATACACAATATGGAGCAGAAGGCCTATTTGTGTTTCATTTCTGTAATACCGTGGAAGGATATTAGTGTTTCAGACTACTTTTTCCCAGTTTGTTAAAGCTACTTTTCTACTCCTGTGCTTATTCCTGTAATTTGCTGACAGCTTAATTCTTAGGCAGGCAGACCTCAATACAAGACTGGGGCAAATTTCTTCTGATCAGCACTAAGTCATGAATCAGATGCAACAACCACTCTCTGTGTCCCACATTCAGCAGGCCAGACTGAGAGCCGGATGCTCCCTTTGGGCCTGACCTGGAGGGTGCAATTAATGCACACCAAGCTCAGGTCACCTTCACGTGAAAATACTTTTTATTCTTAGCTTGCAAAGAGTACCTCCAAAACCCAAAACACCCTTAAAAACAAGGCTAGCACCACTGACACACTTCACAAGGAGTTATCACGTGCTAGTAATTTTACCCACCGATACTGCTATCCATGTTCAACTGTTTATAACCAGAGGTAAGAAGTAGCTTATTTTATGTTCCTGAAGTAACATCCCATTCCCTAGAAATGTTACTTGTTCTACAGATTATGCGTTGCATGAAACTACTGTGCTGACATGGGCCATGTACGTGACTATTTCCACACCCTTCTCTGCACAAAACACGTAGCAAAAATCCAGAGTTTAAATTCTATTAAGAAGTTCACTCCAGAAGTATAATAATTTAATAGGATCATGAAATTGCTTATAATACACACTGAACTTCATCATTAAGAGAGCACAGATTTTTTTTTAATGCAAACACACTTTTGTTATGTTTCTGGTTTTTATTAGAAGTTTCAAAAAGGAACTATAAATCTATCTCAATAATATCCTATAAGGAATTTTTAATATTTATTTTTTTAAAACCCAGATTTATCAAAGGTAACAATGCTTTCTGCAAGTATCAGAGCACAGAACTACATCCATGTCTAGCTGCCCTGAAAATAGGGCAGTAATCCCTGGTAATCCCATGGTATTTAAGATTACCATGGAATAACACCAGAAATAGTTTAGCAAATGATTTAAGAATGCCTCAGACTGTAATTATGTGCAGATAAAGGTCACTGGGTAGAATATTCTCGGTGTGGTTTGGAGTTCATAAAACAGCGAGGATCTTATTCTAATGGTCTTTTAATTCCATTCTTCATAATTGAGGTAGAAAAGTAGCAGCATGACAGTATCTGACTTAATTTCTAGGTAATTGGTATGCCTCTAATAGGATTTTTCCACTCAACAATAGGATAGGCAGGCAGTATGTGAAGCAAGGGTCATGTAAAGAGAAAGAAGGAAAGTGAGAGTTTGGAAAGCTCCCTTCAAAAAACAAAGGCAGAAACTTTCACCAAACCATGAAGTTTGTGCTCATCCTTCCTACATGTTTTCTCCTCTTACCTTAAGCCCTTCACTCCTGCAGCTCGTACCCACTGACAAGTTCCCTCTGGAAAACAGGTATGAAACAACTGCTCCCTCCCTTTGCAAAACTAAGGCTTGTCTTGTTATTAAGACACTGGCTGAGGACACCAGGATTCTGCTACTTTCCTAACACTGGCTTCACGCAAGGGAGAATCGGTGTGCAGTCCCTATATCCCCAGTTCAGAGATGGAGATGCATGGTGGCCACATGCCTGCAGACCATCACAGGTTTGGAGCAAGTGGGATGGTTGTCCAGATCCCTGTGCACAGCCAACCCAGGATGTGGCATGTTGGTGCATTTGTAATAGCACATCTGTCAGAGAGAAAAAGCTTATGCTTGTTTATACATGGTGGCATGCCCAGTTTTCCTCACCTTTACACAGTAGTGGTCACTGTGGGCTGCACACCAATGCCACAGGTTGGTGGTGCTCTCAGTGCCAAGTGGCTGCTCGTTCCCATCACAGCACACATCCTGTTACTATCTATTTAAGCACATAGAATCATGAGTCTTTAAGGTTGGAAAACACTTCTAAGGTCATCAAGGCCAACCATCAGTCCAACATCATAATGTCTGCTAAACCATGTCCTGAATCATAGAATCATAGAATGCATTAGGTTGGAAGGGATGTTTAAAAGTCATCTAGTCCAATCCCCATGCAGTAAGCAGGGGCATCTTTACTAGATCAGGTTGCTTCAGGCGCCATCAAGCCTGACCTTGAATATCTCCAGGGATGGGGCCTCCACTACCTCTCTGGGCAACCTGTTCCAGTAATCTACCACCCTCATAGTGAAGAATTTCTTCCTGATATTCCACCTAAATCTCCCCTTTTCAAGTTTAAAACCATTACCTCTCATTCTATTGCTACATGTCCTCATGAACGGTTCTTCCTCAGCGTTCTTGTAGGCACCATTCAAGTACTGGAAGGCTGCTGAAAGATCACAGAATCACAGAATGCTTTGGGTTGGAAGGGACCTCCAAGATCATCTAGTTCAACCCCCTGCCATGGGCAGGGACATCTTCACTAGACCAAGTTGCCCAAAGACCCATCTAACCTGGTGTGGTGGTTTAGGCCTGGCTGGAGGCCAGACACCCACCAAAGTCGGTCTATCACTCCCCTTTTTAGCTGGACTGGGAAGAAAATATATATTGAGAGGCTGAGGAGTCAAAATAAGGACAGGGAGAGATCATCCTGTAATCAATGTCATGGGAAAAAACAGACTCAACACAGAGTGAAGGAAACAAAACTATCTCATTTATTACACTACACTACAAACGCAGTGAAACCAGAGTTGGATAATGAGAAGCGCAACTAGATCTTAAAGCACCTTCCCTCCACCCCTCTCTTCTTAGCACACTGCACTTTAGTCACGATTTCACTCCCTTCTTCCCCTCCATTGGGGCACAGAGAAAGGCATGGAGTGGGAAAATGGGGGCTTCAGTCAGTTTCTTGCAAGTTAGTTTCCTTCTTCGCCAGGGAGTATTCATTCCACACACCCTTCCCCTGCTGCACTGTGGGGTCCCACCCATAGGAGACAGTCCTTCACAAACTTCTCCAACATGAGTCCTTTCCCACAGGGCTTTAGCTTTTCACCAGCTGTCCCGCCGTGGGTCACTGCTATGGCAGGCAGTAATAAATCACAATGTCTCTCAGTCCCAGTACTCCATGGGGTCACCAACCTCTCCCGCAGCAAACCTGCTCCAGCATGGATCTCTCCCTCACTCATTTCTGTGTCTCTGTCTCTCCATGGGCTGCAAGTGCTGTCAGAGGCTTGCTCCAACATGGGTCACAGCATCTTCTGTATGTCTCCACCAGCTCCAGCATGAGGCCTCTGCACAGGCTGCTGGGGCATCTTCCTCTCTGGCACCTGGGCCGCCTCCTCCCCCTCCTCCCCACCCCAGCCTTGGTGTCTGCACAGTTCCTTACATCTTATCACTCCCTTTTCTGGTGGCAAAATGCAACTGCTTGCGGGTTTTCTCCTGTATGTGATTCACAGAGGCGCTGTGACCATTGCCAATTGGCTTGGCCTTGGTCAGCAGCAACTCTGGGCCTGAATTGGCCGATGTTTAGTCTTCAGGGCCTGCAGAGAGCTTCTAGCTACTTCTTAGAGCAGCCATTTTCTGCAACCCCCATTCTCTTCCAGCACCCAGCTATGCAAAACTGCAACACCTGGCCTTAAATGCTTCTAGGAATGGGGCTTCCACAGCCTCTCTGGGAAACCTGTTCCACTGCCTCACCACCTTCATAGTAAAGAATTTCCTCCTCTAACCTAATCCTACCCTCTTTCAGCTTAAAGCCGTTGCCCCTTGTCCTATCACTGCCTTCCCTGGTGAGCAGTCCCTCTCATACTTTCCTGTAGAGCCCCTTTAGGTATTGGTAGGCTGCAATTAGGTCACCCCAGAGCCTTCTCTTCTCCAGACCGAACATGCTCAAATCTCGCAGCCTGTCTTCATACGAGAGGTGCTCCAGCCCCTTGATTGTCTTAATGGCCCTGCTTTGGACTTGCTCCAACAGCTGTACTTTTTCCTGTACTGGAGACACCAGAGCTGGATGCAGTACTCCAGGTGAGGTCTCACAAGAACAGATGGGCAGAATCACCTCCCTCAACCTCCTGGCCAAGCTGTTCTTGATGTGGCCCAGGACACAGTTGGCCGCCTACACTGCTAGCACACACTGCTGGCTTATCTTGAGCTTGGAATGGATCAGCACCCCGA
Organism: Hypotaenidia okinawae; assembly: GCA_027925045.1. Taxonomy (NCBI): domain Eukaryota; kingdom Metazoa; phylum Chordata; class Aves; order Gruiformes; family Rallidae; genus Hypotaenidia; species Hypotaenidia okinawae. Next base: position 27,517,982 of record BSDF01000005.1, on the reverse strand, counting down.
AGTTCTCCTCAGGACTCCTCTCAGTCCACTCTCTGCCCAACCTGTGCTTGCACTTGAGATTGCAGTGACCCTCATGCAGGATCTTGCCCTTGGTCTTGTTGAACTTAATGCAGTTTACATGGGCTCATCTCTCAAGCCTGTTAAGATCCCTCTGGATGGCATCCCTTCCCTCCAGCACGTTGACTTCATCTCCAAGCTGAACAAGCCCATGTCTACACATTTTTTGAACACTTCCAGGGATGCTGACTCCACCACTTCTTTGAGCAGCCTGTTCCAATGCCTGACCACTCTTTCAGTGAAGAAAATTGTCCCTAATATCAAATGTAAACCTCCCCTGAAGAAACTTGAGATCATTTCCTCACATTTTAACATAACTTGGAAAGCGCATCTTTTAACTAATGGGAACAGATTTGCAGGTACAGCTAGTCATAAAGATGATGCTTCAGAAAAGCTTGGTTGAGAAAAATCCACACTTGTTTAAATAAAAATCCCACATGGGCATGTAAAGATGGAGTCTCTCATGCTAACCTTTGCTATTTGTCATTGTTAGTAAGCACACAGGGCTTCAGCACAGTCCTAATGAGGTCAGCCACCACCACCACCCCCAAACATACAGCATGCCAGCAAAGTGACTGCAAAATCACCCTAGAAGGACTACAGAGAGAAGGTGAGGAACACGCAGGCAGCCTGCCATCTGAAAGTGCCCCACTAGTGTCAGCCTCTTCCTCCATCTTCCCACAATAATTGTAGCACAGGAACCAGAAAGAGAGCAGTTGCTTGCAAACAATTTATGAACCACAGGAAAGGTAAAAATATCAATGAACATGGTGTTCACAAGTCAGCTGAACAAACTTTCATTATTAGAAAACACCTACCGTCACTGTGATCAGGATTCAGAACAAAGCTATAATTATAGCATTACCTTTCATTCCCAAAAGACTAATGAATCAGGCAACTGACATTTAGAGTGATATTTAATTTCTTTAACACAAAAACAATGGCATATCAAATTTGCCTTTTTTCAAGCCACATTCTCACTAACATCCAGGGTTTCTCCAGAAAAGAACTTTTCAATAATGTTATAAAAACTAAATAATTTCTATATTTTGTTAAAATTTATTAAAATCCAGATTAATCTAGACTTGTTATAAAGAAAAAATATTCATGATCATAAAAATAATGTTTGGAGAAGTTGCATATAAATTATGTTTTGCCAGGAAGCCCATACTGACAGTTGAATAAAAATGCCCTGAATAGTCATTATGGTAACACAGATGTTCCCCTGCTACATTTCACTTCAACTCTTTCTGTTCAAGTTGCTCTAAAATAGATAATTGAATAAGAGGCTGTAACAACAGCCTACAGATCTTTCTGTCCAACTGGAGTCACAGATCGTTCCTTTCCAGCTTTATTCATAAACCTGTTATTGCTGGGCTGCGTCCTCAATATTGAACATGGCAAATGCTATTTTAAAAGAAACATGTTTTGCAGAAATACAAGCTCTGCAGCTGTTACGGTGCCTGTTTTTTAAGCCCTCTGCACTGCATACCATTAGCATTCCATAGAATTTGACTGAGAGGTTCAAAACAAGGGCAAATGTGCAGTTCTCAGAAGATCAACTAATTCAATGGCTTGGAGAGAGTAAGTGCTCCAAGAAATGACATTAAAAACTGTTGAAAGTGCTGAGTCAACAGCAAACTTTGCATACAGGGTCTGTTAACTGGTTTCACAGAAAATTTATGCCCGTGCCTATGAAACCCTCTTTTTAGTTCAAAAGAGCTATTAAGGATTTTTGTTTCAAATAGGACTTTGGAGATCAGACCTCTGCAGACCTTCTGAAAGTCCCCAAGAGCCTGATGCCACCATTTGCTTAGGAGTCATATGATTAATTGATTTTGTCAGTTTGTTTTGTTAACTCAAAAAACACCCCGAGAACCCAAACAAACCTGAGACATCAGCTCCTTCAGCAAAGCAAGAACTGGTAAAATATCATGATCTATCAACAGAAGCATTTCCCATTGTCCAAGCTGGAAGCTGCATTTTTAAAATTAAACACAAGCAAATATCATAGCCAAGGGTAGTCTGCATCACTACTATTAATATTTCATCCTTTTTCACATGAACCCTTCCATTAAAAACTATTTAACAACTCTGCAATTACTTTCAAACTTTCACAAATTGACTCCAAGTTACTTTACCCTGCCAGGAAACCATGTACCTGGCAAATTTAAACCATCTTCCTCCAGGCCCTTTGGAACACCCACACCAAGTTCTGCCTCCATGTAAATACTACCCTCAAATATTGCTTCAGGATAGAACATACTAATTTTACTTGGACTCTTAAAACTTTTTGTGGCTGGCAGAGCAGACCTTTACCCTTCCATATCAGCATAACTTCAAGCATGTAAATCTCTTTGAGAAGTAAACCTCTGTACCAAAAACAACCCATGGCATGGTTCTCTGTCCCATGCCCTGGCACAGAACCCAAAATGGGTACAGCTCACCATGACTGGGGAGGGGGCATGCAGCCCCCAAAGCATTACACACCTCAGACTTGCTCTCCACAGCCCAGGCAAGATTGAGCTTGTCCATTTCTACCACAGACAGATAAATTGACAGCAGTGTCCTCATTCTCCTGAGGTGACGTTGCTCCTTGCCACATGCTCAATCAAGACCAACAAACAGAAAAGGGTGAATTTTGCATATACCCATCCACCCCACGCAACCTCACATCAGGAAGTTAATACGTGCATGACCATCCTCAACCTTGAGTCATAGCCCACAGAAGTCACCTCCATAACCCCAGAAATGCACGATGCATGGCTCTGCAGGGAGCACTGCACCAAAACCCATTTGGGAGTACAGGATGGGTCTGTTATTTCTGAGGGCTATGCAACAATTTGTTCTCTATCTCCCAGGCCTTAAAATGAGAAAAATTTCCTCTTCCAGTTATTTTGGTTTTAGATATAGTCCCTTACAAAAATGCTCTCAGATTCATTATTTCTGCTCTTTCCTCCTTTAATTGGAGGAGCTCCTTGTGGCTGAAAGCATTTGAGCTCAGCTGATTAAATGGGGTAGCATGTTACTTGCCAGCATTACAGTGTGGAAAAAAAAGAAAGCAACAATAAAAGTTTGAAAGGCCAAAATATGCCATGGGTTGTTCTTAGGACAGAGGTTTACTTCTGAACAGTTCCTGGTACTATATGTTTCAAAATTTCACTCATAGCTCTTTAGTTATTTTTTATTATTATTTTATTTTATTTCACTTTCCTCATGAGATTGATCCAAGTCCCAACATTGCCCCTTGTACTTGAGCAAGGAGCACTGAGACACCAGCAGACATCTTATCTGAGGAGAACTCAGGCTAAGTCCTAAAACACTCATTTGGACCCTCCTTGCCTGAAAAGGAGAACATCTAAGGAGTCAGCCAGGAGGCAAAGGCAGAATTCGGGCTATAAGACACCATTCTTTTGGAAACAAGCTGCATCCTCTAAAAATAGTAGAGCGACATGTTGATGGTACTGACCTAGCCTACTTGTCCTACACATCAAAAATACTATTTTCCCTCAACATGTAGTTTTCTGCTTTTTACAAAAGGATTCAAGGAGACCTTCCCAATCAGTGAGGCTGGGTGAGATTTCCAATCTAAAGGATTTCTAGGGATATCTAGGGAATGTTTTCCTGCTCCATCTGAGAAATGTGTATTCCACACAGATGGCTGCTGTAAGGAGAGCAGTTTCCTATGCTTCCTCCTGTGATTTATCCCTTTAGATTTCCACGGTCTGGGTGAGAGGCTCATGGGTGAGGGGCTCTTTGATAGCAGCTACTTGTGAGTGCAGAGGGCTTCATGCACAGCCCTCCTCACTACTTTTTGCCTGCAAGCAGCTGTGCTTTTTTAATATTTGCCAAAGTGAGAATTTTAAGGCTTCTCCACATTAATGAGGCTGTCACATTCTGGCCCGAAGGTCTCTGATCTGCGAGGCAGATAACTGACCACTTTTCCTCTCACATTTCTTTACCAAACTACCTCCGGATACCACAATTCTCGGCACATTTCCTGCCAAAAGTAACTGCAACCCAGACTTCCTAGAGCAAATTAGGTATGTGCTTTTCTGTGACCCATTTCAGCCTGTGCATCATTCAGGAGAGATACCAGGGAAAGACATACTCAAAAGGCTGTTTGCTACCTCAGTGCCCTTATTTTATAACCCAGAGCTGCCACCATAAACTAGCAAATCTGCATCCTAGTTGTCACTAGGAGCTTTGTTTCCCAGCTTGGAGCATAACCACTGCAAAACAGCTAGACATTTGTTATTTTTCTCCCCTGGTACTCTTCTGCAGGAGCGATCCAAGTCCTCAGGCTGTGGACCTTATTGCTAACAGGGATAAATTGCAGGATCTAGCAGCCACATGGCATCAAATAACACCACCCCTCACCTTCCTTCACATGATTGTAAGAAGCAGCACCAGCCCATGCCAGGCATCAGTTGGGCTCAGGGACCGGGAGGAAGGCTATGCAGAGGGCAGCACATCCCCAGCGCACAGCCTTGGCCAACTGGAGCTCACATCCAGGCTCTCACATTTGCCTATCTGCCATGGGCTCGACTAACCCTTTTTGTGACCCCATTCATACTTTTGGCCTCCCAAACATCCTGTGATGGCAAGTTCCGCAGTTTAAGCAATGCTTGTGCAGAGGTCTTCCTCCTCTGTTTCAAATGCACTGCCTGCTCTTTCCACTGGGTGTCTCAGACTGTGAGATCCCAGCGAATGATTATTCTCTTGTTATCTTCTCTATGTCATGCATGGGCTTTTTAAAACACTTTCACTACCTTTCTCAGGCCACACAGTTCCCCCCCATGCTGAACACAGGTCACCTGGACCAAGAACAAGTGCTCAAAAGCCTCATTCAGTTAAACAAAAGCCCTTGTACTCTTTTATTTCTGCTTCATTCATGCAGATCTCCAAGTCATTCCTTGCCCTCGGCTAAACACAGCAAAGTTGAAAAATACGAGGGCAGCAGTGGCCACATTTACATCTTCAGTTGAGTTAGCAGGACTGATGCATGTGTAACAGATGGGACCAGGGATTTCCAAAGCAAAGCCTGATGAATCCCTGTGCACACATACACAAGGATCACATTGCTCTCAGGTGCTCAGTGCTCTCCTTCAGACCCAGACACCCTGAAAGGTCAGCAGCAACTTAACAGTGGTAACAAAAACATCTCACCACAGCCGTGGGGCAGGAAGAGAAGCATGCTCCACCAAGCAGGAACAACAGGGGAATTCTGGTAGATGTGGCATAATCAGGAGACATTACTGGGTTTATGAGAACTATCATACGCCTTTTAGTGCTAGACATGAATTTGAAGCTGAGCTTTGCACTAGTTTCTCAGTTTCTTCTGATTGAACCCATAGAAAAGTCTGAAATATTATGACCTTGATCTCGTTTTATGGGAGTAACTGCCATCAGAAGCTCAGTACAGCATTATCACAAGAGCAAGACGCTTGTGTGTGTAGTGTGTTTGTACATACTAAGGTTAAGAGAGAAAAATCCATTTAAAATAATTTAAGATCCTTACAAACATCAAATAGTAAAAGGAAAATAGTGTGTCCACTGAACAGGATTTAAGCTGTAAGCAAAAAGTAGCAGGCTGTTTTCAAACTATAACTATGCCATTTTGAGCTCAACAAATTGAGGTGATACACAAAGCACAGTTAAGCTAGACTGACTGTTTAAACACAGATCAGTAGTACATCTTGTGTTAATTGTTAAAAGTGCAGCTCATTCAGCCATCACAGTATTTCCAGCCAGGAATCCCCAGCTGTTTTATTTCCCCTTTCTTTTGTACATTTGCCAGATCATTGTTGTACTCAGCACCACGCTTCCTCTTCTCAAGGGCAGATCCTCCCTGAAAATAAGCAGCAGTGGTCCCCTGAACAGAACTGTTGGAGTCACTGAATTAGACATGTGAGGCTGGTGGCAATGCCATGGGGAGAAGCCTCTGGTTGGGCTCTTGCCCGTGGTGCTGGCACCGCTGCAGGGGTGTTGTCACAGGCCAGGATGGGAGGTGTTGGGACTAGTAGGTGACAGCACTGCTGAGAGCACCTCTGGTAAATGTGCCCCTCACCATGCTCATCTCACTGGCTTGCAGAGCAGACCCTCCAACACCTCATCACCCATCAGAGCAATCTGCTACCCAGGGGAGGGAAGGAGATGGGTTAAATTGTCTGCCTGGAGAAAAGCATCACTCCCCATATGCCAGCAGACGCTTGAATATCTTGAAATGGCATTTTACAGCACCAGGACTGGCAGAAAAGGGGGAGGGTTTGGAAGTGCCCAGGTGCAGCCACACAGTGCCCACAGCTGGCTGGGATGCCCTTGCTAATCTGTTACATGGACGAGGGTCTTGCTGTGCAGTCCTGCCTGTCCCCTCTGCTTGGCCGAGCGGGGCTGCCCAAGCAGGTCACAGACTGGTGATGAATCACCCATGGCAGCAGCAGGTTCCTGCAGATTCACTGTCACTGCTGTAAGATCGTATTGTGACATTGGCATAGGCATTTATTTTGAAAGAGATTATCCTACGTTTCACCTCTAACACTTAATAACAACCGAGCTAAAGTTATGATGAATATGGCAAAGCAGAGAAGATCGCTATGCAGATCAGATACCCATCATTAACTTAGAGAGCGATAATGAATAAGGTTAATAGCACTGCTGAGCTGAGAGAGTTCAATGTGTTGAATGTAGATGAGATCTGCCACCAAACTTCACAAAGATTTTGCTGGGGGAAGCACATTTCCTTCATGCACAGGGGAGAGGAACCTGCATCACAGCTCCAGACTGTATCCAGTTGAACCTATCTCTAGAACAAGTATTCTTTAGTTTGGATCCTTCTCCTCCACTGCCCCTGTATGCTCTTACTCTGCAATATCCAGGCACTTTCCTCTCCAGGAGAGTTTTATAACATACACACACACATCAGAAGCTCTTTAAACATTTCCTATTGCTTCGGTGCGTAGCAGAATAGATTAATCTCTCAAAGATAGGATTTGCAATGGAACTAGCAGTCCAAGGTAACATAAATGCCAGAGCGATGAGTAGGGAAGGTGAGTATCACAGTCTACTGATTTATGATTACACTGGTTGACCGTGCTAAGATTTTCTTGAAATACTTGTCAGTTTAGGCAAATCTTAACCTGTCTGCTGGCCAAAATGTCCCTCACAGGCCAGCAAGTCTAAACAGGCATTATTTACTACTGTTTGATTCCCAGTGATTCATTCAGTGTAATTTCCAAATGTACATTAGTGATGTTTTGGACTAAAGTAATAACTCCCTGTGGATACCATGGAAATGAAGTGCTTTTCAGTTCTATCCCACCTTCCACCCAGAGAGCACCCAGCACTTTATGCACTCATGAATTTAGCCTCACTGTCTGTGAGGCCTGAGTTGCAAAGATTCACCTCTAACACAGAACAGTAACCACCCTGCAAAAATATAATATAAACGTATTTTAAAAACAGATTTTTTTTTCCACAGGGATTTTCCATTACTCTTTCCCTCATCACTAATTTTAATGGCAAAATATATTCCAGGTTGACAAGATAAGTTTCAGTAGTGAAGAGGCTCAATAAAACTAATCTTAACAGAGCCCTGAGTCACCTTGATCCTTCTCCAAAGATAGGGCATACTGTATCTAAAGTAATATTCCCACTTCCACAATGTGTTTCAAGTTATTCCCTGCAAAGCCATTAAAATAGATGTATATGGGATTACGTGACATGAAACAGTAATTCTGCAGCAGCTTAAACATAAGTAGCATTTCATTCAAGGAGAAACCATAGTTAAGCTGCCTTTGGGTCAGTGAACGTCCCGAACATCTTAATATCCAAATGATGAGCACCATGGTTCAAGAAACAAAAAAAAAACCCTCAGATAAAAACCTGTTTGCCTTCCAGTATGTGCCTGAAAGAGATTTAAATCATTCCTACCGAAGTAATCAGTATTCCACATGACACTTCACAAAGGAATGAAAGAAAATCAATTTCCTTCAGACCTTCCTATTTCTGAGCATTTTTATGAGTCAATGACAGCTGAAGTGTTTGCATCATTAATGAGGTCTCTCAGCACATAATACCTCAAACGCTGCACAAGGGCTCTCACGGGATGGATAAAGCAAACTTGCTAGTTCTGATGTCCGGACTTCAGAGCAAGAAATCAGGAAGCACGGCTCTATTACACCTCTCATACGTGCACACACATATATTCTTTTTAAACTAGCTCATATTATGCAGGATAAAATTTTCTGCTAGCTTTCTGAGCCCAGCTGCATTCATATGAAATACCCCAGAGTCCACAGGAATCAAGAAAAGCAAAGGCACGACTACGTGCTGTACATCTCAAATCCTGGAGGCAGAGCCTGAAAGAATAAAGGTAGTTCTTCAGTGTTTTCCAGAAACACTGTGAATTGCAAGGTATTGTGGCTGTTCTTTTCCTCTGTAGTAGCTATGTTTACCCCTAAATTGGAAGGTTTTGCTTGGGAGATCTGCAGCCTAAAATTATCATTTAACACAGTAGTCATTAGCAAATTTCATGACAGAGAAATGCAGGGGGAAGAAGAAAAAGAAAAAAAAACAAAAACACCACAGTTACTTGTGCTGGCCATTTCAGAAAACCTCTCAGAAACCAGCTCCTGGTGGGACCAGTGCCTGCAGGGCAGCCCAGCCAGCTCAGCAGCATCTCCCACAGCAGCAGGAGCATCCTGCTGACTGACAGGCATGAGAGTCTCAGACCATCTTTAAATTCCCTGTTAATAACAGGGAGGAAACTAAGTTGTACTCACATCCACTCTGTAGCCTCCAGCTCTCCATGGGGTTGGAATTCAGGACCCTCCTCTTGCTTATGGCGTCCTGCACATGGCTCCTATTCCTGCAATCTGCTCTTTCACCTCAGTTTTTGAAGACAGCTTGCCGTATTCTGGATTAGTTTGCCAATCAGATGTTCATTGTCACATTCTTGGAAAACATCCCTTTGTAGGTTTCTCTTCTTCAAACATCCTAGTCTTTAAGAAGCCCTGTACCAACTCAGGTGCTTTCTGCAACACTGGGGTAATTTCTAATATTTAAGCCTTAAGGCTCGGATGAAAATTCCCATGACAACTTCACCTGCTCTGCAGCAGGTGCACAGTTTGCTCTGCTGGTAATTTTTCACCCTGTCTGCTAGCTGATGTGGCAGTGCCATGCCCTCAGCCCCATTCCTTGGCACAGGGTGTGCATGATAAGAGCATGGCAAAGGGGGTGGGAAACACTTCAACTTGCAGGGAGTTCAAACTACATTCATCCCCTATATCCAAAACTTCTCTGGCACAGGGAGTCACCCCAGTGAGCACAGCTCTGCTCTGATCCATAGCGCTTTACTGCCCCAAGTTCAGCCATGGGGCAGGTTCCCCGCAGGGTGATCACCTGCAGGGTCACACCAGTAATTCCCTTTGCAGGACGTAGGCAAGCCCTACTCTCGCGTCATCTGGTTCTGACATAGATAGCACCTTGAGTGAAGGTTTCCATCGAGCTTATCTTGTCTCAGCTGAACTCACACCTTCTGGACCCAATTCATTGCACTTTTCTACCCACACTGTGGACAAAAATGCCACACAGATATGCAGGGCTGGTGAAGGAAAAAAAAAAAAGCCCTCCAGACCCAACAGAAATCAAATCTGGGTGTGCGGATATCACCTCTACCTCAATGTTTGGTATTTCAATTGCTGATAAACAGCAATGAAAACAAATATATCACTGGTTAAAAAATCCAAACAACCCTAAGGCCTGCAGCATAAAGCAAACTTTGGGCCTTAGAGGGTGTTGGTTTTTTTAAAGAAACATAGAATGAAAGAATATTTATGTAAATTCCATTTTACTGAAGGAAAGGCTGTCACCAACAACGGCAGCAACAACCGACCCCCGAACATGCAAAAGGAGCTTTACAATACAAATCCTTTTTAGATAAAGACTCGTGTTTAAGGAAAAAGCCCTCGCTTGCTGATGCTTGAGCGCTTCATTACAAGAGCCTGACCATCCCGTTAATTGGCTAGATGATGTAGTAATTAAAATAAATGAGCTACACTTTTGCACAGCTAGCAATTCAGCAATCCATACTACTCTATTATCTTACAGTGAATAACTGACTGTAAATAATGCAGACATGTAATTAAGCTGATTAAACACTAGAAAAAAAAGACATGAATTCTAAGGATTCTCTTGGTTTTCCCCTTCTGCCAAGAGTCATTACCTATCAGATATCCCCAACAAGCCCTCCAGAAAAACCTGCTTGAAAGGAATCAAACATCCTAATTAGTTAGATTAAAGGTTTTAATGCTTTTTCTTTACAAGGTGACTAAAATAAAGGCATGTCTAAGGGAACACAGACATTCCTGCACAAGAATCTCCTACCATCTTTACAGTTTATCATCTGGCTGCTGTAAAAAGGAGGTGAGGAGTGCTGGATGCTTACGGGGCAGCCTATGTAATTTCAGAGATGTCTGACATTCACAACGTATAGTGAAAGATGCAAACCTAACATAAATCTACAGTAAATTCAAAATGGGGAAAAAAAAAAAGCTATGTTCAAGTCTCATTTTTGTGTGTAGTGTTTGAAAGAACATGTACTAAAACTAAACATAATGTGTACTCTGTGCTGGATGCTTCTTCAGGCTAGTCGAGCTGCAGGCCCACAGGTTCACCTCTCCACCACCCAGAAAAAAAGGATGTTAGGCTCTGTCTTTACAGGTCCAGTTCATCACTGAGGCAGAGCAAAGGCTAAAGGGTGAGGAAATGCTTTGCTCTTCCAGAGGGCATATTTGCCTACCAGTTAGTTGCATACTTGCTGGCATCAGCTAGGACTAACTGGGCTCAAATCAGCAACTTCAGCCCAAAAGCCCCTACTGCCCAAGCTGAAAGATAGGAAGTAGTTGGAACGATCTGCCAAAGAGGTGTGTATTTGGACTAGAACTTGTTTTGATGTATTTTATCACAAAAATTTCACACAGTGAAAGAAACCTGACTCTTAGTACAAACAAGTCAGTTCAAGGACTATGACTCCAGTGAGAACATATTGCTTCAGAATTTGGCTCTGACCTTCTAGTCCTGAATAAGCCTTTTCCTTCTTTTTAACCAGACAAAGGGCAGATCCAGGAGATGTGTGCTCTTTGGGAAGATAACAAGGTATTAGCTCTTAGGCTAATAAAAAATGCTCTGAATGAAGTACTTGAGGCAATGTGTGCATGTCTAGGAAATTATGGGCAGGCATATAAATATGCATAAGTGTATATTCAGATTTCATTTCTCATATCCTGTGGCTGAGCACTACCAGCCGTGGGGTAGGAGGAGGAGGGGGAAGAGACGGAATAAAACCAAAACCACCCAGGGGTCTGAGGATCCTTTCTTGCTGCCCTAATATTCAGTACCTCTTCTGCCCTGAAGGAGAGACATCCAGTATGTGTTCCAAGAAGCACCTGATCCAAAGCCAGGAATAACGTATATATTTGAGAGCAATAACCCACCCTGAAATGTTCTTGCCTCTCTTAATAAATGGCAATTACCCATACGCCATCTATTGCAAATTAAAAGAGAAAAAAAGAAAAAAAGCCTACATAATGAGGCATGTAATAGTCTCAATAGTCTTCTGGGAAGTATCAGAAATACACATCACATCCCTGAATTCTGGGAAAATACGTAAGTGTGATTTAGCTGAAATTTCTCTAACAATATATGGAGGCAAATGCCTCCCAATTGAAAGCACATTGAAAGATCACGGTGACTTATTTATTCCAGCAGAGGTCAGGAACAAATTGTATTCCAAAACATATTTCCTACCTGCTTGTTTCATGGCTTATGGCTAGCTGACATGCACAGCTAAACCTCTCACTTCCATTCAAAAGGAACCTCATTTACAGAGCAAACCTCATTTTTAGGTCTTTAAGCACAAGCAAGTTGGACAAGCATGTCTCTGCTAATTTATTTTCTAGAAAGCCAGTGATGTCCTGGAGGCTACACAAGATTTTACAGAGAAATTGCTGATCAAGCCCTTAGACATGTAGAGTATGCCATTTTGATAGCGTTTCCTGAAAGATCCTAATGGCTGCCAGGAGGGGAATTTCAGAACCAAAGACAGTAACAGTCCTCATTAAAACACTGGGTTTGCCACACTCATTTTAGATTCAGTTGAAGGAGCAAAGGAACTACTTTCTATATAATAAAAAACAATTTAGAGCTGCCTCACAAGGCATCAAATTGCAGAAGAGGTCAGGGCTAAGCCACTTCGCCCGAGAGTTCCCACTCATTGCTAAAGAAGAGGCTGGGATATTAGTTTTGCAGGATTTGGACTTTGGAGACACAAAGTCAGGTGAAAGCATTTGGAGAGGAAATTGGAGAGAGACAGGGATTTCTGAATGCATAACTCCTTGGAGTACTTTTATTAAAGGAAAAATATCTTTTTTGTTAAATGAGAGGGTAAAAACCAGTAAGCCAAATTCACAACCTCAGCCTCCATATGCATTATTCGTAACCCTGTAAATTCTCTCCTTTAGAGGCTGTAATTCCTCAGTGTTGCCCACATTTCTGAAAAGGTTGACTGGAGTTTCCAACTCTGCACAAAACAAAAGCCCAGCAGTTCTAGGAACTTACAGAAAAAAAACATGGCAATGACAATACAAAAAAAAACCCAAAAAACCAACCAAGCAACAAGCCTTCAGGACTCCTGAGACTGTTGTTTATGGTTTTGTTCTGGTTCTAAAAAAGTGTGATCGGTAACTGATAGATTAAAAATCCTTGATCAGGAGAAGACATGGCAAAGCTTCAGCAAAATGGAGGGAAAATATATTTATACATAATATTCAGATAAATATATACATTTCTGTTCTGGTATGGCATGCAAGTAATACTAAGGAAAATTAAATCCATCTTTTAAATCACGCCTCTGACAGTTTAGCAAAGTATCACACTCCTCTTGTGTGTTATTTGGGAACTGAGGAAAAGGATGGGAACAGATGAATAAATATCACCTTTCAATTGCCTTCCACTGGAACAGCACTGGACCATTGCTGCAATAAGTAGCCTTAAAAATAATTTTAAAAAAAATTAAAAATTTAAGAGGAAGATTAGCAAGATTTAAAGATTCATCCTTTTGTTCTGATGAAATTGCTCATCTTTGCTGCTTCTCTGTCCACCTGTTCCCCGCTTCTCAAGGCTCAGATAGAAAACTGCACAGCCCACCCTTTCTCCTCTGTCTTTGAATTGATTTTTTTCAATAATTTTTTTAGATTATGAATGAAGCTGGCTATTTTCATTTGCCCATTAAACGCTTCATGTTACCCTCTGAAATCCCTGGCAATTCATTCGCTCCCTGCTTTTCTATTTATAAATTCATGTGCTGAAGATCTGGAATTTTCATTTGCATTTTGCATTTCAGGGCTTGGGAGTATGAAGTGGGGATTATTTTGGAGTGGTTTTCTGTTTATTTTCAAAACCACAGGACACCTTGAAGCTAGAGTATTTGTTGTTTTTGCACTAAATCCTTCTGTGCTTTTTAGCTGATTGTTATTTTCCCTGTATGAGGGGCTGCACTGTTCTGCTCTTGGATTGGAACATGCTATCATGTTCTCTTCAAGAGCTTGTAAGAACATCTCAGGGTTAAGTTAGATGATAGTCTAGGCAAAGGCACTATTCTTTTTGCTGTGATTGCAGCTGGTAAGCAGTTATCAAGGACTCTTTCTTCTTTTTGTTTCAGGAAATATGTATTTCGGCTTTCAATATATCCTAATCAGGTAGAGGTGTGACTTAAACACATCTGCTCTGGGCATTTGCCCATTGCACTTCAGTGCAATGTAGTCTGTGTGCTTACTTTTCAAAACCTTGGTTTTAAAATCCATTCCATATGCGTGGGGCAATGAAGTGGACAGTATTTTATATCAGACTGAATACCTTTATGGAGCTATTGACAGAGGTCCTGACATTAAATGAAATGTGCACTCCCGCCCCCCAATAATAAATCAAATCAACAGCTGAAGGTGTAGGAAGGTGCCGATAAACCTCAGGAGCCCTCTAGCTGACTGCTGCTTCTATGCAGGATTTTTACTCCTTGAGCAGGAGTTAACTATCCAATTACCCAAAACTTAAAATGGGAACATCCAGAAATCCTGATACACAAATAGGGTAAGATTCAGACCCATGTAGCATCAGTAATCAGTCTGCCATAGATTCCACCTGCTGTGCCAGCACATCATCTTCACAAGAGGAATCATCCGCTAACTCAGGAAGAACATCACACCAACTCCATCCAAAGAAAAAAGTTCTGAGTCAGCTCTTCGCTGCATGCAGTAGCTGTGGCTTGTTCTTATTCTGAAAACTCTCCCCTTGCATGAAAAAGCCAATGTAAAATGAAAACCCTCAACAAGGTTAGGATACAAGGTTAGGCTTTGTGCTCATTCATAACATTTGTGCTGCTTACTAGTCTCTGTGGGGCTATGGAATATGAGCATTAGAAAGACTAGATAGAGTAGTTGCATGGGAGATGCATCCACATCAGGCACATAACCATGCCCTCCCCATAGCTGTTGTTTCTCCTGCTGGTCCTTTCCACCACCTGGCCGTTGCAATGCTGGTGGAGTTGCTGCAGACAGCCCCACAGCTGGTGTGATCCTGGGACCTTGCACAACAGTCTGCAAAGAGGGGGAGCAAGATAGAGAAAGTACATGGTCTAAAATAACCATGTTCAGTCTGGCTTGTACGGACTGAAGTGGTAACCTGCACTGATTGTGACAGTAACATAGGTTTTAACATAAAGTATTATTCATAATATTAACAGTATAAAAATGTGAGATAAGAAAAATATTAAGACAGTGGAATCATTATCGTAGGCTGGCAATAAAATCCTATGAATGACAATACTCCATTTTAAGTGTCCCCTGCTACACATTAAGGAAACCTACCTTATACTGCAGACCCCATCTGACCATGACGCCAAGGTGAAAGGCATGCAGATTGTCCACCCTCTGAAAAACTAGTTAACCACAATACTCACTGAGTCTTAGCAAAGGACGTCCGGCCAGTCCCTCCATGAAAGAGTCAGTGGCTGATAAAGGCAAAAAAAATTCCAGTCCAAAATACTCTTATACCTATTAGAAGACAAAAAGTCAAGGGTCCCAAACCTGCTGTCTTGCATCACAACCCTTACCGATGTCTTGAGCTCACAGGACACCTAGGAAGTCAGTTGTGTGAGACTGGGGAGCAGCATGAAGTCTGCTGGAGGGGTTATTCAACACCATGCACCATGTGTGAAAACACTGCATTTGCAAAGAGGCTTCACTTCAGATACAAATGAGTTACATTCTCCCATTTTTACACTATCTCCATGTTGCATGTGCTTCAGCACACACACAGAGCTGTGGGGTGTAGAAGTCTCCAGAGGAGTCAGCTGGCATAATAACATAAAGATCAAATTTACACCCAAGAATGACTGAAGAGAGAGGATTGTTGTCGTTTCACTGGGAATATCAGAAAGGCCTGGGGCAGCTCAAAATGTGAGATCAGAGCCATAAGGGAGCAGTAACATAAGCCTAAGAAACTGGAGAAGGAAGACTGAAGTGGCTTTGAGTATACTTGAGGCAGTAGATCAAAGAGATGACTTGTGAATTAAAAAAGTCAGATCCAAAACTAATTTAGTAAAGGGAAGAGCAGACAGAGACAAAGACTGAAGCAAGTCTGGTTTCCTTTACTATCTTCTGTTCGATCTGGACTGTGCTTACAGTACTTACCATGATTATCCTGGAGATATTACAAGTAGGACACTGGAGGAGATGGTGGCATTAACACACAGGGTGTATCAGATAACTTCTTCTTAGACTAAGCTGTATCCTCTGCAACTGAAATGGTACTGTTGCTACACCCCTATTCTCTTTCCCTGTTCTAATAATACTTAGGCAGGGACTAAAAGAGGAGGAGCCCAGGATCTTTGAACCTGAGATGCTTTGCTTTGTCTTGTAGGCAGGGAGTCGGAGGTCACTAACTGGGGGCATTCGAAGGAAGATGTTCCACGGGACACTGACCTGGAAAGGGGCCAAGGAGACTTCCAGACGCTTCACAACATAAAATTGTCTCTAAGATTTAAACCACTGAGAAGTGGGTCTCTATAAAAGCAAAGCTTTTTCATCCAGATCTTTTCAGTTTTGACACACAGTTACATAAATCATGACAAGAGATGAAGCAGCATCCAATACCAGGGCCTCTTTTTTCCTGTTGCATGTGAGGAAGGGAGGGGGGCTGGCAGGGGGTAGGGAGCAGGGAGGGTGTGTGAACAAAGACTATTATTTTAGTTCCTAAAACCTTTTTTCCTCAACATCCTGCTCATGCCTTTCCCTAGTCATCTTTAATTGTGGTACAGAAATCATTTGTCTTAACTATCAGAAGAAAAGCCAATTTAAGCAGCAAACCATTTACAAAACACAGCAATAAAATAGTGATAAAGGAAACAAAATATCAGGGCTTCCAATTTAGGCTAGACTAAGAGAGACTTGTAACAAGCTCTTAGCTGAATGTGAAGCACACTGTTCAGACTCCTCACATGCCTGAAATCAGGAACGTGCTTGCACATCTGGCTAAATGGTGCTGCTGGTGAGAATTATGAAATTACACGGCCAGGTGTCTCCCAGGCAGATTCATCACAAAAACTGTAGCAATGGGCAAACATTATGGGACTGACTGATCCAAACCAAGGAAGACAAAAGCAGGCAGTCTACACTGTGGACTATGTTAGGAAACACCTTTTTTTCCACCTCACTCTATCTTCCTGCCTCCCTCCACCAGTTCCGCAATAAATGCTACCACACAGACATCCTCTGGGTGACATTTTCATCCATAAAAGTCCTACAAGTTGACTGACAGGCTTCTCATATACCACACACCCTGCCCCATCTCATCACAGCAGGAAGACAGAAATAGGTATGTCAGTACAGCTGCGTCTCAGCCCCATCAATCAAATCAGCAGCAATGATGGGGCCAAATGAAGTCTTTCCACTCATTAGATTCCTGTGGTTGACGATGTGCCAAGAGTTTGACCACAACTCCTTGGCGTATGTAGATGGCTTCTGTGATTCCCAGGTGGTCTCTCGTCAAAATTTATCCCAGGCCTGGTTCTGGTTAGCTTCCCAGAACAGATGAGACTGACGCAGCCATGGGCTCCAAAGATAATTACTTCTTGAAGAATACACAGTTTTTGGTGCAGGAACAAAGGTCAGCAAACAACTACCACTTGCGATGATAAGAAGTCATAGCAAATCTGAAGAGACAGGGTTATCTACCCCATTTTGTTTGGGAACAGCAGAAAAAGAAAGCTTCTGTTGTCTTTTTTCTTAACCAAAACAGTACTTTAAAAATGAGACATTAAAAAGCAATCATTTTCTTTATTTGAAAATAAGAGATACTATCACATTCTCATCCAACCTAACCACCAGCAGCTCTGCTCTGTCTCTCCCCTGTTCTGGCCAGCTCTGTTCTGACACCCCTCAGGCCAAGCTGACTGCAGAATTAAGCCAGTAATTCTCACTGTGACAGTAAGATAAATATCTATGTTTTACAAAAGCCCCTTTTCAGTGGAATTTGATATCATTTTATGATTTGATTCTGCAAGAAGAGCACCCCGCTAATCCCCAAATCAATACAGAACTCATTAAATGACCTGAGCACTGGCTTGATCTCTAGGACAAAGAGCAAAGTCTCTCTCTTTCCCTCCCTTTTTACCACACCACCAGCACTCAAAAAAAGTATGAAACATGCAGGGAAGGTTTAATAAATCATTAGTGGGACTTTTAGCTCTTCCTTTTTTTTTTTTTTTTTTTTTAAGAAAAGATGAAATATAGGAAAAGGACCACAACAAGCCAGGAGGGAGAACTAGGGAAAGGCAGCAGATGTTGTAAAAGATCTACTTTCATGTTCCCTGTGCACTAGAAATGTGCGGACGTACATTGGCAGAGCTACAGTCGGAGTCCATAGTGAGGCTGCATCTTACACATCTGGAAGCTATTTGGCAGGGTGTAGAGTTCAAATGTTTTCTTCTTCAGTTGGTTTTAGACATACCTTTTGGTGCCGGGATGAGCTCGCGACAGCTCAACCTACAGGCTCATTAAAGAAGGCATTCACTGTTCACTGCAGCTTCAGGGAGCTCACTTCAGCTGTTGTCAGAAGCAGGCATGGGGCTGGGCTCTGCTCTCCCCCTTTGGCTTCAGGGTGCCAGTAACACTCCGCAATGAGCATGATACTAGAGGAACAGGGAGGAGAGCAGGGAGAAGAAAACGGCACCACAACTCAGCAAAGCCTGGCCTCATATCAAGAAACAAAATGTACTTGGACAAAATCCAGGGCGTGAGTTAACTTGAGTGCAGAGCAAACCATTCAGGAAATAAGGTCTGTGCTGCACAGGAACACAGAAGGGTCACATTAGAACCCATGTGCTTTTTTTTGCAGAAATCCCTCTGTTTTAAAAAATAAATAAATAGAAGCAGAAAGGAAAGGTTTTGTCTCTCTGCCCTAGAGGAAAAGCCATCTTAAGCCGGCAGGAAAGAGGAGGCATGTTGCTAGGTCCAGGGCTGCTGACATTGCACTGAGCCAGTATAGGAGCTCCCAGCAGTCACCAGAGGTTAGCTCTGCACTGTAAGAAGTGTTTCCCAACAGAGATGCAGTTCTGGGGCCACCCTAGCTAGCCTGATCCAGTGCCTGCAAGCTACCAGCTGTGCCTAGTGAGGAGAGAGCAAACCAACAGCATAGGGCATCATTTACTTCATCAGGGTGAGGGCCTCAGGTGAAGCACAACTTGCAGTGACCAGCCTGCCCAGCAGGTCACCATGACCAGTTCTTTGCCCCACTACCCAAGGTCCTGATGATGGTGCACTCCCAAGAGGTATGTAATAGCCAGCCAGCCAGAGACTTTGGCTAGTGAAGAATGATGTCTTGCTTGAAGAGGAGCCAGGAGCCAAGCTTCTCCCCTGTAAACTGACTTTGGACCACCCAGGCAAGGTGTATCCCATTTTCTCCCCTCTGAGTCTCAACCATGCTCAGGAACCTAAAGCAATATATTGATCTTCTCAATGCCTAACACATTTCAGGCTCTCATATCTGCTGACTTTAGATGTAGAGAATCTTAAACACCTTGAAATCTACCTTCATTTTCACTTTCCAGAGCCATCCTGGTATTAAAACTTGAAAAAGAGTAGGAATTGGATGAAAGAACATCTAAAAGTAGTGTGCCAAGACCTTATCACTGAGTAACACTGTTGGTGGCAGGAACATTTTGCAGCACAGCTCTTGCAGCACCTCCACCTCAAGTTCCCCTATCCTCACCTCACTATTTTTACTCAGATTCTGGGCTTTCTGAGGATGCACATGCCCAGTTGCAGGCAATGTTGCACTTCTGCTTTCTTCATTCTGCTTTGAAACTTGGAAAGCAGCAATATTTATCCACTCACGATGTGGTTAAGGGCCCTAGTGGGGGTGACCCAGAGTGTGTGCACAGGGAATGATAGGCTGGAAGCCACTGTGCCCTGATGTCTCCTCATGGCTACTCTAGTAGTGTATACCTCTAGTCCAAGTGCCTGGCCATGTATTCCTGGTCTGGAAACCTCTGGAATCAGGATCTGTGAGCTGGGCTTGTGCACAGAGAGCACTGCTCATCTGCCAGCTCAGCTTCAAGTCCTGCACTGACATTTTCCCTGGGTCAGCGTTTCCAAATGTTTTCTCAGGCAGACCCTATCGCCTCTCTCCCCCAGCCTCCTCCTTCCCTGGCCTCCCCCATGCCATCTCCCCAGGCACCCTGACAGCTTCTCCAAACAAGCATCCACCCCCTCCCTGTCCCTCGTCTACCCATGCCGTGGCCCCAGGCACGCGTGGCCTTCCACCCCAGTGCTGGTGCAGAGGAGCCGCTCTATTTCTTTAACTGACATAATGAGAAGGTTAGTGAGGGATGAAAAAAGCTTAAGAGAAACACTAAGATGTTTTATATCAACATCAAATGAACAGCAAGACAGGGCTTTCAAACCACTGGTCCCATATGTCAAAAACACAGGCAAGTCAGAGGAAGAACCCGCACTCATGACAACAAAAATTGAACCCTGGAACAAAGTCAAAATATGTCTAATTATGGCGGCTGGAAAATCCCAGCATACTGTGACCTAGATAATTAGTCTTTTCCCTACAGATAGCTCTACTAGAAAATACACATGAACTATAAATATCAAATTTGCTTCTTTTTTCAACCTGGTGCACCTAGCTTAGCAATACTAACACTGCATGGTTCTGTGGAGCTGGACTCTCTGCAATGGAGAAGGGCTTTAACCACAACATCCAACTGTGCTGCCTCCTCACAGCAGCTCACCTTCAGTGTTGCCAGCCTTACAGTGTAGAAGAATATTGTTTAGAAATGTGAGAACACCCTCTGAAAGCACCTGCAGTACCTGTGTTTGTCTTACATGTAAATGCTATGAATTACAGAGCAAGATGCAAGTTGCCACCTGATGATTTTTAACTAAAAGAAGCAAATGTTCCTGGAGACCAGGGAACAAGCACTGGGCCTCTAGCCTTCCAGGCGTAGGAGGGAACAAACAAACATCTCAGTCCAAGCTAGGGCCAGGACCTCTGGGACATGCAGCATGACCTCAGAAATGTGGGACCTTTCTGAAAGTCTGAAAAGGGGAAAGGGGAGAGGTGCTTCAGGCACTAAATCATAAGTTTTCCTCATGGTTGCTTCTGAAAAACCTTCAGCCTAGCAGTCTGGCATGCCTGAGCTCTTGATCACGTTGCAGTTATCACAGCTAGGCAATAGTGGTGGTGACAAGCATGGGGTGTAACGCTTTAAGAACATAAAGCAATGAGGTCTGTGGACAGAGGGTATTAGCTGTTATTGGACTCACTAAAACAGTTAGGAATAAAACAGACCAGTTTTCAGCACACAAGCTTTTTCTCAGGTCTGAAATGAAGTGTGTTATCCCAAAGGAGAGCTGTGACCTACAGGGAGGACGGAACATCTGAGAAAATAACTAGATGCTGAGAGTCAGTGAATTATTCACGCATATTTGAAATATTATGTAGTAGGTTGACTGTTGACTAGCTGGGCGTTTGGCCAGGGTAAGGGGGCACCCAGCTGCCTTCCAGGCCCTCTCCAAAAGCCAGCTGGAAGCAGCCAGGCTGCCATGGGCCCAGCAGACCCTCCCACAGCTCACCAGGCTAAGACTAGGGCTGGGAATCTGTGTGCCCGGGACACCAACCAAACCAGCAGCTGAGGAGCAAGTGCTGTCCAGGTTCCCAGGCTCCAAGGGGTTTTCCAACAGCATGACCATGACAGCACGTAGCTTCCCTCACAGCCCTGGTGAACATCAGCTTTTATCAGCAGAGCTGCCAGCCTTGGTGAGGCTGCAAAGGCCCCACTTGTGTTAGGGCTGAGCCCAGAGCCTGTGAAGAGTTGCTGCTGCAAAATGCACAGCAATGGGGCCCTTTGTGGGTTTTAGAATTCTGCAAAAAGAGAGGTTTACAAGAGATAATGTTGGTTTTTTCCAGCTGTTGACAAAACTTGCCACATCTCTACAGAGCAGATCCTTTGAAAGAGTATGAAAGCCCTGCAGCCAGTCTCAAGTGCACCAAGAGAAATGAATGCTTTCTTCCTGCTGAGATAAAGGTCCAGTGGCACATGAAGAGAAGCGTATGCTCCCTTGGAGACATGACAAAACCCAGTGTGTTAATATTGTTCTGGTTATTCAGAGGCCGCTGCAGCTGACCCACCTCATCTGCATTCACTTTCTTGCAGCCTATACAAAAGGAAAAATGATGAAAGCATAGCCCAGACCTGCTTCTGCAGTTGGAAGGCAAACAAGAATATGGAAAGAGAGTTTGTGCCTGATTTTGAGTGCCTGTTTGTTGAGAAAGAGATCTGCATGTGACAGAGTTTGCAAATAGTTGGTCTGGTAGAAATATGTAAGTGTCTATCCTTCAGATCAGGGGCTGAAACTAATTAGAGGGGGAAGGGAGGACACAGCAAGTGGTAGGGTTGAACACATGGAATCTGGCAAAAGTAGTTGCCAGTGGCATTGAGTAGCTCCAGCTCCAGCACCGAATGGTGCTTTCTATCCTTCTTTGGTAGCAAGAAACATCTCAAAATTAGAAAATCAGTTAGATGTAATATCTGAATTTCCAAGAGAATTCAGGAATGTGGATTTCTTTTTAATTTATCAGGCGGCCCTGGAAATGGAGGGGAAAAAATTATACTGAGTGAAAGATGTACTGTAGTTACATGTCCTAATCTTTACCCACCATCTCTCCACAATATGTTTTCTGCTGTAATTAAATACTAGGACCTGTTGAAAAGTGAAGGCTGGCTTTCAAAACAAGTAACATAATGTGATTGCAGAGTGGCTTGAAGTTCCAAGTGCTCAGTTACACTTGCAAAGCTCATTATCTCAGGCAGGAGTTAGAGCTGACGTCTGTTTCTCTTTCACATATAAACCTTAAAAATCATCTTTCTCTGTTCAGATCATTAGAAGCCAGTTTTCTGTTTTTAAAAATTATGTATCTAGTGTTAACCATATCAAAAATAGAACCACTAACTGCCTTTAAGTCATGAGGCCTTCTTGGAAAACCAGAACACATCAAATGATCTTGCTGACTATCTTTTATAGGATGTTATCAGTTGCAATGCTCAGTGGCACATCTTCCTCCAGAGAAAAAAAAACCTGCCTCAGACTCAGTTCAGGAAGAAGAACATCTGAGGTGCTGCCACAGATCCAACCATCCTCCTGCTTCATGAAATATCAGGGGGAGACTGGAGCTCTGGTTTTGCTGCATCCTTGCCATTGGCAGTCAGTGGTCTGGCCAGCTGAGGCTTATCTTCAGGATTTTGTCAGCATAGGATTGTTTTTCTGATAATGGAGCACTGACAACATGGCATTGATAACTGGTAATTTGCCATTGCTACATTAAGTGATTGCCCCAGAGAGAGATTGAGAAATAGGACATGTTGCTTTTTGCAGGTTGCCAAAATCCACATGGGAGAGAGATGTGGCTCTCTGCAGATCTCAAAGATGAAGAGGAGAGGCTTCTCTCAGCATGGAAAGCAAGTTTTCTCATCACAGCCAAGACAATGGAGCCAAGAGGTGTACTGAGGAGCAAAGGCAGCTGTGCCAAGCTTCAGTTGCCCCCAGCTGTTTGGCTCTTCTGGCCTCTTAGGCTCAAAGAAATTCATGGTATGTTCCTCGTGGACTCAACCCATGATCACAACCCAACTTGAGTGACTGCCACAGAGGAGACACCTAGGATAGTTCTAGTTTCAGTGTTTGCTTCATATCCAGTGCAGTTCTGTTTTGCTACACAATTTCACCCTCTTGCTTCAGACGTGCTAAACCCTGTCTTTTCCTGTTTTGAAAGAAACGTCCTGGGCTTGGATTTGACATCATTGCAAAGGGGCCTTCCTGCACCATTATACATCAGTACCTACAATGTGCATTGGTACTAGGAAGACACTAGAGAAAATGCAGGCCTTCAGAAGTGAGTTTTCCTATGACCCACAGTACCATAGGTTGCTATTCTCATCTAATAACCTAACCCTGTGCTACAAACATAACTGTGAAAGGGTTTAGCATCTTAATATGGATGAAGCCTGCTCTGCCCTGCCTGGTGTTGGGTCCTGAGTGCTGAGTTGCAAGAGGGGCAGGACATGGTATGAAAACCCATGGAGCTGCCCAGTGTCCCATGCACTTAACTAATTGATGCCAGAACATTGGCCAGTGGTTTAAAGTTTACATATACTGTGTCTGGTAGATCATTTTCCTTGCGGTGTCATGGGAGCTGTTTCCATTTAAAGTATAGCCTGCTTTGCTATTGTTTAACCCGGTCCTCTGTACTATTACATTTTTCCACGTTAAATTATATTCCGCTGAAGCATACAGGGAATCCTGCTGGTTTATCCCAACTGCTGACCATCATCTTATATACAGAGGATTTGCTTTGTAAAAGCAGCTGGAGCAGCCAGAAAGTTTGCTGCAGAAGTACCTGAGTTTTTGCCAAGGACTGAGGACCTCAAATCCTCCTTGAGACAGTGAAGCAAGATGACAGCAACACTATGGCCTCATCTGGCTCAAAGAAAATTCTATATGTCTTTATATCATTTCTACAGTGGAATCTCAATATCATTGTAAATAATTGCAACCAGTCTTGCCATAGGCAGGCCTAGTGCTTTTTTTATTTGTTTTGTTTCAAAGACCACAGGAACAAAGCTAATGGATGCAAGGGGTGGTTACAAATAGAGCTGCAACAAAATACACAGTTTCAGAGAGGACCAAAAGTTTACTGTTCACAATTCAAGCCAAATTGCGTTAGCGAAACAAATCTGGAAGAGAATTTTTAAATTAACTCTTTTAGTTCAGAGTGAAAAAAGTAACCTAATAAAAACATTTATTTGAGATTTATTTGGTAGCTGCAAGGTAAAATTTTCCTTTTTATAACATCTCATTAGGATAAAAAGGACACTAACACTGTTTTTTCTGCTTTTTCATCTTCCTTTTTCTACTTGGCAGCTGAAACATAGTTCAGTCCAAGCTTCATTACTCAGACCTTTCATATTCATTGCCTACTATTCCTTCTGTCTGCATTAGTATTTTGACAACAGCTATCATTTCTAGCCAGGATGTAGTTTTCTCATCACATGAGTTTCAAGAAATATATAAGATAACAAATGGGGACCATATAAAATTTGTTCCACTCACCAGCTTTACCAATTGTGGGAAAAACTGAAATCAAGAAATGGAGCACTGACAGAGTTTTACTTATGTATTTCCATATATGAATTATGACTTGATCAGTTGATAATGTTTTCTATGTAAGCCAATACCAGCTATGATCTCATTTGTCTTTATTTGTCTTTATCATTATCTGATATCTGCATCTTCATTGACGTCTCAGAAGAGAGAGTCTTCAAGAGGAACAAAAAGGCATGCTGGTCCTTTCAACAGAGGGACTGCATGCTTTCATTGTCCCACCTTCTAGGTTTGCCAGAGAAAGGAGAAATTAGAAAAAATAATAAAATTTAAAACCCCATATATTTTAGGAAGGAGAAGCTACACAGAATTACCCTATCTCATTAGTCATCAACACCTTTGCCTAACCACATCATCTCTTTTTGCAAAGGAAACAAAACAGGAATGAGGCAAACACGAAGGATTTCCCTCTATCTGAAATGTTAATTACTGACATGGAGCTTTCTGAGGCCCTGCTAGCTTGCTCTCTCTCTGTCTCACCACAAAGCTGATCTGTAACCATATCTTGAATAACCTCTCCTGGGTGGAGAGGTAGGAATCCTATACCATTAAAATGTCAAACATTTTCATCCCATATCAGAATAGAAACTAGACCTACAACATTTCTGAGAGAAAAAGGCAGAATACTGCAGCCTGAACTTGTGCTTGAGTACTTATCAGAAAAGCAATGGGCTGAGGTTTAGGTCCTGGTTTTCCCTAGTTCAGAAAAGGATCTGAAATCCACAGCTTAAGTGAGCCCAGTGAGACTCAAGCATACTAAGCTCCAGGCTTTGCAGACAAGAAATTCTGGTGTGGCTGCTACTGTTGAGGCATCCAGGTTTCAGGCTGCCTTGCAGCAAGCATGGTGCCAAGATTCTGCAAGACAGATACACCCAACATCCTTCTTAGCCTCTGTGAAGCTGAAGAGCTTCAAACAGGTATTCTTTGGGTGAGAGAGACATTCCACACCTTTCTTTTTTCCCCGTTCAGAACAAGTATTTCACTAAAACAGTCAACTGGCTTTAGCTGCCACAGAGAGAAGCCCTGCTTTCTGCCTGCGGTAGGTTGTGGTCCACACCACAGGGTGTATGGGTCTGAGTTCTCATGTTTGAGCACCTGAGACACCGGGTGGAAGTGCTGCTGCAAAGGGAACCTACAGCTTGCAGTCAGCTAGCTCTTCCTTTTACATTCCTATCTATCAAGGCCTCAGGCTTCAGGCCTACTCCACTGCCTCCTTGTTCCTTCTGCGGGGAATAACCTGATTTTACAATGCCCAGACCTGATCAGGGAGCCTGGAAGTTGCAACTTGACTTCCAAATCTGCCAGGCTTCAACCTTGAGAAAAGAAGACTGAGAGGGCATCTTATTGTTTATAAATATCTTAAGTGTGGGAAACGGGGAAATAGCCAGCCTCTTTTCAGTGGTCTGTGGAGACAGGACAAGGGGCAATGGCTGCAAGTTGGAGCACAGGAAGTTCTGCACCAACATGTGGAAGAGTTTTTTCACAGTGAGGGTGACAGAGCCCTGGGACAGGCTGCCCAGGGAGCAGCCTGTGGAGTCTCCTTCTCTGGAGATATTCAAGACCTGTGTGGATGCCTACCTGTGCAACATGTCCTAGGGAATCTGCTTTGGCAGGGGGGTTGGACTCAATGATCTCTTGATGTCCCTTCCAACACCTCAATTCTGTGATTCTGTGACTCTGTGAAACAAAGTGCTAAAGTTAATGTGGGAGGTCGCAAGCAACTGAAGATTTCTGCTTTATCTGGAGTGGAACAAATGGGAAGATATTAACAGAACAAAACTTTCAGCCAGTTACATGGATACAAGCAACAGACAACACAGGCTTATGAAGAAATAATTGGTCAGGACACTGCAGTTGTTTGATCAGCAGGACTGCAAACAGTGTGACATAGCAGACATAGTGTGAAGATAGGTCCTAAATTCGGCTCAGTGCTTGGAAGCAAACAGAGGTCCTGATTTGTCCTGCTTAATGACTTCAGCAGTCATTTGCCAGCAAATGGAAGCCACAGTCCCAAACCAAAGAAGGAAAACTGTGCAGGTGAGTTAGATCATTGTCTTCTGGGATTTAGATGCACTAGCTCCAAATGTATGATGTGGTGAAACAGTAACTGTGTAGGTTCCACATAGCCCCTCTGATGGGGATCTACGGACTGGAGCCAACTCCATGTAACCATTGAAGCAACTGAATGGTGATTTCTTCTACCAGCTTCGCTGTAAATTCTTAGGGAGGAGCTTGTGGTTGCAAATTAACAGTTCAGTTAGTAAAGATGAGGAAGAAGTGGAAATGACATGCCACAACTGTCAACTAATCCTGTTATGAGACTGTTATTTTCAGGTTTAGCAGCCTGCACTAATCCCATCACTTCCCTGGGGAAGTGCTCCTTGAGCATACCATGGCAACATGCTGAGCAACATCCGCAGCAGAAACTCTGCACAGCTCTTCTGCGTTAAGCTCTGCACACAGCAGAGAAAAGGCATCATATAGACTCCAACATCTCAGGGTCAGATGTGTGAGAATAGAGGTTCATGCTATGTCTGATGAAATATTTTTGGGAGCTGTCTTGCAGTCCTCTACTGACCACTTTCAGTGAGGAATTGCAGGCAGTGGAGATGTCCCACAGCAGTGCCAGAAGAACAGAGGGCAGCTGGAGGTGGAAACTTGTTCTTTAGATGGACCTAGCTGGTGGAGGCTTTGCAAGACTCCTCACCCATTTAGGCTTAGTGTCTTAACCGGTTCAGATCTGGCTTGCTAGGACAACTTTGGTTCTTCCCTTTGATCTTGATGGGGAAAAGCCATGAAGTGAGGAATCTTCCAAGTAGAACTATACAAGACCTGTCTTGCCCCTATCAGGCTGGAACACTCCCCTCAAGTTACCACTTCATTAACAAGGCAGGTTCTTGCAGACACATTCGGTTTCCAGTCATCCAAACATTCTGTAATTGACAAAATCAAAGCATCACAATATTATTTTAACTAGTATTTATTGTACTGCGATATTCGATGTTCAGTTGCATGGAGGGTGGGCAGCTTGTTGGAATGTTTAAAAATAATTCAAGTAGCACACCAGAAAAATTTCTAACTCTTTCACTTTTCTCCCTTCTTCATGAAATTCTGGGAAAATCTACCTGATTTTGTAGAACTCTTAAATTTTACTAGAAATGGTTGAAATTTCTCCATCCAGTTGGATGTTTCCATGTACCACAAAAAAAAAAAAAAAGAAAATTCTGAAATTCTTTAGCATGAAACTCCAGAAGAATTGCATAAAGCTAGAAGCATTGTATTTTATATGCTTATTTAACACATTTGACTTTAACCCTAGATAACTGCTTAAAATTAAATTACGGTGCACATCTGAAAGAAGCAGCTCAAGAGAAAACTATCATCTGAGAAGGTAATTTCTGCTTCAGTTAGAGTACAAAGTTGGTTTTGGTGGTTAAGAGCTAGCAAATCCAGTCTACCTTTCCACATGCCCAAGCTGCTAGATCCCACCTGGAATTTTCAAGACTCATTATCTCTCTCCTCGATAGCCGCCCGCCTTTTCTCCCCTTTTACTGGCTACATCTTGCTCATCTCTTTACTAAGAAAAACCACCATAGCCACATTCCTACTAATACTATTCTTAGCTTTTTGTTTCCCCTCTACAAGTCACAGTTTGTATGTTACCACAAAGCAGACTTACAGCAATTTAATTGTCAAACCAGGCTGCAGCTTGAAACAAGTTCCCAACAAGCTGCATTTAATAGTTACCTTTGTTTAGCCAGACTGCATACTGCGAAGGTTAGTATCACTTTGGTTGACAGATGCAGAAAAATGGGAGCTGATGGGGAGCAGTGGCATTCAGAGCTCATGATAAAGCTATGTCAGAAGCGGTGAGATTCCAAACATTCAGCCCATGTCAGAGTGCAGCCACAATTAATTGCAGAAGACATTCTTCCCCAGAATGCAAACTTATTTTTTTTCTTTTTTGGCACCACCACTCCTGAGAGTAAGCCAAACCACCTATTGCTATGAAAAGCAAAGCCCTACCACCTGACACTAAGCATACCAAGCAAGAGAAAGCTGAAACCAGGTTATCTTCTCTTTCAGTTTTCTCCAGTGCCAGATGCTTTGAAATATGTGTGTTGTGGAATCACAGAAACACATAGCTCAAAAGGATTTGAAAAGCTATGAACTTCCTACCACTGTCCCAAGGCAAAACCAGCTGTTCCAGTGTCATTACTGGGTGTATCTCCCAATTGTTCTGGAAAACTCGCATCCTTCACCATCATTACCATCAGAAAGTGTTTCCTATTTTCAAAACAGAAACTTCTTCATTGTGATTTGCAAACTGCCATTCCCTTACTCGGCAGCAGTGCTGCAGCACCAAAACCTCTCTTCCCTTCTCAGTTTCCCATTCTTTGGGCTGAAAAGCCCTCAGTTGTTCACCACCAGATATTATTTGTGGCAACCTTGAGTAGTCTTACTGGTCTTTTGTGGACTTGGTACAGCTGGCGCCAGACTCCCCTGCTGTCGACACAGCTCTTGAGCTGGCTTATCCAGTCATAGGCCACACACATTCTCCTACAGCTCCTGCTGCTATCCCTAATGGCACTTTTCCCCTCTCCCTGAAAATGGAGAATAACCATGCCCTCTTGTTCACCTTGTAACTAGCGACACAGCCCAGATCCCTTTCTGCCAAACTCCTTCCCATTTAGCCCTTGCCTATCTGTGCCTATTCATCTCATTGCTTCTGAGAGCTCTGAACTTTTCCTTATTGAGTTATGGCATCCTTTTTCAGCCCAAACCTTTAATTAACTGCAAACCTTTAGAATTCAGGTTGCTTCTGAGAATTGCTCACAGAGCTCCTAACTTGATGTAGAGCATGAACTGGAACACGGGAAGTTCTGTCTGAACATGAGGAAAAACTTCCTCACAGTGGGGGCTGACAGAGCACTGGCACAGGCAGTCCAGAGAGATTGTGGGGTCTCCTCTAAAATACTTAAAACCCACCAGGATGTGATCCTCTGCAACCTGCTCTAGGTGATCTGGCTTTAGCAGGGATCAGACTAGATGATCTCCAGAGGTCTCTTCCAGCCCCTTCTGTTCTGCGATGTCACCTACAGGTTTATCAATCTGTCTCTACTTTCTGCAAATGTTGAGTAGGGGTGGACGAAAACCAACCTCAGCCAAACCTCTCACAATGGTCTTCACTTTTGATCATTAATTTCCCAGTCTCCCCATTGACTAGTGACTTCACCTACACCTCTCCACTGAGAGATAAACGTCGTTCCAGTCTGCTGTATCTGCTTGTGGTGAGGGTTGGAACTAAAGAGGTGTCACTGAAGAAGGATGAGATTTTCCCACACATATGCCACTGTGCCTAATTGGAGGGAGCTGTAAAAACCTGTGCCAAAGGAATTGCAAACCCAAATGAAGGAATCTCAGATTAAAATGGATCAGTAGCCACTGTTTCAGCTTTCTTTCAGGGGACTAGCATATTTCATCTTCAACATTTTTAAGAAATCAAGCACTAAGGTACTCATGCAGTTCATTCTTAAAAGACAAAAAGCAAGGTAAGGGAAAGTTAAAGGTCACGAAAAGGTAAGATATCCCCCAACCACTGTAAGTTATTCTTTAGGGAAAATAGAGTTACTGGCACCCTGTTGTTTGATATTCACATTGTAAGTGGCATTTCTGGTTCGGGTTGGGCTTTTGCATTGTGCCAGGTGTTTAAGACCTGGCTCTCTCACAATTGTTCCTCTCTAATTTAGCATTACAACAGCTTCTTCACACAGTTAATTCCCTGAAGCATTAAACATAATTAAAAGCATTAAAAAGATCAATGTACATTTCTAAGGTAATCTTCTGATATAAGCCCCACTGGCTGCCTTATCTCTGGCTTTCCCTCATACTATTCTTTTTGCCCGTGTAAAATCTGTCAATAATTATGTATTTCAGAGCATCTGGAAGATCAGTGCCTCCAGAGAGAATAATTGAAACGCTTAGTGAACATCCCCTTGGAGTGAAAACAGTAAGAAACCTAAAGCTACAGACACCTTATGTTTCAATGGATTATTTTGCTGTTGCTGTTTTTGTAATAGCAGACACTTTCTTGTCCCTTGTCCAGAGGCTTCTGGTCAGTAAACAGGTCACAGTGCTGGCCAGGCTGGCTTCTGGCATGCCCCAAGCAGCTTTTCCCCTCGCCACCAGGTGATCCAGATTAACTGCTGAAGCAAACAGGGTTCCTGCTGCCTGTGGCATGGCATGCCAGGGGTAAATGTCCCCACCTCAAGGGCAAATTTGCCCATCCTTACCATGGGTAGTGCAGCATTCAACCATTTCCCACAGTTCAAACTGGGACAGCAAACCAAGGAGTCCAGTCTGTCCTCATTTACCACCGCACCAATCTGGTCCTTACAATCTACTTTGAGGCAAGGCATGAAAGAGCATAAACAAATGGAGGGAGGACAAATGGAAATTTAAAACGACCAGGGCAATGAAGATAAGATCAAGAAATGATGCATATCTGTCCTTGCCCAATTTAATGGTTACAAATTGTCTTTAAAATCAGCTGACCTTCCAACAGGTTCAAGGTTAATTACATTGTGTGTGGTTCAGTTTTCCTGTTTTTAAATGTATTTTTCTCTTTCCTCCTGGTGTCCCAGCAGAAATAATTCTGAGTAGAAGCTACCTGTAAAGGGCCAAAGCTTTTGACCCAGTTCAGAAATGGAATTCTGAAAACTGTATGGGGGAGTTGAAGGGATGATTGGAAAAATTTAGGGTACCAGCCCAAGGGAACAAAGCCAGAATGGAGATCAGATTAGGAGCTGGTGCTCTATGATACTTAGAGATCTGGGGATACAAATCCCACCCCATTTTTGCTGAGCAAGCAATGCACTCCTGTACCAGGGCTTCACAGCCCCAAAAGGAGGACAGAATTGTCTTCTTTTCTTTTTTTCTACCAGAGGTAGAAACCAGAGAGATTAAAGAGTGATGTCTTCAAATATGGTGATCGACAGCACAGTACAAGAATAAGGGCAGGAGCCTGGCGAAGAGGGCTAGTACTGTGAATTTCTAAGTCCAGTACTGCGTGGAGTCCACAGAGCCGTGGAAAGCTCTAATAAATAACAAGCTAGAAGCAAGAAAAGCTAGGAATTTAGAAAAGCCATGAGGTGACCCTGCCTGCTGTAACTCACCATTTAATAAAATTAATATTTAACCTTTTCTGTAGTTCCACGTAGATAAGCCACAGCTGTCTAATGCAGATACAGCTCAGCAGATCTCTACTATCATTTATTGCTGTGAAATCTTGTTATTCCAAGTGCTTGACTTCATTACTATGGCAGACTGATGACTGCTGTTCCAGTACCTTTTCATGTATGATACACACACTGGTCCTCCTCTGCGCTGTTTACTATACTTTTTCATTGTCTCCATCAGGCACAGAGTTACAGGAGACGCTACCGGTGTAATTTACTCACTATGCTATTTTGCTGAAATATTTTTCTTTCACATGGCATTCCAAAAATAAATAAATACAAGAATATTACCATGGTTGAAAAATCAAGCTAGTTAGGTAATGTCAAATTGGCAGACATTCAACATCCTTCAATTACCCTCCTTGTACATATGCATTCTGGCATAGCCTTTAATTAACATGATAAAGCCATTTTTTTTTCTAGTGAAAACATGTCATTAAGTACCCAGGGTGAGTGAAGACCCAGTACAGAGCATTCTTCTTTCTCCTTAATGTTTAACAGGCTTACTTTTTATAATCCTCAAAACCCTGCTCTGAAGACAGACTAATTAATTTCTGCCTGTTTCTCTCCCATGCCACTACCTTACACAAGCGATTCAGAAAAAAAACAACTTGTTAATTTTCATGGCAGTCTGGGCACATGGACAAGGTGTAAGGAGGTGTGAGAGGTAATAATTTCCATTTTACAAGTGGCAAGCCAAGGCTGTGATCCTCAGTGGGGATCAGACCCAGAGACCACCCCAACCCCCACCCACCCTGTTCCCATCCCACCCCAGATTGGAGAAGCATGAATCTCCCATCTCCAGGCTGGAGCTCAGTGCTGGGTTCTGGGGGACAGTGAACGCTTTGGTCGGTGGCAGAGGCACCAAGATGGTCTAGTGCAAGACCCATGGCATGTGCCCCCACTGAGCCGCCCCAAGGGATGCAGCGATCTCGGGGAGCTCTGGTGACAATGTGCACTAGGATTTATATGCACAGGATTTGTGCTCAGGAACAGCCAAGTTGATCTGGCAGAAGTTTTCCAGCGAATTCAGCTTAAGCCAGAGATCTGGCGAAGAAGTGCTCAACTCAAGGGCTCACACTTCATCAAAAGCTACAAAGTGACTGAAACCAGAATTTTACAATCAGGAGCACCAGATAACCGTAATAATAAACTCTGATCCTTATAATGAGAAAAAAGTAGCATGCCTGGCCATATCCAAAATTGAGATTGATTTTGACAGTCTGACAGCATAGTTTTAATTGCTGTTTATAGCACAGCACTTTTGCATGCCCACATAATCAATTAGCAGAGCTGCCAGCAGCTAAACACAGCTGCAAATGCACACCAGCTCAGGGTGATGGACCAGAGTGGTCCTGCCCACTCTGGGCTGCAGACGGGCCAGCACTGCTCTGGCCATTGCCACCTCTGCCCAGGGCTACCTCCTGCACTCACCAAAGTCAGGGGCACAGCCACCAGGGTCACATCAACATATATATCTATATGCTGTAAGGTATGGCTCAGGGCCACATCCAGCACTGGGGGCTTTCTGATGAAGAATTGAATCTGTTGGAGTTTGAAGGACTCCACTTTAATCTTGACAGGTGAGTGGAGCAATGTGGGCAGACCTTGTCCAGCCAGAGGTCAAGTGTGGCTGTGAAGATGAAGGAGCCTGAGCACGATGATCTTCCAGCCATCATGTGCTTAAACATCACAGCCTGCCACAGGACACCCTCTTGGCACGGTGTGGTTACTAAAGAGCACTAACAGTCACAGATCCTGGAGCACAGATTATTTTCTAGGTACCCACATGTGATCTTTACCCAGCTACCATGAATAGAACATATGACAGTCTGAAACGCAACTGCTCTAAAGAAATTTCAAAAAAATGCATACTTGAAAAACCGACAGCTCAAGCACATGGTCAAGTGATCACCCAAGTGATGGCAGATCTGCACCAAAGACCATGTGCTAAGTGTAAAGCCCTCCTGCTGGGCCTGAAAGTCATCTTGCATCGAGCAACATTAACTCACAGCTACAATGCTCGAAGGTTTCACAGTGCTACACCACTGCTGCCATGTTTTACTTCAGTAGCCAAAGACTGGGAAGCCTCTGAGACAAATCTTCATATCACCATCTCTCATAAACCTTCATGATACTTTCTCTAACCTAGTGACAGAGCCACCCCTCACCAGGCATAGAAGGTGCCTCTCAAAGAGAGAGGGGGTCAGGGTGCACTTCAGACAGCACCTCGTCCTTTTCTTCCTGAATCAGGGACATATCCTTCTGAAAGTCAGTGGAAAATCAGAAGGTCCCCAACGCTGAAGTTGTGCTGATAGGACTGGATTGAAAAATAACACTTGGATGGTTTTCTGAGCCGGAGCCAGAAACAATTCCCCCAGTTCAGCCCTTTTGCTTAGGCTCATCACAGCCGCAGATAGAAGGCAGTTTTCGTTAAATCCTTGGCACTGATGCGAGATTCAACGTATCCTTAATTACAACACTGACTAGCATAGCCACAGTTTTTTTCAAGGAGAATGCAAAGCTTTTACTTCTGCAGAACCATACCAGCCCACAGCAAGCAGTCCTGGGAATAGCACAGAGTGCCCTGTGAGACACAGGTTAAGACAAACTGTTCCACATTACAGCATACACCAGCATATTTTAATCTTGCTCTGAAACCAGCCAAATGAGAGACATTTCGCTTGAAGGAATTAATGCAACTAATTAGATTCAAAGTCCAAGGCAGCCAGTCTGCAATTCTTACCCCAATTTGCTAGCTAACAGGTGACTGCTTGTGCTCTAGGCAAGCACAGACTTTACCTGAGTAGAAAAAAACCCCAATTTTCTGAATATTCTCATGGTAAGCAATCATTTTAAATCTGAAGACAAAGTAGAGACTTTCTTCAGAAGAATCTGTCTGTCAAACTCTCTGAACACGTGCATTTTAAACAGGCTCAGACAAAGTATTTTATATATATTGATCAAGTGACACCAACAGGCTCAGTAAGATCTTCTACCTCTGCTTTTTATGAGCTGAGAATAAAGAAAGTTACGTTTTGGACGAAAGGAGAGTAGCAAACCATGACTACCGATATTCAAATGGCAAAAGTGTCTGAGTGAATTCCAGATGTCAGCCATGTGTTATGGTTTAATAGTTCAGCTCTGAGTCACAAGCACAAAAACCTGTTACGAAACACATGCCTGCCCCTGTGTCTGCATGCACACACCAGTGTGAACTACTTAAAAAAGAAAAGTCTTATTTTTAGTGGCATTAGTAGCACTGGGGAAAAGTGGTTAATGTGAGCTGAGAAAATTAGTGAGTTTGTCCTACGCCACAGACCAAGGCTGTGATAATTTATAGTTTTAACATTTACAAAGAATGAGTTAAAACTGAAGAAAAATTAAACACCCACTTCACAAACAAGCGCAGTCCTTTCAAATTCTGAAAGTCCAATCACACCCTTTTTCTTGAATAATCGCTAGCCTAAATGGCCCACAGCCCTGCCATGTGAAACTCATGGAAGTACAAGTAATTCCTAGCCCAGATCTTTCAAACAGTAATATTTATATTGTGGTTTATTTGGTCCTTTTACTTTTTTTTTCTTCTCACATAAAAGGAATAAATATCTGTGGCATGGATATTTAGCAAGAGCTATCACGTGCCTCGTCGTCTCTCTGGTGAAGAAACATAGAGGAGAACCATTCATCACTGCATAGTTTGTGGCGATGAGCAGTCACCCCTCATCGGGTGATTTAGCTTTCCTGGCTCGGGGTGGTGGGCTTGGAGGGGGTATGGCAAGCAAGTTGCTACCTCTCCGCTGTGCTCAAGCTTGGCTGCCTGCCCAAAGCAGGGACCTGCACACAGATGGAATAATATACTGCAGCTCATCAGATTCTCACTCATCCCTTTCACCTGGAAGTAGCATTGCCAGTGCCACGTTCCCATGTGCTGTAGTCAGCCTGCTTCCTCCCTTCCTCCCTCCATCTGGGCAGCCCTCCCACAGGCAGGACCAGGGACCTGGACCAGTTGGTCTCAGGGATTTTGCACAGTACTGAAATCCATAAGGAGCTGTGGACCTTTGCCACCCCCAAGAATTATGCCCCTGAATGCCCACAGGTTATTGCATATCGCACATTTTCTTACCCAGTGTCACAGGGCCATTTGTATCTGGACATGCATGTAGAAGGTCTGAGCACCCACACACGAGTCTACAAACGTGAGCCAGATAGCCTGGCATGTCAAGTGCACGCACACACAACATCAGCAGTAGCTGCACTAGGCATGCACAAATTCACCCACATTTTAAATAAAATTAGGCCTTTGAAACTATGTTTAAATAAACTGCATTAATGACTCTGTGAAAGGGTAAGTGGGATAATGGCAACAAATTGGCACAAGCAATATCACTTCAAAGAAGATCACACTGGTAGACTGGAGATGGGAAGAAGG
Source organism: Hypotaenidia okinawae (assembly GCA_027925045.1). Lineage (NCBI taxonomy): Eukaryota > Metazoa > Chordata > Aves > Gruiformes > Rallidae > Hypotaenidia > Hypotaenidia okinawae. The sequence continues at coordinate 27,481,476 of BSDF01000005.1, read as the reverse complement.
ACCATCAAGCTTCAGCAGAGGGAACCACAACAAGGTGCTCTTCAGCAGTGGAAATGTCTGATGTCCGCCTGCTCCATCGGGCCTCCTCACTGCACTCCTCATCTGCTGGAGGATGGTCATCACATTAAAGAAACCGACATTATGCTGATCCTGCTTCTGTCCCAGTTTTGAAAAGAAGAGACAGGCAGTGCTTGCTAAGTACATATGCACCAAGGGAATCAGAGATTTCAGCCAGGGCAGGGAGGGGAATGAGGGGTTAGGGGTGCATGTGAAGAGGACAACCTGCTGCTTCAGAGCTCATGGGATATGTTTATATTTCCTCCTAAGCTCCCTCCACTGTAAAGCACAGGCTTGGGGGCAGGAAAGGAGAGATGTTAAACCACACTGAGGGAAAAAAAACCACAACCCAACACAAAACCCCACAAAAACCAACCACCAAATACATTTACGCTCTAGTCTTTGCAGATTGAGATTTCACGCAGGAATTGGGACAGGTGCAGTGTTACCAGATCTGGCAAATGGCAGCCTTTTGCCCTATATAGCTGCCACTTATTTATCTTGCTGTGGTTTCCACTTGGCTGAGTCCCATGGCAGTAAGGATTTTGGACTGTGTGTGGTTGGGAAGCAGCATTCGACTCTCTGCTGCGGCAGGCGTGGGGAGCAAGTGGCCCCCAGCACTGGGCACTTGCTCGGGAGGGAAACCTCTGCCCACCAGCTCCATGCATGGTCGTGCACACGGGGCCCATATGCTAGTTGCCAGTCACACCGTGTCACAGAGATACTGCTTATCTCTTGTGTGCAAGTGGAGACCACCAGCTTCTTGTGACAATGCCAGAACAGCCCTAAACAGCTCGGAGCACAAGCAGCAAGCACGAGGTTTTCGGGATACCATCTTTTCAAGTATTACAAATGTTGCTTTTTAACCTGGCCCTAATTTTGACAGCCCCTGTAGAAATTCCCTCGATAAAATCCTCTTCCAGAATTTCTTGCCACTGTTTCTGGGTGCTGCAGTGGGAAATCATGCCCGAACGACAGGGCCAGGAGGAGCTTGGCTCCAAGGCCACAGCCTGGTCAAAGACCACATCATGCCATGAGGTTTGCAGACATACATCACAGAACAACATTTGCACATTTTTTCACCTGCAGTGTGATTCAATGGGAAACAGGCTGATTGGGGCCAAAGGAGAGGGAACAGGCAGGTGCTGCAATGGGGAGAAGTTAGCTTGTGGAAACAGACAGAAATAGAGTAAAACACTGGATTAAAAAGGACAGAAATCACAGAAAGGTAGAAGTTGGAAGGGACCTCAAAAGATTATCTAGTCCAACCCCCCGCCAGAGCAGGATGACCTAGACTAAATCACACACAGGAATGCATCCAGGTGGGTTTTGAATATCTCCAGAGAAGGAGACTCCACAACCTCTCTGGGCAGGTCTGTGCCAGTGCTCTGCCACCCTCACAGTGAAAAAGTTTCTCCTTACATTCACATGGAACTTCCTATGCTCCAGCTTGCACCCATTGCCCCTTGTCCTATTGCTGGCCATCACTGAGAAGAGCCTGTCTCTGTGCTCCTGACTCTCACCCTTTACATATTTATAAACATTAATGAGGTCACCCTTCAGTCTCCTCCAAGCTAAACAGGCCCAGTTCCCTCAGCCTCTCCTCATAAGGAAGGTTTTCCACTCCCTTAATCATCTTGGTGGCCCTGCGCTGGACTCTTTCAAGGAGTTCTGTGTCCTTCTTGAACAGAGGGGCCCAGAACTGGACACAGTGTTCCAGCTGTGGTCTCACCAGGGCAGAGTAGAGGGGGAGAAGGGCCTCTCTTGACCTACTAACCACACCCCTTCTAATACACCCCAGCATGCCATTGGCCACCTTGGCCACAAGGGAACATTGCCAGCTCATGGTCATCCTGCTGTGCACCAGGACCCCCATGTCCCTCTCACCTACACTGCTCTCCAACAGACCAGTTCCCAACCTATCTGGTACTAGTCTCCAACCTATCTGGTTCTTGCCTAACTGCAAGACCCTACACTTGCTCTTGTTAAATCTCATCAAACTTCTCCTCACTCAACTCTCCAGTCTTGCTGAATGGCAGCACAACCCTCTGGGATGTCAGGCACCACTCCCAGTTTTGTGTTGTCAGCAAACTTGCTGACTGTACACTCTATTCCCTCATCCAGCTCATCAGTGAATATATTGAATAGTACAGGTCCCAGTACAGACCCCTGAAGGACTCCATTAGATACAGGCCTTCAGCTAGACTCTGTCCCATTGACCAAAACTCACTGGCTCCTTCCCTTCAACCAGCTCTCATTCTACAATGTCCATGAGGGGTGAGATCCCAGCCCAGCGAAGGCAGGCAGCTGCCCCAGGCCAGGACTGTGGGCGAGAGCCGATGGTTGTCAAAAGACCACCTCCCCAGGTATGTGTAGTCACAAGGCATTGAAGTTATCCTGAGCTGTGGCAAAATAAGCCCTTGGAGAGGCGTAGGTGGATGTACGCCCCACCAGCCACCCCAATGTGGGGAAAGCTTCTCTGCACATCCCTGTATCCCTTGTGAGCGATTTTTGCAGAGCCTCTTGACGACACAGCCTGGCAAAATGCACATCAAGCTCCAGCGGTTTCTACTGGGTGTTTTGGATTTGGGTTGGTTGTTTTGGGTTTTTTTAAATGTAATTTTTCATAAAAGCCTACCCGCTTCAGAAATATTAACATGGGAATGAATAAAATACGTGGTAGCACACTGTTACCCGGGGTCTGCTGCCCGAGCCGCGTTAGAATAGCTCCATCTCGTGGAAATCAGCAGCAAAAGTTGGGGAAAACGGCAAACCGGGAGAAAAGCTGTAGGAAAACGTTGGCAATGCCTGCTTTGGCTGCTTCGGCCAGCGGGGACTTTGGTTCCCATCCACAGGGGTTTTGCCAGCTCCAACCATCCCGGGCAAAATGAAAAATATCTTTGTGCAAAACCAACAGAAGTCCTATAATTTATCTGGCTTTTGACTTGTAAGTGTAATAATATTTACACCGCTACTGTATGACCATCCTCAGAGCTCACAGGAACGTTTGGGGCTGCATGGTGGTTTCAAGATCTGCCACACAAGAGTTCCACTTCAGACCATCTCCCAGAGACTCCTTCTCTCTCTGTTGCTCCCTGCCTCCATCAGTTAATTTAGAGCTGCATCTGTACATTGCTCAGAATTTCTTTCTTGATTCTATCATCTATATCATCTTCCTCTTCTCATTTTGCAGCTTGTTCTAGGAGTGTCTGTATCCCTGCACATGTGCTCGTAAATCAGAAGGAACATCTGTACTGCAGAGTTCAAACATGTTCCTGTCTTTGAAAGTGTTTCCAGTTTAGATAAGCAACCCTTTCAATCACAAATATGAGGCAAGTACACAGCATTAAACCCATGAGGCTACATTTTAAAATAATAATTACTATGTCTTTCTTAATGTGCTGTTGGATTTATTCTCCTGTTTATCCAGATTCCAAGTTCTACCCTTTGATAACAGAGCATATCTTGCAAATCTATTTAATCCGTGTCCTGGGGGGCCGGGGAGACAAGAAGTGGATTTCAGCATCAAGGACATGTCCTTTTGGTTTTGCACTGTTACCACCACTTAGAACCACCTCACAAGATACCAGATATTTCACGTTGAAAGATCTGACCAGCATCCCATGAACCGCTCAGGACATCAACGAGCCGCCAGCATAGATCACAAGCACAACAATCTCCTTGGGTGACACGGCACTCACCAGCAAGGTGCACAAACACAGAAATAATGCTAAGGGCATGGGTCATCCCTTGGACTTCAGGGGAGCTCTGCATTACCTTGCCATGCTCAGGGTACCCCAGAGTGCCTTAGCAAACAGTGCCTACAAGAGCTCATGCCAGGAGATGCCAGCAGAAAGGCACAGCAGCATGCAGTGCAAAGGTCCCGTACTGCTGGACATGATGAGGTCTAGGCAGATAACACTTTAGAAATGGGACGTAGAGAAAAAAGGCCATGGAAGGGGCTCTTAACTGAAGATCTAGACATGGCCATGGTTAAAGGAAGGCTCCTCAGAGGAACAGATAGGCAGTAGGTAACTCACTAAACCTGTTAAAAACTCCTGCTCCTTCCCCTTCCCTCTGTCCTCTTCTCTCTGGGCAAGAACCTCCCAAAGCCCCTGCTCACTCCAAAATGCTGGGCATGACTCTTCCACTCTGGATAATGCAGGATTTGGTCCAGTAGCAAACCACACGTAGCTGTTCATGCTGCTCAGGCAGCTGAAAACCCAAAGTGGTAAAACTAAATAAAAGGATAATACAGGAGGAAAGTTTTTCAAATCTCATCTGGATCACAGCAATTTCACGTTCTGCTATTGTTCACCCCACCATCATCCTCAAAAAAGTTATTTCTGCTCATGGGTAGAAAGGACCGTTTTTACACATGCCCCAGCCTGTGTCCTTCAGTCAGACCAGGCAACCCTGGCCCAGGTGGGCTTACTGCTCACAGGCAGCAGTGTAATGCAGGACACTGCTATTCTGTCACACCAGCACAACTTCAGGAACCACTCCTTTGTTCAATAAAATGTAGGGCTCAGTCCCTTGCACTTCTTTTAATACCCATTCTTCTGTGATATAGGGGGAAATATACATCCCATGGTGCATTGCAGACTGGCAGAGATATGTGTGTGTGTGCCCCCAGGCAGCACAGCATGGGTCAGCATGGCAGTGTGACATGCTACAATTCACACACCTCATGGGATCACTTCTTTAAACACGGTCTTGTCATCACAGGCTGGTTGTGACCAGCCCAACCAACAGCCACTGCAGCTGTACAGGCAGTGGAGCAATGCCATGGAGGGGACAGGGACTGCAACGCCCACAGATGGTACAGAAGGTGTTAGGGGAAGGAAAGGTTCAATTGTTCTGGACAGTCAACAGCAGAGTAAGTGACTAGTAAAGTTAGAGCAAGGAAAACACAGCTACACCAAGAGGGAAAAGCCTGGAATGGGTGGTGATTGTGATCAGGCAACAGATCTTGGTTCCAGAGGAAGCGCTGGCTACCAGCCACCGCCATCCCAGCAAGACTTCATGGTCATCACCTGGGGAAGGATGGAGCCCGGTTATGGGAACAAGCCTCACCACCCACTGCTGCTCACTTCCTTTTGGGCTAGGGACAACAGCCATCCCAGGCCTTGCCTGCTATGGGCTTAATAGCGGGGTGGTTTCTCAGCTGCTCCCAGCCACCCCACGAGAGCACAGAGTGCAGGCATACAGTCTCTCAAGCAATTCACTGTTTTCTTACAGTTACTGCAAATAGGAAGCAAAGGTTATTGCTTGCTTATAGCTTGAATGTGAAAGCAATTTATATTTTTGAGGGATAGCAATATGCAAAGACCAAGTCAAGCTGCAGTGTGGAGCTCTGATGTGCTTTCTCTGATGGCAGCAAAACCTTGCCGAAGACTGAGCTGTGGACAGAAGCACTTTCAAAAGACTAATCAGCATCCAGCAGAGAGTTATCTCTGCAATGCTGTAGGACATGCATCTAGCGACCTTTCAGGAGTAAAACAGTGTGCCTCTGACCCAGATCTGACAGATACAAGTTGAAACATTTGCAAAATTCTTCTCCTTGCACATACCTTTGCAAATGGGGACAAGGTATTGTGTGTGTGTGTGTGTGTGTGCGTGTGTGTGTAAACCACATAAGAAAAATGGTGTTAAAACAGTTGGGATTCCTGGAGTGAGTATCTGATGGAAGAAGTGACCTGTGGCTCCAGTGTCTGCCAAGGCCAGCGAGCAGAGGCAAAGCTCCACTGAGGACTGCCAAGGGTTGCATTGCCCTGAACATGCAGGACCACTCACCTCATTTCCACATCATTAGACTGAGTGGCAAGAGCGCCTCCTTTCAAAGCCACCTGATAGAAACAGCTCGTTTGCGGCTCCCAACAGCCTCACAGAAAGCAAAATCCTGTATTTTAGCAGTGAGGTTGGTTTGTTCTCCTATGAGCAAACCAGATCAGTCAAGGATTCAAGCTGGGCAAGATTTCTGCAAGGACAGGTATAGGTGGCTCTCACCTGCACACAGTCTCACCAGTGCCCACCAACAGGTTCTAATCCACCTTGAACGCAGCTGTGGTGCCTGGGTCACAGTTGCTGCTTACCAGCATTTCTTACTTGCAAGTGTGGGGAGAGGTTTCTCTCCTCTCTTCCTGGAGCTCTATACACTGCAATTAACGTTGCTTAGCAACAGGACTTCCTTTTAAGATGCTCTTTGTCATTTCAAAGCCTCTATGCCAAAAGTGCTTTAAATAGCCCGAACTCACAACCGCTCCCTCAGTTTGCCTCTCTTTCTCCATCTCTGCCCAGTTTCCTCCCGTGGCAGCCAACGCAAACCAAACCCAACAAAGACGTGTTCTGCCACGGATCGGTCCAGCCCCTCCAAGCAAGGGCTGCAAGATCCTTTTCCTCGAAGCAGTGCCAAGCAACGCCCCGGAGAGACCAGCTGAGTAAAGGGGACGCTCGGGCTGGGTTTTAATCCTGGTTTTTCCCTTGCTACTTGTACAGGACGCGCACAGCCCAGTTTGTCCGATTGCTGTATTGCCCAGGCAGGGGAGGAATGGCTTGTCACTAATCACTGAAACCTGCGCTTCTGTCCTGGATTAGTCGTGAGCAGCAACGTGAGTACTTCCCATAGCAGGAAATGGAGGCTGCCATTCTGAGCTGGGGGAAAGCCTTACAGCTGTTGTGCAGTCACAGGGGGCTCCAGCACCGAGAGCCTTAAAAAATCTTCTGAATATTTGAAAAAAAACCCTCACTTCTCAGGGAGGAAAACACAGTAGTTACACAGAAACGGTACCTGCAGGGGCAGTACAGGAGACATTGCGCTTTGCAGACAAAATATAGCTGTACAAGAAGTAATTAATTGGTTGCTAATTCCTTTCAGCAGTTTTCCTTCCTGCATTGAGCCTTTCTCCCGACAATTTTCAGTCTGCGTTTGGTAGGACTTCACATAGCTTCACTGGCCCCGGCTGTGGCAAACTCAGCTCCCCAGATGGCAGGCAGAGCCCAGGATGCAGGCATGGAGGCCCAGAACCTCGGCACCCCCTGGTCTCTGTCAAGCCATGGTTATCAGCTGGAAGGTCATCCTGCCTCCAAAAAAGATAGCACTGATGTGCCCCCTTGAAGCCCAGGGATTTCAGGACCCAGCTGAGCAGCACTCCAGCTAAGCACCTTCACCATCAATCCTGCTAAAAGTTGTGCCTCAAATAGAAGTCACATGAGAACAAGCCATCCGTGGAGAGGTGGCCAGAGGAGCACCCACTTTATTTCTTTGGGGCATTTCTACACACAGTGCTCACATCACATCCCTGGTCACACTCCCTTCTTCAACAGGCTCGCTACATGTGCAACCTAGAAAGGTGGTTTGGTCAAGTCAAGGAGCAGGAGCAAAGAGGAGGAAGAGGAGTCCAGTGGACAGGGGGATGCTGCAGCCTAGCCCCTCACTGCTCGACGTGCACGCTGGTCTCAGGAGGGCATCACAGGCCAAGTGCTGCAGCTCCTGTCCCCACCACCCATGAAGGCAGACACAGGGACATGGCTGGCAAGCACACCTGGCTGCTGTCTCTTGCCCTCGCTTAGGGTTTCAGAAAAAGCAGGTGCTGCAGCACAAAGCAGAGGGTTTTCACATTAAGCCCAGTAAAGTCTGACACTTCTTAGGGCAGCTTTTTCTCTCTGCAAGTGAATTATGCTCTTGCTGCATCATCTGGTTTTAGGTTTGTCCTCAGAGCACAGACTGCAGCACCTCCTGCACCCGTGCAGCAGAGCCTGTGCAGACTTCTCTGCTGGAAAAGGGGTCTGTGGCAGGGCAGGGTGGCAGAGTCCTCCCCAGCTGCCTTGTTTCCCCTCAGGGAACCACGTGGCTGCAGTGAGGGAATGGTAACAGCCCAAATCCCACTGTCTCGAGGTGAACCATGATCCAGGTTCTTAACATCCAACACACAGAGTTCCTATCTCTTGTTTGATATGCCAAGCAAAACAACAAATTTGGAAAATCTTCATATCCACACTTGAAGGAAATGACTAATAATTATTGTAATCCTTTGATGTTGTATAAACTGGTATTTTGGAAGCCCTGCACTTTGAGTTTCCAATCCCTTCTTCTTCAGAGCTATGGAAGACCCAGAGATTGACATGATTTACCTCTTAAATAGGAGAGAATTAATGTCTATAGGAATTCTGAAGGTGCTAAAGCCTGTTTATTACACATAGACAATACTTTGCACTTTTTTTCCTCTCTTTATTTTTAGTTCTTAGATTGATTCCCACTTACCCCCCCAGTCATTACACATTTTTTCCAAGGCAACCTTGGAAAAGAAACAATTTTCCACATTCACCCACCATCAGCACCCCTCACAGGACAGGATTTTTGGAAGTGCTGTGCTCAGTGCTCTGACTAGGAGCCTTTTCTGACATGAAGACCAGGCACAGGGCCAGCCGGGAGGGTTTGACCCTAGACAGGATTTCCCCTCGACCCGACCAGCTATCCTTCTTCCCGGGGAAGAGAGGTTCCTGCAGGACCCAGGATCCCACCAAGAAACCTGACCAATCTTTCTGGAGAGGAGGTGGGAACTGGCTTCAGCATCATGTGAACAGCCAATGTGACGCACATGTCTGTTGCCACTTAGCTGGGCTGAGGAACACACCAGCACTTCACCATTGTGGTTCCCATGAGGACCAATACCATGTTGGTTGTGGTTTTTACATGGAACAAGGGCCACCACCACTTGGACACACTTCTTGGGTGACACACTGCATCTTGGTGAGCCTCATGAGCCGTTCCTCCTATCTACCTCAGAAATCAGTTAAAAATGGGGAACTTCTGGGAGGATGTACAGCCCTCTCCAGAGGAATTTTTGAGGGCAGCACAGCACAATTGGCTTGTGGGCAGTGCAGGACTGGAGGGACGGTGTAGAGGTGGTGATTTAAGTGGCCGTCAGCAGCATTCAGCATCTCACAAGCACTCAGTGACAAGCATCACTGCACTAAGGCCAATTATTACCACTGCTGTTCACAAGCTCTTAAATTCCCCGTCACCAGAGTGGGAAGAGTTTTGGCCAAGTGCACAGAAAGTAGTATTAGGAAGAGAAAAATGCTGTCGAGGACACTCTCCCCCGCGGTCTGACAGCCCCCTTGAACACAGTGATGGAGAAGGGATCCACCCAGCACACAGAAAGAGCAGACACTGTCATTAAAAGCAGAAAGCATGGAGAGAAGGTCGGTCAGAGGGACTGCAGCTTGGCTGAGCCCAAACCCATGGCGGGTGCTCACAACAAAGCCCTCTGCCAGCACTGAAACCCCCTCTGCTAACCGCTGCCATAAACTTACCTCTCCCCATGCACTCCTTTATGAGTACAAGGAGGTAAATTAATCAGATAGGCACACCTAATGAACTCTTCAGATACCTCTGGTTGTCAGCAATCTTTACTGAGTTTGTGTATTGCTTGTGCACATGGGTGAGATGAGGAACTGCAGTCACCCAATGCCAATTTCATAATGAATTCTTCATTATCGAAAATTGAAGCAGGCCTCAGAATTCACTAGTTGCATCATAAAACTTCCTGTTTCCTAAAAAAACAACACACACACGCCTCCCCCCCAAAATCTCTGGATCTATTTATGTCACACATACATTCCACGACACGTAGTAATATACTCGTGCTGCAGGAAGAGGCAGGATTAGCCCCAGCTGATATCCCTTCCTGCTTTAAAGGACTTTTCTTCCAAAACAACACATTCATCTTAAATTTGAGGTTTCTGGTGGGGGTGGTTTGAGGAAGCGCCTGTGCCACCAAGGTTCATTGCCTGCCAGAAACGAAACACGAAATGCGAACGCAAGCCCAAGCTGCCGCCAGCCAGGGAAGCGCAGCGGGGAGGGCAGGGGCACGCCGACCCTTGGACTTTGAGCATTAGCATGGAAAATAGCAAATAAAGAAGCAAACATCCCCAGCAACAAATCCCCCTGAAATTTTTGCTACTGGCTGCAGGGGGAGCAGGGTTTCCAGGGAACGGGAAGCGGCAGAGCTGTTAGTGGGATGTGGGCTGAGAGTTTAGCTGGTATTTCAGATAAGTTGTTTTCCTTTAAATTTTTAGAAATTAAGATGGGGAAAATATTTATATATATAAAAATATATATTATATATAAATATATATGTTAAAAAAACCCCAAAATTAAAGTCCCCGCATCTGATTCAGCTCAGCACAGAGGCATCCCAGCAGCAGGCAAATACAGCTGCCGGGCATCAATGCCACGGCCACCTCGCCAGCCACAGCAGCCCATCCTAGAGGCGTGGGCAAAGATGAAAAAGGAGTTGGCTCTGCAGCAGATTTTAAGCTTTGCTCCTGCCACATCAGCTGCTCTCTTCCCAGCCACCTGCAGGGATGAGCACAGCATGGCTCAGGTGAAACCCAACAGACGTATCAACGCCACTGTTTCAGAGCCGAAGCTGCTGATTTCCTACATGCCCTTGGCACCAGAGAAGCCCAGATGTCTCCATCTTCCCGGGTGTCGAGCTTGATGCTCTCCAGATGGCATCTTGATTGCTTGAAGCTTCACTGATTGAGTTATCAGGAGCTGGATCTGTGCTTCAGCCCACCCAGCCACTCCACATTGTGCTGGGGCCCTTACATTTTCATCATGTATTTCTCTAGTAGATGGTGAAGAAAGAGTGCCGTTTACACCTGCTGAAAACATAGTTATGAAGCTAATAGCGTATCTGCTGAAGAAAGGAACAAAAAGGCAGGTTGAGCTGGCAGACTAGAGCCAGTGCTCAGCACAGCGAGGACCAGGTGCTCCCACAGGCAGCTAGCTGCCGCACACATGCCCGTCAGAAATACTGTTCCCCTTCAGAAAAATAGTCTTATCCTGTAATCCAAACACAAGAAGAAAAGGGTTTGCTTTCATATTGAACAAGAGAAATAGCATGATCCTCTTTGCAAGAACACAGGCACAAAACATGTGCCCATATTTCAGTTGTTTTATGAGTCCTTGTGACTTTCACAAGTCAAATTTTGTTTGACTCAAACTTTCCATTGCATTAAACGCCCCTGTGGTGAGACGCTGCACTCTCATCTGCCCTTTTCTTGCTCTACCTGCTGTTCCACTCTGAATTAACTCCCCCATATTCAGCAGACGCATTTTGCTCTACACAACCATAAAGAACAATTTCCCTCACTTTCCATTAAAAAAAAAAAAGTGATGCCCCAGAAAAGTAGCAGTTCACAGTCATTTGACTATATTTAAAGCAGGGAAGTTCCTCTTTCACATCAAAACTACCGTTTTGCTTGCTTACACAGAGCCCGGGAAGTTCAGCAAGCACTTCTTTCCTTACGACCTCCTATCTGGCTGACTCGCCCCCAGTTTGTCTGACCTTTGCTGCTCAGCTTCATTCAGGGAAGATATCACAAGATCATCCATTTTAAGAAGCTGCCTCCCTTTGGAATGGCCTGCAATCAGTACCTGATGATTTTCACAGCGCTCGCCTGCATTAGCTGCAAAGCATCCACTGCCACGGACACAATGTGTGCAGAGGTGAGTGACAGCCGACAGTCCCTCTTGAGATAGGTAGCTGTGTGTGTAAGGGGATTGTTCTGCAGTGACCACTTTCCTGCTGATGTCTGTTTTCAGCTCCTGAGGGGTTTCCTTCAGGTGGAGATGAAGTCCTTTATCAGAGAAACAAGGCAGGTATCTGGAGAACTACTGGGGAACATAAATCCAGGGGCATAAACCCTCCTCCTCCTCACACCTGTGCATCCTCACCCTCTCTCCTGCCACTGCCAGGGACTTTGGTAGCCCGTCAAACCAGCACAGTGCTTCACCTCCCAGAGAGCTGGAAGGACGATACAGCTTCACAGGCGGGCTTAGCAGACATCAGAGCCAGACAGAGAAAAAGATTTTTGTTTCATGCTTGTGCTCTCCATACAGGAATTTGTACACAGATGTAGGATGATGGTGTCTCTATTTGTCATCTGGTTGACGTACAATACTGTATGAGAATAGAAAGAAAGTATCAGGGTTTTTCCCAGGGCAGGGGAAAACCTGGCCCATAAGGTTGGTTTTTATATATATATATATATATTTTTTTTTTTTTTTTTGAAGTGGGAGACAAGGAAATAGAAGTAAGGACTTTTATTCTGGGAAGAAGCATGGTGGAAACCCAGCCCCACTACACAGTGCACATTTGGGGCCAACAGCGGGCTCCCTGCTGAATTACATGTGCAGTTCCCCGAGAACTCCGAATTGCGCACCGGGAGTCCCCAGAGTCTGGTTCTCTTCAGTTCCCTGTAAGAACTGCTCCAACCCACCAAGCACACAGAGACAGCTTACTCACTAGTTTATTTGAACAGCAAAACAGAGTGGCTGGTCTCATTTGTAGTGACAGCCCAACACTTCATCTAACACACGTGCCGTGGCAGTTGGCTGCACAGGTTCCTCTTCGCGTATCACTACAGAACGTATCAGCTTGTCTAAGTTCAGCCATCTGGGTAAACGGTGCTGTGTTACTTCAGTGCTTCTAGACTGGAACCAAATCCCCGTGCTACAGCAGGTACCCATGGCTTGTCTCACCCTGCTGATGCTGGACCCCATGCTGTCCCTTTGGTGCTGATCTCCAGCTCCTCTGCGCACTGAGGAGCAGAGGGATGGCAGAGGAGCCACACTCCCCACCTGCATGGGGCATTTTGTTGTCACCATCCCCTTCTGCTCCCTCCCAGCTGGCCAGCCCTGCCTGACACGCTGTGCTGCCTGCAGCAGTCTCCTCACAGGGCCATGGCACTTTCCTGGCTCCCTTACAGGGCTTACAGCTATAAGAAAGGAAGAAAGTGTTTGCTGCCATGTCTAGCTTGTGGCTTGCAAAAAATACTGCTGTTCCCTTCCAACAAGATCACCAAGCACCTCCACTGCCCACCTGGCCTCTCCTAGGCCACAGACAGGCAGAGACATGGCTTGATTTCACTCACAGCCCCATGTAGATGGAAAGACCTGAACCTTGCACACCATCCATGCATGAGCACCTCAACAAAACCTTGTCAAGACACAAGCTCCAGCCCCACAGGGTGCACACCTGCATTCCCTCAGCTCATCACAGACACCAGGCTCCCCTACACATCTCAGCAGACATCCCACCACCCGCACTTGCTTTCTTTGGGCTAACAGAGAGCTTTGAACCTCATTAAAATGGTCAGTTCAGTCAACTGTTCAATATATGCTGTGACTTCCCTGCAAGCAGAATGTCTCTGAAACATCTGTTTCTGGCAGGGTATTATTGCCAAGCTGCAGCTCCCATGTGTCCCCAGGGACACATGGCAGGGACACTCCAGGCTGGCTCTGTAACCACCCAGGGCTTTCCCTGGCAGCAGAGCTGGGCAAGGAGGCAGAGGAGGAGGGTGTCACTTTCAGGCTGCATCCTTGCTCCCCATCACAGCTTGGCAGCTGTGATGTGTGATGGTCTGAGCATCTCTGCTGCCCTGAGTGGCTATAGCAGGCTCTTCTGGGGTGGCCTTTCACTGCATGCCATAGTTATAGACTTTGGTCGACTTCCATGCAAACACCAAGTAAAGGCAGGCCAATGAATTTCCCCAGCATCCACAGAGTAAACTTCTCTACGGAAGAGACCAATTCATTTTCAGTTTAAAATTTCTATGAAGGCTTTTCAGTTAAAGGCTCAGCCTATCAGCAATGTGTCTGGCCAAAACTAAACCTTCCCACCATCCTCCAGCTCGCAGCGTGTAACTGCAGTTCAGATCCAACTTCTCTGGACACGCTCCTCTAGAAATGTTCCCAGACCTGCTCTTTTTACCTCCTCTCCACAAGGTTTTCCTCAGACTTAGAATAAGCGTTGTTACAAGACTCATGAAACCCAGAATTTCAAACTACCTTGGTGGGGGAATTCTTTCTTAGGGATTCATCCAGAAGAGTAAACAGCTCTCATACGTGCTACCTTCAATAAGAAAGTTTTACAGGTGAGACTCTCTTCAAATTAGTACAACAGAGATTCAAAGCATTACTTTTAAAAACATACTCTGCAAAACCTGTGCGTTGCAAGCCTGCTCTAAGGCTTCCTAGGGTTCTGGCTGCTATTTTTTTAAATTAAAAAAAAATCAGAAACAACCCAAAACCAAACAGAATTTTTAATTAAGTGCCATAGTTTCCTGTTTATATTTGCAGTAACATACCTCTTTCAGTTTCATTATGTATTTTCCATAGATTGCGGTAAATAAAAGCTATAGCTGCGAAGGCCTGGGACTGACGGAGATCCCCGAAAAACTGCCTGTCACAACCGAAGTCCTTGACTTCAGCTTCAATGTGCTCCCTTCCCTCCAGAATTCAACCTTCTCTGAGCTGAAGTCTCTTCTCTACTTGGACTTGACAAGGTACAGTAGGTGGTCCTCACTGCTCCACATCAAGGTAGGTCAACCCCCCTGCCCGAAGCCAGCTTCTGGAGCACACCAGAGCAGCATTCCCTGCATTCTGCAGGGAAACCACCAGTAGCACTTGCAGACAGATGTGAATTATTTGGCTAAGCAGAAATTGATAACCTTGGGCAGCAGTTAGGCTTCTCCTCTGGTGACTATCATTCACAGGACAGCCAGGGAAATACAGACTTTCCACATACAGTTGCTGCTAAGACAGTAGTGACAGCAAAGACACAGAAGCTATTTCTGATTAACTTTTCTATGAAGATATTGTTCCCTAAATCCTAGAGAAAGACAGGCTAGATCCATGTAAATATCCAGCTTTTTCTATGGGGGAAAAAGAAGTTTTCATACTATTAAGCTGGACACTAAAAATGTGTTATCCTGACTGGTAGAAATGCCTCCATGCACTCATCATTTCAGGGCAGGTTTTTCTCCTCATCAGGGCCCTGTATTTCAATGTGAGCTTATGAATACCGGGCAAGAATTGCCAGAAGAGACAGTCTTACCTTGTTGAAGGCAACTGATCTTGAGTTCTTACAGATATGAAGTGCATTTCAGGTCATCATGTCTACTGGGAGAGTTTTGCAAGACCGACCACTGATGCTGGTTTCTGTTGCTTTCTGAAGGTGCCAGATCAACTGGGTGTACGACGGTGCCTTTCACAGCAACAAGAAATTGGAGACAATCGTGCTGACTGGAAACCTGCTCATGTTTCTGTCTGACACAGGATTCGCAGGCCCACAGTCCCTGAAGCAGCTCATCTTAACGCAGACAGGAATAACCAGTATGTCTTTTATTCCAATGACAAATCTCGACAGCTTGGATACGCTCGACCTGGGCAGCAACCACATCTCTTCACTACAGTTCCCTCCTAACTTTCCCACTCAAAACCTCAAATACCTTGACTTTCAAATGAACAACATAAGAGCAATCACAGCAGATGATGTCCGCATTCTGCAGAAGACCAGCAATATATCTCTTATCTTTAAAGGCAATGACTTCCTATACATTGAGCCTGGAGCTTTCCAATCCCATTTCTACAGTTTAGACTTTGGAGCCTGTGCTGACATCCCTGGGGTCCTGGCAGGGATACAGAACTCCACAGTCCAGACCCTTTGGCTGGGAACGTTTCACAACATGGAAAAGGAGACCTACATAAGCCCGAGTGTTTTACAAGGCCTCTGCAGTATCTCTGTCAAGGATCTCTACCTGCAGCTACGGCACTTCAGAAACCTAGGCGCAGACACGTTTCAGTGCCTGACCAGGCTCCGAAAGCTGGACCTAACTCAAACCCACATCAGTGCCTTGCCCCCTGGCATCAGTGGCATGAGCTCACTAGCAGAGTTAGTTCTCAATGCAAACTCCTTCAAGCACCTCTGCAACATCAGTGCTGCGGCCTTCCCTTCCCTCACCCACCTCCACATCAAGGGGAACATGCAGGTTCTGCAGCTGGGCTCTGGCTGTTTGGAGAAACTGTCAAAGCTTCAACACCTTGATTTAAGTAAGAGTCATATTGAGAGCTCTGACTGCTGTAACAAAGCACTGAGTGGTTTGAGCAGTCTTCGGTACCTAAATCTGAGCCACAACATAAAGCTCCACCTCCAAGACGTGCTTGTTAAGGACGGTGCTAACCTGGAGCTCCTGGACCTTGCTTTCACTCCTCTTCACATCAACACTCTTGAGGGTGCTTTCCGAAATTTGCATGTCTTGCAAGTGCTGAATCTTTCTTCCTCCAACATTAATACTAGCACTCAGAATCTCTTCCAGGGCCTGGAAAACCTCATGCTCTTGGACCTTAGTCAAAATAACTTTGAGTCGGGGATCATACCAAAGGACAAGCAGTTCCAACCACTATCCAATTTAGAGGTGCTAATTTTATCCTCCTGTGAACTGACAGCAATAGAGCACCAAGCATTTCTCAGCCTCAAGAAGTTACGGCACATTGATCTGAGCCACAACAAACTTACTGCATTCAGCACAGACGCATTTTTAAATCTCAAGAGCATCTATCTCAGTTTTGCCCACAACAGGATCCGCATTGTGCCACGTGAGAAGCTAGCCTCCCTAGCTGGCCACTGCGTAATCAATTTAAGTTACAACCCTCTGGACTGCACCTGCTCCAACGTTGGTTTAATCACCTGGTACAAGCAGAATCTGGATAAAATTGAAGACCCTGAAGGAACGAGATGCTCTGAACCCAAATTGCTAGCTGGGGCTCAGCTGGCCACGGTATCACTGTCCTGTGGGATCAGCACAGGAGGAATCATTGCAGTTGTCCTGGCTATTTTATCCTGTGGAGCCATCTTCTTTTGGGGTGCTCGCTATTTCAAGCTAAATTACCAGCAAATATAAGCTTCAGATGGACGTACAGAAAATGTGTACAGCAACTATATTAAGACAAAGGACAGCTTAGTGGTTTAGTTTGTGATCTGTATTTCCTTTGTTTTTTAACACCCTCTCTATTTGTATTATAACTTTTGGAAGAATAGTAAATACATTTTATTTGAGAACTAGAAGAATAAACTATGACTTGAACCTTGAGCATAAAAATCTTTCCTTGTTGCAGAACCCCAGTTCAACTCAACATTACCACTAATGCACCTATAAAGGGGGAATCCAAGGGTGAAAATACAAACTTTTGTCTCTTAGAACAGAAAACCAAATCCCCGTTCTCCCAACAAAAAAGTGACAAAACAACCAAACCCCTCACCCTCTATCAGATGCCCCTGAAAAATAATGTTTAAGAGCTGGCAGTAGCATATCCTGCTCTCCTAAAGGAATAAAACCTTTCTGTGAGGAGCAGGCATAACATTCAAGGTCTACGTAAGACCCACTCCTGCAGGACTGATGGAAACAGCTTGTATCATCTCTCAGATTTCTTTATAATATTTTTAATCGTTAGAAAGTTCCTGGCCACTGAATCTCTCTCTGTCTACCCCTCATCCTGGGGCAGGCCCTGCTCCTGTACTATTTTCTAGACTCCAGAGCAAGCAACAATTTCAGCTTTAACCATAAAACTTGTAGATTTGGTCAAGAATCTGCAGGTGCTTGACAATATACTTGCTTGCACAGGGCAAAAAAAGCAGAGCCAACAGCCATGAGAATTCCCTGTGCCAGCCCAGAACAGACTGTTTCCTCCAGCAGCAGCTAGGAGGAAAAACTCAAGGCTGCAGAGCAGACAGCGTGGTGGGGAGCAGCAACCTCATCCCATGGGCACTCCTTGTGCCAAGAGCTACCTCATGGTGCTTCTGGCACACACCCCTGGCGTGAGGTAAGTCCCGGCTTGAGCAGGACACGCAATAGGTAGGCCGGAAAAAAGATAGACTGATTATTTATTTACTTTAACTAAACAACCAAATCCCTTCTGCTATCAGGTATGAACACGCCCAGTGTCAAGACAGAGTACCTGCATTTGACCAAGGGCCTTACGGGAGCTTGCCAGGCCTATTCATCTGCCCTTGTTGCTGTAGTGTGATTTATTTACTAGCTCTTTAATAAGAGGTCAACCCCAGCATACAGACACAACATTTTCAGAGGTATGACCCTTCTATCTCCATGGCGAGCCAGCGTGTGCAGTCTCACCCTGTCCCAGCAAGGCTCCCCAAGAGTGTTAAGCTGGGTAGCTGCAGTTGCTCGCCAAGATGTGGAAGGTGAGGTGTCTGCCAGTACTGTCCATGCAGGACTCCACACTCAGCTTCAGCTCCAGCCCCAACAGCGTTTCCTCCACATTTTCCTTTGTAACACGCTAAGATGGATCCCTGCTGGACCAGGAAGTTTTTGCTCATTTCTGAAGACACTGCAGGCAAGAATCCCTGATTTGTTTTCTCAAGTAAGCAATACTTCTCTTATTTGAAAAGCCCCTTTTATCCTGTTAGTAGATCCAACACGGGTTCTTGCAGCTTTCAGGTGCCTTCACATCATGCACGCAGCCTGCCTTACCCTGCAGCTTCTCCTCCTCCTCCTCTCTGTGCAGCTGCATGCTGCCCCAGGGAGCGCAGGGAGACACCTTTGATGCTTATTCTCCAGTTACCTCCAAGCACACTGAGATTTTGGGTACCTCTGTAACTCTCTGTATTGCTGATCTGTATTCCCCATTTCTGCAGCTGCTGACATCCTCTGTGCAGAAATCTTCCCCTGACCCTGCCAAGCAGGCACTGAGCTCCAGCAGCAGAGCCCCAGAGCTGCACAGGCTGCCCTCATCAGACAAGCCCTGCTGCAAGGGCCAGTCTAAAGGAAAGAGATGTCGTGGAGCAAGCCACACTGCCCAACGTGGGGACTCCCAAGTTACCCTTGAGGGCAAGGCAAGGATGCTCCTGAAGTTAGTCTACAGGTCAAGGTGCAAATCCAGCAAGTTAAATGAGTAACCTCCAATAACTGCATTATCTGGCAATCCAGCATGAAGGTTATTGTGTGCACCATCCGCAAGGCTGACTTACTTTCTCCATGGTTTCCCTCTTAAACGTGTGGGTTCAGGAAAGCAATTGACAAAAAGTGAAGTTAAAAGGGTGAATGAAGCAGTTCATAGCTTGGGATAGGGGCAAACAAAATTGCTGCAAGTACCAGGTAGTAACGGCAGGAGACTCAAAAACCTCAGCAACTTGGGGTACAGCTGAATATTGGGCTGATGCTTTCTGAAATCCCTCTTCTTTTGGGCAGACCACAGGATTTAAACACTGCCGGTTCCTGAAATGCTACCCAGTGCTAGGGCTGAACTCATGTGTAGTTGTTGTTTAAACATCAAAGGTGGCTGAAAAGACGAAATGGTGAACGTGCTCCCATGCAGTGTGTATTTGCAGACAGAATATTAGTGCAGATTTTCCTGTGACCTGTCCCTTTCCCTCTACACTTGTTTTCAATGCCCACATCTTCATCTATGGTCATTTTTATTTTCCTTTGAGTTACTTTACAGTGTCATCTCTGCTGGCTTCTTTGCCTCCAAAGTGCCATTCATATGGCACTGTGTAAATAACAGTGCTGAACAGGATACACTGTTTCAGGATACACCAACCCTAAATACAGGGGTGTATTCTGAAGGAAAATTTATGCAGAGTTATAATACACTAAAGCATCCAGATTATATATAAAAACTTTTTGAAGTCCAAAGATTTAGTCTTCTGGGATTACTTAGCAAGGCTGTAAATGAAGAGGCAGTAGATTTCTTTTTCTTTATAGCATTTGTTTATCCAGTCAAGCTCTGAGCTAATGCAGGCCTGTGTTCCTAGCTAGTCCTTTTTCAATTTCAAAAGCAGCTGAGAAGCTGGCACACAGAGGGAGTCGCCTAAGGTGAATGGTGCCTAGCAGCACTGACCTCACCACCACCCTGGCTCCTGGGCTGCAGCTGTCACTGAAGTCACCGTACAACACAGAACTGCAAAATAGACTGTTACCAGTATTTCCACAGAGAAGACATTTGAGCAGATTGTAGTTCCATTTCAGAGACTGGCAAGCACTTACCTTTATTTCAGCTGGACAAACCAAAGCTAAGAGCCAAGTTCTTCCTTCCTCAACCGAGCATAAACAAGATACTATCAATAAGATGCAAGTGCATTTTTGAAAGAGGGTTTTACTCTGAAAAGGATGGCTAAAGAGGCTAATTTATAAACCTGTCAACTTTTAAAAAAGCAATAATGCTAATGTCAGTGATGCATCTTTTGAGATCTTCCTCTCATTCAGTAGTCTTGTGCCTGGAAAAAGAGCAGGTGAGATCCCTTCCCAACCAGTCACTCATGGGATACCTCCTCGCCTGGCAAATGCAATGGAAATTCCTCTTCCCCAGCACCAGACATCCTTCTCCAGTAGTCTCTCAGCCAGCATCTAACCACTGCATCCAATTCTACCCCAGCATTCTGAAGCACTGTAACTTACCTACATTGTTTGTGTCACCTAACTGTTTCCTTCTCCATTCTTCTGATGCTCCTAACTCTTGGCAGCTCGAATCATCATCTCTAGCTTCACTTCCTGGCCCCAGTTCATTCCAATGCATTCTTGGCAGATGCTTAGGAGATAGAGCTGATCAATGCTAATACAATACTGTAACAGTCAAATCTATGGCTACGGTCAGTGCAAAGAATCCTTAACCTAAGCCATGAACTGGGAGATGTATCCATACAGCCTGTAGTATTCCTGTCCTGTGGTTGGTTCTGAGTTGCCATCTGAGCTACCATCTAAACCCGAGTTTGACATCCCTGTTAAGCCTGACAAATGACGCAAGACAAAAATACCAGGTCCAAGGGAGCACAGCAAACTGGGATTGTAGTGCTGAAGGAGGGAGCTGGCACTTTCCTTGCGGACCGTAAAGGCGTTCCCATTGTGGGTGAGGTGATGTCTCTTCTTAGAAGAGCAAAGTGAGGATGCCAAGCCATGTCAGAAGCAATACTGGTAACCCTTCTCCTCTGACTTACTCCCCAACACAAACCCCTTACACCACCTCCTGCTCTCTGGTCCCCAAGACTGGACACTCACCCTGGGCATGCAGACTTCTGTGCCTCCCAAGGCAAAGGTGACTGCTGCTGTCCACAGCCAGAGGCAGCACCAAAGAGAACAGGCATCCAGAATCAGTCCTCAAATATGGCTTGGTTTCCTTTCCCTATGTTGCCAAGTCCCGCTCTCCCCTCCTGGACTCATCACACCACTTGCCAGTGCACCAGTTTTGCAGACTATCTGCCTTCTGCTGGGTCAGAGCAAGTTGGAAAGTTTGAGGGTGACCTTCAGCTCCGCCTCACTCACTGTTTTTAAGCAGAGAGGAAAGCAGCGGCGGTGATGCTGTTACTCTGCTACACTTGGTTGTGTACAGAGGAAATCATGACAGAGAAAACGTCGGCAAAACTATCCCCCTGCCCGGCAAACAGCTCCTGGCACGTGCAGACTGGCTGTGCAGAGCTGCGGGCAAGGCACCAGTGAAGATCCATGTCTTTTAACAGGTGACACTCCTCTGCAAGAAGTGGAACAGTGAATATCAGGGGAGCAATAATCCTGCCCTGTTGCTCTTCATGCCAGAAGTATTTTTCTTCATCAAAGAGGCCACTGGATGCTACTGCTCTGCTTCATCTCCCCACCCTGGTTCACTGCAACTATTTATCTTCTGGGAAAGAAATAAAGGGAGATCTGATGACATTCAGGGAGTAGAGATTTCAAAACTGAAGAAAATGTTGCACTTACACATGCTCCAGGAGTTTGTTAAACTGAAAGTGTAGCGTGAATTAAAGCACCCAACCAAGACAGACTGGGTATTTAGAGAACGTACTAAAACCCGTGCTGGCCTATTGAACGAATGGCAGTATGTGCTTTGGAGAGATTATTTAACACCACACTACCACCTGCTGCCATTGTTAGCTACCACACCCTGGGTACAGTCCCCTCCTCCCCTTCCTACCCAACCAGGGAGCTGAGGTTCCAGCCACTGCCCTGTCCGGACAAGACCTCGGGTGCAGACCTCCTCTGCATCCAGACTGCTGCATCTCCTCAAGGCAGAATGGGCAGGCAGCACACACTCCAAGGGACGCTGAGCCAGCCCCACAGAATAAAACCAACCAACTGCCTACCTCTGAGTAGTGCAGAGGTGTGCCTTAGGCTACAGGAGTGGAAGCAGTTAAAGGAATAATGCTAGCACAACAGCGTTTCATGCTGAATTTTTATTTCAATGTTATGCAACTGCATAAGTATAAATAATCGTGTTCAATATACAACAATTATAACATCCATAAAGAGTTTCTCAGAGAAAATAAGACTGCAAACACTTTATTGCACAGACCCTAACAAATTTTTTCTCTCCTTTTTTTAATATTTTTAATTTTTTAATTGTGTAAGCTGAGGAATCTACAGCCTTAAGTCTACAAAAGAACACATCAGATCTACGATCACATAAAGACTGACCAAGTAGAACACAGGCAGGAGGATCTCTAACACCTCACTGATAAGGTAAACACCAACAAACAGGTACTACATAAACACGAGCTTAAACACTGTTACACTTTCAAAATGCAAAGAACTTATTTGTCAGAAGTGATAATGAACTATACAAAAATATACATAAAGGTATACTGTAAACAAAGATAGATGTGCTTTAAAGGAAATATAAGAGGATAGTTGAAAATAATGCAGAAAACTGTAAATTAGGAAATACCTCCCAGGCAGAAATGTTATTTCCAAGTGCTTTAGCGCTGATTTGTCGTTGCTGCCAAAGCACAGATGAACTGTAAATGTCGAGACCATTTTATCTTTAAAACTGCTCAAAAAATATCACCCATTGCTCACTAGCTTCTCTGTGAACGCATCAAAAGCGGTACGAATGTTCTACTGCCACATGAAAAATCAGGAGCTGTCTGCGATGCTATCTTTCCATGACAGGTGTGCTGTAATACAGCTCAACTAGGTTACCAGTATAATAAAATTTTCACTGGAGGGAAATGAATTCTGCCCACTGTCAGTTGTCACACAAACCTCACAGTCAAGATTACACTCTGCTCTTATGAACGATTTCCTACCGTTTGAGACAGAAAGATGACCTGTAAGCCCTGATGAAATAGGTAGGGGCCCATCTCCATTGTGAATACATGTAACAGAAATAAGTGAAACCACTGTCATCTTGATCCCAATCATTAAAAACCCCACACGTTTGCAAGGGGATTCTGTAGTGCTTCTGTACGTTTCAGATTTTTACTTTTCATTCTTCAAAACTAAGTATCTCCACACTAAAATGATCAAAGTCTACATGTTCCACAGTATATAAAATTTAAATAAGGCTTAGCAAAAGTAAAGAGACAATCACATTCTAGCACCAAATAGCTCCAACAGATTCCTTTGTTACAAAATGCTTCTTTTAGAATTACAGTATTTTTTTTTTTTTTGCATACAAATAAAAAGATTATGTAATGAAATGTATGGAGCTAATTAATGCATTTAGAAATGAAAGTGAAACCCAGAATCACTTGCTCAAAACAGCAAGTTAAAAAGTCTACAACATAAGGCCCCGGCTATGTATTAGCATGTATCGGATGTCCTGAACTTTTTCAAAGATACCAAAACTGGTTTGGTTTTTTTTTTTTTTTAGCTTTTTACCTTACCTGTCATAAACCAGAAAAATCCCCTATTGCTGCATGACACTTACTATGCAGACCTACATACCACGGTAATACCTACTCTCTAAATGTATTAACGAACAGGGATGAACGTACTAGTACTGCAAGTCATGTGCTTATACTTGTGCCTCACACTGTAAGGGCCCAAATTTAAAATAGCTCAAGGAACTCAAGAGGGGATTGCAGCAAAAACCAAGCACACGGCATGTGCTTCGGAGTCTCAGCCTTACCCGAAGTGAAGGTTACAGAACACACTCCCTGCAGACACAATGAGAACCGTTTCACCAGAGAACATGACTCCTCTGCTGGGATGCCCCGACAGCCGAGCGGTCCTCCCACAGCTTTAACAGCCCTTACTCTGAGAAACAGGCTCTGCGTGCCCGGGAGACGCCGTTAGGTCTGGTGAAGCCATCAGGCAGGTACAGTACTATCAAAACTGGATTATTAAAAATACACGTAAAAACTCACAATAAGTCACCATATTTATTCTGTACTAGTACTTTTTTAAACTCTAGCTAGGATCTTTAGTAAGTAAAAATGTGGCCTGCTTTTAATTTTCTTTCCAGTCAGACCAAGGCTTGTGCACGTCCACGCCAGGTCTGAGTTTTAATTTCAGTTTCATAGTCGAGTATGGCAAATAAGTGGCAAAGCAACTATCTTAAAAAGGGGAGAGTAAACAATGCAATCAGCAGCAAAGTATATATGCTACATTCAAACTCCAAACACATTGCTAAGTATTTACAGAGGAAATCTTTTCTTCAACAGCTCTTAGCTGCAAAGGTATTTTATAGAAATACTATATGGTAACAGTTTTACCGGTTACAATTGGGAAGGCATTTTGAAAAAAAAAAAAAAGTCCTATTCTTTACATATCCCCATCCTTTTTCTTCAGTGACATGAAAGCTTTGATGCACAAAGACATGACACAGTGCTGGTTTAAAGGCAGTCCAAATATATTGACATTGTTTCAGCTAGTCATGAGTTTAGATTTGACAGTTCTTAAAGTTAACAGGATTTTTTGTGAGGACTGCTCCGTGAAGCTTCCTTTCCTCGCCGCTGCCGAGACGAGTCCTTGTCATTAGAAAGTGCAGTGGAGCGGTCAGGTGTGGTTGCTGACCTGCAGACCTCTTTACCTACATTCTGTTTTCTTGAAGCAGACTGCTGAGCTTGAGCGGCATCTTTTCCCTTTGCATCCACAGTGTTAGCAAAAGAAGACTTGTCTTGATTTCCAGGTTTGCCTCCAAGGTTTGAAGGAGGGTGGTGAGCTTCTACTACAGCAGCAGCGCTGTGCAAGGCCATCAGTGAAACACTTTTAGTGATTTCAGCCTTCCCGCTCCCCGTGGAAGAGGTGCTCTTCTTGCTTGGCTCCTTGCAGGTCGCAGAGAGTTCAGGCAAGCTGGCTTTAACCTTTGCTGAAGACACATCGCTTTTTGCTGAAGACGGAACAGGTATTTCTTGTCTACATTCAGAGGAGGTGGCTGAAGCAGTCAGCGGCTTTCCTGGTGCTGCAGTCACACGACAAGAGCTCTGCCCGCTGGCAGCGGACACATGTTTTATTGCAATCTGCTTGTTTGAATCCTCCGGCTGTTTCTGATTAACTTGTCCTTTCCCTTTTGAATCTTGAGAGCTCTTGCTACTTGCGGTCACTTTTTCTGCTCCTTTCCCTCTGGCATCACAGTTTGTGAGGCACAGGGTAGGCTCTACTTTCCCACTGTCAAGCTGGACGTAAAGTGCATCAGTGCATATTTTTCCTTCAGGTCTTTTGTCTGCAGAGATCATCTGGTTATTGGGATTTCTCTCCGCCTGTTTGCTCAGCAGGAGGCAGTCTTTCACAGTGGAAAACTTTGGAGATGTGGTTTGTTTTTCACTGAGCTGTAGTGGCTTTTGATCAGTGGATTCCCCCAGGCCTGCTGGTTCTTGCCTCTGCATCTGCTTACAACTCTCTGGGGCTTCTGGTAGTGGGCCCACAGCAGAGGATTTGGGTTTGGTGTCAGGAATGATGCTGCTCAATTGGAGGGTGGCTACCGAGCCATGCTCTGAACTTGTGGGCCTCTCAGCCTGCACATGTTCATTGCTTGTTTTTCTCAGAGGGCCTGAAACAGAAGAAACAGGATCCAGCGCATTTTTAGTGGCATGCTTCCCATCTTTCCGGGAGCTGGCAGACAGCTGCGTAATGGATTCCTTTTCTTTTACGGTTAGAGTGTATGTTTTTTGTGACAATGTCTGTTTATCCAAGTACTTAGATTTAGAGGAACATGGGTCAGAAGTTGTCCTGTGCTTACTACTGCTGCTTTCCACATAGGTGGCAGCAGGCTTCACATGTTCTTGAACACCCACATGAACATCTACAGCACAGCTCCTGCTGACAGTGTCTCTCACAGCAGGGGAGCCTGAAGCATTAATCTGCTGCCGAGGAACCTGGCTGGACGTGTCTCTCTCAGTAGTCTGAAGCTTTATGTCAGTGAACTGTTTCTGATCTTTCTTTCCTAAATCTTTGGCGTTGTCCTTCTGCACAGAGGAAACTGGTGCTGACTTTTCATTTTTAGGTTCACGATCTATTGAGGGCTGCATGGGCCGTTTGGGTGGAAGCGCTTCAGTCTTTGACTCCACGATAGCTTTCTTAGTCTCACTGAAAACCTTCTCCTTGGTTATGTCCTTTTCCACGAAACTGTTAGCAGCACTGCTGTCATCTTTGCCTACCTGCTTCAGTGGTTCTCTGCCATCCTTAGGCTGTGCCCTGGAGGCAGCTGACTGCATTCTTCCTTGCATCTGAGGCAGAATGACAAAATCAGCACTGTTTTTTTCATTGCTTTTGGAGTAGTTCATTATCGTGACATCTGATACCTTCAGAGACGACTCCCTTATCACTTCCACCTTAGCAGGCACAGGCTCACCACTTCTCTGGGCTACTGGCTGTTTGGCAGGCAACTCCTTTTGCATTTGCTTCTCTTTTCCTTTTTCAGGAGTGCTTTGGACAGCAGAGAGTTTGGAGACCATCTGAATAGTTTTAATACTCTGACTTTGAATAACACAAGACTTTGCCTCCACTGAATTGTCCTTTTGTTTTGAAGGGGAGATGTCTTTCTTTTGAACAGCTTCAGAAACAGAAATACTGCCTTTAGCAGGTGGACTAGAAACCTTTTTCTCTGTCACTACTTCTGCAGCCATAGAGATGACTGGTAGATTTGGAGAACTCTTGCTTGTTTGCAGAATCTGAGGCTCTGAAACATTGACTTTGCCTGATTTTGAAGAGCTTAACAACTGCTCTTTCTGACAGGCCAGCTCTGCCTTTCCACCGCTCCCTTGTGGTGTTGGGGGATTAGGAGATGCCCCATCACTGCTTGTGCTCTGTCCTTCAGGCGGCACGCACAAGGGCAGTTCAGTCTTCGAAGCCTGTGGCCCAGAAAGTAAGGCAATATCTAGTGTGCCTTCTATTGGCTTCAGACAGGAAACTGACCTCCCGTCGAGTTTATATTCTGATGGACTTTTTCTGACAGGAGTGTCAGTAGAAATAAGGGCTGATTTTTCCACACTCATGTCTGCTCGGCTGTTCAAGGTCTTCATAGGAACAAAAGAAACTGAGTTGATCTGTGCACCGTGTGCGCTGCCAATAAATGTTCTACTGTCGGCAACTGCTGCGGAGTCCTGCTGTACGTTTATGGGTCTGCTTGAATTAAGTTGAAGGCATTCATGAATATTTGATGTCAACTTAGGTTTTAGTACTGGACAAACACTGTCATCTTTTTCCTCAATGGACATTTTCTTTCTCAGGTAATCAATATTTGCAAGTTTACCATCTAACCTTTCAAATTTAACAAATTCTTTTGTTGGTACATTTTTATCCGTGTTTTCTCCCTTTCCATTTAGCATCCTGTCAGAGGACTGAGGTAGTGTATCTTGCATTGTACATGGAGGAGAAATTCTTTTGAAGTCGTAAGAAACATGACTGAGTTCACTAGCTGGAGGCCCATGACACGACATCTGTGTATCTAAAGCAACACCATCATTTGATCTCAAGTTTGCATTCTTTTGAAGGGTGTCTTTGAGTATGCTGCCAGCTGACTGGGTCTCCAAAGCCACAATTTTTGTTTCAAACTGATTTGATCTTTCTAATACCTTCTGAAATGCTTTTTTGTCTCTTTCTTCCAGTCTTAAGGTACTGGGATTTTCTGTTTCACTGCTAGGTTCATGTATAGCAGCATTTGTTTTTTCAGCAAAATCTTGCTTCTTCATAACTATCTTGACCTTCAGCTTCTCTCTGTCTAGCTCATCAATGGATTCTTGCCTACCTAATTTTCGTGAAATGGGTCGTTTCAAGCAGCCCTGCTCTGCAGGCCTGACTCGTGTGAGTGATGGCACATCGCATACATTCTCCTCCAAGCTCTGAAGAGTTACTTCTCTTTGGGATAATTCTCTGTTCACTTCTTCCTGAGTCACTTCCAGGCTATGTTTTCGTGAACATAAGTGTTTCTTATCACTGCCGTAAGAGGGTGCAAGCTTCTCTTCAGATTGGACTCTCTTTAATAGTGGAGATCTTGGTGGCTCTGCACTCTTTGGCCTAACAATATGCCTTACAATAGTTGGAGGGGAGTGCATTTTGCTAGGAAAGGACTGAGCTATTTTTGTATTTCCAATTGAATGTCCTAACAATGGCGATGGAGATCGCTGAGGAGATGTTGGCTGGGGTGTTGGAGAAGGTGTACGGGCAAGAGGAGAGAGAGGAATGCTGCCAGCTGATTTGCGTCTTCCTGACCTATATCTCTGCCCACCCAGCTTTGGACCCAGGCCATGAAGAGTGCTGGGTCTTATGTGTCCTGAGCCAGCCGGAGAATTGGGAGCACTTGAACTAGGGGAGCTACTCTGGGAAGAGTTAGTACCTACAAAAAGAAAAACCAAACCAAATGCAATGTTAGTAAGATTTTTTAAAATTCTTGTTTAAATGGTTGGTGAGACATGGGACTTTCAACTGTCTGGAAGGGCCTACATGCTGTTTGCTGCCACAGTGTTCCGAAATCTGGAAGGTTTTGAGCAACTGGGCTGTAAACCCCTCACATCAGCACAATATGTTGCTATTTCTCCCTTTCCCCCTCTTTTCCTTCATCCCAATTAAGTTATCTCTTCTTTCTTTTTAAATACAATAACCAACAGTTTCTGCAATTTCAAAGCAATGACCAAGGCTTTCAAATCTACCTTTGCCTGGGGATTGTATAACAGCAGTCACTTTTAGTACACACTAAAATCATGACAAAAGTAAAACATAAAACAGGCCAGGCTTTTAGGAGCCAGAAAGATGCTTATTTCAGCACCCAGCCAATCTTTTTAGCAGCAATTCATGAGTGCCCATGCTAGTTGGAATGCATAGCAACTTTTTCCCCAGCTTCATTCTTTGATCAACCAGGCAAGATTCAACCTTTTACTTCAAACCTGGATTGTTTGTTCCTCAACTTACAGAGGGTGGACTTGGACTTAAACTCTGGGACTAACCTAGCAAACAGTTCTCTTTTAGGTGTTTCTCTATCACAAGACTTGTTTTCTTTTCCAGACAGAAACCACCTGTTCAGTGATTATGCTTGTTAGAGCTGACTACTCTTAGCAGAGTGTAACAGATCTGGGGGACTCAGAAGTAAAACAATACACTTCAAGTCCTTTCCCCCTGCCCTCCGCTCCTTCATACTCACCAGATGGAAAATCAGGAGTAGAGCGGTAGCTTGGGGTAGGTGATCTAGGAGATAAACTGTGGGTTGGAGACCCAGGCAAGCTCTCCCCTGATGACAATGATCGGTTCAGGCAGGAGAAACTTCTGCTGGTGTGAAGAAGGGGTGAAGTTTGCTTAGCCAGCTTTTTGAAGAGAGATCTTCTCCTAGTGTGAGGAGAACACAGCATTAAGATTCACAGAAGATAATGCTCTTGAAAACTCACATAGCTTCCCTTCTACACCCTCAGAAAAGCAAGTATTAAATCTGTTTACATGAAAGCAAACCATACTGCAGAGCATGACATTTATATCCTGATTTCCTAAGAGGTGGGATAGATATTGTAACTAAATCCATTTGTACCAAGATCTACTCACTGTATTTCAAAAGAATAGTTAGCTCCTTGTGAGTATGAATTGTTTTTGTAATTTAAGAGCCCACCAAAACTGAAATACTATCTATAAAGCACTAGCAATGTATTTACAAAATACACAAACTTACTGAACTAAAAATTCCCATAAGCTCAGCACTAGAGAGTTCAATTTAACAAGTACAAAAAGACACACAGAAACCAAATTAAGATGCAACCTGTTATTCACTTTCTTCCCCATATCTCTGTATGTGCCACGCAAAATTTTTAGATTTAGATTAGGAAAACCAGGATTTGGAAGGACATGTCACAGCCATAGGCTCTGACAGAATGTGGTAAAAATACGTAGAAGACAAAGAGAAAGGACTGTGTTAAATCAGTATTTTAAATCTTCTGTATATTCAAACACAAGGGAACATATTAACCATGAAACAAAATGATTACTCACCTCTCTAAAGTCTCTTTCTTTTTGGTTTTCTTACTGCGCCTGACCATGCGGCTCTTGTAGCTATTTCGCCTGGCAGGTCCTGTTTTGATGGAAGTGTTTTCAAAAGGGGTTGTTGTTACTGAGACTTTGTTGCCACTCTGCCAAAAAAAGAAGGAACCTTTAGGTATGAGTAATATGGAAGGACTTTGCCTGAAATTTTCAAGGTGAAAGCATCTACAGAAACATCCCGTTTTCCTCCAAAGAACAGTGGTCACTGCACAGTAGCCATTCGTGTCTCAGGATACTGATTGTTACAGTGATGAAACTGAGGAGCCTGATTCAGTGACTTAACTGTCATTATCGACCCCATTTATTTTTATCTTGTTCAAAAGACATGAATAAATGTAATTAACCTTTTTAGGACTGACTGCACGAACAAGTGGCTCTAATAAAACCAACGGTAAAGATCTATATATTAAACTCCATACCTCCTGCCCAGCACTTATGCCACTACAGTGAACTTTTTTCCAAAGGAATTGCAACAGCTCTGGTTAATTTATGATACAGCACACATGGATACACAAGAAGAACTCGTTTGGAGTTTACTCGTTTAAGTAGAGAGCAGGGCCGTCATGCTTCTCTTTGTACCTGACACAGAAGACAACCATACAACCTAACTGCCTAAAAATCACAATTCTCTCATACATTGTTGCAAAACTGGAGAACATGGAAGTTCCTCCTGGTTTCAGAAAAGGAAAATGAAGACTTAGTATTTTTGCATCTCCTTTCTGCTCTTTGTACTTCTGCATCACTTCAATGATTTCCAATCCTTTTTATAACTGTGTACTCCCTTTGACAGGCAGAGCTCCGCATGTAACACCATGAATGGTGAATAACGTAGGAAGCTAATAGCTGTCCAAAGCAATTCTGACCTACGTTAGTCTGTGCTGAAAAGATTCCATAAAAACTGCAATACAATGAGCTAAAGTGAAAAGGCACTACTGTGAGCTGTGGATTTTGTTTTCATAGAAAAAAACCGTAATATTCTAATAGAACAGACCTCAGAAAACTCCACAAGAGAAAAATGTGATTATTCATAAAAGTCCAACTGTGGGATCAGAGCTTCCTTAAGTAAAGAAGCTCTGTTGGACATGCCTGTCTATATATGAGGCAAAAACCTTTTGGGCTTTTAAGATTATGGAAGGCAAATTCGTGCAGAGTAAGGCTAGAAAATATTTAATATTCTTTGTTTACACTTCCTCACTAATTCCAGTTTAAAATGAGAAAACAAGCATCGCCACCAAAAAAACTTAAGTTAACTGGCTAAGATGGGAGAATTCAAGTAAGTGCTTGAAAATGTCAAATTATTTGAGAGACAGACATCTCTCTGTCAGTGCCTTGAATGTACTTCAACTATATGAGTAGCAGTGCCAGTTTACTGCAGAGAAACTAACATCACGGCAGGATGTATTATGAAGTTGCTGACCTTTCTCTGTATCTGTGCAACAGGAGCTTAGAGTTTGTACTTCAACAACCACAAAATCTGATAACTAATCTCTGAAGGCAACATACATAAACCCTCAATCCTTGGAGAAAACAGCTTTTGTGTCCAAATTGTCCAAGAGTTACCTTTAACAACAACTCAATGACTTCTGTGTGAACAAGACCATGCACTGGCTCCCCATTGATATGAGTGATCAAGTCTCCAGCTTTCAAACCCGCTTGGTAAGCCACACCACCTTCTTCCACGTTCTAGAAGTTAGAGACAAAGAGCATACACACAAAATGAAATCCTGTTTAACTTCCATACATTCAAGAGCAGGCTTTGTTTAACAAACTCTTTCTATAAAACCAGTAGGCAATGAAAAAAATTTAGTATCTTATGTCTGGGAAGAAAAGAAGGAAAAGCAGACCAGACATTTCACTGTCAACTGCTTACTCAAACTTTATACTTACCAGTGGCCCTCGAATGATTTCAAAGCTCACTGAAACACTGCTTGTTAGCACTGGCATTAAGTAAGCTCTGAACAGCAGGGCAGTTTCCATGCTCAGTAAGGAAGGGGTGATTCACTCCCCATGGCAAATTTTTAGAACTGAATGAAGACTTTCAGCAGCCAACAGTGAGAAATACTGATAATTACAGCAATGGACACATGCAGTACTCCAGTCACAAAAAAAACCACCCTGAACTCCACCATATTGTTAAGGCTTGTTTTCATTTGGTTCAAAGTCACCAGGCTGCCCATTAGAGGGAACAGTGCAGCACAAAGGTGACAAAAGCCCAAAAGGAACTGAATTGCAAATTATTTTGAAGTTGGCTTAAATAAGGTATTATATTTTAAAATGAGCTTTTTAAGAATTTATATCATGCAGCCACTACTGAAGCCAATAATGTTTACCAAGGTAAAAAACCTAACAAACCTTTAATGTTTGGGGAAGGAAAAAAAAAAAAAAGGAGAAAAGAGGCCAACGTTTCCCTTCTCTTGCAGTGTACCATTTTCCCCCTTTATTTCCCTGTGATGCTATACCAGTAGCAAGAAATCAATTTTTTTAATTTATTCCATTATCAAATGTACCTCTCCCTCCCCAGATTCAGTGTTCTTGGTGGGCTACAAGGTAAACAACACGGATGAAAAAAAAAGTAATATATTACCTCATTAGTAGTATTTCCTACTTCAAACCCTATAATATATATTTACAACAAAGCATGAAGCTTTTGATATATTTGTAATCAATTTTTCAAAATTATTTAAGGTAACTGAAATATTTCATTTTTGCTTATGGACACATAATATGCATATGTGTACAATACACAAACTACATAAACCATACAATTTATCAACCTCAATTAAAAATTAAATGCCTTTATATAAATGTGTTTTTATTTTATCATAAAAGTGGTTGATATCCAGTGAAATGCACCACTGTATTTTCCTTTAGCCTGTCTCCCACTTTGTTCAAATCAGCAGTGAACAGGGGATCAAAACCACATGATTTATTCAAGACAGTCAGTCTTCTTCCTGTGCCATAGAATCCTCAAAGGTATTCACAATTCCAAGTGATTTGCACATTTCTACACAAAGGGAAGTCAGCGCTTGAAATCAGCCTGCTTGTGTCTAGTAAAATACTGTTGCCTTTCTCAGGAATCCTTCAGCTGACGCAGTTTAATGAACTCCATGCATATTTCAACAATTTCTATTTATCACCTCCTGGTTCTGCAGATCCTGCCCTCCAAGAGGACCTGCACCAACACTGGGTTTTTACTGTGATACAGTACTTTGAACTTAGACATTGCTATTCACAACTGCCAGACTTGGCAAAAGTGGAAGCGACCCATGTTACGTTGGTACCACTTGTGCCAAGGTGGCTTGTGCTGTCCCTACAGCCAACGCTAGGCTTGCATACAGAGACTGACTGCATTCTAAGTGTGGCACATCACCATGACTGACACAGGAACTGTTACCAAACAGATACTGTAGTTACAACAGACAAAACCAAAGACATCACTAGTTTTCTGTGGCTATATATTAGCAAAAAATCTTACCCAAACAATATGGTGCACAGTGTAGATATCGCTGTCACCCACATAAACCCGGATCGCTCGAATGGTGAAGCCGTATTTTTTTCCTGAACTGTGAATCACTATTGGCTGATGAGGACTGGCAGCAGCAATGGATGAATCACGGCTGGGAGAGGAATCTCGGGAGGATGAAGGATCAGAGGATAGGGAATGAGGAGACATAGGGCTTCCCAAAGGAGAAACACCAAACACATCTGGAAGAAAAAAAAAACAACCCAAACATTGTCAGAGAACATTCATACATACAGGGAACAAGAAATTTGCTTAGTTTTATGACAACTTTGCGTCAAAACACATCATTGTCCTTGCATAATCTCTCTCTCCTTCAATCGGTGTGCATCATAGCGAATGGGGTATCTGGCCAACAAACAGAAGTAAATTTCTTTCCTGTAGAGAAAACTGTATTTTTTAATGCAAAAGCGTTAACTTGTTAAATGTAGACCTCTTCCTTTCAGATAGGAAACACACTTATCACTACCTTAGAAATAACAGTTCTAAGCCTCTTCCAAACAAACACACATGGAAAGGAAAATGAGAGTTTGGTAGCAGATGTTATTGTCAGCACACCCAAAACCGGCCCTCATACCACCCAGCACTGCTAAACAAAGCACTACTTGGTGTTTTGTTTTCAGTTATGTACAAATACAGATAAAGACTGACTAAACCACAGTATCTTGCTGGTACATAGGACAGTGACCCAATGCATGTCTCAAGCTTCCATTTTCTGCATTCTGCTACATCATGTAAGACACAAAAATTTCTGGCAACAGTATCGATTACAGCTTTATTTTATTTCATTGCTCTGAAAGCACTATGTGCAAACGTAAGCACCATTGCAGCAGTGTAAAACACACTTTGGTGAATGTAACAGGTTGACAGTTCTGCAAAGGAATGCAGTGCAGAAGTATTTCAGGTTTGGCATCCGTGGCAAGCTGTATCATGTGAGGTCAGACACTCTTTGACAGCAGAGGTGCTACTACTCCCTGGATGGAGTCACCAGAGGCTCCCAGAGATGGGTACCGCTAGGATAATGCTGAAATCCCACACAACCACCAAGCCCTGAGGGGGCAGTCACTGTCACTCTCTGACTCTGAAACATGCTCAGATCCTCCACCCTCTGCTTTCTGCTGCATGCCGGACATGTCTTGTGACTCTCAGCTACATGACTCAGTCAGGAACACTGGACATTCGTTGCTGCATTTTAGATTATGTACAGACGTGTATAAGGCAGGGTTTTGGGACAGTATTAGGTACAGCTAACAAAACATTTTGGTTGATATAGTTCCAATGACAACATTTTTAGGTGCAGGCAAAATGCTGGATTTTATAGACTGATGCTGAGATTAAACTGACAGAAAACTCTCATTTAATGGGCACAGCAACTCAGTCTATATCATCTCTGAACTTAAGTGATTCTTGACAGCTGTGAAAGAAATACCACAATACAAACTGATGAACAACTCGACTGTTAGTTGGCTATGTGTATATCATGCTCCTGTGATAGCTAGTTTCAGTAATTACCATGCACTAGAAGCCCTCTACAAGCAGAAAAAAATAACTATGGTGGTAAATGTTATAAGGATATTAAGAAAAATAGAAACCACTTAAGATACATGGGAGACAAATACTGTTTGGAAGAAAGAGTCTACACAAGGAACAAGCCTAGAGTGTTTGCAAGTCACTTGCAGTTTTCAATGCCAACACTGCCCTGCCTGTACAGGCTGAGCACATGGTCGCTATCTACCTTTCTCATTACATAAAGACACTTTCATCTCTAATGCATGTTGCGAAAAAGATAATTCACATTTGGACAGTATCACAGAGACGCTAAGTATTCTTCTCATTGTCACTTAGTTGTCCTCATTCAAGCAAAGGCAATTATTCCTACTCAGTATTTTCCTCTTGACTGATCTCATTAGAACACCCTCACAGCTAGCTGTTGGAATCACAGGTACCGCACAGGGAGCCTGTGCTGTTCTTTGAACTGTATGGTGAAGGGTACAAAGCATGATGTGAAACAGAAATTCCTGCAGTAACAGGCTGGATGGGCCTTTCACCCTCTCCAACAAACATGCACAGTAGCACCAAGGTATTAAGGAGCACATATAGCACACGTGCTTTACAACCCAAAGACGGGTGAAGTCTGAGAGCCATCATCAACTCATCAACCCCATAAAATTCTCCACTACCCTGAGTACTCAAATCAACCAGCTGAAGTTAATGCCAAGGCCACCTTCGCACAGGTGGACAAGTGCAGGGCCATGCTGCCAGACCAGCAGATAGTTAAATACTACACCCAAGGTCTCAAAGCACCGTATGGCCAGTGTGCAAAGTTGAGCAGTAATCCTACTTTTGCAAGAGAAATGCCTCAAAGTTTGGGGACTTTGATTCTGGGAGTGAAAAGCAAAGCACCAATACTTCATCTGGAAATACTCAATATTACTGATATACTTCTACTTACAGCAGTATTTGTGGCTTCCAATTTTCAGCACTCCAAGTACACCAGTGTAGTACAAACAGGAGCCTACATAGTATTTCTATGTTTGTGAAACTTCTCTCTGGCTTATCAATTTTCCTTATAGGAGATGACAGTAGTCATCAGGCTCATGTGCTGCTGTAGCAAAGAGCTATCCTTGGACCTGTACATAGTGAGCTACTTTAAACTTAAGCTACACCTCTGCTGTAGGATGGCGCAAAGACTAAGGCCTTTGTCAAATCCTGCTGTGAACACACAGTTGTACACAAAGTAGTCACCATGAAGCTACACTTCTGCCTGTCAGAGGAGGTGCCTCAGCTGTATGGTGCCACTGTAACTCCCTGATGAGATTGCATGATCTGGTAATGCATTTGGAACAGGAGAAACAAGAAGTGTGACACAATCAAATCTGGACTCTTCAAAGTTTTGCGTTTACATCATAAAGCATCAAGTGTGCATAAATCATAACATTTCAAACAAAAAGATTTATCTCTACCTCCTGGGATCATGAGGGACAAAGCACTTGCAGAAAGGGACTTTGTGACTTTTCCAGAGATCTTCTTTTTCTCTGTGCTTTCTAACCGCTGACGAGCCATGTGAGATGCAACTTCACTAGGCGGCTTTGAGGAGTTATCTGTACTGTCCACACTCTCACTTCTTCCATTTATCTGATCTAAGTGCTCTGAAAAACTGCCAACTGTACAAAGAAGAAGGGATAAACACATTGAGGGAAAACTGGGGGTCAGGGAAGGGAAACGGTACAATTGAGAGATAGGAATTTTTCTTTTTATGAACTTGAGTTCACAGAACAACGTTAGAGAAATCCAAGTAATTCTTCCAGCCTGACAGAATGCATAAACATTAACAAAATCAGTTGAAGCAACAGGGTTGTGTAGTCAGTGACTAAAGTAAGACACTGAGAGAATTTAATCATACATTTAACTTTTCATGTGAATTCCTAACGTAAACAAGAGACTCCAATCCAACATACACTGCTATCAGCTTAACAACTATTTACACTAAGTTTAACTTCACTTTTAGTAATTATGTTTTGGTTTTGTTCTTTGGACAATTTTCTACCACACAGGAGAAAGATACGTGGCACTACTACCCCCAGCATTACAAACACACTGGTACTGGCCTAACATAGGTAGCGAGCTTGGGCAATACTGAATGGAGAAAAGACAGCAATGGTTGAAACAATAAAAAGACCTCACAAAGGCTTTGTGTTACATGAACAACCTGCATGAGATTTCTTCAAAAATGTCACAGGAAAGCTTTATGACCTTATGAAACACACAGCAAGGGCAGGTTGCCTGTTTAAAGGAATAGCAGCAATTCCCAGTATTCCCTTAAGGTCACCAAATATGTTGTTGCTACCCTACCAGACCACAGAAAAATGAAATTACTCTCAAGTGCAGTAAGTGACAGAGAAGGATCAGATGTTTGATTTACCACTGTGACTGCTGTCTTAATGCCAAGACTATCATGGCACTGGGGGGAGCAAGCAAGACTTGGGGTACAGTACAGTCAAGGTTTTATACAAGGGAAAGAGATGGAAATGGTTGTACAGTTGCCAGAATTGGTGAGGAGGAAGTGGGAAGGAAAAAGTGGTCTGTAAGGGAAATCAGGGCTATGGAAATAGAATGGGGTAGCCTGAGAAACTCAGTGCGGTACAAAATAAAAACAAGCTGAAGACAGGTAAGTAAACCTGTAAGTAGGGAAATGGAACCTACATATGGACAATTGTAAAACTAATACAGGCCTTGATCTCCATTAGGTCTTCCAACAGTCATACAAAACTCATCTGAAAGTACAAAATCAGAAGATACTAGGGACCTGGATCCCACTGAAATGGGTGCAGACTGAGCTGGGAGAGAGACACATAAAGGAAATTAATAATTTATATAGGTAACGGTTTTACGGCATTCCCTCCTAGATTCCTAATGACAAAAGTGATTTTCTCACGTCAGACAACCTGGCCAATTCCAAGAGGCACACGTTGCATGTCAATTAAAAACACAGTGGTGCAACACATTGTCAGGGAACAGCAATATAGATCAGTTGGAATGACTTCAGGATAATAATCTATCATGAGATCTGCAAATTCAGTAAGGGAAGATATAAAAATAATGCTTTAGCTGCTCAAGGAATCTAAGACTCCTTTTTCTCCACAGAAGGAACCTGCAAAGACTCTGAGGTCAAGTTGCTGTTTTCTTCACTTGCCTAGCAGCCCTCCAGAGTCAGTAGGGTGACACCAAACACTGGCATTTCTAAAGGCATTGAAGCTTTCCCATACATATTTTCACAGTATTTTATTAGCTTGAGCCTGAGCCCAAACCAATCCCCCTTCTTGGGACAGCTATTTTAAAAAGCAATTTTGAAATACAAGATTTCTAAATCCATGAAAGTCTTGGGCTAAACAAAGAAGGTCCACAACTGTATCTACTGTCATTAGTGAAGAGACATGCTGTGAATTACCTGACAGTGTGGAGCTGCTGATGGTACTTGCTGGAGTGGTTACTTCAGGTTCATCTTGCACAATTTCCTCACTCACAAACACAGGCTTTTCCTGCTCCTCCCGGGGTCCCACCAAGCTGGTGGAATCATCCTGTTCTCCTTCAGCTGATATGGCTAAC
The DNA here is from genome assembly GCA_027925045.1 of Hypotaenidia okinawae. Classification (NCBI taxonomy): domain Eukaryota; kingdom Metazoa; phylum Chordata; class Aves; order Gruiformes; family Rallidae; genus Hypotaenidia; species Hypotaenidia okinawae. The sequence goes on along the minus strand of BSDF01000005.1, from coordinate 27,442,751 downwards.
TTTGGAAGCAAACCAGAACTGTGTCGTTGCCTGCTACTCTCAGTGTCAGAGGAGATGGATGTAGATATCTGTTGTCTGTGTAAAAAAGAAGAAAATTCTCATGCAACTATTCAGATAAGGAGGCCAGCTATGTGGCAAGCAGGATGTGGACCACTTCCAGCATCTCTTTCTACTTACATTTCAGAATATTCTGAACTCCAGCTTAGGGATTCCACAGAAGGCAATGTTACATTTTTTGTTTTATCCCCTGTATCTTCCTTTTCTTCACCTTGTGTGTGGGTGACTCGATCTATGCTACTAAAAACCTATTACAGACAAAAAACCACAAAAACCCTCATCATTGCCATATGTGATATAAAAAAGCCCTCATGAAAGCACATTTCACGTTCTACTCTGCATGTTCTTAATGATTATACAGTATTTCAGCACACAAACTTCAAAATTCTTGAGCCTTTTTAAATTTTCCAGAGTTTATGTTCTTATAATGTTCTAAATGTACAAGGTCATGCATAACATCTCAATATGAATTCATCAGCTTTCTTCTCATTTCACTGTGTGAATCAAGTGAGTACAAACAAAATCCATAGACTTGGGGTCTCTAGGTCACAGCATTAAGGTACATCTTGGATTAATTCACAAACAAAGCCAATGAAGGTAAAAAAGTACTAATCCAGACATACGGCATAGAACCTACCAGTCAGGTGTGCAACACAAAAAATTACATGAATGGATTTTGCAGTTGTGAATAAACTACTTGGCTAAAGGGTTTAGAAAAATTAACTGACCACTGGAAGTCTGTTGCCTACTTAGCTGACAAACAGCATGCAGAAATTGCCAGCTGTATATTCTACAGCCTGAGAGGCACAGCTAGTGATGCAATGACATAATGACACTAACAAACCAAACTATTAGTACAGTACAGAGCTTTCAAAAGGACAGGATGTCACAGAATCGAAGAATGAGACTAGAAGGGACATCTGCAAGTTGTATTGTCCAACCCTTCTGTACATGCAGGATGACCTAAAGCTGGCTTTTGAAGACCTCCAAGGATGGAGACTTCACAACTCTGTACAACCTGTGCCAGTTCCTACAGAATGAAGGAACAATGCTCTACACATTATCTCCCATACCTAACATTTCCAAACTCTATGAAAGTAGCAAAATGTTTCCATACCCAATACATACTAACATCACACAATTTTACTTACTTTGGAGAATCTGTGTGAACATGAAGAAAACTGCCTTATCTCTAAATTAAAATCTTCATCATTGGTATCATCTTCTTCCTCAGTTTCCATATGGTGATATTTCTCCGAACGAGCTACACACAAGGAAAATAAAGTACTTGAATTTCTCAGGAAGAATGGGTACCCAGCTTTGGTATTAACTAAAACCATGATTTTATTTCTGCTGAAACATCGAACCACCACCAACACTGCAAGTTGCCAGTGGGTCTGGTAAAGGACATTTTCAAAAGGGTCAATAAAGTCCAACGCAGTGGTTATTTAAACAAGGCACCTGTCACATTTTTTCAATACTATGAAACACCTACTGTCAAAATAGCTTGTGTCATCTTCAGACTCCAGCTGTGGAATAAATTCTGCTTTCTGCCTCAGCAGACTATTCCAGTCCAAGCTCCTGAAGAACTGATGCTGCTTTACTTCATAAGCACCACCTGGGGGAGCCAGAGAAAAGCACTGAGCAAATTATACCAAATCCTCTGACACTAATTCAACTAAACCCCTGGGCAAAAAAATCCAAATTGTCATGTAAAGGCATAGACATCACTGTAAGCTAAAACTCCTACTACCCATTTCCACTAGAATCTCCTAATACTGCCTGAGCACCTCACCATCCCCGCTTTGTTGTTCCAACTTCTCTAACAGCGCTAGTGTTGCTTTTATCACCAGGAAGGAATGACAGACGTGATGAACTGACCACTACCCCTATTCCTCATGCCATTCTGGGGGAGGAGGTAGAGAAATCCAGAGTGAAGTTGAGCCCAGAAAGATGGAAAGGGTGGATGGAATGTGTTTTTAGATTTGTTCTCGTTAACCTACTCCATTATTAATTGGGAAATAATAAACTTCCCCAAGTTGAGTCTGTTTTGCCTGTGACAGTAACCACTCAGTGATCTCTCCCTGTGCTGATCTCAGCCCATGAGCCTTTTGTCCTATTTCTCTCCCCTGTTTAGGTGAAGGGAGTGACAGAGCAGTTTGACGGGCACACGATGGCCAGTCAAGGTCAACCCACCACACTGACAGAGCACGTAAACTTCCCTATGTCAAAGCTAAGTCAGGAGAGAGCTGTAGTAAAAGTGCAAAGTCTCCATCTGCATTGGTCTCTAAGCCAGAGCATCAAGGTTTGCAGGTTGGGTTCTTTGCTTTTCTGACTGAACCATGGAAAAATTCATAAAAGACAAATCTTCCCAAAGGAAATCAAAATCATATCTCATTGTAATTCACTAGCCAAGGAGTGAACATTTCTCTGAGCACAGTAATGGGATATTACGTCAGGACTGTATAAGACTTGATTGGAATCAGACACTTCAAACCCAAAGGGGTCTTTTATCTGTCATTTTCCTTCTTCAAAACAAGTATAGTATCTATCTCTCTTTCTTTGACTTGACTATGCCACTCAGGTCTCCCGAGCACATACACAATTACAATTTTCACGGAGTGTTATGCAGCTAACTAATATGTATTAAATAGATAGGGCTGTCATTTGAAATGCATGGTGGAGCCTGGGATAAACCACACTATTTTTGAGTGCCCCTGTGGGTCCTGTCACATTGCAGCCTCTGTTCCTGTGAGTTGCTTCTGACGCTTAAAAACCCCATTTTGTTGCAGTTTCTAAACATCCCTCTGTGCTTTAAAGAAATGGCTGCTCCATTTCCTTCTTCCGACTGGCAGCCCTTGAGAGACCATCAACAGCCGAAAGAAATGAGCCCGTAAAGGAGCTGCACAGATGCTCCATGTGGTGGACCTGACCATTACAGTAAAGCCAACCTGATCCTAGCCAATTCACTTTCTCAAACAGCTGTAGCAGAAGAGGCAGAATTTGCCATCTACTTCTGATCCAGCTTCTTGCAGGGTGACAGTCGTGAATTAGCAGTGTTTACTGGGAAAAAAGCATCCACAGATAATGTAACAATGCCTGAAAGGAGTGTACTTAAAACAAGTGAATGGAACTAGTTGTGGCTTCCATTTTGCCCTTGGCAGTGGTGCCCTTTGCAGCAGATGAAGCAGGCAGCCAAGTGGAGAAGCTGACTGGGGACACCTCCCTCACTCTTCACTTGTTCAACGCAGGACAAGGGACACCAACAAACTTCACTGGATGCCACTTAACTCCACAGCATCAGCTGCAGTGATGTCTAAGAGCTGTTCACATAGTTCCCAGATGCTCAGGGAGCAAAGGACATGCACTTCACCCCTCTCAGTCATGTCATCACGTCCCAAAGAAAGTCCTGTCATTTGTCATTGTGTCAATGGTACGTGGGGTCTGGGTTATGCTGTGGTAAGACCTGTTACGAATTGATTCCTAAAGCTCCTTTTTATATTGGTCCCAAAAACATGCAGCACAATCTGAGCACTGAATTCAGTTTGGCCAGCAATTTTCTAAGTGTTCTCATGCTGACTCAACCTGCTGCTTGGTTTCCTTAGCATCCCAGTACTATAGCCATGGCATAAAGGGTTCACTATAAATAAGATTATACGTTTATATGGAGGATCTTACACAGGACACCTTTTTTGCTGTGTTTACATAATGGTTTGCCTAGGGCAATGGGAGTCTGTGACCAAGGGTCCCATACATTAACACTTTAAAAATCCTGTGCAGTATTAGTCATTACTGCCTCTCACCCTAATTCCCAAATACGTCCTGCTCCATAAACTAATAAATAAATTCTATTACATGAACGCACAGTGCTTTCACTAGCCTGTGCAGGCTCACTGTTCCTAATATGTGCCATGTTCTTCTCTGGAAATGGAACTGGCACAGTACTGAACGACCTCAGTGGCGTAAGATGGCAGCTCATGTTCTCACTGATCTCAATTTACTTCCTTAACATTCCCACTTCTGGTTTTATTCTTTTTCAAGCAAGGCAGTAGTGTTTGTTGAATGAGAATTACAAGATCTTTCACAATACAACCTCAGACAGTAATTTCTGAATAATTAGTTCAAGTACTCATCACCCACACTAAAGCCTGGAGGAACTAATCTGCCACGCTAAGGTATTTCTGACAAGGAAGCATTAGTTGTGTTTTATTCACCTTCTCTATTTCTCCATCTAGTTACTTAATACCATATTCATGAAGGACCCCCACCCAATGGCTGAGCCTTTGAGGAATTAATTTGATGAATAAAACAGAAAGAGTAAACCCAAGTGACTACATGTAAACAAGAAAAGGACAGTCATCATCCTGCCAAGCTCATATTACTGGTCTGAATTTATAAAATGCCCTGTGCTATAATAGCATGTTGTCATGCTACTTGCTATGACAGATGTTTCCCCAGCAAAGCAAACAGGTGAACAAAACCTCCCAATACCATACATAGAAGTTATTTTGAGCACAGTAACAATTTAAATTAGTGCTTCCTAACCTGTTCCCAGTCTCTCCAAAGGATTCTGCCTGAGCAGCAGGGTAATCAGATCCTGGGCATCTGGAGGTGGTGCTTCATCCTTTTCAGGCCAGATGATTTCATCTAGCAAAACAGAAAGTTCTTAGTTATTCCTGAAGCCTGATCTCAACATTCAGCACAAACTGTGAAAGCTCTTGCAGTGAGCTAGCAGAAAGTCACACTTGAGACTATTTTTCCTAGTTGTGCTGTTGCACATCAATTACTTCTGATTTTTACATTCACTATGTAGACTTCATAAACCCATTTTTATGTTCCCCTTTTCCTGAGAAGTATCCTTTAACCCAATACAGTGTTCAACAATAGAACAAAGGAATGCTTGGCTCATGGAAAACTATTGCAAAATACTGGCACAACTGGCATGCTGTCCCTTCTCCCTGCCCACCCTAATCACGCTTTAATTTTTAGTTCTGTTCTATGGAAATTGCTTTAAAGATGGACACTGCTGACCTGACCAAGCAGTCACTGCTCACATCTGTTATCCCTCCCTAACACTAGTAGACTCACTGAAGTCATTACTCCCATGACTGACTAAGGGCTGATGTATCAGACTCTGCTCAGGAGAGATACAAGCAACTGGAGCTTTTTCTCCAGATGTCTTATACTTCAGAGGAAAAACACCTCATTCTACTGACTCTTGTACTACTAAGGCTTTTGCAATGCATAGCCAGATGGACCTGAACTGTACAATCAAGATATTAAATGGTGCAGTAGTCAGGTAAGGTTGAATAAAATTTCCAACAAACAGAAAACTGTGCCTGCATTTTCAATATGGATGTGAACTTTGTAACAACTTCCACAGCATGTTCGGTCTGAGCTTCAGCAGAAGCTGGCTCTGCAAATCTAATATACTGCAGGTCTACACAAAAGTCTGCAGAAGTTTTTTGGGAGGTAACAAGGATCATCATTAGAGAAATAATCATCAGAAGCTACACACAAACTTAATCTTTGCATTTGAGGCACCAACAGAATGATTTCAGAGATCAAGGACATTTAAAATAAAGTGACAAGGAAACATCAAAACAAGAAACTAAGCTGACCAACAGCAAGAGTAAATCAGGTTTATACCATATACACTTCTACAAATAATTTCTGGAAAATAAATGTACACATTCAAACAGATAAAGTTATCTATGTAAGTATCAGATAGATTATAACGTATGACAATGTTTCACAAAATGTAAGATTAATGCCACGTGCAAAGAAAAGTCTAATGTGCAAATGTTGTCATTAATTTTAGACTATTCCCTCCCCTTCTCTCAAAGAGTGCAAAGACAAACACACATGTGCATGTGTCTCAAAATGCAATAAAAACATGAGTTATTTCTATGTGTGCCTGCCTACAGCTTCCATGGCAGTTTAAATCTGATTTGGAAAATAAAGCATGAATATGCATTGCAGCCGTGAGGCATCCAGAACAAAGCCAGCATTTGCTGCTTGTGTTAATTAAACAGTCGATTCTCCTAGCCACTCGGGCCTCCCCATATCACATCAGAAAACAACATTGTTATAAATCCACAAACATCTAGGATGTTGTATAAAGAGGTCATATACTAGAAGCAACTCACAAATCCATTTCATTACAGTTTACAAATGAGTCTGGCTTTCAACTTCAGAGATAAGAGGAAAGCAAGATGATGACAGAGTGTCTGCTCAAGTACAAAAGAGGATTTGTGACATTCTCAGAGAATAAGGAATCAGAGGTGTGGTTAGTTTTGTTTCTGTGTTTTGGTTTTTTTTTGTATGCCGGGGTTTCTTTGGGTTTTTTTTTTTCTCCTAGCTACTGGACCTTTTAAGCAGACCATAAAAGAGACTGGGAATTATCCAGTAACAGAGGTGCCATTCTGTTAAATTTTTGGCATAAATAGAGGCCCTCTGTATCAATGCATCTGGGAAATTTATGGAAACAGCAGGTAGGATAGTAAACAATTCTGTTTAATTATCATTCAGTTTTGCCACAAGCCACATAACAATACTTAGGGTCAGCTCGCAGGTTAACATCTAAAAGGTTATTGAATTTTAAATGGAAGAACAGCTGCTACAGAAATAACATTACACTACAACAATCACCAATGAAATCATTAACAATCTGTGAATCGAATTTGTTTCCTTCTCCTTCTCATTATTTATTATTTGGGAGACATTTGTTTTAGGGTTTTATTACATCTTTGTTAATTTCCTCATTGTGCCATGAGGTATTTTCCTATTTATGCAAATTTATTTAAACTGTTTCTGCTCTTACGATTTCTTTATACTAAAGACTGAAATCACCATGCTGTTGTGGCATTGCTACTAATACTGCTTTTCTTTTTTAAACAGTGCAGCTTAGCCATTGTACTTTACTGCATTTCTGTACTTAGCAACAATACACAGTAAGTTCAGCTTTTAATCAAAATGTACTCTTACTGCTTTGACAACGAATTTTGTATTACAGTATTACACTAACAGTAGGCCTTTGAGCAAAACTAGCTTGAAATCCTAGCAGATCAAAAAAGTTGTAAATATCTTTACTACTAACAGAAATTGAAGTGTTTCACAGCAAGCTAAGAAATCTGGGTGTCTTTTTGTGATGATCCTCACCGCTTATTACTTGTCCAAACAGCTCTTCTGGTGTATCTCCGAAGAATGGCACACAGCCAACAAGAAATTCATACAGGATAATTCCCATCGCCCACCAGTCCACTGGTTTTCCATAACCCTGCCTCAGTATCACTTCAGGAGCTATGTATTCAGGTGTACCACAGACCTAAACAGAAAGAAAACAAGCACGATGGTAAAACAAGTCTAGTTAGGCTATGTCACATCATTTAACATGTTAAATAATATGGAAATATGGATAAATGGAATTCAGCAGGTTTCAGACAACTACATTTGCTCAACAGATAATCCTTTTGGAATGACCTAGCTGCATTTACAACCTTCATTATCAACTTCTGTGTATCCATCATGCAAAAGACAGTTTGCATTTTGTACATGGGAGTCCATCACAGCAAATATTTTATTTAACTTAAACATTTCCTTATCTATACGTGAAAGTTGTGATGGTTTTATCTTAAGTAAATTTTGAAGTGAACAGATTGTGAGCAATGGTAATGAGGCATGTTTAAAGGGAAATGGGCCATAGCAAGGATTTTAGCACCCTTGGTTGTACAATGCATCATGAGCTCCGCAAGTACTCTGCTGAGACTTCTGAATTCCTCAAAAAACAACCCGGCTTGCCATTTGTCTCTCTCACAGATTCACTTGCATGCAATTAGGTTGTTCATCTTACTAATAGATCCTAATGTAGAAAGAAAAAAGCTTAGTATAATCTGCCAGGCATCAGTGAAAGCAACTGACACATACAACTGGAACACCAGCACAGAAATAACAGTTTACAGAGCACTGTACTACATTCTACTGACAAACCATCACTTTATTTGAATGCTCAATGCAAGAATGAAAAAGGCTGTGTCTTACTTGTTTGTCAAGGAATTCTCTGGCATCCTTCTCAATGTGACCCTCATACAGGTTGGTAGTCAAACTCATTAGGCCCACCTTTGACAGGCCGAAGTCTGTAAGCTTTATATGGCCCATGGATGTTACCAATAAACTGGAAATTAGAAAAATCTCTAGTTACTGTGATATAATTCAGCATTATGCAATAACACTTGGACAAAAATGTTTCATGAGCACTGCAGAAATACAGACAGCTTAATAATTTAAGTAAGTATAAAACAGGTTAAAAATCTGACAGTCTTAAATTTGTTACTCTTATTATTAAATATAAATAAACTTTGTATAGGCAATTGCACAGCGTCTTATAGAACCATGTTAGTGTTGAGAGCTGAATGCAGGATGCTCTGAAGAAAAAGAAACACTGTCATCTGAAAGACCTAGAACAGAATAGATGTCATTTTTGAAGTGAGGTGAGCATTTACTGCCTGTAACCAGCTGGGTCATTTCTTTGACAAAAAAGCCCTAAGTGATTAGGTTTGTTGGTAACTAGTACCACACTGTCCTGGGATATCATGCTGTGAAGGTATTTACACTCAGACATGACTCCCAACTTTTTCTTGTTGTTTTTTTAATGTAAAACAAAGATTAGAGGAGCTACAACAGCCATATGTTTTACGGCAGCTACATGCTGGAATGTTATTTACAGGTATAGGACATACATAGTATTTCTCAATATTGGGAAAAAAAGCCCTATAAAATCATGCAACAGGAATGGTTTCCCAATCTACTCAATCTTGTCTTCATGTATACAAATGCCTGCAAGTCAATACTTTCAATACTTTGTATTAAGCAGTGTTTTAAGCAGATTTTGAAAAAATCTTTTCCTTAATGACCAAAGTCCACTTCCCACCACTTCAGCCAGAAAAATACTTTATTTTTAGCTACTCTGATAGCCTCTTCCATCTTAAAGACAGAAAATTTTAAAGAGCTCTCTTTTGGAGAAAGAGAAAAAAAAAGCATTTTCCACAACTGAATGTAGTGATAATTCAAATACAGTGCAGAAATTGTGCACCTCTGTAAAAGTCACAATTAAACATTTCAAAAACACATGCCTTTTGTATTTTATCTAACAATTTAAAATTCCACATTTGGTTATACTCTATATACATACTTGTCTGGTTTCAAATCCCTGTGTACAATTCCATAATTATGAAGGTATTCCAAGGCTAGAACAGTCTCTGCAAAGTACATCCTTGCCATGTCTACAGGTAAGGGACCCATATTCTTCATCAGAGTAGCACAGTCTCCACCTGGAGAAACAGGACAAATGTTCTAGATTACACTGTACATTCTGAGCTGCAGCAGTTTAATCTATATATACTGCAGAAAAGGACACAAATGGTAGCCATAAATGTATATGTTCCAGTGAAACAATTCAGACAAAGCACACCAACTACTGTACTGGAAACAGTGTGAAGCTGGGAAGGAGCAGCACAGAGGTTCAGCTGGAAGCCAGTGAAGTCTGTACTGCTACTTAAAAAATCAAAACAACTCAACATGAAAAGCAACCACCAACCAAGGAAAAAAACCCAAATTAAAAATGCCACAAACACACAGGGGGGAAAAAAGCCCTCACATGCATAGCCTGGGTATCTCATCTTGCACTGCCTCTGTCCACTGTGCTCCTTCAGCATCAATAGCTTTGCAAATTGCCTCCCCTTCCCTCTTTCTTTGTAAAAATAACTATTACAGATATCCCACGTGCGCTAACGAAAATTTAAACTGCAGAAAAGCAAATAGCCTTTCCACATGAACTGTGAATGCTAGGACACGGTCTATGAGGAACTTATTCAATGAGCAGTTATTTCCCATTATAGCTGAAGCACAAGTGTTTTACAAGCTCTCACCGGAGATAACGACTGGGAAAAAAGCCACTCTTTATTGGATTTAGATCCTAAATCTGTATTTAACTGAGGACACACAGAGGGCCTTTCTAATGCATGTACCATACAGGTTATTTTTCTTTCTTATTAGAAGAAACTCTCTTCTTCTGTAAAAGAGAACAAACATTTTACCTTCTACGTATTCCATGACCATGCATAAGTGACGTCTGGTTTCAAAGGAGCAATACATGCTGACAACAAATGGGTTTTCTGCAAATGTCAGGATATCACGCTCGACAAAGGCCTGCTGGATCTGATTTCGGAGGATGAGATTCTGCTTATTAATTTTCTTCATGGCAAATCTTTGTCTGGTTTCTTTGTGTCTCACAAAATAAACGGCACTGAGTAAGTTCAAATGGGAGAGAAAGAAAAAGGTCAGAGTAACTATAAAAATGTGGTTTAAAAGACTTTAACAACTTTTAAAAAAATGTATGTGTTATATAAGACTTGCTTTTAAGTTAATGTAGTTGACCCGCTTTTCACATTAGAGAATGGCTACAAACCTCATCTTGTTTGACAAGCAGAATAAGTCTCAGTCAACACAAATGAGTACACAAACTAAATCCAAACAAAAACCTTCCTGCCCCTAAACCAAACAACAGATACAGCAAATGCCCCCCAGAGGCAGCAAATGCTGAGCTCAGAGAGAGCTTGGGCGTTTCCACTGAAGTATTATACACAAAACCCAGCTATGGCACAGTGTTTTAAATCCTTCCAACAAATGCTTATTCTGTAAGTGTACTGTCAGATAATTATGACTCAGGCTCCATCCAGGGGATTTTAGAACATGTCACAGGTTTCTCATGAAGGTTGCTCAGAAGTTGCTCGATGGGGTGGTTCCCTCATTGCCAGGTACAAAATCTTCTGTTATTGTTCAGTCCCTGACATCAGCATTGATCCGTATCAGGCATAGGTCACCAGCAGGTAATCAGAAGCAAAGATCACTGCATTAACTACATGGTAATGTGGGATTAAGGTGTATCTTGGCATGCAGAATTTCCACTGGGGTACTAGGTACAAAGTTTTCTGCAGGCTTGGTTAGGTAAGGTCAAGGCAGTAAGGGAAGCAAAATGAAAGAAAAGCTCACGTGGACAAACCTCCTTTCTTTCAAGGCTCAAGGGAAGGAATTATCCTGCTGTGAAACATTGACATGGGACATTACTGCTGGGTTTCTCAAAATTTCTTGATGCAAATCCTGAAAATGTTTGCCTTGCTTGAAATTTATTTTATAGCATTTAATGCTTATAACATTTCTAGTATATAATTATCACAATGGTGGGTGCTTATGGAAAGAAATGACTAAAAGGAGAAAATAGAGGGGAGGGGGAAATGGGGCTCAATTACGTAGTTTTTAAATTCAATTTGTTGTCCCCATGAGGTCCAATTACCAGCATACAATTATTTATTTAAACATAAAAAGCAATTCTTCCCTTTCTATTTCTGAGATTTTCCCACGGCTACCCAAGTTACAGAGCACTGAAAAAAATGAATGTATTTCTGATTTCCTTTGCAGAGGGTAATTTCTAGACAAGAAAGTTTCTCTTACTGATTCCAAAATCTTTCATTAATTCCTTATTCTCATTTGAACGCCAGGAAGGTAGAAAACATTACACCATTATGAAAGCAAGAGGAAAGCACCTTGGGCAAAACCCAAGACAAACCCCACCCTTCGTGCCTCCTACTAAGTCTCACTCCCTTCTGCCCCTCCCAAACTGGAATAAAGACCTAGTTATTCATCTGCAGCACTCCTTCCTGGCTGGCTTCATGCCTTTTGTCCTCTTGCACCTCTTTCTACTGCTCCCTTCATACTAACTTCTCTCTCCACCCCTTCATTACAACACTCTTCCTTTGCTCTTCTTTCCCTCACGTTCTGTTTTTTCCTCTCTTTTCATTGCTACCTCCTGTCAGTCAGTCTTAGCTTATTTACCTCCTCTAATTTAATCTTTTCTTTTCCCTATTTCATTCCCCTGGTGCACTCCTGGCACATAGAAAAAAGTGAGCATTTCAGATGCCTGAAGCTGCAATCCTTAAAAAAAAGTTACATGAATGAACTGAGGAGTGCCCGAGGACTCGGCATGAAAATCTTTCTCAGCGCTTTAATTCGGGCAGTTTGCCAAGATGAACTCTTCAAAGGCAGATACTACCCTGAGCTTATTATTAGAGCATCGTAATAAAACCCCTCTGCAGATCATGTGGATCTGTCAGGTCTTTGCTACCATATTTAAAGATGAAGAACCAGTAACTTATAAAGGCTAGTCCAGCAAGTATCTGGGACATGCTGGCTACGCTTCCCCAACGTTGTAAGCTGCATTCTCCAGTCTTGCAGCCACAGGCAGAGAATTTTATACCTCTCCGCTAGGATTCAGTTATCTGCAGCTCTTCAGAAAAACCATGTTTAGTTCAAGTGCACCAGGTTCAGGAAACAACTGTAACACAGGAGTGTCTCACATTTACACATGCATACACTGTTTATGCTATATAAAGTTCTTTATCTTCAACATAACAATGTCTACGATCACTCATTCACATCCTCTCATCATAGTAACCCTAGGAAACAGTATTTATGCTTTACAAAGAAAAGTATGGACTAGCCAGTAGCATGTTCTTCCTGAAGGAGGACTCCTTTCTTCCTCCAAGATGCTCGCAGTCCCTACCAGTGATGCCATTTCCTCACCCTACCAGTACACTAAACTAATAAGCACACCGCACTGCAACAACTGCACTCAGGACTGTCTCTGACACCAGTGTTCTCAGCTTCCACAGCTCAAGACGGCACGTTAGAATTTGCCTAATTGTCAACAAAAACCTAAATAGAAAGTGAAATCTTCCCAGGGAGAAATAGTTAATTAGGATTTACACACTGCCTGGACACAGGGAAAAAAAAAAGAGAAAAAAACCCCAGGAAATCTTAAATGTTTCTGCACATAAGTGCAACTTAATCTAGATGGAAATCTTGGGAGTCTCATCTGCTCAGACATGACTGCAAACTATGAGGTAGAACAATGCAAACAGCCACAGTGAGTTCTAGCACATAGCAGATTTCCTTTAGGTAATTCTGAACTGATTTGCCACCCTTGAGTATGCTTCTGTTCCTGTGTAACAACTTACTGTGTAGATAGTGACGGCCTTTTAATTTCCACTTACTCTCTGAAGCTGTTACATTACTACTCCTCATCCTGGTACTGAGCTTGCCTCTTGTTTTTGCCCCACAGGCACACCCACCCGTATCTATCTCTATTCCTCGTTTTTCAGTTCAGACAGAGATTTATCTTTGTTTCTGATGTCCTCGTACGAGACAGCACAATACATCACTCCTGGCTTCCTGGCCTTGACCATTAAATGCTGCTCACGATTTTCAGTGTATTATAAAGGAAGTTGTAAATTTGAAAATTCCTTTAACACTAAAGCAACGTATTAAGAATGCCCAGACCATCCGATTGCCCTGTCGATCCATTCCATGACAGTGTATCCCCTGTCTGCCTGCAAAGCCTCAATCAGCTCACCAGGAGCTATGTTTCATCTACACAAGCAATTTCCCGTGAAGAGACTGCTAAATTCTGTACTACCCTGGAATTATGTCTGATATTGCCTCCCATGAAAAGGAGCCACTTCTGAGGCTGTGATTCATGGTTGAGCAACCCAGTAAAGTTTATGGATAGCTATTTAAGTCAGAATTTGTAATCAGAACTGTACCACATCCTTGCCAGGTGATCGTAAAATCACAGAATGGTTTGCGTTGGAAGAGACCTCAAAGATCAGCTAGTTCCAACCCCCTGCCATTGGCAGGGACACCCTCCACTAGACCAGGTTGCCCAAAGACCCATCCAACCTGGCCTTGAACACTGCCAGGGAGGGGGCACACAGCTTCTCTGGGCAACCAGTACCTCATCACCCTCAGAGGGAAGAATTTCTTCCTTGTGTCTAATCTAAATCTCCCCTTTTTCAGTTTAAAACCACTACCCTTCCTCCTATCACTACATGGCCATCCAGCAATGCCCACAACCAGACCATATTTATTTGGCGGCAGGAGGAAACACTGACTACAGCACTGTTAACATGCCTCCTCTCTGCAACACCTTCATATTTAATCCAGTCTGCTCAGAAGCAAACATGAAGCTGGCCATTTGAAGAAGAGAATATGATGGCTGTGATCCTTCTCACAGCTGGTTCTAGTCCTAGTTGTTTCCGTATGTCACAAATGTGACTAATAAAAAAATCTCTGTATACCTAACAGCAGCATTGTCTTCTATCTTTATGGCAGCTAGTAAACACAGGTGCATTACAATGAAGATACTGTCTGGATTTCCTATGGGTAACCTGTATTTGCAAAAGAAACACTTGAGAAAAGCTACTCATCAGTTTGTATCATGATGCACATTCAGGAAGGACAGAATTCACAGCAGTAACAACCTTTCTCTACCACTGAGAGCACTGCATTAGCTGCCAATATTCAGATTCCCACAAATACATTAGCTACAGAAGAAAGGTAAGGCATTTAGCCTATGTTGCACTGCGTAAAGAAACTCACTCAAGGCCAGTAAAACACCTGAGTTTGAAGTTCATTACTTTGAGGAAATCCAGAATGAATGATGAATATTAGATCCATAGCATAGAAATTGCCACCCTCTGCTTTCTAAAGTGTTCTTTAAAGCTACGGGCTTCTAGGAATCAAAGCCTCTTAAGTCTGCACAGACCAGTCAGAAAAGGAGGAACACATCTTATTCCACACGTAGTCTGTTCAGAGGTGTTGCTACCTAAGTGAACATACAAAGCCACACTTCCCCCTACCATCTTCCACTTCTGAACCAGTGGCTGCCAGACTGATGATTAATTAACCTGATTAACAGGGTGTTATTCTGCAGCTGCCTAATTTTCTTAGTGCCATTCCCAATGCATCTACACATGAGCAAGTACTCTCAACTGACTGGAAAATGGACAGGAATGAGTACTCACAGGTTAGGGGCAGCAGCTGCTCAGGCCAACACTGCCCCAGTTTTCAAATTTATCAAGCAACACCATTAGCCAGTATGTCATGTACATATTGACATTACCATATTGGTAGAGGTAAAAGCATTCCAGGCAGGTGCAAAAGTGGTACCATGTATTTGCTTTTAAGCAGATACACTTATGTTGGTTCAGTTACTCTTCACTAATGCATCACTCACTTCCCCGAAATCCTCTGTAAACCTAACTTTGTTGAGCTGGTTCAGGTAACCAGGCTGATGTCAACTTGAAGAGATGGACTATTACTACCTGCTACCCCTCACAAGCTGGCATATGGAAAAAGTGTTGCTGTGATAGCAGTAGAAGTGTAAAATTTGGGAAGTATGAGAAGTTTTTGCTGGCTGACAAAAGTCACAGCAGACAGCTTGTGAAACAATTAGTGACTTGGACAGCATCCTACATGTTTACTGATTCACAGCTTGTTTAACTTCTTGTATATTCCCAGCCATTCCCGAAAGCCTGATACACCTCATCTACTATACAGTCATTTAATTGCACTACAAATGAGTTTACCCAATCAATTAAAAGCAGAGAACTGCTAAGATATTTACTCAAACCTTCACAAAACCAATAGTTTGCATTTAAACTCATCAAGTTTAACATATCTGACAAATCTCTGCCGCAGCATGCCAAGACCAACAATTACCCTGTCAAGAAGTCAAAGCTTTCCATTTCACTAATGAAGGCAAAAATACCACAGCCAAATCAAAGACGGCAGAATGTATGGGTGTTTTTTTTAACTGGTTCAGAATTAAACCCTCCATTATAGCCTCAAAATAAAATATTGCAATAGCACACTGCATCTTCAATAAAGACAGCACAACAACATACCTACTGACATATTTTTGAGAATAACTCCATAAAGCACAAGCAGAATTTGCACATATTTTAGGTTACTTGAAAGAACTAATGGCCTGGAAAAACATGGAAGGGGAAAAATAATCCTTGCAGCTTCTATTTCAGTGCATATAGTTGTAAATAAACAGCAATAAATGCCTGTGGGGCAGTTTATTATTTTGTATTCACAGATGGAGCAGGTATTACTGCTTTATTACACTCTATTTTGTAGATGGGTTAAAGACCATTTAGGTTATCATGATGTGTTTCCCTTTAAACTTGATCGTAACTTTTGAGTAAATGAACCACATATGTATTGGTGCCAACCAAAAAAACCCCACAAAACCCAACACATCATAAAGGTAAAAAAATGGTCTGTCAATATTACAAACCCACTTATCTGACTGCTATGGTTTAACCTGACAGGGAGCTAAAACAACCACACAGCAGCCTGCTCACCCTCCTTTGACAGGAGGGGGAAAGAAGGTAAAACTCACAGGTGCAGATAGACAGTTTAATATGACAGAGAGGGAAGACAGTAACAACCATCACAGAATACACAAAGAAGTGATGCACAGCACAATTGTTCATCAGTGCCAGATCACCAATGCACAGGTAGCTCCTCAGCCATGCTTTAAACCTCTGGTCAGCTTCCCCCAAGTTACATATGGAACATGATGCCATAGGTATACAACATCCCTTTGGTCAGTTTTGGTCCATTGCCTTGGCCATGTTCCCTCCCAACTTCTTAGGCACACCCAGCCTCCTCCCCATCAGGACAGTAACAGAAACTGAAAAGTCAATTACAAAACCATAGAATGTTTTGGGTTGGAAGGGACCTAGCTCCAAAACCCTACCAAAGGCAGGGACTCCCCTCTATTAGACCATGCTGCCCAAAGTCCCATCCAACCTGGCCTTGAACCCTGCCAGGGAGGGGGCAGACACAGCTGCTCTAACCAAACTGTGGCAGGGCCTCACGACCCTCACAGGAAGAATTTCTTCCTGACATCTCATCTAAATCTGCTCTCCTTCAGCCTAAAGCCAGTACCCCTTGTCCTATCCACTCCATGCCCTTGTGAAAGACTCCCTCTCCAGCTTTCCTGTAGGTCCCTTTAGATACTAGAAGACTGCTTTAGGTTTTTCCTGTAGCCTTCTCTTTGCACGGCTGAACAAGCCCAACTCTCTCAGCCTGTCTTCATGGGAGAGGTGTTCCAGCCCTCCCATCATCTTCATGGTCCTCCTCCGGACTCGCTCCAACAGCTCCATGTCTGTCTTCTACTGGGGTCCCCAGAGCTGGACACAACACTCCAGGGTGAGGTCTCACAAGAGCAGAGTAGAGGGGAGGAATTGCCTCCCTTGACCTGCTGGCCACGCTGCTGTTGATGCAGCCCAGGATACAGTTGGCTTTCTGGGCTGCAAGTGCACATTTGTGGCTTACATTACGCTATGCATCCACAAACACCTCCAAGCCCTTCTCAGAGCTGGTCTCAACCCATTCTCCACCCAGCCTGTAGTTATTCTTGGGACTGCCTTGATCCATATGTAGGACCATATGCACTTGCAAATGTCCAGCCAGTTCCTAATGCACTGAGAAGTCTGTCCATCAAATCCATGTCTCTCCAATTTAGAGACAAGGATATCATACAGAGCAATGTCAAAAGCATTGACAAAGTAAGTCAAATCTTTGACTTAGTGCAAACATTGCCTAGTTACAACCAAACTTCACCGTGTTATCAATGTTGCTGCTCCCTCCTCCCTATTCTTCAGTATCCTAAAACTGCTAGGAAGCTGGGCAGGTCAAATGACTCATACACCATTGTCTCTGATAGGAGATGAAAGGAGGAATAGAGGGGACTAAGGCATGTGCCAAGGGAAGGAGAAAAGGATGCAGCCAGGGAGTGAAGCAGCAGCTACTGCTAACTGCTGGAAGAAAGGCTTTTGAAGTCCTGGGGTAGAGTGGGAGAAACTGGTACACGTTAAGTGATGAGTTTGCCTAAGGAGAAATTCTGAGAAAATGAGTTGTGTAAAGGTTGGCTAGTGAGAAGTTGTACTTGGATATTTACATAACTTTAATGCAAATTATGTTATTTCCTGCAGGCTTTTTGATGAGCTGTGTAAGCAAGTCTGGACACAGGTAATAGCATTCACACAAGCTATCATGACCAACAGTACTAGGCAGCAATAAATGCCCTCTGTCCCAGAGCTCAGGGTTACCTTTAACTAAATATGATCAGATTATTATTATTATTATTTTGCCCATCAGCCTCAGACTATTAAAATGGCATGTGAAACTCCAGTACGCTGACTGCAGGTGCCTCCTCTTTTATGCCCGAGGTCTCTCTGGGGAGTGCTCGGTCCTATCTGGTCTCTGCTGCTTCCCACCTCAATCAGAGGTAACACAGATAAAAGCCAGCGTAATGAGGTCTGTGCTGGAGAGCAGTACAGCCATCTTCACTGCCAGGCTGTGGCATGGTCTCATTTGGCAATGGGCTCCTCATCTCAAGACTGAAACCCGTCTTCTTAAGCCAATATATTCCTCCTGGTCCTGCAGGTTACACAGACCAACAGTTCCTGTCTTGATACAGATCAGTGTAGAGCAGGAGCCAATCAAGAGTGTAAAGAGATGGCATCTCGTCAGAAAAGGTGACTTCTGCCTACTGATTGACACAATCCCTGCAGGGTACTTCCAGAAAACATTTCATTTTCATTTAAGGCTCAGGCTAATATAATTCTCTCTTGGTCTTCTAGGATATCTCCAATGACTCATACCACTGGGCACTGAGGTGTGCAGTTTCCAAGTGCCCAGAAACTAACCAAGCTAACTAAAATTCCTTAAAAGTTACCTGGTTTAAATTTGAGAAAAGCGTCCACAGAAAAGCAACAAAACAGTGCTGGCCTACTTAAGGAAATTTGTTTCTACTTCACCAGTATTTTTAGGTCAAGTAAGCACTCATTTTTAACAACCTGTCTCCCTACAGATGCAATTTTATTTTGTTTCACATCGGCATAAATACAGGCTGTTTCCAGCATTACAAAGGTGGCTTTAAATCCACCTTTTGATTTAATCATATTTTGTCTTTGGCATTACAAGATGCCTAATTCTGAACAATCTCTGTGATGTAATATTCAGTATTTTAATTTACTGCACCACACAGTAATTCATTATTGTCTAGCAGGCTTTCCAAAATGTTTTTTCTTGTGAACTTCAAATATTAGCAATGAAACAAGAAAGCAGAATGAAAAGCTGCAGTGCAAAGAAACTCCCTCAGATCAGCACCCCTGCAATATGAAATAACTGGAAGTTAAGCAAAAATAAAATGCCAAAGAGCTGTTGCACTCACCCATAAGCTCCATTACTGATCAGTTTAATGGTTTCAAAATCACTTTCACGAGGTTTCCTCTGCAGCTTCAGTGAGGTATTAGAGCTCTTCAAAGTAAAAGAGGAGAAAAAAAAAGTTAATCAGACTTCTCCCAAAATGAGGGAGAACACCCATCAAACAAAACCAGCTATCATCAGGCTGTCACCCCTTGACAAACTAGTCAGAAGCTCCTGCCAGTTAACCACCAAGCTAGCACCAAAGGGACTCCTGAAGCAAATCTGCTTTTTCTTCAAAAAGGTATCTGTTACAATGCAGCAATCTGTCCACTCATCTCCACACACAGGATACAGCAGATGACACGAAGGCCTCTTGTAAAGGAGTTACTGGCAATTCCAAGAATCCCACCAGGCACTCTCAGCCACTGCATTCCCAGCTTAGTAAATATGACTCTGGTAGTAAAGCCCAGTACTAACAAAGTAAAGATGACCTCTCATTCATTCAAATTAACTTTTATACATTCTGAACTATTATTAGGATAGACTGTGGTACAACTTAGAACAGACTGTGAAGAGACATACAAAGTGACAGAGGGAAAATAAAAATGCAGTAACTCTACAATTCCAGAGGTCACTTTCACCTACTTGTATGCCAGGGCATTTTCAAAATTGAATTATCCTGAACACTACTCAGGTTTTTTTCTTGCTTTAATTTTCAATTGATCTTGAAGATGTAAATGCTTATCAGAATTTGGGTACAGCAGGGGGAATGATGAGGCCAAATGAGTTCAAATTCAGTATTCCAAATCTACAAAATCCTTTTCAACATATTTTCCACATCTCCAAGTTCTGTGACCCTATCCAAGCAGAATGGTAATAATTACAGCTGAAAGCAGACACTTTAAACTATGTATTTGCTTAAGAAAATTCAGTAGGAGTAGTGAACATGTCAATACAATGAATACACAGGAGGAGAGAGAAACAATTGTTTAGCCCACTTGCCTTACAGTACAGGATTCTTCCTAATTGCATACAACTTTGAATGGTCCTGTACTTTAAAGTTACACTTCTTGTCACTTCCAAGTGGATATATTCCACGGACATGCTTTGAGAAAATGTTTCCAAGTATTCAACACTGTATTTTTCTCTACTGATTTCATCACCTCCCCTACCTATGTTTCTTTATTACACCGCATTATCTTTCCTGTATTTCTTCAGTATTTGCACAACACAAGTAAATTCTGTTGCTAGGGCACCTTGCACCTTAGATTCTCCTAAGCACTTAAGAACTTTAAGTCTTCTAGTTAGTCTTTAGGTACTTTCTCCAATTTGTCAGTTTCCTTCCACTAGATACTGCTCAGGTCTAAGTATTTTACACGTAGGTGACTGAAAGCAGCAGCAGCAGAAACCACCTTCATGTCACAATTCTGGTAGCTTTTATAGGTGGCATTTTGCCATAAAGTTAGAAATCATGTCAAGATAATATGACATGTACCAGAGGATGATGTCTTTTTTCATAGCATATCAGGATTAGTTTAACCCACACCCCATGTCACTGTTTTAAACTCTACTAAAATCTCTAAGTACCCAGAACATACCACTGAATCACCTATGCATCCCTCAAAACTGCACTTGCTTTTTCTATGCACTGAAAATAGGTACTAAATTGTTACAACTTGATGTACCCTGTTGACTGAAATCCAAGGTTTAAGAACTGTCTTTAAAAACCAAGAATTTAAATTGAGAGCTTTTAAGCCCATAATATTCAGCTTGATCAACTCCTCCAACTTTTTTTCCCTCCTCCTCAACCTGGCCAAGCATCTGAAAATATTGCTATAGGACACCTGTTACTGTAGATCAATGTTTTCAAACGTGGATTCAGAAGAACAATGCACAATCTTGCAGACTGCAAACCAGCTTTCTGAATTCAGCCTATTTGTAAACCTGACCACTTCTTCCTGGTTTAAAATCCCTCTAAAAGAAAAATCAGTATATTAAAAAAGAAAAAAGGAAGCAGTGGTAGATTTTGTAGTAAAGCAATTGCCACATGGTGAGCATTAGCTTTATGGAAACTGAAGATACCGCAACAACTAGGAAAACAGGTAGGAAGTTTTGTTCTAGTATTTTACTGTGAGTTTTCTGTTTGCTGAGGACCGTGGTGTTAATCTTGAGGATTAACCACTGATAGATTCAATCTGTTTACACATGCCAGGAGAAAATACAAAGGGGCAGGGCTGGAAGAAACACAATTATACTTCATTGCTCAGATTCAGCAAAAGGAGCAACATAACGGGAAAACTTACATTTACTGATTCGTCCACTTCAAGATTCTCTGCTGTCCCACTGTCACAGCTAGCCAGCTGAGCTATTTCTGGAAACAAAGATTAGATGCTCCATTTTACACTATAGTAAATACAAAACCAAACAAAGCACAGAAAGCCTGAGAAGTGACACACTTCTGGAATTCTTAATAAACATGCTGTCCCACCTGTAGTACTTGCCAAGTAACTTTTAGGGCACCTCCAAGCATACGTAAAAAAACCTCACATAGAAAATTAACACCTGCTGTTCAATGCCTGTGTAATCTTACACTGCAGAATTCAAACAGCCACTAAGAAACGAAAAGCAGTACTATTATCACTGCTGAGACACGGGAATTCAGAGAGACCCGTGTGTGATCTGAGCATTAAAGGAAAGGCAGCTAAAATTGACCTGCTAAAACTCCCAAGTATTGCAGCCCCTGAGATTTTGGGAGTCTATATCTTGACCTGGCTGCCCCTGTCAGAGTCAGCATATGCTGCACAGCTCCTAAGCCTGTACCTCTGGGGCCCAGTAACTAAGAATTCATCTCGTTATTAAAAACTAAACAGGACAGCTGATAAGCAGAAGACCTTGGGAAGCTTAGTATTACTTTAATCATATACACAGTTAATTATATACTCCACACAGCCAAAGACACATATTTTATCCTAATTATGTGCTCGGGATCAGAGGTAAGACCACCTGAAATTTGGGAGGTACATTAATGAATATGAAAAATAATGAATATTCACATAGAAAATACTGTATAGAAAAAAATCCACTTTAGGTAAGTGGCTACTACAAGTGAAATTCTGCATAACACTTACTGTAATCATTAAGAACAAATTAACCAAAGAGGTAATTTTCTGTTGGAACAGCTAAAGATTTAAGCATTATCTATCACTTGTAATCACTACCCAAAACATATTTGTAGAGTTTAAGAATTACAAGTAAAGAAACACTTCAAAGTGTTAGAGAAGCTAAAAACATTCCAACACTTCTGAATGTTAAGTCAATAAAAAGTTAAAAATAGCCGCACTCAGAACAAAGATATCTTAAAATAAAATGGGAGTCTAAGCTTTATAAATGACAAGCTGGAAACTGGAGTGGATTTCCCTGGCAAAACTCAGTTTTGTGAACATTGTTTTTTTATAATAGAGGTCTTGATGGATCCTTTATTCTACGGGTGACAACCAAGCAAGCTAGAATAATATACTTTGACAGCCTTCTCACCTGAAATTATTTTCATAAACAGCAAATTAAAATGAGCCATTTTTAAACAGAACTTTTGCAAAACAGCCATTATCTGAAAAACACATATTATTTGCAAGTAGTAGGTAGTAATGGAACGGAACCAAGAGTCAGCTGTCGAAACAGGGAGCTATGGAACCATTTTGCAATGCCTGAAGAGATTTTTAAAACTCATCTAAATACCATTAAACATCTGCCCATTTTCTTTCATTGATTTAAACCATTTCTGAAGACTCATGACTCAAAAAGGTAAAGATGGTAATTTAAAAACCATGGGGAAAAATTTCTCCCTGGGGAACTCTTCAAAAATGCAGCCACCAGTCTCTGTTAAGTGATGAATCTGTTGTGGTATTGCTTTCAGTATAGTATAAATTTATCTAGCATTATCTCCAAGTAATGCACGCATCATTTCACTCAGAGAAAAGACACTACAGCTATGGCAGCAAACAAAGGAGGTAAGAAGAAAAAGGTCTAAAGGAGTAGGTTGCTTTTCTCTGCAGAGGAAGTAGAATCCATGGCATGAACATTTATGATCATTGCATGCAATTTAACAGCTCAGTTGAAAATACAATTCTGTGTTGCAGGATAAGCGCTGTTACTGAGACTGGTTTTGGTTTTGAAGACTTGGTGGTTCTGCTACTAAATATTTTTAAATAGTTTCTAATTTTGGATACAAGAATATTCTCTCTGGATGTTGATAATCAGGTTTTATTTTTAGTAGAAATGAATACAGTGTTTCCCATTATTCCCTTTGTAAACGATTCATTCCAGGGCATAAACCCATCGTGTCATTCTTTTGTTTTTCCTTAGGAAACATCCAGACACATCAATTTAACCCAAATTAGTAAGTTATTGCACTGTGATTTATATGGCTTATAAATATCACTTTTGTAGGGAGGCAGGGAAGTATTAAGACAGATCAGGTGTCCTGAATTACTTGATCACACATTAACGTTTAAAGTGATACACAAAATAATTCAATTGCCCAAATCTCCAACTGAGCCAGAGATCAGTAACCCATATGTCACAGAGTTCTCAGAATTTACTGACAAACCACATAGAACACTTTCTCCCTCAGAAAAAACATTTCAACAACCACATTTCAATTATCCTGGAATGCTTCAGTGTTTATGCTATGTGCATTAATATTCAGTTTATGAAATGTAATCATCTGCCCTAGATGAAGTACACTCACATAAAACAAATATTTACTGTGAGAAAGCACTGTCCTTATTGGTATGTAGTATTTGTCTCTAGACCTCTCTCACAATAAATTGTTTAAAAGAATTCAAATACATCATTAAACTTAGGTAGTGTCAGGCTGAGGAACACTTTTATCCAAGTTGTCAGCAAGTCCGTAAGATAAGGTTCGAGTGGAAGAACCAGCATCAAAAATACTAAACCTTCAACCCAAACTCCGAATTGAACCTTGCATACTTGGACTGAGAAGTATTTATGAATGATCAGTCTAAACAAAACCAATAGGTCTCCAAATCCAGCAGACACCACTTTATCTTGCAGAAAATCAGGTTATTTCTTCATCTTTTCCAGTGCCACATGAAAAACAGCATTTATGTATGTTATCCCAACCTGTCTAGCATCCTTGCTGCATCACGGAACTGAGCAGGAAGTGTCTAAGCTGCCTTAAACTATACCTCAGACAAAAAAAATAATCGCTAAATTCAGATGAGGACATTATGTGACAATAAGAAGTGGACTAATAATAAGCTTGACTTCCTTTCATTAACAGAACACAAACACAATCTATAATAATATCCAATCTAATTGAATTAGATCTAACTGAATTCCTGACAACAGTTGGCAGCGCTGAACTTCACAAGCTGTTGAACAAAAAAGGAGTTTTCTTTTAACACAAAAATATTACTCTTTAAGGAAATGTGATCTTGCATCAGGAGAACTGATCAAAAAAAGAAAGTTTATCATAATTTTTTCCTATTATTCTGTATTACCAAGTGTTCTCCAGGAGATCCTGTGCTCCTGGATCATAAAGACAGAAGACAAGCTAAATGGCAGTTAAGTAGACATTTTCCATCACCATATTTCTGCCCATTTCTCCTGAGTTGCAGGACTAGCACTGAACGCAATGAACCGATTTCTGTTTGTCACCAACAAAAGCACCTACTCTCAGGAGGGAAGAGAAGACAGCCTGGTTCAGAGACAGAAGTAACATTACTTTTCCTATCACTGTCCTTCGAAGGAGGCTCAGACAAATGAGTACCTCTTCCCTTGGAGAACGAGTTCTCCCTAGGAAAGTCTTCGACATGGACACATAAATTACAGATTATCAGAAAGATGCACTTACCTTCCAGAGGATCTTTATTTAAGCCCAGCTGGCTAATGATATATCTGGGGATGTCTGTTTTAATGCCTTGCCCCTCTTTAGCATGGCCTTCGGCCGCTTCCAAAAGGTAATAAAATTCTTCAGGATCAAATTCCTAGAGGAAAAACAATCACCATCATTCTCTTTGTAGAAACTGAAGTCTTAAAGCCTAATATAAGAACTTCCTTTGCTGCTTCCACTGCAAATATTTGACATTTCCCTTATTAAAAACAATTACTTCTTTATTCTGTTACTAGTAGTATTACTATTCTTATACAATGTAACAAGATGTAAACAACCAAATTTCATGCCATTATATCACAGCCCTTCTTTTTAGAAAGCTTAAGGTCTTTGCCCTCAAAACTTCTCATAGTATTGAGTGAAATGACCCGTAGCCGGCAGTGGTAAGATTCCACAAACAAAAGACTATTTCCCTGAAGCTACTTGCATATAAAAACTCACTATTGAAATAGCTGTAAACTTGTTCTCCAATTTTACTTCTAAATGAAATTCTTAAGTGTTTTGTTTTATGGAAAGTACAGTTAAGTAAATCACTAACTTCAGAATTAAGCCAAAGTCCTAAGCTGCTGAAAACAACATTTGAACTATATTGTCTCAAATCTAGAAAGGGAACATCCTCCTCTGGCAACCAACTATAGTACAACTATCATTTATACCATGCCTAAAAGGCAAGCCTCAAAGAGCAACAAAACAAATTCAAAACCCTGCCTATTCAAGTCCCTTGGAAATACATTTATTTTACTACCTTCATAGATGGTAAAAACAGGAAAGTGTTGAAATGAGTAACCTTATTAGTTTGTGGGGTTTTTTTTAATAGATTTTATCTGCCAGTATGAATTCACACCAAAACCTCTCTTGCACAGCCATTGTATTCTTTAAGATGTTCATGCCAACCACATCTCACATCAGGTGCAATGCTTAATAGAGCAAGAGCCAGTCATATAGCATTCACAGGCAGACTTTTTGCTGGAGCAAGTTAGTTGCCTAAAACACGTGTGGAAGACGGGCAGATTGCTGAGCTAGTTAGCTTCCCTGACAGCCATTTTGTGGCCTGACTTACCTGCACAGGACTTTAGTCTGTGTACTAGGTCACAAGGCTTACGTCCTAGCTCCTCAGGCTACCCAGGATTTGGGAACTGAATGCCCCAACCTGGAGGATACCTAATTTCTCGAGCTATCGTATTTCACCTGGAAGCCTCCCAACTGCTGCAGCTACCAGGAGGAGTTGCAGTGCATCTGAAATGGAATTTCTTTGGAAGTTTCAGTTTTGTGGAAACAATCTTGGTTCTTCCTTTGTTGTGAAATAATTTGCATCATCTCCAGCCTACTCCAAGGGATTTACCATAAAACTATGAACTGCCCAAACTCTTACTTAGCTCAAAGTCTCTGGTTGCTCCAGAACTGCCTGAAGCTCTGAATTAAGAGTAGAAAAAGCATTACATGAGGTTTTAACCTTAGTCTCCTCATCCAACATGCTATCTCCAGCAGTATGTCTTACATGCTATGCCTTGGCATGTGACAAGTCTTCTTATCTACCTTCATCATGAAATCATCATCATTTCTTTACCTTCTGCAGTAGCAGACTTACAGCTTGCTAGTAAGTCAAGGTAATTTCAAAACAGATCCTTTTAATTGTATGTACACATGTCCAAATAATCAGAAACAGCAAATTTGTTTTCTGATCTTTACTTCCAACTCTGTATCATTTTCCATGCACAAATGGAGAAAAATCTTTTCAGTATTAGTCAGCAGCTCTTGGCTACTGACTATGATGAAACTGCAAAAGCTTTATTCATACAATTATCAAGTGAGTAAAAATAGGAATTCACATACCACAAACACCTGAGCCAAGATCACCATCAGAAAACTGGCAGCATTACTGCACAGTATCTGCAACTTCTCATAACAAAAGCCCTCGTTTTATTTCTCATGACACTACGAGCTCCCTTAAAGAGGCTGAAGTTTTCCATTCCTACTATTTCAGATAACATTCCAAAATATCAGCCATTATTATTATTCAAAAGTTTCAAGAGGGACACTATGGAAAAACAGCAGTATTTTTTTTCTGTAAAATTACATTATTTCAGCGGCATTTATGGACTACGCTTAACACCTCACATGAGAAATGTTTTGTGACAGTATGCCTGCATTTGGTTCAATGTCTCTGTAGAAACCTACTGTGCAGAGCTGATACACTGCAGCTTAAATACCTTAAAGTAATAACACTTCAAGGAAGCTCTGCTGGCTTTCTCTGCAATTGCTCTTCTGAAACTAAGAGACACGGATATCTCCTGGCCTGTGGAGATGTCCTTCCAATCACATCAGGAGGTCCAGCAAAAGGGGGGATACAGCATGCACTACAGCTCTGCCTGAAGTGTGATAAGGCTGAGCAAGTAGCCTAGGATAAAATCCCAGGGGGCAGAAACTGGGAACTATGTCAAGAGATTTGGACTACTCATGATAAAAAACTTAGCATTTAGGGAAAATGAACTAATGGGGCGATAGGTCACCAGGAGATAACCTGAACTAAAAAGCTGAAGAAAAACAATGATGTTGGGGCCGGGGTGGAAGAGAGCCAGTGAGCATGGAAAGGCAGCACAAAGCATCATAAAGAAGCCTTGGTCCATGAGCCCACAAGGATGCATATTTAAGGAAATTTTTGCATGTGTAATGATAGAGAAGGATACAGATCAGATGCAAAACAAGACACTGCATGACAAATTGGGTGAGGAGGTGGAGAAAGAGTCTATGAGCCCTAGAAATACAGCAGGAAAGACCACACTAGATACAGAATAAGCATTTCAGGGTTCAGAAGTAATGCAAATTTGTATTCAATGGCAGAGGCAAGGCATGGTAAGGTATCCTCTGCTCTAAAGCCTGCCTTTATTTATTTGGAATTTTTTTTTGAAACATCTTGCATGCTGATTCAGAGCATATACCTTATTTTAGATTCCTTCTGAACTGCAAATCATGAACAAATTGCAACTGGGAGCACTGACACATACTATTTCCAAAACAAAAACAGAGGCAGCTCTCAAAATGCCCGTGGCTGGACGAGACATGTTGTGGATTAACTGTGCCACAGATGAAGAGACACAGCACAGAGCCAAGACCAGGTTGGAAAGACTTACTAGCTGAGATTCAGTGCCATGCAAATGCAGTTTTGACACTTTCAGGCATGACTTGAGTCTAGCAGCAGGTTAGCGGCTCCCACACAAGCTTTGCCAGCCTCAAACAGCCATATGCAGCATCAAGACTGTGATCCTGGTATTGGCAAGCAGAGTGGCTCAACAAAGTCAGCTCGGGCTGCCTGCCAGGCCTGTTGGACTCAGACTGGCTCTTACATGGTATTTGGGTGTCTGTGCCATCCTCCTGAGTACACTGCGTTCTGCGAGGTTTTGTTAGTTCCACTGAGCAACTGAAGCACATTGGCTCTGTGCGGCGGAGCGACTTCCCGCACCTGAGCCATCCCAGCTCCCACAGCATGGGCAGGCAAAGCAGAAACACGCCCACATGGCCCTGCACAAGCTAGCCCAGTCTGGCAACATCAATACTATGCTCATGCATAAGTTAACTCCTTGCGGTCTCCAGATAACTCTGTGTATCCAGACACCCTATTCCCTCTGCTGATGTTCCCCCCAAGATCAGGTACTGCAGAGCTGACTGCAAGCTGCTTACGGCTCTGGCAGCTGTCGAGTGAAACAAAATCATGAAACCTTTAAGAACAACAGGAAAACCACCAAGCAGTTACAGTTCTGGAGCAGTCTTCCTAAGGAATAATAATGTCTAACAAAACCACAGAAAAACCCAATTGGTTTCTGACTGGAGCCTTCACAGTTGATGAAAGAGATTCTATAACACAGTATCTGCAACAGCAGGGAACATAAAACAACTGCAGGAGGTCCTGTCCAGTCCCAAGTTCCTGAAATGAAAGCAGAAAGGATCCCACCAAGAATCAAGCCCTACCCCATTGTTCAATACGTATCATAAAATGAATATAAAAGACCTTGAATACCAAAGCCAGAAGCCTTCCTACACTAACAAGTGAAAAACCTACAGTAAGCACACCCTTACCAGGCATTCCAGTAAGCGAGCAGGGCGAGCAGTAACTATCAGGATTTTTCGGACAAGCTGTTTAATAAATGCCATTTCTTCACTCTCTGATCGCTCTTGAGCCTGAAAGATAAAAAAGGTGGTAACAAAACAAACTGCATTTGATGCACTACTTGGGAAAGTATGTATGATATTTGGGACACTTTTGAGGGACTGAAGATGTATTTGAGACAAACAACATGTCAATTTCAAGACACCAGCAGATATAACAAGAATTTCAGCAACACAATAATTTCAAATTGAAACAATTCCATTTGTACATTTCTAACACTGTGACAGGAAAACAGAGGTGCCTAAAATGCACATAATAACTAAAAAATCCCACCCTACTTAATATTAAGGAAGTTGGTTTGTTTTTTTAATCATCATCAGTTTTGCAAAAGGGATGTTTTAACATAGCATACATCTCTCTACATGTACAGTTATGTCTGACTTTGTTAATAATTTTAGGTTTAATTGAAAACTGGCCTAAAGGATATAAGATATCATAAGCAACATCCGTGCCAAATTGATACTGATTTTTCCTAAGGTAATGTCATACTACAATGACAATAGACATATATAAAACTATCCTTGCAAAGAGTCTCTATAAATCTACTTGCAGAAAGGAAGACAATGAAAACTTGAGTTCTACAAAGTTTACAACAAAGTTTGTGTGTATGACTACTACAAAAGAATACATACAGAAAAAACCTTCTATAACAGTTTATAACATTTGCACGATGGTCTGATCTGCATTTCAAATTTCTTTCAAATGTTCCCCTCCAAGAACAAATTACATAATTTAAGGATGCTAATGAATGCAAAGAAACCGTATCATTCTCCTTCTGATTAAAATATATGAATAGCCCTTCACTCAAATATCAAAGTATTTCTTTGTTCTGAACAGCAGAAATGATAGATTTACGTTTTTTAACATCTCTTGCTTATTCAAAGCCACAAAGAAAATTAAGAAATGCACATTTAAAAGGTGATTAATAAGGACAAGTACTTCATATTTTTGAAGTTATAAAAGACTGTGAAAATATGAAGCTATGTATTGATTTTAATACAAGCACTATAGCTTTAAAAAACACCAAATACCTAAGAATTAATCTGTGATACTTAAAGGAGGGTAGTGGGAGAAGGTACAAATCCCATCTTGCACTCTGCAACAGGAATTGGAAGAACCTGAATTTAACAGAAGCATTTCTGTTCTGCACACTAGCAATCAAATCCAAAGAAAACACCTGCCTACTTCAACCACCCACAAAATTTAAAGTACCCGAGTTTGATTTTGTGAACATTCCGGTTCACATGTGAACAAAAGACTGTATATGTTATCTTTAAAAGGGATGAAGCAGGAAAGCGTTCAGGTCCACTTGACCTTAGAATTATAAAAATCTTGGTTGAACCAAGCTTCTCAAACCTCAAGGAGTCTTCCCCTGGCTATGCAAGGTAGTGGCAACAGGCCAAGTCACAGGAGGAGATGCAGCTTTCTACTGAATGTCACAGCTGGGAATTGACAACAAATAAATCGCGCATCCAAAGCACAACTGCGTGCCCACAGCAGAGCTGTGCAAAGAGTTTTCTCACTGCCTTTATATACTATTAACAGGTACTACACAGCTGACACAAAAGTCTATTTTAAGTTACTACGTTTTTGCAAAACAGGAAATTTTTTTACATAATGAAGAATTAGCATCACAGAACATGACAAAAGAGTGGTGTTTTTTATTAATGCACCACTTTATATGCAGATTAGAGAATAACTTGGAGTGTTCTTTTTAGTGGGTTTTAAGGGGTGATGTTAAGCAAATGAGTGAACATGTACTCCAAATACTACTTGCTGTGAGGCCATTTTAAGGGATATGTTCTTAACAGTGACTGACTTTTAAGAGTGGTTCAGTGAATCTTAGCTTAGACATGCTTCCTTGTATTTTGACATTACCGCTAGCATAACATAATTCATAGTCAGATATCTACAGTCAACTGGCCAACTTCTTCTGCACTTTGGCATCATAAAAATGTGAGCATTTCACAACAAGGTCACTAGTTCAAACTTCCTTTTGACTAGTAAGCAAGTTCTTTGTGTCTTCTCTGTCTGAAAACAGGGTTTCAATAATCCAGGAAAAAAAAAAATCACTGATGCCTTAAGTTTTGTATTTCTTTATGAAAAGTTCAAAATATAGTAGTTGTAGAAAACCTGTTTACTGAAGAGAAGTTAACAAAAAAGCTGGGGGAGGGGGAGGAAATCAACCAAAACCACCTGCTCCTGCATTCAAAACAAAGCAGAAGAAAAGAAAGGCAGGGTATCTTACATCTCTGTTGGAAAATATCAAGTCAACATCAAATCTGTGAGTCTATCACACTAACTTTGGCTCACAATACACCATCAAACCCCACACAAATGAGTATGTTACGTGCTGTACTCATTGTTTTAAAAATGATACATTCATTAACTGCAGTGACTTAGACCACATTCATTTTTTCAAGTTCCAAGTTCTTCTTAGTTCGTTTAGCTGATTATTGTATGAAAGTCTCAACACACTAGGCAATTATATTATTTCTGTTAATCAACAGTTTTAATTACGAAAGGAATATTATAAATATTTAAATAATTAACTAATTTCTAGCTAATGGAAAGCTAAGGGATGCTGTCTGCTTTCTCAACACAGCAGGCAATTAGTAGGGCTGATAAAGTGGAAAGTGCGTATGTTTCCTCATTTATCCACATTAAATGGAATTGCAAGCCTTCTCATTTAGGGCGTATGCACACACTTCTGTAAGCAGTTTGTAACTTGCACTGCATGACAAAATGCTGTTTCTGTGATCTTTACATCCCATACATTCCGGACTAGTACACAAGGATGCCTTAAGGTCTTTGTGGTGGTTATTATATAGACTAACATTGCCATGAACATCACTTTTAACAATTACTTGACTGAAAAGTCAGGATTATTTCAAAAAAACAATTCTCAGGATAACAGATTTAAACAGTTTTTCAAGCAAATGTAGCAGCAGTCTAATGGCTCATACCTCCTGTAGCAATTTGTCTAATTTCTGCTGCAATTCAAGGAAGTATCGTGATGTAATGAGACCCTGGCGGGATTTATCCAAACAATCTCGAGCCAGTTCTGTGATCTGATGGTGTGTAAAACTGAGCACTCCATCTGCCAGGGGAAGGACGTTGTCTGAGGAGTGATTTGTTATAATGTCCCGAAGTCTCTCTTCCATCTGAGCTGTGGCCTACAGACAAATTCATACATGATACATTAAATCAGCTGTACATGAAATTTAACAGCCTCAAAGCTTATTTCTCATTCTGCAACATTTCAGTATAGCCTAAGAAGTTACCTAGCTGGAATGAGTTTAATAGTTGAAGCAAAAAAGCAAGGACAGAAAGTCAACGTGACAGTTTTCACACATCACCAGTCCAGAAAAGCAACAGCCTTTCTGTTCTACTAGGTAGACCCTCCTCTTTGTCTGCCTCTGGTGATCAACTGTGCGCTAACCTTGTGATCATCACTAAAAAGGACTAAAGGGAACAGCCATGACTGAAACTTCAAGTCAAATAACAAAAAACAAACAAAAAAGATAACTCATGGGAGCCTACTTTGTTCTGCTAAACCTGCAGACCAGAGTATCTTCCTTCCTTTCATACAGGTTATACCACAAACATGTTTCACTGGGCAGAGTCTAAGTGAACATGGACTGATGAAAAGCACTACGGGCTCGCAGGTCCTGTCAGATATGTCTGCAGGATGCTAGCTGTGTCTTTTAGAGAACCAACTACCTGGTTCTACCACAACTGCACATGCTTAAAAACCCCTTAAAGATATTTTTATTATTAAAATGTAATTCTATACACCTTAGTTCACATCTCAAACACTGAAATGAGTGGGTGGTTCTATACTTCAGATTCCTGATCAATCACTCTGCAAACCCTGACAAATCTCTCCATATTTCTATTTAGAAGTGTCTTCTTTTTTAGACACTTTTTGGCAGTATCAGTTTTACCTCCTTTCATTTTCCAGGTGTTATCAAAATCCCTGGAGCAACTGAGAGTACTGTACACCGAGCTACATGCTGCACCCAAGAACTTATTTGTGCCTCAGACCTCTGGACATGACAGCAACATGCATCACCATCAAACACCCACAACTGTATAGTGATCTTCACAATAAAAGTAAGTACATTATGAGTGTGTGGGCAACAGGGGGAATTTGCCGGTAATACTCGGCTCAAGACTTCAAAACGATTTTTGGTTTCAATATATGTTTGTCCCAAGTACACACCACCTACTGAAATCGAATATACCAGCGGTTCCCAATCAGCAGAATATGTTATCATCCAATCATCAGAAAATATTATCAGCACGATCCATTTCAAAAACAGTTCAGCAGCTTTGCCAAATCAATGTCCAGTTCTCAGCAGTGATTTTCCTTATTGTGATTTTATCTTCGTAATGCTTTATGAAAGCCACTACAGGGTTGCATCATTAGTTCCCATAACAAAAACACCTCTTACTTAAAACCTATGTAGCCTATCAATTTAGAGACTGGGTATCTTAAATGTAATTCATTACCTTTGGGAATCTTTCTTTGTAGACATGGTTCATCATAATTATTTCATTGTCACAGCAGGCAGGAGAACGTCCAGGGCTGCAAACAAAGTGAATTACCCCTTTAAACTTGTCTCAGCATGAACAACAGTAAGGTGTTATATTTTTTGTACAGCGTACTCGCAACAAAAAGAGTCAAAACACAGGCTTCACTGGAAAGGTACCTTTTCTCACCAGTGCCACACTTGGTTCCTTTCTGCTGTTTCTGACCAGGCCCCACAGGTAATTTTAGGTACTTAGCATCCATCAGCTAGCTATGTTATTTTCTGACAACATTTCAGGATCCATGCCATATTGCAACACTTGTGAACATCACCTTTTTCACAAAAGAACAGCGGCGATATATTCGACTGTTACTACAAGGCTATACCTGCCCCTTTGAAGGTTACATACAATCGATATGGCAAAACCTGAGCAAGAACTCCGTTAGCTGCAAGTGAACAAGAACCACCTTTTTAAAGAGGTTTTTTTAGCTGATCATAAAAAAAAAAAAAAATCAAACCCATCTATTTTCAATCTGACCAGCAGATAAAAGCAGCAACTTCCTACAAATGACACCACATGCATGAGGTCCATCAATGGTGAGATACTGTGCCTCTAAGAAAAGCATGAGCCTTTCAAGTAAATAATCCGTAAAATGTATCCACGGTCTTGGATAACCTATAAAAGTGCTTTTTGCTACCATGACCCTCACTGTCTATTATAAATCCCAATGAAAATTCTCCACATGGTTTTCCTGGGTTGGTGACACTGCCCCAGTCAGTCTGGTCTAAAAGATGCAGAGTATGTGAAAAAAAACCCACAAAGGGGATGCTGTTGTACAGGAGTGACTTTATCATAATGTATACAGAGGTATTTGGCTTTTGGCTTTCTAAAAGGACACTACAATCTGTCACAAGATATCACAAGGGTGGGTCCATAACATGGACAATCTGTGATGGACAGCCACAGGCAAACCCACTGGAGACAAGGGAGGTACATGATTTAATCACAACACTTCTGCAGCATTATCCCCTTACCGAAAACACTTGGCTTTTGTGTTCTGGAGCATTTGTTCACATTACATGAGATCAAATGGGAGACTTATTTAAAAAATGTTAAAGAAAAATAATTAAAGATGTGTCAATAAATACAATTTCAATCTGTAAGGAAATGGGATTTTTTTTCTTAGGAATCATTGTGCAGATTCATGTAAGTAGCAGCTATGATCATCATAAGTCTATACAGATTTTAAAATAAAATATAATAATCAAAATGCAAAATTAAAATATATTGTACTAAAAAACTCAATCCTTAAGGTCTGTATATCTCAAACTATTTTTAAGCTTTTTAAGAATAAATACAATTAGAACTAGAATACTTCCTTTTTTTTCTTTCCAGTTACAGTGGGGGTTGGAAGGGATCTCTGGAGAAGTCCCACCTAGTCCAAACTCCAGCCAGAGCAGGATTACCTAGAGCAGGTTGCACAGGATCTCATCCAAGCAGTTTCTGAGTGTCTCCAGAGATGGAGACACACCGCCCCCGCAAGCTCTTTGGGTAGCCTGTGCCAGTGATCTGTTCTTGAAAATTTATCAATAAAATTCATCTGTGTTTCCCAAAACGGAACTACTGAAACAGTTTAGAACTGTCTTGGATAAAACACATGTTAAACAAATGGTGACTGCAAATGATATGCAGAGTTTTTAGTCTTTGGGAAACAAGAAACTGAAGTTCATTGTTAAAGAAAATTAAAAAATGCATACCCTCCCCCCGCCTCACCCACCCATTTGTTCTTTATCACTTTTTTCCAGATAGTCCTAGGATAAAAATACATTTTGAATGAGTTTTGCAAATAAAGACTGTATTATGTGAACAATTTCAACTTTGGAAGAGACCAGTGCTAGCGTCAGTACAATGACTGGCTACGGAGCCAGTTCACGTGGCTTAGCTGTCTTCATTGAGACCTACCATACAATGTTAACTACTTCAGTAAGACATGATCAAACCCAGGAGCAAGAATTTATAAAAGGATTATTTGTAATTCAGGTTCAGATGTTAATTCAGATTTGAAGTTGTATTTCAACTTCAAAAATAGGGAATGCCTCAATGCACAAAAACATGATCCTCCAAAAGACCTGAGTTTAGATCCAGCCCTTATTTCCAGATAGACAAACTCACCTGAGACTTCGGGACCGAGGGCGCATTGCAGTAGTCCTGCACCTGTTATCACTGGCAATGCTCTCAGTGGTACAGAAATGTTTAGACAAAAAATGTAGTTCATCAGGTGTTGGTTGGTATGGTAACTGGTGGAGCTTCTCTTGGGATGAGCAGGATGACTACAAGAACAGAACACAAGCTTCTATCAGAGTGAAAAACATTTTCAAGACCATATCCAGTGCTCATGGATAAAGCCATTTAATTTAAAAATTATAGTTGCAGTTTCCCATGCCCGACACAATTTAAAGAAGAAAATAATTAGCCTCAATTTAATGATTTGGGTCACCTGTCCAGGCTGCATCCCCTCCCAGCTTCCTGGGTGCCCCCCACCCCATCTTCTCATTAGCACGCAAGTGTGAGAAGCTGAAAAGTCCTTTACTGTTTGAACCACAAGCAGAACCACAGGAGTTTTATCAACATTGCTCTCATCCTAACTCCCAAACACAGCATTACACCAGCTACTAGAAAGAAAATTAACTCTATCCCTGCTGAACCCAGGACAGTATAAAAAAAAAAGCCTATGTCAGGCCTAGAAGATAATTTCAAAAGCTCAAATTTCCTCTAAGGCAAAGTGACACCAAATGTCAGTAATGCATAGCAACACATAAGAATAGTTAAAAAAGGGTCTAAGGAAAATTAGTTGAGTAGGGCAGTGTAAGTATGATAACTGTAGCAAGTTAGTGCCACAACACAAGTTGTAAACCTACCCAGTGAAGGTCCTTCGTTAAGTAAATTTAAGACACTGAGGCTTTTAAAAATAAAATATAATTTAAATTCTTGCTGGAAAAAAGTCATGTGTTTTTTTCTTACAAAGCCCTGTATATCAAAAGTGAAGTTAGGTAACTTAATACATTTCTCAAGACAGGTTCTATGGCTGACAACACAAACCACGCACTTAGTATAAAATTGAAAGATACAGACAGATTTGAAACTGGAAGTGCTACCATAATAGCAAGCCTTGCAAAATTACATGTATAAAGCCACACCGTATAAAGCAGTGCAGATGATGATACTCTCACACTTCACCATCTTTTATGTAGCTTGGTTAGCTATCTGAGGCACACCAACGTATGGAGATACCCTGAGCCTGGGTTTCACGTACTTGTAAAGAACACATATAGTTCAATGCATTAACAACCAACCCTGCTAATCAGGACTGACAAGTGTAGACAGAGAAATGCTCTACTGCTTCTGGTATGGAGACTAGTTTCCAAGACCACTCATTCACAAATATCCTTGTATGATTGCACACAGCTGCTTGGTACCATGTGGACATTCGCTTTATTTTACCTGTGGATGAGGTAACTCCAAAAATTTCTGTGTCTTTCTGGAGAAATTCAGTCTTCAGCAGGCTTTTTCAAGAAAATTAGTTTGACATGAGAATGTCAATCTTCAAATCCACATAAGATTAGACAGATAGATAAGAACATGATTGTTCTTATCTGTATTTTCAGAGAGGACACAAAGGGTCCTGCCTGACGGCCACACTAAGAGCTTCTCTGCTGTATCTTTTCCAGTGAGGGATATCAATAACGTTTCATTCTTTAAAACATTACCCTACATCGTTGAGGTCTGCAGGTAGTATACAGTGAGCACAGAAACTAGACACTCTTCCTAATTTCCTGGCAACTTGTGCGGAAGAGGCTGAATACATCCAAATTCCCAGGAACTCAAGAAAAGATTAGTTATCATGCTCTATCTTAAGAAGTCATCTCATAAAAGCAAAGAAGAAACAACCGCAGTGCTGAGAAAGGTTCACTTGTGCAGAAGAACTGGTCTACGTACCAGAACAAGTTAAAGTTTGCAAGACTGCACTGCCTCACTTTGCTGCAGGCTAAGCAGCATGCACCACAGGAATTTACCGGAGTAAATGACAGGTAGCAACCTGTTGAGTCACAGTAACTCATTTATGGATTTCAGCCGTAGCACATTACCATGCATAATTCAGCACACAGCATAGCTAAGTTCTTTCTTATCTCACACTATGGCAGCTAGTTGAAGTTAACCTTGCGGCGTTTTTCCTACCGCCACACTCCTTGGGATGTAAGCTACTCTAGCACAGTCTCCCCAGTACAAACCTTCACAGGTGGCTACTTCCATAAAACCAATTTTTACTGCTTTGGCCTCAAGGGACTCCGGGAAGATCAGGAGGACAATAACCCATATAATACTTTCCCTCATAAAAGGTATCACAGACTCTAGATCCAAGAGGATTAAAATGAGAATCTTCCTTTTGCTAACTACTCTCAACTGAATCAGGACCATGGCAGGCACAGAGTATTTTCTTGGAGATCTGAACTCTTATCTCTGTACAAATCCAAATCCTCAAGGAAAAATTCTTTTTTTTTTTTTTTAAACTGATGGTTTCTTCAACAAAATTAAACTTATTTTTTTGAAAACCAGGCTTCTTTACACAAGTCAGAAACTGTTTCCTTAATGTTAGGGAAGACACCTATTTTAATATTTATATGATGTGCTCCAGTCAGGAGACGGACTTGGAAGTGCTAGGTTAACACTTGGACTTGATGATATATATTAAAGGTCTTTTCCAGTAAACCTAAGTGGGAAAGTTGTCAAAGACAAAGCATATTAGTAGGGACTGAAATTTAACACAGTGCTTTGATATATTTGACAGCTTTTCCTTTCTAGCACAAACCTGCTTCTTATAACAATGATCATCAATGTATCAAAAAAGTGAAGAGCACAGCACATTTGAACTAGTTCCAACAAGAGGCCTACAAACATGCACTATGAGAAGTGGTTAGGGAATTAATGTAAAACGAAGCAATTTGCTTGGCAAAAGTAAGATCTACACATGAAGGAGAACAGAGGTCAAAAATCAGTGCTGCTGAAGAACGGTTCTTAAGAGACATGAAATCCCTGAACATTGTTTGAAGTCAGCAAGAATTGACTGGACTTTCCAAAAGCCTCTGTTGGCAAAAATAAACTAATAGCTGATCATAACACGAAACGGTTATGTTTCAGTGTACAGGAGGTGGAACTCAACTACCACACAATAGAAAGAGAATGCAGCCAGGGGAAGAGAAAGCTTACTTAGAGTGTAAAAGAGATATTTTTTAAAATATCAGGTACAAGGTGTCCCATAATATGCATCACGCATAAAACGGTGGTTTTGTTAGCAATACAAGAGTACAAAACAAGGCTAAAGATATGAAAAAATTTTTGAAGACTCATAGCTGGATCTACAAGGACCAACCGTTAACTGCAGAAGATGTAAACGCGTCAACATGCCAACTATTTGCTACTTCCAAAGCAAGCTTCTTCCACAGCTCTATCTCCCCGGTCTCTCAGGTGTGACTATCCCAACAGACAGCTTAGTTCCAGGGTGTAGCATGACCCAGTACTTCCTCTCCAGTACAGAGGCGTGTGAGATGTGCTAAAGTACAGATTCATACTCCTCCCACTGCCTAGCTCCTAAGTACTGAAGCAGGATCTCACACACTGCCATGGTGCATGTCAGACGTCAGCTGGTACACGCATGATTGGGGACTGATAGGAGATGACATCAAAAAGATTAACAAGTTAGACTTACATTTATCCTATTATGTATCCCAAAGGATTCTTCTAATTATAGTAATCTAAAATACTAAATATCTAACCTATTACCATGCACTAACATCTCACTACTGCCAAAGAAAAAAAGGCAAATGTGTGATTCATCCCATCTGAAGACAGCAGTCTAACCTAGGATGTAACAGAGTGGTTTCTCTTTCTTTGTTATCAAGGCAGCCTCATTTAAGACTTAATACCTAACTACCACATGGATAAAATAAGGCAGTATGTCTCTCCTCTGCTGCCTCACAGATCGAAAGGTTGCAGTGAAACACTATGACTCACTGGCAGAAAATATCTCTAAGCAAAGCACAGACTGCCTAAAGTTTTTTATTTCAGTGAAGTAAAGCAGTTCTGTACTCCACATTAATTCAAAGTCTATCAACAGTAGCAAAGCCTACATCCCTCTCCTATGAGAAGCAGGCTACATTTGAGAAGATGTGACATGTGATAAAAATCTACCAGCACAGGGAAGTGGATACTTACAGAAACAGTTGAGCTGGGTGTATTTGTACCATAGCCAGAAGAAGGGAGAGAAGCCAAAGACCAGCGGCGACCATCAGTCCTGTTGTGAAACAGAGGTTAGTGAAATGAACACTGCATTATCCAAATACAGAAACATCTGCGGAAGTATTACTGTGTAAAACTGCATTCCAAAAGCATGATAGAAGCAAGGTTTTTAATGACTAAATTTTCACAACGGACCACAAGAAACAAGCATTCATCAACAATGACTTAGACTCACACTTTTTTTTTAAAAAAAGCCCTGTTTTTCTAGTTAAAAATATGAGATGAAACAACTAGAAAGTGAATGAGCAGCTCCACACAATTGTTGTCTCACTAATACACACAGAAAAGGACCACAGGGAGTCTTCTCAGGTCCATCAGATGAAAATGAATGTGAAGCTAATTAAAACCCTGTTAAATGTTAGATATGTAAATCAGGAAAAACCGATTTTGCAACAAAAATCATGCTCACTCATGAAAAAAGAAAATAAAATCATAATCAAACCCAAGTTCCGTTCTTTAGTGCTTGAAATGAGCTACACACAGACAGCATGGAACTTGAACATTCAAAGTAACAAACCAAAAGTAACAGCTATGTGAGCCGTGTTTGGATTTTTGAAGAGGTAACATTTACCTGTCATTTCGATGCCCATGACTGGAGTACAATTGTATCACATAGGTTAAAAAAAGCAAAATAATTCATAAATAACAGAACAGGACAAGTTTTTGTTAACAAACAATATTATAGTAGGGGAAAGGAAAATGGCCATTTTTTACATTGAGTACACAGATCATCTCTCAAATCTGTTTACACAATACATGTAATTCCATAAAGGAGAATTTATGTCATGCCAAATCAGGAACTTGAACTCTTTGATGCATCTTCCCTACTCGTCAAGATGACTGTCTAAAATCCCGTTTCGTTTCATTCTGACAAGCTATACCTAAGTCTCTGGGACTTTGAATACATACAGTGTGAGAAAAGAAACTACAGTACATAATTAGTGTCAAAATATAAAATGAGCACGTGCTAGAGGGACTAACGACTAAATCAAAGACAGAACTCTAAGAAAAAACTTTCTCTTCTTTCTCCACAACTCACTAATACTCCTTCCTTCTCCCCTTTCCCCAGGTATACTTGAGATACCTCCACGTGACTGAACAAATCCTGAATGAATTTTCATTTTGGCTTAGCTGTGTAGCTATGTTCACAGTTGAATGAACAAGAACTTGGGAGGTACTTAAACATGGACAAGACCCTTATCTTCCGCAACTGAGAGACAGGAAGTAAATGCTTACTGTGTAACTCATACTGAACATGGTTTTTGCATCACACAGCAATTCTTACAAAGAAGGGACTAAAAGTGTGGGGATGGGATACCATGTAGAGTCATCAGGGAAGCAAACGTGGGAAAAGGCATCCACAAGGGAAAAGGGAGAAATGGGTAGCAAGCCCCTACAGCGTTTTCCCCTGGACCTCCCATCCCTGCCCTACAGTATGGTCCTACCCACCTCCAAGCCATTCGAGAAAGCAGGATTGGTCATATAACCATGGTTTCATTGAGGCTGGACTTGCACGTACTAGTAGAAGAGGATAAAGCAGTGGCTTTTCCTGGGCACTGATTACTGCACCAGATATAAGAGGAAGAAGGTGGAAAGAGGAGTCTGGGAAGTCTTGCAGCGCAGCAGAGGGCCACCTTCCCACTGCATCTCTCCCTTGCTGCCACTGCAGCATGGTGTGGACATTGGCCAGTGAGAAATAGCTACACTGGGAAGCCTTCTTTTCCCACAGGACATTTCCAAAGCATTTCCTTTGCTTTTACCTCTCTTCTTCACAGCTCCTCAGTTTTCTGGTATCCCCACTGACTGAAGCAGTGGGTGGAAGAGGAATATCCATGTACCTCTACCACCCTGCCTCTACTCCTTCATCCCTGTTCTATTACACACGTGCTGTCTTTCCCTTCATCCATATAACTACTAAATTGACAGAACAATGAAAAAGACATGAAGTTGTAAGTCTGAGAACTGCTATCATTAACCACATGTCATTTTAATACCAAAATGCATCCTGTTGCAGGTCATAGGAAGACAGCCACAAAAGACATACCAGATGCCTGAGAAAATTCTACATTAATGCTTTTTTAATCATCAAAGTCATTAAGCATTTTTATTATAAACACAGAACAAAACCAGCTTCCATAGAAAATTGTTCTGAAGAAGTTTCCTGAAACCCAGTGAAGTGGTGAAATATGTTGAAGTCACAGGAACTTCTTGTGTTGGTATTCCTATTACTGAAGAATTTATTTAGAGCCCACTACATAAGGCTCTAAAAATGGTCAAAATAAAATTGAAACACTGGTAAACAAATTAGTTTCTTCCTCCGTAATTTTCAGGTTTGCAACAACATAATGATTTAAACTTTCTGTTGATTACGGGCGGGAAAGGAAAACTATTTCCTGCCCATTGCATTTCTAAGTAGTACTCAGACTTTCACATCTGCATTTTCCATTATAAGCTATTTCAGGTTTCAATGAATCTTTCTAAAAATATGCTCACAAACAAATGCAATTTATGAAGAGATAGTATCTTTAAAGAAAGGAAAACTATCAGGAGGAAGTAGATTAAAAAGAAATACTAAACTTTCTTAAGGTGTTGATTAAAAAAGTGACATCATCTACTATTAGGAAGATTGCTAGTGTCTGTCACAGATGAATTATTCAGATAAAAGGAATATGCAAGTAAAGTTCTCTCTCCTTTTAAGTTTTTTTTAAAAAAAGGTAAGCAGTTCTCCTCAAACTTTTGAGAGTTTGTGTGTGCTACCTTACTGAACTCCCGAAACGAGTGTAACTATAGCAGCCAGTGCAGTCCCACTGTCACTGCAAGCTACATGCCCGGCACTACCTCCTGACAAAGATTAAATCACAGCAGCAGCTTTCCAATTTCCCTTTTTGTGTATCTTTTCTTGTGCCACTATA
The DNA here is from genome assembly GCA_027925045.1 of Hypotaenidia okinawae. Classification (NCBI taxonomy): domain Eukaryota; kingdom Metazoa; phylum Chordata; class Aves; order Gruiformes; family Rallidae; genus Hypotaenidia; species Hypotaenidia okinawae. The sequence continues at coordinate 27,399,694 of BSDF01000005.1, read as the reverse complement.
TAAACTCCACCTACTCTCCCAGGCGCAGAGATAATAAAGATATTACTTGAGGTAGGCTGACACGGTGTTATGTGATAGGGAACTACACTGCAATAAACAGGCAGTCTCCCATGACATGCTGCCAACTTTGGTTACAGTTTGTTTAATAATAATTCAGCTAATGTATCACTCCAAATTCACTTTGTATCTTCAAAAATTCAAAAAATTCTACTAGCATTAACTAATCCTCACAACACTCCTATGCTATGACAGAGTTGAGTGCCTCAGTGTTACGGACAGTGAACAGGTCAAGGCCAGGTATTAAAAAAATTTTGATGGTACTGCAGTCATTCAAATCAGTCCCTGAACTCAGAACCTTCATAACAGTGCACCTACGAGCAATGCACTTCTTGCACTGTTCAGGAAAAAAAGAAGAAATAGAAAACCCAGATGTAGTTTAAACTTCCCCTGTATCTCAGTGGTTGAGGAGAGAGTGTCTGAACTGAATCCATTACAATTAAGTCACTAATTTATGGGGGTTTTTTAAAAATTAAAAAAGGTATGACTGCACTGTATCAAACATCCAGCACAACTTTGTTGCAACTGAGGTTTATGGGAGTTTACATAGGTAACAGTTGTCATTCTAAGTGGCAGACTTGACAGATATTTTTGCAATCAACTTCTAATACCTGGGTCAAACAACATTTACTCTACGCAAAATGCATGCTGCAAGCTACAAGCAACCTCTTACCTTCGTGCAAAAGAAAAGTGAGCTGAGGCACTGGGAGAGAAATTCCTAGGGCTATCTTGAGGACTGCTTCCTGTTGTGGGGGAGATACACAGTATTAGATCAAAAAAAGGAGACCCCCACGAATAAAAAAGATACACTGATGTCTATTACAAGCATTTCCAGGCACATTAGAAACTACCGTCAGAATTTCTTTTCTTGTGGCTTGTGAAAAAAATCATCTCTGAAATAGAAATTTATTTCAGCTCACATTTCATTTATATTTGATTTTTAGTTACTGTATTTTATAACTCATAGAAAACCCTATATCCCTGTAATATATCCCTGTAATTTGAGAATTAAAGATTAAAAAAACTACAACAATAACTAGCTTAAAAGAAACATTTTTCACATCAGAAACGGGGTATTATTTTTTTGAAGTTGCATAAAACACTTGAAAGACAGAGAAATCATGATCAGAATGATTTAGCCCTTACACAGTATCTCTACAGCATTTCCACAAGAGCTTTACTGTGGTTTTTTTCATCGCACACCAACCCTCAGCCCCAGCCCCTCCAAAACAAGCAAGCAGACAAAATACACTCAGTATTAATTTTTTTCCCTTTAGTTCTGTTAGACAGGGGCATGGAAAGGCAACCACCCTCCGTGATGAGAAGCAGCAACTACATATTGAACAGGTTGTAACTTTAGGGTCTGTTACTTCTCCGTATTAAAGCACCTGTTCTCCCACTGAACAACATGAATGCAGAAAGGCGGCAGCTGCTTAGAGCAACTCCTGCCACCTCTGCCCCCAGCACCTACAACTAGAGGAGATAGAGTATCTGAAGAAAGAAAGAAAAAAAACTTCAAGAAAACCTCCAAAAGCTAACAGGATTGCATTTAAAGGATAGCATTGGTATACACCTAGAAGTCAGTATTCCCTGAAATGGGAAACAGACAGCAACAATAATACATAAAAAGTAATGTGTTTGTTCTTACATTTTAATTTTGGATATAAACAAGACCACAAAATTAGGTGTCAGATAAGACCTAGTATTTAATTGTTAAGGAGAAAATTACCACCTGTGTGCTAAAAGGCCAGCACAATAGAGTCCTTAAACACTTCAAGTGGCCTTGATTTCTACTCAAATTTTTGAATTAACATTGCATTTATCATACTGATGCCCGTAACAGAGCCCATTAATTCTGTATGAGAAAGCATAATCATGGAGCCATTCGGCAGCAGATGCAGAGAACACCCCACTCTCCATCCCACCTTTTTTTTTTTTGGCTAGAAGCAGATGCAAAATGCTTTTTGAGCTGTGCTTAAATCACATCTTCACAGCTGCTCTTACCACAGTCCCAAGAGACAAGGATTCCACTCCCACTCGCCAATACTTCCAACTTTTTTTATAATCCATTTATCTATCACAGATGCCCTTCTGCAAAGTTCACACAGAAGCAAAAAACATGGTGGAAGAATGCCGTGATTTTGTAGCAATCACAGCAGATTTGAGGAGACTCAATGCTGCAAACCATCCCACTAGAATCAACAAAGATCACTTCCTTATGGATGAAACCTGGCGAAGTCAAAGTTTTACTTAGGAAGAGCATCAGATCCTGTTACTAGGAAAATCAATTTGTAAGCACTATTTCCAATATAAAAAAACCTTTTACAACAACAAGCCATAGACGCAGTATCTGGATACTAAATCCTGTGGGTTTATATAGAAGTCTAACAGCTCAGGCAAGCCTGGAAACAGAATAAAAATCCAAACCCCAAGTGACTGGAGAAACAGGTAGCACTATTACAGGTTTATGGTGTGGTGTCCCAGAAAAGCAAGATAGGTTAGAAGCAGAGTCCTATGTATGACCTTCATCCATCACGGCATTCATCCACCCATCTGCAAGTCAATACCTGGGAGACTTTCAAACAAAAACCAGTGCCAGTTAATTCTCTGTCCATATGTGCAGTGCTTGCTTATTAGTCAAATCCCGCTGTTCTTTGGGGTCTGCTGGCTGTTTTGTGTTTTAGTCCTAGGTTATCTCTATGCTGCTGAGATTACTCTTAATGTTTTTGACCTGGTAAAGTAAACCTGACTGGTGGTCAGGCATTAGGTAAGTAATTAAAGTCCAGCATCTTCTGGGACACACAATGAATAGGCAATCAACATACCAAAACAATACCTCATGACAACACACAGGGTAGCTCAGTTTGCAAGCAGCTATTGTTAAGAAAACTGTATTGAGACTAATTAAATTGCCATTGTTTTATAAGTAGCTTCAAGAAGTCCTGTGTCTTTGTCACAGAGGGAAGATGATTTAAATCTTTTAAAAAGGTGCATGTTACAGTCATTGTATGTTAATAATGTATTTTTAATAGCTGTCTACTTAAAAAATAAAGACTTTCAGATGCAATGACTTTCTGTGAGAGAACTGAAGATTAATGATAATTTTTATCCTAAATTCCTGATGGATCAAAAAACAAATCCAGTCTTGATGTCATTATTTGATGGTCTTTTAAAACAAATCACAGCGCATCAGCACCTCAGTAATAAAATAGAACTATGGGTCATATGTTCCTCTGTGTCAGTTTACTTGGCGGTGAACCCAGGCTGCATAGTGAGCACCACACAAGAAACCATCCACCAACAGGTCGGACTCGCATACCACAGCGAACAGTGTCAGGCAGCAGAACAGGCAGCTCTGAATTGTTTTGAATACTTCCGTGGGTGCTTTCACTGAGATCCACTCACAGTTGAGGAGATGAAGCTATTTCAAAACCTGGATTAGTTATGCTTCACACCAGCAAACAACTTTTTCCAGTAACAATCAAAAAAGGTTTGCATGCTCCTTAAACATGTTTGCCAGGATGCTTTGCATGTTCTGGCCCCTACTTAAGGTATGGCTATGTTTTTAATGGGATTTAATTTAAATCTCAGTTGTATATGCATGAAGCTTACCACTTACATTGTCCTCTCTTGTCCATAAACTAGTAGATGTTTTGAAATTGCTGTAACTGTTCTACTCAAAAGCAAGACTAAGTAAAAAAAGTTCAGTGAAGCTTTTTCTATTATTATATGCAGGACAACAGTGAGAATAATTGAAATAGTATATTATTATCCTTTCTGTAAGCAGTGATTTTTTTTTAAAATGGTATTCAGAACCCTGCTTTAATCTTCAGCTTTCATTATTCCCCTATTTCATCAGGAAGACACACTAAGGCTTCGTTCACTTAGAAATCTAGCCCTCCTTTCCCCAAAATCCTGTCGATGCAATCCACAGCTGAAGCACAACAGCACAGAAGCCGCCTATGGGAAAGATTCTTCCTTGCTTTGAACACATTGTAGTAAGCCAGCACTCATCATCACCTGCCTCGGACAAAACCCACAGGATTAAAGTTAAATGTCCAGGGAAACTAACTCCAAATTTGCCACACACACACACCTCCAGCATGAACCAAAGTCTAACACAACTGGAGTATATGGTACAAATGGCTTTGTCCGTGACTATACCTCAATGTAGCTAGCTAAAATACATGTATCAAAAGAAATTCTCTGATGCAAACAGGAAGTCCCAATGTAGTGAGAGCAGATTAGCAGTCAGCACCGTAACATTGTCTGCCCAGAAAAGGTCCAGACCTTAAAAAACCCTTGAAAAAGGATTCCAAGTGAGGGCAAGACCTCCTTGGTCCATCATGTAACCCCAATTCATTCATTTATTGAATCCAACCAGAAAGTTCAGGTTTGTCCCCGCTATACGTAAGTGGACAATTCTTCAGGAACCCTATAATGTTCTGGTGTATATGGCCAGCATGTACTCCTCTTGCCATCTCATAAAGACACGATCACTAATTGATTTAGATGACAACACAGGCTTTTCAGTTTCCCTGTTTCTAAGACAAGCAAGTAACAGTCTTTCAGTCTTACATAAAAAGGTCTCACATTTTATCCCACCAGCCTTTCTCCCCATGTGATCCCATCTGAACACGTATGACCATAAAAACACGCAGTATTCCGGATTAAATCTAACTACAGTACACGTACAGTAGCATGGCATTTTCCCAAATTCAATTGAAACTTCCTTTATACATCTTCAGAGCTTTGATTTCCAAAGCTATATTAGACTGGTCCTCGCAAACACTATGTGATTCAGAAAATACAGTCAGGTCCTTCCCTAAATTCCCTATGATAGGTGAGTCCACAGCTTACCATAGCCATTTCTGTTACTGGTCCTCCAGCACAAAATGCTGCATGTTGCTATGTAATTCAACAGTTTCCCAGTTTCATCTTTCAAATTCATGTGACTATTCATCATTAGGGGTTAGTATCACCCAGAGGATCAAGCTCCTGTGACTGCCAAGGTGGGGACACCTGAATGTCCTGACTTGCTGAGATGATAATCATTCACTTCGCAGGTTGGGTGGTGCAGATGACCTGCCTACGCAGCAGCAGGCAGTCAGCTGGAAAAGACCATTGATGACCAGGGCACCAGATGTTGTCCAAGCCCATCCTGCAACCCTTCACTTCCCACGATTCTGAATGTACTACACACTTCATACAAAAATTGAAGTGTTTTTCAGCAGCGGTTTAATGGCTTCCAGCATTAAACCTAAAGGCAAAACATGTCCAAACAACTACCCTAAGACAGTTACTAACAATGCTGAAGGGGTAAAATGACCTAGTATAGATTTGGTTTCCATTTTCATATGAAAAAGACTTTATATTACTCTTTATATCTTTTATGATCTTGACACATATGCATAAGGCATAGTAGGAGACTTCAACTGCAAATTAAAACCTGACTTTACACAAACGGTAACTGTCTCTACATGTAGCTATAGGTCCTGCAGAGAGGAAAATGGCTTTACATGTATTTTCTTAGTAATTAATGCATATAACAGAAATACTATACATACATTTTATGCGTTGTCTTTTTCCTATTCCTTTCTAACCCTCAGTTTCAGACCTTATACCTCTCTGTGCACTCTGAAGCCTTGGATTACTTACTGCTCTTTCCTAGAGCCCACAAGCCTTCACAGCCGCTGCTGCTTAGAAATGAATCTGTCCCTCCTTTGCCAGGTGCTACTTGTGTGCTATCTGTGCCCTGCACAATCAACTTCCTTCATCAGCATGGTGCTGTCTCACTTGTCTCTCCCATACTACCACATAAATTTGAGAATGATCAAGATGGCATGGCTAACAAACTTCACTGAAATATTCAGTGTTTGTCCAATTTGGCTTACATCTGTAAAGTTTTAACAACACGCTCCTGTGTAGGAACAATCCTGCACTGCCTCCAGACCAAATGGAATTAAGGAGGAAGAGAGAAACCTGCCGGAATCCTCTATATGACTTTCTCTTACGGGACAATCATCAATATTCTAAACTTGGAACACTGGTCCTCCTCAGAGAATGTCTATTTCAGGTAGTTCATACTGCATCTTGGAGTAAAACAGGACTACTAGGAAGACCGTGGGTATAAAATGTAGCTCAAAGTACTATGTTTAATAAGTTTTTCTTCTAAAACAGTGCAGTACTGCTCTCATTCGGTCTGTTTTGGCTAACTCCATTCCAGATTGTTATGATAATATACTTGCAACCTGAGCTCTTCAGAAGATGTGAAATAAGGCACACTGCTTCCAAAGGTGCAGCCAGACCTCTGATTACTGTGCAGATACCAAAGATGAGAACATTCTCAAGCCCTGAGCACAGGCATAGATACTGGCACAAGTGCTAACATGGTGCACTCCAACATAGCTTCATCTTAAGATACGTAACATGCCTTCATGCACCTGATTCACTGAACACAGAGGATGCATACCACCTTTTTGTCTTCAGAGATGTGAGGTCCTGGGGTCGCTTAAACAGGTGGCCCAAATAAAATTCACCTCAGATATGAGATGCAAGCAGAGGTAACTAAGTATGTGTTTTGCCTATTCCTCCAACAAGCAATGAACTGCTGCGGAAGAGAACAGTGTGGTTGTAGATTCAAGTGTGTCCTCACAAAGGATGACAATACTGACTTCAGATAGCTCTGAGACCCTTACTTCTCAAGCAATACCACAATCTTATTAGGACTATATAAGAAGGGTCCAGGATAACACTGAATATTATCAGGATAATTAACAGATACTGATTCCAGGTGGATTTTTAAGAGTCTGACAATCTGAATTTCTTTCAGTTTGAACAGCCTGTAATGAAGGGATAAGGACCTGCAATAACAATAAATATGCTAAAAATAAGAAGTTAAAAACATAGCCCATGTAAGACAGACATCAACTGTCTGTTTTCCTTTTTCCACACACAGATGTTTTAAGAATTTAATAACACAGATATAAAAATCACCTGCATGAGCTGAGAGTGGCGAATGAGGTCGAGGGAGAGCTGCAGACTGGCCATTGCCCATCAAACTCTTCCTATTGCTTGTTCTACAACTGTGGGTAAAAAGAGAAGAAAAAGACATTAGCATCAGAAATACAGCATGTGCCACATACGGACATTTTGAGATTCTGCTACTTTGTTCTTTCACTTCCCAGTCTCCTATTAAAAATCAGAGCTATTGTTTTTGTAGGCACGTCCAGGAAGTCTATGATCACACTGGATAATGGCAAAGACAGCAGTTTCCAGTGAAAATGCACCATGGATGCTTTTCAGGCACGCACGTTTGCTGTTCTGCGCAGAGACCAGCATTCCCCTGTAGAGTCATTTACAAAATGTTCTTCCCTGACTGCAGCTTGTATCTCTGCCATACACTTTTTTTATTATGAAGAAAAATATACAAACCTAATGAGAAAAACAGTCGCACACTTGCAATCACCAATGATTAAACCTATTTCTGTTGCATGAACTGTAGCTCCAAATCACGTGCCATGAAGAGCAATGATTTATCAATCTGAGAATGATACAATAATTATAAATCTAATTATTGAGATAAATTTCACATCTGTGCCTTTTGTCAATGGAACAGATGATGCCTAAGAAGATGAATGCATTTTTTCACTCATACATTTTTCATCTCCAAAGCCAGTAATTTCCCAAATCACAAGATCATTAGGTGAGATAAATAGTAAATTAACGCATCTATTAAACTTGGGAAAGGAGGTATTTTTCTTAAATACATCATGCAGGTTTAAAATATTTGTTGGCAGAAGTGTTTTTCTCCCCCTTTCTACTATAATGACTCAAGTGTAAATCCCCAACAATGCAAACATTCACTAACAAGGAAAATAGTATCTCAGTCAAAAAGACCGTTGACTGTGTATAAATGTAAAGTGCATATGCTAACATTCACAGCACTGCAAACAGATTTTTTCCTGTAAAGGTTTAGAAAAAAACTTAAAACCACTAAAAGGGATAAAACTCATATATAAAACTGCGTTAACACAGTAGGTTGAAATGGAAGCAGATTTAGAACATATTCGTAGATGCCTCCAAATATTAGTAACATTATGATCTCTATGTAACAGACAGAAAGCAAGACTGAGTAGTCTTGATATGATGTAAGTCAAAATGCAAAGGAAATGATGGAGTTTAATAGCACAAACAGCTAAGTAAAACATACTCAAAAGTAATCCAAAGTAATACTGAAAGCAAGGCGGGGGGTGGGGTGGGGTGGGGGGTGGAGAAGCAGGGGAAACACAGAATATGAAAGCAATATATTAGGTGACAGAATCATGGAATCGTAGAATGGTTTGGGTAAAAAGGGACCTTAAAGATCATCTAGTTGCAGTCTCCACTAGACCAGGTTGCTCAAAGCCCCATCCAACCAGGCCTTGAACACTGCCAGGGAGGGGGCAGCCACAGTTTCTCTGTGCCAGGGCCTCACCACCCTCACAGGGAAGAATTTCTTCTTGACACCTCATCTGAACCTACCCTCTTTTAGTTTAAAGCCATTACCCCTTATCCTATCACTCCATGCCCTTGTAAACAGTCCCTTTCCAGCCTTCCTGTCGGCTCCTTCAGGTACTGGAAGACTGCTTTAAGGTCTCCCTGGAGCCTTCTCTTTTCCAGGCTGAACAGGCCCAACTCTCTCAGGCTGTCTTCATGGGAGAGGTGTTCCAGCCCTCTCATCATCTTTGTGGCCCTTCTCTGGACTTGCTCCAACAGCTCCATGTCTGTCTTCTACTGTTTTTGCCAGAGCTGGACACAGTGCTCCAAGTGGGGTTTCAAGAAAGCATAGTAGAAGGGCAAAATCACCTCCTTTAGCCAGCCACACTGCTATTGATGCAGCCCAGGACACAAGCTGGCCTTCTGGGCTGCAAATGCACATTGCTACCTCATGTTGAGCTTCACATTAATCAACACCCCCAAGTGTGCTTCTACTCAGAGCTGTAGCTGTGATACATGCAATATGCAAAAATATCAAACACTAAGGCTGGTCTTCCACTGAAAAAGGTAATTTGAAGCAGCAAGAGTGACCCTCCCAAATGCTCAATGGATTAATGCACAGTTCATCTGCATGAATTGCATAATGAACTAACACATCAATTATTATAATCACATAAATGATGAGTTAACTCATCAGTATATACTTTTCATTACTGCAGATCTATGTAGGAGCAAAAAATTATGCCAGATTCACACCTAGAGCACAGGAAAAATCAAAACAAAGCTATTTAGTGCAATTTCTAAACTGAACAGACAAGAACATTTAAAATGTAAAGTTATATACATGTGGTTTTGTCTGTCTACATGAAGCACTTCTGCAAGTATTTTTAACATCCTCTGCACTTAACCTAATTTTTAAATTATAGAACTTGAACAAATACTCCATATTTCATTAGACAATCATTTCACAGCCACTTCGTTTCCCCCCACCTCGAAAGTTTGTCCGGATGAAGACTGATATTCAACTCTTATCTAAAAATCATCCAAAGCCTTCCTTCAAGCTTCATGCAATGTCAATGTATTTTTGGTATCTTTTTTTCTACTACACTATGATAAGCCTCACTTTATCTGCTACGCTTGTTTTTAAAAGCTTGAATAACTGTTGCCCTGCAATTCTCCAATATAAAACTGAAGCGAAGAGAAACTTCCGGTATTCAAAATTAGATCTACTATTTGAAGCAGCTGTGCATGGCTCAAATTCAGGATCTAAAGCACCACCATATCTGTCACAGGGAGAGAATACATTTTAAGCATTTATATGCATGTGTATGTTCTCAGCAAAACTAACATTACTTTTAACAAATTCTAGGCACCCTTCACTGATTTTGCCACAAATTCCAGATACAGGCTTATCAGTATAACTTGCCTTTATGTGTAAAAACCCAGAGATTTACCAGTTTTGCCAGGATTTCCTATGTAAATACATGACTATCTTGTATTCACTTTTGCATTAAAATTCAAACTTCACATTCTTCAACGTGAAATTAGTGCAACGCTTTTCTCAAATTGAAGAGATATCTAATTCATGCTACCTTGATTTTTTTTTTACAGTTATTATTAAGAATTACTTATTCTGTAACTTAAAAATTACTTACTACCTTCATTATAAAGATCTTACATAATGAGAAAACTTTCCACCAACTGTCATTTCAAAAATCTTTGCTCTTTGTTCAGACATGGCTTCAGCTGTATGGAAAATTTATCTTCCACCACACTCAGATGAAATATTATATTGAGAAACAGAAAATTAAAAATACAACATCTCCTCTATTTGTAAGCAAAGATGTAAATAACTGCATGAAAGGACAAACCGGTCTTTGAGCTCCTGCTGTAGCTTTGGGATTCTTTAGTTCTGTTTCACAAAGATTTTGAAACACTGTTACCCACCCAGTATAATCTGTGAAACACAATTCCTTTCCCAGAATAATGCTATTATAGAAGTTCTTTGTAGGTACAAATGAAAATAAATCTTCAGAGAACCTTGAAAGATGATCTACGTTGCTGCAACACCACAAATGGGAAAGCATGGTCGCACTAAGGAAGTAGCAAACCATTACTTTCTGAACTGTATTTAGCCTTGAAATAGCAATCTTACGTACACAAAAGAATTTCAGAAGTTTAAGTCATTCTGCAGACATACTTTTTTTTTCCTAGATCTCCGAACACATCAAGTAACTTTCTTCTTCTATTGTCTTCATAAACCTATTCTCCCATTCAAATCTGACAAGATAAACCAAGTGATAAGAGGCAGTACTGAAAGAAAGCCTCTTTGTCTGCAGGAAAGTTATAGCAGTGCAGAACAGTCTACAGGGATTGTAACTTAGGGAAACATAAACCTTGGTAAACCACAGAGCACTACACCCTGAAAATACAATTCTCTAAGCCTTGGATTTCATGCTACGATCAAGTTGCATGGCACAGAGAAGAGACTAGTAAGCCAAGCAGCAGAAACCTCACAGGCTTTAGAGCTCTGAACAAAAGGGAGAAAAAAAAAATCCAAGGAGAAGAAGAAAGTAGGGGAGAAAAAAAGAGAGTAGGAAAAATTCTGTCATGTTACTTCAGGGGACACACAAAACTTGAACATAATATAACATTTACGGGTTTTTGCCCTTTGTCATCTTCTCTGCCCCAGGAAGGGCCTTCCTGGACTTCAGTCTGTTGCCCACCACTGAAAAGTGGCGGTCCTGCATGACTACCTATCTGAAAGAAGCTGGCATTGCACCCTACCGGCACCGCCTGGACTACTGGCACTGTTCCTTACCTTGGAATTCAATTCCTATTTGGTTTCCAAATCCCCCACAGTCAAGTTCTGCCTTACCTCCTGCTCTCTACCACTCACACCTCTCCCTCCGTATCCTGACTTCTCACCACTTCTCACTGCTGGGGAATTCCTCCTTCCTGCCACTCCAGTTTCAGGCCTAATGCACTAACCTCTGAGTCACTTACCCAGCTGCTACAGATGATCAATGCTTCCCATGAGAAGTACTCGTGATAAAACAGAGGACACTACATAAAAAGTGCTTTGTGCTCAGCTTTCCTTAAAGATGCAAGCCAGTTACATGAAACTTGATTACCTTGCTCCTTAAATAACCGCAAGTTTTCTGTATCAGGCAAAAACTGTTTGGGCAAAAGACAATGGGAACTGCTACACTGAAACCAGCAAAACACAAGGCAAAGCACTAATATGGGAATTAAACACTAAACAGAATAAAAAGTTGAAGCAGAAATCCAATTCTTTGAGGAGAGGCAGTGCGTCATCCACAGCTGAAATATTAAATGCAGTATTCAAGAAATGGCAAAAATTGCAAGAGGTATTATGCACTGAAATGTAAGTTTCCTCCTCAGAACAAGAGCTAATACGTGCGCAAATTACTGGCAGCAAAGGTTAATTGCTTTTTTTCGCTCCCCCAAAAAGTAGGGAAAGAAGGTTATATTGACAGAGATTACCACTTGCCATGCTTTTCATGGGAAATTTGGCATCTGCTTTAATCACTTATAATGATTTCATTTCAACATCCTCAATTATTAATATTTACACTTGTAATGAAGATGGATTTGGACTGTAAGTTATTATGGCAGTTCACCACCTTTCACAGGCTATGCTGAGCACAGCACTACTCCACAGCAGAGCTTCTTAATTTTGGTTTCAGTGTGATACAATGGTTTACCTGAAGGTAAAGATTAAGAGGGTATTCCTCCTATTTTAAGAGAGGCTGCAAACAGGATGTTTTATTTGCTAATATAAGTGCAGAAAAATTAAGCTGCTGCCCTACCCAGAATGCAAAGCCTGACCACGCAGACACAAGAGACACTAATAATGCAAGACCAGCACTCACACAAAGGCTCTAGGGATAGAAAAGGTGGTTATAATCTCTCTGGTGTTAAAATTGCATAGCTGAAAACTACCTCAGGAGGAATACGCTGTCCCTAGCAAGACTTCAGATGTGGCCACATTGTTTACATAGGAGAGTTAAATTTAAGTTATATTTCAGTTATATTTAACTTGTTATGAAGCAAGGTAACCTGTGCCTTAAGTTATTAACTGTCTTAAAGAATGGCAGCACTGAAGAGTCAACACATAGCACTGACTTTAGAAAAACTGTAAAGTGAGGAATTTAGCTTTGTTGTATTTCAGGAGTTCTGGGGTTTTTTTTTTAAAGAAAATAGAAGCCTTTTGCATTAAAAAAAAACATGTGAGTATTTCCAAGCTCTCCGGAATCCTGGTAAGTTCTGTGGAACACTAACTCAACCATATGCAAAAATCAGCTGCCATGGAGAGATGATTTACACCAATACTGCAGCAGCTTCCATGTCAAAAGGAGTCTTTATAAGCTTGTGTATGATGAAGCATCTCCTAATCTCTACAGCCTAAGTAACACATGGCCTGCAATTAATGGTATTTTCATACCTATATCATTTTTCTAAAGAAAATCAATCAAGAATGTTCCTCTCTGAACGCTGTGGGCTCAGGGCTATAAGAGCAAAATCTACAGGCTCCATTCAGTGCTATTGCTGCTGGATCACCTAACATTATTTTCTGATATATTTTTACTAGATTATGTCTGCATATTTATCTTCCAAAATCTGGTCCATGCATATGGATGTAGGTGTGCGTATATTACGCATACACATACATAAATATTTACATATAAAAAAGATACATATACACTCACATATTTAAAACATTACACATACAGACAAACATTCTATTTATTACATGTCCCACTCTGTGTGAGGCATTATTCCGTATCAATTTTTAATGAGCTGGGGAAAAAAAGGGATCTTAGAGTTTAAATTTAAACTGTTGTAATGCAGTGGTTCAGGTTTTATTTTCTTGTATTTAAGATTTAATCAACTTAAACGAGGCCAGTTTTAGCCTGGAGAAATGAGAGTGCTGTCAAAACATAACAAACATGACACACTAAGATGAAGTACACAGCTGCTGGCAGCACTAGTTTGGCAGTTTGTCCTGAATCTTTGCAGCAGTACAGTGAGAGTTACAGTTTCAGCTACTGGCCAGGTATGCATGGACAGGGAGCTCAGGGTCCTCTCCATCTAGTCACACAGCTGTGCCCAGCATCTTTTTCTCCTGCCATTACTACCACCACCATGTCACCAGACCTTCATGATCTGTTCAGAAAGGCATGTAGCAATAGGTCAAGGGGCAACAGTTTTACACAAGAAGAGGAGAGATTTAGGTCGGATATTGAGAGAAAAAAAAGTTCTTCACTACGAGTGTAGCAGACCACTTGAACAGATTTCCCAGAGATGTAGTGGAGACCCCATCCCTGGAGATGTTCAAGCTCAGGCTTGATGGGGCAGAGCAACCTGATCTAGTAAAGATGTCTCTGCTTACTGCAGTAAGTTGGACTAACCTCTAAAGCTCTTTCCAAACCAATACGTTCTGTGATTCTATGATCTTTCCTCAACCATACAAAAGAGGAGACCTCATACATCTTTCTAAAAATATCTACAGGAAAATTAAAACTTAAACCAGAATCAACTAGACACATTATCACCCTCTGTATGGACTGTCTAAAGGGTTCACATGCATGCAAGACAGCACCACTGCAGAAGCATTTGCCAAATCTTTGTCAGTCTTCCTCAGGTTGGAACACCAAAGACAGACTTCTTACGCTGCAGAAGGCCTCTCAGCCTCCATTCCTCCACTGTATTACAAGTAAATAAACAGGTCCTTCATTAAGCCTCCTCAACCGTACTTGAGGTATGTGTTCAGTGTATTTAACTTCAGTGACTGTTCTCGCTTTTACTCTAAGCAATTTTGATCCACGGTTTTTCTTCTTACATAGGAGAAAATCAGTAGTGTTTAAAAAACCTGTTTCTTCTACAGAACTAAAATGGTGTATTTCTATCGGTTCTCTTCCTTCCTAAAACAACTTACTCAGTTTTACCTTGTTATAGAGATAAATATTTATGTAACAAGAGTATTAAGCTAACTACTAATTCCTTAGTTGTACAATATTCACACAATAGCTGGAGACAAGATAAAGCCTGTAATGTACACAAAATGAGCAAGCAGTGGAGAGCAGACAAAAAAAAAGTGTGCTCAGGATCAGAAACCAATCCACTACACAATTCTGCTTCATAATCCACAAAATGTAGTTTTTGCATCTTTGTATCATATGACTTCAGTGACACAACTTCTCAACACAACATTCTGATGGGATCATTTAAATCCCAATGCTTCCTAGATTTCTTTTTTTACTCCTATTTGAATTCTGGGAAGGGACAAAAAGCACACATTTGCTATCATACTGAGATATTTAAATTGTTTGGCAGAAAAATACTACTCTTTCAAAACAAAAAGATAAGTAGGAAGCTAAGACCATAAGAGGAAAAATAAGAAGGCTGGTCTAAAGCATCACTAATTATGATTTTTTTTTTCCACATCTCCTGAATTACATAGAATTTAAAAAAAAAGGCAGAAGCACCTCACTGGAAAAAATTATCAGGAGCCAGAGAGACATTCGTAACATTTAACAAATGCGATCTCGATAAAAAAAGAAGAAGTCATACATTGCTCCTGTGAAGATCAAAGCATCAATACTTTGGAGATGTTAACCAAATGAAGTAGTGCCTTGATTTGCAGAATAGATAACCCTGCAGAAACAGTTTAAAATAGAGAGGAAATACCCTATCAAAGCTATCAAGGGTGTAGCACAGACAGGAGGTTTGAAACACAGGTCCCACTCTGCTCTTTCCCATCCCCAGCATCTTTACATTAACCCAGATCACCACAGATTTCAACTCTAGGCTACAAGCCCCTGTGCATCTCTTGGGACAAAAGGATACAGGCAGGCATTTCTTACCATGTTGTGGTGGTCAGGCTGGGGGAAGGATGCTTCTCTCTCTGCCCCCTGCCTCATCATTAACAGCTTGGGAAAAACTGGGCGAGTGTGGGGAACAGAGAAAGGTAAATTGTGACTGCTGAATGCCATTCACTGCTGCTGCTCTCTCCAGAACCTCCACCTCAGGCTGGAGTGCTGTCTGTCAGGCTGCAGTACAGACACTGTCACAGGTGGTGCTCGCCACTGGCCCCGTCCCCAGTCTGGGATCTAGGCTGGTGCCCTGTGGCTGCTGCTCACAGCAGCAAGAAGTCACCACTCACACAAGGAGGCAGATGGGTTTTTGTCCTCACCTTTCCACCTCCAGTTGAGTTTATATACGGAGTGAGAGACTTTTCCATGCTTACACTGAACAGAACAGCCCATCTACCAGCAATTTTTACCCAGTCCATCCCTTTAAAAAACAGCCAAACAAAACCAACACACAGATGGGTCCTTTTCCAGCCATATTTCCTTTGAACAAGATCCATCCAGACTCGAGGCCTAAGCACAGCCAATTCCCCAGGCCACTTTGGTACAGCAAGGGAGCCAAGCATGTACCCAGAGCTTTCTGTAACTCCAGTTGAAACAGAGGCCAGCATAGCTCAGTAGTGAGATAAAAGATGGGAGTGTCTCCAACTACAGACAGAAGACCTGTTTATCCAGATACCAATCACAGTGAAACCCTATCCACCTTCTACTCAAGCTGCCTCATTCTGTTATCTACTTAGGCCTACCACCTCTTGGCTTGCTTTGCTTTTTCCCCTGCTACTGGCTGTTCCAAACCACCACAGCTCAGAGCACCACTCTTCATAACTCACCACATATAATGGAATTACTGGGCCAAGACGATAAACCAGACAGACCTCCTCATGGCATTGAAGGCATTCCCCAAACAGCACGCAGAGTAGTCTAAGGAGAGTGATTATCAAAAAAGAATGTGCATGGTGTCAATAAAGTCTCCAAGGGTTAAGGTCTGCCACAGTTTGAAATTATCACATGGTTATGTAAGTGGACAGCCTAGAAAGTCTGGTGGCTTAGTAGATGTCTATGAGACACTGGAGAAACAACTGATCCTTTCAGGGGAAGGGAAGAAACAACAACTTAGTCTGTTCTGCTTCTTGCTACAGAAGTTGTACTTCATCTTTGGTTCAAACTCCTCAGTTTGTACTCATCAAAATAATCTACGTTGCCAAGAGTACTTTCACATAAAAAGAATCCGAAACTTATTAAAACAAACCTACATAGTATACCATTTGTCACATGGAATACTGTCTCCTTTGCACAGCAGTCCAGAGACTCTCACCATGAGAAAAGCCACTAAGAGACTAGCTCCTAGAAATACAGTAATAATCATCATGAAGAAGGACAATTAAATTAATCATATCCTAAAATTCAAGGGTAGGAAATGGGAAGCTTCCTGGAGTAGGGAGATTTTACGTGGTTTCACTTTTAAACTCAACAGTTCTCTTCTGGTTAAACACCTAAAATAATTTATACACGACTCTTTTCTCCTCTAATTAAATAGTAACAATTAATTTTTATACACAAAGTAGTGAGCCGAGACAGAGCTCCTTCTTTCTGCTAAATTTAGTAGCTCTCAACTTCTCAAAACTATGAGGAAATAAATGATGATTCTTTAAACTGTTAGCAAAATATTATCAAAGACTCAAGGGGTAAATGGGTAAGACAAGGACAGAGCAATGAACCTGACTGAAAAAAACCCTACATTCCCAGATCAAACTTTCTTGGAACAAAAGTCTGCTTTTTTGAATTACTCCTTGGGTGGGATCCTCAGGATAAAAGTTATTTTTTCACATCAATGTTTATTTTCTGACTGAAAAGATACCTACAGACTAACTACTAAATAGCTGTCCCTTGCTAGAAAGGACTGGAGACATCAAAGAAGTTGCTAAAAACAGCCCATCTTTGTCGTAATTTTCCTGCTTTAAAAATATAACTGTGCAAATTATATCTTATACTGGATCCTAAAATATTTCTATTAATAACTCATCACTGATGCCTATTTCTAGGAGACTTCTACTTTTTTAGTCATGACTATTCTGAAACTGGTAGACTTAACACTAAAAAGATACATAGCTCATCTGAAAATAATCACATCCAGAAAGCAAGGGGTGTGTGTGCCTGTGTCTATGTAACTTCCACCTTCTGGTAGAAGGTGGTCTGTCACAGGAAAATGCTAGACAGAAAACTAAGAACACTAAAGTGAATTTGTGAGAAGTGTTGAATAAGCATTATTTCTTTACTCAGTACTTCAGTGCAATTTTTTTCACAGCACTACACAACCAGGACTAAACAGAGTACAGTTATATAGCATAAAACTCTGAAAGAAATACCAGGCTATTAAAACAAGAGTCTCTGAAACACACACACAGGAGAAATTTAAAAAAAAACACCACCCAAACTCCTCAAAACCTTTCCATTGTCTTCTCTTATAAACATCCTGACCCCACCTTTTTGTCTTAAGAACAAGCCTAAGCAAATGACTCAATTACTATTTGTTTCAAATTGCATTACTCAAAGGATCTCTGCCTTAGGAACTCCAAGATGCACATGCGATTTCTAACACAAACTTTTTGGGAAGAATGACACTTAGTCCAGCTCTCAAATGCCAGCCACTGCTTTGTTTGGAGATATTCTACTGGTGACCCTCCACCTTGACTGGCAGAGATGACGGACAGTGTATTAGAAAAAGCTCTTCATGTCTCCTGTAAACGGTGCCGTAAGCCTATTGTGCAGCCCGTATTCCCCATGTTCTGGAAGAAGCAGACACACTTGTCCACAGTTCCAGCCAAGGTGTCCCTGACCTTGCCGGGCTCCTCACAATGCTGCAGGAGAGCCATCTGTCATTGAATGCCCATCACTGCTCTTCACTGTGGGGGAACTGTCAAGCTCCACATCAGAGCATGGAGTGCCCCTGAGCTGGAAAGGCTCTGCCCCCGTCACATGGAAAATCACTTGTGGACTAAGAAAGTTCATGAATACCAACCCAGCAAACTTTGATGACTCTTGCATTAAACCCCTTTTTCTATAAATTTCCCATCTTCAAGAGAAACACAGAGTTACCAAAGATATGACACCCTACACAGGCACGACACCCTACACAGGCACAATCATAAGCAGAGTTCACTTGCATTCACCAAAATCACTTTTAATTCCACCAAACCACAGAAGGCCTACCTACTACCACTTAAGCAGCAAATGCTTCACAGAGTCTTGCAACAGAATCAGGTATGCCAAGTGCCTCCTAGTGACAGGGAACCTCAAAGTCTCCCCCCAAATGTATTCTTGACAGTTGCTGGGACCACAGTGTCTTTAAAAACAGCTGGAATGATGGTAAAATAGTACAGCTGCACAAGCTACCACCTTAAGCAACTTGATTCAGCAGAAAGTTTCTGAAATTAGCTCCTGAACAACAAAAACAGACTTCCTTTTGTTGCAGCACAGGGTGAAGGGAAAAAAACAACCCACAATCCAGAGAAAAGCATTCAGGGATGTTAAGTCTCCAGCAGACACACTGTCCAAATAAGAGCAGAAAGTCCTCAGTGCTGCCATTATTTAACCTCTTGAGAACCAGAACTGAGGATACCTATCCACAGACTGAAAAGCACTGCAATGATGAAGCAGGGTTGCTTACTTAGCATTTGACATGCGCGGAAATAAGCTTCACCCCTTTTGAAGTACTTTGGCATTAACTGCAGTGGTTTGTCTTTCTCCTTTCCTCTTAAATGTATGAGAGTTGCCAAAAATTTGCAAGAAATACCTAATTTTAAACTAAGCAATATACATTTGCACACTTACTGTAAAGAAATTGAAGCAAGTAACAGGAAGATGTCTTGTTTGTTTAATTTCTGAACTTTAAAAAAAGCAAGAGGCAATACTGAAGCATCAACTTCGCTACAACTATTAAACATTATACAATCAATATTTGTACTTTTTTTTTTTGCTTGGACATAAGTAGTCAATAGTGCTTCAGCACTTAAGAAACTTGAATTCACAAAATCAAAATCACTATTTAGGAGAAAATATGAATATTTGAAAGCTATGCTCTTTACTGATTAGAAGCCTGAATATGAACAATTAAGAAGTAGGCATTCAACCTGAAAACTACTTCTGTCCCCACGAGACCTCCAGCAGCACCATCAGTGCCCCACATTTGAGCACACACACACTGAAGTCTTTCATTAAGATTTTAATAAATTTCTCTTCATTAAGATTTTTCAGGAGTTGGACTTGATGATCCTTATGGGTCCCTTCCGAGTCAGCATATTCTGTGATTAACTGCTGTTCAGAAATTTAGCTTGCAAAACATAGATCTCTCTTTACTGAGACCCATGCTCTCCTTCCCCTCCCACTGTCAGCTGACCAAAAGGTTTTTAATTAGACAATAATTAAGCCTCAAGAAGCTTCATTTTCCTGGGGGGAGGGGCATAAATCTTTTCATTGTGCCCATTCAGCCGTTGGTGTTTGTTGAGCCTGCTGAAGAGGGCATCAATTAATGCCAGCTATGGCAGCTTTCATGAAGAGGCTGTTTGTGCAGACGGACGGTTCCTGCTGAAAGTCATGCTGGAATGTAAGCAGCCAGTTGTGACTCCATGGTCACAACATTAAGACATCACTGGACACAGACATGCGGACAGCAAGGTGGCTTTCCCTATCAGTCACACAGAGCTATAATAAATGAATAGTCTTTCTGTCCTTGGAGTTCCCAAACACAGCTACATGTCTTTATTAGCAAAACAATAAATAACCAATGGGAAAAAAAACCCTGTATGTCTGGTCTTTCTTTTTTTCCAGATGAAACCTGAGCTTATGTAAGTGACACAACTGTTTGTTATATTTTTTTTACTTAAAATTCTCATTAAACTTTAACAAAAAGTATATACTGGAACATAGCTGGCCCTTTTTACAAAGCTACAGAAATGTTATCACTTCTTCCCACCAGAATTTTTATTGGAAATACCTGTAAGAACTTGCTGTGCATCTGCACCGATATAGTTGTATCAGCATATTCTCCCTTCTACAGACACAGTTACCAGATGGAAGTAAAAACAAACCCTAAGTATACAAGCTATCTTTTTAACTGTCATTGTGTTCTAACAAAGCTAGGACAGCAAAATTAAACCGACTAGGTATAGCTCATATAATTACCCTAATATAAAACCCAGCACGTAGACTAGATCTGGGAGCAAACTTCACCTCCACGCAGCAGTACAGCCACCAAGGAAGGCAATCTATTACACTTGCAGTTCACACTGCTTTGCTGCAAAGTCACCGTGAGGTAATTGGAAATGTCTGAATAATCTCCAGTGAAGCAATTCAAACTTCTCCAGACACAGTCATCAGCAGGGATGACAACACAAGGCTTCTGACATACACTTGCTCACTCTTTTTTTTTTTTTTTTGGTATATGCTTAATCATCAAGCACCACACAAGCCAGGAAAGATCAGATGATTTGTGTGTTACAGTTTGCTACCACAGACCTGACACTTACATATATATGCACATTTATACTATTAAAAATAGTATGGTGCAGTATAAAAAAAGTTTCAGTGGCGTGTGTTTCAAATGACTGGATTACTCAAACACTGAGGTCATAAACAAATTATCTAGGCCATCCCAAATAAGTACTGATAAAGCATTCATGTTATGCCACCAAATGTTCCCTCCCCCTGACTTGCTATGTCACTTCAATGATTCAAGTATCCAAATCTCTGAACCAGAAACATTATACAACTTTAGAATCCCTTAAGCCTATAGGTTTCTGGAGAGCAAAACACAGCAGAGTGCTAGGTTGCACACTACCATACAGCTCTGAGAAGAGATGATGCATTATCCAGTGAGAGGGTAATTTCTTCTCTCTGCAGTGGTATACTTCAAGGTCTTTCCCACAACTGGTGACCCAGCACAACTATAACACAATCTGACCTTACATTTATCTACATGGTTACGTGCAATGAAAAGCTGCTGAATGAACTGGAAAATGAGTTGCATTTTCCTAGCAAAACACCCAGGACTCATTCAACACTACAAGTCTCCACGTAGAGCTACATTGAAATTAAACACACCTTCAGGAAAGAATCTGGTTCACAAAATTAATCCATACTCTACCAAGATTTGTTTGAGCAATGTTTTACAGGAACTTGGACTCTTTAATATCAAGCAAGCCTTCCTTCTTACTTACAATTCTCCCTATCCATTCACTGGTCAGTAACACTGTTTTAATAATAATAAAAATCCACTAACACAGAAACAAAGCTAACAAAATTTACTTTTATCCCTAGTATACTTTATTATACTAGACTTAATTCTACATAATGATACAATATCCCACAAGAATGTAGAGAAAAGACCAAGTCCATCTTAAACACAGCATAGAGTATGCAAACAATTTTCCCTATAAAAATATCCATACCAGGAATGGAGTATTTCACTACCAAAGTAATGTACTAATTGCTTACAAATAGAAGTAGGTCACAGAGGATTCATGAAAGCAAATGCCAGTGACTCAGTGCAGAAGAAGAAAAGGAACAAAATGAGTGCAAGGATATGATTTATAGTGTGCAAATAGCTATGAGCTAATATTGCTAAGAGGAACAATTTCACAACTAAGATGTTTAATTCACCCTTGTGTGTCAAGAATGAAGTATCACATTAAATGACTAGTAAAGCAACATCCATTTTAGAGACAAAAAAAGCAAGCAGCGATAATTAGAGCTAATATTCTAATTCTGAACACATCAGCTAACTTACTGTCCACAGCTATGAAAGCTTACAACCTACCTGACGCAAGAGCAGCAATAGCTTAGGTGCTGGATCTAGCATTTCTGCAGGCAGCAACAAGAACAACCTGAGATGCTACAGGAAAGACTGCCTGTCAAACTATGCAACGCAGGATGACATACATCTGTATTACATCTGTTTAAACAACATCTGCTCCAATGCAAGCAGGACTACAGGCAAACTAAAGGAAACCAAAGTGACCGTGTTGCCAATTTTTATAACTGTATAATGTAGTATGGGCAGTTAATCTTCAAGTTATAGCTTCTGGATTCATACAACCACCCGAGAACTCCAAGTCATCTGTGTTTTGGGGACAGAGCTTTTCCTGTTGGTCCTTTTATGGGTTTTGCTTTGTTTTGTTAGGGGCTTTTTAGGTTTGGGTGGGTTTTTTGTGGTGGGTTTGTTGGGGGTTCTTTTTTGGTTGAGGGGGGTGTCTTTTTTTATTTTGTGGGGGAGGGGAAGGTTGTTTATTTTGCTTTTGGTGATTTTCTTATCCGTTCATGTTTCTAGCCATTTCAGAAATGGAGAGATTTAACACGAACACTAAACATCTAAAAACCAATGTGAATTAACTTATATCCATAAACGCTTCCTGCTCAGAAAAGAAAGCACTATAGACTACACAGCAGTAATGATTTCCAAATAAAATGGATCAGTGGCTTGTAAATATACAAAGCTGAACATTGCAATTCTGTGTACACATTTTCTTCTTAACACATCAATCCCTGCAAGAACTCTAGTATTACACAGTTAAAACACTCTCAAGATTTCATAATACTGCAAGAACCAAACTGTTTCTTTTTCAGTTAACGCTCCACCTTGAAGCAGCAATGTCCAGGACAGCAGAAAGAATAAATCTGAAAGGGAATTTGTATCGAAGTTGTCAACAAGGAGAGCTGGAACTCTCCAATAATGAACTGGTTTTACCTCAGTCTTCTCTGTAAACAATTACACAAAAGCAGCTCTGACATGAGCAATATACTTTTAAGAAATCAGACAAACTCTCATTTTTTTGCTTCCATGGATCACAACTGCTTTAGAATTTGTGCCTACAATTTATGGTTACTTTAGACCTAAGAAATACCTAAATTGCCACTGTATCAGTTTAACAGTATCCATACTAAGCAATTTTCCCCTTTTTCTCAACATTGTCGTGAAGTACCACCACATCACAATATATTCCTGAAATTCTCCAAGACATACTACGTTAACAACTCACTCTTTATGTGGACAAGGTAAAATAAATACTGTCCACACGTTTCTGTAAGCTGCAGTGCCATGAGGTTACACCATCCTCATTGTTATTAAGATTCACACACCAGTGAGTCCAGCACAGAAATCCCTCTTGCAGATTGCCCATCAACCCGAACAGTGCGGGTGAAGGAACTGGAAGTGGAATCCACAGCTCAGGATTAATTCAGCAGTTCTAACGCACAATCGCTCTGTTCTGAAAACTTGTCTGGCACAACTTGTACATGCTGTCTGTTTGATGCAATGAGAGACAGCCGCAAGTGTAACTACGTAGCACTTCATGATCATCTAGCCTTCTCCACTGTAAGGAAGAACATGCTGAGAATTTGAACATTAATCCTTCATTTCTTGGATTTTGGAAAGTAGAGACCCCAAACCTCTACTTCGGACCAGGGGTTTAATCAAATACTGAACTTTCCAGTTAACATAAGCTCTAGCTTAGCTTTTAAAAAAAAATAATTACGTGTGACCTCAAAGAGACTACATGCAGCTTGAAAGGCAAATGTAGGTTTGTATTTGAAGAACAAAAAATAACATCTGCAAAAGCCACTTCCCCAAATGTCTTGAATATAAAAGAGTAGAGACCTTAACAGGGATCAATCTCAAAACCTACTACCACCCAAGTAAGCAGAGCTGTAAATTAAGGTGTAAATTAAGTGATAAAACATTCACATATATTAATGTTCACATAATCACATGCTTTTTAATAATCTCCCTTCTACAAATGTGTAACTAAACATTAAATCAAGACGATTTTTCAGTGTTTCAAAGCCTCCAGAAGTCCATGCAGGCAATGCTAGCACAGAGTTTAGAATGGCCGGACAACTAGTTTGATGTACATAAGGGCGTGTGACCAATTAAAAAGTGAGTGTTTTCTCAGCCTAGCTTAAATTTGTGAATACAGAGCTCTGACTTGTTTTTATGGGGATTATGAAGTCTTGTCACACTATGCGTAGCACAAATTTAGCTAATACAGGAAATCAGTATCAAAATTTTGTGAAGTAACCGATAAAAATACCCCAAGACTAACTGGTATCCTTGCATTCAGTAGTTTACATTTCCTCCTACAATTTGGTGAAATAGCAGTGTAACCTGATCGTCTCTTGTAAGTGTGGCATTAGATTTCACACAAGTGTGGGGACTGTTTACTGATTGACATAAATTATTTTGATTTAAATAGATTCTTAAATTCTTCGTATTCTACGGAGAGAGATTCTACCCTGCTCTTAAATTTTTCTTTATTCTTTTTTTCCAGTAAACAAATTCAGACAGAAGAATAGCAGCTTCACACCTATTCAACGTGAGGTACAGTATCGTTTTGCAAAAACCTGATAAACTCCCAGGAGTTTCTGTAAGACTGAAGATGGACTGAACATTACATTACTGGTACTTAGACGTTTGATATTACAGCTCAGAAGACAGTCACTGAAACAGCACCCACTCAACAGTCTAAAAACAAGTTATGGCAGTAACACCAGAATGTAATTTTCTGCTTTTAAATTCTGACTGTTCAGTGTATTAGCCAGATCTTTAAATCAGGTAATGCAGTCACTCTCTCCAAAGAACAAATTCTGGTCTTCCTGTTCACTGATACCTCCCACCACACTCTATTCACGGTAGTAAAGTAGTGGTGGAGACAGGAATCACGCTGCAGTGCGATACAAAACTACATATCCTTTAATAGTCATATCCTTTAATAGTCCAAATGCCTGTAGCCGTATCATCGCATGCTGCGATTCTGTCACATCTCGGGGTGCACCGCATTAGGTTAAGTAGCTGCTGCAGGAAATGGTGATCATCTTTGAGTCACAGCTAAGCACACACCCCAGTATGGTGCTGCAGGGCACAGTGCTGTTTTGCAGGCGAATCCGGGCTGCCAACCACGTGAGATCATTACAGATCACGGCTCTGGGTAAGCGTTAAGAGTAGTCATGCACGCACTTGTGGAAAAAAACCCCAACATTCAGAAACATGGATCAACTGAACGTGTTTTCTGTAGCCCTGGGTTGCTTTTCAACATCTCCGAAAACTACAGAAGTTTAACAATTTTGACAGCATGTGTGTGTCAAGCAAACCCCGGGTTACCTTAACCTTTTCTTTACCAATGCTTGATCTAAAACTCACACGTCTTTTGCCAGAATCAAGTGACTGAAAACTACCCGAACAAAGCCAGGTCTGTAACATACTATGCATATACAAGAATGTTTTGAGATTAAATTTAGTAATACGTAATTATCCATTTTAACAAATCAAACTCCTAACAAATCAGAGGCCAAGTATAAAGAGACGTTAAGCTATACTGATCACCGCTTCAGCAGGGTTAGCGCCACAGGACATGCAAAGAGAAGCATGCAAGTTCACCGATTTTCTTGAAGCAAACAGGTGGTGTGCAGCCAAAGCACAGACCAGAAGTCAGATTTTCCACATCCAAGCAACTGAATCATACCCTTGAGTTACAGGCAACTATATTAACTGGAAAAATTAGTCAGTATAGTTCAATACTGTCATTTTATAAAGTCAGTGGCCTGGAAGAGAAGGAAAAAAAAATCCAGTAATCCATAAGTGAAGCTATTGTCTCAAGAGTATTACAGTAAGGTGTGTTCCAGATTACTTCAAACAGATCAAATCAACTGGAAGTAATCATACATTTATATATTAGGCAGATGCTTCAAAAACTCAGTAACCACTACACTCACCAAGTACACAAATGCTGTTGCACATTCTCTATTCTAGCATTAAAAGGTGAAACATCTGCAGCTTTTGTTTTCTAATTATCTTTATTCTTCTAGAAGGAAATACGAAAACAAACCTGTAGGTAGTCCTTTGTATGGCCCTACAGACATGTCGTATTCCAGCAAAATCCCCCTCCCACCTCAAAAAACAACTATGCCACTACAGGTAGTTACAATGGTGCTTTTGGTTGAGAAAGTCTGTGGAATAAATTGTAATTTATTTTAGATGTCCCTACTCTAGATTTTACCTTAAAACTAACAGACCAGGGTTTTGTTGCTGTTCAAAACAGTACAGTGATGTCAGACTGTGGCCTTCCTCCTTTAGGCTGCAATGGAGGCCAGTTGCAACAGCTGGAAAACTGGAGCAGCTCGAGTTTGTTCCAAGACTTCTAAAGAATAACAATTTTGAGTGAAGACATGTCATAAACAAGAAAACCTCCATTTTCTGTTCTCAATAAGAAAAGCTCTTGGTCCAACATGTGAAAGAGCCCAGTGGTGAGAAGCATTATTACTCCTTATACATGCAACAGTGCTATGAGTCCTCATTGTTTTAGACATCACAACAAATGACAGCCTCTGCTGAAACGAGCTTACACAGTCCAAAAACCCAGGATAACACATAGACAAGACAAACATCTCTGACAGGTTAGAATAGGGTGTGGATGAAGTAAGGTGGCAGAAAAGGGTGTGCTACAATTTTTGGCCATCAGGAAGAGTAATCACCTCACTACTCATCCGGCCCATTAGCCCATTAGCTAATTTAAGGTTTCTGCTTGCATCACAGCAGAAGTATGCCTGAAGTAGTAATGTGTAGAAAGGATAAAACCACCATTTCTGAGTCCTTGCTTCTGTTTGCAGAATAACGCTACACCTTCTGAATACCACTGTCAGAGGATTCAAGAAAAAAAAATCTGACTCTGGTCCAAAATCTAGTCCCCTCTCCTCATAGTCACAGCAAAGTCACAAAGGCTGGAGCAAATTTACCTTCCACATCGGTTTCTCTTGTTCTCTAAGATTGTTATGAGGCAACAGTAGCCCTTATGTTTGAAAGGACTTAAAAGAATCTATTGCCTAATAAATGCATAAGTCAGTAGATTAATGGGATTTCTCATAAAAAAATGGCAATTGAAAAACCCAAATGCCTTAAAAAGCATTTGATACTAATACAGCACTCTTTATCCTAAATGCATAAAGCACCGTATGCAATTCCTTACAATTTGGAAGGAATTTTCACTACTCGGACTTCTGCTGTATTTGAAGTGGAAGTCCTATACTTACTTCCCTTCACTTATCCTGAATAGCTCTGTTGACAGTATTTGCTGCCTTTGGCCTGAAAATGGCTATCATGTGATCAACGAAGTCATACAGTCCTGGTTTACGAGTTTTATGTTTATGGAATCTTGATATCAGAAAAGCTGTTCTGTAAAAATACAAGTAATGCAGAGAAGAGAACTAAGTTATCTCTGACAGTGTAAACTGTTCAGGTGCAAAAACCAGAACAAAAACTACATCTGCATCTTTGATTTTGGTTCTGCAGCATTACATGCATTGCTGCTGTGCCTCCAGAATGTGCAACACTAGGCCAGTTCTGAAACTCCATTCCCTCCTCTGACATTAGCAATGTGCATAACTAAAAACATTTTTTCATATGTTTTTCCATAAAATAGGGTAATTACAATAGCTTTCATAATTTTTGTATACTCTTACACACATTTAATATACCTATTTCTTACAGAACATCAACCCTTTTGTGCAAGAAAGGAATAATGTTTAAAATCATCTTAAACTTGGCAGATATTCTACAGACATACCCTGTACTAAAACTATGTTCAGCAACATCCCATTTCATTAGGGTGCTGGATTTCTAATGTGCACTGGGTGTTTCTGCCACATAAGATGTTCTCACTCCTGGTCATCTAATTTCCCATACTGCATCCACTTCACTTCATTCCTGTACCAACTGTGTTTTGGAATGATCCAACTACTTACCAAGCAGACAAAACCTGGGAGCAGCTCTACGGATCATTTCCTAGATTCTACACAAACAAGACCAATGTGGGGCACCCACTTTTGCCTCTACCTTGACTACAGGTCTTTTGAATGATCCTCATCAGGACACATTCCTTTATACACCTCCCACACACTTCCACCTTTTTACAGTCTGGCCCACTGAAGAGAAAAGCAGCACACAACTACGCAGACCCATGTCCTTACACACGCCCAAAATTCCCACAGGGTCCTGGGCCCAGCACTCCCAGCACAAACAGAACCTGCACCATGCTGGTAGCCAGCAGGCCAGCTTCCTGCAGCAGGTACTTAGAAAACACAATGTTTTCGTTCACATGACTGAAGGGAAAATTCATTTTTCTGTAGTGACTGAGGCAGAAAACACAGATAGTCCTTTGGACCTCTCTTCAGACTGTTTCCTTCTATTAATATTCATCTGTTGACCCTTGGACTGGATTTAGGCAGTCACAACCCCACAGAACATGCAGAACTTTTGTATATGTTTATAAAAAAGACCTGCCCAATGCCTCTGTGTCCACTACTAAGGTGAGTGGGAGAGACAGTAGCATCCACAATACGTAACAGTGGTAAGACACCGCTCACTTAAAGAGCGGTAACAAAAAGAAAGCCGGGCAGAACAGTAGCACACTTTTCAGATTTTCTCAAACTTGTCAATGATTAAACCACCACGTTACCTTGACTGGGAAGGCCAAATTACTAAACCTTTAATACTATTACTCTGTGTCTTGTTTCCTGTAGACTGCCAGAGTAGGTGATCCTGTTGGTTTCCTCTTGCCTTATAATTTATGAATCAGAAGGAGGAAACACTTGATGGTTAAAAGGTATTAATTTATAGATAATGCTGAATGCTTAGGTCTGACCTACACAATTTGCATATTTAATAAAGTAGTGTATTCATATACTCTAGTATGTTTTCTATTTCCTTTGAAATGTTTCCTTTAAAGAGGAGGGGAAAAAAAGCATTTTGCTGTTCTGTGGTTTCAGGAAGGCATGTAAGAAGAATGTGAAAAAACCTAATTTTCAAGCTTGAAGAAAAACAGGAAGAAGTTTCATTTTTTGGTTTTGAAATTTATTCACCAACAGAAACCAAAGCCTTGCAAAAGATGGTAATATTTTGACATTAGGCTAGACAGTATAGCACATGCGAGAGACAATCAAGCAGAAAGAAAAAAAAAACCTAGATAGAGTGCATTTCCCAACAGAACTCATGTTCTCTCATTAGTCAAAGGTCACAGATGGGGAGCAGATGCCTCCAAATACAACACTTCAATCATCAAAACATGGCAGAAGGGCAAGGAAAGAAGCCAAATATCCAAGCCTCAGGTAAGAAAAAACAAAACCAAACCACCAAACTCCCCTTCCTCCCCTCCACCACCCACTCCCCACCCCCTGCCCCAGCTTATAAAATGTTACATATTTTTTACCCATTATATGGGGGAAGCAAAAGGAAGACGTTCTGGTAAGACTTGATGGTGCAGTGAACTGACATAATCATCCTATTGCGTGGGCTGTTTGTAGACAAGGTGAACAGAGCACATTGGACTTGTCTGACTGCCTTTGCTTCTACTATTACAGCACTTACGGAAATTCCCTTGACATACCCATGAGTAAGAACGAGCCAGGCAGGCAGAGACTCACTGAAAAAGCAAATCTGTAAGACAAATGCACACTATCTACTTTTCATTAGTTAACTCAGAGTTAACAGTTTTATCACAAAGGATATTAGTTAATCATGACTTCTCACTAAATAGCATTGCCAGGTAAATGAATTAAAATTCAAACACCCTCCCTTCCAGTTTCCATGCAAGGAACATTTTGAAATGTTAATTCACATTATGAAAACTGTCTTGAATTCTGGTAAACACCAAAGCATCTGTTGATAGAAACAGAAATCTGATTTATTCTTATCATCAGTACCTAACTTCTGTTTCATCAAGGACTAGAATATTATGCTTGAATTATGTTAAAACTGTAAAGACAGACTTTTTAGTTGATAAATATGATAAAGAATTTTGCCTTCTCTCAGTAGGCATGTAATGCAATCAACAGCAAAGTCTCAGTGGTATTAAGGTATATAAATGACACACCTCTCAAACAACTGTACCAAGCAGGCAAGCTCCATTTTCCATGGTTTCATGTTCTCCCACTGAATCATGGTGCTACATCTTTACAATCCTCCTGAAAAATTTTCAGCACTTATGTTCCTTTCACTCTCCAAATTCCCTTTGGTGTCATCTTGCCTTGCTTTTGTTTAGGCACCAAGAGTCCAAGAGATGCTTCTTGCAGGCAACTGCAACACCACCTCTGGGATGTTTAGCCAGAACGCAACAGCCTCTTGGCTGGATGATGGTCCTGCCTCCCACATACAGAAAGACTTGTATGCGTCCATCAGGTACTCCGAGTGCTCATGTGCTACTAGAGTTCAGTTTGGGTTTGAGGAGTAGAGGGCTTTGGGGTTGAAGTATAATGCTTCCAAAAATACACTATTCTTAGGACTACCTTTCTTTTCTACTGTGGAGATTTCTATTTTTACAGAACACCTTTCCAGAAAATTCAGCAGCTCATTTGAGATGTGAAAATACCAGTTGCCCAAAGAGAATTTAAAGAATAAGAAGAATTTATATCAGAAGATGATTCATTATGCTCAGATGTATCAAAGGAAGCTTACCTAGTCCAAACTAACATACCCATCTTCCCTGTAACAACTTTTAGGATTTAGAAATAGAAGGATACATGTATTTCAAAAACCAAGTAAAGGCTTCTTAGACAAATCTATCTCCACTAGCTTTAATAAAACAAATAACTATTATATAAAACTCCTCTCTCCCAGGTATGCATAAAAAAGCACAGGGTCAAAAAAGCAGTGTGAGTTGTTCCACATGTGCAGATGTCTCTCTCTCCTGAGAAGCAGGACTCTTCAGAAGCCAGTACCATGTTTCATACAGGATGGGGGCCAGGCAGCCCAGTGAGAGAAGATGGACTATGCACAATTAAAAGTCTATCCTCCACTACCATTCAGTTATGAACGGCCTGGGTGCTCCTTAAAACAACTACAGAGACATCAAGTACCAGCAGTCAAACACAGTAACTTTTATTAGTCTTCTCAAGTCAAGCTTCAGACAAAACTGATACCCTTAGAATCACAACAAAAATAACAATATTAATGTGAATCCTTCTCCTATTTCTTAAATTAAAGAAATAGAGACAATATTTCACAATGTAAATAATATACTAGTTTAAATTAGTCCATTTCAAAAAATTCAAAGAAATAAACCAGCTTCTTTCAATGGTGTAACAGAACCACAAGTCTTGTTCAATTTCCGAAGGCAAGCCACATTTCCCAGCAACAAGATTTAAAAGGCTGCACCTCAGGAATTTTCAACAGTTATAATAGGAATGTACACTGTAAACAGCACAAATACCCTTGCAGATGGAAAAGTATCTATCCTATTTATGCCTAGATGTGCCCTTGAATAAAATACAAGGAAGAAATTTTTTTTTTCAATTGTTGAACTGACCTCATAGTATCAATCTCATTCACCTTCTCAACAAGTATTATTTTACAGCTGCTGCTGAAGTATATACATATACAAATGTCAATGCACCTTTATGTGTGTGTATTTATGTGTCTGTACAGGCGTACACAAATATATTGATACATATTAAAATAAACAAGATACTGGTAACATTTCCTCTCCAATCTTGCAACTTTTAAATTTACATTCACACAAGCCCCTGGAAAACAAAAAATAGTAATTCTGTCATACATAAAAAAGCCACTCAGACTGATATATTCCCTTTTTGACACACACAAAGGAAACAGTTTGTTTCACTACCACCTGATTGCCTTGGGATAAGTGTTTTCTAAACTCTGCAACACAATACTACAATCAAAACTAAGAGGACTAAGGGTATATAAATTTTTATTAAACTAAATTATTTCAATGCATAGCACTTTGCGTATTATTATTTGTTTTGGCAAATTAAGCAGTATTGGGAATGTAGTTTCTTCAAAACCCAACACCCTTGAGCTTACTCAGGACTGCCTTAGTTTACTCACCATTAACACAGATTTTTAAAATTGCTTAGATGTAAATCTTACTTTTTTAAATTGAATGTATGTACCCTTGATTTTCCTGTAATGTATCTGGATGTTAACAACCATGTTTTAAACCAGCCTACTTAGAAAAGACAAACTTTGATGACATATAAACAGCCATTTTCCTATCAGCAAGCAGCTTCCCATTTGACATCATTCTCAACATTTTTATGACAAGAAAAAAAAAGATCCACTCTTGGGTAAACTCCTAACAATTTAATTTTTTTAACTCATGATATTAAACCTAGGTTAAAGTCAAATGATAGAGACCAAAAGCAGGCTATTACATGCTATAACATCTACATAATTACTGCATATGCAGAAAAAAACCTGGTAGGATCAGGAAACTGAAGCAGTTTTTACTTTCTAATCACTAAACTGAACATGCCAGTATTTCATGGGAATAACAGATTCTATTTACAATAATAAGTATAATCTTTCTATCACACTAGAGCATAACTGCTTTCCTTATTCCTGAAAAATTATTTAGGAAAGACCATTGCTAACTGAAAGAAAGGGTGAAAAAGGGCATATATCTATAGATATAGATATATATCTATCTCCTGGCATGACCCAAATCTTTTTGTACTCATCAGTTAGTGGCAGGAATACCAGTAACATGCAGTTCAGAGTTCTGAAATCCCTCTATTGGCTATAGACCAAGTTGGGAATCATGCCGGTTTACAGTACTTCTGAGATATGGTTCCTGGGAAATATGTAACACAGAGAAAGCAGTTTTCTAATTCACTGTTTGTTTTGGCTTCAGCATTTTAAATAAAACCAGGTGGAAGAGACTACTGAAGTAGACCTGACTAATAACAATATGCAAAAAAGGACCAAAACATTAGTGGGTAGAGAAGTATGTGGTGTCAAAAACGGAGAGAGAAATGTCAATATATTAAGAGCGATCCCCTTACATGTCTACCAGTGTACATTTAAGTCACATGAAAAACTAAGTAACCATGCACAGTGCAGCAGTCCCCCCACCTCAGATGAAACTCAAGAGTCCAACACCTGACACTTGCATGCTATGCTTAGACACAACCTCATGTATTAGTACTATACAGTCTTGTATGTGGCTTTAAAGTTTCACAGTTACTAGTGAAAAAAATCCTCTCGAAGGTTCCCAAGTGAAAAATCCAAGAGCCACTACTGAATGCAATACACCTGTTGAATAAAGCTGAATCAGAGGTAAGCGAACTTTCTGCTCTCCCTCAGTTTGGCTAACAGCAGTACAGCACACATGCAGCTGCCGTGGTGCCATCACACGGCTCTCCTTCCAAAGAATCTACCTGCTTCTAAACCTTTTTCTAATGAGGTCTACACTCTACTGATTATGTGGCAATACACACAGAACTACATGCAACATTAAGCAGTTTTACACCATTATTAAATTAGTGTGACACACTTAATAAGCTTCATTAAAAAAGTTCAACCTAAATCACCTAGCAGTATCTTCGTACTGTAAACACAGCGGCTCAAAATACTGAATGATTTCAAGTCTCATGACTAACCAAATCATTACTGCTCTTATTTCCGACTTCATAGGTCATGCACAGTGACATATGCAACAAATTCACAGGGAACCTACCCTGTAATCCACTTCCCTGACCATCATTTCCAGCTTTGACAAAGAATAGCAGAGGCAAACCTGTCAATTGGTATGTGCAGACACACAAGAAGGAGCATAGCTTACTGTTATCAGAAGTTGGAAGCTCTCTAGCAGAAAGTACATCAGAAGAAGCAACTACTAACCACAGTGTGAGTGAGCTGCTGTGTGCTTCTGAATTACATTTGAGAAGTATAAATCAACTTGTAGTTCAGCGAGAGCTATAAGGACTCTGTAGAACATCAGTAACAGAGGTGAGACAAATTCAAATGGAGTGGAAAGGCTGAATCTCTGTCAGAATGTGCCCACAATGTGTTGTGTCCCAACAACCATGTCTCTTGAAGGGAAGTTTGGACTGCTGTCCTTTTGATTCCCTGGGTAAGAAAGTTGAAAACTGTCTCCTACTGACTAACAGCAGACAATGTCCCATTGGGGGTGGGGGACTTAAAGTAATTAGAGCTTCTTTCAGCATGTTCCAGCATGCTCCTGAGCTGCTTATTTTGGTCTTATTTCAGCTTTTCTCAAGTCTTCTACAGTAAGATCCTTTGGTCAAATCATCAAGATCTTGCCTTAATTCTAACAAAATAGGACTTTTTCAGGGTAAAAGCTAAGAAAAAAACAAGAACATGAACAGATGAATCCTCACCAGCCTGGCTGAAGCTAAGAAACAATGATGGTTAAATGGAGAAAACTGATTGTTGCCAGGATTCAGATTGTAAGTGGACTTGAAATTTATTGCTTGAACAAAAAGACTGGCCAGAAAAACCAACTAGAATGAAAACAACACATTGACAAAGGCTGTAAACGCACCTCCCTCACACACAGCCCTTACGGTGTGTGTTACCAAGATACCTTAACTACAGCAGAGAGCAATGGGATCACCAGTTCAACAGCTTAACTTCTAAAAAACATATTTAATGACAATGTGTTCTGAAAGCAAGGTAGCCTGCATGGACATATTTCTTACTCCTCACAGTTCTGGGATAATGATCTTTTCTCTGCATTTATTAGGGTAACAGCTCACTCTGTCCTGCAGGTAGGAAGTAAGGTGAATGAGGAGGGTTGAAAGAAAGAGGTAAAGCTCTTCAAATCACCACTTTCCTCCACACACATTAAAAATAACAAAAATACAGCAAAACGCAATCTTTTTTTTTAACTGATGCTTACTTCTACATAACAAACATAAAATAACTCAAGTTGGAAAACCAACAGATCCAGCTGGCATCAACACAATTATGTTTCCTTTCTGTGGCTGCTATTATGTTATTAAGTGTTTCTGTTATCTTGTATCACCAAGACCATTTTTAAGGCCGATAATTAAATAAAACAATTAATCTACACTGTTCTTATAAATAATATTATGTTAACAAAGGGAAAAAAGCAAGATCAATACAAGAATAGCAAGAATTTACACGATAAGTTAAAAAATAACTGCATCAACTCAAACTACAAACTCAGAGAAGTTCAAAAAGCCAGTTCAGTATTTTCCAGGAAGCATGCTGTCCCAAAACTAATAAAACTACAACTAACAACTCTGTTCTCTGAGTTTCCAATAAAAGTTGTCATTTTTCTTCGCTTTTAATGCTTCAGAAGTTGTAATGAACTGTTAGAATGCATGAATTTATTGCTCGTCTGATGAGTATTTTAATGCCCTATCAGGGAAGTCTCAATACTGCTTCAGTGACTGCACACAAATCACATGAGGTTTCAACACAAATCATCCAGGAGTCTACTTTGGCTGAGCAGCAGTTGGGCAAGTATTCATAATTCCACGGCTTTGGAAAAAACTCTGACTCAAAGGAAGACCAACTGTAACAACACTGTTTCACTGCAACCTCCACAAGGAAGCAAGAGAAAAAGCACACACACACAAAATCATTGGCCTGTTGGTTTTGCAAACATATGCAGAAAAGATCAGAGACAGAAGATACACAATGGCAGAAGAGAACTACATACAGAGCACAGAATGAAGCAGAAAGTAGTAAGTGTTTTTTCTATATGAAAGAAGTGTGTTTGTGCACATCTATCCACAGGTAAATCTATACATAACAGACAGAGACCCTCTCTAGTTCTGTACTCCAGATGATGTCATTTTGGGCAGGAACCTTAAGTTAGTACTATGAAGGGTCCACAAACCTGTAACAACAGAGGAAGAAGTTAACATGGTGGTACACATCTCTTCTCTGCAAAACCCCATGGTGTAATCCATGTCATTTACAGGCTCAGTGATTTGAATACCAAATGCCTTCAATTTATAATTGAATCTTTCTACCCACCAGTCCTGAAAACCCACTCCATGACTTGAAAGTCAGGCTGGGGAATTTCTTGTTTAAGTATCGCTTTCAGAAAGAGCTGATGCAATTGAAATTCACCTACACCTACTGTTGGAAAGTTTAAAATAAAATAAAATTTTAAAAATAGTAATAGAATCACAGAGTATACTGAGTTGGAAGGGACCCATAAGGATCAAGTCCAAGTCCTGAAAAATCTTAATGACGAGAAATTTATTAAAATCTTAATGAAAGACTTCAGTCAGCAAGTGAGACCATAATTAAAATTTTATGTCCCTTTTATAACTTAGTTGCCATTCTCAACACTGCAACCTGAAGGAGAACAGACTATCTTTTCCTTCTTTACTCCTTAAACCTCAAAAAGAAATAAATGCCTACATCAAGTAACCATATACAAAGAAAATTCTTAGTGAAAATTAGTCTGCTAGTACTATCTCAAATATCAAAAAAGCAGAATAGTGCTTGCAGGGCCTGGAAGACCACAAGAATCCTGGTAATACAGGTAGGTCATTGAATGAACAAAAGAAACAACACAGGAGACAAAAATGCCCAACCAAAGTATAAAACTAATGCTCTCACATTGGCAAGGAGCCACAAAGCATACTGCAGATGCAATGAGAAAAAACAAAAAATAACTTTACAGATAAATTTTTCATGAAGTACCAAGGCTCGTCATGAGCTGAACAGTTTCACAGGCAGTGTTACTATTAAGGAAAAAAACCCTCTTGAATCAGTGGACCCAAAACTTTCACTTAAGCACAGCCAGGAGATTCAGATCACAGGATCTAGTTCAAGCCTGCTCACAGCCTACACCCTCTGTCCTCTCAAATGCCTGGAAAGCTATACAAAACACGCGTGGCTACCACTACTGAGCCCCACTCTCGTAGAAAGGGAAAGCATCCTGTGGCAAATAAGCAGCTATCCTTCATCTTTGCAGTTAACAGTCAGGTCTATGGCTGACTGCAAGCCTGTGAGAACAGCCCTGATGAGATACAGCCCAGTACATGCACGTCCAGCCGGTACCTTAATTAACCCAAGTCCATTTCTGCAGCAGAACTAGGAAAATCTGCACGGTCCTTATTGTTTGTAGTTCTTCTAGCAGTTTTATCACTCTGGGTTCTATCACTTACATTAGTTGAATTACGAATGTAGGGGAAAGAGCTGAGCAAGTGGGCTGGTCAGCCTTTCCCTGGGGACGGCAACACAGCAGAGGCTGAGCTCGCCATACAGATGAAAGAACCAGCCTGAGAAAGAAGGGTATCTTGGCCCATTAACAGTAAGCAGCCTTGAAACTCCACAGTTGGGCTTTTTAGTTTCACAATGCAGTGGCATGCTGATTTTGCTGGAGAAGGCATTAAATATGCCATTAATATATAAAACATAAATGCATACAGGGCATATACTATTCCCTGATACACCATGTATGTGACATGCTGAGACAATATTAAATGCTACTTTAAAAATACTTTCAATTATTTAAAAAAACCCAGTATAGTATTAAATGTGTTTGAAAAGCAGGAAGGCATCCAAATTGAGGGGGGAGGGGGAAAGCAGTACACATTTTTCATGCTTCTTGTGTAGTCCACCTCCTCCTCTCTTTGACTTGCCATGCACCATACACTTTATAAAACGTGTTCTCAGGTCTTCACATAGATGCTTACCTGAATAAGAACAGTGAAAGCCCCCAGCATGTTCCTCTCTAAGCTCAGATACATTTACAGCGGAAAAATGCAGAAGGTCTATTTGGACACTCAGGTGATGTGTAAGGCTAAAAAAATTATTTACAATAGAGGGATAATAGCTAATTATAAAGTAACTCGGCACTTAGAGCTACACCAAGTTAGAGACATAAATAACAGATATACACTGAAGGAACAGTTTTGCCTTGATGTGAAATAGGCCATTTGATTTTCCTATCTTAACTTTCCATCGTAAGACACTTCTTTTCCTTTTGGAAAACATCAGCGCATAGATACTTAAGGCTTAGGAATGGCCGGCTCTGTTAAGCCTCCATCCTGCCTCCTTTGGGCCAGCTCTTCAGCCACCAAAAGGAAAAAAGATTTCAAGCACATTCCTCAAAGATAATGCATAAACTAATGCTAAAGGTAGTTTCAGACAGAAGCATACCACAATTCAACAAAACTGGTACACCTCAAAATGGCATACAGGGTACTAGTGAATAAAGTTACAAACTTCTGTAAACTTTTTCTACACCTTGTGATAGAGGCATATACTTAACTGCAAGGGATACCACAGCACAAAAAAAAGACCAAGATAGCAAGGCTTGTCAGTCTTTTGTCTACTGATGACGCAAACCTTTACCTTCAGTACTTCCAGAAGTGGGTTTTTTTTTCCCCTTCTGACAAGAATGAAAACACTACAAAACTAAAAAAGCCATTCCTGTATTAACAAACACTGATTGGCCTGTCTAAAATGTAGTTACACAAACCTGTCCCTTTAAGAACACGGAACAAAGTAGGTTATCCTGAGTTGTCCATATAAAGTATATCTGCTCCGGATAAAAGGTCAAATATTTGAGAGCAAGCTGAAAGTGTCTTTGGGGAACCAAAAAGAAGAGGGCCGACGGCCAGAAGAAAACAAACCAACGTTTTATGAAAGAGGCAGAGTAATACGCAGTGTTTGGTTTAAAAGAAAATCCAAACACAAAACACTCACCCGCAAACTAGAAACACACCACCTACCTCCCTCCCACCCCCCACTCCCCCCGCCAAGGGCCACGCCAGGAGAGCCTCGCAGCCCAGAGGCCGAGAGTCCCGCCGCCCTTCCAGGGGCTCTGCAGCCGCCCGGGGAGCAGGAAGTCCGTCCGCTCACCTGGGAGCGGCAGGAGCCGCGGCTCTGCGCGCCCGGCCCGCCGCCCCCCGCATCCCGCCTTACCTCTGCGTCCGGCGGAGGCGAGTGCCGCTCCTCAGGTGGGGCAGCGTGAAGTTGGAAAGGACCGTCCAAAAATTTGGGTCCGACATATCCATTTCCCTGCGTTCGAATCCCTAGAAATTCAGTGCCATAGTAGGAGGAAGAGGAGAAGAGCACTGCCCCCGACCGCTCCCAGGAGACAGCGAGCGCGGTGACGGAACGAGCCAGCCTCCGGGGGAAGGAAGAAGAGAGAAGGTAACAGCAACTCGGACCGGCAACAACTTTCCCGTGCGGCTGCTCCGCGGGGCACCGCCCCGCCCGGCGACGCCCCGCCCCGGCAGCGACCATTGGCGCCCGCGCAGGGGTCGCTCGCAGCAGCCCGCCTCTCTCCTCCGCCCGCCGACGCCGGCGGCTCCCGCGCTTCCTGCCCGCCTGTCCCCCGCCCGACGGCGGCTGGTAAAGCAGCGGGTAGGAGGGCCTGCCCACTCCCGCCCGACGGGGCGCGAAGCCGACGCTCTGGGATGCGCCGCCGGGCCGGCAGCTGTCGCCTACTTCCACCGGCGGCGCCAGGTGCGAACGCCGCAGGCCCAGCCCGCGCAGCCGCTGCACCCGGCCCGCTTCAGAGTCGCGGCACCCACGGGCAGTGCCTCGCACGGGGAAACGCAGAAGGGCAAACCCCAGAAGGCTCCGGCAGCAGATCGCTATGCAACTGCCCGCAGCACAACTGCCAGCTACGCTTAGCTGGCACGCTTTACTCTGCTGGAAACGGCACGTCAAGACCACTGACGTTCTGTCTAAATGTATGGTGTGCCTGTGTCACTGCTGTGACTTCATGCCAGCGCAGGTTCTTAATGGCTGTTTTTCACGCTGCCTTCCTGCCACTCCAGACACCAGGCGTTGGCCACAGAAAGCTGGGACACACGCCTCCATTACCACCTATCTCTTTTGAGAAAGCTACCCTGAAACAGGCTGGCAAAAGTAGAGTACAGAGAGGCTTCAAGTACCTTTTCCACTCAAAACAGTGACTTAATCCCTCAGGTACTTTGAGTCATTTCCTCCTCATCGGACTTTCTTCCTTTGCTTCTCTCTTTACCATTCCCCAGCTGCCTCCCAGCTCAGCTAGCCTCTTTTCCCTGGCTCAGGTTTGGACAGGCATTTAATAAATCTCCTGCAGACACCGTTTGCTGACAGGTCACTGTAAACAGGTCAGTTTAACACTGATCTAAAACAAAAGAATCGTCTTAACACTTCTCTAACGGTATCAATTTCTGAAGAGACCAGTTCCAAAGGACAGGAAGGGAACACAGCCGCATCTATGCCTCGGGCCAGATTTCCTTGATGTAAGGCTGAACTGTCTGTGAAAGCTGGTGCACGGCCTGTGCCCCTCAAGGGGCACTCAGCAGGAGGGCACTTCTTCGCAGCCAGCCTGCATGCCCACCTCTTGTATATCCCTCCGTCAGGGCAGAGAGGTAGTAATCACATCTACTGCGGTCAGCAACAGAAAACCTCTCCCCCATTTCTTCTCCCTTTGAGGCATACATACCCAAACCGAGTGTCAAGTTTTAAAAGTTCATGTGAAGGCAAGCACGGCCGGCAAGCCCCCTTTCTTCAACTTCTTAAGGAGGAAATTCCCAGATCTCTACATAAGCACTGAGAAACATCTCCAGTAATTGGCATGTTTGGAGAAAGAACCATAGATAATCACGAAAACAGGGAATTTTACCTATCTGATGTGAACAGTACCAACTAAAGAGTAACAACAAAGTTGTCCACATACGCAGGAAGAATTTCAGCGTTCCCACTAGCCACAAGTTCACCCTCGTTCTCAGCCTTCCCAGGAGGGAGTTAAGAGTAACAGCTTCCCTCTCTGAGTAACAAAACAGTTGGGTTTCTGTAACTCAGCCAAGTGCATGTATGGTGGGATCATGGAACATGCAGGTAAAACTAATTTCATTTCATAGAATCATAAAATGGTTAGGGCTGTAAGGGACCTTAAAGATAATCAAGTTTCAACCCCCTGCCATGGGCAGGGACACCTTTCACTAGACCAGGCTGCTCAAGGCCCCTTCCAACCTGGCCTTAAACACCACCAGGGAGGGAGGGGGCAGCCACAGCTTCTCTGGGCAACCTGTTCCAGTGCCTCACCATACTCACAGGGAAGAATTTCTTCCTAATATCCAATATAAATCTATGCCCTTCCAATTTAAAACCTTTTCCCCTTATCCTATCACTACATGCCCTTCTAAAAAGTCCCTTTCCAACTTCCTTGTGGGCCCCTTCAGGTACTGGGGAAAGTCACTGTAAGATCTCCCTGGTGCCTCTCTTCTCCAGGCTTAACAAGGCCAACTCTCTCAGCCTGTCTTCATAGGAGAGGTGCTCCAGCCTTCTAATAATCTTTCTGGCCCTCCTTTAGACCCACTCAAACAGCTCAAGGCCAGAAATGAACAATCTTTTCTCCTGCAAGGCCAAACTGTAATTCAACTCACAATTTCCTTGTGAAAAATCTCTACCACTTTATCAGCGATGATGTCAAGCCTCCAATCCTGAAACATACCCTAAAAACTTTCCAAAATTAAAGACGTCTAGCCTATCCTACTGTGGGCAAAGACCTACCTGAAAAAAAAAGATCACCGCTGCTTGCAAGTGGACAAATTCTAACAGAAAATTAATTTAATCCTTCTATGTATAACCAGAGATGCTTATCTTAAAACTGATTACACAGACCTGGCTACTGCAATATACACATTGGATTTTTGTAAAAGCAGAAAGGAATGATTCTGTCCATTTGTATAGCAACAGAAGGTACCATAATCACATCAGAGTGTCCTTCAACATTTAGTGCTGAATACTGTTCACTTCAAACTGTGAACTCATTAGGTCAAATCCTTTGCAAGTCTCAGTTACATGACCTGTGGATTAAACCATAGCTTTACCTTGTCTTTCGCACATGATTAGATGCACACACAGTTGTGCTAGCTGGCCAGGCTGCTTCTAACAGGCTCAAAAACAAAGACACTTGAGTATTTTTCTGAAGTGCCTGGTGGACATACGCATATTAAGGCACTACAGAGACTTTGACAAAGCCATGGAAGTGAAGGGAGGCTTTGTGAGAAGTCCAGCATAGTCCCACAACAACCTTACATAAATTAGCAATGCCTGCAGTTTATAACATTCCATACCACAGAAATTCCTGGTTTCAAAGCAAACATCAAGGGAGTGAGGTTTTGTGAGCTAATTAAGCAGGTACTACATGGGTGCTAAAGGGCCACCTTCTCTTCCATTTTAGTCGGCTGAGTTGGCTGATGGACAGCATGGGACCAGACTGCACTACAGAGAAGCAGATGGAGTAAAAGGCCAGAGAAGCAGGGGCAGAAGGACCACTTCTGTGGCAGCAGCCATCCCTTAAATTGGAGCCCCTTTCACTGTCAATACTGACAGTGCTGCTTGAACTCCACAAATGGGCTCAACAGCCAGTTGTGTTGCTTTGTAAGACACTACAACTTCATCACCTCTGCCACATCAAACTGGCAAAAAATTGAACAATGCAGATGTTACAGTGTTCCAAAACATGTAGGAGTTCCAACATTATTAGGAGTAGATGTATGGCCTCTAATAAATGCATACATGACAACCAGATATATTTCCCTATCACAAAGTGTATAACCATTCAGCGACTGTAAATAGCTGTCCCTCAATATCCAGTTAAAAACACCAACTTCTGTAGTTGTGAAAAATAAATTAAAAAATACAAAAGTTAAGAACTTGCAAAAGTTGCTCCTTAAGAGCATTTATTACTTATGTTTTCAGCTAGTCAGCCACTCCCAAAACAATAAGCAGCTCAGGAGACTTCATCACCTAAGAGATACTTCACTATGTAACTAGGATGATGAGTTTTATTTATCACAAAGCCTTACATAAGGTATCATGTAACAAGTCGCAAGTTTCATTAAGTTTTCCCTTTTATATTAACTTGAAAATAAAAACATCACTCAAGTCAGAAAAAGTGACTTATCTACCACTGCTTTGAAGAAAATCACATTTCCAAAAGCAAACTTGTAAAAGGTATCCTTAGAAGAGAGTCATTCAATACATAAAGAAAAAGATTACATAACAGCGACGTTTACTTCCAGCACTTAACACCAAGAAAAAAACCTTCCACAGAAACATTAAAAGTTGTTATTAATGCTAAATAATTAAGTACTACCATGAAACACTTAGGAAGCGGAACTGTATCTTTAAGCCCGAATTATAATACCAATGCCAAATCATTATTTTGCACATCGTATTCCAATACACAAGTTATCTAACCTACTACCTTCTTTACGCCAATAATTATAGTAATGAATATTGGATCTTTTCAATTTATGTATGCAAGTGTTCTAGAGCCTGAAAGCAGTAGAGATTTCTCATGTCTTATCTATTTTATAGATGTCACTGCCATGACTAGTAAAATTGTAATAGCATAGGCCTCATACTTAATAAGGAGGGTGAATCTGTGAGCCATGAAAGAAAAAAGGTTGCCTTAACACATCTTTCCTCGTCTCCCAGCAAAGGAAGATGACGTAATCACATATTTTGGCAACAAGAAATGCTTCTCATTCCATCATCGTTTTGGAAGGATGTTAGATTAGAACTAAGTTTCCATCGTAATTTTGGAAGGACGTTAGATTAGAA
Source organism: Hypotaenidia okinawae (assembly GCA_027925045.1). Taxonomy (NCBI): domain Eukaryota; kingdom Metazoa; phylum Chordata; class Aves; order Gruiformes; family Rallidae; genus Hypotaenidia; species Hypotaenidia okinawae. The sequence goes on along the minus strand of BSDF01000005.1, from coordinate 27,355,894 downwards.
CCGAGTCTGCAGATGGGATGAAGAGAGTTTTTGTTCAGTTGAGCATTTTTAGCCACTTAATTATCAGAGCAAAGGAACTTGTTAATATGCTCATTAAATTATTGCTATTTTCAAGCTGTCTTGGACTATCTGCAAGTTCTACAGCAGTGAACAAACACTATCTGTGCCACAGCATGCATTTAAAAGAACAAACAGGGTATTAGCTGCCTTCAGGAATGAATTCAGGTATGATAACGTACTTAGTCTTCCAAACAGATTTTGTTTAAATGAGATTTCAAGTCTGGTCAAAAAAACTGTCTCTGTTGACTACACACTAAGACATTTGTAAAACATACAATCTATCTCCTCACAATTTTTTAATAACTTAACTAGCACACTACACAGAACACTAAAAACTCAGCAAAAGATTTTAGGTAATGCACCTTTAGTGTTTCTAGTGGACCACACAGAGTTATGTTCTTTGTTCAATACAATTGAATATGTCTTTCAGTGAGCTAACGAAAAAAAAGCTTCCCTAGCAAACACCACAAAATAGATAAGTAACAGGAATGAGGTAGTTTATCCTTGGATAAAGCAGCCTTATTTGAACAGGCATTCTAGGCTTGCTAGACATCAAGTCATATCACAGCCCAGAAAACCCCACAGACATAATATTTAGCAATATTCTGGAGTCAGGAAGAATGCAAAGAATTTAAGTTATGTCATAAAGAGATAAATAGGAACTCTTAACATAATAGTATAGCTAAAAACATCCCTCAGAGCTACAAGCAGGAACACCTCTCATGGGAGTAAAGAGATGATACAACTGAGCACTGAGGGACGAAAGTACAACTAGTTAAAGTCAGGAGGAGTTCAAGAAAAAAAATAATTCTTATGAAACCTGAACTATAATATGAAGCTTAAAAAGCTTAATGTCTTCCATTTAGCCCACCTTGGCCATTCAGAGTATGTTTCCGTAGAAGGAAGAGATGATTGAGAACAAACAGGTTGAAAGAATAGTGAAATCCATCCTGTCCTTCCCTCTCACAGAGAGTTAGGGGTTCAGACTCCAAGAGTCAGACAAAGCATAAGTTTTAAATTCTTTCACCTTACAGTGATGGGAAATCTTTCACAATGAGTAAGTCTTGCAAGCAGTATGCCTTTCTGCTAAAAAAACCAGCACACTTCAAAGAAGGAATTAGAGGATGAATAAAAAAAGAGTAAAGTTTTACATCCTATTTTATATAACAACTCGAATTAGATGATCTTATCAGTCGATCCAGTCCTCAAAATGTACAAAATTATTTTTATATTACTCTTAATTACAATAATTGAAATATCGCTCCCTCTAGCGGTTATGTTGATGTTTACTACCTTAATCTACTGACACCGAAGTTTTCAGTGTAAAAATACGCTGGAGAAATCACAGAAAAGAAAGCAAGTTTATTATTTGTGGGTGTACAATGTATATCTGGAAGATTTTTAAGTTCACTTAGAATTTTTTATAAATACAAGTAAACGCTACTGCTTTGAACCAGTTCTGAAGTAACATGCAAAATTCAAATTAACCTCCTACTGCTCTGGTTTATTATAGCTCATTTACTATAAACACATTTAAGAAAAGCAATAGTCCCAGCATCTCTTCCCATTTCTGAGAGGTTCTAAATAGATGCACAATATTAATTGAAAACTAAATATAATGTATAGCCATCTGCATCAGGCATCAAAATTTACATCAACCAACAATATTTTTAATCCACCATTCTGCTCTCTGTAGTGGAGTGAGCCTACCTATTTGCTCTGGTCCCAGATACTAGCTTCTTCCTCTGAGCTAATCTAGCAAGCAGGCAGACTAACGAGACTGTGTAACAGATATATTTCCTATTTTTATCACTGAATTTACATTTGTCTTGCCAAATAGAGCAGTACTACAGTTCAGAAGCTACTTTGTGTGGTAAGCAAGTCCAGGAAGTGAGAGAAAACAGAAAAATCTGGTAAAAATCTCATCATTTTACAGATGCTGTGCCTTGATTTCATTATCACAATGCCAAAGGGGGAAGGGGGAAGTACTGTATTACATAGCTAATACTAACCTATTCTGCTCTGTTTTCTTAAAGTGCCTTTTAGCCAGCACTTAGCAGCATCCTAAAAGGACCAGTTTTTCAAATCAATAGTTAACCTTTTGTGTCTGCAGGACCACTGGTATAAATGTGAATGTGTGTGTGTTCTGTAACAGATATGTAAAAAGCTGTAATGAAGTTTTCCATTCTAGTGATACTGAATTTCAAAGTAGTTATTCAGTATAAATGCTCTCTTCAGTGAGACCAAAAGCTTCAAACAACAGTAATACTTACACACTGAATGTCTTCACCACCCAATCAAAACTGATGGCTACAGATCAGTTAGAGGTCCCTGTCAGAAGGAATTAAATGCTCCTCCCCAACTGCGTTATGTCAGGTATCTTAAAGACACAGATTATTTTCAAATCCTGATTTAAATCACAGTGAATAAAAATCAGGTCCTAATAATTCAGAGCTTTGCAGTATAGGTGCATTCAAGTAGTTGCATTTCCTGAGCTTCTCCCTGCGCTAATCTGGCTTCATGCTTCAGCTGTGTGATGGATCTGCTGTCAGCTGAACGATTCAATATGGAGCACCCCATGCAGTGCAAGCCCGCAAATTGGAACTCTGGGACACAGGAAGTTAAAAGGGGAAGCATTATGCTTAAAAGAATATTATGTGGACTGCCCATTAACATTACCCTTGGTATTTCATACAATGAGCCGAGCACACAGCACTGCAAGTTGATAACATCCTTAAATCTCTTTATATGTCACACTTAATGCTCTCCTACTCAAAAGCCTAAATAATAAATAATAATAGATCTGTTTCAGTGCACACCCCACAGTTTAAATCTGCATTTCTGAATAATTCTAATTACATTCAGCTCATACACTTATGTCCATGGGATATTCTGAACGGTTAACTACCCTGGCCCTCAGATGGTGCTGCAGCTTAATAATCCAAACTCTACATGCAGATCAGATGGTTGCCAAACAGAGCATCGCTGGAAGCAGTAGAATTAACTATACAGATAGAAGGCAATTTCACAGAAACAAAATAGAAACAAGATATAGAACTACCAGCATGGTAAAGATTATTTTAGTTGAGATTGTCAAAATGTGAGAAAGCCCTCGCTTTTCATATTTTGTCCTTCATTCTATCTCATGGCTAAGGTGCCTCAGGGCCTGAGACCTAGTGTTATCTAGTCATTTAATCTCTGTGCTTCAGTTCTTCACCTGTAAAGCAAAGATAATAATGCCCTTCTATTTCTTGGGAGTGCAGTGCAGATCACTCCAGAAACATTTGCATTAAATGCTCAGATACTAATAAAAGGAGGACAGAAAAGGAGTGGACAAGCACAAGGAGATCTTCAGGCTGACCACTTTACATATTCAGAGGTACCCAATAATTTCTACAGTCGCCTCCTCCCTACAGGCAAAGACTCAGATGAGTTAAGAAACAGTCTTAGATATCTATCTCATGCCTATCAGGGAGAATGTCACATCATCCTCCCTGATTCTTGTCAAGTCACAGACTTCCACCCCCAAAGACAGACAGACATATTTTCAGTTTTCTAGGATTGAGAGTATGCATTAGAATTGTGACATATTAACCAGAGCTGACACCTCAACTGTCACCAACACTCTGTCAAAACAAGAACTGCAGGATCAGCAAAAACCATGCTAGGTGTTTATAATTCCAGCACCTTCGAAGACTATCTTGGCAGAATTAACTGCTCTGCTTTGAAAGAGCAGCCCAAATTGCTGCCTTGAAGTCCAAATTTCACTAGTGTCAAACCACCTGAGTACTCCATTCACGTAACTGCAGAGGAGATTTATTTTCTAGAAATATCAATATCCTAATACAAAAGGGAATTCAAAACATTTATCACTACAAATATAGTCTTCGTATGCCAGCAATTAAAAAAACAACACACAACTCTACAAAAAAACCCCAGCCTTTATCTCAAAACCCCTTCACCATTCAATCAGCCTCTCCTTTGACCATCTCCAGTTATGCCTAGACGCAGGTTACAATAAATTTTCATGAGCCTGAACTATGTGTTTTAAATTACGTTTGTTTCTCTCAAATCAGCACATTCATTATCTTGGAATTTTGACTTTCTTTTTGTAGAGGGATTAGTTCTTTCAAAAAAAATATGGAACACTTCAGTTCTGCAAAATTTACAAGAAAACACACTTAATATTGAACTAAAGATTATCCCAACATATTCCACCAAAGGTATAGCCTATTCTCTACCCTGCTCTTCCTCAACACCCATGCTTGTGTACTTCTGCATACATACAGAAGGAGATTTCATCAGTCTAGTGGCAGACAGTGCACAGAGAGCTTAAATGTTCTCCCAACAAAGACACCACAGCACAATGGTAAAGGAGGCACACATCAGACTGCTCATAATGCCTGGCTTCAGCTGATATGTATCTACACTAGTATTTGTCATGACCACCTCTTCTCAATAATTCTAAGAGCTATTTCCAGGTTTTATCAGCCTGGGAGGGAACAGAGCATTAATGGCCTTCCCAAACTCAACAGCATGTGTTCAGTGTGCCTGCCAACACAACTACAGCAATCAGACCAAAACTTCTAAATATCAAGAACTTCTTATAGACTGATGTAGCTGTACTGTGGGGCACTGCAGACATGACTTTTATAGTATTTTTGATGAGTGAAAGTTTTAGGCCCATTTTTGGTCACACTGCAGATTTACCTTCCTGTCACCTCTCACCCAAGAGCCCCTCTTGGCACAACCCCCTTCCCAGTGCCTTCAAGGTACACATTTTCGCTGTGAGGCACATTAACATTATGCTAGGTAGCCCTGAGGCTCTGAGCTTCCATTGGCTTTGCTCTGCTTGTTACTGTGGCCAAGCTGTTAACTGCAAGCCATCCCCTCTCTTTTAGGCCTAGGCTGGCCTTGCAGATCTCTCTTAGTAGCAGGTCCTGAAGAGCAGAAAAAGAGCAGCCTCAATCAATCCTGGCATAAAGAGAGGATAAGCCATGCTTTCATTCTACGACAGCAGCTTTCCTACTGCTAGGAGAGACTTTTTTAGGCCTGGGTTATTCCCACCCTCAGTCTCTGAAGCTACATCTGTCTGCTACAGAGCGCCCTGTGCATTTGAGCACCTGACTGCTTCTAGTACAACCTCAGAAAGTCACACTGCTCATCACAGCCAGACATCACAACGTACACACAAGACAATGTAGTATCACATGAACACAAGACATTGCTGTCACACATGCACAGCAAATGGTTACCATGTATTGACAGACACACTGGGTATAGTAGTTACAGTAGGGTCACCAGGACATGCAGACAAGGGCACATAAGTGTTGGTGTCATTCCAACATCAGGGTCCTCAACACCATCTGCTTCCCAGCACTGTGCTCTAGCCCAGGACTAACCTTCTAAGAAAATGGGTGTTCCAGCACACAAAACAACTTCTGTTGTGTACAGCAGAAATGATGCCCTGAAAAAAAGGCCACTGCAGGGACAACATGGCCTTTCTGATGCCTAACTCCTCCTGCATACTTCAAAGCTTTGAGACTCTCAAAGCATTTTTTCTGTCGGTAATTGCGTGTCATACAGAAGGCTGATGTGTACAGTGCTGGTTTCTGTTCTGCATCCATTTTTATCAAGGTGCGACAGAACGATGCAGATGCAACTTAATGCTGCAGTGTTGGCATGGAGCAAGGTTGAGAATTTCCATCTCAGGAATTCAGCCGCAGGATTGTTTCTCTGGCAACTCATAGAAGGACCAGCTGAACTTGGTCACTGCTGCACAAAGATGCAGAATTTCTAAATTTGGGAAAACAGGAGTGGAATTTCTTCAAGCGATAAGTCTCCTGGAAGAAGTGAGATGAAATAGCAGACCAAGCTTTCAGAGAAAAGCAAAGGAAAACTGGCAAGCTAACCTAGCATTTTCTCCCTTATCTGCAAGAATTGATTAGTAACAAACTACACACAGTCAAATTTTTGGAATAAATGTACATTAAATTCAAGATGTTTAAAATGCTTTCCTATTAAATCAACTTCAGCTAATTATAAAGCCATACTACAGAAGCATGAATTTTAGCACGCACATTGAGACAACTGAGCCTCAGGACATTTACAGCCATTACTAATAGATATGTCATTGTCTGACAAGAAAAGCCTCTAGGTCAACAGGTACAGTCAGCACAGTGACTAATGACTGCTGTTAGCAGGTAATTTGCATGTTTGTGAAACCCTGTGGTATGACAGCAGAGGAAGAGACCAGACTGTCCATTTTCAAATATATTTCAAGACTTGTCTAGTTATTTTCACAGATACAACTTGCATCAGTTATTATCCTTTGGCTTAGAGTTACTTCTCAACACCATGTGTTGAGTAGTCAATTGACCAAGTCTCTACACATCCCCAAGCAGAGCTGCAGGCTGTCCTTCCTCCCTTACACCAATTTCTGATTTAAGTATGGTTTATTTTTCATAAATACTAAAAACTTTCATTTTTAAACTGAAAACATGGGGAAAAAAATCTACAAGCTTCTCTCCCCACACTTTGCTTTTATTTCACTCTTTCAGACAGGAAATAGGGAATGTGATTGAAATCCTGGACTGGCTCTTTATTATGGTGTCACCAGAACAGTTAAGAGAAACCAAAATTTGACTCAAAGTTAAATAAAAAAAACCTGCCCCATAATAATGTCAGATTTTTTGTTTCAAGAGGGGACTATAACAGGTCATTTGTCTTTAAGAGCTCTACAGAAAAAACATTCCCAGGTTAGCCAGTGAACACTTGAACATCGTATTACGGTAAAAGTGAACATTACAAGGGTATATCTCAGTGAACAAGAGTGCTAGAAAACGTTCATTCTCTGCTTTAGAAAATAGTCAAGAAGTTCAAGAAATCTCTACTCAGGTCATTCATATGACTGTGCAGTCTTCAAAGATGTTGGAATACCATTTTTTCAAACAGTATTTTGAATAATAAAAACTCTTTACGACCTAGTCCCATGTCACAGCACCACTCCCTAATTACTGTAATTAGCACACTAAAACTCATGTTACCTCCTCAAAATGCTTAGAAAGCCTAAACCTACCTACCTTAAAATTTAACATTCAACAATACATAGAAAATGGAACCCACAAGGCCAAAAGATTTTAATAAAACTAGCACACAACTGCTTTGGGAGGATTTTTATGAGAGTTCAGGGAAAGGAGATCAACAAATTGGCATTTAAAATGATTCAGACAAGCTCTCTCCAGCAAATCAAAAAGGTAGCTTGCAGACTACTACAGGAAATAACTCTCACAAGAGCTCTCCTTGATTTCCGAAGATGCACTTTACACATTAAAGATAGGGGGTGAAACAAACAAAAAACCCAGACACCCACACCAAAACTGCAGCACTACTGCAAAAAAACATATTTCTGGGAAGTGCTCCAGAAGTGTTACCATCTATCCCTCCAAGTTGGAATATGCTGTAGGGAGAAGGGGCTGCTCTTCTTGCTTTATTTGATCTAAATATATATATATTAAAAAAAAAAATAAATCTTTCTTCTGATCAACCGCAAGTACCACAAGCCACAAACGGTCTCATTCCACAAAACTTTCTCAAAGACATGTATAAGAATGCAGTTTTCTTCCGTGAGCTTTCAAAAATATACTTAAACCCAAACCTTTATGATATCAGCAAATTAAGTTTTATTCTACCCCAGAAGCTGTACAAAACATCAAATTAACAACATATTCTTAGGCACTCTGATTGCACACTAGCGTGTAGCAAGTAAAACCGCACTTTCTTGAGCACCACACCAGAAAATTCACATCCCCATATCCCCTCTGGGTGGCAAACCAACAACCAAGATTCTCTAGGGAAACCATGCTCGCAGACAGCAACTGTGTAGCTCCCACAGTTCTCCACTGGGCCCTCATTTACACCTGTGCAACCGCATTAAGGCACAAACAGGCTTATAAATATGTAACTGACTGTCACTTGGTGAAATACTAATAATTCACAAGCAAAAATAGAAACAAAAATCTAATGTGACTCTACACAAAACAAAATTATTTCAAAAGCTGAAACTGGTACACCATGTTTAAGTAGTCAAGAGATCAGTCCTGCTGAGTAAGGGGCTTCTTTTAATTGATCATTCCACAAAAATCTTATACATGCAGTGAAGTTGTTGCTCATTTTTCATTTTCTGAAGTCCCGTCAGAAACAGCTTGTTCTCCCTTTGACTTGTCATAAGTCTTTACATGGGAGAGTACGGGAAATCGATGAGGAAAATGTGTTTTGTATGGTTAAATAAATGTTTCCAAGAAGAGTTAAAAGAACAGCAAGGACATAGCTTAGGAGTATACAAACTACTTTTGGAGGTGAGAGCCAAAGATTAATTTATTTCACCTTCAGGGATTCATGCTTTATGGTAGGTGTTTATGAATGCTAACCAGGCTATTCAGAGAGATGAAATAGCATGTTTTCTGCTTTTTAAACAAAAATGGGTAACTTGGGAAAGAAAATGGAGTCAAGTGATTTCTTACCTCATTCACATCAGCCCTTCTCATGACCTTCCTGCTTCAGGGTAACAAATCAACAACTTGATCTCTCAGGGTAACCTTAAGGTCAACATACTTTGTACTGATCTCAGAAAGCAGAGTGAGTAAATTTTAAAGAAAAATGTTTTCTTGAGCATCCCTGTGGCACTAAAACACTGTGAGAGAAAGCATCATCTGACATATGTTCCTCATGTGTCCTCTATAAAAACCTTATGAATCAAAGAATTCGCAGTTCTATGACAGATTATGCAGAAGTAAAGAAATCACTCTGACGAGAAAGGTCCAAATCTAATTGCCAACATTTCTACATGAATTTTGCTCTACCCTGAGAAGACCATGTCAGTCTGCACAAGTCCCTCCCCATCACAGAGGGAATAACTCCTTTTCTACAGTATTCACTGTTAGGTTTACCTAGACTATACACTTAGAGCAGATTTAATCATTTACCAGTATGTAGAGCGCAGTTACTCAGGTCTGAGTGGGCAGCTTCTGGTGCTCCAGTGTAGCACTGTCACAGGTGGTACCCTCACATCAGTGGCGTGCCAGCCCTAGAACACATGGCCACCGTCTCCTGGATGCTGAAAGTTGTCCCCTTGATCACACCCCACTGCTCTCCTAAGACAGGCCAGCTCTCTCTCACAGTGGAGACTCAACCCAGGGTGCAGCCACGTTGCAGCAACAGCTAACAGAGGTTAGCAGCACAGGGCAAGGACAGACTGATAAAGGTTTTGATCCCTGATTAGGCTGTGTGAGTCCTCAGGAAAGTTCTGACTGGCCCCACCAACCCTACAGCCGCCCCAGGCACCCCAGCCCCTGCTACCTCAAGCGACGCAATGGAACAAATGATAGCTGACCATGCCGCCTTCCTCCCCGCAGGAATATTGCCAAGTTTAAAAACGATGCTATCGCCTTCTGTAGTGTAAAAGCCAAACAGCAAACCTAATTCCCACTGCCCATTTTATTTTTCACATGGGTACATATGCTCACATACACATACAGCACGATACAAACCTAGAAAATATTTAAAAGCTGTTTCATAGCAACAACAATTGGTACAAACTTTCCTGCTCATTTTCCTAGGTAATGCATCCATTTCATTGAGGATTTCATTGAACAGACCAATACAGTTGGTAGAAAGTAGCTATTTCTATTTCCAGGGATGCAGCAAGAGAAAGTGGAGGAACAGGAGTTCATTTCTGTATTCACCAATTTGGTACATGGATTTAAACAGTTTATATATAGTTTCAGCTAAAAGTATGTATTTTTTATTCCCATGAATTTATAAAAGTACCTGGTACTAATTCTTCCTTGGGGTTGTAATGGTTACTCATTCCTATTATATATTCAGATTTCATTTAATGAAAGTGCATCAACATTTTTTGGCAAGTGCCAGATATAAAAGCCTAATACAGAATACCAGCAAGGGGCTAAGAGCTCCAAGCTGTCTGTGCCATTGACTTTTTTCCTTCAGTGCCATATGAGGTTTAATTAGTTGTTCTTTGTAATACATAATCAGTTGACAACATGACAACATGTGAAGTGCACTGTTTAATGTGCTTCCCTCACGAGCCTTCCAAGAGAACAGACCACACTGCAAGAAGGTATAGGTAATAATCTTCATTCTACCTTCCTGACACCTCAGTTTTAGATACAGTTAGTGAAATCCAGTTAATCTCAAGAAATAGAACTAAGAAAAATAAAAAACATTTAAAAAAATAAAATCAAAGTACCGTTAGGGCCTTTTCACTTGCTATCTCCTTTTCTAAACCACCAGAAAGAATCCTTTCAAATCTCCCTTTCAGGCTGAGCCAGTAACATTTCTGTCTGCACAGCACCTGACACTCACACAATCCTCATGCTCCTCAGCCAAGGCTTTATGGAACCTTCACCACAATCATAGTTTCTTTAAAACAAATAAAATAAATCTTTATGTCAGCTGAAGCCTTCTGCCTGAGGACAAGGATGATCAGAAGTCTGAATTAGCTCTATATGAAGGACTTTGCCTTCAAGCATTAAAATCCTTTACATTTTTGTTCAAAAGCAGGAACAAATCACAATCTAAACCAACATACCATGTACAACTCAAGCCAAGAGATAACATCAGCCAGCAGGCTTCTTATTCTGGTCTTGAAGATCTACAGCACTCAAAGACAGTGAACAAATTATCCCCTGGGCTCCCCATTCCACATAGGCAGCAGCATAAAATGCTACCATTACCACATGTCCGAATCTTACAGACTTGTTCCCATTCTAGGATCAGTAACATCAATAAAGCAAAAAGTTGAGCAAAGCATTTCCTTTGTTGACAATCACCATCTCCACTAACCGACCTGTCCCACATTTTAAAAATCTACTTTTTCCACTTTCTTTATCCTTTCTATTAGAAGCTACTACATCTTCTTATTGCTTCCTTCTAATCCTCTTCCAATATTTCCGGTACCACTCTCTTCCCCTTTGTTTTCAAAGAACACAATTATCCAAAGCAAATAAAAATCACACTTTTAAAATTGCATTAGTATCATGAGTATCTTAAATGTCTCAGTGGTTCTGTTCAGCTACTTACACTACCTTCACCTGCTCACTTTCCTTGCATATCTACTGGTAATTCTAGTTAGCACCAAAATAGTACGTAACACCTCCCTCCCAAAGTTGAAAGTTTTCAGATGACCTGAAGAGTAAGATAGGAAGTTCATAGGAAATGTGTGCCTAGTTGCATGAAATTTGAAAAACCTGTCCATAACCCAGCTTCTCTGAGAAGCATTAGTAAAATAGTCTCACGCTGTACCAGCAGACTTTGCTACCACCAGTACTCCTATTCACAGGATGGTACTGTTTGTTTTGAAAAGATCTTCATCATCTAGCCAGGAAAAGGTTCCCTTTAGACTATTACTGTATGTGACAACTGCTATAAAGAGAACTTCAACAAAAACAACAGCCTAAGGAGCAGCTGTGCAAGTCAAAGGCCACAAGGGAGATGAGCCAGCATGCTAGAGACACGATAGCACAGGAAAATCCTATCAATTCGCTCTGGTAAGGCTCCCTTGCTGCTAACACTTCCCAATACAAGCAAAAGTCATCGCACTAAAATAATTCCTCTCCTCCCACATATGGGAGTACTCTAAGCTACAGGAACAGGAAATGCTAATTACTCATATATTCTAAAACCCAACACATACATTCTTCTCTGATAACCCAGGTCAAGCTTGAACAGCAACTAATAATCAAAACATTTGCTGTTCAATATACCAGCAGTCTTGTACAGATATAGCTAAATACAGCACAAAGACTCAGAAAGAATCCATTTCACTTTCCCTTCCAGAGAAGAATCAGCCATTCTGGCAGAGCTTTATATGCATTTCAGGACAAAATAGCACAAGAAAAATCCCTAAGAATTTTTACATTTTTCAGCAAAATCTGGGGAGAAGGCTTTAGATTAAGCAGCATCAATGACTTCACTTCCATCATGGGACAGAAAGCTCAAGGTCAGCATTGTTGTGAGGCTGTGCTCCCCCATCCCACCCCCTGCAAGGGGAAACAAAAGCCCTGAGGGTCCTGATTCCAAAGACCACAAAACACCGAGGGCTGTGTCCATGGCACAGTTCGCACAGATGGAGCTACACACATCTGGAGATGCAGTTCAGCAGGTTATGCGAATTCACAGCTTTGTGGGCTGCTTTTTGATTTCATGAAACTCAAATTTTGAAAAGGAGCACTTCCTCCCCCCACCAGGGAAAGTCATTTGTTCCAGCTGTACAAAATAAAGACCCAATTAGAAAATGTTCATTTTAACCAAGCATTCCCCACCAACAAGATAAACTTGACAGAATATAACAAATTGCTGATCGACTCATTAAGCAATCATTGCAAAACTGTTTTGACTGATAAAAAACAAGGTATGTTTCTTTAAATCGTACTGAAAAATGAGGGATTCTCAACCCATTTCTTGCCTGAGAGTGAGAAGGGAAGAGAGACTGAGTTAGAGAATAAAAATATATATATATATATCTCAAATGAAGCCTTGATAGAAAGACTCTCAAGCATCAGTTTGTTTGTAACTTTGAAGTATGCTGAAGCAGATTAATGCATCCAAAGTCTCTCTCCTCCATGCTCTACGTTCAAAAGGTGGTACCAAATACGCACGAATGCACCTTATTATGTCATTCAACAAGGTGGTAGTTCTGTAATAGTCCTTCATCCTCACACTATCAAGGGAGGTCTTTGATCAAAATTAAAAGGTTTTTCTAAGCCATGAGACATCAATAACTCATTAGTAACTAATTTTAAAAACTACTTTCGCTACAGTGCTTAAGCTCAGTAACTCACACCTATGAGATCCCTGGCTTGAAATTTAATTTTCTGCATTAAAAGGAAAATAGAGAAAGCAAAAAATGTTCTTAGAAGAAACAGCCAGCATTAACTATGATGATTTTGCCATAATCTCAAGCATTACCTAGATTTTTAATCAATTATTTTCTGATCCCATTAAAATAACTACCTTTCTGTCAAGTGCCAAGAAAACTACTCTTCTGAATTAACTTGTGAGTAGGAGAAAGGAGGATGCTGTCTGTGGCTGCTTAGGGCTCATTTATAACATTACTGTATTAGAAATAAAGCTTAAAATCCTCCAAGTTCTGAAGAACAGTCCTACCAGTTACTAAGTCCTTCTAACTGGATGTACATCTTGGATCAGCAACTCTCCTCCTGACATCAGTAAACATACCACTACCTCTAAAGTAAGCAAAGAATTCATGTGTTTCATGAATCACCCTCATTTCTAAACACCTTAAACTTCTGATATAGTACAGTTTGAGGTACAATCACAGGCGGGAAACTGTAACATTTCAATACCAGGTACATCCCTAAGCAAACACAACATTGCAGAATTATGCATCTCTGTACTAGGTCTCAAAATGCTGATTGCCCCGTATTTTTTTTAATAAAATACTTCAGAACAACAGCTGGTCAAGTAAAACATATTTTTGACTGCAGACACATTTAATTTTCTTCAATTTTCCCTTTGCAGTATGTTTTGATTGTCAGGTTTTGGATGCAGAAGAAAACATCAACAATGGAAGTTTACTCGCTTACCTCCAAAAATGAAAAGCGAACAGAGGACTGCAAGGGCTGCATGGGCTTGTTGGGGTTGGGCTCAGGCTCCTTGGGGTGAGACTGCAAGTTAAAATAATGTCATCTCTAGTGAACAGAAGGTTTAGCAAGAGCTGCATGTTTTAGTGTAGGAGTTTTGGTTAGAACCAAAACATTACCATCCTCCTGAATGAAGTGATTGACAGTAGCCACATAATTTTTGACTTAAGATGAAATTGATTTAAATAAAAATTAAAAACAAAAAAATGAAATCTGGTGCTGGTGCATATACTTGACTATGTCAGGCTGCCTCCAGGGGCAATACTTGTGTACACAGTCCACAAAGAGGGGGAAAAAAATGGTAACTTGTTTCAGACTTCTTAGCATTCTGTATTAAACAGGGTATGTAACTGGGGTATTTTTTGTCTTTTTAAAAAATTAGGGTTGGATTTTTTTTTTTTAGAGTTCTTGATAAGCAAACCATGCTTATTAAAACAAAATTAAACTGGATGATGAGCTTTTAACTGCAATGAAGATTTCCAATTGGAGTGTCTAAAATTTGCACAGTAATTAAAAACTGAAAGTGGCTTAGCTAGGTAGCATCAGTTTCCACAGATTTCACTATGTAAGTGTTCCCTCATGAATGTCAAGTCTTTTAGCTAGATATTCAAAAGTGGATATGAACAACTCACCCAAAAAACCAAATTTGAGCATCTGGCTTCAAAGGTCCCGTTAAGAAGTGCATCTCCTTTCAAAAGGTCTCTCAATGAAACAGGAGGCCACACTGAGATGTCACAGATGCTCTTTTAAAAAATGCTTGTGCAGTCACATGCGCTTGTTCTCATAAAAATTACAAGAACATTGTGGTTTGGGTTTGGTGGTCTGTTTTTTTTTAACAAAACAACAAGCTTAATAGAATGCCTCTTGTTGCAATCAGCTGCAGTCATCTGTCCAAAAAACCATGCAGCTCTGCCTTCTGTGCAGACTGAGCAAAGGCAGAAGCTTTATGGTGAACTTTTTCCAGATCACCTTCATAAAAATTTGTTCTGCTACACAGTAGACCTTTGCAGCCAGCCAACACTAACATTTCCTGTCCTGTCTCCAGTGAAGATGCACACAGCCAACATGCTAAGCTCAGCTACCTCCAACTCTAAAACCTGTTTTCAGTTGCATGAGACTTTAACAAATTTTAAAGCATTTCCATCAAAACCTTTTAAGGTCGATACCCCATTCAGGTTTTCCCTGAACCTTTCAGCAGGTTTAGCACTGCTTCTAAAACTGATTAGGGATTACTTTTTTGACATTGTATATTCTTGCAGCCTTGGCTTCTTGAGATGCTTCGGAGAGGACACAAAGTTTGCCAGGGACATCCAGACTAAGCAAAGAGTGGGCCTACTGTCACATTCTGACAAGGCTACTGTGTTAAGGCATGTTCCTCTGGCTTCTGACTGTGCTGGCACAATCCCTGAACTAGATGCACAGAGGACCACGGTGCCAAACAGCCCAGCAGCTTAGTATGAGCTAGCTCAATTTCAGCTGCAGACTAGCTGTGCTAGCACAACAGTACGTCTGACCTAATAAGCTCCAGTAAGAGCCAATAGCTCAATACATCACTCTGGAAACAGCTAAACAGAACGTAGGGTACATCGTTCAGCCTGTGCAGGCCTCCAGAGAAACGTCGGGATTAAGTGGTTTCTTCCGTTTCTCTGGGACACTCTATTGCACTGCACTGACCTGCCATAACATACACTGGGAAGGTCTTTACCTATGATCAGTACAGGCTTGCGAGAAGCTTTTTATACTTCTTTATAAGCTCTGTCTTCACTGTCTCATTCTCCACTGCAGGCCTGCTGCAGCAGAACCAGCAGTTCACTCCCACTGCCTTGAGTGTCCTCCCTCTTGTCTGTTAGCTGGGAAACTCTCCTGTGCTGTACTGTCAGGGCTTACGCTGCTGTTCCTGGAGGTGCACAACAAGGGGAAAGGTGAAGGCGGGTGGTGCAGGACAGCAACCAACCAAGGGGAGAATCCAGGCTGAGAGGACAGAACTGGCAGCAGCCGGCCAAAAGGCATAGGGCTGTGACAGGGAGAGAGTACGGAGACTGCAACTGAATAACGACTGGGGGTGAGGAACCTACTGAAGCCAGAGCACTGAAAAGGAAAGGTAAAAAAGCTGGGTGCTGAATGAGAAGAATGTATTAACTTCAGACCCCAGAATGAGATTCCCAAGTCACTTTGCTGTGAGCAAATCCTCACGACCCAGAGTGGCCAAGCACATCTCCACCCCTCCCTCCGCCGGATGGCACATACACAGCAGGTGGAAGTCCTACATCTGCTAGTAGTTACTCATCATCTGCCTCATTTTCTCTGCTGTAACTCAGTCTCAGTCACAGAGAAGACTCTGGGGGTACTTAGTATCAGATGTGCTGGTACTATGGATCTATAAATTCCCACTGAGTGATTATACTGGATTGTCAATCCAGTTCTACAGAATTTGCTTCTCAGTTTGACTTTTAAGACCTACGAATTACATGCAAAAAACCTGTTAAAACACATAAGAGTGCATACATAAAAGGCTGACAGGAAGCCTTAGGTCTCAAATTTACTAAATTTGGAACGCTTCATTTTGGCTTCTTAATATTCCTTGAAAGAGCTTTCTGCAAGCAATGAATATAAAGTAGTCTGACTACTGATTTCTCAGAGAGACAACGTAATTCTAGTCCCAACATTTAGACTGTACTGAAAGAAAATTCATGAGAATCAGTGTGTGAAGAATGTTTCAAGGAATAAGTTGGATTTTTTTCCCCCAGATATGTGCTTTTATAAGTAACAGAATATAAGAATTTGGGAGACATGACCAGTCTGCATTGACTCAACTCTGACAAATCATGAGAACGACTCCACAGGAATTGTTAAGTGCCAGCAACCAAAATATGATACTTTTCTTCTCCACAAGTAAATTAAGTCAGAAAGTAGCACGTGTGATGGCAAAATAAAGTCTAATATATGAAAAAAATTAAATCTATTCAGACAACATTTGAGCAGAAACAATGATCAATGCTGAATTTAAAATTTAATTACTATCAGTATTAAATAGTGTCAAAATATGGCAAAGCAAGTGTAATTATGTCAGGTTACCAGGAAAAAGGAGGAAGCAGTAAATGATTACCTCGTATTACAAGAACACACACAGATGCTGAAAAAACAGTAAGATGAATCATTTTTCGTCCTTTGCAGTTAGTGATGTTATTCTCATATGATGATTACATAATTCAGTGAAGACTAATTTAAAAATATTTAAATTGCCACATCTCAAAAGGCGTATAATTATCAATTATTCATGGAAACCATTTTAATGAGCTCCCAGATAAGACCCCTCCTTCCAAAACTCCTGAAAAATTAGCACTGCTGGGGTTTTTTCAGAAAAATATCTAGTCTGCTCACAGCTAACACACACTGCTCTCTGCAGAAGATGCCAGCCTGAAATGCAGGATTTCTCTCTGACATTTTACAGACGTAGTTCTGGGGAACCCAATGTAACATCTACACTTGTTCCCTGGAATAAAGTGCTCTGTCACCTTCATGTGATTACTAGAACAAATTATTTGCTACACTGCACACTCTACCTATAGCCCTCTCTTTAAAACATGGCAGATGTCACAGATAATACCTTTCATAGCTAAATAACTTTACCGCAGGCATCTGCAGCATTCAGGGTTGTTTTGTGGTGGTTTTTTTTTTTCTTCTCCAGCAAGAATGGGGAAGTCCCAGGGAACACTAAAGGATCTGACGTAACCATATCTACCTAGATAAAATTAGCAAGTTCTCATGGTGACTGTAACATGTATACATACATGCCTGACATGTCAACATAGACTGTAGGTATGTACATATATATAGAAATAAATATTTGTCATTGACTAACAAATCTTGGGTAAACATATGGTGGCACTTATGAATAAAATACTGTACTTACTATCACTATACATTAAAATTACGTATCTTCATGTAGTTACTCTCTAAATAGCTGAAAGCACAGAAATGAGTTAATCAGTTTTAAGCGAGTACCAAGTAAACATACTGCTAAATTAGGTAAACATACTTACTGCAGAGACTGTCAGGAATCCTGCAGAATGTCAATATAGTTCATTAGTGTACCTACTACACATGTAAATACATCTGGTTCCTGATGGATCTTCACAAACAGCATTTCTACAATGCTTTAATCTCTCGCAGTGCTCTCCATTATTCACCAGCGACAGAGGCCTTTCTAAAAGGCAGCGCTGGGATAAACAAACAGCAACCGACTGCTGGAGAGAAAGACAGACACCACGGCCTACTGACAGATCCTTCCCCTGCGAGCTGACAGGATGCTCTATGCACTGAGATTCGGTAACTTTAAATACGCAGAAATGCTTTCTTTCCAAATGTACTGCAATATCCCAGCTCCGGGCTCACACGTTTGCTAAAGCCAACTGCAATGCATTTAAAAATGTGTTCCTCCAACCTGGAGCCGCAGTGCTCCCAGGCTGTCAGCACAAACGTATGTTAAGCAGCTCCTGGTTGCACGAAAGCCAGTATCATGCAGAAACCATTAAAATATTAAAGACAGACAATACTTACTCCAAGGTCAGCCCTGGAATTTGTAGCCTTTCCCGCTGGGCTTTCATTGCTGTTATGTGTTACCACACTCTATTGTAACCGTGACACACATTCACTGACAGCATTCTGGCGATGACAGAGAGCCAAAATGAGCCACTATAAAGGAATGGCCTAACGATCTCTTGGGGGCGGGGGGAGGACCGCAAGTTTGGGTCCTTCCACCTCTAGCTGTCAGGAAGAGCTGCCGGCTCCTCTCTCAGGTTAGCAGCAGCGCACGCCGCGCCGGTTTCGTGAAGCGAACGGCGCCTTCAGTTGTGCACGTCAAGTAATTCATCTCCGGTATTCTGCGGCGGCGGCCGCCGCGGCGCCGACACACGCGCACACACGCTGCACCTTGAAGGAAGGAGAGGTCCCCCCTCGCTACGCCAGCCCGCAGCGCACACACAGAAAAGCCTCCGTGCTTAAGACAGTCTCTCTCGGCAAATGTCAAACATTCACCACCCCCTCTGATCCTGCCGAATAGGATTTGGCCATCTTGTTTAAGTCACATTATCCCTTTCCTGGGTAAACAGACAGGCAGCTTCTGCAGTGATACAACAGCAAACCACCCAGTGAAAAACAGGCTCTTCTCCTTTAACAGGGAGAATTAATGGCCAGGGCATCTGAAGAGCACATATATTCTTCTGATGCTGAGGTTAACACAAAAGGGAAAGTTACCACTCTCTTCTGCCATGACAGCACTTGAATTTTAAAGAGAAATCATCTAGATATTTTAACAAGGGTGAGAGCTAAAGCTAGAAACTGCAGGAAACTGTGTCGATTTCAGGTTTAAAGATAACTTCACTTAAAAGTAAACTGCTATACAGAAGCTTATAGACAGTTTTACATCAGCATTGCTGTGCAGGATGCCAGTTTTAATTGAATTATTTTGTGATTTTTTTTTACGTACTCTCTCTTAGTCTGAGGTTATAATTTTCATAAATAACCACACTGTGAATCGCTCCATGAAGACTAGCATTTTTTAATGCCCTGTAAAACACCATGAAAAGGAAAGGCACTGTGCAAGTACTTATTTTTAGTAATTTAAGAGCAGGAATATTTTATCTCACCCGCATAGTTTTCCTGTGGAATTCCTGATTTGTACCTCTTGCCACAATATGATAATGTCAGGCACTTGATTTCAGTTTTTGCCAAGAGCTATGGCCCTGCTGTGGGCACGGGCAACTCCTGCTGACCAGTCAAGGCACAGGACCAAATTATGCTGCTGCCTTTTGGGTCCCTGGCTCGTTTTTGGAAGAAATATGTATGTTCACAGGTAAAGGACTATGGCTTTCTGAGACAGAGGGATATCTCCTGGTTATGGAAGCTGCTGAACTGGATTTAGTAAACATCTTTCAACCACACAGTAGAAAATAATCATTAAGTTTTCTCTTTTCTTTCTCCTACTTATTTCATTTGGAAAGAATTTTAAATTTGAAGTTACGCATTACACAGAGCCTTCATTTACAAAAACTGAAAATTGAAGTTTGCACCAAATTATGCATTTGAATTTCTAAAACAGCAAACATCTGGACTGTGATTACCAAGTTGAGGCTCCAGCAAGCACTATTAAGCCAAGCTTCCCGAAAGTAATCTTTCCAAGGGAATTTTCAATTCTCCTACCTCCCAAAAGAAAGAGAAGGAAGTAGACCTATGTGGTTAAATTCAAGATCACTGACCACAGTGAGGGAATTCACAGGTTTCTAACAGCGTGCACATCAGATAGGTACCCACATCCAACCGATACTTTCAAAACTTGTGCTTCAAAGTTTACTCAGAACACAGCGAAACACCATTTTATTTGAAGAGATTCTAAAACTCAGGAAAAAAAACTGTGCAAAAAGCTCCAACACTAAATCTATTAGGTGAAGCTGTCCATGCCTGCAGGTTTTTTATGGCTCAGTTTGGAGACAACCATTTAAGAACGGAAATTTAACGAGAGAAGCAGAGCATGAGGTACAGTTACAGGCACAGGTCCCTGGCCCTCCCTAAGCTGTCAAAATAGGCAGCTCCCTACTCTGATTACTCAGCACCTCTCAAACCAAACTCTGTTCCCTTAAAATTCCTCGGATAAAATCTTTTTTTGTACACAAGACTTCTTCAGCTACTGAGAAGTCCTGTTTCTGACGGAGACAGCGAACTGGCAGGTATGTTGTGACTGCATGCACACCACACATGTACGTACACATGTAGGTAAGGCTTACACAACGTCCAAAGGGTTTAACTTTGTGCACACTGACCTTCAGTTCAGTACGTCATCCCATTATCCATGTACAAGATGCACACAAATGTAACACCAAAGTAGTTAAATTTTGTTGTATAAAGCGGTCAATTTTTCACTAAAGGCACAGCGTAAAAGCCCCAGGAGGGCAGCCAGTCAGCTCCACTGAATCAGAGCAGTACCACCATCATTTCCATACACAAACCAGCAAAAGGACTAGCTCCAAAGGAGAAGGTGTGCCTCCTTCAGAAGCACAAGTTTTACACATTACCCCAGGACAGCCAATTTTCATACTGGGGTATGAACAGCAGAGAAAAGTCCACAAGGTCCGGGGGTGGGGGTTTCCCCCACTATTCCTGAAGCAGTGCAAAAACGAAAAACAGGCAAAAGAACAGCCTGCCACTGAGCCCTGCTTTAGTGTGAAAGATTACAATTAGGCAGTAGGCGCATTTTACCTGCAGATGGACAAGACCTCCAGCTTGTCTTGTCTAAAGGAGAGTGAGTTGGACTGGCAATTGGGCACAGCAGCTTTAACTTAAGCAACTGCATGTAAGGGCTACTTTGAGACCATTATAAATCAACCTCTTCCCTGTGCTAATTCATGCAGGCATTTCATTTCACATTAACGATAAATTATTCTAAGCTCGGATTGAGTTGTAGATCGACTTTGAAAATAATTCTTCCATGTATTTTGCCTGATTCAGAGAGAAGTTTTGAAAATCATGATTTTCTGAAAGAGATGAATACATGGCAGGTGATCAAATTATGCCCACTGTTACAGCCTTACAGGTTTTGTGGGAGTAAATGGGAACTGTTTCAGGTATCTGGGGGCAAAAAATAACAGCAATTTAATTAGATTCAGCCTTCCATGTGAAAGCTGACTTCAGTTTGATCAATTTGCTCCAAATTTCACATCATTTAGGTAATCCTCTCACCAGCATATAGCCAAGGAAGCAAGTGAAAAGTTGAAAAAGAATCTCACTTTACCACACAAGATCAATCTCACTAAACTAACTGTAGTTTATTCCTAAAATAAATAACATCCATTTTACTTGCAAAGGCTACAGTAATGCCTCAGTCTCACAAGTAGTGATTTAGCTGTTTTCTTCATCTTTGGCATCATCCCTGAAGTAGATGTCATGAGTGCTATTGTAATAAAACCAATTCCATCAGTTTAGCTACTGCATGACACGTAAATCTACCTCTGGCTTAAGTCATCAGACTGACCAACACAATGTGTATAAAACAAATGTCACACTTCAGCTAACTTCCAGAAGGGGTCAAGAAGTATTCTTCTTATTGATAGACTATGGCCAGTTTATTCCAGGTGGTTTTATGATTTAACACATACTTTCTCCAGAATTACAAGGCAGGCCAAAGCTATGGAAACAATACCATATGGTGAAGGGAATTCCTTTTCCTTAGATCTGTCTTGTATGTCTTGCTTTTATGCTCAGACTCAGTGTGCAATGGCAAGGAATTTCACATCTTGGTCTGATTATACAAGGAAGAGGAGAGGGGCTGCATCCCATTGGTTTCCCTGGGAAAGGGAGAAGCAGGTGAGGATGATGGAAGGGGTCTGCATTTGCCCATATCCAGGAGCTCAGAGTGCACAAGCACCTCAGCATGGCAAGCCAAAATAAATTCCTTGTCGCTGCACAACTTTGGAAGAACCCACGTGTTCCTTGGTATGGCAGCCCACAGCACTAAGAACTCACAGGACAGAGGGATCACTGCCTGGTACTCCATGACAAAAAGGAATATTGGATGACCCTGTCCAGCCTTAGAGTATCAACTTCATGGATCTACTAACATTTACAGACATACCCATAAATTGCTTACCTGCTTCAGATTTATAGTAATGCGTCTTATTAACATGTCACTGGAGTACACAGTAAAAGCCCAGGTGGTCTTACAAAACACTTCAGAGTTTATTTATAGCTGTAATTCTTGCTATTCTGAAAGGAATTTGATTTTAAATTACACTTTTTAAAATTACTCAGTTAAAAACCTATTTTTAATAACTTCTTAGGAATTAGTTGCATATTCTGCTGGTAGCACTATGGTATAATTTTTATTACTAAAAAAGTAATAGATCAGAATAATATGTTTATTAGGAATGTTAATCAAACATTAAAAAATATCAGAACTGGTAAGTAGACCTCTGGTAAGTTAACCCAGCAACTGGTTGTCACATTAAACACTAACTAAAAAACACCGATCCTAAAACATTGGAGACAAATGGAATCAGTAACATGCACCAGTCCAGACCTGGCAAAATCTCTCCAAAAACCTTACTCATGCCCATTTCTCCAGGGAGTTTCCACAGATAGTTCTGAAATTTCCCTTGCAGCCAGAATAGCCTCCTCATATGCAGAGGCAGATGATTATAAGTTCAAGTGGAGCTGATGCTGGCTAGTCCTGCAACACTGAGCTCAGAAGACAAAAATAAAGTTACCTGGTCAGGGAGTGAGAGAGAGAAGCTCTCTATTCTTTGTCTAAGTATCATCTGGATCACTATTACAGACAACAGCAAAAAAACCCCCAACAAGATGTGCCATCTAATGAAACTCTTATGTAGCATTCCTCATATTCCACTAGTCTCCCATCTTCCCTTCTTAGGGAACATAATTTTTACACCTGCCTGTGATAACCCTAAAATAACAATCCATACAAAATCAAAAGCTCAACCAATACAATGGCACATCTTTTGTCAAAATTTCTTCTGCAAAACTCCCAGAGTAGCTACTTCAGATTTAGATGACTCCTACCATATTTCACATACGAAAAGAATAAAAAAAATTCCTGACCTGAAATTAGAAAACAATAAAAATAGCTCAACTAATACAGTCTCCCATCGACAGACATCAAGCTAGTATCAAAACCATAAAAAGCTTGAGAAATAAAGCTTTAATAATAACTACGGTCTCAATCTACACTACTTTTCAAAACAAAAGGAACAACATTAAAAATCAGAGGCAAAAATAGATCTACTTCTTGAAGAAGTCTACATGACACAGGATTTAAACAGTTGGGGTTTTTTTAATTCAATAGCCTTGTTACACAGAAATAAACCAAGAGCAATCACTTAACGGGCATTTGTTTATCTGGTCTTGGTTTAACCTATATTTTTCAGTGCTGTATTTCAGTGCTAGTTGATGCCATTTAACTTTCCTGCACTAATTTGTCCACCAAAAGAAATATATTGAAAACTCTGGTGGTTTAACCTTGGCTGGAGGCCGGGTGTCCACTAAGCCACTCTACCACTCCACTCCTCAGCCGGATAGGGAGGGAAAAACATAAGATGGCAAAAACAACCCCAAACCCATGGGTCAAGATAAAGGTAGTGTAATAAAGCAAAAGGCCATGTGCAGAAGCAAAGCCAAAGACTATTCACTACATCAGCAGGTGGTGTCTGGCCACAGGACTTCAGTACACATAGTGGTTGCTCCAGAAGTCAAATATAAAAGATCAGCCTTTTTGCTGCAAGGGGAAGAGAGGATGGAGGGACCAGGGGAGAAAGGAGACAGAGCACTGATGTATGCACCAGCATGGCTCAGTAACAGCCAAAACCCTGGTGTGTTATCAACCCCATGCTAGCTTCCAACACACTGCACAGCACTATGAGGGTTGCTTTGGAGAAAACTAACTTAATTTCAGCAATACCCAGTGCAAAAGCACTGAAGAAAATCTTACTTGTAATAGTTTTGTATGATCATGATGGTATCCACATATCACCATCAAAAAAGTTAAAGCACAAAAAAGATTTTCATGTTTCTACAAATGAGCCAACAGCTCTCCTCTCAACTCCCTGTACCCTTTTTATCAACAACTAATACATACATAGAGTTATTGACCATTGTTCTGGCTAATTGATATCTTATTAAGGCCCCACCATGGACATAAATACATACATGCCTGCAGAAGCTTTTCCCCAACAGCTTTGTATGGCTACCACAGGCATGGCTGGTTTTTTTAAATGCACCTCCTTGTTCTCTCTAGACAATCGTTAGAAAAACAGGAGTTGGCAAATGCTCCGAACAGAGGTAAGAAACAGAAATATGGCAGTCTTTCACAGAAACATCTCCAAAAGTTTAAATTTAGAAAGCTTTGACAATTAATCCCATGGAAGTAATGATCTGTTATAGGGAGAGCTAGACGGAAGTCAAGAGATCATCTTCTCCTTCCCCAGGAGAGGTCCATTATACCTCTATTACCCCAATCACTCCAGCCAGCTGTTTGTCTCATCTGTTCTTAAAAGTTGGTAACAATTCCACACTCTCAGTCACTCCACTCCTCTGCTTCACTATTCAGAGACAGTAAGTGTTTCAGTGGTGTCTAAGCTGAATCCCCCTTACTCCAATTTAAACACATAATGCCTTGCTTTACACCGTGGTAACAGAAAACACTTTCATTTCCTACTCATGGCAGGCATTCCACACACTTGAAGACTTTCACGATCATCCCTCAGGCCTTCCCTTCTCTGGAGTAAATAACCCCAGCTTGGCAAATATTTTTCCATAGATTGTGTCAAGTTTTCAAAGCAGCTGACAGCTGTCATTTGTTCTCCGGCTGATCCATCTCAACGCACAGCAGTCAAACCTAAATGCAGCTCTCCAGCATAAGGCCTGGTAAATTCTTTGTGGGATGTAATAATGCTGTGTGCCTTGCAGCTCAAAACATCAGGATGATGCACCCTCTTGCCCTATCTTTCCTCCCCCAACAGCGTCGCACTGTGAAACCACTGTGCTTCTCAGATCCTCTTCTGCACACTGATGCCTATCCAACTATCTTGCATCTGAAAAGCTGAGTATTTTCTGCTGAAGTAAGAAGTCTCCAGCTTGTTCTATTTAACACTGTTTATTTTTGACAGGTTGTCAGAATGATTTTGGAGCCCATACTGTTCTTCAGTATATTTGCATTCTTCCCAGCTTGTTGTCTGCTGCAAACTTAATAAATAACATCTATTCCATCATCTAGGTCACTAATGAAAAACAATGACTAAAGCCAGTCACCCAGGTTTCTTACACCTGCAGCCTGGTGTAATTTCCTGCTTATTGTTTCTAACCTACATGCAATATAGCAACAGGGTCTCAAAAGTGACAATATCCTCACATCCTCCCACTCCCAAGACCAATTTGCTGGTATAGCTTACTGGCAAAACCTGGCTAAAATAAAAAACCACCAAAAAAAGTGTTCAGATTTATAGAGCAGTAATCTAAAAGCTTTCTGCATGAGATAGATATACTTCTGACAGACTCATTTCAACAAGAAAAACAGGCACATTTTTAAATGTAAATTAAAATATTTAAAATATCTCCTAGCAAAATAAATGTGAGATGTCAACTATGTATGACAACAATCTATAAAAACTCATTTTCAACAGCATCTCAATAATAAGAATCACAGAATAGTTGAGGCTAGGTCTCAAGCCATACCCACACATGCACACAGAACATACCTGGTTTAATCCTATTTTCAATCACATGATGTGTTTAAGTCTGTCTTAGTTGCCTGAGTGCAAAAATAGAACAATGTAGCCTGGGGGGTGGGGGGAAGCATTCCCATCATCTTGTGTTCTCTGCACATCATCTGCAAAGGTGCAGGTGAGTGTTTCCATTCATCCTCAACAGCAAGAGCTTGTTTACAGCATCATGCTCAGTCCCACATTAGGGTCACCTGGATGTGTGTGTCTCAAATGCTACGCCTGCCTTTGCTGCCCAGGGCATCACCACACTAAACATGCATGAATGAAGCCACTGGGATATGAGAAAATGTGATTATATTCAATAACAATGCCTTTTGCACTGTAGCAACCAACACATAATGAATACAAAGCAAGAGACTCCCAAAACCTGTGTCACCTTTTAGACTGTCACTCACTCCCCCGTGGCAGTTATCTGCCATGCCTTTCAGGCAAACATAGCAATATTATGGATCCACTTATCCCCAGTACTCTTTCTGACCTTTTCACATGCCTGTGAGAGCTGTCACAACACACCTCAGTAAATTTCACAGGTCTAAGCTAGGAGAAAAATGAGACAGAAGCACACAGCAGCATTTGGGAAAAAGGACAAGGGGAGAGAGATGGCAAAGAGCAGCATATGGCTCACAGGAAAGTACACTAGGTGCCAGGTTAGCCACTGCCACAACTAGGGGAGCAAAGACTTGTGAAAGGCTACAGAATTGGCTTATTATCCCTCGCAGAACAGAAAGGCAACCTGACAAACCAGTGTTACCCTTCTCCAAATTATGAGAGAAGAGCTCTGTCCTGCTCCCATCCATCACCCCTTCCCTTTTCAGCCCACCACAGTAGCCACGCATGCTTTTGGATGAAATGAACTATTCAGTTTCTGGAGCCTCCAGTGTTGCAGTGAGCCACCAACTCCTCCACAAGCACTGCTCAGACTTCCTACCCCTTATTTTAATCGCAGGAGTCATCACCCATCCTCACATACACAACAGGTTCTTGGCATACCTGCCCCCATATGAAACCTACGTGCACAGAGTCTTGCAAGCCTACACCTGGCTCAGGATCCCTGCCCCATCTTTACACCACTCTATCCGAGAGCATACCTGCAAGGAGAGCAGTCAGCGTTAGACAAAGGCTGAAAATATGAAGGGATAGAAAACCCCCAGCAGCAGAGAAGTGTGTCAAGAAATGCATTCAGTTAACAAAATTTTCTCAGAGGGTAAACATGACCCATAGATCCCATGGGTAGAAGGCAGCAGACACTACAATGGAAAGGAGACAACGGGGCCCAGAAGCTTTAGGCAGAGACAGAAGTGGTAGAGTCAAAAATGGCCACAACCACAAACATTGTATAGGATCTTCACAAGGAACTAACGAACAAGCAACAGCCAATGTAACCCAACTACAGAGCAGGTTACCGCTCCCAGCCACGGACAACTGAGGCCTGTCTGTCAGCACAGGGAGCCTCTTGCTACGACACTGTACTCTGGCTGCATTAAAACTTAAAAGTGTAAGTCTGTGGACCATGGACATACATTTCTTCCCAAGACCAAACCTGCCTTCCTCCTCTCACTCTTCCTGTGGCTTATCTCACCCACTACTGCCCAGGACTATAGTGTAAATCCTTCAGAGGAAGAAGCATCAGGATTGTTAGCATCTCCCCGTTCATTCATGATCTCTGCCAGCGATGACATGACTGCTTTGCTGCTCTTCTCGGAGATTCAGCTGTGTCCCTGGTCCTCCAGAAAGCAGCATTCATCTTCTGAAATTTTATCTGACTGCCAGTCCCTCTCACATCCAGCAGCAACCTCCTGACACTGAAGTAGCTTTTACTCTTCTCATGGCACAGGTTAACAAGCTGAATCCATTCCTCTGGTCCCTAGGCAAAAGTGCAAAGCATTGCTGGAAAGGTAGCTGGAGAAAGGGAGAAGTCATTAAGAACTAGAAGTCTGAGAAAGGAGCTCATCACGGGAGACTGACACAGCTGGTACACTGGGTATAAAAAGAGACTAGTGGATATAAAAGCTTAGAGAAAGGTGAGAGCCAGGAAGGATTGTGGGCCATGGACGACAGCCAACATGAAGGCACAGATGCCACCAAGCTCTTGACATAGCAAGGGAAGCACTTGAGGACATCACACAGACTCAGTGTACTACACGTGCTCTGTACACACTCATTATTTCTCGTCCCTCACTTCCCCACCAGGGTAGGAGTGTCAGATGAGCAGCCTGCAGAGGATCCTCCATTTGGCTTCATCCAAAAGAAAATTCTAGGGTGCGTGTAACAGAACTGTCCAGAATAACAAAATGTAGCAGTACATTACTGCAAACTAAAAGGCTGATAATAGAAAGAATCTAGATGGCTACTTTTTCAGGTGGTCTTTCCAATATTTTTATCCCAAGCTATGCGGCAACTAGGATGGAGATTGTGACTTGGAATTCTGGGGAGACCTGCATAGCAGCAGGTTTCATTTGCTCCTCAGAAGACACTGAAGCATTCTGCACCAACAGGAGTTTTCCAAATGCTTTATTTACAGAAAGACGTAACACTGCCAGTCCAGCTGAATGACAAAGAAACTGCAGATAAATATATGAATATCCTTTATAATAATGAACAGTGCTTGCTTAGAATACTGACAGTAATACAAAATGTTCAAAATTGCATTTCACAGGAAGGAGAAGAAAAAGAGACTCCCCATCTCCTCTAAGACAAAACAGAAGTGGCTTATTGGGATTTCATGATCCTGACATCTCTAAAACATCAGCCTATCCTCTACATAATGGAATGGCAATAAAAAAAAAGGCGGGGGGAAACTGTAATGCCAGAATGTCTACCAGAAGAGGCAAGGCAGGCAGATCCCTGATGTTCTGCCTCTTTTACCTGAATGCATGTATGTAGAATACAGAGGATATTATTGCTACCAGAGTAGCAGAAATTGTGCAGAAATCTAGATGCTTCTTCCTTAAAATAAAATCAAGTACCCATTTGTAGGTTACACCTCACTTTTAACCTCCATCTAAAAAACACACCACAAAATCCAAAAAGCCTCCCAAAACCCAAACAAAAAAAAACACTCCACCCCATCATTAGAATTTAAGCAGAGCACAGGTTCATCAATCATGTAATCTCCCCAGAGCCCCACCATGACCCCAATCCTACAGAGGCTAAACATGTGCAAGCTAGAAATCGCACAGCCTCAGAAAGCTCTCTCTGTAGATTAAGAGATTATTCAAATCTTTGGAGCATCAGTGCCAAAAAAAAAACAAAAAAAGGAAAAAATCATCAATACAGCATAGGGCAGCCTCGATCATGCAACTCAAGGGGACATCACAACTCCTTTGTGATAAAGAATTCTTTTTGACAAACTTTGAGTTTTCCTTAACTGAGGATAACTGGGCTTCCTAAAATGAATGCCACTGGGGAAAGGGGAAAAAAGCAAACAAGTGAACAAGAAGCTGTTTCAGTACGTCAAATCTTCAAGGTTTACTATTTGAGATTCAAGCTGCGCTAACTACCAGTGATTACCCACACCATGCAGTACTGCCAGTTTTCTCACTGGGTAAGTACTTTCTCAGGCAGCAGAACAAAACAGGTGGTTATATGGTCGTTTGTTCTTTTTGTGTATATCATACAATTTTGAACTTTCACTAGAACAAATACCAAAAAGAAATAATTTTACTCACAATGCAGCTTCTGTTCACAGAACTACACAGCCAATGCTAATTTAAAAATAATTACAGCAAGTATCTTTCCAAATGCACCACATTTGCCACTCAAAGTCGGAATTTAATCACGTAATTATTGTGCTCAAAAACAAAGTATCCCCAGATCCCAACCTGCTGCTCAGAGATCACTACTCCCATGCCTCTGCAGCTCACATTTCCAGCCATTAAATTCCCCTACCATTTTCCCTTTGCTCTTGCTCTGTGCTCTCTTGCTTCTATGCACACAGAACCACTGCGATACCACAAGCTGCCAGTTCAGCTGGACACGCCGGGAAGGAGTGCAGAGCCAAGAGAAAGGGAGCGGTTCAGTGAGAAAGGCCTCAGGGGAGTGGACTGTACCATGGGAAGAGCAAGAACAGCAGTTTAGCCAATTTGTCAGGCCTCCATTCCACTACTCTCTTTTGCCTCATTTTGTCAGGTTCAGTATCCAAGTTTCAGCAGTGAACTGATGAGGTCTTTTCTACTGCTATTTGTTTGTAGAGATGCAATTATTTTAGCACCCCGGAACCTGCCTTCACCTTGCCAACAATCCATTAGCCATGAGATCTGGCTCTCAAACATCTAGGTTGAACTTCATGTGCTATAAAAGAATTATTTGCTTGGATACAAATATTTTAAATATTTAAAGTTTCATATATATTATTCTACTACAAACCCATTTATTTAATTTAGGTGAAGTATGGAGGCACCCAGATAGTAGATTTTCTTAGCTCCTTCCAACAACGTGAGCTACCCCCATCCTGAAATTCTGCAACATTCCTACACGTCCATGGCTTGACTGTAGAGACTGATTTCATTTTGCTTTTTCCCCTGTGCTTAATCTGATCACAATTTTCATAAAGAATTACTTAAGGTAATTTTTCATTCATGACCCTGTCTTGTCCTTGCTTAAGCAGCCAAAACAAAATTCCAGCAGGACCTAGCACACCCAGAGCACGGCGGAGAAGCATGGTACCTGGTCAAGCACGGGTCAGGTGATAATTTACATTACTTAGACACTAGAGCACTCACAGATTAAGAGTGGAAAAATATCTGATTACACAATTAACCATAGCACATGAATGTCTCCATTTCTGGACATCAATCCTCCAAGTAGCCATGCTCATACTATTTCAACAAGTTTTGTGATATTCTGGGCCTTGTAAACATACCTATGCATTGAAGAACATAATGGACGATGCTGTAGGAACCTATGTCCCAGTAACAAAGAATAGCTTTAAAACACACAAAAAAAATCATCACTACTTTTGCGTGTACACATAAAGATTGTGTTCATGCACAGACACAAACATACGAGCATGAATCTACCAGTAACAGGGTTTTAAAAAGCTTTTAAAGTAACTTCAGGCAGCGCACGTATTTTTTACTAGAAAGGGGCATAGTGAATTACAGTAAAACAGATCATTCCTTTCTCTAACATGCGATGTGATACACCATAAAGCAGGTGTTATTGTGTAAGAGACACACATATACTAGTAAAACATAAGTCAAGAGACAACATGCAGAGATACATAATAGTATCAGTACAAATGAACCAGGGATGCAAGTATGCGTGTGAAAGCACCAAAAGAAACAAGGGAATAAGATTAAGCAGATAGCCAAGGACACAACTAAGAGCAATAAAATACAAAGGGATATGTTTATGTCAAAGGACTTGTCCACAGAAGACCCTGCGTTGAAAACGGGAAGATGGCAACAAGGCTGTTACTCTTCCCGTTAGCCTAATGCAACTTTAAAACAAGGAAACACAGACAGTGGGCAGCAGACCTTCATTAAATTTGTGGAGGCTGAAGTATTCAACATTGAGAGGGCAAAGGATTATGCTACAGTAAATACTGGGTCCTAAAGCATACAAAACCCATGCCCCAAAACAAGATTTTCATTGTCAATTACAAGAAACCCAAGAGATGCAATGAGGATTCAACAGCTGGTAGCCCTTGTCCCCCACATCATACACAAGTGACCTGCCTAGACACACAGACTTTGTGAAGTATTTAAATTCCTTATTCAGAACTTGCACCAAACAAAGCATACATTTAAATATATTTAGAGTTCATTAACAGGTCTCAAAAAAAGTTGTCGGTGAAGAGATCTACTTTGTACAAAGGAGATTTTTAGGTCTTTTTTACAAGTCCATAAAAGTTTATGAGCTGGCTTGATGCTAATTCCATCCTTTCCAACCCCTATGATTCTATTCAGCATTTTCATCAGCAATAAGGAACTTAAAAGTCGTTGCTGTAAGTTCAAAGGCAAAACATTGAAGAAATTATAGATACTGAGAACAACAAGGTTGTGTACCAAACTATCTGGATCTCTAGGCAATCTGTGCTCCTTTAAACAAAAACGTGTTTTAATGACAAATGTAATGTCAAGCATCTAGGAATTTCAAGAGTGCCTGCTGCTCTTAGGAAGCCATCACTAAGAAAAAAACGTGCACTTAGGAGACATTATTCTCCCAGTCTGTTGCTGTGACAAAAGGTGCTGACAGAAAGAGTAACACAAAGCTGTAAAAGTGAGAGAGGATTTTTATGTCTACCTGTGGCATAAGCAAAACATCACAAAATTTGACTTGAAGAGAAAGAAAACATCCCCTCAATGACAGCAGTAGAAAAACACCAGAAGTTAAAGACTTGAGTCTACTTACTTTGTCAGAAAGGCAGAAACACCTTTTTTGAGCACTGTGGAGTATACCAACTTTAGTATACTGCAACCAGGTAGAAAACAGCTGAACAGGCATGTTCTCATTTAACACAAGTACAGAAATAGTGCTACCACCAACACTAAAGCACACGCATCTTAAGAGTCAAATATGGCCCTGGAAACTATCCATCTGACCACAATCCACCCATATCAGAACCGAGAGATTACCTGGCAACACTAATTAATCTACTACACTTTCCAAATTTAAGATAATGGTAGTCTCTCAATTTAAGATGAACAAGTGACAAATTTTCTTGTCATGATTAATGGCCTGCTCTTTATTACAAATATACAAGATGAATATATTGGACACAATCATTTGAAAGTCCAAAGCGGAGTTTCATCTTAAAGCTCAGATGAAGCTAAAGAAAGTGGATACCTAAATGAAAGAAAAAAGGAATAGCTGGCTCGATTTCCATAGCATGAAAACCTAAGACCATGTGCTGGTTTTGGCTGGGATGCAGACAATTTTCTTCAGAGTAGCTAGTGTGGGACTGTGTTTCTTTTTTTTGTTGTTGCTGGAAACAGCAATGATAAGGCAGGGCTGATTTCATGACTGCTGACACAGCCAATGCCTTTTCTGCTTCTCATCCCACCCCACCAGCAAGGAGGCTGGGGGTGCACAGGGAGCTGGGAGGGGACACAGCCAGGACAGCTGACCCCAACTGACCAAAGGGATATCCCATACTGGATGACCAAGTTCCATACCATATGCACATTTGAGGAGGGGGCACAAGAAGGAAGAGTAGGACATTCAGAGTGATGATGTTTGCCTTCCCAAGTCACTGTTACATGTGACAGAACCCTGCTTTCCTGGAGACGGATGAACACCTGCCAGGCCATGGGAAGTGGTGAACAAATTCCCTGTCTGGGTTTGCTTGTGTGTGGTCCTTGCTTTACCCACTACCTGTCTTGATTTCAGCCTATGAGTTTTCTCACTTACACCCTTCCTAGTGGCGGGAAGTGAGCAAGTAGCAGTGTAGGGCTTAGCCATCACCTGGGGTTCCACCACAACAGGTCTTCTTAACCCACATTTTCAACTCCTTCCAGAAAAGCCCTGTCTTTAACATACAGTTTAAGAGCACTGTGTAATTTGCTGGTATTAAAACAGTTATCCTTGACTGCAACACCAAAAAAGCCTTTTTGTTCTGTCTTTTCTACACCACTATGCCTGAAGAAACCCTAAACATGAATGCAACCAGCCCAACAGTGGAAAGTTGGGGGTTTTTTATACATATAATTTAGATTAGCAAACTAAGTCTACTGCTCTAACATACAAGCAGAGATGAAAGCATCTGATGCACATGCAGTGGAAATGGAACTTTACAAATACCTAAGTGCAAGTTGCACCCACAGTACAGACTGCACCACCCAAGCTACCCACGTCTAGAGGGAAAAAGCCAGCCCCAGCTCACAAGCCTTCTTGGTTAACCTGTTTTGGCCCCTTCACTTCCTTCCTAACACAAGTTAACACGCTACACAGACATGCAACAAGAACTTCCCCGGGCACAACCTTGGCCCACGTCCTGTGTCAGGCACGCTGCATTCCTTAAGCTGCCAGACAGGGTCTCCTATCAGCACACACTACATCACAGCAAAAACGCCTGCCAGCAGAAGTTACATGAGCCACAGCTACAGAGGCAGATGCTCTGAAGAACAAACTGATCTAAATTTCAATACTTCCAGTGTAACAATGACTTACCAAACAGGCAACTCAGATCAACTTGTTTGCTTCATGTCTACACAAATATAAACAGCAGCAGCAGCAAAGTATATACAGGCAAGAGCTACAACAATACAAATCTCCAGTTCAACAGCACTTCACATCCATGAGGAACCCATTGCTCAGATTCAGGTGTTACCATGCTCTGCAGAAAGTTCTCTCAAACTATCAGTATCTCTCCTGCAATACTTTTAATGGGATATTGCACATTATTGTAACTTAAACATTCTCACAGTGAACACCAAATTGCAGAGGCTGTGCACTTTCAGAGAAAGCCACCCAAACAAGCCCTAAGACTTTCATAAACAGACAAATAGAGAGCTTTTATTTTAATTGGGAATACAAATTTTTGGTAACTTCAGCATCTGAAGACTGCATTTTAAATAGCTTTTCTAATTAACATGGAAAACATTTTATTTCTCAAAAAATTTAGTATTATTTATAGTGATCTGTCTGAAATGGCTTAGATAATGTTTTCCAAAACTAATCACTATTTTCCAGAAATTAAATGATGTTTGTGTCTTCAGCTGTAATGAATCAAATTTTAATTTCTGGGCTTTGCAAATGATGTACCACAACATTAGCACTTTCAGCACAATAGTGCTCTTCTGCAGAAATACATTCAATGAAAAAAGCTGCAAAGCTGTCTGCACAAGCATACACATATACACACATAAGACAAAGGAAGTAGTGATTTTTCTCACGTTTCATGGCACTTGGAGGTTTTTTTGTTTAATTTGCTTTTCAGTTCCTCACAGTTAATCAAACATTATTTCCTTGACTGTCTTTGACAGTTGTGTACTTCAACCCACAAAGGCGGCTATGTAATCAGGGAGGTAAAACTCAGAAGCAACTGTTGGGAGAGAGTTCAGCTTTCACTTTTGAGGTTTCCTTTGGCTGGTCCAGTGTCCAATCTAAACACTTCTCCTTATCGCAAG
The DNA here is from genome assembly GCA_027925045.1 of Hypotaenidia okinawae. NCBI lineage: Eukaryota > Metazoa > Chordata > Aves > Gruiformes > Rallidae > Hypotaenidia > Hypotaenidia okinawae. The sequence goes on along the minus strand of BSDF01000005.1, from coordinate 27,320,794 downwards.
TCACTTATATACACAGACAATTTCTATGCGTGTGTGTGGATATGTATCTGTAAGCATACACATATACAGGCACAAAGAAACTGTCAACCCTATTGCAGTTTTGCCCACCTACATGATATTGGCCTCAGGTTTGGTTTTGGCTTTTTTTTTTTTTGAAAAAGTATGGTTGGCATGATTTTGTAATTCCATTCCACTCGATTTCTTGTTCCCTGAGATTAACCGACAGTCCATATTTGTCATTGATAAAAAACTTTCTTCCAAAACTGTTACTAACTTTCTCAAAACTCATTTTATTAAGCCACTAAGCAAGCAGTGGTTTTAACTAGTGTTTCTCTTCAGTTCTTGTCCAGTCACACTCCTATGCTACTGTTATCCAAGAATATCAGCTGCTTCACTGCAATGCATAAATGAGTTTTATGAAAATTCTGTGACCAACTTTGACATTTCCACAGGTGCAAGTAGATTATATAATCACTGCTACTGAACTAGAGTCTATTTTATAATTAGTTTCAGAAACGCCAAGAGAAGGACAGATGCAGCAAAAAAAATTCTAAACATTAACTAGCTCTGCACTAAACTGAAATTGACAGATTAAAGAAATAGCTGATTTAATCTGGAAAAATCAGGTATTTTACTCCTAGTGCAGGTATCTAATCACTGAAGTTCTAAGAAGGAGAAATCTCCTCTACGTATGTTGTTACTTCTTTAAGTATTGCTGTTTCTGAAAGGCTCCTCTCTACCTCACAGCAGCCTGTTAAATTCAATTTTAGGAGACAGGCATTTTAAATTCAAACGTACCTTCTTAAAGCTGGGGGTAATTTTTGTACCATAATCTTTGAGCTCATGCCCCCTCTTTTTTGCTCTTATTTGAGGATAGGGGTTTTTAGATGCAATCAGACATTCTTGGGTTCATGGGGGATCTGCATGCTTCATACACGGACATTAGCAACAATTCACTCTGATCAAAATAAATCCTTGTTTCTGGGACTGGCTTGTAGTATTAAGCACAAGTATCTCCCCTGGTATTTGGAAGTGCTTAGTGAAAATAAATAAATAAAAATATTGTAACGACTTATAAATAACCCATCCCTGTAGTGGCAGTGTACAGAAACAGAGTTTCTGACAGTTTTCAAGTGGGATAGTAACAGCCATGCAGGTTTCCAATCACCTCAAGTTTATGTAAAGTTAGTTTGGCTGCTAGATACAGCCCTAGAGAAAGCTCCCAGCTATTCTTTCTGCCTCCACACCACCTCATACCTTGCTTCAGGAAGGCATTTGTGCAGCTGGGCGGTGAAACATGCTCAAGAACCTGCATGAAGCTAGTTACAACCTGTATCATCTCTGGCTATACCCACATAAGCACTTGCGCCAGCACAGCCAGGGCATGCTGTGGGGATAGAAAAGCTCACTTTTCTCAACCAGCACTTCTCATCTCAGTTTATACCACCTATGCTAAAGTTAACTTAATTTTTTAAAATGTTCTGTCTTCAATTCTTTCTTTAGGAGGTGCTGTGTAACAGCTACATAAAATGAGAATTTGGTTTAATTGTAGGAGGCCCACAGAAAGCTTAACATATGTCATAAGATCAAGTCTTTTCTTGGCTTCTGCCATTACCATGCCCTTAACCTTTAATCTATCTAAACCAGGAAGCAGAGTTTCATACTACCCTGTCCTTACATCAGCTGAATCATGTGTAACAAAAAACGGATAGTGCTGGTTTCCAGATAAGTCTCTGTATTTGGACAGAGAAATGATAAATAGGTCAGTGAAGAGAATGTTTTTTGCCCGAAGCCAGCAGGACTTCCAGGTTGACAGACACGGTGTTAGATCAAGAGCTCAGCTACTATGTGGAGTAACTCCACTCATGGCAAGAACACAGGTGCCCAACGATACAATGTGGGTACCACTGGCAGATGAGGTTCACCAAGTAAACAAGGACTGCTGACTTGCAGCAGGTTAACACGATGTAACAGGATGGATGTTGCAGCTAATGAACTTGGAGTAACAGCTACTGTACTGACTCCTCTGCTTACAGTTTGCTGGCAGTAAGTCAGCACGGCCCATCTTACCAGCCTAACAAAGAAATCCAAGTTCTACTTCTGGCATCGAATTGATCACATAGCTAAGGAAGTCCAACAGCTCGTTTGCTCAGAACAACAGATACAGACAGGCTGATACTCTTTATCAGTCAAATACCACTTATTTTCAAACAATCTGTCACTCAGCATGCTTCCTACCAAATACCCACCTTTCCACATAACCATGTTCTACCTGCCATACCCCATCCCACTGAGATTTAGAAGGAGCAGCTTCCTTTATATTGTCTTAGAAAATGTATTTTTAAATTATCTGTATATATCTGGAAAACATCTCTATATGGTCCTGCTGGTGGCAAGTCTGAACAGTTATTAAAAATAGTAAAACAGATACAAAAGAAAGCTTAAATATTTTTCATGCTAGCTCTTTAAAACATACGGACAGTGAACCACAAAGCAAGGTACCTTTACTCTTTCCTTTCCCCTCTGACTATCATAAGAGAGTAAGGGATTATTTCAAAGAAGGAGCAGGGAGGAGGGCAGAAATCAGTGCCATTCATACCTTGACCCAAATGTGACTTTTTCAAGGTTCTTTATTTGACCACCCTGAAACAGCTCTCCCTGTCCTGCTTAAATCTGTCCCTGGCATGCCATTGGCTCTGAAGCTCTAGAAGACAAAGCGATATGCCTACCTAGAGCTATTCAGGACCTCTGGATGCTTAAGCAATAAAAACATAGAACCTCTCACATTTTGAAATCCAGTCTTCATATCAACAGCCAACATGCAGATGAGCAGCCAATACAGCCCACACACATAGCCCCTGATGCTACAGCCCTTGCAAATTTCAGCACTATGAGCTCTGTTAACTAAGACAGCAGCATTAAAGATATTTTAAAATAATATTTGCAGAATTCTAAGCACTTTAGTAACTCAGTGAAATTAGTAAAGGTACAGCCACTTCTCAGCATTTTCATAAAGTATACTATAGTATGTAATAGTGCAGCGAAGGAAAATTAAAAGTACGTCTCAAACATTAAAGAACACACACTTACATCTCGGTCACCAGCTATAAAATTATGTAGGTGAATGCAACTCAGGTGATTGCTTTACAGCAACTTGGAGAAAAATCTCTAGTAACATTTAATATCAAACATCATAGCAAGAGTAAGCAAGGTCATAGCCACTTTTGGTTTTTAAAGGTGCCTCAAGATGCACTTTCTGCTCTGGCTGAAGTCAGTGTGAGTTTAGCCATTAACCTCATTTTGGCCACACAACAGTTTCAGGCTAATGTAAAGCCCCAAGGGCACCAAAAGAAGGCACCAAGCAGAACTTTCCTTCATTGTTTTTCTCTCTATCATTGCAATAATTGAATACTTGATGTGGAATTAATTTTGGATCTCCTTGACACTTCTTAAAAACAGGTTTGCTTACTATTATGTGTCAGAACCTACACCAACAAAGTCTTTTCCAAGTAAGCAGATGTCCTACAGAGTTCTGACACATCATTTAAGACAGAACAACAGAACACTTAACTTGCACTTTCTGATCTATTAGCTTCAGTTATTCATACACCTATCCTTACTATCACCAAAAGATACACAACACTACCAAGCTGAGAACAAGTATAGAAAATAAAGCCAAATATCTGGCCTTTTGTGCAAGAGCTTAGGATCTTATTCGTAACATTCTGTCACATTCAAGTATAGCTATAACCTTATAGCCCTGAGGTATTTTTTTCAAAGTAGTAAGTTAACAGAGCTTGTTCCTTAAGACATTTTGCTATGTGCTCATCCCAATACTTTCCCAATAAACTGTTAATAAACAAGGAACAGAACAGATACACAAGAAATACAAGCTTTAAAACCAAAACAGTTGAAAACCATTAGAAAAACAAAGCCACGGTAGAGAAATCTGAGCAAAGCACAGCTAAACAGCAGCATATGAGTTCACATTTTTCTGACACAGTAACAATTTATAGAATAATGTAGTCTTTACTTCCACTGGCCAAAATAGTATCTTAACAATCCTACACGCTTAGTAGAACTCAACTCTTCTTTCTTCCTTTCATTCACAGGTCTGATCACAGTTTGTAAGAAAAAAATTTACTTACCTGTTAGGTCTAATTCATATCATTCCTATAGAAACAAAATTTCTTCCTAGATTCTAACTAATCTTTAATACAAAACAAGCCCTTCAACATAAAACCTTCTTGTCGCTTTTTAAATGCCTCACAATATCTCCTACAGAAGAGGGGGACAGACATAAAAAAAGGTCACTGCACAACACAGATGTTTTCATTTACTAACTTAGTTTCTTTGTGTGTATTTTAAGGCACACTAACTGCCACATTTCACCTTCATTTTAACTGCCCTGAAAAGGAGACTAGCCTACTCAAATACTGCCAAAACTACATGCTATACTGTGAGGACAATAAGAAAAGCTTCATATACTTACAAACTCCCTCTTCTTGGAAGGCTCAACTCCTTCTGCAAGAGAAAAAAAGTTACACAACATTAGGAATAAAGCTTATTTTAACTGCAAGTGGCCTTTTAAAGACAAGTACTGTAACGCTCCCATCCCATCACCAGCAGACAGATAAAAGCAATATATTTGGAATACTATAAAAGATGATACAACTTTTAAATGCTGCCTTCTGTTCTTATTTGAAGTATTACCATTAGCAATGGGAAAAGCCTTTCTGTAGCAGCCATACTGAAATATTTCAAACCATAAACAGATGTTACAGAAAAGCCTTACAGTCAGAGCTATGAAACACTGGTAACAGTACTGAAGTTTGACAGAGCCAGTGATGAAGACAAGTTTTTTCAAGCACCTAACATCTGCAAAAGTTAACAGGATCAAGACCTAAATAGTTGACTACAGCCACCAGGATTTCTACACTGTGTTCTTCAACCCCTAAACAGATGAAGTGTGTAACAGATTGGTTAATTATAAGTCATTATAATTTATTGCATTGTTCTCCAAAGAACAAGCATAACAGAACCACTGCTGTACAAGCATTTCTACAACTTTTGCTGAGAACAGTTAAACTGCTGTATATGAAATTGCTAAGACACCCTTCTAGCCAAAAGGAAATTGCAGACAAACATTGTCCTAGCATTTCTACTTAGAAGTCAGATCCATGAAGTCTTGCCCATCAGAAATAATAGTAAAATATATCCATAAGCAGGTTTTTGTGGTGTACAAATGACAGTTGCTGAAGTTGGAAGGGACCCCTGAAGATCCTCTGGTATAACCTGCTCAAACCAGGGCAATCACAGCAGATTACTCAAGACTGCATCCAGTTGGTTTTTGAATACCTGCAACAATAGACTCCACAATCTCTCTGGAAAATCTGTCCCACTGTTCAACTACACTCACTTTTTTCCCATTTCTCATTATTAACTTGTATTCCCAATGCTACATTAGTTAAATTGTCTTCACAATCATGTCCAGCAAGGACTACCACCTGCATTTGAACAGACTGAACTTGTCTGACCTACAGCACAAGCAGACAGATAAATCTGAAGAGCACCACAAAAGAGAAGGCTGCATATGAGAATGATGACCTCAGTTACATGGATGTATGCCTTTAGTTACCTGAATTATGTTACGTTTCAATATCCTCAAGAAAGGCTGCTTTCAAGTATCTAACGGACGCTTAGTTTCCATTTACAAGTTATCAGAGAAAATGATCACAAAATTCTTTCAGAAGTGAATAGATGTGCATATGTGTGCATATGCACACGTGTGTTTACTTCACACAGTACAAAGAGGAAAGTTATAGGCATTGACCAGAAAATGCACATGGAAGTACAATTGAATGGATAAAAATAGTTCATCCAGGGACCTTTAGTAAAGGCCATAAGGGAATGAATAATTATGTATTCTTTAGAGGTTTAAATGGTCTGCAAGTAAATAAAGCCTAGGCTGCTACATGAATGATAAGGATTAAAATATCAAGTAGTCGCTCAATTCCTGAGCGCCGCCCATCCTGTTCGCTGAATGAGGCAGGAAAAAAATAGTGTGAAACAATGTAATTAGAGATCATAAGGCAAAGGCACAGGCCAACAGAATCCCAGGCTGCGGTAACCAACTCTGCCACTTCCTAGGAAGTTCCAGCAACTGTTCAGAATTTGCAATTTAAAACAACATCTCTTAGCGTAACATGTGCTTAGATACAAAGGAACAGTTACACCTGCGTACAATATTGCATTATGAAGCTGAGTAATTCCCCTAAATTTAAAATGTCACATTCATCATGAACAAAATGTAACTGCAATTTAGAACCCACATACTTCCCTTTGTATGCTTTTTGTCTTCAATATTTACAATGTCATTGTGTTCTATTTCTAATGTAAAACTACTTTACTTGTGATTCCAGGTACTGTCGTCCCGTAACAGACACTGACTGTGGAAAAACTGCCAAAATGCACAAGCAAGAATCATACAAAACCACCAAGTATCCCATTTAACAGAGCTGCAACAGCTTTCTTGATCTATGATTTCTGGGTTTTTTTTTTTTTTAATCAGAGTGTTTTGGTTATAATTCATTATTATAACAGCACAGCAGATTACAGGCACTGCCTTCTATAGACACGTAAAGTCACATTAATCTCTTGACCTGTTTTCACGCGTACCATCCCGAAGTGCTACTTTTGACTACAGAGTATGGTTCCAGAGGAGATGATTCACTGTTACAACTTGCTAGTAAAGATGTTAAAAACTGCAAAGATCTCCCCATACTAAAGAAAGAAAGAAAGAAAGAACGAACAAACACCACAGCTATGGAATTAATACAGGAAGACTTAGAAAACATTTCAAATAAAGCATTTGTAAGGCTGGATTCTAAACAGTATATACATAAAGAAAACAAATAATGAAATAAAACAACCAGCCTTTATGGATAATATCTATATCCTTGCTTTTCCTATATATCACTGCATTGATGTTAAAATGCAAAGTCACTTCTCTCAGGCTTCTCCAGCTAAAGTATCTCTAAAACAGAGGAAGGGGAAAAAAAAACCCAAAGAAAAAGAGCCAACAACCAAACATAGCAAAATGAAGCTTGTTTTTCTGTCACAGATCAGGCTGAGTTTTTTTAGAGTTCCTACATGATTTTTTTAGTGTCACCTAGGACTCACCTGTTCCAAAGGCTTCTGCACAACAGGGAAAAATTATCAGCTGTGCCAGTATAGACTGTCTTACTCCAGACAAGGCTCACAAACATTATGTTTTATAATAATACTGCAAAATAGGTGGGAAAAGTGTAAACATGTTCTTCTACATGGGCATAGTCTAGATCTTACATTGGAGAAATCATTATTTTCATAGGTACATTAAAAAACACATCCATACCCTTTAAAAGCTGAAGATTAACACTTTTCTCACAGCTGTTTTACAGTCACTGAAAACAGGGAGGCACCAAAGAAATCATTCAATTCTCCAGGCTTGCAACGCTTGAGCTCAGATGTCAGTTATACTGCAAATGACCTGTAACAACTTCAGTTTTCTCCCATTACACTGTTTCCTTTCTGAAAGTCTCAATAAAACAGACTCAAGAGACAGGCTGCCCTAGATCTGGTGCACAGCATCCAACATATACAGAGTGCTTAAGGTTAAAATGTAGCTATGTCAAGACATTTCAGATCACATACTTAGCAGGCAGTGCCTTCACTGCAGCTCTGCATGGTTCTCAGACACCAGCTCTGCCCCAGAGGGCAACATGATGCTCTTATGCTCCTTTGCCTTTGCCTTATGCAGAATCCTCCTCTGGCCAGTTTAAGTTGGGCTGGGTTTAGAGCTGTTTCATTCCACTGCAACAACACAAAGCAGGCTTAATGAGACAGAGACTCCTGCCCTTGAGACCTTCTGTGTCTCAAAAAATGTGGCTATCGTTAACCAGTACGAACTCCACAGTCTGTGCCTTTTGTCATCAATAACATGGGTTTACAGGTACAGATGCTTTTTGATTATTTCAGTAATCATGATTCCTCCTCTGGTCCTACATATCTGAGACACTTCGGTATGGACAAGTTCAGTCAATGCACCAGTGTGCAGATATCCAGCCTCAGTAGAACAAACCAAAAACGTGGCCCAAAAAAACCCCAACAAATAACACACTGACCAAATACAGCCCACTGGACTTTAATCTGGGTCCAAGTCTTCACCCTACTTGCTAGAAAAGTTGTTCACAGAACTATATAAAAGGTTTAAATAACAGAGATAACTTTAAAAGCACTAACCTAATCTTATTTTTTGTAAATACTACCAGCAAATCACATAAATAAATAAAATAGTGAATTTCCTCCATGTACGAGTGGAAGAAAATATGCCATTAACTTATTGCTTGTTGCTGGCTTCAATTTTAAAGAATCAATAAAAAGCTGACACATTCATAAGGTGCTGAAGATGCAGCTACTGTTGTCAATATAGGCTGATTTTTAGAATCGTAGTACATTTGCTTCATCTTCCAACAACTACAACCTTCACACATTCAGAAAGTCTTATCTTTCAGAGTTTTCAGCTGTCCATGAAGTAGCCTGACAAAATTAACCCTTGCAAGACAAATTCCAGCAACACATACTTTAGCCAGAGAGGTGCCACAATTAATACCAGGTGTTTTGACTTTGGGGTTGGTTTTTTTCCCTTAACACTGTTGCTCTTCCCATCCCATGTACGTTGCAAGTATCTGTAGGCATTCCAGTAATGTGTGAGATCCTAACACAATGCATTAAAAACAGGTTAACACTGTAACATTAACACAGCATCAGTAATAGAATGAATAAAAAAAATAATCAAGCAATGGCCCGTAATTCACTTTATCACAATCACTGCTCTGAGGGATGAATTTGAAGGATTTTCTCTTTAAGCAATTACTGCTTTGTTGCTGAAGGAAAGCTGGGGAAATGGCAGCAGATCATGTGTTTAGTTGTGGGAATAAGAAGAAAAGCAGGGCAAGTGACACAGCACAGGATTATTTTCAGCTATCAGGGAAAGGGTTGGCACTGCGCAAAAGCTTTTCACAGACAAATCCTTACCTCTTTGTAAGATTAGTACATCCAGCCATTGTATTAAGCCACGCTACATACCTTGTAAGTGAAGCAGTGGCAGGTTATGTTTATTTGAGTGCTTCCAACTTTGCCAACATTGAGTTCTCCAAACTCACACAGCACGTTTACCAAGGGGCTCACTGTGGAGAAGGATCAACCACCTCAAATGTCCCGGTGTTAGCGTCTCACACCAAATGTCTCTCTCACCATACTTCTGCTTCTCTGACAGAGCTGTCCTTCGTTCTTACGACAACTTAGTGTTTCCTGGTTCCAAGAGGAGTAAGGCTGACTCAGAAATGGTTTTCTATTAACACTAAGGTTGAAATTTAGGAGTGGCTACTGACTTCACAGTTTGCAGTTCAAGTTAGGATTAACCAATTTTTAGAGAGGTGCAGAAAGATGTTCAGTTCTTTCTGGGTCAAGGTTCTCACACAGACTGGTTTGAAACACCAATATGGAACAGATTCTAGCTACCAAGTCCACACAAATACTCCCATCTCCGGAGTTTAAGAGTGTTACCATATTAAGGGAAAAGGAGAAGAAAAAAGTAATCACACAAGACATAAGTGACAGCTGCTGATAAAACTGTTCAGCTGAACAAATACAAACAATTATACAGTTCACCAGAACTGGAACTTCCTGAATCCACTTGACTAAAGCCAAGGATTTCTCTATGTTCTTTCATCAAAGAGAAAGCAGTGGTTTTTATATGGGCATACCTACACAGATTTTGCATACTATTGAAAGAAGAAAGTACCACCCTAGCATGCAGCAGCCAGGTTCATCACTTCTGACAATACACTTGGAGACCATTATGCCCACAGGAATCCAGTTGCCTTCCTTTTCCCAACCGCAGATCGTGTTTTCTGTTACGCAATGAGTATGTTCAGTAGCTGCTGCCAAACTGCGGTTGACACCAGGAACTAGAAGATAAAATGATTATGCTTGCCTTCAGCATTAAAGAGATTTGCCTACATTTAGGCTTAGACTGCAAAAGGTTATATTAGTCATTTTGCACAGGAGAAAAGGGGTTAAAAAAAAGCCCAAAACATGTTCAATCATTTTTCCAGGTCTGATTACCACTAACAAAACACAAGTCTGACTACCACTAACAAAACACAAGTCTTGCTCTGCCTTGACAGGGTGACAGCCATCAACTACAACATGCCATGTATGCTGAAGGAGAAAAGTACGCTGGGCACACTGGGCACTACGTTAATCAGAGGAACCGAGACACAGGAGCCTTGCCAAGGAACCCCTGTGCTCATGTGGCACGCTGTAGGACGCACAGAGCTGAACTCTGCATCTGCTGTTCCAATAAAGGGTACAGAGAAGATGCCTGTGCAGGGCAGGAAACAAAGGGCACAAATAACTCGTTTCTCCCTGCCCCTCTCCTCCAATCACACAAAACAGTATTGGTAAAATAACACTTCTTCCACTTTTAGCAGACAACAGAAATGTATCTTTTGCAGAAAAACACTAATTTATATTTGCTGTGTTAATGACTCCAGATCTTCTGCCCCTTGTGCAATTAAAGGTCTCAAAATTAGCGATTTTGCTTTATGTTGACATTTTAATCAGTATTTTCAGCTGACCCCAGAGCTTGCTGGTAATATATTCCACTGATGTAGAAGAAAGGTTCAAGTTCTAGGGCAATGGTCACACTGGAAAAATTGAGATTGCCTGGAGATCAGCAAGGTAAATATTAACCCCATTTGTGAATGCTTTATTTTTTTTCACGTCAAAACTGTAGTCACATGTTTTCCTTGAAGCTGAAATTCAGTTATTTCCTACAGTGCTTTAAAAGCCCTGAAAAATTTGAAAGATCCACACTAGCGTCTGTCACTCGCAAAGTAAAGCCTATTCTAGCTTAGGGAGCCACATCCTCATCATCTTTTGTCTCTGCTGCTACTACCACACTAAACCTTGCTTTTCCTAGGCCTTCTTCAACATGTTTCCTACCTTGCCTCCTGCTTGTCTGCCACACTTGCTGCTCAACTGCAAAAGGCTACTGTAACCACCACCATCTGGTAGCCAAGAGGACACCCCTACTCCCAGCTGCTGCAGAAATCTTCAATTACTGGTCAGCACCCCAAAGCAGTAAAAATTGACCTCAACCTCTCATAACAATGATATGGCAAAAGTCCTGTGATCCTTACGGATATCACACTGCTCTCCCCACCGATGCTACCCATTAGCTGTGAGTATCCAGTGCAGGGAAGACAAAAAGCTTAAAGGCAGTTTTCCTTGATTTTTTAACTATACCTTTCCTTATCAGAAAGGGGTAACAATGAACATTAGCAACCTATTTTTATCTCCAAGTCTCAAAACAGGTATCTGCTGTATCAGTGGTCTAAAGGCAGGAAGCTGATACCTAGCAAAGACCACACTGAAGAACAACCCCAACTTCTTAATACTGACAATTTCTCTGGAAAAATCCTTGGCAAAACAATGCAAATTACTAGGCCAGTGCTTCACCAATGTGTGTAAGAGTCTGTGAACTTCTGACAGGAAATAAATCACTGTTTCAGCCTAAACAAGATTTTCAGCTAAAAACAGAGTGGGCGGATAATCCTCCTTACCTACAGGATGCAAAAATTTAGCACTGATAAATCCTTTCCCACAATTTATATCATTACTTCCTTTCTCTGTATCTGCTAGCAATAAAGCCAGGTATACTTTATAGGTTTTGTTTGGACTACTAACACTGTGGGTAAATTGAGATTAGGACCCAGATAATCTTTTTGTTTATTGCCATTTTATAGCCAATTTCATCCCCCTCCTCATTCAATATGGCAGGCAGATGGATTGTTCCAAATCAAACTATTGTAAATCACATCAGAAAGTGTATAGTTTGTGCAGGCATTACATGTTTAAAATTCCTTTTTACTTTTGACTGATGATCCTATTTATATTGTCTTAATAAGGCCTAACAGGATAAGTAAAGGTTATTTGAATTTATACCTCTATCTGGTATGTTTGTCTGCAAGTCTGTCATGAAGTACCTGCTAATTAATGGGAAGAACTTTCCAAAGGCACAGAGATTTCTTGTGTCACTCACTAGTCTCAAAGATCTAAAAAAAAAGAAAACCCCAAAACACCACACAACAAAAAGAGACAAGCACCTTTAGTTACGCATCTACTGAACATGAAGCAAAAAGTTAAGAGGCAAACAACCATAGCTTTTTCTCTGTACTTTCTAGCTGCTTTGAGCAGAAGGCAGCAACCAAATCCTAAACAGAGTAGTATTAAAATCCCTCCTGGTTCTTCTGCTGATTTATATGAGTCATCTGGCAGGCTAAATCCAGCAGCTTTCACCTTTCCTGAAGTCATGCCACCAAGACATTCAAGTATAGGATAGCACCAGTGTATTTTCCATGCTAATTTCATTAGTACCTACAGAATAAAATAGTTCTTTGAGGAAGAAAAGGCTTGTCTTTTTGATGGCACACATCATCTCAGTATGTTGAAATACTTCCCAACACTGTTTTACCCCTGCTTCAAGTTCTAGCCTGTTCAGTCCCACTCTATCTCTTTGTGTCCACACTATGCAGACATCCCACCTAAATGATAATATTATGTCCACTAATTTAACTACATCTTAAGACTAACTCAAGTTTTCTGTAACATTCTTGTGTGTACATACTAGCATTTATGTCAGGAGAACCATTTCTAATGCTATTTCTACCACAGCTATTTCTATTTTTAATCAATTGGGAGGCATGCAAACATCACTGGGATGGAGGTCACACATTTGAAGTAACAGCTGCAAACATCTAATTATAACTTGGTATTACCTGCCACAAAACTAAAGTTTCAGTAAGGAGAAAAGGGAGCACTGTGGATTTATTTTGTTTTCAAAATAGAAAGGGTAGAAAGTTACAAAACCTTACCTGCGAGTACAATTAACATTACACTACTGACAGACTGACTTAATTCAGGGTTTAATTTTATAAAGAAGACATCACTAACCTGCCAAAAAGAGGATCCATTTGTAATATACAACTGCAAACTATCTTTTGCTTCTATTTATATGCCAGCCAGACTCCTTAACCTTTGGTAAATAGAACTTTCTAGCAATCAATCGGACATCAAATCAAGCTTCTTTCAGCTGTTGCCAGAGAAGAGTGCCAGGCAACAGTACTTCTACTGGATTATTTCTCTATTCAACAGGCAGATCCTGTGATCAACAAGTTAAGTACCCTACCCCCAGAGTAGACTCTTCAATTTGTCCTGAGTTTACAGCAAAAAGCAGTAAAATTTTAAGAATACATGTGGATTTAAAACATGTGATCCATCTGGCCATTTATGATATTATATTATTTCTACTGAGGCTTCCCACCTACTTAAGACCTTCAGTCTAGATTTAGCAGGTGAAGACATAGTTCTAAACAGCAAACTACTTCTATAGTCTCCAAGGTAGGCAAAGGAGAAAACTGTTCAAGAAAAACGTTATCAGCTTAGAAAGTAGAGTATTTCTAACTGCAACTACAGTAACTCCGTTAGTGACTTCATAAGCAGACTTTCTTGGTACTGAAAATATTTATGTACAGATGCTGCAGTACCTTTTTCAGTATGAGCTGAGGAAAGATTACTATGCTCTGATTAACCGGCTGATAAGGTACTCACACCAAAACCACTTAAACACACTCCATCTCTTTGTCTTCACAACCAGCTTGGAGTTTTTAATTTGATTAACTCTACCAGTGTTTTTTCCAAGCTAACAAAATTCAAAGCAATTGTCATAACTCTTACCTACAAGTGTTGCCAATTTATGCTGGCAGCTTATCTGGAATACAGCTGTATTCTTGTTATGTATTGAAAAATCAGATTTCAAAAGCGGTCAGGATGCTTGCCCTTAAAACTGCCTCTCAACTTCCATGCTCCCCTATAAAACTGATTTTTGACTGATACTTCTTCCAGCTTTATAAAGTAGCGTTTTATTTCATGATTCAGATCATGACCCCTGCAGTGCTTTCTTTAACACTGCCTACCTGTATTCACATTTGTTACCCACAAAGAAGTTCCAGCAAACAAATTACCCAGAAATCCCTTAAACTAGTTTCAAGGCACCATCAAGTCACACAAAATATACAGCAAAAGTTACATAGAGACTGCATTTATACTGTTTTAATGAGCACCTGAACAAATCCCATTCTCCATGTGTTAAAATGGACCGGTTAGAACCCGCAGCGTTTCGGCATCTTTTATACCATCTACGCTGCTTATCAGCTCGAAGGTGCTATGCTGAGAGCGCCATCTGACAGCTTTGCACCACTACAGAGCAGGCAGAGGCTAGCATGCTGCAAGTAACACATCCTTCAATCACAAGAGTAACTCAGGCTGGAAAGGATGTCTGGATGCCACCTAGTCCAACTCTCCACTCAAAGCCAGGCTAACTTCAAAGTGAGATCAGGTTGCTCAAGGCCTTTGTCAGTCAGGTTTTGAATACCTTCAAGGACGGAGCCCTCTGGGTAGCTTGTTCCAATGCTTAAACACCTTAATTGAGAAAATCTTTTCACATCTATTCACATTTTCTCTTCTGGCAACCTGTGACTTCTCATGTTTTTGCAATGAGCCTCCATGAATGACACTATATACTTAATAGCTAGTGAAAGACAGAAATTGCAATACTGAACAAACCTAGTTCCTCAGCTCTTCCCTGGACATCATGAACTCCAGCTTTTTATTCCAGGGGTCCAAATTTAGAGGCAATTATTTCAGATTAATCTCGTAAGTGTCAATTAGAGGGGAGGAATTACCTCCCTCAATCTACTAGCTATGGTCTTTCATTTTACCTACTTTTTGCATGCCCTGTGATAACATCAACAAATATATAAAAGTACTACTAATACCTTCAGAGCAGTTTAGGCCTAGCTAGGTGAGCGTACTAACTCCTCATACACTCCTCATTCTCCTGTCAACCTGTCACTTTCCCGCCCAAAATGTGACACGAGGCAAACCAGTACTGAATAGATGAGGGAAGTACTTCCTCCAATACCTGGAGAAAGCAGAGTCCCCTCTCAAAATTTTATTACTTCCTCTCATAGATGCAGGTATCGGTCTCAACCACTTCCAAGCTTGACCCAAGAAAGACTGAAGACAAATTTCACAAGAGAGGTCTAAGAACCTAGAACCACCATCAGCAGTAGATGCAAAAATTGAGATCCAAAGAGAAGCCTGCAGAGATACAGCTCATCATTACTGTTGTTTGAAGTCCAATGCTTTTTCCTTGATCCGCATCAAATCAGCCAACCAATCATAAGGTTGGACACAAGCTCATAGTTGGCCAAGTTCACAGCACTGTATTGTTCCAACTCTACTATCTTTTGCCAGGACAGGCCAAGATCCTCTCCCCACAGGAAACATCAGTTTCCACATCACAAGTCAACATAGCATGTCCTTTGCTACTTTGGATCACCCAAATCACTAACCCACGAATGCATTTGATGTGGGTCCAGGACTATCTGCAGCATGTGTGCCAAAATGCAGGTGAATCACCTGCAGTCAGCTGATCACAGATGGAGTATGTTCTGGTCAAGTTGCATCTCAATGTCATCTGAATCACTGCTGCTTGCTTCCTCATCCCCCAAACAGTTTCTCTCCCACAAGGTTAGAAGCCAGATGCAGGAAACCCAGAGATCAGATGTGCAGAACAAAACACCCCTACAGCCACCAGGATCCTTTCCTGGGCACAAACCCAGTATTCCTTTACGGGTCTTTAATGGTCTTTCCCCACCTACAGTATCCCTGATAGAGGCAACAGTATCTGCGAGCTGTGCAGCCTGGACTTCCATAACATCCTGCCACCTGGGCAAACAGCTGTTACACAGGAAGGCAAAACGAATAAAAGGGATCTCACCAGTCTTTACTGAGCCAAGAGACAACATACCATTTCAAAGTAACAAGTCTGTCTGATTTGTCATAGGATTTTGGGGGTATTTTGTCATTTGTTTGGATTTTTCTGTTGTTTTTTTTAAATTAGAAAGAGCTGAATGTTGTCAGCTTTTTTGATGGCAATTTGCTACTTTCCATCTAAAAGTTTTTTTCTTTTGTCACAGGGTATTAGCAAGGAAGCAATGCTTCTTGTTTGTCTCCTTTTTCTTCCCTACAGACATTTTAATCAAAACAAAACCCTCAACCACAGCTATGTACGTACTGAGTGCTAAAGAGCCTTTTCTAGGTAGATGGACATTCTGAAGCTGCTGACAATGGTTGTATGGAGAGGTGGAAGATGATGTGGTCTGTGATAAAGGCCCTCACCCAAATGCTACACTGGTATCCAGCAGTGACAGGCTCCCAGTGCATCAGGATGTCCTCCCAGGAGCGAGGACACTGACCGAAGAGCAGAGGCTAAGGGCCCTGGAAATACTGATCAAGATCCTTCTTTTCTGGTCCTTCTGTCCCAGAACAGAAATGCAGCTACTGAGAAGACTGCTTTACAGCTACAAGACTGAGGTTTTGACAGCACACCTACCTTCAACAACGTGCATCCAGGGATAAGGTAGGGCACAGGTATAGTGGGAAACTAGGTAAGAGGAAGGAGCAAAAGCTAGCACAACTCATGTCCACAGAACTGCACTTTGGCATACCTTTTTCTTTGGCTTTCCACATTGGTGGAATTATTTGGAGTGATTCTAGTGTACAGCAATGCACACCGAAAGTGTGCTTGTCTAGAGAATGGGCCCCTTAACAGACTGTATAGATTCACTGAAAATTAATCTCTGCTCTTAATCCTTAAAATAATTAATCCAAATACAACAAAAACCAACACAGATACTTCACTCACTGAAAAAAGCTAAAATACCCTATCCCAGGCCCTAAAAGGATAACTTAGTGCTGACAATGCTATTACAGACAAAAAGGAATAATAATTAAAAAAAGCAGTAGCTGGCAAAGTCAAGAGAACTAATACTTAACAAGTCAACACATTTAGCAACAGAATCAATAATGAGAACAGTGAACAGAATCATAATTTAGAATGCAAGGCAGAACAACCTGTGTCCACCACTTTTTCGTTCTTAAAACCAGGGCTCTTCCTCCAAGACAAGGACCACTACCATTGGTCTTCTTCAACCTGTATCAAAGGTGCCTGTAGATATGAAACCAAGTCTGCAAGTCATCTAAATGTAAAGGGAAGTGGAGAATGGGATTTCTGGGAGGTGGTAGTAATGGATACAGAGTTTCCTTGTTGCTGGAACCCTCACAAAAAGTAGGAAAAAAAGACTGGGATAAACAGCTATTAATGTATTACAGTACAAGCCTCAAGAATAAAAGTACCATAACATCACCACACTGACTATCACAAACTGCTTTGTATATGGTTAAAAAAGCACATCTCTGAAAAGGTGGAACAATACACTAACTAATATTGCTGTCATATCTGCTAATACCACCTTTTCATGCTAAAGTCCTAATTTTTTTAAATCTTGAAACTTTGTATCACAGCTTGATAGCAGACTACATATTCTTGCCATTTTTTATTCAATGAAAGCCTTCTGTGAAGAATGAGACAAATGAAGTGCACACATTTAAGAAAACAGACGTCATATGAAGCAGTAAAACACCTCATACAGTTTCTATTTAAGAAAGAATACATCTCACCCCCACTTTTCAAGAAAATGCAACAGCTGCACTTAAACAAGAGTCTCTCCAGTGCTGAAGGTCACATTAGGGACAGTGATTATAATAGTAACTAAATCTCCCACCACGCACACAGAAGAGCTGCTCTTCAGTAGCAAATACTCCACTGGCATGACATTCCATTTTAAAAATGGTCCTTCAACAAAGGCACTCACTTTTGTAGCTGCTGGTTCCACTAGCCTCTGACGGTGGCGTGCTGAGCTGAAATGGCTCTTCTGAGGCGCCCCTTCCTGACAGTGAATGGAGAGAAGGGGTAAGAAGAGAGAAAAGGGGGAAATGGATCATGGAGGGGATGGAATGGAGGATGTTGGAGAAGGGAAAGGGAGAGTATTTAACTGAACTGTACTTTCACTAACTTTGTAAAAGCTTTAAATCAATTTAAATAATACCACCATACAAATATAGAAAGAAAATGAGGCTTTTGCTAGAAGCATCCTCAGGAAGCTTTTATGTACCTGTTATTCACACGCACTTGTGGACACTGCCTACTATAAATTCACATATGTACACACACAACTTCGTTTCTAGATACATACATTAAAAGTAAAGAAACATACATTCCACTATTACCAAGTCTTTACCAATTTCAGAAGTTACAGACAAAAGAACCCAACCCACTAGCCACCCCACCCAGCCAGACTCACATTCTTAACCTAAACACCAGCATGTCCTTTAATAAAATACAACTTTTGAGATTCACATGCAGAGCTTC
This sequence comes from Hypotaenidia okinawae, assembly GCA_027925045.1. Classification (NCBI taxonomy): domain Eukaryota; kingdom Metazoa; phylum Chordata; class Aves; order Gruiformes; family Rallidae; genus Hypotaenidia; species Hypotaenidia okinawae. The sequence continues at coordinate 27,302,349 of BSDF01000005.1, read as the reverse complement.
AACAGACTGCCAACCACTTTATGATTTAGAGATTTTTACCTAGCACAGATTAATACCTTTTCCTGAAAAAAAGCTGAGAAATAGCAGGCTCACACATGTAAAGGGCAAGTATTTTCTCTTAAAAAGAGAAAAATGAAAGAGCATTCAACAGAAAAAAAACACAGAAGTATGATAGTCTTCACACGCGCAAAATTACTTCAGGTAATGCCTGTTCTTAAAACTGCCTGGATTTGCTGGAGCTGTAAAAAGAGGACTGCCTCCTAGGCTTTAAGCAGTACACTGCTTGCTTATCCTTGCTATTTCTGGTGGTTCCTTCTCACTGATTAAAGTTAACAAATAACCTCTAGAACAGGGACTAGTCTGTCCCTAAGCTTTTCCTACATGGAATTGTTCTTTTAATAAAGACACCAAAAGGTCCACATACTCAAACTGTTCATGTACCAAAAAAACCTGGAACTCAAAACAAATACGCTTTGAGCAAAAAATAGATATTTTTTAATAACTACATGGTATAGTAATTTTTTGTTCTGAAAATTCAGACTATTTTCATCTCCTTTTCCCACCATGAAAAGAAACAGTGCTACTGATTTCTATTTCTTTTGCTGGTCTTCCAGCACCTCAGGATTTCAGTAGATCAGATTATCGGAGTTTTATGAATCTTTGATGTATTCACACTTTCCTCTTTAGTGCTGTTCTTCGGACATCAGAGAACCATACTGAAGGGGTGCTAGTGTCACATATCTAAGAAATATTCTGAAATATGAGGACGAATAGCTCTTCTGAAAACTGACCCAATTTCTCGACAGACTAAATATGTACCTTTAATTCAACAGCCTTACCACTTTTAAACCACCACAAACAGTATCACTTGCTCCATTTCCTTTAAAATTAAGAAAACCTCTAAGCTAATTTTCAGCGTGAGATTTACCAAGTGTACCACCTGAATTTTCAGGAAGTAAGTTGTCACAAACAGGGCAGAAGAATGCTAATGCTTGTAGTTGCCTCAAAGTTTCTAGAAATGATGGAGTAATGCTCATTCTTGTTAACTTCACAAACACTATTTTCATCTAAAATAAACACCCCTTACAATTAACCCTCCACTATGTTTCCAAATTCAGCCTGAACACAAACTGAAGTTTTGCCATTATACAGATGTTACAAAATTCCCAGCAAGTCCAATAATCTGCTGGTTTTTGATCCACAGCACTGCAGGAATTTGACTGGTGGTCTCCTCTCCCACAACAAGAAAAACGTCCATCACCATCACTTAGAAGCTTTGTAATGGCAGGCAGGTTTCTGGAAAGAATCTATAGGAGCGATGAACTATGAACAGAAGACTGCCTCCAGGTGATACATTTTCCCATGTGAATACAGAGCTGTATCTAGCAGTAGGAAAAAACACAAAGAAATAAAAGAACAAGAACATTTCAAGTCACTATGAGAAGTAGCAGCAGGAATCAAGCAGTGAGTCAGTCAGAATGGTGCCTAGGAGGGCTGCTTTTTCTGTTTCTAGAAACTCATTCCTATACACTCTGTAAACCACTGGCTACAATTCCTATCAGTGTACTAACAGAAGTGCAGGTAGATATTGATAGCATTACTGGTTTTCCCTAAGGAACAGGAAGGCAAGGGAAAAAAAAAAATAAATAATATCACAAGAAGGGGTAAGACAAATTCTGACAGAGCATTATCTAGGTCTGACTAAATCATATCTGCACACGCTGCGTCCATCCAGAACTATCACAGTGTAACTGGGAGCATCCTCAAAGTGCTCCTCCACCACGCTTGCTGTGAATAACTTTACCTCGTGCAGCTGCCTCACTGCAACAGAGGTGTGGGAATCAATCGTGAGAATACTTTGCCTGCTTACTGACACTTAAATGGCTTTTTGAAGTTTACTTTACACAGCTGTATTCAACCTGTGGAATTCCCTGAGGCAGTCCTTGGAAGCAAGAACCATGTCAAATAATTATTTCTAAACTCTTCTGGAGAATAAATATATCCAGAAGTCATCATACAGGACAGCCACAGTTATGAAGGACAATTAAGCACATGAAAACTACGCATACTTCTCTGCTGACTTCAACATGCATAGCCACGTGCTTCCCAACTCAGGATTTCACTGCCTGTGAAAAGCTTTCAACAGTGAACCCTCTCATTTCCAAAATCAAGAGCCTATTTTTGCACACTAACTTCAGATGCAGAGACTGAAATACAGAGTCTTTAACTAAATTCTTCATTCACAGCTCTTATAGAAAAACAACTGAAAATAAATCACATTAATTCACATAAATGTGTATAAATTATGGTCAGTACTGAAAGTCAAACATTCTGCTACCAGACTATTTGATCACTTCTTCCAACATACTCACTCAACTGAAAGTAGTGATATATGAATAAACATTAAAGTGGCAGGTGACCAATTGTGTACACTTACTTGCACAGAATTCAGAATAACAGATATTTTAAACATGCTGTCTATTTCTCAGATCACAAAAGTCTATAAATATCACAGAATTGATCACTTAGATATGTCATTCTTGCCAGTTACTTTTGGACAGTACTACAGAAGTACTATTAAGACAGGAAACAAAGATGGCTTAAGCAGATTGTTAGAGATCTTGAGAGGAAAGCAGAAAACACTTAATATTAAAATATGTCAGAGCAAAGAACAAAACACACCAGAAAATACCTCCAATTCTTCCATAAGTGCCATAAAATCTTAACACCTACTTTTACTTTAACAGGTGATTACCAGATAAACAAGAACACTTCTATACACCACTGCTTCTGCTAGAACTCACTGAGAGCATTTTCTAACAACATATACACACAAAAAACCAAGACAGTGCAAGAGGGCCAGACAAAACTGGAGTTAGATTTGGGTTTGCCTGCAAATGCATTTTAAACTAGTTTTAAAGTATGGTGCTGCTTCTGGTAAAAACACTTGAATTAACGTACAGAGTTTCTTTTTTGGCTTTGTGCTCTCTTCCCCACTGTTAAAATATGTACAGAGTAAAGTTTTAATTAATATGGAATATCGAAATGGGGAGGAAAAGACAACAAGAAGTATTTACCCAATGCTGTTCGTAGCACACACAGCACAAAAGTTTTTCCAGGGTATGAGACACAGTGGTCCAAAACCTACCTGCTGAGCATCCAAGGAGACAGAAGTCCTACATTTAGCTTCTTCCCCAAGGTACTTTAGACATTCTGTCCCAATCTCTCCACAAATGTTTCAATTTACACAGCCCCTCAATGCTGTAGTGAGCATGAACTCTACATGCTGCTATTTAAGGTATGCATCTAATGGGGAGAAAATATGGGTCAAAAGCATGCTCCAAATCACATAAAGCAAAGGATGAGAATTCATGGGACTGTTTTCCTTTCTTACTTTCAGGACCACTCCACTGTTCTTTCTAGGAGTCTACTCTGAGAAAAAAAAAAACAGATTATTTTACAACTGAAGACAGATTTGCTCATACCTCTGAGAAGATATCCACAGGGCTCTTGAACTGAGAATACAATTCTACTCAACTTGGCACGTATTTCTCAAGATCAAGACTCTGCTTTCCAAAAAGTAGGTTTTATCCCTCCTTAACAAAAAGGCTTCCACTCTCAGCAAGACACCATCCAGAGCCAACCCTCCAGTCAAAAAGATCTGGTGGAAATAATCAAAGATTATAGCCACCTTGGAAAGATCACATCGTATTGACTAAATCAAAGCTAGTAGGAGTAGTGTGAACTACTTCTAATTAACAGAATCAGCATTACAGAAAAAATAGATATCTAACACCTGCATAAACACTGCAGAATGCAACATCTTTTGATAATGCTCCATTAAATTACTGGTGTAACTTACTAAAATTAGCAGTGTATACTAGGGCCGGGTGACTTTATCACTACTTCTTTTGGAGGATACTTTTAAAACTTTTTATTTTATTTTGTATTTCTCAATCCCTTCCCATTATTACGTAACATAAACTTTAATATAGTTTTAAAATGGATATCTGAAAAAGAGCTCATTTCTATCACAGCATGCAGCCATGGTACAGTCAACAGTCTTCACACCAGCTAGCAAGGCCTGATATCAGCTGATCTTCAGAGGCCCTACGTTCTCTTTTATTAAGGTTATTAACCCACATTACATGAGATCCTGCACCAGAGAAGCTAGGAATTGCTCTATTACTAGCAATTTTTTTCCACTTCCTGTCTCCCTTTCAGAATGCATTTTGTAAGCAGTTAAGAGCTCCAACAGACAGTTTACACCTGAAAAAAATCCCAATACAGCACAGATACCATTTCAGAAGCATAAAAGTATACCTGAATTTATGTGATTATTCCTACCACAAAGGAAAGAATCTTCAGGCTACTGAAATGTTTACGTGAGATGTGCCTCCGGTAACACCAAGTCAGTATGCAAGTCCAACATTCTGAATCAATATATTAATAGTTCATTTTATTAGCACAAAATAATCAGGTTGGGTCTTTTGTCAGGGTTAACATCAGCAGATACATGGCACTTCTGGACTGCAGAGGACACACACTAGCCTGATATGAAAGGCAGTAAAACTCAAGACAGCTACCAGATTCATCATTCCATACACTGGTAACAAAGGGCATCTCAGTTCTACTTTTAATCACAGATTCCACTCACTTTTGTGCTGCTAGTCACTTGGTACTGGAGGATTCACTTCCTTGCTTGGACAAGGAATGAGTCTGGGTATGAGTCCTGCCATGGCTTTCCATCATGAAGGCTTCAGCAGCAACCAGACTCAGGAGCTCCTCTCCCCAGCTCTCCACCAGTTCACTCCTGCCCTGAAGCCAGAATTACTAGTCCCTCGACTATAACTTGTGCAACTGTGGGTGGTTCTGTTCTGCAAACCCCAACACTGAAATGACCCAGGTTAAACACAGCTCCTGTGCGAGCAGAAAGGTCACAGCCACTCCAGTGTCAGCCTGATGAATTCAGCACTGGTCTGCTGTGAAATGGAACACTGAAGAGAAGAGCTGGACTGAAAACCATATGCCACTTTGCTGCCTCAGTAGTTTATGATGGAACTGCCTGCAAAGCCAAGCTTGGAAATCCAAGTAGGGATGAAAGTTTATCGTCAGGACGTGTTAACATACGAAGAGAGCTACCCTGAAGGTGCAACTAAGATCTGCAAGAGCTACTGGGACTGTGCAAGCGAAAAGCATAAATGGAACTAGAGAAGAATGGAGTTGAGAATGGAGATCCCTTCTTTCACTACAAAAGAATTCAATACACGTCATTTAAAGTATACAGGCATATTGGACTGTATGCATACAAGGTTTTCATTACAGTAACCTTTTACCCCTTAGCTGATAAAAGAAAACAAGCCTTCTACAAATTTAAGCTGTATGTATTCCTCCAGACAGGACTGTCTAATAAGGCAGACAAACCACAGAAAAAGAAAAGGCTAGGATCAGGGTCAGTGTCTCAGAGGCAGAGCTATCTTTCATTTTAAAAGAAAAAAGAAAAGCAAAAAACCCCTGTCTATATACTGAAAAGGCTATGCATTCAGAGAGACTGCAGTTATTACCAGCAAACTACATACGGTGGATCCAAGATACCCTCACAGGGTGAACGTCCTTTCCAGAGAATAGGTCAGTTGCAATTATCAGTTCACATAATAAAGGAACAGCCAGAAAACTAGCTCCTTGGAAAGGCCAACACAATTCACATCAATACAATGGTCAGAAAACTAGCTCCTTGCAAATGCCAACATGATTCACATCAACAAGGACAGCTGAAAGAAAAACAGATGGATCATAAATAATTCCCAACTATGGCAAGGTATTTTAAGTAAATGGCATGCAGAAATCTGGCCAGGACACAGAAAGAGTCAGAGGCTTATTTTACTTCTCAGGTAAGTAGTCCAAGAAACAACTTAGTAGAAAACAGCCATCTCTATATAGGAAAAAAACACACACAGAAAACCAACTAAAATCCAAACAAAATAACAAAACACAGAGATAGGAGCCATCAGGTATCAAACATGTAACAGTTTATTTCTGAAGGCACAGAAGCCTGAAAGCAGTTGGGAGAACGTGTCTTTTTGGCTGGACAGGCTGATAGCTAATTCAGCAGCATACAGGCTTGATACTGCAAGCAGTTTTCATGTAAGAGCAGTTACCATTAGCAGAATAGTTGTTCCCAAGAAAACAGCAATATCAAGAGACAAGGAAGTGAGACTATAAAGTCACACAAGTTGGCACTCTGATCTGAAGAGACTTCTACCTTGACATTGAAGCAGCTACTGACCTTTCTTCTCTGGTTTTATTACCTGTCACACGAGAGCTGAAGTTAGTCACAGTAATTGCATACAGAGGAAACAAATTCATGATACACAACTGCCCTTGATTGCCTGATTGTATTTAGCACAGAAGGAAAAGAATTCACAGCAACAGCCCCATCAATATCAAGCTTGACAAATTCTAACGCTGGCAGGTCATTTCAATGCATTCACGTTATGACGTGTCACACTGAAGAACACTTCCTCACATATGGCCATTCAAGCATGCTTCCTCCTCCAAGGCTAGTACTGTGCTGTCTCCTCAAAATGTATCTGCACCCAAGAGTTAAGCCCCTGCAACATTCCTCAGTGTCCTGTACTCCAGCCTAGGCATCTCAGCATTTGCATATGGCAAAAGCTGCAGGAAAGTTGGTGATCAAGGACCACTGGTCACTGTTAAGCCATATCTCAAACATGTTGTTGTTTGGCTTTTTTTTTGTTTTGTTTACCCCACTGCAATCTACCTCTACCTCCTGCTCTACAGAATGTCATACTAGACGCAGCTGTTCCACTCAATTACCTAACCAACTGTGCTCGAAGTGCCATGTCACAGCCAGAGGCCATGGTGCTGTGCTGCATCCAGCAGTGCTGTACACCTGCACCTGAAGTCTTCATTTCAAGCACAGGTCAACAATTAAATCCCTTCGCTCTACCATCTACGCCTGTTAGAGGCGCATCTGATGAACAGGTAAAGGCAGACTGGGAAACAAGCTAAGCTAAATCACCTTTTTACAATACAAATAGAATTGCTGGTTCTGTTGACGATAATGTCCAGAACAGATCAACATGACTTAGCATTTTTATACATATATGCATAAAGATAAATTAAATAAATATTTGTAGTCCTAGTGAATTGGACAGTAAGGCAAAGAATGTGAAAGTATTCTATTCTGCAAGTTGGAACCTTAGTCCTCACCATGACCCATACATCTCAAAAAACCCCACAAACACCCACATGTACGCTTCAGAGTGGAAATGGAATTCTACATCAGTATGTTTAGCTACTTCCAAATAGCAGTCATGACACCTACTTGTAGGGCCAAAAGGAAGACCTGGAAACTACAGGCCTACAGTCAAATTTTCACTTGGTCATCATTCACCTGTCCAGAACTGCATGAACATAGCTGTGAGAGTACAGAGAAAGTACCACAAAGAGATAAAGCAAACAAAAAATCTGGAAACAAAAATGTTGTTTTAGAATATGCTGTGTTTGATTTGATTTTCCCCCCATTTCCTCCCAGGGGCCAAGACACTGTAATCAAAGGGTATCGTTCAACTTCTGACAGCTGGGCAGTTTTAGGAATTAGTGAAGGACCTGCAGGGTGGATATAGAACCCAGTCATTCCATGTAAGTAAATCTTAAACAGTATCACTGCAACACTAATTCACCATTATTAGCTAGTTACAATCTTATTAATTATATGACACAATTCAGAAAAAGTGAGCATACTATCTAAGTAGTAACATTTATTCCTACCTACCGCTTCCTGGCATTGGCTGTCTGTTGAACAGATCTCCAAACACATCCAAAGACCACCTCTATCAGATAGATGATGTTTCATGAAAACAACTGGTGCTTAGAGAAGGTCTGTCCAAGTACTACAGTCATTTCATATTTAGCACTGTCAGTTCTTGAACTATACTAGAAGATAAAACTGACTTCTCAGTATTATGTTAGAGGTGATACAAAGCAAAAACACCCTGTTCTACTGTTTCAGTTCATGGTTAACAACAGACAACTAGGGAATTCAAGGTCAGCAGCAGCCATGCAGTCTTGAACAAATTAATTTCCCTGTGCCTCAACTTACCAAAAAGATAATGAAGTGCTACCCCTATCTCAATTATAGTGGCATCTATTCAACAGATGGTCTCAGATGACATTGGGAAGAAGGAAAACAAAGATCTAGGGAGAGTCAAAGGAAAATCAGGTTCAAGTTCTCAGTGTTACAGCTGCAGATAGGTTAGCCAGTTTTTTACTATGATGAAAAAAGGAAAAGGAGTATTGCCTTTACAGGCACTGGGAGCCTGTTTCCCCATAGACTTTAATTTATTTAAGGCATTAAAACAATTTGGTTTGGCATAGGCAGAACAAGGTACCTAGGATGTGCAGGGAAGAGGGAGATTCCATGCATTGTTTCAAAACAAAATTGACAAAACTAGAATGAAAACCATCACAACAGAATTAAATAATAAACATACTCTGCTTACACGAAATGACATTGAAAACTCACCAACATTTAAAGGATATACAGTACAGAAAAATCAAAGGTGACATGCAGGAAAAAAAATGATGATAAAACTAAGAGGATTAATTTAGCCAGAGCCACACAACTTCAGCAGAGCTTCAAAAGCTTGGAACTTATCATTCCAACAATGGGGCCTAAGACAGAAATGTATGCAAGCCTTATGCAGCCATGAGAGGTAACAATGTAGCAGTATCTTCTCTCATCACAGACTTCAAAGTACTCTGAATTCAAATCACTTTTTGTTGTAAAACAGACCAAGATCTTCAGACAGCAGACAATTAAGCATGCCAAGTGTGGAGGCAGAAACAAATTACAAATTCTTACACACAGTTCTTCCCCCTCAGCTTTAGATTCAAACCAGTGAAAAATGTTTTGAGGCTTATTGGAAGGGTCAGGTTGGCTGGTTTGTTCGTTGTTTGGTTTTTTTTTTAACTAGTAAGATGTTAATTTCTCATCTCCACTACCTCAAATTTAGATCTTCAATGTAATATTTAACTAGGCTTTGTGCCAAGCTCTACAGGCTGACCAGGAAAAACTCTGTTAGCTATCTCAAAGCACATGCAAAGCATAACAAGCAAGAGAGATTTCTATCTCATGATAGAATTTTTTATTAAAGAAAAAAGTAACATGTCAGTTATTTGACAAAGAACCTTATGGTATGTCTGGGAATCCTTATAGCCAGGGCCAGACATCAGGTCAATAAAAAAAACCCCAAAACTATGTACGTGTGTAGCTTCATTTTTACACAGTAACCCTGCAAACCTTTGAAAGCTATCTCCCAAAGAGAACAGACATTGAAGGCCATGACTTGCGCCAATTAATCTGTCCAGTAACAGAAACTACTGGCCAAGGAAAAATTAATCTGTTGTAGCTTTCTGTATCCCACTCTTGCAGCAAATGCAGAAATGCTAAATTTTAGGTAACACACACATCACTAAGGGGTTTGCTCAAAGTGCTTCCCAGTTTAACCCGAGTGTGCGGGACGGCTCCCACTAGCACCTCTAGTTACAGCACTGCCCTCTCCTCCCTGACTGTGTCCTGTTGAGCACAGGCATTCCTTACAGTATTTGAACAAAGACAACTGGGGCATTTTGAAGGAGAAAAAGGGAAGAATTAATATCTGACAGAATTGTCATTGATTACCATGTTTCCTCAGCGATGCTAGAGAGAATACACATGAAAAATAGGTGCTTTAAATATAGTCTTTTTTCTGGAATAGCTCCTCTGTGGAAACACATCGATTTAAAAGTGCCCAAATCTCCCTGCACCTCCTTAGAGCCCGAAGGCAAGAACACACACTTCACATACCTATAAGCCTAACCAGCTTTACCGGCTTCAGCATCAGAAGAGCTTCGTATTGATTTGTCAGATAGACTCCATACCAGGTAGAAATGATATTGGAATAATTGAAGGTGTCTTGAGGGGGGAACAGGCAATCAAAAAGCATAACACTACTATGTTTTGCAGCAGTGTTAAAGAACTAACGGGAATGTTCTTCTGTTCTCCCTCTTAAAACAAAGCAAGGACCATAAGGTGTCACAGAAACCATTAAAAAGACATCAGTCCTAAACACATGCAAATACATGGGAAATGATGGGGAGAAAATAACATGCCTGCACAGAAGGCAGTTTTGTCAATTCTATCTCAAAACCTTAAAAAGCAAGTCCTCGACTGCAGTCTGGGCAAGGACAGGCTTTTGCTGTTGATTTAAAGACAACGTAAGACAGACGAGAAATGAACAGCAGAGCAACAAAGTTGGGATTACTTGGAAAGCAAATAGCAAGCAACATAAACCAAAACCCGATGACTTGGGGAGGGTATCTATGCTGTCAACCAAGTGCTGTTTTGAAAAATGAAACTGAACCAAGCCAATCAAGATGTTTAGCAAGCACATTCTCTAAGGTAGAGAATGGTACTATCTCCCGAAGGTCAGGGAGAAACAAACACAACCTGCAGCCATCTCATAGGCATCACTTTTTGGAAGTTGTATCTCTCATCACTAGTAAAAAGCAAAGCATGCAAGCACAGTAACACCCACAAACTACCTAGTGATAACATGATATGCTTTATGTTACATATGTTGCCAACCAATTCAAGAATACTGTGTATTTTGGCCACCTTCCTCCAAAGAACAATTTTGAACTGTAGCTTCTAGACAAGTGCATATATTCAGAGCGAAAGTTTCAAAATAAGAAAATGCTACTCAGCTTCATGCTTGTATGTAAAATCTGCTATTAATCATTGTTAGTCACAGATACACCCAAATAACACTAGATACTTGATCACTACACAGCATACACCAAATACACAGCGATAATATTTTGATCAGTGCAAGCTACTGTGCCTTGAAGAATCGAAATAAAGGGCACATGAACTAATTTTTAAAAAATCAGCTTTTAGCCTGGTCATAAACATTTGCCCTTTCTAATTTTTCATTTAGATTACTCCTTTCTTTCTTGCACATCTCTACATTTACTAAAATCTTGGAAAACTGGAAATAATTTAAACTAGGAAACTGTTCACAAGGGGCACTGGAGTCCTAAATTCAATTTTCTACTCATAACCTAAATTTTCCAGCTGCATCTGTGAGTGTTGTATTCAAAAAAACATAAGAGGGTAGGGATTATTTTCAGGTTCTTCTGCACACAAATTCTGACTGCTAAATTCCCTAATGTACCTGCAGAACTTGTGTACATCTAGGATTTTTCAGTGCAACTGAAATGGTTATCCTTCTTGTGGCATAATGTAAAGCTAAGAGATAAAATACATTTTAAAACTTCACACCAACAGAAGTTAATGAAAGCATGCACATTACACACTTTTTACCATGTCTCCCTTGCTTTTCACATAGGAAGAAAATGTTACATTGCAGGACAGGAGAGGAATCCGTCTTAGATGAAAAGCATCTTCAGATATGTTCCTCTATGATCGTTTATCTGTACAGAATACCAAGAATATTCGAACACGCAGAACATACACGGCTTGGAAGTTCTAGTTGTCTAGGGCTAGAGAACTACCAGAGTAATTGTAGCATGACATTTATCTCCACACAACATGCAGGCTTTATTGCACCATGCAAGCTAGATAGTCTATAAAACTTGACAATTCCTGAAAGCTGAAAATCAGATTGAGGAAAACAAGTTGGTAACAGGAACTACTGCTTACTAGTAATGCTGCAAGTCCCATCTTTTAACTAAGGATCACCATGTATTAGTTTCTGTAAGACTGTAGATTTGATTCTTGAAACATTTTCTTGTGGCTTGACCACATGATTTTTTTTTTCCTCTTACAGCACCTACACAAGGATGGCATTTTTTGCATACTGTAAGCTGCTAAACTGTTGGCTGGGGAGGATATCCAGGTGTCAGAAAAGTGTTACTTAATACCCCTGCAAAACTGTAAGTCAACTAATAGCTAAAGAATTTCAAAAAGGACAAGTACTCCAAACATAACATCCTCTACAGAAACTGTTTAGCACCTGAAGTCTCTGAAAAACTTGCTCCTGAAAGGGCACGGATGCTGCCTGCAATTATCCTTTCTAACACTAACCCCAGCTGCTGCATGCCGCTAAACTTGAGAACTAAAATCAAGGGGAACCTGAACGAAGAGGCAGGAGAGAATCCAAGCCGAGGACAAGAGTAGAAGCCAAGACCAAGTAACTTGAGTAAGGCTTGTTGACAGGAAAAATTGTTCTGGTCTACATCGGCTGAAGGAAGGTTTGTATAGAGAACAGAGTTCGGATTGCACAAGTCAGTGCTATCCGTAAAGGGAGAAAAGTTAAAGCCAAGAATGTAAAACTAAAATTATGAAATGGCAGGTTTGAGTGTTTTGCTTTGTGACTGTAACAGATTTTTATGTCACTTTTAGTGTTCGGATGAATAGCTGGCACTGCTCTAAGTGAAAAAGTCTATTGCTTCCGTCTAACAGGGAAATGAATGAATAGCATCTCAAAGCCTCTGGGCAGTTGTGATAAACTCCTAATTGAACACTTACAACTTTTCAAGCAGTAGTAGTGTATCAGTAGGTGAAAAGAATCCCAAATCATGTTAAACATGACACATGAAGCAGCTTCACAGACAGAGCTACAAAGAACTCAAATGAAGCATCCTAACAAAAAAAACCACACATAGAAAAACAATGGTTTCTTTAGTCGTTACAAAGGGAGTTAAATAATAACAAAACTATTTGTCTAAACCAGACCTATGGAATTGGAAAAAAACACCGTGACCAAAAAAAGCATGTTTAAAATCAGAAGTTACTATCCTTCGTGTGTTACATTCTTCATATTATTACTAACAGAACAGGCGAAAAACCAACAAAAAAACAAACCACAAATAGCTTTTAGGGAAAAGCCAAGTGACTCAGAAACAGGAGCTAACAAGTGCACAGAGGATTCCAAGGCTGGTTTTGTTTATGGCTCTTACAACACAACCAAGCTCAGTTCAAATCATCACAGACTCAACCACTGAGCACGCTGAAGGATCCGACAGGAAGAACGTTAAGTTTGCACTTTGACTTCCAAGCCTCATACAAAACAGCCCATTAACTTTGTGACTGACTGATTAATGTTAGAGACATTATCAAAAATGTTACTGCAATTATCAGGACGGAATTACAAGAAGTCCAATATGGGCTACAGACACCAAGTTCAATCCTGTGCCAATTTTTTAATTATTATTTTTTTATTTATTTTAGACCTTGAAATAAAGTGTCCATAACACCATGAGGCAGAAGTAAAGGTTAAACCTTTCAGAAAAGCTTTCACAGCTCAAATACAGCAAAATATATGCCTGGCACAAAGCCCTGTAGAGGACCCGATAAACATAGCAATGCATGAATGTCTGGACAGGAATTAACTGATGAAGAAATCCTACACTCTATTAGGCCTGCAGAAGTGACAGTGAGGAGATGAAAAGTGTTCTCCATACCAGTGTCTCTTCTCTCAGAGCTGGTCCTTTGTTTTCTAAAGGCAACTATCTGCCTATCATTTTTTAAAGCAAAGAAAACATCTGTTCTACCCAGCACAACCCTCTCCCTACAACAAAAATAGTTATTAAGCACTACCTCCTCTAACAGTGCCTAGAATGGACTTTAAATAAAGATGTGTTTATCGGGGAAAAAAATTACCGATAATATATAAAGTTCAGCTTTGCTTTTTTTAATTAAGTTTTGCATCTATGTATGCTGCTCATGCAAGGACCTTATAAAGTGAAAAAGCTGTTGTCACAATTTAAGTAGGTCTGAGCATGACTTTGCAGATGCAGCCTTGAAGAAATAATGTATTACACAAGACTGGACACAACTACTAAACAGAGGATGAACACAGCGTGCTATTCCTACACAACATCAGAAGACATACATTCTGTCTTCTTCTCAATCGATTCATCTGAATCTACTGGAAACTGCAAACTGTAAAGATCATTTTTTTTCCAATCTTTCTGCTTCGATGCCCTCCACAGACATTTCCTTCCACACCTTCACCAAGAGGCAGAGACACATACCAGACTTGATTCACAACTACAAAACTCCTCTTTCACACTGTAAATCCAACGCCACCAGCACAGAAATGCCAACAACAAAAATGGACCAGGTCCCTCTTGCTTAGTGGGAGGGAAAACACCGTTGTAACACAGCATTCAAATCTGTAAATATTAAGAACCTTTTCAGAACCTCATCTGGAAGACTGATTTATAACCATTTCTCATCAGTTTGCTGCAGAGGTCAAAGTACAACCAACACTCTTCGCTTTCATGACCACTTTTCTTCAACAGACCACCCCATGAACAAATTCCCAGGCATCCACAGCAGACAGTTAGTGTCTCCCTACTTCCTTTACTCTCCTTCAGTGTGGCTCCCCTCTACTTTACATGTCAACTTTCACTATTTCAGACAAAAATTACTTTCGTGAAGTACCTCCTACCGCAAAGAAATCACACCTGTTTAGAAGCCACAAATAAGATCATTTTCCTCAGAAAACACTTCTCTATCTGATTCCTCAGAATCACTTTTAGGTGAGCCAAAAAGCAAAAACTTGGAAAACTCCATAACACTTTACTTTTTGCAAAGGTCTGGACCTTTGCCTTGCCAAATTTCAAAACATCTGCCTAGAAAAGCCGAAGATTTTCCTGCACTGGAGGTGAAGGAAAGTAGTTAAGGCTATGTAATGATTGTGCCCCTTCCCATCTTTTTTAGGAATACATGGAATTACTATAAACTGACTCTTCAGTTCCACCAAAATAGCAACACTCCATTTACACATTTTCACTTACACTGCCTGTTTTCCTTTCTACAGCAGCAAGTCTGAATTTTGCAATTAAATTCCTTTTAGCTTATCCCCACACAATCAGTGAAGTATAGTATTAGAAGATTGACGGTTGGAATTTTCTGTGTTCCACCTCTACAAACTTAATGCAATGTAGTCATCCAGAATTTAAAGTCTTAGATCCTTGTGAAAACGTCCCAGAATTTAGGAAAAAAACTAGAGACAGGCAAGAAAAAAAAAATTGCAGCATTTTCTTTGACATTTGGAAGGTATCATGTATAGCTGATTCCTCTGCTGTTGGTCAATTCCTCTGCAAGTCTAATTAAACAAGCTCATGTAATTACCTCGAGATTTACAAGACACTGCTTTACCAGCCACTTAGAGGCAGAAGTGAAATTAGCAAAAGGAAAAAGGAAAGCCCTAAGCATCCAGCACATCTGTTCAACAAAGAGAAAGCTTCATCAGCTCTGGAAGCATGACTGAAGTGGGCTGCATCTGGCAGGAAGACTTCTCCCACGTTCCCAGGCCCTTCTTACAGACTGAAGGAAACATGTTACCTATACTCACCATCATGTGGGCTTAAGGCAATATAAAACACACTGCTCAGACAAACACCTACTAGAAAAAAAAATCATGCAAGAAAGATGAAACATAGGCTGTCAGCAGAACACAATCAACATGATGGAGAATTTGCTAGTAGCTAGATGGTTTCTTTCTTTTTCCTTTTAAAACTTACTTTCAAGAGAGATACCCATTTCAACCCACACTGATTTATACTTGACATTTTTAGAAGTTGAAAGAAATGGTCAATTATCTTCTGATGTTTCTTACAAGCAAAATGTGTACTTTGTAATCAGAGATTCAGAATCTGCTCGCCAAAAAGAAGCACCTACTTCAGATTCAGAAGCTTTTATTTTTCTATGAATGCAACCAAAACAAGTAAATGGACATAAAGGAGAAAGCTGTAAGATGAAACATATGTATGCATTCAGGGTGCAACAAATTAGAAGTCTCTGCTTCTCTCTTAGAGGTCTGAGTAGCAGAAAAACTTTCCAGATATCAACCCAAAATGATATTTGGGTCTACATATTTATTTAAGCCTTATATTTTGAGATACAATTCAAGCTGCTTCCTGCCTTTTTTTTTTTTTTAGAACACAGCATGATGGTGCATGGCATTAAACACAACTACCTCAGGTTCCCGTCTGAAAGGAAACAGTTTGTGTGTCCAGTAAATGAAGCTTTGAAGAAATTTTTGTACAAACAGAAAAAAAGCATGTGCTGTTTCCTGTTCTCTGACTAGTTTAATTTAAATGCACCTTCACCTAAGAAAGCACACAGTTTTTAAGCAGACATAGCTGCTTTTGTCATTTCTACATCTAACCAAAAGAATTTGAAGCTAGCTGACCTTTCACAGAAGATCTCTGGTATTTCAGAACAATCTGAACCTAGGAGGACTTTTTTTTTTAATCCCTTTTGGAATATTCTCTGTAGCTTTTAAAATATAAGGAACATAAAAAACGGAAGACAAAAAATACTGGGATTACTCCCACAAAACGTAACGGCTGCAGAATTATTTCAGCTGTTTTGTTTGTGGTTTTTTTTTAAACAGTAAGAACATTCATTACTACTATAAAATTACTACAAACTCATTACTTTTGGATGTACTATAGAAAGTAATCATCAGCCAAGCAGGGAGCTTGAAGACTTCATCTAATCAGTATTTACTAACAAGAATTAAACACACTCCTTGTCACATGTCCTATCAACTGCTTTCCAGCTCACAAACTCTTCATACTTGTCTCAAGGAAAGCTGCATGGACAACAGGAGAGTGAAAGGACAATATGAAGGCAGATTCAGGTCAGGGTTTAATGAATACAAGTTAACTCTATACAGGATTTCTTCACCTCCATCTTTCTCTAGATGATAGCATGTCAACTTGAACTCTTTTGACCACTGGCTATTTTTCTCCACCCTAAGATCTGATTCTCCTGACAGTCATAAAGTACATGTTTTTAAAAGCGATTTATTACTGCCTGCACCGCAAGTGTGAACTGGTCTTTCTGGTACTGGGATACTGTTTTTTATACAGAGCTTTTAATACTCGTAAGTGACCGTGTAAGCATATGCAAAAACAAGCAGGTAATCTGTGAAATATTCCTGGAATTCATTTAAAATCACTTTATCTTCCATGAGTTTCAAACAAACAAACAAAAAACCCAACTAAAAAAACAACCCCCAAACCATCACATTTGCAGAACTCAACAATAGGCTTTCACATTAAGGTTTGAGTTATCCCCTAATCAGAACAGGCGGCTGTTCAATTCTTGTCAAAAGGCAGAAATCCGGTTTACACTACTCAATGGATTACAGCAGGTTTAGCGGGAGGAAATCCGTTTTTTGCTGTGAAGATCTACCTCTTGAAACTTTTAAATCCTCTCCTTTAAAAGCTGTCATCTGCAGTCCAACCTGCAGGAGAGATTTTCCTTCCCACTTTTCAATTAATTAATAGAAAAGATTTAGGATTTCAGGACTAAATAAAATTTCAGGATCTGTTTAAGAACCTTCCACTGGCAAATGCTATCACATAAAAAGTTACAGAAGAGCTTATGGATTGTTAAAAGACTAAAAGGCCCCAGAGAGTTTTAGGACTATGGGATGTAGATTCTACTTGTCTTCATCCATCTAATAGAAATTTTCACACCTGATCAGCACGAAGTTGAAAGCACTGATCATAAAAGGCATCTCTCTGAGAAGTTCAGAGCTGTGCAAGTTCTGGGCATTTTTAGCAGAAGTTGTTTCACATTACCTAAGAATAATGATCCCAAATTTAAAGGAGGCTTTCCTCTCCGCTCTCCTCTTATTGAAACATTGCGGATGTGAAGGAAAACAAAAGAAAGGAAGTACATTCATCGCCGAGAGCGATTTGAGCAAAGGGTCTTTCTAAACAATGGGCCAGAATGATGTAGTTTGAGGTAGTGCTCCATTTTGATGAAATAGTACAAAAGTAACTACACCCTATACCCTGTTGTTGTCACATGTTCTTTATTAATACATTCTCTGCCAAACCCCCCAAAAAATACTTGAGCATTTAATATATTTCCCAAGGAGTCTCGAGTTCAAACATGTTTCGCCATGACCCCCACGCCACTCGGGATACGTCATTTTCGTGACTTCACGAACGCCAGCGGAGAAGTCAGCCAGAGCTGAGTAAGGACGGCAACGCTCCCGCCTCCCGCTCCCTAAAGTATGCCGCAAGCACCCAGACAGCCCTAAGCAGCCCAAACTTTCTCCCCCCAAGGTAATGGCCGTCTCTCCCCGGTTTTACAGCACTACTGACGATGAGAAGCAGCCGGCACCGCTACCGCTGCTCCTGCCTCGCCGGCTCCCCGGGAAGCGCCCGGCTGCGGGCTGCGCGGCCGGCGCGGCGGCCAACTCTTCGGCGCCCGCCGCCCGCCCCCCGCCCGCTGGGGCCAAGGGCCCCGCTGCTTCGAAGCCCGGACGCCGCCGAGCCCCTCCCGGTTCCCCCGCCGCCGGGCCCGCCGGCACGCCTCTGCGCCTCACGGCAGGTGAGGGCAACTTCGAAACTGAGGGGAGGCGGGGGCCGCCCCCGCGGGCACCGCCCGTCCGCCCCTACCTGCAGCCCCCGTCTCCGCAGGATGCCGGGCTCGTCCATGGCGCCGCTCCGCCGCTCTCACGCCGCGCGGCGCCTGGCCATGCCGGACTGCCCGGACCCCGCGCGCCGCTCCGCATCCCCGCAGCTGCTGAGCGCTGACATCACGGCTGCGCCGATTGGCGCCGCCGGGGCACGTGACCGGGCGAGTTGTGCACCCCGGCAACTTCGGCGCGCGCCGACGGGGCAGCCCCGCGCTCCGGGCCGGCGACGCGAGGAGGGGGCGGGGGGCGCCGCGGAACCGGTCCTGTCCGCCGCCGGCCCCTCGCCCGGCGCCGCGCACCCTGTGAGGCCGCGGCGCTCCCCCAGCCCCACCTCGGCTGAGGTGGGGCCGGGCCCGCCGGTCACCCAGCGGCGCGGGCGGGTCCGGCCCGTCCCCGCTTCCCCGCCGCCGGGCCCGGCCCGCTCACCGGCCCCGCCGGGCTGCCGGCCCGCCCCGGAGCGCCGCGTCGCGGGCTGGTGTCACTCACGGCGCTATTAGCACCGGATCAAAATATGCGGAGTTATAAATCGCTTAAACGCAGTCATTAGGGGGAGCGTTCACCCCGGCATTAGGGTAAGCAGCCAGAGAACAGCGCTCCCATCACGCGCAATTTCACAGTCCGCTTCAGCCTGTTTACCTTCCTCCGTCTCATTCCCTTTCAATTCAAGGCCGGCAGGAGATGAATAGTAAGTTTTCGTTGGCTTGCAAAACGCGACAGTAATAACATGCTCTAATAGCGCTTCACAAGAAATCGCCCCGACAGGATTCCCCATTCGAAGCCGCAGAGAAACCGGGGAGAGGACGGGCTGCCCGCCTCGGGGGTGCAGAAAACCGCAGCCTCCGGCTCGGGCTGTGACCTTGGGCATCTCGCCCAAGCACCTCCCATCAGCTCGGCGACCTGACCCAAGCAAGGAAAAACCTCCTCTTCTTCAAAAACCAGGTGCTGAACCTGACAAGGTTACACCTGAAAATGCTGTCTGTAAGGAGGGAAAAGGTATTGGGCTCTTATTATCAGCTAAGCTGCCGGTTAAACAAATCATTGATTTTTTTTTTCCCCAGAAACTGTCATCACACTATTAGCCACGGTATCAACTGATTAGGCTATGTCATTAAAAATATCTTTTGAGATTTAAGAACCCAGTAACTGAGTAAAATTGATTGCATTTTATGCCTGAAAGCAGTCACTGCATACATCTGTAGATTTACAAGGGGAAGTCTTGTCAAATAATAAATACCAAGAAAAACACTCCCGTAAAATATGCCTATATATTTTCCAGCCAGGAATCCTCATCTTAAAATCAGGAAGTCTTCAAACCATATAGCGTGCAGGTAAAGCATGCTTCCCTCTACAGTACCAGAAACATAAAACCAGTCTGCCAGAAATGATAAACAAAACTTGAATACAAAGAGGAATAGTGTTCCTGCTACAAGCATTTGGAGAAATGGCACCTATTCCATCCAGCTCAGCTTTTCTTACCACTTCACCAACAGTGCAGCTGATTTACCATAGCTAACATCGCGGCTGGGATGGCTCTAATGAATTTCTTTGTCTCGTAAGTCTAATTCTATGGAAGACACCCCAACATATAACAGCAGAATCCATCCGTGAGAATATCCCAGCTTTACTTCCAGAACACAGGCATATATGCAGATAGATGATTCTAATATATAGATATTGTTTCCCCTGTTAACAATGCGCCTCAAACTGCTTCTAGAGACAACAGCGAGCAAGGAGGAGGAGAAAGGTATGTTTTTTACTAAAGGTTATAACTAAAGATAAAAATCAAGGTTAGTATTCACCCATTAACAGTCTAAGACAAGATTATAACAATCACACCCTCAAATCTAGTATGAAAAAAATTATTGATTTCCTGTCAGATTGCATCATTTTGAGAAGTGGTCTGTGTACATTCCATAGTAGTAAAACCTGCTAGGGGCAAAAGCATTTAGAACCAAAAATGAAGGATTGCCGGCAGGATAACACTGAGCAATAACAGCTTATCTGAAGAACAGAAGAAGAAAAGACTGCTGTACTTGCCCCTCACACACACACTTTTTCTCCATATGGCTGAAATGCAGTAGCCTTTTTTTACACTTTATACAATAAATAAAAAACCCAGCCAGTCAACACAAAAATCCTGAAAGCTGCATTTCTGTGAGACCTCCAATTAAATTATTAAAAAAAACCCATCAGTTTTTACCAGAGTTACACACTGACATTAACATGTCTTCCCATCCCTGTTTCTCTGCGTCTCCAGCTAGAAATGCATCCATAACACCATGTCAATGGCTTAAATTTGGCCATTACTGCTTTCAGTTAAAGGCTCAGAGCTGTGTTTCAGTTCAGAAAGCAAGCAGGAGCTCATACTGACCAAAACGCCAGTTCCACAAGAGGGAGACAAGAAGAGTGAAACACACTGTCAGATTTAGAGATTCATAAACCAGAAGGGAGCGTTGTGACCGTCAAGCTTGACCTCCTCTGTAACAAAGGCTACTTAACTCTCCTGAATTAGTTTATTTTTGAAGTATAACATCTCTTTAAAACAGCATGCTGAACCTGCTGAAAACTTACTCATTTTACAGAATCAAACCGAAAAGTTACTAGATCCCTCACCTCTCAAACACAGGGGAGATGGAGTTACCTGTATATCCTTAATATATCTGCTTTGGGTTCCTCCCAATACTCCACTTTTCCCATCTCTGCTTCAAAATGCCATCTTTTTCTTCTTTGTTAACATTAAAATTTTATCCCAATCATTTACATCCACAGGCCCTCACATCCTATCTTTTCTGTATTTATCCATTTCCAAAGACGACGCAGGCAAATTAATCACAATTTAAACGCTGACATTATGCATTGGTTTGAACCAACAGCCAAAGACTGTCAATTTTCAAAGGTGAGAGGCAACACCTTACCATTTGTCTCCATGACACACCACAGGTTTCAGCTGCAAGGCTGTTTGCATGTACCTGATCTGAATACACATTCACACAAGTTTTAATTGAATTTTAAAACCTCCCAATACACAATCTATCAGTTCCTTTAAAAGTATGAAATCCTGAAGTGTTGCATTTGTTCCAACAATCATTTTAGCATATCTAACTCTACACAGCTTAATAATGTGTATGTATGCAGTTAGAAGTCTTCTATCCCATCTAGCCACAAGCTCCATACAGCACAGAAAAACCTATGAATTCATTGTTTGAACAACAGCACAAAGAAGTCATGCCAGCAAGCACTGTGTCATTGGCAGGCACAGATGCAAAAGGTCCACACCCCAAACAAACCACTACAATTATCACATAAGCTGTGATTGCATACATGGATGATTTATAGAAATAGCTGTAAGCAGGCAAAGCAGAGATGTCTCCTACATGAAGAAACCGTCCAACTACAGACAAACAGGGTACAGGTATAAAGATCCCTGGTACAGCTACCTAAACAACACTGGTCGGCAGAATGAAACAAAGGGAAGACTGCCTTCCAGTGGTAGATTAATCCCACGTAGGAAAGTACAACCTTTCGATGAAAAGTGTGCTGATTACCAGCTCTCTATCTGCTGCAGTTCATAAAGGCGTATGAGGAGGTACTGAAAGGCAAAGGTTTCCAACTAACAAGGCAGGCACCAACTGAATTTTCTCCCAATCTTTGAGATACTGCCGTAGGTGCATCTACGTGTTTAAAATAGCATAAAGCCTGCTGTTCTTGTCTGGATGCTTTCATTACTTTTCAACTTACTATTTCAGGAATATTAACTATGAAAACAGTGTCAGAGAAGATCACAGTACTAGAAAAAGTTGTGGTTTAGGTAGAAACTTATTAAATATAAACGTGGTTAAATATGAAGCAGAGCAAACTGCCTCAGGATTTCATCACCTCACTTGTAGCAGAAAGGCATACATCATTTGTACACCACGTATACAGAATATAGACACACATCACACGTATACAGGATACGAAGGAACTTAATTTCACTCCCAAACCCCTCAGTGGGGAAAGCAGTATTATTTTAAGAAAGATGATAAATAACCTTTTTTCCCAAAATATTTCTCCCCTATAAATGCAGCAGGTGATTAAATTAACCCTCATTAAATGTGAAGGATATTTCAGAACTAATTTACATATATATGCCTACATACATGTTTGCTTAAAGCTGATAAGCAATGTGGTAGCAGATACTTTTCAGGACAGTTACACAAATTTAGAACGTTTATTTCCTCATTCAACTGTTTGGGGGTTGGTTTTTTTGCATTAATCATATTGCATCACTTCTGCCGAGAATTTAGGAGTTACAGTGATTACTGAAATCACCCAATTAGAAGACAAAACCTGAGCATCTGAAAATTTATATGAATATGTAACTGCAGTTTTACAATACAGATTTAATGTATACACATATCCCATGTGTGGCTGCCACTTTCATCCTACACATGGTGGCAGCATATGATAAATCATATTTCTTACGCACCATGGAACAACTCACTTGTACTTTGCCCTCTAAATCTATCTCTGTCAGAGCTCTTTCCTATACCTTATACACTCTACAGCATCAAATCACCATGACTGAGTTAAAATAATTATTTTCCTTGCAGACGTGAAAAATTTAATGCTTATTATCTATTCTCAGTAATGCAATAGTTGCTCTACATTCTGATAGCTGGCAATCCAGAAGAACAGGAATGATTTTTCCCCCGCACTGGTAAAAAGGGAGCTTTGCATTGTACTTTTGGCCACCGATAAGCTATTCAAGTGACTGTTAGTAGAAAAATTACACTATTGAAAGTGCTGTATTTTCAAAAGTCCAGGTATACTCCAACTATAGATACCTGGTTTTGCAAATACTGGAATGGAAAACCATGTAAGTGTTTAACACTAATGCCTACACGGCCTTTCTCTAAGCACATTAGAGGAGAGAGAAACAACTAGAGCATACCAGAATGTGCCCTCTCGGATGTTGCAGTTGTAATGGTTTTGAAACACATTCAAGCAAACGCTGCTTTGAACGTGGCAAACAGAAGCCGTGTAAGTTAACTCACCAGCCACACCTATGTGCACACAGCACACACAAATGCAAGCTTTTGCACATCAAACCAGGCCTAACCTCTGTGGCCAAGTTAAAGATCTTCATGTCTTTTCCATATATTATCATCTTCACATTACCACAAGTCAAACTACAAATATTATTCTAATAATGCAAGTTCAAGCTTTTAAGAACCAGTTCCAATGTGTATGCCTAGTGCCAGCTGAATTGTGGCAGTACATGATGCTACATAAGGCTAATACACAAGTAATAGAAAAAGATATAGAAGATAGCTTTTTAAAAATGTTATTACTGAAGTACAGCACTGAAGAAAGGTGAGAGAAAGATGTGGTTCTCCTCACCATCACATCCTTCCTCCTTGCCCTCAAAAAAACCCCAAACAGACAGCATTGAACAGGAGACCAAATTGGGGGGGTGGGGGGTGGGGGGTGGGAAGGGAGGGTGAGGGGGGTGAGGGGGGAAGGGAGGCACGCAGAGGAAGGAAAAACCCAAAAAGAAGCTATTCCTTGTAACTGGTATCCCATTAACTTCCAGACACCAACTGTCTTACTACACCACCAAAACAGCCAAGCAATTGCCAAACACCTACTTTTGTCAGACAGCAGCCACCAGCTGAAAACTGCTTTACTGGGAGAATAGACATCCTAGCAGATACTTAATTTTATACAATACATAGGGATGACCCTAAAAAAGTGCTCCTGTCTCACCACAAATACAAAAACTCACATAAAAGTAGTAGAGATTGCTGATACCCAAACCCAACAGTGTGTCTTCCTCACTGCACATGTGAATAAATAACTACAAATTTTCTATGGGAGTATTTGGTGCTGCCAATAGCTGTTCAGATTGTAGCTCCAAGAAATACGTTCAGTAGTATTCATTACAACCCACTCACTGATGCCATGAAAAGCTTAGTCCATTGCTGACGCTTATTTCACAAGATGAACTGATATTTATCATTATTTTTCACTTCTTCACCATCCAAAGAAATAGTGCCTGTCTCTCCTTGCAATCTAAAGGCAAACTTCAGGTTTAAAACAGAAGACATACAGAAACATCAAACTAAAAAGTTTTCCCCATGTATATTCTTCATCAAAGACTTATTTTATTCATACCACATGGAGACTTACAAACCAAGTATCAGGTCTTCTAGGGAAGACACGTCTAAGCTGACTAACGCCTTTCAGAGCCTATAGCAGTGTACCTTCCTACTCAACAAAATACGAATCAAATTCTGGCAACAGCTTTGACCATCTCCCAGAAGTGGATCACACTGTGATTTTTTTTATTTGAAGACACACCGTAGGTCTCCAAGTTTTCAAACAAAAATCGTACATTGAAGCCTTCTGAAGTTACTTTTAAGGATATATTAGAGCATAAACTGTCATGGAAAGATGACATTAAAATTTCACAAAGGAATCCAAGGTTATTTTTCTGAGCAGTCATAAAGAGAAATTGAGTTACCTTTACATGCTGTACCAAAATAATCATATTGTGCATGTGAGTAAGAAATTGTAACACAGAGATCACATTTCTGTCCTGTAGCATTCTGAAAATAGTTTCAGTCCCTAAGGGAGTTTACCCTATGTTTTACATTGAATTTCAAATGCCCTATACACACTGAATTTGTCTGTTCCATACACGAGAACTATTTGTGTAGAATAGACAAAAACTTTTCAACCCCCCTGTACATATACAGCCACACAAAACCTTCTACACTGTCATTCTTCAGTGCTGTGGGACAACGAGATTTCATTAGAAGTTACAGTGGATAGCAGATCATCAAGTTAGAGAAGCATGAAAGCCAAAGCCATGTATCATTTCAGGAGCTAGAACATGTGCACAAATTTCTTGTAAGCGTTTGAAAAAACATTCTGGAAGTGAACCAAACCAACGATAATCTTTAAGTAATATTATGTAGATCAACACCTAGCTGTCTTACGTAAATCAGAAACTTACAGTATCGTTACCTACTGTTACAATCCCCAAGAGTTTTCTCTAGTGCAATGTTTTTTAATGTTTTCTGGAGAAGAAGATGCTACGAAAACACTGTCCATCTGTTCCTTCATGTTCTGAAAGATCTTTTGCTCTGTGAAGTGTCACTGAAATTGGCTACAGCATTGGAAGTGAAACATTCCATCAAAATTAGCAGCCAGAATTGACAGACCTACACTTACTCTGTCACTGGAATATGGGCAGCTCTAACCCACCCAAGGAAAGATACCTTTTCAGTCTGTATATACTGTAGCTGTCCAACACATACAGCAAGAATTTCCTCTTTCACAGCCACAGGAAAGCTTATTCATTCCATTATTAACAGGAAAGCATATTTAAGATATTCAGTCAGTGAGGGAATATCGGTCAACCTTATCACAAATTATCTGAATGGGGTGATGAAAATCCACCACTTGCTTTTCATGATCTACGTTACAAAATCTGATTTATGCATAGAAGCTATGCAGTGATACCATATGAACTTGCACATTACTTTAAGAAACAGGGAAAGCAATTTCTCCATTTTAAGATTGTGAGTAGTTAAAGGTTCCTTGTTTAAAATCAGATCAGTAAATACAATGCATTAATAATTAACATACAATTCTGATAAACTAATTCATTAAACAGAATCAAGTAACGTCCATATCAACATTAACAACAAATAAGGCATAAGAATTCCTAAGCAGTTTTGTCCATTGTAAACAATACACATTTTAATATTAAAAATGTACAGGTTACAGTATTTATTTTACGTAGCCATTTGCCTAATGTCCCTTTTCAGGGCTTAGAAAAAGTAATGGAAGAAACGCTCCATGTGAAGCCAACAGCTCCCTTTCTGGGCTCGACATGACAACCAGTACCCCTCAGGAAAAGAAAACAGACATGCTTCACCAGCCTAATGTTTTTGAGGCACCGCTTCCTACGAGTCCCTAGCTACAGCGCTGAGAAGATGCTGCTGGCCTGACAACAAAATTGTGAGATCTTGGCACTGCTTTCCTCTACCCACTTCACTATTACAATCCTACACCTGCACACAGAGCAAAATACATTTGAAAGGCAGCAACGTGTAAGTCATGAAAATACCAGAAGGAAAATAATTGTTGCAAAAGCAAACTTACTTTAAAAATTCCTGAAAGCACAGACAAATCCTAAGTACAGTCTGTTTCTCTCATGGATCTCTTTTCAGCAAGAACTTCAAAGTTACATACATACAAAAATGGTTTTTTAAAATTTGAACTACTTTTCTCTGTATTTCCACAATGAATGCCAAACAAGAAGCACACAGGAGTTACACCATTTTAAATAAATTTTGCAGTTTTGTGTGTCTATCTACATTTTCAGAGGACAAATAAAAAAGCTGAGGCATTTCTTAACAGTGAGTTCAGAGTATTTTAGATTGTGTAAACAGAAAATTATTGAAAAATTATGTTTTGAATAATCCCTCCTAGATACTTCAAAGTTCTGTTCTTATGCAAGAACAGTAATAGGTAAGCTGCACTCTAAGCACAATTATTAACCTTTGGAAGGGTTTAAGTTCTTATTTTTAAGTCACTTTGAACAATGACATATCTAGTCTCCTTTATTTCGATTTCTCATTCTTCTTTTTAAAAGCATTTAATCTCAACACTTACAATAATGCAGTATTTTCTCATTGGGATAACATACTAATGTTCTTTCCCTTAAAGATACATAAACTCTTCTTATTGTGTTTTGGCTGTTCTTTCCACTCTAAGACTCAACACTTCCCACTACATGTGATTCTTCTTCACAAAAAACACAAACCTCCTTCATTAGAGAGCAGTTAAGCATTTCAACATTCACATTCATTCAGCAGGTAATTCACCTTAGTGAAAGTCTTGACTCCCCATGGACCTGTGGCCCATGACAAAGCAAACAGAAAATATGAATTTTGGAATAAAAGGCAATGCTCTCCTCCTGATCGCTGGTTTTACTCTGTCCCATATTTGGTAGGCATGTATAACAACCATACCAAAGAACATTTATTCACAGTTACTGGAAAAGCAGCATCATGTTATGGAAGTTTGTTCAGGATACACTTTTACTGCCTACTAATTAACAAAATACACTGAGATCCAACCCCACTTTAGTTGTAGGTTCGGTTTTTTAGTTAACTTGAGCTCATTCTCTTTCCTGCCTTATTTACAGCAGGAAATCTTGTAATTCAACTTTTTCAAATAGTTAACTTAACACCCAGAATTAGGAATCCATGATCAGCCAAGTGTGTATTACTATCAAGTTACTCTGTGCATTTCCAAAGCCAATCATAATTTCTGAATTTAACTGACCACATACATGTTTCACTGCACCATGTAATTGCTGATACTCAGCAATGATCAAGAGGTTAAATGTATTGATGAGCGAGCAGCAGTTTACCCATCTCCGGCTGAATATAACATCTTTTACTCAAGGTCAACATGAGCACTTACCTAGGTTTCTTAATCTCCGTAACACAATGAACAAAAATTCTTAACAGATGCAATTATCTTGCTGTACTGTTGCTTCACTTAAAACAGAACCAGATATAGACATATGCACCCCAATAATGCATACTGTGATAAAAGAAAAAAGTATGTATAATATTTTGTAGCTTTACTGAGATGAAAACAAGAGTTGATGCTAGAAATCATCAGTTCACTGTGACAACATGTCTAAGAGTGGAACATGATGGTGACCATCTCACCAGTGAAATCAGAACAATTTAAATCACTGCTATATCAGCCCCAGGGAGGCCTTGCAGGAATATTAATAGGTAAGGTTAAAAAAAGTATTTTTAAGTCCATATTCCCACCTGCTTTCACAGGTCATAACTGTAGTTTACAACACCACATCTGATTCCCCATCCGTGTACAAGGAAGTCTGACTAAAAAACAGAAGTACCAACACCAGGCAGCATGTGCCAGGGCCAAACTCTGGCAATCAACCCACCTACAGTTTTAAGTCAGTAAAGCTGCATCTGCTTTTAAACCTGGAAATAGATTAGAGGTAGCAGTGCATCCTTGTCAGCTCTGTAGTATGTTCTCAAATTGAAAAAGACCTACAGAAAAATCCCTGACATACACCTTTGCTTGTTTAGAGCTACAAAAAAAAAAAAAAAAATCAAAGAGGAGGAACCTCCATTCCCACCAGAGGGATCTGAATAAACTACATTTCGTCTCCCTGCTGCAGGTCCTGTAAGTCATCAGTGTCACTCAGCTCAGTTTGAGTTTGTTTTTGAGAGTTATAGCCATCATCAGAACCATGGGAGTACACTAGCTTGAGGGATGAAAGTCATTGTTCCCATACTGCCTGCTCCCATCCTCTGCTACATCACAACCGCTCTGAAGTACCACAGGCATGACACGTTGACATACAGAGAGGAAAACGAAATGTTACTTCCTAAATTTAAATATGTACCTGATCTAGTTATCCCTTAATAAGGATGCTGCCCCATACATAAAAAACTGAGCAGAAAGGAATACACATCATCAGCTTCCAAGCAAAGTCCACTGTTTTAAGCCAAACTATACTAGAAGTTCGAAGAGCTTTAGTGTCTGTATTTCTGCTAACTGAAACTGCCACAGCAGATATCAAGTTTTATACAGTCATAATTACTCTTGAGCAGCACCAGGAGAAAAACCTACGATGCTCAGGATTAAGTTTCAAGTTCAGACCAGTGGAGTAGCACCTTATCTTCTAAAGCAGTTCTTAAAAAATTAATAATCTCATCCTAATTATGCATAGATAACAGATTCCTGAGACTGATAACAGTCAAAGAGGATCTAACTGAACCCTAAGAACTGCAAGTAACGTCCTAACTTTCTGCTACCCACATTGGCAACATCAGGAATGCTCACTGAGGTTATCAGTACTTCTTACTATGCCTTCAGATCCTGAACACAGAAGCACAGACAACAACTTTCCTACACTTACAATGGTATTCCCCCATGCCTACTTTATCTCATTTCTTTTGAGGTCAGTGACATTAGTTTAAAATTCTTTCCCATACTTCTGAGTGGGGATATCAGACCATCAACAGCAAATTTGTACATCAGCACTCCTACAGCAAAGGAAAAGCTCCTTGCAACTAAAGTATTTTCATATTAAATGCTAAAACACAACAGATGAATTAGTGTTTAAATTAACATGTTAACTGACAAAGTCACAGTAGGCAGTTTTCTTCTGCTTTTTGTAATAAAGATCAGGAGACAGCATTACAGCTAAATTTTCCTGAACCCATCCCTGTTCCAGTCATCTTTCCAGTCTCCTCTCTTCCTGCTCTCCACATCCTTTTTACCCTCTTCATCCCCTCCCCCCTTTTCCACTCCTAAAAATCTTTTAAGGGGCTACAGAAGCTTTTGATCTAAGGCCTGAAAAGTCTATCACTATATTCCCAAGTCTTACTCCTTGTTAATCATAGATTTTAGCATTTTGTTCAGTTATCCACTAAGCAAAGTACACAAGCTGAGAAAGTCTCTATTCCCAGAAAGGCAGCTAAACTTCAAATAGTATAAATGATTGCATATCAGTTATTTCTAGTGACATAGTTCCTTGCCAAGCTGCCATTACTCCCTCGTTTCTCACATGGATAATTTTAGAAGCATGGAAGTTTGTGGCCTTACTTTTGTAGCACTCTTCATTTATTTCTTACGAAGAGACACTGACAACGTGATTCTCTAAGATATTTTTAGATAATCATCACTAACACTACACACACAGAGAACTCAAATATCACAATAGACAAGCAAAATAAGCCCTAATTCAGTCCTTGTAACAGAGTCAGAAACTTCAGATCTCAAGGCAAAGCACTACATTTAACCTAACTTACTCAATTCGACTCTGCAGGTGCTGAAAGCCAAATTAAAGTGTAAAATACTACAGCATGCTTAGCTTACAGCACAAGGTAAGCAAGATAATTTTAACAGTTCTAGTTTCTTCACTATCTAGAAGTAGAAACTGGTCATAGGGAACCTTTTTACCATCTAGGGAGAGTATCTCATGAGGGAGGAAGATTGTTATACGCAATACCTGGAAAATAGAAGCATGATGTTCATGTGCAAAATAGTGGTATACTGCTACCTCCTAAAACATTTGATCTCTGACGGTTTTATACTGTTAATAGGATACAGAAGAGGATTATACATAAACTCAGCTCTAAAACTGGACAAAGTACTTAGAGTAACATCTCCTTTCAGTTCTAGAATATGTTTAAATAGATCCTGTCAGCCAGAAAATAAGAGAGGCTTACAGGAGAAGGTTTGCTTCACCATGAAGTGGGTATGTTTGGGAGATATGCTGGATACACTTGCAAGACTTTTTAATGGTAAATCAGGTTAAACACATTAAACCCCTATGCACAATAACTATTCTAAAAATAACAATGTAGACAAATAGAGATATATCAGTATTAGTGAAACAAGAGTGCCCAGTCAAATAAACTTGTTGCATCAGTTTGTTAGAAAGTATTACCAGTTTCACAGCTCTAGACCAGTTCTACTGCAGCCTTCTGCTGTGCAGCAATACCGAATATAAAGGAGTTCTTATGAAAATGAATGCTCATCTCCCTCTCTATTACTAAAGTAGAACTAAGTACTCAATTAGAACCACAACTAAGAATTTGTTAGAAGGCAAATACAAAGAAATACAGATGACGATGCATGTTCGTGGGCAAGGAATTACTGAAATAAAGTACACAAGAGAAGAACTTTCAAGCTTTAAAAGCTAGAAGCAGTTGAAGTACACAAAACCTGCTGCCATTACTTGGCAATTTCAGCATTTCATAGGAATAAATACTTCCGATTTTAAAAAGATTCTCAGTGATTAGGCTTAGATGTTGAGTTGGTTTTAAGTAATTCAAGAATATGGCACTCAAGTCTATGAAATTGCTTAGCAGCCAATTAGCTTATCAGGTTCAGTATTTCTGAAATCTAGCTACTCCTTTTTGGGAAATTTGAAAATCAGACCAAAGCTTAACTACTTCAACATTTTCTATTATATCTTCTTTGTATTTTTGACAACTGCCATCCTTGTACAATCTCATTAACTTGCAGAGTGTTAAATACCTGCTCACAGATACAACCAACAATCTTACAGCACTGAAGACCTGAATTCCTAGACAGAAAAAGCTAAAATTCAAAGCTAAAATTAAAGCAGGTTCCTGTTGCTCTCTAGTCAGTTTATTCAAAAATAAATTCGGCTACACCTGATACTCATTAGATAAAACTGAAAACAATTGTTGATTTGAAAAATTCCCTACAATAAAAAATAAATTAAACCCTTTTTTTAATTATGTGGTTTGTGCCCAAGCACAATTGATACTGTCGTTCACTTATCTAACCAATTAGTATTTCTAAAGAATGTAGTTTATTTATTTACAATCATTTGTTATCTAAGCTATAATTTTGCAGCTTCTCAGGCAACAAATGACTGTCTTGCATCTGGGGAATAAAACACACAAAAGGGTGTTAGGGTGCTGTTTGAATACATGCAATTACTGGCAGTTACATTCTAATTAGCATAATTAGTTTTGAAACAGTTCTCATAATAACTGTCAACATTATGTCAATTTAGCTGAAGTTAATGGCATATTTAACAAAGACAGACTTACTCATTTTCAGTATTACGCTATTTAAAAGAAAGGAGGAGGTAGAGCCCTTTCTGAAGTAAATCTGGTTTTCATAGATGCTGAACATTTGTTTTCTTTCAGCAATCCATCTCATAAAACAGCACTTTATGTAATTACCACCCTCCAGCTTCCTTAAGACCATTCTTACAAATTAACACTGATAAAGTGGCAATAAACATCAAGTATACCGAAGTACAGAAGCTTGCAAATTCAGTTTTCTGTTGTTTAGGGCAAGGCAACAATGTTTAGGCAGTTGGGGAGAAAAAGTCAAGATGGTAAGTCTTGAAAAAACTAGAGGGTAAATAGTACAATAAAAAGTAGCAAACACTTCTAGTCATACCTTGACAAAACATCCTGTCAACGCTTAATAAGAAAGGGCATAAGATATCATAAGGCCAGTTTTACATTTTTCCCAATCTTGGTAAGTTACTAGATATTATTTACAAGATATTCTGTTAAGTCATTTCACTGACATCTTTCAAGTCTCCAAGAAAATCAACATGCCTTTTAGAGTTTGCTTTACTTCATATTGTGACTATTCATCTTCCACAACAGAAGGAACAGGCAACCTAGGCTCAGTCCTTGCCATAAAGCTTTAGTTACGCAACCAGTCTTGACTGAATTTAAAAGTCAGGTGTATTACATGCAAACATTTCACACAATGGTCTTGTTTCTACTGTATTGTTATGATGTCAGTATTCCAAAGAGAAAGTTACTATTCAAGCAGTCATGAAATATGCTGTCTTAAATAGCTCTCTGGTCTGTAAGGTATCTTTGGTGGGTTTTGTTTGGTTGTGATTGATTTTTATATAATTAAAACAGATAAACAAAATTAAAGAATTCATGCTCCTTGAAGTAGATTACCCATTCATCTACACATTTATTGTCATGTATCAGAAAGACACCTTATGTTCTGCTAGTTTTATGTATGCCATTATCCATAAAAATATAAAATTAGGAACTTCATTCAATCTATGCCACTCAGACAAAATATCTTCCCGCCTATAAAATGGTAAGCAATTGCTCAGACAGTTTCAGACTTAATTATAAGCACATCAGGTTATGACAATGGAATATTATCATAAATGGTTTTATTTCAGGTTTACTTTGAACTGTTTTCCCAACATTCTGCTAGCACTAATAAAAATAGAAGAGTCAAAACAGTAAGTAGTAATGGTATTTGTAAGCACTTGTGGAGTGGCATAGGCACTGAGAGAGGACAGAATTACTTCCAAGTTTTGGACACTGAATGAAGCAGCCACTCTAAGTTAACTCCCAAAACATTCAGTAGAAAAGTAGCACTTTTAGGAGCCAATTAATCCTACCCTGAAAGAGGTGACTGAATGACTGCTGGCCTGTATGGCAAGAATACTCTGATAAGCCTGCCTGTACCACCATCTCAAAACTCAGCACTGAGATGCATACTCCAAACTGCCTCCCAGGAGCACATGCTATTCTCCACTGACTACAGAAAGTGACTGACCAGACCAACACTTCACCTGAGAGAAAATACTAGAGCAGAACTGCTCCACACCTCAGCTTCAGCTTTGTGTTTAGTGCTGAAGACATTCTGTATAATTTTCTAAACATTTCTCAGACCACGTTAATACCCTCTGCAGACTCCCATCGTCTGCATGACCACCACAGAACCTGTCTGTCACAGAGGGCTCAACAACCTTCTGCCAGAAGTAGAAGAGTAACAAGACTACCCTTAGCTACCTCTGAACTAAGAGCCCCCAGCAAATCCAATACCCCACTGAATCATCTGATTCCCCATACACATTTCTAACCCACCTACATAGTTCTATATGGAAGCTATTTTTAATTTATAGTCCAACTGCCTGTACTACACACATGAATCATACATAGCTATTGAACTCAATCTAAAGCAACATCTGCAGCCCATTTTTAAAAATATTCCGTAACTCACTCAGAAATCTCTAATTTACCACAGAAAGGATTTACTTCTGTGACATAGTAAATAATCTGGAGAAGTTTTTACAAATTTTGACAGAAAAGGGGAAAAGTCAGTCTTTTGTACCCAATGTGCAATTCCTCTAAAGACTAGTATCTATCTGTGAACTACTCACTTGTCACTTTTGCATATACTAGCATGTAATCACCGCTCACCATGAGGTCCACATCAGCTGGGTTATCAGCTGGATACCAGTGAGAATGATCAGTCCTGGTAGAGGCACAGGCTACTAATTTTTCAAATGAGTGAAACATTTTAAATTAAATTCCACTGAGACTGAGCAGGTACATGAAAATTCTTCAAACCTTTTCTATATGTGGTGAAGCTTCTTCCTAAATATAATTAGAGACTCCCACTACTGTAACATTAGAATAGGGTTTCCAAACAACTCTGTGACAAAGTGCAGAACCAAGACCAAAAAAAAAATTAAAAAAGGAGATGGAGTGGCCCCCCAAATGTATGACCTCTTTTACAAAGGCCAGGCTCTTTCGTAAGCCTGCCAGCAAAGTCATGTGTCAAAACAGGTTTGAGAAGAGCTCAGCCTATGTGACAGCGTAACATCAGCCACCTTAGGAGGCAAGCCTGATCAGCAGTTCCAGGTAAGAAATCTGCCTAAACAGAAACCATTATTCTAAGTGAAGAACTGTTGCATTTGATGTGGAATAATATTGCAGACAGATTCATAGATAAACCAGCCATCTACATACCAGTAAGATATGAAAAACTGGCATGGTAGTATCTGTTCAGTATTGTCTGATCACAGCCGCCTTTAACCTGAACACTGTGCTTAAGAAAAAAAAAAAAGAGGAAAAAAAAGAACAAAGAAGAAAAAGAAGGATGTTTCCCCTAAAAGTCAGCATGAGTCAGCAAAGTTTTAATATCCAGCCAAAAGGTAGAAGATTGAAAACAGTAATAAAACTCTGCTTTTCATACCAGAAAAACATATTCATTAAAGTAATTCTTTTAAAAGTATAGCCCAGCATAGAGTTCTGCATTACACTGCAACACTTAAGATTTTAATACACAGAAGCACAAAGCAGCATAAATGGATTGAAAACAAAAAGCTGAAAGTTCATGAGGCATCTCTTCCCTTATAATTTTATCAAAAAGGCTTAATTAAGCTCATGTGCTCCTGAGGACAGAGACCTGCAGAAAGTGGAGGAAAAGACACTTCTAGAAAGGAATGCTCAGAATAAAGGACAATTACCTTCTATTGCTGTCTTTAAAAAGTGTGTGCTTTTTTCCTCTTTAGGAAAGAAAGCATTTAAATGCAAACAGCTATACTAACACAACAGTCAGCTCTGAACTGGGCTACTGGATTTTGCATAAAGTCTGAGCTACTGCTACCATAAACATTATTCAGATGCACTCAACATACTAAGCAACACTGTGTGCAGGAATACATTAATATTTTAAAAGTGTGGCTTTGGGAGGAAAGGTTGATCTGGTAGTAAACTCTACTTGCACAATCCCACACCAAGAGATAGAGACACAAAAGGGTTTCCCCCCACCCTCCCAGCTTTGAAAAAGATTACTCACCAGAGTAGCAGTAAGGGAAGGTGCGGACTGACCATGTGCTTGGTAGCGCATGCGAACAAGATTGGAGGTTTCTGCAGGCTGCCATAGCTGCTGTCCAGTTGCGCTGGGAAGCAGGTACTTGCCTGTCAAGTTAAGACACCATGCGGGTTAGAATACTAGGCATTGCAGGTGAGGAGATGCAATGGACAGTTTGCTACAAGATGTTGTTCTTACCATTCTAAAACATTTGTTTCTTTCACTTACAGCCCTTACTAGAGGGGATTCCATCAAAGCACAGTTCCTACCGTTTGCTTGCTAGCCCCGTACAGCACCCCTCCACAAGCTATGCTTCTCTCGGGGAAATTTAGTTTTTCAATCGTCTCACACCCACACCTGTTTGCTACCTAGAAACATAGTTAGAGCAACAACAGATGCCAGTATCTGGAGCGGTGGGTCTGAGCAAAACAAACCTAAATTCTAAAGGCTAGCCAACGATAGGATAAATTAATGATAATAATACAAAATCCAAAGTTGAAAACCGAAGTCCCAAGCAAGGCGCTCCCTACGCCTCGCAGGCACAAGGTTCTGACCCTGGGGCACAAACGGAGGTGTGCTGGTACAAGGCACCATTACGCACCCTTGCGCGCGGCACACGGCGCCAGTTCTACTCCACAGCTCCTTTCCGCGCCCCCGGGAGGCACCGGGGAATCTCTACCTGCCATCCCGAGGGGGCGGCCGCCGCCGGCCGCCGCCAACCGCCGCCCCCTTGGCGACGGCGCTCGGGCCGCTCCGGGAGCCCACGACACGGGCCGCTGACATTCCCGCCCAGCGGTGTCACTCCCCGCGGGCCGGCCAGCTGCGTGCCGCCGGGGAAAGCAAGCGCTGCCCCTCGCCCCGGGCCGCCCTCCCGCAGGTACGGATGAGGCAGAAACCGCCTCTGAGTCAGGCAGCCCGGGGCCGCAAACCGCCCCCGGTGGAACGCTCGGGGCGCCGCCAGAGGACAAGCGTGCCAGGCTGCCGCGGTGCCCGCCTCTTGCTTCCACCCGCTGCCACGAAACGTCCCGGGGGGCGGCACCCTGGCCTCGGCAAACGCGCGGCCCCGCGTTCTTTGCTATCTGCGGGAGCCGTGCCGGGGGCAGACGCTGACTCAGGAAGACCCACGAGCTCGTCAGCACAGCGATTCGAAAGGCCGCAGGGGATTTTAAACTAAAATCTGAAGTTCAAAAACAACGCTGTATTTGATTGAACAGCCCGAATGAAAACTGCCTTCCAAGCCACGCGCTCTAAACATTTGCTTCCTGGTAGTACTAACACCCACCTCATTCATCTCGGCACCTCAGAGAGCTGCAGAGCAGGTACGGGCGGGACCCCACAGCAGAGGCCTTGCACCCTGGCAGGCAGGCACAGGTTGGCCAGTAAATCAAAGACCTACACTCCATAAGCTTACTTTTAATAGCAGATCCACAGAGAGCTGCTGAGGCCACTGGAAATTTTACTGTCTTGGGAGCTAGATAGTTCCCAAATAGCATCACTAGATAATATTTTTAATGCTTCCCAATTAGTCTTCTTTGTTACACTGGTACAGCAGAACCAACAGATGCTTTTCACCCCATGTGCTGACTGGGGACTAGAAGAAAAACACAAGAAAGCTGTGGTTATCCTGGATAACGTTTTACAGAACTGGAAAAAAATAATTTTCCATCTGCTGCCTCTGCCCATATCTATCTACTTCTGGTTAACTTTTTACATAGATTCCCACCATCCTGAACTTAAGACATTGATTACAACATCCATATATTTGATACTGCATTGATACCAGTCCTGGAATACGCCAGTGACATATGCAGGCAGTTACAGCTTGTGTATTTCCCCTCAAAGGTTAATTCCTTCTTATTCAGGCAGAAAAAAAATCAGTGGAAAAAACCTTAAGTTGCACATACATCGCATTTTAAAAAGGTATATATTATTTCCTTAAAGTCTCCCAGATCAAAAGAGGTCTACACATTTTCTTTACTTGCTTTTCGACTCCTCTCCTGAGAGTAAGTGTTAAGACGAGGTTCCTGGGGTGAAACCAGGCATTGCCTACTGCTGGGTCCCCAGTTACAAAAACCTCTCAGGCTAGAATGCAGACTGCAAACACTATAATGAAACTCTGAAAGAAAGCTCCTAAAATTCCACCCAAGTCAAAACAGCTCCAAACGAGACATGGTATCACTGCGATGGTAACACCAGTAAAAGTCTTTGTTAACATCGGTTTTGTCAAACAGACATACGTTACACAAATCCACCTTTGAAACTCTGTATTACCCTCTCTAGAAGCCACCAGGAAAATTACATTAAACCAGTTGCAACTTGATCACTGTAGCATATTCTTAGTGCCTTTTATCATCACAGGAATCAATACTTGAAAAACGTTAGGAGTTCTCCTTTGATCTTTAGAACAAAGGAGAATGCAAGCAAGAAATAGGTCTGTTCCAATAAAAGTTGTTCTAAAATTGGGGAAGAACATCATTCTTTGTTAAGCAATATACTTTCTAGTAGGGGTTTCAAACTCATCTTGAAACCCATTGTCAGACACAAGACCTTTCCCAGACTACACTAATTTTCATTTCACATAATCTCATTAAGCTTCCCAAGAGGGAAAAAAAAAAATTAGGCAGGAAGGGGGAATAATTTGTATTTTGTTGACAAATTAGTTTAGTTTAAATTTAGATCCTGAGCCAGAAAGGTTTAAATAACAAGTCAATGAAGTCTAGGAGGAGAAAGGCATATAAGAAATAATTGCTACAACATTGTCCGTTTGTTTGGGTTTTTTTTTTTAATTGCTTTTTGCTTTAAATGGGAGCCAGATCCAAGACACAAGAACTAACATTGTGATTCATATTCATGTCAGTTGCTCAGCAGAGCGCTCTGCACCTTGCCATATGAAGGGCTATGCTGACACATGGCATCTCTAATAGCCACCTTTATAGGCATCTGTACATTACTCAGTCTTCACCTTGCTCAAACATCTGAAACTCAGTCTTAAGTATTTTGGTACAGAGGGTAGAGGAAAGGCAATCCTACTCTTTATGGCAACAAAATCTTGTACTTCAACTGTAAGATTTTGCCTGACTGACAAGACAGCCAAGTAGATTTACACAGCATCGGGGACAGTGTCCGCACTTCAAGAATTTGCTTAACATTCCATTATTTCTCTTGCATGATTAACCACTGGAAATATTTCAGATAACACTGGAGGGCCTGTGGAGTAGTTAATTAGGCAGCTGACAATTAAAATTGCCAATGAAAACGTAAGTATACATGATGCTGTAATGATCCTCTTCCAATTCTTAGCCCAAATAAGGAACCTTGAGGGCACTGCAGATTTCACAACACACTGAAATTACGGCAAGCTGTCCAGAACGCTGCTTCCTTTTATAGTACATCATACATGCTTTTAAGCACAGAAATGGCATATAACAAATATGCTCTCTATAGAAGCAAAAATAGCCATGGCTTATGCAAAAACATAGCAGAGGGTAAATCTCTTATCTAAGGAAAACACTAACATTTATGCAGAGAGATAGTACCAGGAGATCAGTGGTTACCAACAAGAATGCCAACAGCATCAGAACAGCCAGAAGACAACTGCACTTTTAATACTGTGCTTCTTAAAATAAAAAAACCTGGATATACTTTACAGGAATAAAATGAGGCTTGTTCATTTCCAGAAGTCAGTAGAACACCAACATTTCTTACAGAAGAAAACTTCTTCCAAAACTCAGTCTGCATTCTTTGAAGGATCAGGGTGCCACTGCATTAAGTCACCATACAGTAAAACAGTCCTTGCCGAAAGAGCTGGTCAGCAACTCTCCCTGGATACCTCAATTTAAAAAAAAAAAAAAACAACCAAAAAAACCAACCACCACAAAACTAACAAAACCCCACTCTAGCTCTATCCACTGCTGCTTCTTTTTCCTGCTACAGTTCAATTCACAACTGTATGCATTTTCCTCCTTTTACTATTGTTAATAACCTCCTCTAATTTACACACATCCACTCTTTTCCTTGCTGTTATGTGATTTAAATATCAGTATTACACATAAAACTTGAGCTGAAATGCATTATTGATTTTCACACTGCATTCATTTCTGCCTTCCAAGTTTAATGCTCCAAGCAGTGACTTTCCTTTTTTGAGTGAACTGATTCATAGAGGGCAGAGAAGGTGACTTCACCTCAAGTGCACCTCATCACTTCCGTCTTAATTCAGCATTTTGACCCGCATATAGCACAAACACTACCAGTGTCCAGAGTGAACTCCATCTCCACAACAAACCACTGCCATACCAGTAGTAATTTTCTCATTACTTTCATCAGCTGTTGATACAGATGAAGTATCCACTGGTACAAATCCCCTACTACTGTTCTGCTCAATGCTAAAATAGCCTTTACCTTCCTCCCGTGCCTTCTGCAGAGGCTTTGATGGGACCTTTGCTACCCTTCCTGGGACTGAAGCTATTAAGAGAGCTGAAGTCATGTCCTAGTTTCAGCTGAGCTGGAGTTAAATTTCTTACTAGGAGCTGGTACAGTGCTGCAATTGGGATTTACAATGAGAATCATGTTGACAACACACTGAGGTTTTAGCTGTTGCCAAGCAGTCAAGGACTTTGCAGCTTCTTATACTGCCCTTTTAAAGAGAAGGGGAGCAGCAAGAAACTGGGAGTGGACACAGCCAGGACAGCTGACCCAGATGGCCAAAAGGGACATTCCAACCCATATGATGTCATGCCCTGTATATAAGTGGGGGGCTAGGCTGGGAAGCAGTTCTGATCAAGAGCTAGCTGAGCATCAGCTTCAGGTGGTGAGCAAGTGTGCTGTACATAATTTGTTTTGCATCAAAATGCATTTTGATGAAAGGTGACTGAAGTCAAATGTGTCATGGCAATAATTTAGCATTATTTAATGGAATTATATAATCATTGGTGGACCTAGGGAATACACCGCTGGAGTTCAGTGTCATCTTCCCCTTGAGCTTGCCTCCCATGTGTGTCTAGTTTCCTTTATAATGGGTATTTGCAGAAAGTCTAACAATCTTTGTTTAGACTTCTGCTGCATCCGGCACATGCATACCTGTTGAATGCCTTACTGCATAAGGCCAAAAGCGACCAAGAGCCATACACACCCCCTCAAAGATCTGTCACAGAAGCTGGGCTTTGCTTTATTCTAATTATAAAAATCTTTCCTACTGCTGAACTACTGCTCTCCTTCCACTCTCCCTCTCAAATCCATATCCCAATGGGATGGCTGAGAATTACTAAATGAGCTTAAATCTAATGCCTATAAACCTTCCATTTTCAGTTATAATTTAGAAATTACTTGTCTCAAATCCTCAGCACACTGATGTTTTAACAACTGCCTATGATGGAAAAAACCTTCTGGCATCCAAATAAGTTTTTGCCTCTAGAAAAGTATTTAGGACAGTGTAGATTTTACATTTGGACTAATCACAAAACAGTTCCCTGTACTGCAGATAAACACCGATAAAAGTGTCTTGAAAGTTTTTGATAGGAATATTTTTTAATTAAAATAATAAAATCTGTTCTCCATACCAGCTGTAAATGGAAGACAGGTATGTGCTTTGCTAAACTGAAAGCATCTGGATTTGGACTGACACTAACGATGGACACCACTAGCCCAAAGTGGAAGCTGTGTATATGATCACAGTGTACCACAGACTGAACTGAAGCGGGCGTCAATGTGTTTGAATTAGCTGCTGTGAAACAGCAGCCTCCAAAGTAGCCTTTTGCCATTCTGACACCTTTACAGCAAGGGCCAAGAAATACTTACTTGGTTTGATTGTTTTGATCGATTAATTATTTATCACAAAAGTGAAGATTATTTAAAAGCAATTCACAAAACTATATTCTTCTCCCCTACTACTCTGAAGTTTAAAAACCCAAAACCAACCAAACAAAAAAACAACACACCAAAAACTAATTTTATGTCAAGAAGTGACTTCTATGGTCAAGAGAGACTGGCTAAGCACAGGTTGAAGTGGGTTGCTCACTCCACACTTCTAGTTGCCAGAGCGCCCTGGTTCTCCTCCAGAATAGGAGTTGCACTCCATGAGCAGCTGGGAGGGAACGTGGGCAAGGGAGTTGACCCAAACTAGCTGAAGGGGTGTTCCATACCCTCAGTATCATACTCAGAGTACAACGGGGTTGGCTGGCAAGGAGGGGTCACTGGCCCCAACAGGCTGGGCAGGGTCCAGGTGGTGAGCAAATCACATTCTGCACCATCGCCTGCTTTGTATGTTCTAAGTCCTGTTGTTGTTACTGCCCCTCCCTGTGCTGTC
The DNA here is from genome assembly GCA_027925045.1 of Hypotaenidia okinawae. NCBI lineage: Eukaryota > Metazoa > Chordata > Aves > Gruiformes > Rallidae > Hypotaenidia > Hypotaenidia okinawae. Next base: position 27,260,379 of record BSDF01000005.1, on the reverse strand, counting down.
CCAGTAAGCTTTCCTTATCCCAACCCACAGCTGTACCTGTGTCTTCCCAGTACCTCCCCCGTCCCACTGAGGATGGAAGGAGCAAGCAGTCATCCTTGCAGTGTGGAGATGCCAGCTGGGGTGAACCAGGACAGTGCACGAGCAAGCCACTGTGGCAGACAAAACTGCACCCTACTGCACATTATTCCAGGTGATAAAAGCGTGAAAGGAAACACAGCTGAGCATTTCTCCCTCTTCTCCCCCAAAGCCAGGCAGAACAGTTCACTGACAAGTCTCACTAGGAATGGAGTAAAGTCTGAATCCACCCCCTGCCATCTCAGCTCCACCTTGCCACATCGCAGGGGAGTCAGGGCCATGAACAATCAGCCAAAGCCCAAGTCAACTCAGCACCACTGTCACTCCCACAGACATGCAGACCCTCTCCGCAGCTTCAGAAACCTGCCTGGTGAAAGGTAAAGAGCCTCCCAGACGAGTATTTCACCATCAGGTTAGCATACTCTCTTTTACTGCTTCAAATTCAACTGTTGCAGACAGACCAGTTGTAGGAAATTACGTGAAGGCTGTAAATTTTAGAGTCTATTGTCACATCAGGGGAGGGGGAGAGAAGCACGGGTGTCAGGAGGAATAAAAGCCCGTAATTCCTGCTAACAGTAATTGGAAAGTAAAAGAATAGTGGATGGATTTAGATTAATCATTATGCAACTTTTGGTATTTTGGCTTATTTTATTGTGGCTGCATCAACAACCTTCACTTAAATTTCAAATTACTGCCAGCAGCAAAAAAGAGTTACCATTTTATTCATGCCTCATTTATTGCCCACAACTTAAGAAAATTAGCACATTCTGCATATTACTCAGCTGCACATGCTTCAAGTTAATGGACAATGCCAATTTCCCAGGCTGATGCAAGAGGTGATATTTTTCTTTCAACCAATCTGTCCACTAAACATAGCATTACTCAGTTAAGCCATAATTAAAACTGACTCAATTATAATTTATTTTGTTACTGTACAAGAAGCCCTTGTAAAAAATTCTATTACACTCACAGATTTCTTCACTGTTTGATGCACTACAAAATCTGTTTAAAATGCTCTATCTTGGTCACACTTTCTAGAAGTCAAGCGCTATCCAAAATAAATGTGGCCCAAGAAAGGCAAAGCATTGGGGTGAGATCATGATCTTGCAAAAGCAATAGATCTGTCTTAAAATAAATAAATTTTAGATCTAAAATAAATGGAACTGTCTTAAGTACAGTTCATCAGTATTAGCAAAACTGGTCCACTTCTGAACAAAAACCAGTAGGACGCAGATCTAAATCTGCATCCAAAATACATATATTAAAAAAATCAAGGCTTCATTAACTAGAAAGGGATTCAGACTAAAGACTCTGTATAACTCAATTACCAAGAATAAGTTGTCACATACAGTTAGCGTTCTTGACAGAAATAAATATGATTTCCACATGTGGAACAAATTTCCCTTTTAAGTGAAAGACACTTAAAAGACAATACAGAATTTTGCTGATATGAAAATTATTCAGAGTTCATCTGCTAACACACTCATTGAAGTCACATTTATATTTTGATGATTTGCAACCTATTACTGAAGTGCTGTAACAACAATAAAATATTTTTAAGGCATGTGGGAGTGATCACCTAGTTTTATTTAGAGTAGAGGGGTGTGGTGGTACTTGGTTTGGGGGGTGGGTGTTGTGTGTGTTTGGGGAGGGGTTGTGTTTTGGTTTTTTGGTTTTTAATTCTTACATTTTCCATACAAAAAATGTCTACCACAATAGCAGCATTAGTAGTCAGCCAGCAACACGTTTATGTGATAAAAAATACATCCTGAAGTTATAATTTACAACTCCACCTCCTCACCTCACAATGGTATTGTACAACTCAGCAAACTAATTAGTTGGAGATAATCTTGCTTATCAGTGAGCTCAGAGATGTGCACATTCTGCTCCTTCCTTTTCTTTATATTACCAAGAAATAGAGCCTTTTCCCCATACTTCTGGCACACAGTTCCAAAACTCACCAACTGCTAGTCCATTCTATTAAAAGCAACACTAGAATACAGATGTTCTTGCTTCCCTTTTACCCTGTTTTCCAATTTACACCTGTTCTAGAAAAATCCGAAGGTGCAGTTCTGAAACTATGATAATAAAGAAAAAACAGAAGTTTAAGGTTCAGACTGAATACCTGCTACCCAAAGCACATTAAGCTGGACTATAACTAAGTGATGATCAGTGTTGTGTTACTCCTTCTTCTGTACAGTCACTTCTCAGAGAAGCCCTGCACGTGAAACACTGGGAGATCACTCTTGCCTGTACACCTGCAGACTTGCAGCCAAGTTGTGCTCTGTAGAACACACATACTCTAATCATAAAAACTTTGAGAAAATTCACCATTGCTCAGTTCAACCACTACATGAACAGCAGCTTCAGCCAGCTGCCAATATTCCAGGCACCCAACTCTCTACCATTTTAATTTACACACACACACACCTGTTTCATAGAAATAATTCTATCAAGCAAATGCCTTGTGTTACACTATGGAGAAAAACCCCAGCGACTATTACAAATGACAAGCATGAAGCAGTGTATCAATGTCAACTTTCTCTACAGTCCCTACTATGAGCCCTGATTATTTTTTTTTTCAGATATATGTTGCTAAATCGCATAATTAAGGAGATTACTTGTAACTTTAAGCTTACTTCAATTTTTGAAATGCGGAAGAGTTTCCTAATAGAAAAGCCTGTGCCCATTTTCACTGGAAAACACCTAGAAACTTCTCCATTCAAGCCTTCAACTCTTTCTTCTAAGGGCTAATCATAGAAAGTGCTTTTCCCCTTTCTCAGACATTTCTCAAGCTGTACATTTCACTTATGTTAAAGCATCCATCTTGCAGCAAGCAAGTATAGTTTTCCCTCCACAGGTGGTGAGACCACTGGTTTCACAGCATCCACTCAAGAGTGTCCATACATGAAAAAGGAAAACTTAAAGACTCTAGAAGTACAGATAAGAATGCAGTCTCAGTGTGCAATCAAAATGCATTTATAAATACTGCACTAATGAGCTCAGGTACCAACAACAATAGGACTGACTGCAGACTCACAGAGCTCAAATTTAGGTAAATCAGCTGAATAAACCTGAGCATTTAACTTAGTCCTGGAGAGTTCTGTATTGTGTGCTTCTTCAGTTACACTGCTAAACATACTTGAATAGCCCAATAACTGTTGGATTAAGAAGCTACAAGTCGAACTTCAGAAATTCAACACGTATATTAATTTTCTCCACATTTTATTTTCCCACTATGGCAAATAACTCTTAACAACTTCCCAGCTGATTTTGTAAGCATCCAAAAGAGGGTTAAACCCTACTTCTCCACCCTTCAAAACAGGGAACTTGCAAATCTGCTAATTAAGCACTCCACTGCCACAGCTTGCTTTGATCTCAAAACAATCAACTTCTCTCATTCTGATGATATAAACACATTTAAGCAGCAATTAAGGAGTTAACAGCAAAATAATGAGACAGGAACATAATATCTTCTCATCTCAGACTATTACACACGCAGACTTCAGACATGTCAAAGAATATGGAAATTACCTTGCTAGGCACGCAGGGAAGTAAAAAAAAAACTACGCAGATTGATCGAAACCTTAAATGACAACTATAACCCAATGTAATCTCAGCCACCAGTGCACCAAGAACCATTTAAAAACACATATTTCATAGCAGAATGTATTTGTTTCACTTGTGGACAACAGGTATATACTGCACAATGTAAAAAACCTACAAACATTCTCAGGTGCATAACCTTAGAACAGCTTGCTTTATCTCTTTCTGCTAATTCTGGAAGAAGTTTGACACGCGGCAGAGAGGTCTGAGGAAGCCTTTGAAGAAGGCAGTAAAGACTCCAGGACATGCCCTGTGTAGGCAGCGCCACTGAACGAAGCACCCTGTGCCTGTCCCCATGCACACCTGGCCGTTGAGCTTTTCCACCTTATGTACCCAGGGTGCCAGCAGCAGTGCTGGGCTGCTGCTCAGCCTGTGCCCTGGTTCTGGCGGGAAGAGCCGTCAGGCAGCGGTGGCTGAAGGACTTTACAGAGTACATCCAGCCCTTTCCTAAGTCACAAAGATGAAAAAAATACTGAAACTTACTTCTGCTGCGACACAAGAGGGGAAGAAAATGCAGGAAGTAAAATTTCCTACAAAACGGCAGATCTGCTAGAGCTTTGGAGCTGACAGCCATCCTTCCCCTGCATCCCAGGCACCCCGGATTCCAGAGCCGGACAGCAGACAACAGAACCCACCAAGCGTTATCCAGAGAAACTGACATGACTCACCGGGATGTTAATGGGGTGGTGCATGCATAATTAATTAGTCTGGAAGAGAGTAAACAGTGTTGATGTTTTCCAGAGGAAACACAGACAAGGGGAAGCGTTCCATGCCAATCACAACAGAGTCACAACAGCCAGCTGTATGGAATGGGAAGACACCGTTTCCAGAGACACAAGGCACAAGTCATATGCCCAACTTTCCCTACGCACCAAGCTGTATCACATATTTACCACTGAAAGGTTTAATGAGCTCATCTGCATTTTCAACATTAACAAGAAAAAATGATACAGCATAATGTTTGTGAAAACTCTGGATTTCTACCGCTGCCGACTGATCCTCTGCATAAATGGGGAAAACCTCCCTTTCTAAGTCCTGCCAGCACATGGCAACCCATGGATAAGAGAACAGCTTGTTCTTCATGGCCCATAAAGCTGTTGATCTTTCTGCTAATCAGCGTTAGTAGAGTGATGAATCTGCGATGCAAAAACCAGACCAAGAGTCCCCAAATTCATTTCAAATCAACCACCGATTATTTATATTGGAATACCCATAATTGCTGAGCATATTTGGATGACATTAGAGGTGGAAATCCAATCAAAGCAGAAATACTAGAGACAAAAAAAATATACACATCCTGGGATTTCTTAGTTTTTAGCTGTTTGCTAGATCATGAAGTAATTTCATTAAAGTGCTTTAGGATCTTTGGGTTAAAGGTGCTCTAAAATGAAATCTGTAAGTATTATGTCACCAGTATTTGTATAAATCCAATTTCAGCTTAGTAATATAGCAGCCCAACCACAATTAGAGACAATTAGCCCAGCAGGAAGTCTGTTTCAAGGCAGTTATTGATGAGATAACAGGAGACAAGATAGGAAGTTCAAATTACAGGTAACAGTGTGGGTTGTTGGTTTGTTCCGTTTTTCTCTTAACTGCAGAGCTTATCAGTACAGTATAGAGACAACAGAGCTAGCCGCAGCACTCCACAAAACACAGACTCTTCCCAGAAGTACGCTCACATATCTTTCAGAAGTAGAAAAGGAAATAGCAATCTCCAAACACTGCACCAGAGCTGCTGAGGAGACAGAACAGAGCCGCTCCGTACGCTGTGGTGCACGCTGCGGTGCACGCTGCGGAGCAGCAACAGGACATGAAAGCAAGGCAAATTCGATTTGCTTGTCCGAGTGATTTACCAGGTTAACATGCCACCCCCCTCGCAGTAAAAGCTCATTTAATTTCTCAGCCTTTCACATTACTTTCTGCCATGAATACTGTTTAAACATTTCTGAACACAGCAAACTAAAATCTGTAGACAATTTAAGCTAAAAACCCCCTGACAGTAGACAGCCCTTTGAAGTTTGTTGAGATCAAGAAAACCAGCCACCACAGAAAAGCAGCTTTTTAATTAAACATCTTTTCTCCTGATTAGAAACAAGTTTTAAAGACCCAGTCTGTGCACTGCTAGGAATCCTTAAGAAGGCAATCTAAGGTAAGAAGGAGAGGCATAGAAACCCACAGAAGTCTGTCCCAAGAGGAACAGAGCTGACCTGACCTCACCATGCTCTACTCATCTCACTCTGCCCAGCACTCCTCACACACACACCCTCCAACCCAGAGGGCACCCGCATCCTTTGGAAACGATGATCTTTTCCCTCTGAAACTGACATAGGGCCATTGAATGATGCCACATCTCAGCTTTGTGACAGGGCTTACTCTGCAGTTGAACACGCTGCACTGGGATCGTGTTCTATACCATCTGTGGCACAAGCAGAACTTTAAAGCTCAGGTTCGGTTCCAAGGTAAAGGGTATCACCACCGCCCTTACAAGAACGCATGGACACAGGAACTGGGAAGCTGAGGAGGGAGAGGAAGTAGGATGCAGACACAGCAGAGGAGGAGAAAGGCATGCTCATTATCGTGTAAAGCATTCGTGATACTCAAAACTTTACAACCCTATGGAAACACGACATTTTAATTTAAGGGAGGAACTGGTCATAAATTAATTTCAAATACCTTTACTCTGAAGTTGTCACTGAAGCTTGCATTTGCAAACCCCATTATGAAATATTGTTTTGCCACCTATCCTTTTATTAAGCAGTGCTGCTACCAGTACACAACAAGAACTATTAAAGTAGATCTCCCAGCCTAATAGCAGGCAAGATCCAAGAAAGCCATTCCATCTCCCTTTCTCCAAAAGTCTTCCTCCACCCCCTCCTTGAAGATGAAGGTTAAGGAAAGCAATACTGTTGAAACAATTACTACTGAAGTGACTTTTCCAAAATATAATAGCAGGGTGTCTCCAGGAAGCAGCATTTCTTTTATTTGCCAGACTTTATTCAATATCAGTGGTTCCCTAGCAATTTTCAGCAGGAAGCAATTGTAAATTTATTCTCAAAAACACTGATTTAATTTTGTTCAACTCTGAAGAGCATTCTTTGCGTGCCACTGAAAATGCATGGTTGCTAGATTGCTTAGAACGGTTCAATTCAGGAAAAAAAAATTCTGGGCTCCAGTTTCCCTGAAGCTGTGCAGAATCTAAGTTCTGTTTCTAACCCGCCTCTCCAAGTTTCTAATCCTCCTCTCCCTTGTGTTGATTACCCACTGGAAGGGCTTCCATGCATCATTCTCAGTTTTTCTCGTATTCCTATAAAAACAGCTTTCTAATTTACTTTAGCCAGTTCAGAGTAGTAGGTTCTCAGTAACTGTAATCCTTCAGGTTTTAAGTCTCAATATACTGTAACAATATAGATTTTATTTCTTCTCATGTCATGCACAACATTATTCCCTCTTGTAAAGCCCAATAAATTAATTTGTCTGGGATCTATTCCCAGAGATAAAAACCCTACCTATTTATCTTTCTAAGTATTCAGCCCTGAAGGATTTGAACGATCCCATTTTATATAAGCAAATTAAAATTTTATTTTTGTTTTTATCATTAATACTACTTGTAGTCTATGGTTCAATAATGCTGTGCTTTTAATAGCAAAGCGGAAGTCAAAGTAGCACACAAACTCATTCATTTCCTGACATTAAGTGATCAACAACATCAGCATAGGAATACTCTGCAAGTTTGTAAGCTATCAGCCCCCTTTCTTGCTTTAATTCTATTTAATGTATTTCTAGGAGTTTAGCAACAGTAACTTTTCTACCTTATTTTCAAAATACCTTTTTGAACTGTTATCCTATGGATTGATGCCCACTATTAAACTAGTACTGAAGAGTACCAAAAGCAATAAAACAGCAAGACAGAAATCAGTATAAAGTTACAGTAAAGATCAAGTACTTTTTTCCAAATGACAGACCTACAAATAGGGGTTTTTCTTATCTTATGGACCATGAGTGTCTTTGCAAAAACGTTAAGACCTAAACAGATATTAGGGAGGGGATGTGTGAACATAGAAATAAACTCAACCAAGGACAGGTCTGGTTCTCATTAATGGAAGGCCTTCTCAACCCACCTGCTTTTTTTTTTCTTCACACAATTATACTGTGATTCTCCTATTTTCATACCAGAACAGTAAGCCATTCTTAAGCATTAAAGTTACTAAAAAAACTCCAAAAGTTAAGTATGTGAAAAAAGGTAGGTAAATACAAGTCCAAGGTAACACTGAAATGATTAACTTAAGATTACCGAGCATTTGAAACAATTCCAGGAAACAATTCTCTATCTGCAGTGGCTTCTTTAAATTATATATATATATATTTTAAATCCCCAAAGAATATAAAGAACCTTCTGTCATCAGAATGACTTTAATTTAATCACTATCATAAAAGCTGATAAGATATTTAAACTATTTTAAGATACCAAAGCCTTAGGGTATTCAGGTTCATTTAAAGTGCATTAGTAATAAAGCAGTTTAACATCATTGCATACTATATTCCTAAATCCTGACATGAAACCCTGCACAACATATTGCAAGCAGACAGAGAAAGCATATCCATTTCCCTTTATAAAGGCTTCAAGCAATAATTCAAGCATGGAGATAAAGACCAGAGACTAGAGAAGCAAAGCACATTCGCTTCATTTGTTTTTGATTAGGCTGGCTTTTTAACTGGAGGGCTTATACAGAAAAGTTCCATTTTTAAAGAGCACCACCCTACTTCAAAGTTAAACAAAACCAAAATTAAAAATCCATGCCAACTCCTGCTGAGATCATGACTATCGTGCTGACAAGCTTTAGTTTCCGTAAAACACTAGTTTGGTTGACACTGCAAGTTTTCAGGGTAGCAACACTTTAGAGAAGCCAGACAGTTCACCAATATGGTTACCAAAATTGACACTTGAGGCAGCTCTAAGTCACCCAGCTCTCACGAAAGCCCCATAAAGATCAAAAATACTCTTATGCTGTTTCTGGAGTCTTCATAATACAATTCCCAATAAAAATTACGCTGTAAGGGAAGTGGCAAATCTTACCCTCATTAACACTAAAAATCATAGCAACAATTATGGAATGTGACAAGAAGTTCCTGTAGTAGCACCTGTCTTTCCTTCACAAAAAGGTAAGCTCTCTAGTGCTTTATAAGTTGCTTCGGTTAAAAAAAAAATAAGGTATTATTTGTCACTCCTTAGCAGCATTGTAAGTGACTCTAAGCTACTGACAGCAGAGAGGTGTATTTTAGTAATTTCTTGGAGTTTCTTCAAGCATAAGGACAGGGGGAAGGGTGGAAAGGAAATGAGAAAGCAAATGGTCGAAGAGCACTTCCCAACACTTAGGTCAGAAGAGTCAGCTCTTTCCACTGTGGCACCACTTTTCTCCCCCAAGAAAAAACAACTCTGAATCACGTACAGAATTTAGAGACAGAAGATAGTAAATTCTCAAGTAAATGCAATTTCACCTTTCTCTAACCTGAGTTTCACTTGCTGGATTTTGATATCCAACAACATCCCTCGAGCAGGTAAAGCAAGATGCTGAGTGTCAAATTTACCTCTTCCATAAAGTGACTGAAATCTATTGTCCCTCTAACCACATCCTTAATATCCTGCTGTTCTTCATAATAAATTCTTTCAACTGTTAGAAATTGTGCACTTTGAGAATATAATTGCCAAGTTCTCGTGAATTTAAAAATTCTCCTTCTTAATGTACACAACACAAATGAAAATTAACCTGTTCCAGTATTTTCACATTCATTTCAGTCCATACTCAAAATCAGTCACTCTTCCATGACTGCTACAGCCACAATCACAATGTCAGCATCTGGCACCTCCCACAGACCCTACCAAGGCAGGAAGGACTGGAGTCCTCCTCAAGCATCCTGTACCTCTCCATGGAGAGGTAATGCTGGTAAATGACCCCCCTTCCCTTGGAGGAATCCCCCCAGATAAATGAGGCCAAATTGCTTTTTAGTTAATGAAATCAAGTCTAAAAGGACCATCTGTGCAATTCAAGTCCTGGAGGAAACAAGATGTACATGATCCCATGGATGAATGCATACAAGTACATCTCAAACAATGCTCAAGCCACTAAACTAAGTCAGCAAGATAAACACACATTTCTGAAAATTTCAGGAAATGGGACATTTTCAGGCTGTGCTTGGCCACCTCTCAGCACCCCATGAAGGTAGAGCCTCAAACAGGAACTCACCCCGCCGACAACAGCGAAACCTGAAACCAGGACAAAGAGGCTTTATGGAAGCTCCAGGTGGAGCTCACATCTCCCCCAAAGTTCAGTCACAAGGCAAACACCAGGCATCGAGGTGACCTCAGCTCCATAGCTGCTAAACTCACCCGTCAGAGCTCCTCCAAGGCTTCCTCTTCTGAGCTCTCTCCCATCTTCACTCAGCTGTCTCTTAAATTTAGGAGATTTTCCAGGGCCAAAAGATACTTCAGGACTACTGGTTTTTCGAAGAGGCATTGGTGGAGGAGACAATATGTGATCGAGCTGAAAAAAACAGAGAAAAAAAAGTACACAGTGTTTAATTGCCTACCATTGGAAGAAAAAAAAAAGCAACCTGCCTTTACATGATTGTAACAGCACTTGGAAATGAGTGCTTACAGAAGATCGTACGGTAATTAAAGTGCTAAGTGAGACTAGTATTTTTGCAAGTGCCAGAGCCGCGCCTGGCTGCGTAGGAAAGCCATACCCCTCCTGGATGGCTCCCACCACTCTGACCACTCTCACACAGAGTGTCCAGTCCCACGGTACAAGGAATCAGAGTCTAGCTTACTCGACCTTTGATAACGCAGTGTTTAGCGGCTGTGAATCATCTGACCTTGCAACCTCTGCCATCTGCTCTTGCCAACGTTTTTCCCCGGCTGTCTCTCCCCAGCTGTACGTGAGCAGTCACTAGATGGCACTGTACCATCAACAAAACGCAAACCGCTGCCCGCTCCAGGGGAACGCCGGCAAACAGATTTATCAACACCCCGGGGCAGGGGTGAGGGGTGGGAAATTACCCTATTTATAAAACGGCGTTTATTTACACTGACTTTGAAAATATAGTAAATACAGATCCTCGTTCTTCAAATCCTGTTCCTGTCATCATCCCTACACAACGTTTTAGCCCTCTGGTTTTAACAGTGCATTTCATGTCTCAGTATTTGGTTGAATTCACAAAACCAAAACGAAAAGCAAGTGAGCAAGTACAGGCAAATAAAGAAAAAGCAAGTATGTGAGTACAAAGAACAAAGATCTTTACAAGCATCCTTCTTAACCTGGTGCGGTCACACGGTGTCACTGTTTTGCAAACCACTCCGATGTTTTTCTGTAGCATTTAAACCCCAATTCTTACCACAACATTTAGGAAGACAAGCACAAACTATTTTAGGCTTTTACAATTCACGTACTGAGACTTATCAGCCAGCCAATCTACCTGCATACCCAACCACTTCATCCTCAGTCCACTGAGAGTCAAGGTCACCATGGTCACCAATGAAGACACACAGTGAAACCCACTTTTGCGTACACTTAATCCCACAGCTCACTGTACGCCCTACAAAGCGGCTTGAATCTCATGTCTAGGTATTTAGAATTTCTTTTGTATTTAGTATTTCAAGGTAGTTACTGTTTTGGGGTTTTTTTTGTTTCAGTCTTTTTAATCAAATCTGCCGCTTATTGGAAGCGTTTGCAGATCTGTGCTTCCAAAGCATCAAGAAACAGTGGTTTCCAAATCTGCCTCAGTTTATGAAGACCCATCCACGTTCATAACAGGCACTGAATTAACATATGAGCTCAATGTCTCTGCCTTCAGCAATTTCCTGTAGGGTCACAGAGCATTAACCAACCATTGTTGCTATTTATCTTCTACAAACACAGGTGTATCACAGATATTTCTATTTCCAAGTGCTAAGATACCTCACTAAGAAACATTAATATTAAGACGCTTTCACCTAAGTTGTAAGTAACTACTGAAATTACTCGCTGACTGATGGACAGCAATGATCGCTCACTGCTGCACTCCAAATAACTCCAAACATCTGACAATGACTTGATCCTATCAAGGCTTTAGGTGACTTGCTGGCAAAAATTCAACAAAGGTTCACACTTCAAAGTAACCGACCACATTTTAAATCCATTTTCCCTTGCAAAAAGTTCATGAAAACTTTAAACAACAAAAAAAAAGGGGGGCTGGAGGGGTGGGTAAATCAACGAATGCACTGAGCTCCCTGCATGTCAGTATGTCTCACACCCTGCCACCTTCTTCCCTTATGACCAGGTAGGTAACCTTTACGGCTGCTCAAGTCACTCCTGCAATGAACAGGCTTGTGAATTCCACAACGTGCAGTCTGATTACAGACTCATTATTTCAAATTAAGCTGTGGTCCTTCTCCACAGCTTTCAGGGTTTCAAAAGGAACTTTAAGATCTGCTACACCACAGAACTGTCTAGGTCCTCAATTCATATTCAAGGTGCTTTTCCACTGTTCAAACTAGCAGCTTCAGAAAAGTATGATTTTTGAAAGCTAAGAAAGTTTAAATACCAACCCCCATTAGCTCACCGTTTTAACAGCAATTCCCTGCCAGCGTTTTCTTGCAAAGCCACCTCCTTGTTGCTAAGTGACTCTACCACAACTAACATTTCTGTTTGATACATTTCCAGGCACCAACTTAGAGCAGGTCAGTTCTCAACACCACAGAGTCACTCAAGGGTTTGGTTTTGGCCACTGGGACAGAAACAACCAACCAGGAGGAAGTAATTTTGCCCCTATGTGAACTGGCCATACTTGAGGTCCTAGGGAACAGGACTGGGGAGTAAAGAAAAGGAGAGTAAAAAGGTAAGACATCTTTCCCACCAACTATTTTCAACATGTCCTCAATTTTACTGTCCATAGGCAATCCTCTGACATAAGAAACATAGGAATGAAAGGCAATTTCTGGAGTCATGCATTTTTCAGTAAAACAAGCTGAAATTCAGATTCAGAAAGAGAAGGTGATTCGATTACATGGGGATAAAAATAATCATTCTTGCACATGACAAATTAAGGTTTTTCTTTGAAAAACCTCCTGGAAAAATGAACACTATCAAAGTTCAGGTTGTGTTTCTTAACAGGTACAGGTTGGACATTGCTGCCTGCAAGGCAACAGCAAAGCAAGTATCCTGAGGAATGAGGGTTCCTGAAATTCTAACAGAGATGATTTAAATAATTCTACTTTAGCTGCTTCTACTTGGCCCAACAGTTTTGCCCAGCCACAATCATCACTACTGGTATTTATGTCATGCTTACTAGCTGTATGGATACATGTCAATGTTGGATGGCATACAAGCACAAACAGAAGAACCAGGGTTTGGTTGCTCTTTTTTTTGGTGAAACTTGCTTGACAGCAATTTGCAAAAAATACAATAGCCATATTGCTGCAGGCAGTTTCCAACAAACAGACATTCATGTTATACTTTGAGGTTTTGGTTATCACATGCCCTGCCCGCTGTCTTACTGCACTCAGGCTGCAAGCACACACTTCTCTCCCCACCCTTTTTAAACATATTTAGCCACTTAAAGGGCAACAGGATAATGGAGAGCAGTTTTTCCACTTGCCTGTGGAATTGCTGGGCACTGGAATAAGAGAATTTAAGGCATTATATTTCAGGAAGACACTACTTCAGAGACCCATAACAGCTAAGACAAAGTACCTGAAAACAAGTATATTTGATTGTCCTGTATCTACAGCACAAAGAGAGTTAAGTTAGTGATTGAGTGTATGCAGGCTGCTCAGAGAGGGATTTTTAATCAGTACACATCTCACCACCAGACCCCGCAGTTAATATTCACAATGCATGGATAGTTAACTTATGTAAAAATGCTCTCTCCCCCAACATTACATACTGAATAATTCCTTTCCGACAAAGGCACTTTGAAAGACAGAACACGTGGCAAACCTCAAGCTATGCAAAACATACTGTGCCACAAAATTCCTTTCTTCCAATCCATTTTCCCATATATTTTATTAAAAAAAAGAAAAAATCTGCCTGCTTAGGTTATAGGTATGATGAATTTCTACGGAACCACTGTAAAATTTAGGATGCAAAAGCTTTCACAAAACACTATTTTCACTGCAGCCCGAACCTTACAAAAACAAAGACAATATCGTTAATGGAGAACAGCTTAAAAATTACATACAACAGAATCACAAAAACATTCCTACCATAGGCTTCCACATGTAGATTTAAAGATTCTATAGAAATATGGGTGGAATTTGAGTGACAGTGTCCTCGAGTTATAAAGAAATTTCCTCCAGGGAATCAGGAGTGAATCAATTTGTCCTCAAACCATTTCTTTATTGTTGGTGGGTAGTGGGTTCTTTGGGGTTTTTTTCCATTTTTTGAAGCTATTCATTTTCTGTGTGAATAAAATCAGTTACATTCCTCTAAAGAAAATTATTCTCACACTGTAGTGGCCATGGACTTTTAACAGCTCAGCTACTCAGAAAGGGGACCTTCATATTATATAAAAACCTCAGCACCATTAAAAACAGCTATCTACTGTTGTGTATTTATTCTATAGCTAGGAGGAATTCTCTGCTTGATAATTCTATCATCAAGTACTGAGATCAAGTACATCAGCCCACGTGTCCTTATGAGAATTTAAGACAACTGGTTCAAAGTTAGACCTAGCATCAGTGTTTAGAAATACAATTTGAGCCAAGTACATAACGAGGTGTAAGGCAGCCAGAAATAGCATAATGGATTTCAGGAGAGGAAATCCAAGGTCCAAGAAGGTGAATGAAGCTAAGATACTGCTTTCACACTAACAACACTAGGATAAGGAAAACAAGCTATTCCAAGCTGCTGAGGTTTCTTGCAACACGGGGTGTTTTTCCCCCTTGAACAAAAATTAAATTGAAATGAGAACTGAACTCATCTGCTCAGCTCCACCTCTTCTTGAGACACCCACTGCAGTTTTATTGAACAGAATATTTCACTCCCAACCTTCCTTAATCACTCCATAGGCAATATTCCTGCTTCCCATAGAAAATGGGAAATGCAGGTCAAGTATTCCATCTTAAAAAATGAACCAAGACGTCTTATTAAGCATTTTAATTTCTTCCTCTTGAACACTGCACAGCTCCACTCTATATATGTCATATATGCACATTAAATCCTATAGTTTCCATAAAAAGCCTGTGTGCTGTCACCCATTTTAAGCTTTCCCCAGTCAGGCACCAATCCAAAAGAGATGTATCACCTAAAAACTCTCATACATAGTACACCAAAAGCAGCAGATATCCAGCATAGCTTCACTGCTTAGCTTTTTTTCACTGCCAACCAGGAGTCCTAAATTAAATACTACTGATAAGTATGTCACCAGATATGCCAAATCACATCATACCTATCCAGGTGTTTAGAGCAGCAAGAATGGAAAGCATCACAATCCAGTTCCATGCAGACAAAAGTACAGGCGCCAACCTGGTGATCAAAAGATATTCAATTGTGCTCTGAAAAAACTCCAATCTTTATAGAGCTAAATGCTTAACAAAAGCTAATAAACCCCTGTCTCCTACATCTCCAGACATAAGCTATGCCAGAAGCAAGCGTGGTTCAGAGGCCAGTCGTCACTAGTTCAACACCGAATGGCCCTTTGTAGGAAAGCAGACTGCTAGGACATGTATCAATTTATTTCTTCACATTACAAACACTGGGTTCCCCACGGCATGCTGCTGCTCTACATGGCTCCTTTCTGAGCACTGTAAGCTCAGACACCAAAACTTAACAGCCCAGCAAAGCACTTTTTTTTTTTGGGGGGGGACGGACATGACACACTATATAAACTTACTTCCACTGCATATCAAGTTTTATCACTTAAATATTGTCCCAAAGTCTAACTACATTTGGCAAAGACTTGATTCGCCACACTGACAAGGAGCAACACTGAATACCATCTTATTAATCTGACAGTCATACTGCTATGTTTTCAGGAGCACAAATGACGTGAAAAGGCCTTTGCTTCTGACACCAAAAAAAAAAAAAAAAACCCACTTCATTTCCAACCTCTCCACTCTCAAAAAGCGAGAGAGGTGAAAGCACCGCATGCAGGTTGCTAGCCAGGGCCAAGCTGCAGCAGGCCAACAAGCCAGCCCTACTAGGAACGGTGCAGTGGGACCTACGTAGTGGATTCTATTAGGAAGTTTTCTGGCAACTTAATCCAAAAAAAGCATGAAAACAGAGAGTAGAGTTCGAGTGGTCTGTCCAACTTCCTCAGCTCTGCTACACATGTACTGTCTAGAAAAGATCCCTCTTTCTGTAGGAATACCACTCCTCAGAGAGCCGCCCAAGCATCAGGAAGCGTGCTCACATTCCACCTTTGCTTCCAGAGTTTTAAAGG
The DNA here is from genome assembly GCA_027925045.1 of Hypotaenidia okinawae. NCBI lineage: Eukaryota > Metazoa > Chordata > Aves > Gruiformes > Rallidae > Hypotaenidia > Hypotaenidia okinawae. The sequence goes on along the minus strand of BSDF01000005.1, from coordinate 27,244,284 downwards.
GGATCTGACAAAAGAAGATAAAGAAAATCCACCCTTTGCTGCCCAGATGTGCAGCAGTGCGTGCCACCGCTATGCAGCAGGAAGGATATTCCCTTCCTGTCCCCATCCTGCTGGCAGTTTTGTCAGGAAAAAAGTGTTTCATAGTGTTGAAATTTGCTGTCAGTGACTACTGTCGTATCTGCCTGCTGCAAAAGATTGCTGGAGAAAGCCAGCAGAAAGCTGCTCAAACACCCCTGCTTCAGTTAGGGAGGAAACCAGGGGCACAACATAACCAGCTCCCAATTCTGTTGGGCATCTGACAGGGATGGATGGGGAAGCATCTTTGGCAGGGCAAAGGGGCAATAACTGGAAACCTGCACATTTGCAGTGTTAACGAAGAAAACACACCCATACAACAACGTTTCAGGAAGGAGAAGACACTGTAGGTTTAATGCATAAGCATCAGCACAAGGGCTGCTGCAGTCCTGCTCCTTCTAGCAGGTCAGTGGATGCTGGAAAGCAATGGTGCCTGAGCCCGGCTCTGCTCTGTCCCCGAAACACACACAGCTTCTGAGTGCATTGCAAAAATCGTATCTTCTTGACACAAACCATGCACTTCACAGGGAGGGGGAGTTTCATGAGTTTATCCACTCTTAACAAGAACAGCCAAGTTTTCAGCTGAAACACTAGAAACCTAAAGCCAACAATTTAAATGAAAGCTACCAGTACTGTGCATCACCAAAAAATACATGAACTAAAGTAGTGTTTTCTTACATTCCCTTCCATAAAGTGTCTTTTTGGCAGATTTTTGGTTGTTAATATTCTGTGGCTATCTTCATTTTCTCACCATCACATGCACAGCTATTAGTAGCATTATCAATGCTATGTGCTATGCTCTGTTGTAGAGAAAAATATCAAACTAGCCAAAATGAGTATTTTTTCATTTCCTCAATGAAAAAAGAAATTAGCTACACAGCAAATGGAAAAGAACTTTGATATTTCTAAGCACCACAGGAAGAATTTTCACCCTTAATTATTTTAATGATCCTTTTTACAGCAGAAGAAAGGCATGACAAATGCATGGAAATATGTATTTATACTCTGTGTATGAGCAGGCATCCACATGCACACCTTACTTCAAACACTTCCAATGCTGTGCTCATACAGATTTTTTAAAAAAAATATTTTTCCTGGCTCTAACTAGGAGGATGAAAATTTAGTAAAACTAACCTTCAAAGTCTCTTTCAATTGTTAAAAAAAAAGAAAAGAAATAAAGAAAAAGAAATACAGAAGAGAGACCTATTCATCTTCATCAGCTGTTGACACCATCATCATTCGTCTTGTGAAAAAAAATAATTCAGAGGAGAATATATATCTCTGGAAAGAGGTGGATTTTTTGTTATACCATGAATACTAATGAAGTGAAAACTGTTTAGTTCTTTATAAAATCTATTTCCATTCACTTTCACCAATGAGCTCCTAGACTACCTATAAAGGTTTCATTTATTCTATCGTATTGGAGGCCTCTGAAAACTAATTGTTTATTCAAGTCTATCTGCTCCATCCATGCTCAATTAGGTCCCACTTTTCCCTCAGTTACAGCAAAATTATAAATGCAAGGTGAAACATTCCTCGTTCCACTGACCAGCTCCCTGTAACAAGCCAGTCTGAACAACCACTGCTCCAAACGCAGCAAGTGTCTTGACCATAATATAGTGTTAGAGGGACCTCCCCAGCAACTTGGGAGAATTCCTACTCATTAACTTATTCCTCTGACTAATGGAAAACACATTTGTAATGCAGCTTTCTAATAAGCACTACCAAGCACTGTTAAGTATAACCAGGCATTCCAGCTACAGCAGTTCACAAGTAACTCAGTTTTAAGAGCAAGGGATGTAATCTTCACACACAATAAGAAAAAAATATTCTCAATTTATTATTCCTTATTTAGACTATTAAAATATTAAACAATCCATTTCACCATATAAGGCTTCAAATCCAGCATCACTTTCATCAGGAATAACATATCAAAGGGAATCACAACACATTTATGCAAGGCAGGTACAAAACAAAAGAGAGGAGCCCATAATGAAATGAGCTTGGAGTAAAAGGTTCTCAGCATGTAATGGAGCTGAAGTTGATCCATAAATCAATGCAAGATGAAAGCAAGATTATTTATGTGAGAGGGTTGCATTGTTAATTTATAGTCTGATTTAGAAAAGAAATGCTTTACTTGATCAATGTACCAGTGATATGCATGTGTGTACTTGAGCACAAATTAGTAATAATTACCAGTAGGTGTATCTCCTCGTATTTTTTAATTAACCCTAACAAGCAGCATACACAGCTCCAGAAAATGCAGGTTTTCTCCGAGTTTGCCTTTAACACACTCCTAAGTTTTTAAATAATGCAGCCTCACCACAAGAGACCTTGCAGACAAGGGCTTTTTGATCTCTTTCTTCCCGTTCAGTGCTGAAAAAGATACCATGCACGGTTATCGAACAATAGCTGCCATGAACAAAAAAACCCTTTTCCTGAACTGTTTTGAAAGTGAGCTAGAATAAGGCATTTGATAGCTTCATAATCTTACCCTAGATGTCTAACACAGTTCAGAGACTGGGATGGTTCTCCTTTAGTCTCACCAACACAATTAGCAAAAAAATATCAGAAGGGCAAGCATATCCAGGCAAGGAGGGACCGCAACCCAATTTGCATTTGGCAGAGATTTGTAGTTAAGGACCATTATCAAGAACTACATTTGTAATCTGAAGTGCCTCCACTGCATTTCTCATCTCTTGTCAGCTGCCATTTGTCAGTCTCAGACAATTTAACCAGGTCTATCCAGAAGTGTTTATTAATGCTACCTGCTCAAGGAGGATTTTTAATTCTTTATGGGTTTTTTTTAAGCTTTAAGACTTCAAGTATTAACTGCAATTAGGAAAAACCATGTGAGAATGTAACTCACATTGCTAAGGGATGCAGGTAACTCACATGTGATAAGGGATTATTTTAAATACTCCACCTCTCTATTTAATTCTCTGTATAAAAACTAAAGCACATTAACAGCCCATAATTCCTAAGTAACCTCATTGTAAAACTTACACTTCAGTAGACTTATCTTCATTCATTGTGGTCTTTTTATTCAGTCTTGTCCATTTAGTGTAGTTATTTAATACAATGACATGGGTGGAAGAAGAAAAGATCCCTTCTTAGAGTTTAAGAAATCCTATGTTATGTCCTATTAGGCAGGGAAATGATAGACTGTATCACACATTGTATCTGAAAGACATCAGTATGTATGAATGGAAGAGCACAACAGAGAGGCAGGTAAAAGACATCAAAATCAAAAACACCTTAAAAGTGCCTTGGTTTCTTCACCCTCATACAGATAACCTAAAATTAACAGCAAAAGAAGACTTATTTGCATGCCTTTTTGAGTTTTATTAATAGGTATCACCTCAGAGATTTATATACACTTTTAAGACATTTCAGTAGGACTTAGAACAGTCAAAATTACAAGAATTAGTTGTATACAAAGCTGTAGCAGTTGATTAGTTTGGTATCACCATGAATCTCAGGAGTGTAATTTAATGCAAGTTTTAATAAAATGTCTGGAGTGTAGAACTCTAAAAGCATTACAATGACTGCAACATGTCAGTAACATCTGAGTTAGAAAGGTTTTCTAATAATTTTTTGCTAGCTTCATAAACTACATTCTACCCATGATGTTTCATATTTTTAGAGTTATTTTGATGGCTTTCCACTTCCCACCAGTGAAAGAGGAGTGCTCTCCAAAGTAGGACAACCACCATACACACCCTTCCCTTATCAAGGCATACTACTAGCCCTCACATCTGTAAGGCAGCATGGACTACCTAACTTTTAATCAACTTGTAAATCAGCTTTGTGCCCTCTCTTCAAGTGAGTAACATCCTGTACTCTCAGGGTTATTTCTTGTTCAAAACAGTTAGACCCCACATCTTTTTTGAAGGCTGGAAAAGACCTCTGAGATCATCAAGTCCAACCATCCACCTAATACCACCATGTCAGCTAAGCGCAATGTTCTTAAATGCCAAGTCTATGTAATTTTTGAACGCCTCCGGGGATACCGACTCCACAACTCATCTGAGCAGCCTGTTCTAATGCCTGGCCACTCTTTGGGGGAAGAAATGATTCCTAATATCCAACCTAAACCTCCCCGGTGCAAATTGCAGCCATTTTTTCTCATCCTATTGCTAGTTACCTGGGAGAAGAGACCAACACCCACCTGGCCTAAAGCTCCTTCGAGGTTTCTATAGAAAGAAATAGAGAGGTTATTTCCCTCTAGAAAGACAATATTTCTGAACAACCCCAGTTACCTCACGCTAGTCCTCAGATGATCTGTGCTCCAAACCCCTTACCAGCTTCAGTACCCTCCTCTGGGCACGCTCTAGCAGCTAAAGGTCCTTGCACTGAGGGGCCCAAAAGCAAACACAGCGTTCAACATACAGCCTGACTAGAGCTGAGCGAAGAGCTGAAACAAAAGATGCCGCCTAAATCAATGTAAAAAAACTTTAAATCACACAGAGTCCTTTTATCTGTGCCTAGTTACAGGCAAACATTATGGGTGAAGGTAATTTCACACTGGTAGCCTCAAAATACGGAAGTATTTTTACCACTTCAAAAGCTGAAAACAAACTATGGCTCTTAAGAGGCAAAACTTCTGCCCTTCCTATGGTTCTATGAGCTGACAAATCTTTGAAATGCAACGTGCTGAAAGATGTAACAGCACTGATTTGGAAGCAGACATTTCATTCAGAAGTACTCAAATCCAGTGTAAGGGATGAGATGTCTAACAAAATAATGAGTGTCAGGGTCAAAATTTTCCATTCAAACTGTATTGCATACATACAAAGAAAACCCAAGACAGCTTTCTTAAACCAAAGAATCTACATTTTCAGGCTCTCTCAAGTATAGGGAGAAGGATTTGGTAGTACCTAATAGGAAATCACGGGCACTTTGTTTAGTTTCATCCATCTATACAATTAGCATTTTATTTGGATTTCTCTGTATCAACTGCAGTACAGCTGCAGTTAATGTTAGTTGGTTTCTTTTATTCCGATAGATATTAGACTGTAATCCAGGAAACCATAGCCTAAATTGGAAATAAAACAATCTTACTAAGCCATGCTGACAAGAGTCCACAAGGAAAAACATGCAGTGCTAAAAGCTTTGAAATTTATGACTTGGGTGACACTACTGTGGGAGTTAACCTAGTTTCTTAGTGATGTTCATCTGCTCTATTAACTGGACATTTTTAATACTGAATGTAAAAGTTATTTAATAAAACCATTTCACAAAAAGAAATGATTGAATCATCTCAAGCCAAGTGCATGTTTAACCCCCAGTAAAAGCTGCAACACTGAAACCAGCATATGCCTCCAGAAACCCACACTTCACTTGGATCAGGACAAAATTTAAGCTCACTTCATCATACAACAAAGTAAAAGAGGCATGGCTAGTAACAAAGGAATTCAAATTCAAGTTTTAGCATTTGGCTACTAAGTCATCATTTAACAAAAAACAAAGACCCAACAAAACATCCAGTACGAACCAGAGTTTTCAAAGGGTGTTTTTTTTGTTTGTTTTTTACACAAAACTTACCTGGTGATTTTTCTCCAGAAATTATTCAGTTTTTCAGAAGCCCTATTCCCAATACAGGAGGAGACACTTCTAAAGATTTTTCTTCCATCAACACTTTATTTGAAGGGCACGCTTTCCCAGAAAGACCCCATCAGAACTGTTTTACAAGTAAACTTCCAGAAGAGTAAGAACAGTCAACAGGGTCCTCTCCTCCAACACAGAGAGAATCATTACAGCAGTTGTAAGGATCCTTCAGAATTGCTGGTTTTGCTACGAAATGCACTTCCCTCTGGGAATTAAGAATAGATATAGCAAAGTTTGTTAAGTAAAAGAAGAGTAACTGAGATACACGAATCGGTTTCTTAGCTCCTGAAAACTTCGAACATCTAACTCATTAGCAGCATACCCTATCAAAGTTACTCTGCAAAGAGTAACTCCCTCCATGCAATGTTTCTGCAACACTTTACAAACACTTCAAGGCCCCTTTTATAAAACCCAACTGCCCTGTAAACCAAGGAATCCAGACTTCAGTTTGGAATTTCTTCTGAAGGCCTATCACCACCACAGTGCTTAGAGCTCCTGCTCATCCTGCCCCATTCCCTCCAAGGAATACAGGATCCAGAATTCCTTCCCACAAGAAACTACACTGCCCAAAGACTGCAAAATGAACAGCCCTATCAAGTTTTTCCAACAAAGGAAATGCAGCCTGCCTGCATGTTCTCCTTTTACAAAGTCATACAGGAACTAGTTCAGTTGGCATTATCCACTAAGAAGTGCGACCACTTCAAATATAACCACCCTCTATATTTAGGCAGGCATTCCCAAAGCCATCCTCTCCACAGCAATACTACCGCTGCATCTATTTTGCAGATTCAAAGGTGGAACTACATGCACGCGAGAAGAGCCAGACTGCCGTGCCACATTTGTCTGTGTCTCGTGCAGAGGCTGTCAGCTACACTGCCTTTCTTAGAGCTTCACGTCTTGCACTGCTGGCATACCAGGAGGTCACGCAAGTGTATCACAAAACAAGGGGCTCTCCGGGAACAACGGCTGAAGAACTTGGAAGAGCGTAAATCTCTTCCACCACGCTGTAGTTGCAAATAAATATTACAGCCTCATTACAGCACTGTCAGAAATCCTGACTCATCAGTAAGACAAAATTAAGGCAAGTACTTTTTCCTGTAACAGGCACTTCTAAAGGTCACTGTTTTTATGAAATGCTAACACCTTAGCTCAGGCTCCTAGTTCAGAGTTTCCATACCCCTACCTTCCACAAAATGGCGGAGGAGGAGAGAAACTGCACAGGTACCTGAAAGAAGCGGAGAAGAAACAATGAAGGGAGGGGAAAAAGCAATTCTGTCCTTAGCAGCCTGCTTGACTCCAGCCTGTTTATCTTCCTCCTCAGGCAGCCCAGCTTCTCTCAGGATCCACTACTGCATCCAATCTCTTTGGCACGTGCCTTCACAAGTACCTGCTGTGCTTCCATGGAGGATGCTACTTTCTGTGATTACAGAAATTAATTTACTGGAAGTGGTTTAAGTATAAGAAAGGAAGCAGCTTGAGGCCAGTGTTAGGCAAAGAACCACCAGGAACGAAGCAATGCAAACCTCAAAGTTTAATACATTTTTTCTGTTTCCCCTTTACCTTTTGAGTCTTCTCTGTTCCCTAGTTTGTATTGCAGATACACTTGTCTTTGCTGCTCTCATAAGACGAGTGGCACCATTGGATGTTTTATCTCCAGAAAAATGACCTCAGGGTATGCAGCTCCAGATGCAGTGCCTGTAAACCACTGTTTTTATAACAGAGCACACCACAGAAATCTGATCTCAAATTTCTTTTCCATTCTGTTCTTTTCCATAAAGTTTTAGAAATACTCAGGAGAAGACAGCTGAAAGGTACCCCGAGATGGTTAAACAGGAACCACAGTGGGCTGCAGAACCTGACAGCCAGCAGACTGGCAATGTATTCCTTCACAACAGCCATAAGTGGAGTTAACATCACTACTGACAGAACAGGCCTTTAAGTCAGCAGATGGTCCAGGCAGAAAAAAAAAAAAAAAATCATCTGTTGAGATGAAATGCTGACCAGAAAAAAAAAATCTCTAAATGCCAGATCATCAGAGTGTTAGCATTAAACTCAGCACTATAACCTTTGCTGAATCACAAGCTTGAGGGCCTTATGACTGTCTCAGGTGACAAGTTACCCTCTGCCTGATTAACGTAAAAAGATTGCTCAAACAGCAGCCTGCTCTTTCTGTTGAATCTGTAGTGCAAAGCCATCCGGCTTCAGAGAGGAGGCCATTCAAGCTTCTCCAGACAAGTTAAGAGTGTAATGAAAAATGACAGATTACACAAGGAAAAACATCAAGAGAAACTTCTTCACAGTAAAGGTGAAAGAGCATTGGCACAGGCTGCCCAGAGAGGTTGTGGAGTCTCCTTCTCTAGATACTTGAAGCCCACAAGGTCACAACCCTGTGCAATCTGCTCAAGGTGATCCTGCTCTAGCAGGGGGTTGGACCAGATGATCTCCAGAGGTCCCACCCAATGTCTACTGTTCTAGGATTCTGTGACTGATACCTTATTATTTGCTCATTCTGCCTACGTTCACCAAATCACTTAACAGCCTACCAAAAATGAGGTTATTGGAGAAAAGTAACCACCTCCCTCCCTTCTAAATCTTCAAGAGCAGAGCAGGAAAGCCAAACACAGATAGCACACTTACTGGTCAGCTGCCCCCTATCCCCTCCCCCCCAATATGCAAAAACTTCTAGGAATGAAAGAAACAAAAGGAAAAATGTTCAACCTACCCATTCACTTCCTCATTTCAACCCAACATTTAACTTCAGGAGAAATCTACGCTGTAAGCTGCCTGTGAAAAATTCAGGTCAAGGGAGGCACATTTTCATCCCCAGGCACAGGGCTACATTAATCTGCTTCACTAGACCTTTGTAGGGCCTGTCCTTATCCCTCCCAAAGGTATGTGGTGGAAACAGAAAGGGACACCTGTATCACTCTCAAGGTCTACTTCTGCATCAGATCTCACCAAGAGTCTTCAGATTAAGTCAGGGAAGGCCAGAGATCACAGTAAGAGAGGGGGAAGATTTAGAGATATTATAAAAGGAAACAAGAGGAGCTTGTACCCTTGGGAATATGAAAAGAGGATCCTTAATTTTCAGTAAAGCTCCTTTCCCATAACTTGAGGGCATTCCTTTTTTTCCTTTCATTGTCAATGTCCTAAATCCTCAGAGGACAGTTTGCGAAGTGTTGTGATTAACAGTTGTTTCTTAATCGTTATTCTCGCATGTGTTTTTCTCCTGTCTTTCACCTTCAGCCCACTTCCATAAAGGTTCTCCTGCAGTTTTTCTAGGGATGAGGAACCACCACCTTACTCCTTTCCATGCTAGCTGAAGATACCCTGGCATTCAGACAGACCCTCCTAGGTTCACATCCATCCCAAAAACTACACCACTGGGGGCTTCACTCATTAAGAAATAGCTACGCTACCAGTTTGAGATTTGCTGTCAGGCACACAAAGTACAACTTTCTGGACAGACCAAGTCTTACTTTTTAGGATACCCGTACCTTTTGAGTAGTGTAGACTTCAGGAGCTTTTACAGCACACAACCTTCAGTAACGCCAATGGCTTATCCTTACATACCCAGGTATCAGAAATGAAGGTTGGTTAGCACATGAGCACAGAATCAATTTCAATTGGTAAGCCATGGCACAAACATGGAAACTGAAGACCAGTTAGCTAGCTTGTATTTTTGAAGTGCAAATATAAAAATTTTACAGATCAAGCGTAAATACTAAGACTCAACTTTCCCTTGCAATTATTTGATCACTTCTTTATAGTCTCAATTTAGGCAGAGTCAAACCTTTCTGGGGAAAAACCCCTCTTCTGCATTACCAGAAAATTAATTCTGTAAATAGTTCCTATCCTATTTAATAGCAGCTTGATTTAGTAGTAAAGCAGACAGGCTGCAAGTTCTTTTGCTAAGAGTTGCACACTCTTTCATGAGTCAGGCCTGGGCTGTTTGCTTTCCCAGTGAATCAGAAAGTCACAGGCTCACAACTGCTGCTCAAAAATCTGAGGAGAAGAAAGCCCACATCATACACATGACACAGATCCCCCAAAATCTGTATTTCAAAGCCCATACTGCAGATGATTTAACACAGTGCCCAGAGACTGCTCTCAGAACAAGCCATTAAAGTGTCAGTATCTTAAAATACCACTAACCCATTTATTAGGGCCTTCTCAGGCAGCATAGGGAAGTTCTTTCCACACTTTCCAATCTGGCTTCAGCTTGATTTGGTAAAAAAATTAGACAAGCAGGTACACAGGATTTGTATTCCAGGTCCTCATGTCAACATTCTTGGATGAAGGGTCCACTGAAAAGTGCCTGAGCTTTAGGCAAGAGTTCCTGGGTTAGACAGCATTTCTGGGGTTACAAAGGTGGTTTGTGATTTATAACGGCAACTCCTACCTCCATAGGTTTCTGCATTAACAGCCCATGGTGAAACACCCACACTGGACAGGGCAAGTACCTGCACAGGTACAGAACGGGTGTATGTGTCTCTGTGTGTGTGTGCAGGGGGAAGAAGTTCCTTACAAGAAAAGAGGCTGGATTACTTCACTTTTCACTCTTTTTCTCTGAAAAAAAGATTAGACTAACTTGCACACCCACAATTTTCTTCCATCGTTCAAAGCCCCTCTCCTTTCATTCTACAAAGAGCCATTATTCTTTGACAATCATTCAAAATTTGAGTTTAGGCCTTGAAAGCTTTAAGAGCTAATGCACAAGAGCAGAAATGCCCAGGGTGAAAGGATTCTGGTACAGATCTAAAAACGTGCAAACATGCAATTTTAAACTCAAAATCCAGTTGACATCGAAGCCTCAAGCAAACAAAAAAATCCCACATCACTACCAGAATTATTAAAACAACCTTTTGCTCAAGAAATTACACTCACACATTATTCCGGAAGACAGAAGCAAGATTAGCACAGAAATTATTTCTTAAAGAAGTCTTCAGAAAGAATCCATACTACACCTTGTTGATGTATAGCATAAAACAGAATTGCACTAAGCTCAGAAGTCTTATCAAACATTTTTCTGGTACTTTAATTAATATTTTCTGTTTTCCGATCAAAAATCAAAGCAGCAACACAGCCCCTGAAAGCAGCTGATCTGTATATAGACACTGAGGAAAAATTATGATCTACATCACAAGCTCCTCTAAAGACAGCTCAGATTTGCACGTGTAGTTCAAGCAACTTTAGCACATCTTTACTGTTACATCATCTGTTCTGAGGTTTAATAATGTAAATGGTGAAGTTATGCATTGTTTGAAAACATGGCCACACTTGCAGATTAATCTAGTTAGATAATTATCCATTACTTACTCCTTCATATATGTATCCTGGTTGAAAATGGATATTCATCACGCATACCAAAAATATGAAGGTTCAGACTTCACTCCTCTTCCCCTTGTTAACAGGAAAACATAAAAAAAGGAACACCAGCAAAGCCAAGGAAGCTTTCAATTATATGTGTATGCCCCTCATAATATCTATCTACACATATTGAGCAATATGTGTAGAGCAATATGGGGTAAGAGAAAGAGAAAAAAATTAACACACCACACACATACTTTTGCAGGTCACATAAGACAGTGAATCAGAGAGAGAGCGGGTTTCAAACCACTGTTACTAGCACAATTGAAGCTAATGTGCATCTAGAGGATACATTTTGCTTTGCATTTGCCATTCCACAACATTTTGGATTTATAAAAGCAGAGCCTCAGAAAGAAAGATCAATGTACGACAGTTCTCTTTGATCTCTTGGTTTACTTACTTCTGCAAGTGAGATCAGATTTAAAAAGCCACAGGAATTTACCACTTTGAAGTATTTTAACTTTTCATTAACTGGAACAGTGGTAGCCGATTACCAGACAAATTCAGAACGTAGAAGTTATTTATTTTTGCAGACTTAAGGTTGTTGCACAACTAATAGGAAATCCAGTGCTTAATTCAATTTCCAGGTACGTGATTTGTTAGTAATGCAGGAGTTGTGGGAAAGAAAAGGATACTTCAAGGGATGACCTATTTTGCTCTGGAATGGGGAGTGCAGCATACCCTCTCAAATTCCAAGAAAAGCCACTACAAGATAAAACATACTTTCCTTTTCATGTTTATTCAGCTGACAAGCACAACCCTGAGCACTGACCAAATTAATAAGGACCATTTTGCCCCTTCTCAAACAAATTAAGACTAGCTAATGATGACAGGAAAGGAAGACTGAGTTGTTTGCTCTGAAGAAAATTAGTGGCTCTTGATATTGGCATTCTTTAATGTACTTAAAATGGCAACTAAGCATAAATACAGTGGAAGTGCCTAAAGCTAACAAATGTGTGTCTTTTTTTTAAACAGTTAACTTGGAAGTAGATCTATTGCTTTGCAGAGAATATGCTACAAAATCTGTTTCCTGGATGGTAAATACAAATTTATATCCTACAGATTTAATTTTTGAATATTTGAAAGATATAAACTGACTGAGCCAAAAATAGAGGGGATCTTATAAAGATGCCTTTTTTTGCCTACTGCTTGGTAAGCAATCTACACATGATTTCTGATTCCTAGTTAGAATTTGATCCTAGTGTCTAGAAGATGAGACAGCAGAGAAAGCTAGAGATCGAAAATTTACAAACACACTCTGACTAACAAAATCTTCTCTGAGAATTACAAAAGTGTCTACTGGATGACCACAAGTCTGAACAGGAAGTTACTCTTAATTTTTCTTTTCTGAAGAAAAATCTCAAAAATAGAAGACTAAGAGGAGGAAAAAAAATTACTTGCTACATAGCTTTTTTTACATAAGTGAGTATTCCCCTAGTTCTGGTGTCAAACTGTTACATCTTGTTTGCATCAACTGAGGGCAGGGAGAAAAATATGACCAGTGAAACAGACAGCAACCACGGAAAGGAAAAAGCCACAAACACCATAGTAATGATTTTTTTTGAGATTTGCTTATAAAACAATCCATACATTGAAAAGTAAAACTGCGAAAGCAACACCGACAGGACTGGTGACACTAGGGTTAACCAGGGCATTATCAAACCTCTGCAGACAAAAAAACAGAAAAATTATTATGGAGTTGTCTTTCCTATTTATACTCGATTTCTATTTCCATCCACTTAATCAATGCACACACAAGTTTACCAAACATGATCAGAGATTTCCATTTTATCATCTGAACAGCCACACAAGCACCAAGGACAGGAACAGACTGCACTTTTCTTCTGGTCACTTCATTACCCAAAATGAATCCCTTCTTTACCCAGATAAAAGCTTACTGTTCATAAAACTAGTTTTCTCCATTAAGAAGTTAGATTCAAAATAACAGAGCCTCCTAGGAAGGAACAAAGAGATACTATAACAACTTTCCAGAGACAAACCATGTTTACTCACACATGCAGCTTGAAACCAAAGCACCAGCTCATGGAAGAAGGAGCTTTCTTCATCAAGAGGTAGCCAAAATCCAGGGCAGTGCAGAGTCTAACTAGAGAGGTATCAAAGGAGATACTGGAGAGGCTGCAAAGGAGCAGGAGCTGAACTCTGGCAAATCCCAAAATTCCCAGAAAAAAAAGTCAGAGCCAAAGGGTACACCAGGAGCATGCTACTGAAAGGAATCACATTATAGGAACTGTTTACCAGGTATCAATAATCTCGATCCCATGGTGCCCAAGGAAAGAAAAGAGGGAGCAAGACCACAGGATCCCTGCGGGAAGGATCTTGACACATTGTCCCAGGGCTTTGCACTACAGAAAGACAGCCAGTGCCCTGCAGCCAGCGCAGGAATGTACACAGGTTCGGGACCCGTGATGGAAGGGCAGTCACAGCAGCCCTCCCACTCCACAGAGTTGCTACTGATGAGACCCACGACAACCCTCAGTCACAAGTGAGTTTTCTTCCCAGTGGCGGAGAGTCACAAGTCACATAATACAGCAGGAAGAAATGACAGACTTTCTGTTTAGACAACAGTTACTTTTAAAACCATTCTCAAAAAACTCCAGCAGCTCCCCACGCCCTCTCCTTCCCCAGAGAGAGGCCATATGGAGCAGGAGCATAGAGTCTATCTTCTTTAGCATCTATGAGAAAAAAACAGAGATTATAAATGCTACTAAGGAAATAGATTTAAGACAATCTTGTGGGAAAAGGAAGCTAGTTAAGTTATTGCTAAACTTTCTACAGACTAGCCACAGCTGACCAGCAAACAGGGAAGGAATCAAAGATCCCACTCTCCCACAAAGGCAGGAATATTCACTCTTGTAGTACCTCTTCTGGAGACAGCATGGGGAATCTAGCTCAACAGGTACCACGCAGCAGGCCAGGCACAGTAAAAATATACAGGTGGTGCCAAAGCAGTCACCACAGTAAGCTGTGTTTAAAAAGGTCAAGTACTTAAATGCTAGAAACACAACACTGCTTTATAGATTAATCCCTTTACATGGCAAGCCTATGTGCCCTCACCGAAACCCAGGAGTGGCAGAGCACACCGTACATGCCCACAAGCACATTCAGTTTTGCATGAAGCACATGACTTTTCCTGTGTTTATATGAACTCTTGGTTGATTTTCAAGTATCTACACTATTAGCTAACAAACAAGACTACAATTACATCCAGCTTCTCAAGTGACAGCCCCAAGAAAATCCTGAGGTTTGAAGGTGACCAAGAAACCCACAGCATAATGAATGCTTGTGTTGAAAGCTTAGCTGAGAAGAGAGACCATGGAGAAGCACCCTTCCAAGCAGTCTCCCTCATTTCTGGCTGTTTTACAGTGATAGTTTTAGAACATGGAGTAGGTTCTTCTAAATACACATTTGTGACAAATCTGTAACAGCCACTAAAAACGTCAACATTTGTCTTGCATCAGAACCTGAACACACACACCTTCCTCCTAACTGCGTATCACTAACTTCTTATCAAGATGCCTTTTAAAATAGCTGTGGCAACACCTTAAATTACTTACCTTTCACAGCAGGCTCCTGTCAAACAACCAGTACCTGACATAACCTCAGCATTTTTATCCCCCAGTCCCCACCAAAGTGGGCACAGAGGGAGGAGGGAGAACACAGAAACACACAAAGCAAAGGTCAGCGTGTCAGTAGGAAAAAACTCCCTAGTCAGATCAAAGTAAGTACTAAAAGCTACCATGATTTTCTAGCTAAAGGCTTTTAAAAGTATTTGGTTACATACTGTTTAGTCAAATATCAACTACTCGTAAACAAGCTGCTTCAGGCTAAAAAGGAACATTACTTTTTGATGTTAGTGACCCACTGCATACCCTTAGATAATCTCTTTATTGTACAGCACTGATGGTAAATAAAAGTAATGTGAAAAAATTATTTTTAAAGTCACTAGTGTGCCCATATTGAATCATCAGAACTTGGAAGAGATTTTGCAAGCCCCCTGTACTTACTAATGCACTGGAAATGAAGCAAAGCTGGTACAAAGATAACGTAGACTATGTTCAATTTTTTCTCCTTTCTTGCAAGATTTCTCTTTCTCTTCTATAAAGAGAGCCATCAACAATCATGTTTAATGACAGCTAATTTTAGTTACATGAAAACCAGGAACTTTCTCCAGGAAATCTAGAGTATTAGTTACCAAGTTTACTTAAAATGTAGTGAGGCCTAACACATGGGAAAAGTATGATGTTTACAGCCAAGACAAAAAAAATACCTACTCTGATAAAAATTATCTATGATAAAAATAAACTGAAGCCAGTTGCACTTACAGATGAGTTAATTTCTTAGATTCAGAGTGTATCACATTAAAAAAATCCATCTGAAATTTCAACAATTGAAATTTCAGCATATTGGGCACACTATAAAAAAGCCACGGGTAACTTCATTAGCATACCAGACAAGACAACGTGTTGGTCTGCATCACTGGGTAGCAGAATCTGCACTTTTCCTTGAATTTACCACTGAAATCACACACAAATGGGGTACGTTTATCAGATGCAGCTTCCTGGGTCTCCTGAGGTCCAGTCACAGTAAAACTGCAGTATGACTTCTCAACAAACTACACCAAAACCAGAACTTAAGTTATGTTGAGAGATCTCAAATCAACACCATGTGATTTGACCGACATTTGCTTTTAATCAAGTACACAATTTGACAGCTACCACGGGGATATGAACATCCACCTATCATTCCGCAGTTGTCCAAAAGACACAGAGCACATCAGGATTAAACTACTGACTTCACTCTTCATCTAGCACACACTGGTGATCGATTCATTTCATTAGGTACCGGGGCTGAAGAAACACTTTCAACAGAATACTGTAAGAGCCAAATGCAGAGAAGATTCTGACCTTAAGCACGGTCAGAAAGGCATGACATTTAGCTCATTTTCAGGGAAAACAACAGCTACAGATTTGTTTTCGTATTTGGAGTTACCCTTAAATGCTTGACACAGGCAGTATTCCAGGCAAATTACAGTTGCTTAGGTCACTGCAGGAAGAATGAATAGTTGCTTTAAAAATAATAAAAAAAACAAATCGCCCTCATGTATAGAAACCATTTATTTACATGGAAAACTGCATGAAAATGCAGGTATGACGATGCCAAAAGTGAGTTTGCACTCTCAATGTATTTGGAAGGTCAGACTGTTTTCAATGACAATACTGGTCTTCCACCAGTATTCCAGCAACCCTGTAAAAGAGAACACCAACTTTTTTTTGTAATGAAAAAATTGGCAATGTATTACTTAATAATTTGTTAGTCCTTTCCACCAATGTTGCAAAATTCAAATATTCAAAGTAACATGAACAAGTTTTCTGATTCTCCTGAAATTATTATTTTTTACCAGGAGCATTAGAACCATTGTATTTCTAGAATTTTACTAAAACTAAAAAAAAAGCACTAGAAAATTAATCAACACTAAGTAGTCTCCAGCTAGTGTCCATAAACCAGGTCCTCAAAAGCAAGTTTATTATACATGACTAAATATTGAGAACAAGTCTCTCAACTTGCCGTGGGAACTTTCTCCAGAAGTATTTGCTCAAGGATGCAGATCAACCTCAAGTCAGACTAACACCATCCATAATACACTCAGAACGAACGGAGTGGGAGGGGAAGGCTACTTACAGTACAGCTGAAACTTAATGGATCATTTTGAGATATATATATAGTACTGGCTATATTCAGAAGGCTAACTGCAAACAAATAGTCCAATCATAGCAAAGGAGCACATGCTAGACACATGCAAGATTTATTCAAGCCATCAAGCTACTCACTCGAGCCTAAGGAATCAATTAGCAAACGTTCAACTAGAAGCATCAAAGATATTTACAGTATAAAGGTAGCCAAGGCTAACAATCAGACTTCTGTTGTTGGGCAGTTATACTCTGTGCACTGCTGTACCACCAGAAACATTTCAGAATATCACTATCGCTATGAAAACTACCCTGCAACAAGGCTGGCATCAAGCTGTGTTCATGAAAGGAGGAGTCAAAGGTCCCTAGGACTAGGCAAGCCAGACTTACAAGAAAAAGCTAACAACAATCATCTCAACCTTGTTACAGCCCACTAAGAAGCAATATAGTTTACCGGAGATCTCTCCTTGCACTATTTTAACAGAGCCAACTCCGTGGTTTTGTTGTATAATATTACCATAGCTGAGAAACTCATTTCCTTTTAAAAGCAAACATGTTTTTAATACTGTTCACTGCTTAATATAGCTTTTCTAGAAGAAGCAGCAATGAGAAGCCTGGTCAGAAACAGCGATGCATGTTAACTACATGTATCTTCTCACCAAAACAGGAAGTTCTGGAAGTTTCCATTTAGAAACAAGTAAGGTTTTTTTCCTATAGTCTGTGGCAAATAGCCATAACATGACTAACATAGCATACTAATGCAGCTGATTACAGTGGACAAATCAGCAGAAAAAAGTAAACCAAAATCTACTCCAGTAGTATGCATACCATGTAATGAAGGATCTTAAGGAGTGCTTGCTGGGGGAGGGGAAATTGAGGCACTCCAGAAGGAACAGATTCACTCTCCATTCTTTGTGAATGAGCAAGAATGCCAACTCCTTCCATTTATATCAAATCACTTCACTATTAGAGTGATTTATTGGACACTATTAGAGTGTATGCTGTACATACACTCTAATATGCTACTCCACACTACACATTCAAGCTAAAGATTTTATTTCCGACAATGTTTGACTGTGTTCTGTAAGAATTGTCACCAGCTTCACACATGCACTTAAAGTAACTAAATAACACTCACTGCATCTTGAACTGGCTTGTTGGGTGGTTTGGGGTTTTTTTCTGTCCTTAAGTCCCAAGTTTTAGAGCTTGAATACATTTAATTCCTCAGGAATGGTAATTAGCCATTGGTGCTTTTTGCACATGTAGAAGAAAAATGTATAAAGAAAGGACTTTTAAATAATTAAAGTCCTTTCCTGAGCAATAGAAGAAATAACTGATTCCCAAATATATTTAATTGAGCCTACTGCTGTTTCAAATTCAATTTTTCTTTAATTGGTAACTGTAGCACATGTGAATTATTAACTAGCAATCCCTGAGAACAGGATATAAAATAAAAAGAGAAAAGGCTTCCAATGTAGCTGGAAGATAAACTCGCATTTTTTAAGACACTCTGTAGAATTCTCCTCCTGTACTGCTTTTTTTTATTACCATCTACCTGAAGTTCTGCTGGAAGGTTTCCTCTAAGGAGCCTACAGAAATCAGCTTGAGGATGACAGTATTATGGGACTTGCCTTCTCTGAAATGTTAAAGATTTTTAGAAGGGCTACAGGCACAAGAATTTGTACCGTGACTTCTAAAGAAGCTGACGAGCAAGCAGGAGGTTTTTAAAGGTGCCTCTGCTCACATGTGTAACTGTGCAGCCAAGAACTATTTCCCTGTTAACCCAGCAGAGAGACAAGAACCAGCAAGGGACACTCCAAGCAGCCACACAGCCATGAGCACCACCACTCAACACCAACACACAGAGCATACAGTATGTTTGCATACGCACACCCCTGAACAGTAGCTGACAGCTACTTCCCTACCATTTTGCACATTAGGTTCTTAAGATGCCTGCAGTTCTCTCTGCTATCCAGTGTTCCAGCAAGGTTTACTGCCTGCTGCTGCGGCTCCTTAGCAAGTCACATGCTTCACAGCGCACACCACACCACAGGAGAAAGCAAGCCATCTGGTACTAGATATGACAACATGAGCATAAGAATGTCCTTTCTTAGCTATTCATTAAAAAAAATTACAGAAAAACAGCATTAAAAAGACTAGTAGCAGAGGCAAAGCAGGCAGGGATTGCTCTGTAGAGGAAGACATAGGCAATCCCTTGCAGGCAGCAGCTTACACAGAAACATAACGTGGTTACCCAAAGAGGCTCCAGAGTGGTCACATTAACCTGCAGCATCATGAACATGCCACACTAAGAGAGTTGGCGTGCCAAAGAGGAAGCCAAACGCAGGGCCAGCGCGGCTGGACGCCAGGGCAGCCACCGGCCCTCTCGGCAAACATCCGTCGCAGTGTGGCAGAAGCAATCGGACAGCGTCTGGGCAGGAGGCCCCGCGTGAAGTCACGTCTGACTTAACAGCTACCCCAGGCACAGAACAAATTACTCTCCACACTCGATCTACTTCATAAAAAGACTACTCCTGATTAGGAGGAGAAAGGAAAGCACAGCCTTCCTGCATATCAAGTGAAAACATTTTTAGTTAGATAAAATGTTGGAATGTCCAAGCTCAAGACTTTAAACCGGCTTCCTATCTGAAGCAACAAGTATCCTGTGAGGAGATTCCTCTTCCTCTCCTACTTCCTCTGAGAAATGTTCATCATCATCCACTTAAAGCAACAGGAAATTTTTGAATACTTAGATACATCTTTTTTAATTATTTTTCTAGTTCAGCTCAGGCAATTTTCAGGACCACAACAGTTACTTACATCCCACCACACAGCACTGACTCAGAGGGGTAGTGCCAGGAGAGCAGCCTTTAGGCAGCGAAGAAACACAACTCATTTGATCAAGACCTGAAATCTGATTCTTCCTCAACATGAATGAGATTCAATTTCAAGAAATTGCTAGCCTGCATTTAGCAATCTATATAACACTGAATTCCCCCCACCCTTAGAAAAAACACCCCAAACAAAACAACCACCACTTCCCACCAATCCAGCACCAGCTTCCAGGATTCTAATTCTCCACGTTACCAAGTCGGAAAAAGTAAATCTTCCTTTTTAGAAGAACAATGTGCTGTTACTCAAAAAGAAAACCATTCAAGAAAGTCACACATTGTCTGTTACACGTCAGATCAGGTGGCATCGTTTTCTCATGCTTTAATCCGCAACTATACCAAAAAAGTTGCCAAACCAAGCTTCATTATAAAAATTTCATGAAGATTTGTCAAGTAAAACATCTGTCTCCCATTAAGGGAAACAGCAAGCTTGCTTGTGGTACTAAAACAACAATAAAATAATTCTGCAACATATTCTTGTACACTAAGTCTTAAAAAGATTTCCCAAACTCATTTTCCCTTGGTTAGGACACAGTACACACACGCACACACACACTACTGCGCTCAGGAGACAAAGCACATGTGAAATTCTTCAGCAGATTCACAGAGCTCTGCTTACAACCATCAGCCAAGCGTAGCTGTGCACATAAGAGTCAAGGATCCCATGCTGCAGTCCTCAGAAGAAGGCTTCAGCTGACACACAGGAAGAAATACGGAATATGCTGACAGGTCAGCCCTAGCAAAGGTACAGCCAATTTCCTGAAAGGGCAAATCCGTTCTGTCTTGGAAGCAAGGATTTCTGTTAGTACCTCATCTCCCAGTTAAATTTAAAGTTCTTAAACAAATAACAGCTCAGAAAAATCATTAGCTTTTTTCAGGGGTGCATGCAAGACACCCATCTGACACTTGCTCGTCAGAAGAAAAATCTCCTTCCTCTGTCGTTTACAAAAAGGGAACGGTTTCACCTCCATCACATATTTAAAGTAACCATCTGAATGCGTATCCCCACAAGCACATCACCTCAACAGGTTCACCCCACAGCCTGTTCTCAGTTTACCTGCTCCAAGAAGGATGGCAAGTTTCACTGGCCACTAAATTCCCCATTATGAGCCTTCTGTGCAGACATAAGAGAGCATAAAGGCACTTGAACCTGGGAAAGGAGGGCAGGGACAGGACAGAGTCAATGCAGTATTCTCGGGAAGGTGGCCATGGTCTAAAACTCTGCTTCAAACTGAACTGTGGCAGTTCAATTAGAGAAGCATCCTTTGAGTTTCAGACTCGATGCATCCTCTTGCACAGGAGAAAAAAAACTCAGTTATCTTTGGACAACAATCCAAGAGAGACAGAGGTCACATTATGTTTGATGGCAAAAAGCCACTCAGCTGGAGACTTTTGAATTTGGAAGAGAAGAAAAATATAATGAAAGTGTGACCACTCCACAGGAAGCTGCTCCTGCTTCTTCTATTTGGAAATCCACAGTGTGATTTCTGGAGTTCTGAGGAACAGGAAAAAAATTATGTCTTTTGAGGACAAATTCTTCAAACTCCATAGCTAAGCTTTTGAATTGACTCTGTATTCAGCTATAATCAGCACCAGTGCTTTACTGAGAATGGAATTTATGCAGACTTTCCACCAGCAGTCACATCTCAGATTTAGAAGGAATGGAAAGGGAAGTTTTAAGTTTTGCCCCTTTACAAGGCTTATGTACGATACTTCTAAATGGGTCTTTGGAATTGTCACTGTAACCACAAAACCCCAGGAAACTTCATAATGATCTTTTACAGTATGTACATAAATACACTTTCAAGCAAAAAAATTACATCTGCACATATAAATCAGTGTATCATTTTCTAGCATGACTCACAATTGTACAAAATTGCAACCAAATGTTTTCCCGGTCCCCAGTAACTTAAAACTTTGTTATCATGTATAGAGTGTATGTTGGCCATTCAAGTACCTTATGTCTTAATTTTATAAGCCTTGAGGGATACATTGAGAAAACCCTAAATACATGCTGCATGCGTTTTTCCAGGTTCAGTAATTTAATGAGCATTGTGCCTTCCACGTAAAAAACGGATTAATATTTTCACTGAGCATAACCATCATCCTGTGATTTTATCTTCCTACAGAAATCCCGTATCCTGCATTATTTACCCCAAGCACTTCTTGCAAGTTGCTCAGCTCTGCTGAAAATTTGATAGGTTCGATGTAACTGCTGCTGACTATGCTCTGAACAGTGTTTTGGCATACGACCATCTACGATGCCCAGCTAAGAAAAAGTCTTGCTTGACTCAATATTAAGTTAGAACTTGGACTAATTTTTTGTTAGCTGTAGTCAAACATGGTTTTAGAAATCTGTTCAGTCAATCACTGAAGTACAGTCAGTGCTGGAATAAGAGATTATAACAAAAGAAATCCACCAGCGGTAGGTCCCCATAAAACACAAGATGCTTAAAGGCATCTGAACACGTGCAGACTAACGACAGATATTCCGAAATTGTTAAGTAAGTGTAGCCTAAGAGAAGAATGATCAGGGGAAGAAAAAAATAAATCATTTCTTTATTGCACCACTTCAGTGGCTCTTAACATAGAAATACACCCATCGCTCATAGCAGTACCTTAATTACAGAAAGTAAAAGTCCTATCATGAAGCCTTTTCTTACAGATTTCCAAACTTTCTGAAACTCCTACCTAACTAAACCAAATGTATAACAAATCATTACCACACATCTTCACTTAGGGGACATACCAGGCTATTGGTTTGGTATATTTGCAATTTGAATGAGGAAGTAATCTCACTTACCATCTACTCCTCAACTATACAGTATCTGAAGCATAAGTTCTTTTGCATATTCTCACTTTTCTTCAGTTTAGACAGCAAAGGGAATATACAGAAGCATCCCTGTTTGCATGCTCCTGCTTCTCCCTCTCAGTACCAAAGTTTTCTTCTGCATTTAGAGCCTTGGGGCCCACCTCACCTTTCTCCTCTTTTTCTGTTGGAATACAAGTGATTTTTTTCCCCCCACTTTTCAGCTTCGGTGTCTTCCTTTCCACACCTAGAACTGCAGTTAAAGACCCCCTTCTCTTCACTCACCATCATTATCATCTTTGCTCACTATTCAAGAAATGCATCCCAAGAAACACCTGCCAGGCTGCTCACCTTCACTACATCACAAGTTGCACATAGGAAGGCCACTTCCTTATACTGCTTGTGTGAAATTTAACAACCTGCCAGTACCAACTTTGTGCCCCACAGGCACAGGATTTCAGCTCAAGAATAAAGAGAGGCAGGTGACAGGTGAGATCCCACTCAAAACACAGAATGTACTTTGAGACCCTGGCACCGGTTGCCCAGAGAAGCTGTGCCTGACCCCTCCCTGGCAGTATTCAAGGCCAGGTTGGATGGAGCTTTGGGCAACCTGGTCTAGTGAGAGATGTCCCCGCTCATACCAGGGGCATTGGAACTTGATGAGCTCCAACATCCCTTCCAGCCCTAACCTTTCTGTGATTCTATGAAATCAGACTTCCCCCTCCCCCAAGGATCTTAAGTCACATGTAAGCAGCTCTCCAAACCATCCCCTCCCGTGTTTGTACTCCCATAGGCACGTTTCAGAAAAGAGTACATTTAACCCTCCCGCACACACACACTTTTTACAAGACAATTATTCAACAGACAATCTTTGCTTGACTCAGTTCTTTCACATTAGAAAAACAGCGAGAGGATACAGACAAGTCTTCATGTGTTCTAAGCCATGTAATAAACATGAGACTGATGTTAACTATTTTACTAATATTCCTTCCAAAAGCACAGAAAACGCCCTCAGTTTTATCTAACAGCAAGACATGTCAAAACTTTTATCTGCTACTGAAGAAAACCATAGCAACAGCTCAAATGCAGCAACAGCTGGTAACCAAACAATACCCAAAGTTAACACACAACTTTATAACCAACACAATGCTGCAACATCAGATAAAACTGAAAGAGGCTGGTAACTCCTAAGAACCAACACCCCACATTCACATGAAGCACGACTGCTATTCAAAAAATGAAATAAATATAAACAAGAGACTAAG
This sequence comes from Hypotaenidia okinawae, assembly GCA_027925045.1. Lineage (NCBI taxonomy): Eukaryota > Metazoa > Chordata > Aves > Gruiformes > Rallidae > Hypotaenidia > Hypotaenidia okinawae. Next base: position 27,220,556 of record BSDF01000005.1, on the reverse strand, counting down.
TTTTTAATCACAGATTAACTGTGAAGTTACAAAAAGCACTGAAAGCTTCGTACAGAACAAACTGCTTCACCTTACAAATCACAAGTCATCTTGCAGAAACACTTTCCACTTCCTGAATTTAATATTGGACATGTGTTGCTCCTCTTCAATTATGTACCCCTTCCAAGCACAGACACTAAAATAGCAAGAGGCAATGCTGCTAGGAAGATGAGGCTAAAGCATTTAGAATATTTTTATGTCCTGTATTAATATTTGCATCAAACTTATGTCACCGAATCTAAATTTTACCTCCTTGAAGCTAATAGGATCGGGCTAGGCCTGCCTCCTAACAAGCAGTAACACTTACATGGTTCCTTCATACAGCTGTAGCCCATGAAAACACAGCCCCTTCTCACATCCATTTCCACAAAACAGCATGGGGTATTTTGCAGACATACATGCTTCCACTGGTGGCATTCATAACAGCCTGTCTTTCAGTGTCACTGGACATACATCAGGCTTCAATACTTTTACATTTTCACAGTATTAAAAAAAAAAATCTTTATTACTATAGCAACCATTTTATTGCTACAGATAAAAATGGGGAAACAATTTGACCAGAATTTCTAGGTGTAGTTGAGCTTCCACAAGCTAATCAGAATGACAACTTCAGTAAAGCCTACTTTAGACACTTAAGAATCAAAACAGCCTTCTCCAGTTCCAGGGAAGTGCTTAATCATAAGTATCTGTTTAAAGATTTTAAGAATTTACTACAAAGTTAAATCTTCACTCCTCCTTTAACAAGTCTATCCAAGAAATGGAATCAAAATCTTTTTCATTTTATTATCAGTCTGACAATAATTCATTTAAAAAGGAAAACCCAAACATTTTTAGGGCTTATTTTCTCTTTAATACTAGAAAATAATTTGGATTGATAATGTGAATCACTATCTCTGGTCTTCCTCCACTTTGAGCAAGACAGGAAAGCATTACTGCACAGTATCTATTCCTTCTCCAGCTCCCCTTCTCCCACAGCTGCACTAGCCAAGCACTGCCTGGCAAGAAAGAACTGAAAGGAATCCTCATTTTTCGGAAGGCAGCTTCTTTGCTGCATTGTAGTGAAGGGAAGAGTAACATTATCATAGGTTTTGGCGTTTTTAATTAGCCGCTACAGGTGAGACATGCATGGCCCCAAAAATGCTCTGAATACCGGCATAAATCTACTTAAGGCAGCTTTTACCGCTTCCTTGAGAAACTTCCTATACACCATCTAAGCAAGTAAGATTTAGATTTTTGTATGCAATCTATTTCATTAAAAATATGAAAATCTGGTTCACAAAGCCTGGTCTGCTCCATTCTTGATGTTAGGCAGCTAACTGCAGACTGCTTAAATACCTTGTCTGTGGCAATGGGTGGATGATCAAATGGATGTCCAGAGGCCAGTTTTCTGACCAGCTCAGTAAGACTTGTTTCAACACGTATTACTCACATAAAGAAGAGACAGACACAACTGCACTGAATGCTCGGTTGCCTGACAATTCAAATTTACTCAGGAAATAACAGCACCAGAAACCCCATGATGGCAGTAACGGTAATTGCCAATTACTCCTCTCCACCGCCTTAGCTTGATTCTTGGAATTAAGTAAGAAAGATTATTTTTTCCAAGAGTCATATTAAATGAACAACTTGTCCTACACATGAATGCATTCATCTAAATTATTGGGCATTAGAGACGGGAAATCAGGTACAGTATGAGGTGAATCCAAAAGTTCAGTTTCATTCACCGTGCTGATGAGGTTAAATCACTAGATTACAGTTCTATTCTGGTACAATCCCTTGATCTCATCCCCTTAACCTGAAAGCAGAACATTTGATTAAACAGGAAGATAGCTGAATTGAATTGTGTAAGAACTACTGAAAGTTAAGCTAGCTAGGGAAATTATTTTTTAAGTTTACACCAACAGAAAGCTGAATGAAATGTGGAGCCTTAAATAAGGATTTTTTTTTTAAACAAAAGTTTCTTTGGCCCATTTCAAGTTACTCAGTATTTCCAATGTTAGAAGCAGCTACAGGTGCCTAAGTAGGAGCTGTAGTACACGATTAGAACATACCATGCATATGCTTAGCCTTGCACTGTAATTATTAGCAGAAAAAATAATTACCCCTGAGGTGAAACAATCCCGCCTATTAATTTTATATATAAGCTTTTAAGCTGCATGCACAATTCAGTTGTGCAAGAGGTACGAGACATGGTCACAGATCAATTCAACTTGCTAGAAGGAATTTATTAATACCACTCAGGGTTGAGGGGTTTTTTTGTAAAACACAAATTACCTGCAAAACAAGGCATTAGCAGATATTACAGATAAAGTCTCTTGAGCAACCCCAATTATTTAGTACTGAGCAACCATATTCCAACACAGGAAAAAGAGAGTAACAAAGGGTTAGGAATGCTTCTGCATGTAGCAGGGGGTGTGCTTCCCATGCGCATGAAAAATTTTAGAATATTAGAATTAATCCACGAGCAGGTATTGGCAGAGGTAAACTACAGACTTACTAGTTCACAGACCTCAGCTTTACATCACTGAAGATTTGGGGGTACAAATTCTGGATGCTTACTACCTGCAAATAACATGATGAAGTGACAGCCACGGGGGTACAAAGTAGAGATTCACAGCTTTCAGGCCCACTGCAATGAGTATGCTGCCTGGTGCTTCGGTTTGATACTGCACCCTCACAGCCAGAATACTGGGGTTTTTAGGAAGTAGGATTTCTTTGCCCTTCACTTTATCAGAAAATGCCTTTGTGGCATTTCTCACTTGTAACTTGATCAAAGACTACTACTTCCTTTGTAAAAGCAGAGAAACTAATCTCAGAAACTACGACCTCAGCCCTGACAAGATGTGCAATCTTTTCAACAAACTTCCAGTCACTGAATAATTTGATAGAATAGTTTTTAATGTGTAAACTAAGATTAAGTCAGCCAACCAAAAACTTCACATTTCAACATTTCCAAGTTTGGGTGAGGATTTTTTTGTGTACAGATTTTGGATTTATGAAAACTTTAAGTCACATGATCACACTGTCAAATGTTGTAGTTGGAGGCAACAGATTGTATCACCAGTTGATTCTGCCTCTAGTGATCCCTGTCATCAAAATGAGTCTTTGTGCATTTATTTTTTTCATTAATGCTAATAACTAGACACTTGGGTTTTTTGGATGTGAGGCAGCAGGACTGTTGAACTAAACAGAGGTCCAGATTTGTGACAATTCAGTAACCACTTGTTGTCCATCATCTGCTGTTTTCTGGGTTGAGTAGGGGTTTCTTACTACTGAAGGGTAACAAGGATTGCTTACTTTCACCTTAAGAAGCACAAGCCTGCCTTTCTACTTAAGTAATGTGTGCAGTATCACCTCAGAGTCAGAACTCTGCAACAGCAATACCTCCTTAGCACAATGCAGCAGATGAGTTTCTGCATCAGACCTATCATTTAATTTTCCTTAAAATATGACAGTGTTATCCTCAGGCACAGCAATATGTTTTTCCTGATCTGTGATTCTGTAAACAAGATGGAGTGATTTTAAGTGGACAGTGGTATATGAAGTTTCTGTAATGGATATAAGTATGATTTTTAGTGTTCATTACCAAGATCAAAAGTGCTTCTAAATTACTATCCTTTTAAAAGGAATACAAATGTTAAAAAAAACCCAAAACACAACAAACAAAACTCCATACCTTATTTTGATACTATTACACACTGATTTAGAAAGAGATAACATAGAGGCAGGAAGACATATTCATAAAGTCATTTATGGCTTAGTATTATGACAAGAAGTGACATGCACTAATAAGCACCAGGCTTGCTTCCAAGAGCAACATCTTTCCATGAGAGAAGAGGAACATTCTATTCAACTAGTGTCATCCCAAGCACAACCTAGCAGATGAAAACTGGAAACATCCAATAGCTCCACAGGTCTCACTCATCGTCTTCCCATCCCCTTATGGAAAACAAGGGAGGAAGAGATGGATGGTTATGCACCATCAATAGCGAGCATCCAAAGCACCTGAGAGTGCAGCATCACAGCAGCCAAGATCCCCAAGCACAGGCCAGTGTGAGGAGCAGCACGGAACAAAATATAGCTTGGGAGCAAGATACACACTAAATGAACAGCTTCAGGTGTTAAGTTACACTTGAGACAGTCTGTATGGAACACGTACAGCAAATTGTAATTGATATAAGTAGCAGCATGAGCCACATGAGTATTATGCTAAGAGATTCAGATTTTCCTAATTACTTTAACAACTCATGCAAGAGTGTTAACGGAATCTCCTAAAAGTATCTGAAAAGCAATGTTGATACACTACTCTAAAAGCAAAGTCTTAAACACAGAACTTTGTAGAGAACAGACTGCAACCCCTGTAAACGTTTTATTAAAAGTACTAATTTATACTGAAGTATTTCACAGTGTGAGAACTCTGGGGTTTTTTAAAGTGGAAGTAAAACAAGCTATCTGACACAGACTTTCATTACTGCTGTAATTGACTGCCAATAGATTACTGCTACATTAGCAACTCACAGGGCATGTGAGACAGTACATCTCAATTATGAAGACCCAGGTTAAACATCTCACCTGGGGTGAGGTGGACAGTCAAATCATAAATTTAAAAAGGAGAGGTCTGAGATCTTACTGTCAATTTACACTCCCAGACCAGTGACAAAGACAGTGCAGATCAAAATCTGCTGTAAAACTTGGTTTCTGCTACTGTGTTTTAACATGATCCTTCAAAAATTGCAGGGAAAAAAAAAATCCACAAAAACTCTTACCTGGCCCACAAAGAGCATTCCAATTAAATTTTTTGCCTAGTATTAATCTTTACCTCATTTATATTATTCAGTAAGTGAAAAGCTATTCCATGTATTACATAGGTATGTTATGCTTGATTTCTTTCTGTAATGTTCCTGATCTGGTGTTGTTTTGCTGTACAATGTATAAGCATTCAGAGTCACTTATCTCTATGTCTGTGCTGTGATCACATTTTCTCCTAGAAAGCAGTCAAGAGGATATAATTTTAAATAAAGTCTACTCTTCCTAGCTGCTGCTAGATTATAAATTGAGATTTTTCTACTGCATTTGGAACCATTAATTTTTTTAGGGTATTGGAATCTCTCAATTTAAAACAGCTCTCCTCTTGTTAAGGCAGAGCTACAGCTTGCTTAAAAATTAAATAGTTAACTTTTCAGTCTGTTCAGAAATAGGTTACAGAAAGATGCACGTAACATCCAACTGCTTTAGAGTAGCAAACACACCAGTGAAGCACAGAGATTTCTGTGGAATAGTGTAGGTTAAAGAAAAGAAGTTAGCAGTTAAGACAACTAAGCTGCATTATTTTACAAAAATGTGGGTGTTTTGATGTTTCTCCCACTTGTTCCTGGATACTCAGTCTTATTACCATACTGAAATCTCACCAAGTTTCCTTCCTAACAGTAGTGTTGTTTTCCTAATTTTCCTCTCTCCCCCTTAAGTCTCCCAGTATCAAATTAACAAATACAAATAAAGATTACTAATAAATATTGAAATAAGAAAAACAAAAATCAAAATGTATGTCCTCGTACTACTATGAAGACTAGGGAAACGATCTCCTAATCTAACTTTAAATACACACAGCTTTCTATTTGTGGATTTTGCTTTTTTTATATGAAGTATACAGCAACCTTTTCCTAATACTAAATATCAGCCATGCATGCAATGTTTAATCATCAATTCTAATATTATAGTGGCTAGCAAATCATTAAAAGTTCATATACAATGCAAAGATAAACAGGATAACTGATTTACCTTTTGACAGTAAACAGCAAGAAGGGGAGCTCATTTGTGTAGCTGCACCACTAGAATTATCTTTTTTTTTTCCTAACTGAAGATAAATGTGTTAACAAAGTGGTCATGACACGCCTGATGTCACGTGCTGTTGCAGGGAGACCAACAAAGCATGAACTTCAACTTGTCAGATCAAGAGAAGCCAATTTTCAAGTGTTGCAGCTCAGAATTTGCACATCTTAAAAATACAATTTAAATACTTGCTGTTAACATGAACTCCCAGACCTACTGCCTTTGTTCATATAGTGTAATCCATCACACAGGCAATCCAGTTAACTTCTATTTGGTTACACTGCCTGCAGGATTATTCCACATATCCTATAGGCTCTAGACCAAACAATTCCTCAGTGCCCAAAAATATACACCTTCTTTGCCAAGCAACTTGTCCTTCAAGTGAAGAATCTTGCACGCTTTCCATCAAGTTTTAACTTTATAGCAATATAATATGCAACCACATAACACTGCAAGGGGAAAAAAAAAAGCCAAAAAACGCTGAGTTTCTTGTGTTTGTGGGAATTCAAGGTTTAAACAGATAATTAAAGGTATAAGACTGAAGTCTTGCTGATGCCTGCTTGTAGGGCTTTAAAGAAGAATATTTTAATGCTGTCACTGCTATGTTTGAGAAGCCTGCCACTAGCAGCATACCTCGAAACAATTCGGCTTCAGAATAATTTACTTCAAAAATAAAAAAGCAGAGCTATATCTTCCTCCTCTCCCCCCCCAGTGACTTAGTGATCAAACAAATTCCTCGTAGGCAGATGCAATATGACAACAAGTACAATGGCTTAGAATATTTAATAGCAATCTAATGTAGTGTATCATCAAAACAGACACAGAAAACTAATAGCAAAGCATACCATTTTCTATGGCATTCCAATTAAGCTCAACAAATATTTAAGTTATTTTGCTAAAATTTGTCTAGAAGAATCCAGATTATTGGATTCTAACCATGTTTTCTTGACCCTCCTATTCCCCAAAATAAAAGGAAAGCAATTACAGCTTAAAAACCTTGTCGGCACGAATTGCTCCATAGGTCCACATGGGACCAAGTCTTTCCACCAGCAATGCCTACGCATGTTTACAGTCTTCCAGTCTTCTTTACAGCATTTAAAAATCATTTTCCTCTTCACCTAACCCCTGTACTTGCATAATCTGTCTGTACCTGCAGTCAGGGTTGTCCCACCCACACTTGAAATCCCTGCATTTCAACAAAGATGTTACCAGGTCTGAATGAAGTTTGTGATCACGGCACCTTCTAAACAGCTAGAAGCCTAAAAGGCAAATAGAAATCTGTGCCCATATTGGTAGCAGGCTGTGATGAACAACACCAGCTTGAGGCTGCACGTGGTATATTTTCTCCTGTCTTGGAAAGCTATCCAAGGCTGTGGGAAGCAGCCCTGGATTCCTGCAAGTTTAACACAGACGTGCAGGGAAACTGAACATCCAGTAAAGACTTTATCACTTACAAGGTTGTAATTGCTGGTCACAGACTGGATATGCTGGGCCATCGCTCTCAGGGGCTACACTGACAGCACACCATCCAAACTTCAACTACCTCTGTACCAGAGAGGCTCCACTACAGTGCTTCTGCCTACCAGGACACACACTGCATCATGTTAAAATGAGAGAGTGGGATGCTATACAGAGATCAAATGTGTTTCCAAGCACCAGGATTTTTATGTGAGCCCTCCAAAACTTGAATTTCTAAGCAGCATCCACAACAGCTCTGTAGTGAAGACCAGTATGATTAAAGAAATTCCTTTTTCTCTATCTACCCTGGAAACATAACGCCATCTTCAATTTTCTTGTCAATCAGTATTTCACCAAGGCAGACAATCTGAACCACAATGTCTCAGACTGGCCTGATTATTGAGTCAAATCCATGGCAGTACAATTTGGCTCAGTTCTGTCTTAGGAAATGATAGAGTAGGAACCTGTCCTGAGGCTTTTTAACTTAAAATGTTGGTTTTAAAAACCCTCATCTGTGGTGAGGCAAGAGACAACTTCGCACATCTCAGAAGCAAACAGATTAGCAAGTTTTATTCCAGGAATATCACTATTCCATTAGTCAGCCACGCATATGAACACATATGAATCTGTTCTGTCTGCTCAGGTGCATCACCAAGTGCTTTATAGAAAGAGGTTAGCACTAGGTGTAGAACAGATGGCAGCAGTTTGCCTGAACAGCAGTTCGGCCCCACTGTGAAGTTTGTACACTTAAAATTCCTTAGATAAACAGTGATAATGAAACCTATTCCACACACAGCCATACACTATCCTTCAGTGTGCATACAATGAGACAAGTACTATGATCCCAAACCTCAGGTGAGAAACATATTAGGCAAGTCTTAATCTAAGAGCAGTGAATAAAGGCAACAAAAAAAACCCCAAACACAACTAATGCATTTGAGCAGGCAGAGAAAAGGCATACAAGGAAGAAAAGCAAAAGTCAGTCAGCAAGCATCAGTATACCTTATCAAATGGTAATATGAAATTTGGCAACACAAGCTGAGAACTGAGAAATTTTATAAGGTCTCTTTAAAAAAAAAAAAATCTTTCTCCTTTTACAGGTATTCTCTTTGCAGTGCAAAAAGAGAGGTTGCTGGACAAACCTTCAGTTGAACTGTTGGCTTGACAGATGCCCAATATCTCAAATAAACAAAGGGTCTCCTCAACCAGAAACAGCTTGAACAGAAGAACTTGTGCTTCAGACTATCCTCCCTTTCTTGTGAGGGTCTTGGAGCCACTGCATAGATGTCCAGCCACCAATCCTTGCAAGAGTTATGGGAATTTCTGCAGCTGAGTCACATAAAATGGGCAGATTTTATCCTCTTCCCTTTAACTCTTGCAGTCAAAAACCAGGATCCACAGTAAACCTTCAACTAACAGGCACCCAAAATAGCAGCAGAACCAGAGTACTGGTATTCAGCAGTAGCAAAGGTTACTTCAGTAGGTTCCTGCAGAAGCACCCCACCAATACCACTATTTTGGGTCAGTGTAATACCGTTCATGTAGTGGACTTTTAGCACACAATTATTTTTTTACCATGCCATTCTTACCCTTAAGAACACTACATCCTTACGGTAGCAAGGTAGTTGCTCCACCTGATACGCTAGAAAATTTGGAAATTGCATTTAGAAAGTAGCATCAACTAACCTTTCCTCAGGAGCCTTCCTCAACTACATTAAGAAAAATAGTCATTTGCTGTCAGCAAGTTATTATCAGTATTTTCCTATGCTCTCCTTTGCCCCGTTTTCAAATGAAGCATAACTTGTCAGTGGAAGAAAACAGCAGAGTAGATTTCAGTGTCTGTATTGTTACCAAGTACTAACACTTGACTTGCATTTGAAATCCATCAACCTCTTGTAGCACAGTGAATATAGTTAATTAATGTGTTCCACCATGACCTACACACCACAAAACCACAGCTAGGCAGAAGGCAGAAAGTGTTTTGATTCAGACTACAGACTAAAGAATGAACAAGGTCTCCCTAGAAGCGTAATGCCACTATGAAAAGACTTGTATGCATGGCAGCTCCTTAGCAGAAGGAATTACTAAAGCAGATGTGTTATGCTAATCCACATCCTCGAAAGTAATTACACAGCGCACAAGACAGCTCCAAAAATTAAGGAAAAAACCCACAAATCCAAAAAAAACCCCAAAACAACAAGCCATCGTGGGTACCCATGCTTCAGGGGTTTTTTTAGGTCACTGGTACACAACAGGCACAGACACACAACTTCAAACAATTTGAACGCAAAATGCCTGCTAGCTCCAGCATTTCCTCTGCTTAAAGACGTATATTATGGGTATGTATGTAAGAACTCACTACTGACATTGCAGATGAAATAGCTGTGGTCCATGGAAATCATTAAATTAGGCAAACGCAAATAAGGCAATTACTCTTTTTTCCTCTCTGTTTTTAAGTAGTCAGGCTACCTCTTACTTGCAAAACCTCTTTACCTCAACAACATCTTTAAAACAAAGACATCCAGCTGAATGGACACCTCTGCAATAGAAGCCTCATTACAAGAATTTTATTACTTAGAAACGACCTTACATCATTCTTACAAAGCAGCAAGCACTGGTGGCTGAACGAAGGCAAGAACCACCACCCATGGAATAGAAAATCAGCAAGAACTAGTTTGGGGAAACTAAAAATACAGGGGAGAAAGAAGAATCTCTACAAAACCAATTCTGTACAGTCTTAAACCTGTATCAGGACCGTAACGCAGCTGATAAATCAGCTATGCTAGTAACTGCTTGAGGCTGAAGTCAGGCACAGATAGAGCAACACAATGAAGGCAGCAAATCACAACTCCAGATGCATGGCCACGTATATTCCTCATAAACATGGAATCAAGCCATCAACCTGGACAACCTCAGGCCAGCGTGCTGCACACCACCACAGACAGCCTCAGCACTCATCCTGCACTGCTGGTCCCTCAGCTTACCAGTGCAATGGTTCTTTCAAACCTGCTCCTGCCTTCGTACAGGAAGGTTGATGGATTTCAAATGCAAGGCTCATTTTATAATCAACAGACCAATGGAAAGAGAGATGGTTTCCTGTGCCTTTCTCAACAGAGTACCTGTTAGATGAAAAGAAAAATACCTTGTTCCAATTAGGCCTAGAATTTCAATTCTTCATATAAAGTATGATTCCAGGCTCCATGCAAATAAAATCTTAAACTCACAACTATCCATCAGAGAACACAATTCATTGAAGCTGACCAAACTGTTTTAAAAACTCAAACTAGAAGACCAGTGGATCTAGTGCCAGAATAGACAAACCCTCAACTTTTGCCTTATTAAAGCCTGTTTCTTGGCAATTTGTCTCCATAAAGTTAAAAATAATGTAAAAAAAAATTGATTAATGCTACATTCCCCTGCTACATACTCCTACTCTTAAGATACTTACAACATCCGCCTTTGACAGGTTCCACACATTTTTACAAAAATATGTGTTGAAATAAAAGGGTACGCTCTAAGTACTGATTTGATTTTTAAAGACTTCACAACAGACTCCATTTACTAACCTAATCTTGTCCCCTTAAGGTAGAAAAAGAAGTTACATCTCTACCCAGATGAACAAACAGGCAGCAGTGAAACTGCAGTAGTAACTGGAAGAATAGACAGTGTCAGATAAATTAAGAGAGCCTGAAAAAAATCCATGTTATCCATAGACTTATTTTATCTTCTCCCTAAATATAATCAAACAGTCACCTTTTCACACAGTAAACCCACATTGGGGATGCACTCAGTTCAAAAGTAACTCTTTATTATGAAATCACTATCAGTGTTACTGTTTATACTTACTAGTTTTCAAATGACAGCTTTTTCTTCTTATGAGATGACAACTGACAGATACACATACCCTGTGGTACTACAGGGATGGCTGCTAAAGCACCATACATACCGAACACACATTCTCTACAGACCTCAGGAGAAGTAGTACCTAATTTCCTATGCATCTCAGGGACTTGAGGGGGAAAAAACTAGAGAAACACTTTACTCAACTTAAGTGACCTTCTAAAAAATCCTTTCGTATGAAGAATTTATGCACAGCTCTTCCTGAAAAGAGCAGCAAGATGACTGCATACCTATTGCACTATAATAGCCAAGCATATTCCAATGGAAGAGCTGGCTTCATTTGGGAATGAACATCAACAGCCACTTCAACAGTTCTGCAGAGAAGATAATGCTTTGTTTCAACTTTACTGTTCATAAGGTATGCAGATACCGCTGCATGTTTGAATTACTTTCTAGGCACTGGTATACGGCAAGACCCCTAGGCACACGTAGCAAAAAACTAAGGTTATAGCTGAGAAGTCAGTCATCAGAGGTGATGTTTGAAATGTTAAATGCACTTAACTGTAAACCCAGCATGAACTTACAGAGCTGCACTCAGGAAAGAAAAAAACTTGCTTGCCAACTAAGAGTTCCAGCTGCCAACCTGTATTAGCTAAAAAGCATATGGAGCTACTAGATCTACTTCAATGCATGTAACAACTATTTTCAATGCATGTAACAACTATTTTACAGACAACTTCCCTTTAGAAAGTTTTTTCAAATGCATTATCTACACAAGTTAAGGACTGTGATGGCCTTGGCCAGCTGCCAGACACACACCCAGCCAGTCATCTCCCTCTCCTCAACAGGACTGAGGAGAAAATAACATGGAAGAGCTCATGAATCAAGCTAAATACAGAGAGACGATCCCTTACCACTTTTTGTCATGGACAAAACAGGCTCAACTTGGGGGAAATTAGTTTAATTTACTGCCAATTAGAGTTGGCTAGTGAAAAACAAAAGCTAATTAAAACCACTCCATTCCCCTTCCCTTTTCCCAGGCTGAACATCACTCCTTCATTGCCAACTCCTCTATCTATTCCCCCTCTGGCAGCAGTGGGGGATGGGGAGTGGATGTTGGAGTCAGCCCGTAACAGCTCCTCTCTCCTACTCCTTCCTACTCACACTTATGCCCTGCTCGAGCTTGGGTCCTTCCCACACACTACAGTCCTCCAAACACTGCTCCAGCATGGGTTCCATCTGCACACTGCAGTCCTTCAGGATAAACCTACTCTAGCATAGGGTCTCCATGGACTGCAGCTTCTTACAGTAAATATCCACTTACTCCACCACAGAGTCCTCCACAGGCTGCAGGGTAGGTATCTGTTCCAGCATGGTCTGCTCCTGGAGAAACTCTGCTCTAGGCCGTGAAGCACCATCTCTCCTTCTACCACTTTGTTGTTCACAAGGCTGTTTCTCACTTCCTCCCCCTCCCCCATTCCTCACTGCCACACAGCATTTTTCCTTCTCTTAATTACACTTTTCCCAAGGTCTCATCATCTTGGCTGAGGAGGCTCAGATGTGCCCTGCTCCACTGGAGACGGCTCTGTCTGGCACAGGGCACCCCTAATCTCTCCTTACAGACTGCAGTCCCCCACTGCTGGTGTCTGGGAAACAAGAACACCCAAGGAGGACTTAACTTAGAAAAGACATACTTACCACACCACGCACAACAGATTTACACAGGTGTTCACAGGCCCCAAACCTGGACTCCAGATACAGAGCACCAAGGAAGGAAGACTGTTCACCATTTTGCAAGGTGAGGCAGATTTTTGTTTATAGATGCTCTAAGCAAAGTGGGTGTGCAGCTAACAAGACTGCATTCTGCAAAGCCACCCTTCAGTCACTAGTGGCTCAGGCCAGGGAAACAGAATTTCATTTGCTTTTGCTACTTCAGTCAGTTTCAACAGAGCTCCAAAGCCACCAGCATTACTTCTATCTATAAAGAAGAGTCAAGTAATGAAGGCCTGACTCTGTTGTATTACCTACATCCACCACTGATTTTGCCTCATAACATTTTACATCGGCTTACATTTCACATCCACATAAAAACACTGGAAGGATAATCACCAGTGGGTAAGAGCACTCGAGCCATGAATGGTGAGTACAATACAGAAAAACAGACAATGACAGTTTTGATCGAGAGTGACTATAAAAGCTCTCCAAGTTCTTTAGCGGTGAGCTGCATAGGCCTGTGCTACAACTCCAAACACTCAGGAGCTGCACTGAAGGGACCAGCGAGGTAGACAACACATCTCAGAGACCTCAGAAAGCCTTCTACCATGTCACTTGCAAATACAGTCACCAGAATTATTTCTAAGTGCTATGTCTCTAGAAAGAAAAGTTTAAAGTTAATTCCCCCAGCCTTTTACTTGTATTATTTAGATCTTTTAAACATGTGTTTATGCTTAGAAGAGTCTTGCAGGAAGTGTCACAGTTGTCTTAGCACTAAAGGAAATGAATACAAAAATTATTCGCTCCATAATATCAAAAACAAATTCAAAAAGCTTCTTCTGAAGGTTTCTGGTACATAAATATCATTAATACACTGAAGACCAAGTATATCCTACATGCATACACTAGAACCATGGGGTCCTTAAACCTTGGGATCCAACTTCATATTGCAAGTAAACAAATACCTATTGTTATTGGAATGTCTTTGCCCAAAGGTTTATTTAAGCAGCTTAACTGGCTTTATTTGGATGCTATCAGAACAAGTATAGACATTGCACACATTTATCCGTACCAAAATGCAGGAGGCATCTGCTACCACTACCATCAGAGAAGACAACAAGCCAAGCCATTCTATTAGGCTTCCGTATTCTTACAGGGTTGTGGACAAAGTATTTTTTGCATGTTTATTTATGTACGTATAACAACTTTAAGGATTAAAATCATGCACGATGGTATTGCTTTGTCTCCTAGGAGACAGGCAAATCTGTTTAGAAGCAACTATACCTAAACATAGGAAAGAAGCTGCCAAGGAATAACTGCATGTAGGAAGAAAGTTCCTATTAAAAAAACAAAAAAAAAAGACAGAAATCACAGCCTTAGATAGGCAAAACATCTAGGAGGTGGATTACCAAACTCAAATCTAAACAGAAAGGATTAACACACCAACCACCTGTTAATTCTCTCACGAAAGCACATTACCTCAACAATAATCAATGAGGGCAGAGGGATTAAGAACTAATGAAAAACACCACACCCTGCCAGAAATTTCAACTTAAATGATTTTATGTTTATGGTATAACCTGAGCTGCAACTGCAGCTCTTGCAGACAGACTCAACAAGCTTATCCAGAAAAAACATCTCATGAATCAACAGCTTCATGAAGCTCAACACTTACTAGAAAAACCTTGACAGGCTCCAACCAAGGACTTCCAGGTGGCTAAACTGGGCTGATCTGAGGGGAACAGGTTCAGTGCCCAAATCAGCCAGGCTCCTACCACCCTTATGACGAGCCCTGAAACTTACTCAGCTCCTGTAGAACGGGCAGTGTACTACGCTATCTATCACACCTTTGGGATTGGACTAGAGGTGCCTCCAGAACACGTATTATGTGAATAGTGCCCTCAACACCACCCTTTCATCCCTCAAATCCATTCCCTTCACATTGTGCTATTTGCTTACGTGCAAGGCTCTGTCTGCTGTCTTGCTCGCTTTGTAGGAACAAGATTTCTGTCAAAAGCCTTTTTTCCTTTCAAGCTCATCACCAGACAACTCTAGGATTCTTCTTCCACAAGTCCTAGTATCAAGTAACTTTTCTGCAGCACAGTCTATTAAAGCTCCCATATGGACAAAAATTAAGGAAAGGCATTGCCATTATGGCTACATCACTAGCATTCAAGTAGTTTGTTTATAACAACAGCATGAGGTTGGAGGGAGAGTGTTGTTTGGTTTAAAGAAATTCAAAGAGCATGCAAGACTTCAGTAACTGCAACTAGTTACAGGCGAGACATTTGCACACACTTTGAAAAATGTTCCAAACTTGTCCTGGATTAGAGCCCAGGTCCTCTGAGATGTTTAGTTTGTCTTTGTTTTTCAGTGACAGATCTATGACTTAATGTATCTACATTTGTCATCTGCAGTTTCTGCAATTCACTTTTTTCTTAATTTAATTACCGTGCCAAAAACACACTACTCACGAGCGTCATATTGGGAAAGTAGACTGGAATGAAAGTGCTTTAGTTCCTACAGCTATAAAACCTGCCTCTACATGCTTCTAAGTCACCAGGGCGCAGATAGCTGGTGAGGCTCTTCCTCAGGTGTGTACAAGGTACAGTGCCACAGTTCCTGGCACAGCTGCTCTCAGGTACAAGCAGGTGAGGTAATGCAGGGCTGTAACAGCAGAGCTTGCACCTCCCAGCTGTTTGAGCTGTTACCAACATGCCACATTTCAGGTGTACCTCTTTTCCTCACCCTCAAAGAAGCTTACACCTAAGGTGGCTGATGGTGTGGATTTCAGTTTTTACGTATTTTTAACAACATTACTTCTGTAATTTTGTGCCTAATGGCCCTGTTAACACAAAGACAGCAGTAACATAGCTAGAAGCATAAAGGTTATCAGACACTACCATGGAAGTTTTCTCCTAGTGCATGTCATTACACCTTAACCAAACCTCTCTCCTCCATTCCAGGTCCTTATCCTACCTCTAACTCTCCTACTCTAACAGCAGAACCACTGCTGTCTAAATGTAATCCTTAAAGTATCAGTTGCTTCAATTTTTAGCCACTCATAATTAGCTTTCATGAGAATTTAAACCTAAGCATGCTGAGTTTGGATGGAGGCAAACAAGGGAAGATCACAAAGACAGGTGCCAGGAGGGAAGGTAACACTCAGCAAAGAGCAACAGCGTTGTAAACCACTATTGGTATTCTTTAACTCATATCTTCTTTCTGAGAAGGCCAGATATCATCCAACAAACTACCTTACCTCAGTGTGTGTGTATACATTCCCTGCCAGCAGAATTCAGTGCAACTCTGAGCCTAGCAAACTCAAGAATCCAATGAAACTGAAGGAAGTCGATGCTCTGTAGTGTCCAGTAAGTGACATACCCATGTTTACCTCCTTGGTCTTTCAGCTAATCAGTCCATAATTTAGATGCACGTTTTCTAGAACTGGGTACAGACAATTCAATATACAGTGCTCTGCTTGCTGCAGAGCTGTTCCAAGGTAATCAGTGGCATCTTTAACTTGGGAACATGTCCTCCAGTGGTGTAATGTGTTAACACCACCAGTATTTGAATATGAACAAACAGGAAGGAGAAGGAACCACTGATAACAGGTTAATGCACATGAGAAGGTTTACATTAGCCCATCTAACTTATCAAAATCATAAAGACCCAATTGAGCTAAAGGTTTACTCTTTGTAAACAAAGTATTCTGTTAGCTAGCTCAGATCAAAATGTGTCAGGCACAAGCCACCCTGCCCTTCCCTGTCATGTACTATGCACAGAACTGGAAGCACAGCATGAATGACATCTGAGATATTTTTGTTATATGGCCTGAATAACAGCTTTACAATGAAAGCATCCACGGAGCCATAGCTACAGCATTATTACATTTGAGTCAAAGTTTCCTGAGGTAACAATGAAAATCAAATCAGCAGTTTAGTGCAGTAGTTCATCTGCTCCATTCACCCACAACTCTCTTCTTCGGGATTGCAAGGCTATTAAAAAACAATGGGATCATTAATAGTCCAGGTGCAATTAATTACACAGTTCCACCAGCATGGTCTTCCAAAGGAATGTTGTCACTTAGAATTTAAGCACTACCCTCTAGGAATTATAAATAAATAGGATATATTGAGATACACACAGTTGTTATAATAAAACACCGCAAAATGCATCTAATAAACAAGTTTCTCTGCCAGGCAACAGGGAATTCATCTTTCTTGACTATAAAGGTTGTTACCCTACAATCAGTTATTTTCATCTGCACCTAATTTTGGAAGAGGTTTTGTATCTTGCACATGGTTTCTTTCTTTTTTCACTTCTCCTGAAAGTCATTTCCCAAGCTGTTTGATCAGAAAGCAAAACAATTTCCTCTTTTTCTAGTGCAAGACAGTAGGTGATATTGGCTAAGAAAGGAAAAAAAAAGTGTTACATTCATACCTGGTTCTCACTTAAAAATGTTGGGGCACTCAAAGAAGCCTGTTGCAAGGCCTCCCAGGCTACTCACACAGCAGAACACTTCAGCATACTTGAACCCATTACATGCTCACAATTCACCTCAGAACGGCACAAATGCATCAGTCTGGTTGCATTTGTACAGAAGGACAAGGCATTTACCCCACTGCTCCCTGGCTGGTGCAGGACCACCTTTCAACTGGGAAGTTTGATGAGAGCATCCCTTTTAGGTATGAAGGGATAAGCAAAATGTACCTTGGCTCAGTAAACCAAAAGCTAAGATAACATCCTGGCTTGATTTCAATGCAGAACTTGTTTGTCATCTTGTTTTTCATCTTTTCAGCTAGCTTGTTCTCCAGTACACACAGCATTCTCCTTCCCCTCTACCACTGCACGAAGAGCAGCCAGCATTCCGCTACTTGAAGCACAAGCTTCTCATCAGTCATACACCTTAAAATCCAACTATTAAAACTTTATTTCAAAAAGTTTGAAAGAAGGTCTGGTCATCTGCAAGAGAAGAGGTGAAAAAAAAACCCCACAAATCCAAAGGCTGGTGCAACAAACAATGAAGACTTTAAGTGGGAGTGGGGGATGGACTGCAGACTATTTGAAGCCCATATCACAGTTTTTAAAGTGGCTTACCAATAGCATTTACAGTAATGCTTGTGATACTGTAGAGGCTCCCAACACAGGGTTGTATGCCACTATACTTTGTACCATATGAAAAGAACCCCAAACAAAACAAAAATAATCTTAATCATCCTTTCTTCTTTCACTTACCAAGCTATTTAAAAAAAATAGTATTTCTCTCAATGTAGGAGTACTCAAGAAAGCTACCCCATTAAACAGACTGTCACAGTAAAAGACTATCCAGCTGTTCCGTTTACTAGCTTGAGGATCTTCTCATCTGAACTGCACTTGACATATTTTATGCCAAGTCTTAGGACTCTCTTATCCCTTTGTGTAAACTCAACTTTACACAAGCTGTAACTGCTGGCAGAGCAGACCCATCATATGGAGCCTCCTCACAGTACAAGACTAGCATGACATGGTCACATTTACTGACAGTTCAAAGGAGCTTACATCTAGCCCACGTGCTGTCAAAGGGAGCAGACTACACTGGACTTAGGCCTCCTCCTTCCAGAGTGTCAGCTTTTCAGAAAATATGTTTCCCTGCATCTGATTTCTCAGTCAAATGTACAGATACTAAGGGATCCTGAAGAGTAGTCTCAGGTCTACACCCTCTTGCCTGTAAAATTTGAAATGTGCAAAAGGCCCACCTAACCATTTTTGCAAATGCATTCAAATTTTGGTTTGAAAACTGTAATTATCAGGTCCTCGCCTACCTCTTTCCAGGAGGATTTTAAGTATCTAAACAGTTCTGGAGTATTAAAACATATATGCAACTCAATGCATGATTCTGCTTTTTCAGCTTTCACTTATTCCAAGTGAGAAGAGAGATGCTCTAGTTACAGGCTTATTCATACCCAACCAAACGTCTTGAAAATAAGCTCCAGAGTGCTGCAAATATTACTGTTATGCAGATACTTTAAAACATCAGGCAACAACACACAGCTGTGTTAGATAAAGCCCTTGACCATGCCTGCCTCCTGATCCTAGAGTACTTCTGAGATAATAAGGGTGCATATCAGCACATACCTTAAAGGCCTGTTCTACACACAGAAAATTTAAAGGAGGAGACCAACTTAAAGTAAATCAACAAAGTGTTTTACATGACTGTTGAGACAGTCCTACAAACCCAAAGTATTTCACTTTACAGGTAACTTATCACAAGGATATCTCAAAAAAAGCAATGCAGTTCCTCTGTCTTGTGTGACACAAGAACAGGTTCGTGGCTGCTCTAGGCAAGATGAGTGTTTATTTAATCTCACTGCAATCATTTTAACCCTGAGAACTATACATTATGACTGCATTACTATCCCTTAGTATGATCTAAGGATCACACTCTAGCAATTAAGCAATCCATCTCTAGCTAGCTGTAACATTTAGGGTGTGCTACAACAGGGAACAATCCATCACTGTCAGAGACAAAAAAAGTCTGAAACCATTAGAAGAAAAACCTGTGATAACTCCCACACAGTCAAAGCCTGTCCCATGGTTAGTACTTCAGTGGGACAAGCAGGAGGGCAAAAAGAACGGTAGCAAAAATATTGCTCCTAGTCAGGTCACAGGGACATTTTGGCAGAACTACCACCATCTCCATTGTACATGAATGCACATGTAAACATTGCTATCACTTCACACATTCTGTGCTTACTTTATCCCAAACCACTTTGATTTTCACCCCTCCCCCAAATTACACTACAGGGTTTTTGGGGGTGAAGATCTGGCAGACAATCTGTAATGCTGGAGGTACTGTAGCTCTCTAGCAGGCATATGCTTAAGGACAAATGTGTGAAAGAGCAGCTTTTACAGCAATGCTTTCTTTACCGCCCTGTTCACCTTGCTATGAGTACTTTCATGACAGAATCTTAGATTCCCAGTAATTAATTCTCACCATACAGTCCCCCTGAAGCCACAACAGATTGTAACATAAACAGCAAGAATCCAGATTCAGGCAGAGAGTTAGCAGCAACAGAAAAATCTTTTGTACTTCTCACTCTATGCAGTGAAGTATCTTTTTTAATGCAGGATATGCATCAACTAGAGAGCAGGAGAAAGCATAAAATAATCAACTTCAAAGGTCAGTGGAGATTTTTCATCAGCGATCATTTTTACATTGTGCATCATCTTTTCAACATAGGATCAATTCTTACCAACTCTCATAGCCACTTCAGTACCAAGCATTTGATTTACAAGGCAAGAACTGCCATTATTCAAGAAAAAAAATTCCAGCCCTTTTTTTGTGGGGGTGGTTTTGTTAGTCATTAGGGGTTTTTTAAGCATCCAAAATAATGAAGACTCACTATGGTAATTCGGAAGACAGTGGCTTTTCGATTTCAGACCAAGACAGCCATACTCTACATCAAAGTAGCACTGATGCTGATGCTCCCTAGTTTGCCACTCTGCTCTGGTAAGCAAAGCGTACTCCTGGTTTCTACGGCAAGGTTTGTAGAAAGATAAGCTCTTTCAGTATGTCAGCTGACTGAGATGGAAAAGACAGTCAACTCCAAGACACACAATTTAACCTTCAGATCCCTGAGATAACTGATGTCAGCAAGTAATACATAGCTTGCCTTCATCCTCCTTTAAAAAAAAAAATTAAAAAAAAAAATCAAGATTAACCCAAGTGAGCTCTCACCTGTCCTGTACAACAGTGACTCAGGTTTTAAAACCACCATAAAAAAGCATATTCCATGCTTGTCTGAAAGACTGTAAAACATTTTGAGTGAGAGAAACTAGTGCAGCCAATGACATTTGGCACCATTTTGCCTCAATAAACCTCATAAAACATGTTTCCTTTTCACAGTCACTTTCTTTTTTCCAAAAGGAAGACTAGTGTAGAGAAGACAGAAATGAAAAGAGAAAGGAAAATGGGAAAATCTTGGGTTTTTTACATTTATCTTTTCTCCCATAATCCTAGCCTGGTACTGACTACCCACAGATTATAGAAGCAGCCAGATTACAGCAGAAAACACACTGTTGTTCAGCTTCAACTACTCCCTTGACAGCTGGGAAAGCACTCTGGGAAGCACTCCTCCCAAGAAGAGTTCTAAAGATAACAGAGAATAGTCCTTGAAAAAAGGTAAAAAAACCTAAACAACCTCACTGCGTTAGGAAAGCTGCGAGCCATCCTCCACATAGTGTTTGCTTTGGGCGCCCTTCACCACACAATCCCATCCCTACTGCTTCTGTCAGCAGTTAGCCACGTGGCTCACAAACACACAGCCAAATAATCTGCTTTAATTCTTTTGAGGTTCAAGGTGTTTGCTGTCCACAGCACTTTAATGCACTGATGTTCCAGAAGCGAAGCACCTCCCACATGAAGCTAAAGCCATGTTTAAGTCTAACGTTTCAAACATCCCAGAGTAAAACATCAAAAACGCTTCCGTAACTGATGGCTATAATCTTGTAAACTACCATTTGTTCTTGCTTACATGAAATGAGAGGCTGGGGTGGACATTTTTTGTTATTTTTTTTAATATTTTTAAAAAGAAATTATGTACCTTCTCCTCCTACCATGACACTCCCTTCCCCATTTGCCTCCAGGAATTAACTCTTCCAAGCATGCTACTCAGAAAACTGAGACATAAAAGCAGCAGCACTACCTTAAGTGTAGCAGTGTTTTCTTCATGGAGCTGGGGAGGTGAACCCTTCTTTTATGGTAGAGTAGAAGTGTTCATATTGTTCTTAAGAAAGACAGAAAACTCCTAACAGCCGACAAACTGCAAAAGAGCAGGATTATGTAAACAATACAGACCTCTGAAGTAATAATATTTCTGTTTTATTCAGCAAGACCTGAATCCAAGTACGGCACCCTGGTTTTTGATGTCATGCTTTAAGACATAAGTGACCAGTTGGAAAGAGTCCATAAAACAGCAACAATGAGAATAATCGCATGTCTAGAAACATATTATATAAGTGAAGATTAAAGCCACTAGGGTTGTTTAGTCTAAAGAAGAGGTCTAAAAGGAGACAAGATCAGAGTTGTCAAGTATGTTGTATACAATGTCACAGGCGAATAAATAGTTCTGCTGGAATACCACATGGAGTAGTAACATGTATGAGAAAATATGCATGCTTTCCAATCACCCGTTTATATAGTCTGAAATTTTTTTTGTGTTACGGCTTTGAAGAATTTACTGACAGCTAAAGGAGCATCAAGAGAAGGTATCAGGACAATCTGTTTCACTGCTGTCTAAAGCCGTGACAACAGATTCAATCCTGCTATGTTACAAGCAGGAACAAGGACAGGGCAAGAGAAATTAAACCTGCAAAAGCAAAACCAAGCACTGATGATCCATAAAACCAAAAGAACTCAGAGAACAAATACTGCAGAGAACATAGAATTTTTCATTATTTGACAGTAATTAGATGGGATGTCAACGTGAAAATGGTGTCTCCAAGCACTTCTCTCAATGTTACACTTGTGGCAGCCAGCACATAAAGAAAGCCTGAAATCATATGTGTGTTTGTCTCTCGGACTTTCATCTTGCCTTTTCCCACTACCCTTAAAGATTTCAGTGTGCAAGTAACATAGCTGCTCTCTCAGTTTTAAATTAATGTGCATTCACTTATTTCTGCACTCTAAGGCATTACAGTGTCCTTGCACAAAAAAGTGATGATTATACAGGTGGATTTGTCAGGTGGCTTTGCAAGTAGGCAGGAATTCAGCTGCAAGCACTTACTACACCAGAATGGAAGGATGGGCAAAAAAACAAAGCACAAAAAGCACACAGACAAAAAAGACAGGTTTCAGACAACGAAGGCATCTAGCAGAAAGGATTAAAGGGGAAGGAGGAAAGCTTTCCCATTACATCAAAATGACTTTATGCTAGTATCTTGTAGACTAGTATCTTGTAGAATTACCAACTGCAGGTGAGGTATCAGATTGCCCACACAGAATTTCAAGCCTCAACGAGTGCTCTTCGGGCTTACCTGGCCTATACTTGCAATTCAAAAGGTACCTGTAATTCACTTCCAAAGCACACAAGCCTTAAACAGAAGTCAACTGGTCTGCCAGGTGCTGTGAGTTCAGCTAACCAAACAGCCAGCCTTAGTGCATTTCTACACAGTATTTTGCAGGCTTACCAACTGAGCACCAAACCAGCCAGATACCACATAGTTGTGGTAAGCACAGCCCCCAGCCCACATGTACAAGACCCGCTGAGAGGCAGAATATATTAATTGCATACCAGTGAACACCACGCTAGCAGTGGCTACAGAGCTTCTACTCAGTTCAGTGAATAACACAAGTTCACATCTCGATTAAAAAATAAGTTTAATGTGAATACATACCCACATTAATTCTACTATTGTCATAAATGCACTTTGCTGTAAATACATTCCACCCTTTGTGGGCTTACTGCAGGTGAAACAGACCAGGAACTTTGTCCAGCTTTAATTATTTAAAGAAAAGGGAATAGAGAAAGTTGTATCTAGATCGAATTCACCGTGCTGTCCTACAATTGGATCAATCCAACAGAGGAGGCACCAGGGAATGAAGGAGAAAACCAGGAGCTACATAAACAGCCATTACCGTGGAGGGAAACACTCCTGGCAACCAACCACAGCTTTACTAGTTGCAAGTAACTTCAGCCAGCACTCCGCAGGTATTCCTTTAAAAATGCTAGAGTTTAAAAAAAAAAAACCACCCACCAACACGAAATACGAAAAAAAAAACCAACCACCCAAGACCTTTGCATCTCCAGGCGCAAGAAGGCACAGGATCCAGATACACCACCTAAGAGCATATTAAAAAGTTGGCCGCAACAAAGGGCAAGTCAACCACTCAACTGCGGCGTAAAAGATTGTGTACAGAGGCAAAGCATTAGCCAGGCAGAACAATGAGCTTGGTCTGTGGGCTACGGCAAGAAACACCTTTAAGGAGTGCAAGCCATACAGCCACAGGAAGGGGAGAAAAAGAAGAAAAAAATCATGCTCAGGCACAAAAGGGTCACTTTTCCGTAAGGCGGTGAGGGCTCGGTTTTGTCCCTGGAGAGGCGTTAGGAAGGGATTAGGAGGGGAGGGAGCAATACGCGTATCGCGCTACAGATCTATCACCCACAGAGCTCCTCCATAACCCGCAGCCTGTCATTAGCCCTCCCGAGAGGATTAGTGTAGTTTAGGGGCTTGCCCATCACTTCCGCCTGACACTGAAGAGTTTGCTTTAGAGCAACGCGATCCAAAGGTGACAACGCAGGGAAAAAACAACGTTTCTTAAAACGCAACCATAGCCCTCCGTGCAAGGACCCCCACCCTCGTTACCGGCAGCCAGAAAGGCCGACAGCCGGGGTTGGGGGTGGGGGGAAAGCAGAAACAAGGGCGCGTCGTTTAGCAAGGGAGACGACGCCAAGGGGCTGCGCCGAGGTAAGCACGAAGCCGCCCCCTTCCACCCCCCTACGCGGAGAAACACCCCCACTCCCCCACTCCGGACAGGTCGCCCGGGGAGGAGGCTCTCAGGGCACCTCTGGCGCCTCCGGACAGGACAGGCAAACGCAACCTCCCCAGCCCTCCGTACCTCCTCGTCCCGCTCCTCCAGCGAGGCGTCGTCCTCCGCCCGGCCGCTGGAGCTCTCCCGCTCCTCGCCCGACCGTCGTCTCAGCCGCCCCGCCGCCGCCGCGCCGCCGGGGGCCGCCGCCACCACGCCGCCGCCGGGCTCACCCTCCTCGGAGAGAGTTTCCGAGCCGGAGGAGGAGCCGGAGCAAGAGGAGCCGACGTGGCCGGAGCCCCGCGGCCGCTCCGGAGCCACTGAAACTTTCTCATCCATGGCCGGGGACTCAGAACCGCACCACCCACATGCCCCACGACCCGCCGTCGCGCAGCGTCGCGGCGGCAATAACACTCCCCGTGCCAGGCCGGCCACCGCGCTCCCGGGCGGCGGGTGGTGCCTGCGGGCGGGGCGGGGCCGGGCAGGGCCGGGCGCAGCCAATGGGGGGGCGGGGGTGGGCCCGGGCACGGCACGGCGCGGCGGAGCGGAGACGAGAGCAGGGCCGCGGGAGGGTGGCAGGTAACGAGGGGGGAAGGAGAGGGGCCGCTGCGAGGGCTCGGCGGCTCTGACGGCGGAGCGGTTTCCGAGCTGTGCGGGCAGCTGCGCGCTGGGTCTACCCGAGGGCGAGGAGAGGGTGAGAGGGACGGCGGAGTCCCGCTCGCTGCCCCTCGCCGCCACCGGAGCCGGCAGGTAGGGGTGAAGCTGCGACGCCCCGGAGCTGCTCCCAGCGGCCCGGTCTCGCTGCCTGCTCCGGCCGAGGGAGAACGGCCGGCGGCAGCCCGCGGTGCGGACAGGGCAACAGGGTTTGCCGGAGACCGAGGCCGGCTGGGATCGCTCCCTGGGCGGTGCGCACGGTGCTCCGCTCCGGGCGATGCTGCGGGGATCAGCAGGCGCAGGTACTTCACATGACAATAGGATTCTGTACGCTCCTCTCTTCTTTTTAAAAAGGAGCTATCGGGAGTTTAAGGCAGCCGGCTTCGCATTGTGTTAAAGAGGTCGGAGGTGCCTGGTTATGATCTTGCAGCAAACCCCAGTCCTTTCGGGTGTTTGACTTTGAAACGGGCATTGACATTGGGATTTGCAGCCGGGCTCTCCGAGGCACGGAAACGAAAGAAGATCATAGGAGTTAGGCACCTGAAAGCTTTTGCAAATCCTCCTAGACAGCCCCTTCATCTTTAAGGACCTACATGGCTTTTTAACCTAGTTGCCCTGTCGATTTCTGAAATATTATTTTAAAATGTTCTCTTGAAAAAAAATTATATGTTTGGGGTGGGTTTTTTGTTCCTGAGGTGCCTATAATGATAAGTCCTAACCTAACGTACTACTATTGTGTGTATACACACACACACACCCCTATGTACACCAGAGATGTATTTGCTTATGCCTGTACAGCCCAGGGTCCCCTAGGCTAATCCAATTGCGGAATCAAAACAGATTAAGGGCTTTGGTAATGAATAAAGTCCCACAGCATCACTACAGAGTAGATATCATCTCCATTTCATAGAAAAAGAAATGCGAGCTCAGACCAGTTATCGATGTGCTCTAATTAACAGAGTAAGTAGATAATGAAAGTAGGAAGCAGAATGCAAGTTTGCCTGTTTTCAGATTTGTAATTTGACCAGTTTATCCAGTATTCCCAGATGGTATATAAAAAACAACATAAAAAAATGTTATAATGATTATATGGATTATCAGAGTAATAGTGGAGGAAAAAAATAACTAAATAAAATTCTCCAAATCTCAGTCTTTCTCTGCTTTGAGTGAACTATTAAAGCTGGAGATTAAGTTCTAACCATCCTGACAGTTGTCCGTGGTTTCTTGTCAGTGCTTAGATTGGGATCTTAAAATGCCTAGAAGTTAATTTATTGGGAAGAGGATTATAATAGTCACTATGGCCAGAATTTGGCCTGGAAAATTGTCTATATCAACATTTAATGATAGGAAACATGAGATGTATGCAGAAACTCAAAAAGTAAATTTGGGTAAATTAATTATACACGCGAACTACACCAAATCCAACTATAATAATTTTAACTAATCAGAGAAAAGAGTTCATCCTCACTACTCCAGGCTCTGCACATAAGCTCTTATATCTCCAAAACCTGAATGTACTCGAAATTCCTGAGCCATCGCATCTTTAAGCCAAACTTCCACCAGTCAGATTCTGCCTGTGGTTTAGAGTTATTCTCACAGCAGAACAACTGGCTTAATTTCCTACCTGGGAATTCACAATGTGTAAGAAAATCACCAGGTGGTAAAAAACAACACTGCAGACCTTTGTCACTTCCTTTTCTTTCTCTTCCTGCCTGAGATGATGCTGGAAAAAAACAGATCTTAGCCAAAGCTCTTCTACGCTTCAGTTATTATCAGCTGCTAAAACAGTCCCTGTAATCTGAGGATGGCAAGGCATATATTAGAATAGTCACTGAATTGCTCTAATTTACGCCATAAATTGAAATCTGAGAAGGCACTCAGATTTATTGTATCACCCAGAGTTACAGAAGACAAGCGACACTATTGTTCTGCTCTGGCCTATAGACTACTCCAGATCACACGCTCTGCATGTATTACCTTACCCTAACAGAAGAGGGGTGCTATGCAGCCTGTAGTTGCTAAAAGGGAGCTAAAGCTAAAACCAGCAAAGATAGACGTTTACATCATTTTCTATCCTGGGAAAAGTGCTGTTGCTTCAACTTCATTGTCACATCAGTGATGTACGTTGTGGTGAAACAGTGCATATCTGGCATGACTTGAGAAGCTCATTTTGAAAATATTTTTTTAAGAAGATGTCCATATTTAGTAAGCTTTGAGCACCTCTTGTCAGGCATTGGATTCATTTGATGGAGGGCAGGGAAAGAACCATGTGACTGAGTGGTCTAACCTAAGCTACAGTAAGACCCAGGCTCAGCTTTGGGAGCATTCACCCATTCTTCTGCTTTTTTTCTGCCTGTTCATTTACAAGAAACCAACCCCTAATCCACTCAACTCTCCCTTTGTGTCCTCCCCCAGTACACACTGCTAGCAGTCACCCACTCTGTGCTGCATAGCCGCAGCAGACTACTCCTACAACTGCTGTTCTTTTCCTCTACTGCCTCCGCACCTCTGGGAGGGAAATGTCCCTTTCCTCCCTTTCCTTCCAGCAGGATCATACCTCCTCTCCACAAATTGTGGTCAACACTGCATAAATTGAAAGTAAAACACAATCTTTGCATAATCACTAATTAAGGAAAATAGCCCTATGGTTTGGTATGGCTATCTATACCTGACACAGTATAAAAAGGCACATAAGATGACAACGGTTGTTTTGGTAATTGGGCCTTGAAGACAAGGATCGGGGTCCTTACCAAGAAATAACACTGAGGAATCAATGTTTTTAGGATATCTTTTTAAAATGACAGGCAAAGAAAGCCATCATTGCAGCAGTGCATTGAATAAACTGGAGAAAAGTCAGAGAGAAAGAGTATGCAGCTCAAGATAAAAAAGATGGAACTAGGGTTTTAGCAGGGCAAACATCTGTCCCATGTTACAGCTTTAATGGGTCAAAGTAGAGTTCTGTAGCAGCCATTGCACCAGTTTTATGACAAAACTGTCTTCAAACCATCGCCTTTTTGAACTAGGTAGTGTTCCATGCAATTCTTTTTTATACTGCTTAGAATATTCTTTCCCTTCAATTCTGCATATTTAGGCAAACATCCTCATCTGCAAGATGCATTTTTCAAAACACACTGATAGAGTAGGGTTAGCACCTGAGAAAATCCCTGGACAAGACCGACAGACCTAACAGATTCAAGGCTCTCCAAATAATACAGTTACACTACCGCAACAACCATGCCGTGCTTCCCTTTCTGCATAGTAAATGTACGTTAATCCTGACCTGGAAGAACCACTACTTTGGATGAGTAAGTCTCCATGCTTACTCAGTTCTTGCCCTCCCTGTTGAGACTGCCAACAGCACTGCCAATTAGTGCCAATCCTGAAAGAAAACTGTAATATGAATAGGCCTTTCAATTTTTAATTTCAGACCTTTGCACTGGTAGTGTATAAATGTTTCATTACCACACTCCTTTCTGTAAGAGGAGGTGGTTCATTCACCCGTATTTCTGCCTTATCTCTGGGGAAAAAGGCTGTCTACCTCAAGTATTAGCAGGAAACAGGCAAACAGGAACCTGTACATTTGCGTGTTCCTCACAGCTCTAGCAGTAAACCATGAAATCAGACTTCTTTTATTGGGAATCTGGGTTCACTGACAATGAATATTACAGTGCCATACAGTGCTGTATGGTGGTACAGAAGATCATCTTAAATTTTTATCTGATGTGCTTTATCTCTACATTCTTGCTCTTGAGCAGTGCCCAACATCAGGAATTCAAAAGCTCTTCTTTGGTGGTGTGCAACCCATTGCTGTTAGAGGGAGGAATACCCACTAATGCCAAAGATAGTGGTAGGCTGGAAGCAGATAAACCAATGCATAGTGGCAGCTTTCATCTTGGCCTGGGGCAGGCACCACCAAACAGTTTGGAGGTCTTTTCTTCTTATGTCTAAGGGTCTCCTTAGACCTTAGGATACAATAAATTTCCTTCTTTGAGTAAGAAGAACCCACTTCATTGCTTCCCAAGAGAATCAATTCTGTGACACCCTCTTGCCATTAAAGAGCTTTTTGACAACGAGTGTGAAGCACAATTTACTTTCCACAGCACTTGCAAAGCATGAACCAAGGGTATTTGAACATGCTGATTTGCTTAAAGTCATCTTAAAAGGCATTAATAGGCTGGTCATGTTAGATTATCAATCCTAGAAACAATAGGTATATGTGTCTACAGAAACATCCCATTCAAGTTGGTGAAACATGCAATAAACCAGAGAAAAATATAAGATATCATCTATTAATTTGTTAAGGTGTCTCTGCTAGGGGAAGGAAAAAAAAACCCCAAGAGCTAGAATAGTCCTCCACCTGCTGCAGGTGCTTTTATCAAGTCCAAGTAGTGCTACCATCTTGTCAGGTAGAGATGATGTGATCAGGACTGAACAGTGTAATTGCTAAAGACACTTTTCCTGATTACTGGCACTCAAGGAGCTGCATGAACACTGCATGAATCACTGTCATGAGACCTGCAGAAAATCACGCTTAGAGGAAACCTCTGGCAAATGTTTACACTGTCATTTACATTCTTGATACTTTCAGGGTAAAAACCAAGAATTCTGCCCTGCACTTTTCAGGACTTTATATATATCATGGAGCATCAAGAGGTTGTACAGGAAGAGAAGGAACCATAACCCACTGATGCCCTTTTCAGGTACCTCTCAAGGCATGACTCTGAGATTATACCACTGTGGCTAAACACTGGAAACCCCTGTGCTCAGTTGCAGGCAGATTCAGGGAGGCTGTGAGGCTGCATGCTGACAGAGACAAGTAGAAGTGATACTGTCTTAGTTTGACTTCAGACACTAAAGAGTACCGCCAGCACATTGTGCAGAGTTGTGCAAGTCTGCTGACAGAGGTGCTAGGTTTCCTGATGGATAACCCTTGAGCAAGGAGTCTTCCACAAATTCTCCCTCACCTTCACAACATGTGTGTATCAGCCAGGTGAGCAACACACTGGCTGCAGGGGAGAGCAGTTTGAGCTTGGCACAGGCTTGTTACAAACTGGCATTCAATGGGAAGGTTACTCTTTCCGAGAGCTCTGTTATTAAATTCACATTCTGCTTTACAAGGTCTGGTTTTTTAATAAATAAATTCAAAGTCAACATTATGAGTCTCATACAATTATGGGAAAACTGTTGCTTCTCACAACACATTTTAACAAAGGTTATCACTGTTCCGTCACAGTGCTGTAACTGGAGAAGTAGGAAGAAGATAATTATTTCTCATTTTACCATGCTGTATCCTAGTGCCCAGTCATGAGCTCTTACGAAGAACAGATACATGGAAAGAGATGGTCTAGCCCCAAATGGAAATTGGAGATAACCAGAGCTCCAGCTACAGATAAGAGTGGGGAGAAAAGAGGAGCTCTGAGACCTTCCTGCACTGTGGTTATGAAGCCAGTCTCATGGTCTATCTGAGAGGCACAGCTAGAAATGGGCCACTAAATAGAAGCTACACCTGTGTGGTTGTGTGCTGCGGTGTATTTTGGTTACTATTTTTGGTATTCCCAAAACATGTCTTAACCTTTACCTCAACAGAGAGAAAGTAAACCTAATTTACACCTGCACCCTGAGAAATGCTTGATTTTTCAGGTTCCATGAAATAGTGGATTATTTCCCTGGTCAAGCTTATATGCCCTCAGTTGTCTACACAGCATCCTTCCCTCAAATGTAAAGACCCTAGTTGAAAGTGCTAGGATGAGCTTCAACATTAGTGGAGAGAAATTCTCCTCAGTAAATGTTAGTCAGAGCCTCTTTGAAAAACAACATGAAATTTGGGATATGAGATCCAGTCATTGCCCTGAATTGTCAAACTCTCCGAAGCTCCATGGCAACAACTGAGGCAGAAACAGGTTTGAGGCAGCCCACAAGGTTTCTGTAAGCTCTGCCTGCCCTCATCCCAGGGCTCACAGTTCCTAAATAGAGCAGGCGCCGTGTTTGGGGAAAAGCTGTGATTCTCTCTAAGAAATCAACTGTTGTGTAGGAGCCCTGAAGATGGTGCCACGCGATGTACGCGCTGTAGTTTTGTTTATGCAGACATTCCTGCTTACAGAAAGAGTAAACGCTGTGTCCCCATTGTAACTAGGATTAATATTCCAAATTTCACTCTATTCTGATCTCTATCTCATTATTAATTAATTGGACAGACATATCCATGGATATGTAATGTATTAAAATTTTAGTGTATTAAATTTTTAGTGTATACACCTTATGTTTAAGATAAAATATCTGAAAACAATTTTTTTACTTGCTCTCACTACCAGAATTAAAAAACAGGTTTGTGAGATTTTTTTTCAAAGTATTGCTTAATTATTTTTTTTCTGCTGTAAAATTTTAATAGCAAGAATTACATCTTTTGTGGCCTACTCCCCATGTTTTAAGTAAAATCATATGACCTAGGGATTTCATTTTCTTTATTCCATTATTCTAATTTCTCATTGACTGTATTTGTGTCCTATCATATGTCAAAACTGAGTTCTGTATTTCCAGGAGGAGACTGAATAGGTAGGAAATTCTTTGTGGTAACCATCATCCTCACTGTGATACAAGCATTTAAATCAGAGAAAGGTTTCCTAAAGATCACTGAATTCTCCATTTACTTTATCTCCAGTGGAAGATTATTCCTGTCAAGAAGGATGCTTGGCCTCCAGATCTTGCCTATCTTTACCCAGGCTTTATACATAGCACAAGATAAGGGCTAAGTACAAGCTCCATGGATTCTACTTCATCTGTGGCTTGATAGACTAATTAATTACATCAGTAATTCCGAAACTGTTGGTATACTTTACTGAAAACACTACCTAAAGCATAGTTTTAAAATTTTATTCTATGTTGTATTTGTCTGATTGTTCATACAAGGGCAGTAAGGTCTAACGTACTTTAAAGTAGCATTTTGGGAGCCAAATTTGACAAATCCATATTCTTATATTCACTTACTGCCAAAATTTCCATGCTATTTATACCAGTAACTACCAGTTTACAAGAAAAAACTCCAATTAATAGGGATGTAGGAAACTCTCAACTCATCCAAACATTGCATGTTTAAACTTCAATCATCTAATATTTATGTTCCAGATTGGAAGTAGTGGTCAACCCTTAAAAAAGTAAACTCCTAGAGTCAGATACCTGAACATGCACAAAGGATCCTTAAGGGGCACTTAAAAATCTGAAACCAGATTAACTTTATGTAGGGAGATAATTTGAGGCAGCCATCTGTGAAAATAATAGACACTGTTGCTCATCTGGCCAGTACGAATTGTGAAAAAGGTTAAGGGCAAGTGCCAGACTGATTTCGAGCCATGGAGATCATTCTAGATTCTGGAAACCCACCCAAACCACAGAATGTATAAAAGAAACAAGTTTTCCCCCGAGGTGGTCATGATAATGAAGATTATGATGATAATATTAATAACAATGATAATAATATCTGCAATAATACTATTATAATAGCAATAAAATTAAGCATTTCAAGAATAATTCTCTATTTTGAAGTAATTTATTATTTGTATGTATAAATGCAATTTTTTACAGTTGATTTAATAAATCCTCAGTTTTGGTGTCAGAAAAGTTTGCACCTTCTCACTATGTTTCTCTCTTTACCAAGCAACTCCCTCCAAATACTGTGTTTTCTGCTCCAAATTATCTTTACATATATGGCATTTCATCTTTCCAGCCTGTTTATGCCAACAGTGTAATAAACTTGAAGTGCTTAAACAAACTTGTCCTCATTCATTAAGCCTTGAGAGATTACACTTCTCCAGCGCTAGTTCTCCTCTGTTGTATCTAATGAGTATGATAGGGGATGCCCTGATTCACAGAACTCAAACATGCAGTAGAAATATTCAGGCTGAAAAATACAGTTGTACATATTAATAGAACAGCTGCCTGTATGAATCACTGGTCAAGTCTAAGCTTTGCCCACACAAACAATTTAGTTATATAAAAATTACAGACATGTATTGAAAGAATGATACAGTTTTCATACCAAATAAAATGTGATAACGGCCTGACACAACGCTTTCAGTATCATAAGAATCTGTCCTGGGCAGTTAACAATTATGCAAAATAGTGCTCATTCAAGCTGAAGTTTTCTATCAGTCATGAAAATTTAGTTGAGGTTGTAGTCAATCTAATATTTTTTTATTTGTTATTGCTATGGCTATTTTATTTTGGCTTTTCTTTAAATTCGTGGAATTTTCAACCAAAACAATTCAGCCATTTCTAAGAATTCACCAGAGGAAATACACTGTCTAATGAGTATAAAATTTTCACAGCCATTCAATACAAAGCTCATATGCTTTTGTGTTTTAGACCTAAACCAAAATGCAGATCACCTTGCTGTCAGGTGTATGATTTTACCATTCTTATGAGGATCAAGCCAAATTTGATGGTAGGCCTGTTTTAGTTCATACAGGACCAGTAGAAACATCTTCATCTGCAACAGATAAATCCCCGGATCTTGCCTGAAATAAGCCTGACATTCACAAGTCACACAACCTGAGAGAGGCTTTTAATGACACTGCAATTCAAAAAGCTCAACACTGTTGTGGGTTGTCTTTCCAGTGCTTTCATTGCCTACTGAATCCATGTAGCCTACCGAATTCATGTAGTCTGAACATCCAAACTGGAAGAAGTGAAAGCAGCAGGAGCACGGGGCTGCCCGGCCTGCAGCCACCACGCCCACCACCTCCCACAGAAGAACCAGACTGAAAACAGCGAGAGAAGTGGGGCACGATAGGGGCAGGGAAGCTGCTTGTGGATTGCTGTCATGGGCAAAATAGACCTGGCTTTGGGTAATTTAATTTACTGCCAATCCAATTCAGGAACTGGGAACACAGAGAGGAAAGAAGCAGATACTAAACCACCTGTCCTCCTCCTCTGACCTTCACTGTTTCTCACCCCTTTTGCTTTCCCCCTTCCCTGTCCATATTGTGTTTTCAGCCCTTTTTAAAATACCTTTTCCCAGAGGTGCAGCAGTACAGCCGGTATCAGCACCATCTTGTCTTGTTTCTGTTTCAAAGCCGTTTGGTACTGGTCTTAACTGCTTCCAACGGCTCAGAACCAGGTGGCCCCAGGCCATCCTCACCGGTGTGAACCAGTTGGAACCAGTTGGAACCAGTTGGAACCCACTGTGTCCTGCACAGGGCAGTCCACACCACTTGCTCCTGATACCCTGATGGTTTTTGTTACTCTGCAAATTCAAATGAGCAAGGACACTGATGAGAGCAAACTGTCTTGATGAGATGCCGATGCGATGGATGTTCAGAAGGAAGAAAGCGAGGGTTTGGGGCAGGCAGGTTGGGTGGTGGCTGCATAGGGAAGCACCCCAAATTTAGGAAATACCAAAATCAAGGTTCCCTGGTGACCTCAGCTTGCCTCTTTAGCATACATGTGCACTTCATGGCAACTTTTAAGGGTGTGTTCAACATCCAGCCCTCTCAAAAAGACTCATCCCCGCTCAGTGCACCATAACACATGACAGTCCAGGAATTAACTGGGCTGAGGCAAAGGATGAGACAGTCACAGGTCCCTCTTCTCTGAGTTGTTGAAGCTGGACAAAGTGTCCTGAGCCGTGAGGGGGATGAGAAACAGCACACTTGGGAGCAAGCATGCAGGCGGAGGCACTGAGGGTCTCTAACCGCAACTCACTAGGCCAGGCAGTGATGGCAGTCTTACTGGGGGAAAGGAACAGAAATTCCCCAGCAGCAGTTGAAATACAAATACATTTTGCTTTGTGTTCCTTTACTGCTTTTTGTTACTTAATAAAAATCTATACTTTGCTTTATTACTACGCTTTACTACACGATTACATTTCAAAACCATTCCAATACAACTTTATAAAGATACCTGGAAAGAAAATAATTACAAAACTTAAAAAATTAATCAGAGTATCCTGGAAAAATATAAGGATATTCTTAATTTCTTTCTCAAACACAAAGTTCAATTTCAATCAAAACTGTTAAAAAGAAATTGATTTGGTAAAATCCATGGGAAATGTAATAGTAAACCATACCATGCACAATGAAAAATTTGTGCTGTTGCATCTTCAGCCAAACTCTCTCAGTCAGTGTGTCTCTAGCAGCTGAAACTCCTGTTCACCCTGAATAAAGATAAAATCTATTTCACTCAGAACTGTCGCAATAAGAAATTAATTTACAAATGTTCTTGTATTACAGCAATGAATATTGCAGAAAACTCCAGTGAAAAAATTAGTAATTCTGTGTTCATCATATGGACTGGGGTTTATGTAGTATGTCAGGCCTGAGTTCACCCACGATGCAAGGGAATATAAAGAAATGTTAAAAAGATACCCTCTTCAGTGAGCATTTGACTTGTAGCCTATAACATGAGTCTGTTTTCTACTACTGTAATAGTGCATCTGAGTGGGCGCAATTACCCAGGAAACCTTGATTCTGACCTATTAGATTTAGTGATTTTTAAAGTCCTTTTAATACTGTAAGTATAAAACAGAAAAATCTGAAGTAACTTCATGAGATGCTAAGGTGAGTAGAATGTCTTAGCCATCCCTTTAAAGTGAAAATAAGCAATTATTTCCAATAATGCAATCAACAATTGAGCAGAAAGAAGTTTGATGACTTCTTAAATAGCAATTTAAAAAGCTTTTCCAACAACCACACTTTCTTCTTTCAAAGATAACCTTTTCAAGTTTACAAAATCATTTATAATCATTTTGATGTGTTACATTTTTTCTGTCATTGCAGTGCATTTAATGTGATAATTACAATGACTGGCAAATATAGGGGAACTTTATAAGGATATTCAATCACTCTAACACAGCTCCAGGTCCTGATAGAGTTAGTAATGACTTCTAAAATGAGATTCCAGACAAATCAAACGATTAAATGCTTGATCCAGTCAAAAAAAAAGAAAAAAAAAAAAGAAAAAAGTCAATGACATAAAAGCTAAAGAAGTCTTGGAAAGGATAATATGTACACATGTCTCAACTCTGTGTCATGATAATTTGTTGAATGAAAAATTTCCCCAAAGCACATAAGCTATTTTTCAGTTCAGCTGTTATGGTAGGATTTAGGGAGTTAAGAATAATAAGTTCTCTGATCCCTGCAGCATTTTACTCTGACTCCAAGAGGGTCAAAGCCATAATTATTTTCCATAGGGAAATTATCCTGCTATTAACCTGCCATTATATTTTATGTAGCACAGTTAATGCAAACATGCTGTAGTGTTGTATAACTAAGGCATAATTCATTAAGTGAAAACAAATTTAAAGTAAGACAAGTGTTATACAGTAATCCTTTAACTTTTCTAACACGTGGAAGAGTGAAGTCAGAACGTTTACTGTGGACTGGAGGGTCGGTACAAGTGGAGAGTGTCTGCTCTTCACTGACCGCGTACGGGAGGCTAGTACCGTGAGAAGATTTTTGGCAATAACCCATATGGCCACCTGTGATGTGGAACTTCTGTCCCTGTGACAAGTCTCCCTGCAAGTGTGAGGAGGTGAGACACATGTGTAGGTATGCTTGCTGTAGACAGGCTTTGCTGTTCATAGCAACACAACCTACAAAAGTATCACAGAAATATTTATGCATGTTTGTAAAAACAAACCAACCCTACAGTCTCAATGCATAATCCGTGTTTTTTTATCTACAAAACAAGTGCTTGTATTGGAAGAATAATTTTTTAGGTAACAAACGCTCATTTAGCACTCTCTGTATACAGACCTGTAGTTAGGCAAGTACACTAAAGTATATGTAATTACCATTTGTCTAAGTTGAAATTATTGTTTCATTTTTGATTTGCCAAACTATATTAGCTATGTGAATGAGCCGGAGTGACATTTAAAACCCATTAATACAGTCCAGAGATCTGAATGTGCACTAAACTTGTAGTTTGTCTTCCTTTATGTTTTGTGGAGAGTATATGCATTTAAATATTGACATATATTTTGGGACAACATTCAGTTCTGAATGCTGTAAAATGTGTCTATCACACCAGTGGTTTTCAAGTATGCAGCGTCATATCACATTAATAAATAGCACAACTTGAAAACACAAATCTCAAACAAATTATGACTTTGGTGCAGAACCTAAATTGACTAAAGAGGTTTTTTAAAAGAAACAATTAAAAAGGTTAAAGTGCCTAAGTCCAGGAGTGGGCTGGAAGACAGTCAACCATCTGGAAACAAGCATGTCTTTCACTGGCTCCCAGAACTCAAGGCCTCAGAGAAGTACAGGATTTATCCTCTGCATTTCTAAATGGCTACATCTAACCTGAGTACTACGTTCAGGGTCTCAGTGCTCCAACTTCCCAGTCCGTGAACTTGGATGACTGCACTCCAACTTCTTTTAAGATTAGGTGCTCAGGATTCCTTCCAGCAGAAACCATGACAAGTTTCTGGGGTGTGAAGAAACGAGGGTGTACACAGTGATCTCACCCAAACATACAGCTGGGACAGAGCCAAGGCACATACCTGGACCTGGAAACTGCTATCAGCTCCCACAGTAGCCTTAATATCACAATTACACCCAAGGGCTGCCGTGGTTATAGGCTCTGTTTCCACACGATATGTTAGACAGCTGGAAGCACAGTCACTGAAAAGAGTGGACAGTCAACTGAGAAGAGTGGACAGTTCAACTTTCCTGCAATATTAAGTACTTGAGGAAAATTATATAGGCTAGAGCTGTGATAATATTGCATATTACATCTACAATTATGTGTCATAAATCTTTATAAAGTTTGCAAACATTCTGCATTTATTTATTGCTGGGTTCTGCACACGTCTCTGTGTTGCAAAGCAGAGAGTAGGACAACCAGTCTTTTCTGATATCCTGGGAAAAGAGTTCAAGGATTAGATGTGTCTCTTCTCATGCACTGGAAAGAGACCTGGACGTTAAGCACTGTGCTGTATGTGTGCCAGTTAGTTCTCTTCAGGCCATTTTGGTACAAAAATGGAGTGTCTGTAGTCAGACCATGTTTCACATTTCATCTCTCATGTTTAAAAGAACCTATTTGGGCATTGTTTCCATGGTAGGAAGCCAAGTAGGTGTCAGAAATGTTATACACGCATATGCATTTGTATATGGAATTTCATCACCTTATGCTTAGAAAACATCCAATTTTGCATTTGTTCCAAGAAAGTAACTGCAGATAGAGCACAGGAGTCAAGAAAAGGAAAAGAGAACAAGGA
The DNA here is from genome assembly GCA_027925045.1 of Hypotaenidia okinawae. Taxonomy (NCBI): domain Eukaryota; kingdom Metazoa; phylum Chordata; class Aves; order Gruiformes; family Rallidae; genus Hypotaenidia; species Hypotaenidia okinawae. The sequence goes on along the minus strand of BSDF01000005.1, from coordinate 27,182,301 downwards.
AGAAGAAAAGAAAAAAACACAAATAAGAAGAATCTTCTAATATTCCCAGTTTTATTGACCATTTCCTTCTTGTGGGGTTGTTTTGGTTTCTTTTCCAGAACCAGGTCACCCCCTCCATCTAGATTATCTATAGCCCATTAGAAAGCAACACAGCTATGACTTCCCTTATTTTCAAAGACTCAGGTGTCTCAGGTATTAACTTTTTTCTATCTGTTCAAGTAGATGTCAAGGCATTTGCTTTCTGGCAGTATCTAATATTTATCATTCATTGTGGCTAATCAAACTCAGGCAGAATTACAGTGAACACAGAGTTAATTATATTCGGTGGGGGGGGGAAGGGAGGGAATATCTTGATACTTGTGTCTGCTTGTGCCATGGAAGGGCTAAGAACCAAAACTAAGGTATAAAAGCCAAACATCACAGAATCAGGATTAAGTCACACGGCTTCTTATTTCAGCAAGCTGCTTTGCCTTCTAAGAACACAAACAATTCTGACTCACACTTGACAACTTCAAGGCAATCTAGAGGCAGATCAAGTGGTAACAGACAGTGCATAACACTTTAAACCATTGCCTAACCTCAAGCAACCCTCCCCTACAAGCTGGGAGTTGCACTGGTGTTAAAGCAGTATTTTTAACACCACTAACTTTAACACTACTATGACTAAGAGAAAGCAAGGAGTGAAGGCCTACTGTTGTCGTGGTATTTCGTACTGAAAATTGCATAGCAACATCTCAGGTTTAAGGTGTGATCCTAGTATGGGAACCTTGCCATCTGGTATTTGTGGCAAACTCCTCCTCAAGTGAAAGGCAGTTGCACATCCAGCCTAGCTAAAATGAACAGCAGTGAATCCAGAGAAAGAAGTTCATCTGTTTTTCAGCAATGTTTGTGGGGTTTTTTAACAGCTAGGATGTCTCCAGAGTACGCAGATCAGAAAACATTCCTCCGCAAAACATTTTTAACCAGTGGCAGCACCTTCCCTCTTTGCATGTAGCATGGACAGAGGAAGAAAAAGAAAATTTTAAAACTTTCAGCAAGCTGCCATTCACATTTTGAGAAACATACAGTGCTAAATTGTCTTCCAAATAGGTCCTACAGCTGCGTCCACAGAAACCCAGAATTATCACCCAAATTTTGCCAGTTTCTATTCTGTTTCTGTCAGGAATAACAGTTTGCCAGTCCAGGGCTTCTGAATCAAACTTACATCCAAACACAAATAGGACACTCTGCTCACTGTTGTTATTTTAGAAATGGCCCCTTTTTCTACCTAAATTTATAGAATTTTATGTTATTTTTCTTCAACATGAGCAGATCTAACAAATCTGTTTTGATGAACACTTTGATTTTATAGATTTTTGTGATACATGAACATGATTGGCTTGCTCAGAGAGAGGCATTCTGTTCTACTCAGTGCTTAGTACGGTGCTAAGGTTTTAGTTTTGTATTTTTACATCTGGGTCTGTAGGAAGAAGCCGAGGACTTTTTCCACCTACTTTGTTTTTAAACCATTTAAAAGTAAGTGCTGTGCATAAAAGAGACTGTTTAGAAGGGCAGAGGAACATGTTGCTTTCTGGATAAACCCTTGGCCAAAGTCTTTTGTAAGCCGAATGAAGTGTACTTTTAAACATAATTTCCTAGCTTTTTTTAAAAAATTAATTTCTATTGCTGTAATTAATTTCAACAGCTTTACTGGCATATGTGGTGTTTTTATTGTACTATGATATGGTATCCTATGCAATGCAGTACAGCTACTAGAAGTTTAAAAGGCAGACAAGAAAGCTGGGACAAGCGAAATAGTGAAATGTTTGGATCTGTTTGATTAGGTCATTTGCTTATGCATGTCTTTCTAACTCACTTTGTATTTATGAAAGTAATTTTTTGCTCTAAGAAGTCATTTGTGTGTCTTGACAGTGAGGACAACTGGAAGAGGGCAGAATGGCTCCCTTCCACAGCGTATTTCAAAATTTTTTACAGTAAGCCCACATGCTTGTCGAGACAGAAAATGAATATCCATCCCTTTCATGACAGACTGTACTAGGTGTTTACACTTTTCATCATGCAAAGGGGAAAAATATTATTAGTCTTGCATTTTAATAACCCCAGTGCCTAAGGGAATTGAAGGACCATGTGAAGACTGAGCAGTGAAAGTTACTAGTTCAGGCCATGCAAAGCACAGGGTTTAACCTGATTCACAACAGGCTCAGCAGAAACATGGTATTTGGTGTACCTACCGCAGGTAAGTAAACTCATCTTCCAAAAGCAGCATTTAAACTGTTAAAAATATGAAACAATCAAAATCCTGAGTTATTCAGTCTCTTCAAAAAGAAGAATGTAAAGAATTTATTGAAACCACTTTCCAGAAACTACAATCACTAGAATAGTTAATGACTTGTGGGGCGTAACTAATTGTTCATAGTTAACTCCAAAGAACCATGACAAATGTGGAACGCTTTGGCTTCTCATAATTTGACACTTATACCAAAGCACGACCAGAGTAAGCTGGTTCAATGCCATCAGTAAAAAGTGCTGAATTGTACTCTGTGTGAGTCTGTGTAGAGAACTGCAGAGGTGGGTAAGCACTTTGCTAGCCTAACTGCCAGAGATGGAGAGATGCATGTGGCTCTGTCTTTTCCAGGTACATTACCTCTTCATGCAGTGCTTCATTTCCTCTGAAGTCAAAGCCCAGGTAGGCTAAATAAGATCTTCACTGTGGAAAATTAAGTATCAGCCACCAAATTCACATCTGTAATACATGTATACCTCTGTAATCAGAAATTGTACCAGAAGCATCAAGACGGTGCATATCTTGTGGAAACACACAGTTACGTTTGCCTATTGAATCACACAGCCCTAGAAATGCTGGTACAGTATACAGTTTTTAATAGAAACAAAACACTGTGATATATAGTTCTTACACTGCCTACTTGAACTTTTTAAATAAAGTATGATTGATAATTATTCAACTTCTTTGCTTCATGCATGGCAGGCTGAATTATACCTGCAGTGGGTAGCAGCTACAGTTCAAGCTTACAAATTATCCATGTTCCATAGTGTGCAAGAACAATCTGTTTTCTGCAAGACAAAGTGGCACGCAACAACTATTGGCAATGAATTACAGGGTTTCTTATTAATTTGCTGCTTGAGTAAGTGGCAGGCAGCTTTTGCATAGCAAGTTTTAAGCACTGATACAGAATGGGGGGCTTGGCACTGAGCTGAGTAGGGCAGTGGGTAAAGAACTTAGGTGAACAAAGCACCTGCTTTTTGGTGTAGTTTTAATACCAAAATCCTGGTTCCTTCAACTCTCTTGAATGAACCTGACTGGAATTTAAAAACTAGCTTATGTCTCCTGGAGAGCCAGGTTTAGTAGATGTTTTCTCAGCTCATGTAATCTGCAAGTAGGCTCCCACAGAATACAGTTATTGCCATTTTCTTTCCAAATGCTGCAGCAGTACTTCCCATCTCTCCTGATGCCTTGATAAAACAGCTGGAAGGCTAAAGCATTCATTCAGGAATCAAGAAAGCAAGTTGCTACCTTAATAAGATGGGAGAGAAATGTACATGTCCCGACTATGTCTCCTGCTTGCTGTCATCGGGGCACACTCACCTCCATGGCTGAACCTGCACAGTTAACCAACAGGGAATGAGGACGAGAAAGATGTGGCCTAGCTCCCCAGCCAGGTTTAGAGCACCCTGCCAAGACAAGGAACACACAGCTTTTGGTGACTCCACTTCGCTTTAAACTTTCCTCAGGTATAACTTAGATCAAGAGTTAGCATCTAAGTTTCTTCCTTCCATGGGAAGTGCCCTAGACATCTGCTTTATTGTATAGAGACAGACTTCCAAGAGAAGAGGCTTCTCCTGAGTGACAGAAACAGACTTTGGGAAAAAAAAAAAGGGTTAGAAAGAGGAAAGCAAGCCCTACTTCTCTGGCCCCTTCTTAAAGGCAGCTTTGGGCTGTATATCTCAAATGGTATTAGCTTCCTGCTTACCTCAACATCTGGAGAAGAGACAGGGTGAAAACATAGCTAGTTGTCAGCTTGTTCCTGGCGACCTTTTTGCAACTAGGAAGTATTTCTAGGAAGTGTCTGTCCTTATTAGGCATTGTATAGGAAAGCAACACATCTGTATGAGCAGAGCACAGGTTAGTGCAACTGGTGCAACACAGATGCAACAACAGTGCACAGTATTTCAGATATGTATTTTTCTTTTACCACCAGAGTGGCCAGTAGCTTCTCATCATCTCCTTTTGAAAATGGTGTGGTGCAGTAGAGGGTTTAGTAACTGTCGTGGTTTGACCCTGGCTGGAGGCCAGACAACCACCACAGCTGCTTTTCAGCTGGACAGGGAAGAAAATATATATTCAGAGGCTTAGGAGTCAAGACAAGAACAGGGAGAGATCATTCCACAATTCACATCACGGGCAAAACAGACTCAACACAGAATAAAGGAAAGAAAACTCTAACTTATTACACTGCACTGCACACCCAGTGACTGGTACCAGAGCTGGGTAATGAGAAGTGAGGCCAGATTTAAAGCACCTCCTCCCACCCTTCCCTTCCTTGCAGACTTCACTTTAGTCATGATTTCTCTCCCTTCTTCCTCCCCACTGTGGCACGGGGAGAGGCAGAGAATGGGGGAATGGGGGTTTTGGTCAGTTTCTCTTGACTTGTTTTCCTTATTAGCCAGGGGGGTTGTTCCTCACACCAGTCCCCTGCTGCAGCATGGGGTCCCACCCATGGGGGACAGTGCTCCACGAACTTTCACATGAGTCCTCCCTCTTGGGCCTCAGCTCCTTACCAACTGCCTCAGCTTGTCTTCCTTCCATGGAGTGCCAACCTTTAGGCCCAGACTGCTCCAGCCTGGTCCCCCATGGAGTCAAAAATCTCCCTAGCAAACCTGCTCCAGAGTGGGTCGGTTTCTCCACGGGCTGCAGGTTTTGCTGCCAGGAGCTTGCTCCAACCTGGGCTTTCCACAGGCTCACAGCATCCTTCCAGTGTCTCTGCTCGCTCAGGTGTGGGGTCCTCCACAGGCAGTAGATGGGATCTCTGCTCTCCATCAGCATCCATGGACTGTAGGGGAACTGCCTGCTTCACCATGGTCTTCTCCACAGGCTACAGGGGCATCTTTCTCTCCATCGCCTGGGGCACCTCCTTCCCCTGCACCCTGGCCCTTCTTCACTGGCCTTGGTGTCTGCAGAGTTTCTCACATCTTCTCACTCCCTTCTCTGGTGGCAAAAAGCAGCTGGTTGTGTTTTTTCTCTCCTAAATGTAGATTCCCAGAGGCACTGTGACCATTGCTGATGGGCTCAGCCTTGGTCAACAACAACTCCGTCCTTGAGCCGCCTGGTGTTTGGTCTGTGGGGCCTGCAGAGAGCTTCTGGCTGGTGCTTGCAGAAGCCACTCCTGCAGCACCCCCTCCACCAGAACCCAGCCATGCAAAACTACAACAGTAAGACAAAGATGCATGCAGCTATAACACCTACCCTTCAAATCTCAGCATCTGTTGTGTGAGCCCAGAATAAATGTGTGATCCTTATGCTTTGATTACATTGTTTAAACACAGAATTAGTATTTGCTAAGTGCATTGGATTGACTCTATACAAGAAAGTACATAGCCACTATCCAGAGGACATACAGCATTAAGTGCAAGCTGATAAACAGAAGTTATTCAGTTCTAATCCCCAAAGTGTCATTTCCTTGTAGGTGTCCGTTTCAATTCTGGAATTACAAACAAAAGCACTGGTTCTGATTGATAGCTTTGGCCACAGGCAACTAAACTGAGATCACCATTTTGTTTAACATAGACATTAAAATCCATCTCTGCCATGTTTTCAGTATACTAAAAAAAAGAACACGTAGCTCACCCCTGAGAGTTATCTCAGCACTGCCTGCCTGGTCTGTTTGACATCTCTCATCACAAGTTTGGACTGAAAGCTCACTACATCATGTTATATTTATACAGTATCTTGAGGAAACAGGCTAAAATCTGGCACCTTGCCAGCTAGACTCTATACACATGCACACACACTATAACTGCTGTAAGGTGCCTCTGGCATATCTAACAGTATCCATCTCCTATAAAGGCACTTTGAGATCAGGCCACCAACAAATAGAATCTGCTCTTACGGCAGGAAAGTTTGAGAGGCATGTGGGCAAGGACATGTAGGATCCTTGATGGCACTTGCAAGTACATTACTGGTGAGGTAGATGATAAGGATAGTCAGGGTCTAAATTTTCTCCATGGCCTTCCCCGAAAGTCACCTCAACAGGATTTACAACCCTTTGGAAACCGAATGAGATTAGATTTATGTAAAGCCTCAGCCTTGCATTTAAAATGCAGTTCATATGCTATGTTTGTATATCACGTTTAAACATGAAAGGGATAAGACCTTTTGTAGATACTTCAACATTATGTGTGATTGATAATAGATCACTGTTACCTGACATCATTAGTTTTCTAGTAACAGTTAAATAGCTGTGGACAAGGAAAGAATTGATGCCAGAGTCCTGAACAAAGAAATGCTGGGGTTTTCTGGACTGAGGAAACCTAAACTTATTATATATTCAGTTATTAGGTTCATAGCCAAGAGGAAGAAAATGTATGTTGGTTGCCTTATTCAGGTCACAAGCAAAATTGGCTTTTCAGCAAGATCCTTCCACAGACAAGGTTTTATTGAATTATTTACACTTAAATCTCAGGTATAAGGCGAATTGAATTTATATGCATAAATAGCCACAACCAGGATACCAGCCATGTGCATCTTTCATATACAAACATAATCTACACAACTCAACTAGCTTGGACTGACTGTGCTCTACACAGGTGAGGAAGCCCTAAACAAGCCTGGAGTAAGTTACCAGATACAGAGCAGTGGTAACTAGGGATGCATGTTAAAAATATCTGGGGGTCAAAAAAAAGGCCAAGGTCAGAGGCAATTCCTCTTGAAAAGTTGTACTTCCTACCACTTCTCAGCTTCTGGCATTTTCAGAATCAAACTCTGATTATCAAAAGAATGAATTCCCAAATGCACAACTGGCTCTACTCCCACCTTCCCCCTTGCTGCTCCCTGCACAGAAACTAACAGTGTTATCCACTAATGAAGCAGCAGCTTTTTAAAGCTGGTTCTAACTTTTTGTTTTGATTGCTTCTTCTAGGAAGCAATTAAATATAAGCAGAAAATTAACCATATCCAGTTGCTTCACACTGACAGTGTTTCTTAGAAAGGTGGCAGAAGACGACGTGTACAACTGTATGAGAGAGAGGCCTGGTTTGTAATAATTTATAATACTTAAATAATATGCATTCTATTTTATTCCTAATAAGTTGTATACTGTGTGCATATGAATTAGTTCAGCTGCTGATTTGTCAGGAAACAAAACAGGGAGGAACAATTGCAGAAGTATCTGGCTACCAGCAAATGTGCAGGGCCATTGACTTCAGTGTAACACATGTTGATTCTACTAAACTACCCAAACCGGTTTAACCCAGGCTTAGAAACCACAGCAGCACTAGATCTCAGCATCTTTAATAGGTGGTGCCAAAAGGTCAACTGAGCAGACCTGTAAGACAAATAAAATGCAAGACATGGAGAGTTTATAGCTAGAGTAAAAGATCAATACTGACTCACAATAAATGGGGAAAAACAATTAACAAGCCCATCTTCTTTTAGCCTCTTAAGTCATATGCTGAACAGAGAAAGTTGTTTGTGGGTCCTTTGTGAGTAATTACAACACCCTAAAAAGAAGAAATGCACATACCTGGAGGAGCTAGATTTCCTGGGTCACAGGCTGTTGATCCCCAGTGTTATCTAAACTGGAGCAATCCAGATGATTAAGAGACTGCAGAGGAAGGCCAAGGTGCAGGCCACCTTACCCAATGACACAGGGCACCCAGGATCAGTCCCTGTTCAGAGGGATGCCTCAGCAAGTACGAAAGTTCCATACATACCCCTGTATTCAAGCCAGGTCCTTTGAGAATTTCAGTGGGTGTCTTCTAGCAAAAGCATCCACTGGGTCAGTCAGGCTTTTTGCTTAATAACAATCTAACAACAAAGTAGCAGCTCTTCATCTGTACTGGCACATTTTGTGCTTTTTAGTTACAAGCAGCTTAACAGAAATTTTCCCTTATATTTGCTCACCTCCCCACTGTTCTGCGACATTTTTCCCAAAATCACAGCGTGAATAATTTGCCACCAGTATTAGTGTTTAATTTAATGGAAATAACTTCAAAAAACAAAAATACCACATCTAAAATGAAATGTTTTTATTATTCTTCTTTGCTGCATTACTTAGGGAACCTGAATTTTCATTTCCCTATAATTTTTAATTCAAAATAATAAACTTTTTGCTCTATGATATCAGAGTTGATTGCTGTGGAAAAGTCCATTACCTCACAAGCATAATATTTAATGATTCCAGAATAATGTGAATGGGACCACCATAACTTTTAACATCAACAGTATTGACAGTAAAGATAAAAGGAGTAACCAACATAAGAGATGCTGAAAGAAATGATGCTTATGAAATATTTAGCTAGATATTTAGATATAACAGATGTGATACTGTTTTCAGTTGCGCAAGACTGTTTTCCTGAAAATAGACTTTTATTTAAAACAAACAAACTGAAGGTGAGAACTATACTAAATTACTCTGATTTCTGAAATTTGGGGGTTTTTTTCAGCGTATTATGAATACAATCACCTTAATAGTGGCAACTGGACTCAGGAAATTCTCAATTGTGACATATAATTAGTAAAATTATATAACCTTGATGTTTAGAATAGAATAAGCTTTCATCATTAAAAAAAAAGAGTACTTCATTCCCTTACAGGTTAAATGAGAAACATGAAATATTTTGTAGAACTCTCGGACTAATATTCTTTCAGACAAATTCTGGCTTCCAGCTCCCTGGCAAAGACTACAAAATCTGTCTGTAGTGTAACAAATAGTCCTATTTATTTTGCTGTCAGGAAGTCCTCCACATTTTGAGGTATAATCAACAGACTGATCAATTATTAACAATATGTTGTCTTGTCAATCTGTTTCCCCCAATATCTTTCCTAATATTTATTTTTTAGAGATACATCTCATCTCATTTTAATTTTGGCCAGCTTCATGACTGTCATCACCTTTTGTGGCCCTCTGCTTTCCTGCTAAGTGGGACAATTTTCTGTCTGCTTTTGCAAAATGACTGAAAACACTTCATATTCACATTTCCCTTAATTTCTGTGTATCACCATCCAGTAGTTTATGAGTGCTCTGAGACAACTCTTTTCATGTATAAAGAATTCCAGCTATTCAATGTCTTTTCTCAAGCTTGCTTAGCAATATAAGCTTTCCATTTCGTTCCTTTAACTGAATTCCTGACAAAGACTGTAAATTCACAAGGGAAGCCTCAGTTACAGCCGGCCCCAACTCCTACATTTATTCTGGACACCTTCTAGTTACCAATGTCTGTGAAACAGTTGCAGAATAATGAGAGCAAGGCATTTGCTTTTGCTAGGTGCTGATTTTTACCCAAAAGCTTTTCTGAGAAACCTGGTAGCACAGGGTCTCATTTTTCTCTGGCATACTGTAATGGATAATGTTCTAATGCGTTTCTTCCCACAGCTTTTCCCCGCTGTATTGCATTTTGCCTTTGTTGTATAGGCACAGCTGAGCCCGAGTTACTATTGGCTTAGCTTCAGCTTGCTTTGAGATTATTCTCACGTGGCTTGGTTTAATTATTTTCTGATTTTCATTTTATGTCTTTGAACCAGTAGCTCAACTTGTCTAATTTTCCCTGGCTTGTTTTTTTACCTGAAAATCAGATAAAATAGCTCAAGATTTTCAAAACTGTCTATGGAATTACACAATTATATTGTTTTAAAAACCTCCATCCTTTCAGCCAACCAACTAAAAAAAAATATAATAATCCCCTAAGAGGCCAAAGAAACACAAATAATAATCCCCTATCCAGTAATTCTTTTTCGTATTCTATTTAGTCTTTAATTGTACCATTTTGTTATTGGTTTTCTTTTGGTATTTTGGTGGTTGTTTTGGTTTACTATGGAATTTGGAGCTTCAATATAACCATTTTCCTCTGTATGTCCATACATTCATCTGTATGTCTGTATGAACATTACTTTGTTCATCTGAATCTGTAAGTATCCAGCGTTCCTGTTATATTTTCCTTATATTTTGCCTTTTCTGATTCTTCTTGAAGGGTATCAGATTATTTAAGAAATATACTATTAGGTGATAACAGCTTGCAGTGTATTGTACTTGGCCAAGAATCAAGTTCTCTATTCCTGATTCCAGTAGTGCTTTATCACAGTGGATAAGACTGTGCCTTTTATTTTCCTCTTCCTTTTTACTTTAGGTTTAAAAAGTTTGCAGGAGGATAATGTACTTGTATAATGTGGCTCAGATCTTGAGCGACCTCTAAGCATACTAACATAATTATTCAAAATAATTGCAGGAAGATAAGACATGTTCTAGGAGTTGGTGACCATAAATTAGCTCATACAAACCGTGTAGTTTTCTGTGTCCTCAGACAAAAATCAAGGCAAATCAATGTAGGGAAGGCATCCCCCTTTCTCAGGGTATATTAAAAGGGACAGGAGAGTAATGATGACCTTTAAAAACCAGTAAAATAAGCAAATACACAGACTTTGCATTTTTAGAAGCAATTGATGTAATTTTTGATTGTCCCTAACCTTCAAACCTTCAAAACCATGTTTTAGAACAAAAGCTGTTGGCAGTACTGTATTTAAGGTTGTCTAATCAGATCTCATAAATACACTGCTATACGATAGCAATGGAGAAAAAAAAATCCTCAAAAGCTGACACTAATCACTGTATCTCACCAGAAACTAGATGAAACAAAGGATCTGGTCCTCAGGATGCAGGATGTCCACCCCTGCTTTAAAGCTTAGTCATGACATCCCCTTGTCCCAGTGAGCAGGAAGAACATTTTGGAGGAGTCCGCTTGCCTATCAGAACACTCAATATCACAATACAAACCAAAGCATGTACCTGAACTGAATCCAAAGGAGGGTCCATCAGACAAAACAAATAGATATGCTTAAAAATGGCACCTCATGTAGAGTTACAAACAAAGCCATTACTTGTGATAGCAGCAGGCACGGAAAATAGAGGTAACAGCAGGAAGTTGGGAGGAACCTTCTGGAAGTACCATGAAAAATCACCTGTCTATGAAAATTACAGTGAAACAGCATGCTTCTGAATTTCAGCAAGATTTTTATGCAGATGGGGATTTACTTTTTCTGCACCTGCTGTCAGTATGCATTAGACCATAAACATCAGCAAACATTGATTAAGCATATTGCCCAAATGAAACATTAGGCAAAGAAGGAAGGAACCATCTCAGAAACTCTGGATCATCAAAGACAGATGTCTCACCCCAGAGCAATTAGTGCAGAGGAGTCATTGCTGCTTGTCAAACTCAAGTGTATTAGAAATTTTGTAGGTGTTTTTTTTTTTTTAAATGTGCCCCATTTTTTTTGTTGAACAACTCCCAGAGATCAGTAATCATCAACTGCGACAAAACTATGGCCATCAGATGACTGGTCCTCTGGTCCGCTGCAGGAGGAGTTATTTCTTACACTGCAGCTCTCTGGAGAAAATAGGCAAAAAAGTAGTTCCCTGAATGCAGGGGTTTGGAAGGAGGACAGAAGAAAGACCAGACATGGCTTTTTGACTTTGGAATCAACAGCTAAAAAGTGATTTCTCAACTTCTTACCAAAATGTTTTCTGCTTGGAATTATTTGAGACAATACAAGCATCAGGAATCCAACTGTGCCCTGGGCTCTCATCTCATTTTTGAGTATAAGTCACCAGAAACTGGTCAGTAATATTTAAAGCACTGGGGCAGACAGAAAGGTACAGATAGGCATGAAAAATCTGCACAGCCATAGAGGTTCTTTCTCCTGCTGATATAGACTCAACCAAAACTAGCCCTCTAGTATTGAGTGACCATTTTCCCTCCAGCACCATAAGTAGTTCATGAATAACTGCAAGATGCATGAGTCAGTTTCAGTGTGATTTAACCCATGTTCCAGCTATTATTTGCAACAGGATGAAGCACTGTAGGTAAAGGTTACCTACAACATATTGAAAGGCTTGTTTCTGCATGTTAACAACATATTGCGGGAGGGTTTTATTATGCAGACATGCTTAGCTACAGATGAGCTTCAATAAATAATAAAAATGTTAACATACTGCTCTGATAAATAAAATATGTGTCATATGGGGTTTGATTGCTGAATGCCTGTGTGAGTCCAGAGATTCTTGGCGCTAACAGCGTTTACAGGGATCAGTCCTGTTCTGTTTTCTGCTGAAGGAGATCCTGACTGCCCCTCCAACGATGCTCACCTCAGCCCGGCAGTTGGGCTGAATACAGACTCTCTTCTGTGGTAGGACAGGTGCTCTAAATATCATATTACAACCTGCTAACTATCTGCAATCATTGTGAGGCTTAATGAGCCAGGGCAGATGAACTAGTCAACCACATCTGTGTGTGCCTGATTTAACAGTGATCACTGATTTCTTTTCAGGTAGAGCTTTAATGGATCTTCACAAGTAATTCTGACATCGTTTTCATCCATCTCAGGTGATCTGTAACAAAGCAGTACTGAAAATTCTTTAAACTCGTCAGAGCAGAATCCTCCTAGCCCACATATAAATGCTGGAGAATGTTTAACCTTAAAGAAGGTCAAGTGGAAAGTTTTGGAAAACTGACAATGTAGCGAGCTCACGGTAAAATGGAAAGAAAAAACGAAGTTATCTTTTGACTTTCAAATCTTATTGTATACTGATGAAGTGTGTAAATCTTAGATCACATTTGTAATTTCCATGCAAAGCTGCCTAATGTACTATGGCTCCTCATAAAGTGAAAGACAGTGTCTTAGCTGAGCATTTCAATTTGCAGTATTTCAATGTATTTTCACACTACATACTGAACATGAACCTTACCCATCACCAGTGTTTCCCTTCTGTCTTCTCATATGCAGACACAGTTTATACACCAATCACTTTGCTACCCAGCTTTGTTTGCAGAAAGCAGGAAAAGAAGTAACATTTAGCATAGTAATTATCCTTTTAGCCAGGCCATTTTTCTCTTGAAAATATGATCTCAAGCACCTACTGCAATTCAGTCAGTAGAGTATGTCACAGCCAAGCACTGGGCCTTTCTAGACTTATTCAGGCTAAATGCCATTTGATAAGCCTTTAGAGGAAAATGAATTCTATACATTGATGCACTGAAATTGATTTTATTTTAATTCACCTAACTCATGACTAAGAATATATTTGGCTTTTCTTTCTGCCTTGTGAAGGCTTTGATAGGCAGTATTGTGAGGTTCCCAGTAACTGGGTATTATTCAGTACAACACATTACCTCCATGTTCAAATGACAGGATTTCATTTCAGTTCTGTGCCTTGATGCCTAGGAACTTGACCATCAACTTCCTTAAAAGCAAAATGCATGTGGTTTCTTTTGTCTGAGATTTTTTTATTTTGTTCTTCTGTCAACATTAATTGGTAGCAGTTAACGGGTTTCCATAGAAGGGATAAAATAAATATGGAAGTGCCAGTGCCCAGGAGCAAGGAGAGACAGTGCAGCCAGTGGTAACTTTTTAAAAATTATAGTTTGAAGCAAAAAAAGCAGAGGCTTTTAATCTCTTTAAATAGCCAAAGGAAAGTTTCTGTGTATATACTACAGGACCAGCTGTTCCCAGCAACACCACTGAATAGTCAAAACGCTTTACCAGCCTTGAGGGGACCCTGCTAGCTTTGGCAATGGTTGGAAACTCATCACTCCCCCAGTGACACCTGATCAATTCTCATAGCAAGAGACCTTTTAGTTAAAGGCAGGGCGGATTTACTAAGTGCTGTTGCACACCTGGTTTTAAATAATAACCCTTGCGACAAGGGCTGTAACTTGTGTGTTCTAGAGAGCACTGAGGATGCCCCTGGGGCCCCGCCAGGAAGGAGGGGAATATAGGAGACCCTCAGCTCCAGCTATTTCACCGACTGTGGAGGTTACTCTCAACATGAATACTACTCTTGCTCAAAATTATATATTGCCTGTACCCTCTGATAGGAAACTCGTCTTTTTACTCACCCACAGATCAAATTTTTCAAGTTCTTGCAAATTGAGAAAGAGAAGCACAGCAAGCTTTTAAAGCATTATTGTCTCCCAGGCAGCCTTTATATTTCATGTGCTTGCAGTGCAATTCCCCAGCTCCTTGCTGTTGCTGTAAGACCTGTAACCAAAGACCAGCAGGAAAGCTGCTGTGCATTGTTGTGGGAAAAAAAGAATGTGGGAAGCCTCATGCCACCCAGTTCTCCAGCACTGGGAGAATGTGACAGAGGGAATAGTGATGTGGAAAAAGCACTTTTGAGCCTGTGCTGGCTTTGGCTGGGATAGAGTTAATTTTCTTGACAGCAGCTAGTATGGGTTTGTGGTTTGGATTTTGTGCTGGAAGCAGTGTTGATAATACAGGGATGCTTCATCACTGCTGAGCAGTGCTTGCACAGAGCCAAGGACTTTTCTTCTGCTCACCCTACCCCATCAGTGGGGAGGCTGGGGATGCACAAAGAGTTGGGAGAGGACACAGCAGGGACAGCTGACCCCAACTGACTCAAGGGATATCCCATACTATATGATGTCATGCTCAGCATTTAAAGCTGAAGGAAGAAGGAGGAAAGGGGTAGATGACGTTCAGAGTGATGGCATTTGTCTTCCCAAATCACCATTACATGGAGCTCTGCTTTCCTGGAGATGGCTGAACACCTGCCTGCCCATGGGAAGTGGTGAATGAGTTCCTTGTCTTGCTTTGCTTCTGCATGGCTTTTGCTTTGCCCATTAAACTGTTTTTTTCTCAACTCAGAGTTTTCTCACTTTCACCCTTCTGTTCCTCTCCCCCATCCCACCAGGTGAGTGAGCAGCTGCATGGGGCTCAGTTGTGCACTGGGGCTAAACCACAACAGAGCCCAAGTTCACGTTTTTATTTGGTCTGTGCATAAAGATCACAGTTTAGAATAGCTGAGGCCAAAGAATTGCATGTACTTCAGTGTTTTGACATATTTTACTGTTATAAAACATGAAAAATGCAAGAAAATTATTAAACAAAAATTGCAGTGGAAGTGGGCACAAGAAGAAAGTAGAGAGAATGGGAAGGAAGAGGAGAGAGAAATCAAAACTGCTTACAGACACTTGCACTTTTAAAATCCAGCTTTGGAAAGGGGAGAGGGAAAGGAGGTTTATGCTGGAGAGATATAAATCCAAGTAAGAACACGAAGGAAGGTCTAACGAGGAGAAAAGAGAGAGAGCAGGGAAATCTCAACAGCCCTAAAGGGAGCCATTGCTATCAAAGGGCTAGAGGAGATGTGTACACTGCAGCTGATTTAGGGAAGGTCAGCCCTAACAGCTGGAGACTAAGCTGATAGTTTCCTAAACTAAGTCACTGGTGCAGCTAGGAAGGATTTTGTCATTAAATCTTATCTATACCAATCTTTAAATGCTTTTCTTTTACAACTGTGTTTGTAAACCCATAGAACAGAAATCCAGATGAAACGATCCAGGTGTCAGTGCATCAGACTGTAATCCAAAGGAAGATTAAGGTCTCTCTGGCTTTGTGACGGATTGTACTCATTAAATCACATTGTCAGCGTCATTTAAAGTAGATACACATGACCACAGATATGTTTATGACGTAAGATTCCACAGCTTTATCCCTGTGACCTTCCTGGACCCTGCTGTGGAGATGGAGACAAAACCGAGGGAGGTTTCCCCTGAGCTTCCAGAGCAGCAAGACTCCCTTTTGTAGGGTGGTTTCTTCAGGTGCTGAGGATGGAAGTCACATGAGGAGGTCCTGATCTCTTTTCTCCAGTCCTGAAAATGCTTGCAGAACAGAAGGAGTATGACTGTGATGGCAGTCAGGTATAACCACTGTGATAAACGTAACATGCTGTGTGTTTTTTGTCCCATTTCTCAGCAGCACTTCTGATGCCAAGGATCAAATGGTGAGACAGAAGAACCACATGGCCTTCCATGCTCCAAAGGATCCAGCCTGGTATTAGATCTTCCTGTGCACAGATCTAAAACTGGTTTTTGGGCCTGCTTACACTCTGCATCTCACCAGCAGCAAGAAGGAAGCAATACAGCTGTCCAGCAAGTTCGGTGTGCATGCTAATTGACTTATGAAAGGCAACCTTTTTCTATTAATGCCTCATCCTGAAAAGTCATAGGCTGTGTGTGATGCAGAATTACTTGAAGTAGATATATTTGCAAGAAGTGATCAGTAAAGAGGGGTGGAGAGGCAGATGCTCTGCTGTGTGCCTGCCAAAATGCAGTATGAACGTGACTGACCTGAAACTGAAAGCAGGCAGTATGGAAATTAAGTCCAGAGGCCAAAAGAGAAGGCTATGACAGAGCTTGGACTTGCTGTGGGGATTGCAGGAATGCTTATGGGTAGTAAATAGAGACAACTGACAAATGTTATTATGTAAAATTATGTTCTCTTAAACTTAGACTCTCTTACCTCACCATTGCATTCCTCTGAGGTCTCATCTGCCTCAACTGTTGTATCCCTTAAGACTGGAAAGACTGGAGAAACTCCCCATGCTGAGAGCTGTGGGATACAGGCAAAACCGGCCAGTCACAGCTCCTTCCTGCACGGCAGCAGATCAAGTGTGTTATGGAAGCCTTTGATGCTTCATCTGAAAACACAAACTGTTGCCATTCAAAACCCAGAAATTTCCGTGGAGGCACCAAGTGCAAGACCAATGCAAACAGCAACTGTGTACTTGTTTGCACTGGAAGTAAAACACTTTGGTATAAACCTCCCTAGCCACTTACCCAAAGCACTACAGTTCCTCCATTTTAAACTGTTTGCTCAGTATTTGCAAATTTGTGCATCCACACTATTAGGAAAGAAATATTTTTGTTGCTGTTGAGTGACCAGTTTGGAGACTCTTCACTTCTCCTGCAGTCAAACATCTCCATAAAGCCATACATAGTGCCCTCTATTTAAAAAACCTGCACAGACATAAGAGATTATACAAAAAAATCTCCCATACAGACAGACCGTGTCCTCTTCTTTGTGCTCCCTTCCCTCTGACACAGGAACCACTGAAGTGGCAGATAACATAAACACATGCAATTTTCATGGTGCACTTGGAGAATTTGGAAGGATACCCTAAATGTGACTGCCTAACAGAAAGTTTATTTTGCTCACTTCCCCCAAGGCAGGTACCAGCTTTGAGAGACATTCCATGGCAGCTTCACATCCACTGTTCTATGTAACACTAATGAAAGCGTGCAAGGCTCGTTAGGCAAACGTGGTATAGCCCAGCAGGCTGTGGCACTCTGTCTGTGCTTCCCTACTCCCCAGATTGTAACGAGCAATTTACAGGGTTACACTAAGTATATATCCAAAACAAAGCATCTCACTTCAAGGAAAGGGCTTTCCCCTTTTCCCCACTAGCTCTGTCCATTTTCTAACAAGAAGAGAGAGCTGGATGAAAAGCAGGCTGTGCGGCGTTTGAATGCAGCTGCAATGCAAGTCTGCATAGGAGACACGTACTCTGCTCTTTCACCCAGCACCTCCTCCAGTGTCATCTTTAAATTTTTAATAAAAAACATGTTGAAGGTACGTGCTTCCCCTGTCTGAATGTAAAATGTATCTATCATTTTGCAGGGGATGGAGATCGAATATGGATGCACATCTGCTGCTTCTCCAAAATACAGACTGGCATGAAGTTAAATATTATTCCTGCCTGGAGAGACCAGAGAAGGCACAAAAGCTCTCTTTTCCCAGCAGTGCTGGTCGCTGTGAAATGACGCCCTGAGACCTCCTAAATGCACAGAGACAGAACATGGTCCTGTACTTTGTTTAATCTTTTAAACAGTAAAAAAATGTGGATAAAACATTATCAAATCTGAATAATAGCATTTTTTACACACACTTTACCCAGGTGTAATTGATTGCAGAAAGGGCAGATTGATTAATACGATTCTCAGTAATTTTAATCAGGTGAAATTACAGAGGCATGAACATGAATCAGTACCATATGCTGATAAGTTTTCGTTATTTCATTAGGAGCCAGATGTTTCTGCCTCTGAACAATATCTGTTATAAGACCATTTTAGACTTTTCTCTTTTTTTCAAATAAATAAAATTTTCATTTTCAGGAGGCTACAGGAGAGCTCTAGTTACTTATTCTTCCAAGTATGTAAAGCTCCAAATTGACAAAAAATCGGAACAAACAATCCAAGTTTCAGAGATCTTCATTCTGGGAGCAAGAAAAATGCAAAAGCAGCCTCTCGTTGAGCCTGTAGGTTTGTTGTATTCTCCCCTGCTAAAGATGGGACTGAAGTACAGGCCGGGGTGCAAACAAAGCCAGTGATAAAAGTCACGTAACTGCACAAACCCCATTTTAGCTTAATTGAATTGAAAGTGAATACACAAGTGGAAATCTTGAAGGGCTGCAGGAGGAGATACTGATACAAACCACTTTTTTAAACTCATGCACTACATACAACTGTACTGAAGTACCTCTACTTATGCACCAGCACATAAACTCACATAATCTCATTACAGACCAAGTTCTGGGGTATTCAGAGATTTTCATTCAAACAGGAAAGTTGGCTAAAAATTTGGTTTGCTTGGTTTGAAGATTAGCTTTCTTTTCCCTCAGCTTGGTTAGGTTTCTGATTCAAATTCATAACTTACAGACTCTTACAAAAACTCAATTCCATCTCTGTGGTGATAACTTTCACTAGGTGGGTCTTTTTGGTTTGTTTGTTTGCTTTTTCTAATTGACTGTTTGCATCACACGATGCTAGCAACACTCCCTACATCTCAGTAGTCTTCCTGTTTGTCAACAAACCCTTTCCGTTCATTCTCTTCTTTCCCCAGCCTTGACTTCCTACTTGTTTTGTACTCTTCTCTGAGAATTTAGCTTATTCTTGCACTTAAAACAGACCCCAGTAATCCATTGTGCCATCCTGCATTCTTGTAACTCTCCTTATTCTGTCTTTTCGGACTGCAGGCTCAGTGGAACACTGATTACATTTGTACAGGCACTGTGATTCTGTGACTCCGTGCCAGAAATGCCACAAACAGCAGCATGTTTTTGCTGGAGCTAAGACTGAAGTTGGGTGCTGTTACCCTTAGATCGTGAATAATAAAACACTCAAACAGGCACAAAGCCATTTAGAGTAGAGTAGCACTCAGAACAATTTGAGTACCTTAGACCTGACTATCCATGGCTAATTACCAGGATGGGATTTAAAGTGTGCAGATGTAAATTGAGTGTACAAAAACCCATCTGGAGTTCACTGTTCACTGGTTTGGATAAATGCAACATTAAATATCAAATAAATCCCCAAGCACAATAAATCAAAAGTGCTATGCCTAATGTGACAGATGAAAGGACTGTAGTACTCTTTCCAGTATTTTTCTAAGATACAGCTTGAGGAATCAGATTTCAGGATGTCTAGAAACAGGCTTTTAAGGCTTCACACCTTCTTCTTTGGAGACTTCTCTTATCCTCAAACCAAGCTCATGCTATTTTATAGCAGGGTGGGAATTAATACTTTAATGCAAAATAGTTTTATTTGAGCTCCCTTAAACACAACAATGAACAACCACCAGCAGTAGTGTATATAAGCAGTATCTGGTGATGAGAACAGATGTACCTGCTCTAACTCCATGTTATTGGCTATGGGAAGGAAAATAATTTCTAAAATATGATGGGAAGGGAAAGGAGTTTCACCTTTAGTGGTTTGAACAGTAACCCTGCAACAGGGGATAAGGCACACTTTTCTTAAATCTCCACTACTGACTTCAGTCAAATCTGACTTCAACTTTATTCCAAAACTGAACCTGACTGATAAAGATATTTTTATTCGATCTTTTCATTGTGATTTCTAAAGGTACTTGATGTATCTGTCATATATATGAACTAAATTACATGTTCCACACAGCACATTTACGACTAAAATAAGCATTTTAGGCCCAGTCAATCATCCTTGAGACAGAATGGCACATTTTCAGGAACTGTTGATGAAACCACTAAAAACCAAGCAAATTTGGTTTAACACAGAAGTTATCTAGCAGCAAACCGAGGGAATTCCAGAATTACAGCTGTCTGTTCAAAATTATTTTGTCTCCTAAGGCATATGTACTCCTTAATTATCCAATCATGTACCATGTTCATCACTAGCAATCTTAATTCTGGCTTTTCTATCCTTTGAGTGTGAGTTGTCAGCACTGATAACAATCTTCCAATAATTTTGTGATGTAAATGTATAAAACACAGGAATAGGTTGCACAACACAAAATAACGCAAGTTAAATAAATAACCTAAACACTTTCAGATTCTAAATGACAACACATTGGCTGCTCGTGTCTAAAATCCCATGGGTGAGGAGTTTAAAAAGACTTATAAAGTGGGATTGTGCCTTTTCACAGACACTTTTAGCCCAATAACTTAATCTCTGGTATTGCTGAGATTATGCCATATACATGTCTGTGTGTAAATAAATGAATAAATACAGGAATGGTCCGTCTTGATGCTCCATTCTTTCCATTAAAAACAATGTTTGATGCCATTAACTCCCAAATGTGGTCATAAGCCGTTTTTAAAGTTTTGCTGCCAGAAAAGATACATAAATACATGGTTGGATGCATAAATAGCTGTATGACAGCTCTAAAATGTTAATATGTCTTCAGCTCTGAATAACAGATGGAATATTTAGATTATTTTCTACTGAATTCCACAACCTCAAAATGCAAACTTTCATATAATCAATCAAGATCTCCTAATATGAAATCTAACAAAAACAAAGTTTTTGCACATATATATCAGTCAAAAGCCTGAGCCTAGAAAGATTTTGTTTGATTAACAAGAGATCCCTTCACATCATGTAGCATCTTCCTCAGATGAATCACGTTATTCACCTTACTTAATTTTCAGGATCAGACCAAACACATCACACTGCATCCTCCATTACTGTAGTTCTGTTGAAAACTATGGAGTTATGTTTCATTTTCTCACCACTTTCACAAGTATATAACCCATCTCCATATGCTGGGGTTCAGAAATACCTCAAGGGATTTTCAGTCAGAAGAAATATTGTTGTAGGCTTGACTTCTTCACCTCTTTTCACTGTCACCACACAGGAAAATAAATATGTTCTATGCCAAGATTAATCAAATTCAGCCATCTTTTGACAGTGGTACTCTAGCTTCTTCTTTCACTGTTTCATCAATCACAAATAAATCATGATGGCTGCTGAGGCATGGGAGGGTTGACATGTCAGTGTGTCAATATCTGTAACTGAAGTATTGTTTTTGCCTGGTAAATTATTAGCAGAGGGGACTGTTGAGAGAGCAGCAATTCCCCAGAAGTTTGGAGCCCTGAGGGCACATTACTTTCAAAGCCCATTGGCCTTGGAAGACTGTAGCAACAGTTTAAGCTTAGAAAGGGCATACCATTTGGGCTGGGCTATCCATATCCGTGTCCAGACCATGTTCATCAATAGGCACAGAGCTTTCAGCTGCCTCTCAGTGTGCAACTGGGGAACCATCACCAAATAGACAAGTTACTAATGTGGTTCCCCAGGGAGCCTATGGCCCTAGGACAGGTCACATTTTTTAATCAATGACTTGGAAAAGAACGGTGTCATTACAGAGAACATTTCCAATGGTCACAGAGGCTGACGGAAGGCCAAATAAGAAAGCAGGTCCTTAACCCCATGTAATTTTAATGACTGGAAGCAAGGCACAGACAGTGCATTTAATAAAGCTAAACGTAAAGTCACACAATGTACAAGTGCTGACTGATGATTGATCTCCTTTGTGCCTGTTAGCACCCCAAAGTGATTACTTGCTATCATTTTGGGTTGCAAACAACAGCCAGTATTGAGCCATACACATTCATATATTTATGGAAGGTGTGACTGACAGAAGACAGGTTTTCTAAGCTGTATAAATTCAGTGAGTGAAAAGGTTTGATGCAGAATACAAGGCTTCTCAGCCAGAAAGAGCCCATGCAGTGGTTTATTTGGGGGAACTCATTAACTGGTCATGCTAAGGTCTTGCTGGGAACTTTCCACATTTATTCAAAGCAAGGCTGATTGTGTGTAGTTTCCATACAGTTTTAGTTCCCTTAACCTGTGGGTGTTGGAAATGTAAATAACGACAGTCCCTTACCATGTGGGCAGGTCACACCACTTGCCAGGCACAAAGTAGAGGCAAACAATTTGACCTCAGAATAAGCAGACATTGTATGTCTGTTCTGTTTCTGATACTTGTAATTGATTAATTAGGGATTTCACGAATTAGTACTTGAATTCACTCTCACCTTATCATGGCTGAAGCTAAGGGCATTTCCATGGTACCTGCTGAATACTGACTGTATACTCTGACATTTAATTTTTCAGACTGTGATGATACATACTTTGCAGTACCTAACACCATAAAACATGACTTCAGCATTTCCATCTAGGTTTATGAGTTGATTCAAGAGCCAGCAGTGCAAGGAAATGCATTTTCACATCTTGTAAGGGATCTGTGTAAGAAGAAAAATCTTCTGGTGACGTTCATTAATTAATTGAGTCTTTGCTTGCAGTACAGTACTAAACAATATCCCTGCCCTCCTGTGAAGCATGTAATAGCACATCTAAACTGAAAGAACATAGGTGTGCAATATCCAGAGAAATACGGTTTGGGTACCAATAATTGAACAAGAGTTCCAAGGGCAAATTAGTAGCATTAAATATTGAAAAACGTGACCTACTTTGATAGATTGTAATGTGTCAATCCATTTTAACTAAACATAGAAATGGCTTACAGGCAGCTTGATTGTACTGTGTAAGTACTCTCATGCACCACAGAAATGGGGTAATAGAGAGCTTGTCAGCACATCAGACAAATATATGACAGTATCATATAGCTGGAAGCTGAAGTGAGGCAGTTCAAAATGTTGTTATTGTTTTAAATGCAGAATTATTAATTAAGGAATGATTGCAAAGATTGTGTTATGATACGACCTATCACTGACAACTTTCAATTAAAGCCTCAGTGTTTTTCTGGGAGAGGCACTGCAGTTAGTTAAAAATTTCTTCAGTCTCAACAAACAGGGAAAAGAATGTTTGGGTTTTTTTCTATGTGGAAAATATAAATTCCAAATCCTATAATGCATCACTAAAAAGTAACTGTGTTTCTGCTGCTAAATCTCAGTGCCTGTTGGAGAATGCAATCTGCGGATGCTTTAAATTTAGATGGGGGCTTTGTTTTGTGTTTCCTTGGGTCTTCTTTTTTTTTTTTTCTTGAATGAAAATGTTTCTGTTCCTGCAGAGTAACTTGGTCTTAGCTAAGAAAACTCTCATTTCTACTTATCAGAAAACATAAGTCCATTGTGGACAACCCTGCTCTGTATCCATTCTACCAGGCTTTGTTTCTCTGCTCCACTACCTTGATTTTAATGAAACCTGTCCTTGTGCTTCTGCTCACTTTGAATTAGCTATTCTTCACCCAGTCAGATTGATTGACTTCTTTATCTCATGACTGCCCAAGTATGGAACAAACTTCTTTCACAACCATCCATACCACTTAAAAATTGTTTTCTGTTTTATTTCCATTTATTCTTGTAAACGCTGAAGCACAGCAGACTGAATGCTCTGCATTTCACCATCATTTTACTTAAGAAAAGTCTGCTGATTTCCATGGTTGCTCCCTCATAGTCAAGACCACACTTTTTCATTTGACTGCTTGAGCTGCTTATACAAATCAGGATCCTCTTTGGGCTAAGTTGATAAAACATATTAGGGGATTCTTCTACTTTGCTGGTTTTCACTGTGCGCTGTTCTTAAGGGAAAAAAAAATCTGTAATCACTAAATCACATAAAGTTTACTATCCAGGTTTGCTAAAATTAAGCAATTTCACAATTTTTTGGTGTGAATTATTTACATATGGCCATATGCTGTATTTACATATTTTTCAACAAGTGGCAGGCCTTTGTTTTTTGGTAATTTTTCAACCAGTGTTTTATTATGGCATTAAGTACTATATCCTCATTTTATAGGTCGTTTATGAATGCATAAATTGTTGTCATTAAAGGTTAATCAATGTTTAGGACTGAGGACCAGAAAGTTTAGTGTAAATTCACCTCTCACCATTAGTTCATAGAATCATAGAATTGTAGGGGTTGGAAGGGACCTCGAGAGATCATCGGGTCCAACCCCCTGCCAAAGCAGCTCCCTAGGACATTTCACTCAGATAGGCATCCAGACGGGTCTTGAATATCTCCAGAGAAGGAGACTCCACCACCTCCATGGGCAGCCTGTCCCAGGGCTCTGTCACCCTCACTGGGAAAAAGTTCTTCCCCATGTTGGTGCGGAACTTCCCGTGCTCCAACTTGCAGCCATTGCCCCTTGTCCTGTCTCCACAGACCACTGAAAAGGAGCTGGCTGATTCCCCCTGCATCCCCTGCTTAAGATAATTATAAACATTAATCAGGTCCCCCCTTAGTCTTCTCTTCTCAGGGCTGAACTGTCCCAACTTACTCAGCCTTTCCTCATAGGGGAGATGCTCCAGGCCCTTAATCACCTTCGTAGCCCTTCTTTGGACTATCTCCAGGAGATCCCTGTCCTTTTTATACCAGGGAGCCCAGAACTGGACACAATACTCCAGCTGGGGCCTGACCAGGGCAGAGTAGAGGGGGAGGATCACCTCCATTGACCTGCTGGCCACACTCCTCCTGATGCACCCCAGGATCCCACTGGTTCTCTTAGCCACCGAGGCACACTGCTGGCTCATGGCCAACCTGTCATCCACCAGGACCCCCAGGTCCTTCTCCACAGAGCTCTTCTCCAGCAGGTCATCCCCCAGCCTGTGTTGATACAAACGGTTGTTCCTTCCCAGGTGCAAGACTTTACACTTGCTTTTGTTGAATCTCATCTGGTTTCTAACTGCCCAGCTCTCCAGCCTGTCCAGGTCTCACTGGGTGGCAGCGCAGTGTTCCTGTCTGTCAGCCACTCCTCCCATCTTCGTGTCATCCATGTACTTGCTGAGGGTGGATGCTATTCCCTCATCAAGGTTGTCAATGAAGATATTAAACAGGACTGGACCCAACACCGAGCCCTGGGGAACACCACTAGTAACAGGCAGTAGACTTGATTTTCTAGTTCTCGTGTCTTCAGTTTCTTCTGTTACCAAAATCAGAGCTGTAGTATTTTTCACACCCTACCATCAAGATGTATTTTACATCCAATAACTCTTTGGAGGCACAGGACTGGAGGGAACCTCAAAATGTCATTAAGTCTATTATTGCTTTGCTCCAGAACGAACAATTATGCTAGTGTCATTTCTGACAGATATTTCACTAGTTGGTTCTTAAGGACTTTAAAAGATGGAGATTCCACCAATTCTCTAGGCAATTTATTCCAGTGCTTCACTCTCCTACCAATTAAGCTACAGTTTATACCCATTATTTCTAGGCATGGAACATGAAGAATGGATTATTCTCCCTCTTTGCAACCACCTTTTATGTATTTGAAGATTGTTTTGTTCCTGCAGTCCTCTCCTTTCCAGGTTAAATAACCCAATTTGTTCAATCATTTTTCATAGGTCACATTTTTAGACTCTCGAACATTTCTCATTTTTCTCTACTGAATTCCCTCCAACCGGTCCACATATAATTGGAAAATTGCTCTGAGTGAAGCCTTTAAATGCTGAATCAATAGGAAGAATTCCTTCACATTTTTCAGGCTACACTTGGGGTTATAAATTCCATTTGATCCCAAAGAGGTCTGGTCTTTTTTTCATCAGTATGACATTGTTGAATCATGTTGAGCTAGTCCACTGTATGACCAGCTTTAACCTCTATGTCCTTTCCTGCAGAACTGCTCTTTAAATTACTTTTATCCATCCTGTCTACAAAATAGACAACTCCTACCTAATGTATGTGTCCCCATTGAATAGTATCTGATTATTTTCAGATCATACCTCCAATTTGTCAAGATCACTTTAAATTGTTATACCATTTTCAGTATATTCATTCCCAGCATGGGTCCATCTGCAAATTTAATACCCACACTTTGTGCTCCATCATCCCAGTTATTAATGAAACTATTGAACAGCATATGGATTAGAAACAGATGCTACTCTAGGAATCCTTCTATTTTGACAGTGACTCATTGATAAATACTTTTTCGGTATTTTTTTCAAACCAGTTCTGTATCTAGATTCACACAAATCACAACATTTCTTTAGCTAGTACATAACATGCATGCTCCTAGTCCACAAAGTCTGGTTTCCTGCCAATGAAGGAAATTCAAGAAACAGCTTCTGAAGGCATCACATATAATTGGTGCAAAACAAAATACAGAGCCTGACTGGGTGAAATCCTTGCAATGGACTGTGATTCTTTCGCACAGAGGAGTTGCCTAACCTCACAATTTGTTTTTATTTTCTCTAGACTGCAGTGTCTTCAGAATCTGAAGCACTTCACATGCCTCTATGGGTAGCAAAGATCTTTGAGCTCCAAAGGCTTTACTTTCTGTTAAATTAAAATGATTAGTGGAAAATGGGAAAGAAAATAAAAATGGATGGCAAATAGTATCTAGCAGAAGGTTTAAAATGTAAAAAAAAACAGTAAGGGAAGCTAAAGATGACAGAAAACTCTGTGGATGGCAGGACTGAGTCCAAAAATTATTATCTTTTAAGTCTATTTTGAACAAGTTACACTCTGAGAATGTTGTAGGCTCATTGCTCAACAGAGATAGTAGATTTATTCACAATAGTGCAGAAGGGTTTATGAAACATTTCCATGCTGTATTTGAACTGAAGAGAGATCACAGAAGGGTGATTCTCGTGTGATGAAATACTTTCTAGGCTACTCATGACAAAGGACATTAAACAACTACCACATTTAATAATTTTTAAAATGAACAGGCTGGAAAAACTTGCATCTAATTCCTAAAAGCACCATTTGAAGAACTCTCTGGCTCAGTTATCTTAACACTTATTTAATCCTGGGCTACATAGCAAATTCCAGAAGATTGAAAGAATGACAAAGTTATGCCAAGAGTCCAAGGGGGCAAGTGGGATGCGCGGGATAAATGCAGGAGAGAAGGATCTAGTAGAGAGGCAACATATGGTTTAATACAGAAAATTTCGTACTATAACATATTTGCAACAGATTTATCAAAATTTCTTTAAAAATATAGAAAAATCTGAAATTTTGCCCAGTTAAAACAGATGGCAAGCACTGCAGTGTTTCCAGACACCAGTTTCAAGTTTTGAAGGAGGCTCAAAATGAGGTAAAACAAAAAAGTAATTGAGCTGTCTGACATATTCTCTAGTAAGCAATTATTCATACCAAACAACTTGTCAGAACTCCATCAATTATATGAGGTGTAGACCAGGATTAGTCAGGATGTAATTGGCAGCAGTTACAATACTTTAGCAAAATAGAGAAAATGCATATCCTCCTGCTGATCTATGTTTGATTACGTATTGCATTCTCATGTTTATGCTTTTGTGAACACTACTATTCAGCAGCTGCCTTCAAGGTAATATGCTCCACGCTCAACTATTGTACTATCATCAGACTTGTGTTCATACCTGTACTGAGATATGCAAATTTAAATTTTCACTGTAATAGCCAGAAAAGCCTGATTATATCAATAGCCAGCCAGTTTGCATCACAAGAGCTGATGGGAGTACGGAGAGAAGGACTTTACTCTCTGAAATTCCCACTGAAAATATGTCAGACCAAGAATAGAGACATAAGACCTGACCATTCCTGAAATTTTGGCAATCAGTTTTGATAGTCCAAGACACTCAGCTTGCTAACCTTTGAGTTCAGCTGGAAATAGGACAGGAATAGACATTACGAATTAAAGCAAAGCCCAACCCAAATTATTTTCACAAACAAACCCAGACAATTCAGGAACTCAAAGCCAACTATTGAGCATTCAGCCCAAAGGACCTGGATGGGGGTTTTGTGGAGTTTGTGTGTGGCATTTTGCCCTCAAAATTTTAATTTTTTTTATTTTTATTTTAAATCCATATATTGTGTCTGTTGAAGCTAGCTGTTCCATCCCTCAAAGCCAATGTCACAAGCATCTAGCTTCTTACATTTTTCCAAAAATGGGTCCTTGGAGATTAGGACTGCAATTCATCTTACCCCATAGGCATTCTAGGGCATGATTCATCTAGTCCTGGAGTAGGCATCTAAACTAGGTCAGATGAATCAAGATTTAAACCTCCTTTTCTATAAACAGACAGATAAACATGTAGATGTTTAAAGATGTAAACCCACCACATCAGTGTCTTCATTGTGGATATCTACAGCAAGGAGAGAAAAGTCAAAAACTTATGCTACCACAATGTTGAAATAGCCTATGCGAAATCATTTTATTACCATTTCCTCATCTCTAACAACCTCACACGTATGAGCAACACATTAGTTCTCTAGTTCTGTTTGCAAGGACATTTCTTACAATATCAGTCTATTAGAGGCTAAAGTCTGGATCAGTATAATATTATCTATATAGCCCACACCCAAAAGCTTTAAGCACTTCTTTACTAACCACAGCCAGAATCACTAGACACCTGCATAAATAGGTCTATTAGTTGCAAAGATTGCAGTTTTAAGTCAAGGTGGATCACCATATGTGCATTTTGCAGCTTTCTGTACAGGATCAACTCTAATTCCTCTGCACTAACACTGCAACCATTTTTGGCTCTCTTCCATATCCTCTTTTAGGTCTTATTGTCCTCACAGTCAAAAATGAAGGACATAGTACTTTGTTTCACTTGTAAATGTCAAGAGGTGTAGCATTATCATCTATGTTACCAGTAGCACTAATAACATTGCAGACTAGACTGCTCTATCTTCATCAAAGGCTATGCATCAGTTGAGACACAGTGCTGATGATAACCTGAGTCAGCTATCAGTGAAAAGAGCTCTTTATTATGTAGGTCACTACCAGGGTTTGTTTCAGCAAACACCTGCAAATCGCACTCCACCAGAAAAAAATTTTTCTTCTTGGCAAAAAAAAATTAAAGGCAGACTGTAGAGAAGGCACACGAACGTGCTCAGGGCCTTGTGCTTTAAGTATGCACACAAGAAGCTCTTGGTAGTTTGCTGAATATTTGTATAACCCCTCTCCTCCCATAATTTTGGTTTATTTTTGCATTGATTTTTTTTTAGACTGTTTCCAAGCCACTCTTCCTATTGAGAGACCATAAGAAAAACAGCAGATCAAAACCTGCCAGACACATCATTAAAGCAGCCGTATAAACATGGTGGTATCTATGCCAGCAACAAAGAACACTACATAAAAAGACCTGGGGCTGAACTCCAAGTACACATGTATTGGAAAGAAACTCCTGCGTATTAGCAGAGTAAAAAAATCTCCTTTATTCATCCTCAGTTAGCATCTGTCCTAGACAGCTATATGTAGGAAAATTGCATGTCAGAGAGTGTTCTGAGTGACCAGCTAGGTTTACCAGCCCTTCATGTACAGGTTTTCCTCATTGTCTGCACAGTATTGAATTACTCTGCAATTTTTAGATCAATTAAAAAATATTAGACTGATTCTTAGACTTATATGCAATTAATTGGATTATTTTTTTCCTTCCCTGTAGTTAGCCGAGTGGGAAGTTTATGAAAAAGAGCTGCAAAGTATTGCAGTGCACTGAAATCTAATTAGCTCACTATACAACTCATACTAGCAACTAGTATGTTTAAATAATGCATCACACTTCTGTTTGTCTACTATGGTTGCTGTCTTGGAATTTTTTCTCTCTGTTCTTCATATTCAAGGGAGGATGCATTTAGGGCATCTACATGCCTGTATGTACTGAAATTACACACTTCAGTACAAATTAATATCTATTAAAATTATTTTTGTGTATTAAGTGAACCTCCCCCACTGGAATCCCCTTGCTTTGCCTTTTTCATAAGCAGATAAATAAAAGAAATGTCTTGAGCTACCAAGCACCATCTGGGTAAATGTCAGCTATATCCCTACCTAGAGGGTTTGGGGTTTATTTCTCAAGAGGGCGGGTGTTGGTTTTGCTTTTCTTGCCTAGTTTGCACAGCTGAATAATTTAAAAAGGACTCAGTGCTGAAAGATAAAATAAAGATGGAGTATATTGTTTCTGGCTGCAATCCCCAGTGCTGTAGGTGGCATTTTCTGCTAATACAGCTTGCAGTAGTGTTGCTAACAAACCAGAGATTTGAATCATCATAATTAAGGCTGTGTCAAATAGGGGTTTTCTTTGCAAAAAATACATACACAAATAACACTAAGCAGATGTGCTACTAGTATTTATTTAATCTATATATCAGTTATATCCCTAAAAGAATGATGTGGTCTTTCAGTGAACTCACTAAAATTCCTGGGTATAAATACCAGACTAAACCATCAAGTAGAGAAATGTTCCATGAGAAGTGTTCTTTGCAAACATTTGTTGTTTTTGAAACACACCATTTTTGCCCATAATTAGTAAGCTGGTAAAAGGTCACAAACCTCAAATTCACTTCCCACCAGTACAAATAGAGTTATGTTTAGGAGGGCTGACATTGATGAGATTTCATTGCAATAGATGCAGTGTAAGCATATAATATGGGGCTTTGTCAAAATCAAAGCATTTGCAGCATAAATAAGAGAAACTGAAGTTTGGAAAGGTCGAAGTGAAGAAGCAATTTGCCCAAGGGCATACATCAATTATGTGTTAAAGCTCCAAATTGACTCAAGATCCCTGGCCTAGCTAAGCGACCTGCCTTCTGTTTGTGTGACAGTGTAGGGGAAGGTGTCTTTTGAAGATGTGCCATGGCTCTGCACCAGGTGCTAATCCCTGAATTTATCTAATGGGAATTTGCTCTTGCCCACACTCCCAATTTTGTGTGCAAATCAACTCTCATTTTTTCTGTGCAAAATTCAATTTCTGGCAAAAACTGCATGTGTGCAGTTGCACACTGTTGTTCTCCAGCCTGTGTCTTCCTGAACTGTATGGAGTGCTTTATTAACAGTGACAGTATTTTGTAATTGAATATTCAGATAAATTCTGCATCAGGTCAAAATGGTTTATCTACGATCAATCTCCAATTGATTTGCCTGTACAGACAGAGTATTTGCATATCTCCTCAAACACCGAGATGAGAACACACTGAGCAACATGGTGAAGCATCCCTGAAGAGCCACTAGTTAAAAGAAGGGTCAAGGTGAGGGTCAATACAATACCTGCTAGAGCAGTAGTGAAGTCATCAGTTCGAATTTATTCTTAGCTGAGGGACAACCTCGTTTGCCCCTGTACATTGAGGGAGGAGAGAAAAAGGGAAGAAGGAACACATAGGTGAAAATGATGAAAAGGGCAGGGGAAAAAGACTTACAAAAAGAGGGAAGATGCAGAAGGAAATATGTAAGAAAAATGAGAAAGAAATCTCTCCTGAAGCAATATCAAGAACCAGAAGCTCAGTTTCTCTTCCCTCTCAAGAGTTGTTTTCTTGCCTTCATTTCCCAAAGGCATGGCTCATGCTGGGGCTGAAAGAGACTGCAGGACACCATCAAAATGACTGCTTTACCTAGAGAAAGCTACAGACTCCCAGAACAGAGGTCAGGTACCTGAGAAAGTGCACATGTCATCTAACCTGCCCTTAAAGATGTCCCCAGATAGAGCCTGTATATCATTCACGGGCAGCGTGCTCCAACCCATTACAAACAGCCTCTAGTCCCCAAGTCAGTGGTTTTAAAACTTCCACTCGTAAAAATGCCATTAGCCATTTCCTACTGCAGGTGTGGGATCTAGCCAAGTGACGCCACACTCCCCAGCTTGCTTTTCTTAATTTCTTGTCACATATCAGTCTGAGGCTATGCTCATAGCAAATTTGACATATGTAAAGACTAAAACCAATTAATTTAACCCATTTCCTCTTACGTAACATGTTCTAGATCACCCAACATTTGAATCCTTTTGAATCCTCTTACCCTCACTTTAAACATTTTATTGGACTGAGACTATCCTCCAGTGGCATACAGCAGTCCATACAGAAGTCCCCAAGAAAAGGGGGACTTCACATCTCCACAGGCTGAAATATACACTATTCACTGCAGGGTATCTGTTTTTGGGTTGGTTTGGCAGAACAGGAAAGGCAGGGCACAACATTGATTTGCAATCAGTTTCTGAGCCATAAAACCTACAAATAAAGATATGCTATTTAAATAGTTGTTCCCCTCTTTTGTTTGTGTGGCTGGTTATTCCTGTCTAAATGCACTTCTTTATATCTATCCCCAGTGAATAGCATCCTATTTATTTCAGACCATACCTTCAATTTGTCAAGATCACTTTAAATTCTAATCCTGTCCTCCAACAGACTCACAGTCCCTTGCAGATTAGTGTCATTAGCAAATCTAATAAGCATGCTCTCATTCCTTTCATTTTTGGAGATCCCTTGGGATTATAGCACTTTTATGACCTTGCTAAATTGGAGGGGTAAGATACACAGTTTTCTGCAACGCTTTAAAACAGTAACGAACAATCAAACAGCCTTTGACGATACTTGTCCTAAGAATTCAATACAGGCCTCCCTCGCAGCCCCAAGTACGCCCAGCCACTGACACTCTCCTGTCATAGCAGTTGAGTCCCATCAGGAAGGCAGGTCCAGGGAGCTCATCAGCTGTTTACCTTCAGGATACACATGAGCTGCCTTTGAAACCTCTTTGCAACAGGTTTATCAGAATGGGGAAGGTGCAGCAATTCCAACACAGCAGGGAACTAAATCTCTAACAGGGTAAGAGAATTTAAGGACATTTGTCCTGAACCACAAAAAGGACTGTGGTTGTCTGCTGACATGTGACCTGCTCTGGAGTCACCAGTTCCACAGGGGCTGGGAAAGCGCCCAACTTCCCACCAGCACTGCTCAGAACCCTGCAGTTTGGGGAAACGCTCCTGCAGCAACAGATGACAATTTAATCTGACTCTGACTGCAACAGCAAGCTACCCAGCTGGTCTGCCACCAGCCCTGACCAAAAGCAGTAACTGGAACAAGCCCTGTCAGCGGTGCCTTCCTCACTACCCATCAGAACAATGAACAATCAGGGAGTTTCAGCAATGTAGTATCTTAAGATAATCACTCTGCACAGAAACTCCTGCATTTTAGGCTGGTTGTTCAGTGCTACAGGCAACCTCAGTACCGCAAATCCTTTTCCCTCTCCTTCTGGACTTGGAAATTCACAGCTTTTAAAAAAAATGAAATCCTCAATAATTTTTCTTCAACTGATATGATTCCTTGATTTAGAAAAATGTGATCTCATATGGAATTTAACTCAGAAAGGTGTCTGGTTTATTTAGTTGCTATTTATTTAGAGAAAAGGAACAGGCAACTTTATTTCTAAATCGCAAACTTAGAGCTGTTCCAAACACCTCCAGCTACTTCATTTGCTTCAGTTTAAATAGCAGTTTGAGAAAAAAGAAAATAACACAGGAGAATCAACCCACAAAAAAGAAAAGACTCTTTATCTGAGAGATTTCTATAGCCCTCAATACCACAATGGGAATCATGCAAATGCTGAAAGATCCAGGTAACACTCTGAAGAAAAACGACCTCACAAACCAAGCAAATGATGTACAGACTTGCTTGATGCATTCAAATAAATACCCTTGAACAACAGCTGCTGTAATTTAAATGTACTGGAAATAGATATGTTCCAAATTGCTGAGGAGGATAAGCTAATAGGATATTTAGGAGTCCATCCCCTTCTTTTGTTTTCCAGTTAATCAACTGAGCAACGTTAATGGACAGAAGAACTCCCTCATACATACACTAAAGGGAGGAACAAGAGGCTCTTGTTAGGCTCCTGATACAGGGAATTAGCAGATGACTTTTTGATAGAAGGAGATAGATTTCATTTCCTGGAAATAGAAGGATGTGATATTAGCATTAATAGATCTGTTCATGGAAAGCCCCATCATAATTAGTGATCATCATTTATCATCATCACAATTTCACCAAGAGATCCTAATCACTCCTTCCCTCAATTAGTCACAGAAAAAAGAGTGATATGTTAAAGTGTTGAATGCCCAAGAATACTTTGTGCCTGGTAGAAGTCAGGATGTCTGTGGCAGATTTGGACAATGAATTTTACTTTTCCTTAGGCTTAGCATAAGAAAGAAAAAAAAGGTCCATTTTTGCCTTTTAAATCATGCCAATGTAGAGGCATATTTTTTAAAGAAATGGAAAAAAGACACTTGCAGGTACAGAAATTCTGGGGGAAAATAATTTACCTATTGTCAGGATTTGCCCTTTCCTTCCCTTCACCCACATCTCCCAAATCTCAAAATCTTTTCTCACACTGGATATATTTTTCATCATATATTTATTACATGAGATTAACTGTTCTGTCCCGAATCTAGTTCAACTATATCCATCTGGCAGGAGACGTACAGTAGGTGCAGATGAGTGCTGTACATCTCCCAGGCCTGTATGACCAGCACCTGATGTAAATTGGAGTTGGAACTCTAGATGTGACACCCACTGAGACCATGTTCTTTCTTCTGTCCCTCTGCCTTGGACCATAGCAAAAAGCTGCAGTTCCCGGAGAAAGGGACAGAGTCCCAGAACAGAGGGAGAGTGGACCTCTGGGGGTTATCGTTCCCAAAGTCATGGGTTGGATTCCCAAGTTTCCTGCAGTTTTGAGCCAACAAAACAAGGCGGGGGAGACGGAGGAGGGGGAGGGGAACGAAAAAGCAAGCAGCATTCTTGAGGCAACAGATTTGTTACAGGGATTTTTGAAAGGGAGATACAATTATTCATCCCTCCTATCACATCTAACAAAGTTGTCTTCGCTCTGTGTCCTGTGCACAGTGCAGACCACTGGAAATCAGCCAGCTGGGAAAGGGGGTCAGCTCCATAGATTATTCCTATCACCCTGTTGATTCCTATCACCTTGTTGAGGGGAATCAACTTTTTAAAAGGGCAGACAATGGCAGGACAAGGGGGAATGGATTAAAGCTAAAGGAAGGAAGGTTTAGATTAGATATTAGGGGGAAGTTTTTGCAGAGAGAGTGGTGATGTGCTAGAACAGGCTGCCCAGAGAGGTGGTGGATGCCCAGGCCCTGGAAGTGTTCAAGGCCAGGTTGGACAGGGCCCTGGGCAACCTTGTGTAGATCCAGGCCTGGAGGTTGGTGTCCCTGCCTGTGGCAGAGGAGTTGGAGCTCTATGATCCTTGGGGTCCTTTCCAACTCATTCCATTCTATGATTCTATGATTCTTTGAAAGGCTGAGTGAGCTGGGGCTGTTCAGTCTTGAGAAAAGAAGACTGAGAGGGGACCTGATCAATGTTTATAAGTATCTGAAGTGTGGGACACAGGGGGAAATGGCCAGCCTCTTTTCAATGGTCTGTGGAGACAGGAAAAGGGGTGATGGCCTCAAGTTGGAGCACAGGGAGTTCTGCACCAATGTGCAGAAGAACTTCTTCATGGTGAGGGTGACAAGAGCCCTGGGACAGGCTGCCCAGGGGGTGTGGAGTGTCTTTGCAAGACCCATCTGGACACCAACCTGTATGACCTGTCCTAGGGACCCTGCTTTGGCAGGGGGTTGGACTTGATGATCTCTCAAGGTCCTTTCCAACCCCTACAATTCTGTGATTATGTCTGTGATACCTGTGAAATCCTCCCTTTTCTTTTCAGTCACTGGGGCACACTGAGCACAGGAGGACTGAGTAAGAAGGGAGTAAATGTTCATGAATACATTTATATATGTTTTATTGCCAATAAAATCTCACCCATTGGTAAGTACGTGGATGAGTACATGTGTTGGTTTAGCCCTGGCTGGAGGCCAGATGACCACCAAATTTAGTCTATCAATCCCCTTTTCAGCTGGATGGGGTGTAAATATATATTGAGGTGAGGCCAGGGACAGATCATTCCACAATTAGTGTCCCAGGTAAAACAGACTCAACACAGAATAAATGAAAGAAAACTCTAATTTGTGACACTGCACTACACACCCAGTGACATCAGAGTCATGACAAGTGCGACCAGATCTTAAAGCACCTCCTCCCACCCCTCCCTTCTCAGATTTAACTTCAGTCATGATTTTGCTCCTTTCTTACCCTCATCCCCCAACTATGGCACAGGGAGGGGCAGGGAATGGGGGTTTCAGTCAGTTCCTCACAAGTTGGCTTCCTTCTCAGCCCAGGGAAGGACATTCCTCATACCCTCCCCGTTGCAGCGTGGGGTCCCACCCACAGGAGACAGTCCTCCAGAAACTTCTACAATGTGAGTCTCTTTGCACAGGGCTTCAAGTCTTAACCAGCTGCCCCAGCATGGATCACTTCTATGAGATGCAGTCATAAATCACATAATTTTTCTCAGTCACTCAGGCCCAGCCTGACCCAGCCTGGTCCTCCACAAGGTCCTGAGACTCGCCTCCAGCAAACCTGCTTATCTCTGTGTGTGTCTCTCTCTCCATGGGCTGCAAGTGCTGGCAGGGGCTTGCTCCAATGAAGATCACAGCGTCTTCTGTATGTCTCCACCTGCTCCAGCATGGGGCCTCTCCACAGGCTGCAGGTGGGGCCTCGGCCTTTGCTAGGGGCCATGGGGGAACACCCACTCCACCATGGGTTTCTCCATGGGCTCTTTCTCGCCAGCACCTGTGGTGACTCCTCCCCACCTCCTTCACTGGCCTTGGTGTCTACACAGTTTCTTACATCTTCTCACTCCCTTCTCTGGTGGCAAAAAGCGGTTGCTTGGATTTTTTTCTCCTAAATGTGATTCCCAGAGGCACTGTGACCGTGCTGATGAGCTCAGCCTTGGTCAACAATAACTCCAGCCTTGAGCTGGCTGGTGTTTGCTCTGAGGGGTCTGCAGAGAGCTTCTGGCTACTTCTTGCAGAAGCCACCCCTGCAGCCTACTCATCCACCAGAACCCAGCCATGCAAAACTACACCAAGTTTGTGGTGCCTAACTGGCTGCAACACTATACAGTGAGCTCCAAAAGGAGATTCTAATGAATCGTTCATGTCATATCTGAAAACAAACTATTACTTAAGAGACTGGGTTGTCACCAGCAAGCTTTCTTCCGGCCACTCATATTATACTTCCAGGCGGCAGGTTTAGTTATATTACATACTCTTTTATATAGATTTCATACCAGGTGGTTCAGTAATATGTTTTACATGCAGCGGCTCATCAATTCTTTACTATTTTAACAGTTTATTCTGAGCTTGTGGGTCTTCTAGCATTCTTATGCAGGTGGTGACTTGGACTGGTAATTTCTGCCATTCAGCACCAGTATTTTCAACAAAATTACTTCCGTCCTTTACAGGAATATGTACTCAAAGATTTTGTTAGTTAGCACAAACTAGGAAAGCAAATCGACATCCTTTCTTGCAAAAAGTAATAAACAACTACATAATTCAGAGATCATTGCATCACTGTCTTTGCAGTATGATGTGCAGTTGCTTAAATCTTGTCTGATTAGCAGAACAAAAGATTAAATATCCTTCAAAGTTGAAATAGGAACATAGTTTGTATGTATGGTGTCACCACATCTTTTTATTCTTTGAAGAAAATTATGTAAACATTATTTGGATGCAATAACATTTACTGTCCCTGTGTTTGTTCTAATGAATTCATTATTTCCTTTGCAGTCAGTTTTAGCAGTGATCTTGTATTAGAACACATAGTCTGTGTTTTCATTTAATTTTCTGCAGGCCTTTTTGTTTGGCTCATTTATCTATCCTTATCCCTTGAAACCATCTACAGTAATTCAGTTCACTACAACTAGACCTTCTGACAAAGCCAGAAATAATCAGCTCCATGCACTGCTGATTCTAAACTCGGCTAACAAGTATCTCATGATTCTGATCATTATATGCTTTTCAGGGTAATGGAGACTTTTGGACAGCATTTCTTTCTCCTGTGAAAGAGTTCATCCTTCCTCTTCCCTTTTTACTGAAGCATAGTTTGAGCAGTGGCACAAAACCAAATCATACGCAGACCAATGAAATAAAATTCTCAGCTGGTTTGTTGTTCCTGATACTAGCCTCTGAAAACATTGCCTTCCAGTATTGTCAAATAATATTTCAATATGGAAAAATTTGCTATTTAAAACCTCTTAAAATGCAAGACTAACTCAGATAGATACAGTATTCCTTCTCCTTAAGCCTGGCTAAAGAAAAAATGTGTCCTTAAAAGTTATAGAGGGGCTGTATAGTTAAGTTAGGGTACTTAATGTAGGTGATTTGAGTAATATTTTTTTTTCTTTACCAAAGACAGAATTCATTAAAATTTCCCAAGTGACAGATACGCAACCTTGGTAGTTGCAATTCAAGCTCTCCATGCTGTCTAGTAGTGCATTACAGATCCATTCTGGAGTACGATTTTAGTCCCTGGAGTTTTTTTCTTACCTAAATATAGGGGTTATGCTTTGCTCATAACACTTGGCTAGTAATTTCTGTGCGCAGGGGACCTAAGTTGATAATCATATTTGCTGTGAACTAGAATGAAGAAAAAAACATCAGAAAATCACAGAATGTTTTCGATTGGAAGGGATCTTTAAAGGTCATTGAGTCCAACTCACCTGCAATGAGCAAGGACATTTTCAACTAGATCACGTTGCTCAGAGCCCCATCCATTCTGACCTTGAATGTTCCCAGGGATGAGGTATCTACCATTTCTCTGGACCACCTCTTCCAGTGTTTCATCACCCTTGCACTATAAAAAAATTCATCCTTATCAGAATCTACCCTCTTTTAGTTTACAACCATTGCCCCTTGTTCTATCATTACAGACCACACTGAAAAGTCTGTCCCCATCTTTCTTTGAGTATTAAAAGGCCACAATACTTCAGCAAGGCCTCTGAACTTCAGGAATCCATCCATTTCTTGATGCAAATAGAAATACCTCTGACAGAAGTAAAATACTTAAAAATATTTAGTGCAATCAAAATGCTTCTCTCTGAATTTGACCATTCACTGGTTTTTTTGAATCAGTATTATTCAATTTAATTTTGGCCTGATAATTGCCGCCAATTACCAAGCGAACAATGAGATAATGCCACGAGATCTTTGTTTTATTTTTGGTCTGATACTTGTTAACATCACTTGTTGCTCACATTTCTACAACACTTTTTCTATATTTCAACAAACCTGTCCTCATCTTTAAGGCCTCTCATGCACAACCCTATTACCATTCTGTGATGAGGAATTAGCTGCCATTGCCAAATGGCTCACACATTGTCCTACCAGTCTTTAAAAGTTTTCTTCCTTCTCTTTTTGTGTTTTTTGTACTTGATAGGAGTACACTGGACACATCTGTAGATGTACCAAATCGTTTCCATTCAGATTTCTTTCTCAAACTTACTGGAAAACCTTCAAAGAATGAATGGATTATTTGGCTTTTTGTGTTGATTTCACTGGCTGTCAATCTAAACTAATATTGTTTCATTACATTTTTTACCCACCTCATCTGTCTGTATTCATGCACAGTTGTGACATATATTTATTTATAAGCTGCTTTGGATAGTTCCTGCCTTTTTCCTTTTGTCAGGACAATACCTGACTGATGCAGTTTAATCCCAGACAGTAGCTAAGCATGTCACAGCTGCTTACTCACTTCTTCCTGCAAGGGCATGGGGAGGAGAATGAAAAAACCAAAACCATCATCAATTGAGATAAAGAGAGTTTAGTAGGATAACAAAATAAGAGAAAAATAATAACAACAACAACGATCACAATAATACAAGGGAAGGAAACATGCAATTGCCCAATATATGCAAAAGGAAAATAAAACAATCTGCTGCTCAGTCTATTTCCAAGCAGCAATCCCACCTAGCTCACCTCCCTAGTTATATGCAGAGCATGATGTTCTATGTTAGGGAATATCTCTTTTTCCAGCCTGGGTCAGCTGTCCTGGCTGTGCTCTCCCAGCTCCTTGTGCACCTGGCGGGGTGTGAGAAGCTGAAAAGCCTTTGACTTGGTGTAGGCACTACAACTACCCCGCAACAACAACAACGTTGGTGTGTTATCAACATTATTCTCATACTAAATCCAAAGCACAGCACTATACCTACTACTGGAAAATAAATTATCATGTCAGCCAAAGCTAGGACATAAACAAAATGAAGTCCGAATCCACGTAGGGGTCCTCACATTTAAGTTGTAAAGACAGAATTAAAGAAAACTCTGACTGTAATCCAGCAGCACTGCACATATTCCATGGAATAATTTGCAGTATCAGATATACTGCTTAATGAATACAGTGTGTCTATAAATTTTCTGTGGATTTCTTTAGGATTTGCCCCAATGCATTAAGAAAGAAATTTTCATGGATTCACTGCAACTAAAAGTTGATTTTTTTTTTAAAGTCTTTATTTTTTCATGTTAGACACTATAAACTCATTGTGTATTAAGGTTAAAAATTTGTAATAAAAAGATTGGAAAGGGCTACCGGCTGAACTATGAGATTGTGCAGCCAGGGAAACAAATTATATTCTACTCCACATCCCTCTGTAAAATAGATGTCATTTAGGAGAAGCCCTTGAAAAGAGATTTCTTAATTGGAAAAACATCCTTTTCAGTCACAAGTGGCTGAGCTGAAGTGTGTCCTCGGAATATCAATATGAGCTGAAGCTATTAAAATGTCATGGGTAACCTTTTTAGAAAGCCTAATTTAATTAGAAAATAATAATTAGTGTATTCTTACCAGTAAGAAATGCCTGCCTGAAATGAACTTCATCTAAACTCTTAATTTCAATAGATAACACTCCACTGGAAAAGATTCAACATACAAACAATGAGATTGAGTTTGCAAATACTGTGATTAACATACAGGTTTTACTATTGGAGGTAATTTTTGGATCATGCTGGAGGGCAGGGACAATTCCTGATCACACCTAGAAAAAAAATGGTTTTGCATGTGTCAGCAGGTCTTAAACATAATATATTTTTAAGAAAACATAATCATCAGACCAATCAATGTCATTATACACAGTGTAGTTTCCTTGCTTTTCCTGAAATCAATGAGAGCAGAGACCTCATGAACTGAAGGAAAAAGGCAGCATGGCACCCTGCAGAGTATTTTGTCATTTAAACCTGAGTGAGTTAGAGCCTTGCTCTAGCAAGCATTTTACAGGTACATTTTCATCCAGATGAAAATATTACATCCCATGTCAGGCCTGGAGAGATGCTTCCTTTTAAGTGCAGGGCTGGCTGGAATAAAAGCAGTCATATTAAATGGAACTGTATTGTCTGAGGAAAATTGTGGGTCGAGGATATAACTAGGGTGGCATCTGAGCAGTATTTGGAGATCCGCTGATGTAACATTTTGGAAAGATTGCTCAACAGCTTCCATACTTAGAAATAAACGTTACAAAAAACATATCACTGGATGTAGGACTGGAGAGTCATTATTTAGGAAAAACAACATAGGAGTATTGCAACTGAACACTTACAGGCAGTGATTTTAAAACCATTCTTTTAAAACACTGCAGGACAGTTCTACTTCCATTTGCTAGCCAGGGCCCATGAGATGACCAAAGCCAATCTGCTTGGGTTGGTACCAGGGTACAGAAGTAGCTAATTTACTTGAAATGTCTCCTTTGTCCACACTCAGGTTGTTTTTAATTGGCTTGATTCTTGGTTTGGGAGTTATCCTGACTGCATGCCATCCATCAGTCATGGTGGGCAGCCAGAAGCGACCCCGTCAGTAATGACCTTCTTGGCTCCCCATATTCCCTCACAGAGGACTTGGCCTTTACTGTGTACTTCATATTCAGCCTCAGTGAGCAAAGAGCCATGGGAAAATGTATCACACTCAATCCTTTTCCCCAGAAACAAACTCAATTTCCCACTTCAAATATTTCATGGGATTTCACCTGGTGAGGAGTCAATGGAAGAACCAACAAATTTAAGCCACAGAAATCTGTATCCTGCTCTAAAACTCGATAGGAAAAGCCTCTGCTGTGGATGACAGCATCACATACCATATTATGAAACAGGGAGGGGATGAAATGCATGGGTTGGGTTGTCCTTGTCTAAGTATGCCAGAGCTAACGGTTTCTCTCTGCCTGAATGTCACTGACCTTCCTTCACACAACACAGCTGGCATAGGAATTACTTCACTGCATTTCTCTGTACTGTGAAATCCCACAGGCATTGCCTGCTTCTTCCTGAAATACTCTCAGTTTGCTATCCTTTCTCACTTCAGCAGACTCCATACAACTACAAAATGCTGGCTCCAGACAACTTAAAAAATAAAATGTGATCAGATCTTTATGCCTCTACACAGAGAGGCGCATTGTGGATTTTGCTTTCAGGCACAGAAAGCTTAAAAAAATCCCAAAAACCTGATAGAAAAGATATCCTAACTTGCAGCTTCACAAGTGCACTCAACCTTCCCTAAAGTTGAGATTTCAAGAAATAAATGGCTCAAATCAGGCTATGGAGACGTGTCAGAAATCCAGAAATCATGGCTCTTTTAA
Organism: Hypotaenidia okinawae; assembly: GCA_027925045.1. NCBI lineage: Eukaryota > Metazoa > Chordata > Aves > Gruiformes > Rallidae > Hypotaenidia > Hypotaenidia okinawae. The sequence continues at coordinate 27,139,790 of BSDF01000005.1, read as the reverse complement.
GGCATGATTGCCTACTCACGTCTGTAACAATTGCTGCAGAATGTGACTAATTTTGCAGCTCTCCATGCTGATTTGTAAGTATTATATGAAAGAAATCGGAGCAAAAAGAGGCATTTAATTCTAGTCTGGACTTGAGTAGCACAGCAATATACTCAGGAAAGCCACAGCGGCTGCTGTTTCCTTCTGTTCCTAAGTCACTTGTGAAGACCCTGAATGGTAATAACACTTCCCATCTCCTTCAACAGGTCACTTCCACAGCTCGGTGGCCTTTTACATCCCTTACAGGTGTACAGGCACTGCTCTCACCTCCTTTGTGCTCTGCCAGCTGCCCAGCACAGAGAGCAGCATCAGCAGGGGCCCCTGCAGCCAGCCAGCCCGCCGGAACCGTGGTTTTCTCCTCTGATCAACCTGGGGAAAGCTGAGAGTTGATGAGTGATCCTGACTGGCATTTGACCACATTGTTGGGAATTTGAAGCCGCCTCCAACAACTAGAAGTTTCTTTCTGCTTTCTGGTTCACCATTCCCTGTTTCCTCAGATTTTTGCTTCCTCCTCCTAAATACTTCCAAGCACTCCAGGTCAGATTTATACGCATTGTATCTCATTCTCTCTCATGAACTTATTTTTTTAACAGGATTTTCTAGTATCCCAACTTTTAAGGTAGACTCGGATTACAGTCTCAACTATCTTTAGTGTTTCATAGTCTTAATCCTGTTGCCTTGACAGCAGTTGCTATATCTAACCCTAGTCCTGTCTGGATCTAATCACCAAGTTGTATAAAAACGTGTGTGTAAAACACAAATACGTTAGGCTCCTCCAAAATTGCTGACCACCCCACACTGAAAAGAAAATGTGGTTTCAGCTACAGGATGCTTGTGCTAAGGATGATTCAAGGGGAAGAGTAGGCTTAGAAAGGAGTAGGGAATGGCCTCCCTGATAGGCAGGGAGTGATTGTATGGACATGCAACACACTTTTAATGGCCGAATAACCCCAGGAGCTGATGTCTCAGGCAGAAACTGTTGAGTACCTGACTGGTCCTGGGCACTGCATGTTCCCAGGTAGTGGCTACAGCTAGAGAAGGGAGCTCTCATATCAGTGACCATCGCTGCAGCTCCGTGAAGATTTTTAGAAAAATTGCTTCTGTCTTCCCATAGCTCAGCTGCCATTGCTGGTTATCACAATCCCACAAACATTGCCTGTCCTGCCAGTCACAGCTGGCTGCGTGCTGGCTGTGTGGTTGGACTGCTGAATAGTTCTTTCAAACAAAGGCAAAGCTATACAAATGTCATTATTAACCATAAACTGGCATAACAAAGTGATATGAAGTACACATCCATTCAGGGTAGATGAAGTGTTGCTCTTAGAGCAGATAAATGAATTGATGCTTCCTCACTGTACAAATGCAGACTGAGAGGAGGAACAATTTCTCAGGTGCATCCGTTTAAAAAGCTCTCTAAGCAGCAATGTTTTGAACATGGCTGCATCACAGTAACTACCACGTAATATCTTCATATCTAAATCAGTTTTATTGCAGATAATTTAGGTTCTTGTAGCAGAGAGCTCAGCAAAGGATATAAAACCCACCTATGAAATCAGAGCAGTACTTGGATGATTAGCAATATTGCTAGCACTTCCCAAGCTCATTAATTTAGAGCTGTCTTGGGTAGGTCTGTGCTGTAATACAGTCACAGAAGCAATTACAGACCTTGCATTAGCTGTATGCAATCGTTCCGCTCTTGAAAGATGTGGATATGTAGCAGTTAAATCCTGTATCTCTGTCTTACTAATTACAAACAGATCAGGTTTATAGTTCCCCAAAACAGTTGTGAAATTTTATGCATGCTCATGTCTCTGCTGAAACCTACAGAATTCTATACAATATTATTACACATCAAGTTTTAACTTACTGTGACAAAATAAGGTTTCCAAAATTCAGTAGCTGGCTCTGCACCACTCAGCACTTACCAACAGGACACCAATTTAATAAGGTTTTGCCCTTGTCCTAGCACTGGACAATATCAGCCCCACTTTTTCTAACTCTGTAGGAAATGCAGTTGCAAAGATTTTCCATCGCTTTCAATGCTAAAATGGGGGTGCAGGAACTTGTTTCTTGGTCCATGGCCCTCTGCCTTAGGAATAGGAAACTCTTTTACCAAATACAGCTATGGAAACTCCTTCTTCCCTTGCTTTCTGAAACTCAGCTTCTTTCCCCTGCATGCTTCTCTGGGTTGAGTTGCAAAATGCAGATATAGTTAGCAGAGTGCTTATCACTCCCCAAAGGATTTTCTGAGATTCAATCCTAACACATTCTGCATTTCCAGATTGCATACTCCCTTAGGATTGCAATATTTTCAAGGCTTTCACAGTATTTTATACCTTATATGTAACAAAATGTATTCACCATACAGTCACTTACCAATCACACAATCCCCTTGATCACCTCCAGCTCATGTTGTAGACCATCACAGAAAGCAGATTCAGCAGAAGACAGGCTAAGTCCTCCACAGACAATTTCTGTCAACGTTAGTAGTGCTTGCTGTCCCAGCTGCTCATATGCTTAAATTCCTTTATTCACCTTGTGCCTCTGTTCTACAGTTTTCTCTCCATCTGATGGTCTTTCCCTAGAGCTCTCAAGACTGTAATTTCATCTTTCTTTAGTGCAAGCAGGTCATTACCTTGGAAAGCCTTGTCGATCACTTGAACACATTGTACAACTGATCACATATGTGTAACGGATGCTGCCAAATTACTGGGGCAAAAGAATAGTTCTGAGACTATGCTACACAGCCTGAAGCAAAAGGCAACAGCACACTATTCACGAATGAAAAAGCTACTTTCACTTGGAGATAATGTCCCTTCTGCTTCTACCTTGGAGGTAGTTCACATGACTTAGCCATCATTTCTTTTGTTTGGGGGGTGTGTGTAGTGTGTGTTATGTTCTGTACTCCTGAGATCATGAGGATTTGAGTACTTAAACACTGGTCTGCACAAAACACTATTCAAGGAAGTTCTGATGCACGAACCCACACATTTCACAAGCACTTTATGTAAATATTTACCCTAAACATGGATTCAGGCAGAAAACAGGCTTTTGAACAGGAAGGCTGGAGCTATTGGCTATTTTTCTTTTAGCAGAAGAGGGTCAAATAGCTAATTGGGTGAGCAACCTCTTTTAAAGACCATTTGCATGTATCGAAAATGGATAATGTCTTCTTAGTCTTGTCTGGTCATGGAAAACACATCTGTAGCAAGTCTTGGTAAGAATGCAAAGTAAAGAAAAGATCACAGAAAAGAAAACAAGGGATTGCTTATTCACACACACAGAGCAATAACATTTGCAATGAAAGGCCATTTTTAAACAGATGTAAGAGTGATATGTGGAATCCTTTCTCAAAAACAAACAAATCAAGACTGTATTTTTACAAAACATATCCCTGAAAATATACCTACACCTGTCTGTTACAACAGGTTTGGTATTTTTCCACATTGTGATTCATATACATAATATTCTATCATCTTCATGATGTGTGATTTCCTACTTCAACCCATAGGTGGCCCTGTATCTTAAGGACTGTTTTGATTGTTTAGATCTTAATGGTGATGATGACAGGGTTGAATGTCTATGGGTAGGAATCAGATGGAAGGCCAGCAAGACAGATGTCATGGTGGGAATCTGTTATAGACTGCTCACCCTGGATAAAGAGCCAGACAAAATATTAAATAGGCAGCTGAGAATTCCCATAACCACTAGCTCTTGTTCTCATGGGAGACTTCAATTTATCAGATGTCAATAGAGCAGAGAGAAAACAGTCTAGGGAGTTCCTGGAGTGTATGGAAGACACCTTTCCGACACAGCTAGGCACTCTACTGGATCTGTTGCTTGTGAACAGAGAATAACTTGTGTGTAATGTGGTGGTTGGAAGTCATCTTGGCATCGTGATCATGAAATGTTCGGGTTTTCAATTCCTGGAGAAGTAAGGAGGTGGGTCAACAGAACAGCTAGCTTGGATTTCCAAGGGGCAGACTTAGGCTTGTTTAGGAACTTGGAGTCGCTTGGGAAGCAGCTCTGAAGAGTAGGTGAGTCCAGGAAAGATGGACATTCTTCAGGAGCAAAATCTTGAAGACATGGGAGCAGTCCATCCACATGTGCTGAAAGATGAGCCAGAGGGGAGAAAGACAGGCCTGGCTGAATAGTGAGCTTTGACTGGAAGGCAGGAAGAAGAGTTTATGGTCTTTGAAAGAAGAGGCAGGAAACGCAGGAACAACAAAACTATGCAGGGAGAAAATGAGAAGGGCCAAAGCACAAGCAGAAATTAATCTGGTTACTGCTGAAAAATAAATAAAAATGTTTCTATAAATACATTTATAGGAGGACTAAGGAGAATCTCCATCTTTTATTAGATGGAGGGGAAACATAGTGACAAAGGATGAGGAAAAGGCTGAGGTACTTAATGTCTTCTTTGCCTCAGGCTCTAGTAGAAAGATCAGTTGTTCTCAGGTACTCAGCCCTCTGAGCTGGAAGGCAGGGGAGGGGAGCAGAAAGAAGCCACCATAATAGAAGGGGAAATGGTTAGTGACCTGCTACACCACTTAGACACACACAAGCCTATGAGGCCAGATGGGATCCAACCAAAGGTATTGAGGCAGCTGGCAGAAGTGCTCATCAAGCTGCTTTCCATCATGCATCAGCTGTCCTGGGTAACTGGGAAGGTCTCCGTTGACTGGAGGTTAGCCAGTGTGACACCTGTTGGCCAGAAGGGCTGGAAGGAGAATCTGGAGAACTACTGGCTGTCAGTCTGACCTTGGTGCCAGGGAAAGTTATGGAGCAAATGACCCTGAATGTCATCACAACACACGTACATAACAGCCAGGTGACCAGGCACAACCACTATGGGTTTATGAAAGGCAAGTCCTTCTTGACCAAACTCATCTCCTGCTATGACAAGGTGACCCTCTTACTGGGGGCTTCCCCAACCCATGTGTAGGACCTTGCACTTGGCCTTCTTGGACTTTCTGAAGTTTGCAAGGGCCCACTTCCAAGCTTGTCCAGGTCCTTCTGAATAGCATCCTGTGCCCTGGGTGTGTTAGTCGAACCACTCAGCTTGGTGTTGTCTACAGATATACTGAGTATGCACTCAATCCCACTGTCTATGTCATCAAAGAAGATGTTAAACTGTAGTGGTCCCAAGACAGAAAAGCTTTGTAATGATAGATACAACTATATAAAATAATTCTTGGCAACTTCTACTAAACAAATCTAGAGATTCTTCTAGTGGCATGTCCCCTATCTTACAACTCAAAAGATTAAAACGTTGGTAAACTCCACAATATTTATTTTATGTAACCAGGCTATTATCTGCCCTTCTGGAGAAGGAAGAGAGGTGACTGCATAAGTCTACCAGTGTGATGTTATTATTTTATTTAATCAGAATGGATTCTAGGTGAGCAAGATTATATGGAAGCCATGCTTTAGCACTGATGGCAATTTAGTGATGCTTAAAGACGCCCCAAGCCTGCCTGTTGGTTCTTAACAGCCTTTCTTTAACTTTCAACCAATTATTCTTCTTTTTAGCAAATTCTCAAGTGTAAGTAGTATTTGTCTTATCTCTAATTTATGTGCATATGGCATAATCAGGTTTTCTTTCTTTCTTTCCCTTGAATGAATTTCCCTAACTGATCCTGTGGAGCAGAGATTACTCCATAGCAGACCTCTTCCTTCCCACCATTGTCATGAATAAATTGAAGCAAATGACTAGGATACTCTGCTGATTACCAATGAAGGAAAGGACTTTTATTGGCAAATTGAATTTTGAAAGCCCTGTCTTCTAAGAGCAGAATATTCAACAGGATAGATTTTTACATAAATGATGTGTTGAATTCATTATGTATATTCTTTCAGAGAGCCATAGGGGATTTCCCACTTAGAAACACAATGCAAGTTATAAGACATTGAGAGCTTCACTATTCTAGCATTTCTGTTTGGAAGAACCTGATTTACAGGGAAGATTCTTTGAATTATTATAGAATCCTAGGATAGTAGAATCATTTATATTGGAAAAGACCTTTAAGCTCATCAAATCCAACCATTAACCTAGCACTGCCAAGTCCACTGCCAAACCCTGTCCCAGAGCATCATATCTACACACCTTTCAAAAACCTGCTAAATTCCTAGGATAGTGACTCAATCACTTCCCTGTCAGAGAAAAAAATTCTAATATCCAATGTAAACCCCTCCTGATATAACTTGAGCATGTTCCCTCTCCTCCTATCACTTGTTATTTGGAGGAAGATGCCAACACACACCTGGCTACAACCTCCTGTCAGGTTGTTGTAGACAGTGACTAGGTCTCACTTCAGTCTCCTTTTCTACAGGCTAAACACCCCCAATTTCCTCAGCTGTCCATCAGATTACTTGTGTTCCAAATCCTTCACCAGTCTCATTTCCCTTCTTAGGACACAGTCTAGCACCTCAGTGCCTTTCTTGTAGCTGGGGTCCCAAGACTGAACCCAGTTCAGCTGCAGCCTCACCAGTGCTGAGTACAGGGGGATGATCACTTCCCTAGTCCTGCTGGCCAGACCATTTCTAATACAGGCCAGGATGCAGTTGGCTTTCTTGGCCACCTGGACACACTGCTGGCTCATATTCAGCTGGTTGTCAAGCAACTTCCCCAGCTCCTTTTCCACCAGGCAGATTTCCAGCCACTCTACCCCAAGCCTGTAGCATTGCATGGGGTTGTTGTGACCCAAGTGCAGGACATGGCACTCAGCCCTGTTGAACTTCATACAATTGGCCTCAGCCCATTGATGCAGAATGTCCAGATTGCTCTGCTGAGCCTTCCTGCCCTCCAGCAGATCAACACTCCTGCCCAATACGGTGTCATCTGCAAACATACTGAGGGTGCCTTTGTTGCCCTCATCCAGATCATTGATAAAGATATTGAGGGGTAAATAAAGGAGATATATATATATGTATATGTGTGTGTATATATTTACGTGTGTGTGTGTGTGTGTATATATATATGTGTGTGTGTGTGTGTGTGTATACATATATATGTACATAAATATATATAAAAATATATACAGAGAGAGATATAAAGGGTCCTGCACCTGGGTCAGGACAATCCTTGTTATCGATACAGGCTAAGAGACAATGTGCTGGAAAACAGCCCTGAGGAAAAGGACTTAGTGGGACTCATGGGTGAAAAGTTGGACCATGAACCACCAATGTGCATCTGCTGCTCTCAAGAGAACCCACCTGGTGTACTTGTCCAGCTCAGGGGTCTTCGGCACAGGGAGGACATGGTCCTGCTGGAGGAGGTCCAGAGAAGGGCCACAAAGATGATCAGAGGCCTGGAGCACCTCTCCTATGAAGACAGGCTGAGACAGTTGGGCTTGTACAGCCTGGAGAAGAGAAGGCTCTGAGAAGACCTTATTGTGACATTTCAGTACTCAAATTTGGCTCAAAATAAACATGAGGACAGACTTTTCATTATGGTCTGTAGTAATGGAAGAAGGGGCAATGTTTTTAAACTAAAAGAGGGTGGATTCAGACGAGATAAGGATTTTTTTACAGTGAGGTTGTCTATTTGATGCCCTTGCTCACTGCAGGGGAGCGGGTCCAGGTGACCTTTAGAGAGCTTTCCAGCTCAAACCATCCTATGAATCTGTGGTTATGAATCTGCTGCTTCAGGTACCAAAACCAAGTAAGCTGTGGTTTCCCTCCATTTCTGATCACATCAAGTCCACAAAACGTGGCTCAGCTGTTAGCAGTGTGAAACCCCCAAAGGCAGAGTATGGTGCCACAACTACTGCAAGTCCAGCTGGCACTTGTTTACCTGAGAAAATCTCACTGGTGACGTACTGCAGAGCTGCAGGACTTTCTCCCTGGAAGGGTGGCTCAGGAGGACTAAATCTTGTCTAAGATGTTCAGCTCTGTATTTTTCAACACTCAAAATTCCTAACATAGGCAATACAGAATAAAGATTTAAAATCATCACTGTTTCTGGTGCACTCGTTTGCTCATGCAACTTAATTAAAATTTGTAGGTTAGGCCACAGTTTACTGAAAGTTTACAAAAATCTGATTTTTCTTTTTTTTATACTCCAGGTAGCAGTTAAAAATTAGTGACAGAACTCTACCTGTTACATGCTTTATGATGGTTTTCTACTATGTGTCTCTGTACTAATATCGAAGTAGTTCCTTATTACAAATTGCTTTGCTCTGTTGCCAGGCACCCTGTGAAAGGTACATGAATCAGTCACAACAGATCAAAGATACATTTTAAAATTTCCAAAGCAGGTGTAGCAGTTTATCAGGACATTCTATCATACAATGGTGTTTTGCAAAGACATGAGTTTTTTTTTCTTTTTTTTTAAAAAGCAAATGCAGCCAGAGAGGTATTTACTATTTATTTAGATGTCACTGGAAGTTTTGTCAAAGTTACAACTGAAGTTACACAGGACAAAGGGACCCTCCAGGACCATTTGGACTACAGAAAACAATTGGGGTCTTTATAGAATGCAAAACTTCCAGACAGCAAGTCATTTATCTGATTAATCTGATTCAAATGAGTAGATATGACTATTAACTCTTCTACTCTGATTGGATGAAAGTCAGGCAAAAAAAAACCCTATGACCCCAAAGGATTACCATGAAGACACTTGTTTTGTTCCACAAAAGAAGACAAAATGTTCTGTACCGTGAGATATGCATTAGCCTAACCATCACTCAGGTAACCAGCACTGGGTGCACACAAGGGACTTACTCATTCCCTGTCTCAGCTATTATTTCTGAGCATGCTGTTGATTTAATACTACACGAAGAAGGCAAGACTAATATTCAGTAACTGTGATGCAAATCAGCTGCATCTTTCTGAAAGTCTAATGATTTCAGAGTCTCTCTTTTATCCAAGCAATTGTGGATAACCTGGCTGCATTACCAAGTTGGGTTTTCAGTCTGTTTGCTTGTGTCAGCTGGATCAGCTCTGCTTGCTCCTGTGAGCTGATCCATTCAAATCAGAGTACTTCCTTGGCACTGTTTTTCAGAATGTGGATTTTTGCGCTGTAATTTTGCATGCCAGACAGAACTGTCAATAGCAGTAACATAGGAAGGCCCCTTTACTTGTTTGCAACAGATTCTTTTTCACCTGTACTTGGTACAGGTGCTTGCTGGCAGGCAAATATACAAAGATACAAAAGCCACTCGGTGCATCCACAGCAATAATCCATGGGCAGCAGCAAGATAGTGAAAACTGAGACACCATGACTACAAGTTCGAAATACCACATCCTGATGTATGAGTGAAAGTGTCACCGAGCACAGAAACATGCAGACACTTAGCACTTTCTCAAAATGACATCACTCTGAGCTGTGTCATTCTCTGCGTGGCTCAGCCCACAGCCTGTGTACCATTGCCCTCCTGTAGCAGGTCAGGGGGTGCACAGCTGCACACTTTGGTTAGGAGAAAGACAAAAAACATACACATTCTTATGCAGTTAGCTCATTTTCAACAGAGTCCGCTAGTAAACATGATGAAGGACCAATTCCTGTGTTCTGTCAGCATCTCATCAAGATCTTTGCAATTAAAATAGAAAAATCATTACATTTTTGCAACTAGTATCTTTTCATTTACCTTTCTTTACAGTTATATATCTGCTACCTCTTTCTGATCTATCTAATGCATCATAAGGTAGTAGGCTATGAGGGCTGGGGGATTTCCACAGAAAATGTTTCCTTCTGGCAGAGCAAGGCAAGAGCAGACACTCACTCTTCACTGGTGCACAGAAATCACACTACCAGTCCTGCGGTTTGCTTGCAACATGCCATGTTATTCAGGAAGGTAGGGTGTGGGTAGGGTATATGTGGGGAAAAGATGACAAACAATATAGAATCATAGAATGGTCTGGGTTGGAAGGGACCCCATGGATCATAGAGCTCCAATCCCCCTGCCACAGGCAGGGACACCAACCTCCAGGCCTGGATCTACACAAGGTTGCCCAGGGACCCATCCAACCCGGCCTTGAACACTTCCAGGGCCAGGGCATCCACCACCTCTCTGGGCAGCCTGTTCCAGCACCTCACGACTCCCTGTAAAGAACTTCCCCCTAATATCTAATCTAAACCTTCCTTCCTTTAGCTTTAATCTATTCCCCCTTGTCCTGCCATTGTCTGCCCTTTAAAAAAGTTGAATCCCCTCCTGTTTGTATGCTCCCTTCAGGTACTGGAAGGCTGAGATGAGGTCCCCCTGCAGCCTTCTCTTCTCAACATCCAAGGCATAAAGATGTAGAGAGGACATGAGTGAATTTCCTTTTTCAGAATGAGTTAGGATCATACCCATTGCTTATCTGGCCTTGGAATTTGCACAGTTCAGGCATACAGCAGCCTGATAGGTCGAGTTCTTTGGGCAGATGTGTCACTTGTCATGAATGGAGCACTGCAGCAGAGATGTCTTAGTTGTGGAGTGGGAAAGAACTATGTGAGCCACAGAAGGCATCAAAGCTGGTATGGAATATCCCTCTGCATAAACAGAGAATAAATCACAGGCAGAAACAAGTGTCAGTCTGAGACAGCTCATCTGGTCACTGGGATGCACTTTCTGCACTAACATCAATGGGCAAGCTTGTCAGATGTTCTGCTTGTGAAGCAGGAGGGGACATTTTGCTCTGCAGGCAACTTCAAAAGGAGCAAAAATGTTGGTCTTTTTCTTTCAGTAAAAGAAACTTTTTGGAACAGAAAAAGGGCTGAGTTTTCCACTAGATAAAGAACACTGACAACCAAGTGATGCTTAGAAAAACAAAAGAATCCTGTTGGAAAGCTCTATTACTCTGTGTTAGGCAAAACGTGGCTATGTGTCTGGCTCTGAGTTCAAACAGAGGGGGGAAATGGTAAAAAGAGTAGGGGGATTCCTTCTGAAATAAACTCCACAGCCTGCCTCCAATTCAGCAGTAACTCTTTCAGGGGTTGATTTTACTTCATTGCACAAAAATGTTTATTGAAGGTCACCGTAACAGACATATGCATCATTTAAGACAAACAAACAAAAAAAAATTTGCTTTTTCAATGTCTTAGTGCTCTGACCTCTAGCAATTTTTAAGATGAGTTCAGCTATGGTCCATGGACTAGCACAGCCCTAAAAGGCATCGCAAGATTCAGATTTTCTGTTATGGAAAACAAAAAACTAACAGTTTTTTGTGTGGATACTTCCATGCTGCAGGTATGTGACTGTGCCTGCTGGCAGGTATTATAAATGCCCAGCTCTTTCTGAGATCTTAAGGAATTTATTTGGGTTCACTCACCATTGAGTATTCAAAAGTAGCCCCCAATTTTCCACCAAAAACTAAAGTTGATGGACAAGGGTATTTTCAAAGTTACTATCTACCAAGAAAAAAAAAAAAAAATTGAAGGCAACTAAAAGCACATTTCCATTGTGTGCAAAAAGGTGACATTACAGACATCTATACAAAAGATAGCAATCTTGTTGGCTCGTCACTTCAGACTGTAAACTAGCATTGTATCAACACTGTGGCAAAGGTGTGGGAAAGGAATGTTACAGATCAGTTCCATACATTTTAGTCTTTGTGTTCTGGTCACCTTCATAGAGTCCAAGAAGACTCAGACACATCACATCAGGCAATAATGCCTCTCACACTTGTTCTCTCCTTTCCCTCCTGAGGCACTTACCCCTTGTTAACCAGAGGACAGATAGCATCTTATTGAAAGTAAATATAACCCAATACTCAAATATTTTTTTTATCAAATAAGGAAGATGTTAAACTAACCATCTTGCTTAGTTTCAATACGTGCTTCTGGTAGTTTTTATTCTGCAAGGATAAATCTAAAATTATCATAAGTAACATAATTAATCAAGACATTCCTTTTGGTGTCTTTATCTCAGATTCTGTGGAAAATATAAAATTATTATTATGTTTATTTTAGTATAGTATGATTCAACTAAAGATTAAAATCCATAATATAAACATATTTGCCAAAGTCATGACAGTAGGTAAAGAATTGTTTCATATTAAAGATTTACCTTTCATCTGACAGTCACAGTTTCAGTGGTGCTGATCTCTTTATTCTCCTTTCTCCTTTTTTTTTTTTTTTGTGAAATTCCATTTCTTAAAATAACAGCCTTCTCTTTGAGATGTCTGTGTTATCATTACCCTGGTAATCTTACTTTGAGATTTCACACTATTCATTTGAACACCAATTCCACTCTGCCTTTTGATATTCTTCTTTTCCTCTGTTCAAACAGGCTTCTGATTGCCCTGGCTCATCACTGAGGGGGCTAACGCTGAAGACAAAACCAGCTGACATCCCACAATGTCATTCAGCAAACTACATGCTCCTCTCTAGCAACAGCTACTGTCAAGAAGGTTAGGAAGCGGCCACAACATCTCACAGTTAAACTCTTCCAGCCATTATCCACATACTATTTTTAATCCATACTTTGCGTCAAAACATAGTAGTTTTGGCATAGAAAGGGAAGCTGTAAATCTTTTCAGATCTTGGGTCCCTATGCAAGTGTATTGTTTGGAAACAGAAGAGAATGCCTTTTTGCCTCCCTGTTTGTAGTTGCTCATTGGTGCCTTTATAGTGCAAAGCATTCTTCTCCAAGCATGATTTTACTTTTTCTATTTTAACAGCTGATTATATGTTTCACAGCTGTGCCTTTGATTTCACGGTTTCCCTGTGATTTGGCTTAATAAGAGGTACTTTAGTTTCAAAATCAACCTTCAGTGAACCCATAGGAGCACTACTCAAAAATGTACTTTCTGTTTTATTCTCATCTATTGTAAAAAACTTTGTTGATAACAACATATGCTCAGGAGCTCCTTTGTATTTTTTAAGGAAATTTTGTTTGCATTATAAAAGCATTGCATACTGGGAACATGATATGCTTGCTGTTCACTCCTTACACCACAGAGGAAACAGGGAGAAAGTAATCTAGCGCATATTTAAGCAGTATCAGCTTCCTTGTGCTGTGCTTTTGTCCCAGTTAGGATTCAGTCTCAGCAGGGGCTTATATATAAAGAGATGATGCAGTTTACACAAAAGGTTCCATACTAGAATTGCCATGTAGGGGTGAACAGCTCTCTTCACCCTGCTCTGTCTTGCTGTAACTCCCTCTGACATTAAAACCACTTCAGAGACTTTCAACAGTGTGCAAAAGGTCATTCATAATAAAAACAAGCACTAAATTTTCCTCCATTGACATATTTCTTGATGTCTTTACTATGCCAAAGTAGCAAAGTAGAGTGGTGAGAACTCATCTGAGGCTGCAGTATGCACTGGTGCTTGCTGTGTAACTGGGAGCTGTGAGCCCTCCTGATGCCATGCACCAGAGTGGGCTGCTCCAGTCAGCAGCAAGTTCTCACACTCTGTGCTTGCAGGCATCATGGGTGTGCAGTAGTGATCAGTAGAGATACAGGCATGCTTTGATCGCTCTTTTCATCTTTCAAGACCTTTATAAACACTCATTTATGTCACCTCAGCATACTGCTCTTGGGGTTACCTTGTCTAAGTCAACCAGCATGAGCAAAGGAGAACTGTTAGGGGTCAGAAAAAAGGGAGAACATGTTACAGAGCACTTCAGTAATAAACTTGTTTGCAGTGTAGGCTGTTTATTGGTTTGTGTATTGCTTGGTTATTTTACCTTACGTAGGATGTTTGAAACTTTTCTTCCCTTTTTGTGATTCTGCACCCACATTGTTTTTGTAGGGCATTAGGACACTAGTTCTTGTCCATAATGCAGGGCTCAGGTTTGCAACCCTTCCCCGCTGTTGGAGTCTGTTCCAGGTGCAGAGGGTCTCACTTCCCTCTATGCTCATGTGCAGCATTGTCCTACAGAGCTAACTAGCACAGCATGTGTGTGGCACAAGCTGGACAGGGGCAGTCAGCCTGTTTTGCTCTTAGTGTCTCTGCTGAGACAATTCCACATTGCTCCTTACACAGGTCTCCATTTTGCAGCCTAACCAGCAAAGCAGTATAAAGAAAAGAAAACAAAAAACCAAAGCAGCCTCAACAACAAAAGCAACAGAAAGAAAAATACAACAGGGTATATGACAAAAAAAAAGAAAAGAAAAAGATGCTTATATCCTTTAAAGGTGGAACCCAAGGAAATGTTTTTTCACTCCTTCCTTTCAATTATAGGCTTTCAATTTGGAACATACTTTTGTGAATTTATAATTCATGGTTGCTATGGAAAGCACTTGACGCTCCTCCAGGATAGGTAGCAGATGAAAGTGAGAGTGTCACAACTCAAGTCATTTGATTGGAAGCTCACTGAAGCTGTGCTTTTTCTCCCTGCCTACCTGAAGAGTACTGGCAATGCTTATGGGCACTGTGCAAATATTAACAAATCAGCTGAGGATTTCTGAGCTGGCTGGAAAATGAAGAACAATGCAAATAAGCAGCAGGGGAGGTTGAAAATGCATGCAAATCAATCTATACTTTCTGGTCCATAGGTCCCAAGCCTCATTACCTTTGAAACTTTTGCTTGTGCTTAAGCAGCACTCTAGCTTCCTTCTCAAATATGGAAGCAGGGTCTGCCATCCACAATTTAATGAGCCTCAAAGAGATCAAAAGAACCAAGTAAGAGAGATTCCAATTGTCATCTTAAAATAAATTACTTCTGTATTTGTTTATTTATAATTCTTTATCATGTTTATCTTATAATTTTTTCCACTCTTTTGTAGATATGTTTTTGATGCATGTCTAGGAACGGGCAGCATTTCTGCTTATTTGAGAGATGAGGGAAATCACTAATGCATGTTTTATGATCAAAGTAGTATAAAGTAATGTTTACCATAGATTGCTTTTCATCTTCAAGATGTCCTGCAAACACGCATGCATTAAACCTTGAAACGCTCTAGTGAGGTACGTAAGTAAAGATTGTCTTCATTTTCTATGTGGAAAAATCCGTGCCACAGAGAATTTTACTGCTCTGTGCATGAGAAGACTACGACAAAGATCAGAATTTGCAACAGTTTGTCTGAGTGGGAAGTGAAGTACAGGCAAGCTAAATAATCAGAGCAATGAGAGGCTTATTCGTTTTATTGCCTGTCAGTAGAAATTGTTGCTACAAAACCTGGGGTGCTAGAAGGGGCATTTTTTTCCTCAGAGGAGGAGAGTTTGAACTGAACATGTATTGAAAGAACTATTAAAAGGCATATACATTAGGCAAATAAAAAAAATTAAATGAAATTTTTCATGTGACAAAGAGCAAAACTTGGGCAGGTAGTCTCCGCACAGTTTCCGTGCATGCCTTATGAAGCAGTCATTACCAGTAGGCACGAATGCTACTTTTTATTCTGTGGAACTCCTGGTCCTTCAGTAGAAGGAATCGTTATTCAGTATTCACTTTGTTATTTCTTCTTCCAGCATACAGTTCCATCCTGCCTTTGGTGCCCATTCTTCGACTGAAGAAATACAAATATCTTCAGGGGTTTTCCCAGGAGGCCCTCCACACTGAAAGTTTAAAGAAACTGTGCCTTACGGAGCTGTGCCTGGGGCCATGGGTCAGAGCCCGGCGTCAGTAGATCCAGCACAGATCCCTGCCCCTTGAGACACTTTGCAGATGCTAGAGACAGAGGGAGCCACGTAGTCTGCTGCTCTGCCTGTGCTGTGCTGCAGAGCAATCCTTGGTCCTGCTGTCTGGGTGTGCACAGTTGTGTCCTGACCCTTCTTCCTTCCTTTCTGAAGAAAGGCACTGGGGCAGGGGAGGGAGCAGAGGTTGCTGAAAGAGATTGCTGGAAGACCTCTGATCCACCTCTCAAAACCAGCTCAGCCACCATATTCAAAACCTCATTTTTCTTTGTTACCTCCCACACCCCCAAAGGAAAAGACGACTCAGCCTGAGACAGAAACCATGCTTAGGAAAAAAAAAGGTCCACATGATGCCTGCTCTGCAAACTAAAGGAGGGTTGAACAAAGCTGAGGTTGAAGCTACATTACCAGCCGCAGTTCTAACATTTGTATGGGGGCTGAATGCGTGCAATAAAGCACTCTGAAAGGAAATAAATACATTTTGGGCAGCTCTTTGCTCAAATGAGGTGATGGCAATCCGCGGAGAACAACCTCACTGAACGCACACGGCAGGAGAACCATGTGTGAAACGCCACCGTTCGCTTTATCCCGAGACCAAAGCGGCTCCTCTCAACGCAGACATCCGTGGTTTGACTGTAGTTCAACGGCTTTTACGGACCGAGATTATTTCACCCATGTTGAACTCAAAATAAGCCTTTTCCATCAAAATTAAAGCTGAGCGTTTTAGGCGCGCTGCTTGGCAGCCAGAGTTGTTTCCCAAACCAAATTGCTGGGAGCCAGAATGACCTCACACTGACGGTCGCTGAAGAAAGCCGTGGTTACCAACCAGGTGAGGGACATGGGAAACGGGCGCAGCGACCGCGGTCGCGTCCGTCCTCGGAGGGCCGTGACGGCAATCCTTGGCGTTCAGCGACACCTAGTGGTGTTCTGCGGAGTGGGACAAGCCCGGCCGCTGTTACCTCAGGCGCCTGCGTCAGGCACCCTCTGAAGGCACAGTGCCGGAATTCCACCCTCCCTTCCTTCCTATCGCAATCCCAATCCCGCGGGAAGCTGGAAGGGTCCCCGAGAGCTGTCACTAAGCACCTCGCACTTTATAAATGGAAAAAACAGTTCCATACAGTATGGGAACGCGAGAAAAAATGTGGTTCCACAGGTCTGGGACAGGACTTCCGTGTCCTCAGAAATCGCTGTGCAGCAGTGAAGGCCGCACTTTCCTCTGACCGCTGCTCTGCAATCTGAGTGGTGCCAGACTTTGGATGTAAAACTGTGGCCAGCCATTGCCTGTCTTTAGGAATATGCAACAGGCCGCATCACTGGGTTGTGGTGGTTCTCAGGAAGATTTTCTAAGTATTCCTTCAGTATTTTTCACTAGCTCTAGACTTTCCTGTGATGTCACCAGACATACTGTCCTGTTTCTGGCATCCTGCCGGTGTTTCATTCCTGCTAAAAGTACATCTTCCCTGCTTAAATGGAGGTCCTTTTCCAGCAGGTGTCACTGTGAGGTAATAAACACAAAATCCAAACCCCTCACAGAGAATGCAGGACATACCTAGCCTGGCCTGGCAAAGGGCCCTCTGCTCTGGGCCTTCAAGTTGCCAAAAAATTTGTCTGGGAAGAGACAGCCATGGGCCTTGTCCAGCACCCAGTGGAGGAGGCTGGTAGGGTTTGCCTCATCTGGGCCATGTCCTCACCCACCAGCATCTCCATGAGCTGGGTGCCATGGGTGGATGGGGGCCACTCAAAATTCATTGGCAACATAGCACTTACTATTGAGTGAGAAATACATCCAGTTATACACAGGATGAATTCTTGCAGGTTCCAGCAGCAGAGCCTGCATTTTCAAGGTTGGGCTTCTGCAGTTGCAGAGCCTGCTGTGTTTGGAGAGAGTATTGCTAACCTTCAAGCTGCCATTAAACATGGAACTGCAGGGCCATTATCACAATGATTTTTGCAGTGTCACGAAGTTCTTAATTTCGCAACTGTAGGACTGATTTTCCAAAGCAATAAATCGTTCAAGGCACTGACTGTCCAGCTGTCTGCATAAGGACTGGGTGCCTGGGGTCAGGAAGCCAGATTTGAAAATGTCACCATGCTTTGTTGTGCCCAGATTGAAAGATTCTTTATGTTCTTGCTGTTGTAACAATTCAGTATCTATGTAATTGGGAAATTCAGCCATGATAGCCTTTGTGAGTGATTCAATTATGTAAATTATTATGTTATTGTTATACAATTCAAGCCACAAGTACACTTAGGTATAGAAATGGATGAGGAATTCCTGACAGCATTTTTTCTCTGAAAAACTGTTAACACATAAGAACATGTTACGGAACTGTACCAGCTTTGCCTTACTTCCTTCAGAATAGAGCCAAGAAAGACAGAGGCACAAACATTAAGTGTATCTAAAAGCTGATGGGGAAGACACTCTGTATGACCTACTCTCTATGCCAAACCACACTTGACTCCAGCTCTTGACTGTCACTTTTCAGAGTGACAGGAATACAGATCTTCCTCTGGGCTGGACCATTCACTCATTTAAAAGTTTTTCATAAGAACTTTCAAATACTCTTTGCTTTGTGGTTACAAAAAGAATGGGAACATTTCTGTGAATATAAATCATTTCCCATTCATCTGTACTTCAAGACCAGTTATGCTTTTATTTACAGAAGTATGTGTTAGAAAAGTGTAGGGGTTTAATTTACTCTTTTTCAAGGAAATACTGTCCAGTAGATGTTATGGAAAGAGAAGCTTAGTGTCATTTATTCTATCAAAAAGAATTACTGTTAAGCAGCTCTTCAGCCTACACAGTCTGTCCAGACTGACAGCATTATGTGGACATAAGGGTTACACAAACAAGACCTTTACAGGTAAAACAATTTTGAATCAGCACAAGCTATTCAAACTATGCATTGACAGCTCAAAACACTGCTGGTTCCCACAGCTGATGCTGTGAATTATGGCCTGTTATATGCAATGGGAGTCAAATGCCTTTAGCAGCAGTTGAAATCATGCACCTTCATTGGGCAGTACTCTCTGAAGAAATGTTCTCAAACAACAGGTTTCTGGAGTTTGTCAGTAACTTAGAAATGGCTCAATATATTTCACCTTTTTTTTCATGGGTTAATTACAAATAGGAAAACTTTCTTGATATGATTGGCCCATTTCAAGCCTAAGTGAATTTCAACTCCTGTGCCCTGCATCTCTATTTTCACAAAGACAATGCTGGCTCCATCAAATGCCCTACAGCCCCTAAAAAGACATTTCAGCATGAGCATCAGATCTCTTCAACGTTAAGTTTTGCTCTTTAAAGCTTGGAAGGTGACGTGAGAGAACATATTTCTGAGTCTGACTTTTGTCTTTTGATCTCTGAAGATAAACTTCCTTGAGCTAAGCAGATTAACTAGTACAGGATGCACATCAATTACTTCTGGCCTGTGCTATAATTTTCATTTTTAAAAACTATTTTTAATGAAAAAAACCCTCTCCTTAAATAAACTGTAAGAAAGTCATGTAAATAAATGTGACCTTTCTTGGATTTTCCCTGTATTAACTGCTTCTTTTCTTGTGCTTAGCTTATCCATCACCATGAGTGAGAGAGAACTTGATGTACAGAGATGTACAAAGCCTACACAACACTACTCAGAAACTTATCAAAGTTTCAGATCTGTGATGTGAATGTTATTTTTTTTCTTAGTCTTCATGATTCAGAAACTCAGTTAAAAAATAAAAAAGCATTACAGGATTTGTGTCACTGTGAGGCACTGCAAAGTTTAATCAGTCTTCACAGAACTCAGAGCCAGGTTTTGCATGGAAAATATCAGTGAAGGGGAAGATAGAGGGACAAGATCTTCTTCTTTCCATCCAAGGAAGGTATCACTTCAGGAGTGATGACAGCCACATGTATATTCAAATTTTGACCATCAGCAACAGCCCCAGCTCCACAACTAGCCCACACACAGTTCCTGGAACGTAAGTTTTTAGACTCAGCTGACAATATTCCAAGGCTTACACAGGACCATGGGTGTTGCTTGATACACGTTTAGTTCCAATGCTAATGAATTCCTACCCTGTGGAAAATTCTAGGTACTTTGATAACCACAGATGGAGAGGGACTGAAGAAAAAAATGAGCAGAGAGCCTTCAAGAGCCAGTATGAATTATTGGATATATGTATGTTGGACTTTGTATTTCACTACCTACCCGTGCTTACTAAGAGATGATTAAGGAAATCCAAACCTTCTTTATTGATCTGTGCAGCAAAATGACTACATCAAAGGATGCTTTGAGTTCTTTGTATCATTTGGAGAGCCTGTTGTGTTTGGAGAGAATATTGCTAATCTCCAAGCTGCCATTAAACATGGAACTGCAGGTCCATTATCACAATGACTTCAAAGACAAGAGATCTCTTACAAGATTGTATTCCCATCTAATGAATACTAGAAAGGAAGAAAGAGAACTGATTCACAGTTTTCCTTTATACTTCTGCCTCCAGATTATTCCAAAAGGGAAAACAAACTAGACTGTCAGACACTTTTTCCCATATAGTCTTCAGAGATGTGTGGTTCTGGAATAGTTTTCCATAAGGAGTAATGGGAATCAGAACAAACTATTTTAAGTTGGAGCCTGACCAATTTACAAACAGGCTGACCGTAAATGCCTTCAACAGTATTGGAACTGGTGACTCAGAAGCTCCCTTCTTTCATTTAACAGCCTGAGGCAGAATAAAATAAATATTGTTCTCTTTGTTGCAGTGTTGCTCCTTCCTGTAAGAGAGAGGCTTTTCACTTTGTTTCAATTTCAACAAGCCAAATTTATGGCTAAGCATGGAATTAGTTTTCCATCTTCCTTTAGTACTGAAGTGATGCTCACAGCCTGTCAAGTCCAACAAACCAGGCCACAGCTTCTCTTTGAGAAGCAAAGTAAGGTAGCTTTCATAAATCATTTCTAGCTTTCCACCATTCAGAGTCTATGTCTCCTTCCCACAGCAGCATAAGCTCCTGTTTTAGGCGGGGCAGGATGCCGTAAGCTTGTTTACATGACCTGATGCTAACTGATGGTCAGCAACTGCTTTTCCCAGCTATCAGGCACACTCCCATGTTTGTCCAGGCCCTGCTTTTCTGAAAAACAGGGTGGTATATAGAGATATCAGATTGCATTCACATCCTCTTATAACCACACAGACAAAGCAAACCTCTCAAACAAATATATCTCTCAAACTTATACATATCATTGTTTCTTGCCCTGAAAACCTGCAAAGTGAATCATCCCAGAGTTGCAGCACTTGTTTTGCCTCTGTAATTAGCCATACACATTAGAGAGTTGGATCATTTAGCACTTGTGTGCTTTTATAGAGAAATTGATACATCTCTTCTGTGTGCTTAGGCTTTGTGTTTTATATCCATCTACCTCTAAGCATCCAGAAAGAACTACAAGATCTTTAGCCATTAGGAAGAAGTTCTTCACTCTGAGGGTGGTGAGACCCTGGCACAGGTTGCCCAGAGAGGTGGCAGAGGACCCATCCCTAGAGATATTCAAGGTCAGGCTTGATGAAGCTCTGAGCAACCTGATCTGTTTAAGGTGTTCCTGTCTACTGCAAGGGGTGGGTAAAGTAGACAACTTTTAAAGATCCCTTCCAGCCTAGCACACTCTATGATTCTATGATCCAGACACTCACAGGTAGTCCAGCTCAGTACTTGCTCTAGCTCTTACTTCACCTATAGTCCAGGTCTGGGAGGTGCAAACTGCAATTAGCCATTTTCTCCTGAGTGTGATTCCACTTCATCTTTCAGCAACCTCTTCTGTAACCTGGAAGGCCTGTACTTCATATATTTATCATGTCCTTCTCAGATGAGCACTGGAGACTACATGTTGGCCAGATAATGTTTCATTGCCATGAGCCAGTGCCTGAGGAGAAAACTGAGTGCTAAAACATTTAAGTCAATTCATTATGTAAATGAGAAAAAGCCACAGAGATTAGATCCAAACTTCCCCAATTTCAGGCTTGCTTATATGCTCCTCAGTTCAGTTTTACTCTTAGACATGTCATTTCACTCTTAATACGTTTCCTATTTTCCTGTCATTCTCCCTCCATGGCCTTCCCCTGCCTTTATGAAAAAAAAAAGGAGCTCCTAATCATGGTTACTATGCAGACTTGCATCATCTCATGCAGCTACTTTCTCCCTGTGTCCCCTATCACATTGCTTTAATGTTCTTCCTGAGAGGACTCATTAGATAAACCCATCACCATTTATACTTTTTGCTTCAGAAAACAGAAGAAAGTCCTATGAAAGATTTTTTTCTTCAGAAAAGAGAAGAAAATCCTGTAAAAGCATTTTAGGTAAATCTTTTCATGAGAGACAGGTGAGTAGGTTTTTTTGTTCTTCAGAAAGGGAGAGGGAAATTTGCAGAGAGCCATTTGGCATTTTTTTCTCATAAGGAACCATTCATAGCTTTGGTTGAAATGTTTCTTCATTAATCAAAGATATCCTTTAAGATTTTTTATCATTTTTTTTCTTTTTTTTTCAATCACAATGCATTTTTTATACATTGGTTAAACAGCAGGACCATGTCTGCACCGCTTTTTTGGGGTTCCTTCTGCAACTGCACCTGAGAGATGCATTATGCTGCTCCTCACTCTCAGCTTTCAAGTGAAGGATGTTCACGCTGTAAAATGCCTTGTGCACATGCAAACCCTCTCTCCTACCTGGGTCCTTGGCACACACTTGCAGACAAGCCCAAATTATCACCTCTTAGTGCCATTCCACTCTCCAGAATCTAAACCAGCTTCTTTCTGATCAGACATCATAAAGTTTTTAAAATTAAAAAACCTGACACTTCAGACCCAGGCTGTCACACTCCCTGGCTGACCACCAAACCACGCTTCACCAACTCAAAAATGAAAGCACAAGCCTTTGTGGTCAGCAGGAAGAGACTTCACCCTGACAACATCATTAGCCAAAGCAAAATAAAACAGGGGCAAAAGCAGCAATATCCTAAACAAATGTTTTTCTTCAGTGCTATTTCATTAGCAGCAAAATCTCAGGGAATCAGAGTGCGCAGAGAAAGACTAATGAGATAACTGGGAAAATTTAGTATTTTTCAAGTAATATTAGGCTAAAAAAGAATGACCTATTTGAACCTAGCAAAACTGGCTGATAATCATTATGGGGGATGGAAGAAAAGATTTAAAGTAGGCACAAAAACTTTAAAATATAATCCAATCAGGAATAAATATAAAGCTGGAAGTGAGAAGGAAGTCTCACCAGGGATTGCCAAATTCAGGAATAGCCTCCACTATGAAGGGCGAGGACCAAAAATCCTCACTACTCTTAAGATGGAACTGATTCAGTTCACAACTGTAAGTTGTTACCTTTGATAGTAGGGCAGAAACTTCAGGCAACCAAGATGTCCCTGGTACCACTGCATTCTTAGCAGCAAACCTAAGGGAGAGTTGGAACATTCACACTGTGTTATAAAAAAGCCAAGAAAAACCCAAGTTCACAGTTTATGGACAAAAAGACTCTTCACCAAAGGGGCTATAATCAGGACTGTGCGCAGAATCTATTTGAAATCAAATAAAAGAACAAAAGTTTATTCAGGTCTGTATTCCCATACAGGCATAGAAAAAATCTAGGGTTCTCGGTGTCAGAAGAGTACCCTAACTATTAGGATAGCCAGGTCTTTTGGACAGGGGCACTCTGGCCACTCCTGCTGTAAAGTGATGCTCCAGGTTCATGGTTAAAATGTTCAAATGGGATGTGACTCACTGGATACTAATGCTCAAGAGATTTTTAGTGAATTAGTATTTATATAAAGCTGGATAATATTGAAGGGGAGATTCAAAACAGGCCATGCCAGGATGTCATAAAGGATGGTTGTTAGTCCCATATGCAGCTGAAATTTAATTGCCCCCACCTTCTGAGCAACTGTTCCAGTCTCTGAATTCTGGAAGTTACAGGGGGTAATGAAAATCACAACGCTGTTACTCCAGCTTGGCAACGAGCTATTTGTGAATTATTTTAAGATGACTGAATTAACTTTTGATAAAGCTAATTAAATGATCTCTCAAAAAAAAAAAAAAAAAAGCCCCAGGATATCTATTGCATAAAATAGGAGAAAATAAAAGGGAAATGGCCAAGAGCAATAAAGCCACAAGTGGGCATCCATACAAACTGTAATGACTCAGTTAAGCATCATTACTATTTTTAAATCACTTTGTTCCAAGGCAGGAAAGGTGCTTGAAAAGGTTTGAATTAAGAAAAGGTAATGAGTTGGCAGCCCACTTACGCTGGATAATATTCTGAGGGAAAAATTACCATGGAGGAAAGCTGACTGTGAAAGAGTAATACTAACAGCACTAACATGCACTGTTATTGAAGTGGAAAGGGCAGGATAATATACCATGAACACAAGTGAACTTTGCACTGCTGTCATGGGCTTTCTCCAAGCACACTTTCTACAGTAGCTGTGTTCCACTACAAAGCTTTTCTTTGTTCAGGAGCAACCTCAGACGGGAAAAAGAGAAAGAGAGAGAGAGAGAAAAAGGGGGAGGGGGAGTGACTTGAATATTTATATCTCCTCCCACTTGCCTGAGAAAAGCAGGCATTAAAAAAAAACCAATATAAACGCCAGCTTTTCCCATAGACTTCAAAAAATAAAGCTTACTCCCCCAAGTGTGTAGGGGTGGAGCATAGACAAGCTTTTGACAAATTCACTGTGTTTCCATACCACATATCCCAAAATAACTCCCTGTAGAAGATGCGGGGCCACTGGGTAAGCCATACAGGATGGCAAGGAAGAGGCCCTGGCACAGGTTGCCTGGAGAGGATGTGGCTGCCCCTTCCCTGGCAGTGTTCAAGGTCAGGTCGGATGGAGCTTTGGGCAACCTGGTCTAGTGGAGGGTGTCCCTGCCCGGCAAGGGGATTGGAACTAGATGGGCTTTGAGTTCCCTCCCAACCTAAACCATTCTGTGATTCTATGATTCTATGGTTTATTTTTCTTGCTTATCTGTTTGTGTATTAAGAGCACTCACTTCCCTTTAATAAAGTCTCAAGTGTGATTGAGAAAGTTAAGGATGATCGTTTTGATTCTTCTCTTTGTTGCACAGGAAGACATAATGAACACAAATTTAAGCAAATTCTCACAGTGTATTTTCAGAGCAGGCAGACTACAACTCAGTAAAACCAGTAAGCAAGACATGCTCAAAGTTGATGTAGCAGAAGTGAAGATCTTCTTTTAAGTTCAAATCACAATACTTGGGCTGTGATTCTGCACAAAGCTCAGCCAACATGTGTCTCTTGACCATTTTTCAAAACACTGGTCTGAGCTACCCCAGAGAGAATTTCCTCCCATTATCCCCAAAACAAGCCTGTAGTACTAACTGCAGTGCTGCAGTAAAGAGACATTGCCTGTCTTGTCCAACCATACTGCCTCAATCCATATAAATATTCTAGCTAACACACTAGACAAAACTCTGCATCCACACTTAGGGAGATAGAGCATCACATCATTGTCAGTGGCAAGATCCCAGATCTGCTCTTCAATAGCAGAATTTAGTCCACATTAGTCTTAATGAAATCAGTTTTGTTTCCTGAACTTATTTTTTTTTTCTTCAAAGGAATCTTCACCCAAATGTATAAATCTCTAGTTCTTCTTCATTGTCAGTCTAGTTTATTCCATGACATTTATGTTTCATCTCTACTTGGATTTTTTTTAAACCTCAGGGCAGATCTCTTATAAAAACTTTTTGATGGTGTCTGCTCAGCCAACATGTTAGGGTGAAGACTGTGATTTTTCATTAAGATAACACAGAACTGTTTGAATGATAAGCTGCTGCATGATGTAACTTGAACTCAGAAAGGGTGAAAAAGCGCGGCGGAGACACTCCCCATCACAGCAAATTTCCCCCAGGGGGTGTGGCTGAGGGCTCAGTGGGATTTTAATTTTTTTTCTAACCATCATATGAGAACTTACTCCTTGAATTCAGATATTCATTTACTTCTCTGGCAAAAAAATCCAAACCCCACTGTCAGGTCTCCTATAGACCTGGAGATCTACTTACTGAAAGAATAATTATATGAGAAATAACTTGTGAAAAATATCAAAGCTCTTCTTTAGATTCATAGAGAAAAGTTTCCCTACGTGTTTTCATAGAGAAAAGTTTTCGGCGTGTACCATTAATAGGCCAACATTGAATTTGAATTTGTTCCAATATGCATGAACCAGATCAACTCTAGTCAGTTGGCACTGAACTCTTCACCAGAGAAACAGCGAGCTAGCAAAGATACGCACAGATTCAGCCAGGATAAAATGAAGACCTCAACCTTTTGCACTTCAGACAAGGTAAGACTTCAACCAGAAATGCAATATTCCTTTCCTAACGCAGTATCTCTGCAGTCTACATTCTGCTTCAGCTGCCCACCAGGTTCTGAGTGCTGCTGGTAGCACATAGCCCAAACTGTCTTGGGATATATTCAGGACTCAGAGCAAACAAGGTTTCAGATCACTCTGTTCATCAGTGTTCATGGGCACAAGGGTCACCTGCAAAAATTGTGCTCACAAGGCCACAGCCTGATCAGTCCTCCTGTGCTGGGCAAGGCTACAAGAGATGGACCTCCACAGGTATGGAACAGGATAAGCGGGCTGACAGCATCTTTCTCACTGCGCCCACCTCTCCAGATTATTTTTTCTGAAGTGTAGCAGTTAACAGATAAAGTTGGGGTGGGGAACAGAGAAGGGTGCTGTGTGTTTTCTATTAATTTACATCATGTTATTCACCCTTAAATAGAAGAGTTAATTTCTTTGAAGATTGTATTCTGGGGAGACCAAGAGCCTTTTCCTGCAGAATTAAAATAAGCAAGTGACAAAGAGAAAAACACATCTACAATGATGCATAAATCTAGGTCTGAGAAACCATTTACGTCACAAATGAAGCAAAGCCATGTATTCTCCTGTCATTCTGCACTTTTGAGCATGTCACAAAAGATGGAAAGATTTATCCTCATCTGAATAACAGGAAAACTTAGGGCATTTGCAATTATGATAAAGTCCATAGCAGTGACAAAGCTGAAATATTAAACAATTGAAAAAGGGGTTCTATGCAAAATTTACCTCAAAAATAATAATTCTGCTTTTGTTATACATTAAAGTGTTACTATGGCAACCTGATAGCTGAGCTATAATTAAAAAAGGATTCTTACTCCTATGACAAATTCCAGTTTTCAAGATTCCATCTCCTCTGCTGTTGTGATTGGCAATGTATTTTCTGTACTTGTTACAACTGACTTCTTTTCTTTAAATGGCAGTAACATTCCTACTGAGACCTAGAGCTCCAGCAAAGATAATATGGATTTGCCTTATTGGGTTTATTTCTCTCCAATATGCTCTGTCCTAATTCTGTGCATGCTGAATCCAGCCTCCTGCACTTGCATTGAGTTACTTACTAATTTTCATTTGAAATAGGTTATTTTAAATGTGCTTATTCTGATCACATCAGGCCAATACATATAGTTTATAGAGTTTTCTCCATGTCTTGACTTCTACACTACTCTAAGTCTCCAACTCTTCCACCTCCACTATCAAAAATCTCTCTCACGTATGACTTGCATTTTTTCTTTGTCAGCTCTTTACTGCTCGTGAATTAACAGGATCCTCTTGGCTGTTCTTTGTATGACATGTTGTTGAGGCTGATCTTTGGTCACTCAGATAATAAGGGCTTTTCAGTCTTCATATACAAACTGTATCCACCACCCTTCAGCATTTTGGAGCTTACTCCCAAGCCCAAAAGATTTCATCACTAGGAAACCCCCTATAACACTCAGTAGAATTCCTTGTTCACTTGCATCTTATGACTGCGCCCTTCAGAAAATCTGACTAGATATAGTTGGTACATTAGTCACCCACTCCTACTGTAGACCAGGCTCAGAAGCATGCCCGTAAGAAAATGATTCATTCATTTTAATCAGAATTTTTTTCTATTCAGTACTCAACCTGAAATATATCATGGTTGCCAAGATAAGTTAATAATTTGCCTATCACCAGGTAGGTCTAAATCCAGTCTCTGATTGCAGCCCAGAAGGGAAATTTCCCACAGTACTGAAATTTTCTGAAAATTTCCCTTTACTGCTTTAGCAGCAACAGGTGTTGTAACTTCTGTGCCCAGGGTTGCTTTAAAAGTTCTCTGACCAGACTCAACAGATGTCTAAAGTGGAGTCTGTAGTCACGCCTGATTTACAGCCATTGCGATCTTCTTTCTACAGTAGGGCTCCCAGTGTAGGTACCAACAATGTAGATAAAATGTCTTTGTAGTTGTGAGATTACTTTGCATGGGGGAGGACGTCAGAAAGTGAAGATGGGCACAGTCTTCTGCTGCTATTACTTCCACAGTATCCAAACATTCATGTCAGGGTAAATCAAACACTTTGACTTGCATTTTCTTGAGATCAATACCAGTAATCGACACTTAAACTGTGATTTTCAAAGAAGTTTTGAAGTACATATACAAGCTTAATTTGGTTTGGACTGCTGTTGTCTCAGAAGAATTTTACTATGCCTCCTTACAAACACCAAAGGGGGTCTTTTTCAGAAGGGTTGTTGGTATTTAATAGGTATAATTAATACCTCAAGTGTCCCTCACGTTTTCATTAATAAACTTCTCACTGGTGTTCAGCCACTAACAGTATAGGTAGTGGAATGAATAAGAAGTTTAAAGAGGAAGTGCAAAAAATAGACTGAGGACAGTGTAATGTTGATGGTAATCATTATGCTTCTTTACAGAGAAGATGAGGAACTCTCTGCTCGCAGCTCTCTTTTTATTTGCAACAGGTGAGTTTTGATTTGCCACATAACTTACTACCATTTATAAATGATAACATTTCTTAATGTTACTCAAAGGCAAGGCCCTAGGACCGAAATCACGACCGAGTTTAGTTCTGTGGGTATGAGGAATGACAGCCAGTAACGTGTTTCCCCCCATTGCTTTTACAGTTGTAAAATGAACGGTTCCTTTTCACTCCCCAGATCCCTGCAACTGCTCAACCCGGGATCTCCCGTTTTGCCAGCAGCTCCCAGGTGCGTAAATATTTCTCACGGGAGAGATAAGCTCAGAGACCACCGCGGGTGCTGGAGGAAGCTCACCTAAATGGTTTCGGTGCGGGGCTCCTCCGGGAGCAGCGCTGCGGGACTCCTGAGCGGCAGCCCCGACCGGTGCCCAGCGCCGCCTGGCGGCAGCCGAGCGCCACCCCGCCGCGGGAGCCCCCGCTGCCCGCCTCCCCGCCGCTGGGGCTCCCGCTGCCCGCCTCCCGCTGCCCGCCTCCCGCTGCCTGCTCCCCTGCTGCCCGCTCCCCCTCTGCCCGCTCCCCCACTGCCGGCTCCCCCCGCTGCCCGCAGGCTCTTAGGCAAGAGAGATTTTATCAGGAAAGAAACGTTGGCAGAGTTCTGAAGAGGAAAACCGCCCGACACAGCACGGAGGGACAGATAGGTCTGTAAGACGGCACAGCTACATAGAGGTAATCGACAAGCTATGAATAAATCCCCTCCAGTGTGTAGCCTCTGTTGACAGAAAGTAGACAAAGGGTGGTGGTCAATGGGTCTATGTCCAGGTGGAGGCTGGTGACAAGCAGGGTCCCCCAGGGGTCTGTCTTGGAACTGGTGCTCTTTAACATCTTTATCAGTGACATTGATGATGGATTTGAGGGCACCCTCAGCAAGTCTGCAGATGACACCAAGCTGACTGGTGTGGTTGACACCACAGAAGGAAAGGAAGCCATCCAGAGGGATCTTGACAGGCTGGAAAGGTGGGCCTGGGGGAATCTAAGGACGTTCAACACTGCCAAGTGTAAGGTGTTGCACTTGGGCTGGAGGAATCACAGACATAGATACAGACTGGGAGAAATGCACCTTGAGAGTAGCCGCTGAGAAGGACCTGGGTGTCAGGGTGGATGAGAAATTTAACATGAGCCAGCCGTGTGCTCTTGCAGCTCGGAAGGCCAATGGTATCCTGGCGTCCATCAGAAGAGGGGTGGCCAGCAGGGACAGGGAGGTGATTGTCCCTCTCTACTCTGCCCTTGTGAGGCCCCATCTGGAGTACTGTGTCCAGATCTGGGGCCCCCAATACAAGAAAGATGTGGAAATGTTGGAAAAAGTGTTCAGAAAAAGCCATGAAGATGATTAGAGGGCTGGAGCACCTCCCATACGAAGAGAGGCTGAGGGAGTTGGGCTTGTTCAGCCTAGAGAAGAGAAAGCTGTGGGGGGACTCATTGCTGCCTTCCAGTACCTGAAGAAAGCATATAAACAGGTGAGGATTCAACTTTTTAAAAGGGCAGACAATGGCAGGACAAGGGGGAATGGATTAAAGCTAAAGGAAGGAAGGTTTAGATTAGATATTAGGGGGAAGTTTTTTGCAGAGAGAGTGGTGAGGTGCTGGAACAGGCTGTCCAGAGAGGTAGTGGATGCCCTGGCCCTGGAAGAGTTCAAGGCTGGGTTGGATGGGTCCCTGGGCAACCTTGTGTAGATCCAGGCCTGGAGGTTGGTGTCCCTGCCTGTGGCAGAGGAGTTGGAGCTCTATGATCCTTGGGGTCCTTTCCAACCCAGACCATTCTATGATTCTGTGATTCTTTGAAAGGCTGAGTGAGCTGGGGCTGTTCAGCCTTGAGAAAAGAAGATTGAGAGGGGACCTGATCAATATTTATAAATATCTGAAGTGTGGAACACAGGGGGCAATGGCCAGCCTCTTTTCAATGGTCTGTGGAGACAGGAAAAGGGGTGATGGCCTCAAGTTGGAGCACAGGGAGTTCTGCACCAATATGCAGAAGAACTTCTTCATGGTGAGGGTGACAGAGCCCTGGGACAGGCTGCCCAGGGAGGTGGTGGAGTCTCCTTCTCTGTGTCTATGCAAGACCCATCTGGATGCCTACCTGTATGACCTGTCCTAGGGACCCTGCTTTGGCAGGGGGTTGGACTTGATGATCTCTCGAGGTCCTTTCCAACCCCTACAATTCTGTGATTATGTCCGTGATACCTGTGAAATCCTCCCTTTTCTTTTCAGTCACTGGGGCACACTGAAGACCCATGCTCATGGGGTCCCTTCCAACCCATGTCATTCTATGATTCTATGAAAATACCATGATTTTGAAAGACAATAGAGTCTGCAATGTTCATGTGTGACAACTATTTATGCTTTACATTTAACTGATGGTGTACTGTTAACGGCAAAGGGACCAGGTGAATGCATTTCAGCAGAGGTTATTACACAGCGTCTGGCTGTCATCTTGCTGAATTATTTCAGGCACGAGTACCCTACTTGCTAGGAGTCGCAGCAGAGAAGACAGATTTCTGAGTACCCGGTGGCACTGCATAAAGCATGATCAAGAGGACTATATTTTTCTGAAATTAGCCATGGGTAGTATTGCATTCCTTTCTATTGGCCAGTCAGACTAAATCCTGCTAAAGCATTACTTGAGGACGCCAGATACACAGGAAGAAAACCAAAAACTTTTAGAATGAAAAAACCCCAAAACTTACGTTCTTTAAGAAGCAAGTGGATCATGAAGTCCTCAGAACAGTGGAAATTATTATTTCTTTGCTTAGGTCTTGCAGCAGAGCCACAGTAGAGGATTACCACTATTCTAGGGCCGGGAAGAAATAATAGTAATAATATGCATGTTCTTTAAGGGGAACTGGTAGAGTAAAACAAAAAAGCAGTAGGAAAAAAATTGAATGTGCAACTGGACACTAATACCCACAAATAGGGCAACTGAAAAAAACCAACTGTGTAGTATTAGTTAAGTTCATCTGGAGAAAGTAACACAGAGCTTCAGTATATTATCATCAGTGTGGTGCACTGCAGAGTTAGTTGAGATTATACACTATTTCCACACATAAAATACACTGGTTTGTGTTCTAATACCTTCATCTAACAGAGGAAGCCAGATGCTTTTTAAGACTGAGGTCACGAGGAGCAATACAACCCCCTGTCCTTTTATAAGCAGTGATGGGACTGCAACACTGTGGTCACAACTTGGACCTCAGTTCCTAAAAATTATTTTGGGAAGAAGTTAGCAGAAATAGAGTAGAAGAGTGAAAAATTTTCCTTCTTGTCACTTTCTCCAGAACTGTTATTTCAAATAGTTTTGGGAGCAGTATGTAATGGACATATTAACATGAAGCTTTGTTTTGAGGTGTTACTTTAAAACAACAATGGCACACGAAGCACCAAGTAAATGAAAGGCTTAATCCAGAGTAAAAGAGCAGGAGAAAGTGAGAGCAGTTGCAGCATTCCCAAACTGTTAAAGCACCATGTCCATGGGTGAGGCAGTCAAGATGTGGCTTGGTGGTCAGACTAGAAAAGCAAAGAATTCACTAACTATTCACATGATGTAGAAACAAGGAAGACCTGAACTCCACCTTTCCAAAAGGAAGTTGCATATACTTAAACCAATGTGGTGTAACTTCATTGGAAAAGCACATTTCTTCTAGGAGGAGAATGGAACTATAAGGTGAGGGTGTTCAAAGTCTGAGGTATACTCACTTGACACACCTTTTCGGTCCAACTGAACTTTTAACTTAAATTTACAGCTGCTATCTGAATGATGAAAAGAATATCAGTGATACTCCATAACTCAGGTTGTAGGAAGAAATGGCTCTGAATGAGGAAAAGATAAAGCCTGATCTTTTCTCTCATAAGCTATGTTATGACATGTTGTAACCATGCTCCAACACCAGCTCCAGAGATAAGCATATTTATTTAACAAATACCAAAACATTTCTTATTCAAGATTGATAGGTCTGTTGGTAACTCATTAAGCCATAGATATAAAATACTTACTCATCATGAAAAAAATCATTTTTATCATCACAAGCATTCTGTTGAGATCCTTATCTACTTTTCTGAATAGAAAATAAAATGTTGGTCTTTTTTTTAAAAGTGTGGGTGGTACTTTGAGACATCTTGCCTGATTCTTCTGAACTAAGAGTTCAGGTGCTAAGACACAAAGTAAAGCAGTCATGTTTTATCACTACCATTTCTGATAAAAGTTTTTTTAAATACTAAAATAAGCTTAACCACTAGAGATTAAAATTGACTTAAGAACGTCATTAGTGTTTAACTTTCCTTCAGGTGAAAAATGTGTACAGAAACATAGTATCATTTAGGTTAGAGACCATTAAGATCATGAAGTCCAACTGCATCACTTCTTAGGACACAGTCTAGCACCTCAGTGCCTTTCTTGTAGCTGGGGTCCCAAGACTGAACCCAGTTCAGCTGCAGCCTCACCAGTGCTGAGTACAGGGGGATGATCACTTCCCTAGTCCTGCTGGCCAGACCATTTCTAATACAGGCCAGGATGCAGCTGGCTTTCTTGGCCACCTGGGCACACTGCTGGCTCATATTCAGCTGGTTGTCAAGCAACTTCCCCAGCTCCTTTTCCACCAGGCAGATTTCCAGCCACTCTACCCCAAGCCTGTAGCATTGCATGGGGTTGTTGTGACCCAAGCCTGTAGCAGGACCCAGCACTCAGCCCTGTTGAACTTCATACAATAGGCCTCAGCCCATCGACTCATAGGTGAGAGGGACCTGGGGATGCTGGTGGACAGCAGGATAAGCAGGAGCTAGCAATGTGCCCTTGTGGCCAAGGTGGCCAATGGCATGCTGGGGTGTATTAGAAAGGGTGTGGTTAGTAGGTCAAGAGAGGCCCTTCTCCCCCTCTACTCTGCCCTGGTGAGACCACAGCTGGAACACTGTGTCCAGTTCTGGGCCCCTCAGTTCAAGAAGGACACAGAACTCCTTGAAAGAGTCCAGCACAGGGCCAAGGAGATGATTAAGGGAGTGGAAAACCTTCCTTATGAGGAGAGGCTGAGGGAGCTGGGCCTGTTTAGCTTGGAGAAGACTGAGGGGTGACCTCATTCATGTCTATAAATATGTAAAGGGGGACTGTCAGGAGGATGAAGCCAAGCTCTTCTCATACATAGTAGTTGTGCCTGGTCACCTGGCTGTTATGTACGTGTGTTGTGATGACATTCAGGGTCATTTGCTCCATAACTTTCCCTGGCACCAAGGTCAGACTGACAGCCAGTAGTTCTCCAGTTTCTCCTTCCAGCCCTTCTGGCCAACAGGTATCACACTGGCTAACCTCCAGTCAATTGAGACCTTCCCAGTTACCCAGGACAGCTGATGCATGATGGAAAGCAGCTTGATGAGCACTTCTGCCAGCTGCCTCAATACCTTTGGTTGGATCCCATCTGGCCTCATAGGCTTGTGTGTGTCTAAGTGGTGTAGCAGGTCACTAACCATTTCCCCTTCTATTATGGTGGCTTCTTTCTGCTCCCCTCCCCTGCCTTCCAGCTCAGAGGGCTGAGTACCTGAGAACAACTGATCTTTCTACTAGAGCCTGAGGCAAAGAAGACATTAAGTACCTCAGCCTTTTCCTCATCCTTTGTCACTATGTTTCCCCTCCATCTAATAAAAGATGGAGATTCTCCTTAGTCCTCCTATAAATGTATTTATAGAAACATTTTTATTTATTTTTCAGCAGTAACCAGATTAATTTCTGCTTGTGCTTTGGCCCTTCTCATTTCTAATATATTCAGTTGAAGAAAAGTCCTATATTTTCAAGAATTAAGTACAAATAGTTTTGTATGTAAACTTATGCTCCTTCTGATTTATAAAGTGATATTTATGAACCTGGTAGCATAAATGGCATATTGTTTTCTCCAGAAATAGGACCTTATCTGAACTTCAGATTGAGATGAATGATGGTTCTGGAGTAATACTGGAGTCTAGTCAATCAGTTCTACTGTTAGACAATTAGTTTTATGCTGCAGTGTATAACGCTTTGCAAGAAATTCCGTAATTCCTGTTAGTTGAAAATTATGAAAACATCTCATTAGCCCTTGGTGTTTTTCACTAAAACACGGTCCCTCTCTCAAGACATGTGTTAGTGTCCTGCATGACATTTATTTCTAAGGTTTTTAGAAGGGCGTGTGCAGCCTGGTTTGACCTATACTTTTGAAAACATCCATAAATTTGTATTTCAGAGTCAAAATAACTTTCCAGGCAGAGCTGTTGCCAACTGCAGTTTATAATTCTGCATGTGAACAGTGCCTCCCTCCCATGCAACACAGATGCTACTGGTTCTCCAGGGTTCCCAAGTCACAGCAACTCCCTGAGGGGAGTTCTAAATGTCTCTGTCCCTTGTTCTAAGTATCAGTGAACTACTTGCCTTGAGACTAAACGTGGCCTAAGGACTCACACAGCTGGTTCTTTCTATGTTGAACAGAAGGGTCTAGCTTGTTGTGCATTTGGTTTTATTTCCCACAGTCACCTCACACCAGCTACTGGTAAACAGTTGCCTGTGATGGGTCTTTTCCAGTCCTTGTGTTCTCATCTTGCAGACTGGGACAATGAATTGGTGTGCTACAGAGAATTAAGTGAAGATCTAACCTGTACCTGGATGCCAGTGCCCAGTGCTCCGAATATGATTGGTTATACCATGTTCTTAAAATGGTAAGTCTGAAAGTAATTGCAGAAAGCAGAAGTCGTCAATGCTATTCAGCATGATTCCTACCCATCAGAGTTTTGCTCTGAAGTATTTAATCACAATACTCATCAAAATCTTTCTTCACATCTCATCAATACTCATTGATTTGGTAAGAGCTCAGTAAGAGTGTAGTGAAAGTTGACCCAGGCTGGAGGCCAGGTACCCACCAAAGCTGCCCGGTCACTCCTGTCCTCAGCTGGACAGGGGAGAAAAAGATATAACAAAAGGGTCATGGGTCAAGATGAGAGATTGTTCACCAATTACCATCGTGGGCAAAACAGACTCCACTTGGGGAAAAAAAAAATAAATTAACTACCAATCAAATTAACGTAGGATAATGAGAAATAAACCCAAATCTTGAAATGCCTCCCCCCAACTTCTTCCTTCTTCATGAGCTTAACTTCACTCAAAATTTCTCTACCTCCTCCCCTACAGTAGCCATGGGGGACAGGGAATAGGGGTTCAGTTCATCACACATGATGCAACCAAAACCAAACCAGATACTAAGTTCTTTTTATTATACTTTATATATCATATTATACCATGTGCCATATATAGATGTCAGATGTGGCACAAAAGAAAAATGAATTTTAAAGTATTTTCAGGTATTGGTTTCATAGATGAAAAGAACTTGTAGGATTAATCATTAAACTGTTACTTTAAAATATGGGTATCTTCATTTGCACCATGTTTGTAAAAGCTGAAATACAGAAGCAGGGTAAAACGTAGATAGATAGATTAAATCAACATCTGCCCATTGTTGAAAACAAAAAAAACTTTTAAAGTCATCAGATTTCTGTCTCGGTACCTGCATTACAAAATGGATTTTCCTCATTTTATACCTACATATTTGGGGTTTCCCATGAGATAATGGGTATGTTTAGAGAGAAGTGAGACCAGAAAATAGGATCTTTGCCATAAGACCATATCATAGGGTACACAGGATACGATAATGTATGCCATTGGCAAATTCTGACACTCATTGATGATTATTTTGCCACATAACCCACCACTCAGCATTAAAAAAGAGCTGTTGTTAGGAGCATCTCCTAAAGGAAATGTCACCACACTGGGAAATCCCCCAATGTGATGTTCTGCAGATAAGCAAAGCAACCACCTCAGAGCTGAGGTTACTCCCCCCATGACCTACAATATTTTCCCCCTGAAGGCCTTGCAATAAGCACCAAACCCACTGCATTTGCTGTCTTGCCTCTTGGGTCTTCCAGGAGCCCCAACTTCTTGGAAGGCAAGAAGCACCTGTGAAACAGCTCTGCTTCTGTAGAGATACTATCAGCTGAAGTATTTGTAAGCTAGTTGCTCTTAGAGTCCTCAGTCAAAATCAGACACCCCTGCTGTTTCTAAGTGCAGGGTTGGTGTTATGAACAGAGAAGGCAGAAAAAAAGAGTGAAGAGGTGGTGGGTGGAGCAGGACGGAGGCAATTACCTCCTGGAGATGTTGATTTTCTCAAGCCAGACCCAGAACTTTCAGGCTTCCTGGGCTTCAGCCCAGCGGTCTCTTAAAGAAAAGCTTCCTTTCTCCTTTTTTTATTGAGCTAAAAGGAAACCAAAAATGTTTAAGAGAGCTTTTTGCTTGCCTAGAAGAGGACATCACCTGTTTCTACAAGAAACATCAGTTTGACATTGAAATTGTTCCTTCACCTGAATCCTTATGATTTAGTTGTCAGAAAGAAAAGGATTAAAGAAAAACACTCCCACAGAGAAGTTCCAACCAAGGATCTGAAATCATGCTTTGAAATATTAATGAATGATTCACAACTAGTCTGAAGCAGAGGACAGAGGAACTTCCAAGTGGTTTTGTTCAGTTATTAAATATTGTATCATGATCAGCACATTTAATACTTGAAATACGTAGGCAGGCAATTAGTATGCCAGCCCATTCCTTGAAGAACATTGAATTGGAACAGCTTTAACCTTGAGAAAAATCCATCCTGTGTGTGGCAGAGAGTAAATGAGAGAGAGATGGGGGGAAAAAAACCCCAATAACCCAAACTAAACAGACCAGGAATAGCCTCCCATGTAAGACCTTAAACATCTTGGGCTTTCTGTACTGTGTGAATTAAGTATACCACAGGAAGTCTGCGGGGCTGAGGATTGAGGTGGCATTAAAACACCTCTGTCAAACACAGATGCTTTGCAGTAACAGAAGTCAGAAGACAGGCATATAACTTGTAAGAAGTTTTTCATACCTTTGTGGTAATTTAGATTCAGCTAACTGGGAAGTTTTCCTGTTCAAAAGGAATTTAGGTGCCCCCATGGTAGGTGGCAAGTAGACTTTATGAAGTAATTTCTAACCTAAGTTTATAACTTCTAAATGCTCTTTATATCCTATTGTAAGTACTAAAGAAGGCCATATGGATTGTGTCTTGATTCACACTGTACCTTACAAGTTTAAGGAATGTGACAGCTCCCCAAGCACACAAGGATTTGCATGCTTATCCTAGATTTACAAGGGTACTGGAATCCCAATTGCTGTTTCAAGCTGCACAGGCCTTGCCTTCAAGACTTCAACTGAATTTTGTCTGTAGGTACCTGGAAAACTATCAATTGCTCTATCACTACTTTCTGGGGTAGGGGACAACTACAATCCAATAAAATCTCTGGTTTTCATTCTGCTTCCTTTTCTCTGAAGGGACAGAATACCAAAGCTTCTTCAACGAAACACATCATCACCTTCCATCAAGATAGAACGAAAGGATCTCTACATGGAGCGATCTGCATCTATTTGGATAGCGGTGAATTACAACCAAGGCAGCTGTGTGAAAGGAAAGACCATCTCAGTTATACCGAGCAAAGCAGGTACAGCATCCTCACGAGCTGTGTTACTACAGGGCCCAACTGAAGAGCTGGTAGCATTTTCTAAAAGTTTATTTCCAAAACTGTGACTCCTGATATACAGTTGTTATTTTTACTCAGAGAGCTAAGCTGCACTTTGGTTTCCTTGGATAAAATCTATGCTGAAGTCAATATCAGAAGTTTATCAGCTTTTACGGGATAAGGGTTTTACTTTAAATCATTTGCTAGACTACAAAATAGTCATATTCAGAAATATATATAGTGATATTGGTGTACAGTACTTAACCAGCTTCCTGTGCTCTCTTTGATGGTTTTCTGAACTTCTTTATTGGTTTACAGAGAGCAGGTTGACTCAGTACCACTCACTTAAGGAATTCTTATTACAGAGCATTAGCATTTTCAGAAACCTTTTTAATGTTGAACTCTTTTCAAAGGCCACTTACCCATTATACAATGCTGCAGGGGAGATATGAAAAAAATAAATCCTATTAACTGTGACATTTAGATGTTTATTTAAATATTCCCTACAATATCTGATATCTGAGATAACTAAAAGGGATTTCCAAAACTTCACCTTCTCAGAGTAACTGTGGTCCAAGAAAAAAACCCAGCACTTTTCACTGCTGAGGGGCACTCCCAAATTATCACTATGACCTCCTCTGAAGGTTTTCGGCCACCTTCTGTTTACTGTCAGGAAGGACAAAAACATATTTGGGCTTAAAATTATATAGCTAAACACAGTTGCTGAAACTGGAAGACATTCTAGAAGTCTTTTTATACTCTTCACGATTATAGGTACTTCACGATTTTGCCTTTCAGACTCACTCAGAATAGCACCTGCTTAGAAAAAGGGCCTTGCTGAAATCAGGAGAAGCATTTACAAAAGAAAGGGGAGAAAAACAACCCTATTTTGTAGATACCAAAAAGATTTAGTAATAATTTATTCCCAGGCTTTTAAAAATCTTTCAGTGTTAAGTGCCAAGCCTTTTATTTTTTACAAACCACACCTGACAGACGTAATTACCAAAGCTTTCCTGCCTCTCTTGCATTTATAACAGCTGCATGTTCCCCATTTTAGGGAAGTGCTTGACACCATCTAACATAAATGCTTATCAGATCACAAACCAACTGATAATAAAGTGGGACCTGCCTGCAGCTCCTACACCACATGAGCTGAGATACAGAGAGGCACTCACAGAATCCACTCAGTGGTTGCTGGTAAGTACTTCCAGATGACAATCACTTGAGAACATGAGGTGCCTTACTATCAACTCAGCAGTACGTAGCACGTACAGCAGGACATCGTACAGACAGGATGCTACCAAAGAGCAGGCACAACATAGATAGCAAGGATGCACAGCACGCAGACTTCTTGTAGTCAAATCTCACAAAGCTCTCTTAGTTTTGTTCTAACAGATGTTAAGCTGTTTGAGAAAGAAACGTTAATAGTCTTCTATAGAAAAAAACAGAATGTCATGTCATCTGGATCATCAGCCTGTCAATGAGACACAACCACCATCTGCAATGGAAAAGGTGAAGAGGTTATCAGATATGCCGTACAAACTCAGATCCTGATTATGCTTTAAATGATGCACAATGTTAGTCTTTTTGCTATTAGCACTGGGTTTTCAAACCCATTAGAAATCAGGTTACTGTGATTTTTCAGGTAACAACTCATGCCTTACACATGTTTGTTTTGCAACAGTTTTCCACCAGTTTTCCACATTTTCTTCTTTGACAGGAAGGGAAAAAATTTCTCTGTGATTCAAGGTCAGTTCCAGATGCACTTTAGGACATGCAACAGCAAGAATATGGTGCGGCAAAAGGGCATTAACAAAAACTGAAGGGACAAAGAAAGAGGTAGAAAAGCAGTCATAATTTCAGTACAATCGGCGTGCAGCAGCCATGGCTGCTTATTCTGCCCATTGCCATCCAGCATATCATGCAAAGGCTTCACCAGCAGTCATGTGCAAATGCATGATTTGTGTCACTGAGTCCCTGAAATTGCTCCTGTGACCCCTCCCAACTCCTTGTGCACCCCTGGCCATCCTGCCAGCAGGCTGGTGCGAGAAGCAGAAGAGGCCTTGACTCAGTGGGAGCACTGCTCCACAACAAAAGCTTCTCTCTCTAGCAAAAACCATCTTTTTATGAACACTCTTTTTCAGCACAAATCCAAAACATAGCCCTGTACTAGCTACTAAGAAGAAAAGTAATGCTATCTATCTCAGCTGAAATCAGGACAAACTCCAAGAAGAAAGCTGTCTAAAAAATGAGCATCTCAGCTCTCCTAGGAGTCTCTTTGCTTCTTTTGTACCACCAAAACCTTCCATGTTCTCCCCTTTACATCAGAACAGCTGTTCTCTCATAGCTGGCTGCCACTTTGTCAGCCGCTTTGGAAGGAGTACAGTGAGAGGCCCACATAAGAAAGGTACAAAGAACGTGAAAGTTTTGGAAGGGTCCCCTTGCTCACTGGCATATGTCCTAGACCATTCTAGGACAGCCAGATACAGGAGCATACTGTTCGACAGATAGATAACCATGTGCAGACAGTCTGGTACACATCGTGTGGAAGAACAGTGAGCTCAGAGCAGTAGAAATGCATGTCAGATTCTGGAGACAGGAGAGAGAGGAGATGCGAGTTAGTAATGTGAAAGACACATAGAGAGAGCCACGATGGGTGGTGAGAATGACCAAGAGCTGAAAGACTACAGAAGGTAAATATTTGTTATCTCCTGTGTCACATCTACCCCTGTGAACCTAGACTGTAAACTCTTCATAGTCACAGGAACATAAGCTTCATTTACAGATGGGGCTGGAGGGAAAGGGTGAGCGTGGGCATATGGGCACAGAGAACACACAAAGCTAGCTGAGAAATAGGGTTTATCAAGAGTAGGATTAATATATTTAATTTATTTAATCTAACACCTGTTTTTAAATCCACTTCACTTCCCTCATGTTCTGTAGGAGAACTGATCAGACCAAAGATCCATTTAGCGCAGGATATGGTGCAGCCACCAGTGGACATATGGGACAGACTGTAAAATAGTTTAAGCATATAGCAACAGTCTTCTATCGTATCTTCTCTGAGTTTTCATCTCAGGGATTTCCTTAGACACAAGTGGTATCTTTGTTTCAAGAGAATCTCCATTCCCTGTACAGTCACTGGAGCTCCAGTGCCATCGTCAGCTGCAGATACACATTGCTTCCATGGTACCGGGGCATAGACAGAGACACGTTCAGTCCAGCCATGCTCCTTACCACATCAATCACATCAATCTTTTTAGACATACTAAAACACTTGAGAATAAGGGTTGTGAGGTTTTTTAATATTTAATTTGACCTTGGCATCTTGTTCTTCAGAATGCCAACAAGGCTCAGAGTTCAGTGAGTAATTTCATAAGTGATTTTTTAGTATGCATAATATTTAATTGATTTTCAAACCAACGTTTAGACCTAGACTCTCCTAAATGTCCTGACTGAGCGGAACAAGTTCATGAAAATAGGAGTATTGCCTTGAAAGAAAGAAAAGACATTGGCTAAAATGCACAGTAATTCCTCTTTCATGATATGAACCCCTACTTTCAGCTGCAGTCAGAAGACCAGTCCTTGGCTGAGAAAACAGTCAATATAAGATTATGTTTTATTGCTGCCATATAAATTAAACATCATTTGTTTTTAGGTGCCTGTAGAAAGAAATGCTGTCAATGTCACCATTTCAAATTTAAATGCTATGTCTTCATACATTGTTCAGCTCAGATGCACAGCCAAGGATGGTCTCCACTGTGTTTGCGTTTGGAGTAAAGAAATTATGGTCCCTCACAGTAAGTGAAATGTAGTTTTGTCCTACTGGGAATAAATATGAATGTAAATGCTTGTTCAAATCTTGTATCATGAAACAGCATTGTCAGATACTGCTGAAAATATGATCAAACTGATTCATATGAGTGCATGTCTCCATCTTTTCTATGTTTACCAGAACTCACAAACAAACCAAGAATATCATATACTAAAACTACAGAAATCTCTCCAGGCAGAAGAAGTGTTCTTCTGAAGTGGGAGGTAATGTTCACTTTGAATCTGGGTACCTTCTGCATGTTCATGTTATTAGCTTTATTACTTTACAGGACAAAAATAGACTTTGTCATTGTATTGAGACTACACTGTACAAGCAAAAGGCACTGAATACTGTACTGTCATTTCAGGATTCAGTGCATTTTTACATTGGTGAAAAGAAAAAGTACATACATTTCTAAACTTGGAAAATTATTAAACCAGCAATCTCAGGGCTCAAAAATCATTGACATGAAATATTCTTTCCAATTTACATTAAAAATTGGTCTGCCTCAAGTTTGTGTCTTAGAATTAAGCTTTTCTTGACACTTCCTCCAAAGTCTTTAGCACATATGAGGGACATGCCCTGGATTTCATGTGTTCCTAAGGACTATACACATTCTTGAGAGACCAAAAACTTTTAGAAAAGCTTGCTATATCTACTAATTCACTAATTCAAAAGTGCAAATACAATCAGGATGGAAAAAGAGCCTCTGGTTTACAAGAACAGTATCTCCCTGCATCCTTCCCACAATGACATTTACATTTCAAACCTAGATGTCAGAGGCATCCCATCTTCCACAGCAGGAGTCACTGTTGGCAGAGCAGTTAGTTTTACCAGCTGAAGTTCTTCTGGTCAGAAACAGAAAACCAACAGTTTTGAGCTTACAATTGAGAGGCCCACGGGCAGTTTCAATGAGGAAGGTGTAACTAGAGGCGTTTTGTGTGAAAACAAGTTCATTCTATCTGGATTCTGGGAGAAAGAGTATCTACAAATTACAAACTCCAAAAAGATTGCCATAGGGGATGTGCCTGGCAGAAAGCACAGAGACTGACAAGGTTTTTAAGTATCAGAGGATGTGGAAAATTTTGTATTTACCCCATGCATTTTCACTAAGGGTAAGAAAAGACAGCATAGGAAATGAATACCTCATCTTCTGATAAGGACAAGAGATCCCCCTTTTCCCTTATCTCCTGAGAAGGAGGCAGAGCTACACAGTAAATGATTCATTGTGTGATAAGAGCAACAGACCATACGTGCCAATTTAAATGTTATGCTAAGAGAATAAATTAGTATTCGTCTAAATGCTTTAGTTTTTAAAAAAGTGATACAGCTGGTATCAGGGCTAGAGCCTTCATTTGGGGTAACACACTAGTCTACTAGACAAAAAAAAGGTGCAATGCCAAGTGACTTCAGCAAACATTGAAGGGTCAGATAGAAGGATAAACTCAGTAATAAACATGTTAAATGTAGAGGAAAAAAATATTTGGCCCTGCTGCCATACTTGTGTAGGCCTACCTGAAATAAAGAAAACAGTCTAAAAATGTTAGAGGCCACAGCTCCCCCACCTTTGCCAATGTTCAGCGGGTAACCTTGAAGTAGCAGGCACAAGATAGTTGGCTTTGACTCTAACCCCCCAACCAAGCAACATGTATTGCTTCGCTGGCCACTGCTAATGCAGGGCCTCCTGCACAAGTTAGAGCAGTGTCAGCCTTTTCCAGGCTCGTTTTGCTAGGCTAAGAAAGGTAAATTTTACTGGTTTCTTCTTGTGGGATAGACCTGTTATTTCAGACACCCTAGGATTTTTCCTGCCCAGAAACCCTTTCCAGTTTCAAAGCCTGGTGAGAGAACCGTAATACTATTTCCGCTGCAGCTTTACCAGAGCTTCAGACATTGGCACCAACTCTTCACTCCCTACCCTGGGGGAAAAACATCTGTTTCCATTTAAAAGCTTCTAGCTTTAACAGAAATTCCTCTCAGCACAAGTGTCTCTGCCTTTTAAATTACTGAATATCATCCTGTCTGTGTTACTCCAAAAGTATCCAATTATTTCATTAAGATAACCCAATCTCCTGGCTCTGTGGCATCTTCACACTATTAATTTTGTGCCAAGAAATAACTGACAAGCTTGATATCAGAAGTAATCCTTGCAATATTCACGAGCCTTTGT
The DNA here is from genome assembly GCA_027925045.1 of Hypotaenidia okinawae. Taxonomy (NCBI): domain Eukaryota; kingdom Metazoa; phylum Chordata; class Aves; order Gruiformes; family Rallidae; genus Hypotaenidia; species Hypotaenidia okinawae. Next base: position 27,095,903 of record BSDF01000005.1, on the reverse strand, counting down.
GCATTGAGTACCTATCTAGATTGCAGTAATTTCCATTTCTGTGCACTCATTTTCCAATCTCTCATTAAGATTAGTACAGGAAAATAATGAGTGAACCATCACCACCTAAAAAATCGTATCAATGGATATGTAACACGTTCCAGAGTTGTCGCATAATTACTAGCATTTATCCTCAAAGAGACCAGATGCCTACAGAACCTAGTAGATGAACATTCCCAGAGGCATAAACTGAAATTAAACACCTCTCATTAACTTTCCAGTTCCTAATTATGAGGGGTATGTTCCAATGAAATGTAGAGAGTGTTACAGCTGCTTCACTGATGTTATTACTAATTGGATACACATAACTAAGATCTCAATTAAGCAAAACACTTAATCCTGTGCGTAAATCCTCTAATTTTAAGCGTGCTCTTAATTTTAAGGAAATGCTTTGCTTCATTGATTCCTAATAACCTAATTAAACCAGTATGATTTTATCCCCATCATTAAAGGTGACACTTTGTTTATACAATTTAATTCCTCTTGATTTTCTGCACAGGACATAATAACATTTATAGAATAATAATCTTCTTCCTCTTACTAGGTAACCCAAAGTAAGAACATCATTGGATATTATGTTACTGTGGAAAGAATACCCAACAGTTGCAGGGATTCACCAAATCGCATCTTTCTAGAGGACAGGAAAGTTCTTCTAAATCTCTCCATGGCTTATTATAGAGTTAATATTTCCGCCTATAACAAAGCAGGAGAATCTCCACAAGACGTCTACATTGTCCCTGACATCTCTGCAACAGGTACTTACCTCATCACGTAGTAGAGATGTTTTATGAGCAATCTCTAGGCTACCTTTTGGCAGTCTTTGGATTAGAATAAAGCCTTTTCTTGAATATTTATTAGGCTGATATTTTTGCATAGAGAAAGCCAGTATTATTTCTTAAGAAAGGATTCTTATAGAAGTTAACTAATAAATTAGGCAATTTAGTAGTCTGTTTAGCAGTTCTTTTTTTCAAGCCAGAGAAATAACAATGTGCTAGAACTACCTATCAACAGAGATTATGGATGTTCTCATAGTTAAGTAGGTGCCAGCAGTTTAAATGAAGTTTGCAGAAATGCATCTGAGTCTAAGGTTTGTGAGCCGAGCAACTATTAAGAGACCTGGCGCTGTCATTTATTTCAGCATTACCTCTACTGACTTGTAGGAGGGGGAATAGGTAGGATGCATGTGTCATATTTCAACGGTGATGCAAGCTTTTGTGATGCCTAAATACACAGTTTTGGGTGGGTTTGGGTTTTTTTTCATTTAAATAGTAAAGCAATTTAACAATGTTTTTCTTCTAATATGAGCTAGTGTCATTGCTATAATCCTGAGGTATAGTTACTCCAACCTAAGAAAAACATCTCTTTTCCAAAGGCTTATCTAATTGGTTTTCTAGAATTTTCTAGCACACTCCACTCATTCTGTTATCCTTTGCTCTGCAAAATCTTGACGATTTGGTTTTGCCCTTACATTTGACTGGTTTAGCTGTCTTCTGATGAAATACATACTATTACATCAAGCCATTTTTTGACTGACAGCTACTTGATTACCGAAGTCCTTGGCCTGTTCTTCATAGGTCTTTCCAGAGATGGTTGTGTTCTCTCCATGATAGTTGTGTTCTATGCAGGTTCTCTGTATCTATCTATGAATTACTGGGAAGATACCTGTTTTAAGCGCATTCCCAAGATAAACTGCTTCTCAGCATGCACAACTTTTCCTCAGTTAGCACAGACATTTTCTTTACTTTTAAATTATTATATTGACTTTTTTTCAGACAGGAGGTGAAATGGGGAGTTTTGTCTGATGCCACAAGATCTGCTTCTTATCCCAAAACGACAGGTTGCTCTTCTCCCCTCTTAGTTTCAGTCAGAAAGTCTTTTCTAGATTGATAATCTGCTTTTAAAGATGACAGAATGTTTAAGATCCTTGCAGAAAACACAATGGAAATGAAATTATATAGGTTTCATCCATAATTAGCTTCTTCTCCTCCTCCCCAGGTAAGCACTATATCACAGTTGCTCTATGTATAGCAATTAACAGGAGGTTATTTAGCAATGTCAACCTTCCTCTTCCTGAAGCTTGCAACAGCCATTTCCCCTTTTCCAATTGTGGGAAATTAAAGGTCATGAACAGGAATTAACACTGCAGCTCCCTGAGACCATTGCAAAACACTAGATGTTAAGTTTCCTTTATTGACAAACAAGTGAAAGCCTTACTATACACCAGTCTCCTGCAATGATAACTACCTAATGAATAACCTTTGAAAAAGAAAAAAAGTGAGAGAAGGCAAACAAGAGAGGAGAAAACTGCTTTCCTGTTTATCTCTAATGGTATATTTGTTCACAGACTTGCCTGGCCAAATCCATGTCAAACACCAGGGAACTAATGCAGTTGTCACCTGGACTCCAGAATACAATCCAAAATGTTTTGTGGTTGACTGGGGCACTGGTAAAGAGGACATGCGCATGAAAATAATAACTACGGCTACTCAAAATTTCACACTAGGTAACAGCAACCACCACATCTGCTTATGGAGGCATGATTTCATTTATTAGTTATTTTTGGTTAGAGAGAGTATGATTTTCACGCTGGTTTTAAGCTCATACTGAAGATCCAGGTAAGTATAAGATCTTATTTTTTGTCCAGCATTAAGATATCATCTAATTTTTAGCAACACCAAGGTCAGATTAAAAGGAGAGTTTTCTGTAGGACTCTCTTGGTCACAGCTGGGCAAGAAATGCAGTTAAGTTGCTGTCACTGGTGTGATGTCTCTAATCAATCACATTCCAGGCAGACCTACACACTACTGACTTTAAAAAAAAAAAAATTTCTCCTGTCCCTAGGTAAATTTAACTTTATATCTAAAGTGCCTTGTTACAGTCTCCCTTAGATTATATTTTTTTATCTCAAAGGCTGTCCTTGTCAATGTCTAAGTTCTCAACTCCAGTATTCCTTTTACCAAGCTAGGCATGATGAGCTCTAGCTGGGAATCCCTTTATGGGTCAGCCATAAAAAATATTGATTAAAATTGTGTAGGTGATGCTTGCAAAGGCCATTCAGGACTGCATTTTATGTACAGTAGAGAACATTTCGTTTCAGAGCTCCATAAACAAATGCACTGTTTTCCTTGGTCCTTCCACCACATCTGCACTGCCACATTACATCCAGTTGTTTTGCATGGCTTTCTGTGTGCTAGCTGAGGGGGGAATAGCTGTCCTTAGCTGTCCTTGAAATAAGACATCTCAGTTGTTTCAGTTCCCTACTTCTTCAAGCCCTCCAGAGGGAGATTATAAGTAGAGTTGGCATCTTTAAAAGCCAACCTGTGGTACATCTTGTTCTGCTTTTGAAATGGTTTGTGTTAAGCATGTAAAGACAGAGAAGAAGGATGCACATATTTTGTACTCTTTGTAAAAGCACTGTAAATTTTACTATGCTGTCTCAGAAAGCAACTATATAGAAAAGCTATAAACTCGTGTCTCCTCCACTACTTTATCACTGATAACTTTTCAGTAGATCCTGACGTGCCTTTATTTGTTTTCCAGATGTTTTTCAGCCATATAAGTTGTACAAAATAATAGTGCATGCATCTGATGTGTGTCAGTGTGAAAATTTCACAAGATATGAAAAGACTTTTGGAGCGACCCACTTTTACTCAGTTGAAGGAGGTATTCCTCCCCCTTATACAACCTCATCACTTACACTTCTTCTGCAGCAATAGAAACAAATCCTACAAAGTTTCTTTGCTACATAACAGCATCCTCCAGTTAGCAATGCCTTTGGTCCTAACAGTTACATGCCAGAAGTAAATGTCCTGAGTGTTGTTCCTTACCGATAGGTCCACAGGAATACTATTGTTACACATGACATTACCAAAATAACAGAAAGAAAAGAAAGAAAGGGTAACTAAAGAGTTAGTTACTACTAATTCTAGCTCAAGCTTAACTGTGGCCAAAGTCACATTTCCCAATCCCAATTTGATAGAGGGAAAGTGGTAAGAAGTTGGTAATTTCTACCTATATATTGCAAGTTGAAATTGGTGCAGCTGTGGCTATTGTAGTAAAAGTGTCTGTAGTGACATAGTCACAATTTCTACTTACTTTGGTATTGCTCAAGGTGAGGTGTTTTTGCTCTATGGGATTTCTCCTTTCTCTTCTACGCTTTACATTATATTTATGACAACTAGAATCAGGCAAGAATAGTTCTAGGGAGCAGCTAGGTTTCAGTCTTGGTGTCTATTGCACAGGTTTCGATGCACTAGTTTAATTAATATCTGATTTTTAAGTTCCTAGGACAGGTCCCACCAACGTGACAATCCTGAACATCAGAAAGCATTCTGCACTTGTGAAGTGGACTGAAATAGCTGCTGAAGACTGTCAGGGCTTTCTCCAGGGATACAGGATCAGCCACACAGACTCATCTAGGAAGAAGTCTGAGTGTAAGTCACTGTGTGATGGTTTGAGCCCTGGCCAAAGGCCAGACGCCCACCAAAATCAGTCTGTTACTCCCCTTCTTAGTTGGACAGGGGAGGAAAAAAAACATAACTGGGCGGCTCAAGAGACAAACTCGTTAATGACGCGGGCAAAACAGACTCAACATAGAGAGCAGAAGAGAAAAGTTATCTAATTTATTACACCACGCTAAAGAGAAAACAGTGAAAAAAGAACCAGAGTCAGGAGTGCAACCAACAATCTTGAAACAAATGCAAACCAGGCAAACACTTTTCCCCCCCCACTCCCTCCTTAGCAGGCTTTAGTTAGAAGTTTGCTCCCTTCTTCCCTCCTGGTCGCAGCCCAGGAGGGGCAGGGACTGGGGAAAATGGGGGTCTTGGTAACACCTTCCCCCCACCCCTCCATTCTAAAGCAGACTTCCCTTTCAGCCATGATTTTGCTCCCTTCTTCCCCTCTCCTGCTCGCAGCACAGGACAGGGGGGCAGGGACTAGGAGATGGGGGCTTCAGTCAGTCCCTTGCAAGATGGTTTCCTTCTCGGCCGGGATGGGGGCATCCATTCCACACAGCCTCCCCCTGCTGCACCGTAGGATCTCACCCACAAGAGCCAGTCCTCCACGAACTTTCTCCAAGGCAAATCTCTTCCCACCGGGCTTCATCTCTGCTCTGGCAGGCAGCAACAAATCACAGTGTCTCTCAGTCCCAGTCCTCCACGGGGCTATAGGCCTCCTCCAGCAAACCTGTTTCATTCATCTCTGTAGGTCGCTTGTGCTGGCAGGGGCTCATCCCACCGTAAGTCACGGCATCTTCTCTATGTCTCCCCCGGCTCCATGCAGCGTGGAGCCGAGCCTCTCCACCGGCCAGGTCGGGTCTCTGCCTCCTCCATGGGTCCTTTCCTCCGGCTACTCCAGGTGCTTCTGCTCGGGCTGCAGGGGCAAACTCGCCTGGGTACCTGGGCGCGCCTACTCCTCCCCCAGCCTTCCCGGCCTTTTATGTCTGTCAACTGCTTACATTCACAAGCAAATATACATCACAATGCCCTTAATGGGCCAAACTTCGCGGTCTTTCCTGGCACTCCAAGTTCTGGTTGGAGTCTTTGTCTCCTATATGTGATTCCCAGAGGCGCTATAAGCAGGCCTGCAGAAGATTCCAGCAGCCATTTTCTGCCGGACCTGGCCCTCTCAGTAGAACTGCAACACACTGTGGCTCAGGGCAATTCTGCTTTTCAGAGCCACAACTGAAAAGCTTCGTCCAGATCATTAAGTGCTGTTGCAGCACACTAGCGAGTTACTCAGATTTCTGCAGGAACTGAGTGCTTTTAAAGGTCAGCTTCTGGTTACCTTTAATGCTCTAGGTGGTCCTATGAATCCTTAGGATTTTATTAATATTTAATTTAAGATTTTATATATATAAGAAAATATTTCTTTAAATCTAGTTTCTTTAAAAGGGTTCTAAGACTACAACTCAATTCTCTAGTAACACTGAAAGGAAGATGTATGCTTTCTATATTTCTGAAGGTATTAAGATTTCAGTCACAATATTTTTATGTATCATTGCAATTTGACTCTGAGCCTTCCTACAGGAAGTTCTTTTTTGAACTCAATTAGCAAGGAATATAGTTTGGTTTTCTTAATTGTTTTCAAATACACTACTTCATTTTTAGAAATATTTTCTTAAACTGGTAGCTTTTGTGTGTAACTACAAAGGATGAAACTTCTACACATTGAAATAAATAGTTGTAAGCTCAAACCACTTGAGTTTTCAAAAAAAAAATCCTCATGCTTCATTCAATAAACTTTTTTTTTCTGGTCTGCAGTTGAAAGTCTTCTTGCCATAAAAAATATTAACTTTGTGCATACCAACTTTCAAATGAAGTTAAAGACATGCTATGGAAGCCAAATAGCACCTAAGACTACACAAAGGAGATAGCAAGGGGTCTACCATTCTTGTCTTTACAGGGCCACAAACAGTTACAAAAACTTCAAGTACACAGTGTTAGCAGGAGGTTTAGCAACATCTTGGGGAAGCAGGGGGAGAAAGGGGATCTATGCAACCCCAAATAACTACTGGAAAACACAGGAGGATACAGAAGGGGAGTGTCCAGGACTGAACCTTTTTTCCCCCCTCTGCCCTAACCACTGCATACAATAGTGACACAAAACCAGACTTCAGTGACACAACATTGCCATGTTTTCCAGGGAGAAAGAATAATTTTATTGTAGAATTTGGGGGAATGAACCCTATAGGCTGCAGTACCATTACCTCTTCTATGAAGAACTTAACGCACAGTGGCGAACTTGAAAATTAATTTCTGCCCTGTTAAAGGCATCACTGGTGGTGTTATTCTGGCAGGGGTAAAGAAAAGAAAGGTTGTGCTGAAAGCCCCACAAAGCAGTGAAGCAGAATGTACGTCCCTTTTTGTGTACTGAATAACAAGTAGTGGCACTAAGGTGAATAACTACAGAGTACTGTAGTGAGTCTAAAGCATGTGAGAGGGCCCAGTCCCTACATACGCTATTACAGCCAGCATGAAAAACACTGTTGAGTCTTCTGCAGTTACCACCTGTGTTAAAAGCTCATGATTTTTACCTTGGGATTTAAAATATGCCTAAGTATTTGAGGGGTGGGGATCGGTGGGAGTGGGGGCGGGAGGGGGAGATCTTGTATCCATCCAAAGAATGCTGTAGCTTCCTCCAGGTAAGGATTAGGGCACAAAAATTTTGCCTTTTCCCCAGTCAGCTGCACAGAGAAAGACTCAACCGTCAGGGTTTGCCTAACAGTCTCCTTCACCAACCCCTCTTGTGTTTCAGCTGTCACCCTCAATTCTTCTACCACAAGTTACCATCTTACCGGGCTGAAGGAAAAAACCCTCTACCGTGTGCAGATTTCGGGATTCACTAATGCTGGAGAAGGACCAGCCACTCTTTCACAACCCTTTAGCACTCTGAAATACGGTACTGGGGAAGCTCTATTTGCCTGCTTTACACCAGTCCTCGCTTTATGTGCTACAAGTGGCGTTATTCTCTACTCTTCCTTGCTTTTCAAGCGCTCATGCACGGGATTTGTTATTCAGTCCTTAGTCACTGATGGCAAGCATGGTGGACAACACGATTTTTTCTTTGTTAAACTATGCGTCGCAGAACAATTCTGCCTGTAATTTCATTACCTAACATGCTGGGAAGACTTAGCTAAGATTCCTCATCTCTGAAATGCTTTCTGACCTTTTTATGCTAGCTGTATGTACTTATCTTTATTGTTGATTCCTGTCATAGATCTCAACAATCTAAATATCCTGCTCGTGAACCAGTTAAATTCGGCAGTCCTGCTCTTGGCTAAATCCTGAGTAACCAAGTAAAACTGGTTTGCAATTACATCTCTAGGCCATTAACTGTAACAAAAAAAGTCTCTTTCAATTGATCCTATTGTGAGTGACAGCTAGTCAAAGTACCTTTTGTTTTCTAATAATTTAAGTACATTTTATATAACAGGTCCTATAGTTTGCTGGTAAAAGCTTGCTCTTTTCAAAGGTGTCTGGATAGCATTATGAAGATCAATGCATTTATAAAGTCTCATACATTGTATCCATATAGGGTTGGCTAAACATGGACTCTTAAACATTTTTAACACCTTATCAGTTAAGCTAAATCTAACATTACAGTAGACCCTTTTTTCTTGTTTGTTTGACTGCAGCTTCACTCAATTTAATCTTTCTAAAGGAAAAAAAAAAGAAAACAGGCTGAGATGGTATCAGCCACAGGAAAAGTAACTTGTGAAATTCAGAGACAGGAGTATGCAAATATGTTCTCCCCACTACAGCTTTTTTTATATTAAGTGAAAGAGGTTAAAAAAACCCCAAAACCAATCCCAACTGAACAGTCAAAAGTGTGAAGCAGAAAGAAGAAGGAAAGAAATTAAAATTCTGCCTTGAAATCAAAAGAGTTTCTCCCCCTTCCTCCCCCCACTGACATTCTTTCTCCTGTCAACATAAGAAATTAAAGTTTTCTGCAGGACTAATCCGTGCATCCTACTGATGTGTATTTGGATAGGATTCATTTTTTCATTAAAAATAACAAAAATGCAATGTTAATTTAATGCAACATTAAAAAAATTCAAGTAGTCATACTGAATTTAAATGTTATATTTAGCATTTCTCCCTCCCCCCTCTTCATCCCATCATTTCACAGGTTACTTAATCCATTAGAATAACCTCAGGTTTCTTTATCATTAAAGCTTTTTTCAGCAACAAAGCACTTTGCAGCTTTTACAAATACCTTTTAAAACAAAATCAAATAGCTGATTTTTAAAAAGAAATTTTTGTTGGTGGATGCATAGGAAAACACAAGCTGCTTTTTACAAATACCATTTGTCAGTATCAGCAACACAATCATGTACTGACCACACTTTCCTGGTGCTATTTTGAAACTTTTGATTTAGCTATCTGTAAAGAACACCTCAACCCCAACCTGCTATTCACATCACAGACTGCTTTGGTTCCTGTGTTAGCAGCACTAATGTCACTGCCTGAGCACTTCTTCAACCTTCATTAACCTTTCAAGCACTTGATCTTCAGGGAGGTGGGGTGGTGGTGACAAGAGTCTTGAGAAGGTACTAATACAAGCAATAGGAGATGTAGGCTCACAGCAAGGGCTGACAGACAGCTGCCTGCAATATAAAATTACCTAATGATCCTGACAGGTGGAGAACAGCAACTACCAAATACAGAAACCATATATTATTATCAGGATCAGGTAGGATCTCCACTCCCCGCCCCCCCTCCAAAAAAAACCCAAAAACAACCAAACACAAACTAAATCCTTCTAGTAAAATGTGATCAGATCAAAAGCCATTTTCAGTCAGTTTTTTATGATGTCAGACCTTCATCAAGGTCCTGACCCATTAAACAAGCTAGACCTCCTATAATAACACAGAGAATAGGAATACTTTGCTTATTATAAAATGCTTCTTTGGATGCTGGACTTCAGAATTCAGCACATATACATATATATCTTTAAAATCCAAACTGGAAGGCCTCTGACACCCTCACACACTCCCCTCCCCGCCCCTCCCCCTCCCCCCGCCCCCTGCCCCCGAAATCCCAGGTCTTGTTTTAACTAGATTTCACATGAAGTATCAGAACATGTATAAAGTTTGACTTCTGTTTGAAATATTTCTCTAGCTGAGGCAATATGGACTTTCTGTATTTCATACTGTAAGTCTGATTTAATCTCTCTGTTTCCCATCAGATCAAGGAGAATTTGAAGGTTTTGTGACTGCTCTTTGCTTCAGCATGCTCTTGGTTCTGGTGTTTGCACCTCTCACTTGCTCTCTGGTGCTCAAAAGGTAAGTAAGGAATATTGGCTGAAGTTTTTAGCAGCGCTTTTGATTTGCTTAACCTCAACTTTCATGGCACTGGGACTTTTTCTTCATTAAGAGCAACACAACTCAAAAAGCAGCACAAAAGCCACCCCACTCATTTACACAGTGAGAGGAATTACAAACCACTGCAAGCTGATTAATATAGTTCATCAAAAGTCTTTAACCTTTTGGTTTTGACACACTTATCTGACTAACTCCTGTCTCAAGCACCCTTGAAAGGAGACAGCAAGGACCATTTTTGACAGTGGAAAATAGGTTCTATATATGGAAAAAGCATGCATTTGGATATTTTTCTCTATCATTTCTAACTGATAATCACGTCTCTTCTGTTGAAATGCAAAATAAATTTGAGCAGCATATAAAAATTGATGTTGCCATCTAAGCAATTTCCTGCAAGCACATTTGGATGTTAGCTGCATAAATTATGCACATAATGAGAAGGCATAATGGATGGATGAGTAGAAAGAAGAGAGAATAACAAGGGTGCCTGTAAGATATAGATGAGGTCCTCTTATTTTAGGAGAAACTGTTCCCTGCAGTAATACACTCCCCTCAAACTAACCTGAGGTACAGTATCAGGAGTATACACTTCCACTAAAGAAAAAAAAAGGTTTGCAAATGTGTCTTAATACTCATTTTTTCTGCTAAACCTAGTTGCATACAACCATTCATACTACTATTTTGATGTCCTATAACACCTCCATCCCTTTTTCTCCTCTTTACAAACACCAGCCTCAGAAGCTGAAAGAAGAGCTGGAAAAGGACAGAACAGACTGACCATACCTCCTGTGGCTTGAAAGCCATACAGGGTGACATAGTTCACTTTAGCTTATGCATCAGGCTTAGCTCTTGCCCTTGCCACTGGGGAAAAAAAGACCATGCTCCACATGATGTCTCCTGTGCACTTTCCTTTTCAGATTTTACTTTAAGTTGCTCTTTATCTGATAGAGCCTTTTTACCAAGTACTTCAGAGACTTACTCAGAAGTTCTGACCTAGAGCAAATGTCACTGTGTTAAACCATCATCCTTCATTGTCTAGGCCCATTAGGAAAGATGTTGTGGAAAACTAAAAAAAGACCCCAAAACAACCCAAACCAAAACCAAACCAAAACAAGACAATACACAGAGGCCTGGTGTAGCACTACAAAATAGCAATTAAATATGCAGTAGCATTGAACACTTGGAACTTAAGACAAGGTGTTCAAAAGATCACCTCATCTCAATTACCTGCTTGATTTGTAAAAAAGGACTTACCAGCCAAACCATCTTCATAGGATCAGCAAGGAGGTACAGTAACTTAACAGCCTCCAGCTTCACCTCAAAACACAGCCTAAACAGATGCAAAGTACCTTACAGCTAAGGAAGTCTAGATTTGATTTGAAAACAAGACAGCACAGAAGTCAACACTAAGGCAGGGTGATGGGCTGCATAACCTCCTACAGTCTCTCACATCTATGTTGAGGTTTTTTCCTATGGAGGTGACTCATTGCCCAAAGCTCACAGGGGGGTGCTCTGAGAGCAGTTAATGACAGGGAGGTGGTCAGTTCAAAAACTCTGAGATGTTCTCCCTCAGCACCCACAGGAGACAGTGATGAACACTCAGGGGTGATAAATCCAGTCAGCTCAGCAGAAACTCCATTGGAAATTCCTATCCACTCCACTGCTGCCCCTCCTCAAGGAAATCACAGCAGAACCCCAGCCAGTCTGGGGCCAGCACCAGCATCCTTCGCAGGAAAACCAGGAGGACAATGACTGAGGTGGTGCCCATGTCAGGAGTGGCCAGAGGAAGCTGCAAAGCACAGCAGCTTGTTGCCACTTGTGTTGGTTTTGAGCACCCAGGTGCAAGGAAGGAGCTTGAAAAGGTGGCTCTGATGAGATAAGTAGATGGCTGAAACCCATCGTACAGCTTGACTGGCAAACTCAGCTCTACCTTACAAGCCCTGTCCCCTAAGGCAGAAGCAGCTGATGTGAGTTTTTAGTAAAGTGTGTTTCTGTTCTGTTAGGTGAAACAGGGAGATATTGTGTATCACGGAACCAAACAGTCAGAAAAGAGCAGGAGCTGTGATGTGCCCCCTGTTCTGGACTGTGGGTACCAGGGAGAGCCTGCCCAGGCCACGGCTGTCATTGCACAGAAGCTCAAAACAGCAATGGCTTACTCTTCATTGAGGGAAAGCAAGCTTCTCATTAGAAGTCCCAGAGCAAATACTTTCTAAAACAAACTTCCTCCTTTGTGTCCAAGAGTCCTCAGGAAGATGGAGGTTTTATGGAAATGATAGTGAATGAGGAATATGCACTGATTGAAAATAGGGAAAGAGAGAACATTTCCAACTACTGTCACAATTCCTTTGTCCTTTTACAAAGATGCTAATCACTAACACAGCATTTCAGTGTACCAAGATTGGTCTGCAGTTTTTAATTGGCATGATGCTTAACAGGCATTTTATAACATCTCATTTCGATGGTCTTGAAAATATCAACAAAATGTTGTGTATAAATGGTAGATAATTTAAATGCATATAAAATGTCAATTATTTAACCTGACAATGATTCTTTACAGACTGAAAATATCATGCTGGCCCAGTGTACCAAGTCCAAGAAACAGCAGTGCCCTCCAAGATATGGCAAGTACTCTTCTGATGGTGTCAAAAACACAAGGGAGATCGTAGAATCATAGAATAGTTGGGGTTGGAAGAGACTTCAAAGATCATCTAGTTCCGACCCCCTGCCATGGGCAGGGACACCTTCACTAGACCAGGGTGCTCAAAGCCCCATCCAACCTGGCCTTAAACACTTCCAGGGATGGGGTTTCCACAACCTCTCTGGGCAACCTGTGCCAGTGCCTCACGTCCCTCAGAGTAAAGAATTTCTTCCTAATATCTAACCTAAACCTACTCTCTTTCAGCTTTAAGCCATTACCCCTTGTTCTATCTCTGCACTTGCTAGTGAACAGTCCCTCTCACACTTTTCTGTAGGACCCCTTTAAGTACTGGTATTACGTAATTAGGTCTCCCCAGAGCCTTCTCTTCTCCAGACTGAACAAGCCCAACTCTCTCAACCTGTCTTCATAGGAGAGGTGCTCCAGCCCTCTCATCATCTTCATGGCCCTCTTCTGCACTTGCTCCAACAGCTCTATGTCCTTCCCGTACTGGGGACCCCAGAGCTGGACACAGCACTCCAGCTGGGGTCTCACCAGAGCAGAGCAGAGGGGCAGAATCACCTTCCTCAACCTGCTGGCCACGCTGTTCTTGATGCAGGACACAGTTGGCCTTCTGAGCAGCTATTGCACACTGCCAGCTCATGTTGAGCTTGTCATGGATCAGCACCTCCAAGTCCTTCTCCTCAGGGCTGCTCTCAACCCATTCTCCACCCAGGCTGTTCTTGTGCTTGGGATTGCAGTGACCCACATGCAGGATCTTGCCCTTGGCCTTGTTGTACTCCATGCAGTTCACACAGGCCTATCTCCACAGCCTGTCAAGGTCCCTCTGGATGGCATCCCTTCCCTCCAGTGTGTCAACCTCACTACACAGCTTGGTGTCATCAGCAAACTTGCTGAGGGTGCACTTGATCCCACTGTCCACATCATCTTTCCTGCTTATTGATCAGTAATGCTAGTTATTAGTTTTTTCAAATTTCACTCTAGTAAATGTCTAATATCCACAGTTGGGAAGCTGGGGCAACATTAGAAATACAGAATGATGGAGGGTTGCTGTTTAGACAGAGGCTGTATACAATTTTTAGTATATTAAAGGTTCTCAGACATTTTTGAGAACATTACAAAGTGTATTAAAACATGTGGTTGTTAAAAGAACAAGGCAAAGTTGAATGGGGCTGGGGGGAGATAGAGTCTAAAAAGCAAAATTAGGTTTTTACATCTAGTCAGGTTTTACCAACTGGAACTGATTATTAAGTACCAAAACCTCCGAATACAAAGTTGCATTGTGGCCTAATTCCACAGAAGTCCCAGGTCAGAGGCCACTTACATGGTGTTTTCTGAAATTGCATCTCTACCTAACTCCAGAGCAATCCAGGGGCTCTGCCTGGTCAGCCAATAACTGGCTGGGGAGCATCTACTAGTCAAAAAGCACCAAGGTTCAGCAGGATGTTCACATCTTGTGCACAATTTTCCCACGTGGGAAAGATAAGGTTACCTGACTTTCAGGACTGAAGTGCCTGGACATCATCTGTTACAATGAGGTTGCTGGAGAACATATTACTCACTTTTGCCCATTATTGTATTGATTTGCTTTTTCCTCTCCTTACCTCCTCTGCTTTTAAACTAGTTTCTGGTCAAGTTTTGCTGACACCTGATGCTAGAAGTTCTTCCTCTAGGACGCCTCAGTTTATCTCCCAAACCCCAAACTGCCATCCATTCTGTTTTTTGGAGCAGGAACTTACTCTACTTTCCTCTTTAAATATCACTGATTTTTCTGGCAGACCTGAACTGTATCTGGCAGTCCTAAATCTAGTTTCTCAAGCCAACTTGTCAGCTTTAACGAAGCAGGCTTCTATCTATTTAGTCAAAAATCAGGCAGAAGCTGGAAAGTGTCAACAAGCTGGACACTGTCCAAACCTAAGGGCATGGAGTGAAATAATCAGCAACAAAATTTCAGAAGACCCTGACAGGCTGCTGGTAATCAAAGGTTTGGCTGAATGTCAGCACTGCTCCTTTCAACAGAGCAAGTATGAGCTTTCATATCCCAGATGGAACATGGACTTCCTTGCTTGCTTTCTTCCACTTAAACGTAGATAAAGAAGTGATGAGCTCAGTGTCAGACTGTCATTTTGCTGAAGTCAGATAATGCCAGATAAAGTAGGATCATATGTACAAAGGTACAGCTGGACAAAGCCAGAGTTTCTAAAGTGATGCTGCTCAAGATTGCAGTTTCACTGCTCTGTTCTTTTAAGGACTTGATCTCCTTACGAGCACCAGGCAACTTCCAGTTCTCAGTGTTTGGACTCAGATGTCCCTCACTGACCACTCCAGTAAAAATAACTCCATCTCATTCCCTTGCTACTTCTCCATCACACGTTTAGAAAGCGGGAGATCTGCAGATTCAGCCTTGTTTGAAGTCAGGCTTCTCAAAGGCAAAAAAGCGATCTAGTATATTCAGCGTATGGGGGATTTCTCCCTTAAAGAAAGTGCAAGACCTGAAGCAATTCCATGTAATTATGAGCTTAGGTAGAGTTGAATTGCAGGATAGAAGTTTCAGCAAGAAAGGAGCAAGAAGTAACAGTCAAAATAACCTGATAGGTCCAAAGATTAATTTTCCATCATGAGAAGTGCAGGTGAAATACAGTGAGACTCTTCGCTATAAAAAGGCCAAACAGCTTTTATGAACCATAATGTCACTTTGACATACATATCTCTAAAAGCAAAATATACCAACTTAAAATCCATTTAACTGTTCCTTCAGAGACCAAGCAACTAAAGGGAAACAAAATCTGTGTTAACCAAGTCAGATAGAGAAATACTGTAATGTTGATAACATGGAAGAAACAGAAAAAACATGTTGTATAAGGGTTTTGAGGAGAGCAGAAAAAGCCCTGTGTGAGGCAGCAGTTACCACATAGAATGCCTAGAAGCAATTTGATGTTATGAATTGTTCATGAAATTTGAAGTATCCCCCAAATGAGCACTATGAAATGGAGCAAAGGAGTAAATCTTACTATATTCCATGTATTTATTCTATTTGTGGGTTGTTTCAAGGCTAATCATCATGTTAGTTGAACAATGCAGAAACTCTTGACAGAAAACACATATATAGTCCAGATAGATGGCAAAAGAATTTGTCCTTCAAATCCAGGCAGAGCACTTTTTTTTGTGAAGAAGGCCATGATACTCCCATGGTCCAGAGCAGCAGGAGGAAATGGAGACACTCTTAATTCAGTGAGCACAGAAAGGCCAGGAAAATGAATGATGGAGACTAACATGATAAGCCAGCCACCTGGCTGTCCTATTCACACACATCTCGTGTCCTATTCTTCACATTTATATAGGATTCTTCAAAGATGCTGCTTCATCTTCACCTATCACTGCCTCTTTCAGGAACGTAGAGCTTACTTTGTATAAATGCAGAGACACACAAACACATACAGCTTATTTTAGATTTAGCACAATAAAATTGCTGTTCACAATAAATAGAATAATGGAGCTCCATATCACACAGGCCTTTATGCAAAGCAAGGCAAAAGCTGGACATGCAGAGGTATCTACTCATCTACTACTTTCCACAAGAGAAAAAGAGAGATACTTTATGTGGGATTGCTGAGATTTCAAAGAACAGCATAATCATTCCCAAGTCAGAACACAAATTGTAAGAAGAAAGTCATAACCAGTAATTACATACATATTTATTTTTTTCAAATATCCATAACAGTTCAAACAAATTTAAAGCATCTGAGGGGAAAAAACAACAAACGGAAAAAAAAAAGCTAGTAGTTCAACCAGAGAACATACCAGCCTGGCCATAATTTTAAAAAAATTACACCAAAGTGGGAAGACTCAGCAGAACAATTTGAGTAAAAGAGAAGGATGCTTGGTGTTACAGACTCTTCTCCACTCAATTCACCAGGATTTGCAAAGCCTTGTAGCCCAAGGTATACTTAGATAACAACACGGCATGACAGGTAACAGCTACTTGCAGCGGCTGATAGCTAAAGCTTGCTTGGCTGCTGCTTAATTCAAGCTGCTGCTTTTTTATAGCAACAAGTTTGTTTTAAACTCTCTGAAAGATGTGGGTCTTAGAACAGCACATTGTGAAGCCTACATTTTATCGCCATGGCATTTTGTCCCAGGTGCACATAAAGGCAAGAAAGACTTCACTTAAGTGCTGCGGGAGAGGAGAATATGGTCCTCTGAATTAGGGAAACAAATACTTTCGTTCATGTTTCTAAAACCAACAAATGTGAGATAAAATGGATGAGTGAGCAAGTTATATAGGCAGGACCAGGCTGCCTGTCTCCTAGCTTTATTTATTTATTTATTTCAGTAAATTGTCAATTGTGTTTTGCAGAAGTACGATACTGAAATTATCCTTCCTCCTCGTTTTGTCTTGCAGACTGATTGGAAACCTGTGTCAAGGTCACTGCTTCAGGCCTTGTCAGACAATGATACCACTAGCCTTTATGTCATTGAGCATGAGTCAAAGGCTCCTTTGAATCTAGACCTCTTTACAGATGGTAGAGAAGACAGCAAGTGTGACACTCGCCAGGCAGAAGAAGCCAGCAGTAACATAGACATAACCCTAAGGCATGAAGTAATCCCTGAAGAAACAGTTACAAGTGGAGAAGAAGGAATCATTTCCATTACAGTACCACTCCTGAGTGACTACACCAGCGTGGAGTTTAGCCAGAAAGCCCTGATGAGTCTGACAGTGAAGCTGCCTGCCAGAGCTGCTCATCCTCATCTGGAAATGGAACTAAGCAGTAAGCCAGCACAAACTGAGCATCAAGTTTTGTTTGCTCCCCAAGACTACCTCAAACAAAGCCAGGTAGTATTTTTGCCTTCTGGACCAACTTTGTCAGGCCAAGTAAATTTGAACTGAAGCATCTTCATAATTTTATACTATAAAATCAAGTTCCAGAACCTCTAATGCTTGAATGGAGCTATGAGGACCACATAGGACAGTGAGTTTGTGACAACAGTTTGTCTCTACTTCAATATGCTTCCTCAGAGAAATACACCGATCATATATTTAGATTAGCTCTTTCAACAGATTCATTCTGTGAAAAATCCTTGTGTCAACACACAGGAAAACTTTCAGGGCACTGTATGAAAAAATGTATGAATAAAGTACTTCTCACTAGGTGCTTAGTTGCAGGGTACTCAGGATGTAAAATTTAGGCTTCTGCTCTAAGCATAACATTGTTCAGGAGAGTTCTCTAATCATTGTGACTAGTCCAAGACCTGGTTTCCAGATTTCATAAAGTTTTCAGTAAAAATTGCAGCAAAAGTACCTGCTACTCCAGAGAAGCTCTCCTGTTGGTCAAAGCTGACATCAACCAAAAAAACCAACCAAAGAAGAAAGTAAAAAGCCTTGAATTAAAGAATAGAAAATTATGCTTACCCATTTATGTAAAACACATAAGTGCTTTACATCTTAGATCTCTACATCTTTATTCATTGTAGGTGACTAGTGCTGTGTAAATTAAGATGATAATATTTATCATTATTAGTATAGAGTTTTTAATCACATCACATTAAATTAAGGCTTCTACTTCTTCCTATGTTTATCTACACAGACACAGAGAAGTATTCATGTTCTGTTACGAGGTGTAGTTGCAGATACGGTTTCACACTGCATGCCAGGATGATATGTGATTACCAGAATTCCAACAACTGAACAGATAGGTCAGCTGGTCATTCCCCCGAAGCTTGCACAGAGGAGGGGTCATGCGAATATAGGGGGTAAAAGAGTCTTCCTTAATATGCTCTCTCTGTGACTCCATCATGCATCTGCACAGTGCGAGGAGTCTTGAACTGGGTTTCCAGCTTACAACAGCTTCTCACCTATAAACTCTGTAGGCATTAATGCTTTGCAATTATTGCAGAAGACTCAATTTATTGTTGTCACCTCTAGTTTATGGAGCATTTTGTTAAAATTATTTTGTGGAGAAAGAAATTGATCAACTGTACTGTAAACACCAGAGGCTCCTTAGACAGGCATCTTTTAAAATTCTGTCCTTAGAAGTGAAGCACAATTCACATTCACACAAATATTCCCAGGCAGATTAGGCAGTAAGAGTTATAGAATAGCTGTGCTTAAAAAAAGCCCAAAGAAATTGCGTATCTCCTGTTTAACTGATTTAGTGAGGCCCCATAACAAAACCCGTTTCATTCATTTTCCTTATTTATATCCACTCTCTCTTTATTTATCTCCCTCGATGTTTGTTAGGACTGGCAGGAACCAATCTGTATTTCATGGTGGGTTTTATATTGGGATTTTTTAGCACTTAAAATGCATTATTTTGCCACAAAGCTATGTACTCGTCACCACTCACCTCTGCTCACTGGAAGAAGAGGTAACAGGAGCACGCCCCAGACCACCTCAAAGCTTTGAGCAGTCTTTTAAATATATATATATTTTTTTTAAACTTCAGTTAGGAGAACAGAAATGATCCTACTGTGGAGCTCTTGCAATATCTAGTAGAGGAGCTGACGTGAAAACCATTTATGGATAATAAAGCCCTCAAATGGTATATAATCATTATCAAGTAGTCATGTGAACACAGCCTAATTTGTCTATTTCCCAAATATAAGAAGTTTCCATGCTTCTTATCTATAATATTTCTTTAACGGCTGTAGGTTGTACATTTGGGAGAATGCAAGATATATGAAAAATCCTGTTGTGGAGATTAGATATAAATGAAGAACTCATCCCATCACAATATATCCTTTGAGAGCAAAGAAAGAACTTTTTATGTGGAGAGAAATAGAAGAGAACAGTTGCTAATTTTATCTAGCCAAAAAGGTGGCTGTGGTGGAATAAACATAGAATCCTAGAATTTTTTTGGTTGGGAAGGACATTTAAGATCATCAAGTCGAGTCCAACTGTTAACCTAGCACTGACGAATCCAACCTCTAAACCATGTCCCTAAGCACCACATCTATGTTACTTCGAAATACCTCCAAGAATGGTGGTTCAACCCCTTCCTTGGACAGCCTGTTCTAATGCTTGACAACCCTTTCAGTGAAGAAATTTTTCCTGATATCCAATCTCAACCTCCCGTGGTGCAACTTCAGGATCTTTCCTTTTATCCCATCACTTGCTACTTGGGAGAAGAGACCAACATTCACCTGGCTACAACCTCCTGTACGGTAGTTGTAGGCAGCAAGAAAGTCTCCATTCAGCCTCCTTTTCTCCAGGCTAAACAACCCCAGTTCCCTCAGCCGCTCCTCAGATGACTTGTGTTCCAAACCCTTCACCAGCTTTGTCCATCTTCTTTAGACATGCTCCAGCACCTCAATGCCTTTCTTACAGTGAGGTGCCCAAAACTGAACAGAGTACTCAAGGTGTGTCCTCACCAGTGCTGAGTACAGGGGGATACCATGTCTCTAGTCCTGATGGCCACACTATTTCTGATATAAGCCAGGATGCTCTTGGCCACCTGGGCAGGCACAATGATGGTTCATGTTCAGCTGGTTGTCAAGCAACTTCCCCCAGGTTCTTTTCTATTGGGAAAGTTTCCAGCCACTCTTCCCCAAGCATTCAGCATCCCCAGAATTCAGCCTTCTTGAACCTCATACAATTGGCCTCAGCCTATCGATGCAGCCTGTCCAGATCCCTCCGTAGCAGATCAATACTCCGACCCAGTATGCTGTCATCTGCAGACATACTGAGGACGCTCTCAATTGCCTCATCCAAATCATTGATAAAGACATTGAAGAGAGTACTGGGGCCAGTACTAAGTTCTGGGGAATGCAACTTGTGACCGGCCACCAACTGGGTGTAACTCCATTCAGCACAATTATCTGGCCCTTGCCATCCTGACAGTTTTTACCTAGTGAAGAGTACGCCTGTATTTAAGTATGTGCTACCTACTCAGGGACAAAGGACTAGGAGACACACAATGCTTTTTGGGGCAAACAGGTTTGTTTGTTGTGTTTTGTTGTTGCTTGGTTCTTTTATGGGGATATTTGGTTCAATTGGAAGGGACCTACGACAATCTTCTAGTCCAACTGCCTGACCTCTTCAAGTAGTTTAGAACAGTGTGCGTATATGTATAATGATAGCAGAATCCTACCTCTAGTAATAAACATGTAACATTTAATGTGCTGTGGTATTGTTTGAGTAGTTTCAGTAGTTTTCTTAGCTTTTGTACTCTTAGCTTCAATATGTTATAAGTGAAATTCTGAATATGAAGGGTCAGGACCATAGCAGATAAGGCATATCAAATTATTGGGTTTTTTTCTTTTCCCAGTCAGCTTAGCTCTAGATGCCCACTGTTAGCATTAGTGAGAGTTTACACAGTGCAAAAGTTTAGATAATTAACAGTAGGCCTGGAGGCACATAAGCATAGTGATTTACAGCATATATCAGGGTATATAGCAGGGTTAAAGTGGTTTAGCATTTTTAATTACATAGAAAGGAATGTAATATTCAGGCTCTAATATGGCCTCTAAAAATGTGCACAAAACGAAGTTAGTGCATGCCTATTTTTTCTGGTATCCAGAGCAGACTATTTTTTTCTTGGATAATGTATTATGGACAGGGAGATTGTTTTGTTTTGTCTACACTTAAGGTCAGACTACAGTGCAATAGCTAGACAGCATTGAAAGTTATCACAGTGTTTCAGAGACAGAAGAAACAGCTACTCAGTCTGGAACAGGAGACTGCAACAACCACAATATTCCAGAGCAGTTTTGTTAGCCCCATTCTGTATTAACTACCAAATAGAATAATAATAACTAAAGAACATAGAATATCTATGTAACCACTAAATCCTTAGGTCTTTGGAAACCTTGGCAACCTTAAAAGTCACCTTTATGGCACAATGGCTTCTGCACTTGAGCAGAGGCCTCCTGAAAGCAGAGAGCGTAGGGTCATCCTATTACACTGAGCCTACCCCAGTTACTGCTACGAAAACTGTTAATGGGCTTCATTAAAGTCCTCCTCTGTGTCACAGGTTCTTGGTTTGTCCTTTTCACTCTCTCCTGAAAGCACTGTGTGTCAACTGCCTGTATGATGTTAACTGTGTAGTGCTACTGCATTGATTGGATCTGTATGAACATGAGTAATAAACTTGGGGCAGCTTACATGCATCACTTGTGAGCACTGCCTACAGAAGCTGCTGCTTAGACTCTATGTCAATGATGGGGGGGAGGAATATCCCCACATCTATTTTATTTCCACAGCTGAAGCAATAGTTTGATTAATACAACTGAAACCAACCTATCAGGCTAGAAATGATCCTTCACATCACCCATCCTCAGAAAGCCTTTCCTCTTCATGGAACCATAGAATCCTTTTGGTTGGAAAGGACCATTAAGATCATCAAATCCAACTGTTAACCTAGAACTTCCAAGTCCATGTGCCTAAGTATCACATCTACATGTCTTTTAAATGCCTCCATGGATGGTGACTCCACCACTTCCCTGAGCAACCTGTTCTAATGCTTAATTACACTTTCCATGAAGAAATATTTCCTAATATCCAATCTAAACCTCCCCTGATGCAACTTGAGGCAATTTCTTCTATGTCATTTGCTACTTGAGAAAAGAGACCCACACCCACCTGGCTACGGCCTCCTGTTAGGTAGTTGCAGAGTGAGAAGGTCTCCTCCCAGCCTCCTTTTCTCCCGACTAAACAACCCCAGTTCCTTCAGCCACTCCTGGTGAGGCCTGTTCTCTAACTCCTTCTCACAAAGCCTTCAGTGGGCTGGGGTTGAGACATCACAGAAACAAGCTGACCAAGGAAATAATCTGAATTTGTTGAAGCAGTACATTACAGGTGAGATGGAGGAAAGCCCTGAGGAATGATAGGCATAGCAACAGTCAGCACTACCGGGAACCTGCAGTGGAACATGTTCAGGTCCTTACTGGAGGTATGGGTGTCTAGGCAGGCTGGAGAGCAGTAGACATGCCGCTTTACCTGAAAAATAGTAGGTTGCAGCCAATTTTTGATAGAGTGTTAGTACAGACATGGATAGCATAAAGCTACCCCTAACAATGGGTGTTCGCTGACCTTTCCCAGACAGTAACTGCTACGGTTCAACTTTGCTGGTCATGGGTCAGAGTACTCAGTGATCAACAACATTCACCTTTCTCCTGAGTTGCAATTAAGCAAGCATTCTGGCATTAATTTGAAGTGTATGGTTACTGGCTGTGTCACCAGAATTAGGATCCATAAGGCTCAGTAATTCCATTTTGGTATGGCACCTGTGGCTGTGGGTTCAGTATTTGGATGGATGTGGGGGGTTACAACTATCTTGACATGAACATGGCCACCATGACTTCATTCAAGTGCTACATGCTGACTTCTGGAAAGGAGGCTACCTGTGTTTCTTTAATTATCAGAGCTGTCTCAAACCCATTGTAATTGCTAATGCATGCACCACATAAATAGGTAAACTATACATAAGCAGAGACTGTACTGTAGCTTCTCAACACTGCATGGGTTAGCGCCTCGTAGCTAAGCAAGCAATAGCACCTAGTCACATGGAAGCTGTAATTTATCAGCTACCATTATGCTGGGTCATACTAACGTCCTTCTGATGCTATAGAGCATTTGTGGAAAAAGTAAGATAAAACTTAGATGGAATACACTGGCTCCATGAAAATTCACATTACTAGTAAAGATCCCAGTAGGAAAAACAAAAAGTATTTCCACAACTAATCCATAAGAGATTTTGTGGATGCTGACAAAGCCCTAGCTTCAAAACCAGCTAAAATACTTTCCAGTGGTACATGGTCTTATTCACCCCATTTCAATGTTCATTCAGCCTTGGTTAGATGAACCTCAAGACCCTCAGGATTTCACGAAACATAAATAAGGAAAGCAAAGCTACGGCAATATGCATAAATCCACATTTACATGAGCCATATTGCTGTTGGAATGACAGAGAAGTCTGAAGTTCCAAAAAGGGTTTCATGTGCATGTGTGTGTGTTCATAGCCCCTTATGCAATCACCTTGAAGTCATGTGCTGTAAGAATGTTTCTTACACTTAGATTTCTTTGAGCATTAGGATTTCTCCTCTCTGTTTCCATATTAGGTATTACAGTTGAAGGGTTGCAGTGATTCCTTTGTCTACCAAGTATTTTACAGGCAAAGAGTCAGTCTATTTTGTTTGTAACACTGTGACTTGGTTTCTGCTCTCCAGTTATGAAGAAAAGGTATGCAGAGCCTAGGACATGGAGAAGCAACACTAGGGAATGAGTTACAAGCACAACAGAACAGTACTTAGCTTCTGGGGACAAGTTGTGTGCTGGTTTTGTTCCAATGGGTTTTGTTTTGGGTTTTTTTGTGTTTGGTTTGTTGGGTTTGTTTAATACTGGTTGTTATTGTAAAACTTTGAGGAATGAAGAGGAAGATGTGGATGCAGAGAACAAGCTTACTGACAGAGGTCCAAGCACTAGGAACAAAATAGAAGATACACTGTTGTTTTATTTCCCTATATACCTACTGTCTGTCTTCCCAGCAGTCCCACTTCATCTTGGACCTGGAACCAGCTAGGCTGCCTGGAAGGCCAAGCATCTCATACTGGCACCCCAGTGTTCTGCCTAATGCTGTGTCAGCAGAATCCAACCTGACAGTTGTTCCCATCCCTTTCCTACAGCTCCAAAACTCTCATTAGTCATAGACTGAGTATGGGCTATAGAGTTCATATTGACTGATTTATTTTGATTTAGATTAAATAAAAGCACCTTCCCACTCCCAGGCATTTTAAATTACCTCCTCCCCACAAGTAAAAAAAAAGGCATTTTGTCAGCTAATTACCTGCACGTAATCAAATGCAAACCTCCAGCACACATCAGCTTCAATCCCTTAACCCTGGTTCATGCCCTCAAAGTCAAAATGATGCTAATTTGGGTACGACTAAAAAGGTCCTGTAACCCACACATGGAACACCTCCCGCTGAGGTATGAATAGGGTGATCACATTCTGGTGCATTTTAGCAGGTTACTCCTGCATTAAGGCACTAAAATAGCAGTGGTGGGGCACTGGAGGCAGCGGTGCTTTGCCGTGGGCGCGGAACAAAGCCTGCAGCACGCTGTGCCCACAGCGTTCCCAACAATACCGGGGCATCCCTGCGACAGATCAAGAGGGGGTGCTCTAGCTCTGAATGTTGCGCTGCTTTCCAGCATCACGACTCGAAGAAGGTACTCTTCCTACACCTGCTGTCACACTCACACTTTTTAGAATTCCGGGACAGATTCTGGCTGAACACTCCTGTTTCTCCACCATAATTCCCTCAGCAAGGGGCTTTAAATTTTCTCAGGGCGTGCAGCCAGCCGGGGTTCGCAGCAGTGAGGGACAACACCTTCATACGAGGTGTTGCTACAGCAAATCCCAGGCCACAGTTTGCAAAGCCTCAGTAAGTGATGCACAGCACTGTACTACAAAGGGAAGGTTTACCTACGTCGAATCAAAGTAACGTACTGTCAGCAGCAGCGCAGCAATGCAGAAGAAAGGACACAGCGAGATTTCTGGAAAGATGGTGTTAAAGGTTTTTACCAAATCACAGTGGTAAAGCCGTTTGTGTGTGATGTACAGGTATAGGAGCAGGTATAGCACAGAGCTTGAAATTTAGTTAGATGATCGTGTAGAATGGTCTCGGGGTGGGGGTGGGGGGCAAGACAAGTCTGTTTTTCTCTCCTAGCAGAGGGCCTGTGATAACTTTATGCTAACTGGAGGAAAAGGTAAAAGGCAAGAATTCGAGGACAGAATAGTATCAACCCACGGCTGCTCCCTCAGGCAGCAGAGCCAAGGCGCGTCACGTATCTCCTCAACAAAGAAAAACAGAGGGCTGAAATACGTCCATGGGCCCCTCACAAGGACATCAATTAGCACAGACTGATAGAGGCACTGCAAGCTTGCGAGACCCTTGCATTCCAGGCAAGAGGTGAGAGTACATCACAAGGAAGACATACAGCCTTCCTCCTAGAGACCCCTGTCTGCGACCCTCACAAGGATCTGCACAAGTGCCAAGAACTGATAAGCTAATTAGCATGAGAAGCGAGAGCAGGCGGGTTCGGGTACTTCATATGTATAGGCGTTGATTGAATATTCATTGTTTTATTGTATAAATGTGGGGTCGGTCTGCTGCTTCGGGGTGCACGCTTGTGGAGGAAGGATCCCCCGTGCATCTGCGCGCAATAAACATACCTACTTTATGACTTACCAGTTATAGAGTCGATTTCCGTACGTCATGTACAAGCCCAAAACCAGCATCTTGCCCAAGTAACAGCAAGGCCTCATTGTAAACTACTTTCATTCCTGTGCCTCACACTGCAACCCACTTCCATGCAATTCTTCAAGCAGTACAGTCATTAATCCTGTATGATTTACACATCCGGTCTTCCACTCCATCTCAAAGCTACCCGAATTCATCATTCATACTACACAAGGTCACACCTTCGTAATACAAAAAGGAATACCCAGAGGGTTGTGATCAGTGGCACGGAGTCTAGTTGGAGGCCTGTAACAAGTGGTGTTCCTCAGGGCTCAGTCCTGGATCCAGCCCTGTTCAATATAATCATTAACAGCTTGGATGAAGGGACAGAGTGCACCCTCAGCAAGTTTAGTGATGACACAAAACTGGGTGAGTGGCTGACACGCCGGAAGGCTGTGCTGCCATTCAGCGAGATCCAGACAGGCTGCAGAGCTGGGCAAGTAATCTTAGGAAATTCAACAAGGGCAAGGGTAGGGTCCTGCACTGAGGGAGGAATAACCCCAGGCACCAGTGCAGGCTAGGGGCTGGCCTGATGGGAAGCAGCTCTGTGGGAAAAGACCTGGGCATCCTGGGAGACAACAGGTTATCCATGAGCCAGCAGTGTGCCCTCATGGCCAATGGCACGCTGAGGTGTATCAAGAAAAGTATGTCCAGAAGCTCAAGGGAGGTTCTCCTCCCCCTCTATTCTGCCCTGGTGAGGGCCTCATCAAGAATCTTGGTGGCAGTTCTGGACTCCCTGGTTCAAGAAGGTCAGGGAGCTACTGGAGAAAATACAAAAGTGGGCTATGAAGATGATTGGGGGACTAGAACATCTCTTTTATGAAGAGAGGCTGAGTGACTTGGAACTTTGTAGCCTAGCGAAGACTGAGGGGGATCTTATCATTGCTTATAAACACTTGAGGGGTGGGTGTTGGGAGGGTGAGATCCTTTTTTTCAGTGGTGCCCAGTGACAGGACAAGAGGCAATGGGCATAAACTTGAATATGGGAAGTTCTACCTAAACATGAGAAAAAACTTCTTTACTGTGAGGGTGACAGAGCACTGGCACAGGCTGCCCAGAGAGGTTGTGGAGTCTCCTTCTCTGGAGACATTCAAAACCTGCCTGGATGTGTTCCTGTGTGACCTACTCTAGGTGATCCTGCTCTGGCAGAGGGGTTGGACTAGATGATGTCCGGAGATCCCTTCCAAGCCCTAACATGTGATTCTGTGAATCTGGGGACTGAATCATACACAGTTCTGACCCCTGGCCCCCAAAACCAACACTCCTCCACCACCCAAATGATGCTACAGCTTCCAATTAGCTAAGCACCAAGCAGCAACCATTTACATGGTGTACATAATCACTTTACCATAGCCAGCAATGTTTGGTTGGTAGCGCTAGGCATTTTACATCTCTTGTGTGTGCCTGTCAGAAGATGAATCAGCAGTGGAATCATGAGGCTTGGTTAGTTACTCGCCTTTTTATGTGCTTCTAAACTTGGGGGAGACAGGGGACACAAATGATGCTTGACTGCTTTTATAAAGCCCTGGAGAACTATGATCTGGAAGGCTGATACAGCCTCTGAAAGAGTAATTTTTGTCTCTTTATAGAGCTCTATTTTCCAATCTATAAAGACCATAACGGCAAAAATATCTTGTCTCATAAGCAGAGGATGACACAGAAGCCATGAAACACGGGATATACTTTTTCCCAATTGCAGTTATAAGCTGCTATTGGAGTAGAGTTACCTGTCTGGCAGGAGAAAAAGTTCTTAAATAAAAGAAGTAGTATTTCTATGTTTTATTATCACCTACAGACTTACTACTATCCTTACAACTATAAATTACCCCAGGTAAAAATGATCAAAGGAAATCTGATTTATTAGAGTATATTAACTTACGCAGTACCTGGCAACCCTCTTTCACCCAGCTGCAGAGCACAGGAAATGCCCATTTCTCATGTGTTCAGTGCCGCACAATGATCTGGGTCTAACACCTTCTTCCATCAAAAGATTCTTGAGTATACTTTGAAGTAATGAATTAAGCATTGCCACACTTGGCTGAACAAAGCAAGTATCGTAAATCCTGTTATAAAATTATAAGAATTCAGAACAGAGAATTTCAGTAACTTACTGTGTGTCCCACATTACTCGAGAAATAGCATCACAAAGCAGTCTCCAGCTCTCCTGGGCTCACTCCATAAATGTACAGCTGTGATCTTTCCCTCCTCTTTGGAGATGAAGCAACAGGATAAATATTACCACAGCTCTAAGGGTCTTTAGCAGATAGAAGGCTCTCCCTGCTGATAGAAATTAAACTTGGGCAGATGAAATAACACCTTGCAATTAACACGGTAAATATCCACTCAACATCTTTTGTAAAAGGTGGGCCCTCTTTTGCATCCCAATAAGCTCTTTAATAACATCTCTACCCACAATCTTCTCTGGCTAGGGGAGAATTTAACTGGGCATGCCAAAACAAGCCAAAACCCATGTTCATTCCCTGTGTATACATATGTGTGTATATATATTATCTAATCTCATAGCGTCTTTCTGTACTACGGTTCGTTTCAAACTGCTGATCATTCCACAGGAGGGTGATCTGTATGTAACATGCATTAGTATGATTTATATCATGGTTCAGATGGGCCTAGCCCGTATTAGATACCTAGTCTTGATGAGACCGAGCAGGGTAATGGGGATGCATAGTATTTGAATGCTTGTGAGGAAAACACCAAGCTACTAAAAACTAAAAAAAAAAAAAAAAAGCTATTTTAACAGTTCAGAAGGTTTATTAAATGACTGTCAGTAAAATAAGATCAGGAGCAACTGCAGAAGATGGTACCTCACTCCAGTAAAACACCAATCTGATGAGCGCAGATGTTATGTATTCATTTAATGTTGACATTCCAACGTGGACCAATGTGTTTAACTTCTAAATTCATCAATCTGAACAAACTCTTAAAATACTACTTCAACAGAAGTTAAAGGTTTTCTTTAGGCTTTGTCTTTACAAATAAATATAAGATTTGTAGAGAGAAAAACAGGAGCAGCAGTCTCCCCCAGATCTGGTACTGAAGCAGCACTTGAGAAAAGATGTGGTGCCAACACTCATGTCTGCCTCTTTTCTTAGAACTAGCAGACAAAATAAGCCATATAGACAAAAAAGTTTGATTTTAAAAGACTAACTTAAGTGGATTTTCCTATCACCTCCTCTAAAATATTTTCTTCTTTACTGATTAAAAGAAATTGGTAATACACAACGTAAATCGGTATTACCTGCTTTTGTAACTGCTGACATCTCAATGTGTTTCTCAGGTCTGCTTTTCCCTGCTTTCGGGTTCAGAGGAGCATGGTGAACGCAACCCATAGGACGGATGGGTTGACCAGTCACAAGTCTCTTGACAGACAAAACTGCTCTCAAAAATCAGATCCCGAATGAGCAAGGTAAGACCTGCTGAGAACCACATCTCAAACTTTTGCTCCTTAATCATTGCTGGTTATTTAGATTCTTACACGTTATACAAAGCAAGAGAGAAGCTTATGCACTGAAAACAGTGAATCTTAAACAGTTTATTTTAATATGAAGATAGCCATGACATTAAAGTGACACGTACTTTTAATGTCAGAAGCTCTGCTGCAGACTCCTGATTCTACTTCAAAATAAAATTTTACATACTCTTCTCACCAGCCACATTTAACAGCTTACTGTTTGGAAGTGACAAGCTCTCCCTGCTCAAACTATGGTAGCTTTCTCTGAAGAAGAAAATCCCCTGCTCAGCCAGCAGACTCATAAACCTCTTCTCTAACTAAAACAGTGATCATAATACAATGATTTAATGCCTCATCACCTTTCCTGTAATACTTTTATATCAGACCAACAGATTTAGTTACAAAGCACCTGGTGGTCCGGGGAAGATGAAGCCCAAACCAAAACCAAACAAAAAAACCCAGAGAGAGATCGCTGTATCTCATCCAAATTTAGTGGAAGTGAGTTTATGACACCAGTAAAACTTTGTGACATCGTTTATTTACAAAAATAACAACAACATAAAAGCAGCATTTGACATTTCTTACTTGTACCATTTCATAGTTGCTTCATTAATGCAAAAATATACTCTACCAACATGGAACAAGTTTGGTTATTTAACTTAGATGATTTACTTTATTACCAGAAATATCAAGCTTGGAGAAAGGAAATAATACTTTTGCTGCTGTAGTGCTGCTGATCCCCAGGTATAGTTGCTGTATATAACAAATTAATCATAGCTCCCATATTGATCTTTCGAGATCATTTGT
Source organism: Hypotaenidia okinawae (assembly GCA_027925045.1). Taxonomy (NCBI): domain Eukaryota; kingdom Metazoa; phylum Chordata; class Aves; order Gruiformes; family Rallidae; genus Hypotaenidia; species Hypotaenidia okinawae. Next base: position 27,065,876 of record BSDF01000005.1, on the reverse strand, counting down.
CCTTTTGATTAAATTATTATGGAAATGATGTATTTAGGAAGTAGCAATTTCTAAGTGGCCCAATTTACTCATCAGTGCAGCATTCGTTCTAAATCCTTGCACCAAGGTTTTAATGAGTAGAGCAACAACTTCTAAGAAAGCTACATAACTGGCAGCCCCACTAACGACATCAAGGACTGAGTGAAGGGAAGATGAAATTACTCTTTTAACACTGCTGCTAAATCTTTCAGGTCAAAAGAGACATGTGACTGCTTCAATGGGAGAAGAAAAGTTGATTAACAAGATTAATATGGAGCATACTTTGTACACCAAGAATCTCTAGTCTTATGTAAAATTTGGCACTAGATTAATGTAAAAAAACTATTTAAGAAAAGCAGAAAATATATAAACAGCTAAAACCTAATTTTCTCTGTCCATGTTCTCCCATATTAACCTCAGCAATCATAAAACTGTTACAATTTTTTATTTTCCCTCTTAAGCCAGTAAGAGCTCAAAGAGTTTCAGAAACCACTGAAAACCTGAAGATTACAGTTTCTCAGTTGTAGTATTTACTTATACAATATGGAACTGAAGTTAGAGCTGTGTCTCCTCAAACCAGGGGGCAGGTGGCTGCCTCCACATACTGTCAAGACAAATTCATTAAGCTGTTTTATATTGAAAAGAAACCCCCATACTAATTTATTCAGATTCAGCAATAGGATTTACCTACAAATGAAGCATACTTGAACTAAAAAAGAAAAAACCCCAAGCCAACACTGCATGCAATGGCATTTTTAAAGCCTTAAACATAATTGAATGTGTATTTCTCTTCCATTAAAAAAAAAAAAATCCCTTTTGTACAGTGCATTTAGTTTTCGGTATTATTTTAATTACACTTTTCAACATATAAAAATAAACCTAAGGTACAGGCTGAAAGCTTTTTTTTCTGTTTACACATTAGCAAACAAATTTGAGTTTTAGATTCTCTTTAGTTCATAACACTTAATGATAACTGTCCACACTCCAACCTCTGGTGACAAAATGACATCTCTCAACTGAGCACCTACTGATTTACATAATTTTAGCTGTTTACAGATTTCAGTATTTGTGTCACAGGGTCCAATTCTTACTTTTTAAATTACAGTAACACCGAAAGGCAATCATCAATCGATGTAAGACTGGAAGTACCACCAAGTGGCAGAGGGGACCCATAATATACCCCAGTTTGCAAGCCATTGATCAGTCTTTGAGATTAGTTGGTTCGTTGTCATAATGCAGTTTTCACACTAACATTTACAAAATCCAAAATTATTTCTGTCTGGGTTATTTTCTTCCCTATAAGTGAATGGCTAGCAAGATTTTAAAATACGAACTCTAGCCTTGTTTCATTACAAACTAACAATAACGGAGTGAGGCAGAGATGCTTCAGGTCTAAAAGTAGGAGATACATACATCAATATGGCACTACTTCTACCAACAGTCATATATATGAATAAAAAAATAACACGGTAATAAGGACAGGTATAACATATAATAATTTGTATCATACAGCCTTTACTTATTCTCTTCCCTAGACTAAAAGAAAATCGCAAATATCCCCATATGTATTTAAGTGTTACAGAATACTAGGACAAGCTAAGGGCAACACAGAGAAACAACCATGTAACTAACAGGCTTGCAGAGTTTCAAAGTAATTTCAGGCATTGCCTCAGGTGTAACTAGAGAACACTAGCAAGCAAGGCAGACATGCTACAAAACTACAGAAATTACCTTCGTTGCAGCAGCTTAAGCACACTCAAGCAGCCACAGCTCATTTCAGAGCCCAAGCTGTGTGTGGGTTGCTGCTGTTAGCCAGCTCATGTAAAGCAAGTTCAGATGCACCCATCTGAAATTGCTATCAAAAAAATTAGCAGGTGACTAATGAACGGGCAGAACTCACATCTCACCAATTCCTGGGGAGTTCCTCAGATGTTTCTAAGTTTCCACCACAAGTGCTTTTTTCCCCCTCTTAGTTTTAATTCTTTACATACCACACTACTATCAGTGCTTACAAGCAAAATTTCATTCCTCACACTTGTAAAAACCTAGTGACCTCAACAAAATTATCCAAGTCATGAGCGCCCCTGCTTTGAGGTTGGAATCTTGTTTGACCCACCAGCAGCTGTCTCCTGCTACCTTCTCTCAAAATCCAAAGTAGAATCCTATTGGTTATTGAGAAACACTGTTGTGAAGTAACTGTGGTCACTAAATGGAGGCTTCAGCGTATTTGGTCATAGCAAAATGGCACTATGTTATCACTTTTCTGAGCAATTACAAGTCACAACACTTTCCAATAAAGGCTGACTCAAATGAAAAGACATTTAAAACCATACAGCTATCAATAACTACACTGTTCTCAAAACCTCCACTCAATTTAATCTCTTTTATAAAGTGCAAAACCAATCTGGCATGGCAGCTCAGCATGCAAACTCGTTATGGATGAAGGCAACAGACTTCCAGTGGAAGATGGACACATTTAATGGATGATGCACACACAACCCTGTTGGAGTAAGCAGGGAATTTATAATTGTGCTACACTACCAGTTTAAAAATGAGCTCCCCTCTGCAGAGACAGCCAAATAATAGTTTTCTAGTACTGGCTTTTTAGGAAGAGGGGGAACTATAAAAACCTAGTATGGATACACCAAACTTAACTGCCTCACAGATCTGCACAGTATTTACAAAGCAAAACCAGAAAATACAGCACTTGTAAGAAAATATGATTTGAGGTGGGGAAGAAGTGTGTGTTTGGTGATTGGTTCTTTTTGCATTTTTGTCTTTTTGTAAACTATTTCTTTTGTAAGCGAACCACTAACTCACATACAATACAACATGCTGCATATGGACTTACATATGTGTTAAGTTAGGTAGTAAGGCCGCCAACCTTAACTATTAATTTCCAAAACCATGTTTCTTAGCTAACTGTACACCGTTCTTTACATATTCTGTAACTGATATATAATAGAGCTACTGCAATTCCAGAACAACAAAACTGAAGACTCAAACTAGTATCAGCTGAAACATGATATACTGCAAGTATTCCAGTTCTTCCCAAAGGAGGAACTTTTGCTTTTCCAAGATCTTCTAAATAATACATGCGTATTTTCACTGATACCCATATTTCAAATCAAAAGAAGCTGCATGAGTACGACCAAATCAACTAAAAACACTCCTTTAATAAGTTTGTACCAGCAGAAACTTCCCTCTAAAATACTTAATTTTATTAGTGAAATGGTACCAAAGATAACAAGTATACAAACAATCTCTTTGCTCTATGCTACTTACACATCATAAATAAGACAGCTGTTGTTGCAAGACACAATCCTTCACAGTCTTCCTTGTAAGCTTACAGATTTGTCATTCTTTTATCAGAATAAGCTGTTTACCAGCCAACAGCATGTGGCTTAAACATGTGACTGTCTATACTTTACATGGTAAAGCATTTTCTCTAGTTTTAAATGTACACAGTGGCAGGAACATTAAATCAGATCAAAAATGAAGAGTGATTAAGCAGCTTCACAATCAAACTGGGTTTCATTACATTAGGAATTGGGCAAATTTTCATTCCCTATGATTCCCCACCCTCACCCTTCCCAGAAGAATCAAGGAAAGGGAAAAACAAATGGAAAGCAAATAGCTAATAGGTTATTAAATTTTCTGGGTGGGGTTTTTTTTTTCCTTTTTTTCTAAACTGAAAGAAATAACTCTTCCCATGAGGTAAGGCAATTAAGTCATTTGATTGTATTAAGTTCTATTAAAAATAATCTACTCGACTTTAGGTAAAAGTAAGGTTTAAAGGTATGACTGATGAAATCTCATGTAACCAATTAAACTAGTTCAGAAAACACAACCCATGTTTTACCTTGACAAAAATATTTGCTTTGTCATTTTACTACATGCTTTCACTCTAAAGAACAACAACAAAAAAAAGTCTCTACTATCTAACTTCCATGAAAATTAGAACTTTTTTCCCCAAAATTATTTATCCCCAATTCTTTGCATACAATTCCTTTTATATCACCCAACAGGTATCAGAGAAAATGATGGAGAGGTAACAATTAAGGCCATCCAAATGTAGGTTAAATGCTTAAAGGGCTCTTTGATGCAGGTGATCAGAAAATGCTTTGTATTCAGCTACTACTTTTGTACAGTGGTGGTCCCCAAATTGCATCTTTGCTTTTATCTATAAATCTCTTCTAAAAATAAAAAGTAAAAATGGAGCTTTAGTATTTTTAACAAGTGAATCAAACAACTGTTCTGACAAATCACTTGCATTCTTGTCTACAGTATGGTTGTGGCAAAATAGCAATAGAGATCATGTAAGGTTTAGCTGAAAATGAGTAATAGCACATATACATTTCTAGAAAATACCACATTTTAAGAAGGCACTAAAGCATCTGCTTGTGCTCCCATATTTTTAAAACAAATAAGAAAAAATTATTTTCATAATGGCACCTGTACTCTTTGCAGCTGAACAGACACACTGCAGTACAGCTCAAAAGAAAACTGAGTTGTGATAGTATCGTACAGATGCGCTCACTTCTGGAAGGACTAAAGAAAACAACATAACAAAACAACCCCAAAACAACCCATTAACCTAACCTAAGTAATCTATAACATGGCAATATTCCTTCTAGGAACAGAAAAGTAGCATGCATTGTTCAAATACTTGAAAAGAAATAGTAATTTTAGGGTTATTAGTAAGGAATTATTTAAAATAACAAACCCTAAGAATCTCAAGCAGTGAGCAAATGAAAAGCATACTAGCCGTGGGTATTTAACACAGTAACCGTGTATCTATGTATGTTTAAATCCCCTTTCCCTACAGTTGTCATTTACAAACAATAGAAGTGTGTATTTATGCACCATTTCCAAGCACATCAAACAGTACACATTGAAGTTTTTTGTGGATTTTTTAACCCACAAGGGAAAACAATATTAATCAACAAGTATTATTTTAAACAACCTTCAATGCGTATCTGCAGCTTTTTTTGGGTAGTACAGATTTATGTCTTTCAGTTTCTACTTATTTGTAACAGCTTATGGCAAAACTTAACATAAATAATTTTACAAATAAGTACAGCCATCATGGAAATGAATGGATTTTCAGAGATGAATAGTTCTGATGGCATTTGCCTTTTCATGGTATAACTACTGGTCCGTGCTCTCTTGCTTTACAGCAAGACGACAACAAAGCTATCACAAGAATTGGAAGAGCTACTAGTACTATCAACACATTTAGGTTGATTGCTTTGACATTTTCTTCCTTGTTCTGGGAAATAAAAAGCTTTGGATTTCATTCCTTAGTTGAATAAGAGGTCCATTCTTTGCTTTAAACCTCTTCCATTTTAATTGAGAGGTTTTCTTCATTAGGTTGACAGTTCCCATTCTGCTGTAGTTTGACTTCATCTGTCCTTTGTGCTTCTCTGTTGTCTACTTCCTTGTCAGTTTCTGAATTCTGATCCTCTTTAGTGTGATCTTTGTCCTACCAAAAATAAAATTATTTTATAAAAAAATTTACATTTTTGGCATTGTATGATGTTATTTACAACCAATTGTTGGTATTTTTATTGTCTAAATTTTTCACATGCCTATCTTGTCATACTAAATTCTTATTAAAAAAGCCTCATTAAAAAGTGCTTTATTTTCAATTGGGTGAAAATTACTGCCATAAAGTGATCTTTGTTGTGAATATTCAGAAAGAACCAAAACAAGCAGCATCATGGAAACAGCTTCAGAAATTAAGATTTCACTGCATTTTAAAAGTAAAGCAGGATTATTTTCTAAATAAAACCGTATTACATTTAGTTGAGTAATTCTGAGTACAACAAACAACGCTTTAAAGGCATGCAGCTTTTCAAATTCTAAGATTAAACAGTTTGAAGATGTTTCTGAGGCACACCACCTTCTATTTTACAGCGGAAAAACCGATACTACTCTCCTCCAACCCTTCAGATTTCCTGCTGCAGTTTGATATGCAGACCAGGACCAAAGCAAGCAGAGAGACTGCAAGACTCTAAGTTTATTTTTAAAATTATCTTTTCAGCTTGACAGACAAGGTGTCCCTGAACGCTGCTCCTCAGTTACACAGTCTGCTTCCTGCCTGCTCATACAGCTAGGCAGCTAGCCAAGTCCTAACATAGAGCACAGAAAAGGAAAAGAGAAACCAAAATAAAATGTTTCTGTAACCTACTTGCACAAACTTCTATCGGCTCAGTAAAGTTCAGACACAGACTTCTCAAACTGGCCCACTAACCTGAACTGTAGGTCTCCAACTGGCAAAAGCTAAACCCAAATAGTACTAATTAGATAAAGAAAACAGGAGAAAAAGAAGGCCGAGAGGAGAAGAAGAAATAAGGAGGGAGAGAATTTCAACAATAGCTCCGCTACTAGGATCACTTCACTCTGCTCGTCACTTAAGTCATATATAGCTTACCTTCAAAGTAGTGGAGCTTTTGTCGGATTTATCCTTTCCCTCTTTTTCTCTACTACTTTTTTTCTTGGAGGTGGAACGTTCTCTTTCTCTTCTTTCATTATTTGTATCTCTTTCTCTTTTCTTTTCTTTCTTGTTTCTGTTTAAGAAAATTTTTACTCAAATCAGAATTTGATATAACAGCAACAACCTTCGAACTATTTAACTGCAAATTAAACTCTGATCTGTGGGTTCTCAAAAACAAAACAAAACCCAAAAAACTACAACCCCCTCAAAACCAAAACCCACCCAAATGTAACAAAACCCCCTTCCTAAAGGCAAAGATATGTTTTGACTGTAGAGGGATAAAAGAATGCGGTGTTTACAACACATGGTGTCTGCAAAGAAAAAACCAGATTAATCTGTAGCTGATGAATGGCATTTATTGATTTGAAGCCAATCTGCATTGTGAAAGATTTGAAAGTCTCTAGCTGATAGCATGCCAAAGCTCAATGCAGGAAGTGTTATGTTTTGTGTAGTTTTAATTCAAACTGAATCATACTGACCAACTGAAATCATCTGAGATTAGTGCAAAGGCAGTAAAACAATCAAAATACTGAATTCCTCTAACTTCTATGTTTACACCAAACTGACCTTCTCGGAGAAGGGTTCGTGAAGACTTTCTTTTTGTTGTTTTGGATGTTTTAGGAGACTTGGAGGGACTTCTACTCTTCCTTTTACGCCTTTCTCTGTGGGACCAAGAAATTCAAGATCAAACAAAAAAAATAAACTCAGGAACCAGATAAAACCAGAAAGTTCTCCAAATGTTCTGACAAAACAACTAAGTAAGTATCCCTGATTTTAACATGTATCACCAAGAATATATAAAAAAAAATTGTATGTTTCAATTTGGAGGTTGTAAGTCAAAAAAAATGGTTGCACCCCTTCAGATTTTAGGTTGGTTTATGCTTGTAATTATACCTGATAACAATGGAAACACACTGAATTCACTAATCCTGTATTAAGTTTCTTCAGGAAGAAAAATAGTACAATTGGATGAAGACCCACATTAAGACAAAAGGCGTAAGTTCTGCAATACCAACTTCAAAATGTGACATTACAACATGAAGATCACTTTATTTGCAGTTCAGCCTAACCGAAGTTTAATTCCTAAATACCTGACCTAGCATTCCTCTTGGTTTAGAAGCAAACAGTGCAAAGGAAGCTCAAAGGTGTTGTCAAGATCAGAATAAATAAGTTAACAACTGTTGTTTTCCTTGTAGTCCTTTTTAGCAAACAGAATTCTATCAGTCTGTAACACACTGAAGAACTTGAGTATTCTACGTAAACAGCTGTTTTACACACATCTGTGGAAAATGCTGAAGTTGCTATTATGCAGTCTGATCCAGATTAGAACAAAACATATTTTATATATATATAACTGGTTTCAAACACACTAAGATATGTTAAAATAAAGCAAAAACTGAGCCCATAAAACTTCATTCAACATAAACAGAGAGAATAGTCAAGAAAAAGTAAGTCAGAATACTTTGATAGTGATCCTGTGTCTCTTAATCATACTCAACTAACATTCTGTACCTATCTCCTGTTAGCCTGTAAACATTTGTTGGAAACGAAGCCAGATCCAGTGTTCTGTCTCTTCATGCAGCTAGGAATCACAAAGCCATCTGATTTCTAGTTCTTTCATGTCTGCTAGTACAGCAAGGTCAGTTGCTTTAGTTCCTGGAAGGTCTTATATGTTCTGCCCCACCTGTACTACTTCTCCAGACACAACTATTTGTCTTGTATTTTACACTCATCAGGTAAAGGATCAGCAGTCCAACTCAGTGATGCACAGTAAATCTAGGGAGCCGAAACGCCAGGTTATCGGATACTCTTCTCTAGAAAGGTTTGCAACCATTTCAACTAGGCAGCACCTATTGCCACAGTAAACAGATACCCAATGCAAGCTAACTGGGACTCTAGCCCAATTTGTTCACAACTACTCTTCATCAAACAACAGAATTATTAGAGACCATCCAGCCCAATCTCTCATCCAGCACTTCATTCTCTCAAGGCAACAGTTAAAATTTGGTATCTACATTTGGCACATGGTATTACTGAACTCCTTAATTCAGTATTCACCCTAATACCGAACTGAGGTGCTCAGAAAAGCTTTTCCACCTAAGCTTCTTGAGTTAAGTTAGTCACAACACTTTCAGAATACGGTCAAGTTAGTACACTGATAGACCTTATTATAATCAATCTCGGTCTCTTTTTTGCTGTGCTGAATTTATCTGGACTTCCACCCAGTTTAGCAAAAATAACAGCTACACTAACTTGAATTTCCTTTCTGTTAACTATCATCACCATTAGAAAACATTACTTTTTACTTGTACCTGGTCTTCTAGCCAACTGACCAAGGTACCCTTACCTTTCAGCTGAGATACCTTCACCTTTCCAACAGCTAGCCAGACAAGTGACAGGCTTGCTTCCTGCTGTTCAGCCATCCAGCTTAAGAGCAGCAAGTACTATCACCCAGCTGTTTGTAAGATTTACAGACCAACACTGTACTGTATGAAAGTGACAAAGGAACTCAGACTTTGATCAGGACAGAGATTATGTATGATGTCACTATCAGAACTTTTGGATGGCTCCAATGGAGAGAAATGGCACAAGAATCACCTACTTACTGTCCTCAAAGACTAAAGTTACGTGAAAGGCAAGCACCAGCAGCCCAATAAGAAATTACGTTCTAGCAGGCATCATACAGAACTCGCTGTAAAACATTTTACTTTATAGGAAAATCTACAAAGCTGAAATAATAAAAATGTCATTAGTAAGAGACATGGCGAAATCGGTACTTAAAGCTAGGATGGTGCCTCACTGACCTGTCAAGTCAAAAAAAGCATGAAAAATTTCCAAACAAACCTGCTGGAGCTACGAGATCTTCTTGAAGAGCTATAGCTTCTTGGGGGTGTTCTGGATCTCTTCTCTTTCTTCTTTTTATCATCTCTCTCTTTTTCTCTTTCTCGCTCCTTCTCCTTATCACCATCTTTTTCCTTTTCTCTGTCTCTGTCCTTATCTTTGTCTCCCCCTTTGTCCTTATCTCCCTCCTTATCCTTGCTCTTCTCTCTGTCTTTCTCTCCTTCTTTCTCACTATCTTCCTTTTCCTTGTTCTGGTCTACATCTTCCCTGTCTTTTTCCTTCTCCTTATCTTTCTCCTTTTCCCTGTCTTTGTCCCTATCCCTATCTTTATCCTTGTCCCTGTCCCTGTCTTTGTCTCTGACTCTCTCTCTATCTTTGTTTCGCTCTTTATCTCTGTCCTTGTCCTTCTCCTTGTCCTTCTCTCTGTTTCTCTCTTTATCTCGCTCTCTTTCCCTGTCCTTGTCTCTGTCTCGGTCTCTCTCCTTCTCTTTGTCTCTGTCTCTCTCCTTTTCTTTGGCCTTTTCTTTTTCCTTGACCTTTTCTTTGTCTCTTTTCTTGTCCCTGTGAAAAGTCAAATACAAATGCATTAACTCACCTTTGAACCTACCAATTAAAACGACAAGCAACACTTTAACATGTATTAATAAGGTAAATTGTGCATCTGTGCTGAAAAATAATAATTATTCCGTATTTTAATTTTCCACCCCTTTTCAGCATGAAGTTCATGTAGCTAGAAAAAATCTGGAAACAAACTTGGAAAAGGGGAGGTTAAGGACCATGTTATTTCACCTTCAGATTGTGTCTCTTTAACTGACAGTTGTGTTTTTATACATATGTAATCTTTCTACACTTAGTCAGAAGCAAGACAAACTCTACCACCTGTAAATCCACTCCTTACTGAAACTGTGTCCACATTAAATGGACTGCAGAGTAACCAACCACCCCCACCTGCATAATGACAAATGACAGAAGTCTTTACAGTATTCTCTCACCGATGTTTTGGAACTGCTTGGAAGTCCAACAATTAATACAGAGAAATAAAAACTGCGATAGTATTTCACCAAATGCCTTCAAAAGGCCAACATAAGGTGAAAACTAAATCATCTATAATGTCATTAAGAATTTAAAAATATTGAAAAATTGTTAATATAATAAAAACCAGAAGAGAGGAAAACACAGTCAGCTTCTTTGGGACAGGCAGAATGAATCATGTTCATTAAAAGAGTGAGAAAAATTCCAACTCCTATTCTAGTTGTCAAGCCAAACAAAAATTGATCAGTTTGCAGCTTTGGCTGGAAGATCACCGTTCCACATTCTTTGGAATTTGCTGTATGTACTGCTATTGGTGCCTATGCTGGGATTTTTAAAGATTCTCAAAGAAACTCCTTCACACATGAGAAGTCCTCATGTGTCCGTGGTAAGAGCTGCTATGAAGAAAATTCACTCTACCTCAGCCAAAACCAGTACATTCAGCATTAAAAATCACTTTCTGTAAAATTTACTTTCTATTATTTTGTCTCAGAGACAAAGCTCAGACAGGTTAAAGCACTGAGAGACTGCATCCTTTACCATCAATTAAAATGTTTAAAATTTTTTCAGCAATTCTGTACTGTGTGCTAAGAAGAATGTTATCACTTCTGAGGAATGCAACTCACCGAGAATGAGAGCGACTCCTTGATTTCCGCCTTTCTCTAGATCTAGACCGTTTTTTCAGGGGGCTTCTGGATCTGCGTCTGTCCTTGTGTCTTGAGAGTGATCTGTTGCCAGACCTACTTCTATATGGGTAAGGCCAGAAGAAAAATATTTTAATACTGAAAAACATCTTAATTATTGAAATTTCATTAAAAATAGGTCACCCAACAAAGACAAAAAATAGACCTTGAATAAATCTTACACTGTAGAGATTAAAATATTTGCAGTGTTTTAGAAAATAGTAAAATAGGGAAGTAGTGACTATAGTTTAATCTTAGGGATGCAGGTGGCTCAACCAATTAAGACTGGCATGTTCTCACAACTGACAGCAGCAGTGGTAAAACATATCAAGAAACCCAAAAAACTAACTATCCACAGTTGTTGAAAGCATGTGTTTTCCACAAGTGGAAAAATGCAAGTTCGCCTTTAAATTTCAGTTTAGTTTGTTTCAATACAAAATAATGCTAGGATTACTAGAGTAGTATATAAGGGATTTTATTTCCAATTTGTGCTGAAAACAGTGATGATAATTCAGGGATGTTTTAGGTAATTAACTTACTTAGTTGCTGGTCACAATGGTGTTGTGTTTGTTCACATGGCTGTGGTATGTAAACCTGTACTTACTGTACATGTTCCCTGCAGTGCTGCTTACCATCTCTAGGAAAAGGTCAGGTTTCCATTTTGCTGTAGTATGTGATGCTGACATATGGTATGATAACATCACTGGTCACGAGGTTAAGTTTGTCTTTGCATGTGTTACTGTTGTCATGCCCATACCTTGCAATTCAGTAATAACTGCACTCAATCTAGGGGGAACACGGTGGGGAGATTCTAAATATCCTTGGGATGTTCAAACCAGCATGCTTCTAGTGCTGACTCCTGAAGTTATTTCAGGTCTTGTTTAAGGTTACAAAAAATTGTTTTAAGAATTCAAGTGAGGCTGGGTAGTTATAGGTAGCATGGCATGTGGGAGAATATTGGCGGATATCCAGCTGTCGTAGTTTTGCATGGCTGGGTTCTGGTGGAGGGGATGCTGCAGGGGTGGCTTCTGCAAGCAGCAGCCAGAAGCTCTCTGCAGGCCCCACAGAGCAAACACCAGCCAGCTCAAGGCCGGAGTTGTTGCTGACCAAGGCTGAGCCCATCAGCAACGGTCACAGCGTCTCTGGGAATCATATTTAGGAGAGAAAAATATGCAGGCAGCTGCTTTTTGCCACCAGAGAAGGGAGTGGGAAGATGTAAGAGACTCTGCAGACATCAAGGCCAGTGAAGGGAGTGGGGAAGAGACACCCCACGTGCCGGAGAGAAAGATGCCCCTGCAGCCTGTGGAGAAACCCATGGTGGAGCGGGTGTCCCCCCAGAGCCCATGGAAAAGGTCAAGACCCCACCCGCAGCCTATGGAGAGGCCCCACACTGGGTGAAGCAGGTGGAGACACAGAGAAGACACTGTGACCCGTGTTGGAACAAGCCCCTGCCAGCACTTGCAGCCCATGGAGAGAGATAGAAACACAGGTGAGACACCCACATGGGAGCAGGTTTGTTGGGTGTGGCTTGTGACCCTGTGGAGGACCAGGCTGGAGCTGTCTGGGCCTGAGAGACATTCTGTGATTTATGACTGTGCCCCACAGCAGTGACCCACGTTGGGGCAGCTGGTGAAGAGCTGAAGCCCCATGGGACAGGACTCACACTGGAGAATTCTGTGGAGGACTGTCTCCCATCGGTGGGACCCCATGTTGGAGCAGCAGAAGAGTGTCAAGAATGCCACCCCCCAGCCACAGTGGGGGGAAGAAGGCAACAAAATCATGACTAAAGTCTAATAAGAAGGGAGGGGTGGGTGGGAGGTAGAGGTGTTTTAAGATCTGGAGAAGGAAAACAGCTCATGAGGAACTGACTGAAACCCCATTCCTCCCATTCCCTGCGCCACAATGAGGAGGGGGAAGAAGGGAGAAACCATGACCAAAGTGAAGCCTGCTAAGAAGGGAGAGGTGGAAGGTTATGCTTTAAGATCTGGCCCCACTTCTCATTACCCCACTCTGGTGTCACTGGGTGTGCAGTGCAGTGTAATGAATTAGAGAGTTTTCTTTCCTTTATTCTGTGTCGAGTCTGTTTTGCCTGTGATGCGAATTGTGGAACGATTTCTCCCTGTCCTTGTCTCAACTAAGCCTCCCAAGATCTATTTTCTCCCCTTTCCAGCTGAAAAGTGGAGTGATAGAGCAACATTGGTGGGTGTCTGGCCTCAAGCCAGGGTTAAACCACCACACCAGGGAATTCTCATCTCTAATGGTTTAGAAGTTCATTCCCAAACAACCACAGGACACTGATAAAGTGATAGAATATTTGAAAGGAAAAATGCCACTCTTTCAGTTAGCACTCCCCCAGACCAAGTGGAAGACCTGAGTGTACCTATGATCCTCTTGAAGAGACTTCTAAGTGATTTTTACAAGAAGTGAGTAACAAATACCACAAGCAGAACCAGAGAAGCCCCGCATCCAGCCAGGAGGAATAAAGGCACAATCAAGACTCTGTGGATCTGATGGCCTGGCATATCAGATCCACAAGAGTACAAGGCTCTACTGGACACCAGTGTATTCTGTACCCTAATGCTAACAAGTCATGAAGGGACAGAACACCTATGTATTTTTGATGTGACAGGGGGATCCCAGCAGCTAGCAGTACTGGAGGCTGAAATAAGTCTAACTGGGTATGAGTGGCAAAAACACCCCACATGACTGGTCCAGAAGCTCCATGCATCCTGGACATAAGACTGCCTCAGAAGGTATTTCAAGGACATAAAAGACTGCTGGTGGGGTTGGCTTTTGGTTTAACTGCCTTTGAGACAGAGGAATTTGAATAGTTGTCTACTCTGCTCTGTGTCTCAGAAAAACAGGTGGCTATTACTACCACTACAGAACACTAACAGCAGTATCTCACCAACCCAGACTCCCTGATTCTCATCCACAAGATGATTTGTCAACTGCAGAGACAGGGGTTCATCAGCAGAACCCTCTCACCCTTTAAAAGTCCCATATGGCTAGTGCAGAAGTCCAATTAAGAGTGAGTCCAATGAAGAGTGGAGGCTGACAATGGACTATTGTGTCCTGAATGAAGTCACGCCACCCGTAAGTGCTGCCATGCCGGCCGTGCTGGAACTTCAGTATGAACTGGAGTCAGTGGCAGCCAAGTGGTACGAACGCCACAGCTGGTATTGCTAATGCTTTTTTCTCTCAACCCCTCTGGCAGCAGAGTGCAGGCCACAGTTTGCTTTCACTTGGAAGGGTGGCATGTACACCTGGAATCCACTGCCCCAGCGGTGGGAACACAGTCCCACCATTTGCCAGACTGCAAAGGGTGAATCTCCAGAGGACTTGCAGTACATTGATGACATGGGTAACATAGCAGAATTTTTTGTGAAAAAGAAGAAAATTGTTCAAATCCTTCTGAAAGCTGGTTTTACTATAAAGCAAACTAAGGTGAAGGGACCTGCCCAGAAGATGCAGTTTTTAGGAAGAAAATGGCAGGACAGGCATTGTTAAATCCCAATAGATGAGATCAACAACATAGCAACTATGTCTCTAAGTAGCAAAACAAGAACACAAGCTTTAAGCATTGTGGGTTTCTGGAGAATGTATATTCCAAACTACAGTCTGTCTGTAAGCCCTCTCCATCAGGTGGCACAGAAGAACAAGCAGTGACAAGGATTTAAATAAATCAAACAGGAAATAGTCCAGGCAGGAGCCTTTCAGCTGATCTGATCCGGGCAGAACCAAATGTAAAGAAAGTGCTCTACACCTCAGCTGGGGAGAATCACCCTACCTGGAGTCTCTGGCAGAAAGCTCCAGGGGAGACTCCAGGTCAACCCCTGGGGTTTTGGAGTCAGGGCTACAGAGGATCCAAGGCCCACTGCACTCCAACTGAAAGAGAGATATAGGCAGCTCACAAAGGTGTCTGAACTGCTTTGGAAGGTGGTTGGTACTGAAGCGCAGCACCTCCTGGCACCCTGGCTACTGGTGCTGGGCTGGGCATTCAAAGAGAAGGTTCCTCTCTATGCATCATGCAACTGATACTACATGGAGAAAGTAGGTTGCACTGATCACACAGCAGGCTTCAACAGGAAACCCCAGTTGCCCGGGGATTCTGAAGCTGATCGCGGACTGGCCAGAAGGCAAAGATTTCTCAATGCTACCAGTGGAGGATGTGACATGTACTGGAGAGTCCCCATCATAGATATATAACAAACTCCCAGAAAATGAGACAGAATATGCCCTGTTCACTGGTTGGCCCTAAAAACCATAGAATCATTTTAAGGTTGGAAAAGACATCTAAGATCGAGTCCAACTGTCTGTCCAATACCATCATGTCAACTAAACCATGTCCTAGAGTGCCATGTCTACATATTTTGTGAACACCTCTAGAGATGCTGACTCCACCACTTCTCTGAGCACCCTGTTCCAATGTCTAATCACTCTTTCAGTGAAGAAATTTTTCTTAGTAACAATATTTTGCTGTCCTGGGTTCAGCTACACTTGGCAACAACTAAAAACATCACTGTGTTATCAATATTGATCTCATCCTAAATTATAAATACAGTGCTACACTAGCTACTAGAAAGAAAACCAACTCTATCCTAGGTGAACCTAGCTGAACCCAGGACAGTAACACAGTGGGAAAGCATTCGAGGTGGAAGGCTCAAATGACAAGTTACAGAAAGTGATGAAGTAGAAAATGAATCAAACCAGTTTGCAGAAGTGAAAGCCATCTAGCTGGCTCTAAATGTCACTGATTGAAAAAAGTTTCCAATGGCCTACCCCTGAACCAATTTGTGTGTGGTAATAAATACTCTATGGGGTTGCAGCAGTGGAAGCAGAGCAACTGGCAGTGCAGAGGGAAAACCATCTGGGCTGCCGCAGCATAGCCAAGAACTGCTGCCCAGCTAGAGAGCCTGGTTGTAAAAATGTCATGTAGATGCCCATGTACCCAAGAGTCAGGCCATGGAGGAACATCAAAACAACCAGCAACGTGGATCAGGCTGCTCAGCCTGCAGTCGTTCAGGTGGACCTGGACCAGCAATGTAAGGGTGAATTATTTATTTCTTGATGGGCCCATAACACCCCAGGTCATCAACGAAGAGATGCAATATATAGATGGGCTTGTGATCATGGTGTGGACTTGACCGTGGACACTATCACACAGCTTATCCATGAATGTGAAACACGCGTTGCAATCAAGCACACCGGTAGTTAAAGCCCCCGTGGTGTGTTTCAATTGAAAGTAAATCTCAAAACATTTAGTATTTAGAGGGAAAGAGAATGTGTTCAAAGGCCAAGTTCCTGGTTACTCTGATCTGCTCAGTGTACGTCAGTAATCTTCTCTACAGGGAGACTTGCCTTATAACTCAGTAAGAAATCTCAGTAACCACCACCACACAAAAAATCCCAGTATGCTGTCTTAGTCCAAAATAAAAAGCATACCTACCTGTGTTTTGAGTGCGATCTTTTCCTTCTAGATCGGGATTTTGAACTAGACCTGGATTCTGAACGAGAATGGGAACGAGATCGACCGCCTTTTCTTTCACTGCTCTTTCCAGACTCTGAGAGGAAAAAACCACT
The DNA here is from genome assembly GCA_027925045.1 of Hypotaenidia okinawae. Taxonomy (NCBI): domain Eukaryota; kingdom Metazoa; phylum Chordata; class Aves; order Gruiformes; family Rallidae; genus Hypotaenidia; species Hypotaenidia okinawae. Next base: position 27,049,223 of record BSDF01000005.1, on the reverse strand, counting down.
TTGCAGTGTAAGCTCAGAACATTTAAAGATCCCAGTTAACAATCTGGCACAAGTGGAATGTACCACATATAGTGCAAGGGGCCTACTCTTTGCACATCTTCCTTCTTTGCAAATATCCTTCAGAAACATCCAAGAAAGTCATTGCATATACTCGTTGAGTGCAGCCATCCTGCAGCAGTACACATAAACCAGATAATTATAAACAGCTAGCTCTATTAGGAATGGGATTTATGTTGCTGCCACAATGCACAAGATCACAACATGTTCTCCTTTTGGTCTATTATTTCATTTTTTTTTAAATAATGAGAGAAGAATAAGTTTAGAGGGCATAACTTTGAAAATAAGCATAAACTTAAATAGTAATTCGTACTTTCTGTACTTTTAGATATTTCACTCACTGTGCAAGATCACTGTGCAAGCTTTATTCTTCAAACACTTTTTGCGGGAGGAAGGGATGAAGAGAACAGGGTGAAAAGTTTGATCCAAAGGCAGGGAAGTCAACAGAAACTTTAACAGTGACCTCAACAGACTTTGGTTCAGACTCTAAGAGTTTGTTATTCCACTGAACACTGCAGAAATGTTAGAATTATTTTTCTTCCAACCCTAGAAAACAACAGAAAATACTCACCCTTTCCTCCCAAAAAGCCCTCAAGACTCTGCACTACCTAACCTATACAAGACAATGTCTGGGTTTGTTAATAAGAATGAAAAACCCCAACTGAAAAGGAAAAGGAAGGTCTCAATTGCAAGATTAACAAATTCAGAAGTATTTTATGCTGTGGTTTTGCAATCAGTTTAAGTCAGCACTGAAATGTCTGTCTAACCTTTCAACCACCAACACCTTCCTCCCTGACCTGGTATCTCAGTGTTAGCAGGGATCAGGAAACCAATCTGGATTAAAAAAGTACTTTACTGTATGTTAACTTTTATCTCAAATTCATTCTCTGACCCCACTTGCTGTAAGGATGCACAGTCTAGAGTCATCATGAAGAGCATAGCACAGGGACAAAATTAACCTGCTGCAGATAAGGAAAGCATAATATTCATTCTACCTCCCTATGACAATGAAACTATAGTTTTAATGGAGATAGCTACAGGAGAACAAAACAAAATATAAAGCATTTTCATCTAATTTTTTTAAGTACTCCAAACTTTAAAAGCACCAGCATTAGGTATTTAGTACTAACTTTGTTTTTTTAAAACATTCAGTGAGCATGTATCATGAAATAAAATGTCAACTTCATTCCACTGCTTTGATGCCTGAAAACAATTTTGATTATTTTCTTCTTTTCTGACCACATATTGCTCACCTTTGAATACCCTTTTCCTGTGTTTGAAAATGCTCTTAAAGGTTTGTGCAAAAGTACACCTAGAAGGTATCTGTTAGGTCACAAATGTAATGTACCTACCTGGCTCAATAGCTGCAGATATGAAAGACTGCGCTTCCCTTACTCTCTTCATCACTTCTTCCAGTTCCTTGGCAGCAGCTTGTGGTGTCATTTCAGGAGGCTTCACTATCGCATTATTGGAGTGATTTATTCTGAATCAAGGAAAAATAAAACCTTTAACTCCCAAACACTTGAAAGTGAAAATTAAAAATAACTAAGGATAGAAAACTCCTCAACTACCATGTATGACTACAAAGTTCTACAGTTTTCTCCTAATACTCATTTGCTCTAACTATCTGAAGTGTCTTTTATTGCTTTCAAGTCTTACCACTTTTATATAAATACAGCACAGTATTTCTGTGTTAAACATTTTCTAGTGAAAGTACTTCCCATCAAATCTCTACCGTAAGGCCTATTGATTACACACACATATATAGAAAACTTAATTGATCTTAAAGACTTAGCAAATTCTTTCACTATTATAGCTTCCACTACCTCAAGATTAAATAGTATTTTACTCAATGCCATCCATGTTCTTCTCTCAGAGAGACTTAGACCCAATCTTGAAATTGGAGTTATTAAAAATGTTCCAGCTAGTTAACAGGTCCTTATATGTAAAAAGCACTCATCACAGCAGTCTCCTGCACATCAGTCATAAATGTGGAAGTATACAAAGAAATGTCATTCAATAGTGATATGCGTAATTAATTTCTTACTTCAGTGGCCTGTCTCCAAACATAACTCCATTAAAGGCAAGAGCTCGAGGTACAGAATTTTGGTCTGCAAATTCCACAAAAGCAAATCGCGTCGGCTGCGTCTCATCCCCTGCCATTCGCACAAATTTGACTTCTCCAACTTGCTTAAAGAATTCAAGCAGCTGATCTGCTGTAGTAGTCTAGAAAGAGTCAGAGAACTCAGCTGAAGTAAAATATATAAAGAAAACCACTTATCCAATATAGCATGTAATCTAAGAGCTACAGATGCTGGAAAGATGTCTCATTGCTACTATGCAGGCGACATGAGTTTGGCCATGTTACACTTTAAGACATCCATTTTTTCTTCCACTTGTCTAAAGAATATACTACAATCTAAAAGAGTGTGACCACAAGTGCTGGGGTCCTACGTCTAGGTTAAGACAGCATTTACACACGATTTTGCACTTTTTAAGCACCCTGTTTGAAATAATTGATGAGGAATTTCCTTATATACCTGTGTCCAGGTTATCAACTGTGAATTTTGATCAGTTTAAAAAAATCCAAACAATGTAATAAGATTTAGCTTTTATCTGGTTTTTTTACTAGCTTCTAGCTTGTTTTATCGTGAAGATAATACTTCAACACTATAGAAGCTACTTTGACAGTTAAAAAAACCAACACTTACATTGCCATCAGTCAAAAGCATGTATTTTTTCAATTAATTCAATAAACTGCTGGAAAGAAAGTTTGACAGACCTAACTTTCCTCTTATAGAAACTCAACTGTATTTATGCTAATTTTTCAAATTCCACCAAGACATATAATTTCATTTTACTGCACTTAGGCACAGCACAGTATTGTGGGGAACAGCTACCTTGATCTCACGAATTCTGAGCTAACACAACCCAGATGGACATCTGTTTAGCACACACCATCCTGAACTGCTACAGCTACCTTCAGCTACAGCTTTACTTCTCTGACCTCCTGCCAAAATGAATTTCACAGTCTCATCTGATCTGATTGGCACAGGAATATTCAAAATTTGAAATATCACTAGTAACCAAAAAGTGCTGGGGTTTTTGTTTCAATTCTTACTGTCATCAACTAACAAAAACGCTTTTACAAGCAAGATTAGAACTCATAAATTACAATTCTATACTTTCCATTAGTATTTCCATCACACACATAAAAGCTACCTGGGAATTCAAGTTTCCAACATAGACTGTTCTCCTGATTTCATCAATTTTGGATGGATCCACATTCCCCATAATTGGTGGTTGTGGTATTTCTCCCAGTGCAGTAATATTAGGGTCCAATGCTGCTGCTGGTATAGCTCCCAAAGTGCCAAGTGAAACACCAAGCTGGAAAAGAGAAAAATAGAATATACTTCACAACCACGCATTGGTGGCAGGTATTTCAGTTGTTAATACCTGTCTACCTTATGCATTTCTATAAAAATAAACCTAATGAATATACACGACAGTTTAAAAACTTTAAGGTCCCAGTTGAGCACTTTTTTGGCAAAACAAGAAATCTACCCATAAATAACCTTCTATAGTTACAATTCTCTGCAAGCTACCAGTTAACATCTTATCAAAGAGATCAGGCCAGGGATGCGGTACATCAATCAGAAAACACAGAGGCTTGAATTTCTAATGCTTACGGTCTATCAAATTGAGAAGATGCCTTTAGATACTGCTAATGTTCTTGGGCCTATTTGTTCTGTAATAGGAAACACCAAAGGGAAAGATAAGGTACCTATAGGACAAACACATCATGTAAGGCAAGATTAATTATAGTCAAAATATTAAGTCTAATTTCTTCCTAGTCACTTTCTAGAGAATGAGGACAATACAATTCTAATTTCTAGAACTGGGAATTAAAGTCTTCTCTGGGAAATGTTACTAAAAAAGGTAACTTCAAAATCACCAATAAATTGGTTTGCTAAGTTCCTGGTTTGAATTTTGTTTTCTTCAGCCAAAAAGCCTTTCCAGCAAACAAATTTTCTAACAAGTGTGACAAATTCTCAACAAGCCAGCAGTAATTTTATTTTTTATGTAACAAAAGAGAAAACTACTATTTTAACCTGAAATTTTCCCTGAATAGTTCACAGCAGCCTGATGTCAATAAGGATTACAGAGACAGAAGTGAACAGAGCAGAAGTAGCAGCAGCTGACTCCCTATGCTTTTTGTAATGAAAATGTTATGCGAACAGTCAAAAGCCCTCTTGCAGATAAGTCAAGTAAAAGCACTCTAATGCCTCATTTTAATATTCCAAAGAACTGTGTCAATCTAACTATTATGTTTTATCACATTTTTACGAGGTGGATAGCACTGGCATGGACAAAATTAAAGGGTCTAGGGAAGAACAAGAATTAAAATCGTCACAATCAAAATCAGTATTTACCCAATATTTTGTAAACGAATATTCTGAAAGAAAACCCCAGGAACATCTTGCAATCCACCCTCAAAAGAGGCACCACAGCTTAACCCCTTCTAATGTAGCATACAAGAGGCCAACATCCATGGATAAGATAGATCTTGTTCTCTGAACACAGCAACAGCCGAGTATAGAGGCAACCAGAATTTTACTTACTGTGGTCAAAGGGGTTGGTGTAGGTATGGGAAGCAACCCTGCACCAGGCATCAAGCTTGTCATAGTAGGAGCAGGCGCCAACAGAGAAAGGGCTTTGGCTTCATCTGGGATTTTACCTGAAGAAGCAAATAAAAGTGTTACACAGAGTTGGAACGCTACACAGATGTTACTCGTTCTATGATTTTACAATTACCCTTGCATTAAAAAATGTAATAAATAACAATGAATCTATCTACCAGATCCTTACAAAGAAACAAATAAGAACTTAAGTTTTTCCTTTTACCCTGCTCTACTAGGAAAAACAGAAGTGAGCAAAACTTCAAAGACTAAAAATCTCATTAATGGATTATTATTTTAAAAACTGAATATTGTATACAATTATTTAACACTTTGAGCTATGGGTCACCTGTACTGGAAACTTAATGTTCATGAACCAAACGATATCAAGCATGGACGCTTTCCCAGGGCGGTGTTTTCGCGGTGATCGAAAGTTGTTTTACACATGACAACCGTTCGTGTTGGCTGCATCACTAATAGCACACAGAACATCAGATACAGAAAAGAAGAACATTTTTTAAAGTTTAATCCCCAGAAATGGCAAATAACCAAATCAGTAAAAGAAAAAAAAAAAAGAAAAAAAGAAAAAACAAACTATGTGCTAACTGAAATTTGTGCTTTTTTATTCCTCTGGTAGTACCTGCTTTGGATGTAAAAATAAATAAAAATAAAATGCTGACTACTGAACTATTCTGACTCCACAGAATACATACTATGAGTGAGGTTGGAGGTAGAGAAGGGGAAGACAGAAAAAAATTAGGTTTGTACTGTCTCATTCTAAATCACCTTGTTTTATCTGAAACTGATTTATTTCCTTTAAATTTACTGAGAATGAAGAAAATCCTAAAATAACAGCTAAGCAAGCTGTATTTTCCAGAAATAGGTTATTTCCTATGATTTCAACTGAATTATATTCCTCCTCTGATGCTAAAAGTTTATATGATATCTAATCTGACTTAAATGTAGGTTTCAAAGTTCATCACAATTAGACTAGTAAATTAACACTCCAAAAATCTTCAAAAATCGAAAGATCTAATAGTTAAACAGTTATGAGTACAATTAAGTGTACATATTAAATTTTAAATGCAAAAGGATTTAAACTGGTACAAATACTAGAAACTAAAAAAAACTACAGAAAGAACTAATACTAAGTATCTATGATCTATTCAAAATTACTGTGATAACTGTACATATGCTATCCAGCTGAACCCTTTGGTATTACCCCAGGCACACTGAAGTAAATGTTTTATTGAAACATTGTTTTAAAAGTCAAGATATATCCAAATATCGTGCCAGTGGTTTCTACTGCTTTGGTTCAAACTGTATGTGTTTTAATAATAAACCCTCTAACTTTACGATTTTGAAATAAATATCAAAATATTCCATCAAAAAGCAAAACATGGTATGTTTCAAAACACTCTGCAGTTTTAGCTATAGGAGTTCCAGTAGACCCTACAGGAAATGTGCTACTTTAAAAAGAAAGAAAAGTGTTGCAAACCTGTTTTACAGGTCTGCAGCAAGGAATGGGTTACAGTTGGATAGGACCAAAGCACAAACAAATCTAAATGAAACTTAATTTATATGTATCATGGGTGGAATAAAAAAGATAAAGTAACAGTACCCATTTTTTTTCTCATGCTTCCTATTTACATTTATCTATGTTAAATTTTGAGGCACCTTGCTCCTTAACATGTAATAAACCACTTGATTTTGCTATCTAAAGGAGAAAAATAGGAAAATTATTAGCACTTAAGAATTAACTGTGCAATAATGACTTCCAGGGCTTTTTTACAACATGCACGAATCCGAGTCATCATCACAATGTTCAGCACTCTTAAAAGATCTCATTTTGAAGTCCAGCATGCAATGAGAGTTGTACCTGGTTTGCCTGACTGCTCATAAATATCAGTTACTTTGCTGCACATCCTGCCTAATACGTAGCTAACTAACAGGCTTTTGAATATACAGTTCCAGCAGCTGTGCATGCAAATTAGGCATAGAATTATGTACCAGTTTTGAAAATTGAAATACTTAAAGTGTTTTTAAACAACTAACAAACCAGACCTCATCCTGAACAGATACCATCCTGCAATTAACTGGACACTCTTGCAGGCTTCTACAGGACCAACAGACAAGGTGCAAGTAAATCTAATGGCAGAAATGCCTCCTCAAGTGGCATGCCTGCATTCTAATCCAGATCTTTGGTCAATGACATACATAAGTATATGCCTAATTTAAGTATGCGCTTACATACAGCCAATTCAATATACACTTAACCAGACAAACTTAAGAGATGCTTAGTCATTTTAGCCCTTTCATAACAGGAACTGACTAAGCACCTAACTACACATGAGAATGAGTCAGGTTCAGAAAACGTACTTAAATGCAAATCTAAGACTTCAAGTATACAGGTCATCTTACTGAAATAATTGGAATTATCCATTTGCTCAAAAGTTGCTCAACAAATCCAGTGAACACTTTCAGTTAAGTACACTGTTACAGCAGTTCAAAGAATGAATAACATGCATATCTGAATTCTGAAATCAGCAGCATTATTTCCAGAATACTTCAGTCTTTCAAAAATCTAATGTTTTACTTTAAATACAGAATCTAGTTGGGCAGTTTCATGTCACCAACAAAGATCCAACTATTTTATTCAAGAATGAGAAAGGGTCTATCTCTACATACTGAAAATTTGCCTGAATATTCAAAGATATTGTCATTTCAAAAAATCCTTCTCAAGATTTTAAGACCAGATGAAACTTTTTAACAATTCTACGGAAAAAAATAACATGGGGGAAAAAAAAATCTGAAATAACTTGGAAATTTACTTCCCTGTTCTTTAGACAGTTTTGAAAAAGAAATTATGTGAGGCCAAACAACCTTACAAGTCACTGGCCTTAAGTTTTGGAGTTTTATCTCTGTGAGTTTATTTATAAAAGGAACACAAGTCCATAAAGATACAACAAAATAGGACTCTTCAGTTTAAGAATAGCTGTTTCATTTTTTAAACTCATGGTATTTAAAAACTGAATAGGCATACGTTCAAGATTCTTATTTTCTAATGAAGCAAGCAGACAAAAGAAATACCCCATATCTATACTGCATCCTTATAAAGACTTCCTGGAAGCTCTTATGTTTAGTAAATTACAGGTTCTGTGATCATTTATTTATTGATTCTTCACTTTGCAAAGGAATCTGGAAGCAGATGTAGATTAGCTATGTGTTGCTTAGAAACAGCTTATGCTTCTTAGGAAATGTACAGTTGTCCTAAATATCAGTTATGATTGTTACTCTTGTGTATTACAAAAATGCTGAAAAGCCTTAGACAACCTCATCCATATCAGAATCCTTTTGCTAAATGCTGCACAGAAACATCTGAGTTTAGCAAGTACTAACACCAATACTTTTATCCCCCTCCAATTAGTTTCCTACTCTTTGTACTGAAACTACATGGTTATTCGTCATCCCTGAACTGCTTCTTTAGGAAGAAAGTTTGCTTGTTTCAAAAATACTTACATTTCACATCTCCTTTAAACGTAACTAAAGGAATTGTTATTTTCCTGCTATTTTGAAATCAATGGGAAATGCATATTTTGGGATAAAATAATTTGTGTGATCCAATTCATCATTCTGATTGGATTTAGCAGCAGCGAATAAAGAGATTATACCTACTGGCAATTACTTCAACTGCCACAGCTAAATCCAACAGAGATCACAAAGCTCCTATTAGCTGCAGTGCGCAGCCTGGTGCGTTACCAGAGTGAAACCAATTGATCCCAATGCAGCTGAATGGGAAGAGGAATGCCTGAGGACTAGACACATCACCTGGTCCCACCATTTCTTTCTCAGGGCTTGCGTTTCACAGGAGTAAGAACATCATTTAGGGCTAAGAACCTTCTCAATCCCTCTAGCATGAGCTGCCAGGGCTTCTGAGATTGTGAGGTGACTGAGAAGAATTTTCTTTCTTTTTTTTTAAAACTTCCTATTGAAATAACCACCACTGGAGTATGTCAAAGTGCAATATACACACACATACACACACGCACACACAGAGAACTGATTCAATCTTCCCACAAATAACAGTGTTAGAAGACAATGTGCCTCACACAACACATTCCAACCAAAACTTCAGGCTGCATTTGTACTTATGAGTGGTAAACAGTTTTTTCTGAAAATTAACAGAAGGATGAAATCTTACTGCCACTGACCTCACTGGAGCAAGGTTTCATCAGAAGCAAACAAGTACTTCATGACATTCAATATTCATGAAAGTTCAATTTTAAAAATAATTAAACTCTTCATATTAGACATAAATACTAAGCTTTCTTTTAAACAGCCCATGCAACCTAAAATAAAACTACTCTGCCAAGAAGAGGAAAAATAGCAGAGAAAGAGCATGAGTTTACTTTGTAAAGTTAATTTCTACGGAAGAATTTCAACTGTTCTTTTCCAGATAAATTCATAAAGCGTAAAGAATGAATGTATCTTAAAACTGATATATTTTTCACTATTCCTGTCTTCTGACACAACGTGCTTATCTGTCGAATTTAGATGCTTAAATGTATTCCAGGTCAAATTCATCCATAATTCACTGCATAAAAATTAAATCGTATTCTAAATTCTGTGTATACCATCCACCATTCATAAGCAGCTTCAGGTCAACTTCAAAATGAAACACTGTGAATCCTTTACAAAACACCATTTTTACAGAACTGAAGTACCAGTTCACAAGTACAAGGGAAAGAGATTTAACAGAACAAAACAAAAAAGGGACAAAATAAAAGAAAAATAAAAGAAACAAAGGGAAGAAAGCAAAATAAAATAAAAACAGAGACAGGGCGTCCATCTTCAGCAGGCCAGACTTCGATCTCATTTCCCCCATGAAGGTTTCACTTGGCGGCAGGTTTAGTGGCATGGCAAACAATGCCTAACTCAGGCAAGTGTAACAGGTCTGCCTTGGCCAGTCTAGTCATCTAATAATGCACAAATATCACACAGAGAAAACATATAAAACCAAATTAATAGTCAAATTCCATCTACCAGATAATGTGGACATAAAATTTAGAATGATTAGGGTGGCATCTTTGTTTATCTTTCAACCTTTGTGTTCTCAAAAGTATAGCGATTAAAGAAAAACCTACCGATACACACACAAATCATTTTGACAGCTTAATAATGTTACTTTACAATTACATTTTTATTAAACTGTTTACTAAAAGTCACAAAATATTGATTTCATTGTGTAGTGATTCCCCCTCATACTCCCTTGATTTACCACTATATACACTCCAAATTTCAGATTTTATTCTGTTCTTTAAAGCAGAGTTTTCAGAGCTCCATTTTACCTCTCCTCTGTTCAACTTGGCGCATGAAATATTTTATTACTGGCACAGCTGGCCAAGGATATAATTTTACCTTCCCATAGACTACAGCCATCGCTATTTTTAAAGCCCATGATACACTCCACTGACTCCATTAACAATGCAACACATAATAGCGAATAAAAACCTTGCAGTCTTCTTGTCTCCAAAGCCATACTTATTCCACACAATAAATTTCTCAGAAAGTTAAACCTATATAAATTCAAACCTTAATAAACCAGAATTAGTGGTTCTGTTAGAAAGTTACATGAAAAGAGCATTCTGACATTAAAGAAAAATAAATTGACCTCACATCCCAATTACTTGTTCACCTAATAATGGCATAAGTCTCTTTGGGGCCCCAGAATGACTCTGAAGTGACAATTTCTTGGTAATACATTTTCTCAGAAACACCTAACAGTAAGTCAGCTACAAATGGGGTTGGAACAAGATTTGTCAGTACTTGAATTTTCTACTTTCCATTCACTGCCCACCATCAAAAGACACAGGAAAACGTAGCTTTACCTCCCTGTTGCCATATCGCCAGGCAGTGATCCCATCACAAAAAAATACCAGGAAGTGTTGTTCATTCATTAGGCAGCAATCTTCCCTCTCTGGCAGTACTGAACCAGTGTTAAGGCCTTTTCGATGAAATGAAAAACTAGATCCTGAACAATTTGTAGTCAATTACTTAGGGGCAATTTTTCAATAATAAGGAGTCTGGTTCCATTAGCCTCTACAGAGCTTCAAGTGGATACAGCAATATCCTCTCTATATTTTAAGAAGAAGTTCAGAAAATAAAATCAAAAAGCCTCCCTTGGCATAAAAGCAACTAAGAATCTAGGCTTGACAAAGACATGTGCCATATGCCCCTATTAGAAAGGCTACAGGAATAGGCATGCTAGGTCAACATAGCCTTTAGAGTACTTATAAAGTCTACAGAATTTTGAAGACTTGTCAAGAGTTTGACAGGAATATTCCAGACCATTATTACAGCAGTATTAGTCTTCTAATATCCAGATCATGATGTGGCAAACATGCCAAAAAAATGGTTCTCAGGAATGACTGCGAACAAACTCCAAGAAGTCCATGTTATTTTTTGAACCAAACCCTGACTTTCAGAGATAAAAAGTCATGTTAATAGCAGGTATTTACAGACCTGCTGCAGTTTATTGTTCAAACACTCTGAATATTGCTGTTCATAGCAAAACAGCTACCATGTTCAAAGTGAAGTTAGGTTCACTCTACCATCTGGAATGTTTCCACTCAGAAGAGGCAAAAAGCCCAGGACCAAATGGGCAGATGCTCAATTCCACAATGATCCCAGTGAAGTCAATGGGGCTCTGCCTATCTACTATGTGCCTACTGCAGGGCCACGCTTCGTACTGAAGCTTTATTCAGAACTGCAATATTACATTAACAATACAAACTACATTGAAGACAGCACATCTGTGAAAGTATGGCCTCAAAGATAGTTAAAGGAACAATTTAGTATTCACCAGGCATTTTATTTTATTAGGAGGTTTTAAAACATTTTATGCTGGAAGGATTCTGTGCAGATCACTGTGTTTTTAAAGAGATAACTAAAGTCAAAAACAAGTACCAGTATACAGAAGAAAGCCTTTTTATGGCACACAAAGTAATATTTTCCACAGTAACAAGAAAGGAAAATTGAATTATTTTCATTAAACTAGCAAGTAAACATTTATATCCAAATAGTAATTATCACCACGAATGCTAAGTATTTTATATTAGATTACTCTAAAATGGCCAAATGCATATATCATGGGTCTATGAGACAGTATCAGGATTCAGCTAAAAGAACTGGAAAAATAATCAGTATCTTAAAAAAAGAAAGCAACAAAAAAACCCACACAGCAGAAGTGATACATTAAGCTCCAAACTGCAACATTATCAGTGCCAAGAAGCTGCCTAATATTCTCAGTGCTCCATTGACTTCAGTGAGAACTCTGTGTGAGAATAAGCTTGCCAACACAAACAATATCATGGAAATTATATTACTTTCTTTTCCCTTAAAATGTAACAGCTATGGAAAATTAAATTACAATCAAACCCAATCTTTTTTCTAATGCTGATTTTAAATTAAATCTATATGATTAGGTTTCTTCATGCAATTTGCAATTTTGTTTCCAGTTACTTTTTTTTCAAAAAGCAATAAATAAATAAAACAACAACAAATCACCTCCTTACATGGAAAGCTAAGAACAATTAGCAGACGTGACAAAGACCAACATACATTAAAGAAGAACATCTAAAATACCAACCTTCTGCGCAGGGCACAACTATCAAAGCTCTGTCAATAAAAACCGTGTTAGTTAGATGCTGGGCCACACCAACACTTGATGCTTCACGAAACTTAATATAACATACTTTGGAGGAAAAAGCAAGAGGTGCGTTGCTGCAAAATAAAAGGAAAAAAAATAATTAGTGACATTAAATAGTTGTATGTATGATTTTAGACTTCCTGGAAAAGTTGCCAGAAGGCAAGAGCATAGATATTTACTCATCTTCTCACTTACACTATGCTATTGAAAAAAGCATAGCATAGCACGTTCTCCTTCTCAACAGAAATTTATAGAAGCTAAAATCCTAAATTAACAAGGCTAATTTTCTTAAATCTTGCTAAACAACATTGACCAGTATATTTCTAATTAATATTGTAAGTAGCATATTAACTTTATACATTTGTCAAGTGAGTAATTTATAGTTCTATCTTTTTTTCCTCCAAATAATTGTTTAGGAAAAACGAATAACACAGTCATGTTTTAGTGAGTCCTTCAGATACTGGCCCATAATAACCAATACTCTATCTTAGTTTTCATGAAATTTTTTTTTAATTCCAGCTAAAAAATAAAAAGCAGTTCTTGAGAGTTCTTTCAAATGTTAGATCTTCATTCATGAAGTAAGAAAAATCCTTTTCATCATCTGCCTTAGTTTGGCATAGTGTAGTACAGGACACAGTGTAGTATAGGACAACACTGAAGAGGTAGGAGGAATTCATTATTCAACTAGAAGAGGAAGAAAAATGGTAATTTGCTTTTCTATATATACAGACACGTACAGTAAGAAGTGCTAGACAGCACAACACAAACATTAATCTTGCTCAAAATCAAAGAGGTTTGCTTTACAAAATGTATTCCCTAGTTGAGGTTTGTAACCTTCATACAATCAGTTGACTTCTTTATATGAGGAAGTACATGTGAAACCTTCAAAGAGTGAATGCAATAGGATGTTGCTGGAACATCATCAATTTCCATTTGAAAAGACCATCTATATTTTACCAAAGCAGTAACTCATGGAAAATACACTGCATAAACTGTCATCATGACCCTCCCTCAGCTGAAACAGAAACACTATTCAACTTCAGGGAAGCCCCAGAAGCAGCTCAAGTTTAGCCCAACCCCTCTCATAGTCACTCAAATTCCATGCAGGTACTCCCAAAGTTGTATGGAATTAGGCTTTAGTATGTAAATATGAGTTTAGAAATTTTAGACACATTATTTAATCACATCACTTGCATAAACTAAGAAAGAACTTAGTCTGAGGCAGGCAGACTGGTATGTTTCTGGTTCCCAGAAAGCTAACACCTGGCATTCACAAACACTTGTGCTGGAAAATTCTGATTCACTGGTAAATTCAGATACACTGAGGAGGGAAAAATAAACAAGGAGTGGGAGAAATATAAACATGAATGTCAACCTTACACAGCTTATTAAAAACATTACAGGATGACTACACAACTTCTGCCCATTTATTTTGTTTGTAGTGGCCAATGTCTTCAGCTTCAAGTTTCCACACTCGGGAAAGATATAATGGTTCAGAACAGTTTCCAACAGCAGAGGTGACAGCAAGCTAAGGCCTTCTCAGTACCTGGTCTTTGCATACAATGTTTAATCTGAAAAGCCAGATTTCACTCACTGCGAAGTTATTTTTTAAATGGCCACAGTTTTTCTGTTTGTTTTGGTTTGCTGGGAGAAGGGTGGAAGAAGAGTCTGTGTGTGTGGGTTGAGACAAGAGGGTGTTTTGGGTTTTTTTTTCCTAATCCCATGTCAGTGCTACGATCTAGTTGGCTGAAGCCTCCACTAAAGATTCTGCGGTCCAGACTTTTGGAGGCTTACTTCCACCATCCCGTTTTTTTCTTTTTCTGTTTTCACTGCTAATTCAAAACTCTAATTCTGCTCCAGTCCCCATCAATAATTCTTCTAAATTTCAACATCTATAGAACCAGCTCTGACAAAGGTTTTTTTTAATATTATTCTCTCCTCTGTATTTTCTGGATTTCAATCACAAAAGCTATGTGCAAGTATGTTAAAAAAATATCACCACCAAAACACTGCTGCAAATGAAGCTATAAAAAGAAGTCTTGATACAAAGTGTTTCTGAAGGTTAAGCAGAAGAAATTCTCTGTAAGGAGACCACCTCTGCTGAAAACACATCAATGTTGCATCTACATCAAGGGAGAAGATCAAGATCTATAAGGTGTAACATTCGAAAAGGTTTCACAGTGATTGAGTTTTCTACTGTTACAAAGTGGGCCTCCTAAGCCTATCCAGCAGACCTAATAAGAAGTCACTCTTAAAATAGGTAAGTCCTATTCTGCTTTAATTCCTTTTGTTCCTTTTTTTTTTTTTTTCTGCTAACCTTTACTGAGGTCGAACTGAGGCAGAATCCTTGTCTTTAGTTTCCGGAGTTAAAAAGCTAGTGATGAAAAAACCAATTTCTACGTCTTGGATTCATAGTTACTACAATCAATTTTCTTTAGGAAAGAAAAAAAATCAAATATCTAATAATATCAAGCCACTTCTGCCATTTTTGTTTTCCTCTGTAGTAGGACAGTAACATATATCTCCAGACAGTGTAACAACCAAGAACAGTTCATAGGAATGACCTATTCAGAAGGCCACAGTGAAAAATAAAGCAGCAGACAACAAAACATTCTTCCAAGTGTCCAGATTTTCTCAGGGTCGTGGAGGAAACAAGGAAAATTAGTAACATAACAAAATATTAAGGAGGAATTGTGTAGATCACATTTAAATAAGACTCTGTGTTTCACCTCCAAGGCCTCATAGATACTGTAGTATCTATACTTATATAAAATTCCTAAGAAACACTCATGTGTTCTAGACTCCAAAAACACTCAAGACCATAGAGAAGCACACAGTATTACACAGCAGGGCTTTCAACACCTAATGGAGACAGTTTGTGCCTCCCTGCTTTCAAACAATTCATTTTGCAAAAAAAAAAACCTCAATAAAGCTTCTCAGTATTTAACTGTTCAAAAATCCTGTTACAGCCACATTTGAAGGCGTATTGCTACAGAGATAATTTTGAAGGCTTCACTGAAACACAGACTTCAGCTGAGTGACAAGCATACACAAAAGCATGACAAAGACTAAGAATCTGATTACAGACGTCACTGGTTTCCTGGTAAACTGAAAAACAACTCTAAGCTGTATAAGTAGCTGGTATACTGGACTACACATCCAAGGCAAAAGACCTGTCATACCCTGCAAACCAACTTGTTTTCAACTATACTGCAAACTGGAAGTGATCTATGAAATCTGATCTTGGTCTTAGTCAGACCTGTGAGAAAAAGAAGCCATACTTCCATCTTTTATTTAAACAGCCAACTGAATTAATACTGTCTTGAAGTATTTGGTAATCACAGAAACAGAACAGTTTGGGTTGGAAGGGATCTCAAAAGATTATTTAGCTCCAACCCCCCTGCCAAGCTGCCTATTGACACCCCCACTAGATCAGGTTGCCCAAAGTCCCATCCAGCTTGACCTTGAACCCTGCCAGAGTTGGGGGCAGCCACAGCTTCTCTGGGCAACCTCACCTGGTGAGCCAGGGCCTCACCACCCTCATGGGGAAGAATTTCTTTCTACTATCTCACATAAATCTACCCTCCTTCAACTTATGGCTATTACCCTCATGCTATCATTCTATGCCCTCTCCAGTTTTCCTCTAGGTCCCCAATATGTACAGGCAGGCTGCTAGCAGATCTCTCCAGGGCCTTCTCCATGCTGAAAAAGCCCGATTCTCTCAGCCTGTCTTCATAGGAGAGGTACTTCAGCACTCCCATCATCTTCATGGCCCTCCTCTAGACTTGCTCCAACAGCTCCATGTCTTTCTTGTAGTAGGGACCCCAGAACTGGACATAGAACTCCAGGTGGGGTCTCACGAGAGCAGAGAAGAGAGATAATCACCTCCCTTGACCTACTGGTCATGCTGGTTCTGATGCAGCCCAGGATACAGTTGGTTTTCTGGACTGCAAGTGCACATTGCTGGCTAATGTTGAGCTTCTTGCCAACCAACATCCCCATGTCCTCCTCCCCAGGGCTCCTCTCAGTTCATTCTGCATCCAGCCATTAGTTGTGCTTGGGATTGCCCTGACCCACGTGCAGGACCTTGTGCACTTGGTGTTGTTGAACTTCACGGGGTTCACATGGACCAACCTCTCAGTCCTCTAAAGGTTCTTCTGGATGGCCTAAATTCAAATGTAAGTAACTTTAGGCTGCCAAAATCAACACACAACAAAGAGACAAAAGTTTCAGGGAATACTCTCCAGAGCAAGGAACATGTGCTCTTGCATATTCAAAAGACAATATCATCACACTGTGTATTTTCTCACACACCTTTTGAACATGCAGGTTCTTTCCTATCTCAATGGTCTCTAATCATTCCCACTGATAAAACTCAGAAAGCACTGGAAGTTTTGAAAATGGCAAATTGAGGAGCTCTTGTTAAACAATGATAGCAATTGTTTGCTCCCAACTGGGGATACAGATCTCTAGACACACCAGGACCATACCTAGGTATTCAAAGCTTCAGGAGTTTTTCCTCAGACTTTGTGACAAGTATCACCATAGCTGACAGTGAAACCCCACTAAAGCCACCCTCTACTACACAGAAGTGGCAAATCTAAATGGAGGCCCTGGCAGAGAAAGAACTCCTATTACAGAAACTAATTCTATTATGCAGGCTGTGGTTGCAATACCATCCGTTCACACTGACTTTTTCATCCTATTTCGGCATAATTTTCCACATAGCTTTCAAACATACCTGTAACTTTTAAATCTTTAACGTCAGGAAGAAATGAGAACTCATCTGGTAAAACCAGAAACCAGCAATTCAGTCACCCTTTCATTTCTGATTAACTGTCTTATAAAGTTATCTTAAAAAAAAAAAGCAGCAAATTATCAAAGGGTCTCTGAAAATCCTTCTTATCAAGGTAAAAGATCTGTTCAGGGAAAAGATGGCCAGAAGGCTTGGTAGTGAAGTGGAATAAAAAGGGTCTTTTAATCTAACCCCCAAAGCACCCCATAGATAAGTCTACGGTAAAAGGTAAAAAGGTCTCACACAGGCAGATGCAGCATGATAGAAGATAAATTCCACTGGTTTCTTTAAGATCTGGTATCAAATGCAAATTATGAGTGATATGAACAGATTACAAAAACCCAACCAACCCTCTTCCCATCTCCAACATAACTTAACACTTGTTTACTCATGTTATTTCGGGTCCATGAATGGGTGCTTTCAATTTTTAGACTAAGGTTCCAACAGAAAGCCTTGCAGACAGCAGAACAGCATGTAGCTGTACAATCTAGTCAAATTATAAATTTCCTTGCAAGAGAAGAATACAAGCAACAGCCACCAGTAACAAGTGCCTCTGACCCACTGAAAGATGATTCACGTTTTTTCAATTAAAAGAAACACTGTTTTCCGTGCCAAAGAAGCCTCACTGACAAGGAGATAAAATCATGATGGTGACCAGATGGAAACAACTTCTTCAGTGCCAAGAGTTTTCAATGCCCTCAACAATGAATCTGAAGGCAGACTACTCCCAGTTCACATAGGCCTCTTTGAAATGTTAACAGTAATAATAAAATAGCATTTACTGTCATCTGCATGGAATGTGAAAGGCTCTAACAGAAAAGACAGAAACCTGCCCACAGAGAACTAGCATTTCAGGAACATGGCAGGTATGAAACATATCCTGCTTAAAGGGATGTCTTATTAGCAGTAATAGAAGAGATTTGATCAATGAAGATAAAACATGAAGTTACAAACTACCAAAAAGCACAGCATTATTTTACTCAACTTTCAATAAAGAAGTCTTCACAGAGATATGAAATAAAGGACCCTAATGGAAACTGCAGTATTGAGATATTAATTACTGTGGAAAAAAAAAATAAAATCACAGGGTTCAGGAAGGCTGATGGGAGTCCCGAATAATCATCTTAAAGAGCCTGCATTTTATTTAATGTGTTAAAAAAACAGATGATTTGTCTCTTCCTCATCACACTTTGCAAACTTAAAAGAAACTGCACTACCAGAACATTAATAAGCTTTCTATTTAATATAATCCACAAATAATTATTTTCAGCAATTGAGAAATCCTTTAACGAAAATCTCTACTGCAGCCTATAAAACCAAGGAAAATGTTAGTAACAGGAGGAATGTAGAAACTGGGTAAAAAGAAACTCTTCTAATAATGCTAGTTCAGATAACCATAACATAGCCTTGTACTTTGCTCTACCATCCCTGAAGTACAAAACCTCCAGACACATCACCCTGACCAGCAGAGATAATACACGAGGAGATGGAATGAAGCCGCATCAGGAAGGGGTCCTCACTGGGAGGGTGGTTGGTCATTGGAACAGGCTCTCCATGGAAGTGGTCACAGCACCAAGCCTGAAAGACTTCAAGAAGCATCTGGACAACACTTACTCATATGGTCTAGTTTTAGTTAGTCTATGAGAAGCAAAAAACTGAAGTCAATGATCCTTCATGATCCATTCCAACTTGAGATATTTTATGATTCTATTTCCTTTCGTTTTAAAAAGTAGTTTCATTATTAAGAAAACTGAGTTTTTAATGCCATCAGATTTTATGGATTAGACAAGAAGAATAAAGGAGGAAGTAGAAGGCTGAAAGACATCACTGATTTGAAGAAAATGGAGTTTATGCACTTTAAGTGTGTGTATGCATGTACATACACACAGATCCGTGTATATATATATATTCTGTTTACTGTTGTGCATTATCAACAGAATTGGAAGATCACATCCATTAGAAACAAACATGCCCAGCAAAGGCAATAGGATTACAAATAATACAGTGAATGCCTTAACGTGAATGCTCTTTTTCTCATATATACATGAAATCACACATACAGAAGAGAACACAACTTCATTCTGCTCTGCAGACTCACAAAGTAAGAATACTTTGTTTGTAAGCTGAATCACTGTAATACAGAATTAAAAAGGAAACAAGTTCCACTTCTACATGTTGCAACATGTAACTTTAATAGATTACGCAGTGGGTTATAATAAAGAAGGTAATATTTTTAATACTATACCATGTATTATTCTTGAAACAAGAATTGTTGGCTTTATTTAACTTACGTATTTCTGTACAAAGCCTAGCAAATGAGGACCCACTTTCAGTGAATGCTTTTACTTAACACAGGTAACACAACTGCTCTCTGAAGAATGAGTTGTACTACATCACCTTCCTCTTACTCCTCACCATGAAATAAATTAAAATGAGCATATTAGTATTTGCCATTCAGTAGACAATATCCCTGAAACCTGTAGTTCACTAATTCAACTTAGTGAATTACGTTTTTCCTCTAGAAACAGGTCTGAAAAATGGGTTTCTATTATTTAGCACAGGTAACAAAATTCACACTCTTGAATATATGTGACATTTGGATTTCTTACAAATAATAAAAAGCTAAAAGCTTAAAAGGTAAGACTGAGATGACAAGATGGTTCATCTGTTGTTGATTCTAACATAAAAAAGCAAAATTCCCTTTTATTTAAATTAATAAGAAGAACTGATTTTCAAAAGCCTAGGTATAATATTGTTGAATACTTAAGGAAAAAACAGTAGCAGCAGATATTTCTAGCAAATGGCAAATATCTATTGTAGCACCTTTTTGTTTGGGACACCTTTGCTTCCCATGCACTTGTCAATGTAACGTTACTTTCTGACTTTATCATCATATTATTCAAATACGTTTCCAGAAAGCCAAAAGGAAGTATGTCTTTTGTGTCACAAGAAGGGCACTAGAGTAGAAACATAATTTTTGTATTACATAATAATAGTAATTTGAAAATTGGGTCAAATATCCAATAACTATTAGGTAAAGAAATCCGTATTTCCAAGTGTTATACATAAAGGCTGTAAATAAAACAAAGAGTAAATACGTGATCACAGTCCAGCATCCTACCTCTGAAAACTAACTTAATCATTTATACTTGATGCTTACAGCATTATAAACCTGATGCTTACAAGTCAAACCCTATAGTACTGGATTTTATTATGTGTACATACTCATTGGCAAAATTTTTTACATTGGCACAAATATTATCTACATACATTATGTCAGGAATATTTCTATTTGCCTTAATGTCTGTTGTATCACTCAATGAAAAATATGAGCAACAGCTGTAACAAATATATTCAGTCAGCAGAAAACTCAGGAGCATTAAGAAGCAAGCGTGAAAGAAGTCTAAAGTAAAACCCTAGAAAACTGTATGAGTTTAAAAATTCAGTACAGCTCTATTAAGCCTATCTTTACATGAATGGATGCCTACATACTTTTTATATATATA
Organism: Hypotaenidia okinawae; assembly: GCA_027925045.1. Taxonomy (NCBI): domain Eukaryota; kingdom Metazoa; phylum Chordata; class Aves; order Gruiformes; family Rallidae; genus Hypotaenidia; species Hypotaenidia okinawae. Next base: position 27,028,478 of record BSDF01000005.1, on the reverse strand, counting down.
CTTTATATATGTATTATATTTTCTGAATAGCTCTTATTCATACCCACTCAGATGTAATGCAGTAGCATAAAAATATGCAGATGCCTTGTTTTTTGCTATTTAGTTTAAAAAAAATCAAAATCGAATTTGTCCACATGTTTTCTTTGTATTAAGATCTGGATGCAAATGACTCCCTCCTGTTTCTGCTGCTCCTATTTAATTTTCTTAAGAAAAAAATAAAAGTGATTTGAAAGGTCACACTTGTCATTCATTTCCTAGTACAATAAATGCATGAAGAAAAAAATAGATCTTTTCTTCCCCTGTTCTTTTCATCATCACGACCTTGGGAGAAACAATATTGGTACTTTGCGAACCTCAGCATCTCCCATCTGAGGGCATCCCTCGCACGCAGGTGACATAATAAGAGCAGCTCCACTTTCGAGAAACGTGTAATGTCCGTTATTAACTTCCATTTACTGCACACGTCCTATCATGGGCACTTCTGAGCACAAGGCAGGGCACGTTCCAGCCCTCTGCGAACATGTGAGCGGCTATTTTGGCTTTTGTTCGAGAGGCCCTTTCTCGGAGAACAGGGCCCTTCGAACAGAACAAAACAAAAAGAGAAAATAAAAAGAAAAAAGGGGAAAAAATGAAATAGAAAAAAGAGCGGGTCCCTCGCGGCGGCACTCACCGCCCGGGCCGCGCGGCCCGGCGGCCAGCCGGGCGGGGTTGGGCCTGGGGCTCTCTCGCCCGACTCCCCCAGCCGCTCAGTCCGAGCGAGGAAAAGGTGGGCCCCAGAAAGGGGGGTTTCGGGGGGACACCTGAGACGGGGAAGTGCTCCGAGTCAACCTGGGCGCGCGCTTGTCCCCAGGCCTTCGGCTGTGACTCAGTGCCGACACCGCCTGCAGGAGGCCGCAGCCCTGGCCGCTGCAGGAGAACACAAAACCCTCCGCTCCAGAGCTACGGCGGCTGGTCTCCTTCTCTGGGCCGGAGCCGCCATCTTAAGTCCGGGCGAAGCTCCATTCCCGCACCGCGCCTGCCATACAAAGAGGTGGGACCACGTGACCCCCTCCCCGCGCGGGAGGCTCTGGTGCCCACACTCAAGATGGCACGTAGGGCCTCCTGCCTCTTCCCTCCCCGCTCCCGGCCCCTCTAGACCTCTTCCTCCTCCCAAGTCTCTATCGCTCCGGAGGCCGGCGCAGGCCCCACTTACTCCGGGGATAAAGGCGCAGCTCCTCGATATCTCCCAGGAAGCCGAAGAGGGTCCGCATCTGCTCACTGGTCACTGCCGAGGAGAGGTTCGTGACCTGGATGACAGACGTGGGGCCCAAGGGGAAGCCCAGCGGCACCCCGATGCCGCCGCTGTTCATCATGGCTGAGCCTGCACGACCGCTCCGCTCGCGGCGGTGCCACACACAGCCAGAGAGGCGGGCCTAACGACAGAGAGGAGCGCGCGGCGCCTGCCAGAGCGCCCCAACGCGCGGGCGCTCTAGCGGCGGACTCGACTGCTCCCTGGAGGAACTTCTGGGGCGGGCGGACCGGCTGATCGTCCCCTGCCGCCTGGGCCTCCTGGGGGACCGAGTACCTCCGGCTCTAGCTCACACAGGAACCCGCTACCCACGCTCCCAGCTGGGCGGCTAAACCAGGTCCTCGCTTTTCAAGGTGCTGGTCGGGCCGCCGTTGTCAGGGCGGAACCAGCGCGGGGCCTGGGCCCCGCCTAGAAAGGGGCGCGGGGCTGCGCGCGCGGCCTGGCCGTTAACGGCCTCGTGCCCCACGGCCTCCAGCTCCGCACTCGCCAGCCGCCCTGGAAGCGGGCTGTTAGTGCACCTGCGGGGCGAGGGGCGGCTCGGTGTGGCGGCGCGGCTGGGAGCCGCTCTGGCTGATGCCCGCGCGGGCCCCTGTCCCTTGGGAAGGGCGAAGGGGTCCCGGTTTGTGTGAGGGTTTGTGACAGGTGCAGCGCCCCGCCCGTGGCAGGGCACGGTTGGGTCCCGTAAGTGACCTGGCGGGAGCTCCACCGAGTGCTCAGGCCGCAGATCGAAACGTGCCCACTAGAAATGAAAAAATAGATTTATCATTTAAATGCCCTTTGATAGCCAAGTTCAATAAGAGGCAGCCTCATTTCCCTGGGGAGTAAACCCTTGGAAACACCCTGAATACATTTAAACAGGGAGGGGTTGTAATACAGTAGATTTTTTTTAATGGCTTTGGCATAACTTGACTGGGAATCTATACCAATTAAATTCATTTTACCTGGCGTTACAGTGTAAGCTCCCTTTAAGAAAACAAATTAGAGAAATGAGTCTGAGTGCTGTGTGTGTGGATGATCACTGTTAAACGTCCTGCTGCAGTCCTCCTTAGGTGCTGAAGAACTCATGAGTCCCGGCACAGAAAGGCTGAAGGTTTCAGACATCAATAGTTTAGTTTTTAAGATTTTCCATACCCCAAACCTGAACCTAAAAGGGCCTGGAGTATTATTTGTAGCTACCTGGGCCGAAAAATGTTTGCAAATTTGTGATACTTCACTGAACAAGTAGGCCAGTTGTTATGGAGTCTCCGTACTGGGTAGCGCTTCCTTTATTGATATTTAATATGTTACAGACTTCTAAGTAACTCCAAGCAATTATCAGAGATTTATTTTGTTTAAAAATGCCAAAGCATCAATTTCAGGTAGTACTTCAAAATGATGATCACTGCACTTGTTTTCATTCTAAATGGAAGCCATACTCCAAAAGTACATAAGCTCAAAGCTAAATCCTTTCAGCCATCCTGGTAGCTTTTAAATAGCCTAAGTTTAGAGGATTGCAACTGGATAATTCAAGAACTTCTGTTACATACTGTGAAAAATTAAAGTCTGGTATGACTATAGGAATATTGTATAAAGGTTTCATAGAATCAATGTGTAAGTTTGGAAGTGACCTTTAGAGGTCATCTAGTCCAACCCTCCTGCACTAAGCAGGGACATCTTCACTAGATCAGGTGGCTCAGAGCCCCATCAAGCCTGAAATTAATTATCTCCAGGGATGGGGCCTCCACTACATCTCTGTAGAACCTGTTCCAGTGATCTACCATCTTCACACTGAAGAACTTTTTCCTAATACCCAGTCTACATCTCCCTTTTCTAGTTTAAAACCATCACCCCTCATCCTATTGCACTTTTTTCCTGCCTTTCAGGTATTGGAAGGCTGCTATAAGGTCCTTCTCCTCTCCAAGTGAGCAAACCCAACTCCCTCAGCCTGTGTTCATAGGAGAGGTGCTCCAGGCCTTTGACCATTTTTGTGGCCCTCCTCTGGACGTGCTCCAACAGGTCCACATCCTTCTTGTGTTGAGGGCTCCAAAGCTGGACACAGTATTCCAGGTGAGGTCTCACCAGGGCAGAGTGGAGGGGCAGAATCACACCTCTCCATCTGCTGGCCACACTTCTTTTGGTGCAGCCAGGATGTGGTTGGCTTTCTGGGCTGCAGATGCACATCGGTGGCTCATGTCCAGCTTCTCATCTACAAGTCCTTTTCCTCAGGGCTGTTTTCCAGCACATCATCTTCTCACCTGTATGAATAATGGGGGTTTCCTGACCCATTTGTAGTACCCTCTCCTTGGCTTTGTTGAAGCTCATGAGCTTTACCTGGGCCCACTTTTCCAGCCTGTCCAGATCCCTCTGGATGGCATCCCATCTTTCTGGCACATTAACTGGACAACCCTTCCTGGTGTCATCAGCAAACTTGCTGAGGGTGCATTCAATCCCTCTGTCAGTATCATTAATAAACATACCACTGGTCCCCACACAGACCCTTGAGGAAGTCTATTTGTCACCATCTTCTATTTAGCCTTGGAGCCACTGACCACTACCCTCTGGATGTGACCATCCAGCCGATTCCTTAACCACTGAACAGTCCACCCATCAAATCCGTACCTCCTCAGCTTAGAGAGAAGGATGTGTTTTGACTAGTACATATCACCCAAAGATGCTTAACAGAGGTACAGAAAGTATCACTGCTTAGAACATTCTTGCCTTTTCTGCTTGCTTCTCTCAGTGGAGGGTACCAGAAAAATGAGCTCTAAAATTTGCAAATAGAAAAGTTCTGTGAGTCAGGACTGCCTGGGATACCCTCCATCCTTTTGTTCTCCTTTTGTAGTACATACGGAATTCTGAGCCACGGGTCTGCTTACCAAAAGCAAAAGAGAAGCAAAACACTGTTTAAATTTTGTACTTGTCAGTACAAAATATCATGGGACAAAATTAGCTTGAAAAATAACACAAATAAATTAATTTTTATTTCAGAAGAATAGCAAAAAAAAAAAAAAATCCCAAACCAAACTGAGAACCCTATGCAAAAACCTTTGGTTCATACAGGCTGCCATTAAAATGCTAAGGGCAAAAAATAACTTATTTTAACCAAATGGTTCAAAATTTAAAAGTATTTAAGAACCCCCATCTTATAAAAAGGGCTATTAAGGAAAGAAAATAAAATGGGTAGACTTGCAGAAGGGGTATTGATGTACAAGCAGTGCCCTAACATCATCTATCTAATCAAGTTAACAGACCTGCATTAACGTCATATGGGTTGCTGTAGGCCAAGAAAAGACTTCAGCTGTGGTCTGAGTACATTACTCCATGTAGGAGCTTTTCAGGAGCCCCTGAGACCAGTGGAAAAGTCTGGAACAAGGAAGACATAACCTTGGCAGAGGATAATTGAGTTAAACAAACTGTACACACACAAATCCATGGGACCAGATGTGATGTTCCGATCACTGCTGAGGAATTTAGCCAATGTCACTGTGACACCACCATTAATTATCTTTGAAAGGTTGTAGTGTTTGGGGGAGGTGGATCTCAACCCCAGATTCCAGATGGGTGAGAAGGAGCATCTGGAAAACTACAGGCCTGTCAGCCTTATGTTGTTCCCTGGGAAAGTGACAGAGCAATTCCTGGAAGCTTTTTTCAATCATGTTGCGGACAAAGAGGCAATTGGGAGCTGTGAGCATGGATTTATGAAGAGAAAATGATGCCTAACCACCTGATAGCTGCCTGCAATGCCATGACTAGCTCCATGAACACAGGGAGAGCAGCTAATAGTGTTTGTCTTGACTTCAGCAACCCTTTTGTGACTGTGTCTTATGACATCTTCATGGTCAAAATGATCAAGTAGAGATTAGACAAGTGGGCAGTGAGGTGCAATGAAAGGTGGCTGAGCTGCCCAGCTCAAAGGGTCAGAATCAGTGATATGAAATCCAGCTGGCAATGAGTTAATAATGATGTATCCCAGGGTCAGTATTAGGTCCAATACTGTTACACAGTTATGCCTTCATTGGTGACCTGGACAGTGGGACGTAGTGCAATCTCAGCAGATTTGTTAATGATAGAGTTCAGGTGAGTGTCTGATACCTTGGAGTGTACACCTTGCCATTCAGAGGGACCTCAAAAGTGGAGAAATGGGATGAGAGGCATCTTGTTCTTGGGAAAAGGGAAGTGCCAAGTCCTGCACCTGGGCAGGAGTAACCCCATGCACCAGTACATACTGGAGGCCAACTGGCTCGAAAGGCAGGACCTGTGAACCCTGTTTAAGAAGTTAATGTGAGCAAGCAGTGCACACATGTGGCAAAGAAGGACATCAGCCCAACTCTTCTCAGTGATGTCCAGTGACAGGACAAGAGACAGTGGACACAAACTAGAACACAGGAAATATTATTTAATCATAAGAAAAACCCCTTTGCTTTACTGTGAAGATGATTGCTGAAACTGGTTGCCCTGAGTTGTAGTGTCTCTGTTCTTGGAGGTACTCAAAACCTGGCCTGAATAACCTGCTTTAGTTGGCCTTGTTTTGGGCAGGGTGGTGTTAGACTGGATGATCTCCAGAGGGTCCTTCCAGCCTCAGAAACTCTCTGATTCTGTGAGAATTAAAGGTGCTTTCCTGGACTGACTTCAGTTATTCAACCACCCTCAATTGAGCTGGAATAATGCTTTTTGTTAACTTTCTACAATAATGGAGATATTTGGTAATCTCAGGAGGTCTTTGAATATCCACTGAAAGTGTTGCATTACTGCTACTTTGGTCAGAATGTCTGTAGTCAGGTCTACAGTTATCAGAATGGTTTGTTATTTCATTATTTTTTACAAGATTTTTCAACTACTTCACCAATGTTTTCCATGATCATGTATCTTCTTAAAGAAGAGAGAATCTAACAGAATTTAATTCTTACTGTGATTGCCAAAGCCATTGAGTAGAGAGCTGGCATTGCTTTGCTCAATTACAACTACATTGAACAGGATTTGATAGAATGTGAGGCTAATATTACTAATCCAAATAGGAGAACAAGTCTGAAGAATTTGTTTTTCTGTTCTCCTGTAATAGGATGGAACAATGCTTGACTTAAACCAAGATGTGATCAAGAACAAATTGTATTTCTGTAAGGAAATCCTAGCAGCCAGTTTCCCAGTTAATGTGGTAGCAAACAATCATAGAAGCATAGAATTGTTCAGGTTGGAAAGGACCTGAACCACTAAACCATGTCCCCAAGCACCACATCTATGTATCTTATAAATACTTCCAGGGATGGTGACTCCACCAGTTCCCTGGGCAGCCTGTTCCAGTTCTTAATCACACTATTGGTTAAGAAATTTTTCCTAACATACAATCTAAACCTCCCTGGTGCAGCTTGAGGCTGTTTTTTATCTTCTTATCACTTGTTACGTGGGACAAATGTCCAATACCCACCTGGCTACAACCTGTCAGGTAGCTGCTCCCCTAAGCTGCTCCTCATCAGACATGTGCTCTAGACCGTGCACCAGTCTCACTGCCCTTCGTGGGACATGCTCCAGCACCTCGATGCCTTTCTTGTAGTTGGGAGCCCAAAACTGAACCCAGTACTCGCACTGCAGCCTCACTAGTACCAAGCAAAAGGGGACATTCCTGCTGGCCACACCATTTCTGATGCAGGCCAGGATGCTGTTGGCCGCCTCTGCTACCTGAACACACTGCTGGCTCATGTTCAGCTGCCTGTTAGCCAACACCCCCAGGGCCTTATCTTGACAGGCAGCTTTCCAGACACTCTTCCCCAAGCCTCCTGCGTTGCATGGGGCTGTGTGACCCAAGTGCAGGACCTGGCGCTGAGCCTTGTTGAACCTCATACAATTGGCCCCAGCCCATCCATCCAACCTGTCCAGATCCCTCTGTAGAGCCTTCCTGCCCTCCAGCACATCAACACTCTTGGCCAATATCCTGTCATCTGCAAACATACCGAAGGTGGACTCAGTGTCCTCATCCAGATTGTTGATAAAGATATTCAAGAGAACTGGTGCTTGAACTGAGCCCAGAGGAATGACACTTGTGATCAGAATGGAATTGCTCGGTAGATCATACAGTTACCACAGAATTGTAGGGGTTGGAAGGGACCTCGAGAGATCACTGGGTCCAACCCCCTGCCAAAGCAGCTCCCTAGGACATTTCACTCAGATAGGCGTCCAGACGGGTCTTGAATATCTCCAGTGAGGGAGGCTCCACCACCTCCCTGGGCAGCCTGTCCCAGGGCTCTGTCACCCTCACTGGGAAAAAGTTTTTCCGCATGTTGGTGCAGAACTGCCTGTGCCCCAGCTTGCAGCCATTGCCCCTTGTCCTGTCTCCACAGACCACTGAAAAGAGGATGGCCATTTCCCCCTGTGTCCCACACTTGATATATTTATAAACGTTAGTAAGATCCCCTTTATACTTTGTATTGGCCAAGCAGGTACATCAAATACAAAAACACTATCACCAACTTAAGTACAACTCTAAGATAGCTTGCAAAAAGCTCCGAGAAACCTCTGGCTACATGAAAATCTCAAATAACTTGCATCACTGTCAGGAGTAACTGCTAATCTCAGAGGTTTATATCTGTCAGAGCACTTGCCTGTGTGTCAGACTGCTTTTCCCACTTGTCACAATATTTTTCTCGATCACCAATTACTCTCTGTGTGGTGGTGTAGAACCTGTTACTCACCTGACTTAACCCTCTGTTAAACAAAAAAAGACTGATGGGTACATTGTTTGGTGAAGGAGCACACGTGGTGGTAGCAGGGCTGCATGACTGATACTCCTTTCAGTGGGCGTTGCTCAGGGGAGTTTGGTTGTCAAATGAGCAGATGTTTCAGTGTAGGGTATTTACATATCAACTCATATTAATACATTTGCAGGATGCTAAAGAACACGCTCCATGTTTGGGGTTTGTTTAGTCAGGTTTTCATAATGCTGCAATTATGCACAAAACAGAAAAAAAAGGTGCTGTCTATAGGGTAAAACCAAACCTAAACATTAAACTAATCATCATATAATACAGTTTGGATTTAGGGAACTTCTGACATCTTCTTGACACTTAAGAAGCTTTTAAAAGTGAATGGTACATTTAACCATAGCTACCACCCTTTGCTTTCATTGAAGCCTCAACTCGTGTTCAGTATACTACTTAGTGTTTATTTAAGGTGATGAATTTCTAAGTTTAGCTTATCTTTCAGCTATAGAAGAGTGATTAAAATAGACAGGTATTGATCTGGCAAAGAGATCTAAATAAAAACAAGGTGGTTTTCTTCTGAATGTCCTTTCACAAGCAGAAATAGAATGCCCCTAAAAGCCAGTGTATTTGTATAACTTTTGCTACATATGTTTGTTTCCATGCACACTAATTTCACACCTTTTGCCTTACTCTGCAACCAAAAAATGTTCTGCATAGATGGGTGGTGCTGAACACGAGAAGCAAATGTGTCTCTTGCAACACAGACGTTCCTTCCCTTGAGAGTTAATGAAGAGACATGATCTTCCAATGCCAATCTCCTACTACTCACAGCAAACTGCCCCCTCAGATTCACTGCTGAAAATGCTCTTAATTTCTCAGGTTTTGCCCAGATACATGCTCTAGGCTGGGATATTTTTCTGCCTCACATAGTCGGGAATATTTCTTCAATGTATGAATTCATGCAGAGATGCTTGCCGAGTGCTGTGCACAGCCAAAACCTCAGATCTGATAGTTTGAGCTGTTTTCCCATGAAAGCAGGCACTTAACATGAAATCTGAAAGCAGCAGTAGATTTTTGCCTATACCTACAGTTATTTCAGCACGTTATTTTGGAATAAATCCGCATGTGTAAGTAGGATATTTGAAATCTCTAATGTGATTCTGATCCGCACCTCAGCTTAACTTGAACTAACTTTCAGATGCAGACAACTGGGAAAACGTTAATTCTGTGGTGTTGTATGGACAGCAGACTTCATGCTAAACTCAGACGAATTGACAGCTCTTCCCAAATGCTAGAAATTTATTTCAGTCCCGTTCTGTCATTACCCCATTCGGGTGCACTGGGTAGCTGCTCTCTTTCTTGCTGGTTTGTTGGTTTGGGTTTTTTAGAACACTGGTACGTATTAGAGGAAAACATCTAACAGCAAACTCTTCAACTCTGTGAAGTAATCCCTAATTCAAAACATCTGTAGTCTGAAAAATTACATAAAATGCATTTAACAAGACCTGTTTTTCACAAAGTATGAGATCGATTTTATATCCCAGCCCAGAAAAATTACAAAAAAAAAAAGAGATTTTTCAGAATAAAATTTCTCTAGCAGTAGTTGTTTTTCCCAGATGAAACTTGATCTAGAAATCTTAAAGTCCTACCTACATTGAGATTAACAGATGTACTCTATGTATTCAGTGAAAGCAGCTGAAACCCTTTCCGAGTTCCCGCATCTGGGTGGCAGTCGTCTATGCAAACTGGCATTTCTAAACTGAAGCAGCTGTGAGATTTCTGCATCTGCTCCTCGTCTGTTTTATGGCAAACACATGACAAAAGTTAGGATTGCTGTATTTAGCATAATAATATCAGTTGTAAGCAAGTTGTAAGTTGTATTAGCAGCTATATGAGTGTGCTTTATAATGAAGCTCCATGAAGTTCCCCTTCTCTCCACAAAATTGTTCAAAGCAAAGATGGAGTGGCTTTTCTTAGCTTCCAGTTCTTTCTAAGCTTACTCCAAGATAAGATGAGGGACTTGGCTGACAACCAGTAGTATCTGGATAGTGTCTTTGTCTCTGAATCTCCAAGCACATATTAACAACGGAGGATTGTCACCATCATTTACAGACTGGGAAAATGTAGGTAAGAGAGATCTGAGAAGAGATTCTGCATCCAATTACTGCGTTGGGGCAGCGTTTCCTGAGTCACTTATGGAATCTAGTATCTGTTTTCCAGACACGGCCACTCGGATTACAGAAGCACTATCTGTCCTTCAAAAAGGGTTTTTAGGGGACCCCCTTTTATGCTGGATAAAATTCTATATAGCAATTTTGTAAATTTATGTAAAACTAAAAGTTTTATGATGCACTTTTAAAACCAGCATGTGTGAATATGTACATGTAGGAGAGGGAAACAAAAATGTTAACATTCAGGGTATTTTATCATCAGCTACTTGGTATTTTTCTGACAGGGCAAGCTACTGAAACTGTTCGGGCAGGTCCCTGCTATTTCTGGAGGAAAAAAGCCTCTTTTTCCTTTGCTGTGAGGTTAATCCTGCTGTGAGTCACAGCATGTAACTCTGCATGAAGGGAAGATGTTTTTGAAGCTCCGGAGTACCTATCTGAGATAGTGCAAAGGTGTTGGATAGAAAATTCTGGAATTCACTGGAAAGAGCTTCCTCTGCCTTACAGTCAGATTCATAGGAGAAAAGCAAGAAGTTTAAACATATTTAGGACATCACAGTTGCATTCCTCCAAAGCCAGATAATTTCACATATACTGCAGAATCTGCAGCAATGGGCCTTTCTGTTTTAGTGCCTGAGCCTGGGGTGCAGACACAGTTCCAGTCTACCCATTAGATACTAAGTGTTCTTTTTTGTGTGCAATAGTTGAATTACTGACATCGTATGTATTGGTTTGATAAACTTCTGTTGTCTTCAGCTGAATAGTATCACCTGGAACAGAAAAAAATAATAACAGCAGTGAGTTTTTGTTTTGGAGATGCTGTTTTTGAAAGACAACAATCCAGGTATTGTTGCAGCTAAAGTGGTAGCTTTCATTTGCTCTTACGTGCTGAAATAGGCAAGGTAACTTCCATACTTAAAAATCTAATCGTGTGTGTCCTGCTGCATGACAAACTGAGGAAGTCTGGGTTCAGGCACAAATCTTTGCCAGTAGTTCTAGTTCCCAGTCTCCTCTGTGCCCTCAGAATATAGGCTTCCACTGACCATAAAAGGATTAGAAAGGTTATAATTGTGAAGTTTGAAAACATACTGTGCCAATAAACTGTTACATTTTATTTACAACTTGTATTTGGAAGTGGTATAAACCAGACATTTTTGCAAAACAAATCATGTTCACTAAGTTCTAATGCTGATAATTCTTTCTGGTATCTTAACATGTTCCAGTATCTTCAGATGTCTTAAAACATAAGCACATCATGATTAATGTTAACATAGAATTACAGTCTACAATTAAAAAACCACATGCCTCTCACTGCAGAGTTTGTTCCATTATTCAAGTGATCAAGTGTATTTTCACAGCTTTTTGATGAAAATGTTATTAAAATCCAGCGGGGAGGAAAAACAGCACTGGAGGTTTTATCTGTTTGGAGGCTTTTCAGCACGGTTTCAAACACTTGTATGCATCAACTCTATCCTCATCAGTCATTTCTCATTACAGTTAGCAAATGAGACAATACTACATGATTATTTCATTTTCCCCAGGACTTAGTATTGTGTCAGCTAACCAGCTGTTAATACCTATTTCAATATTTATTAGTAAACCTCACTTTCTCCATAGAAGAGCCCTGGCTTTCAACTGAAGTACTTCTGGCAGAAATATTCTCAGCAAAAGTACCTTCTCCATATTCAAACCCAGTTGTTGATTATTCTATTGTGAGTGAAAGTTGTTGCAGACAAAAATCAATCAAATATGCTAAAATGTTATGATTTTAGGAGCTTTGCACAATACTTTCAAATCATGGGTTTTGCCAGTGCATGCTTCAATTCAGTAGAAAGATTTTCCCCCGTTTTGTTGGTTTGTTGGGTTCTTTTCCCCTCCCAAAGTTTCCATCACAAATCATCAACATTAGCAACTGAATGAGAATTTCTGTGTAGAGCAGCTGGTTTATCTGATATCAATTTCTTAAGAGACAGCCCTTGAGAAGTTTGTCCAAATGGGTATTTTCACATGTCTGGCAAACAAGAGCGAATATTCCATCACTTTTTTCATTACTTGGAGCAAGAGCGAAGCAGCGTCCAGCCACGCCTCACCACTCATGTCTGCAGTGTGGAGCCACATTACCCTTTCTCTTGTGTAGATGCAAAGTTAGATGTTGCATACTACTGTGATCAGACATGTAATTCCTGGTGCTCCAAAGTTTGGGGAGAAAAGCGATGTTGTTTGGGCAGTGTGACTTGTGATGGGGAACTGTTCCCAGCCCTCTGGAACCTGCCAGTCCAGGCTCATGATACGTGTCCTCTTGCACCTTCTTATTGGGTCACTAAAACTTTATACTGGGTATCCATATGTTGTAGTTTTATGTGGCTGCAGGGGTGTGTTGTAGTTTTGTGTGGCTGCAGAAGCTCTCTGCAGACCCCTCAGAGCAAACACCAGCCAGCTCAAGGCCGGAGTTGTTGCTGACCAAGGCTGAGCTCATCAGCACGGTCACAGTGCCTCTGGGAATCACATTTAGGAGAGAAAAAACACAAGCAGCTGCTTGTTGCCACTAGAGAAGGGAGTGAGAAGATGTGAGAAACTGTGCAGGCACAAAGGCCAGGGAAGGGGAGGATGAGGTGCTCCAGGTGCTGGAGGAGAGATTCCCTGCAGCCTGTGAAGAAACCCGTGGTGGAGCAGGTGTCCCCCCACAGCCCAGGGAAGATGACGGGCAGCAGAGACCCCACCTGCAGCCCATGGAGAGGCCCCATGCTGGAGCAGGGGGAGATGTACAGAAGATGCTGTGACCCACATTGGTGCAAGACCCTGGCAGCAGATCTGCAGCCCATGGAGAGAGACAGAGATGAGAGAGACCCACGCTAGAGGAGGTTTGCTGGGGATACTTGTGACTCTGTGAGGGACCAGGCTGGAGCAGTCTGGGCCTAAGAGACATTCTATCATTTGTGACCGCACCCCACAGCAGTGACCCACGCTGGGGCAGCTGGTGAAGAGCTGAAGCCCTGTGGGAAAGGGCTCATGCTGGAGAATTTCGTGGATGACGGTCTGCTGTGGGTGGGACTCCATGCTGGAGCAGGGGAAGGGTGTGAGGAATCTGTGTTTCCCCCCACTGCCCTGCCCCCACCCAAGAACCAAAACTCCCATTCCTCCCATTCCCTGCCCTTCCCTGTGCCACAATGAGGAGGGGAAAGAAGGGAGAAACCATGACCAAAGTGAAGCCTGCTAAGAAGGGAGAGGTGGGAGGTTGTGCTTTAAGATCTGGCCCCACTTCTCATTACCTGACTCTGGTACCAGTCACTGGGTGTGCAGTGCAGTGTAATGAATTAGAGAGTTTTCTTTCCTTTATTCTGTGTTGAGTCTGTTTTGCCCGTGACAATGATTGTGGAATGATCTCTCCCTGTCCTTGTCTTGACTCCTAAGCCTCCTCCTAACCGGGGTGTCTGGCCAGGGTCAAAACAGCACACCATATAAATGTGACTGGCCAAAGGTTTCATTGCTCTGACATGCTCTGCTTTAACTACATCTTTCACAGCTCAGCAATGTTTATCCATAGCTACTCAACAGAATTTTCCTTTAAGTGGGGCAATTGCAGCTTACTTTCAAAATGCCCAAAATCCTGTGCAGAGTATTTCTGATGTACAAGCAGAACATGCAGGTTGTAATGCTTATTTCATGTTTTCCTTTAGGCCAAACAGCTGCTTCTTTTCCTATACTTAATTCTTATTCTTAACACAAAGGAATAGTTCAAATTGCAGTACAGAAATACAAGGTATGTTCTTGCAGACAGCATCAGGAAAAGCAAATACAAGAAGGCAGAGAACTGGAAATCAAACATGAAACAGGGAAGAGGGGCTGTACTGCAGGCAGGGGCGATGCTGTCCTTGAAATGAGGCTCTCAGAAAGCAGAGGAAGGCAGGGACTCTGGGGAACCCTCTGAGAAACTTGAGGGTGCTGTCTGCTGCCAGGTAGTCAAAAGCAGCAAGGGAAGCCAAAGCAGCTTCTAGTCATCATAGTCAGCAGCCCTCCATGCAGGGTGCCTGGAGCCTTTGTTGCAGCTACCCCTGCATCAGGAGGGTGGTATGTCCTCTCTCAACTGGGACTAGGAAGGGGCCTGTGTCAGAGCTTGGTGGGTCAGAGGCAGTGTCTGGGGCCTCTGCTGTACCTTCCTGCGGGAGCTGTGCTGCTAAGCAGGGGGTATGGAAGTTGGCAGGCTGCACGGCATCAGAGAGGGATGGGATCTCCTCATAGACCCTACAGCTTCAAGAGCCTTGGACCCCCTCTGCAGCTCAGCCCTGAGCGGAGTCTGTTGCTAGCAAAACCACAAATGGAAAATCAGTGGAAGGTAATGGCTGGAAGCTGATGTCTCCTGGCACCATGTGTAGGGCTTATGCTCCATCCGTGGTTCACTGCCCTCAAAGCTCAGGAGGAGCTGAGGGTGCTTTCAAGCAGAGCATCTAGACAGGCTGACCCTCAGCCATGCCAGACCACCTAGAGGAAGCAGTGGGTGATGTGGTACCTGGCTTCTCACAGTGGGACTGCTGTGGTTTAGCCCCAGCCAGCAGCTGAGCACCACCTGGCTGCTCACCCCCCATGGTGGGATGGGGAGGAGAATGGGGACACAAAGGCCAGCTGAGTGAGCTGGGATAAGGGTAGTTCACTGGGACAGCACAGGGCAGGGGAAGCAACAGGACTTAGAATATACACAGTGGTGATAACTCAAGGCTATTTACCCATCTGAGGACTGCCTGAATGCTCAGCATTGTTCCCATGGGGAGCGTGGTGTCACATGGTATGGAATACCCCTTGGCCAGATCAGTTCACCTGTGCTGACTCCTTGAGGAAATGAACTCTGTCCTAGCTGAAACCAGGACAGGGCAGCAGAGGCACCGACCTGCTGAGGGGACCTGCTGGCTACAGCAGTTTGGTGCTCGCTGGTGACCCAGAACCTGGATGCTGTGGAGGGACTGCCAAAGTTTGTCTAACCCTCTGACTATGACCCCGTGCATTCTCCTACATGGGCACCAGTGAGACCTCCAGGGCAGCCAGGAGAGGATCCATCCATTGCCCCCAGGAAATACTCAGGGATGTGGGATACCAGGTGCTCTTGTCCCCAGTGCAGCTCTCAGGGGGAGAGGGTGTGAGGAGGAGGGGACTGGTACTGAGCACCAACAACTGGGTACACAGCTGGGGGCAGTGACGCAGTTTAGGTTTCTGTCACCAGCCAGTCCTTCTTCAGGATGAATGTCTGCTAGGAGAGATGGGGTCCACTTCACTAAGTGGTGGTGGAGATGCAGTAGCTTAGGACTCACACAGTAAGGTAATCACATCAACTCCAGATGTCACTTTCAGAAATGGGTCTAGAAAGGAAAAACATCTTCAGTATTGTAACATACATTTGTACAGGCACTGTGTGTGCACCTCCCCTGCGTAACCTCAAAGCCCTGACTTCGGAGCAAATAGCACGAGTAGCTGTAGAAAGGCTTATCTATTAAAAATAAGCCACAGTGACAGCAATATAATGAGAAATGTAACAGAAATGAATTTTTAACAGTTTCTAGGGGCTTTTTGTCTTAGGCTAACCATTACAAAAGCTTCCTCGCCCTGCCAACAGTCATCAGTAGTTTTCTTTAGTCCGCGTAATCATTTATGTTTTTCCAAAATCGCCTGCTGTAGCATAAGGTAAGGTTTTCTTTCTGGATGCTTACTTTAAAATCTGAGTTGTAAGGCACAACTTAACCTTCGTTTGGTGTTGGCTAATTGTTTAAGGGAAGAGTTGGTCCTCTCTAATGTTGAGGCGGTTTAGGAACTTACGTGCTCAGAAGCTCCCATGTCTCTCCTCTTGGAAACAGTGACAAAACCCAGCAAAAAGCCCCTGAAAACACCCAGAAATAGTGCAACTTGTGTGACCCAAGATTCTCCCATGGCAGAGAGACACTTTGGGCCACCATTATTTGATACAGTCCTGTCACAGGTAGAGCAATTCTTGCAGGAGAAGTGTTCAGGGAACAAACTTAGAGACCAAGAAAGGAAAAAAAGCCAGGAGTTACCCACATCAAGCTGTTTAAATTACATCAGTTACTGCAGTCATGACCTGTCTTTGTTTTTTCATCTGGCAGGACAGAGTCTTGGACTCAGAGTTTTCAAAAGAACCAAAGCCTGTAACTAACGATGGGCTTTTCAGATACAGCATCAGCTGCTAATGAAGAAGCCTCTGACACAAAGAGACCACCCCAATCTTCTGAAATACTTGCAGTTTTCTTAGTAAGAGCAACAGTTTATTCCAAGAAGTATACTTGTTCTATGTAACAGATGTTTCAACATCTGTTTCTGGAGGACAGATAGAGATTTATCTTTTTTAATTAAACCTATACAGAATGCTCTAGCACTGCTTGATTTTCTATGTAGGGCCATTCAGAACAAGTCATCTACTCTGAGGCGCTCAGAAACTCTTGAATTTTACTTATTCCGGCGGGCGGCCGGGAAAGGTAATTCTTGATGACAGAAAAGCAGAATTGATTTGATACTGCAACTTGAAAAAAAAGTATTTCCTAGGAACAGCTATATCCAGCCAAGTAGCAAAAATAGAATAAAGGAAGATTTTAGGAACAGTGTTTCTTCTTGTTAGATCCTTGTGTTTGTTGTTTCCCAATACCTGCCACAGGGAAAAATTTACTGTAACAAAGTATGGCTCCAGTTACAGAGAGTGGGAAATCACAGAATGAGTTGAAACTGGCCAGGATGGATTGGGACACTGCAACAAATAATTTCTAGCCACATTTTATACACTTCAGCCAAGAATTCCTCAATGGGGCTGGACCATAGGCAGACTATTGCCTAAGCAAGGCCCCGAACCAACAATCATCAGGTCTGAGGGGTTTTGTTTCCTGCTGACTTCAGTTGACCAGTGTATTATCTTAAATGGAAATTTTCACTTCTCTTACTTTGGCTACTTTGGTTTTTCATATAACAGCAACTTTTTTAGAGAGGGGCAATTTTACAGTGCTGCTGCAACATCTGGTGTAGCAGGACCCCAGCATCAAGGTAGCCTCATTGATGCTGCAACTGAATCTGCTAGGCACATTCCAAAATTGAATTTAATCTAAGGCAGCAGAAACAACACGACAGAAATATCTTCTCTCTGAAAAAGCGTGTCCTGTCAGGGCAGCACGAGGCAGACCCAGCATTCTCAGGTGCCTGATGAAAAAGCAAGCTGCTGAGTTACGAAGGAGGGCAAAGGCTCAGCAGCATGGGAATGAGGCATACCTGACAAGTGGTACCTGTGAAACTGGAAAGAAGTGGCTCGAAGTCTGAAACAAAAAAGGCAGAAAAGACAACAAAAAGGTCTCAAAAAAGAGAGCTCACGAGGGAAAATAATGAAAGGGGGAAAATTCCAAAGCCCAAGTAGGGAGCAGATACAGAAAACCTTAATTATGGAAGGGCCAGTGCTCCAGGACCATCAGGGCTGTAACCTGTTACTGTGAGAATCACTCTTGTGTGTCTTGGAAGCAGGACTAAGTTATACTGATCTGTCAGATCCACACATACAAGGGAGAACGACCACTTTGTGTCACTGCATTATCAGGTGGTTTCCAAGAAACTGGACGTAAACCGGCATTCACCTGTCTGGTGACATTCCATGCCTAGCTCTTCCTTTTCTTTGCCACATAACCCTCACATCTCACCAGAGCCTTCCTGAGACACATTCCTTGACTGATCACTCCACTCTGCTACTGAAACTGCTGGGTTTGAATCAGATGAAGACCACTCATCCCTCCCAACAGGAGAAGCCATGGGCTGCCTGAGCTGATTTCATTGCACAACGGGGTTACTCACAGAAGTACTTCCTTATCGTGAGTAACCCAGCCTTGCAATGAAGTCACCTAGAGCTGGCTCCAGGGCATTGAGGTGCACAGGGCCAGAAACACGACTATGACTTTACTGATGCCTACTGATGGCTTAGTAAGGTCTGCAGAAACTACTGATGGATAAAATGGTGTTATGGAGAATTTCCTGTAACTTAAATGAGTCAATTACACACATCTTTAAAGAGCATTAGTTTATTATCTATTCTCCATGTTTTACCTCAAAACAATCTAATTATATACAAAAATTTGGAATGTTGAGTAAATGCTGATCAATAGAAACGTTTTGTAGCTGTGACAAGGGAGTGTTTCTAAACAAATCCAAAGTAATTAAAAAGATTTGAATTCTGTGTGTTGTTTATTGCTAATGTAATGCTTGTGTTCATAGAATGCTTTCCAGTATATACACAACTTTTTAACTCCAGTCCAAAAAATGGAACTAAAATTTATTTACATAATAAATATGTGGGAGACTTCATCTTTTCATTGAGTTGAACCGATTCTTTAATGAGCTATTAAGAATAGAAAGAACTAAGACTTTGCATCAACTCACTGCCATGCTGAACAACTTAGGCTGCTGATGGATTTTATTCTATTTGAAATGTAGTTTAAGATGCATTCAAAATGAAAAGTGCTGATACTGTCTCTCCTGGCTGGACTAGTTCAGGAGACACCTCTCTCCCACGCTCTGCGAAATCATCCAGTTTGACACATGTTTACCTTTACACACAGACACCGAAGGAACAAACACATTTCAATCCACTGAAAACTCTGACATTTGCTGAGTTAAAATCATCATAATCCATGTTTTATTAGATTATTAATTTGCTAATTTATTGAAGACAAGCTTTGGCGAAGTATCCCCACAAGAAGTACTAAACTTCTTCCTATAAATCTCTACTTCTAAAGTTCTACCATAGCCGAACAGTTTTTGGTAGAATTTTCCTGTGATACATAGATCTGAAAATTAAGTGACACAACAACATTTAAAACTTCTGTTACCATTAAAGCAAAACACAATACAGTATAACTCCTCAGTGATATATTTAAATGTACTGCAAAATGTATACAAAGTCAGTCCAAGATCAGTAAAGAATCAATTCTGCTTTTTGGACTTTTCCCTTCCCAAAGGTACAGGTTATGTAGAAGACCAAGGTAATTTAGGACTTGTCTCTATGCATTCCCTTTAAAAGGCAGTATGTGATACAAATAACATGATTAAAAGTAATGAACATGTGATGTGAACATTTTGCACTTTGGATAAAAAAATAGAAACTAAGCAACGACAAGAGACATCTTAGAAGGGGAACACTGAAGCCTGCCATTATATAACCATGTTTCTCATTCTTTTCTCTGAAGATTAACAGCACACAGAAAATAAGTGAATTTTATCAAAATACAGCACATTTCTGCTAATATATCAAAAAAATCATTTTCTATGTAAATATTACTGAAAACCAACTAAAAAGAGTTAAAATATACAAAGAGTTGTTAAAGGGTTTCAATTAAAATATTAGAACTATACACAGTACAATAAGCAATAGTTAACATCTTTGAAAGAAGTGCAATAATATTGGAGTTCACTTATTTTAAAAGTACTGCCTGTGTATTAACGCTAGCTATGTATAATCCCCCTTTCTTCCAGCTCATTGTCTCAAGACTAGAGGAAGCTGGTGTGTTTTTTTTTTGCTAGCTTTAATAAAAGCATTTACTTTTGTATACGTGGGTTGAAAAAAGCAACTCATACCTGTCTCCAGCTACCGACTTACATGTGATTAGAAATGAACTGCAATAACTGAATATTGCTCCAATGACAGGCTCATCATTAGCCCTGATTAAAAACAGTTATTGGTCTTCTATGGCACTTTTCCCTGGTCCATAACAACCGTGTATTAATTATCACTGCAGGTTATGCAGTCTATATTCAATTACAAAGGAGAAAGAGAGAAATGAAGTTAATGTTTCTGGTAAACAAAATTAATAGAAGCATAATTGAATATTTTATACAGTAATAAGGAACAAAGGCAGCCTGTGGTAAATCACTATTACATTAATATAGTTAGAAACCCTTTAATGACTCTGAAGTGTCTAGTTCACATTTAATGTTACCTGTAGGAACAGCCCTTTAATAAACATCATTACGAACTGGTAGGTTGTACGTACGCCCTCCCTTTGCTCTCCATCTCACCACAGCAGCTCTCCATCACTGTTCAAAGTTTCACAAACTTGCTTTGGTTACCTAGCTCCATGCGTATGGTTTCCTTTTTGATTAACGAGGAAATGCAAAGGCCAAATAAAATCAAGATGTCTTTCTAACCTGTCCCGCATGATTTACTCTGCATGTGTTTAAATATTCATTACAGGCAACAACTGTAAAAACTGGCCATTTCAGTTTCATTTTGAAAAGCTTTTAAGGTAAAACGGAGTACTTTTTATAAAGATAAAAGTATTACCATTTGCACAAAATTGGGGATTTCCACAGCAGAGAAAAACCTCTGGGCACATTTCTACAGCACAGTTGAAAAAATGATGTATGCGAGACAACCAAACTAAACATGAATCACAGGTGGCAAGTGAATATTCAATGTCTACATTAAGAACAAATCCTGTAGAGTATCACAATTTTGTAGTTACAGCCTTCCTAAAAAACACCATTAAGCTTTTATTGCGTTTTCTATTGGTAGACGTACAGTCCAAAACTAAACACTTCTTCGTCTTCCCGATTCCAGACTTGGATAGCAGATAGTTGTTTTGCCTGAACTTCCTCCTGTCCAACCAGCACCGCCTTCCATCTACCCATTCATCTATACAATGTGCACATAAGCAAAGCCAACATTTTATATCCCCTTTTCATATCTACGGAAGTGGTTTCAGCATAACACATTAATATCTGGTGAATAAAAATAAAGGCAATAAACAGCTACAGGACAGACAGCCCTGCCATCTGTCCATTGGCTACAGCTGAGGCTTTGCAAAGCCTTGCACTAGGTTTAGTAATGTGTATGAATTATCCAAAAATAAACCTACCATCTGTACAAAAGAAACAACACAGGTCTGTTCTCGGAGGAGTGATCCTTAAGTTGCTGTAATGCTTAAAAACAAGTTTATTCACCATATGCATTTCCGAAATGATTTCCTGTATGTTCTGTACAGTGGTTTTTCCCCATTTAACCACAAGTCCAGTATTTCCTGTACAAATTTTGATCATAATTCTTTTCAAGTTCCTTTCTTGTATAAAAATAGGCAAAATATTCAGTTTCCCTAAGTCCTTCAACGAAACCTGCTGGATCTTTCTCCCAATCCACAGTATTTATGAAGAAACTTCTCGCACGATGATGAGTTCCACTGCGTTCTGAAAAGTCTTTAGCAACGACACTGCTTGTCCGTGGTCGATATTGATGAAACTGTATCCATTAGCCTAAAAAGAAATATTTAAAATTGAAGGTTATGAGTCTCACATGCCACGTTCGTGAAACACGTCTCATTTTATGTTAGTTTATTTAAGCTTTAAGTCCTAAAATAACTGAATTCCATATAAAGGCAGAGAGTAAAGCCCTTCAGATTTGCAGATTACATTGTTGACGTGAGTTGAACGTGTACCTCTACACTACGAGAAATTAGTCTCTATTAGACTTGGGAGAATTTTGCCCCAAATAATTATTATAATTGCAAATAACGAAAGAGAAAACTGAACTTTAAAGTGCTAACATCAGACATTTGCTTCATCTGCCTTTATACAGCCATGTCAAAAAACCCCAAATGCAGTACAAACAGTACATCTCGCTGTAAGTACTGGAATATCAGAAATGGTATTTGTGATAAATTAAAGCGATTGAAGACAGAAAGCATTAAGGGCGCGGGGACCCATTTTAGGGTGAGAAACCTCCTGAGGTCACCCCCAGCTTGAATTTTCCTATGACTTTAAATTTTCCTATGACTTTTCTCATTCTTAGGACAGGTTTGGCTTGGCAAATGCAAGCAGGCCTAAGTGACCTGCACAAGACAAGGAAAACATGGCTACAGTTCAGTTTCTCATGGTGTACTGCTTCAAATCCATGTCCAGTCCGGGAGATAAAATCTTGCAGAACGACAGACTGATCCAGCTTGAACCATTACTGCTTCCAGCTGTGCATCCCACCCTTCTCCCTGAGCTACTCCCCCTTATGTGTTGGCAGAGAGAACTGGTCACACACTCTGTGCCTTAGCTGAGCCGCACTGGAGTTGCGGTTCCTTATCCACAACAGTTGCTGCTGCTACCAGCTGAATCCTCTGCTGGAAAGGCAGTGGGGTTTTTAACTCTGTTTAGGGTTGCATAGAAAGATTTACCTATAGTCTGTTCAGACTGCAAAAGCAGCAATAACCCTTCCAAATCGTCACCTATACAGAATGTCCCAACTCTGACTGAGTCACACTTACATGCGATTATCTAGCCACTGGTCCTGTGGAGTATTTCATCAGTCACGTGTATCAGACAGGTGATAGAACATGCACACCCACTGCATGCTTTACAGAGAACATTGCAAAATCGAGCACAGGAAAGGAATTTTGAGACAGTATTCAGTCAAGAGCTGCAGAAGTTGTCTAAGCAGCAACAAGACAGAGCAGGACTGTCATTACATCATCACTGTGATAATCACAGGTACACAGAACATGCTGTTACACACACAAAAAAGTTTCTCAGGAGAAATGTAACAGCCTGTACTTCACTAAGCATGCAAATGCAACTTCTCCTTCAGCTCTATTTCAAATTAATTCTTCAATAAACAGAAAGCAAAACCCAAGGAAGAAAACTTTATTATAAATGTCACACAAACAAAATCCCATAAAGGCAGGAATAAGCCATCCAAACAAAAGGCATGTTTCACACATGTTCCACTCTGTAAGTAACAAATACACTGCCACTGTGTTCAAAACTTTAAGGTGCCTTTTGTTAAAGACACCATGTATGTTGTCTTGGAGGATTACCCACTCCCACCCCTGAAAGTCATTTCCATCAGTAGAACTAGGACCTTTCTTGCCCCCGCGAGGAAGACCTAAACAAGTATGGAATTATTTACTGTGCTCAAAACCAAGCCATTTTAAGTTGGAACAACTTAAACTCAGTTTAGTTTTCTTGTGTACTTTTTGGCTTTATCTTTCATTTGAAGGCTTAGGCTACGTTATCAGTTTGGCTTTGTCTTAGACTGTTCACATGATGTTGCAGCTTAACTGAGGTACTGCTGAATTTTTTGCTTTTGTTTTCAGAAAACCAAAATGCAGCAGTCAACTCTACCAACACACTCAAACAAGTAATAAAGTGAATAATTAATAATATTTAACAAGATCCACAACTTCAAGGATGACTACAAAACTTTTCAATTAGTCCTGTTAAGAGTTTCTTTAAGGAAGTACAGCTTATATAAATCAGAATGTATCATAAAGCAATTTGGGTCAGAAGGAACCTCAAAGATCACCTAGCTTCAACCTCCCTGCCATGGGGATGGACACCCTTCTCCACTAGATCAGGCTGCCCAAAGGCCCATCCAACCTGGCCTTGAACACTACCAAGGAGGGGGCAGCCACAGCTGCTCTGGAAAACATCTTCCAGTGCTTCACCACCCTCAGAAGGAAGAATGTCTTCCTCCTATCTCATATAAATCTATCTTCCTTCAGTTCATGGCCATTACCCCTTGTCCTGTCACTCCATGCCCTTGTAAACCTTCCCTTTCCAGCTTTCCTGTAGATCCCCTTTAGATACTAGCAGGCTGCTCTCAAGTTTCCCCGGAGTCTTTTCTGTGCTGAAAAAGCCCAACTCTCTCAGCCTGTCTTCACAGGGGAGGTGTTCCAGCCCTCTCATCATCTTCACGGCCTACTCTGGACTTGCTCCAACAGCTCCATGTCCTTCTTGTACTGAAGACCTGAGAGCTGGACTGGACACAGCACTCCAGGTGGGGTCTCACAAGAGCAGCTCCCTTGATCTGCTGGCCACCCCTAGCAAGGGGGTCTCACCTCCCTTGATCTACTGGCCACTCTGCTATTGATGCAGCCCAGGCTACAGTTGGCTTTCTGGGCTGCAGGTGTACATTGCTGGCTCATGTTGAGCTTCTTGCCCACCAGTGCCCCCAAGGCTGCCCAGCCCATAGTTGTGCTTGGAATGGTGCCAACCCATGTGCAGGACCTTGCACTTGGCCTTGCTGAACTTCTTGTTTTTCCCACCTTTCAAGGCAGTCAAGGTCTCTGGATGGCATCCCTTCCCTCCAGCCTGTCAACTGCACCACACAGCTTGGTCTCACTGGCAAACGTGCTGAGGGTGCACTCGATCCCACTGTCCATATCACTGACAGAGATGTTAAACACTGCCTTGTACATTTCTTTGACCCCTCCACAGACAGTTTATGAGCTCTTTAAACAAGTTCAAACAAATCTGGTACAGAAGAGGCCTGAAAGGTATTGACCTTCTACAGAAAAGAAACTGCATGGCCGCATCCTGGAAGCCATGGGCTCCTGAAGTAACCTACTTGGCTTGCCTGCAGCAGATGAGATAGCCAGGAGGTACATGCTGTGACCAGCCAGGTATCAGTCAGCCAAGAACAATTTCTGCCAGCCCTTCCACATGTCCAGCCTGTCAGCCGGGGGAAAGGCAGCAAAGACTGGCAGGAACTGCAGGATGGAGAGGGATGTGGCAGCAAGGTGTGGAGAGGAGAAGGATTGTGAGGTGTGACGGCTGGTGTTCAGACGACACATTTTTCAGAAAACTGCATATGAATGATGGCAACTTAAGTAACTGAATGATAATAAAGCCCAGTTAAATGCTCATATTCTACCCTGAATAACAGTTTTTCTGTCCTTAAAGGTGTGAAAAGTATCCAGAGTTTCAGTCATCTGAATGATTAATGGTTTAGGCTGTACCACCTACCCTTATGTTGGATGAAAGAAAATTAAAAGCATTACCCCAGAATGTAAGAATGCTTCTGGAAAACACATTGATAATCTATCTGAAAACTAAAGATTCTGCTCTTAGAAAAGGTGCACATTAAAAGTGAACCAGTATGTTAGACACGTTAGCTAACTGGATGACCACAGTACCTGAATTATTTTATCCCCGGGCTGCAACAACTTAGATGCTGGTCCGTCTGGTTGCACTCTGGTTACAAATATACCCTTGAAAAACAGAGGTGGAAAGCATTTTAGACAACTTCTTGCATGAATAGTATGGCATCATGACATAGATTTAATTCAAAACAGCATTTAAATTTTCTATTCTAGGAAGAACGGAATACAATAAATCCAGGAGAACTGCCTTTAAAGGAGTACTTAAGGGCAAATTCTGATCTGCCTTTGTTTAATTTGGCAGATGTGTATGTCAAGATGAATTATCAGCCACCAGAAATAAGGCTGCAGGCTAAATCCTGTTCTCTTTCAAGAGGCTTCCTAACTGTAAACTCTGTAATTCTGTATCTCAAATCTGTTGGCTGATGTATCTGTAACAACACAAGCACCACCCAGCTAGAATAATCTCTGTGACCACTGTGGTCATCTACCACCTTGCCGCAGTTTCTGCCCTCCAGTCCTGGAGTTCAGTGGTTTGGGGAGTATATATATTCCCCCGCCTCCTCTACTAAATGATAGAAACATTATTAATGAGAATGATTTTAAGATGCATTAATATAAAATACTCACATCATCTTCTGGTCTGAATGGATTCCCCCTACCACCAACTCCTCCTGATATACTAAACCCAAGTTCTGGATCCTTGTCAATTCTCACTCGAATCTAAGTAGTTACAAACAAAGTTAGACAGACTGGCTGAAAATCTGCATTCAAAGCTACTGTAATGAAATTATTACTAAGGAATTCAGGTGAACAAAACCTTTAAAAGGAAAAAAATCAAACAATTTTCACAGCTTGAGAAAGAATTGTATCTCAGAATATTAAATCAGGACAAGATTTCCATACAACAGCATCATGTATTGCTGTACAAGTTTTACTCCAGTATCACTGGTGTATCTAGTATCTATTACTATTAAAATCATGGCTCACATAGACTTTAAATTCAGTATCTCCTATATAATGTTAGATATATTTAGCTATTATATAAATTAATTTAATGCCCCCAGCAAAACCACGTTCCTACGAAAGCACGTATTCTTCCTATTTCTTTGCTGCCGCTAGCTGAATTTTAAAATCAAACTTTGTTCCCACTTTCACTCCTAAGTTCTATATAGCCAACACTGTCCTCCCTTTCTCTTGCCAGAATAGCTGATCAGAAAACTTAGGAAGCGGACATTCTTATTCTAGCACAGAATGAAAACACAGTTCTCAGTATTTACTCAAAAAGCAAAAACAATACAAAGGAAACATCCTGTGTCCAAGAGCAGAAAGAATCTTGCCAGAAGGAGAGAGCCACTAAATTGTATCAATACTTCTTACCCACATCTGTCTATCAGAAATAGGGCTGATGGCTGTCGGGCCTACATAAGATGCTCACACTTTTTTCCTGTTTGCTTTTTATGGATGCATATTTCTACATTTGCAGGTTTTTGAACCATTCTGGACAGCCATGAATAGATGCAAAGTACTCTAAACTGTCCTGCTAATTTGTATTTTTTCAGCTGCTAGACAAACGAGTTGGGGATCAGAACTTGCAGCTGTGATACATTTCTAGCTCAGGGAAAAAAGATACACATTTAAGTGTCTGGTACATTCTGTTAGAAGTCTACCATCATGTTTCTCTCAAAATGCTCACATGACAAATAAGAGTTCAAAACTAGAAGGATCATGTGATTTCAGTAGCGGAATTGCACTGACATAGCACTGTCTTTGCTGGTGACTAATTCCTGTATGATTTCTGTCACTATCAACAGAGAAACAGTAATAAAGGAAAACAATCCAAGAACACACTGCCACTGACAGACAGATGCCATTTTATTCTTACCTCTTGCTTTGCCAATTCGTGGCTTTGTCTGGGAGAACACTGGGACTGGGTATAGGGAGGTTGGTGGGCAACTTTCAACATCAGATAATCAATTAATTGCTCTCTAGATGGATGCCTTGCTACTGATGATTGAGGAGGGAGATGATGTATTTGGCTGTAGTTTGCCTGAGGTCTTTGAGGCTGGCACATTTGTCCATTTGTCAAAGGTATCTGAATAAAACATGAATACTTTATGTCATACATTTTATAAGCAGCAGTCCCCAATTCATCCTTTATTATTTCAATATTTCACATACTTGACTGATTTTAATTTTAGGAACATTACTGAAACTACTCTTCTGGATCACATACAGTTACACTCAATTTTCTTTACAGTCATCAGCTCTGACCTCCTGAAAACAAATCTGAAAAGCGAAACTTACTTGGACTGCTAATCTACTAGAACAGACTAGACACTCTTTGCTTTTAGCAATTTTTCCTCTAGTTATCCCAACCATTATTTTCTAGTGGTGTGATGGACAGCATTGACACTTGGTTGATATTATTACAGTTTGTACTTTAATGACATAAAATTCAGAGATTATATAATAATTCCCGAAAGACCATACACAAAATAAAAATCCTACACAGCTATCAGACAGAAATTATATGCTCTCTGAACATCTTTTGGTGACCACTGTACCAGAAAACCTTCTGATACAAGCTGAAGATTTTAACATCAAAACTACAATGCTATTTCCATCAAATGCTTTTGTTATTCTTTTGTTAACACATCTGTCACTGATTAGTAAAATGGTGGCAAACAGCAGTAAGGTACACAACTGTAAAGACATGCAATGAATTCCAATAATTTCATGAGGAATTATGACAAACCTGAACATAATAAAGTTTCCTAACTGAAGCCTCAGAGTTACTGTGGAGATCTGCAGCTCTGTGTTGACACAGGCAACCGTTTACCTCCTCACACATATGCCGTGCACTATGCCTAGACACGAGTGATTACTCAGGCTAGGTATCCAATTCCCACATTCCAAAAATGCTAGTCTTGAGTTACAGGTTGTTTCTGCCTGCCTCTATTAGTTACAGGATACACCAATATCAAAATACTCTCTCAATAGTATAGATATCTGAAGCATACAAATTTCAACCTTTAACCATGCTGTGTGACTGAACACGTATCTGAATCTATGCTGTTGAGGTTTTTATGTCAAAGTGATTCTGTGAAATAGTAATGTGTGTGGATGTACTTTTAGCCTATTTACGAATCAGATGCATTCAATTTACATACTTTCCTACTCCTTTTCTAAAAACCTAAAGCGTGACAGGAAAAATATTACTTGTTACACAGCCAGAGTTAAAGCTTACACAGGCCAACATGCATCGAGAGCTATGCAAATTCCCAGTACCCAGTGTCTGCAGAAATGCAGCTGAAACTATGGAAGCTCAGTCACTGCATTGTAATAACGTACAAGCATTCATTTTCATTGTAGTAAGTTCTGCCTGTGTAGATGGTCCTTAGAGATGAATACAGAATGTCTCCTGCAAACTCTAGCTTATGATCACAACTTCATAACTACAGATTTCAAGTTTGTTCTTTAAAAGGTTTAATCAGCTTCAGACTGCTTTCCTGACATCAACTGCTGTATTCCAATCTCCACTTGGAATTACATTTTTTTCTGCAGATTTCTTCTTTCAAAGTTCCTGCTGATTGATGAGAAACAAGAACCATGCCTCTTCAAATAGTTAACTATTTTGTCTTCCAAAAAGAGAATGCTATTTCATATACTACACCTAGGTATTATATTTTAAAGAAGTGCCAGTTCCAACCGCTATCCTACCATATATTTCTATTACTAATTTTAAAAAAACCCCCATACAATAAAAATTGTACCTTACCCATGATGTTATGAAGGTAATTACCTGCACAGCTATTTTCTTCATGCTGTCCGGAGGAACATCTTTGAGACTAAGTGTGGCAGATGAGTAATTCTGCTGTCCTGAAATGAAAACTTCATCCTGGCATTGGTCTCCTGGAGAAGCCTGGGGATGCTTTAAACAGAAGCAAGCAGTAAAAGATGACTGTCTTCATATAATTAAAACTGAAAAAATACCACAAGAAGCCCAGAATAAAACATTTTATGGGCTTTATTTTTCTTTACCTTCTTTGATTGACTAGTACATTGTTTATGTAGAAAATCTTACTAGCCAAGACACCACACCCATAAAATATTGATGCATACTTGCCAAAAAGCACCTGCAGAGGTGTCTCTGATCACTAATAAGCTGTAAAGAAGAGTCAACAAATGCTACTGACTGCTTATTCAAGGATTCATATGGTTAAAAGAAGTCTTCTATTTACTTTATCCTGCTCAATGCTCAATATGGGTACCACAACATGGCTCAGGATGCTTTAAATTAAATACTAATTTCCTCACATTTTCTTGCAAAGTAAAACATTCATTTTCTTGAATGCCTTAAGTATCTTACAGTACAGTTTACATAATCAGAATTTGGGGCGAGGGTGTGCAAAAGGCATAATAAGATTTTTTCAAACCTTTACCACCCTAGGTTACATTCAGAATGGCAATCTCTTGCTCACATATGTACAATGAAACCAGACAATTTTACACATGTTCAACCTCCTATAAAAGCCAATTAAAAAAACTCAACTTCATGACATTAAATTGAAAAGACTTGCAATAAGTTTAAGGCATATGAAGTGAAGGTAAAGTATTTAATTTAATGCTTTTAGAAAAGTTTCAGCACATAAATTATATTCTTTTTATTGAAAACATTATTCATATGTAAAAGGGTAACTGTAATGATTTATGGACACCTCTCATGGTTTGTTCTTTCCCCCTCTATACATTGCAATAGCCTCCTGTAGGTACTCACTCGAACAATGTGCACACCAGAACCTCTTCCGTCTGCAACACTCAAGGCAACACTACCCTGGCTGCCATGCAGATCCCTAGAGCTGCCATAGTGAAAGCTGCTAACTGCAGCATAATTGGAATTAAAGGACCTAGACAGCATGCTCTGAATAAAGAGGGGACAGATTTAACACAGAGATTAGTGCAGCATGCATAAACCACAAGACATGTTATACATAGACTAATACAAACATATTCCATTGTCATGCAAGATAAAAACCATGCAAGAATAGTACCACTGTGATGTATAAAACATGACTCAGTGACCCCTATTTACCTTTATTTACTGTAAATCGGCATGCAATCAGCAGATAACATGCCAAATTACATGTAAATACATTCATTCAAATGTTCACATGTTGGAAAAACAAAGGTACACAACTTGTCAAAATGTCTATGTTTTCATTAAATTTGCAACATATCAAATATGTTGTAGGAAGGAAAGCTAGCAGTTAAGATAAACACCTGTGGAAATCCATCTAGTTACCAGCTATTAAATTGTCTATACTTGCACAGTACAAATAAAAATTCAGAGACAGAGATTTGGTTGTTTGACTGAGTTTTCTTGCTATTGGGATGCTGTCAACATCCACAATGCGTTCCAGTCACCACTCAGGAACGTGAATGAGCCTCATGGAAAGAAAAAGATGTTTGAAAGAAACTTTGGCATCCACCCCTGTGCCGCTGCAGGCAATCAAGCAGGTAACATGAGCTCAAGGATAGAAGTGATAGTGGTTTTGAACTTCATTGACTGGTAAACCTGACCTCTGCCTTATTAGCAAGGGTAACAGAAAGAAAGCAGTAGACATTACTGTCTTGCCACCCTGGGCTTTCATAGTTTTAAGGACAAAGCAAAAAAACCCACAGCTGCACAAAATAAAACATAAAAAAGGAAAATCTTCCATGTGCTACGTGACAAATAAAACTTATTCAAAAAGACCATGAAATACTATGATCATAGCAAAACAAACCACAAAGCATCAAAAACCAGCAAATGCTAAGTTTTTTTGTTTTAATAAAGTTTCTAATTTTTCTCAGTTAAAAACTTTTTAAAAAGTTGAAAACACAATTAAATTGGCTAATATACTGCAGCAACTCTTACATGAATCTACATATACTGATCTGATTTTGAAAACATTCACTAGTCCTTAGGCAGACATTCTCTCTTTCATACTAGCTATATCTTGTGAAACTAAAACTAGTTTCATTATCAAAGTCACCTGCCTCTGTACATTTATTCACCAAATGCTCTGCTAGCACATTCACTAGAAAATCCCTTGGAAAACAGTATTTACCAACAACAGTTGGCTTTTCTTGGGCAAGGATCTTTGATAACCTCTCACTCAATGGCATAGTGAGCTTTCTTCATGTTCCTCTTCTACACCTACCCTGTTCTCTAGTCAATGGAATTTTCAAGCTTCCAGACAAGTCTCCAGAGGCCTTCCCACTCTTTGGAGGGGAAGACTGTACTTGGCACTAAACCATTGCTTTATTAAACATTCACCCTGAGCTTACTACTCATCGTAAGTTTCAGGTCAAACACCATTTTTCCTTATCTCCTCAGTGACTCAAATCATCTTCTTACAACTCTTCTCAATATAGTCTGTACGATTAGCCAAATGGCCTTGTACAGTAAACTCCCTGAAGTCTGCTTGCAGGAAGCTCCTCTCCGAGACTCGTATCTCTCTGCATCTTCTCTAAGTGGCAAAAAGACTTTTTCAAACTTTGATTAAAACTGCCATTCTGTATCAATACTGAAATGCTTGGATGTTTTTCTTTTAGTAAGGCACTGCTTACTAACAACTGTGAGAATAAACCCACCTATTCTGATTTCTCAATTGAAAAGTTGGAATCCAATTTTATGACCTCTTCTCTGAAGCTCTGCCATTTTATAAACAATAGATAAAGCAGATAAAAAACAGAGGACTTAATTCCAATGAAATTAGAATTGAAAGCAAACACGCACCTGATGAACTCCCAAGAGATCCACAACAAAAAAAGAAAATATACATATGTAAGGAAAGGACAGAGTCAGTCCCAGTAACTGTTTCTGCCTACTCAGCACATAGAAATGTAATAGATCTTTCCAGATAACTGAAGATAGTTTTTATTGTGATTTACAGAAGAGAAATTCCTCTACCACAGAGTAAAATGTGTGTGACTAGTCTTTTTACACAGGCAGCATTTTAGTTAAAATTCCTAAATGAAAATTTTAAATAAGATTACTCCAGGTGACTACTGTGACACACCAGAGAGCAAAATTGGGAAGTCAATCTCAAAGAGGAAAATATGCTGAAAAATATTACTGTTCTAAAAAAACTCACTCATGCACTAAATCTATGAGTCTGGGCAGGGCCAGTACCGACTGCGTGCCCTCAACAGCTCACATATATAACCACTAGAGAGCAGCTTGACATTTAAATAAACTCTTTTCTCCATCTGATAATAAGAGATCGTTTTAGTTGATTTGTGTATGTCCCCTTACAGCTTGTCAAAGCGATTACAAATACTGATTACCTGGTTGAAATCCACTGTTCATTTTTGCTGCACCTAAAACTATCCTGTATCTCTCCTCATGCAAATTAAACTCCTGAAATCTTTTTCCTCTTACCTAAGCCATGTAAAAATGGCTAATACATAAACAAGAACTAGCTTCTCCAATTCGTACAAGAAGCAGACAATATTTATTTAAGTGGGTTGATCCCCTTCTCTCTCTCCCTCCAGATTTTATAAAAGCTAAATAAATACATCAGGAGCTTAGAAAAAAAGATTTAAAAACCCAAACCCACAATAAAACCAAGCCCCAAAACCTCACTACATCCTCCTTCCTAATAAACACAGGATAGAAATAACAAAAATTTTTAAATTCAACAACAGACTCAGAGGAGTCACAGTAATACTGTTAACCCATACTGCAGTGTACAACCACAGGCAAGAATATATTAATTAAGTGTTCATCATAAGGCTTTGTTTGGTATACCTGTGTTTGTCAGTGTTGGGTCTCAGGCTTTAAAAGAAGAAACACCATTTGAAATCCATGAAAACGTTGTCAAAGCAATTTCCAATAAATTTCCCTTAAATGAGCTCTGAAATTGAACTTGTTCCTTAACTGCTTGTTCCTCAAATGAGTTCTGTAATTACTGAGATTTTTTTCAGACTTCAAAACATTTCAGAAGTCTGGTTTCTAGATTAAGCCCCGCCTGGCCCCCTGCTAATTTTTAATTACAAACAGAAATACCGAAACTATTATTTTAAAAGAACACAGATATATCCAGTAAATTCCTAGAATTTTCACATTATCATATTTGCCAGCTGCTGTATAGGATCATATCTACATTTTTCACAGTTCAGATCTTTCTTTTCAAGTCAGTCATATCCCAGAGAATATAGAGTAGACAATTATAAACGCATTCACTTTTAAACCCATAAATATGTCTCAGACTGCAAAGTAAAAGCTACTTTAAAATGCTTCAATGCCAGAACAAAAGAAACACACACATAAAAAACAGACTTCTGAGATCAGTTAAATTAGATGCACAGCTAAGATCTCAATAGCAGCAGCTATTCTACATTAACTGGAGTAGAAAACAAAAATTAACATTTACTTATAAGCAAGACAGAAAGCATGGATGGAAAAAGAAATCAAGTCAGGCAATCAATTTCCTTTTAGTAAAGGTGACTACACTGCCAGTAAATGAACAGATCTCTCTGGTGTATTGAAGATTGTGTCAAAGGTAGACAATACATAAATGATCTCTAATCAAGTTGCATTAAAGTGCACTGGAATTTGTTTCCCTCCAAATTCAGGGATTGCTGGGATTTTTGCCTTGTTTCATGTAAGATTTGATACATACATCCAAGAGAATCTAAGATAAAGGAATGGAAAAGAGGAAAATGCCCCTTTCACTCAGGTTGGAACATGGTGAGATTTGTGACCACCTTACAGGACAATGGGTTCCCACACTACAGCACAGTACTGTGAAAGCCTGAAAGTATTTTATGTTGTATATGACTCAGACTGCAACAGAAGAACAGATGCAGCTGTTGTGCAGGCTTCTTTAAAAAACAAACAAAACCCATCCCTTTCTATCACCAGATGTTATACAACTTCAAACAAACAAAAGCAAAACCACCCTCCCAAATACAGAAGATTTCCAAAGAAAAATAATAGTTTGAAGTAATTTTCTGACCATCTCCAATTAAATTTTGTTAGCTATTATGGATACTGAAGTATGTAGCAAAATAATCACAAACCAAACTCTGTTCTTTCAGAAGAAACTAAAAAGAAAATCTATCTACCGTAATCAAAATGTATTTTGGCTGCTATACTCACTTCCCCTCAAAGGAAACAGAATCAGGCTAATGACATTCTATCCATTGCTTTGTGATTATATTTTTAACTGGTTTAGCTGGACAGCATAGATAACACTCTTCCAGCCTCTACTCAAATTCCTTGAAGATACATAATTGTTCAACCCTACATACCAGCTCAAATTCTTGATAGCATTTATGGTACATAAAGAATCCTGCTCTTCATCTGTAGTTATATCAAAACCTCCTGTGATTTCCTCAAATGAACAAGATTTTTAAGTGTTCTCATCTCACAGCAATAAATATTCATTCAACAATCTGTTAGATATCTAGCTTCAAAAGACTTGGAAGCAAATAGATGTTAATTATGGGTTTTGAATTCTTAAGCAACTGAAGCTGTAGACCTGTACTTTCAAATAGATTTTACTGATTTTTTAACTTGTTCTTGAAGAGAAGAAATAAATGAAAAAAAGCAGAACACAAAGTTCAAGAAGCGTAAGGGAATATTTTAGTGTAATACAAACACAAGGCTACAATAAATATTATCTGCTCTGAAACATCTGGCCATGTAGTCCATCAGGTCACTGTGACATTAATATTTTCTAAAGTAATTGGACTAAGCTGGCAAGTATGATGTGAAAAAGGGGGCTTTTTTTTTCCGTTGGGAGAAAAGATTAATTCACAGTCCTACCATTTGACTGTTTCTCAGATACTCATCACAAACATTTTTATCCTTTAAAAGGCAGTATCAAAAGTACATTTTCACTGGCAACTAAAAGCAGTTAAAAAAAAGTCTTTAACTTATTCCGTATACAAGTTACATAAAGGTAGAAAAGTTTTAAAATTATTTTTACCTTTTCTAGCTTTTTAGCCTCAATATGTCGCAGCACCTGTTCCCTCCAGTCATGAGGGACTTTACTTTTTCCTGGAGGGTCTGATAAAGAATGCTCAGAATTAACCCTCGGGTTTGACCTCTTTGAAGGGCTAGTCCGTGAGTAATTGAAGTCACTAACTGACATAGTTCTTTCCGGTATTTCGTTCACCGATGGCCGAGCACTCTGTGGTCGGGGTACATTTGGGCCATCAATGCTGTATGTCCTGGCAGAAAGAGGCCTCTGTTGCCCAGACATTACTGGTGGAGCTCTTCCCATTGAATGCAAATCTCTGTATGTTAGATAGTCCCCTTCAGAAACCTGTGTCCGCCTTGAAGGTCCAATATCCCCAACATTTATAGAAGCTGTAGAAGACACACTGCTCTGTCTCTGAAGAGTGTGCCTGGTTGCTCCTGGGAGCAGTCTATCATTTGGTGGAATAGCCCACATATCTACATGTCTCCCTGCCATGCGTTGATGAGTGTTATACACAGCACTGGCTCGGACATTGTTATGATTGGAGAAATTCATATTGGCAGAGTGCTTTACATAGCTGTGGGCTTCTGCACTATCAGACCTAAGCAGACGTGAAGGAGGTAAGCTGCCTTGCTCTACTTGGGTGTTCTGTTTCTGGGACCACAAGGCATCTTTTGCTGCTGCACTGCTGCTGTACTGAATATTATATTGTGGGGCACAGAACATCTGTGCACCACTTGTCACCGATCCCCTCACTACATTAGCACCTTCTGGATTGTGATTTGAGTCATACTTGAACAGAGTTTTTGTAGAAGATACTAAATCAGATGATGATGACGACCCAGGAAAAACCTGCAAAGGCTGATCATACAGAAGAGTAGCTGATTTACTTCGGACTATGTTTTTTCCATCTGCACTATCACATGCTGATTTTACTACTGTTTGCGCCTGTTGAGATCCATTCTCATTGGCCATGTCATAGATTTTCAGACCACCTGTGTCCATACTGGTGATGCTGTGAGATTTCACCACAGGACCACTTCTCTGTGGGGACAAATCTTCAGTGCTCTTCGAAACAGACAGCTCAGCAGAATCGCTATCAGCTGTAGCACTTCTTGTTAGTTCATCTTTACTGGGAGATTGTACTGCTTCCTCAGGATGTCCATTTACTTTATTTATAGGATACTTATTTCCATTCTCCAAGTGCTCACTTTCTTCTTTCATGTTGTTATTCAAAAAGCCCTTTACTGACACTATTTCCTGTGTTTGTAACTTTTCTACGGGAAGTGACACTGCCTCTCCACTAACCAGTTTATTGATATTCATGTTTATTTGGTCTAATTTGTGCGACTCCTCCATAGGAGTGCTTAGATCAACACCTTTTCCTATCAGGCCTAATCTTTCTTCAATGCTTAATTCATATTCAGACAAATTTGTAACCTTGTCTTGCACATTTATTTTTTCTTCTACTGTAATGCTCAATTCACCTCCGTTTTGCAAAAGATTATTCAAATTTTCATCTTCTCGCCTGGAAAAAAAGATGGCTTTTAAAAGATATTCCAAAAGGAACCAACATATTCTTTTAATAACTGTTTTAGAAAGAACAATCATTAACATGCGATACAGCCATACTGCACACAAAAAACCAGGACAAAGACCAACCTATAACCAGATTTATGACTTACTATCTTACCACTACAAAACCACATTCTATAGAGGGCTGACTTTGGTAATGTTCGTGTTACCTGATTTTGTAAGTTTGTTTAATTTCAACAGTAATAATTAAAGACACTTTTAACGTGTCAAAAGAGTACAAAGTTACAATAGCTCAAGGCTTTTACTCTACTGTTTGCAAGTTCCATGACAGTTTTGGAGATATGGCTTGCTTCTAATGATAGGTTTTTCTTAAAAACGGCACTTTCTGACTAAACCCTCAGGAAGAGTAGCAACCTTTAAGTCCATTCTTTATAAGTTTCTAAAAGCCTTTTATAGTTATCCTAGTAATAAAATTGATCTTCAAAATTATGCAAATAAAACCATGGAGGTTTAAGTGATGTACTCAAGTATTTTGCAGAGATAAATTATAAGGATGAAATTATTATATTATTAAAACAGATGGAAGCCATGTCTTGTATACTAAAATTAGACTGAATGATATTTTCCTTTTTTTTTAATGAGAACTAGTCTATTTAAAATTAAAAATTATTTCATGAATGATAAGTCAATGACTTAAAGGAATCGACATATGTAAAAGATTAAGCAACACTTTTCCATTATATTTACTCAGTGGCACACAGTATCTTACAAACCTTAGCTTGGATAAAACAGCAGCATGTGTTTCTTTGTCTGGAGAACAGAGAGAAATATCTTGGCTACTATCAGTATTTAAGGAAACAGAATCTGACATTCGAGAAGGAGAGGAACAGTTGCTGTTATTCTGATTGCTATTGTGGGTAGCTTCATCTGATAAGGAATCAGCATCTTTTGAATCATCTGAAATGAAAATTTGACAATTTAGTCACAGACACATCTGTTTAACAGCCATTTAATGTGCATATGTTAATTTTATGCTAGAAATTGTCCCTTGCTCTTCAGAAATTCTTAATATTGGCAACTAAAACGTAAGCTAACACCCTTGAAAATTTTATTTAAACTTGATGCAAAAGGTTGTTTGCAATAGCTCCTATTTTAAAACCATTTAGCTCAATGAGAACAGCCCTACCTGCTCATGAAATTTAACTTGTCTTGTATACTAAAATTCTAAGTTTCCCTGACATAAACTAGTGCTATGTTATGTAGTATTTCCTTAAAATATCATATTCTATTTGCATTTTTGCAATTATTTCAAAGTTTTGTATTACACGCATCTATTAGTCCCTATGAAAATGCAGGATTTTGAAACTACACAGTTCCTGACTGAACATTACATCATTGTTAACTAGCTGTTTATTAGACCAAGCACTCTGGAAAGACCTGAATCACTAGATAATCTCAACATAGTTTTATAAATGAAAAAAAAAACCCCAGGAAAGAATGTTCTCCAGAGTTGGAATCCAATGAATTGCCATGCTTTGCACATCACACAGGACAATGTTTTTGGTGTAATTTACACCTGTGCACATTGATTCTTGCATAACAAATGTATACTTACGTACTACATCCATACAAAAATAATCTCTGAGGGACTTCAATAGAGCAATGATTTTGATGCAAATGTACAAATACATTTAATTTTTTTGCTTCAAGGCACAGTTACACATGCCAAAAGCGTAATTTTTGTGAAACTAATGTCTGTCTCCAAAGACAAGAAAAAACTTTTAACTTGGTACTTCAGTCAGGCATAAAAACCCGACAGTATTGATAAACATCAATATTTTCACCTACATGTGATACTCAGCAGACTCTTCCTGCTGCCTTCATGTGGTTTTCCTTCATCCCCACTAAATCTCACCCTTTTACATCTAATGGCCAGAAAAGCTTTTTGTCCTGGAAAGTACTGGATTAGGGTATCTTCGAAAGTAAAATAAAATTTGCTCTCCAAATTTTCTCTGACTCCTAGGTCATTCCTTACTATTAAGAAAATGTTTACCCAGAGTAAAATAAGCTTTCAGACAATATGAAACTTAGGTAACAAAAACAATGTTCTGAAGTTTCCTGTAGGAGGAAAGAAGAAAAATTAGAGTAAAGTGACTCTGAAGAAACCAGTTATCACAAGAGAAGTTACTCTTAAACCCTAAGCAGAGAGGACAGCTTCTCTTAGAAATTTAAACAAATGGTATTACTGCCTACAGCTGCAATGAAACAGAAAATCTTGGGGAAATATGGAAGACTTCCAAGGTAAATACGCTTTAAAAAAAAGTGGTATCTAGAGTGTGTTCAAGCGAACAGTCCCATAAAACACATACATCTCCTTTCCACCCTCTGCTTTTAAACTGATGACAAGAATCAAGGGAGTTAGGATGCCAATGCATCTTTCTACTACAGACCCATATATAAGATATGAAAGACTTTTTTTTTCTGCTTTCATTGCTTAACTAGAGAATTTATCATCATTCTTTTAAAACATACAAATTAAATCTATTTTTATGTGTTTTAATTGGAAAAACTAGCCACTTTGAGTTGAGAAATTATCAGAACCACACAACATGCTGACTGTTTTTCATGGCATCTCACCTTTTTTGTTATTGCTAAGAGCTACCACTTTTGGTTGGTTTATGGAAGTTTCTATCAGAGGTGGTCGCATTTCTGCCATTTTCATTTCTTCATCAGAGGAGAGTTCTTCTGACTCCTGCTAACAGAAAAACAGTTTTATACACTGCATTTAAAAGAACTGCGAAATTAAATGCTATCTGAAACATCACCCACTGAACAATAAATGGGGAAAAACAGCAATGTAACACAGGCATAACAACAGTGAAGTGCATTTGTAGTGCAAGTCAACTGGATTTAGTAATATTTGTCACTAAATTTTCTTTGATAAGTAGCACGTGCACGCTTGCATTGTCACTGATGAACTCTATGGGAACGACAGTCATGATGGTAACTTCAGCTGTAAAAACCTAGTTGTAATAAACAGATGCAGCCTCTGTTCCATCACTGGGAAACACCTCCATCTGAGGTCAGAAAGTTATCACTGAACCAGCAAACATCCCAAACTAAACTAGCTGGATATTAGTCTTTCAGAATAGAACTCAAACAGAAAGAGCTATGGAGTAGCATGACCAAGACAATCTGGGGAACGGAGAAGGAAGTGCAGCTTGGGTTTCTATCTTTAAATTCACACTGGGGGCGAATTCCAAAAGAGAAGTTAGTTAGCTTCAAGCACATAGTCAGAGGAATAAAGTGATGCTACATACATTTAAGGTAGAGATCACTAGCTCCTCACCGTAAGATGGAGCTCAGTGCACTTCTCAAAGAGATTAGCCGACAACACTGCTGGAAAGAGCTGCCATGTGACTGACTCAGTGTCCTACTGACAACTCAATATTCCTATTACCTTCAAGAATTGTTGGAGTGAGTCCAGGAAGGCCATGAAGATGATAGGGCTGGAGGACCTCACAGGCTGAAACAGCTGGGCTTGTTCAGCCTGGAGAAAGGCTCTGGGGAGACCTGATAGCAGCCTGCCAGTACCTAAAGGGGCCTATAGGAAAGCTGGAGAAGGACTGTTTGGAAGGACATGAAGTGACAGGCCAAAGGGTAATGGATTTAAACTAAGAGAGGGTGCATCTCCGTTAGACATTAGGGGGAAAAAAAATAATCTTCCCTGCAAGGGTGGTGAGGCCCTGGCACAGGCTGCCCAGAGTAGCTGTGGCTGCCCCTCCCTGGCAGGGTTCAAGACGAGGCTGGATGGGGCTTTGAGCAACCTGGTCTGGTGGAGGGTGTCCCTGACAATGGCAGGGGGTTGAAACTAGATGGGCTTTGGGATCCCTTCCAATCCAACTATTCTCTTTCAATGAAAATACGTTTTCAGTAATATTTTGAAGAAAAAACCCACCCTTCCTTCCCTAAAGAGGAATATCTTTTCAGTAAGCATGCTTCCTATTACAAATGTTACAAAATCCATGTTGTAGATTGCAAAAATAGTTCACCTTTTCTTACAGGTTTCAGAAGATTTACTGTGCGGAATCTGCAGGAGACTCCCCTTTCACATGATACTAACTACCTACCTAGTACTCTGGACTGCAGGAAGGATAAAACTGACTGAAATGTAGCAAAAACAATGTATGATAGTGTTATTTTAAAATAAAAAATAAAATTTTCTGCAATGGAAACAATCTCTTCATTACCTCTACCCACACTGCCTTTCCTCTTGGATACGACATAGAAGTGTAATCAATGTTGAAATGAAAAACTTACACACATGAAGTTTGGACAGGTGGATTCAACTGCAACAGTTACCAGGAGGTTATTACATGGAGGTAAGGAATTCACTGGCATAGAGCCAGATAAAAAGAATTTCTATCATTATACAACCAATACGGTTTTCTGAAATTACACTTTTAAACTAAGGAAAAACGTCAAAACCAACGTTTTCAGAACATATGCAGAAGCAGGAACATGTTAGTGGGAAAACAGCCAGAAACAGCCACAATTGCTTGTCACAAATTCTCACCAGCACATGTGTAATACTTGCACGTTCCACTGCTTACACAACACAGAGAAAAATAATCTGCTTGTGAAACTATGAAAAAAAGCATTGTACAGCTTGTGACTGGCAACTGATTAGAGGGACAATTTCCAAAATTTGCTGTAAGTCTGAAACATTCTAAATAAACAGATTATGTTTGCCAGAGAGATGTACAAAGAGTTTAAAAGTTTAAAATATCTGACTCTTTGTAAGAGGTAAATACAATCCAAGCTGTATTCATGACAGCTCGCTAATAAGCACAGAAGACGACGTATTTTTAAACCAAATTTTCATAACAAATGAATGAGTGTAGTCACTTGGATACTCAAGTTTTTGATTACTCTCACTTGTCAGATATTCTGTCATTTCAGTGACAATAAAAATTGATTATTTAATGAAGAACTGACAATCAAACAAAACCTGGAAAACTGAGTCTTTTCACAGTTTGATACTTAGGTCAACTTCTAATCAAGTTTGGTTTATTTTTCTTTAAATGCATGTATCCTTCATAACGAACTTTTTATTAGCTGTTTCAATTTTTACTTAATATAATGCGAAGTGAGAAAAATGCTGCATTACAAACCATCTGTATTTATAGCATGTAGAGATGGGAATTTTCTGCTGTCATCAACATAAATTTTCATCTGCCAGAATAAAAAATTCAACACGCCACCAACACAATTCTTTGACTGGTATGACGCTCATTGCAATGCCATACCTCGAGTGTGTCCTCATGGTTGACAATTGTTTTCGTGTTCTGCAAGGTTTTAACAAGTGCAGTCATCTGTGAATTTGTGGTGCTGTGCTCTGCTTCTGGTTCAGTAGGCTTCTGCATAGAGCTTCCTGCTGAATACTGCTTTCTCTCATCTGCTTTATTCTTTACTGAAGCGATTTCTGAAGTCTATGGGATTAAGAACATTAGCACAAAAAACATCCTGAAAGGTTCTGTGTAAGATACCATATCAGAGTTAACATTGTATCTTTTGGGAAACTATGGAATGGAAAAAATCTAAGCTTTGAAACTGTAAAGCACAGAACGAACCAGGTGTAAAATTAACAGAAATCTCGGCAGATCACTGAGATAGAGTCCCTA
Organism: Hypotaenidia okinawae; assembly: GCA_027925045.1. Lineage (NCBI taxonomy): Eukaryota > Metazoa > Chordata > Aves > Gruiformes > Rallidae > Hypotaenidia > Hypotaenidia okinawae. Next base: position 26,986,272 of record BSDF01000005.1, on the reverse strand, counting down.
CCCTTTGTCAGTTTGACTCTCCTTGCTACTGGGGTAAAATTGTACCATTAGATGTCCAGTTAAACAAAGAAAAAAAGGGCTGAGAATTTCTACAATGAGGCATTTCAGCACCAATCAGTAGTCCCATTACATCAGCCTGTCAGACATTCCTGACACTTGTGCCAGCTTGCTACTATTGCCTTCCAAATTTATCAAGTAAAACCTCCAGTCACAAAGGCATCGCTGAGATTATCCTAAATTTCACTGTGAAGTTTGGAAGATAAAAGAAGATCAGAAGATGACAAAGATGCTATCTATCCTCCAGAAACCAAAGCAGCCAGCTCCTTAACACATCCATACTTTGTATTTGCCTGAGAATCAAGTTACTTTCCTTGTTCTCAGTGCCAGGGAAATTGCTACTGCAAACTAGACATTTATGACAGACTTTTTCAGATGGTGAAGAGGTAAGTTCTGTTCTTCAATATGACAATTTCTCTTGCTAAAACATTAGTGTGAAGGGAGAAGAGAATGAAAAGGAATCCACGACACTCTAGATGTTTGGAAGAGAATCTTATCTCTAACCTTTACCCCCACATCTTTTACAGAAAGTGCCTGGCTCTCTCGTTTTGACTCCTTGGCAATATCTTCAGTGGATTCTTCATCCTTTAGCCTGTGTACAATTGTCTGGACTGTTTTGACCATATTCTTCAATTCATCTGGATATGGAGTTGGATATCTCTTCAGGTTGCCTTCCTGTATATCAAAAAGCAATAATGTCCTACATTTAATGAAATACCATAATTAAAACATCACCTTTAAAAAAGACAATTAGGACAGAGCACTGAACAACCTCCAGTCTCCACTTTGGTGTTCGAGGCTACCTGTATCAATAAAGACTTAAGTTTGTAAAAGCCAGCAAGATTATGATTGATTTCTCCCTTCCCCCCTTCCCCGCCCCAAAAATGTCCATTGGTTGCAGGCAAAAAGAATTATGACAACTTTAATTTATTTGAAGAAAATTCAGGAGTAAGAATTGTTTCCCCTGTATCCTTCTCCACAGGACCACCAGTCTCCTAGTTATGCCCAACATTGCCTTACATCACCTGAGTTTTCCCCTTGAGCTTTACTTTAAGTATCTGGGGAGAACCCCCCTAAAACAACAAAACCACACAAACCAAGAACACACACCACCTGCTCTCCCTCCAAATGTTTCATCCTCTTAGATACTCAAAACTAACGATGGAAGACTCAATTTCTTCAGCAGAGTAAAATCCACAGCCAGAGTAAGGAAAACAATGGGATTCCCAAGTGGGGATAAAAAGGAGGGAAGCACCAAGTATTCAAAAATAAATCCAATACCAACCCGAGGCGGAGCTTCTCTCTCATCTTTATCTTCATCACACTCAAATGCCACCTGAGCACGCTGTTTTCGCTGTTCCTCCCACAGAGATGGATTGAAACTTTCATTATCAGATATGAACATAACTAAAAAACACAAACAAAACCCAACCTCTTGTAAGAATAGGATACAGTAAGCAAAATAAAAATCCTCTTTACTTTCTTTTGGACGGGACTGGTGTGTCTGTTTTATGATTTTGACTGGTTTTGTAATAGTGAAATCTCTAACTGTGAGGCAAAAAAACTTCATACATCCAGCTGTACACTGGGGTTTTGGCTTTGCATAGTGGGGGGCAGGGAGGTGGGGAGTGAAGAGGAGAAAAATGCTGAATAAAGTTGAGCAGGGGAAGAAGGGAGGGGTGGGAGGGATATGTGTAAAGATTTGGTTTTATTTCTCATTATCTAGTCTGGTTTCAGTGGGTAAAAACGTAGATGCATTTTATTCCATGTTGAATCTGTTTTGCCTGACATTAATTGCAGAATGATCTCTCCCTGTCCTTATCTTGACTCCCCTAAACTTCTGAAGGTATATTTTCTCTGTCTAGCTGAGGAAGGGCGCAATAGAAGAGCTTGGGTGGGTCAACCCACCAAAACTGTCACACTTGACATTTTCAGCAGAACTCTCTGCTGCAAAGTATTTTTATTTATATATATGTGTAAACATAAATATAAGCATTTCTGTATATACATAAATGTAAATCATGTTATAGATTTCTATAGCCTAACTTCAGTGATGTACTCTCATTAAGCATGTTTAAGAACATTCATGTTATTTCATTTAATGAAAACTTTAAAATGATGAATGACTAAATTACAAAAACCTGTATTATGAACTCTGAAAAAAACCTACAGCATCTAAAAATGTAAGGTAAAATATATACTCAGTAATGGAGAAAACATTTTGTCTAACTTTCTGTTGAAACAATCAGTCTGAAGCAGACACCTGGTAAGGAGAATTTCACTCCAAACCATTAAGTTCTGCCAGAACGCCACCTGAAGTGGCGACCACTCCAGAAAACAATCCTACTACTCCACCTCTCCCCTCACTCACTGGAACAGTTTCACCTAAATTTACCAACATGAAGATCACATTAAGTTACTCTTGCCATTCTTCAGATGTAGTTCTTGATCACTTACAAGTTTAATTCAAACTTGCATTTGAATATTTTCTGGTGAAACTGATTTTAGCTAGACAGTGTTCCCATCGTTATTTTCAAAAGTGAGCATTCTGAGAGGTTATTTCAGAAATTCTTACCATCCTCAGTCCTTGGTTGCTGGGGGAACATGTAATTAGTGAGCACTGTTTTCTGTGTGTCAGGGTCAACTTCTTTTTGAAGAGGGATAAGTGGTTTAGACTAGAAAGCAAATGAAAGAAGGATATATTATGAGAATATATGTATAAAAATAAGTATGGTCTATGTATCACAGAGCAGGTCTGTCTCTATTTTGAAGACTACTCTACTTTATATTAAACCATTTCTCCTCTGAATAATTTTCACAAAATGAAGTTATTAACATGGCTGTCTTTGATTGACAATTGACTTTGAGAGCTGAAACTCAGTAACAGCTTTAAGAGAAAAGCAAACACTGGATAGTCAAAAAATAGCCCAGTGTCTTGCTAGGATTTATTACAAGCCCAAAGCAGATCTGCAACACACATATATTTGCCCAGCTGCAGACAATCCTATAAAAAGAAAAAATTTGTATTCAGATTTTCATATCGACACCAGATTGAATATCCTCCAACTCTCACCAAAAACAAAGAAGGAGGGGACGACACAGTGAATTCTTTAAGTTATTGTAAATGTAAAAAGTGCTTTCATTATACTACATCTGAGGCCAGTGCATTTCTTGTACATCTCACTTCTCTTCAGGAAATCAGCACAGTACAAAAGGCTTCAATGCACAGCACAAATACAAGCAATAAGCACATCAGTTACCACTTAATAGCTTGGAATTTGGACAGTGAGAGAGTTCAAAGGTGTAGCAAGATACCTAGCTCAAAAAAAGCAGGCTAAAGTTTCCCCGGTGGTATAGCTGTGGAACAAGGAGCATGTTACACATTCAAGTTATAACCCCTCATGCACTGTCTCCTGTTTAAACAAGCTTGAATTAAGAAAAAAAAAACCAAGAACCCAAACATCTGTTAAATGGCACTTCCTAACAGCACAGAACTTTTGCTAAAAGTATGAAAGTCTCCAAAGACTCAGCGATCTTTATTTCAAGTGAACTGACAAAGTAATGTCAAGGAAGCATTGATGTATATACACAGTACCATGTCTCATTATTTAACAGCTTCCATTAGGAATAAACACAAAAATAATCTATTTTCAATTTTTAAAAAAGTTCACCTGATTGTCTGATAGCCACATAGCAGTGAGCTGTTGCAGTTTTGTAAAGGTAAATGGCAAATTCTTCAGCCTGTAATAAAACCAAGAATTTATGTAAGTACACTTATCAATAATGTTGACAGTTAAGAAATGATCCTGCACTAGGTTGTAAAGATTTGCAACAGGACATTTACAGATACAGTAAAATGAATACCTATTAACCGCTGAAAGGCAACGGCACCTAGCTAGATTTAAAGCTATACCAAACATACAACAACCAAAACCATGTTTTTGCTGAGTTCAGCAAGCAGCTTAAAACACACAACAATGTAGCTTGAATTTAACTCAGTAGTGCAATTTGGAAGACAATTAACCTAAATTAATGATTCCGAGTCCTCAGCATTTTCTCTTTCAATATATATGTACACCAATTAAGAAAAAGTGCTTACACCTGAAAATTGTTGGGATTTTTTTTCTGCAAGATACACGTGTTGGAAAAGGTGCTGCCTTGGGTAATGGAAGCTCTGGCATTAATGGATACATCAAGCTACAGATGGAGTACAGAGAAGCTGCACTGGCAGAACAGGAGGGAGAGATCCATTATACTTACCTCTCCCAATACATTCCAAGTCTACCAACTGGCAATTCCCAAAAGAGAATGATTTTGTCAGTTTTTAGAGTACAGCTCTAAAAAAAGCACAGCTCTCTTTTGTCCCTTCCCCAGCACAGTGAAGTGCTTTATGCTGTACTGTGATACTGTTTTGTGTCCTCCATAGGCAATAAAGGATGATGATAACTTTTAAGTAAGAATCAAAAGGTTTATGTAAATAACCAAACTAATTCCCCAGGAAAATACATGCTAAACAATCATTAATGTATTAAAGCTGTACTTCAATGCATGTGCCATGTGCCAAGTCATTAAAGATAGTTTAATACAACAGAACTGCAAGATCCAGGATACAATAATACATTAAATACATCCATTTCAGTCAGCTTCTAAGCTGTGCGTGAGATAAGAAAAAACAGGGTAGTATATTAGTAACAATACTTCTATATTGTTACTGCTTTTTATATAAATTCTACTTGAATTAATGCATTCACAAACCTATTGTCACTCAGATTGATGACTTTTAATTTCTGCATATCACCCATTTCTTCAGGAAGAAATTCAAGCTTATTAGAGTGCAGAAACAAGACTGTCACATGCTTCCAGTTTCCAATCTGGAAAAAAACAAACAAACAAAGCAACAAAAGAAGAATTAATGTACAACTCTGAAAATGCAAATGCTTACTGTTTAAAAACAATTAGTATGATAGCTATTTTTGCCTGTAAAGCAGTAGATTTATTCTTACATATGAAACCTTATTTGAGTTTCAATACATGAGGAAATTTCTACTTCCTGCTTAAAAAAATATTAATTTCCTTATTTTAAAGCCTGTCATTTGTATACATCCTCCTTTAAAAACATATATGAAGAAAATCTACTCAAGAATTATTAAACTTTTATTCAAAAGTTCTACAGACCATATAGTTTAAAATACATTAAAAAATCAATTTTACAGTTTTGTAATTAAATACATACCTCTGATGGCAGCTGTGTTAAAAAGTTATGGTCTGCAGCAAATGTCCTTATATTAAAGAGCTGCCCAACAGATGAAGGCAATGTTTCAATCTCATTGAAACTACAGTCCAGTTCTTCTACTGACACTAACCTGAAAAAAAAAACCCAAAAAATCTTTAAATTAAATTATTACCACTATTATTTACAAATCTCAAATGTAATTCAAAACAAAACTGAAGCCCAAGGGAATACAAATTCAAGAAAAATAAATACTTTAGTAAGAGCCTAAAAGGTGTTGGGAGCTTTTATTTTTGGTTGTTGGTTAATGGTGTAGGGCTTTTTGTTGATCTTGTTTGCTGTTTTGTGAAATCTCTTTTACACTATCCCTATTAAGAGAACATTCAGTAACAAGAGGGGGGTCAGCAATATCAAATGTTTGTGTACTAAATGAAAACGCAGTAGTGCAAGGTAGCAAAAGCTTTCAGAATGTGACAGATCACAGCCCAACAGAAGTTAATTGCAGTTTCTGAACAAGCAAATAACTGCAGGAGTTAGAGACAGTGAACCTAAGAATCTGGCAGTGGAGAGGCATTTTGTAAACTCTCACAACAAAAAGTAATCACATTAACTGTAATAGAAGAAAAGGAATTGGAGCAAAAAACCTTAATTTGTACAGCATTTAATTCTGAACAAATTATTCTTGCTATGATCAGCGAGTTTTAAATTAAATTCCTGAACAGCAAATTACACATTAAAAATGCCTAATGATCAGGTGAAAATTCTCCTTCTAATACAAAAATAAGTGTGTGTGCTATGTGTATGTGTGTGTGTGCACACGTTCAGATTCACCTTCTATGAGCTTTCTGATAAAAGTTCATTCGTTTGCAGTATGTACTGCAGCCATGAACTAACAAAAAAATTTCTAGGCAGCTGAAGGCCTTTTTAAACATCTTGTTTTCTTTCACATTAATTTCTTCTTTTATAGATCAGTGGTTGCATTAATACGTCAGGAATATAGGAATATGCTGCAAACTAAATGTAAGATATGAAAGCACCTGTTTTCAAGCCTATTAGATATTAGTATGCAGAAAAAATTAAATCAAGGAGTTTTAACACCATTCTAAAGAGGAGACACTGTTACAGAAAAGTATGCAGGAAAGCAAATCAACCTTTTATTCAGATTAAATACCTACCCTCCTATGGAGTCTGGCAAATAGACTAACTGGTTTTCATCAATTTTAAGTGTTGTTACCTTCTTCAAGGAACCTGCAATAAAATGAAAAAATAAATCAAAAAAGCACATCTGAGTTCATTAGGCTTAGTTTTTAAAAAAGCTATGGGCAAGCAAACACGTTTTCTAGCATCCCTGGTATGCCTATAGTCCTATATACCTAAGTAAATGAACAGATGAGTTCACAGAATAGTTTGCCTGTTTACCACATGCCAGACATGTAGGGAGAGTAGAATTTTTTTCTGCCATTTACAAAATACTTTATAAATTCAATAATGCTCTAAAACAAATAAAAATTTTATTACTCAGCTACACACTACAGCTTTATCCAAAACCAGCATTTTAAATCAATTCAAATGTAGATCTAAATGGACATTTGTCTATTTTCAAATGTTCTGTGTCTAAACTATAAGCTTTTAAGAATATGAATTAACTGAAAATACAGACCAATAGACTCTGGCAGTTGCTGAAGGGAATTATTGGATAACAGCAGGTCTTGCAGGCTTTCACAACCTGAAATACCTTCTTCAACTACTTCAATGTTGTTTTTAGAAACATCCAAGTAGGTCAGTTGTTTCAAAGTGCCTATAAACTAAAAAGCAAGAAAAAACAATGCATTCAAAAAGTCTAAATTCCAAATAAATAATCCAGCAGATTTGACAACAAACTGTGCTGAAATACAATTTTATGCAAAATATCTAACCTTTATAATAAAACATTCTGTGTAGATGCACATAGTTTTGTTTTTTTTTTTTTTTACACACACACAGACACACCACTGTTATTCTGCAGGTCTCTGAAGTCAGTCTGCTGCAAATCAAACTGATCAGTTACTGTGAATCAAGTAATTGAAGCTTTGGAAAAGACTTCTGAGACAGATAACGTAAGGATATCTCTGTGCTCTGGGCTAAAGTCTTGCAGTGCTTATTTTTGTATTTGGAGTAAAACTGCATCCTACTTAACCTCAAAAACAATGACAATGAATCCCTAATTGTACTAAACTGAAGAAACAAGCCAAAACATAAGCTTGTATCATCTTTCCATGTGAACCAAAGATAAGACTGGAGAGTTTTGCATGCTACTAAAATCTTTACAGGAAAGATACAGCCACTTTCGCAAATGCAATTTTACTTTTACTGTGAAGCAGTAATGCTTAATACGTTAATACATCCATTAAACTCTTCAAGGAAGAATTGGTTGAAGTGAAGGAAAATAGTAGACAGGACTACTGATCAGGCAAGAAAGCATCACATCAGAAGACTGGTAGTGATATAAAATGTGAAAACAGACCACCTGTTTCCCAGATTTCAAATACTTCAACATAAATACAGGGCCACAAGTTCTGCAGTAATAGATAAGCCTGGATCCCATGTGGTTCTGAGATATGTCAGGAACCCAGATGAAGGCAGCAAACATTTTCTGAGGAACTGGCTATCTGCCCTGCATACATGGCACCAGTAGTCACTGCATGCTTTACTGCTGTGACCAATAAAAATTCATACAACATATTCATCCTGTAAATTCCTGCTAAAACACCCCAATACAAAAAATCACCACCCCCCAAAAAAAAATCCACCCCAAACCAACAACCCATACACAAACAAACAAATGAAAAAACCCAAACCAAACCGAAAAACCACCCACATCCCTCTTTAGAAGGACCAGTCAACCCAATTTGACCCAAGATTTGATCCTTTCCTAAATTGGAATTAGCTAGGGATATTAACTTTCAGTGAAAGAAAAGATGTATACCCAGATCTCACGGTCAGCGACAATGTCTAAGTAGACTATTAAAACATTTAAATGGCATTTAGCCTTTTGACTTCAAGTAACATAAAAATTACATAGCAACGTTGGCATATGTGATAGTTAACAAAGCAAGTAACATTGTGAACTCAAATACTAAGTGTTTTAGCACAGTAAAAGGACTTACCCCTGGAATAAGTGTTAGTCTATTACCATCCATCCAAAATTCCTTTAACCCACTCAGTTGTTCAAGTACTTCAGGCTGTAAGAGGAAGCCATTTTTTAAAAACTTCATAAAGGAAACAGTGAAAAGCAGGAACCATTTCAGTGATTCATCTATTGCAGCTTTAAGTGATGTCTTATTATAGCTGTTACATGCACTTGTTCCACTAGGTCAAAGAAAAGCTAGGCAATTCACTTTTTGAAATGTAAATATATATCAGATACAGAAAAATCTTTAAAAACTTGATCATAGCACTATACAATTCTTACAGAAAGTATTTCATGGGGTTTTTTGGTTTTGTTTTTTTAAAGAAAGTGTTCTTTTTCAACTGAAGTACACAATAAATGTTATGTGTATATTTCCTCTCATGGAGGAAATGCAAAAATCCCTAAACTACATGAATTCAGAAGACCTGTTTTTCAAAACCACAAAGATTTTAATTTTCCAGCAGCAAACCACTCCATCCAAAAAGTGAAATGCAGGATTTTGCTTCCATTACAACTTGTTGTTATCTTACATATCAGGAAATGACCACCTCTTGGTAAATACCCATGCTGCATATGCTTTTGTATCTATACATCCCTCTGCAGAAAGTATTACAGAAAAGGTGCTACTGCAGCTGCAGTCACGACACCCAATAATTAATTTTTAAAAAGAAAATCCTAACTGAAGACTGCCTTTCAGACAGACCTTTATCTAAAAATGTGATTTCAAACCTTGTTGCGCTTTTAGCAAATGATCTTAATAAAGTTAAGTTACCAGTAGTTGTGTAGCTAAAAGGCTGGGATAGATGGAGTAGGAACAATCAGCCAAACATATACCCAAACAGGTAATTTTGTGGCCTATGTTTAATTCCTAGCTGTTATGGCTTAACATGAGCCTGGGAACATTAGCTTAGGGCTGCCACAATCTACCTTATAATAACAGTAAAGGTTAGAATACTACTAATGAACAAATCATTAAACTATGCTTCTCTATCTGCCAAACCATCCAACAAGACAAGTGTTAAGCTCTGTATAAGCTACTGGTGGCACACAAGCACTTGACTTCATTATATGGTAGGTCAGCATGTTCCACTGTACTTCTATCTCAATTCCTTTATCCAGGAAAGTACTTATAGAAGCAGACGTAGATGATGTTAAGTAACTGTAAATGTAAGATATATGTGTCTGTGAGATCATGAACAGGAATCAAGTCATTCAGTGCTGAAGGAAAAATCTGAGAATTTAAATATAACCAGTGTTTAGAGTCAATTGTAATCCAAACAATTGCAATTCAAGCACGTATTACCATTATTTTTTTACCAGTACAGTAACCACACTATACCACAGGAATGTTATTTTCAAATTGAGGAAAAACATATGCATCAGAATAAGCATATAATTTCTCTAACAAGCTCCATGAAGTATGATGAGGTTTACATTACATCTGTTCAGTAGCAGAACTCTTAAGGTGATGCTTAATTTCACAGAATGACAGAATCGTAGGAGTTGGAGGGGACCTCCAATATTTCACATTGATTAAAAATAGATTAAAGGATAAAGAGATTTTTAAAAGATACAAAGCTTAGTTACTAAGGTAAAACTCACCACTTCTGTGAATTCATTACTTCCTAAGTCTAGTCTCTCCAGCTGAGTCAGTCTGGACATGGTTCTGCACAGGAAGGGAATAATAAGGAATTAGATTTAAGAAAATAGCAGTTAAATCCAAACTTCCTGTGTTCGTACAAATATATTGCTTAAATCAGTATTAAGTAGTGATGCTGTTCTGTAACTGGTATCTCAATACTGTCAAATTTTCACACACTGTTCAACCAGGCACACATTAATGAGCATGCTGACTCTGACTGCCACACAAAGGGTAGACTGCAGCTCATCTACAGATTAGTCCAACCTAAAGTCTGTTAGGGTTATCTTCGTGATAAAGAGTACTCAGTGAAGTTACTCTTCTTTTGAGTGCTTCAGTCACAATAAGCCTTCTCTGCAGCCAAAGGCTGGGTAACTACAAGTTGTCCTCCCAAAGAAAGACAAATGCGTAATGATCAGCCAAAACAGAAAAGACCACTGTTGAAGCACAGTAACCAAAAAAATCTCCCTCCCTCTCCAAACTGCTGAAAAAATAGCTTCCATACAATATGGTGTGGAATCCTAATTATTTCTCTAGTCCTACAACGGATCGGATTACAAAATTGGATTTTGCGACACATCAATACTCGTTAAGCCAGTTTATGGCAAAGATTAAATCAATGACTGAAATAACGTAAAATCCATTACTTCAATCTGTATTTTGGCAAAATCTCCCCTCCATTTAGATGTACTTTGGACACCCCAGAGAGACTATGTACTACTGCACATGGTGGTCTACATGATTGGTACTCCAGTCAACAGCAGCACCACCTAAAAATATTTTCAAAGGGGATGCAAGTCTCTTACCTGGCGTTATATTCTGTATTCATTTAACAGTAGCTTTCCATATGACTGTATCTTAAGCTTCCAAACATAAGCCATATGTACATGCTATAAAAGTCTAGAAAAACTAAATAGAAGAGTTTCTAAATGCTAGTCTTTTATATTATCAGAATATATGCATGAACCCTAGTATCTTTTAAAAAATCTGCACGAGCACAAGATGCTATATGCAGATACTCAAAGTTTGTTGTTCTTCAAATATGCTACCACACGTTTTGAACACACAGTTCAAAAATTACATTTTATTGAAAAATGCCTTATTTACTGAAAGTTAATGTGATTATTACTATTTTTCATGAAATAATTTCTCAAAAGGATTACACTCAATATTCATCTACAGATTTAATTTTCATTATGTTATAGCAATTATGCTGGGGACAAACTTGGAACTTAGTTTAAAAATCATCACAACAAAAGCAGTATCCATTTATTTTTTTTGCACTATACCCATAGTATTCACAGACTTTAGTGGAAAGACTTTAACACACATTTTCACTGTCTCAGTGAAGGAAAAGAAAAATACATGAAAAGGATGTTTCCAGAGGAATCAGAGAAACCTTCTCCCTCGTCTCTCAAAGCTCATGAACAGGATGATTATCAGTAAGCCAACTACTGAAATTCATTTTCCAATTGTAACAGGAATTATCTAGGTCTCTCTGAAATACTGCATAAGCAGAATTTCTCAAAGCTTTATGAGCCCATGCCAATACCAATCTTAGTTCCATATGTTGCTATAGAATTTACCCCAATGCATCTCCCAGTAGCGTAGCTGAAGACTCACTTAAAAGGTCTATCTCGCATATCATTCTGAACCTTTTATAACTTCATGGGCAACACCATACTGTACTTCTACTGGTGACTTTCATTTAAAAATGTTTCAGATTTTTTCCAGTTTTCAAGCTATGTTAGGCAGACTGTGGGCTACTAGAGAGAGCAGTCAAAAAGCCCACTGATGATCAGCCTCAAAAAGTAGGTTAAGGGAGATCACAACTATGCAGTAGTTTCAGCAAATGATTATTTTTTAAAAGGTTTATTTTGACATTATATATGTCTTTCATTGCAACAGTTAAGACAATGCTTGTTTTTTATTTTAACTGAATTTTCAGCTTATAAATAATACAAACTTTACAAGTGAAGGAAAAAAACAGCAAGACCAACAAAATGAAAAAAGTTCAATGGGATTAAGTGAATTTTGACACGGCTGAATGGCAACAACATCAGAGTTTTTACTGTACCTTGAGATGACTGCAATTTTTTTTCCAGTTCAACATGAACTCTTTTTATTTTAATGATTTCATCAAAATACACACAACAAAAGCACCTCCCAGAACACACTCCAATGTCTCACTGATTTTTTTTTGTAAACTAGAGGCCAAGCTGTTTATACAGCTAACACCAGTCACAGACTCTAAGCAATTAAGCTCCTCTCCTCCACACTGCCAAGTTATACTAGGTACACAAATTCCATTCCAGTCTAACCTAGATCAAGTTACTCCCTTCCCACCTTGTTAGTGCTACATCCTTAATGGCTCTCAGGCAACACAAAGTTGTCATTCTTGCCTTAATCCTCAAGGTTTTGTGAAAAAGAAAAATTCAAAAATTAAAAAATACTATTATAGTTTTTCATCGAGGGGACTGGTGTTACCGTTCAGAATCTGAGCAAATATCCTCAAATATCTCTAAAGTATCTGCAAAAATTAACATTATATAACACAGACTGTATCATAGCTTCACTGGTTTTGGACCCCTTTTTCTTCCTTGCCAAAATGTCTATAATCACTGTGTTTGTAAAACCAGGGCCTCAGTTATTTTCCACCTCTAACCCACTGCCTGCTTAATCTACATCACTTTCAGCTATGCTATGACTAATGCCTATTTGCTTTTCTGTATTGTTTATAGAACAACTACACCTTCAGACAAAGCTTCCAATAATGTTAAAGTATCAGGAAAATTCAGTGCTAAAGGAAGAGGAATACAGGACCAAAACCAAAAATTTCCTGGATCACTGAATTAGACCTGTTTCCAGCTTTGCCACAGTGCTATCTAATCCCTTCCGTGAACTGAAAAATCTGTTTCATAATTCGTATTATTTTACTTGCTGTCCAGTTAACCCACTGCTAAGGGATCAGGTAGTCTAAACTATGCCTCTAATTCTGATGTTTCAAGTAGTCAGCTCCACTAACCTTAACACTACAGCTTACTTCAAGTAGCACTAAATTCAAGGTGTGTGTGTGTGACAGCAAGACTGGGCCCTGAATCATTGTAATTATGTTTTCAGGTAACTTGGCTTGTTTTCTAAAAAGGTTACTCTTTTTATCGACAATCAGGCAACAGACAGAAGCTTAACAAAATAAAATCAAAACCTTTTTTTTTTTTATTTCCACAGGACCATTTCTCCAACTTCCACTACCTATCAAATAAATGCCTTTAAAAAAGTCTCTGTGTGGTTCTTTGCTTTCCTTTCAAGTAGAAATATTTTCACTGAGCTGGTTTGCATTATAATACTGCCAGTTTTGCAGTCTCTAGCTGTGGATAAGTTCCAAGCAAAATGATGCATTTGGCACACAGCAAGGTTGATTTAGTATGTTGGCATTAATTACCCATTTTGATTAACAATCTTTCAAGTGCTTTATACTTTAGTGTTGAAAATTATGTGCACATTTAATTTAGCAAGAGGGCTTGCTAGTTTTGTAGAAATTTATCCAAATACATTTCTCATTACAAATACAAAATAATTCCTTGTAAGTATGAAATTATTAAAAAGGTAAGAGTGACAAGGAAACAGGAAAAGATGGTTATATTATATAGCAAAAATATTAGTATGTACTGCTACAACTTACCAGCTTCAAAAGAAACCTATTGGATTTTCTGTACTGTTTAAAGCCAGATAGCACGTTCCTTTTAAAACACACACTCAAGTTTGGAAAACAGTTTAAGCCCGAATTTCACATTGGCTTCTGTTCTGACAGAATTCTTAAAGCTAGGCCATGGATGCCTTTGTCAGGCAAGTCAACTGCTGCACAGCTGTATTAACCTGAAAGGCAAACTCATGCTATAGACATGATGACTTTTTTTCTCTCCAGTGTACATAATATATATATAAAAAAAGTTTCCACTACATCACTGTAGGGAAATGGATATTAATGTATTTAAAATTTTAAAAAGGGGGGTGGAGGGGAGGCAAGAAGACTACTCTCAATAGCTTTAATCTCCCTTAATTGAACCACAAGAGTACTAGAAAGAATAACAAAGGTGGCATCACAGCATGTTCTGTAGATTATGATGGAGGTGTTGCAGAGGATATCCTCATGACAGCTACTGTTTAGTTTTCCAGCAAGGATGAAACCCTGAAAACACTGAAGTCAACAACAACAAAAAAAATTCCCAGCAACATCAACAGAAATTGTGTTCGGCCTAAATACATTACTGTATTTGTTTAAAAATCTGTTATCACTACAACAAACCTCTGTAAACTCTTCTAAAAGTATCGTGTGTAATTCATGCTATTAGTGTTAATTTTGGCAATTAAGGTCAGAGTAATTTTATAAACAAAATCAGTATTAGCTATTAAGTTTTAATTAAAGCTACTGTTCCTCAGTTGTGACTAACTTAATTTACAGAGCTACTACCCCAAATCACATGTCCTCTAATCTTTTCCTACTGTAAATTAGTGATAGTAAGAGCAAAGGAGCACAGAGTATTTACATGAATGAGTAAAATGCTTCACACAAAGGTTTAAATTCACACTTTCTGATACTATACATTTAATTCCATACATGAGTTTTAGCATCTTTATACAGAAGACACCACAGTACAGTATCTAGACACACAAAAAGGGAATGCCAATGCAACTTACCTCTTGGTTATGTCTTAGGCATATGAACAGTTGCAGTCATTAAGAAAGTCTGTTGTACTTGAACAGCTGACAGTTCATACTTAAGCCTACTGCATGCAAGTCTCTGATAGCATATGAGCAACTGTTCTCCACCAAACACCTAACATCCACCTGAACTGGTACTTCTCTTGATCTGTTTCTGTTGCCAGAGAAGGACCCACTTTTACAGCACATGACAACATACTGAGGACTCTACAGTTGGTAATTGACACCCCATCTTTGAGATCTCTGTTTCTTTCTTCATTGAACTCTTATATCTCTGTTAACCCACTTAGATGGGTTACCTTGGTTCAGAATCCAAGTCAGAGTATTGCTCTAGCTCACAGAAACTGCAGGAACTGCAACATCATCAGCCTGGCCTTCTTTGATGAAATGAATGAGAACTGGAAGGGAGGACTATGAAAGGTGCAGTATTTTAAGGAAGGGGCACAGTTGGATATACTGTTGAAACAAACACTTCACGGTACTCCAGAACTATTTTGCTATTACAGAAAACGGCACCGCAGACTCTATGGAACACAATAACGAGTTATTTTCTTCAACCCTGAAGTCTTTCACACCCCAAAAAAAAACCTGTGTTCAAGTCATGTGATTGCATTCCCTCATTCTGAGGAAGCATCTCAAACTCAACATTTGATTTAAAGATAATAATCTTAATTACTAATACCTAAGTCTCAGCCTTCAGACAGGCACGTGGGCAGCAGTACCACACTGTGTGCAAGTAGCAACAGACCTTTTAGAATTACCATCCTGAGGTGCTCACATGCTGACTTAAGAAGTCAACAGGTATATCAGAAATCCATAGACTTGGATGGGGATAAGGGGGAAAAAAACCCCAAACCAATCTCTGATTAAGTAAACCAGCCAGTCTGTATTAATTTATTATTAATTTCAGTAGTATGAAGGGAAAGTTCCTTGAGAGACTTTAGTCCAGTTCTTAGCTATACGTTTTAAGCTGTGATCAACTTTTCAATAAGCACTGCATTACTAGCAGAACTGCAGGGAAAAAAAAAACAACCCCCTCTTAAGTAGTTTAAACATACATTGTCTATACTTACTTTGGCAATATTTTTAACTGGTTTTCTCTAAGTTCCAATATCTGGAGTTTAGTTAATCTGCAAGAGAAAGGCATAACAAGTTATCAGATTGTATTTTACGACAAATACAATCTCTGAATTTATTTATATTGCTTAGTTAAAAAAATCTACAAGTTTGAAAGATTTCCTTCTGCAAGAATACAAATATGTTTTCTGCATATAGCTGCAAGTTATTTTAAATTCATTTATTCATTGGGGTTTGTTTATGGTACAGCAGCAAACAAACTAGATCTTGCCTGGTTTTCTGCACCTGTTTGAACACGTTTGTTTTCCTTCACCCCAGAGATTTTTTGGTACTCCACTGGATTCATTATGTGCACATTATTATGTGTTATCATGATATATAGATGTACACAGGAAGTAACAGAAGAAAGGTAGGATCAGTCTGCATAAATTAAGATGCTGAATTTCTAATACTGGCCATGCACGAAACCATTTCACTTAAAAGCCTTATCAGAGAAATTCCCATGGTCTTCCACATGGTAAGAACAACCTTTACATTCATCTTGGATTTTCTTCCATATTCTCTTTCTAGTAATTCCTTTCTTAAACCATTTTGATATTTCTGTTAGAAGACAGTTTGACCTTTCCTTCAGTAAATCCTTGGTTAAAAAATAAATAATCTCTAAATCCCAAACTCAACTGCTTGGCCAAGGTAAGTTCAAAGCAGTCTTGACATTCAAACAGTGCACCATCCCCAGTGGAATTTTTTTGCATTAGGACAGCAGTGACAAGACTATCTCTTTGCTAAATGCAATACAGAGACTGAGTTTGGTTTAAATACATACAGGGTTGTAAAGACAAGAGTTCCACACGTGACCCACTAACAGCCATCATAAAACACAAAATAGAGCATTAAGCTCCCTGACTCAAAAAAGAGCTTAGTGAACAAACCAGTTTTCCCTGAAGGTGCTCAACTGAGTACACTGCAAAGACAGGGACAGAAAGCTTAATTCTGATTATGGAGTAAGAACTATACTTAAAGTAAAAATAGAAAGCTGAAAACAATATTTGTTTTTCCTCTAGACATTCCCTCATTTTTGGATACATTTGAAAGTAGCAATCTGCCACACCTACGAATAACCTAAGAATAAAACAGTCACCTTGACACAGAGCAGAGCTCAGCGCAGACAGCACTGCAAGCAGCACTCACCATATGGTAGCAACTGCTGGAGGGAAATTAACCTCCTCCCCCAACTTCTCAAAGGAAAAACACCACACTTATGTTGCTGGAAGAATACCCTACTGAAAAGCCAGTTCATGGTAGTATAGCTGCTGTCATTCTAGGATGTAAGTGGAAAGGACTTCCTAGACTTTTTGCCCTAAGACACTAATCCATGCCAAAACAGAGCTTGTTGTTTAAGCACCCTCCGATTTGAACGGTCATTTTGGGCTCTGACTCCTGAGCCCAAGAACCACCACATGCTGCACTAGGCTACAGTTGGTATTTTGCTTTGATGACAAAGAAAATAGCTACACAGTTTGTACCTTTTGTACTTCTTTGTACGCTGCACATAATACAACAGGTGTATGCAGTCACATTTCCCAGTTGAAAGCAGCATAAGCAAACCTCTGTTCATATGCTAAACTATATGTATGCATGCCCACGCTTTGCTGACTTTAGCCAGAACAGACTGTACAACACTTCTAATGAGCCAATTCTGTGAACTTAAAGACTGCCCTTGGTGACACAAAGCTTCAGAGCTTTGTGACCTTGTTTCATGCTACACTCTTAATTCAACTAGCTCTATGAAACTGGAAATACAAATATTGAATTTCTTATGTGTGCAGCTGCACAGAGACTACTAGGGAAACATCTTCAACTTCTATTGGCTGGGAGATACAGGCTATGTCTAAACTAACTTTCTGACAGTAATTAATGAGAAATACTGCATTGAAGCAGTTGTCACTACTTCCATTATGACCAGAAGGGTTAATTCAAGTTTAATAACATACATCAAAAAAGTCAGCCTAGCTGCTCTTTAAATTGTTGGTGTAAACACCCATACTAAGCATCTGACCTACTATATTGGAACTGAAAAATGGCTTGGAAAAGGAATACCTAGAACTAGTCCAAGAAAAGGAAAGGAGGAAGAGTCTTAGTGGCAGAATATATATTTCCTCTGCCATTCTGTCACAAAGATCTGTCATACTCACACAGAACTATTTCATATCACAACCGTAAAAACTTCCAACTACAGAAATATTTACACATAAATATTTACTTAAACGGTGAGCTGTAAGAGTGTTATTCAACTCAACTTTACATATATCAGGTGTACTAGTCTCAACAAAATTGTTGCAGTTAATGTAATAAATGTAGCCTGTTATTAAAATGGAGCTCAATTTCTATATAAAATAAAATCTCTACATTAATACCTTGCCAAGATAAAAATCAGTATTTCTCCTAAATCTGATTTATTTAAATATACAATCTGCAAAAAATGTAAAAGAATATGTAGCAAGTATAATTAATAACTCACTGTTCACCAGCAGTCATTCCTTGGAAAATAAAAATGTTTCCTAGAGAGACATTCTTTACTTTTCACCTCCTTTACAGTCTTGCTAGTGAAGATTTTTTTTTAATTGTAGCTAAAAAATATAGGCAAGAGATCTGAAATAGATGTAGCCTATATAAGGTTGCAAGAGTTTCAGCAAAATCGCATGTAAGTAAATAAATTAGGCCCTCAATTTGATTAGCACTATCCATTTATGTAAAAAATTATGCCCAAGCAGACTACTAGAAATAACTACTACTGCAAATACTATCGGCAAACTGTTAAGAGAAGAGATAAAAGTAAATCCGTTGCATCATCACAGTAAAAGTTCTCTGGAAACAATACCTCATTACAGACAACATTTTTAGAATGACATTGAAGATAAAAGTTCATCTTAAACACCAACCAGTAAATGATATTTCCCTTTTAAAGCCCTTTCTCAAAATTAGCATGCAGTGAGCTTCAAGTTTAGAATGCTCTGCTTACGCATTTGTGGATTTAAACGTAAATATACACTATGTATTTAGATATCACAGATGAGAGTTTTCTCAGGTAAACATAAGCAATTCTTGGTTTTCTCTGCATTGTCATAGAGGCTAATTCTGGGACCTGTGACAATACTAATGTATTCAAATTAGTATTTGGGAGTGGAAGAAAAAACCCACCACTTCATCACTTCAGAATTCCAAACGAACTGCCACATTTAATCACAAGTCTAGTGATATTTTTTTCTAATAGACTGGACTGGTGTCACATCACTGAAGGACAGTAATGCTCATATGGGGGAAAAAAAACCAACCAGATAATATTGACCTCAGTAACATGCAAAGCTTTAGCACAAATTTTGAAGGTGAGAATAAAGCAGGGAGGTAAGTGTAATAAACTGTTATATGGATGTAGCAGAAGTAGCTTGCATTACACAAAGTTTTCTTTCCTAAGCATCAGTCCATTTTGAGACAGCCCTGTTCCATATTTTTTAATAGCAATCTTAAAGGATAGAGAAAATGTTTAAGTTTGCTGATGCCACATAAGTCAGAGACAATACAGTGAACTATAAGGACACTGTAGGAAAAAAAATCCTGTGCAACATTAAAGACCGAAAAAAATAGAAAAGGGAAAAGCTGCCATAGCATCAAGTCAAGTACTTATGATTTCCTTGTAGAGTCATCAGCCATTTCTAACTGAGCTGTCCAATGCATTAGTCGACCATGTGGTAAACGACACCAGGCAGCTGCAAAAGGGCTAGTGGAACACTAGAGCGTAACCACAGACATTTCCAAAAGAAACAAGAAGATAATCACGACATTGTACAAACCATGAAGAGAACTCAATTTGAATTCTAAATATAGCTATGTATGTCATCATCCTCCATCAAAAAGAAGAAGATTAATTCAAACTGAAACTTGTTCCAAGATCTATTAATATCATCAGGCACAAAGGAAAACCTGCCATCCCTGAGGGAAACAGAATTTTGTTTAGTCTAGCAAATTGCAAGGGGGATATGAGAACACTATAAAAACAGCAGGTGAGAGAATGGGGGACAACACTTGTGAGAGATGACAGCAATTAAACTGTGGAACAAATAAATATAAACAGAATGAAACTGATGTGAGAAATAAGGTTTCTAACCTGAACTGCTGGAACAGAGGCCCAGGCACACAGAACATAAGAAGTCTGCTAGCTTTAACATGGCACTGGCTTGCTTTTTAAGAGGAATTCTTGCTTACAGTTGCCAGTAAGAGCAGGAAACAGAGCTCAAAGTTACTTCATGTGTTCTCATGTAATTAAAAGTAATAGCAATAAGGCCATATACAAAATAATTAATGCACCTAACTGTAAGAAATTGAAGGCTTGTCCTATATAAGAATAACCAACAATGTTCTAAGAATGCCAGAAATGTATACCAGAGGCTTTTTGTTTGTTTGTTCATTTTTAAAAAAAGTATTCCCATACTCTCGAGTACAAGTTAAAAGACCATCTGCATTAGCAATTTATACCTATAAGTAAAGTTGGAGGGTGGAAAAGCAGCCTGGTGACTTAGAGAACAAAAGCACTCAATTGTAAAGTGATCTGAACCTTCCTTTGAAATGATTTTTTACCAATTCCTTGTTTTCTAATTTACTTGGTCTAAATATTACCCTACTAGAGAACAGCATTTGTTCTATGCAATACCAGTAGTATGTGAACTTTCATAAATACAATTCATTTAAAAACAACCAATGAGAAAAATCTTGATTTGCTTTCGTTCTCCTAGTTATGAGCTAAGATGCTGCAAGTCAATATATTTAAAAAAACAAGGCTGAATTCTTCGTAGCTCCTAAGAGAAACACTACACTGGAGAATTTGCTTTCAAGTTGCCCTTTAATAAGAGCTATAACTATTCTTAAGCTGTTAGTAATTAATGACTTCACTGTTTCTCTAACCATTAAGCACTACAGAAGCAGACAGTGATGCAGAAAAAATTATGATGTGTTTTTAAAGGATGTTTAAGATTAATTACTTAAGACCAAGCATGTCAACCCGAAGTCTTCAATTTCATCTGGTTTGGTTTGTTTCAGTTGTTTTACAGAGAAAATCTTGTCATTTGGTTAGACTATTAAAAAACAGAACATAAAGAATGCATATACAGTCATTAAAATGCCCCAACAAGATTATGCATCTTCCAGATATTTCTTCTTCCTTAATGATGGCTTTTGAAACACAAGCTTTGTGTACCAGAAAAAGACACACAATAATGATGCTTCTGCATCATGAGCATCTTTTTTGTTAGCTGAGTGTGTAATGTATCTGGTGCCTTTAATCATTCATCAGAGAATGACTAATAATTGCACAGAGAAGAACAGGCCAATGACTCTGATCACAGATGACTAATAAATTAATGGTCAGTCATGGAATGCACCTGTGCTCATCTTTCACTGTACCTCTGCAGCACTCTATTCAGGGGCTCTGCTAATCTCCTGTAAACTGTGCTGACCCAACAACTATAACCCTAACGCAACTGCTTTCAACACAGCAACATGTCAGTTTAACTAACAGCCATAATTCCTGAAGGAGAGGTCTGCTAGACATGGGGTAGGGAAGTGACAGTCTAGGAAAGGAGAGTGAGAAGAGTGACAAGAAGGGAAAAAACACAGTAATGGTTAAATCAGCATGTTAAGGAGAACAGGATGAACTATGGTCATCCAGAAGTCTTCCTCTTCGTAATATTGTCCATTCACTTTTGCCCCTAGGATTTAATTGATTTTAGAAAGGTAGGGGTTTAGTACTTGTCATGTATCTAAGCTAGCTATTTGAGCAATTTTACTTGGTCAGCATACCATAAATATGCAAAGTCTTTCAAAAAAATTCCTGACAAGAAGGCACTTGAGAATTGCAGATGTGCATAGTGGAATCTGAGCATCCAGAGGACAAGTGGAAATACAGATGTCATTATTTGCTTCGCTCCAATTACTGAATGGTAACCAACCTCTATTTCAGAAATACTACTCTCCTGTACTCTACCAGACCTTTATTGTAACAAAAGTATGTCAATGAATTTTATTTCTTGTCTCTTTATAAGCATTCTGTCCTTCAAAAGCCCAATTAAAAATGGTGATAAAGATCCAGGATTGTTTTCTCCAACAAATGTGTGGCATAAATGGATTGGTAATGTATACTTCCTTCCCTCATCCACTTCCCACTCTGCTTCAGAAGCAACAGAAACTGCTCTGCATAAATTTAAAACTAAACATAAGTTTCAAATTCAACTTACCTGCCAAAGTTGGCTGGCAAAAACTCAAGAAAAGCATCATTCAGGTACAGCTGCGTTAGGTTTAACAGTTGGGAAAATCCATCTGGAAGCCTATACAGAAATAACATAATGCCTTTGTTTCAATAATATTCAGGGTATTAAGTTACATTTTCTTAAATCAATGTAGTATTGGAGTCTTACATATTGATAACATTAAGGTGGTACCAGAATTTCTACAAATTTGCAGAAGATGTTTAATTTCTGTGAGATTAGTTTCAAAAAAAAATTCTGTATTTCAAGTATCTGCAGGAAATAAAAACTACAAACAACAAATGTAGTCTTTCTATGTATTGGTGACTTCCTGACACCTAATGTGGAGAAGGCATTCATAAGATCTTCAAGATAAATTAGAATCCTAAGATAAATTAAAACCAAGATAAACGCCTTTTTTCCCCAAGTTACACTGCACAAAGTTTCTATCTGTGGCAGTGCTACCTCTGCCAAATTTTGTCACTACAGAAGGTGAAAGAGAAATCTACTAATGCAAACTGTTTGAAAAACAGTGATAGACATTTTAGAGTAAAATTAATTATTGCTATTAAGAAAGCTCTTTGTGTAATTCTCTATGAGAAGCGATGGACTTTAAAAAGCTAAGAGAAACACGGTAATACAGGATTGCCCGCATAGCCTATTAACTTGGGCAAAATCACAGAGTCGTAGGGGTTTGGAAGGGACCTCAAGAGATCATCAGGTCCAACCCCCTGCCAAAGCAGGCTCCTTAGGACAGATCACACAGGTAGGCATCCAGATAGGTCTTGAATACTCCAGAGAAGGAGACTCCACAGCCCCCTGGGCAGCCTGTCCCAGGGCTCTGGCACCCTCACTGTGAAAAAGTTCTTCTGCATGTTGGTGTGGAACTTCCTGTGCTCCAACTTGCAGCCATTGCCCCTTGTCCTGTCTCCACAGACCACTGAAAAGGGGATGGCCATTTCCCCGTGTCCCACACTTCAGATATTTATAAACATTAATAAGATCCCCTCTTAACCTTTTCACAAGGCTGAACAGCCTCAGTTCATTCAACCTTTCCTTGTAGGGGAGATACTCCAGGCCCCTAATCATCTTCCTAGCCTCCTCTGGACTCTTTCTAGGAGATCCCTGTCCTTTCTATACCAGGGAGCCCAAAACTGGACACAATACTCCAGATGGGGCCTGACCAGGGCAGAGTAGAGGGGGAGGATCACCTCCCTTGACCTGCTGGCCACACTCCTCCAGATGCACCCCAGGATCCCATTGGCTCTCTTGGCCAGCAGGGCACACTGCTGGCTCATGGCCAACCTGTCATCCACCAGGACCACCAGATCCTTCTCCACAAAACTCTCCTCCAGCAAGTCATCCCCCAGCCTGTACTCATACATGTGGTTATTCCTTCCCAGGTGCAAGACTCTACACTACCTTTTACTAAACCTCATCTGGTTTCTCCCTGCCCAGCTCTCCAGCCTGTCCAGGTCTCGCTGAATGGCAGCGCAGTGTTCCTGTGTGTTATATAGTATATTATAATTTAATGGTATAACTATTCTGTATCACAGTACAGTGAGGCTAATGAATATACTTTTTAGTTAACTCTACTTCCCGAGTCTGAGGCTTAGAGCATGCCTCAGGCAACTGAGATTCAGCAGTGTCTTCACAAAATATAAAATATCAAAAAAAATTATAAACTTACTTTGAAATTGGATTAACGCTGGCCTCAACAACTGTCAGGACTTTACAATTTTTAATATTTTCTGGAAACTCCTGTATGCCTGCAAGACACAGAGAGAGGTAGGGAAACTGTTAGATTATTAGACTCCATCACAGGCATGACAATGATGCACGTAAAACCACTGGCCATAAAAAAATTAATTCATTTAGCAAGCAGTGGACTGGTTCTCTGATATTTCATGTTAGATATAGTTTTCGTTAAAGACAGACTCTTAAGCAAAATCCATTCTTTCAGTATTCTGTTCCTAAAGCGCTTCATATAGCGGTATAGCAGGCAGCTTGACAGAGACATAATTCGCTAACAATTCCCATATCTTATTACCAAATTATTAAAGTACTTATACTTTTTAATGCAGTTAAGATCAGGCCTTCAGCTCCAAATTATAATTTATTTATTTGTTTCAAAAAATGCATTCATACACATGAATTTCCAACAAGGAATTTCAAACCGGATCTGTTTGTCAAATGCATGGCTTGTATGAAATGGTAAGGCTTCAAATATAAAGATGTTTACAGAATTCATGGTTCTGAATAAACATCCCAAAATCTGACAAATGTTTCTGGTTACCTTCTGATTATTAGCAGAGAAAACAAAAAACACTGCAAACATTGATGTCTGAAAATTAAAAAAAAAACAGGAATCTCTTTTTCTAAGGCTATCTCCACAATTGCCAGAGTGAACCTGCAACCCACATATCTGCTAGATCCACCAAAAATTGACAAACAGGCCTTGAAAACAGAAGACAGGTATCCACCACATCAGTAGGAAATCACTACTGTGTCATTCTACTGGCCAAGACTTTCACCTCAATCTTTACTATACCATAAAAAGAAATAAAACCTCATTTACCACAAGTATAGTTGCTTTTGCAGTGTATTGCTGAATTTTTCTTTAACTCAAGGACAACTTTTTTATTTTAAATAAATTTGTCCTAACAACCATTTGTTCTGCAAACTTGGATTAAGAATAGAATATATTTTTCAAGAAAAATCCATTTGCTATTACAATAGTTAGTTTAAAACAGCTTGTTTCTGGCATGCTTTATCAGGTGTGTGGAAAGGGCAGCATGAACCCAGGAAACAAGACTACTGAGAAGGAAATGTGGATGTTCTCTTTTAGGCTAGTCAGTGTGAAATTTCATGCTGCTCTAAGCAACATTAACTCTTTTACAGTCCAGCAGCAAGAGGGAGACAAGGGCAATGTGTCTTCTCATTCAGATCTGCAGATAGGACTTGATTATGTCTTTCCATCTATCTGTTCTGAGAAACCCGAAGCAGAAAAAATGTGGCAAAGCATCAAGAGCTAAGTAAAGCTTTCACTTACATAAGAAATTACACAATTTCTCATGCTAGCATAGAGTTCACTTTTTTCTATGTTTGTGCAGTATTGTGGTTTAACCTGGCAGGCAGCTAAAACAACCACACAGCCCTCAGTAGGATGGGGAGAGAATTAAAAAAAAAAAGGGAAAAACTCATGGTTGAGATAAAGACAGTTTAATAGGACAGAAAGGGAAGGTAATAGTGACGACAATAGCAGCAGCAACAATAATAGTAACAATATACAAAACAAGTGACACAGCACAATTCTGACCACCTGCTGACTAATTCCCAGCTAGCTCCAGGGCTGCCGGGTGCCCGAGCCAACTCTCCCCAGTTTATATGCTGAGCATGATGTCATATGGTATGGAATATCTCCTCTGGAATACCTCCTTTGGTTCTGCTCTGGAGGGTCTGCCTGTCCTATGGGGCTCGGGAGCCCCCAGGCATTCTATCCAGCCTTGTGCCTGTAGCTCTGGTCTTGAAATAGTTGTAGCTTTCCATAGTCTGTGTAAAGCTAGTCCATGAAATTCAAGAATCACCCCCTAAAGCAAACTCATCGGTTGTATCAGATGGACCCCTCCTTGAGCTCTTCTTGACCAGGCCCTTATTCTCTGTAGAGAGCCCAGGTAACTAGCACACGGGCCTAAATGGTAGATGATGGATGAATGCTCTCTTGGCTTGGTCAAGGCTCATTCCAGAGCTTGTAGAACAAAGTAGGTGCCTTAGAGGGAAGGCAATTCAAGTGAAAGCAGCTCCAGGTTCTTTATCATCTGAATTCATTATATAGAAAACTCCCAAGAGTTGTTGTAGTTGAATTTGTAGTATTAAGTGAGAGAGGTCAGTTTGGGTCAGCTGTCCAGGTTGTGTTCTCTCCCAACTCACTGTGCACCCCTACCTCCTTGTTGGCAGGGCAGTATCAGAGAACCTGAGAAGTCCCTAACTGTTTTGACAACAACTAAAATATTAATGTGTTATCAATTACTCTCCTCATCCTAAATCCAAACCTAGCAACTGCTAGGAAAAATTAACTATTCCAGATGAAACCAGGACACACAATAACATGACTGACCTGGTATATTAGGACTTAAGAGATGGCAATACCACCTGACAAGAAAAGCAGTCAGAAAACACTTTTAAATTAGTTAATGATGTTGAGGGGCAAAGTCCACTGCTGACTTTTCCATTAATTCAACTGAAGTAGAAACACTTATTTATATGAAAGTAGACTTCTAGGTCTGTCTTAACAGGAACCTGTTAGTGATACTAAATGGTTGTAACTATTACTTTTGACTCATACCAGATACTGTACTATGTTATTGAGAGGTGAAAAGGAAGAAAAACCATACAGTTAAACCAGGTATTTATGGTTCTTTTTGGGAAATAGCTTGCTGAACTCAAGAACAATAACACCCAGAAGCAGAAGGGACCAGAAGGAATTGAACCATCAATTGCAATACAGGCGAAGATTTATGGTACTTCTGTTTTTCTGCTGTGCATGTTCAGGTATATGCACACATGGGTAAACAAACTATTCTATTTATATACATGGTTTCAGCCATGTGAAGCTTACTGGGGCTGCGAGTGGAGTCAAAGCCAAAAAAAACCAAAAAGAGAAAAGACCGGGGATAGTGATTCAATTCACTCTAACTCTCACAGTTCAAAACAAAAACTAAAAAGGTAATACTTATAATGAATGTAGCAAAGTGTCATTTCTGGAAAACAGTAGCGATATTTTAAAGTCTAAAGGCAGGCTTTAATGAAAAATTAGAAAAATGGCACAGAAAGCCTAGAAAGGTACCTTACCTATACTGATGATGTATGATTTTTTTATTAAGAGAAACAAATTTACAAAAAATTTAAATATACATGATCTTAATTCTAGCTGTTGCAAAACCAGCTCTTTCACCAAATAAAAATATCCAAACATACAGATGGAAAGTATCGAAAATGTTGCAGTATCCTAAGCCATGGCAGATGAACAAAGACCTATAGATGAAGCTATGGATGATTTGTATGAAGAGGTCTTCTACTGTCTAAATCGTACCTCAAGATGTCTTTACTGCTGATGATACAATGTTACCTTCTTAACATTAAGTATTGGCAACCAAAGTAAACTGTTGTTAAGTTCTTCCTTGGAGTAAGAGTTGTGTTTCAGACTCGCTCTGTGCCATTATTTTTAGTGTCTGAATCACACAGAGATTCTCTACGCTTATTGTTACACCACCAGCCTTGCCTTGGTCCTTGGATGAAAGAGTGTTCTGGTCCAAAATGTTAAACCTCATGGTTTTAACATTAATATCAGTTTCCACTGCCTACATCAAGAATTTACTGAAGCACAGAAGACCTCAGTCTGCGATAACTACCTAGAAAACAAAACACAGTACATCTGCGAGAGGAGAATGTCACTGTAAACTTAGAGCCAAATAAAATATTAGCTATCCAAACACAGACATATTAAATCAGCATGCTTTTGTACATAATCAGTGGACTCTACAGTAGTCTCTTGTTTGACTATGCCTTGGGCAAGAGGCAGCAATGGTTTTAACAACAAATTGACAACAAATTCAAACTGATACGAAAAAGCTAACAATGAAGGAGCCTATAAATTTAATTTTGCTGCTTAGAGACAGAATTGCTATGGTATACATAATCTTTACTAACTTAACAGTTCAGTATGGATAAAATGGCAGCCATCATTCAAGAGAGCAGTAAACTGGGAATCACAGCATTGTAAGGCTCCTCCTTACAATGTGATGGGAAGCTGCTTTTACTAACTGGCTAAACAGCAGCATTGAGACAGTCTTCCTCAGCTATATTCCTCCTGCATACTAGAACACGGAGTTATTGTTGGACTGGTATTATTTCAGGTGTCCCACCAAGAAAGCAAATACAAAAAGCAAGATAGATGGCAGAGAGACACTGGAAAAACAAGGTAAGAGAAGGACAAAGGGCTGTAAAGAGCACTTTATAAAAGGATCTGTTCCTTCTTTCTCTGCTTTCCATGTATCCTTAGAGTTCTGACCCTTCCCCCCATTAAGGAAAATCAGCAACCTCAAGTGTCTCCATGGCCACATCTTTCCACTCTCCTCTCATAACTGTGCTAATCCATCCATTTGACATCCTCTATGAACATCTGATCAAAGGAGCACTGCAAACGGAGATCCACATTCTTTTCTAAATCCCTTCTCTTTTTTTGTGTGGGGTGTTTTATTGCTTTCTTTATACATTGATGCTTAAGGATTGCAGAAGAGGAAGACAGTGCAACAGATTACTTGAGGGTTATCTAGTCTGTTACTGTCTATCCCACTTCCCTTGGAAAGAATCATACAGAGAGGTTCTTCATCCTGCTGTTTCCTACTTTATATAACCAACCATCACCCCTACCCCTCCCCGGCCCCATTTCAGTGCTGTAGCCAATTTACACATCACACTTACTGTTTTTAAAAAAACCCAAAAAACCCCACGCACACATACACACAAAAAACCCCAACCCACCAAATCCAAACCATCACACTTGCAGACTACGACCATTTGTGGATCACAACCGAAGAAGAGGTGATTTGCTGGTAATCTTTAATTCTGATCACGAGAGCCAAACTCAACTGAGACCAAAGTTCTTTTTGTAGTCTAATTTGGCACAAAAGTGAGATTTATGCAGTAGATTTTAGCATTTACTTGTCTGCTCTTTTCTCCCCGTTTTCCCAAACTTCAAGCACTTTTAAACTTTCTACTAAAAGCAACCCACCACAAACAAACAAACAAAAGCAAGGGGAGGGCAGGGAACCATCAAGATTGTTAGGGAAAATCCAGCAGTAAGGTAAGGAAGAGGAATTTAAATTTCTTGTCTGGACTAAGCCAAAAGCAGAAAACATTCATCACTCAGAGCTACTTGGCAAAAACTCACCGGCTAACCAGACTAACCTAAAAAGTGGTATTTAATTAGGATCCCAGACCAGCTGCAACACATGCCCAAAGGGCACACCAAAAAGGTCATATGGGTATTTCTGGTTAATGGCCACACATCTGAAGGTAATCAACCTCTGCTCTGGATCACCAAACACTCAAATACAGAATTTTGCCTGACGCCTAACTCCCCAGAGAGCAGTAATTGTTTTGGCACAGCTTATCAGAACAAATGTGTACAAATATCCCTATCTTTGTTTAGACTAGATTTAAGCAATTGTATGTATAATTGGGGTCCCACTCACCATCTGGAGTTAAAGTCATCTCCTCCCCTAGATAGCACACTCCCATCACCAGGGTCAGCACAAATTGCAGAGCAGGAGAGAAAACTGGGATAATTTTTTCTCTCCATCAGATAAGACTTTTTCCACTCAGAAATACTGTCAGTTTTGGATTTACAGAAAATTGCACAAATCGCATCCACCACTGGCAGTATCCTCCAGTGCAGTGGATCCCAGAGCCGACACCCCTACACTACTGTTTCAGCTCTACTGCAGATGGGGGGCTTACTCTGCTGTTCAGACACTTCTGTAGTCAATATTTTTCTTCACAAATCGATGCTGAAACTAGTATGCCCAGAGTTCAGCTATTGAAACCATTACTGCTATTACAGCAGCATCAGCGCCTCCAAATCAAGTTCCACCTCTTCTCACACCAAAATAGTTTAAACAAGCTTAAAAGAAAAGTTTAATTCCTAGAAGGCATAGAGAAAGAAAATCACTAACAAATATGAGACCCATGGAAACCATATGGATGATGTCTGCAAAGGAAAGAGTTTGCAGACAGTTCTCTTGGTTTGTGGGGAATGCAAGAAAAAAAATTCTTGCTGCAAAATAAATGAAACTACATCCTGCTGCGAATCCATCCCACTCTTCACCTTTACAAGAACAGAGGGCAGGGAGGCAAACATACAGAGCAGTTTGCATGAATATGAAAGCAACCTCAATTGCACACATTATTCACTCAGCTAATCTATTCAATCTGGTCTCAACTTCTGGGCAAGCAAGCAACCTGCCTGAAAGAAGCTCTACCATAAAAAGCGCAGCTTTTGCTTGTTCTTCTACTCAAGGCCTCTGCTGCAACTGTCTTTCTGGACAATATGGATCAAAAATGGCAATAAAAATATTTTCAGAGTTCAAGGATACATATCACAACTTTCCCAAAGTTCTTGTAGAATTTGTTTGCAAAAACTTAAAGTTTAAACTGAAATCTTAAAATAAAGCATCAGCCGTGGTCTGTATTCTTATATATTTATATAATTTGCTTTAATTTGGGATTTCTGCAAACCTTCTGAATTAAAAGCAGTGCTTTTCATTATTCAAAGCAAGCAGGGTGTTAGATTGTGCAATCAAATCATTGCACAATGCTGATTCATCTATTCTTCCTTTTGACTGCTCATTCCTCATTCCAAAATTCTTAAGAGGATCCCCTGTCACAGCTGCTTTTGGGTCAGCCAGGAGATGCCAGAGCAGGCTGCAGGACAGCAGCCAATACTTTCCTGCTCAGCACTGGAGTTGCAGCCCAGTGCAAGACTGGCCTTCATGTACCTCTGCGCAAGGTGGTACTCAGTACACTTGTCGTTGCCAAGCAGCTTAAGTGTCTCTGGCTTGCTCAGTGAAAACCTATCCTAAGAATATAAAGTCAATCAAATTACAACTATAGTTTCATCAAGTTCTGCAAACAGATATCCCAAAGCTTTTGAAAAACTGCTTTAGGTCACATTGGCTGCTTCTCTCACACTCTTGGGTCTCAGAATTGAAAAATTCCTTGCAATCTGGCACTCCTTACAGAAGTAAGGATTACAGGATTACAGAAGCCATGGCTTTCTGTCTGTCTCTGTAAAGACAAAAATGTGTAAGCTTGAAGATCTGTGGAAAAAACCTTACCTTTCACAAGAAATAAAACTTTAAAAAAAAATCTGTCATAGATCAAACCTACCATATTTAAACCTGTTACAGATTTAATAAAACACATTTTAAAATGCATTTATATGGTGTTTCATTCTCTTTCCACTTTGTTTACCCAGGAAAGTTCCCTTCCTAGAAAAACTTTTGCTTTTATCAAGGAAATCACTAATCTAAAAATCTGAAAAAACAACTCACCAAACCAAACTCCACTGAATTTCCTGATTTTTCTTTAATGTGACTTTGCTTGACAAGTATCTACTTACAGCTTAGTAAGGAGATTCACCTCTCCTTTAATTCACCTCACACTGAAAGTTTTAAAGTTTCCCCTTCCCATCTGTCATGCCTTTAATGATGGTCACTTACAGGGTTATAAGCTGTGACTGCACTTGGGGCTTATTTCTTAAGCTCACAAAATGAAGAATGGAAGTTGAATCTTTATTTGGAGGACTATTTGGAGGTTTCTCATAAAGAAAAATAGGTTACATTAGCACAAGTCCATGCGATGATTAATGCAAAAATGCCAGCTGTGCTATACATCTGACAGAAACGAGTAAAACTCTTCATTTTAAAAATAGGGAAAATACCCTGGGAAATACTTCCATGGGGGCATTTTCAAGCTTTTGAAATGAGTTTTAAACAAAAATGTACTCTTACTGGTTGTGATAACTATTGTAATGAAATTACATCTACAATTGTATTGTGCAGTATTGGCAATATATGTGGTACTCATTTTGTTAATAAGGTTGGTACTTTACATATATTTATACAGTAATACAATATTTAGTCACAATTAAGACAAAAACATCTTTTGTAGAATAAATGTCCCTATGTAGAAGAAGCAGCAGCATTAAAATGCAAACAAGTTTTGAGACTTGTGAAATTCAAAATTTTAAGTTTTTAATCTGAAAGCTAAAAGCTCATGCCAATTCTGTGAGGTTCAGACAGTAATGAATCCTATTTTATACTGCATGTCACCCTCCTGATCTCTCTAAATGGATAATGTCTCCTCATCAGTTTCTCCAACAATAATAACTTGCACTGCACTGCTAAATTATCAGAGCTGATGCAGGCAGGGAAAACAAGATGAGATAATAGTTTGGGGGGGTGGGTGGGACTGGGGTTTGGGGGTTTGGTACTCCTTTTCTACACAGGTACCAGCACAGATAGGATGCTTCAAGGAGCCCAGAAGAGTCTTCCAAGCATTCATCCTCAAACAATCTGAAAGAACTTCAACTTTCAGTTTAAGGTACCTCTAGGCCTGCTCTAGCCACTTCCTTATACAATGTAAAGGTGGAGGAGTGTGAGTAGCAAGACAGGTTCCTAAATGCCTCTTCTTGGGGGGGGGGGGCGGGGGGTAGGGGAGGAGGGAGGAGGGAAGGAGGGGGAAAGGTAGCCAATAACACTGCTTCTTGAAGACATGCCTGAGACACCAATTTGCATAAATCTAAACATGCCAGGGCAGGGTAAAGTTGCAAAACGCAGAACACCAGGAAGGGAACAGGAGGAAGGTTGCAGGCAGTTTTGTTCGTGGTGTTTTCCCCTCATCCTCTACCACACTGGAGTGCGAATTCAGTGTTGCCTACCCAGCCCCTTTTGGTTGATACACGACTGCCACGAAAAGTACACCCCTTTACAAATGCACATCTAAAAAAACCCAATGGAATTGCCTTTTCTGTGTTACAAAAATTTGAGTCCAGAAAAATACTTGCATTAAACTCATTTCAGAATTTCAGATATGTACACTCAAATTCCACATTCAAGACCTTCACTGCATCAGAATTCTATTCTGTTCACATCCTCTCTACACACAGAGCCACATCCTATGATATGACCTCTATATGATCATTCATTACAATAAAGCTACAGACTCAGGAGTCAGGAGATTAATTATCTTTTATTTCACAATCATGGATGATACAACACTCCTGCTCCTGCCTGCCCTCTTACTACCCACCCCCCCCATACAAGTAAATAGCAAATTTATAGCAAGTTATTTTTGTATTCAGGATCTTCCTCTCTTACCTCTCCCTGCAGATAATAACCCTTGTATCTGTCTGCCTATTAGTTATGAATAATTCTCAATTCCTTGAAAAAACACATTCCTAAATGCACCAGATGGTCAACATAAGATTAGGTACTCTCCTGAATTCTCGTTCAACAACTGCCCCAAATTCTGGCACACAGTGTACTAAAAGCTAATTTGCCAAGTGAACAGGTGATTTAAAATACTGAAGAACACATATTTGATCTAAATGTGCATCTGTTAGCAAGATTCTTAAGAATTACATGAAATTATTTTATAGGTAGATATGCCTGGAGGCAGGGGGTGTGTGTGTGTGTGTGTGTGCGTGTATGTTTTCTTGGGTTTAGTTTGTATATTTTTCCAATACAGACAAACTGGCACATTTAAATTTTCTGTAACATCACAGTGAAAGAGAAACACCCTTTAATATCGAAGGGACTACTGAAGATCCCCGTATTTCCAAAACACCGCACTTCTTTTGGTCTTACTATTTATTTTCTAATCTTGCTAGTTAATCCTTCAAAGGCCTGAATAATATAGAACTTAAAACAGCAATCTTTTTATTTCACCACCTGCAAGCAGGGAAAAATAAACCATGGCACTGTTTCCTCCTATGCAAACTCAACAGGAACAAGCAATTTCAAGCCTATTTCCCAGGCTTCCAGGAAAGTCTGATTTGCCTGGCAGTAACTCCCATCTTCTGCTTCAGACTTTCAAATCGCTTGTAACCTGCAAAATTAACTCTTCTGTCCATTTATATTCACCATCATACCCCGTACATTAATGTTTAACCCCTTCTTTGAAGAAGGGGTAAAAAATATTTCCTTGACAGCCTTCCACACTGTCCTGTGTGCAGGTTAAGAACAGCATCCTGGAGGCACAAGGAAATTACTGTATCCCTAAAGGTTAATAAACTGTGAGATTTAGGGGTGAAAAGAGATGGTGTGGGTGATTTGTTTCTTTTTTCTGTACAACTGTTGGTATATAAATAAATTGGTCACAGAGAATAAAAAAACCCTTTAGTTTAATAAATAGAACATGCCATAAAAGTAGAACTGATGTACTGACTACCAAAAAAATACATGATTTATTGACGATTGTCAAGACTAAAGGCAGAGTTAGTTTTAACTCTATTCCATACTTGTTGCACATATAGCAGCAGTTTGGTCTTTCAGGCTACCGTTGTGTCATGACCTCTTCAGCAGCTGTAATACATGCCAAACCAAACACTTTGGCAAAGACTTCTGCGTGCTCTGGGACACCACTCTTAAGGGCCTGTACTCCATAACTCAGCACATGCCTTGACACATACATCACTTCACACAAAGAATCAATATACTGACAACAAAGGAGTCAAATGAAGTCTATGAAATAACCCCCAGGCCCGTCTGGCTCAAGAAGACCCAGTAACAGAAGGTGATGGGCACTGCTGCAGGTCTCCTGGCTTCCTATACTTGACTAAATTTTCTCCAGGCTTCTACTTTTGGTCATTGTCAGAGACTAACTGGATGAATCCTCGTTCTGACTAAATATTATTAGATTGTATTACACATCTGCATTTACACACCTGCCATATCTCTGCTATACCGTTTTATATATATATATATTTATATATATAAAATTAGCCACAACTAAATCTGAAATTAAAAAGGCAAGACCTTTTATAAGCTAACATCAGAGATTGCTTTCTTGGTCTAATACCTTTTATATAACACATCTGCTACCTTGAAGAATTTCCTGAATTTTCATCTCTCATCTAAAAGTCAATTATTATGCACAGACTTCTATATATACACACACATAGTTCTACTTGGAGATCTGACTGTTCTCCTGTGCAACCGGTCTCCCTTTATGAGCCAGACTCTGAAATTCATGAGGTAACATTTTAAAACTGAAGCTTTATACCAGCTCTTTAGAAAATTTGATACTTGTCTTTGGTCAAGATTATGCCTATGCCACAAACAGCTCAACCAACTTATATAAGAATCCTGTCATACTTCATATATGCTGGTATTTGAAAACACATGTCTTAACTAGCTACCCTCCTAAAATGCAACCTTGAAAACTAAGTGCCTATTTGATGTAAAGGCATCTGCATTCCATCTCCTTCACAGGAAAACACTGATTATCAATACTACAACAAAAACAGAGAAACTATCACCTTCAATTGCCACAACCACAGGAATCTGAAAATAACACACACTATTTCAGAATCTGGCTTCTCTCATCATCCTGCATTGACAATTAATCTCCAATATTTTTTTCTTTTTTATACACTAAGGGACAGCCATGTCTGTGCTTCCTATAATGTTCACTGCTTCCACACTGTACTCTTTCCATGTCTAACACAAAGACAAAGGAAGAACCAAAGATTTTGATTGGTTTCACTAGGCTTGGAGAACTAGTAAAACCCCTCCTGTTTGGCTCTATTAGAGACACATATCAGAACAGGGACCCTGGTCTGTTGTTTTGTGTTTTACAGAGCTTTCAGGAATACTGGCATGCAAGATGTCCCAAGTAAACAAGCATGTGACCTGAAGACTATTTTAGATGTGCAACACAGAGAAGCTATTCAAACTGTGATAAGGTTGTGACCAGGCCCATAATAATAGCTTATATAAGCTTGTGTCCTGTTGTTTTGTCTCAAAAGTGCTAAAACCAAAACAACGGCTAGAAAACAGAGCTTCACACTTCATTGGGATAGCATATCGTTCAGCTATTGCCTCCTTAAATTCTTTATATGCCTCAGAGGAACAAATGCTCTTTCAGCAGCTCTCCGAAGGCTTAGCTAAAGGTTATGCCATTTTGGACAGACAAGTAAGTCTCTAGCTGGTAAGCGACCAGATGCCTATATATGTACATAAGCTACAGAATGTGCCATCACTAGAACTCAAATGCCCTTTTGCTGCTGAAGTCTTCTGCATTGAGAACTTGTGTTGGAAACAGTTAATCCTTTCAATAGTTCAGTCTAGGACAAAAAGATGATTCTTTCTCTGTTGTGTGTCACTATGAAAGTTTAAGGCCAGTGTTCTTTAAAAAAGGCTATTAATTCACTTGTACCAGGAACACAGCAGTGACAACAAGGTCAATTTATCACACTAAATGCTGCTTTCATTAGGCAGAAATAATAAAGTAACACTTTAAGTACAGATACAGTTACAATGGACAATAAAGAGAAATGCTGCCTCAAGAACTGGAATACTTTCTTAATAAAGCATGGAGTCATGATTAGCTAGCTAATTTGATAAAATCTTTGGTGTACTTATGCAATCTTTATTTTCAAATACAATTTCAAGGAGATGTCTTCTTATTTCACTTTGAGTTAGTAAGATAAAGACTATTATATCCTCATCAATTAGCATGATTGAACTTTTTTGTGATCTCAAATGAATCTGATGACAATGTAAGTTATGTCAATTTCCTAACAGTTGCACACATCTGCCAGCTTGCCAAAGCAGCACCATTAATAAAATCCCATGTATACAATACTTGGCTGACAACATTTCATGATTTATAAAAGGCTGACTCACACAGAATGATAGATTTTTAACAAGTTCCACAAGTGAACCAGTCATTATCCATAGTAACTCTTCCCCATGCAGAGGTTGCCACCCCCAAAGCAAGACAGCAAGTTCTACTACAACTTTTTTGACAGCTCATTAAAATAAACTGATAAAAATTTTCATACGAAACAAAATAAAACAGAATCCAGCAAAATTTTACAAAACTTTTGTCCAAGCTCTCTTCAGTACAGCAAAACATGAAAAAAGCCACTAGAAGTTATAAATCTGAGCATATGTGTTGTGAGACAATATGAAATACTTCCCAGTACCAGTTTTCAGTACTAAATCTCAAAGTAGAAACCAATCAATTGTAGAGATACAATTAAATATCACAACCAGACCATAAAGGAGCATCTTTTATGTTAAGCAGAGATTCAGAGCAGGAATTTAAAATTCACTACCTGTATACCTTCTAGAAATTATACTTTCACTAGCATCTTTGTATAGCCAGTGGTGTTTTGCCTTTTAGCTACCCAAATAATAAGTGAAGTGACTTACCATTCTTGCTGACATCCAGTTCCCTGAGATTAATGAGATTTGCAATGGATGCTGGCAATGTGGTTAGATCATTGTCTGGCAAACTCAG
Source organism: Hypotaenidia okinawae (assembly GCA_027925045.1). Classification (NCBI taxonomy): domain Eukaryota; kingdom Metazoa; phylum Chordata; class Aves; order Gruiformes; family Rallidae; genus Hypotaenidia; species Hypotaenidia okinawae. The sequence continues at coordinate 26,948,995 of BSDF01000005.1, read as the reverse complement.
CTTGTGCAGAGACTGACAGTTAAAAAGTTGCTATTGAAACAAAGAAAAAAAGTGAATGCAATTTTCTCTTAGTTTCCTCTACATAGCCTTTGTTTTTAATCCCTTTAAACTTCTGACCTCACAGCATGAAGGCCAGATTATCTAGAGACGTTGACTACAAAAATTTTACTTAACTAGTTTTATTCAAAACCGACTAACTCTACAATGCTTAGGAAAGCATACAGTCACAACAAGGCAGCAGCTATGCTTAACGTTTCCTGAAAATTCCTTCCAGTATCTCAGAAACTGCAACCTGTAGTCACACGTAGTCCTACAAAAACCACAAAGTATTTTCAATAAGAGACATGCCATACAATGCCCCAGTTTCTTCACAATAAGATAAATACATACATTTAAAAAAATCAAATAGTTCTGGGACAGACTTTTAATAGGTATCAATCTTCTCTAAAAATTTAAATTTTATTCCATTATATTTTACAGATTCTTTTCCCCCTTTGAGGCTTCCTAGCTCAAATGCACAAAATCCAACAAAATTATGATGAAGACTAGCAAAACTGTAATCTAAGGATATAGAAAACTGTATGATCTCTTCTGTATACATGCATTTGTTTCAAGTATTAACTCAGAGCCAAATCTCTTTCTGTATGCAAAGTATCTTGAGATTCTTACCCAAAAACTTTACAAATTAACAAAAGATGGCATGTAATATTAGCATAATCGAAGAAAAATACTCAAAGCTTACATGTAGTACCAAATAAATGTCTGCATGAAAGCAGTTGAAAAGGTTCCTTTGAACAATGTATAATGAATATTCCTCTTCCAATAATTTTGGCTAAGATCACTCATAAATAGCTGAACTTAGTGTTCTTCTAAAATTCTGAGAAAAGATCATACAAACCCAGGAAGTGTTTTATGACTAAAAAAAGAATAAATCTATCCCAATCAACATCACAACAATGGGCTTAGTTCAACCAAAATTTCTTGGTCTCTCAATTCGGACACCATTATTTTAGCCACAGATGGTTCAATAAGCCCCACTCATGTAATATTTGCATATACCACCCCAGAAGAACAAAAGCAGGCATAAATTAGCAAGATGGTCTGTTCTACCAATGAACTTCAACTTGTCTATTAAGGTTCCCTGTTTCCTCAGAAATGTGCACCTAGTTAGAACTAGTTAATACCATTAAGGCTTTGATGAGCTACAAATTAGGATGTGGTACTGGAAGGAGGACTTGGATGACCTCATGTGTTTTGGAGCCATTCCTTTATTTCAGTACTTCAAGCAAGAAAATGTATTTAAACTCATCCCTGAAAACAACCATCTGGACTCTTGGAATCATTAGAAATTTCCCCAATTAGTCAGGCAAAAGTAAATGCAGCACAAGAAATTGTAAGATCCCAAAAGAAAGACGGGAGGCAAAGCGGGGGGTAGGGGGAAAGAAGTTTTGTATGGTGTTGGCTTTGCAATTGCTGTTGTTCTTTTTTAAAGTTTTGTTTGCATATTCAGCGGTTAAATAGATTATCATTACTGTTAGTAAACAGCAGAAGTCATTATTAAGGACTATTTTGTTGCGGAACTCCAATTTCTTCCATGGAGCAAGGTGAAAAGGAAATCTAAAACTGCTACAGTTTGAGCTTTTCAGCTCAAATGCACATCATGGCACTTAGGACAAACAGGGTGCATTTTCAGATGTGATTTAGCACACAAGACAAAATCATTTCCACTACCTGATCACTTTGGAAACTGAGACTACAAGCCAGCACTTCATATAAAGCAACACTCTACTATCACCTTTCTCTCCACTGCAGTTTGCTCATGCTGTGTGCTCAGCAACTCAACTAAATCAAGGACCTACACTGAATTTTGGAAGCATGCTGGAGTACTGAAAAGACTGGAGGCAATTTAAAAAAAATAATAATGAAGTACCACACAAACTGACAGGCCATCAGTGATCAGGTTGACATGACAGCCAAAAACCAGTTGTTGCTGTGCTGCACACAAAGACAACAGCAGATTGCAAAACAAGAAGAGAACATACTACTAGGGGCAAAGAGGAAAAAGGAAGAGTGGGAGTGCCTTAACCAGGCTTCAGAAATCTGGAGACAGCCTAATAGGTACTGCACCCTTCAAATGAGATGGCTTAATTAGAAGTCTTTTTCGGAGTTAAGAGATTAAGTAAGAGACTGAGTTAGGAAAAAGTCATACACAGCTTGAAAGTCTAGCTCCAAATCTGCTACGGTAATTTCAAAAGTTAATGGCCTTGCCTTATGGATCATCTATGGATAGTTTTAAGATTACAATTCCTGTCAAATGACTCAAGAAAACACTTTTACTAGGTCTTTATGGTTTCTTAATCTCTCAGCTGGTTTCTTTTACAGAATTTATGTGTGAGGGTTCTTTCTTTTGAAATTGAAAACATAGCAAAAAATAATGACCAAAATTACTTAAAAGCTTACTTAAAATTACTTAAAAAAACCTGCTTAGCTTCTCAAAAATAAGCCCATCAGAATGACTTATTATAATGTACAAGCACATTGACATGAAGTAAATGCAGGCTATTCAGGTCCCTCCAGTCCAGCAAAGAAAAGCAAAAAAGAACAAAACAGAAGCGTTCAAGCAGACTTTCTGATCACATGGTTAATTTAATCTTAGACTATACCAAGGCCCCCTTCTCAGTTTACTTGTGTATCAAAATTGAATTTTATATAGGAACTGACTAATGAAATCAAATGGCAGAAAATGAAGACAAAGCAGACTAACTGCTTCTCATTTAAACCACCAACATACTATCTATCTGATCACTACAGTACAATTTTTCTTTGTCATTAAAGATTCTTCTTCTCTAAAAGAAAGCTTTTAGACAATTAATGAATTCAGGAGGAAGCTGTTTGCTTAGATCTTATGATTTGGGAAATGTGAAATTAATGCAAAAAGAGTTTCCATCTTCTTTGGCTAAGTATTTTATTCTGGTTTTTAAGTATTCAATTTTATTCTTGCCCAATAAAGAATGAGAGTCAGGAATGAAGCTTTGCAATCATCTGGAAAAAATCCTCAAAGGCTGATACAAAGTCTTCATAAGCAAACTATTCAAACCTGAAGTGACTAAGTCTAGACTAAAGAAATATCTGCTTGGGAAGAGACAAGAATAACATAGTGGAAGTTCTAAACTGAACCGGAATGACAAAATACCTAGTTTTAGCCACCCTGAAATTGTTTTATTTCCTTATTTATTTCACTTATCTTTCAAAAAACAAGCAAAAACCTGAAGTGATTGTAGCAAACCTTCTGAAAATGTAATGATGCATTCTATAGTTGTCCTGCATGACAGTGAAGATTTCTACACAATTGTGACAAAGCAATTCCAGAATTTGTCTTTCATGTAATTACTAAGTTTTAAATTCCACCAAGACAGGACCTAGTAACGGAAACAAGCCTATTGCAATGATCTTTTTTTACTTCTCAGGAGTCTGATTAGCACAAATTTTCATTTTTCTCACCAGTACAGTGTTAATTCAGCACACAGTTTGTCTGCAGACAAACAACAAATATTAATGTCTATAATAAAGATGAAATCAAAGCAGCATTACAGCTGTCTAGTTCCTAAACTTAAATAATCCAAGATACTTCAAAAAGCCTCTTCAGTCATGTACCAAAGAAGGAAGCAGGACTTAAGTGAATAGATACTTTGGATTGTAGTAATCTTTTGTGAGCACAGAGGTCTGAATAAAACATTCATCTTGCTGCTTCTAATCTTCATGTGCTATCAGAGATTTGAAATAATGCCACAATCTGTTGAATAAAGTTAGTCAGTTTGAGCAGACATTGACAGAGAAATAAATTAGCCTGCCTCTTCTGCTATGTACTTCTCTCGAGCTGGTTCAGCTGAGCCAGTTTCATCCCAATTCATTCAGCAAACAAGTCAAGCTGGAATGCATAAACATTCCTTTTACCAGGGCTGCTTCTTCTGGGACCAACATTTACTTAAAAATATTTGGCAGACTGCAGCCTCAAAGCGGAAGTGGGAAGCTAGACACTATCAGATTCTACAATGCTGATGAAGTAACAGAGTTAATAAACGTTACTAAAAGGAAAACTACCCAACATACCTTTGGAAGCTCTTCAATCTGATTAGCATCTAAATAGAGTTCTTCCAAGGTCTTTTCAAAAGTAAAAATCTCCTTAGGCACCTGTTCCAGGCTGCAGTGAGAATAATCAAGCGTAGTGACTGTTTCCTCCTCTCCACGAAGACAGCGGCATGGCACCAGCCGCACAAACAGATTCCGCTTTGTTGTCATTTTCAGGCACTGTAAAACAGAAATTGGTCCATTTAAAAACCAAGACAACTTCAGAAATACTTACATGGACTGCTTCTCAAACTTCCCCTGACTGCTAAACACATAGAAAGAAGCATACACACACCTGCCTAAGTGTGAATATGTGAGAGAGAAGGGGGACAGAGAGAATTTATTTGTTTTCTTTTAAACACAACAGACCTGTAGTGGCATTAAATGGCATTAACATACCAACAGAGCACAGAATATCAAGAAAAAATTCAGATCGTAACTTGTCTCCTGCCAACACAGCCCTACAATTCAGAGAACTTTCAAGTAGCTCTTCTGAAGTGTCCATTGTGCTTTTACAGCACTTTTACAAGTGCACAGATAAAGAAGCAGCTTCCTTTTGCAAGTCCATTCACTTCAGAAAAATTCAGCACAACTTGCTGTGTACACTGCAACTCTGGAAACTTCACCTTGCTATGGAAAGGTATCTTTCTTCCTTTAAACTCAACCATTGCTATAACAGTCCCCCTCCTCCATGGTTTCAACAATATTCCTACTCAGCATGCGATGGCAAACCTATGGTGCAAAGTAACTAGGTGATTACTGACAGTGTACACCAGTCATGTTCTGCCTATTTTCTCCTCAACAAGAGCGCAAGTTTAGGTCTCTTTCCTCTAATTAGAAATCAATTTTAAGAAAATTCAGAAACAATCATCTTTAAAATGTCACCTCAAGTTTCAAGTTTGGCTGAAATGAGATGACAGACTCAACAATTTTTCAGGAAGGACCAACATGTGCAGACAGACACCAAGATCATGTAAGCTTCATTTCCTCAGGAAATTGGTCTAAAAATACATACTTTTCCAAAACTGCACTAAGCATTTATTTTCTCAATCAAAATGCCAACACTCCAGATTAAAATATGCTTTCTTAATTTTTTTTTTTTTTTGATTTGTAAAAACTGTACTTCAACTTTTGGATTGATGACAGGAAACCTTCTTTCCTGAGCACCAAAAAAGTCTTTCAGACATATTTAGCAACTGCACTTTAACTTTCAAAGTATGCTAGTAATACAGAGATAAAATAAAATACTGTGGCACCATGCTATATGTAGTCACAGCTGTGAGACCTCTCTTCTTACTAAGACAAGAAAACAAGTCATGTACTTGGATTTTCTTCTACAAGCAGCTAGCTTGCCAAGTACTTCACAGTATGTTTAATTTATATGACAACAGGGCAAGGGGCTGGTGTACTTCAGTGTTTTCACTAAACAGAATTATAACTTACCACTCAGACTGGATACAGTCAGATTCTACATCCATCCATTAACAAGATGGGAAAAACTCTCAGATAGTAGGACGTGAAGAGTTCTTTTTTTTAAACAATGCTGCTAGGATTTTGTTACGATGTTAATCATCTGCTAGAATACTTAACACTTCCCCTAAAACTCCAGCTATGTTATACTTAATTAAAAAGGGATCCAAACAAAAATATTTAACTGTATTGCAATGCAAACAGTTTAGAGACTACAAATTACACGCTGGGGATTTCCACAGAATGGGAAAGTCAGCAAATGAAACTGTGTAACCTCCTGCACCTTCCACAGAAGCAGGCTCCAACATGACACCCTCCAGCCACCCACAGGCAGATGCCAAAGATGACAGTGCTCACTGGGTCAGAGCTACCCACACCTTCAGCAAGCCTCAGAGGCCACGCGTGAAGAGACGAGAAGAATTTCGTGACCCAACACTTACAAACAAAAATGTCTTTAACATAAAGAAATATTGTCTCTGAAATAATAACAAAATGAGACCTGCAGAGCTGTGGAAAAACATACCACGTCAGGCAGAAGCACCAATCACAGTGTCTTTTAAACAGGAATACAAACAGAATAGCATACCCCTTGGAAACAACAAGGACGGGGAGGCAGGTAATTAACTGCCAAGTTGATTACCAGAAATGTGGCCAGGAGGAAGATTCATGTATTACCATACTGGCCACAACCGAGTTCACTTAATCCAGTTATTTCAACTTCTAACAATTATGTTTTGGTTTCCAGAATGAAAAAAAGTTCAGTAGGTGGCTCATATAAACAGCAAAGTATTCATTCAATTCCCTCAACAAGAGCACACATCATACTGTTTGCCCCCCTTTTTCAGTGGCTGTTCTCTTCATGTCTGACTTGCTCAGGTCTCAAACGTTTCTGACACAACAAAACTCGTAAGGCCCAACTATGCAAAATACACATACCTAGTTTTCCTAACTTACCCCTTGAGTTTGTAAGAGAGGTCTTGAGCTTTTGCAGGGGATGAGGAGGAAGGTTGCTTTTTTTTTAAAAAGATCGCATGCATCCACAGCACTGTAAACATGGATCAGTAAACAAATGCCTGTACAAACAACATCACAGCATTGGGTCATTATCTCCAGTCAGGTATCATGTCAGTTAAAGTATCTAAAAGCACAGACCATGTCTTAAGCCAAAAAAAAGTCAAACTCAAATGTATGTATCAACAACCCTGCCCCAAAACCACTGATGTGACCAACTTGAGCATACATCTAACTACAATGATTCAATAAACATAATGAACCAAGAAAGCTACATTTAAGTAAATGTAGAAAATTACACCACGTGATTTAGTTCAAGGTTGTCTTATATTTGTTCAAATTTTACTTCTACACAGATACCAATGGCACTGGTGTTCTACAACACAGATCACTGCCAATACTAGGAAATAGTTACAGCAAGTATTCCACACTACTGCTGTTCTGCAGTAAATACACACACACAGGTCCAGTCAGCGCATCCCACCCCATCTGTTTGTCTGTACACCTATCTTGTAGTCAGTTGTCCAAGCAGAAAACTGTAATGGAGGAAAGAAAGGACATAGTACAGAAGAGAGTCATGTGTTGTTGTAGATACCAAAGATAGAAACAGCACAGAACATGTGCTTTTCTTACAATGCTCAAAATAAGAACTTCTCCATGGACAGTTTGGGTAAATACACAGAAGGTAGAAGGGAACACAAAGTATAGCGTTTCTTCCCTTCCCATAAAACAGGGAAGTCTAACAAGCAGAAAAACCTCAGTTTCGTAATATAGCATATCATCAGACCATCTGAAGGCACCAAATCAAACAATAAAAAATTGCTTTGCTGATCTACGACACTGTGATGGCTGATTTTTCTTAGCAACTCAACATTTTTAAAAGGCAGATCTACTAAAGAACACAAAAAGATGTGAAAAATACAGAAACAAAACCTCCTTGCTCCCAACACCATTAAAGCCTGGACACAAGGTTACCTCAGGTTCAGTGTTCACAGGCCACAGAGGAAAAACTAGAACCTTCATATAAGGGTGGGGTTGTTTAGAAATTATATCTAAGGATCAGTGACACTGCAGTATCTGTAATAAACTCAAAACCACGAGTGGTTTAAACTACACACATATATCCACATTTCAGTAGTCTTCACTCATTCATATCCATTACTGTGGCAGTAATAGGAAACAAATTCCACAATAACTACACGAAATAGAACAAAGGAAAATGTTATTTATTAACCTGTCTATACCCTGGAATTAGTAATGACTACGCAGACAGGTTTTCCTCTAGGGGTTCAGTGGTGGTGAAGGCTAATTATTCTGCGAATTCTTAAATTTGTGAGAAAAACTAAGTGTTTTCTGATAGAAGTATGGCAGTATATATGAACATATAGTATAACGGTAGTGCTTAACCGGTATGATCTAGAAGAGAGGGAGGTAAGAGTTCTCAACTGGAAGATGTTTTGCTGTGATACATAGGTTATATTAAATAAATGATGTACAGTCAAAGCTTCATCTTATTTTGTTCTGCCTTATAGCTATGTAACTATATATATGAAAGGTATCGATTTATACTCTATTCTGGCTGAGATCATGAATGACTTAAAAGTTTCAGACTTTATAAGCAAAGCCAAACCAATGGAGTATTACAGCACTTGTTCAAGAAGGACACAATATTATTTTTTTAGAAAAATAAACAAAAACAATTGAAAAAAATCAACCCTTCATTTTTTAAATTGAGGGTTCTCTACTTCAAGATACATCTCCCCCCTCTCCAACTGATCAAACAGCATCTACTACCAGTGTCTATAGTTATCAGACCTCCACTGTTACAAGCAGTGGTTGACACTTGTTAAAAGCCTGTGAAATGATAAGGGGATGAATACTGTGTAATTAACTGATATCCAGAAAAAAAATAGCGGACAGGACAAACACACACTACTATTCAATCAGACCTACACTGTAACACAAGTGGACTATGTGATAGGACAGCCTAGACAGGCTGCCAGGTGCCCATCACCGTTTTTTCCCAAGTAACAAGTGATAGGCCTCAAGTTGTGCCCGGGGAGGTTTAAATTGGACATTAGGAAATTTTCTTCATCAAAAGGGTTGTCAATCACTAGAACAAGCTGGCCAAGGAAGCGATCAAGCCCCAGCCCTGGAGGTATTCAAAAGACATGTATATCTGGTGCTACAGGACATGGTTTAGTGCTTGGACTTGGCAGTCTTAGGTTAACAGTTGGACTTCATAATTTTAAAGGTCTTTTCCAACCTAGGATTTTATGAAAATCACTGGAAGCAGAAAAGCATAGCATTGGTATGAAATCAAGTTGAACAACCAGCTTGCATACACACTAAATATTAATCCAGAAGAGTCAGCATCATCCAGTGAAACATCACTCCTTTCTGGAATTCTTTGATGATGCCCTGCACAGTTCCATCATTCATGTACCTGTCAGCTCAACAGCACCTGCAGATCTGCCAGAATCCCATGGGATATTTGTCTTTAACCACATTGATGAGCATTTAAAAAACCCAACCAAATAAAACCACCACACACACCCCCAAAAAAACCCAAACCACACACAGCCCCCAAAATATCACATTTCTTTGAAAATTCTTAAATTCTACTTGCAGCAAACCTAAGTTCACAGTAATTTTGCTCCTAATGTGTGTTAATTTACTCTAAAAGCAATAGCTTCACTGAACCATTAGTCCCTTAAATTTCCTGTCTGATGCTAATAGGATGTGACTGCTCATGCTCTAAGCTGGTGAAAGCACTTTTTCCCTCCCTCAAGCCTTTCAAAAGGCTGTTTACCAGTTACATCAGTAGCAGAGCTGAAAACAAAACCAGCTATCATATTATACAGAAAGGTACTGTGCTGGTTTTGGCTGGGATAGAGTTCATTTCTTTCATTGTAGCCAGTATTGGTCTATGGCTTGGATTTGTGCCGAAAAGAGTGTTGATAATTCAGGAATGTTTCGTTACTCTTTAGCAGTGCTTACACACAGCTGAGGCCTTTTCCACTTCTCACCCCACCTCACCAGTGAGGAGGCTAGGGGTGCACAGGGAGCTGGGAAGGGAACACAGCCAGGACAGCTGATGCCAACTGACCAAAGGGATATCCTGTTCCGTATGATGGCATGTTCAGCGTAAGAAGCTGGGAGAACATTGGCAGAGGGACTGCTGCTCAGGGACTGGTTAGGCATCAGTTGATTGGTGATGAGCAATTGTTTTAACTTGCATCATTGTCTTTCTTGGGGTTTATTTCTCTTTTGTTTCCCTTTTCATTATAATTTATTATTATTACTACTTTATTCCAACTCTTAAGCTGTTCTTATCTCAAACTACGGGTTTTCTCACTTTTACCCCTACAATTCTCTTGCCCCCATCCTCCTGGGGGAGACAGGGTGGAACTGAACAAGTGAGCAAGTGGCTATGTGGTTCTTAGTTGCCAGCTGGGGTTAAACTATAACAGGCATAAAAAACTAGGCATAAAAATATCTCCTCGGGTCCCTACTTATGTTTAAAAAGCAATATGAAACTAAAGTTCCTATACAGGAAATAAAATCAAGAACCAGTCTGTCTTTAGAGATCTGAAAGATTTTTCTCTTCCTAAAACAACAATCACCACAGTACCTACCCAGACACAGGCTGCTTGGCTTGTTAATGCAAGAGGCTATCTTGTGAATACTCATAGCACAAGTTGAATCCATCTCTTCCAGCTAAAGACAGCCCTAGTCCTCATGAATCTTGGGAAACTGTAAACATCTTAGTACTTTAAGGAATACAAAGCACCCTTGGCTCTTAATAGTAAAGAACATAATTATCCCTAATTTTTTCACCTCAGAAATTACTAGGCACCTTTTGCTTAGCAGCAAATCAGAGAGACGACACAGCGGGAAGGGAGATGCTAAGGGTTGGTTTAGGCCAAGTCCTCTTGCCCAGTCCTCTTGGGTAGGAATGTCAAGGTCTTAATTTAACTGACAGCAACCAGCACCTTGCAAACCCTCACATGGAATTTTGTTTCTCTGCAATCCTTTTTTCTCATTCTCTTTAGAAGAGGAAAGTATGGCTGAAGCCTGATGGCTGCTGACAAGGAGCTGAAACATGAAAAGACAGCATGTAGTCTAAAGAGACTGCCTTGTTGCAAGTGGTGCTAGCACTGTCCAGTTGAGGTGTCAAAGCCCCATTCGGTAACAATGCCAAGTCAAGGTATTCTCACTTGTTCCTCCCTCACAACCAAGCTATTTCTTTCTGTCTCTTCTACAAAAAGAAAATAAAAATGCAACACTGGATTGGTTATGCCATTCATTTTACTGAATGAGACTGAAACACTCATGTCAGTGTAAACCAGTGAACAGCAATGCCATACTCTTGGGGAAAGAACAAGGGGTAGAAAATAAAAGGGGTTTTGAAACCATTTCAAGATTTTAATGTGAAGATCCTGTTCAAGCCTCACCACTGCTGATATGAAAACAATGCTCAACTGCATCCACGGCTGCATGTTGTCACACAGGCAGGGAACATCAAAAAACACCACATAGTACTGTATGTGAGCAAGTACAAAGTGCAAAATAAATAAAAAAGCATTAATCAAGAAACTACAATGGTGAATGGTAACACAGGAGGAGGAGAAAGTTAGTAAGTGTAGTAAATAATAAGCAATTGCTAAATAGAAAAATATGAAGGATACTTGCTACAATTTTTTGAGAAAGCAAAGGGACCAGACCAGGAAGAAACCAGTTTTGCTTTCACTGATTTAACAGCTGCTAGGATATAAGCAAAACCAGCAATACTGTACTCCAGATTGCTGAAACAGAAAACTCAAAGCTGGTAACAAAACTCAGTGCTTCTCTAGAGGTTTACTACTCTTCAAGCTCTTAATGGCCATATCTGTATTTAAATTTATGTAATCCACAAAGAAACAAAAACACCCACCCATCTCCAAGGGCCAGGGTAGCAACATAATTTCAGGTAACTCTCAGATGATCAATGCCAGGTATGAATTCTGGAGATATTTGCTTAAATTATTTGTCCCTTATGTTCAATGATGCAAATTCTAACCAGGTTTCAATTTAAAGTTTCTGATCTGTTTTGTTTTAAAATATTCAGAAATCCTTTACACAATTAAAAGCTAAAACTCTTGACCAAACCATTTTATAAAACTCTTTACTTAGTTATAATAGTGTTTCCTTGTTTCAACAGCATTTTCCTGCTTGACTAAAATAGAGACCATCTAATCAGGTATGTTTTGCAACAATTGTTTTTCAGTTTAAAAATTTATCTAAACTGACTATGCTAAACCAAACCCAGTATTATTATGACAAATAAAATTCACTGTTAAGTATATCAAAATAAATATTTGGATTATTTTTTTCTATTCAATTCTGTAACTAGAAAAACAGCAACCATGCAACAAAGCCATCAGTACTTGGCCTTATCATGCCAAAAGCTTAACAATGGCAAAACCAGACTAACTTTGAGGAAACAAAGCAACAAAAGTATTATTTTTCAATTGAGAGAAGCAACAAAAAACTGCTGGGAAAATGCCTACATAAAATACTCTAAGCACTGCCTTTAGCTGAAATGCAACAATATTCAATAACTCTGCTACAATCCTAGACCAAGGCATCAGTAGGACACTATTATGCAAATGTACAGATTTTTAATTCAAAGAACAGTCCATTACAGAAATACTCTTAGTGCAAAAAAAAGGAAATGAAAGATGAATTTATTAAGAGTAAAAATAAAGTTTAAAATGTACAGACACCCAGGCAATTGCAACGTTGTCTTCTTTTCTTGATTTTTTTTTAAATATTTAAACTATGTAGTAACTACACAACACCACACACACACACACAGCCATTACCACACAACTGCAGCCCAGTACTTCTAATTCTTGCACATTTCTTTTTGCTTGGAAAATTTTTCTACGAGTCCTAGAAACAAGTGTCCATCTGGACAGCCAAACTATCCAAGCAAGTGCCACAGTAACATTTCATCTGAAGAATGGTCTCTAATTGTATACCATTAACAATGCTGCTGAGATGAGCATTAGATCTGATGTTTGACTTGATTGCTTATTCTTTGGGTATTTGTAGTGTTACTAAGAAAACAGTAAAAGCAATACATTGATTTTTAAAACCACCATCTTCAAGTCTCACCCATTTTCCTCTCCAAATAAAAAAACACCCCACCCCAAACACAAATTCTAGAATATCTACTGTGACAGAAGTTGAAGGAAACTATAGGAGTCCCTCAAATCTTCATCAAGTATAAAAAAACCTGAGCTTTTTTAAAAGCTATGACAGTGCTATTTCAGTATTTCGACACTAATGTTTCCAAATGGCTAAGAATTTCTTTGCACTGTGGAACCAACATGTTTGGCGGTTTGTGTGTGTCACTTTTGAGTTAATACATAGTTGGGAATATGAAATATTTATTCCAATAGGATACTGAAATGAACTCCATCTCCCACTAGCCATCCCATTATTTTTTTAAAAAACATGCAGTAGAAATAATTACATCTAGTGTGTGGCTAGTAATAACAAGCTATTTGGTACAGCAAGTCATACCAAACTACTTACAAAACTGCTTTATTTTCAGAATAAACTAATTTCTACATCAAATAACTCAATTTTCTTTCATTGCTGCTGTGAAAAAGATCCATGGAAACAAACAAGACAACTTCCTGACTTTCTATACAAATAAAACAATGAAAATTAAATACACAGAACAACGAGACTAAGAGATGGAAAGCCTTGGGAAGAAGTATAAAACCATATTAAACCTCTTATGGTTCAGATTTAGTCCTTTGAGGGATTATGTCTGTATCTACTGTATGAGTAAATGCTATGTTTCACATACTGTCAACACCAATTTAAGTGAAAAGGAAGAGATACCTCCTTAGTTCCTCCAGTTATAAAAACATATTCAAAAAAGGATGGAAGGGGAATGGGAAAGGCCACTTCTAGCCATTTGCCCATAGGAAACGACAAACCTCACGGAGCAGTAAGCACAGCTGAGGCAGCGCAGCAACAGCAGTTTCTTAGCTCAGCAAAGAATGCCAAAGCACACAAAGCCTACAGCCTTGCAGGCTACACAAAAGGCTCAAAAAAGCAAGCATGTGCACATGCTTCTATCTTCTTAAGTCTGTGTTGTTTGTAGCACTGCCAGCTAAAATATGCATAAGATTTTGGGTTTTAAACTGTTATTTTGTAGTGAGACTTTAAATTACAATCAGTGAAGCGTCAATATTTATTAGCCTTTTCAGAATTAGAGCAGCTCTATTAATAAAATCAGAGCAGATGGAAGCTGCTGTCATATGGTGTTGGGGTTTGTTAGGTTGGTTTTTTTGGTGGTGGGTTTGGGTTTTTTTGAAGGGGGGTATGCAATAACTCCTCCACAGCAATTCATAGAGAAGTTCTGAAGACAAAACGTTCTATTGGGCATTCTTTTTATTCATGAGAAATACTTGTCTCTAGAAATCCTTACAATATGAGGCAAAAGCAACTTATTGCCATCTGCACTAGCATCATTTAATAAAGAAAAGAGCTGATTCTGAACATGTGTTGCTTTTCCACAGAGCTTTGCACAAAAAATTGAACTTTTTTTTTTTTTTTTTTGCTTCTTTATACTTCTGTTAAATATGCTCTCTAGCTGATGACACGATGCAATGTCTGCCTAGGCTTTAGGTTACCAACCAGAAAGAAGGATAGTAAGAGGCCCAACAAGCATTCAAAGCATTTTTAAAAATCTTTCATTCAAGTTTTTTAAAAAAGATGCTTATCTTTCCTAAGAACTAAAAATAAGAAATAACAAGAAAAATATAAAACAGTATAAAATGTTAACAGTCCACAAGCCAAAACATTTACTCATGGACATCAAGCTTATAAAAAGAATTATTTTCCTGCAGCTTAATTTCCTATATATTCCCTTTTCTATATAGGCACAGAGTTATATGTAAATACATATCGTTCTCTTGGATCACGAACAGATATTTGTAACTGAAAAAAACCTGCCTTCAGAACAACATAAGAGATACAGCATAAAAGTCAAGTACTGTGGAGGTGATTATTACAACATATGAATATAGAAGAGGACTTCTATTTTAATACATTGTGCAGTTGGTTCAGAAGAAAGAAGAAAAATGTACTTACCTCTGTGTTACTTTTTTCTCCCTGCTACTTCTTCCCTGAGCTTTCGAAGCCAACATTCTGTTTAAGAAAAAGGTACAAAAAGTTTAGTAAATCCTATTCTAGGTAAGAAGAAATCAGTATTTTACTGTATGGGGTATTTATTTTGCTTTCAGTTTTGTTTTTTAAAAAGAAAAACTGTGTGTATAATAGCTTAAAAACTCATGGCAATGTGAAAGACTTCATACATATTTTAGGGGGAATCTTTCATTGTCTGTAACATAGTAGGAAACACTGCTTTTAATCTATTTTAATTTTTATTTTGTAGCATTCTGTATAAAAAATGTTTCATTTCTACTCTACTTATAATCAATGTATTAAATCTCTTAGACATCTCTTGCACACAATTCTAAAGAAAGTTAAGAAAAATACGAAATTAACAGAAACATGAGAATAGCATACTTCTGTATCATTAACTTTATGAATTTTTTAGAAAGTTACAACATGTGCAATAACACATATCAGATCACTGACACTGATGCTACTTTCACTGAAGCAGAACAGTTACAAACAAAAACATTCAGCACATTCAACTGAAAATGTTTAAAATTAGTGGCTGCACCAATGAGAAGGATAGATTTTGCCTCTAACAAAGGTAGAGGTAGAACATATCTTCAGAGTGATTACATGTCAGTATGATCAGAGAGATTTTCTAGCTGAGCATGAAGTCACGTAAGGAGCTGAGTCAGGCAGAACATAACCTGTCAAATTTGTATTACATAGAAAAATAAATGGCGGGGAGCACAGGCAACAGCTTCATTCAAAGGATTTACCCATAAATGGAACTATAGTTCATTCATTTCAAACAAAATCAGAATCAGCCCATCATAAAATCATCGTATGTCCTCAAAAAATCCTGAAACATATTTAAAATCAGGATTGTTGCAGGAGGAATGAAATTTTGGGGTAAGAAGCGAACAGCGGTACAATCACAGAACAATGAATCCTTTAGGAACCCGTCAGGACTGCCACAGCAGGACTATAACCAACTTTCACCATGTCACATGTTCTGCTCCTCTCTCAGCTGTTACTGGTGTCACCCTGCCCATTCCTACTAAATGGGCTCCAGAGGCCTATTCTGTGTAAATCTATACATTTGTTCTCAACAGAAAGATGACCAGGACACACAAATAAGTAAAGGTGATATTAAAGCCTCAAGTCTTTGAGCTGTCCTGCTGAGGAAAAAAACCAGGTGCCCCTATCAGTTCAGCCAGCCATGCAAATATGGAACATCAGCACTGAAGGCAACTGAAAATATCAAACCAGACAGCAAGGATCAACCCAGATTTTGAAACTGGGGTTCTTAGAAGAGAGTCTGTCAAACTACCACGGCTGTATGCTGCTTTCTTTTCCCACAGCACTGTTCCTACTGAAAAACTATTTAAATCTTCATAAAAGCTGCTCAGAAGTACTATACACGAGCATCCAAACAGAAGAAATATAGGTTTGTAATAGTTCCATTAGGATAAGCAGAATTAATCCAGGGAGTATGATAGTGCAGGGGGCAATCACGTGATCGTGCCTCTGGAAAGAAAGAGGCATACAGTCAAAGCGTTCAGACTAGGAAAGCGATCAAAGAAATAGCTAGCACCATAATCATCACAAAAACAATAAATAAAAAGGGATTACTCTTGCATCATTTCCTGACACCTGTTATATTGCCTCTATTGAAACGTCCAGAAGAATAAATTTCAGAGTTAGGGAGCCAATACCAAATCATGAACTGTTTGCAGACTTCCAAACCAAGCACATGGAACTCATCCGATCCCAACCATACAGAGCTGACAATAAAGCAAGTGGTCTCTGTGTGCCTGGCAGGGTGGTAGGATAGACATGATGACCTGGATATTTCAGGTCATTCTGCACTGGAGACTAAGCAGCTATACACAGAGAAGAGACAGCAGTTACAGAACCAGACAAGAACAATGAACTCACTGTACTGATGTTACCTTAGTGTCACTTGAAACTGTGACGCTGAGTCAGATAACCTTCAGTCTGTACCAGAAAGGAACAGCTAGGGGTGTGCCGTAACTACAAGTACTTATGAGCCTCAAATAGCTGGAACAAACCCTCCAGGTTTCCAACACATTCATATCACCAGGTCCATATTGCAGGCAAATGTAACAAGCTCCCAAAGAAAAACAGACCAGATCCAAGGTAACCACTCACCAGGACCTCAACTAGCTCAGATCACCATTTTTCTACTTGTTTTGCAGAAATGTTAACAGGTGCTTTAGACAACTAGTGACAAATTACTTTCAAGGTAAAAATCCCTAATGAAAACTTTTTAAACACCAGCCTAGCACATGACATCAATCACATCAGACTGAGTCTCGGTATCTGTTAGGTTCTTTCAATCAAAAACACATAGCAGAAGAGCTCTACCATTCAGCTTAAAATATGGTGAGAGCACTTGGGGAAATTACCACATGTGTTCAATTTGTTCTTACTATTCCTCACATAGAATCCAATCACTGCTAGAAAATGCTTGCCAGATGGACTGCAGGTCATAGAATCATAGAATGGCATGAGTTGGAAGGGACCCCAAGGATCACAGAGTTCCAACCCCCTGCCACAGGCAGGGACACCAACCTTCAGGCCTGGATCTACACAAGGTTGCCCAGGGACCCATCCAACCTGGCCTTGAGCACCTCCAGAGACGGGGCAACCACCCCCAAGCTCCCTCAGCCTCTCTTCGTAGGGTAGGTGCTACACCCTCTAATCATCTTCATGGCCCTCCTCTGAACACTCTCCAACATTTCCACATCTTTCTTGTACTGGGGGCCCCAGATCTGGACACAGGACTCCAGATGGGGCCTCAGGAGGGCAGAGTAGAGAGGGACAATCACCTCCCTGTCCCTGCTGCCACCCCTCTTCTGATGGAGCCCAGGATACCATTGGCCTTCTGAGCTGCAAGAGCACACTGCTGGCTCATGTTAAGTTTCTCATCCACCGTGACACCCAGGTGCTTCTCAGTAGGGCTACTCTCAAGGAGCTACAGATCTCTCAAGGAGGTCTGTTCCAGTCCAGCTGTTCTGACCACTTCACTGTAATCTAGAGGTGTCTCACATCTCTAAGTATCTCAGTTGCAGCTTATCACTAGTTTTTGACATGCAAGGTCTATAGTTGTCTTACTAAACGTATTTCTTACTATATTTTTCACACAAAAACATTTCACCTCAAATTCTCATCATTCTTTCACCCGTGTATTGGGAGGGCTTTGGATATTGACACACCCAGAACACCAGCGGCAAACTTCCACACAACACGTAAGGAAACAGGGTTATGATTAGGGTTATTAATGACAATTAATATCTCTCAATAAGTTTTTCCTTTCTCCAATTTTTAAGAAAAAAGAATAAGTCACAAAATTTACATTCTTCTATGCAAATGCTGGAAACAAGTATCTTAAAAATCACTTGTTTCAGAGGTGTTTCAGGCTGCTTTTAGCCAATAACAACTATTTTTAATAGTTAACACAGTAAAAACTGTTAATCATAGTTCCAGGAGAACATCGCAGAAGTCAGAATATTTATCCTTGCATCCACTCATGTTAAATAAGAATGCATGTTTAGCTAGAAAGACTTTAGAATGATCGAGATTATCCATAGCAGAGCTATACTAAGCAGAAATAGATGCCATACTGCAGAGCAATAAGATCTGTCCTGTAAATCAAAAATTAACAGCTCTAATGACAACAGGAACAGTAGGATCAACTGCACCCTCAGCAAGTTTGCCGACACCACCAAGCTGAGTGGTGTGGTCAACATGCTGGAAGGAAGGGATGCCATCCAAAGGGACCTTGACAGATTTGAGAGGTGGGCTCATACAAACATCATGAAGTTCAACAGTGCCAAGTGCAAGTTCCTGCACATGGGTCAGGGCAGTCCCAAGCACAACTACAGGATGGGTGGAGAATGGACTGAGAGCAGCCCTGAGGAGAAAGACTTGGGTGTGTTGGTGGGCAAGAAGCTCAACATTAGACAGCAAGTCCACTCACAGCCCAGAAAAACAACCATATCCTGGGCTGCATCAAAAGAAATGAGACCAGTAGGTTGAGAAAGGTGATTCTCTCTCTCTAGTCAGCTCTCCTAAGAAAGCATCTGGAGTACTGCATCCAGCTCTGGGGTCCACAACACAAAAAGGACATGGAGCTTTTGGGAATGATTCCAGAGGAGGGAGGACCATGAAGATGATGCAAAGGTAGAGAGAAATTTCACTGGTGAGAAATACATGCCTTAAACAGTAAGCCATATTTGAAAAATTGAGGAAATAAAAGTTAACCGTATCGAGCAAAATATTTACCTCTAGATAGTGTACCTTTTGAAAAAACCCAGGTATTTAACATAAAGTAGGAAAGCCTGTAGACCACAGACAGTTTAGTTAATCTTGGATTCCTACACTGGGGAAGAGAGAGGGACAAGAGGAGAGAACCAGAATGACACAAAGTATTCAGAGACCATTCTCAAGAAAGAGTGCGTTTTGTTTTATACGGGGAGCAGAAGCTGTGAACAAGGTTTGTTATGCCTGACTCAAAGCCAGACATTTAGAGTGAGGCAAAGAAACCACTCTTCTACATGGATTGTCTCATTGTAAAAAACAAAGCAAGCTTCAGGAACTTCAGGATGTTTCCACTGGTCTTGGGTGGTGGAATCTAAAATGTTAATTATGATACATTACCATAAGAGGCATGAGACTGACCTACTTGAGGATTTGTTACCTCCTAGCACCAACACTGTTGTAGTTGTTGACAGCCAGAATCCTTCAATGCTTTAAGGAGACAGCTGATGGCACATTCTTGGTGAGCACAGAAAGATTCAAATTTGCTTCCAGCATGCCCCAAAATAACCTGTATTTGGCAACACTGTTGGTATATGGCAGGGGACGTGTAGTTGAGAAGTGTTCTGCCAAGGGACATAGGAATGCTTGACAAAAATGGAATGGACAAGGGACTCTTAAAGGTCCCTGACTTGATAATGTAAGTTAAACTAGAGTATCTACAGTTCTAATAGAGATATTTCTAATTATCTTAAAACTGAATGAAATGCACAGAGGCTAGCAACATTATATTTTGTTAATCACTTACAACACTGTAATAGCACTTTTGGACAAAAGGGTTAAGGAAAGGCATTCATACCTGCAGATGAAGATACATTAGTTCTACCAAATTTTGCTGGTCAAAGCTGGTCAAAGAAGTGTCTCTAAGAACTGAAAACTTCAAATTTGACCTCAACTTATTAAGAAACTATTTTCAAAGTATTTATCTTGCCTGTGTGGATACAGCTGCAAAAACTTTCATTGTACAAGCACTCTGAGCACAAAGTATGGTTTTACAAAAAGTAAAGATACCTAGATTTAGAAAAACTTCCTGGGATTCAAACCCTCCCCCCTTGACAGTAGTGCTGTTAGTGCTGAAACCACTAGTGTGGCTAAGAAAACTGCTGTAGTGCACATGCACCAGATGGGAGGAGATTCTCAACTTAAGACTGCAAAGAATCATTTGTGAATCGAGCTGCTCTTTTCTCAAAGCATAAGCCGCAGGACATATGCTCTAAGTTCTTCTGTAATAAACCCAAACTAGAATGTTTTTAATAACAAAGTAATTATATCCACACCACCATCAGAAGACCTAGCTTTATCATGTAAGTAATCACATTTCACTTCTAATTACCCTTAAACCACATATCCCTACTAAAAGCAGTAAGATAGAGCACTATTTTCCACTGTTTCCTCTAAGTCATGAGAATTGCAGAATGATGAAGGTTGGAAGGGACCTCTCCAGGACCTGTGGTCCAACCCACCAACAAACACACACTACCGCAATAAGGCCAGTTTCAGTATTACATCCAACAAAGTCAAAATTTACTTTTGAGTTAAGGTCCAGGTCAGTATGTACAAAAGGAAGCAGTCCCGTTGGCCTATTTGTAAAGATTTCTAGGGGAAAGTCAAGATTTGGTGCTTTTCATGAACCATAAGGGCATTTTCTTGCTTTTGGTCTAGCAAAATTGTCTAGTCAAGGTAATTGCTGTAAGAGTTATATTTTTTCCAAGTCTTACTAAAGCAGCTGAATAATCACAAATTCATTCAATCATTCATGAATTCATGATACACAATACTTCATCTTACAGTAATTCCAGTATCCGTTCCTACCATGAAAATAGAACTACCAGGAAAATCCTTTTATAGTACCAAGATTGCTTGTATCAATGAGCAGAATTACTATTCCTTACAGAAGATAACAAATATATTCAAAATAGATTCAGTGTTGACAGACTTTCAAATTATTTATTTCTACAAACCAAGGTTGATTTGCAGAACAGTAAATGTGAGGATATTGTCACTATATCCTGTTACTGATAATTTTGCTTTATTCATGTTTAGTGGTGTGATGCTGCTGTGATGCCGTTCCATTAATTCAAATAACCAGAGATGAAGTCAAGAATGAAAACACAGAAAATCATTACACTGATTTTAATGCTAAAAGTTAAAGACTTTTAGGAAGGCTTTAAAACTAAGAATTAGGAATATTAATTTACCTAACATCTTTAAACACTGTATTCAGCCTTTTTTTTTTAATATATAAAATAAACAGGTTTGTTTCTTCTGTAGTCGACAATACAGTAGCATCTGCACAAAATAAGTCATGTAAAACTACCCAAAGTCCTCAATCATGGAAAGCCAGCTTCCTGGACCACTGTTCTGGTTTTGGCTGGGATAGAGTTAATTTTTTTCATAGCATCTCATATGGTGCTGTGATTTTGATTGGTGCTGAAAACATTATTGATAATACAGGGATGCTGAGCAGTGCATACACAGAGCTGAGGCCTCTTTTGCTCCTCACGCTACCAGTGAGGGAACTGGGGATGCACAGGGAGTTAGGAGAGGACAGCGACAGGACAGTCAACCCCAACTGACCAACACAGCCCTGCTTTCTTGGAGGTGGCTGAACACCAGCCTGCCAATGGGAAATGGTGAATTAATTCCTTGTCTTGCTTTGTTCACATGCCCATCTTTTCTTTACCCATTATACTGTCTTTATCACAACCCAAGTTCTGTCACTTTCACCCTTCTGATTCTCTCCCCCATCCCACCACGGGGTAGTGAGCAAGCAGCTGTGGGCGACTTAGTTGACAGCTGCAGTTACACCGTGCCACCACTAATCCTCACCTCACAGACCACGCTTGGAGATCACCAAACCAGCAGGTCTCAGCAGCACTCTGCACCTATGCAGTCACAATTCTTTCCCAAGTTACTTTTCTCTATGTGCCGTTTGTGCTAACTCACCAACCAGAAGCCAACAGCTGTTCATAGCTATAAAGCAAGGTCTAGTTTAAGCCTGAGGAAGCTTTGCTATTAGTGGTAGTACAAAGAATCCAATTTGACACAATCTAGGCATTAAAAAGAAAAAGCAAAAACCCCCATTCTTCGTAAGTTACAGCTCTCACAAGCTTCAGCCATTTTGAAAATTTCCACTGCTGCTACAGAATTAACAATAACTTTAGAGAGAGGACTGGACATACCTACATCACATCAGTGGGCTAATTAGTACCACAAACAATGTGACGTACGCATTTGGGATTACAAGAGGGGTTGCAAATCCATGAGAACTATTCAGATTTGGTGCCCTCCCACTCTGTCTTTGCAACCCCTTTTCCCCCTTCCTTTTCCCCCTTATTTTCCCCAATTTGTTCTTAAGTTTCCTATCAGCACATGGATCCTAGACAGTGATGGCTCCAAACAGTCAGAGCTTTTCCAGGCCTGTTATTGTTAGCCACACAGCAGCACAAAAGATGATGGGAAAGAAAAGGAACATGGAATATGTGGTAAACAAATGACAAAGAGTAAGAATAGCTGAGACACAGAATATAACAATTTAATTGGTAGTAAAATTTGTAATTAAAAACATGCAACTGAGTCATATACAAACTATCCCAGAATGCATACCACCATTTATAGAAAGGACACGTAAATCTAAATAAAAAGGTGAGTAACTATCATGACCCTTGTCTCCTTTTCCATGCTGCCTTTCATCACATCAACCCTTTTCCCTCCTCCACTTCCTCACACCCATATCTTCTTTGGTATTGAAAGATTTTAGGAAAGGACATTTGTGCAGTACTTAAGAAGTGAGCCACTGTGTCTCGCAGAGACCACGGGCACGTGTGTATGAAGTGGTGGTACCCATCACTGATCATTCTGAGCAAGGGGAAACCAGCAAGTTATTGCATTAAGCTGATTCATGAACACTGATAACCTGTTAACCACTTATAATGAGGAAGATGAAAGTGATCCAGATACCAAAGTAAATATGAAGAACAAGCAAGAGAGAAAGCAAGCATGGGAAATCAGAACTTCTGGCAAAGACTCTGGTTACACTATTTAACTGTATATTGAATCTTCCAATAGGAGCCTGTAAAAATCAGGCATGTCCCAGCATGAGTCATTCAACTGAACGACCCAAAGATTGTCACAGTCTGTGTTCCTGTCCTAAAATATAAATGATCCGTGATTTGATTCAGATCCTCCTGGACAACATTTAAGTATAGGCTTCCAACACCCTAAATGAACATCTATTGCTTTTATCTCATTAATGAGATATAAAGGTGGTATATTTCCACCCATTTAAAACCTACATGTACCCTGGATACACCCCCTGTACCAGGCACACAGTTTGTCACATATGCCCCACCTAATGTACAAAATTCAATCCTAGAGGTGTTTCAGATTGTTAAAATACAGAAGGTTGTGGATGCATGCTGCAGCAGACACCGAGGCATAGACAGAATGTGGACTGAAAATTTTACACAGAATCTGAATGCTTGTGGCATTCCAAATATGAACTGGTCTTGTGTCTGGCGGGGGGGGGAGGTGTGGGTGGTTTATTACTACTGGCTGACACAGAAGATTATGCAACATAGTTTGAGTTTCTAACCATCTGATGGTTTATATTTTAAGGTATCCAGTTACACAGAATACACTAAATTGTTAGATCCAATAATGACCTACTAGTTGATTGAAACAGGTTTGAATACAGGTTTTCAGAACTTGAGTAATCTTTAGCATTTCCCATATTTCAGAAACACAATGTTATGGTAAATTGGAGATTTCAAATAAAAATTGCTTACAAATGGCAGAAAGTACAGCAAATAGTTGCTATAATTGTACACTTAATTACAGATACCACCCTTCCAGCCAAGTCATTGTTAAGAGTACGTAAATTCCTGAGTTCCCTTTCCTTCCAGGGCAGAGGTGAGCAGCACTAATTGAGCCACACTTAAATCTATTTTTAGGTGTAATTTTCCCCCCACACAAGTATAAGCATAACTTTTTCAGTTCACAATTGCAATTATGAACTGTCTACTTCCTTTTGCGTTTATTTTGTTCCTCACTGCTTTAGGAAGTTGAATTAGGAGACATTATTGACCAGTTTGATTACAGGTAAGATTAGCAATCTGAGAATTTGCTTGGAAAATTGCTAAATATTCACAGCTACAAAGGAAATGAACCTCAGCTGTGCTCATAACATACAAAACTATATAAAAGTATTAGGATGTAATTACTCCTTTGGGTGGGTTTAAAGTAACAAAAGAATTGTCAGATACTTTTTATAGTTTCAACTGTCAATTGCTGTGCACATCAATTCACTGTCATTAACTCACCCCACAGGCACATTATGAAGATCAATTCTTGAATGTCAGTGTTATCTATAAACAACGACAAAGGAAGAAACCAGGAGGAATAATACTCTTCTATATTCAAAACAGGAATTAGTAGAGCAGGAGCAAAGAAGAACCACAGAGACGATTTTTTCAAGATAGGTTGATTTGCAGTAGGTATATACTCTCAATACACGAGGCCAGTATTAAAACATTTTAGGAAGCTGTGAGCAATTGTAAAGGTACCTTAGTGGAAGTTTAAGTTTCCTTTTTGAACCAATATTAAATTTGTAACTAACCAGAAAAGCCACTGATTGTGACTTACCATATACAAAGTCAAACCAAAATGTATTTTTACTCTATTACACTTCACATCAGCATGTACCACCTGCCACTGAGGTATGATCCATTCCTCCATGACATTATCACATTACTCTGAAAAGACTAATGCTGCTGCTTCAATCTCATGGTTTGAGCCAATTTATAAAGACTAAGCCTTGGTTTGCTGTGAGATCTCCTCACTACCTGCCCAAGAATCAATGATGAAGAATCAAATTGTCCCTTTTTGACATATAATTTAAAGCTACAAAAAACCCTGTTGCGAAGCTAATTTACATCCTCCAAATACTGTTCTAAAAGCTGTTTTAGGAATGGAATGGAGCCTTGGATTTTGACTATGTAACAGGATGCTAATCCTCTTCCAACACACAAACAACCCAGGACCACAAGCCACCTGAACTAAAAGGTAAATAGTTCATTAAGATAATAAAGACTTCCATCACTGGAAATCGCAGACCTACAAAGTAACTAATCCCCAGCTCACAAGGAAATTTAAGTAAATTAATACAATGAATTCCACTGATTGGAAAATTGTGCTAGTTTTTTCTGTCTTAAAAAAAAAAAAACCTCTGCAGATTGAAGTAACCAATGCAGATAGATTTTGCACCTGAAAAACAAGAACATAATTGTTATTTAAAACCCTGGGTAGGAGATGGCAGTGTTTGGAAAAGAACAGGATATGAGCTTGCTGTGTTCCTTCTGATAATGAGGTTATAGTGAGGGTTGTTTTGCCTCAATTCTTAACGGCTTTTTATTAAACTTGATCTAAACTAAAACAGTGTAAATCTAACATGCAGAAATTGCTGCTTGTGGATAGACTGCAAATCACCAGTAGGTTACTCCTCATTCCCAGTTTCTCATTCTTTGAAGGGCTGTCTCAGAGAAATACACTGCCTGGAGGAACATGCCCTTCACATACTGATGGAAGTACTACCAAACCACATGCCTTGAAATGCATATTATAGGTACTATTCAATGCATCTTCCAAAATCCTTTTTACTGCAGTTGCTCATTCCAGTGGACAGTATCTTGCCACAATATAGGAAATACATTTTTAGATCAATAATCAAATACTGGTAGTTGGGGGGGGGGGAAGGTGTTTGATTTTTAGATACAGCTCTGCTTTTACTTCTGAGTGACAGAGGAAATGGGACATGAGCTCTAAGAACAACATGACATCTATTTAATCTAATCTCGAATCAATACTTCTGGATCTTCCAGACCTTCTTCAACAAGCCAACAGACAATCTGGACAAAAAATTAACTGTGCATTTAAAGCTTTAAGAGCAATAAAGCAATCTGTTTACTTGCAGATTACTGAATTCTAGCTTGTTACAGAGAAAAATTGATGCTTATTAAACTGCATTATAAGACATCACAATGCAATATTCTGTCTAGCAATAGTACACTGCAATCAAAAAAGCCAACCTTTCCCAAGAGGTTGAATTTTAACATATCAGTCATCTTTATTAACAGCTGAAAAAGCACTAAAATTTTTCTAGTAAGGAAAAATCTCAGTAGTAGGAGATTAGTATTGAGATTAATGGATTAATTCCATTCCAGATACCAGCTTTCATTTTAATACCATTAAGGGATCAGAACTGAGACAGACTGATCATGTCATGGATAAAATCATTCAACAGAGTACTAAAGCTTGTGATTACACTCGCGTTAAGTCTAACTTTCCCATAAAACTATACACATCTAGAAAAGAAAATAATGCACTTGAATTTAACAAGTCTAGCATTCACAGCAATGAAAGACTGGGCTGTGAATAAATGCTAGCAGCACGATGTATAAAAATAGAGATCAGAATGAGCACTCACGGTTAGATAGCACTAGTGTGATTAGCACTCTGGTGAAAAAGAAAGAAATGAATTCTCAACAGCTTCAATTAGATTTGGCAAGCCAGTGTCTAAAACAAAAATAGCAAACACTGAGACAGAGCTTAACCAATTTATCTAACACCCACTAGTTTAGGACTAATGAGTCTTAAACTTGAATCTCGCTAGATGTAAAAATGCCTGGGTAATCACTCCCTACAGAAACACCATCTCTAAATCCACTCAATGGGTTATTAGTTTGCTTAAATGTGTGTTTAAAGAGCTCTACAGCCTCAAAAGAATGGAAATTTAGAAGAGGAGTATTTAAGAGAGAAAATTTTGTCTGAGACTGAAGAGGTTTGGGAACAAATAAGAAAATAAGACATACAGAAAAAGGGAAAAGAAAAACGGTTCAGCTGCTAATGTCTCCCATTAGACCAAGGTTTCTCAGAGCCCTAGTACTGCTCTACAGATGATCCTTCCAAGGTAAAAGTCCGCAATAAAGGTGAGAGCCCTGAAAGTTCTCTCTCTGGCACCCTCATCCATTCCATTGTGATTTCTTGTGCTGTTGGTTAATCCATTTCACTCCACTCTTCTGCAGCTGTCCTCTTTCTCAGTATGTTCTTTTCCAACCCGAACTGTTTCCCTCATTTCTCTAACACTGTAGAATCCCTGATGTCACTTTTCCACCTCACAGGAAAGCTCCAGATAACAAGCACCTCTGGGGATTACCTAACTTAAATTCAGCACGCATGGAACTAGAACTTAATCTCTACCACACCACCTGCTTCTAAGTCATAGACAATTTCTCAATTGCAAAACTCTCCTATTTTGCCAAGCAGCTGAAAGTATTTAAATATATAAAAATCAAAGGACTGGTATGTTTTCTGTCTCAAGCACCTTAGTGGCTCTAACATTAGCATCCGATATATTTTAGGTGGACTTCCTGCTATCTTTAGCTTCTAACCCATAAATCACTGCAGTAACTTTTTGCCCTTCATGTCAATAACTGATGGACACTTTTCACTACTATGTTCATTACCCTTCTTTAGATTTGTTGCTTTCTAAGCAGCTAATAGAAGATCCTTTAACTTATTATCCTTTAAAACTGGAGTAAGAAAGGAATTTCTAGAGGTGATTTTGCTGAATGGCTTCCAACTAGTCTTTTTTTTTTTAAAGAACGTTAAATGCTGCTGATTATACTTTGTATTTATTACGTAAAAGCAAAATCAATTCACAGCCATTTATGCTTGATCAAGTACAAAGAGGTTTTAAATGTACAATTGGTTACTTGGCCACTTCTTAATGTCATGTGGTACTCCAAATCCTTCTAAAGATTCTGCCTTCTAAGACTATTGCATCCATCATCTTTTTTAATGAACATTTTAGCATCAGCAATATAAGACCTCCTGCACATAAAAATTACTTTTCCTGCAATTTGATGGTCAACAGCAAGCTATTTATGCTGTGACTTACCAGAGAAAACACCAATTAACAAGTATTTTTTCTTCAGTTGTCAAAAGCCAAAATAGGTAAAGTTATTGTTATCAAAATAACACTACACTTTTCCCTTACTTTGCCCTTCCTAAATTAGATAGCTGTTTTAGCCATCAAACACATCACCCTACCAAGGTCCACTGGTATTAGACAAATCATAAGCTTTTTCTTTTTTTTTCCCCCCAAGCTAAGTACCTAACACTTCTTTCTTATTATTCATCAGTCCATGATGACCAGTATTTCCAGTGTCTTGGTTCTGTATTCAAATAAAGGTGTGAGCTTTGTTGGGGTTTTTTTCTCCTTTCTGTCCATGTTTTTATTAACTATTCTATTTGCCTCTCCTCTGTAATTGATGTTCATTTCAAGTTACCCTCTTTGGAGAAAAATCTGTCATCTTTTCTGCCCTAAATTCAAGCTACTGCTTTCATAGTAAGAAAACACTCCTTTTTGCACCACTTACCTAGTCAGTTACCTCACTTTTATCATCATCTGCCTTAGCTTTGGCTAACTAGTGGAAAAAATGTCAGATGACCCCTTGGACCTCTGGAAACACAGTGCACCTGCCTTTTGTCCATTTATACATAACTGTGTTCCAATTGTCTTGATATAAAATCCCTCAGGACAGTTTGTCTGTATTGTATGACTAAAAATCTTAATGGACATGAAACCTACAGGATGACAATTTGATGGTAACTGGATATTCCTATATACACAGCAGTCTTGTCATACTACCCCCCTTTGTCACACTACCCTTTCCCAAGTTAATCAAAGACAACTCATTCTTCTTGTCTGCAAGGCTGCCTTGGCCCAAACCTGTAAACTAGCTAGCTCCACATCCTGCTGTTCAGTGACAGCCAATATTTCTCATCCTGATGTGAAGTCCTGTAACATATCAGTGTGCACAGCTCTCCACACCACTGCTGTATGACTCTCTAGACAGAATGGCAGTACTGGAAGAAATCTGTACTTCATACACACTTGTGCAATTAAATCTGTAAACCTGTACATTTTGTACTTCATATAAAAGAAACTATTTTGGCAGAAAAAATAAACTATGGCACATCCATTACAGCTAGCCACAATTGCTTATGACATCACTGGCATTACTATACATTTCACTGTCTTTTCTTCCCATTAGCAGGTAAATACACTTTCATGTTATGATACATCTAATTACATCATTGAGAAAAAATCCAGGGGGGAAACAAAGAAAAGGAGGAAGCAGTGAGTGAGGCCTGTGAGTGACATAGAAGCCATATCTTGACTGAATAGATTGACATTCCTGAACCAGAAAACTGCACTGGCCAAGACCTTCAAAGACGAATGGCAAAACAAAGTTTGCATGCATAAATTAATTAGCACTTAATACTGTCTCCAGTGAACAATGCAGCTGGAATAGGGGAGAGGAAAGAGAAAGAGGAAGCCAGAATGCACTATGCTATTTAAATAATTTTCTCTGCATATTCTTCCTCTGAAACCACCGCACACGTTTATGGCACCATGTAAGACAGTTTTATTTGCTAGCTGCTGAATGGACAAATAGGACCCAAGAACTGCTTACGCAATGCATGAGGGAGTTTCCCAATATCTAGTCTTTGCATAGAATTAAACAAATATGTCTAGCTGCAGTCAGGATGAACATTGTTTTCCTAAGAATATCCAATTCTGGCCATGTGACAACCAGGAAGCTTATCACACAAGCCAACCCGCTGATAACCTAATCTTGTTTTAGCCAGACTCCATTAGCAGTATGTATATTTTAAGTGACAAACTACTGTCCTTCATAAATCCTCAAACTAGAGGAATATTCAGCAAAGCAGTCTAGAATACTTCAGTGTTAAATGCCGCAGGCCTGAAAATCATTTCACTTATCAAGACTCTTTGTCCATACCTCTTCTGCACAACAGGAAACAACAGGCTGATGGAATGATGGGTTCCCAAAGTGCACTACCAAGATAAAACACATCATGTGCTGACTGGATTAACCTTCATAGCTGAACTACCTAAGATACGTTTGAGCAGGCACTTCAAGCCAGAACTTGTCAATAGAACTAGGAAGGGGGAGATTTGAGCCATCATTTATTGCTATAAGGATAAATGAATCAGCAAGTCAAGAGGGCTCACAGAGTAAATATGCAAACCAGAGCTTATATAAGCAGCTTGGAACATGTCCAAAAGCTATTGAAATAAAGGAGCCAGAAGAATACTTAAGAGATGGAATACTGCAAAGCAAGCTGGGTTGGATGGGGCTCTGGGCAACCTGGTCTAGTGGAGGGTGTTCCTGCCCATGGCAGGGGGCTTGGAACTAGCTATCTTTAAGGTTTCTTCCAACCTAAACCATTCCATGATTTTATGATTTCTTGATCCAAGAGGATTACATAACATCACAAACACTTACTAGGTCTCCTGTGATACATACAATAAATACTTCATCATAACATGCTTTACAGTGAAACTATTCCAAGATCTACTTGCAGCTACAAGCCTATCACAAAGCCAGCATTTGCTTCTCAATCCTTTTCAGCTAGTAGATTTTTTTTCCACCAATAAAAGGCTCAGTAATTAACTCTGCTGACAAACCAACAGTTAGGTGTGAAAAACGGACTAGATAAGAGAATACTACTGCAAAGCAACAAAAAATAAACTCTGTATTAACCATTCCATTTCAATTATCTTAGTATGAGTTAACAAGCATTTCAGTATGAAAACAAGCAGATTCACAATGAAATTAGTACTATAATAATTACATTCTAATTCAATATAAGATTATTCTCAACATTCTAACATGTGTATCAGCCTATTCTCTTATACATATTAGGGAATGTTATTGAACAATATGAATAGCATAACAAAGGAAAGAATCCTTTCTAAATCCATGCTGTGCCCTGTTGCCTGAACTCCCTGCTTTGTTATTGTTAGCTTGGCACTAAGTAGGACTGCAATAGCTTATTAAAACTCTCAGCTTATCCACATGATAAAATCACTTCTTTGTGATGATTTCTTCATGGTATCACTCACTAGTAAGGGGACTGAAATAAATCTTGGAAATTTAATAGAAAAAAAAGCCCCACACTTTATCTGATTCTCTGTCAGCAAGTATCTACAAAAACAATACTTTTGAAGCCCCCATACAGAATATCAACTACTTATAACAAAGATAATTAGGATTTTACCCTTAAAAACATCTGGTTTATCTTTTCATAATGGTTCCTAATTTAAATCTTCTAAGGCATTCAAAAGTACATAATTTCTCTAATTCTTTAAGCACTTGCAACAGCATATTTGCCATTAAAATATATCCCCTCTCAAAAGCCAAGCATTTTCTGCTGATAGTTAGAAATGTTTGTGACCGTATTCTACCTCCATTCATGAATCAAAGCAAGACATGAAGAGAGAAAGGTGAAAAATACATTTGCTCAATAGCCCTAATTAGGACTAAGTATATTAAGATCAAACTTATCCTACTGGAGACCCTACTCCATTACATTAAGATCAAAACATAATGCGATCTACTAAAGAATTTTGCACCACTTCAATTAGGCATACACTTACTAAAAATGGCTCCATAATGCTTGTAATTCTCGCAAGAAGCTATATGCATCTGCTCTTGAACTACAGACTTAAGTCTAAACAAAATGAAAATGCTTGAAGTCTCAGCTCCTCTAAAACATACCACTAACAACGTAACAAAGCATGCAGAAGCAAAACAGCACATGCTTGCAACTGAAAAAAGGCCAAACCTCCCACAAAACAACAACAGCCAAACAAATAAGCCCAATCATATTAACCTTTCTCTAGATAGGATAATTTAAGATAGCTTATCCAGGGCAGATGTATTTGTTTGAAACGGCTTTTTAAAAAAAAAAAAACCCTGAATACATTACCATAAAATGGATTACTGCCTTGCGTACATTATGTAGCATTCAAAGTAAACAAATAATGCAGAAAATTGAATCAGAAGCAATGGAAGCCAGGTTGCCTGTACATAAATGCTCACACAGAGCCGTATCAGTATGTTAAGACCACAGACACGCAGACCATGTTCTGTGACCCAGGCGTGACAGGCTGTGCCACTGCAGTGAGTATCTGTACATCTTCTCACCAGAAAGCAACCACAGTTCACAGTTCTTATTCATCCTCCCCGCTAGCTACTGTAAGGCAAATCCAGCAGTTAAAACAAAAGTTTGTCATTCTTACATGTGAGAGAAGGTATTAGTGGTATATTGAAAAGTGAAACAGTAAGTTTACCCACAGCATCTCTTTTCCCTTATCACCTTCAACACATCCGGACAGTCACCTACCCGATTCACCCACCACTGTCAATTCACACCACGGGAGACTGAATCAGTTTCTGAACTTGGACCACAGAATCACCAGGAAGCAGAACAGAGTTTTTTAAACCATCCACAAGGATCTGTGAAAAAGAATTAATAAGTGTTTTCAAGATAAGTATAAAGAGCCTTGCATAAAACATAAAGACAGCTTCAAATCTGCACATTAACTTTGTTTTACACCAGCATTAAACACAGAAAACATAGAAGTGGTAACATGTAACTTGCCACCACAACCAGCATTATAAAATTACTCATTTTTGTCCTCTGCCAAATCTCAAAGTAACACAAACAAAGCAAGCAGTGTGCCACAACACAAAAAAAGTAGACCTGATTATCGTCTCCTCCTATGCCAACCAAAACCAAAACACATGCATTTGCTAGCAAGCCTGAGTTTGGAACAGCTCCCTTTCTGTTACTTGCTTGTATGGTGTTTTAATGCAATTATCAGGTTAACAGAATATAACCAAAACCAACAAGAAGTTATGTGCAGAACCTCAATTCAATGACTTCCTCTTACACACTGCTGTTCTGGTGAGTCTCAAGCACATTCTCTGAAAGAGACTCTATACCACCCACACTGTCACAAATACTCCCACAGCCCTCATGGGGAAATACAACTCCTTGCAACAGATGAGGCTTTAAAAAAGCTGCAATTATTTTAATTGGACCTGCCAGCTGCCTTTCATTTAGCTTAACATGAGGTTTTATCGAAAGTCTGCATTCACTCATTGGCAAGACTGATGAGTTGCTTACAAGTAGCTGGATACATTTCCAAGAAGCTTACTCTGCCTGGTGAGCTTTTAGCAGAGTACTGCCATATAATACTCTATATGTTGAGGATACAGTTTTATTATGTGGTCCAGGCTAGTAGGCTGGAATAATGCAATAAGTCAAAGATGTATATGGACCACACCCATAGCATCATCTTGATGACGTCAGTTGGAAGCAGTTCAATTAAGGTGCCAAAATACAGAAGGAGAGTATGATAAATTAAAAGAATAGTTTTGCCATCTGCTCTTAAACCAGCAAGTACCTCCCACACTAAAAGAAAAAAAAAACAAAACACCCCAACATGTTTAATACATCTAAGTTTCTACACTGAGAACTAGACCCTTTCTTGAAAGAAAAACATTCTTCAGGAGATCAGATACTGATTAGCATACTCTTTTCATGAAAGCATCCAATACAGAGTTGCAAAATTGAGTTTCCTGATTCTTAAAGTTTCTAAAGTACTACAACAGAATCATCATTAAAATGACTGTTTCTGCCACTTACAGGACAAACTCTAACACCTCCATGCCAAGACAATTGTTTAACAGATTTCAACTACTTCTCCTAAAGCTCCCCACACTGCCATGGCCAGCAGCACAGATAGAAATTCTGAAGGATGCCAGGTTTGATGACTGTAGTGCTACTTTCCTGGCATGCTCAGAAATATAAAAATAAATAAATAAATAAAAAGGGTTGCTGTCCCTCATAGTCACGGCTCTGGAACCTTCCTGCTGAAATTTTCATACTGCTTTCCCACCTACAGCCAAAAAAGTTTAAAGTATTGCCATAAGTAGCATATTAAATCAGGTTTATACGCATCCATTACATGTCCACTCTCTTCAAACACACCTCTTTCAGGAACTACTGCTCTATGATGTAAAGACTGAAACAGATCTCTCAGCAATTAACTAAGGATAACTGAATAACTTTCCTCTCCCTTGTCTTGCCATCACAGGTAACAAGAAAAAGCATACAGTAGGGCTATTTAAACAATGGACAATTGCAGTATCGTTACATAAAAGGTGATTATGTAAGCATAAGGACTGGAGAATGAACACTCCTCCATTCTCTGTTCTCCCCCCAACTAACAAATAAGATGTTGCTACAAATGTTCAAGAGACAAACCTCATTTTAACTCCACTGGCCAGGTCAATGTATTTTGCATGTCTGTTAACCACCTTATTGTTACTAAGTAAAAAAATTAAGATTTCTCTTTAATCTTTAATAAAAAACTGATTACCCGGGCATACCTACTACAAGTGCTAAATGTTAAGCTAGATCCCAGAAGTTAAGCATTAGGAAGGAATCCAAAAATAAGCATTTTGCACATCTCTGAAGAAAGGTCTTTTGCTCTGGTGCTTCTTCCCCTAATGCAAGTTTTCCACACAACATGATAATTTAGAAATTAAGCAAAACTAAGACTATAGTCTATTTCTAGCTTTTCTTTTTTCACTTACTTCTAATTTTTAATTAAAACACATGCTGCCTAATTAACACCAAAAAACCATTTCACCTGAAACCCCTGATGGGCAGGTCACTGTATAAAAAAGCACTCATTACATCTGAGTTATAAACTCATTTTAGAAGAATTATGAACAACCGTGACTTTTCAGAACTGAACAGATTTGTACAGTTGAATGCACAAAATCATCCCTTGTAGACAACATCTGACAGAGAACAAGTATTTTTGTGGCTGCAAAGACAATTACAAGAACTATTAACTTGGATTTTACTCCACTACCACACTTATGAAAATAATGCTGCATTTGGGAAAAAATTATGTTCTGAATTTAAAAACAGCAAAATTTTTTTCATTGTACTGTTTCTAGTACTCTGTTACTGCTGCTTCTTTTTTTTTTTTCTTTTAAACAGCTCTACAAGAAGAAAGATCAAGGTCTACATAGCTATATCAAATTCTGCGTAGCTATTGCAGAAAAGAAGGTGGGGTTAGGTTATTATCAAGCACTTCAGACTTTGAAAGAATGTGTCCCAGAGCCCATGCTTAAATCACCAGTAATATTACTTCATAATCCAAGGCCATCTATCATGACTGGACTTACTGGATGAAGATCCCAGATAGAACACAGTAAGACACTACTCTCATTTCATTACACATTCCACACAAATCCAAGGAGAATAATCACACCACTATTTTAGCAATATAGATGAAATTCCTCATAGCAGCAAGCAATGGAAAGCATCAATTAAACCAGCAAAATTCATTAGAAGTATTTCATTGATCAACTTTTAATAGGGTCAAAAAGACTATTTGAGATATCTTTTAGTCAATTCTACTTTATCAGTATAAAACCTAGCATCTTACTTTCACAAGAAATAGAAAAAAATCATTTACTACCACATGATTCTTGCCTTTCCATTTTCTTCATCTACTCCAAGTAAGAACACTATTTAGATTTTTTTTTTTGGCCATAGTTTAGCTGAATCCATAGTCCAAAATAAAGGAAAAAAGATTAACTTACTCATTCATGCACACAATTACTAGGAGCGCACATATATAACTGATACTTTAGCAGCTACATTAATGTGAGTACGAACAGAATAGACAAAGTAAGTGTTCTCCACAATTACTTTCTGAAAACTGAATACTTTGTGTATCTGATTTTTTCCATTAAGTGGGACAGAGGATGCTTATAATTGCAGATAACACACACCAATTAGTTATCCTTTATTACAAGAAGCTGTTTTGACACACATTTAGTCCACT
Organism: Hypotaenidia okinawae; assembly: GCA_027925045.1. Lineage (NCBI taxonomy): Eukaryota > Metazoa > Chordata > Aves > Gruiformes > Rallidae > Hypotaenidia > Hypotaenidia okinawae. Next base: position 26,913,048 of record BSDF01000005.1, on the reverse strand, counting down.
TTAAAAAAAATCAGTAAGAAGTGCTTAAACATACTCAACTACTACCCTTCAAACAGTAAATAGATAATTTGGTTATACCAACTTTCAGATTGCTGAAAACTAAGTAACCAACAGGAGAGAGCATCAACTTTCAGGTACTTTGTGAGTTTAAGTACTTGCCCTTGTAGCTGAATAGAGTCAGGGGAGGGGGCGGGGGGAGTTGGTGTTCATTTTTCGTTCGTTGGGGTTTGTTTATGCAACCTAAACAGGGACATTTGACATTGGATCCTAAATTATTCTTCAGACAATGAGTGCAGGGGATGATGGGATGAGAGGAAGGGAACACTCTACAGCAGCTTATGTTAGTTTGGCTTGGCTCTCTACTAGCTATAATTTCAGCATGCAAGACTCACAGTTCATATCCAAATATCAGGACCGATACCAGAAAATATTTTCTATTTTGGATCTTAAAATTAAGAGATCTTAAAATACCCGTTTTTCTCCCATTTATAGATAAGTAAAGTAAGTTATATGTGTATATATTGCCTATAGATAGGTTAAGTTATATGTGTATATATTTACACACACACACGTATGTATATGTGTGTGTGTAAATACATATATATGTGTGTGTGTGTAGATATATACACGTAACTAAAAAGCAGCATCCAACTTATATTCTAATCACAAAGAATAAATGTAAAAATATCTACATGGACCTTTCACAGATCTTCTCCACACAATGTGTATGTCACAATGTGTGACATGACAGACTCACTGAAACTAAATTCCAGACCTCCAGTCCCTCGAATGTCTCTGACTCTTCTCCAACAAGACTTTGGGGTGCAGCAACAACAAAACTGCTTTGTATTTTAAGCTGGAAAAATCCAGAAGAAAAATAACTTTAAACACAGAAAAAGTGGATGCAGTTCAGAGTATTTTGATCATGTACTCACTTGGAGGGGGAAGAATGAATACAAGCATGAAGTTATGCCAAAAAAAGATACACATGCCCTCAGGTTTAGAGTTGATACCAATTTACCACACTTTAGATTCTTATTACAGATACACTCCACAATCACAGACAACACATGAAAAAATACACAATTGTTTCTTGCTTATTTGCAAGGTCAACAGACAGTTCACTTTTTAATTACTAACTAGACTGTGAATGCATTTTTAGAGAGAAACCCTGAATATTTGAATCCAGGGGAGGGGTAAGGAGGAAGAAGAAAAAGACGACTCTGCACCGCATTTTATCTCATGAAATCAAATCTTCATTTCGTAAGATAAAATTTGAGTCCCAGAGAATTTAGTATCATTACAGAAGTTCCTCTCAAGTATGCAGAGAATCACTATTCAGAAACTACCTTAAGGAAAGAATTGACTATCTCCAAATCCTGAATAACTTAATCCTCCGTAATTTGAAAGCAAAAATAACATATTTTTTTCTAATACAACATTTATGATAATTTGGGACTTAATCCATTCTGCTGAGCTTTGTTTCCATCCTTGCATCCTAAGAAAAGAAATTACCAACAATAACTATTCCCTCTGATGTGCTACATGAAATACTTATCAATCAGCCATAATATATACAGTTATTCTGCAGATTAATAAACAGAACATATAAATGGGCATGAGAAATATATTATCTGCTTAAGGACATTTTCAAAACTATCTACTTGACAGTTAACATTCCTGCAAGTAGTCAATGACCAGCTAAGCTCTCTTACAGAAGTAATTGTTGCTAACACTTGTATGACTGAAGGAAAAAGTCCAAACTCAAAAGTTTCTCATCTAGCAGCTGTCCTGGTTTTGGCTAGGATAGAGTTAATTTTCACAAGGGGCCAGCCTAAAAATCACATTCCTGGGAACAACAATTTGAATTCAGATACCAAGAAACTAATTTCATTGAGACCTAGTAACTGGGATTCTAACAGAAGGTGGGGAAAGTAAGGGGACAAAAACTCACTGGTGAAGGTGGTTTTCCATTGCCCATTTAAGATAAAAAGTTAAAATAAAGTAATGGCATCCCACTCTAACAGTGACAGGTACTTCCAAGTCTAGCATCCTACCAGTGATAATACATAATATATGAACTGGTTTACTGATTGTATTGACTGCCCATCACCTGTCAGCTCTCCATTCACATTAGCCCTGAGGCCTAATTGGAAAGCAGCGCATCCCACATTCATATAATGCTGACCAATACACTTCAACCACAAGATCCCCCTAGACAATGAAGAATACAAAGCCACCAGAAATGTCTATGAACTACAGAGACCAAGTACAAAAAAATCTCAAGATCAACCACTCTGCAATGTAGCTTTCAGGAGAAAAGGCCTTCAATGCTGCTTCTCCTATTCCAATTTCAGTTCTTAGCATTGTTATTTATTTCTCAACCCTGCAACAAGTACAAACCATTTTGCAGAGAGGCATTAAATTCCCAGCCTACAGCCCAAAGTCGAGAAGCCAACCTGCATATGGCAAAGAAGCAGAAAAGAGAAGTCGGTACACTTCAGATCTGCCCAAAGGGAGATATAATTGGATAACATCCATTTTTAACTGCACTTCTGACTTCTATGGAAGCATTACTGAGGATCAAATCAGTGATGATGAAGAGGAACATTTATATTTACTGTGATCAAGTGAAGGGCTATTCCAAACTGGTAACTACAACTCAAAAGGCAAGTCAATTCTCATTGTGCTTAATTCAAACTTCAGACTGGTAAAGAAAGTGTAATCTCTGCTTTCCCCTCACACCTGCCTTATATTAAATCTAGGATTTGCATATATACACCTTGAGTCCAATCACTAACTGACCCTAAAAAACCTAACCCTGTAAGATATTTGGGGCATTTTTTTTCTCATTAGATCAGCTTGCTCATCACCTCACTGACCTTCACAATACCATGTCTTCACCTATGAAGCAAAGTACCCACACAGGATGGAATAGGAAGTGTACTGCTAACTGTCAGAGATGTATCAGAATCACAATTCAGACACAAGCTTTCTAAACTAAGTTTCCTTTAAGGTAGAAAGTAAAAGTAGTAACTTCAATATGACATATTTTTCTCTTAGTATGCAAAAGATGTATAAAAAAAACCCGTATGTAAGCATCTTTTAATGTCCACAGTAGTGAAACTTATTCACATGGGTCACAGTCCATAGTTTAGTCCGCATTGGAATCATATTTTTGGTGCTTTTTTTCCCCCTCAAAGAATCAGTTTGGGGAGAGGGAAATAATTTTTAGAAGAAAAAATAACCATGTCAAATATCTCCAGGCAACCAAGAAGAATCAAACACACTGAGTCAGGTCAGTAAATAGTTATGGTCCAGACAGCGACCATGTCAGCAGTTCCTGAGTTCAGAACCAAAAGAAACATTTACTGGATGTGGTCTACACTGTAAGGCAACTGTAAAGTCGCTTACTTGCCTACAAAGCAATGCTTTGCATTTGTGAGAGGCTTGAGCAAATGAGACTATGATACGCAAAATGAACCGCCATCCCCAACATGCTAAGTTAAAAAGTTGATTACACTTATGTTCTTTTAACTAAAGAAAAGCCCCTCTTAAATTCCAAGAAGTGACCGACATGCCTTGTAAACCAAGGCCAAAGTGCCTTGCCAAGAAGGAGTCATGATAAAAGAGTTTCAGTTATTCAGTTGGGGCTAATTCTAATACTAAAGTTAAAAAAACCTAGAAAAATATTCAATTAATATCAACCTGTAATTCAAACCCTGAATACTGAAAGGATTCATAAAAAGAAAAAGCAGGACCTGAAACACACAATAGTGCCACTTATCTAGATGTATCTTTCATCTGCCCTAGTGCTCTTAAAGTTACTGAAAATGCACCTCAAGCTCCCCATAGCATCAGAAGGTGACACTTTATAGCAGGTGGTACTTGGAGCAGAACACACCCTACTTCCAATCTTAACAGGAAGATCATTCCCTCCATATAAAGTCTATGTAATTTATAAGACAGTTTCTGTTAACCTTTAGGTGTTTGGACGTTAAGGAAGTCTAATCCCTGGTATGGGTGATTAGCCCACATCATGCACCTGAAAAAAACATGCTTAACAATACATCCTGACAGAAAGAAATGGAAACAGCTTAAAATATTCTTCCATTTGTCTTCTGTTCTGCTCCCAAGTTAACATTATCCATGTCTTGGAAGAGCCTAGGGAGAACAGATGCATTCAGGAAGAAACCACAAGAAAGATGAAACGAAGTGTAACAGACAATATACTTTTAAGAGTAACATCAATTATACATCATGGTTAATTAAGTCACGCAGAGCAGAATTACAATGCAAAGTACCTTAAAAAAGACAGGCACCTGCTTAATAGCAAAGAGATACTGTGTAAATCCATGAGCTTGGTTTTACAATGCTATCAGCAGCACCAAAAGATGTTAGCAGGAAATTTGGAATGCACACCAAAGAGGGAAAAAAAATTAACAATTAGTAGACTCCATAGCATTACTTGTCTATTACAAGCAGAAATGGCTAGGGATTTGGTGAGAGTTTAAGTTGGTCAGTGAGAAAAGACAACATATTACCACCTGCAAATATACGACACTGTGCCACCGTTTACATCTTATGAACAGCAAAAATCAACCTTGTGCTAATACTGGGTTTTGTATAGCTGTATTAACACTGTGATAGTGGCAAATTCAACCTGAACACAGACAGCTGTGTAAACTCATTTTCTAACTTCATTTGGAAATTAATTCATGTTACTAGTGATGACAAGGACTGAAATGAGAGTAAGTTTTTGACTTGGTATTTCACACTGAAAATGCCAGCAAGCCAGGCCAGACTCTACAGAAGTCTAGTACGCCCGAGCACATATTCTACGGATTCTCTAACAACTATCCAAAAGAAGGCAGGCACCAGGCAAACTAACAAACATCACAATCAGGAAAGGCAAGTGGACTAACAGAACAAATATGAAAGCACACAAGAACCCAGCTGATGCGGACCTGGAGACAAACAAGCAACTCTTGAAGTTGGTTTTGGACAGTACACCTCATCTCTCAGCAGATTAGCACATCCTTAGTTGGTGGTATGAGTATCATGGGACAGTCCTCCTCCCCTCCTTCACTGATCTTTGTGTCTGCAAAGTTTCTCACATCTTCTCACTCACTTTTCTGGCAGCAAAAAGTGTCTGCCTTTTCTTTCCCCTTCTTAAATACGTTATCCCAGAGGCGCTGTGACAGCCACTGATGGGGTTGACCTTGGTCAGTGGTGGGTCCAGCCTTGACCCAGCTGGTGTTTACTCTGTTGGGACTAAGGGAAGCTTCTAGTTGCTTCCTGCAGAAACCACCCCTGCAGCCATCCCACCCTCACCACAACCTTGCCATGCAAACCCACAACAGACAGCTAAAAATTTCAGGGAGCAGGAAGGGTAGAATTTTTTATAAAAAAATGAAAGAAACACCATCATCTCTCTCAATCAAGGAGACAAAAATGTATCAAGATTTCAACTCTGCTTCATGACTGAGCTCTTAATATCACCAAAAAAAGCACAGAAGCGATGGTAATTATGGCCTCTGGTACAGCCAGGCTTCAGATGAAGCTACTTTATTGTTAAAAGTTTTATTTTAACAATCCATGCCTTCCAGAGCTACAAAAACACTTGCCCTCACTCCCTTCTCTTTCAGGAACTTACCCCTTTTTAAACAAGACAGAACAACAAGGACCTTACATAAGACAATTCACCTGAAGTTAATTTTTAACCGTATGCCTAACCATAGTAATGGAAGAAAAAACCAAATGAGAACAACAACATTCAGAAAGACAACAAAATGGCTTTAAAGATTCATGTTTCCTTCCCGTGGGTTTAACAGAGCTATACAATCAAGGCTTTCAAAGTATTTCAGGTCAGAAAAATCTATGCAAATAATAGTTGGAAACTAGTCATATAGAATTACAGCTTCTAAAAAGACATGTATTTTTCTGTCAATTCAATTTTTAATATCTTTGCACACTGCCCTGGGCTTATTTCTTTGTCATAAGAAAATCTTGCAAGATTTGGAGCTATTAGTCATTAATGTTCCCACTTCCTGTCTTGAGAACCTGCTGGAATTAGATGAGGCAAAAGCAACACCCTTCGCTGCTCATTTTTGGTTTTATCAGCCCTGTTTTTCTACATGCAGTATCAAGCAATCACGTACAACTCTCATAGGGATGTAAAAAAACACATAAGCTACCAAGAAAAATTTAACACCCAGCCCTCACACAAAAAAATACCCCAAACAACTTCCCCAGTAAAACTTTATGATATGCATGGGCCTACATATCCAAGGAGGAAAACAATACTCTTTTCCTACACAGCACCCCTACCCCTCATGATAGTTTCCTTGTTTCAGTTTCCATCTGAGGCATACGTTATAAGAAAAAATAGACTAACTGGAAAAAATAATAGTGAAAATGCTGAAAACAAAGTCAGCAATTGGTATTTGATATTATCCTCAATAAAAAGAAGTCTTTTTAAACACCTTAAATCAGGAGAGAAACCAGATTTTTAAAACATAACTAACACATTCTGTTTCTCATGAGTGTGATATTTTTATTCATTTGACATATGTTGCTTCCTGAATGGATTCAATGTATTTTGGCATTCCAGAACAAAACTGCTTTCATCGTGTTTGGCACATCATGTACAATGCAGCCAGGAAGCCACTCCTTAGACTATGCAGCCATCTGCAGCAGATACCGAAGGTTTTTAAAACAAGCAAGCTGCACTGCTGTAAATAGGCAGTATTTCAATGTACAGGAAAAGTTCTCATCTGTTTACCAGACTCTCCGTCTAATTGCCAGCAGATAAATTCAGGCAATCTACAACACATAACACTTCAGCACAGATTAAAACGGGGCAGGGGGAAGGAGGAGGGAGTGAGGGAGATGTATATTTTTTTTATTAGAAGATTCCTACTTACTTACTTTGCTTTCTAAATTGTGTAGTCCATATATTAAAACAAAACAGCACCAGATGCCCCACTTTACACGTGCTGCCCACAGAAAATTAATTGTCAGAATTGCTAGCTAAAACTAGAAAGGCTGAAACAACAGAGGTCACAAGAATGCAGCAAGCCCGTGCCCATATGAAACTCTAGGATACAAAGCAAGCTGAGGCTGGGTATATGGGAGGAGGGAGAATCACACTCAAAACCCTCTAGCTAATAAAATGCCTAGAATAACTGCCCAGAAAAGCTGCAGTACCAAAGCTAGATCAGTTACACAGTTCAGTCACTAGTAACAGGAACACAAGTGGAAACACATCCACAGACCAGAGTTCAAAAGAGAGCAGTGGATATGTGTATTCATTTCTCATTTCGGGACTGTTAGTTTCCAGATAAAACATCTCACATGAATAACATATAAATACGCACTGCAACTAAAAACAGTATGCTTTTATTTTCAATGCAGCTTTAAAAAGAATTATACTTTAATACACTTTTTTCACTGCTGTAATGAGTAGCCACTAGTTCTATAAGGAGCAAAAGTTTCAAAACCTAAAAGAATCGATATTTTCCATATTCTAAGCATCTTCTCCCCTAGTTTATACAACAATTATATTACATTTCAGCTCAGCAGTTTTAAGAGTTATCATCCTGGACAAATAGAGGAATCCCTGTACCTCTGTCTATTGTTTTCTTCTACATTCATTTTACAACTGACACATAAATCCTAATCCATTCCAATTAGTTGCTCACAATTGTGATGCAAAAGAAGTACTCTTCTTTTTATTAACTGCGCTTCTAACTACAACACTCTTCATATTATCTTCATGTGGCTAAGCATCGTTATTCTTCTCTATTTACTCAGCTGTGGTCTCACAATGTATATTTGATTTTTGCCAACTTGTAATCTCTTTTCACTCCCAATACAGTAATGAAGCATTTAAACTAATACTTTTGTAGTAAATTGTTTTTCTTTTTAGTGTTGTGCTCCTCTCAGCCAAAAGATGATAATTAAAGGAACTGTTATGTTAATTTTTATTTTACTACACGAGGCATTTTGGAGATCAGATGAACAACTGACAAAAACTAAAAGATGGCTATTCTTGAATGGTTTCCAAAGCAAGTTTGCCTCTTTAGGTAGGGATGAGTGATAGCTTACTGCTTACAATGAAAATATCAGAGTTACCTGGAATTTAGTCAATTGTATTGAAGTATAGCTTCTCTTAAAGTGCCATTATCAACCTAATATAATTCAGTACCTAAAGTTGAAAACAAGCTTTTCATCTGATAGGAGGAATATGTAGACCTAAAAAAATGTCCTTCCCATCACAGTGCAAATTGTAGCCTTGAAACAGAATTTGAAGTTGATTAAGAACTCAGCCTAAAAGATTACTTAATTTCTGACATCCTGTGCTTTCTAGCAAGTGAGAAAGAAAGGAAAAAAACCCCAAAACAGTGAGGTACAATACTACTTTGACACTACTGAAGTAAGAAATGGGGCTGTGCCATACTGATTTGCCATTAACATGTCAGCCTCTTTCTCCGAATTGGAAAATGTAACCGAATAGCACAATGTAGGAAAATTATAAAAATCTGCAACTGTTCTTTCAAACAATTTTGATTGTCCCATGTGTACTTCCCTTCAGACTTTTCAAAGATTAAAAACAATTTAATATAAATTTGGGGAAAATTAGTAACATTCTGATTTTGAGTGAAGGTTACTCCCCTGCCGATTTCAACTCTAAAGTTGAAATTTAAAATTTTGTCAAGATTTAACACAAATTAAATGATCTGTGAATCTAAAATGAGCAAATACGTATTAGAATTAAGTGGAAATGGACAGGGAGTCACTCCATCTGGAGCAAATGAGAGAAAGTAATCACTATTTTCTAAAGCTGAATGAACATTTTGTTGGCTCTTGATCAGTTTTATGTAGAGGAAAAAAGTAAGAAAAAGGACAAGAAAAGTATTGATTAATCACACATTTCTCTTCCATCCTGTAAATTTATTTTAATCTGCTCCATTGACAGGGCTGTAAACTTTCCCTTGAGGTGTCACAGGCTGCTGCTGCAAGACCAATTCAGTAACACTAATGTCATGAAAGACTACAGGACATTTGAAATTCTGACAGTACTTCTCCCACAGATCCCACAGATTTCCCACAAGAAAATCCCACAGAACTTTTCGCCTGCTCTACTGTCTTTCTCTAGTAAAAGCAGCATTGCAGAAAGCACACAAGAATCTCACGATCCTCAGCACTTCTGCTTTGCTTCAGTAAAGCACAACAAAATAAGTGTTCCTTAAAAATAGAGTTGCACGCCCAGATAAATATAAGCAGAAGAGTAAATTATTTTCATCTAAGTCTATTAAAATCTATTTTAGGTTTATCTTGCTTTTCTAGTACTTGCATTGTTTATATTTTCATTTATTTAGATGAAATATCTGGTACTGGACCCAAACCATTAACATCTAGATTAAGAATAATGCACTGGAAGAACAGGATTTTCTCATATTCATAAAAAGTTCCTTCCCCCACAAAACACTGTTCAAAAAAAAGTATCCTAAAAGACACAAATAAGATGCACTACAGTTAAACAACACTACAGTAAAATAGTAACGCTCTGACACTTTCTCCCTCCCACATATCGACATTTCTGATCTTATCCATCAGACTCAGAGCCAGATGGCTTGCCAAATTCAGAGTTCCAATTGATTTCCCCTTCCTGATACATTCCCAGAAAGGATGGAAACACACAGGCTTAACCATCATTTTTCTTCTCTTCCTACTTAGAGTCCTTAACTACATTGCCTTATTTTTTATAATTTTCTGACACCCATATCAGCCAACAGAAGTCACCTAGGTTTGTTGCAAATGTTACTTTCTATCATTAAACACTCAATTCCCTCTGCCTGTATTTCCTTCCAGAGAGAGATCTACTGAAGAATTCAGAATAAATCACCGTCTCTAAGTTTACCAAAGCACAACTGAAATAAATGGCATAACAGTCAGATGGCTATGAATAAGAAAGATGTGGACTTTTGAAATTTGTCCCTCGGTGATAAGCTTTATTGCCAGCCAACCCCCCACCCCACCTCCCAAAAAAAAAAAAAAAAAAAAAAATTGGAGCACCTTTGAAATGAAATAACCCGCAGCTCCAGGGTTAACATCACATATGATTATGTGACCAGAAGTAACCCAAAATGACTATGTTCTCCTAAAAGGAGCTAACTACTAAGTTGACATTCCACGTTACCACAGACTAATGTGCCACAGCAGGCAAACATACCAACAGCAGGATGTGAGTGCGCACCAACGGCTGCCTGCACATTCACCTCCTCCTTCAGGTATATTATACCTATCTCCTACAATGAAGTGGAAACAGAGTACACTCAACACCCACATTTTATACTCTGTAACACAAGGACGGAAAGTGAGCATTTAAGTCATGAAAGATTTAGACTGCTACCCTGCCATACTTTCATTTTGCTTTTACGGAAAATACAGGCCTCAACTGTGTAAATACTTCTGTAGTCAAGCTTCTCCGCTTGTTTTAACCACAAGCATGCATAAACATGTACAGATTATTAAGCATAACATTTCCATGGAGAGAAAAAAAAATATAAGTTGCATTAGTATCATTAGTTAATAGTAGTCTGATGCCCAGTTTCAAATATAAACCTCCATCCTATCCTAAGGGTTACTTCTAAGTAAAGACAGAAAATATCCAGCAATTTGATCAAATTGCTGACAATTGGGTTGATGATCTAAACTATCATTTCTCCCTTCAAAGAGATTAATGCCAGGATGACTACAGTCACATGCCAGGGAAAAAGCAGTAGTTCTCAAAAAATTTCTTAGCAACCTACCATGAGTCTTCCAGACAAGCCTGGAAACACTTTCCACCATCCAAACACTTGAGATGACATTCATAGCCCTTCTGGATGACTGAACCTGTGACTGACATTTGCAGGCATCTGGCATTGCATTTCAGACATTTGTTCAGATGCACTGATGTAGCTCGAAGCATCTTTGCTCTCCCCTCCTTAGAAGGGTTAGAAGTTTTAAAAGACATGTACTGAAAAAACTCAAGTATGAGGAAGGCTGAAGAAATAACACATAATGGGACAGAGGGCTAAGGGAAAACATGAAACTTTTCTTGTAGAGCTATCTGGCAAGACAGAGCCCCATACGCAACTCCTACAGGACCTTTTCATGCCACCTACAGTTGAAAACTGGTGAGAAGACTCCAAAGGAAGCAGTAAAACACTAAGAACAGTTCTTCAGGCATTGAGACCATCCCTCCGCAGCTACCTTTAAGATACTAACAGAACTTCAAATGTTTGAATTTTGTTACTAACCTTGGAGCTTCTCCACCAAGGAAAATAAGGCCCTACCCACTTCAGAGGGCAGTATCACCCATTCCAAACAAACAGTTGAATTTGAAATGTTACATTTCCAGTATCTGTAACTTTTACTGAGACTTCAAACCACTTCAGAGCTGCTTCTACACCTAAACAACTGACACAAGAAGCAGCCACTAAGCATTAGGAGCTCACAGGAAGACAACTATAACCCAACAATCTACTTCAGAAGTGCAATTTTTAGTTCAAGAAAACACAAAATTCAATACTCCTAAAATAAGCATTTGCTTACTGTTTGTTCCTAGAAAGGAAATTCTACTTAAATAATGCAGTTTCTCCCACTGGAAGAGTGCGATGGTCCAGAATAGTCAGAGCATTTACATGGACCATGTCTACATATCACTCCTCATTCCAGCCCAGCCAACTTAGCAGCAGAGTCTGCAATACATGAAGCACAACACTGAAAATATAAAACTATACAAACCTGAAGAATTCCCAGTGCTTATCAGTGAATTTCTAACTGATCTCTCTGAAGATACTGATCCACAGTTTCTTCCAGTTATACTTCTGTATCTATATAGTGGAATCTAAGAGAACATTTACTTTTAGCAGTTGTTTTACTTTACATATAAAATAAAGCCTTTTGCTTGCAGAATTCAATAATTTAAAAAGTGTGAAACCAAAGTCTGAGAAACCATAGTTCTGTTTACAGAATATGCGAGAGTGTGTAATATTTGGTATTTTAAAACTGAGAAACGGCAGGAATCACCATCCTCCTGGTAACTCTGCTCTTACAGGGACAGAAGTTGTCCTTCCTATCCTAAGTAATCTTCTGGGTTTAAACTGAAGGCACAAAGCAACCCTCCGCCTTCCTTACTCAGAGCTGTGCACAAGACTTGGTACGTAACATTTTACTTGCCACGCCAAAAAAAAAAAATAATAGAGAAGAGTATGGCCATGCCATTAATTGTCTACTGCAGAGCACAGAGAAGAGCATGTATTATTTTACCTAACAAGACTGAGCAAGAAGGTCTGAAGGCTTCATTATCTTGTGACATTATATCAACTTCCAAAACAGCCAGTTCAGCCAGGATCATCCACACTGTTCTCAGACTCCGCATAAACATCACTTTTTGTTCCTACGTGATTGCTTAGTATCAAGTATCTACAAATTAATTCTAGATACACCAAGAACTAATCTACTTTTCAACTTAAACTACCCTAGAGAAGCTAGTCACAATGCTGATATTCTCCAACATAACTACCCTTCAGTTTAGTTTCATTTAGACCAAATTAAGATGTTTGTTTAGCTTGCTTTCACAATAATGTAAAGTCACAAAGTATTCTCGTAGGTGGAAGGTTCAATTTAGTGTTGAAACATAATGCTTCTGTATCACCTTCAAGGGAAGTACAGGTGACACTAAACAGAGCAATAAGCCAAACTGAAATTAAAACACCAAAGAAACTAGTTATCTTAAAAAGAACTCATAACTAACAAGGGAGAGCAGCAGAAAAAGCAGAATTATCCCAAGATTTCTACATAAAAAAATACTATCAATTTCAGCACGCCAATAACCACTTATTACAATTTTCTTAGCCAGAAATGTACAAATCTTTCAAACCCTAACATTTATAAAGTTTTACTCACAATATGTGAACACTATATTCTTAATTACAAATGAAGACTGTATTTCAATGATCTTTTTACAACAAAAAAATCCTCAAAAAAGCCCCACACCCATCTTATCATTAAAGAGTTTCTCCACACATTACCTGCCCCCATATAATCTGAAGCTCAATAGAACTGCTTAACAATGAATTGCTACTGAAGTACACTAGGCAGTGTTATTTAGGCCCACTAATTTTTACCAATAATTGCTCAGCAGGATACAGCATGCCAGCTGTGCTGATACAGTGGGCTCTGCATGCCACCTTCACAGCCAGAAAGAGCAGTGGCACACTGCAGCTGCTCCCTAAGAGATGAAAATAACGATAAAGACTGTGGGAAATCCATGGTTGAAGTTTTGACGAGCTCCCGCCGCACCACTTCTTGTCCAGAACGGGACCAGAGTCTGCCATATGAGTAGCCATAGAACTGTTCCAAGTTACTCACAACACTAACAAAAAGATATTCCCTATGCATTCAAAACATTAAGTAAAACTCCCCAAATCAGTTAGACTTTTACAAGTTGTCTATGATATAATATATACCTCACAAGTGCGAATCGGACTTCACAGATGTTCCAAAGACTCTAAGCTCACAATTTAACAGGTTACCACCAACAGTGCACTTCCTAAACCTGGTGGGGAGGGAGTTACCTGGTGGGGAGGGAGTTACCTACAGACTATTTACTACACAAACTGATAAACATGTTACCTTCAATGTTTTCATTCTGATGTGAAGACTGTTGTCCAACATAGTTTTACTTACTCGAAAGTTGACAAGGCAAAACAGCCATGTTTCCAAAGCTTCATTTTACAAATAACTCACGTTTAACTACCTGTATCAACCGTCACCATCACCATTTGCATGCTCACACAGGAACAGTCTACTATTTTCATATCCGTAAAAGCAGCTTTTCCATCAACTCAACTAGTTTACTCATTCGGAAAAGGTTAGATTTGTAATTCCTGTATGTGGAGTAAATGCCAGATGCTCCTTTAGCAGATCAGGTTATTCCATAGGGAGAATCTGCTGAGGAGATGATTTGGTCTTTACATAACATTTTCCCTAGAAGATTTTCCTTTTTGCTTGGGAGCAGGAAGAACAAAAACAAAACAACAAAACAAAGCGGACAACCAGTGATTCATTACACCCCTACAGGAAAGCTGAGATGAGGAATTTGCTCCCATCCCCTTCTATTTCTAGAACCTACTGCTAACATGCAAGGTATTATGTATGTTACATATGTTCAAGCTTTTCCTTAGTTTTGATGTTCCAAGCACAGCTCTTTATGCCTGGGACTAGAAGTTCTGAAGGAATTCCACTGAGGACAAATTGTAACACTGTTTTCTTACACCACCAGGCTAATCACTATGCAACTTTCAGTTAATAACAGTTTCTCCATGGAGCCCCCTCATCAATTCTACATGAATGTCACATGCAAATGGATACCCTACAGAGCATTACATTTATACCAAACATTATCTACTGGGCAACTTATTCATAAGACAAATTATCTGTATTTGTACTAATATGATAATCATTCTAATGGTAATAATATTCTATAGGATGCCATATGCTATAACTTCTACCTCTTTGATTGCAAGCATACTTACTTAAGATTACGGATGTTTACTTGAGCTTAATTAAATTAATGAGCAAGGAACAGACAGGTCAAAAGAACATTTCCCCAAGCCATCAACACATACCTATGAAATTTGTTTCAAGCAATGTGAGCTACCCACCATGTGTATAGTCAAATAATTTTATTCAGAGTACAAATATCAATGTATGCTTTTTAGCTGAGACGGTTGATCTCACAGAGAATACACTCCTTCATAACTCCTAAACTATGTTAATGACATGAATGGCATTCAATGATATAACCATTAGCTGTAAGCAGTACTGAATTACACTTTCATCATTAAAAAGGGCCTTATCCACAGCTACCATGGTGACAAAACACTAGCGTAAAAAGTTGTGGCTCCACTACAAGAATCTATTCTTCTACATGGCATTGAAAAATATCAAGTGCATCATGAGAAACACAAAAGGTCTGAAAAGAAACAAAATTGCATCCATTACCAACATAGTGGTTTACAACTAAATTTGTCATGCATTGCTGCAATTCCCCACTCGCCCCAAGAAACTCAAGTCATTATTAGGACTAAAACACTGCTTTGGAAAGTGATCATTCTTTGTGAAAGGATTACTCTATTTAGACTTCATTGCTCTTCTGCCAAGCATCAGCCATATAAGGAAATCGAAGTTCACTGCCATTTATTTTGTACAGCCCTTTCTGACACCTAAGAATAACCCTTACTGCTGCCTGGAAAGGTAAGTCTATAAATTGGAAGCCAATTCACCGCTATCAACCACAGAAGCCACTTTAAGGTCAGTCAAATGTGAACATTTTTCCTCATATTATAGCAAACAGATGGAGCTGGATTAATAACTTTCTCCTCAAACACTACATTACTTGATGCTGTTAAAGAACTACATTTGTAGGAATGGGAAAAAATTTGCATAGAAATTCCTTCAACACATCTCAGACACTGGAAGACTTAAGAGGAAACATCCTGACCAACATGCAGCTTTTGACAAACAGGAACAAAAATCTAAATAAACTAGCACAGCAGCTACGGCTTCTAGCTCATTTTGAACACTTGTAACACAGGAAAAAAATTCCTTGCCTTCACGAAAGAACTAACCAACAATCTGTGGTAAACACTACTGCTGTCACTAAATACAAATAGTTACCTGGCATAATTTAACAAGTACCAGCAGCACAAAACCTTACACCCAAACTCCGCATTTGATTGCCCCTCCAACAGCTTCAAACAGAACTACTTTCAAAAATGATAAAGAAGTGGTCACCAAAACCAAACAAGGCTATGTTAACTAGGTGATTTAACTGCACATACTTTTAAGAAAGTGACACTACTAGCTACCTTTTTTTTTTTTTTCTTTTTAATGGAGGTTCTCAAGGTAAACTTGTGTAAGGCTCAAAATGCAATACCGACCGCAGCCCAAATCGTCATCTTGAGGACAGAGGGAGGGCAGAAGGGAGGAAGAGAGGTGGTGGTAGCAGTCGAGGGGAAAAACTGCGATAGCATTTACAGAGCTACGAGGGCACATTTTTATAGAGAAATTTAGTAGCTATCTTCAAGAAGATCAGCCAGACACTAACCAGTGTTCCAGAAAACAAGGTGAAAGACAAGCAAGAAAGGGCAGACACAGGCAGCGCCAAGCCTCAAGTTCTTTCAATTAAATAAAAGATACTACCTCCTTCAGGACTTTGTTATTTCCCGAGAAGTTAATTATACTCGCAGGATTAGCAATAGTTTTGGAAAGAAAGCAGCTGAAGCAGCAGTCACGGAGTCGAACAGTTTCAGTTCAATACCTTCTCCGACCGAACAAAGAAACTTCTGTGTCTGGGGAGCTTAAAAACTTTCAGTCTCCCAGACTCCTTCCCTTGCCTCCATGAAACCAGCAACTACGTTCATAAGAAGTGCATTCCGGCGAGAGGGGGAGAAACACAAAGGACAGCTAAACTATGCAAGGCGGAAAACACAGAAAAATAAAGGCCAAAAACAGGATATCAAAATGAAGCGTGAACTCCTTCCTTTTTCCCCACCCCCTTCAGCAGAGGAAAGATTTTTCTGTTGTTGTTGCTGCTGCTGTTCCCCAAGCCTTCTCCATTTAATTTACCTTGTCTGTCGGGCGTCTAAACCAGATCCAGCAGGCAGGAGTTTCTTCCGACCCCAAGGAAACACATTAAATCCAAACGAGTTTTCTGCTCGTCGAGGGGGAAGGAGGAGAGAAGTGAGGAGGGAGGGCGGAAAAAAAATGCAACAGCCCTAGACAAGGACGGGGGCGTTCGCCGAACGGGGCGTGCGACGTGCGTGTGCACGGGGGAGGGCGGCAGCGGAGCCCGGCTCCTCCCGGCCCCGCCGGCGGCGACGCCGGGGTCTGCCTCGCGGGCGGCCCCGGACCCACTCCGGCCCCGCCCGGCGCCGCGACCGCCCGGCAGAAACGACGCCCGGCGGGGAGACGGCAGCGTCCCGTCCCAGCCCCCCTCCGCCACCCAGCCGGCCCCGGCAGCGCGGCGCGGCCCGGCTCGGCCCCACCACCGCCCCTCGCTCGCCCGCCGGCCTGCCTCCTCGGCGCGCCGGGCGCCGCCGCTCCGCCCCTAGCTCCTCACCGGGGGCCCCGCTGTCCGAGCGCGGCCACCGCCCCACAGAGCCCCTCCGCTGCCGCCGCTGCACCGCCGCCAAGGGCAGAAGGGGAGCGGATGGCCGCTTGCCTCACCTGCCCGCCCGCCGCCGCCCTCTCTCCCCGCCTCCTGTCGCACACTTCCCCCTTCTCCCGCTGCTTCAGCCTCCCGCCCCACTTCCCCGCCTCAGCGGCAGCGGGAGCCCAAGAGGGCGACGGAGCTGTGGGGAGGGGAATTGCCCCGGTGAGGGGACACGCGACGGGGAGTGTGTGGGGGTAACCGAGGGAGAAGCCGCCGCACCCCTACGGCTGCCGGCGCCGCGCACCACCGCCCAGGCCGGGGGAGACACTGCAGCGGCGGGAGGGGGGAGGAGGAGGGCGGAGCGGGAGCGGGAGCCGGGCCGGGGCCGGGAGGAGGCGGCCGCCACGGGAGAGGGCAGGCGCGGCACTCGCGCCCCCCCGGCCGTGCTGGGAGGCGGGGAGAGGAGGGAACGGGAGGGTAACGCCGTCGGCTCCCGCTGGCCTCCCCTTTCCCCCCGACTCAGCACCGGCGTGGGGCTGAACGCGGGAGGCCTCGGCGCAGCCAATCCCGAGCCAGGGCCGTCGTGAGGGACGGGCCGCCGCAGCCAATGGGGCTAGGCAAGAGGCGGGAGCGCGCTGCGGAGGAATGGGATGCGGTGGGGGCCGGGAGGGCCGACGCGGGTCAGGGCCGGATTAGAGGGGCGGGAGAGGGTGCAGGGGAGCGTGGCAGGGGACTGGGCTCTCCTGCCCGTGCTCGATGTACGGCCCACATGGGGGGCTGGGATGGGACCTATCCGCGGGCTGGGCCGCGGCGGGCGCCTGCGGGAGCCCTTCGTGACCCGGTAACCGCTGGGGACCCAGAGCAAGGCTGAGGGTGTCCCTGGTTGCTCCCCACGGTTTCTGCGTAGTTTGTCTTCCACAGGGACACATCGGTTGCTCGGGGAAATTCAGTCCCAAATTACAAGTATTTCCTCAGGCATAAGCAGCTCAGCTTCCTAATTTAATAACTGCATATTTTATATCCAAACTGCTGAAATGATTGATCCTGTCCCAGGCGTTTGCCATCTTAACGTTCATGGCCACCCCAGCACAGCAGCTAGCACACCCTTGCACCGTAGGCTCCCTAACTTTACACTCCCGGGATCCAGGGGAACAGACATGGGGGGAAACCTAGCAACCTCCACCCAAACCATTATGTTTGAATGTGTTATATTGAACTTAGGTGCAAACAACAATGAAAATACCACATGTTCAGCCTGGAGGAGAAAAGGCCCCATGGAGACTGGATAGCAGCCTGCCTGTACCTAAAGGGAACGTACAGGAAAGCTGGAGAGGGACTGTTTACAAGGGCATGGAGTAATAGGACAAGGGGTAATAGCTTTAAGCTGAAGGAGGGTAGATTTATTTGAGATGGTAGGAACAAATTCTTCCCTGTGAGGGCGGTGAGGCAGTGGCAAAAGCTGCCCAGAGAAGTGAATGTCCTGTCCCTGGCAGTGTTCAACGCCAGGCTGAATGGGGTTTTGGACAATCTGGTGTAGTGGAGGGTGTCCCTGCCCATGGCCAGCGGGGCAGGGGGCTGGAACTAGGTGACCTTTGAGGTCCCTTCCAACCCAAACCACTCTATGATTCCATATATGGTCACACTGTTTCACATAAACCCTGGAATACAGTTGTATATTCTCTTCAACACCCTCAGTACGATGTGGTGCTACTGGCAAAAGCTGTTAACTGTAACATAATCATGTTCAAATATGTTTGAAAAGCAGCCAGTGTGTTTATTGTAGGTTACATGACTTCGATACTGGTGTTTGTTGGATCACAACAGTACGTCGATGGAAATGTTTTTCTGTTTAATTTCCTTGATTGTTTGAAATGGGTATTTGACAACCTATTGTGGATGCAATATGCCATTTTAACAGTCCTGGAGCCTGGAGTTCTGCTCAGCCACAAAACAGTGCACAAAGCTGACAGCAGGGTGGATTTGTACATGCTGCTCACCTTATGCTCCTTAATTGTGCTCTGCAGAGACCATGTCTAAGGACAGAGGTAGTTTGGTTTTCACACCCATTTAATCCCTGGCTTCTTTCCTAGGACTGCCACCAACTAAACTGGGATAGTGTTCTATTATGATAATCTGTTTACTGCAAAATGGACAAAATGCTAAAAAATGCTCTTTTGTATTAGCCACTGAGCAGCAAAGGAAAGTGGTATGTCAGGTTAGTACCAACCTGCTCCTGATTTTAGCATACAATTAGAAGCAAAAGTCCTTTAAACCGTCACCGGTAACTGCAATAGGTATCTCCCGTTCAAGATCACTAGTTTCTTCATCCAGTGTCATCCAGGGCCCTGAATGAAGGAGGTTTAATCTTTAGCAATAAAATTGCTAAAGTTGATCACATTCATAGAAGTCTGCTATGTTTAACAATGCTGTTATTTATTTAAACTTGTCTCTGTATAGGAATTGTATGTTCAAATACCCAGTTTGCTTCCAGGTACAGAAAATAAGCATGCTGTTCTACTACGGTAATAATATTCAATTGTTCTTTGGGGTTTTTTCTCCATCTTTACAGAGCATACAGTCCTCTCTGGGGATTATATCTATGCCTACATGTGAATAATTAAGCTAAATTAAATATATCCCTCTGAGTTTGCAAAAAAAATTATATATCAATATATATTTCCAAAAATATTAAATCCCTTAATTTTTTTCTTGTTCAGATAAGCCATTTGCTTAGAATTAATCAGTTTTGGACTAAGGCCGTGTATAAGAACTTTTCCCCCACTGACAACATTCAGAATTTTTCACTATAGTGCATTATACTGGTGCTACAGTAAAATTACTTTTTTTTTTTAAAATCTCATGTGAACAACTGATAATTCCTGTCTAATAGACAATAATGTATCTTTATCATAATTAATAGGAATGGCTCTCTGTAACCGATGTCCTCCATCATGAACTCTTCAAGGCACCTCTTTTGTGTGCCAATTTTGGTAACTTTTTCAATGTGAAAATGTTCTTTGGCAATGTTTACTGCAGATTGCCCAATCCATTTATTAATGCAGTAGGGTGGGAAATGCAGATGGGTGTGGGAAATTGATAGCAATTGTTGCTCCCATGCTAAGTCTACTGTAGTTGTAATGTTAGTTTTAATGTAAGATACTACTTCACTTATGGTTGTAACCATCAAAAATAAAAGCCTAGCCAAAATCTGCTGGAACTATAGCTAGCTAGACCACAGCTCCTGAAGACATTTTACATTGACAAGATGCAACTATATATACAAATTAAGGAAATACCAGGAGTTATCCCAGGGATTTAAGAGTGCTATAAATATCAAGACAGTATTTAGATTACAGCTTCAACAAAGTCCCCAGCAACATTAATTCCCAGAGTTGGTATCCCAGTTACCAAATAATTACAGAGTAAGTGCACAAAGTACAAAATATAGAGTTACATAATGACTCTTTCAAGTGGGACTATGCAACTGATCCCCCTGAAAGTTTAAACAAGTTCTTTATGCACGATTTCACAGGAGACATCAAGCCCCAACTCCTCTCATTCTAATTTCTATTTTTATATTTGAACAAGAACACTAGTAAATACTGTAACAACATGTGGCTAAACTGAAAGAACAGTTGGTGAACCAACCACCTCTATGTTTGTCCCTTTCAAGGGTTCAATGGCCTGAGCAATGTGTACATAATTTTTCAGAGTTGAGGGGGTTTATTGAAGCTTTTCCCTATTCTCACTACTGTTGTTAGTTACCTTCCTGCATTTCCTCTTTTCCAAGAGCTAGATTAAAAGGCCTCCAGGGGTAGTTTATTAAATGCTTGGGTAGCAACTTGAACAGTGGATTTTAACTTGATTTGAGTTGGGACTTCTGGTCATCATTGCAATATAAACATTAAATAATAATTACTGGAAGCGATAACTGCATAAAAGACATGGAAAAGAAGCAATCTTTTCTATAGCAACTATATATTGAAGTTTATTTTAGGTAATCCATAATTTAAATTTGTGCATTGTCCATTCCAAATGTCTTGCTATAACATTTTCTGAATTGGTCTGCTTCCCAACTGACTTACACCACATTTATTCCAGTGAAATCATCACAAAACTGGTATAATTCATTGGCAGTTAAGTCTCAGAAGTATATTGTTATGACATCCTACATGCATAATGCCTAGCTATTATATTTAAGGAGAAGCTAAGTAAATGGCCTCTGTTCACTTCGATGTAATGGAAAATTTACACTGGTTAAATACTGTGTTATACCATACAGAGAAGTTTCCTCTGTATTTGGTTGCATTATTTTTCAAATAGTGAAATCAAACGGAGCAGCACTGAATGTAAATGTATTGTGTGACTAAGTTTTGGAGTATTATCCCAAGTACCAGTAGAAAACCTTTGTAACACCACAACCTATTTTGTATATGCTGTGTTCCAGAAATGGTCAGGAATGTTTGGGAGTTATTTTTAAACATTTTATTGTGAGTTTTTGTTTGTATTTCTTTTCCTTGGTTACCACGGGTGAGCTTCTGAATCCTGACTGAGGAACACGTGGCAAGGCTTTTCACATAGAGAAGGAAAGATAAAAAGATGATGTTAAGCCACCTTTAATCTTCACTGGTTTGGACTGCTTTCCTCCTGGACAGTCCCCTTAGTGCTAATTTTAAGCTATGCTGTAGCCTCTTAGCCTAAGGGTCTGTTTTGACAGCTGATGCCCCCACATAAATCTTGGGCTGGTCAAAACAAACAGAAAGGAATGAAAATGCAGCCATGCCATGTGAGGACACAGGCATCCATGGATCGTAACCGTCGGTCCTTTGCTCGCAAGCTCCTGCAGAGTTGCGTCAGGCCACACTACATAGAGTTAAACATGAAGCTGGCAGAAAGAGCCAACTATGAAGTTGCCTACAATAAGCTATTTGCTCCGTATTTTGCCTATGACTGGTTTGCCTGATGATGGTTTGGGACTGCCTTTGGTAAGGTTCTTGGATCCAATAAGGGTAGAGTTAATGCTGCCGGGGATATTTCTGCTGAAGAAGAAACCCTAAAAGAATACTGTACCAGCCCCGAATCAGACCTGGGAAAGCTCTTCTATAGGTGATTAGTTGCACTAGCTCTACAGAAGCTCTATGATGCTTATATGGCTCTTCCAAAGTCAGCGATTAGAGCTGTGTCCTGCAGGAAAACTATCACTCGTCTATTTGTCCAGTTAGGAAAGAAGAATTTCTGTGGCAAGTTTGTTTTAAATATTTATTGGGTTTTTTTAAGCTGATGAAAACCCATGATCATGTGTTCTGGAGTAAGTTGTTGGATTGGTGATGTATAATTAGACACCATAAACATTTTCACAAATATTCCAGAATTATTATGGGCTGATTGATGATGAAGCCCACCCAGCATGCTAGCCATTCAGTACATTAAGGTTTATCTGACTACAGGATGAATTGCATTTGCTGTACATTTTTTGGCTTCCTTATCTCCGTTCTGAACTTCAATTTTTCTTATAAGGGGCTAATGCTGACAATAAAAATCTCTTAGCAGTTTATAGCAGCACTGATGTATATGTGCACACTTAACAAATTCTTAACTTTTCCTTGACATCTCTTTTCTCTGAATAATCTTAGTCACATAAAGTAGAAACCATCAATATATGAATTCCTGGCTTAAGTCTTGTCTCAATTTTAAGACTGAATGTGTTAGGGACTGCCATTTTTGGGACCATGGGTTAAATCCATTTGAAGCAAGGAGATTCAGACAGTGTAGTTAGGTGAAATATTCTGTCTCTAGGCCTGTTATAATAATGGATTGTACTTTAAGTAAATAGGTTTAGATTTGTAGAAATGTACCACAGAGCAATTTTAGGAGACTTCAAAAACCAATCCTTTTGATTCTCCTCCATCTGCAAAATAGGGTTCACAATAAAACATTCGTTTTAGGAAAATATATTCTTTTTTCAGAATTTGTTGAAACAATTGTAGTTTTTTCATTATATAAGAAATCCATGTAATTAAAAAATAATCAGTTTGTCTTCTCCATTTCTATTCTTCTTGAAATCTTCAATTCTCTTTCTTTAGTTATTTTTCCCTCTCTTCCTATACAATCATACTGTTGGTTTTTAACCTCAGCTGGTAACTGAGCACCATGCAGGCACTCACTGACCCCTCCCCACAAAGGAGATGGGGGAGAGAATGAGGAAAAAAAAATCATGGGTTGAGAAAAAGACAGATTAATAACAAAGTAAAAATAAAAATAGTAATAATAATGTAACAAGTGATGTACAAATGCAATCGTTCACCACATGACAAAGGAAGAAAACCCAATCCAGTGCCCAGTCCACTTCTGAGCAGCAGTCCCACCTCTCAGCTCGCTTCCCCAGTTATATGTGGAGCATGGTGTTCTGTGTCAGGGAATATTCCTGTGGCCAGCTGGGGTCAGCTGTCCTGACTGTGCTCTCACAGCTCCTTCTGCACCTGGCAGGGTGTGAGAAGATGACAAGTCTCCAACTCAGTGTAAGCATGAAAACTACCTAGCAACATCTAAAACCATCAGTCTGTTATCAACACTGTTTTCTACTAAATTCAAAGCACAGCACCGTACCTGCTGCTAGAAAGAAGATCAGCTCTATCTCAGACAAAACCAGGACACACACAATCACAAAACAGTTTTTGCTGGAAGGGACCTCAAAGATCACCAACTCCCACCCCCTGCCATGGGCAGGGACACCCTCCACTGACCAGGTTGCCCAAAGCCCCATCCAACCTGGCCTTGAACACTGCCAGGGAGGGGGCAGCCACAGCTTCTCTGGGCAGCCTGTGCCAGGGCCTCACCACCCGCACAGGGAAGAATTTTGTCCTTACATCTAATCTAAATCTGCCCTCTTTTAGTTTAAAGACCTTTTTCCTGTCACTGCACTCCCTGATAAACAGTCCCCCTACATCGGTCTGCTAGGACCCCTTTTAGGTACTGGAAGGCTGCTGTAAGGTCTTCCTGAAACCTTTTCTTCTCCAGGTTGAACAAGCTCAATTCTTTCACCCTGTCTTTATAGGAGAGGTGTTCCAGCCCTTTGATTGTCTTTGTAGCCCTCCTCTGGACTCGCTCCAACAGTTCCATGTTTTTCATATGTTGGGTGCCCCAGAACTGGACATAGCATTCCAGGTGGGATGACACAGAGTAGAGGAGCAGAATCACCTCTCTCTACCTGCTGGTCACACTTCTTTTGATGCATCTCAGGCCACAGATGATTTTCTGGGTTGCAAGCTGGCTGATGTTGAGATTTTAGTCCACTGACGCCCCCAGTCTGTCTCCTCAGGGCTGCGCTCAGTCCATTCTGGCTTGTAGTTGTGCTTGGGACTGCCCTGACACACGTGCAGGACCTTGCACTTGGCCTTATTGAATTTCATGCGGTTCCCATGGGCTCACCTCTCAAGCCAGTCAAAGTCTCTGGATGATATCCCTTCCCTCCAGCTTGCCAAACACACCTCACAGCTTGGTATCACTGGCAAACATGATGAGGGAGCACTCGATCCCACTTGATCCAATCGATCCCAATACCATGTCTCCAACAAAGCTCTTAAACAGTGCCAGTCCCACTAGCAAAGCCACTCATCACTGATCTTCACTTCTCCACACCCAACAAATATAGTTCTAAGAAATGTTCTCCTTTTTTTAAACTATTTTTCCCTTCTCCTTCAAATAATCCAAATATAAAAGATTGCCCTTGTATGAGTAGTGTTACTAAAAGCCATTACAGAAATTTTTAATTTTCCTTTGACAAGAACAGTTTCAGAGTTGCTTTTTAAAACCTAAAACAGACTTCTTTTTCCAGTTATATATGTTCTAAGGCATGGTAGTTGCAAACAAGAAAACTACAGTAATATTTTTAATGTTTTAAGTCATGGATTTAATCTACTGATTTTCTCCATCAAAAGGGTATTTTAATACAAGCCTTATATGGAATGTATGAGTATTATGCTATGTCAACGAGGAAATAGTGACTTTCCAGACCACAGAGGTGAAGAAGTTGTGTATTAACTCATTTCCATGCCTGCAAACAAGCTAAAGGTCTCAAGAGAGAAAGTGGCTTTTCTAAGTGCTTTGAGAAGTGCACTTTAGTCTAGAGCTGTAATTACTCTCCATTATGATTTCTATAAATGAAATCTTTTAAATATTTTACTTTGTTAAACTAAGGTTGCAAAAAAAGCATAGGTTCTGATAACCCTGCTATTAGCAGCATAGCTGAGTTCACAACATCAGTTAACAGTATCAGTCCCCCCATTTCCATGAACTGTCATGACTAGACAGCATACATTCAGATTAAACAGACACACAGCTTTCACAGTATAGCCCCTCTTTGACTTTGCACAGGAAAGATTTATTCGAAGACTAAAATAGGCTTGTTCTTTACCACTGGTGAGACAAACAGTCTTGAACCTAAATGCAGGTGACACAGAAACCTATAAATTAATGCAGAAACATTCGGTGTAAAATACTGATGCTGTTATGAGTGCCCTTTAGGTCACTGCTGTCCAACCTTCATATAGTGGTCTGTCTTTATCTGAAGTGGAAATGTATTATACTATCTCCTTCTTCCTCCCATACCCATTCCACTTGCTGTAAAAGTAGAACTGCTTCCATGAAATGTTTATCTCACTTCTGTTCATTTTGAGAATACAGGTATGATGCAGTAGCTATTCACACGGTGTGATACAAATGAGACAAGACTTGTAGAAGTGACATCTTCAATTAGACCAACTGATACCACTGTAGAAAAAAACAGAATTTTTGACTTGACTGACATCCATTAATCAGATTTGACAAGTGCCAAAATCCAAACTAAATGCGGTTGGGCCAAGACTGTTTTTAGCATAATAAAATAATTTTTCTCAGTTAAAGCACTGGAGAGAAAGCAGTTGATGACATGAATGAGCATGGAGGAATCAGCAAGAAAACTGTAAGCTTTAAAAATAATGTTGCTGCTCAGTCCACAATTTGTTTACTTACAGTTAAGAACTTTATTCCCAGGATTATTTTTTAAACACAACTTGTAGGTCTCCTGTGAGACATGGAGTGTGCAAAAGCCGGAATATTTTCTTTATGAAAAAAGTATTCTCCTATCCTTTGCTGTGTTTTGTCCTTGATCAGTTATCTGTGTGGGTTCATTGTAGTGAATTACCTTTGATTAGTTTCACACACATAACTCTCATGAGGGTATGCTTAGTGTATTATATCACATTTTTTAAAAGTGTATGAAGAAGACCCATGGATACGAATAGTTCTTTTGAGCAATGACATCAATTATGTTAAATACATCAGTATTCATGAATTTTGCATTTGCTGTGCCAGCAAGGTTTGCTCTAATGAACATTTCTTAGTACAGGGGAAATCTGCTTTGGATTGTGAGTTTAATACTGGAACTGTTGTTTGAAAAGAAAGGTGGAAAAGGGACCCATGGAGAACCCTTCAAGGGTGACAATGCCCTCAGTCCCGTCCTCTGACCTGGCTGGTCCTGTGTGGAGTTGGATCTGATGATCCGTATGGGTCCCTTCCAACTCAGGATATTCTATGATTCAACAACTCCGTGTGCTTTAGTAGTTGCTGTAATTAATTAATCATTTTCTACATATATACCAGTGTTGAGTAGTATGTAATAGAAAGATACTCCCGTCGAGGGTTTCCTTTTTGCATTATTAGATTCAAATATGGTATTTGGGTGGTTAATTCAAATACAGAGCCTGGTCCTTGCAAAGCAGATCTAGAGCATTTTTTTCTAGTGTGTTTTGCATGGTGGCTGATTTTCTGAAGAGTTTGTTGGTTTGTGGTTTCATTTGGGTAATTCGTATTACCACTTTTTGTCAGCCATGCATTTATGTTTCAATACAAC
Source organism: Hypotaenidia okinawae (assembly GCA_027925045.1). NCBI lineage: Eukaryota > Metazoa > Chordata > Aves > Gruiformes > Rallidae > Hypotaenidia > Hypotaenidia okinawae. Next base: position 26,885,947 of record BSDF01000005.1, on the reverse strand, counting down.
TCCTAATAAATTGAGTTCTGGATATATATATACACGCACATAAATATATATATATATATATATATACACACACATACATCAATCTGCTAAAGCAGAAGTCTGAAATATGATATATAAGACATATATGTACATAAATAATATATGTAGCATACATTTGGTGAAGTACTTGACATAAGCATTCACCCTTTTAGTCAAGAATACCTAAGGACTAAGTTTAATTACTCCTTAATTTTAAGTCAAATAAATGTCAATTTTAATATGTGGACATGAAATCTATGTGTATTAGAGGAAGTTTGGAAAAAATTAGTGATGTCCCAGGAAGTTAGGTCATTTAACAGGCATGCTGCTGCAAGAGAGATTGAAAATATAAGGAAATGCTTTTTCAAACACAGAGATATTTTTCATGTGAGTAAACTTATTGCCTTCAGTGAGATTACTAATAGAAATAAAGGTTACACACCTGACTGTAGATCTGTGACCCAAGGTCTTGTTTACACTGACAGAGAGAAGTACATTTAACCTACGTACACTGAAACACCTTCATTTCACGCAACACAGTTTCAGTACGTACTAGGCTGCAGAGATAACATAGGGCCCATATACCTACTTGAAGCTTATAAAATGAGACATGCGTAATGTTTTGCTAAGCTACTGCCTTCCTGCCCTTCCCGAGCCGAGAACATCCTGGAGAGGTTAGGAACCATCTTGTGTGGTCTACTTGGGCTGGCAATCCTGAGAAAAGAACGTCAGCCTTGTTTTGCCTTTATGTCATTAATGTGAAAGGTTGTACAAGAGGTAGCATTCTTGTAGTGTGACTTCCAGTGCTGCTGTGGGCATTTTAAATTCATCTGCTCATAACAACCAACTGCGCCTCTGCAGATCTCTTCTTCCCCTAACTGCTCATTTCTGTTGCCTTCATTTGTATGTTCCTGGCAGTAACCATGCCAGAAGTTTCAAGAGATAGTTAAAAATTAATGATGTCTCAGCAGATAGAATACTTTACTTGCTCTCAGATGTTCAGTGGAAAACACTCCTTTCTTTCCTTGCTGTTGTTGCCACCACACAGATTTTCTCTTTCCTCACCTCCCCCTCAACTGCTTGATCTTTGAAAGAATAAAGATCTTAGTATTGCAGCAAACAAGTCAAAGATCTCTGCCATCACCCCTCACCAATAAAAAAAGGACCCACAAGCCACTGTTGGCTGCTGAAATTTTGAACAGCGAAGCTTCTGTGGAAACTTGAAGTATTCCTTAGGTGAATAAAAATTCTATTTAAGATGCCAAAATTACTAATTTACATCTGTCCTGTCCCTTATTACAGCACTGAAAGCAATGCCTTCCCAGCCATATGTGCCTATTCTTCCACAGATTGGACTGCTTCTGTTTCACCAGGTATAGGAAATGTTCTATGAATTCCTTCTTCCAATAATGATTGCATAAAGAAGGAAATCACATGGAGAACAGTGCCGCATTCTGTCTCCTGATATGGGACTGCAATAAAAAGGGGAGCATGTAGCACTAATGAATGCCAAAGAACTTCCTGTCTTCCTGGAGCTGAATGAGAGTCCAGCTGACCTTCTGAGAATGACTGGCCTTTGAAGGGTGAAAAAGAGCGATAAGCAGAAGTGATTTGGTCCCCCGTGAGGAAGAGCACCGCCTTGGGAAGAGAAAAGTAAGTCCAGGCAGACCATGGTGGAGTGAGACACCAGTTCCACCACTCCCAAATATCATGCAGGTGCCCCAGCAGTGGCTCTACTTCCTCATGTGTGAAGTAAATAATAGCACCAGCAAATTCCAGTCATGCTACCTGTGAATAGAGGCTTCTGGAAATGAAGAATAAAAAGCAGGTGTAAGTTAGTTCTCTTGTACAGGAGGGATCAGCACTCTGGAAGTGGCAGGAGTGATTCTTTAGGAAAAAAATGCATGTGAATATTTGATGAAGAAAGCTACAGTATAGGGAGGAGGTTCTGACACTGAGAAACCTGAGGAATAATACTGAGGAAGTAATACCTGTTGGTGACTGCGGAAGAAATGGATGTAAGCAGTTTGCATGTATTCTTAAATTAATGTACATCTGCAAGGAGACGAGGGAGATAAGTGAAAATAAGTATTATCAAATAGAGCAGAAGGATATTCAGAGGTCTTCTCAAAGCCTTTGGGAAAGAGAGAAGCAGTTGAAAAAAGGAAATGAAAGGAGAGATTTGAGAACTCGTTCTCAAAATTAGTGTAGTCACATATGGCTGGGAAAAAGCAGGCACACTGCAAAATCATTCAGCAGCATGAGCAGGGAAATGCAATTAGGGTGAATACTATGCTAGGCAGAAAACTGCCGTGCCCGTTTCCCAACCGCGGTGGCAACAGCCATGCGACCCTTTCATCAACTATCTCTCTCTTCAAGGTAATTTGCTTTTTTTCTCCTACAACTTTATTGAAGAGCAGAAGTGATGGTTTGGTGGAAAATGAGGTAGAGACTAACAAAGGATTGGGAGAAAGGATAAGTCATTAAGTCTGTGGGAGAAGAAGACTACAAAGGAGAGGGAGATTAGTAAATGAAGGAATAGACTGTAGGGAAGGGTAAGGAGAGGACAGAAGAGATAGAGGTACTGAAATACTCACTCAGCATAGCACATCACTCTGAAAAGAAAAGCCCAGACCTATGCAAATATCGCACTTAACTAAATGAATGCATATGTAACATCAAGTCTCTGGAACTCCTGTCAAAGGATTTAAATGGCATCTCAGTACTTTTCCATTTGTCTGACAGAGCCTTGTGGTTGCTTGCAGCCACTGGATACTGAAGACTGAATATGTATTATGGACATTTGAATAAAAGGCTAGAATCTAGCTAAAATGAATGTATTTTGGCATTTACTTCCATTTGTTTAGAGGAAGTAAAAGTCCTAATACTTCCTCTGGTGTGGGCTGGATTTCTCACTCACAAAAAGGATGGTTACAATGGAGGTCCTAGGACTCCACTAATTTATCCCACTTGATAATTCTCCTCACAGTTGCAGGAAAAAAACCCACAACTGTGCCACAGTGCAGCAAGCACGACCCATGGAAATTAATGATACTTTGCTTGTAGTTAATAAGATACACATGGAATATGCTTTGTTAATCCAGTGCACAGTTTAAAGAATTAAACTGGCTTAGATTTTAGTTGTCCTCTGATGCTTGAAATTAATTAGTCAGCTGTTAAGTATTATTTCTGTTTGCTGGAAGTATAAAGCTGAGGCACCCAAATGAGTCATACTGCACACAAACTTTTTTTTACTGCGACTTGCATTCTTTTAGGTGACTAAAATGCTAAACATTCTGTAAGCATATCTTGGTATTTATACTTGTCATTTTTTACACTTTGTGTACACTTTTTCATTTCTCCTTCCTTGACTGCTGAATAATAAAATACAGAGTTTCAGTTCATTTGAGCTTTGCTATCTGATTGCTTAAACTTTAAACAGAGCAAATATTCTTTTATAGACAGGGGGGCATTTATTCACTGCTTCATTTTAAATAAAAAGTGTGGAAATAGTCCCTTTTTGTCGTTGCTGTTGTTTGGGTTGTTTTAATCTGGTTCATTTTCTAAGGAACATTTTCATATATATTGGAGCTTATATATGTTACGCCTTTTTAAAGAACCATCGTTTTCAGGAAGGCTGACAATGGTCTATAGCTGACACCATTGTAAAATTCACCTTTTAGGAATATTCTGCTTTGATGCACTACCACTACTTGCTACACTTTGTCGATTAAAATATTAAAAAGTTGGACAAGTCATGCAACTGTTAAAAATGACCTGGAACTGTCTACATTTGTCTCAGAAGTTTCCCATTTCCATTGACAGCAATTTACATAACACAAACCTAAGTTAAAATTAATTCTTTGTGCTGTTTTCAGAATGAAAAAACACACAGAAACCCTCCATTTCGCTTTCTGACATGTATTTTTGCATAGCTTTCAGATTTCAGTTACAAAGGGACAAAGTAAACACTGCAGTGAAAAAAATGAGCTTGATTTAATCACACCTAGATATAGCCCACCCCTTGCTTTTTATTTCCACAATGCACTAACATTATTTTCCACCTGGGATGTCCTATGGTACAGAAAATCAGACAAAACTCCTGTCTGTGCATCTGTAGAAGTCACAAAACTAGCTTGAGCAGAAAGATGGCATTTCTCATGGTATTACCATCCTGGGTCAATGTTCTGTTTGTCTAGGCTACAGTCTGTTACTTAACAAAAAGTGAAAGAGAAAGCTCTTTGCGTGTCAAGTAGCCAGGGACTGGGTAGTGCCCTGCAGCAGCTTGACAGTGTAGGGAAAGAGAGGCAAAGGCAAAAGTTTAAACGCTGCCAGTTCTGCTAATCACACTAGGGCAAAATTCAATGGCAGACCTTTGCTGTAAGTCTGCACTTCTCTCTCCCTTAAAAATGTCCTCAAAGTTCTAAAACTGGCAGGCAGATCTCGCTGAGAAGCAACTGCCCCTACCACACAGACAGCTTCATGGGGGAGAGGTGGAAGGCTGGCCTACTCTCTGACCAACATAAAATCATCAGAAGATTTTCCTATTTTCAAAAGTCTCAGTTAAAAATATTTTCAGTTACAAAATACATTCAGTTGTGAGTATTACATGAGTCTTCGTCCAGAAAACAGACAACCAATATGCCTTAGGCGATGCTTAACTTAGCTTTTAGTATCAAATAAGTTATTTAAATTTACATTGTGTTCTCCAGCACTTAAGATTTAGTTTTGAAAAAGCCATGCCGGATTTTCTCGTTTGACCCATGCTCCTGGGACCCTGAACAGCACCTGTTAGTGATGGGAATTTCCTGGTGACTTAGACCTCTAATTAAATTAAGAAATAAAGTAATAAAGGCAATAAATAATAAGCATCTCTAAACCTTATTACCAGTTGGAAAAAGGTAGACTCATTTATATGTCTTACTGAAAATGAATGTTTAGATTATAAAGAATTTATTTTCTTTAAGCTAGGATGGGGAAGATCTGTGTTTTTTTAGCATAACAAAACTAAGCATATACAATGAAAGTATAATTACATTTGCCTAGAGTTCTTTACTGTAGGCTAATCATTCAGAAGTTAGGGGTGCTACATGATACCAGAAAAGAAGCAGAGGCAATTAATTAATTCCATTCCACTTGTTGGTTTTGTCAACCAAGATCCAATACTGCTTTCTCCAGTACACTATTTTTCAGCATGCATGTACCATTTGAACAATCTCTTAGCTGAAAAAATTCCATGAGAATTCTTTCAAGTTAGGTAAAGTACAGGTTTATGGCATGAATGCTAATGCATCTTAGGTAGTACTGTAAGAACAGGCGTCCAGTCTTGATCAACAAAAAACAGCACAAATAAGGGTTGGGGTTTTTAGTTTGGTGGCTGGGGTTTAGGTTTTTGTAATTATAAGTAATCTTATTTCGTAGGCTATTTAGAAAGAACAGTTTAGGACATGGGAAAGTGGGTTTTAAGATTACAATAAACAGATACAGTTCTGTTCCGGATCTGAAGGCTGTACTGTAGTCATTACATGTATTACTTGTGGAAAATGCTTTAAGGAGTAGCATTATGCCATGGCATTATCACAGATTCAGGAGAGATATGAGAGTCATTCAGCTCTGTTAAAATATTGAAAGCTCACTTACAAATAAAGTCTAACACTTATCAGCTTGAAAAATATGTATTAGTGGTTTACTACCTCTCTTTACCCTTGAGATCAGGAAGGGCTGCAGCACCAAGGCAGATGGGTCACCATTATTTTTATTACTCCTCTCTGCACACTGAGAATTGTATTTTCTAAACAATTTTCCTGTTTAACTAAGTGATATTGTGCTGCTTCCACCATTACCCCCACCAGTGATGTGGCACTTGGCCTCCAAGAGAAAATAGCAGACTTTTCCAGAGACCTTAGAAGACCAAAAGGTGGTGATGAACACCCAGGACTATAGACCATGTCCTAAACATACTACACATGTCACTAGTGTATTTTGTTGCTTTTGAGGAGGAAAAAAAGACCTCATGGAAGGGATGCACTAGAAATCAGCATTCAGTAAGCAGATGGCCAATCAGGTAAGCAGAATACTCTGAATATATAATTAGAATGGGCTGAATTGGAGTGGCTATAAGATTTTTCTTGAGTTCATGGAACCCTTAGGTCTACTGATGTTTTGATTTTCTAAAATACTCAGGAGGATGCAAATTTTCCAAAGTCAAACTCATAAATACCTATTTTTAGTGCTCTGCCTGTTTGTAATACTCCTACACTGTGGTTTGTTAAGCTCAGTTACTAAATATTTTTGTTGTCAGAATTTATTCCAAATCTTGACTGTTTATCCATGTGCTACATAATTTCAGGAAAATATTTTAACTTATTTGGTAGACATTTGAGTAATGTCTTATGAAATTCCCCCTAAACTTCTGTTCTGGCATATATGTTCAGCTCTGAAATGTTTCCATTTTAGATCGTTGACATCTTTACAATTACTAAGGCTATTCCCCACAGTGTTCTCCGGACATTTTCCAGGCAGAGAGACTCTTAACAAGAAAACTGACAGCAAAAAAACCTGACTGAAGTTAAGGTACGTTGAGACCAAAGCACAATACTGTATCATCAGAGAAATAGGCAGGGCAATTTAAGATTCAGTGTTAATACCCTGTATAACAATGGTTTGGAAGAGGAGAAAAGAAATGTCATGTCAGTGGTTTATCCAGTTATGCAGAATCAGTTTCTCCATGCAAGTAGTTCTGTAATGAGCACAGTGAGGTGAGACTTTTAAAGTATATATATACTGTATCACAAAATTTGTGGCAGAGACTTGGCTGCAGTAGCAGAATCTGAATCTTCGCAGAATCAGAATTTTCAGAGCTAAAACACCTGGAGGTGTGTGGGGGGAGGGAGGGGGCTGGTGGTGGGGGTGGGAGGAGGGGGAAGGAACAACACAAAACCAAAACAACTTTTCCAATCCTGAAACACAGTTGGGCTTCATGCACAGAGCCTTCCAACTCCAGACCTGGTGGACGACAGCAGTCACCACGATTTATTCCCTTGATTAATTGTGTTCTTGGGACAGAGCGGGCAGCCGGGTCCCAGGTGCTGAGGGAAGGGGTCACTCAGTGCCCCTATGCAGCCGGAGTCTCCTGTGTCACGGGGTAAGGGAACCAACAGGTGTTTTCTCTCCACTCCTGACCCAAGCTGTGAAGTTTGCACTTTGGTCCTGTCTAAGGTGTGGGCCAGGGCACAGTGCACAAAGGACATTTATCCTTGTAGTTAGCTAACAGGCAGCCGCAGAGGTGTGAAACAGCCCGGGGGTAGGCTGATGTTTCAGAGGTACTCCACTGGACCCTTATCCTGCAACATGTTCAGCAGTGTGCTGAGAGCTGTAGGATCATTTGCAAATGCACAAAATCCCTTCCAGGAGCAAGGACATTCCTAAGGCAGCCTAGATATTGCTTCTCATATCAACCTCCAGTGGATTTCATATAGGCAAATTATAAACATCAGTGAAAACTAATGGAATAATACAACATAGACATGCATTTAAACACCCAAAGGGGATTTCATAGGGAAAATGGTGGTGCCTTACTCCAGGAACATGAATACAGAGATGGCCATTAACCATCAGTATGGATCTGCTTTCCCTCAACCTCCTTGTGTGCCTGAGTTTTGCTGTAAATGCTAGTCATGCTAATGAGCTAAATGATCCAGCAAGGCAGTAGCACAGAACCGGGCTGGGATGGATTGTTGTTGTTGTTATTAAATTTTACTGGGTAGAATAGGTGTTCTTTCTCAATGTGACAAATGCTGGCGGGAGCACAGATCCAGTCCTACAGACATGTTAAAGGTAGTTTTTCCACTGCTCATATTCTTCACAGCCAAGTTTCAAGCGAACACGTCTACAATTAGGTCATCTTTCCTGCCCTCCCTCCGGAAGGCTGTACTATGCAGTCCTGGCGGCTCCTGGGCACAGCCCCCATCATACTCAGACATCAGTGTCAGGGGCTGAGATGAAGTACACTGAGACCTGGTTGGGCCAACAGAGCCTTTTAAGGAGACACTGGAGACATGGATGAAGCTCCTTCCATGGCATGTACTGAACTTAAATCTGATATGACAAAACCCTTCACAGTCCTCACCACATGCTGGGCACACATTCAGCCATGATAGGTAAAAGTTGCTTTTGGCCCCATAAAGGGTACACAAGTAATCAGATTGTAGGATATGTGTGTCCCCTACACAGCAGCCAAAGAAGAGGGTATGCTGTTGTGTGATGTTAATAGGTACCCATCCACCATGTTCTGGGGTGAGGTGAGGAGCGGTGTGGGCACTTGCTCACCCTGACATGTATGTCATTGCACTGAAGTGCTGTTGTGGTCGGAGCAAAGGGAGTGAGGAGGAGCCGGATGGAGCGCAGACCCTACGGGCATCCCCACACCACTCAAAGACAGGCACAAGCCAAAACTCTCTTGCACCTCCAAGAACCTAGTCTCAGAGGGTCCAATCTGTTGCTCCATCCTCAGCAGACCCTAGAAAGTACAGAGGCTGCAGGTGGCAATTATTTTAAGGAAGAGAGAAATGAATTGGAAGAGATGGTGAAGGGGAACCAAGAGAGGACCTCCTCTGCTGCAAGAGAAGCCAGGGAAAATGTGTGACTGAATTTTTGTGAGGGAAGAGCTGAAGTCTCCTTTGGGTTATGGACTTCTTTAAATGCAAGGTTTGTGTGTGCAACTTTTTGTTTCCCTGAGACAATTTATTATTTTGGCCTGGCTTCATCTAGTACTGCTTGTGCATAAAGCAATCCTTCATATAGACATGTCATAAATGTCAGGGAAGAGTTTACGATAGACACACAGGGACCAGCCTAAGTGGCCAATGCCGGGAACTGCTCTGCAGCACTGCATGCACCCAGCTCTTTGTAAGAAACCTGGCCCATTAAGACTCTTGTTTATGGAAGACCCACCTGTTCTGGCTCTTGGTGACATCCAGTATGTCAGCAGAGCTGTTGACAGGACAAACTACTGCTTCTAATGCTATTAAGCAGAAGACTTCAGCATGGCAACACTGTGTATTTATGCACCAAGACATCTCTTTCACAGAACAAGTTATTTTAATTATGAAAGTGCTCATAATGTCATGGGAACTATTAAAAATAAAAGACAGGTCAGTAGGATAACTTTTAAACTGCCTCACAACTGATGAGTGACTGTATCTGTTCGATCAAGGCAGCACTTTTACAATTAACCATCAGAGCTGTCAGAGTTCTGGGGCATTTTTTCTTAAGTATACATGCAGTATTAACTCTATATGTTTCACAGTTCCAGGCAGTTTAATGTAACTTAGCTTATGGGTGGCCTGCCATTATAAAAAATCCCTCTCAATCTTGTTTTTTGAGCAAAAGGATAATCTTGTTACTTCTCTGATCTAGGATTTAGAAGCTCAGGAGGCTGTATCCGGGTCTGTCACGGACCATGCTCTGCAGGAGTGCAGTGTTCCCTACAGATCTGGTTGGTACACCACCCGGGAGAGGGAACCTCCTGTCTTTAGTACTTTCAGCACTGTGCACACCATTGTAATACAAATAATAGGTGCTGCAGTGTGAAAAGAACCTGTCAGAGTCGTTGACCTCTTCTTGGGCGGGTGCCAGTATCTGCTGAACCTCCGCAGGAAATGGTGACTGACAGAAGCAGGTTGGTTACGCAGCATGGGGCTGGCTGCTGCGGCACACTGAGTCCAGCCGCCGCTTCTGTCGGCAGGGAATGTCTGGTGGCCTCGGTGATGTCACGAGCTGAGTGTGACTGGCCACAGAGGGACAGAAATAGATGTACCTTCAACTTCTGGTATCTGATGACTATGTCCTCCAGGGCTGCTTGGGTGACAGCGGGGCTGCCATGCTGTCCCCCTCCTCGCTGCCGAAGGCCCCAGGCAAACCACAAGCTGCTTTTACACCTAGCAGGGAAACAAGAAGAGTTAAATCAAACTAAAAGGAGGCAGTTCAGCCTGATAGACTGGCTAAGTTTACACACTTGCAGGCTCATTAATTGTCACAAACATTATGACAATAGCTGAATGGCACCAAAAAAAAAAAAAAAAAAAAAAATCACAGGTGTTTTCCTCAGCCATTCAAAACTCCCAGGAAGGGAACAGCCCTTGTGTGGACTTTAGCATGCCACCTGGCTTACAAAAGCCTGTGATGCTGCGCTTGGTTGCTCAGGGGTGGTGAAGGGCACAATATGGCCATGTTTTGCTGTTTTCTTCCCTGTAAGCCAGCCTCAGGCCTGTGAGAAGCAAGTATTTTGCCAGTTCAAGCTGCCAATAAGAACAGGTGGCTGCACAGCTTTCTCTAAAAGGTGCAAAAAACCCCACATGGCCAAGGAAGCACAAAGGGAGTAAATAAAGTTATGTGGGAACAAACTCAAGGGCAGAAGCAGCCCAGGAGAATGGTTTTGTTGTCAGCACTGTACAGCTCCGGGGCCTCATTACTGGACATACAAATGAAGTCAAATCCAAAGATGGGAAACACACTTCAGTGGGATACAAGCTGCAGCATCATGGGCAGATCAGGATCACTCTGAGCTGTCATCTGTCATAATAGCATTTATCAGTTAGTTTCTGTGAAGCAGCCTTAAACATCAGTGCAGATAAGGAAAATGTTCCCCAAAGGCCCAATCTGCAGAATTTGCACCAGGTGCTAGGTATGGGTCTCACCTTCTCCCACCCCATCCCTCCTCACTAAAGCACATCAGTATTTGCTTTTCACACAATTCTTTCTCCTCTCCCTCTTGCTTCACCGCTTTTTTTCCTTCAGTCTCCTCTACTTCTGCTTCATATGACTTCAGCTTTCAAATACAGAGACCCAGAATCAAGTCAGTCAGATTATTAAATATTCTGCACATAAGATTTAAGCGTCAGGCGAACCAGACCAACTGTCCATTTCTCTAACCCAGCAGTCGCAGGCTTGCTGTGTTAGATTCCCCATGTCTAGATGCCAGTAGTTGGTCCACTGTGCAGAATGCAGCTGAAGATGAGCAGAGTATGTTATTGTATATTCAGAAAAGCTTTCCTTTCAGTTTTTTTTTCAGTTTCAGGTCATTGTTTTTTCTGTGTAACCCAATTAGGGTAAACAACCTTAACACTACTATTTCTTTATGTAGACGTTAGTAAGTGCGCTATCCCTGGTTTACCCTGGATGCTGGGTGCAAAAGTTCTGCTAAATTTCTCCGAGAGGGATATTTGGATGATAGCCATCTCTCTGCCAGCATGCAGAACAACATCGTATGCTCTCATTTAGCCTGCTTGTTTTCCAGCTGCAGAGAACTCTCTGAGTTTTTGGTAGATGTGACATCAGGCTCTGTGTAGCTGGTCTGCTCAGGTGCAGAGGAGCCTTTTTGTCTCCGCAGTTATGTAAGTTATTATGAAGAATCATTTTCCCCATGTTTCTTTTCCAAGAGGATTTTTCTAAAGCATTGTGACAGAGACAAGCGAGTGCAATACCTCCTCTGCTTTTAGTCCAGCTTGTACAGGGCTGGAACATGCGACAGACAGACATGTCCCACATGAAAAAATCTGTAGCTAATGTGCAACCACACAGAAAACCTAGGCATAACACCCCTTAGCCCTGGGCACAAGGACACTAGCAAAAAATTAAGGCGGCAAATGAGGACAAGAGGATGGCACAAGATGTCTCAGCCCCATTGTGCTGTCTCCAAGTAAGTGCACTTTCGAACTCTGACAGCCAGTAGCATGATTTGGTTTCAGAGGGTGGAAGAATCCAAGGAAACCAGGTGGACTCTACAGGACAGACATCCTGAGAAGAGAGTGTATCTTACCCTTTCCCAAGACAGTGACTAGTTGCCGGTAGCAGCTTTGTCACTTGTCTTTAAATAACAACAGCACTGCATGAATATTTTTACCAACAACTCTCTCTCCTTCCCCTGCCCCCTAGTTTGCTAGACATCATGACTGCCTTTTAATTTCTCTTCTGGAAAAGGCAGGACACCACCCCCTCACCCTGAGTTTTATCCCTTGCTAGTACATTAAAGGTTTTGCTGGGCAGAGCACAGTGTAGCTTATGGAGAGGTGAGATATCCCTTATTAGGGAAAAGCCCTATGAGCTTAACAAAGTCCTTCTTTGCTTGAAATTGGGGACGATAAGCCATGTTATCAACTGTCAATTCTATATATGTACAATTAGAACACTGACCCTTTGTCATAAAAATCAATGCCAAGAATAAAAGAAAATAAATAAAGCACATGCAAATATTCAAGATCCTATGATCTGACATAGTGCCCCGAGCTTCTATCTATGGCTTATCTGTTCTTCTGCTCTCACTTATTTCTTTTAAACAAACCGGGTAGGTGTAACTCACTGGACCTCAGACTTACTGAAATTGAATGATTGCAGAATTGAATAAACTTTATTTAGGTTAAAGAAGAAGTATTATATTAGCTAACAAAGAATTTTCCTGCTAATCACAGTAAAAAAAAAACAAACTCTAGATGTTAATATTCCCAGAAGTATGGGATAGGAATCGATGCTAGAGAATCCTTATGATGCCTTTTTTTCTTCTTTTTTAAATTGCCTTATGGAGGCACCTGTCAGTAGATCCAAATATTTTGCTCTCCCTGTCAAAGTGCTCTTGTTGGAGCTTGTTTTGAGCTCTGAAGCTCTCCCAGGTGGAAAGCAGGATAACTTACGATCCTTTCTGGCTGAGGACTCCACTCAGCTCACTTCAGAACTTTGACACCAGCACACAGAAATGTCAGGCTGGGATTTGCTGGGCACATGAGAGTCTGGAATTGTGGCTGCTTCGTCAAGAAAAAGCAATCAATTTGCATTTACAACACAGAGGGAGATGCTAGGGTCACCTGCTAAAAGCCTGAACGCTTGGGAAGTTGTTGCAGCTGACAGCAGACGAAGTTAAGTTCAAGGCTCACTGCAGGTCAGTGACATAAACCACAACGAATATGGTCTGTTTACAATTTCAGGCACGCTCGAAGCCCTCGTGGGAATTTCTTTTTCAAAATTTGCCTAGCAGGCAGGGCCCGAGAGTCAGGAAGTGGCAAAGCTGTTGTTCTCAGCCCAGGAGGCTGCAGGAAAAAAAAAAAAGTTGCTGAGTCAGACAGAATTTCCCCAGAGGACTCTGGCTGCAGCCCAGCCTTTAGAAGACCTGCCAACTCACCTAAGGCTAAAACCAAAGCCTTTTGAAAGAGCCTATACAGGTCACAAAAAAGGGAATCTCGTTTTTTTAGGATACCTTTTTTCATATTTCAGGTTAGATCTGTGGCAGAGAAATCTCTGGAGTCTTGGAGAACAATCTGTAAGTGCAGTTTGTAGAGTGTCTTTCCAACCCCAGCCATTGCTGACGTAGCCAAGAGCTCTGCGCCGCTCGGCTGACTGCTGCTTGCTGTACCTGCTCCTGTTACCATGGAAATGGACACTGGCAAAAGTAGGATAAGAGCTTTAAAGTAATTACCAATATAATTAGCACTTTCACCTTTTTGGAGATTGGCTCCCCCAAAGCCCCCAAATAGTGAGACCATCCAATTCAGACTCATCAATACAGCAATTAGTGTCTAAAGAGCCATCAGTTAACATGATCAATGTGGGAGTGACACACTAAAGGAAGGCATTGTTGGAGCCGGGAAACAGTGGGTTCCTGTGGCCTTCTTTGCTTATTACTAATAAGGAGCTCTCCTCCTTTGCTATGAGTCACTGTTCCAGTTTCACCCTTAATTAATTCAGAGTCAAGAGAAAGGGCACAAACGTGAAGAGGAGCTCCCAGTGATGGCTCAATAAAGTTTGCAGAAGAGAGGGAGGGGAAAGAAGTCATTAGAGTAACAAATCTCAAGATAATAGTGAGGAAGAAACCTCAACAGACATGCTGTACAGCAGCCATGCTGGGAAGTCCAAGTACTGGTGTTTTCCTCGTTACACAGCGACTGCCTGAATGAAACGCACTGGACAATGAACTGCTTGTCGGAACAGTGCTGCCCAGCCATGATGCACATTGTGCATCTTTCGCAAGTGCGTCAGTTAGTACACTGTGATCTGCACCACTCACTCACTACAACACTGCAAAAGCTGCCAAAGGCTCGTCACCTTTCCCAGCAACATCTCCTTTACCTATGGAAGAGTCGGCAGGGAATTTTAGTTTCTGACACATGATTTCACACTTCTTCACTGAAAACACAACAGCCTGCTTGTGTTCAGGTTGAAGACAGGGCTCACCCTTAGCAGCCAGCGAAGTTACTGCTGGCTTAATTATTACTGCTTCTAGCAACATTAACGTTTGGCTGGATACAGCCTGAAAGGTTTCAGCTACGGTTATTCAGCAGGAAGAGAGGTGCTTTCTGAGGAAACTGATGTATGCTCTGAAGAAAGGGCAAGATAGCAGGAAGAGTTTCATTGTGGATGTCTTGGTTTACTAGTAGATTTTGACAATACCTAAACACATATTGTAATTTTTAAAAAACCCTTCATACTAAACACCTCTGTTCATCTTACACTGCTTTTTCAGGGCCTCATAAGGCTGCGGGATGCCTATGGGCAGGGCTGGGCAGTAGAACCAGGCTCCAGGTAGATCCATCTGAAATGAAGCTGTATCCCTGGGGATGTCTTTTGTGCAAGTCCTACTTGCTAGTAGCCATCCTCCCCTACTCCCCCCACCACCCCCTTCAGCCCCCCTACCCAACCTGTTCCCTTCAGAGTGTCTTGTTACTCAAGCATCATCACACAGCATAGTCACTGCACAGCAGAGCAAATAAAGCTGCCTTGTAACCTCCCACCCCCATCAAAAAGTAGTGACATTTAAGAGCACTAGGTGATCTTTCACTTAGCGAAATAATGGGGGTTTTTTGCTTTAAGGTATGCGCTGTAGTACAGCTGTTTCTCGTGCATCTGGATTTTCAGGACACCTTGAGATGACAAGCGATTTTCTCATACTCAGCACAGGAATTCTTCTTAAAGACACCGAAATCCAAAGTTGTTGTTGTTATCCTGCAGCAAAATACTACTGAGACAAAAAGATTATATCATGCATTTGTCACAGTCTGTCTCCCTGCTGTTAAGTGTTTTCAAATGAGTGTGAGGGTTAGGCTAATTTCTTCCATTAAGCGCAAAACATCACTGTGGGTGGAACACTTCTCTGCTTTCACCATGATGACATAGACCGAACTGGCTGGACGGCTTCCTTGCCGTAGAGAGCCCTTGAGACATGTGCATGTGAAGCACACGCATTTTACCACAGCTGGTTTCATAGAAGACCAAAGGTTTTCCCCACAAAGAAAGGCAGGAAGGTAGGGGTAAGAGTGGGTAAGATCACCTGGGGGAAGGGTGCTGGAGAGAACTGTCATCCCACATGACTGCAGCAGGAGAGACTGTGGCTGCTGGGCACTGTGTTTGGCTCCAACACTCGGTTTGGATGGTGTCCAAAAGGACATGATCTGCTCCAAATGCTCCGAGAAGCTTCCAAGATTCCTGGTCTCCCTAGCTGCTACCCGGAGCCCTCCTAAATAGCTCTCATTCCCCAGAAAAACAGGACAGGCAGAGCCCTCGGCAACAGCTTTAATTTCTTCAGAGTCTACTGTCAGGTTTCTTCACTAACTAGCTTTAAAGAAGTTAAACACATGTGTGTGCCCTGAGCAAGTAACCGTCCTTGGCAGCAGGAGGGGCACAGCTGATACAACCACGGTGTGTTTTGTAGGCCAGCAGAGTGACACCAAGCCGAGTTCCAAGGCAAGCACTCACAAATTTAGGAGGTGCTATAATTAAGGTACATAAGGTTAGGAGGTGCGTAATTACGCTCAACCATAATTACACCCACTGGTGACTGCGCTTTATGATACAGTCTTCAATTACATGACCGCCTCTTTCTTCTTTTTCCTATGGGACCTTCGCCTGTGTCAGGGCCGCAGCTTAGCGCTGCAGGATTGCCCAAGTTGCCATGAAACATGTTGTGTAGGACACTGGGAGCCGCAGCAGCATTTGCACTGCACCCTCGCCGGGACAATCAGCCTTTGTGTGAAGTTAGGCTCACGACAGAGATGTGTGAGGTGCAAGAAGCCTGAGCTTACAACCTAAAATGTTCTCATGCAGCTTAGAAAAAAATTACAGATCCATTTGTCTGGTTTGCATATTATTAAAGCCCATCTCCATAAATCTCTGTTGATATGCAGCATCTTTATGAGCTGCTTTCTTAACTCTAGGATAAGAAGCTTCTTATCAGGACTGATTTGGGTTTTTTAAATTTTATTTTATTTTTAAACAAAAGGCCTTATCCAGCTCCTGTTTCTGTGTTAAAATTCCTATTGACTAAAGTGGGAACAGGATCACGCCTCTGGCATCTGTTATCCGGTCCTACTCCCAACACAGCATGGTTCAGTTCAGCCAAACCAACAGGAAAAACTCCTCGAGTCATTTCTCAATTCGTACCAGAAATATATGCGCATAGCACGACTGATTGAAAGGCTATTTATTTCTGTTGCTTACACTGAAAAAGTGAGATGGTTTGTTTTGGTTTTTTTTTTTAAATATACGTGGTAAACTTTTGTGTGCAGGCTGAAAAGCAGAATGGAGCACTTGTCTTTGACTGGCACTCACATGTCAGCAACATGAAGTATTTACAATGTGAGCAGCTAATAGCAATCTTTTGTCATTGCAGCATATTAAGATCTTCATACTTTTGAAGCATGGTAGAATCAGTCATACTTTTGAAATAACTAATGCAATGGCAATATAGAAATTTAACTATTCATAATCTTAGGCTGTCTGTCTGAAATGAGTGTAAATAATCTATATAGCAATTACACTGATGGTACTAAAACAGAGTCCTAAATGACAGGCTAACCTAAATCTGAGTTTTAAAGAGATACCATTAAATTAGGCAACTTCTTATAATGTAAAACTAGACAATTAAATCATGGAGCTTGGTCTATAATAACTTGAAAGTTCAAGAAGATCACATGTATTGGGTTTTCATACGAAGACCTTATTTTAGTCTAATTAGCAGTAAAACTAGCTAACCTCTGAAATAGGAAGAACTGAAAAAGAAATGTAAAATATGCATCTATCAAACAAATATGCAAAAGAGGTACAAACTTAGTGAGGGAGTCCAAACAAGAAGAGATCACAGGTTTCAGGGGTAATTTATTTTTAATTTGCAGTGGCCGACTTGGGAAACCACTCTATGAAATAACTCTGTGAGAGTACCTCCCTTCCTGCAGCAGACCACTTGGCATGACATTCTTGCTCAGCACCAAAAATTCCATTCAGTAAAGTCTCAGCAAAATTTCTGGCAGCAGGAAGGGAACTTTTTCTACCTTCCTCTAATCACACTGGACAACTCAGAGCTGTTATGATTCAGTGCCGCTGGAACAACTGGAGAAGGTTAGCTGATATATTGCGTTACACCAGGATAAATAAGATTAAAGATCTTATCATATATCTGGAAACAATACAAGTGTTTCAATAAAGTTGTATTCCCTTCCTCTGTCTTCTCACAGCAATAAATATTTTTAACCTCAATTTCTTGTTTATATCCTGTTTATTAAACACGTTCTCTTACTGGTATCTCATTGACTCTAGTTCATACTCCTGATGATGACTTCTCACATTTCTACTTTTAAGAGTTAAAACATCAGGGTGTCAGGTTTCACTATCAAGTAGGGATTAACTCTGAAGTTGAATATTACAGTCACCCTCCTGTTTACTTCCATAATTACAGCTCACTCAGGTGTCACCCCGCTTTTAGTTTCAACACATCTTCCAACGTAATACAGACTGTTGTCATTTGGCAAGCTGTTTTCCAGCCCTTGGCAGTAAATACAACGCTCCTTTCTTAGTGTGTGACATCTACATTTGCATCTGTCAGCCTCACACCCTTTTATCCGCATCTCCAAGTGTCAGACGTAGAGGAAGAAGCCACGTGGATATTTAGCTCATGTTTCTTGCAGCAACAACCTTGTCAATAGTTATTCTCACCAGAAACTGCCAGTTGTGGCTTTGGTGTCTCGAGGTGTGGGCTTGCTTCTGGGACAGAGTTGTAACTTCTTCATTCAAGCTTTGAGCATACAGTTGTTTGAAGTAACTGCCTTGGTAGCTTCCTTAGCTGAGACAGAGTATCTCTGCATCTTCAGGCTTTTGCTTTACAGCTCTTTCTGCAGTGTGAACTTCAGGTCCAGCTGAGAACTTAGGGGTAGTACTAATACACATCAGTTAAATAATATGATGGCTAAGGTAAATCTAACCCTTACTGAAAACAGTGTTTTCTCTTTTTAAAGTTGAAGAAAGTTATCCTCACAGACATCTAAACATTCCATGATCCACACAGTTCAGGTATTCTGTCAATGACGAGGCAGCTCCACTTACTTTTAGCAGACCTCTACCAGTGAATACCTAACAGCCACCTGAAAACATATAGTATGCATGTTAAGAGTAAAATTTAACCTGACTATTCCATAAAAGCTCTGCTTTTTATGGCAAGGAATACTTCTGTAGGTGTCTTGTTTAAAAAAAGAGAGTAATTTTCTTCACTAGTATTCCAGTGAAAAGTCCTACTAAATTTTTCAACTACCACTGACCAAAATTAAATTATGCAAATACATATGAGGAAATAAAAGTGGTTGTTTTGGTTTTTTAAAAAAAAAAATAAATGTCGTGTTCACAGAATTGTAGGGGTTGAAAGGGATCTCAAGAGATTATTGAGTCCAATCCCAATTGAAATGCAGAGCACTGATTAAAAATACGTGTCAATATTCAAAATACTAAACCATTTTTACCAGTAACAACTTTGACAAACCATACCAAGAAACTCTTTCTCCACCTACTTTTATAAATTACCATCTCACACTTAGAAGTAACTTCTAACCTGTGGCAAGTTACGGTTTGGGCTTGTAGACCTGCCTCCTATTTTAATAGCCTGTTTTCAATTGTTTTTAGATTTTTCAAACTATAATTGAGCTGAAACTCTCCATGCTGAATATACTCCCCAGACTGCTCTTGGTGGGGAAAATTTCAGCTGAATTATTTTGACTGTTTCTGAAATCAAAGCATGGTGTTCTACATATTATTTTAATAATTAAAACCATGTGGTATCCATGCTTTAAAGATTTGAAACTGGGCAGAAAAAAAGCTTGGTTTGAAGTGTCCTTTTTGCTCTTCTTATGAAGATACACCTATGCCTACCTGGGTTATGTGCCCCTAAGAATGTACAACTCAGGAAAAGCTTGCTGCATATATCTGAAATCCCTTTAAACACTTGAAGCTCCCACAGCTCTCAGAGCAGGCCCAACTGCACATGAGCCATTTCATCCCATGCAAGAGGGCTGCTTCCAGGCCACAACTATGGGCCTGAAGTTGGGCCTGCTATAATAACAGCTGCTAACCAGCTCCAGCTCCGACGAGATAAACCAGAGGACCTGTGGAAGCACAGTCTACCCCTCGTGTGTCCTCCCTGACCATTTTCCTGGCAGCAGATAAGGAGGTGGGAGGGAGCTCCCCGGTGCTAACGCAGCGCAATCTGCGAAGGGACTGACTGAACAATTCTTCTTGATCTTGAATCTGAGACACAAACTGCAGATTGTGAGTTGTTGCACATAAATCAGTGTTGTAGAAAAGCTTATTGAGATAGTATCTCATTATTTCCTTTATGTTCTCGGTGGACTGTGCATATATAATTAAAAACAAAATGTACTTTGTGCCCTGTGTTTCCTACTGTAACTTAATCATTGTGTCCTTGTGAAATGTCTTTGAAACTGATATTATTTCTCTCTGTGCCAGAGACATCTTTTTTCCTGAAACTCATGATCTAGTTCCTCACACGTAGCCACGACAGCACCAGCACCTGAGATCTCTGAAATAGATACAAACTAGCGTTTGTGATGCCCAGCATAAAGGGACCCAAATCTCTTCACCCAAGCTCATCAGCATCTTCATTATCAGAAAATTCAGTGCCAAAAGCAATGAAATACAAGGCTTAGAATTTAAGGCTTTTTAATCAGAGCATTTGTTCAAGTGCTCTCAAAGTAGGGATGGACTTGAACACATGTTGGTGTGTATGTTGAATCAGGCCGAGAGCATGCTAAGTAAATCATTCTTTTCATAGCAATTCCTTTTGGGCATTTGGGTCACTGAAATTGCATTAGTCAGCATAAAAGAATCTGAAATACTGTTGCTTCGCAGTACTTTATATGCCTCTTTTTATAATGGATACTAAATATGGGTTTAATTTTATACTTTTGTGTATATAATGAATGATGCATTCGTATTTGTGTTCCCTGGTGAAAAATTATAAACCACGACAACAGTTCTTCCAGAGAAGGAAAATTTTATCATCATGGTACCGATCTCTCTCTCTTTGTATTCACGTTTACTGCAGTCATACCAAATGCATTCTACTTTTTTTTTTTCCAAAACAAAATTGTTTACAGCACTTGAACCACAGGTTCTCTAAAGAAAATGGAGATGCCAACATCCCCAATATGTATGACATAGGGAGGTAGGCATTCTTGCATTTTCAAATCTGAGAGATTTGTCTGGTGTCTGCCAAAAATACCTTTTCTAGGTCTCACTTTTTTTTGCATGTAAAGAGGGATATTCATATCCTTCTTATGCACTCTGTAAAATGCTTTAAACAAAAAATGGTCAGCAAGAGGAGGATAACATTTTTTAGATGTTAGGCAAGTTAGCATAGTATGATTTTTTCAGCTCCCTTAACGATAGCTTTCAATGAGCTCAATAGCTCCTTGTTCTCGGAAAAATCACCTTCCCTTAAATAACTAACCTTGGGCTCTGCATTTTAACATGTAAAATTGTAGCCAAAAAAAAAATAAATGGGGAAAAGTGAGATGGTTATTTAGATCTACACACTCCTTCTCTGCCAGCAGAACAAAGTACTTACAAACATAAAACATGTTGAGGTGGAAGTAGCCACAACAGAAGTAAAGAGGCTTCACAGCTACCAAAAGACAAGGCACAGCCAGAACTTAAGACGTGAGGGTACTTGTAAACTTCATGCTCAACCTGTATTTATTTGCCATTTAAGAAGATTCAGGCTCTTTAATGACAATCCAATTTAAAAATGAGTACAGAAATGTTGTTTTAAACTAGTCTTCATTCTGAAGGCTATTTTGGATGTATTAAAGACATCAAAATAATCATATATTACTCACAGGTGTGCTGTTGCTTACACCGAGGTATCAATTTGCAAGTCAAGTAGAGAAAGTTTTCCAGCATTGGAAGAACCATTTCAGAATTCATTGGCCTGAACTCACAATATTATCCAGTTATTGATAGAACTGCAACAGCCAAATCTAATTAAAGAACAAGAACAAAATTGTACTCTCTCATATTTTCTTTTAAACATACACAATTATTTTTCATTAAGTCTATAAAAGAAAGTTAAGTCTCTGATATTTTCTTAGACATCTTGCTGATTTTTATTTGCATGACATGGGGCAGTATTTAACAAATAAAATTATTATTTGTTTTATGTAACAAACTGAACAACCTTCTGCAGGCAGAATTTCTCCTTTGACAATAACTAGCCTAAATAAGAAGAGAAAAAGCAAATATAAAACATGTAATACCTTAAAATTAGGTCTCTTCATAGCAGTTAGATGCTAAGCTCTGGGATACAATCATGAGTGAAGCACAGCACTAAAAATGATTGAGAGATTTACTCTCTTACTTCTAACATTTTCCTTCTGAAAACTCCAATTCTGCTGCTGCCTAAATTTATTCTTTATTTTTATGTTAAATTCTACCTTCTTATCATAATGCTTCTGCACAAAACCAAAGCTGGAACATCTTTGTTACTATGAGGAAATAATCTAGAGAGGCATGTTTTTGCTATGGATATTGGCGAGCAGTAATAATAAAAAGGTTTCAATACTCATTTTTGATATTTTAGGAGCTTGCTGGATAACTAAGCAAATACTATTCGAATAGACATATTATGGATTTATTTGACAAAACATTCTACAGTGGCATAGGGGGTCACACCTGTGCAGCTTGCCAAACAGTGTGCTAAGTTACAGAACTGAGCCCAAATTAATCAGGTATGTGTATCAGGCAAGTAGGATTTCTAGTCTCCAAGGCTTCTCCAGCCCAAAAAGTGCTTAAGGGGCCTGAATTGTCACCTTTCCTCTTGTTGCTTTGAGGCAGTCAGTCTCAGTCTCTGCTTAGGATGTTGACAGTGCAAAGCAAAAAATTTGAAACCACAAAAGTACTCTGTGACCTTGTCAAAGTCTGGGGACCTTTGGACACCAACAAGAAATGGCACCTCTTCTGCTGCAGAACCAGTCTGTGTCTCGGATCCTTGTTAGTTATTTTCTTTTCAAGGTGATAAGGAGACAGTGTGTGATACAGCAAATGTTAACTCTCACCATTCCAGCCTGGGCAGTTGTTTTAATTTGAGAATTTACAAGGCCCAGATGCTGTCCCACGCTTTTGATGTGATTTTGCAGAACCTGGGTAGGACCTTCCACCTAAGACTGCCTTGTAACCTACAGATGTATCATAGCATAACTGCTTCTGTACAGGATAAAATCCATGAGACGCAGTTAAGTGACTAAGCTGACAGGATTTTTCTCTGGTGTATAAATAAATCTTCTCTTATAATGAGGGCCCCCTCTCTGTCTCATGTCTTGGAAATCAATACCCAGTTCTCTGAGGTTTTTTTTTTTCTGAAAGATCACCATTAGTTTTCTGTAAGGACTGTTTGAAGGTAGGTTTCAGTCAAAGGTTTGTTGGGTTTTGTTTGGTTGTTTGGGTTTTTTTATCTTCACCAATCCTATCTCATAAGGGGTTCTGAATTTTGTTTTCACACACCCCTGGGGGAACAACTGCTTTAGTAACATACTGTTCTTTCACCACAGCAGACTTACCCTTGTACACCAAATTTATGTTTTGTCTAAGCAAGAGAGTCACCCTGATTAAGTGACCCACTGTGTTCCAACCCAGACATCGTGATGTATTCAGGCTGAACCAACCAAAGGAAGACCTCTTCCCTTTTTGTCTTCATGGCAGACAGATTCCTAGGTACAGCTCTGCTGACAGCTTACTGCACCAGAGAGCAGAAAGCATGACAGCGATATTTGAATGAAGCAAATTTGTGATTTAAGCAATTTCCATCAGAACTCAAGAAAACCCCATGCTATTTCTAGGAAATGACAGAGAAGAAAGCCAGCCACCTTAGACTTAATTCATGCTTTTACCAAGCACTATGTCATCAGAAAATGTGGTTCAGATCTTGAGAGCCATCCTAGACCAGAAGTTCCTCCTTTGGGTTAAGGGACACTGCTGAATATCTGCAGCAGAGTAAACTGTGTATACAGAAGACAACCTGAAGGAACAAAAGATGGTGATTTCTCAGGAAATTAGATCTTCATGTGTGGTTTTGCCTATACGCAAATTCACACTTGCTCAATCTCCCCTTGATCACTAAGGTTTCATTAGAAATGGTGGAGGGCCCTATGGCTGGGCTTAGCCAGTGCTTGCCATGCTTGACAGGACAGAGAACAAGAATGTCCCTGTAGTAATAGATAAGGCATAAGCACACTTGGGCACAAGCACATTCACAAAGTGAGTATGTACACAGGCCACATACCTACAACATGTCTTTCAGATTCCGATTCAGCTTCATTAATGCTTCAGGCCCCAAACTCTTGCATGTTTAGAGTACAGGAGCAATTAGTCCCTGTAAAAACCTTCCATTACTGACAATATTCGTAACATTTTATGCACTATATGGTTGAATATATCTGACTAGATTTCTGATTTTTTGCCAGATGTTTGTTGTGACTTATCCTGGATCGTGAGCCATGACCAGTTCTTAGCAAATAAAACAGTGTAATAAAAGAGTAAGCCAAAATGCAGTGGTTAGTTCTCTGCCAGTGGTTCTCTCAGCCTTAAAGAATACATCTCAGCTAATGGGTTGACAGAATTCCTGGAGAGAGAAAGACTTTAATGGAGAGGCGAGGGAGAGAGAGGAGTAGCGGGTAAGGTTTTGGCCTGATGGTGGGTCCAATCAGAAAGTATTAGCTCTGCAAAAAGACATCATCTGAAATCTGGAACTTTGAAGGGGACAACTGAAAGAAGAAAAAGCAATGAGCTGTGTGGCTAGTTAAAAATCTTATTTGTAGCAGTAACTTGGGTGTACTACTCAGTTTCCTTCCACTTCTACAGAGAAAAATAGTGCCTTCTTCAACCAGAAATCAAAGGGTAAGTTTTTCCTTTGTTATGCGGAAAAACATTTACTCAGTTTTCTTATAAAAGCTTGTAAATCTCACAATTATGCAGTTAAAGGAAGCTATTTCAGGTTGAAATGTTTGCTCAGTTTAGAGGTACTCCCTCCTTTTGCTTTTGATTTCCATTAGTGGTTTAGCAGGTAAGAAGTCCTCAGCAGTGTATTACATTGGGTAGTTTTACACCTCTGCCCTGCAGAAAAATGCAACAAGCTTTTTCAGTTTTACGTAAGATTTACAGCATTGTAATCTTTTACATGGAAAGGCCCATGAAATCAATCTGATTTGTATACCACCAGCAATTCCATTTCACTTCATTCCTCTAAATGAAGTCTAATCCAGTGAAAGCGTATTTTCTAGAGCAGCTTTCCCTTGTCTTGGTTTGAAGACATTAAGAGCTGAAAACTTGACCAATTTTCTGAGTAGTCTGACCCAACAGTCAGTCCCCTTCACTGGTAAAAGTGCCGTTACTTTCCCTTTGAAATGGCTGGCCCCAGCTTTGAGCTGACATTCTCCTACTGAATACTGAAGAGGCTTAATATGTAACAACAATACTAGAAACTATAATTAAGTCATCATCAGCTGGCAGCTGAGCACCATGGGCTGCTCGCTCACCCTTCTTCCCACAGCGGGATGGGGAGCAGAATGGGCAAAGGCAAACCGTGGTGTTGGGATAAGGACAGTTTGCTGGGAGACTGCAGGGAGGGGAAAACAACAACAGGGCTTGGAGTATAGAAAACTGGTGGTGTACAATGTGGTTTCTCACCAACTCAGACTGCTCATCACACTCACTGCTCACTTCCTGCAAAAAGGACTCAGAGGTGCCTTCAAGAGGATCATAGGTATGAGTAGACTTCCCCTTGCCTGTGGGAGACGGGAGGGCCCTTTTTCCTGCAACAAGCCCCTTTAGTGATTCTTCTGCCTTCCTACTCATGCCTGTAGGGTCAAGGTAGGCTTTCCATCCCATTTCCTCATGTCCTCTCCATGGTCCCGCAAGTAAAACCACCAGAAGCTTTATGGTGTGTACCCTCTATATCCTCGCTCTGGAGCAGAGGAGTGCTTACTCCTAATAGCTGCACTACTGTTCTGTACAGGTGGGGATTAGGACTCTTCAAGTTGCTGGACCTCTTGGGATAGCTTCTCCACAACCAAGATAAGGGAAAAAGAAATTCTTTGTATTGCTGGAGTTGGAAGGCCACCTCATCCTGTTAGTGCCTCTTCACCTTTCCAGTCCATTACACACTGTGAGGTGACATATGGTGATGGTGTGCCCTGCACAAACTTACACCCCATAGGACTTGGTGGGTAAATACGTGTGGCCCAGATTGTAATAAACCATCTCTTGCACAGCTAATTCCCTCAGGTACTGGATGCCTTGCTCCATGGTAGTCCCTGTGCCTAGATGACATAGCATATCTTCACTGAAGGTACACCTTTCCTTCACACCTAACAGAGGTGGCCCACAGAGGCTGAGGGCTTGTGTCTTTTTCCCACTTGCTTTGTCAATGCCCCCTTCCCCAGATAGGGATCCCAGCTCTTGGGCTTCCCTATCCTCTAATTCCAGGCTAGTGGCTTTGTTATCTCAGCATTGGAGCAGCCAGGTAATGATGTGCTCATCTGGAAGGCAGCTGAAATCTTTTCTCACATCTCGTGGTTCACTCAGGGACAGGGATCTGGCAAATGACCTCTGGTTCTGCCTCTTCCTCCTGGTCTTGTGACAGGATGGTAGGAGCATGCTGCTCTGAACATCCCAGGAGTATCCCAAAAATCCCCCAAATCCCAAAAGCTGCTGTAACCAGCCTGGAGGGAAACGGGGAGGTGAAAGAGCTGGAGAAAGTATTCATGGCCCTTCCTGCCCCCTTCCCCATAGATGGGGTGCGATTATTGATCAAAGAGATGAGGTCTGACGTAAGGACAGGACAGCAAGGCCCCACACCAACACCAGCCTGAGCTCATGACCAGGGATGTTACAACGGGTCAGTACCACACAGTGCAGTAGAAGGAGAGTCCTGACCCCTCTCCCAGAGGTGACAGCACCGCAGGGCACACGTGCAGCACGTAGCGATGGACAGGCCACAGCCCTGTGACCAAACACGGCACCTCTGTGACCAGCGGCGGCTTGAGTGACACGGCGAATGCTCCTGACAGCTTTGCTTTCAGCAGGCTCGGCCAGGCGTCACTGTCCCACCCTGCGCCCGCGTCGGGTGCCAAACAGGGCTGTTGGGGTTCGGCTGCAGCTGAGCACCACGCGCCGCTCCCTCACCCCCTCCCCAGTGCGGGATGGGGAGGAGAACGGGCAAAGGCAAACCGTGGGGCTGGGAGAAGGAGAGTTCCCTGGGACAGCGCAGGGAGGGGAGTTAGCACCGCCACCGTTCATAAGGGCCTGCCCAAAGCTGGTGAGGCACAGCGCAGGGTCTCGCTGTGCTGCACAGCACAGGCCCTGCAGCTCAGCCCTGTCTCAAAGCTGGACCTTCCCGAGCCACATGTCCTGTGACCACACTGCCCCTCCCCGACTACCCCCTTTTATACCGAGCAGGGCGTCATATGGTATGGCTAGTTTGGGTCAGCTGTCCCGGCTGAGTCCCATCCCAACCCCGGGTGAAAACTAACCCTGTCCTAGCTGAACCCAGGACAAAAGAGTACATGTTATCCAATCCTACTCATGTAGCATGTTTATTCTTAGTAGGTGTTGCTTAATATCCTCCTCACTTAATAAGGGACTGGAAAGTACCCCTTTGTTTTCATATGATATGATTACATCACACTGCTTCTTTCTAAATGCAGAAGAGAAACAGTAATTAAACACTGCACCTTCTGTCATTTGACATATTAGCATTTCCATCTACTAAAGGGTTTATAACACAGATGAGTTCTTAATATACATCTTATTTGCCATAATTCTTTCATCCTTTTTTTTTTTTTTTTTTCTGGACAGTCTTAGCCTTCTTTATAATTTTCACACTTCACAATTCCTTGTTTTATAACTATTTCCCATTCTTGACCCACTACTTCTGTTTTGTTTATTTTTAATTGCTGTTTTTACTGGTGAACTGATTGGTTCTTAGTCAGAATTGTTATGAAGTTGTGGGATTTTGGCCAATTGAATTTTAAAGACATACATACCACTTCTCATTCATTAGTTCTCTTCCAATAATTTTACTCATTGGTTCTCTTAGCACTTTTATCTTTAGCCTTTTTAATTCACCAGGAGTATACTGTAAGCAAGTATTGGTTGAGTATATCCTCTGTTCATCAATACCGAACAAAATTAGGTCATGATGATTGGTTTCTAGGCAACCACTAACTTCCAATTCATTGAATTCATTTGTCTTTATCTATCCTAATTAGGTTCAAATTAGATTGATTGTTGTTTGCTACCATGTCTTTTGTATTATCTACACTTTTTTACAATGGCTAATGACAATTAGCAATACAGGATTTCCAGCATTGTGTGTGTGTGTCCCCATAACATCTCCCTTTTATCCTTCCACCATGAGGAAATACTATTTAAAATATCTTAATGAAGAAAATAGTGGTAAAACAAAAATTAATCTCCAGCTGTCAGGAAGAAGCACTAGTATTCATGCAACAAGCTGGCACGTAACCTCTTCTTTGGCATGCAAATAAAAAGATAAGAAATCTATTCATAGACAAGTACATCTTGTTTCTAATTCATAAAACAATGAAAAGCATTCAGCAGCTTTTCATACACCAGTATTCATTAAGCAAGCATCTTTTTCCTGCCTCTGATACCCACTCCAACCCTTCTACAACTCTTGCCAAAACAACCTTCTCCAACCAACTTCATTCTTCTACTGACTGCTTGCCCTTGGGCTTGTCACATAACCTCCTGCTGTCCAGTCTCACTAGCCCTTGTCAGGGAAACATCTCTACGCACCCTGAAAACCCCTCCAGCAGTCTCCATCTAACTCAGCCACCCCCCACTGCCTCTGAGAGTTATTTGGAAATCGTTCCATTTTTCAGAGAGGAAGCTGAGATCTTGACCCTGTGATTCACTTCTTGTTGCAGTAATTTTACTTCTCCCATACCAAATGACTACAGCCATTAGAATTAGCTGCTGCCTACCTCCTAAAACCAGGGTTAACAAAGTTGTTTGTCAAACAAGGGCAGCAGCTGACTGATAGGATTACTGCAGAAAAAAGCACTTCCTCATTTTGATCAATGTTGTTATTTTAACAAAAAACAGAGAACTATTTACACAAGAAAACCAACTGTAGTAGTATTAGAAGACCAAGAGACAGCCAGTATTCCACCCATTTCCACAAACAAGGACTCTCTATGTCCTAAATGCTCTCTTAAATATCACAGCCCAGCAGCCACCACAGCTCAGAGAGCAAAGCCTACACATTTTCTTCAGGCTGCTTCTTCCATTCAGTCTGACCACATGACTTGCAAGCAATCCAGGGACAGCCTATATGCTGGAACTACATCAGACAACTAGCAGCAGGGGCTGCTGAGACCATCACCAGGCCATCTTGTGACCAAGTTGCATGGCCAGCCCATTCTGTCTTTTGCAGCCAAGCAGCAGAGTGAAAAAGCCAGTGTCTGTTACCCACTTCCTGAATGGTTACCGCTGCTCTCTCCCAAGTCCTGTTTGACTCTTTCCCTTTCATTTCAAGCTTTTCTTGTGAAGCCAGCCAATGTCCACTTTGAATTTCTGACAGAGGAGGGAAAAAAATTAATCCTAAATACACTTAAATTCCAAAATGATACATTATTAACCTGGAAAGGCAGCTGTTGGCTACAGACTAAGATTACAAGTTACTTTTTTAGTTATTGCAGTAAATACTTGAGTTGGGTTGGAATAAACACAGGCTTCACTGTTTGGAAATTTAATTCAATGGAAGCATGTGTCTAGCAACTCTCAAATAGGGTAGGTTTTGCCAGATACCCAACTCTTGGCATGTTTGAACATCTGAGATCGCTTCTGTGCAGTGTCAAGACAATTAATGGATGTTTCCAAAGCAGAAGTGTTCCTTGTTTTCTTGGGGACCTTAAGTCACAGCCATGGAATACTGTCAGAATAAGTTATTTTGTGTACAAAGGTTCACAGCTATGATGGAGAGCTGCAAAAAGTCTTTCTCCAGGTTATCTATTCCATTCCAAGATCAGGTCTTCACAATAAGGAACGCGAACATGAACTTTATCCAGAAGGCTCCATGAAGCTGATATAAAAATTAGCATGTAAGTTTAGTAGGTTGCCACGTTAAATGTTTCAGAAGCACTTCAGAACATACACATCAGGCTTCTGCGTTGAGTGCAGTTACCAGATGCAGACTGAGGGAACTTCTACAAAAACAAATTACACAATTACACAGTACTTTCATTTTTGGTCACAATCTGGTTTAGATGTTTCTCCTCTCTACAGGCAGAGACACCCAGCTGATGCCAACACTGCCTACACAGGTGCAGTTTTTTCACATACCTGCAATAGCATTCTCCTGAACGATCTTAGTTACTATACACTGTACGGCACACGCACTCCAAAGAACTGCAAAGTAAATGAGTTAACTAAAGTAGCATCAGCACTGTCATAAGATCTATCTTTTAAATCATCACATAACTTTTTATCATCACCTTTTGTTTATAATTGTTAAATTTGCAATTATCCACCTTGATCCAAGTCTGCCAGTTTATGCAGAGAAAGGTCTCCCTCATGTGGAAATCTGCCTACCAGCCTACCAGCTGTAAAATAAAATCTGCATCTTGCTTTTTAATAAGGTTCCATTGCTTAGATTAGCAAACTAAGTTTTGGAAAGTATCACTTAGCATATCTTTTACACATTTTAGTTCGATTACAGATACTGTTACAGTGTGAAAGGAAAGAAAAAAAAAGCATCACAATAATTTAAATATTTATAGAAAGAAAGCAAAATACTCCAAAATCCATCGGTTTCCCCAGCTTTCGTTTATAGCTGTCCTGAACATTGGTCATGATGTTTGATGGGTGTGATTTTCATGCATCTCATTTTCATGACCCAGCACAACTGGGGTCTGAAACTGTAAGTGACCAGGAGTTAGGATTGACTTAATTACATGCTTTGGTAAGACTACATAGTTAATATGTTTTGGCCACAAATATTTGTTTCCTCACATCTGTAACCAGTGTGGCTCAAAAATAAAGTTCTGTCAAATCTTCCATTTCAAAAGGGAATTAGGCTCTGTGTCCGCCCCGCCCCCCTCCCCAGTTTAAATGATTTGAAAGAAAAATACACAGAAATAAAGTTTCAACTGAACATTCACTATTTTATTTCCTCTCCACCCCCTTCCCAAACACATACATTTGACCTCCAGCAGATGCTTTCAGTTTTATTTTGCCAGAAAATGAGGAAGCATTTTGAGCTTGCCAGGCACATTTTCTTATTCTGTGGTTGTGTACATACATATGTTGTAATACCAAAAACCAAATAAGGTGTGATGTCTAAAGAGAAGGAAAGTACACTTGGGTGACCACTTTCATTTGGATGGTGTAGAGTTGACTTCTAAGACTCCTATTTCCAGTTTTTCTGCAAGATCAGGAAATAAATCCTTGATTACTTTCATACTCCCATTAATTAAGTTTATGAAAGTTTTTTTCTGTAGCACTCATAAATGCTACACTGGAAAGGAATAGGAAAATCTTGGATTGAGTTTAACCATTCCCACTGGGAATGTCATCTTCCTTCCTAATGCGTATCTCAAAATACACCACAAAACAACTGAAACCATTATAATTGCTCAAGTATAACTTTCCAGTGCTAATGTGCATCTGGAAAACAAAGAGGTGATTTCTGATCACCAGCAAAAAAGAAAAAGCGGCTGAAGAACTGCCAAGGACATACCATTTTCTGCCCTTCATTAAAGAAAAAACCCAAAAATCTATCTCAAATGGTGGGTTTTCTTTTTTTAGCCATATTGTGTAAAGTTTATAGATGATACTAGAATGAAACATGCATCAGAATGAAGCCTGAAAGTATCACACAAGTGTCCCTGCTGTAAAGCTGTCTGGGGCTGGTTCTCAGACTTGAAATTTGTCAGAAAGCTAGACCGAACCCAAACGCTGTTGAAATCAAGCACACTTCCTCTCCATCAAAGACATCTGTGAGCAATAAATACAACAAGAGAATACACAGTAAGAATTAATGTTTCCTTTATTGCTGGTAGCATCCCTTTTTTCTCCTCCAATTTTAAATTTCATTCACAACACATAGTTTAAGTGCATCAGTTAAGAGAAACTTGGCATAAATCCCCATACTGATTAGTATTATTTGATAACTATTCAAAAAAGTTACCATCCAAATTCCTCAGCTACTGCACATCTCAGACTTTTTTTTTCCCTGATGTGTTGAGTTTTGTGGTTCTATGCAATT
The DNA here is from genome assembly GCA_027925045.1 of Hypotaenidia okinawae. Taxonomy (NCBI): domain Eukaryota; kingdom Metazoa; phylum Chordata; class Aves; order Gruiformes; family Rallidae; genus Hypotaenidia; species Hypotaenidia okinawae. Next base: position 26,854,326 of record BSDF01000005.1, on the reverse strand, counting down.
TTAAAAAAGGAAAAAAATTCACATATTTATTTATACAATTTAAAAAAAATCAGTGACCAAATTTCCCTGGAGTGATAAATAATTAAGGTGTGAAATTCAACGACGTTTCCAGCTCATTCCATAGTCTTATGGCATTACAAAGGAACCATAATTTTATGGAACACATAATCCCTTACTCAATAGGAAAGCCCTCTGGTTTGGTTTACGCTCCAAGAAATTTTGTAGCATATCCATCCCATCCAAAGATCCTCCAGGTTTCAAAATGAGGTTTCTGTATTTCATCCCAGCCTGATAAAAGGTAAAGCAGAATTTTAGTATTTATCTTGTAAACTGCTAGTTTTCTGTACTTATTGCATATTTTAAGATCTACTTCTGATTAAACACCTTCCCTCCTTACATATTTTCTTAATACCAAATAAGGATACACCATAAATATAATTTAGATCTCCTCCAAGAACACAAGAAACAAGAAATTTAACCTGTTCTGGAAGAAATACTTTTTTTGTGGTTTTATATTATTTTGGAAGTAACAACCACAACGCATCAGGAAGACATTCTATAAAGCATAACACACACAATTCCCACACAGTCTTCAGCAATGGAATGCTCCCATGAATGACTGGCAGGAAAAGGAAACCTAACATCCATTCTCTTACTCGATGACTTCCCTTTCTTTAACTTCTGTTTGGAGACCAGAGATGATAGTTCATAGATAGATACAGTGCTGAGGAGTGACATGGCACATACAAACATATTATCTACCTAGTAGTGTATAGAATATAGACAAACAGATCTAGTTCCCCCATTGAAGTGCTTTGTAACAATGGAGACTTAAATCAGGCTTTATTTTCAGGAAGAATCATTATTACTTCCAAAGGGATGGATTCCATTAAAAAGAATGAGCCAACCTTTTGAGACAGCAGTGAGTAATGAGGACATTACTAGTAAGAAGTCATATTTTAAAGAACATATCTGGAGAATTTTGGGCTTCTGAGACATGCCTATCAATGACAAAATATTATTTTACATGCTCAGATGCTTCTGGTATTAAAGAAAAGGGCATTCTTCCTTTTAGTCACAGTATATACACACATATACTTCCCCTCAACATGTCAATGTTATGAGATTACAAGACTACACCGCTTCCTGATAGCTGTACTGCAAAAACAAGCACAGGTCCTGTTTGTTAACTGATGGACTTCCATGACTGAACTGCATTACCATTTACACTGTCTGAGTTATCAGCTGGAAAAAATAACATGCAAAAAAGATAACCCACTGAAGCATTGCTTATGTGTTGCTATTTGTGTTAGTTTCCTGAACATTAGCAGTCAATTTAGATATTGTTCCTTGTAGTTTAGAAGTGTTATTTTTGTGGATTGGAGTCTTTGCTGATGTCTCTCCAGAGCCAGCATATTACCCAACTACTGGTCTCCCTAGAACAATTTCAGATGATGTGCAAGAACTGAGGAGCGTGACGCCCAATGAAGTTAGTTTGCTGAAGAATTTTTATAAATACAGTCTCTGAAACTAGCTTCTACAGCTGTTGCTCAAAACAGGAAGAGAGGTTTTATTCTAACAGGAAGAGGTAAGCCAAATTTCTACAAGCCCTAGTCATAATATCATAACCACTGTCTTTTCCTGATGTTCTGAAGACTAGTCCAAATCTAGATATAATAAAATGTAACTAAAATTCACAGTGGTGTCTAGTATTAGTTTATAAAAGATTGTTTGTCCTATCCTGTGGAATTCTATTGCATTTACATGGAATGCAAAGAAGGAAAACAAGTTGAAGGAGAGTCAGATTGCGAAAATAGCACTGCTCTTAAGAGGGAGTGAAAATCTCCACAGAATTACCCCCAAATCTCCGCAGAATTACCCCTATCATCATTCAAGCAAAGTGTGTATGTGTGCATATATGCTAGAGAGTGAGTGACACACACACAAATGATTTTTCTTCATTTCTTAGCCTGGATAGCAAGTTTAAAATTTCAAGGAGGCACTAGCTGCTTTTTAGCTGAACCGTAGCAAATATTCATTCCTAGCATAATTAAATTCTTCTCAAAGCCTCACATACACAGAAAAAAGAAAGCAAAACTCACTACATTTTGGGGGAAAAAAAGTCACTTTCATCCATCAAGAGAAGTTGAGGTCACAGAGCAATTCTGCCAAACTTGAGCTTAGAGGTTTGACTATACAATCATTCAGAACAGAGTTGTGAGAGTAGGGAGTAAAGCTACCAGAAAAGAGGTTTGTGATTGATAGCAGAGGGGTCAGAACAGGGAACTGACATAAAGTCCCACAAGTCTGGCACCAGCACCCCTATCCATCTGCCCCAACTGCAGAGTTAAAAAACCCAGCAAGTCTGGTGCATCAAAAGGAGCGTGGCCAGCAGGTCAAAGGAGGTGATTCTCCCCCTCTACTCTGCCCTGATCAGGTCCCACCTGGAGTATTGTGTCCAGTTCTGGGCTCTCCGGTATAGAAAAGACAGGGATCTCCTGGAGAGAGTCCAGAGGAGGACTACGAAGATGATTAAAGGCCTGGAGCATCATCTCCCCTACGAGGAAAGGCTGAGTGAGCTGGGGCTGTTCAGCCTTGAGAAAAGAAGGTTAAGAGGGAATTTTATTAATGTTCATAAATATCTGAAGTGTGGGACGCAGGGGGAAATAGCCATCCTCTTTTCAATAGTCTGTGGAGACAGGACAAGGGGCAATGGCTGCAAGCTGGAGCACAGGCAGTCCCGCACCAACATGGGGAAGAACTTTTTCCCAGTGAGGGTGACAGAGCCCTGGGACAGGCTGCCCAGGGAGGTGGTGGAGTCTCCTTCTCTGGAGATATTCAAGACCCGTCTGGACGCCTGTCTGAGTGAAGTGTCCTAGGGAGCTGCTTTGGCAGGGGGTTGGACCCGATGATCTCTCAAGGTCACTTCCACACTTCCAACCTCTATGATTCTATGACTCTATGATTCATCCCTCCCCAAATGAACAGCATTTTATTGAACATTTTATTAAAAAGTAATTTTGTCATTTAAGTTGCTGTTTCTTCTCTCCTGCTCTTTTTTACAACTGACAGCATTTCCACTGAATAAGCAGGAGTGCTCCTTCCCACATTTACCTGCTGTGGATTTCTAGCACTTATCTTTAAATCTTTAAAGATCTTTAGCTCCAAACTTTTTGTCACCTCTCCTCCCAAACTATTCAGTTTGCTGTTTTTCTCTGTAAAACTCCTTTTCAATTTTATTGGCCTAATCACCACCTCAATTTTCTAGCCTCTACTATCTCCTCTTTGGACTCACTCTGTGTATCCAGGTCAAAGCAACTCTTTCCTTCCTCCACCCTCTAGAGGGAGGGACAGTTGCAGAATTTCTGTTTGCTGCGATGAAGAACGAGGGCAATGAAGGCAGATTTCAGGGGAGGAACAAGAAAGTCAAGCACTTTCTACTCTCTCCTTTCCTTGTCTCTTGTATACATTTACTGAAGGGAAGAACTAATGCTGGCTGCCGAATCCAGAAGACAGATAGATAAAAGGATCAGGAAAACCAAAAAGTCTTTCCTATGATAGAACTACAGCATCTCAACTCACATCTAATACTACAGTCTCTGAAGAAAGGCTGCCAGAATTGGCAGAACTACTAACCACATTGCTAACTATCCCCTCCTGCTGCTTGAAGGCAGAAGAGGCTGTAGAATTACATGAGTGGAAAAAAGCACAGTAAATCTAGAACCTAGCACTGAATTGAATTTCAAAAGCTACCTTGGAGAAAAACTGATGGAAGAAAAAATAGTGAATTACACCCCAGTGTGAAAGATAAAAATAAATTCAGTTTTCTAAATAATAGCTACATAAAAGTAGCACACACCTGAGGTATTATTAATGGAAACATTGTTGTCATACAGCTTTCACTGCGGAAGCATTGCTATCTGCTCTAGCAATGGAGGAATATGGTTTTTCAGTCTAAATTAAAGAGGAAGTCATTAGTCAGGTGTCATAACATTAAGGATTTGACTATTTAAGAATTGTATTAAAATCCAAATGCTTTTTGGAAATTTTAGATTATTTTATAAAGCAATTAAGTTATTTCTACACTTTTTTTTCTGATCTGAACTTGACAGGTGCAGAAGTACTTGAAATATTGTACCTGTGGATCACACTTGTAATAAAAGTGGTTTTAGAGACAAAGTGCAAAAAAAAAGTCTTTAGTAAAATTTATTCACCTACCTTTGGATTCATAATTCCTTCTTGCTTAAAGCAGCTATAAAAAATGTCCATGGAAAACACTTCACTCCACAGGTATCCATAGTACTGACCATCATAACCACCTGCCAGATGTCCAAAAGTAGCTGGCATATTTGTTCCTTGAAAAGTAGATAAAAATAAATTTATTTAAATCAAATGCAGTTATTTTTTGAGGTACACAGTAATTCAAAATAAATTACTAAGGAATTTGTATAAACTACTTTCAAACTTCAAGCATAAAGGGTCTGAGTATGCCTCTAAAAGTACTGGCCATATTCTGTTGTCTCATTCTGAAAGTCTCATTTTCAGCTAATTGTACATCCAACATAGATGTAACAGAACATCTAAAGTGGTATTCACTTCATGTGACTCTAAAATATAACTTGCAAGAGGTGAAATTTTATCTTTACATTCATTTTGCTTTAGAAGAGATCATTAACATCACTGCAGTTTTAAAATAATTATTTCAGTTTTACAACATACTTTTTTTTATAGACAATAACTCAGATTTTTTGTATGCCAAGCATTATTGGGAAAGTCATGTTTAGTCACACCATTTGGACATGCTATATAAAAGCTTAATAGTGACATACCTGGGGTGGCAGGAATTCCTAGAGTCTCCATACAATATTTGGCATATTCATCTGCTGGGTTAACAGATGGCTTTGTATGCAGTGCCTGGTCAACTTTGCTCAGAACAATCTGACAGAGGGTTAAAAGGCCTGATTGGGTAAGAACATTTAATTAAGTATCAAAGTTGTTTCTTTACCAACTTTCATTCAAAGAACTTAACATGCATCCACATTATGAATTTTAACTATAGAAAAACACTTGGAATTATGTAATTTCTATTTGAATTCCCTCAGTTAAAAAAGTCGAGAGGCATATTTTTAATAAAGGAATTGTCTTTATAAGTGACATCTTTTCAGACATTATTTTCCTCACAGGTAAAAAGCAAAACAAAGCAGGTATTTTATAAGGAAATTTAGTATTTAGAACTATTTTTTCAGCTACTTTCAGTATACCACTTTATTCTGGGCTTTCACAGATGATAGTATACCTACCCTAAGACACTTCAAAGAACAGAAAGAACAGCTGCTGCAGTTGCTGTAGGCATTCTTGAAGAAGCCACAAGATGTGAACCAATACTCAGTCAAAATGTTTATGTACGTACAATGCCTGTACAAGCCAGGAGGACAGGAACTTCTTGTTCAGGACAGAGAAGCAGTAAGAAATGGACAGCAGTGGCTTAATGACAAATTGTACCATAAATGGGTAGGCTCTGGTACTGGGAGAGTTCTGATTACAGCACCAGAGAGGTGAGAGAGACAGAACAACGATGAAATGATAGGTAACGACATGAGATTATAATCTCAGTTTGGAGATACATGAAGGGCGTTACAAGACATGGGAAGAGAACAGAATTGGGACCTTAGTTTGGGAGGGCAGCATATCTGCTGTGAAGGTAGAGAACATAGACTTAAGGTTCTGGATGGAAAAGTTAAGAGGCTGCTTGAGCCATGCATGATTATAACAGTTCTGTCTGGGATGCGGTATGTATGTTCAGTAAATTCTCAAACAGCTTTCATGTGTGTCAAGTGTCACGTGCAAATCAAATGTACATGACACATGTACTGTATTCACGCACAGTGCTTGCCCTGGATTACCAGGAAAAACAAAACCAAAACACCAACAGAAAACCCAGGACCTTTCCTCCAAGCCCCAACTTTAAATGAGCAAAGCTGGTATGTAGGTAAAAATCATATTTAGAGGAATGCACAGGTATTTTAGTCCTGTGGGTAGCCTGCAAAAAATCAGAGCTGCTAATGTTCCTGTTGTTAGTGGTCTCTGCCATTATAGCCTTTACTAATGATGGTACCCATGCAGATAAACCCAGAAAGACAGTGACAAGTGTACTCACAGAGGAAATGCCACGGGCTTGTTATATTTGTCTTTAATGTTTCCCACCTTGATTTTTTTTAATGATATGTCTTTATACATACGCTGAATAGAGAAAAAGGGGGAGAGAAATACCTGTATTAGCCAGTCTAGAGGCAGGAAGTTTCTCAAGGAGAGTGTCCGCAACATGACTCTCATCTTTATAATGTCTTGACATTTGCTGTAGTGGTTCTTTTTCCCACACCCAGTTCTCAAACATTTGTGAGGGTACCTCTACAAAGTCTGTTTCCACATTGGTTCCGCTAAACCTAGCAAAATCAGTCTAAAAGGAAAAGCCATTCCATTACATGAAAATAGAAGCCAGTGTTTCTAGCAGAATGTAAACTGTTAGATGCCAACACTTTAGAGTTAATCACAGTAAAAGGAATCATCACTATGCAACAAAATATATTACTCAGTAGTTATTTACTGTATTCTCCCCTGGTGTGAAACAGTACTGGAGTTTTCTTATTATTGATTTGTACTTTTTAGGTTATGACAGCAAAACAAATGTTTCTGTGTTGTCTTAACAATAACGACATAGTTTGCAAATCGCTATAAAATTGTTTGTTGTATTACAGTTGACCACACAGATTCACAGATTTTACTTGACCAACTTTACTTGACAAACTTAAGGTTTGTCCTGTCTTCATTTGCAAGGCATATGGTTAATGTATAGCACAATTTCTTGAGCCAACAATACATGGCCTGAAAAGAATCCTAGCAACGTTATCCATGAAAGGTCTCCAAATCTGACACTCAATCATTCACAAAAGAATCTTCCTTCTGAAAGCCAAGCGTATTAGAGCATTTTTTTACTTTAGTATTGCCAATGAGTTCATGTTTAAAAAGCCCCTTCCAGATAATAATTTCAAAGAAAAGTTTTATATCATTAAAAAATCTTCATTAAAATACATTCCAAACACAAAATAATTCTAAAAAAGCAATGGTCACTTTCAAAAGACAGTTCAAATGACAACAGAAATTACTTGGTCTCACTCCACATGTCTTGTAATAAGGCTACCTCCTCTTCCCAACGCAATTTTATGGTTCTTCCCTTCTCAGCAACATTCTAACAAAACATTTCAAGTGCCAGAAAAAAAAAAAAAATTTCTCAGTTTCCCAAACGCCCTCTCTAAGAGTTGTAAATACTCTTAGGCTCCATCCTCCAACAGAAAATGGATGCCTAGAGAAGTAGTGACTTTTGAACTTACTTTCTTGCAGGGTTACAAACAAAAAGGCATGTATAATATAGGACACACACTGAACTGACAGTTATGCATGTATCTTCCTCTCCTGTATCTTCAGAAGAACAGCAGAAAAAGAGAACATTTGCCTTCTTTTATACTTGTGGGTTATTAAAATCTACAGCTGTAACAGGCTAGCCCTTCTTACTGTACTTGAATAGCAGCTATGAAGAAAAGCTAGGGAGCATCAACTGGGAAGAAACATTGACAGAGTGTGGCTAGAGCAAAAGGCAACAGATGCACAAGTGTTTGTTGGCCTCCAGATATCCTCATTTACTCATGCACAAGTGCACCATGCTAACAAAAAAAATATAAAGACATTTGGTGCAGGTACCTGAATAGCTTTCCTTCTGGTATGGCATGAACAATAGATTCCCTCCTTGCCCTGGTATCTCATTTTTCAACAGACGCCAAGTACATTACAAGGAGCATCAGTCTCCAAAAGCTGTCTATACCAGAAGGCCAGAGATTCCCACCCAGTCTGATACCCCCACACCCTCTAAATGTTAAATGCTTAAATAAACAACACAGTGCTTTACATGCACAAATCCCAGAGGATGTTCTTATGTGGGACTACCAAGTTACATGCTGATGTGCAAACAGCAGTTTAGCTAGAACACAACAGCAGTAAGCACAGTAGCTATGCAGGCAGAAACCACCTCAGCAGTAGGAGAGACAACGGGAAAGTGGGCCTCCTGGATGTGTGTGCACTTCCACAGTAAGTCAAGTACATAAGCATTGGAACTGTTGGCTTGGGCTGCTCAGAAGGGTTCTATAACACTTGGGCACATCCTCATTGGTTATCAAAATGCTGCAGTTAGCTTTATACCAATGCTGAATGTGATTTATAAATACCTTCTAGGTAGTTTAAAAGAAAGAACAGGTTTTATTTTTTAATTTCTGAGGTCAGAAGCACCTGTCTTAGTGTGTAGATGATGAAATAATCCTTTTCCTACCTTCAATATGCTGCAAAAATATCTATACAAGTCTAGCTACTTGTTATGAAGTTTGCTTGAATGTTATTTGTTTCGTTCTGGACTTATTACATGGACTTTTCTATGACTTTGTTTCTTTATTCTGCAGCCTCAAGGATCAAGGTCAAGAACTAGCATCTATTGTGTTTGACATTTCTCTGATTTTATTATTTGGTACTTATTTCTAAAGAAGATGAAAGCAGTGCTACATAAAGTTTGGATTTGTAGATAACTATGCAAATTTTTTTGTGAATGGATACTGAGATTTTACTCGAATGCAAAATTTTCATCAGGTCAATAATAAATTTAACATCTGGCAGAATCAACGTTACATGACCTTACACATGTCTTTATTGACATCCTGATGTAAAATCTGCAGGCTAGCTTTAGTTTTTTCTAGTCACTGAGAGAACCTTGATTGTCAGACAGGAGAGTAGAAAATACAACAGCTCAGACAACAACCGTTTAATGCTTTTAATGATCTCAAGAGCAGTAAATGCCAAAATGCTGCTGGTGACCTGGATTCACAAATCCTGTAGCTAGGAACAGCAGCCTTCTTTTGCTTCTAATATCTAGGATGCTACTACAAGCCATAAAAAGCCCTCTGACAGCTGGAACAGAAGCCCCCACTGAGTACCTCCGTTACCTTACACATGGATCTATTACCTTGTCACAGGTTTCTGTGTGGTGCAAATGCAAAAGCATGTGTTGCCAGGAAAATCTTTTCCTAAGAAGGTGTGTATTTGTTGCTGTAGTTTTAAATAAAAATTAAACCAAAACCACACAGGTTACCAATCTGAAAAATGGGTTACCAAAAAACTGCATATGAGCTTTATTAAAATGATAAACAAACAAAAGAAGACTTACACCTTGACAATGCAGAACATGTCTTATATGAGAATTGAAACATCACTAACCTGTGCACATATCTGATGCATTACGTGACCAAATTCATGGAAGTAAGTCTTCACTTCATCGTGTCGCAGCAACGACGGGCGATCCGATGCTGGTTTTGTGAAGTTGGTTACCAGAGCAGCTACAGACATCATTCGGCTCCCGTCAGAGAGGAGACAGCCAGGCTGGAGACCAAAGCATGCTGCATGCCCGTACTTCCCTTCTCTGTGTAAGAAAATGTATCAGACACTATCTTCAAAACATAAGCCTATTCACAGAAATGGTGAAGCCTATTCAAGAACAGGGACAGTCAGTCAGCGTCCCTCTAAAACATTACTCAAAGAAAGTACAACCTAGAGTTTAGGATCCTGTTACAAGCGTAAGGGGAAAAAAGACTCAGTACTTGAATTACATCAGTTTATGATTCACAGCACTATTTACAAGAATCTGATTTTTAATCAAATAATCAAAGCATACATAATTTAGATGTCAATTCTACTTTAAACTGCTACTGTAACAGGAAGGACTAAGCTCTGTCCTCTGAAGCAGGATTTTTCTTTCATTACAGGAGATGAATGAAGTGGACTGCATTTTCAGTGTGATCCTTAAGTGCAAAGACAAATTATTTTGACATTTTTGCCCAAAGCCTTAGTAGTAAACTGGCTAGTTAAGTCAGGAGAGTCTCATTAACAAATAGCTTCAGCAGTTCACATGATCTGCAGAAAGAGGGAAGCATGGAAATAAGTGAAGAAGGTAACATGTGCCTATCTTTGAAAGAATAACTGACATATTGTTGTATCAACTATCTGATTTTCTCAATGTGGAGAAGCTTTAAGTCAAATTATATTAAATATCAGTTTCAGCCAATGTATAAATTGCTGAAGAATTTTTTAAAAAAAAACCAAACCAGTGATAAACAGTCAAAATGGACAAGCCAAGAATAAATCCAGTAATAAGTAAATAAATAAAATCAGTCGAGTCTCCTAATCTCTGTAGCTATTTAAGGCATCATCTGTTTTCTTTAAAGAGGGCTGGAGAGCTACAGAGATCAACCTGGAAGTACATTTCAAGGTGTGCTTAATACGAATCCACTCTTGGTCTTGGTCTATTTGATGTTTCCTTTAGCAGTTTGGACAACATGTAAAGTGTAAAGAGGGTCTGAGAGAAACTAGGAACACTTCGACAGTCAGAAATGTAATTAATCTGAACAGACTGGAGTAATGGTTCAACAGAACTTAAAACACTATTACAGTTTGGAAGGTGAAAAAAGTTTAAAGAAGCAAAAAATCATGAGCAACCGACTAGACAGTAAAACTACAGAAAATTAACAAATGCTTCATAAACCAAATATGAACAAGGAACACAGTAATACCAAAACAAAAAAAAGTGAACAGTCTGAAAACAGTCCAGAGGACTGAATACAGTGGGACAAAGATTTACTTCCAAATGCATGCAATTTCAACCACACCAGCAACCCACTAAAACCAATTCCACTTTAAACATATAAGTAAAACACTAAGTCATAATTACCTGGGGTAAAGATCCAAATAGAACTGCCCTAACATTTCTCCTGTTGAATTATCCTTGACTGTATAAAGAGTAACACTGTCGTGCCAAACGTGCGCGCTTTCTACTTGCTCAAATACAAGTCCAAGCAGTTTCTGGTAAATATTCAGTAAGCCTTCTGTAACAGCCTCAATTGGGAAGTATTCCTTCAGCTTTTCTTGATCTATTGAGTACTTCAGCTCTTCTGTTTTGTTCATATAATAATGAAGATCCCATGCATTGATTCGTCCATCATAATCCAAGTTTCTTTCTTTACACTCCTTTTTCTTCAAATCTAGAATGAATTCCCTTTCTTCCTCAACCAATGGCTGCAGCTTCTTACTCAAATCATCTGAAACAAAGATTGCCTTGGAATCAATTTCTGTGTTCCTTACTATAATATGTACTCCTAGAAAATACTCTCATAGCTTTAAGCACGTGCCCCGAGTGGAGGCTAGAGTTTTGTGTTTGTTGGCTACGAGCAAGCAAACTATCTACTTTCTTGTCTTACTGACTTTAAATTGCAGGCAGGCTAGAAACAATACAGGAGTCCACATAAGCCTAGCAGTATTGTAAAGGTTTTTGGTAAGTTTAGACTTTTTCAAAGACATCAGAAATAGAAAGTAACATTAAACACTTTTGCGTGAAACCTTTCTTTTTACCTCGTGTAATCTGTTCTCTTGATGTCTTTCAGCAGAAATAGCCCAAGACTCCAACTACTATTAGTTACTGAAAGTGTAATGCAAAATTCAATCACTACTTTTTCTTCCAAGACTTTTCAAAACAGATCATGACCTTCTTCTAGCTAAAATCCTATAAAAGCAGAAGAGACTAAAGAGTTCTTGCCTATATGATCACTAGCTTCCAGACTACTGAAGTAACTGCATATTCATTTCTGTGATCACTTTTTTTCCCAATAAAGGGAAAAAAAAGGTGACCCAAAGGGTCACAGCACTACGAACCCAATAGAACTAGGAACCAAACATATTGAATGTAAAACATTCAAGCTTATTGAAACTCTGTGAAGTACATACTGTAGTTATTATTTTTTAAGTATTTCTGGACTACGAAACATTTTTTCCTTCTTTAAGAATTCAGGTTATTGTTCACCATTGTTATCTGTAGTCTAAAATTTTAAGAATTGGCACTTGGTTTTATAGCTAGGCTGGAAGACACTATATGCATTTACATGACTGAAACACTGTTTGCAGCTCATAGTATGCTAGATTCAGAATATGTCATAGGACAGAATGCTTTTCTTCCTAGACACAAGATCATCTTATGAACATTGATGTAAAACATGGATATATATGAAAAAAGTAGAGTGACTCACACTGTCATGTTTGCAGCTGAGGATATATCAAAAGAACTAAATTAAACCTGACAATTAACTTGATGAACATTATCTCTATATGAGAATTACCATGAAACATGATATTTATGCAAAGTATATGATCTCATACTGTAGAAAGGTAATTACAATAGCTGCTAAATTATGAGATGTGCCATCCTTAAAACATACAGTATTATGTAAGCCCATACTACTTTAAGTACACTTGAAAAAAATAATTCAAACATTTAATGACTAATAAAAAATAACTATAAGTTCATTGACAAATATACATATAATTGATACTACCAAATAGGGAGCTGAGCTCACACTGTAACAGGAGAAATACAGCAGGATTACAAGTGAAGATGATATGCATTTGAATCTCTTTAGTGATGTAAAACCACATAAAAACCACCACTACCACCATACAAGACTATATTCCTCTAGTGAATTATTTGGGGGGCTTACTTATACAATACATCAATTTATAATCCTAAGTGGTGTTAGAACATATTGATAGAGGTAGGTATACTACTCTCTGGAACTACATAGTTTCAGAAAGTAAAGGTTAGCTCTATACGCAACAGTGAGCCCACTGAGGTCAAAAGAATGACTATAAATCTGTAAACTGTTCAGTTTAAAATTTTCAAGATTGCTCTGTTTTCAGATCAAGCTCCTTCTGAATTCCAAATTTAATCTATCATTTCAGATTTAATTCTTTATTTTGGCTCGTGGAAGTTCTGTCATCACATACTGCAGTCTTTCATACTGCAAGCTACAAACACAATAAATCGTGGCTAACCTAAGGGAATGAAAAGCTGCAACTGTGACGCAGCCTCTTGAACTGATAAAATTGCTTAGGCTGCACATGTTATTCTGGTTCTAAATTATGCTAACTGCATCTTGGGGCAGAGAAAGACATAACTACTTGCGTACAGTAGCTGTCACAGAGCAGTTTTTTCAGATTTTTGTCCTGTGCTTCCCTGTTTTGGAACAATTGCATTTGTGCAGCTATGGTCTAAATAAAATATATGCCAGAAAGAGGCAACAGAGAATTCCTTTTCTATCTAAACACAATGGACACTGTGATCTAATTATGTATTTAAATTTCTCTTGGCTGAGAAGTCATGTTGTCACATCATATATAAAGGTACTGTTTATAAATAAGAACAAACCTAAGAAGGCTGTTACATTATCTGTGCTCTTCGCAGTGTTTACCTCCAGGACAAAGTTGGCATGTGTATTATAACCAAGAAGCTCTGCTACTTTTGCCCTTAGTGGAAGCAGTTGCTGAAGAATTTTTGTGTTCTCCTAAAACAGAAAGCAGGCAAGTTTGTAAAGTGAAACTAGAGAACAATTAACTAAATAATATCTGTAAGCATAAGAAACAGCATTTAAAATCAGACACTTTAAGATATAAATATGGAATAATATATGATTAGCTAAGATACTTGTTTTTTTGTCACAACAGTTGATTCCAGGTAGCTAGTTTTCTACTCCATCTGACTCATTACTCTGCCTGTTATATTTATCTGTTTTAATTAATCAAAAGATATATAATTTCCTTTTAGGATAATAACAAATCTTAAACTGTTGCAAAGAGTTTATTGCCATTTCAATAATTTAAATGTGAAAGATAACTGCGAAATGGTTGACAGCAGGCTTAATTGCCTGTTAGTGGCAAAGATAGATTGCAAAACTACTATGCCAATTCAAAACTTGTTTGCAAATTTTCCTCTTTTTCCACTTTGATGACATGAGTCAAAGATGTGAAACGCAAAAACCAGGCCCTGTGCTAAATATTGTGGAAGATCCTTGAAAAGCTTAAAAATGTAACTGTGTTAACATCCAGTTCTCAAAATGTGGGATCGATCTCTCATGCAAAAACCTCCTTTTCAAGCACTAGGTCCAAAGATTGTCCACGGTTTTAACAGCAAATCACTTTATGTGTGCTGAATTCCAGAGTGTTCAGTTCTTGGTGCCATTCTATCTTCTCCTGTACACTTTACATTTCACAGCACCTGAGGTGTAACAGCTCAACTCTGCCATTGGTCTCTAGAGAATGGTTGGTACAATTGCCTGAATGACACTTCTTCTGTCCTTTCTAAGTGTTTCATAATTTTTGTACCTGTCTAGGTGGCCTGGCCTCATCAGTATCACACAAACTATTTGTTAAATTTCTTCTAAAGACATGTTTCCAGCTATTTTTCAGATAGTTAAATTAATCTTATATAAAATCCAATATATTAATCTCATATAAAATTATTTTTAAATTAATGTTATATTAAAATTCTCATTGATATGCACTAATTTCACGTTTAATCACTTGTAGTTTGCAATTAAAACATGCTTAAAAAACCCATCTCACTCTGAAGAGTTGCAAAGTACTACAGAAGCTACAATCAGATGTGCTTTTTCTGGAGGAAAGCACCAGTGTGCAGCTGCACAACGCTGCGGAGACTTTTGGCAAAAGAGCAAATTCCTACTCCTATTAACAGCACCACTGAAACTTTAAGATACGTACACACACTGAGGCAGATTGTGAACTTCTAAGTCTTTAGACATCAGGATAAACTGGAGCAAGGAACTGTTAAAGATCACACTGCTATGTTTTGATTCCATAGTTCTTGACAATATATAAAACTTCAATCTAACATTTGAACGTCTATCTCCATTTTTCAGCTCTGTCATTACTCTGTAGATAAGTCACTATAAAACATACCTCTTTACATCTTGAGTTGAAAGCAGATTCCATTTTTCTCCTGGTTTCTGAAATGCAGCACTTCTTCATGACAGGAAAATAGTGGGGATACTTTAAAGTAATTTTATACTTGTCTTTCTCAGTCTTTTCTAAATTCTTAATAAAGTCATCAGGAAGGCCTTCTACAGAACACAAATTAATAAAAAAAATGTTTACCAGAATTACCTAATTCTCTTTCTTTTTGTGAGATTGTTTTGCTGCGATCTAATTTGACATCAGAAATCTCCACAGAAACATAACCCCTCTTTGTACAACTATTCCGTGAAACTTTTTCCAACCATAGCCAAGCAAAATAAAAACTGGAAACACTTGTAAGCGAAAGAGAAATATATGTAAGGCTACCAGATAAAAACCTGAGTATGACATTAGAAGTTACAAAAGGACACTTTATGCCATGTCCTTCAGTTCATGAATCCCTAAGTTTTCTCACATGAAGTATCTAGATCAGTTAAAATGACTGAAGTAACTAAAACATGCTGTGGGACAGAAAATGTTTTCCAGTAATTGCAATGAATATAACACACAAAGGATTACCTGATGGTGGAGAAGTGAGAAAGAAGCAGAGAAGGCAAACACTTCAGGAAGCAAAAATCTATGAAGAAATCATAAACATCTGCGAAGGGTAATTCTAAACTGACTTTGAGGAAGGATTAAAAAGGAAACACAGAAGACTGGAAAACAGAATTCCACTTGATCTAACCATCATTCACTGGGCAAAAAAAGAAAGATTACTCCAGTAAAATGGAAGTTGAAAAAATGGAAAGAGGAAGTATACTACTCACCAAGTTCTTCCTTAGAAAATACAAGAAATGTGTTGTCCTCATTCAGGTTTTTGTTAAAGTCTATACACAGTTCACTCAATTTTTTCTTCATTGTCTTTATTTCCTGTATCAGGTATAAACTGAATTTAGCAGAAAAACAGAAACCAAATTGGGCAATTACTATCCTCCACATGAATAGAATTTAACTTTTTCCAGCTGGGCTCTCTACTACTTAACAGTGAATACCAGCACTGAGCAAGAAACACACTGTAGGTAGTGTTGTACTTCACTCTCCCTTATCCTGCCTTTTCTTCTTCTTTTGGCCCTGAGCAATATTGTTGTCAATGAACCCTGTGTCAGGGCTATTGCTTGGACAATGTTTCAAATACTTTCTCAACTTAGAGGGGACTGAATGTGTTCCCTGAACAGCATTATGTGCTAGCATTCAATTATTTAAAATCAATGAGAATCGAGGGAGTAAAAATGCATGTGACATTGAAAAACAGTCCTTTGGAATTGTACAGGTATGACAAAAAGGAAAGAACACCCACACAACACAAGACCATTCCAAAACTTTAAAAATCCTGATATTCATCATTCTGAAACATTTTCTGATGTATCTCATAGCATGTGTCTACCCTTTACTGTCAGGTTCACGTAAATACAGTAGTTACTAGTAGAAGAATATATGTCAAATACAAAACTTGTCAGAGGCTATCAAGAGTCAAGTTTTTACTTAAATGTAATTCAACTATTGCCTCCTTATCAAGTATTTTAAAATTCCTGTAGAGGCATCAGTTGCCCTTAAGCAATGAAAATACACATGAACTTTCCCATAAACTGAAGTGGATGAAGAGCCATTATTTTCCACAAAAGCTAAAGTCCATTCAAGAGTCATAATTGAGACTGTTATACTCAGAATTTAAAGAGAATTATGTCAGCATCTCAGATGCTGACAAAGGTACTTCATGATTTGCAGAAGTTAAAATTGCTTTTATATGCTTGAGTAAAACCTTCCTCCCTCCGTGCCAAAAATCTCTGTGTAGCTTGTGCTCCCTTTAAACTACTTCAAGTTTTCTTTCAGTCAAAATGTTAAAGGCTTGCACACATTTTACAACACTGATTATCAATCAAAATAACTGTCTGTTTTTATCAATTATACATACTTCTGCAGCTTGGACTCATAACATTTTTGAGGGCTCTCTTAGCTAGGAATCTATCTAATTTAGGCATTCTCTGTAATCATAATATGTAACAAAACTCTTCCAGATAGGCTTCTGTTACTCTAGGGGGCCTAGGAGATGATGCCTACCACTTATATTCATTGAGTAACATGAGTGTCAGATTAATTGGAAAACTTTATGGTGATTGAATTTTAAAGGGTGGATGTGGAACCAAGAACAGCTAAGTTTAGAGGAATAATTAAGCAAGTCCAAAAGCACAAAGTTCAAGTTTATGCTTAGTACAGCTATGTAACCATAATTTCATTCCTTCAACAGTTTGCTTATAACTATTGCTTTATAAATTAGCAGACCATATTTACATTCTGGACTTCTTTAGGAAGATGGAGTCCATTTCTTTTTCCCACTTGAACTGATTTCTCTAGATAGCGCTTTGTTTCAGGCTTTACATTTTCAAGATCACAGGTTTGCTGAAATGAGAGTGCAGAATAATTAAGTTTGGCAGTACACATTTTCTTAAACAGTCATTTCCTAAAGCAACCAACATTAAGAGATGAGTTATTGGTTGTAACAGAACACTGATCAGTCCTGTGACAGTTTTCTTTCAAACTGACTACAGCATAATTGTTTAATTCTGAAACTTGCCATTCTGTTCCAAATTGAAAATAATGCTGTAAACACTCTAATTTTATGTTCCCTTATCTAAAGGTGAACATTTAAAAAATGTGTTAACTTATAGACCTTATTAAAAAGGACATACTCTGTTTAAGTTCACCTAATATGAAGCTTCTGGAATTAGCTCTGACGTCTCCTAACCACCATCAGGTTACTTACATATAATTAATTCTTGACTCTGAATACTGACACTGAAACATGCAATGTACAGCTGTCAACTAACGACCTGACAGTGTAAACTACCTCTCCTTCTTAAACAGAAAAAAAAAATAATTAAGAGATTGGAACCTTGTTATATTGCAAGAGAAAAGAAATAAGAATAAAAACTCTCAAGCATATATTCCCCCAACTGGAATTTAAAACATAATCCACACAATACAGCATAAACAATATCTACTTCCACCAGTGCCCTGAGTGTAGGATTGAAAAATTAGTGGAGATTAGTTTTTACAACCACGAAAGAGTTTAGAAGAGTTTAGCTGTTTTTACTCTGCAAAGAGTCACAAGTCCCAGTAGTAATACTACAGTAGGACTGCTAAGAATTAATAGCATCATGCCTAAAACTCTTACACATATACCAACAGCCTACTCGTAGGAATTTTGAACTCCAGTGAAAAAAGACAACGATCACTTCACTTTGTGATAAGTTAACTTTTCTACAGAAATAGGCATTTTTAGGTTAGTTTACTGATACTGTCATATGATGAATATTCTTTCTTTTTAACAGGTAATTGTTAACAGAATCCATGGATTCGCAAAACCATGAACTACTACAGGTCACCACACAACTAAAGTCAATGATGATTGAGTCTCTTGGCTGCATGATGTTCTCTTCCCCACAGCTAGGATTTTTTTTTTTTTTGGGGAGCACTCAGCTGTCACTTTTTTGGTTTGGTTGTTACTTTAAGTAAGATGGTGTAAATGGTGCAAAATCTCCTTTTGGCAAGAAAGTAAGTGAAGAGTCATGCCCTCTGTCTTCTCCAATTGAAACCTCACATCCTCATCCTCATTTGTGATAAATGTGTAGGGCAAGCCACATAGAGTATTTCCAAGCCCAAAGATAAAAAGAATGCCCTTAACCTACTCCCTGTGACATCCGGCCGTCCTGCTCTGCTTCTGTCAGAGAATACTCCCTGAAAGTCTGCAGCTTTATGAAGATCTTTATGGTACCAAGCACTTCTTCTAGGAGTGTAAATGTTGTGTGTGGTATTTAGTACAAAAATATTTGTTACAATCAGACTTTTCACATATTGTTTTTTCACTGGACAACTCACAGTTCCAAACCATTTGTTCTGTTTTGCTTTGGTTTTCCTAAGACTAGTGTAATAAAAAACTCAGACTTCAAAAAGATTAGAGACAAAAAATGCAGATACCGACACTATTAGCTTTTATATCATGCTAACTGTACTGCAAGGCTCAGAAATAGAAAGCCTGAGGAAAAAACCATACTACTCTAATCTCTGTAAAAAGACACTACTTTTATTACAGTAACAGTTAAGGATAGAGGATTGTGAAAAATCTCAAAGAGTTATCTAGGCATTATGAGGGATATCCCAGCCCCTCACTGGGCATACCTAACAATCCATGCTCCTGAAAGTCTCCTGGGCTCAAAACCAGCAAAGGGTTTTAAGCATAAGAAGGGAATTCACAAACACTAATTTTAAGCCCTTAAAACCAGTGAATATTGGCTCCATCTAAAGATAAGAAAAATTATTTCAGGGAAAAAAAGAAAACTAAGCTAATATTCTTGATCCTTCTCTTCAGGGATCTCTCTATCTACTTTAAAAAAATCAATATTAAATAGCTTCTTGTCTTAGTATTAGAGTTCTTGAAGTTTATCCACATCACAAATATGCTTAAAATACAGAGGATACACATTCAAAGAGACTTATCAGGTCTTTACAGATAAGCAAGCATATAAACATTTATGGGCACAGGAACCATTGTGGTCAGCTCTGATCTTTGGTCCAGTCAGGATGGTATATGTTGTTCTATGTTTGATGTACAGTTTTCCCAACAGAAGTGCTAATTTCAAATATACCACACACATGAAATTCTGAAACTTTCCAGAAGTTTTAGGATGGTCATACTTGGTAATTGTACGTACCATTTCACACTTGTTTTAGAAAACTATGCTACCTTATTCCAGAAAGAAATCTCCAGCAGAGTAAGAAACAAAAGCTACTTAGAATATAATGAATAAAAACTGAAACAGCTGTTTATATGTGAATTTCCTGAAGGCATGTGGGTGGAGAAGATTGGCAACATTCTTAAGCATGCCTCTGCTAGCCAACATGTGCAGATGCTGGGAGTAATAAAATTTAAAATGATAGTTTCACAACCAAATTCACCTTTATTATGTTTCAGACCCCAAAATAATTGTTTTCTAAAGAGTAAGATCTAGATCATATTCAACAGCATAAATTTATCTGGAATTTTTCCCCCCGCTAATATGTGGGAAAAAGAGAAACAAATTTCAACTGTTTGTGGGTTTTGGGGTTTATTTAAATTTTAAACATTACATACCTTCCACCATTAACAGTTTTAAAATAAAAGCACAATTAAGGAAGAATACTGAACCATTAACTTAGAAGAGTTTAGTCCTTGTTAAAGGGAGCAAAAATCTTCAAGACACCACTGAGATCAAGCAGATTTACTTATCTTTTAGTGGACTGACTGTATTGGAAATAACATGGGAGTGTGAGGGCACTCACTCTCTCCTTATCACATTTTAATCCAGCCCTTGTGTATTCAGATTATGAAACCTCAATTATGGAATCCTCAATGAGCCCATGAAAAACTAGATATAACAAACTGTTATACTGGTTCATTTAAACTAAGAAAATACTTTCAGCAAAGCATTTCTGCTTGTGGAAAGACTTTTTTTTTTTTTTTTTTTTTTTTTTTTAGTGTGTTCCTGGAACCTGGCATTTTAACTAAGAGTTTCTAACAAGAGGAAGCATTAGAAATTTACCAAGAACTGAAAAGAACTTTGTGATATTGAAATAACAAAACTTGATCAGTTTGGCACCACTGGCCATTTCACATCTGTTCTACAGCAAAACCTGCTACTACTTTCATAGTTATAATGGAGTTGATACATGCTCAGAGGTTGCATCTCTGGAAAACTAATACAAAAACATGCTTGCCTGCTGCAGTTAAATGGAGATTTGAGCAACAGTTCTAATTGTTACAAAAGCCAAGTATCGTTGCAAAGGAAAATTAAGCAGGAAAGCACTAAATTAAAAAGATTTAACCAAAAAAACCCCAGTAATAATACTAGCAAGTAACAGCTATCAGTTTTCAATAATTAGAGAAATTTCTGATAGTAACTAAAACCAGATAAACACCCAGCAGATTAAATGTATGTGGATATTTTACTATGGGGTGGAGAAAATTCAAAACAAATAATAACTACATATCAAGCCATTTAATTACTAGCAACAGAGCAGCGGGGGAGGGGAGGGAATGAGCATAAAACACAAGGAGAACAAGAGAAGTCAACATAAGGGGCTATCTGCCAACACACAACAGAAGGTTCTCAGAATGGGGCTGTTAAATACCTCCACAAACACAAAAACAACAATACCCAGCTGGAGGAGAACACTTGAAAATGTGCCTAGAAAACACATCAAGATAAGACAATGGTACTGGACAGCACTTTAATAAGATGCTGTAAATATTATCCTGGTTCCCAGTCAACATTGCAAAAAGCACAAACTATGACTCCAAGAAACAGGGCTCCAGTATGTTATCAGCACCACAAGAAGGTTAAAAAAAAATAAATCACTGGAGTTGAAAGGGATGACTCAAATCTGAAGCATGGACAAATGTGTATATATTAGTTTTCACATTAGATAGCTTCCTTGCATTATCTTAAAATTACACCTTTGGAAAACTGCTAAATGCATCACTAGATGCATTTGCATAAAACCAAATATTCTTTTCTGAGCAACAAAATAAATAGGACAAATGAAGAATACAAGATACCTGTAAGTGTTCAATTAGAAGGAAAGCTAAAGAGAAAAACAAAAGGGATATAAAATAGTTCAACAGTAAATATATCTTTTGACTGACTTTTACTTTGAGGCTTAAGCAATACATGAGGAGAATACAATGTAGCAATCTAAAATTAGCAGAACAACATTGCTTATTTTGGAGGTTTTAAGTTATAGAAGTTAATGAGAACCTATCACTCAACTTTCAAATTATCAATAACTTTAATAAAGCATAATCATGGATGCAAATTCAAAAGTGATGAAAGCCAACCTAAATACATGGCTGGATCGCCTTTTTCCTTCCTCCCTCCTTGTTGATGTTCTGGGCAGACCCATTCAGGGTGCTCAGCCAGCAGAAAACAATAAATTTTAGCCTTCCCCAATGGGTTTCCCTGTACCAGCTGATTGGAGGAACAGGCAAAAGTCAAAGCTACTGCAGTGCAGAGAAGGATGCACACATCTAGACACGACAGGCAAAGAAAAGCAGCACCAAGTTACACTGGCTTAAGTTTTTGGGGAACTAAAGGCGTTTTTGTATAACTGTGTCCTACTGGAAAGATTTCACTGGTATGGACACATGGTAACCACACACAGTGATGAGGATCTTGAAAAGCACTGTGGATACTAACTTCTTCAGAGAAACATTTTTCACTGCTGGAATTTTATCTACATTTCCACAAGTGATGCAGATATAATTGTGATTTACCTGCAAATAAACAATCTTCTGAAACACATCTTCTCTCATGCTCATCTCCACATCAAAATTAGAAAGTTTTTTGTCAGCTTCTGTACTTGCTAGGCGTACCTCTTTGTCAGGCGAGACATGCTGGGGAAAATCCAACATGCTTCTTTCCACTGTTCAAATAAAATGCAATAAAAACTTACATAGAGGGTGAGAAATTCTTTAAAGATAAGGTACTTCCCCCTTCTGATATTTACAAAAGACAGAAGAAACAGTTGCCCAAAGCAACCTGACACTTCAGATCAGGCTTGAAGCAAATACAGCAGTTTCAGATAATGCACAGATGAATAGATGGAAGGACAAAACCGCACACCGTTATAACAAATAAACATTTTACAGGAACTATCTATTACCCAAGCCCAACAGCATCACCTTTTTAGTTCTACATAGTCAACTGAAAGGTGTAAAAACATGACATGTGGTCTTTGAAAGACAAACCATCTGCAAGTGAAGACTGACATTGTTCCATAGCTGGTATTGATGCTTCCATGTTAGCAATTACAGTGCAAAGCTCTCAATCTTTCAAATAGGCCCCTCTATCCTACAGTTATTTTTACTTCGTTATGAGAAGTGTCAAATCCCCATCTTCTGTGTTTAAGGAGAAACAATAAGGCAAACAGAAGATACTGTCTATGTGTTCTCAACTTTTTTAGAATACGCTTTTGAGATTAAGTAAATCCTTGCTTATTAAAGGAATATTGTGTCTTACAATGTTAATTAAGACTGTTATAACCTGTTGAATTAACATAAACCAAATCCAATTACAATTTAACTCCCCTCCACCTCCTCAAAAACACCTTTTAGAGTAACGTTTTACATAAAATTACAAAGCTTTAAAATCCGAATCTGAATTTGTTTTAGCAAACCCTGAGATACTCTCAGCCCTTCAGAAACCTCTGGAATGCAAACATGGGCATATGGTTCTTCTTGAAGTCCCCAGGAAACCTTTTCTTTCCCTCTCCTGTCCTCATGCCAAGATGTTTCAAAATGATGAAGCAAGTTTTGGCAGCTTCCAAGTGAAATTTAAGGCTTGTTTTCAGCTGTGCCTTTTCAGCTAATAAGTTCCAGTTACTGTGGCAGGTCTTTCATGTACATGTGAAAGGGACACACAGGACTTAAAAATTCAAGGTTCTAATGGAAGTTTTGCTTTGGCAATACATTCTTACATGCTATAAGCTGTTTCACCACTGAGTCATGAAAATTTCAGATGCAGCTTAAATACGACCCATTACTGCAATAGCATGTAGAGGAAAAGAGTCTGTCTTGGAAGAGCAATCCTTGGTGGCTATGCTGAGAAGCTGATGGACACTGTATTCTGAATCAAACAGATTTTTTTTTTCCTTCTAATTTAATTTAAAGCAGGGAAGTTTATATTTTGGCGAAAAGGCTTACAATGATTATACTTGGTACAATTAAGCTTACAATAATTACACTTAGTACAATGTAATCTGAATCTAACAGGAAGCTGTTTGGATGAAGATTCCTCAGTCTTTCTGCCAGCATCAAATCCAGTCGATCTGCTGGATGTGCCTAAACTGTAATGCTAAGTAGCGTGCAATATTCAGTACAAACAATTGAGCTCCAGGCTGCTCTCTTCTGCTAGGCAAAGATTTCATTGCTGTTTTTCACAATTCTGGTGCAACAACAGATTTTTTTGAGAGGGTTTAAGAGAACATGACATTTTATTACACTGATTACTTTTTGAGTCATGTGAACACTGTGTGATAGGCTTTTCAAAACAAAGCCACCCAAGACATCTTTGTTTTTCTCATCTCCTCTGACTGACAATTATTTAAAAAACAGAATGTCCCGTGTTTGACTATTAAACTCCATCCACATACTGGCATGTCTTGATCATTCCTTATCTCAAAACAATCAAGATGTGACTGCATGGCCAAGACCTCCCTGGATTCTTCAAGGCTTTGCAAGCGATAATATAAAAAGCAAGCAGGTAAAGCAATCTGCTTTCAAAAAAAGCATTAAAAAATTCTCCCATTGTCAACCATTACATTTATCAACTTCTCCATTATTCTGTTTGACTTGTCTCAGATTCTGAAGTGCCTAAAAAAATTGCAGCTTATCATGTTGAATCTATGATGCATACCAGTAGCCTACATTGTTGCACCCTGTTCCAAAATGATTGTACACAGCTGGAAAAGAAAACATTTAACCGTGGAGCTTCACATGCAAAAAGAAAACAGGTGGCCAATGCAGTTCTCTGGACAAAGGGATCAACAGCACAATTTCGCTAATGTTTATTTTCGTGTCTAGAATTAAGCAGCAGAACTCTGTAGATGAGCATGGTACTTATTGCTGAGAGGTCCTGAGAGAGTATCATGCCCAAAGGACCTTTGAGAGACATTTACACATTCTACAAAAGAACAGGATAGATCAGAATTGTAAGCAACACCTATCTTTTCTCAATGTTTCTTTACATGCAAATGGAATGCCCTATGGAAAGAAAATGTACACTAACCTGCATATTCCACTTCTATATCTGCCAAGGCCCGTACAGTATTTTCATGTGTTACATCTCCAATATCAAGCATCCCGACACTGTCATATACATGCTTGGTCTTCCTGATAAGCTCTTCTGTTCTTGTCCTAATTTGCTCTGGTGACAGGTCCCATCTCAAAAGGTTTCGGCCTGATGCTATGTATGAAGAAGCCTTGAGCTGGCTAGTAATTTCTGCTCCTAACGTCATTCTCAACACAAGACGTGGCCCAATGGACCTGGAAGTATAAAAATGATCTTTACATAGCAAGACTCTAGTTCAAGTGGTAGTTTACAGTACTACTACAGATTATTTTTAGGAGCAACAACATAGCTTGTCCAGCAGGACCATACACAGACATTACCCTTATCAATTTTTAATAAATCAGAGGTCTGTTTTCTACTTTTCCCCCATCTAGAGGATGACTAAGTGTGGACAGGAATAAAAGCTTTGGAATCAACAAAACCAGACAGATTAAGTTACAATTCAGTTTTCTAAGAAAAAAACAGAATTGCCATTACTGAAACTCTACAGAACTCAGGATTTTTGAAATAAGGAATAAGATCCACATAGCGATTTGTTGATTATGAAGACCGAGAACTGCAAAAACACACAAGACACCAAAAAAAGGTAATTTCATTATGTTAATTATAACAAATAGTTTCATAATTCTACAGGATGTCTACTGCAATCAGCCATGGAATAAATCCTTCTAGTTGTTTCTCACGTGAAAATCTAATCGTTGTGGCTTTTAAACACAGTTTCACTCTATTGCCAGAAGAGGTAGGTAGGTTTACTATAATTTCTGTGCTACTAATCCTGATTATAAAAACCAACTGTATTTTAGCTTTAGTTAGCAGAAAAGTTTACATATGTAACTGATCTTAGCATGTTAGCATGCTGTGCAATCAATGGCTGCCTTTCCACTAATCTTTTTGACAGGTTTGTCTCTTGGTTTTTTTACAAAGTGGCTTGAGCAACAAATCCAAACATAAGTAACAGGATAAAAACATAGATGCTTCTACCCTCCCACCCCAACAAACAAACATTCAACTTGGTTGTATAAAGGAGAAGGATACAGACTCAGGCAACTGACTGAAGTGGGGCTAGCAGAAACCCAGACAGTCACAAGTCTCCAGTCCACCTGGCAACTACAATAATAGCTCTGTTATATATGAAGTAGTCATTGAAGGAGTTAATTTAATAGTAATTAAAATACAGTTGCATTCAAGGAGTAAAGCTTTCTGCAGTATTTACTATCATAAAGTGATCATAGGAACATTAGAGGAGGATCTCTGGCTGGCAGAGACTTACTATCTGCCTTCTTATTTCAGTCCCATAATTTAAAAGAAATAAATCTTACATTGTTATAGCAATAATGACAACTTAAAATTTCCAACTAGCTAAAGAAATAAAAGAATTCACAGAGAGAACTTACTACTAAAAGGGATGTTTACATAACACTATATTAAATAACTTTCAATCTTCAACCTAGCCTCTGTACCTGTATTAATTTTATTACAAAACCAGCCTGGTATGTGCATATGTGCTCACATAGGTTTTGGCATACATTGCAGGGAGCATGCATAAAAGGACAGGCAATTTTAGCCTAGAGGAAAAAGAAAGCAGAAGAGCGAAATGCCAACAATCTGAAAAGCACCACACACAGGGCTTCTGTTTGACAGTAAGACTTTTTTATTGCAAGTCTCCCTTGTCTGTAAGAGGAATTGTCTAGAAATAGACTAGCCACAATTATTTTTACACGAAACGAAAACGAAAGACATTTCTAGGTACTCTTTATCTTGATGTGCTGGTTTTGACTGGGATAGAGTTAATTTTCTTCATAGCAGCTAGTGTGGGGTGGTGGTTTGTGTTTGTGCTGAAAGCTGTGTTGATAATGCAGATATTTTCATTACTGCTGAGCAGTGCCTACATAGAGACAAGACTTTTTCTGCTTCTCACCCCATCCCACCAGCAAGAAGGCCGGGGTGCATAGGGAGTTGAGAGAGGATACAGTCAGGACAGCTGACCCTGACTGACCAAAGGGATATTCCATACCGTATGGCATCATGCTCAGCATATAAACTTGGGGGAAGAAGAAGGGAGGGCAGGCGACACATTTGGAGTGATGACATTTTGTCTTCCCGACTCAACATTACATGTGACAGAGCCCTGCTTTTCTGGGGAAAGCTGAATACCTGCCAGCCCTTGTACGCATGGCTTTTGCTTTACCCATTAAACTGTCTTATTGCAATCCATGAGTCTTCTCACTTTTACTCTTTCGACTGTCTCACATATCCCACCATGGGGGACTGAGGTGAGTGGTTGCATGGGGCTTAGCTGCTGGCTAGGGTTAAACCATGACAGTTAAGAACTCTATCTTTCCTTGAGTCCATGGCTTCTTCAAATCATCCGATACCAGTGTAGACAAGATCTTTACTTTTCCTTTCTACTTACGCACAGGAACATAGATGTTCAACATATCATAAAATCATAGATTTTTTAAAATCATAGTCTGGGCTGGAAGAGACCCCGAGGATCACAGAGTTCCAATCCCCCTGCCACAGGCAGGGACACCAGCTTCCAGGCCTGGATCTACACAAGGTTGCCCAGGGACCCATCCAACCCGGCCTGGAACACCTCCAGGCATGGGGCATTCACCACCTCTCTGGGCAGCCTGTTCCAGCACCTCACCACTCTCTCTGTAAAGAATTTCCCCAGAACATCTAATCTAAACTTTCCCTCCTTTAGCTTCAATCCATTCCCCCTTGTCCTGCCCATTATCTACCCTTTTAAAAAAGTTGATTCCCCTCCTGTTTATATGCTCCCTTCAGGTACTGGAAGGCTGCAATGAGGTCCCCCCACAGCCTTCTCTTCTCTAGGCTTAACAAGCCCAGCTCCCTCAGCCTCTCTTCATAGGAGAGGTGCTCCAGCCCTCTAATCATCTTTGTGGCCCTCCTCTGAACCCTCTCCAACATTTCCACATCTTTCTTGTATTTGGGGCCCCAGATCTGGACACAGTATTCAAGACGGGGCCTCACAAGGGCAGAGTAGAGAGGGACAATCACCTATCACACTGATGATTTGTCTGAAAATAAAACCCAAGAATACCCCTTTCACTTCTGTTCTATCTCTCCAATACCAAGTAAGTTCTGCCATTAATGCCTTAGCTTCTCTACTGAACTACTGAAAATTTGAGCCTCAGAATTTTATGATAAATGTTATGATACTAATGTTTATAAATATCTGAAGTGTGGGACACAGGGGGAAATAGCCAGCCCCTTTTTAATGGTCTGTGAAGACAGAACAAGGGGCAATGGCTGCAAGTTGGAGCACAGGAAGTTCCGCACCAACATGTGGAAGAACTTTTTCCCTGTGAGAGTGACAGAGCCCTGGCACAGGCTGCCCAGGGGGGTGTGGAGTCTCCTTCTCTGGAGATATTCAAGATCCATCTGGATGCCTACCTGCGTGATCTGTCCTAGGGAACCTGCTTTGGCAGGGGGTTGACCCCAATGATCTCTTGAGGTCCCTTCTAACCCCTACAATTGTGATAAATGAAGCTGCTTTCATGAAAGCAAAAGTTTCAGTATTAGCGTTCTGAGAATGCATTAGTTTCCCATCCCACAAAACCACTGAATTCTACCCTGAATCTGGAAATACATTAAAGAACAGTACTTCATTAAGTCATGAACAGCTTCCCAGTGGACTGCCCTATATCTAGTTTTTTACACATTGTTAGTGCAGCTCTGGTAAACCACAGGAAAGCTGAAGGGGAACCTCCTGAAAAGTAAGTTCATGGCTCTGAACTCTACCCTTTCACCCCAGTCTCCTCGAGAATATCAGAAAGTATCTGAAAGGGGCCAAATTAAGGTCAAAATAGAAGTAAAATGGACTCAAAGGAAAACAACAGCCTGAACACCACAATCGTTGACAACTATGCTGAAGAGCTGGATATGAAGCAGATACTATTTTTAACAAGAAGCTAGAGCTTTCTGTAATTCATTAGCTTCACCTAGACATGTCACTAACTACATATTATCAGCAATAAATATAAAAAAGGTCACAGCACCAACAGATTCTATTAAATTCAGCCTATCCAACAACTTAACTAATAAATGACGTTGGACTGATTTCATTAACTTGAATGTGGTGCCCTTACTACTGTAAAGCACTGCTGTTAAATAAAAAAAAGGATGTTACCTGATTTTCTTAGTATGTTGGCTAGGTGCATTGAGAAATACATATACAAAATTGACAGCTGCATAATGTCTGTCTCTTAGGAAAACATAGAACCACCTGGTTCTGAAATCCTGATACCTCCTGCTGATACAAGGAAACAGTCATTTACGCACATTAACAAAGGCAGTACACTCAGCCCCAAAATCTTTCTGATTTACCAAATTAAGGTGGGCCTTCAAAAACTGTAAGGCAGTATTTCATACAAAAAGAATCACTACATGCAACTCTTCAAATACTTATTTACAGGCATGTGCTATTGCTTTGCTACCACTTGATCAGATTGTACTTAGGGACAATATAACTGATACCAGATTAATAAAAAGCAACATTAGTAAAAACATGTAAGCAAAATCTTAGCCATTTCTTTCATGGCTTAGTATTTTATACTCCTTGTCTACTAAAATTAAAATTCCCCAACATCCATATAGCATACTGCAATAAAATTGATAATTTACTAAATTTTTTATTTTTTAAGAAATAAACAATGCCACAATTAATTTTTAATAGACTATAAACAAGAAAGAAAGAGTATAATTAAAATAGCATGACTACTTCAAAAGTACTCTGCAACTACACTTATCATGTTATTAGAGAGAAAATATTACAGTAAATTGTATCTTTGGGAACCTTTAACTTCCCAGATACAAATTGGAAAATAAAGTCTATTAATAATGCTAGGAAACAGATGTACCTGCAAACAGCACTTCTTTAAACAGCAAATGAACCAACAAGATGCAATTATTATTTTAGGCTTGTTTTTGGTAAATGGCTGCAACGCTATAGGAGAACCAGCCATTGCTTGGACTGAGCAATCAGAAGTTTATTCAGTTTAAAGTCAGATGGAAGGATAAACAAATGTAGGTCTGTGCATGATGTACATGTATGCTGCAATTATCCCATGTGGCCATTGGCAGGCCATTGATATGCTGACAAATGCCTGAACTGACTAGTTCAAACCGTTTCAGATGTTACACTCATTTTTTCGTATCTAAACAAGCCCAGGTTAAGGATAAGGTTCACGTCCAGCAGCAGAATTGCCTTATGATATCTATTTTTTCCTGCTCCTTCCTCTGCTGCTCATTTCTGTCCCTGAACACTACTCCATCAATGATGGCAGTGTAACTGTTGGTTGGGTCATCCTTTGAAAAGAATCAGGGCAGCAAACAGGTGAAAAATTAAGCGGACCCAAAAAATGCAGGTGTGGGTGTTCTTTTCAGCTATTTGATATGGGACTTCAAAACAGCTGTGCTGGCTCAAAATGAACAATCAAAAGTGTCAACAGCCACCTAAGCTGGCACTGCTGCTAGAAACTCGTATGAAATGCAGCAAAAGCAGTCTCAGTATGACTGCTGTCATTAAGCATACCATACAAGTGTTCTAAAGGAAAAAGAACTATTCATATTAAACAGGCAATACTCACATAAGACCAGATTAGAATAAACGGGTCAGGAATACATGTCAACTAGAATTTTAAGAAATGTTTGTAACTTCCAGGTCAGTGAGATCCTGAAACAGCTGTCCAACAGGCACTGGGAAGTGAAAAGACCTCTCTTCAAAACACGAAGCTTGACCAGCATACAGAATAGACTGTATTACTTGGCTACCTAAAGTAACATAGGACTACACTTGATCACCCCCACTGTCCCTTCCTGTCCCTATGTTTCTGTGAGATCCTTCAAAATTAAAGCACAATTATTTATTAACATTGCCTTTTTACTATGAATATCTAATTGGCCCCTACTGACAATCTGCACTGGTCTTTTTCTTGGGTGAGTCCTATGATATCTAGCAATGGCAGCGGAGAGCAGACAAAGATAATATGCATCTGTGCATTGTTTCATCTGTCTATGAGAAGTTCAGGAGGAGGCACAGAAAGTTTGGTTTGGACTTTCACTTACAACAAAGTATACTATAGGGGCAGCTGTTTCCACAAATTATGGTATTAATCTGCCAATCTCAAAAGCTTTGAGAATATTAATTTCTACCAAAAACTGTAGCTACTTCTAAAAGAGGATTTTTAAAAAGAAAACAAATCTTCTAATTTACAGACTGCAATCATTGCTATTTTCGCTAGAATGCCAGGTAATTTATTTTACCAACAAATCTACAATTTAATTACTTGCTGCTTCTGGAAAAAAGAAATTTGATTTGAGAAGGACCTTTCTAATACTCTATTACAGCAATACAGTGGCCAGCATAACTGCTGCAAAGACAAACAAAGCAATTGAATTTACAGACTGATTTTTAACTCGTGCAGTAAGTATTTTAAACATATTAAACATTTATCTAAGTCTGGTTTGTTTAAAAACATTTTCCATGACTGGAACATGCCAAGCAACCCGTTGTTGGCTTGTCCCATTAGTGTTATTAATATAAAACAAGAAAGCCACAATGTATGAAGCACAAGCAGCAAAGGGTAGCTCCAGCTTTAGAGAATACAAACATAAAAACCTGCAAGCTTGTCCACGTTACGCTCCTACTACTCACAATCGTTTTATAATATTGTCAGGATTTAAGCCTACTGTCTCATTTAACTCTAACTGCATATGGATAGCTATGACTCCACCCAAGAATATTCAATGGTACATCCAGTTTTCAAACTAATCTTCACCTGAACAGTATTAGTTACAATGACAAGTATAATTTTACGGGGAAAAAATTATTAATAAATATATTTCTGGGAAACATGTATACAGACCAGTTCACTGTACTTGCTAATAGACCTGACAGTTCCATGTAACCACACCAAAATCTGAGTGTATCAGCTTCGTGTAGGAACGAAAAGTGTATTTTCTGCTGACAAAGGTATGGGGTACCAGTTTCAGGCTAATGTGGGAGCAAAATTTTTAAAAAAAAGAAAAAAAAAAAAGAACAGGTGTCTCAAACTCAGATAATTTAGTAATCTTCTAGCTTTTTAAATACTCTCATGGCAAATAAATACAATGAAGTTTTGCTTGATGCACCTTACATATTATACACTTCACGGGACATTCTTACAGATACTAGAGCAGATTTGCCAGTCACAAGGAACACAATTGACAGCCTTTTCCACTCAGCAGTTGACGGGGTTTTGTAAAAGGTGACCAAGTTAAGAACAACAGTAGCGTCTTTCTGCTCTTCCTGCCTTTCGAAACAGCGGATCTTAGTTAAGCAACGCTTTCTAGCCTTACGGGCCGCGGGACCAGCGCTGCAGCCACCTTTATTTGTGTGCGAAGACCAAATTCATCAGGTGCCTGCAGCCAACATCAGTCTCTCGGTGTTTGGGCTCCACCTAGCGGCCTCCCTCAAAACCACAAAACTAGAGCCCCAACTAAAAACCCCACAAAACCCTGACATTTTACGGCAATATAAAGCCCGATAGTTTGCCTCAGGGTAAATTACTTAGTAAGCGAATGATATGCCATACATCAACATTTGCCTGAAAGTAATACACAAGTACGGGGGGACCTCCTTGCAGCCTTCCGGTACCTAAAGGGAGCATACAAACAGGAGGGGTATCAACTTTTTAAAGGGTAGAAAATGGCAGGACAAGGGGGAATGGATTAAAGCTAAAGGAAGGAAGGTTTGGTTTAGCTATTCTGGGGAAGTTTTTACAGAGGGAGTGGTGAGGTGCTGGAACAGGCTGCCCAGAGAGGTGGTGGATGCTCGATCCCTGGAGGTGTTCAAGGCCAGGTTGGATGGGTCCCTGGGCAACCTTATGTAGATCCAGGCCTGGAGGTTGGTGGCTGTCACAGTTTTGCATAGTTGGCTACTGAGAGAGGGACACGTGCTACCGAAAATGACTGCTAGAGTCTTCTGCAGGCCTGCTTATAGAGCCTCTGAGAATCACATATAGGAGACAGACTCCACCAGAACACAGAGTGCCAGGAAGATCGCATTGTTGGCCCGTTAAGGGCATTGGGATGTCTATTTGCATATAAATGTAAGCAGTTGACAGACACAAAAGGCCGGGAAGGCTGGGGGAGGAGGCGCCCAGGTACCCGGGCAAGGGATTGCCCCTGCAGCCAGAGCTGAAGCACGGGGAGTAGCCGGAGGAGAGGACCCATGGGGGAGGCAGAAACCCGACCTGCCCGGTTGAGAGGCTCCACGCTGGATGGAGCCGGGGGAGACATAGAGAAGATGCCGTGACTTACGTTGGGATGAGCCCCTGCCAGCACAAGCAACCTACAGGGATGAGCCAAACAGGTTTGCTGGAGGAGGCATTATAGCCCCGTGGAGGACTGGGACTGAGAGACACTGTGATTTATTGCTGCCTGCCAGAGCAGCGATGAAGCCCGGTGGGAAGAGACTTGCCTTGGAGAAAGTTCGTGGAGGACTGGCTCTCGTGGGTGAGATCCTACGGTGCAGCAGGGGGAGGCTGTGTGGAATGGATGCCCCCATCCCGGCCGAGAAGGAAACCATCTTGCAAGGGACTGACCGAAGCCCCCATCTCCTAGTCCCTGCCCTGCACTGTGCTGTGAGCAGGAGAGGGGAAGAAGGGAGCAAAATCATGGCTGAACAGGAAGTCTGCTTTAGAATGGAGGGGTGGGGGGAAGGTGTTACCGAGACCCCCATTTCCCCAGTCTCTGCCCCTCCTGGGCTGCGATCAGGAGGGAAGAAGGGAGCAAACTTCTAACTAAAGCCTGCTAAGGAGGGAGTGGTGGGGGAAAAGTGTTTGCCTGGTTGCATTTGTTTCAAGATTGTTGTTTGCACTCCTGACTCTGGTTCTTTTTCACTGTTTTCTCTTTAGTGTAGTGTAATATATTAGATAACTTTCTCTTCAACACTCTGTGTTGAGTCTGTTTTGCCCGCGTCATTAACGAGTTTGCCTCTTGAGCTGCCCAATTACATTTTTTCTCCCCTGTCCAACTAAGAAGGGGAGTAACAGACTGATTTTGGTGGGCATCTGGCCTTTAGCCAGGGCTCAACCACCACAGTGGCCCTGCCTGTGGCAGGGGGGTTGGAACTCTATGATCCATGGGGTCCCTTCCAACCCAGACCATTCTGTGATTCTACTAACAAACCGATATAAACAGTAACAGAGGGACATGGTTAAAGCAAGGCTTCACAACAGTCAAGGTTCACATAGAAATGGACTGCTTTTTTCTTTTCTTTAAATGAGGAAGCTAAAAAGAAACAAACCACAATTATTATTCAGCAGCATCTAATATAATGTACGACATATCGCAGTTGGTCTGTATTCTCAGAATGGGTAAGATAGAAATCATAGAATTGTAGGGGTTGGAAGGGACCTCGAGAGATCACTGGGTCCAACCCCCTGCCAAAGCAGCTCCCTAGGACACTTCACTCAGACAGGCGTCCAGACGGGTCTTGAATATCTCCAGAGAAGGAGACTCCACCACCTCCCTGGGCAGCCTGTCCCAGGGCTCTGTCACCCTCACTGGGAAAAGTTCTTCCCCATGTTGGTGCGGAACTTCCTGTGCTCCAACTTGCAGCCATCGCCCCTTGTCCTGTCTCCACAGACCACTGTAAAGGGGCTGGCTGATTCCCCCTGTGTCCCCTGCTTAAGATAATTATAGACTTTAATTAGGTCCCCCCTTAGTCTTCTCTTCTCAAGGCTGCACAGTCCCAACTTACTCAGCCTTTCCTCATAGGGGAGATGCTCCAGGCCCTTAATCATCTTCGTAGCCCTTCTTTGGACTCTCTCCAGGAGATCCCTGTCCTTTTTATACCAGGGAGCCCAGAACTGGACACAATACTCCAGCTGGGGCCTGACCAGGGCAGAGTAGAGGGTGAGGATCACCTCCTTTGACCTCCGGGCTACACTCCTCTGGATGCACCCCAGGATCCCATTGGCTCTCTTAGCCACCAAGGCACACTGCTGGCTCATGGCCAACCTGTCATCCACCAGGACCCCCAGGTCCTTCTCCACTGAGCTCTTCTCCAGCAGGTCATCCCCCAGCCTGTACTGATACAAATGGTTGTTCCTTCCCAGGTGCAAGACTTTATACTTGCTTTTGTTGAACCTCATTTGGTTTTTAACTACCCAGCCCTCCAGCCTGTCTAGGTCTCACTGGATGGCAGCGCAGTGTTCCTGCGTGTCAGCCACTCCTCCCAGCTTCGTATCATCAGTGTACTTGCTGAGGGTGGATGCTATTCCCTCATCAAGGTTGTCAATGAAGATATTAAACAGGACTGGACCCAACACTGAGCCCTGGGGAACACCGCTAGTCACAGGCCTCCAGTCAGATTCCACTCCACGAATCACGACTCTCTGGGCTCGGTCCGACAGCCAATTCTCAACCCACCTCACTGTCTACTC
Organism: Hypotaenidia okinawae; assembly: GCA_027925045.1. Classification (NCBI taxonomy): domain Eukaryota; kingdom Metazoa; phylum Chordata; class Aves; order Gruiformes; family Rallidae; genus Hypotaenidia; species Hypotaenidia okinawae. Next base: position 26,819,045 of record BSDF01000005.1, on the reverse strand, counting down.
ATCTGTCCCATGCTTTCTCAGCTTTGCTATCAGGATATCATGGGAGACAGTATCAAAAGCCTTGCTATCTAATAGGATAAGTCTTTGCACTATTTAGAGATCCTTCATTCTTGCTTGAATTTCATATATATCTCTATATTGTTTTACTTTTCACTCACAATTTCAGACAAGAAGCTTGTATGAAAAATAGTGTGGCCAGTAGGTCTAGGGAGGTGAATGTGCCCCTGTGCTCGGCATTGGTGAGGTTTCACCTCAAGTACTGTGTCCAGTTCTGGGCCCCTCACCATAGGAAGGACATTGAGATCCTTGAGCAAGTCCAGAGAAGGGCAACCAGGCTGGTGAAGGGGCTGGAGAGCAAATCATATGATGAGCAGCTGAGGGAGCTGGGCATGTTTAGCCTGGAGAAGAGAAGGCTGAGGGGAAACCTTATCACTGTCTACAACTACCTGAAGGGAGGTTGTAGAGAGGCGGGTGATGGTCTCTTCAGCCAAGTGACAGGAGATAGGACAAGGGGAAATGAAACAAAGCTGTGCCAGGGCAAGTTCAGATTAGATACTAGAAAAAAATTCTTTACTGAAAGAGTTGTCAGGGCCTGGAACAGGCTGCCCAGGGAGGTGGTTGAGTCACCATCCCTGGACGTGTTTAAAAAAAGTGTAGATGAGGTACTTACGGATATGGTTCAGCATAGGATGGAACAGTTGGACTTGATGATCTTAAAGGTCTTTTCCAACCTTGTGATTCTGTGATTCTGTATATTTTATAGTTAAGCAAGGACAAAAATCAAACAAAGTAAGCAGAGGACTGTGTAACCCAAGGCAAAGAAAAAAAAAAGTTAAGACAGAACAAGCTAAGTACAGTGAAACAGGTCAAAGCTAGTCACGGGGCAACACTTCTTCAGTGGAGCCAAAGGCTACAACAGCCCCACAATATGTGTCATCCCTTTTTCTTGCTGGACAAACACATTTAATGGCCTTATTAACACTTCACTTCTCAGTCCTTTCATCTGTTTGGCTCTTGACAGTGTATGGAACAGTGAGTACGTGCCTTGAATTCACGGTCCACTTTCCTTAGAAACGTACTTGGCTCTGCGTCATGACTGTTTGGCACACACAGATCTCACAATATAGCAAGGACAGCATGCTTAGTACGCCCTAATTTAAGGCTCTGTAACAGCTATTAGAAACTGTTTTTTACTTTAAGCTGCATCTGAAGGAACAGAAGAATATCTAGTCCCTTTTAACACTAAACTATCTATTTTGTCACTACATCTTTCAGGAAAAAAAAAAGACCTAACTTAATTAACTGTACACTCTACTTTGACTCTCGTCCTATAATACACTTTTAACTCTTGCACACTCTATGTTGATTATAGTCCTATAATATACTTTTAGCTCTTCAGATCAACGTGAGCAAGTCAAAGGCAAAAAAGCTTCAAGTTACACAAACATTTAAAAATTTTTATTGACACATACTACATCTATAACCTTACTATCTGGCAACACGTTACTGTTTTTACTGATAAAAGTAACATCAAGGTAATTGAAACAGGCACTCTCTGGAAGCTACAGAAAATACAGACCTTAAGTAGGAACTCCTACATGTACGTAACATGTACCAACTTATTTCATAGAACCATAGAATGTTTTAGGTTGGAAGAGACCTGTAATGGCCATCTAATCCAACCTCCCTGTAGTAAGCAGGGACATCTTCACTAGAACAGATGGCTGAGAGTACCACTGAGCCTGACCTTGAATATCTCCAGGGATGGGCCCTCCCCTACCTCACTGAGAAATCTGTTCCAGTGATCTACCACCCTCATAGTGAAGAACTTTTTCCTAATACCCAACCTAAATCTCCCCTTTTCTAGTTTAAAATCATTACCCCTCATCCTATGCCCTTGGGAACAGTTCTTCCCCAGCTTTCTTATAGGCACCTTTCAGGTATTGGAAGGCTGCTATAAAGTCTCCCCTGAGCCTTCTTCAAACTGAACAAGCCCAACTCTCTCAGCCTGTCTTCAATGGAGAGGTTATTTATACCCTCTCCGTCCTGCCCATTCCAAGAGCCTCTGAACAAAAGGAATTTGGAAACTGGTCTGATTGAATTTCATAGAAGGAGGTGATTTCCACACTGTACTCTGGAGTGGAACACACAGTAGCATCAGGGTACTGTTTCTGTGGAGTGTGTGGTCTCTAAAATTACAGTATCCATGGTTGGAGTTTTAAAGTACAAAAAACAAGCCAACCCACAGCCCCTCACCCCTCCCCCAAACCTACCCAACAAACAGACAACCAAGTAAACCCAAATCAAACAAAAAAATTACTAGGACTGCTAAGCTAGGGTTCAAACTCACTCTGTGAACTGAATCTCTTCTGTGCCACAGTAAACCTCCATCCTAGCATAAATTTGCATGGAGGATCTTAAGAAAGGTAGTTGAGAGATGAATTTTCCACATTCACATGAAGACAGCAAGTGTACTACATTGAATTTGTTGCAGGAGGTGCTCATTACATCTTTTGGTACCTCACTTGCAGAATCCGCCCCCCACCCACCCCCCCAATCTCTGTGCTACAGTGTACTTGCTGGACACCACAAACTAGGCAAACAAATAAAGCCTCCTTCCTGCTCTAGCTTTTGAGTGATGTGTGACTGAACACCACCGAGTGCTTCCCAGGCTGGTTCCAGGCCATATGAAAAATTGTTCCAGCATTAGAAGTATGGAACCTTATTCATTTAACACACTGAACAGCAGAACTAAAAAAGTGAAAGATGGAATCATACAGTCAGTATGATGAACATACACCACCCCCCACTCTTTGCTCAGAGACAAGTGTAATTCCACCTATCCTCACATCATCTTCCCTAAGCTAAAAACACAAAACATGTCCTGGAAAACAGGGAAATCCCGACTCACATATCTACTGGAATTCTTTTAAGAGGTCACAATAGAGAGAGATCAATTCACAGAATCTATTTGATTTCCAAAGACTGTTCATCAAAAGATCCTAAAGAAACATAGCCCTGGGGTTGCACTAGATGACCTTTAAAGGTCCACTCCAACCTAAGGCAATCTATGACTCCATAAACATGACAGTGAGATGAAAAGGGATAAATGGGTAAAACAGGAAATAAACAGAAATGGTTGCTCGTCCTTCTGAATGGAACTGGGTGACCAGTGGAACCTTGCAGGGTTCCATGCTGAGTTCTGTGTTCTTTCACATATTTATACCTCATCTACAAAAGGTGGGGTTAGTGAAGTGACAAAATCTACTGATGATAATCCAGTGTACTAAAGGCAGCCAGAACAAGATGTGAAATAACGTTACAACACAGACTGAAGCTTAAAATCACTAACAATGTGAGCTTTAGTCTTAATAAATATAAAGTAATACATTTCTGACTCTACATACACAGTGATGAGCTGTGAGCTAATTATTCTGGAGGCATAACAGTTTCACAAAAACATCAGCCAAGAAGCAGCTGAAAAGAAAAAAATTATAGGATTGACTAGAGGTACAGCAGAGAACAAAACATAAAGATTTCTCTACCACTCCTTAATACCATAAAGCACCCAAACACTATGTGTAGTTCTGAACTTCCCAGCAGTTACAAACACTTTCCTTCTGTTCTCCCACCTGCCCAAAACTTTTTCCTGTTCTACCAAGTCACCATGAGTTAGTAACAAACACCTGTAGTGAGCAGTGAACTCCATTCAAAGAACTAACCAGAACTAACTATCCGGGGGTTGGGGAGGGAAAGACAACAGAGGAAGTACTTCAGAGATCTATAAAACGGTGAAGAGAATAGAGAGAAAGAAAAGGGATCAGTTTTTCCCTCATTGCCTCAATTGCCAACAATTCAGGAAGATATTAAATAGTTTTAGGAGGGAATTTCAATGCAAAACCATTTCTAGACAAATTTTGTACAAGATTATATGAGCCACTTGTTCCTGTGTTGGGAAGTCCCCAATTCCTAGGCTGTTCTGAAAAACTAGTAGTGAATGTTCCCTAAGGTACCTGGCCCTGGCTCTTGTAGAAGAAGGGACAGATTTCTGAACCAACCCCAACCATTTAAAAGGAACCTTCATAAGCTGGGCATTTCTTCCTTTGTACAGAGAATGACAGAACAGGTATGTCCTCAAAGACATTAATTGCATTTCTTAGTATGGTCCAACTGGTGATCCATGGGTCAAATTCAGTACACAAAAGGCTCCCAAGCCTGACATTTTTGTTTCAGCCAGTCCAAGGAATAATTTTGTTCTGCAAGCTCTGTCTAATAGAAAAATTGGTCTTCTGAAGCCTGCTGTGTTTGAAAGGTGGAAGCTGTTGCTTTTGAACACAGTAAAGAAATCACTGCTACAAAACATAGAGGAGGTTGTGTGATCCATGGAGCATGGTGAAAGGTAAAAATGTTCAGAGAGTCCTTTCTGGCCCTTTCCATTGCTGAGATGTTGGATCTGATGGCTCAATGAAAGCACACATGCACACTAGTATGTATGAAAGAAGAAAGAGACTATAAATGTTCTTCCTGTTTCTTTTACATTCCTCACCCTGCCACATTTTGTTGGTGGTTTACTTCCTTATCAAGAGAAACACCAGCATTCAGACTTTCCAGAGATGGAAATTTAAAATTAGATATTAAATATAAACTCTATTTTTTCCATAGTCTACCTAAATATATTTTCTTATTCAAAAGCTGTTTTTGAAGATACTCAAATAAAAACTCCAGAATTCAAGAATCCTAGAGAATTATTTTAGGACACTGAAATTACTTCTATTTGGGTATTTTTTCCATTTCTAAGAATATTCTCAAGAAGTAAACAGACTACTGCACTTAATTAACCTATATCATATCTTAGCCTGACTTTTTCCATGCATTTTATTCAACTAAATAGTCATCACTGAATCTTTTGAATTGCAATAGGGTATTTAAATGGAAATAACCTCCGTCCCAACAGGTACCTATTTTAACCAAAAGGATCAAACTCTTAATGTAGTTTATTACAGCCTGAAGCAGGTTATGTGAAACTTGCTACATTTATACCATGTCAAGATGCCCTTGGGAAAAATAAAAGCTAAGAATCTTTGCTCAATTCAACATCTCTGTAACCAACTGCTTAACTTCTGAAAGCTAGAGGTTAGTATTAGGCATTCAAGCCCGATCTCTCTCTTGTGAAACAATTATTTGGACACACTCAAATGATGACTGGGAAAAACCGCCACAATTAGCCAAGTGCAGTGATCATTCCCTGTTGCACTTACCACCACTGATGAAAAAAAAAAAAACCAAACTTCAATAATTTATTATTACTTAAGAAAGAGGTATCTTTAGTTTTTAAATGCGAACTGAAAACAAAGATAGACCTTTTATTTTTTTCTAAAGAACAAACCTTCCATCCTTCTTCTCCTTTCTTTCCTTTTTGTTGGAAAAATCTGTAGGATAAATAAGGACTGTCAAAAGGAATGCGTTAAAAGAATGTAAATGTAAATTAGGAAAAGATAATTTGTGCCCTTCCCTTGACAAGAATAAGTTGGTCAATTAATTTGTAACAGCAGGAGCCTTGTGTAAAGAAAAAAACCACCCTGGATCTTATTTTCTAACTGCTAGTACCCCTCAATCCTAATTCAGCCTGAACAAAGGCTGTGAAATAGGACAAAAATGGCACATTTTATGCAGTAAGCACAGAACTGCCATTTCTCAGAAATCCACAAGAGGTAACCATCATCTTCATTTTGCACTCAAATTCAGCTCTATTGTGACTATTTACACGTCTCCTATTACATCTGGCCCTTCGCTTATGTTTTTCTGCCCTTTCAATTTCCTCAACGATGCTTTTTTGTCTAGTTCAGCTACAACTACCTACAAGGCTTCTTCTGCGCTGGTTTTCTGGGTCTGTGTAAAGCTAGAATACACCACGCAGATAAAGAATTATTCCCTTCTTTTAAAAACTCCTGGTAATGCACTTGTTACGGTCTCAAATCTCATATAATGTGACACAGCGACACATCTTTCGATAATGCCATAGAAACCCCGCTGCCCCGTTTCATTTCACACCCACCTTGCTGAAGAGCCCCACTGCTACAACCTTAGCTCTCTATCTATTGTTTTTCCTGCCGGGCATCTGACGGCCGGTGCAAGAATAAAAAGGCTACAGCCCCCCTCCCCCGCCCCGCCCGCCCACCTGTAAGCTGCACACCGCGGGGGTTATTTCAGGGGAGCCGGACCGCGCCAGGGGCCGAGGCAATAAGCCTCTCAGGCTGTAGAGCTCCCTGCCCTATTGTCTACCTGGCACACCTGCAGCCCGCCGCCCACCCCGCCGGCGAGCGGGCGTTCCTCTCCTCACAGCCTGCCGGCAGCCGCCCCGGCCCCGGCCACACGTGGCTCAGCCAGGCCGCACCGCCGGCGCCACGCCAGGACACCCGGCCACAGCCCAGGCCGGGCTCCCCCAAGGACAGGAACCTCGCCGGCAGCCGCGGGCTGCTCGGGGCTCTCACGGCTCGCGGTCAGGCAGCCCCCACACCGGAGGCGGCTCGCCGTGAGGCGGCCCCCGACCCGAGGCCCCCGGCGCCGCATTCCCCGCCGCGCCTACCTGCGAGCCGCGCCCGCGCACAGGGCCAGCATGGGGAGGGGTGGTGCGAGGGGGGACGGGGTCGGTGCGGGAGGCAGGGCCGGCTTCACGCCCACTGTCGCCCCGCCCTCTCGGTCACTCCCTCGGCCCCGCGCCGCTGCTCTGCATATCCGCTTCCGTCGCTGCTACCGCCCACTCGCACTCTCCTCGCCGCTGTCGAGCGGGCGCGTACTCGCCGCGAGCTCGCGCAGCCACCGCACACGCCTGCCGCGCGCACTGTCCCCCGCTCCGCCGCCTTCTTCCCGCCGCGGCGGTGCTCCGCGCTCCCCGCCTTTCCCGCCCGGCGCCGACGCTGACACAGGGACGGCGTTTGCCGCGGGGCTCTCCCACAGTAAGGACCATGTCATGCCCTGTCTCCGCTGCGAGCGCGGCTCTTGCAGGCGCTGGGCGGCTGCGCGCCGCCTTCAGGAAGCCCCTCGTGCCCGGAGCCCGGGGGCGGTGGCGCGGGTCGGTGGGCGTGCGGTGGGTAGAGCTGGGCGGCGCCGCCGCTGTCCCCGCGGCGCCGAGGGGGCAGCGCGAGCGGGGGACGCGCGGGTTGTGCGGAGCATGCCTGTCCTCCGGGCCTGAGCCAGCGGCTCCGGGCCTGCCGCGGGGCCGGGAGCTTGCCGGGGGACAGGGATCGCGGTCCCCGGCCTTGCCCGCGAGGACGCGCCCCAGCCGGCGGTACCCCGTGCTGCCCGCCCGGTGGGGCGCGTCAGCGGCCGAGGAGCTGGACACGGCGGCGGCCGCCGCTTCCTCGGCCCTTCCGAGCGGGGAGCCCGAACACGGTGGGCGCGGCCGCTGTGCGCCGCCGGCAGCCGCCCCGCTGGCGGGGAGCCTCTTTTCCCCCGACCCCGCGGCGGTGGCTGCTCGGCGCGGGGCTGGCTGCGCATCGGCTTGCTCGGGTATCGTGGAGAGAAAAGGATTTAGCGAGGGCTGCCTCGGGGTCTTCCCGTTCGCTTAACGCTGGCTTTCACACCCGCTTCCCCCGGCGACTGGGTAAGGTCGTGCCCGTTCGGGTCGAAATGGTTTCAGGGAGAAGAACTCGGAAAGTTGGAACTAAAATTTCCCCCGAAGTTACGTAACTCCCCGCTGATGCTCAATGCACCTCAGACCGAGCCGGGAGTGTATCTGAGCACCAGTGTGCACCGAGGTCACAGAGCGAATGTAAACCATTCAGGAAACAGATTGCCTTTTATTAAAGCGTGTTCCTTCATGTCGTGGTACTTTTTCAGTGGCTTCTTAATTGATTTTTACTTAAGCAGGGGCTTCTGTTTCCAAGTGCATTTTTTTTTGGAAATAAAAAAGAAAATTAATAATAAGTTGCTGAATTATTTTGGCCTTGGTGAACTCTCCTGCAGGAATGAATCTGAGGAAATCTGTGTTCTTGTGCTGATAGACTAGATGATTGATTGCAGGAGTTCTCCCCAGTCCATACAACTTAACCACTTGTTTCAAGGCATTGCTTTATTGCACTTTCTGGCAAAGGATAAGGTGTTTTTTGTATTGTCTGGGTTTTTTACTGAGCTCAGTGGGAGGTTGGAGTACTCTAGGAACTAATTTTTCTGAAATACAGCATTCTGTTGTTTTTTAAGACACAGGAGAAACAGCAATTTCAAAATGTCATCAGTCAAACGCTTGGTTTATGCAGTCATCCATTTCTTGAGAGACCAGAGTCAGATGGATACTTTCACTCCAGATGAACAAGAAAGCTTGGAAGGTATGTGAAAAAGAGTCTCATATATGTATGTATAACATATACCCCATGTGTTAAATTGCTGGATGTGTATTATCATAGAAAGTATCTGTAGGGACCTAACTGAAACTGCCACCAAGTATTATCTGTGAGTGGGATCATGATCTAAATGTTTCTGACATTAAAACGGACCCAGGTCCTTCTCAGCAGGGCTACTCTCAAGGAGCTCTTCTCCCAGTCTGTATCTATGTCTGGGATTCCTCTGGCCCAAGCGCAACACCTAAGTCCATCTCTCTGTTAACATAGCTACAGAAAGTTGGACCTTGGTGTGTATTTCTCTCTTAGGAGACATTGATTAGGTCTTTGTAACTTCATAGTATTTGTCTTCCTCTTTCATACTGCTGTTACTCGTCTCCAAATTCATGGAGATTTCAAGGCAGGTGATATCACAATGTGGACTTTAGCAGAAGAAGAACAAAAAGTCTTAATTCTTCAACAAGCTTTTCATAGTGTCTATTTAAACACCTTTGCTCTGTTCCAAGCCTCTTGTATGACTCAGCCAAAGGAGCAGTTTGGAGGTAAGAGGGGATGTCAAGAGCCAGCAGTGCAATAAGCAACATCCAGGCAGTTGATCAAATTACCTGAGGTGTGGAGAGCAGACTCTCCTGAGGTGCATAGCACCTCTGCTTCTCAGAGGTGTAAACGTAAAAAGATAAACCCAGGGTGGCCTTCCTTCCAGTGTCTGTGTTGGTGTTGTATTGTAGTTGTTCACTAATGTAAGCAGGAAAGAAATATTTGTATCATAATACTCAAAGGGTACTCCTAAAAGAATAAAATCTAGAAGATTTGGTTTTACATCAGAATATGGAGGATTTTGTATATTAAAACTTGGTAGTCAGCTCTGAATTTGACCTGTATCAGATTACGATGAAGTTCAGCTGATGAAAGCAAGCAATCTTTTTGCAAATCATTTAATGAGAGATAAAGAGTATTCCTTTTGTTCTTATAATAAAACTTTTAAGTATTGGGTTATGAGTGAGTATTTGCCTGATAACATGTCTTAGAACAGCCTTAGCCAATGTCTGTATGGAAGAATGAACAATTTTAAGGTTGCTTTCTGAAAAAAAAAAATGATAAAGCCTCAGTTGTGCTTAAATGCTGATGTAAAATTTCCTATTTTAATACAGATACGAAATTCTAATTTTAGACCTGTATCCTGCCAAAAGCATGGTACCATATGCTATGTGTTAGAAGATAGGAGGTGGGCATTCTGAATAGTTGACTCATTTTAGTTGTGCAAAATATATCTTTAGTGCATGTTGGAGCAGCAGTGGCCCAAGTCCCACCCATTGAAGTGTTTAATGTTAGACGGAGACATAAGGGATAAAAAAACCTGGCTGATCTTTTCAGTGGTACCTTATGTACCTACTTGACATCTATGAAAAGATAGAGCACAGTATGATTGTCTGTGCCAAGAAGCGACTTCAACAGTTCCTGTTCCCTTCAAAACAACAAAAAGAGCTCCAACATTAAAGATACAGTTGAGTATCAGAATAGAAATCTGGCTTATATTCAAACGCCATTTACATTGATAAACTGCATTCTGTGTGTTTGAATTATATAGCAAAGTCAGTGACAGTGTAAATTTCCTCTAGGAATTTTGTACTTGCATGTTGAATAAAAATGCCTTAATTTGAGAAAGCAGAGTAATTGGAAGTTGGTCTGGAGAAATACAACGTGGGATCTAGATCTATGATGGTTAATGCTCGACCCTATTGTATGAACTATAAACTTCCCTTCTTCCAAGTTTTATTTTAGACTGTGTGTTTAAATGGCAGCTATTTCTCTGTCCTGCTTACAGTTTGGTTTTTTTTTCCTTAACTACAGCCCCTATTTCTGTGTGACAAAGTGGAAACTCTACAATGTGCACAATGCTGTGATTTTTCTTTTTTTCTTACTTCTGAGATCAGTGTACTGCAATAAATTTCTCTAAGGCAATGTTTCCAGAAAAGTGGTATGCATCCCTTAAGGCAAGGGTTGCATGTAATACTTGAGATGGGGAGGGTTATGTCTAAGATGAAGCAGGATAATAATGAGTACTAATGGGGCCTCAGCAGGCCGATTAATATTCATTGTGTAATGATCAACAGCCTGTATGTCTGCTGTGATGCCTTGATGTTGCTTGCAGCTTGTGCTTGGACAGCAAAAAGTCCTGGAGCTGCGTGACGCCGGGGATGCAGAGCTTGGCTCCAGCATAACCCAAGTGCTCCTGTGGCCAGGTGGTAGGTGTTTGTGTGAGGTCCAGCTGTTCAGCGGGGCGGTAGGTAGCTGTATGGGTTTGCAGGGTGGTCAGTACAAGCTTCAGCAGCTGCCTAGGCCTCTGAAGGTGTGCACGATGCTGGAGGTAATAGGGAGAATAGTTAACTTTGGCCTCTGGAATCAGACGCGGGAAAAATTCTCAGTCTAACAACTCACATGGTACTGCAAGTCTTTCCCACGTTACTGACAGTGTGAAGTTGACAGTGCCTCACTTTGAGAGTGATGCTTGCAGTCTAGGTTCTTGAGATACCTGTCAGACAAAAAAACAAGTCTCTGCTCCTTTGACTGTATTTTGATCATTTTTTTACTGAAGAAGAGGTTTTTAGAAGAAGGCTTTTACATCATATGAAAAAGACCAGGGTGGTTACTGATCTTTTCACAACTTAATACATCTCCTGGAAAAGTTTCCAGTTTGGCTATGTTTATTTTTACACAGGTTTCAATTGTTGTCTCACATTCTAGCCAGTGGTTATTAATCCAACCTATGGATTCATCCCGTAAGAGTTCCTAATTTTGTTACATTTGTGAAAGATTTTAAGTATTACAAATTCCATTTTTCAGTTAAAGGAGAAATGTGGGAGTTCAGCGTAGTAACTGATTATTTAATGGAAATGCTTGCTAATAGCAGTACTCAAGATTATTGTGTTAAGCATAATTTGCAGTGCTGCACTTTGCAGTAATGTCCTGTATGATGGAGACTTGGTGTCACAGACTTAATGCCTGGAGAGGTTGTGTTTTTAAGGTATGCAGAACTGCAAAAGAGGTGAGGCATTCGGGAAAGGGAATGCTTTAGGTGGCAATAAGTTTGAGGGGAAAATTCACATAAGGAAAAATGAGATCTGTAATTCCACTGATCTTATGATAGTCAGGTAATAAGTTTTATAAACATAGAATTCAGAATTCAGCATAATCAGTGCTTTAGGAGCCAGATTTTCTGCGTAGCAGGAGACAGAGGGGTTTAACGCAAATTCTTCAGCGCTCTTACTGGGTAATTTAGAACCTGACAAATTGGATCATTTTTTAATATTTTTCTGTTATAAGAGCAAGTTGTATGCATATTCAGCAATATATTCAATTGATCCATATCAGCATTTTTGTATCGTACTTTTGCTGAATAATTTCTATTTTATGTTATTTGAGTTTTTTAAAAAAATAAATCTTCCAAGTTCTACTGGTTACTGTACAAGTACTTTCCCCCTTTCTCACAGCTGTGATGTAGAAAATAGGCTCCTCAAACTGACCTTACTGTTGTTAACATTCAGTAATTTTACTTTTCTAATTTTGGGTGAGTGTTCAGATTCATTGTAATGCAAATAAGAATTCAAGTTATATTTATTATATTAAAATTTAACTTAGATTTGAATTCTGATATTCAATTTTTATCGATACTTAATTTGAATTCAGCTACTCATGGTTATCTTTAGTTTGAGTTTAAAAAGTAATTTTTCTGTTCAAACTAGGCTATACAAAGGCTTTTTTTTTTGTTCCTCCTTGGTTTTCAGTCTAAGCCATTTAGATGATTTACTTTATAAAAACATTCTACTAGATTCTCAAGGTGACAGTATATAATAAACATAATTTGAGATACTTTAAGTAGCAGAACACTATATATATATATAAAAATTTTACATAGTAATTTCCATTGATCTTCTTTTGCCTAATGTGATCTTCTTTTGCCTTATATATGAGCATATTTAAAACTTCATTTAGGTATTTGGCTCTACTTTTTTGGAATTGATTATTGTGAGTTTATTTGCATTATGACAGGTTTGAGAGGGCCATTTAATCCTTACACAGCAGAATATGTGAAAGGATACTGCAGATACACTCTTTTAATAGGATAAAGGCTTGTGATTAATGAAGGACTTTATTAATAAATAATGTCTTCAAATGAATATATTTTGTTCAAAAAAAAGAGTGGTAAGTAACTGGCATATACTCTTCATAAAGATGAGCCACTTTCTTCCAATTGTGCCATGCAAATAGATCTTGGTTATGGTGTTTTGATACCTGCATAGTTTAATTACAAATCGCAATGCTTTTGTTAAATCCTCATATTTTCATTCTGTAGTTGTTTTTCGGGTGTCTTTGTTGAAAGACATTAAATGATTAAAAGAATTGAAAGAAAAGTTTTGAATTAGTTTAAGAATAATGGCTGAAATATGTATAGATTCTGTACAGCTTGTACTATTTTTCAACAACTTAATTCTGTGTGGATTAGATAGCCTGTCTTTATTTTATGATACATTCCAAAGAGCTGCTTTTACTCTCTGAATAGGGAAGCTAATCATGGCTTTGTAAGTAAATTAGTGCACTTCTACCAAGAAACTTCTTTTTTTTCCTTTAAGTTGCAATTCAGTGTCTGGAGACTGTGTTTAAGGTTAACCTGGAAGATACTCACCTTGCACCTCCACAGCATTTGATAGAAATGTTCACAAATTCTTTTCACAAGGTAAGAATTTAATTTAGATTCTAGAGTTGGTATGCCAATGTGTGCTACTGTTTCATATTACATGCACAACTTTAGTGCTGCGTAGGTTAAAACAATGTAGAACTTCAGAAAAACATTATAAAAGTGAAATTTCCATAAAAGCTAGCAGAATGAGAATCTTTTTTTGGGGGGGGGGGTGTGAGGAATTAATTTCAGCTAGACAAGGAGAATTCAATGTAGAAAATTACTAAACAGTGGATGTCTCAATCTCACTTCAAGGATTTTATCATTCAGTTAAGCATTTTGCAATTCCCAGAGATAAATGTCTGAGAAATGCTGGAGGTCATTCACAGTTTGCTGATGCTTCTCACTCCCTTCTGGAAATAATTTAGTTGTTTTAAAACATCTCCCAAGAACACTAACCTTACAACGCCAACTTCAGAAGCTCTGAAGTTCTGATTCTATGCGTTATCTGTGATTCTCAGAACAGGAGGCACAGGAGCTGCCAGGACAGCAAATAGGAAGGTCAGAGGAAAGATAGCACTCAGCTGTCTTCCCCTTGGCTTCTCTAAAATGTGTGAGGAGGTGTAATTTTTTTTTAGTCACAGAAAGCAAGCTATCTTTCTCTTCTAAGGATGTTTTAGTGATGTTTAGTTTTTTCATACTTCCTGAGCAGAATATAAAAATCTTATTTTGTTTACATACAGAATGACATGCGGCCTCTCTCAGATTCTTTACCAGAGAATGTTCAAAAGGCTGACCAATTGAAGGATGAAGGTTTGTAACAAACATAGGAATAAATACCTTATGCTTAAGATTTTTGGGTTATTGTGGATAGTGATAGTATAGCAGCTGGGCAACACAGACCTAACTTCTATTCTCTGATGATTGTTACGTTGTAAGAGGGCTGTGATTTGCCTCATCTGGGGTTTAAGAAAATAGAGTCTATTCTCTCCCTTGCTCAGGAAGTGGCTTAAAAACAAAGGGTTAACATGTGAAGCTGCGAACAACACTCCTGAGTAGTACAGGCTTTAAAGAATGAACAGCTATTGTTTGGTGTGTTGTGGATTTCTCTGTTTGTCTGTGGAGTTGCTATAGAAGTCTCTATATTATCTTGAAAAGATGACGCGACGCCAAGAATTATGTGCTAGCTTAAGTAAAAGCATTAGTAAAAAGGTAGCAGAATGAGACTCAGCTGAAACAATTGGAAAAATTATTGGGAACTTACTAGAATCAGTGTTTCATGTATGTGAAATAACTTGTTTGCTCTGTAAAAATTGCAGAAAAGCCAGTTTTTTGTTTTCCCTTTGATAGATGTTTTTGCTGTTATATGTTGAAAACCATCTGTGCTGTAGAAGTCTTTACTAATGCTACCCAAGAAGAAATCAAATTTATTTCTCTCCAAAAAGAAAGAGGGGGAAAAAAGACATGTAGCACTGATAACTGATATGAATTGTTATCAAGTGGATCGGTGCTTTGTAAATCAAATTTTTTTGACCTGATGGATTTTCAGATATTTCAGTTTTAGGGGAGGGGGAAAAAAACCCCAAACCCAAATAAATTTCTAATTGCAAGGCAGATGTAATTGTCTCAAAAATATCAGGATAATGATGCAGAAAAAGTTGTACTGGTTTTGAGAAAGAGTTCCATGTCTGTGTTATGTTAAAACTGGTCATGTGTAGTCGTGAATGCAGTCCATTACTGGATCTGAAATGAGTTTTTCTTATTGATGAAGTTACTCACTAGCTCTTTAATTACGAGGCTAAGAGCTCAAACAAGGTTAGATCACAACTCAAAATCAGGTTTAAAGTTGTAACCTACCTGCTGTGCATGCTGGCTTTTAATTTTGCTGTCTGTTACTGCCAGCTCATGGGAAGTGAGGAATAGCTGTACCACACAGTATGGGTTATTGGACTGTAGGGGTATACAGTGCTTTCCAGGTGTGGGTGTTAAAGCAAAGCCCGTTTTAAGTCTATGACTTATGTCTTGTCGTCTGTCAGTCCACAGGGTTTTGCAGAATAGAGTGAGGAAATGAAATTAATGTGTGCAGTTAGTCCTTGTGTGGTATTTCTAAAGCAATTCCATGTCCCTGCTGAAAAAATTGAAAGTGTCTAAACTTTGAGAAGGGGACATTTAAATTGTCAGCTATTGGGGGCATTAGTAAAGAGTTTGGAACAGCTTGAAATGCCTCTGATTAATTTTCTGTAATAAAATTAAAACTTCCTGTCCTGTTTTGCAATGCTACTCTGTTACATTAATCCTTCTCTTTTTCACACCAGTATGACCTATCACCACTACTGTGCTTTTCAGCTATGAATACTTCTATGCCCTGAGTTAGGGAGATAAATTACGTGAGTTGGGAAAGTCCATTTGACCCACACCTTCTATAACATAGTAATTCTAGAATTCTGTGGCTTCCTCATTTCTGTCTGCATGTCCTCACCAATGGAATAGCTTCCCTTAACTCTGCAGCGTTCAGCCTGCTCTTTACCTGCTCTCAAACCACCCCTAGTACTTGTAGAAACTGGCTAATGAATGGCAAAACAAAATAAGATAGCTGAGTTTTCTTTCCTGGTGGTTCTAAACCCAGGAATCAATATACCCTCCAGACTGGTAAATAACTGGAATTTACATACCTGCCCTTGTATATCACTTGACACTTTTGCTTACCGTAAGCTATGTAAGGGCACAGTTGATGTTCAGGTCTGTATAGCGTAACAGTGGCTTGATGCTTATAAAGATCTGGGTAGTACCACATTATAAATTACAACAATACATAGTATTTTCATTATAGATTACATCCATTGAAAAGTATCACCATTTGTGGTTGGGTTTAGGTGGTGGTTTGGTTTTTTGGTAAGAATTTTTGTTTGGTGTTAAAAACAGAATGTTATAGCTGGTTTTCCTTTTGTCCTGAATGACTTAATCTCAGTGGAAATTAAGTCTAGCTACTTTTCTGTTTTCCTTTAGCCAACTTTGAGCTGGAGAGAGAGCAAGCAAGAAAGGTACCCACTGGTACTAGCTCCAATTTACATTTGTACCTCAGGTCATCTTTAGTTCAAAGCAGTATCAGAAATCCCAAGTTTGATGGCAGTTTTGTTTGAGACACACATTAACAAGCTGCAATCTTGCTGACTGCAGCTAACTTGAAAGTCTTTTATCTGAGGACAGGATTTGGTGTACAGAATTACTGTAGATCAAAGAAAAGATGTGCTAGATGGTGGGCCTGTTTAAATGAGACAGGCACAGTTACATTCTGCCTGTGTTCTGAAGGTATACATGCAATTACAGCTCCAGTTTGCCTGTCACTGGCAGGGATTACTGACTAATTAAATATATTGCAGTTTGGAAGAGGTGATTTTATACTACCTTGAGTTACTTAAATTGGGTTTTCTTTATTAAGCTGTGTTCACAAGGAAATGCCAGTATAGTTGTTTTCAGTTAGTACAGGCACTTAGGGCTGCTTGCTGCAGTCCTTTGCTTTGTGTTGGCAAAGCAAAGCTGATAAAACAGCACTGTTGCACTGGCTGAATTTCCAGCCTTTGCTTATGTAGTCAGCTACATCTGTGATAACGTGTTTACCTACTGTCGTGCTTTTGCCCCAGTTCAGAGCCAGGCACCACTTGTTCTTTAAGTGGGAGGGTGGGGGGGGGATTGAGGGAGAGGGAAAGGGAGGGAGAAGAAAACCCAGGGAACCAAAACTTGGCTGGCTGGGATAAGGATAGTTTACTGGCATTGTAGACAGATAGATGTAATAACAGGTCTTCATGGGAAAATAGATTAAACTGGTGATACACAATGCAGTTTCTCACCGAACCGCACAACTCAGGCTGTGTACAGCTCAGAGCTGTCCTGAAACCAGACCGTCCCCAAAACCACAGGTCCTCCCCTCAACATGCCCTGCTTTATGCTCAGCATGATGTAATTGGCATAGAGTACCCCCTTTGGCCAGTTTGGGTCACCTGTCTTGGCTGCGTCCCCTCCTTAGTGGGGAAATATGAATAACTGAAAAGTCCTTGATTGCTAGGCAACAACTAGAAACATCAGGGTGTTATCAGCACTGCTCTCATCCTAACTCCCAAACAGGGCATTCCATCCACTGCTAGAAAGAAATTAACTCTATCCTAGCTAAAACCAGGACATCTACCCTTTTTCCTTATTTTGTGAAAGGGTTGAAATATTTTGCCAAAATACAAGGAAGCTAGCAGAAGCCTATTTTTTCTGCCAATTTCTTTACATTGCTGGGAAACCAAGGCTTCTTTTGGATTTAGCAGGTCAAAGATCTGTAGTTGCAGGACCAGGGACAACCTCAAGCTTGGGCATTCTAAAGTAGGACTTCTTGTCTACTACGCTGTCACGAGGAAAGAAAGAAACTACCAGGACTGAACTGTGTTGGGGAGGAAGGAACATAGGAGATACATTTTTGTTTTGAAAGACCTTACTCAAGAATTTCCTTTCCATAGCAAAGTTAATGTTTTCTAGGTTTTTTACTGGACTTAAGAAATATGAAACTTTATTATAGAGTAGTTCCGAGCTTTGTTGGTGAGAAGTTTCACCTCTCACTCATTTCAGATTGACAGTGCTATACATACTTCTCATTATCTTAATAAATTAATTTTGTGGCAACACAAAACTGGGGCTTATGTGCTTAATTTTGCTTTTTGAAATTCCATGTTAAATGGGTAGATAAAAGCAAGTTGCTGGCACATGGGAGAGAACAAGATCAAAAAGGGATTAACAGGTAGCCTCTATTGGATTATGGGGCTTGCAAAGATGGTTAAGACTGGTGATGAATCTGTATTACAGTGGAACTGCAGTTACAGTTATGCCTCTCAACACGGTGATACTAATGCTTAACAGGAGAAAATAGCTGGAAAGCATGAAATTGCAAGTTGAGATGGGGAAGGTTGATGTGGTGGACTGTGATGTACATAATAATAAACTTTACAGACATAGTAGGTACTTTTATTTGAATTACTCTGTGCCAGTTCTATTTAAAATAATGTATTTCAAAATATGCAGTCATAACTACCTTACACAGGAGTTACAATGTGGCTACTCTATTTCTTTCATACTCATTTCTTTCATGTGTCTTTTATCTACCTAAGAGCTTTTTATAATTCATTTCAGGTAATAATCATATGAAAGAAGAAAACTTTGGTGCGGCAGTGGATTGTTATACTAGGGCTATAAAACTGGATCCAAACAATGCAGTCTACTACTGCAACAGGTAAAAACAAAATAATACATGCTTTTAATTCCTGAACTGCATTAACATTATTTTAAAGATAAATTGTGAGGTACACCAAAACAACAAAAGGCTAGAAAATCCCACCAATCAGAAATGTATAATGTCAAGTTCGTAAAGGATCTGAGGTAATAGTGAGCTCATCTAGCATATCTGTATAAATTGTAGGTATAATATGGGCTTTAAAATTACTTGTGACACTTGAGATCAGGTTTTTGTGAGTCAGGATACGTATATGAAATCGTAACGTAGGCTGTGATTTCCAATTGGTTGAAAGTGTTAAGTCCCCTTTTTTCTGGTGTTCTGGCTGTCATTTCTACCCTCTAGTCTTCACTTTCCCTAGAAAAAATATCATCAGTCTAGCAATACCATTTTGGAGATTTCAAGCACTGTATAAATACACTGCATTTTTATGCATGACCTGTTGAAAACTAACACTGGTGGTGTTACGGATCTCGATGCCAGTAAGCCCATTATTGCATTAAGTTATTTAAAAGAAGACAAGCAGGTGTTTGGATTTCTGGGGGATGTGGTATTTGAATAAATAGAGGCCTTATTCGTATCTTTCTTAAGCTAGAAATGGAGACACGCTGCCTTCAACTGGATTGCTTTTTACTCACAAGAGCGAGAAAAAAGGGAAAGCTGAGATGCCCTCAAAGTTTTAAATGGACATTTTCTTTTTTTTTTTTTTTTTTGGTAAATGTGGAAAAAAACACTTTCTGTTAAAACATATGAGAAACCGAGTATTGCCCATAGTTTTTACCGCATCTTCAGTGGCATCTTTGGGGTTGGTCAAGTGTTAAGTAGCCTAAATATTTAAAATATGTACGTAGTCCTGTTCAGAAGATGTTTTAATCAGTGTCAGAAAACCTATGCAATTTGGAGGTTATCACAGGAGAAAATATTAAATGTTATAATATTATAATTATAAAAAAGCATGCTTTATGCAATTGAAATACTGTAATTTCTACATTTTTAAAAAAAATCTTTTATCAAAGAATTAACAATTCAGAGTGTTTGCCCCCCCCCCAAATTAGAGTAAATGTCCTCTTTCAAACTCAGGAAGTTTTGCTTATTAATCTGTTAAATGTCCTTTTTAATTTGGGCAAGTCTTTAATCACATTGTGTAAATGTCTGCAACACTTCGTATTTCTGTGGACTAGAGCTGCAGTTGTAATTCTGTCATTCAGATTGTTGAGAAATGTTATCCTGATTTACCTGCAAGCATGGGGTGCTTGCTGAAAGACTGAGTGGGGGGAAACCACAGCATTCCTTTGAATGTTGGTAAAACTGTACTTCTTGCTGGGAAATGTCAATTGCATGAAATACTTGCTCAAACAGTTTTATCTAAGCTGCTACTTGAAAGTTTTGCTTCTTGTAATTGGTTTTATGATTAATTTTGTGCATAGCCGTATGCTGGATCTAGCACTGTTCGTTAGAATTACTTGTTCTTTATGTGTGTTCCCCAAAGTCCTAGTCTAGCAATGTACTTACACATACACTTAATTCAGAGCATTTGCTTGTCCTGCTTAATTGTGGGAAACTAAGGCACTGCCTAAATAGTGAATGAAGTCTAAGATTAAACCAATATTAAGTTAGGCATGGACATGTGAATTTCTAGCCTTGGGATTGGGGTTTTTGTGGGCTTTTTTTCCCCTTCTATTTATTTAATTTTTTTTACAAAGCTCTCTCCCTTCCCTTTCATTCTCTTCAAAGGGCTGCTGCTCTAAGTAAGCTCAACAACTTCAGTGAAGCAATAAAGGACTGTGAGAGAGCCATAGCAATAGACCCGAAGTACAGCAAGGCGTATGGGAGAATGGGGTAAGCTAATACGAATCTGGGTAAGCATTGAAGACCCAGGTGTGAATCACCATAGATTTTTATGAAATAAGTGGAGTTACATTGTTTTACTTAGCTGACATTCTTGTTCTGGAAGTGTAGCAGTTTTCTGAAGATGACCCCATCAGGCTGTCAGCTTTAAGTTTTATATGTGTGGCTGATATCAGCATTTTTCTGCCAGATTTCATCAGTTTGCAATTTTTTTCTTTCAGTTTACCAACTTTGTGAATTTAGTTCAGAAGTCACGATGTGGGTTTTTTTTCCTACTTCCTGCCTAGTTAATCAAAATTCTGCAGTTGGAATCTGTTAATAATGCTGTTAGAGAACAGAATCCTGAAAGTACTGGGGCTTGACACCAGCTGGAATAGAGGCTTAATTTTTCTGTTGGATGGCTCTTTGAAAGCAGATACTTTAGCAAGACTCAGCTATGTCCCTTTGGTAGTTTTTCCTCAGTCGTGTCTGAGAGACTGACAGTGTTGCCTCTTTAGGCAGTGGGTCTGATTAAGTACCACCAGAAAAAAAAAAGGAAGTCAGGGATGTTCTGCATGGGGATATCTACTTTTGTGAAGGGCCGTAGCTCTTGAGGTTATATCTGCACTAGTAAATTAGAAAATGCTTGGGATTGTTCACTGAGTCAGCTGGCACAAAATGGCCCGTATCCATGTTATTAAAATCCAGTTTGCAGTATGGAGTGGCCACATCCAAACCCCCTATTGCTAAATTGTGTTGGCCTGTATTAAATTCTGAACCATGCCCCAAAATTGTCTGGGATAATGCTTGTTGGCCTGAGACAGAACCATGCCAAGGGGCATTGATTTAAGATAGAAGATAATGGAATTCTATCACTTAAACTTTGCACAGTACAGTTTATTTTCCTAATACAAATGTAGCCTGAGTGGCTTTTGAGATAGTTAATTTTGAAATTTTAGGGATTGTTAAATTGGCTTTGTCTTACTTAACTCTTTCAATCATTTTTTCATATAGCACAAAACGAGATCCCCTACTTTCAGTGAGATGGAGGGAAGCTACAGGCTAACTTAATTGGAAACTGGTGGTTATTTCAGAGTTTTGCGTGTAACAACAGAATGCCTTTAGATACAGTGTAAAGTGGGATTGTTCTTGGGTGGTCAAGTTTTCCTTTTTTTGATGGAGGATATAATTTGAGCTAGAAGCAGCTGGATATAGTAACATATTCGGTTTAGGCTGAATGAGGAAACAGCACTTGTTTAATAATAACTGGGGGACAAAAAGTGCAGAAATCACCTTCTTGACAGAAAGTCCTTAGAAGAAAGCTGTGGTTTCTGACTGCATTATGCAGGCATATCAGTTCTTCTCAGGATTTGACAGAAGCTCCCTGTGTGCCACAGAAATATGCAGACAGGAGCCACGTAGACAGTTCAAGTGATGTTTCCAGCATGACCCTGAGAGAGCACTTGTCTGACTAGGAATTGTGAGCAAAGAAAATGTCACCCACTGTTCTGACTTGTCCTGTGTTCCAAGAAGCAGAATTGAACATAGTTTCCCTGTAAAAAAAAAAACAAACCATGATTGCAGCACTGAAATACCTGATTGCATGTCTTGTCTGGTTGGAAACTATTTTGTCAAGTTATTGGGACAAAATAGAGAACCTTTTTTATGGGAGTAACTGCGTCAAGGGAGAAAACATCAATATTGTGTGGATTCCTCCAGGGGCATTATGGGAAACTCCTGGAGTTTCATACTGTTATTGAGTTTATCGTCACTGAGCGTAATGACTGCGACTGATTTACCTAACACACTGAGCTCTCTTGCCTGAGTTAAGGCTCCAGTCTGTTAGTGAGCATTAGCACAGGCTTATCAAGCAAGTCTGCGTGGCTCAGCACATACCAAGGGGGACTGAAGTACTAAATAGCTGAATGTGAATTGCCCTAGTCCTATACAAAATGTGGAAAAGAGTGGTTTAGTTTTATGGTCTGTGTAAACTGAAAACACCGTAGAAGAATTTAAATACCAAGCAGACAGACCTCTGGCTGTGTTTTGAATGCAGTAGCTAATCAAATTTTAAAAACAGTACTGTTTTTTGGAAGTGATGGATCTGTCCTGTGCTCTCCTGAGCTGCTGGAGAAAAAGCTTACCCAAAATATTAAGGAGACTTCCCTGACACAACAGTTTCTCACAGCATCTTACAGATGTTACTACTGTCCTGTACAACTCATCTGTCAAGACATGGAAGTAGAAGATCCTAAAGGAGAACCTTGCATCAATCCTAAGGCAAAAATCTGTTATGTTGAACCTTGTTGTTCCAGTATTTCGTTTCTTGAAGCTGTAGAAGTCACATTAAGAGTATGTTCACCCTACTTACCCATGTACTCTTCTGAGGTAATCTCTTAGATCAAAGGACTGGAGGAAACGTTAAAAGGCATTTTCTGAGCTTAGGCAAAAAGTCATGGATGCTGGATTCAGCTTCTGCTATCAAACAGAGTCAAGCACTTGAAGTTAAGGAGTTTTTCGTGAAACTTGCATATATATATGAAACTGACTATAAAAATATGAGTTCTTGAGGGATCATCTCTTCTGCAAAGAAGGGTCATCTCTTCTGCAAAAACAAGCCCTTACACTAAGCAGTAGTACCACGACAGCAAAACCTGCTTTAACTCTGTGCTCAATCTAAAAATTAGTTGTGAGATACTGTTTTACTCAGAACAGAAAATGTATCATTCACTTTTGATGGTCATTTATGTTCTACCTAGGATTTCTTTATTTTGCATTAGGTTGGCTTTGACCTCAGTGAATAAATACGAAGAAGCAGTTACCAGCTACCAAAAAGCACTGGATCTTGATCCAGAGAATGACTCTTACAAATCAAATTTGAAAATAGCAGAACAGAAACTAAGAGACATGTCCAGTCCTGTAAGTTAGCTCTGAATCTATTTATTTACAATAGTTTTAATTGGGATTTTGTAGGTAAACTTACCTTTAATTGCAATTTATTTGTAGACCGGAACTGGACTGAGTTTTGACATGGCAAGCTTGATAAACAATCCTGCTTTCATTAGTATGGTGAGTATATTTCAAGCTTTATGTTATACTGTTTTTAAAACTGAAGTTTTAAGGACAGCTCTTGTTTCATAACGCAAGCAATTTTAATGGTTATTATAATGGCAGTGGCTTCATTATACTGAATTAAAGCTTTTCTAAGTAATTTTACACACAAAACAAGTGAATGAATCTCCTGTAATGTCTGCCTTATTTACAGCTGATTCTATCTTACTTATGAACATCAGCGTGCCTAGATTAGCTATGCTGCTTTTATATATGGCAAGAGAGTATAAAACTTGTCAACAGCATGGTGAAAATTTCTCATCTCCACATAGCAATTAACCGTGAATAGCAAAAGGCTAAAGTAACTCTGCCTGGGGAGAGCTATGCAAGAGACCTATCTGGTTTTACTGTTTCATGTTATCCCTGACATCCTTAAGCGTGCAAAACTTCATGAGGTGTGCAAACAAGAAGAATAAATAACATACAGTGAATTCCTTTACTTCCAGTACAACAGCGAATTGTGGCTTTCTCCCTCGGTAGGTTGGGCTTTTTTCCATGTGTGGCTTTCTTAGCTAAATGGTATTAACTTCAAAGAACAGAATTTGGAGGGAAAAAATGTGAAAAAAGATGTAATTTCCTTTGAGAACTCAATTAAAACTTTGCTGCCCTCCCTCCTAGTAGCTTCATTAGGACGGGACACTTCAACCAGTGCTTTCATATGGAAATGTGCTGTATGCAAGGCAGATCAATACATCTGGTCTGATAGTATGGCCCAGGTAATGGAGACTGTAGGCAAGGAAGAATTAAGCAAGTTCTCTGATGACATTAGGGGTTAAATAGCACTGGAACTCTGTACCCCTTCATGTAGGCCACATGACCTA
Organism: Hypotaenidia okinawae; assembly: GCA_027925045.1. Classification (NCBI taxonomy): domain Eukaryota; kingdom Metazoa; phylum Chordata; class Aves; order Gruiformes; family Rallidae; genus Hypotaenidia; species Hypotaenidia okinawae. Next base: position 26,795,006 of record BSDF01000005.1, on the reverse strand, counting down.
GTCTCTGCACCTGTCTTGAGTCAAAGATGTACTCTTCAATATGGAGCTAACTGCAGGGAAAGGATTTTTTGCATCCTTTCTGAGAGATAATTGGTCACGTGGATAGAACAGAGGGAATCCAGACAGGGACAATTGAATTATTTTTCTGCTGTACAGGTTTTTTTTGTTTTTAAGGAAGAAAAGGACTCATTCATTTTGGGTCCCTAACCTTGATCAAACTTGTTACTGATGGAAGAAAGAAGTGGGGGCGGGGGGGAAGGAGAGGGACATGCAGAATTAGCCATAGAATTGACTTGAATTTGGAATTCTAAATCAAAGTGTAGTCCAGAGAGAACAGTTTATTTACTTTTGAGATACATATTTCTATCTATATGATTTTTATGTTTATATTATATAGACATGTATATTATTTATTCATTAATTTCTGTATTATTTATTCATTATTTTCTGTATCTGGGTTTTGTAGTACCTTTAATAAGAGTGTGAACAATCACATAGTGTGTTGTGCTTATTGGTTCTGCATTTACATAGACACTGATTTCTGTAGGAATTAGCTGCTACCTTTAAAACATTATTCTAAGGTGTCTGTCCATATACACCCTTACATTATGGTAAAGTTTTGGAGGTATCTCATGAATGAGAAATTTAAATAACCTCATGCTTACAGTGAAGCCAGAAGATACACACAAGGTATGTGTTGCCCAAAACCATGCTACAAAGTTCACGCCCTGGTTTATTCTGCAGTATTTGGTGGCTGCAGTATTAACAGTTTTTACCCAGTAGTGGTAGTAGGTGCAAAACTGATTTCTGCAGGCTGGAAATCAACACAACACAGCCCTTTCTCCAAAAAGCCCAACAGAAAATGTTTGTCCTTGGAAGTAATGCTAGTTATTATTTATTATTGTTGTTGTTATATTTCTTGTACTGAGTTTTCGTTTAATCTCTTCTTGTATTTTCATGCCTGAACCTGTAATCACTGTTTTTTATCTAACATGTATCAAATTGTCTCAGGCTCACATCCTTGAAATACATTCCTGTAATGATCTTTTCTGGCAGGGACCATACACCTCTGTGCACATAAGCTTTGCTTAATTGTGTAATAAAATGCAAAATACTGCATGTGGGCACTTTCCTCAATGATACCTAGGTACTGAATGTGTTATAATGAAAATTATATATTGTCTATTCTAGGCAGCAAGCTTAATGCAGAATCCTCAAGTTCAACAACTGTAAGTATAAGAATGGAGCTCCATTGAAACAATTGTCTGTAGGGGTTTGAATCAGTAAGAGAGAAGGTGGATAGTACTGTATCCCTGCTAACTATAAATAAAACTTCAGCAGTTTCTTCCTTTGGCAGCTCATATCCTCCAGCAGTTCAAAAAAGAACTGCAGTTCATTGCATACTGTAAAGGTTCCTGCATGCCTCAATGCCAACACCTGTGCTCACTGTTCCAGGATGTCGGGGATGATGTCAAACGCCATTGGTGGCCCTGCTGCAGGAGTGGGTGGCCTGTCGGATTTGTCCAGCCTGATCCATGCGTAAGTCTTAGGAATTGCATGGTTTTTAACTGTTAAATTTGTAGAAGAGTCATTTTGTGACATCTATTTAGAAGGGACAGTGTCGAGCCAGTTATACTGTGGCATGACTGTGTTGCACACCTGATTATTATTAAAGCTGAGATCTTGAAGACTTATTATCCACTACCTTGCTTGCTTGCTTTGCACATTTCCATCATTGGAATGACTGAATTGTGTGCCCAATTTCACTTTCTAGTTCTCATACACTGTTTACTTTCTAAAGGCCGCTTACTACATATGCTCCCTTTAAACCTTTAAGTCCTCCTATGTGTGCTTTCAAATTGTGTTGATTCATTTACCACCTGATACCACAGACACTAGTTAGCTACAGATTTAGTCAGCACAGGTTGCAGCAAGTTCTGCTCTGGCATTCCTCCATGTAGACTGGGAAGGCTTCAGGGAACTCCCTATACTGAGTAGCAGCTTTCAGAAAATCAGAACCCAAGTCTCTTACTGTATAACTGATAATCAATCTGAAGAGTCTGCACAGAAACATGCAATTTGCTTATATGGTGAGGCCTCTTAAAAGACATAGACTTTTACTTTATTTCAGCATTCTAGACTGTTTTAAACTATGTTTAAGTTTTTGCCACTTCAGGGCAAAACTAATTTGTAACTCACATCAGAGCAGGATGTGCCCCCACAAAGCAAGGGCTGTATTTGCAAAAAACATCCTACATCTCTATGAGAACGGTGGCATTCCTTCAACCTGCCCTGTGGTTAAAGGAATCTTGCTACTTGGGCAAAACACAGCTACTCATGAAGTGATGTTTTTACTTGCTTGCTTTTTCTAATAAATGAGTGTCACGCTTATCTTTTACATGGTTACCTTTTACATGGTATTTCTCACCTATTAATTTCACTCTTAAGCTGAAACTGATCTGGATCTGTCATTACCTTGGTCCTACAAGACATAAAGGTGTAATTGTATGCTCGCTTTCTGCTAAAGATGTCTTGCTCACAAGTACAAAGCAGCAGCTGCACACTATTTCTGGGAAAACTCATACAAGGATCTACTTTGGCTACAAGAGTAGTTAACTTACTGAGATTGGATCCTCTCAAAAAGAAGGGAGCAAATCACTGCAGCAGATTTTTGTTAAATCTTAGGTTTACCAAGTAAGGTAATACTTTTGCTTCCATATTATCAAGTCCTAAAGCATGATGACAGTCCTATCTGGAGAGACTTAATACAATAAATGCCTTGATTAAGACTATACCAGCAAGTTATCTTCAGTCTTAATGTTCATGCAATGCATGTTTCAGCTGTATTAGAATATCTTCTTTTCTTCCAAATGCTGCTTGTCAGTTTTTTTCACTTGTTGATTTTACTTTAAACTGTTCAACACAGGGGGCAGCAGTTTGCACAGCAGATACAGCAGCAGAATCCAGAGCTCATAGAGCAACTGAGAAATCATGTGCGGAGCAGATCTTTCAGTGGCAGCACTGAAGAGCATTCCTGACTCAAAGGAGGCATGTGAATTGGAATGGTATATAACCCCAAAACGCATACCATAGTTAGTAGCAAAAGCACCATTGTAACTCTTCTGCTTGAATAGAAGACAGAAAATTCTTTGTGCGTGTTTGCAAACAAGAATAAATCTGTTAAACAGATGTATTGCACATAACTTGGAACATATCGTCTATGTATAGTTACTCCTCTGAAAATGATACACTAATAGGTGGTTTATTAAAATCCCCAAGTGCAAGTAATACTCAGTATGTGCATTAGACTGATCTCCAGGGCTGCTGAGTGGGGAGGAGCTTTGTAGTGGGCTGATCTTGCCTGACAGCTTAGTTCTAAAATGCTAGTGCAAAAGGCATGTTCTGTTCTTACGGTGAGAATCCTTGTGGCTGTACTCCCTGTCAGACACTGACACAACAGGCCCATCTGATGCCCCCTATTGTAACGAGCATAATTCAGTGCTGGAATATAGAGTGTACTTAAAACTAACGCTTGAGAAGTCTGTTTCTTTAAGCCTCTGGAGGGGCTGTCATTAGTAACATGAAATACTTTTCAACTTCATTGGGCAAGAGGGAAGGAGATGATTGCATATGAAGGAGTACCATAAATCACAGAGAAAGAGAAGATGATAAGCCCAAGCAGAATAATACAGAAACTAAACCAGAATTTGGCTTGGGAAAGGAACGAGTATTAAGAAGTTTCTGGCTTTTCTACTGCCATGTATACCCTGAAATCATGGTATGGGTGGTAGCCCTGGAGGTCAGCAGTAGGGCACTGTTTTCCTAGGCATGGCAAACTGTACTACATTCTGTATGTATGCAGTAGTTAACATAAGCTTAAAATTCTTAACTGTAATAAGCTTAAGCTGATCCTGTCACTGTACAATTAACTAGTACTGAAAATTTATCAAAAAATAACTGCCTTAGAAAGAGAATACTTCTTTCTGGTTTTGTGTGGTAAATTGCTAGGTTAAACCATTAATAGATTTCTTTCATTACACATTTCTTCTATCTTAAGTGATGGTTATAGGGCCAAGTTAATTTTTCCACGCTACAGTATTTCTGTTCCTACCCTGTTTTTTTCTTGCTCAATTAATGTTACTCTTTCAGAGACCAATGCTTTTCCATATTTTCATCATGTTAACTTTATTTATCCTGCTTACTGTTTATTCTGCTCTCCGGTACAAGGTACATTGTTTTTACACCAGGAGGTTTTCTCTTTGTGTATCAAAACTAATTTGAGGAGCCTGCTTTGATTCTTGAGACAAAGTGACCTCTGCTGGCCAGTGAGACTGGAGTTGGTACGTGGAGGAGTAAGGATAGACTCCCAAATGGACAAATACACAGGAACTCCTGGACCTCAGACTTTATATCTAATTCATCTTGTGGCCAAAACATAGCACCTCGCATAAAAACAAATGCAAAATTTGGGGATAAGTCAAGTCATGTACTTGACTAACAAATGCTAATTGTGCATCTATTGTATGTCTCCCCTGCTGAAACGGGGGAAATGCAGCTGGATCCAAGAAGGGAAAAGAATTGGAGAAAACAGATTTCCTATTCTTGTATAACTGTCTGTTGAATAAAAAGTAGAGTTTAATAGAGCAATTTCAACGACTTTAAGACATTTGATACTTTATTCAGTAGAGCTTGCCTACGTACAGCATTAAAATGCTTTTTAGAATTCTCTATGTAAGTTGCTGTAGCTGCCTTTTTGAGGCTGTAGAAATACATAAACATTACATTAAATACATTTCCAAGTAACAGCTTCTGATTCAACATCTGGTGACAAAGAAGAAAATCCCTAACAGGATCTTTTTTCAGAGGTAGTTCAGATCCTGAAGCTAATCCATTCAAGAAAATTGCTACTTAAATTCAGTTAGGTTTAACAGGACATGCGATGGGAGGCTGTAGATGGGCTACACTACTGTATAAACACTGCAGGATTAGTGTGTCAGGAGAGAAACACTGCTTCTAGCATATCTCCTGTTAAACTTCATGGTTCCTCTTCCTTCTTTCCTATTTTCAGCTGCTCAAAGTGAGCTTTTACGAACTTGGATAAGGGGAATTAATAAATCCAGTGCAGGCTGGACATCACTGCAATGTATCTCCCATTCAATTTATTCTCCCTTTCACAGTCAGTACCATTCTACTTTAAGACAGAAAGAGCGTAAGAACCTACTGTGAGTTCTTTAAGAATTACAAAGTATGGTAATACTCAAAGACTGTCTGTAAAAGTTGTGCTGTCAAGTACAAGCCCTACAGCCTACTGGATTTATGGGAGGACTATCCCCAAGGTTAAATGGAATGAGGCATCGGATAGTTAACAGAAAACTACTCTTGAAATGATCTTTATAGAATGATAACTTTCCCAGCATACAATATTGTCATGTCAGGGTTTTACTCCAGTACAGACAATATGTTACCAGAATACTTCTTAGAAATTGATGGCATTAGCTAACCCTTTGGGAATGTGCTACAAATGGCACAGTACTTCACTTGTAAACATTCTTTGTTTCTTGTGTATTAACAGAAGGGGCTTTACGTCCTAAATAAAGACTAGTGAAACCAAGAACAGGAGCTGTTACTACATGCTTTTCTATTGAAGCCAGGAACAGAGGGATCATTTATGCTAAAATCTATTTTGCCTTGAATAAGCTAGATTGTTTCAGAGTCATGCAATATGTCTTAATCACAGGGTAAGGAAGGAGTCTTTTCTCCTGTGTAATAACTGCACTTTATTTTGCACTAATTTTTTTCATTCTGCTAGATCAAAGTGGCAAACCACAGTTCCCCATAAATACTGCTTAAATTTGTGGTTAATTGCAGTTCACCATTCAACTAAGCAAATATACCTTTAACACCTAATTGGTTTTGTATCATTACTGTTCCATCTGCATATAAGTGTGATAATTGCTAGAGAAGAAATTGTTTTGCACTCAAGTTGTAAGCTCCTGTAACCTGCTTGCATGGAAATATATTCTTCTAACTATGCCTGATCATAAACACACATAATTAAATACTCAGCCTCAAAATTCTTTCATTTGCACTTCTGGTTTTGTTACAAGGATAAAGTAAAAAAAAATTCAGCCTACTGAGAAAGAACCAAGTCTGGACCTTTGGATCCATATACTGTTTCAGGGCTGCAGAAAGTCATACTGGCTAAATGCAACTTACCTACCATTTCTGTATCTCCTACCTCTTATTACCATATGGTTACATCTCCTTCAACTTGTGTCAGTTTAACTTCAAAATAAACTATAAATAAAGTGCTTTCAATTTTTGTGTGGATAGTTGTGGTTTTACTGGTTTAGTTTGTTGATTTATTGAGTAACAGGTAAATTGCATTATTTTAAAATACCATTTTCTGTTTGTTGCTCTGCATTTTACTAGATATGCAAGATAAAAATTCAAACTGTTTCCTTTATAGACTCATTCCCTCAATTTAGTAAGCTGGCCTTGAATTTATCCAGTATTTTAACATTAAAGTTCTGTCTTAAGTAACATGCTGAGAAATACAACAAGCCACCTGAGTAGAATCTTTAACACTAGTTTAGCTAGTCAAAACAAAGGTAGGTAAAAATACATTGCAGTGCTTAAGTGTTGTGAGTTTGCATGGCAAAGCTCTGTGAAGAAGGGGGGCTGCAGGGATGGCTTCTGCAAGCAACTGGAAGCTCTTCCTAGGTCTGACAGAATACTGGGCTCAAGGCCAGACCCACCACTGACCAAGGCCAAGCCCATCAGCACTTCTGGGAATCACATTTAAGAGATAAGAGCCATGCTGCTTTTTTGCCACTGGAGGAGGGAGCGAGAAGAGGTAAGAAACTGCAGACACCAAGGCCAGTAAAGAAGGAAGGAGGTGGCACTCCATGCACTGGAGGAGAGATTTCCCTGCAGACCGTGGAAAAGGCTGTCCCCCTGCAGCCCATGGAAGATGATGGGGCACAGAGACCCCACATGCAGCCCCTGGAGGGCCTCATGCTGGAGCAGGTGGAAACTTACGGAAAATGCTGTGACCCGTCTTGGAGCACGGTCCTGGCAGGACTTGCAGCCCATGGAGAGAAAGACGCACACTGGCACAGGCTTGCTGGCAGTACTGCTCCAGCTGGAGAAGCCCAGTGCATCCCCCAGATGCATGTACCATGCAAATACACAGCCACATCAGCTACCCCAAAGTTTCTCTTTTAGGGGTTTGAATTCCAGGAGCTGGCCTGTGTAAGGCCAGTATCTTCAAACTGAAGCAGTTTTGTCAGAACCACAATTTTTAAACTGTTTTAATATTTTAAAAATAATTAAAGTACAAAATGCTACTATTTCATATCAACAATGACGTTAAGGTGAAGTTAATGCAATAAAATTTGCTAGAGCTACACTTTTTTTAAATGCAGTACTTTCAGTAGGTAGAATGCATATGCACGTTTCCAGAAAGAATTTAAAACATTCCAAAAATGCTCAGAGAAATTAAATAAGGATAGTTACAGGTATAGATACATCAGGATTTGGATTTCTTTGTACACATCTTAATGATTCAGCTGCAAAAACATCAAGAAGTTGGTCCAAAAAAGAAGCCCAGCAGAAATAAAGGGTTGTTTTTTTCAGCTTGCTTTGACTTCCGAGGAAACTACACAGACTTGTGCAATATCATCATACTCATATGTTCTCTTCAAAAACGTGTCTGTAAGTCGTAAGCCAGATACACTCTAGAAAGGGAAAATATTTGTAAGAGTTATTAGAAGAAATAGCTAAGATTATAAAAACTCTTTTATAACAAAATACTCCATAAAAACTTACTTGCAATCCCTGCACTGAAGATAGCAAGGTAAGTGCAAGATGGAGGGATGAACTTGGGTGCAGCTTTCCAAGTTGCCTTCCTGAAACTCCACACCAGTGGATGGAATTGGTATTGCACATTTCTAACACCAGGTCCATAGTCCTTTCACTGCTAGAAGAAATTAAATACCAAGAATAAACCTGTGGGCTTCTTCCAAGCGTTCAAAGGACTGCAAACTCATAACAGCTTTATTATTACTGAAATTATTATTAATCAAGCATTTTAAAATACTTGTAAGGAAGCAAGCAAGATTTACTGCAATGCTCAGTTGCATATGGCTTTGTCCAACATGAGCATTCTGTCACGCATTTAGCAACACTGGATAGTGTAACAGCATTTACATTTTGGATGGAATTCAAGACTTTCATGAGAAGTATTTGCCAACAAGATACATGCTCCAGCCAGCCCCTGCCTTCAACTTCTCGTTAGAATGACTTTATTGAAACGTCATGCTCACAACCCTTTCATAAAGGGCTACCATTGTTCCTAGTGTAAACACAATTCAGGTCAACACATGGATGGAGATGTGCAAAAGTCTACAGCGACCAATGTTTAGCAGGCATTCTAGCAGTGGTGCACAACTAGTGGTAAAATTAAACTATGCCATTTCTATCCAGCTTGTTCTGTTCTAATTACTTGCAGTAATCCTGTATTATGCACCTATTCTGTTACTTGATAAAATAATTTATGACTGAGTATGAAGTTTAATCTTAATCCAGGGAATTCCGCTATAGACTTCTGTCAATCTCTTCATTTAAACAGAATCATAGCATGGTTTGGGTTGGACCTCAAAGATCACCTAGGGCAGGGGCACCTCCCACTAGACCAGGTTGCCCAAAGCCCCATCCAATCTGGCCTTGAACGCTGCCAGAGAGGGAGGGAACAGCCACAGCTGCTCTGGGAAAACCTGTGCTGGTGCCTCACCACCCTCACAGGGAAGAATTTCTTGCTTACAGCCAATATAAATCTACTCTATTTCAGTTTAAAGCCTTTACTCCTTGTCTGTAACTCCATGCCCTTATAAACAGCCCTCTTTCCTGTGGGCCCTGTTTAGGTACTCAAAACTGCTGTAGTATTAACAATCACGATGGATGCTCTTTTGTTCTTGTTTCTTCAGGTTTAAAATCATTGTAATCTAAAAAGATACCTTTCAAGTAGTAGACCTGTGTTGCTACAACTCATAGCAAAGTCCACATTTGAGTTGTTTCAGCAGAATATACTAAATATCAAACAGCCACAACTTACCCACTCAGGAAAAAGCACAAGAATCACACGACATCATTACCTGCAATTTGTTATTTTACATGTAATGTCAAATGGTTCTTCCAAATTTACAGTATCTGGTATTGTCTCCAAAGAAAGCCTTACATCGCCATAACCAGGAGCCTGGGAAGGACAAGAAAGCATGTTCTCCGATGCTGGATAGTAAAGCTGAAGTTTTTACTAAAGATTTTCTTTACTGCAATAAACTTAAAATAGGAGCAAACTGAAGAAAGAAGAGTGGCTTTTTCTGGTTTGCAGTTGTGCTCAAATCACAGCAACGCTTCATCCACTACTGACCACCACCTTCTCGGTAGGTTTAACAATTCATTAGACAAGGATGATCTTTATCACTACACTTATTCAGAAAGTTGAGAACCTTAAAGTTTTAATACAAAGTTCCCAAGAAGATCAGTTTTATTCTAAGACCTCTCTGTTAGGCAGATAACAGATTTACTATGAACAACTTAAGTGTATTTCTCCTGCATAAACCCACTGCTATTCCACATCTTATGAAATAAAGATACTGTTCATTCTATTTGCCATTCCAGTACTCACAAGCCTCTGCCCAGAAAATTAACTGCCACCAGCTAGAAAGGCACACAATACAAACACCACCTGCTTATGTCAAAAGCTGAACACATTTTATATGGTCTACTCACAGACCTATGATAAACATCTGTAGTGGTTTGACCCTAGCTGAAACCAGGCCAACATCCTAGTCACTACCAACAGGGCTGACTCCAGGGAGTAACCTCCAGATAAAAAGCTTTACATTTTCAACCCCACAAATGACATCTAATAAGAAGACAAAGGATAAATTGCCCTGCCTGACAAGGCTTAGTTATGACAATTAATGCATTCCAATTCTATTAATGGGAAGATGCTGTAGTAAAAGTTACATTTACAGCATGCTTAAAAGATGTTCCCAAGGAGGTTGAGAAAGCCAGTGACTGATGGGTTGGGAACAGGCTTTGGTCATACACAGTTCGTTAAAGACTGAAGATAGATGGTATTTTTGAAAGGATATTAAATTGGACATTAGAGTGAACTAAATATCAAGCCAATGGATATTTCAGACAAGTCAAAAAACATGTTTGAAACCGTTCAAGAAAAAGAAGTAATTATCCAGCAATGGAAAAAAGCCACACATTTTCATCTGTATAAGGTGACAGGAAGGAATCTACTTGAAAAATTATACCTATTTTCCTAAACAATGCGCAGTTTGCCATAACATTAGACCCTTCTTTAAAAGAATGGATATATTAAGAAAAAAAACTCCCACAAAATGACAAAAGCTGTATTTCATAGAATAAACTCAGCAGCAATTAACTACAGCGAGACAGGATCAGAGCAGATGAGAAGGCCTAAAAAGCACACACCTACTGATATACCTGCAAGAACTGATAGCTAGAGGAAAAGGCCTTAGAGTAACACAAAAAGGATGAACACAGTTTTCATCCAAAAATGAGATAACTGGTCAGAGTATGGTATCAACTAGACAACACCTTGCTTGCGCTACAAATGTTCTTTACCTTTAGACCGGTTCTAGTCTAGTCCTGGATTTCATGCCCTCATGGGTGAGGCACCCTTGGTACAATGTGGACATGCATCTGTCTGGCTTAATATCACTCAAAAATAATTCAGTTTTGAATTCCAGACTGCTCCACAAAAAACCAACCAAACAAAAAACCTTAACAAAAAAACCCTAAAACAACGTCAGAGAGGCACAGTACAGGTAAAATTCTGGACCTGTTCTGAAAACAATGATTATAAAGCTAGTAAATGGATTAGGAGAAAAATAACGGAAGGAGCCAAGAAATTAAATAATCTGATAGCACTTAAAAGATAAGGAGAAGATGAGAAAGAGTTGGACTGCAACACAAAAAGAGGAAAAAACCCAAACCCTGTTTACTGATTTTCCAAAGACAGATATTTCTTAAAGTACAAAGAACAACTCACGGTTTTCTGTTAATCACAAGCACAAAAATCCATGAATGACTAAACCTAATCATGGAGTGTGCACCTGTATTAATTGCCACCATGTTTCAATTCTCAAAGGTTCAGCAAGAAGGTATGCAGAGTGAGAGAATACTGATTTAAGGAAGGGGAAAAAAGGTCTCTCTTTAAAGATAAATGATTGGTCAGTCAAAAACGAGACCGTTGAAAATATTTCACAGTAATAGGAATAAAAGTTTAGGAAAAAAGGCAATTTCTATTTTGATAGCGTTATACAGATACATATCAATTAAAAACAAAGAGAAGCTTTAGTGACTTAGGTGTGGGTTTCCAATATTCAAGTTTGCCTGCCTAGTTCCAAGTCATTGCAATTTCCCTACAGAACTGCTTAATTTACTAGAAGATGAGGGTGGACGGAAGAGACAGAGGCAGAAAACCAAACACAGGATTTGTAAACTCTAAGATTGAACTGGAAAAGCTTTTTTACTTCTCTCCTGTATTACACCATCCTCAACTGAAAAAAGACAAGCCAGGTTTAGGCATTAAAGAAGCCGCGCAGCTGACTTAAGCAAGAACGTAGATACAGTCAAAACTATGGACACAAAAGCTAAATAGTGTTCCTCTATACATAAAAACTGTTACTCATATAAGCTAAGGCATCTGTATGAATTATGGAGCAGACCTCTGTGTCAACAGCTGACATTCTTAGAGGAGCTTCGTCAGTGCTTTTCAGTTTGTGATTAAATGGCATCCAAGAAGTAAATTTTATTCTAAGCAGTGTATTTCGCTACATCTAATCCTTCACATCATTATTAAGTTGTTCACTCAATTGCCTTACAAACAGATGTTAAGTTATATCAGTAATTAAACTTACCATCCTTTGTAGCTGGCTTGTTTGCAGTCTTCCTCGCTCACCCAGATTAGTTTTCCATACAATATCTAGTTTACCAATCACTGTTACACCTTTTATCACTCCAGCTTTCTCTGCAAATTCTTGCTTTGGTTTTAGGCAGTATAAGTACTGACGTGTATCCATAGGTTGTAAGTAAGTCCTTGAGCCAAAAGTAGATTCACTAAAATAAAAAAAAACAACAACAAAAATAACCAACACTGGTGCTTAATTTAAAGTCATTTTTAAGACAACTGAAGAACTCAAACTTTTTTCCATCCCTCGCCAGTCTTACTGTGTATTCTATTGACAGCAAAACAGTATTTCTGTGTTTGCACTGGAGAAAACAATACTGTAATTTATGTAGGATGAAGGATGAATGGGGGAAAGATGTTCCATCTGGGACAGAGAAAACTGAAGTGGAAATCCACTTTGCTACATTTTAATTTATTATTTAGCATCTTAGCAGTTCAAAGAACAATGCTGGTAATTTTACTTCTGCTATTTTACTTCTTCCTAGTTGTCCTGGGTTCAGCTGGAATAGAGCTAATTTTCACCAGAAGCTGGGAAGGGACACAGCCAGGATAGGTGACCCAAACTAGCCATGGGGGTATTCTATACCATATAGCACCATGCTCAACATAAAAAGAAGTCCGTTATGGAGGAGCAGTGCAGCTTGAGGATGATCTGGGTGTATGGTCAGAGTGAGAAACTGCATTGTCTATCACCCGTTCTGCATATTCTAATCACTGTTGTTGCAATTTCCTTCTCCCTTTGCTGTCCCAGTAAGCTGTCCTTATCCTGACGCACAAGTTTTACCTTTTTTCACCCTGTTCTCTCCATCCCCTTAAGAGATGTGATTAATTATCTGTGCAGGGCTCAGTTGATGGCTAGGGCTGAACTACAACAGTCCTTTTCGGGGAATTGACCCAGCATGTTAAAAACAAAGCTGTGATAAGCATCCATTGTGTTATTAAAAAAACTGCTGGTCACAATGGCGCTGTGTTTGGCCACAGGGCTGTGGTACTTGCTCTATCCCCTGCAGTGCTGTTTATCACTGCTGGGAAAGCGGTCAGGACTCTCATTTTGCTGTACCATGTGATATCAAAATTGATCCAGTAACATCATTGGTCATAAGGTTAATCTGGTCATTTTATGTGGCATTGCAACCATGCCCATATCTCAGATGACGTCTCAGAACTGATTAATAATTACACGCAATCTACAGGCAGGACACTCTTTCACTTCCCATTATTCTGTCAGGCTGGTTACAGCAGCTTTTGAGAATTCTAAATATTCTTGGGATGTTTTAGCCAGCGTGTTGAACTGGAGATATGGATTTGATGAGTGGACTGTTCAGTGGATAAGAAATTAGTTGGATGGTCGCATCCCAAGCGTAGCTGTCAGTGGCTCAATGTCCAGATGGAGATCTGTGACAAGTGGTATTCCTCAGGGGTCCATACTGGGACCAGTATTAATTAACATCTTCATCCATGACATTGACAATGAGGTTGCACCCTCAGCAAGTCGGCAGACAACACCAAGCTGAGTGGTGCAGCTGACATACTAGAAGGACGTGATGTCCCTGCAGGGACCTGGAGAAGCACGCCCACGTGAACCACATGACGTTCAACAGAGCCAAATGCAAGGTCGTGCATCTGGGTGAGGGCAATCCTCAAGTACTGTCTCCAGTTCTGGTGTCCCCAACATAAAGACATGGAGCTGTTGGAATGGAGCCAAAGAAGGGCCATAAGGATGATTAGAGGGCTGGAGTGCCTCTCCTATGAAGACAGGCTGAGAGTTGGGATTGTTCAGGCTGGAGAAGAGAAGGCTCCACAGAGATCTTGCAGTGGCCTTCCAGTACATGAAGGGGCCTACAAGAAAGCTGGGGGGTACTTTAGAGGGGCATGCAGTGATAGGATGAGTGGAATAGTTTTAAATTGGAAGGGTGTAGATTTAGATTGGGTATTAGGAAGAAATTCTTCCTGTGAAGGTGTTGAGGCACTGAACAGGTTGCCCAGAGAAGCTGTGTCTGCCCCCTCCTTGGCGGTGTTAAAGGCCATGTTGGATGGGGCTTTGAGCAGCCTGGTCTAGTGAGAGGTGTCCCTGCCCATGGCAAAGGGGTTGCAACTTGATGATCTTTAAGGTCCCTTCCAGCCCTAACCACTCTGTAATTCTATGCTTCTAGTGCTGTGTCTCCTGAAGGAGTTTCAGGTCACAGATTTTTGTTTAACAGTACCACCCAGAGATCTGCCCCAAGGCTGAATAGTTGGGGTGGCATCACATGTGGGAGTATGGGAAGGTATGTGGAGAACACGCCCCCAGTGGTTTGGAACTTCAACTACAGGATCCTGATGAAGTGATAGAGTGTTAGAACAGCCACAGCATTTTCTTTCAAAAGATGCACAACTTACTGCACCATGCTGGGCACCAGCCACTACGTACCAAATACTCTCAAAAGTAGGCATCATCAGAGGGAAGAGAAGGAAAACACACAGAAAGGTGCTGTGGCTACCCCAACCCCACCAATAGGCAGTGAGGCTAAACAAAAAACCCAAACTGTGCCAGTATCAGTTGCCCCTATACACAAGTGCACAAAAGAAATCAGTTTGCTTAGTAAGGGATGATAATGAACCAGGACCATCATGAAAACAGCAGGAAGGGGCAGAACCAGAGGCTTGTACCCAGGCCCTGACTCTTGAGTGAACTGTGAGATAGGTGAAAAGATTTCAGCCTCCATCCAGGCACGCACATCACTACTTGGCTGCTCCAATAACAAAGCCAGTAGCATGGAATTAGGAGGTAGGGAGAGCTCAGCAGCTGGGATGCTGGTCTGGGGAAGGGGGAATCAGCAAGGCAGGTAAGAAAACGACGCAAGGCCTTGGACTCTGGAGGTGACTCTGGAGGTCAGGCATGAAGGAAAGAGCATCTCTTCAGTGAAGATATTCTATGTCATCCAGGCAAGTGGACCACCATGAAGCAAGGTATCCAGTACATAAGGGAATTCAGCTGTGCAGGGGATGGCTTATTATGATTGAGACAATATGCAGTTATGCACAGATCCTGATATATATATAAGTCAAATATACCCAACCCATGTGGTGGTGGAAGTCTGTATAGAGTGCACCATCATTGTATGCCAACTCACTATCCATAACAGACAGGAAATGTAAAGAGGCACCGATGGGATGAGGTGGCTGGCTGACTCCAACAATACAAAGAAAGTTTCTCTTCTTCCCTCATCTCGGCTGCAGGCAAACTGTCCCAAGAGGTCCAGCTACCCAGAAAGAATATGTACTACTACTCCCCACCTGTACTGAATAGTATCACAGCTATTAGGAGTAAGCACTCCTCTGCTCCAGAGCAAGGATATAGAGGCTAAACACCATAAAGCGCCCTGTGGTTTTACCTGCACAATCACGGAGAGGACATGAGGAAATGGGATGGAAAGCCTACCTTGACCCTACAGGCATGAGTAGGAAGGCAGAAGAATCATTAAAGGGGCTTGTTGCAGGAAAAAGGCCTCTTCCATCCCCCACAGGCAGTCCCCCAGAGCAAGGGGAAGCCTACTCATACCTATGATCCTCTTGAAGGCACCTCTGAGTCCTTTTTGCAGCCTACCTTGTCCCTATAGACACGAGTATGCGAATTTCACAGTGAAAGAATCACAAAAGAGGATTCTTCCAGGAAAAACGTCTCTCCAGTGTCCAGCAGGCAGTCCCCCACACTGGAAGGCCTACTCATGATTCCCTTGAAGGGACTCTAGGTCATGAGTAAGTAACAAATAAAATGAGCACAACTAGAATGGCCACACCTCCAGACAGGTGGAATAAAGGGACAATCAGGTTTACTGGATTGTGCAGAGCCAATGGCCTCGCGCGTACATGAGTAAAAGGCTCCAGTGGACACCAGTGCACTGTGTACCGTAATGCTATTGAGTCACAAAGGAAAAGAACTCATCTGTGTTTCTGGTATCACAGGGAGATCCCAGCTATAGTAGAGGCTAAAGAGAGTCTAACGGGGAATGAGTGGCAAAAGCATCCCATTGTGACTAGCCCAGAGGCTCCGTGCATCCCAAGCACAGACTGCTTCCAGAGCAGGCATTTCAAGGACATAAAAGGCTGCTGGTGGGTGGGCTTACGGCATAGCTGCCTTGCAGATGGAGGAATCTGAACAGTTGTCGACTTTGCCCAAACTCATGGAGGGCCCTTCTGTTGTGGGGCTGCTGGGGGTTGAAGACAAGCAGGTGTCAATTGCTACCACAGTGGTGTACCAATGGCTGTATCTCACCAGACTCCCTGATTCTCATCCACAGGCTGATCTGTCAACTGGAGAGTCATGAATTTACCAGCAGAACCTGCTCACCCTTCAATAGTCCAATATGGCCAGTGTGGAAGTCCAATGAAGAGTGGAGGCTGACAACGGACTATTGTGTCCTGAATGAAGTCACGCCACCCGTAAGTGCTGCCATGCCGACCGTGCTGGAACTTCAGTATGAACTGGAGTCAGTGGCAGCCAAGTGGTACGAACGCCACAGCTGGTATTGCTAATGCTTTTTTCTCTCAACCCCTCTGGCAGCAGAGTGCAGGTTACAGTTTGCTTTCACTTGGAAGGGTGGCATCTACACCTGGAATCAAATGCCCCAGAGAACACAGCCCCACCATCCACCATGGACTGATCCAGACTGACCTGGAAAAGGGTGAAGCCTCAGAGCACCTGCAGTGTACTGACAACATCACTGTATGGGGCAACACAGCATAAGTTTTTTTGAAAGGAAGAAGTCAGTCTGAACCTTTCTGAAAGCTGGTTTTGCCATAAAATTAGAGACCTGCACAGGAGATCCAGTTTTCAGGAACAAAATGGCAAGATTGGAGTCATCAGATCCTGGTGGATGTGATCCACAAGATAGCAGCGATGTCTCCACCAGTTAGCAAAAGGAAACGTGAGTGAACAGGCAGATGGTGCTTTGCTACTGGCTGGGGCTAAACCACCTCACCAGTAAATCTCAGTGTCACAAGCCTAAGATTCAGGGCAAGAACCATTACAGTGGATGCAAACACTCTGTAAGAACAACCCTCCATTATGCTGCAGATGAACCCTTTTTGTTGCAAGAGAACAGAATTTTCACTTCAGCCCCTACTGCAGAAGTACCCGAACATCATCTCCTCCAAAACCCCAAACAACTGTAGAGCACAAACAGCCAAAGTTAACTTTTACCCAAGCATCACAAGCCTTGACAACAGTTTACTGAACACAACAGACAATTCCCCTGTTACGTGTTTTACTACATAAGTATAGTAATGACAACTAATGAATTTAGATTTGACAATTTTTTATATTCTAAGATTCTGTAAGTGTGTTCCACCAACTGACTTTGACTGCTCTCTTGCTAGATCTTGAGTAGAACAACTGAAAACAGTTACCAGTCTACGAGAAAGACTCAAGGACAAGTCACATGGGTCCTAGAAGGCTAAATACATATACACAGATCAAATCAGAACCAGATGCCAGCTAAATTTTGTATAGAAGATACTGGAGAAACAGTGCATTTTCGTGTTACCAGTTATTTGAAGATGAAGCTGCAGATGTCTTTACTAGGTAGAATTACAAAGTCTTAGGAATAACTTCTATAAAAAGAAAACAGCTTTTCCAGCTGCAAACATATAGGAATTTGATCTTTTTAACTGAAGTACAATCCTTCCATTACAGCAACTGTAATGCTTATATCTCATGAAATCATAATACAGTTTCAAAGTCAAATATCCCAAATCTGAACGTACCTTTCCCCTGCTGTGTCAACTGTGTTCAGTTCTGCAACGTTGTACATCATAGATGGCTCTAAAGAAACCTTCTCCATAAACATCGGCGAGGTAGTGATATTCTGAATCTGAGCTTCCAGAAATACCTCATCTGTCTGGAAAAAAACAAACCACAACCAAAACCAAAAGTGCAAGTTCAAGAAAATATGTTACTTAAAAAGAGTATACAGTCCTACTGTTAAAAAAATGTGTTTAGTTCATGCCTGCAAATCAAATTAAAGTAATTAATGCAAGAAAAAACCTTAATCCCAGTAACAATAGGAGCAAAAGTGTTAGTCAACAGATATCTTGCCAAACAATGGATGTGGGATAATTTTTCTTTATTCTAGATATTACTTATTTATAATGCATCAGATCACCACTTCAAGACTTTTGTCAACTCAACAGCAACTCAAGTTTTAATCCAAATTATTAAAAAGAAAAAAATAGACTACATGGTAAGGAATTGCAGTGCACAATGACATGCCATGCCAGATTACTAGTGCATCAAGCTATTAAAAAAAATAAGTGTGTTTGTTTCTTTAGTTGAAGTAAAACAGTTCAAGTACATGCTTTGAGATTTTATTATGAAACACTGATGTACTGGCTAAAAGCAAAAACCTCCTCTCATAGATGTACCATGCCAATGGTTACCAATATTATATGCATCCAACAATTTTACTACCTTCAAAATATCCTACAAGACTTAGCTATTAAGAGAAGCTAATGCCTGAAGATGGTGTATAAGGACCAACTCTAGTAGAGGACTGAAAGCTACTAACAAACTCCAGAAGGAAAAAAAAAAAACGGGACTAGAGGGAGGGTTTGTCTCTCTGCTTCTGTGGAACTGCAGACCAGTAAAGTCCATTTGCAGCTTTAAAATCTCAGGACAGATTAATTACAGAATGCTCACTCTAGATATATGAGCCCCTGGAAAAGTGAAAAAAACAAAGAAATGCCAATAAAAAAAACAGGGGTTGAGGGAGACATACTAAATCTTCAGTGACAAAACAGTTATTGATTCAGGCAGTTGGACTAGATGATCTTGCAGATCCCTTCCAAATTTAATATTCTATTCTATAAACTTCTTCATGTTAAATTTAAGTAATTTGTTATGATTTTAAAAAAGTATTTTTATGGGAAAGGTAGAAGGAAGCTTAGAGTTTCTTTTTAATCAGTGTAAATAAGTTGCTTCATTATGCAAATGGAGTCCTACTTGTAAATTACAAAATAACGATTAGACAAAATAGTTAAAATATTTTAGTATCAAATGGATTGTGTTAGGAGGAGAAATACAGAATGGTACTGGACTGTGCCTTCTAAACATGTTAAGCACAAAACAGATGATAGCATATATATAATATATAGTAATGCAAAGTGTGCAAGCGCCATGAGTTATGGACAACCTCACACTTACAGAAGGAGCTGGAAATAGCCTCAAGCATAGCTCTCAGTAATGATTACTAGTACCATTTGACTGTCACTTAGATTGATATCCCATAAATCCATTGCTCAAAGAGTCCATTTACCCAGATTTTAGTTATTTTCAATGCAGCAACCATAGGCAGAAATTTAGAAAATGCTAATTTGACAGAGAAAAGAAAAAACAAGCAGCATAATGAAAAAGCAAGTTAGTTTTCTATTATTCCTAAATTAATATATCATTGCATGGGTTTAAAAAAAAATATATATATCCTTCAGTTCATCAGAAGAATGTGGTTCATTTTAATACAAGGCACACCTTCAAGTGAAATCAAACTGCAGCTGTGTCATACTAATTCATCAACTGGTACATGCAGTTAAAGGTTGAGAAGTACAGTTCAAGGTAGTAAAAGAAAGGAAGAACATCCAACTGCTGCTTTCTCCTCAAAGCCACTGCCTCCACCAACCAGGCATGAAAAATTCTGTCACAGTTTACACAAGCAGCACTGTAACAAAGCCTATATTTCTATGGGTCAAAAGCAGGAAAATATTAAAAGGGATTAACTGCCACCTTCAAATAATGAACTCAGTCACATTTTGGAGAGGTATTTTACAGAGAGATCTACAACTTTTTGCTTCGAAAATGGGTATCAAAGAGTGAGCTAACCATTGAACGATTAGCTGCACATGTAAAGATGAGAAAACATCAGTTCATGATATGCAGAACAAACATTGCTTTTCCATTATGTTTCCATTATGTCAACAAGCACAGAGACAGGTAGGCAATTAAAAAAAGCATACATATTTATAAAAAAATAAATAAAAATTACCACAGAACTGAGGTCACTCTAATGGGAAAATAAAAAAGAACACATTAGAGAAATCAGGGTTAAATGTTAAAGAAAAAGGAGGCTAACTTTCAAACAAAATGCATTTCTGCATTTTTTTTGCACCATCTACACAAGATAGCATTAGTATGACAGAAACGTAAATAAAAATGGATGCAAATAAAGATAACTACATTTCTAATAAGTTATAGATAGTGTGGTTACACTGTTTACTAGCTTTGCTTCAGACCCAATCCAAAGTAGAGCCTAGGTACATGAGTCACAGGTAAGATACAGTAGAACAAACTGACCCAAAAAAAAAAAGATTCAGTTTTTGAGGAAGTTTAAAGTTTGTCCTGAATTTAGAATCCATGCAATGGGTTGTACATGAAATGGAAAAACAGTCCTTGCCAATTTACAGAGAGTAAGCATCCACTTATGTAAGGTTGAAAATAAAAAACAATGTCGCAATGAGTACTGGCAAAGCTACCACATTAACACTGCAGCTTACAATGAAATCTGGCATAACATAAGCAGGAAAAACTCTTTTTTTTTTTGGAATGTTCACCATTCCAAACACCTAATTGTAAATTCTTTTTAAGTGTCTGACTATTTTTTACTTCTGCATGTTCGCAGGAGCAGAACCTTCTGCAAAGCCTTTTGCAAGGCACACCAGAGTCAGTGAGAGACTTTCAACAGATGGGGGCAGGTAATTCAGTGCCAGGGTTACAGCAGGTTAGGACGATAGGGCATGCGTTCTATGCACAAATTTCAGTGATCAACTTGATTTGGACGCCACTGCAATATGAGCAACAAGCAAGAAAATTAAGGATCAGCATCATTCTTCATCTTAGGAAAAAATGAAATTATGGTTTAGAATTTCTAGAAGAAAATAATTTTAGTGACAGACTTTATGAATAGATGCCATTACATCTGTAATAATAGTGGTAACAGTATAACTCATTAGTCAACCTTTAAAGACCTTTAGTTAACTAATAACCAACACATACATTTCTTTTTTTCCTCCTGGTTCCTAAGGATAACAGCCTTTCTCCACCTTCAGGATTAAGATCTTGCTGCTTCGACAGCAACATAGTATCACACAAAACATCTAACCAAAGGCTTCTTTCTGGGTTTTGACTTCTTTGGTCACAACACATAGCAACACTTCTTATACTTTCGAATGAAATCTGAACGGTACTATGTCAGTTTGCTAGGCGAATGAAAAAGGCTTATTTAAGATCATCCACATTCAATCTATTATTTTTTTTTCCCCAGTCACTCATGTGCATGATATGGTAATGGGAGGAAAAAAAAAAGGCAAAGCAGCCTTTTAAAAACTTTATCAAAAAAACCTCAACAAAACAATAAATACCCACCACTCCCACACATACCAGCTCAGACAGAAAAGGTTCTTTTACATCTTTAATATGAGGCTGATTGAGGAATGGATTTTAAGTCCCTTACCAAAGCTAGTTAGTAAAACAATATTAAGAATACTTCCTCTCTCTGTCAAAAGTTTGCCCAGGGTTCACCTTAAAGGGATTCTCTTATATCCATTTGTTAAGTGCTTCAACACAAAGCTAAATTTACACATGAAGTATAAACAGACAGTAACATTTAATTTAAGATGTGGTAGGAAAAAGGGGGACAAACATACAGACATATTTTCCATCTTAAATAACAACATAATCCACACACAAAATGGAGGCTGACTTGTCCCCAGAGGAACCACCTAGTTTCTTAGGATTATTTTTGTTCTTAAATCACAGCAAGGGACATTTCCAGACATTCCCATTTACAGGTAACACCAATTCTATAAAGCACTTGACCAGTGGTATGTGCTTATGTTCCAGCTGTACACTGGTATCTCATACTTGGTCAACCTAAGGATTGAAAAATTGAAGCCTGCGACCTAGATACATAAAAGATTTTTAGGAATTTTTTTCCCCCTCTTTTCCTCTGTGTTACAATATCTAAATCACTTATGACCTACGCCTTGATTTATCCTCTCTCAAAATAAATTACACACTATGTATCAAATGTCTCAATTTACATACTATTAATTCACAGCAGAGAAAAATCTTCATGGTAAGTTTCCTGAACAACTCTGTCCAAGACAGATCTTTACATCTGGAATCCTCTTTTGTAGAGCAGATGTTTTTATCGGTTATTTGTCCCTTGTGTTTCCTCTACTGACACTGTCAGGAAGGGAAAGCAGTAGACCTGTAACACCTCTATAGCCATAATCCTGCATGATGAACCCCAGGTGTGTGAATGATGGAGGTAAGTAATTAGAAGAGTAGCTCTGGACAGCCTCTGCTTTTCTACATGCAAATACAGATATCTGCTTAGTTAAGAGCAAATAAGAAAGCAAAATCTTTTCTTCTCAGCTTAGCACAAGTTATTTTTCAAATTGCCAAAATTCTGTATTTTCTTCTCACTAGCACCTTGACCTTTTTTCTACTATTCACAGCAACATGAAAATCATGCAAGTTCACTCTATCTTTCAAACTCTTTCAAACAGTTTAACAACACTAGTGAAGGTTTCCAACCAAACGACTAGCAGTCTAATAGTTGAGGTTATGGAAAAAATACTCATAACAGAATCTCTCAAAGTACTTTGCATGTATCAAACTAAACTTCATAAAAACAATACAGTACTTACAAAATTAAGCTATTTGCTCACTATCACAATGCAGTTAAGTGATAACGATGGAAAAAAAATGCCCAAACTCCCTAAGTAATGAGATAGTGCAAACGTTTATACTCTACAACATACCTATATATCCACAGGAAATGTCTATGTATCGAGAGAATGCTGTATGCAATTTGTAAGAGTTTCCACAATCTTTTTCACCTTCAGTTAAAGTTATTCCCATAAACAGCCAAAGACAGATGCCTAAGTATGCCCAAATAAATATACAAGGTATATACAATGTCATTAGGTTTTGAAGCACTGGTATGACTGCCACTACCCTAAAAAAAATTACTGGAGCTTTGCTAATCCAAGTTTGATCCCTCCGTTCAATAACTGAGATTTCCCCCAATCTGGTAAACTGTTACCTGCTTTATGACTAATCAATCTTCTGTACAGTAAGCAATCGATCAGCCTAGGTATATAAGCAATAACTGAAACTATCTGAGTTCATGGGAAAGTGGAAAATATGCAAAGTTATCAGTCAACTGCATTAAAGTTCTGACATGTCTGCCTTAGTATATCTACTTCTAAACAAAATGATATAAACCCACCATCTAA
This sequence comes from Hypotaenidia okinawae, assembly GCA_027925045.1. NCBI lineage: Eukaryota > Metazoa > Chordata > Aves > Gruiformes > Rallidae > Hypotaenidia > Hypotaenidia okinawae. The sequence continues at coordinate 26,771,722 of BSDF01000005.1, read as the reverse complement.
TTTTTTCCCTTTGGAACTCATGATCTTTCTCAAAAACCCATACCCTAGAAGCTCTTTGCATAATCTAATAACCTAATGTCTAGTAATAAACCCAACATACACAAACACAAATACACACTGCTCTTTCTTACCTCAGCATTGTAGAATTTGGTTTTCACATCTAGAGGTTTAAGAACCTGAGTGAAATGGGAAAAAAGACACACTGACAATTGGTTTTTCAGACAACTTCAGAAAAAATATTTAATTTTTAGAATCTTTACTAAAGCATTATTTTGCTTTTTGATCTTCTGAGTACACAGAAGAGGTGCAGAATGGAATATATGAGGCAAAGAACTAAAACCTCGTAATTCAGAATATACATTCAAAGTTTCTTTGCAGACTTAATTGCTCTGCTACCAACCAGTTCTCAGACTTGAAAACATACTTCACCTAAGCACTGGCCTCTTACGAAACCAGACAAACCCTGTGCACTAAGCACATCTATGTTTTTATAGTAACATTTGATCCATCCTCTAACTTCAAGTGGTCTGCACTTCCTTTCAAGAATGAGAAAGAACCTGCAGTGTTTTGCAGCAAACAAGAGCTGAGGCTTCTCTATAAATAAATGAAAAAACTATTCACATGATTAGCTTAGCAACAAACCATGAATACGTTTCTCTTCCTGCTTGAAAATGCAACTGTTACAAGAAATTAAAAGGTCAATAAATCATCTTAACTGCATGAAATTAAATCAGCAAGAGAAAACAATTTGATTATATAAAAGCTGATAATAAAGTATTGGTTAAATGCTTGAATTTTGTGCATAAGCCACAACAATTAGCACAGTCAAATATGAAATAGTTATACAGTGATGTAATTGAAAAATATAATCTTCTATTATACGTGTAAGGGAAAAAAAAAAATTATCTTGAATTAATTTATTTCCTTTTACACTGGGAAACTTTTCTTTTGATTACATGTAAGTGTAAACAAAACCCTTAAAGTTCTTCCAAGTTGTGAACAAGTTTTTTTAGTGCTGAAGAATTCAGGTTTATAAATAAGTCCTTTGGGATTTCTGCATCATAACAGGTATAATGTTCAAATCTTTTGTGCAGTCATAGCTGTCTCTAGCCAGAAAAAAAAAATCAGGTGTCTTGGTTGAGTGTTTTGTTGTTTGTTTTGTTGGGTTTTTCTGTGAAATGTTTTGCTTCAGTGAGCTTATTAATTTCTCAAAGTGCTGATGTTTTCTACCTCTTTCTGATAAAGTCTTTCTATTCACTCCAGGAATTTCAAGTTGCCTTCCAGTGAAACTCAAATCAGTTTTGTGACATTCAAACACCCTCCACTCCCACAACCAACCAACCCCTATAAAGAATAGTTTCTTTCTTTCTAAACATAATTTCTTCATACAGTCAGAGAACAAAAAGGGCATACTGATCAGTATTAAACATATAATAGTTGAAAAAGAAGCTCCTTAAAACCAATTATAACCCCAATTCAAATTAAGAGATCCTAGAAAACAACTGAAAGCATTGAGAAGCTGTCAAAGAGAAAAGGGTTTTTTGTGTTATAAAATAGCTGGTGGCACTAGCAGCCATCAATTCCCAATATAAAGACATTGTACAATTTTCTGTAACATTTCTTTTTCTTTATTATCTAGCTGGTGTTTCAAAGTCAAGCTTAAAAATTACCCAAAGTCATTCAGTGAAGTGTTTTTCTCATAATTCTATAAATACTCTCCAGTTCATTATGTTGAAGTGTATATATACTTTCTGAGAAGCTCTTACACTTCTTTCTATGAAGTAAGAGCTTCAAATATGAAGCTGGTCTTAGCTGTTTTGACATTCAAAGTGCCTGTGTTGGGATCAGTTAAAAAGAAATCTAAAAGTTACAATATGCATGTACACCCTTGAAAAATGTGCATGTTTCCACATCAAAACTAAGGGTGATAAAGTGACATCCTGAACAAGGCTCTGGTAGTATCAGGGTTAGCAGAGGAAGAGATAAGAACAGGAAGCCTTCAGATGTGTACATCAGTGATCAGAGAAAGTGGGGAATGGGGGAGACAGAATACCAAACTCCTGGATGACAAATGGAGAAATTGAAAAAGGACGGGGTGGGGGGGGGGGAGTACACCACCTCTTCCTCTATTCCATGGGAAAGAGCCCACAATTACCCAAGTCTTAGCACATCTCTAAAAAATAACATCCATTAAAAACACAGTTAAAATATACTATTTCATGCCAAAACCAGTCCACAGATAACACTAATTTCCCACTTTCCTCAATTAATCCAACCTTAGGTCTTTGTGGTGAGGAACAAAGGTTTCAACTACTAATTACTTTTGTGAATATTAATCAGATGTAACACATTAAACCGCTTAGTTTCCTTGAAAAAATAAACCAATGAGTTCCAATTCAAAAAGAGGTTACACACACTGAAGGAAAACATCAAAATTTTACATCTAAACACAAAGATTAGATGTGTTTGAGTCAGAATGAACAATGCTTGTTCTGTTCAGAAGCTGACTGCTACAAAAAGTTTGGGTTCTTTTACACAGCAGATTTTTCTTTTACATTAGACAACTAAAAATAAGAATTAATGAAGAATTAATTCCTTAATTAAAAATAAGAATTAAAATAATAATATGTATTATTTCTGCATGGTAACCATCAGTTCATATGATGTTTGAAGCAACAGTTTTTATCATTCAATTTTAAAAACCAAACAGATTTTTAGTATGTCAAAGCACTTTTGAAGTACCAAATATTCTCAAATAGCTTTTCCAGACTCAGTCACTTAGTAAAAATAGAGTATAATGCTTTGTGCCATACCTGAAATTTGAAGAACTTCCTGAAATACATCTTCTCTCCTGTCTGCGTAGTGTAGCTTACAGCACAAACTAAGCTGAAAGAAACAATATTTTTACAGTAGTTTTGAATTACTTTAAATTTTGTACCTATATCAAAGCAGTATCAGAAGAGCATGAATGTGCTGCTATTTCATTTAAGTGCATTTAATAACAGAAAAATGTAAAGCTTTACATGTGTGTTCCTATCTCCTTTACTTCATGATGGATCACATCATCAATGCAACAGTCAGGTTTAAGTTCTGCCACTGCCGCACTAGAAGCTGAAAGGTTGAGGCGCTGAGAACTTGTCTGAAGATCAGCCTGGGGACAAAAAAAAAAATAAAATAATGGTTAGAACTTCAGCTGTTTAAAGCAATCTAAAGAAAAGTAACTTATGTATCTACATAAACAGTCCAATCCTTTAACATGCAGGTTATAAAAATCTCTATTTACTCTTTACATTAATACCACAATTCCAGAATTTCTTTCTCAATGTATTATTTGTTCAGCAGCAAATGCAAGAGAGAATGCCCTAGAAGAGAACTAATTAAAAATATAAACAAAATACAAGCTAATGCTTATCTTACAGACTTGCTTTGATAACCTCACTGAAAGCCCAAGTAAACAAATATAACTCCAATTATTTAGTTGTGGAAGTTTTGCTACACCAATTCAACCACACAAGCTTTAGCATATTCTTTTTCTTTTTATACAATCTTCATGTTTCATTTTAATCTTTAAATCTTTCTAGCAGCATTTCTATTTTTATGTCTCGTTTCCAATTTCCAGTATTTTCTGTATTGCAAAGTGACAGACATTTCCTAGAGACTGTATATTAGCATAAAATATAAAAATATTTATGGAAAACATATTCAATGTATAATAAATTCAGTAAATAGATTTATCTTCACATACCTTCACCAGTATGTCCTTGACAACTTGATTGCTATCATTGTGTACACTAATGTAACTGGAAAATGTCTCTCCCAGAAATATATTTCTATGTGTAAAAAAAGTTTAGTAACAGTTATTTTTTTTAGTAGAATATTTCACTGTAACCCCTGTAACTGCTAATTAAAATACACATTCACACACGTGCACACACATATGCCAAAGCAAATCCTAAAAGTGTGGTGGCATTTTCACATACCTACTTCTAAATGTCATCCTTATAAGAGAAACAATTTTAAGAGAAAACAAAAAAACAGATTTTTTTTTCCAAGATAAAACCCTAGTAAGATGTCTTTTAGTACCCATAAAAACCATTGTAGTAAACTCTAGTAGTACAAGTTGTGGTTTATAGTAGGCCATTACCTTAGAAATTGACCTATAGCTGCAAATTTCTTTCAACTTTCAATCCTCATTGAGTTCAGAGTCAGGCTATGGACAAGCAACATCATATGGCACACATTCATACTTTATGCTGCATTTTAAATTAAGTCACATATTTTTAAAACAATTTAATATTTCACTGCATGACAACAAACTGAAAAAAAGAAAGAACAGTAATAAATACATTACCATTAACTGAATTCTAAACATTGCATGTAACAGTTAGAATTAGTTCTTACCCAAAATTTTGAGGCAACGTCAGCATTTCTCCTAGCATCAAAGTTTCTGCTCCCATTACAGTAGAAGGATCATCTTTCATGAGCTGGTTAAATAGATTACCTGTAGAAATATCAAATTGCTAGTACCTAAATATCTGTCAAGTCCAAAGTGCTGCCTACATTTAAATAACCACTTATTTAGATGTCATTTAATTTTGACATATTTTACAACCAGAAAATACATTATGTATAGGCCTGCCTATAAATTGTAACTTAGTTCCAAGCACTTGTGTCCAATAAATCATTCAGTATACATACAGAAGGACACATTGCCAAAGGCATTGCTCAAATTAACATTAAACTTTTAAGAGAAATTCTGCCCAGGTAAAGGACATTGCATAACAGAACTAGTCAAAACCATTTACTTTGTTCCCCTCCTTGCTTTGTATATCCCTGCAATGCTCTCTTGCTGGATCTTTCCTTTATCTTTTTCTTATATGTAATTTCTAGACTGCAACTATTCCTGGGGTCAACCCAGGGATTTCTGATTTATGACTGTACACCAAGTACAGTACAATTCAACAGTAATGATTCCTGCAAAATATTTTTTCATTAAACAGTCATGTGTTGGTTCTAATTACCAGGGCAGGGTGCTTTCTCCAGGTGAAGAGAAGAGTAACACCAAACTTTCTACAGTTACAAATCCCTCTCACAATTTCCTTCCATTTTCTGTGTTCATCGTTCAGATTTTGAGGTTACATGTTTGCAATGTTATCACCAAGTTTTCAAAACTGTAGGTCAAGAGTTGTAGACTGCACCTTAGTACTTTCCTATCGCTATTAATAAACAAAGAATACTGCTGTTTCAGATTGCCAACATGGGAAGTTTTAAGACTCCTGTGATATCCAAGCTTCAGATGCTCACACTGCTTAAACCTGTTAACATACACATTATAATTAAACAGTAGAAAAGACATACCTGGCAGGTCTCTTTCTTCACAAGTCACTGGGATATTTGTGAATAAAGTAGGTTTGGTTAGCCTCATCACTGCAAAAATGAGAAAATAAACCATAGGTCAATGAAACATGTATTTTCTTTTAAATTATTTTTTGAAATTATAACTTGGTCTTGTTTTCCCTTCCACTAAAACACATAACTACCAAATCTTAGCCTGAAAAAGGGCAACATCACCTTTTTGGATCACTAGGCCTTTTTCAATATAAAAAATTCCCTGCTACTCAAAGATCCAAAAGCAATGCCAGTATTCCCTCTTGCTTTGTCCCTCTGGTACACTTACATCTTTCAAACTCTATGTGCTAAAAGTCTTATATTTGTTACAGTGTTAAGTGCTTTGTGGACCTCAGGAGAACTGTAAGTTTCACTTTTGCCAACCTTTCAAGGCAAAACACCTATTCTGTGATCCTGGTAGCTCCAGAATGGGACATGATGACTAGCATGGAGACCCTCCCAACCAAACTCCAGGCTACAAGGAATTTAATTTAAATCCTGGTCTCCAGATCCAAGATAGAGTTCTAAGTTTCAAATATCTATACAACTGCTTCTTCTTTTAGTGACAAACTTTAAACTACCACAAAAACCTCAGGAACACTCTGTTACTATCAAAATTATTGAGATGTTGCTATTAACAAACATCTACTTCAAAAAAGTGGTATTTTCAAAGGCTATTTTAAATCAGAATACTCAAAATTAGGTTATCTTTATTTGTATTATAGATCTATGATACTGCTTCTAAAAATAATTCTACCCTATTCATTGACAACAATGGCCATAATCTTGCATTTAGTCTGAAAACTAAAACTAAAAAATAGAAGGATTTATCTTGAGTACAAGAAGCTGGCATGAAAAACCCTTGTGCTTTTACCTTTACTGTAATTTGATAATTTTATGTGCCTGGTCAGGATGCACTATTGCCAGTCATGTAAAATATTCAATTATTTTGATAGATTATTTTTCAGTGTATTGCTTCACAAGAACATGCCACCACACGGTAGTCCTATACAAGGTAGCACTGTCACAAACAAACTCTTTTCCCATAAAAAGGCAGTAAGTTCTCTTTGCTATAGTGAGAAGATTGAAAACCATGACCTCTGAATGCTGAGAATCACAAGTCTCGCGGTTGTGCATAGTTGGGCGCTGAGAGAGGGACAGGGGCTGCAGAAAATGGCTGCTAGAATCTTCTGCCAGCCTGCTGATAGAGCCTCTGAGGATCACTATAGGAGACAAAGACTCCACCAGAACACGGAGTGCCAAGAAGACCGCAATGTTGACCCGTTACGGGCATCGGGATGTCTATTTGCATATAAATGTAAGCAGTTGACAGACACAAAGGGCCGGGAAGGCTGGGGGAGGAGGCGCCCAGGTACCCGGGGGAGGGATTGCCCCTGCAACCCGAGCAGAAGCACGGGGAGTAGCCGGAGGAAAGGACCCATGGAGGAGGCAGAGACCCGACCTGCCAGGTGGAGAGGCTCCACGCTGGATGGAGCCGGGGGAGACATAGAGAAGATGCCGTGACTTACGTTGGGAGGAGCCCCTGCCAGCACAAGCGACCTACAGAGATGAGCCAAACAGGTTTGCTGGGGGAGGCATCATAGCCCTGTGGAGGCCTGGGACTGAGAGACACTGTGATTTGTTGCTGCCTGCCAGAGCAGAGATGAAGCCCGGTGGGAAGAGATTTGCCTTGGAGAAAGTTCGTGGAGGACTGGCTCTTATGGGTGAGATCCTACGGTGCAGCAGGGGAGGCTGTGTGGGATGGATGCCCCCATCCCAGCCGAGAAGGAAACCATCTTGCAAGGGACTGACCGAAGCCCCCATCTCCTAGTCCCTGCCCCCCTGTCCTGTGCTGCGAGCAGGAGAGGGGAAGAAGGGAGCAAAATCATGGCTAAAGGGAAGTCTGCTTTAGAATGGAGGGGTGGGGGAAGGTGTTACCCAGACCCCCATTTTCCCCAGTCCCTGCCCCTCCTGGGCTGCGATCAGGAGGGAAGAAGGGAGCAAACTTCTAACTAAAGCCTGCTAAGGAGGGAGTGGTGGGGGGAAAAGTGTTTGCCTGGTTGCATTCATTTCAAGATTCTTGGTTGCACTCCTGACTGTTTTTTCACTGTTTTCTCTTTAGCCTAGTGCAATAAATTAGGTAACTTTCTCTTCAGCACTCTGTGTTGAGTCTGTTTTGCCCGCGTCATTAACGAGTTTTGTCTCTTGAGCCGCCCAATTTTTTAAATTTTTTTTTCCCTCCCCTGTCCATCTAAGAAGGGGAGTAATAGACTGATTTTGGTGGACATCTGGCCTTTAGCCAGGGCTTAACCACCACAACAAGGTAAATTAAAAGCCCCAAAATATACAAAACATAGTAAACATAAAGCCAGATTCAACACTGAAAACCAAAGAGAGAAATACTGAATTATACATGCATACGAGCTACACATTTGTGGCTTAATTCAAAATGAAAGTCTAGATTTCAGCTTGTAAGATGGTGCTACCCAAAACCACAATAATTGTCTAGAGAAAATAAATGTGGTGTGCTCTTTTTATTACGTGACAGTTACCCACCTAAGGTGCTCACAACTCGCTGTGCATGTATCACGATTCAGATATGAGCCAAAGCAGCAGAAAGCTGCCAGCTATCACTGAACAGTAACATCAGTCCAAGTAAATGTTTGTTTAGCTGTGTTGGTATATTATATATACACTAGAACTATATTACTGGCATAAACCTAATTTTACCCAATTCTACAGTAAACCCATGTAAATTAATGCTTGCTCACTCTTCTATTTCTAGAGGAATAGTTACGGATCAAGGTTAGTCACATTTAAGCCAATAAATAACAGAATGAAGTAAAAAAAATGTAATCTAAGACATGTAAATTATCATATTAGAAAAATTGGTATTACTATCATATTATTGATTATCAGTATTAGGAAATATTGTATCTTTGCAGGACATCTCTTCTCCAAGTTCCTAGGCACAGAACACCTCACTAAATAAAGCTCAAGTCATGTTTCACTCTATTCTGTTACATCTTTAAAACACTGATGCACAAAGAAATTTTGTAACTATTAGCATAAGGCACCAAAATAATTTCATTGAGATTACTTGGCTGTGCAAGCTTTAAAACCGACAGTGACCCTCTGTTACTCTAAACAGCATTTTACATCAGTTTTGCTAAGTGGTAACATTAAATGACAAAACCACTCCATACATCAATGTAAGAACCCCTTAACATTCAGTCAGCATTCAGAAATGCATGCCAATGATCAAACTGAGCAATATTCTTAATTTTAAACTAATATACACACACACACACGCAATAGCTATGCTAAGACTCGAACACAAGGATGTCCTCAAAAGAAAAAAAGTAAAAGCCCAAGTTGATTTTACTTAGTTTTTACACTGTGGTATCTCTATTATGCCTACATGCACTTTTTCCACAGACCTTGACATCTAGTCAGCAACTTATCTAGAATAAACATAGGTGCCCATGATAAATATACACCCTTACAGTCCTATCAATCTCAGTTTAACCGCTCGACTGACCCTCCAAATATTGAATTAAGCAGGGACAACATGACCTTAAAACACTTTATTCTTTCAGGTGACAAAGTCATGAATAACTTACCCTTTTATCATGATAAAAAGCATTCAAAACCTCAGAGACATCTACCTTCCATAATGACAACAAATACTTTTACAGGTAGATGGCAAATTTCTTAATTTCCTGACCCGCAGCTGGAAACTCGTATTTTTTGTTCCCCAGCATGAAGACAAAAGACCAGAAATGTCACAGGGAAAAAAACACCAAGATACCAAACTCATAAACCAGCAAATGCTAAGTTCTTCATTATTTTTCAGCAGAAAGCTTCCACTGAAACTTACAAGTTTGTATTTTATGAGGGCAGTATCTTCATTAAAGAAACCCACACATACTGCTTTCAGTAAATAATCAGTGTCAAAAATAATTATAAATCCTTATTGGGATTATAACATCTGGGTTAAAAACTAATTTTCCTTGTATTAACTTGAAAGAAACATAGCAAGGATGTATTTCACTTGATTCAAAGCATAAATTTTATTCTCTCACACAGCTTGCCATAAGTCTGGAAATTTATTTTTTTTTCCCTTTTAAACCACTAAAGTAGAGAAAAGCAGTACTAAGCCAAACAGAAATTCACTAATCTCAACAGAAACATTCATAAATCTCCTGGCAAAACAAAGTTAAATACATTTATTACAGTTAAAATACTGTTGCAAATAATATTAGTTTTTAGCTCGTTAGTTCATCAGTTCTGACATTTCTGTATTTTAAGCTGCCTAAAAACTCTAGCACTTCAGAGAGCAATTTTGTTACAAAACTCTATCTTACAATCATAAACTAAATACAATTCCAAATCTATGTACAAGCAAGTCCATTTTGCCAGTGAGGCACAGCTTTTCCCTAAGAATATTTCTAATATATTCACAGTACAATATATCACAAAAAATCCATATCTGTCCCACAGATCTCTGGATAGTAGCATTGCAAGATGGCAATTCATTCTGCTTGATGAGTCTATTCACTTTTATCCAGATGTCCTCCAAATTCTGATTATTACAAATAGATTGTTCAATTGTCCACTTAGCTCTATAAAATGCATGCAGGTTTAGTCTTTCCAAATTATTTTGCAGTTCTTGAGATAAAGGAAGAATCTTTTCTTTAAGCTTAGGGCTAGGGAGAGAGACACTCCAAGACCTTTGCAATTTTTCTTTTCCATTAGGTGGAGGTTCACCTTGATTCTCCAAGTGAATTGGTCTGTGAACAGTTTGTGCTTGAATTAGAGTCTGCCCATTTCTCACGTTAGACTGAAACTCAAGGAGATGTTTTGTGCAGTCATAATCAGGAGATCCTGTAATATATTCTGCAGGTGTGGAAAGCTGGTTCAATTCTTCTGCTTCCTCATAAGAAATAACAGGTGGCTGCTTTTTTGGTTTGAGGGGAAGTCTGTATAAATCATTTGGAAACCAGGGCATGAATCTTGGCAACTGGCGAATGGGAAAGTCCTTCAAGGCTGCTTCTGCAAATTTCTGCAGTGTTATTAGATCTGTCTGATGTGGTCGATAATGCAAGACCACTTCCATGCTTGTATAGCAGGAATCCAATAATTCTTTAAAAAGGAACAGTCTCTTGATTAAGATTCTCAAATCTAGACTGAAACCTCTTATTTACAAGAATTTCCTTGCCCCATGCTGAAAAGATCAGTGGAAAACAGGACCTGAAGCAGAAGTGTTATAAAGATTTAAGATACTACCATTTTACAAAAAACATTACTAGGATATTTTACAAAAAAGGGACATGTAATAAAAATAAGCTACATACATATCAGAACATTCTACATTATCCAGGCAGAACGTTAGTGACTGTATTCCATCACTACTAGTGTAATTTCAGCATGCTGACCATTACCTGGACACATGCAGTTTACTCAGTACTGTCCTTCGCAAGAGTTTTGGGTTGTTTTTTTACTGTCACCATCTCGTATGTGCCATCTATTGTTATTCTTGCTATACTGTTATGAGGCACCTTAAAAGACATACAATTACTACTGCCTAATTTCTCAAATTTGCCACATGAATCTCCCTGACCCATAAAGTATTTTCCTACTACAACATTTTAAGCCAGTGCATATAAAGCAACTAGAAAACATATGGGTTATGAAAACCGTTTCTGTAATAGTACTGACTGGTTAAGCAGTTTTTAAAGGCATAGATTACAGGAAAGTTCTATTTGTTACTAATTAAAGCTGTCACCTTCCATTTTGTATCAGAAAACACATTTAGTTTTAGTCTCAGAGCTTCTAAACAATACATGCAGGCATCCTTTTAGTCCTTAAGGACTTGTCGATTTCTTAATTTATTAGACTTCTAGAATAACTAAAGGACTCATTAAGTCTGTAAAGACTTTTTACTTTCACACATCAGTGTTCTCCCACAAAGTTTATACTAAATGCAGGGAGGGACAGACTACAAGTGCTACTATGAAACATAACATACGCTCACTCTCCTGTTTTTCCCCCTTTAACAAGTTTGCCATCATTTCAGGCTCCCTAAGAGAAACCAGCATCATACAATGATATGGAAAAACCTAGGATTGATTAATCATTACACTACCACTATTTTATTAAAAATAGGCACAATACAAAGAAACCCTGATACCCGTCACTCTTTGGCAAAACCTACAGCTGCATCAAATTCAATACAAGTCCAAGGATTTTGTTGGTTTCTTACAAAAGCAGAGTTGCCATTTTTTCCCCCTTTGAAATACTATTAAAATATATTTGCAATATCAGCTGATGATGTTTCATGTTCTGAGGTTTCTGGCTTTGGTCTGCATACGTTGATCTTTGTTTTGTAATTAATCTGCTTGTTGATCTTTGAATTATGGTTAACAGATTTTACTGACATGCACACACCACTAGACACTCTCTCCCAGTGTGCTTAAAAATTAGTAAATGGGCAGTGGATGAGCACTGAAATCATCTACAAACCTTCACTATTTTATCCATCTCAGCAGTCTCACTGATTCAGAGTGCTTGCAGAATTTAGGTTTTAACCTTTTATTACTCTGACTTAACTGCACAGTTAGAGGGAAAAAAAAAAAGCATTTGCTTTTGACAAACAGTGTGAAAGTAGATTCAGGCTTTTCAGTGTTTCAATTGCTGACTTACTGGTTTCCAACTGCCAACAGAAATGATCAAATTCTTACAGTGAGCTCTTCTGATTTCTGTCCTATTTCTACAAGGCATGGGAGAAACTCTGTATTTTTAATTTCACTACTGGCAATGCCTCAATTAAGGGCAGATACACAGTAACTGTGCACTAAGTGTGAGGCTGAGGAAGCAAAATACATGGAACTGGGGGGAAAACGCAAATGTGACAGCAGGAAACTCGAAAAGAAATTTTTAAAAGAAAATGAATAAACCTCGTAACTGACGAAAGCCTTGCGTGAAATACAACTACCTCGCACAGCCTCGACGGCCAGCAAGGCAAGGCGCTCGCCCTTGTGCGGGGCAATCTACCGCTCACTCCTCACCCTCTTCGTTCACCCTCGGGACAGCCTGCGGCTGGCGCCACAGCGCCAGGCACTCCGGCCAGGCTGCTCCTTGCTTGACCTTCTTATAAAAGGGAGGAAAGAAACGGCTAGGCCTCCGGAACGAACACACCACCACCCCCGTCAACCGTAGCGCCCGGCCCGACCGCAAGCTCCCAGCCTCTTCCCCAGGCCTAGCCGGCCCACCTCACCCCTCGGGGCCGGCCCCAAAGCCAACAGGAGCTGAGGGTAGAACCAGCAGCCCAAGAGGGCATCAGACTACCAGCGGGCTACGCCATCAGTACCTTTTAGAGCCAGCAAGTGCTCCTGCTTGGGCTGATTAACGTCCATGGCACCGACTTTCACCCCTGAGGAGGGCAAACACGCCAAAACACTGCCGGAGCAACAAACTGCACCGCCGGAAGGGCCAGGCTGAACCGGTACTTAAAGTCCGGGCGCAGTAAATACCGCCGAGGCCGGAAACAGTTGTCCCAGGGTGCAACGGTGGCCGGCAGGACACGACGACAGGCGGAACTACAGCCCCCAGAGCGCACTACCTCTTGCTCCCGCGCTGGCAGAGGGCTGCTGCGTGGGCCTCCTAAGAAGGCATGCTGGGGAATGTGGTCCTCCGGAAGCCGCGGCGGTGGCTTTGCACGACGGGAATCGTAGTTCTCCCGTGAGAGTCAAAGGAAGGGAGCGCCGCGCGCCTCGGAGAAGCGGCAGGGAGCTCATGCGCCCTCCGGGGCGGGGCCTGAGGGGGGCGAGGAGAGGAGAGGAGAGGCGGGGCGGGGCTTGCCCTGCCCTGCTGTGGTCGCCGGCTTCTTCCTGCCGGTGGCTACTCAGGTCCGCCCTTCCCAAGATGGCGGCCGTCGGCGTAAACAAGTTCGGGGCCGGTGCCGGGGTGGATGGCGGTCGCGGGTCTGGCGGCCGTGGCCCAGCTGGCGCTGCGGTGAAGGTGAGATGGGCTGCTTAGGCCTTCGCGCCGTCTGACTCCGCCACCTCCTTGCAGCTGGACTGCTGTGGCGGCCCGGGTTGCACCGTCGCTGCTCTGGTTGGGGAAGGGGGTAACGCAGGATGTGAGGGCTCTCGGGGATAGGAGGCGTCCTCTAAGGCGGTGGGGCTCGGCTCGGGCTGGGATGTCGCTTCGGGGGCCCTTTTCCTTCCTCGTCTACTCAGAGTCTCATTGCCATAGGGTGCCTTGTAGCAGGCTGTAAGGTGGGAGGCCTCTGCGTAAGGGGGATGGTGGCTGCTTTGAAGCGGGGACCTGTCTCGGAGAGAATGTAGTGCCTGGTTTCTCTAAGGTGGTCTTAAAGCATTGTTTGGTGGTTTTTAGTTTCGTTTTTCTAAATGACAATCAATTTTGCTTTTTATTAGTGGTTTAAGATGTTCCGGGCCCTGCTGTTTGTTCCTGCTACCTCGATGCTGCGTTTGTAGCTTCCTAAATGGCTAACTTGGTATGACTGACCTTTTTATATGCATCAGCTATGAATGGAAACTCTCTCCACCGGCTGATAGTCTGCTTTGGCAGGGTCTTGCCCTCCATTTCCTTTTCCTGCAAGGATGTTTCTACTTAGTTAGTTTTGCTGCTTGACTGGTGGGCTTCTCTTGTGGCAGTGCATTAAATGACATGGGCAAGAACTAGTGGTGATCAGGTGGGATGCTGAAGAGTTGAAATGTTCTGGTTTTGTCTATTTTTGAATTATGATTTGTGTGATCATTATGTGTACAAAGCAAAATTAATGACTTGGCCTATCTGCTGTGATTGCAGGAACTTCTGTAAAATAAACTGTGTCATAGCCTTTTTTATCAAATACCATCTCTTCTTAAATTTTAGGTTCTTGAGTGTGGAGTTTGTGAAGATGTCTTTTCTTTGCAAGGTGACAAAGTTCCCCGTCTCCTTTTGTGTGGCCACACTGTCTGCCATGACTGTCTTACACGGCTTCCCCTTCATGGCAGAGCAGTTCGTTGTCCTTTTGATCGACAAGTTACTGAACTAGGTAAGAAAATATGAGTCTGAAGTTCTTAAAACCTGACAGCCAAGGATATGTAGAAAATAATGCTAGATATAGATTCTTCGTTCTCCATGTAGTAATATCTGTGAGTAATGAATATACGGTGTTTGATTTTATTCAGAGAACCTCATAGCACTGTTAAGATAGGCATCTTGGAAAAAGAAAGCCAAGATTTATCTTTGTCTTTTTGAACCTGGGCTTGCAAGCTTTATACCTTAAAGTATTTTTTTAGATCTACATTTAAAAAGGGATTAGCTCAACTTTAAATTAGTGTCTAAGGATTCCTTAATGGGCATTATTTTCCTGTTGTCCTAAACACTAAGTAAATGATGCAATTAAATAGGTAGTTTCTTTGAGAAACAGATTTGTTTGTATTAAGGATACAGTGACACAGAACAAAGTATCATTCCTAACAAACCTGGAGTGTTTTAAATGTAAAATGAATCTATGTATGCAGTAACCAATAGTGGCAGGGTATCAACAGCAATTCCTGTACTCCAGGAGCGTCTGCAGATAGAGTCCAAAAGAATAAGCTACAGCTTTTATCCAACAGTGGAAGCTTATTTTAGGCAAAAGATGTCATTTTCTTGTAATTACTCCAGAACATGAATTGCCTATTCAATATTGGGTTAAAGATAAGATGAATTACCAGAAGAATTTGTACTGAGAACAAATTCATAGAACTGGTTCCAGCAGTTTTGAATAGCACAGGGTGGAAAAAAAAAAAGCCTTTCGAAGGAGGAGAATCCTCAAAGGAAGAGATGTCTAATGTAGCAGTCCATGAAAGGAATGTTAAAATATCAAATTCACTTGGTAAGAATTTACTTTGAAGTAAGACAGTCTGTTAGGTTGCAGACCAAAATGAGAGGAGTATTAAGGCACTCTCTGGGATGCTTTCATGCAAGTATGCGTCAGCAAAAGAAGTATCAGTCTCATATGAAAGAGGTGTTTGTTTTGGGGGGGGAGGGAAGTGGTAAGTATGAGTATCGTGAATGATTGCCAGTCTAGAAGACGCGGTTGAGAGGCATGATTTGTTCTACTTCTTACCTGTGACTGTACAGCTGCATAAAGTTTCTTGAAGTATGCTTTTAAGGAGAGAACTTTAGAGCACAACAGCCAGCTGTTTTGAAACCTCTCTATCCAAGACCACTCCTTGTATTTCATAAAATGAAAGCAGTGTTTTTCTGATGTTTGTGAACTTGTAATTTCTTAGTTCTTATTGTGCATTTTTCCCAGCAATCTGAAAGTATCCTGTCATAATTATTAGAGGGTTTCAGACCTAGCAAAAATGAAGCTTCACTAAAAAACTAAAGGTTGTTTGTTTTTTTTAATCTTAAGTAATACTGAGGAGTGTGGTGGTTTGACCCTGGCTGGAGACCAGATGCCCTCCAAAGTTGATTTATTGCTCCCATTTTCATGTGAGGAGGGGAGAAAATATATGTTGAGAGGCTTAGGAGTTGAGATAAGGACAGGGACAGATCATTCTGCAATCCATGTCATGGGCAAAACAGACTTGACAGGGAATAAAAAGACTACATCTAACTTACTACACACATAGACACAAAATGAAACCAGAGTAGGATAAAGAGAAAAAAACTAAATACACCTCCCCTCACCCCTCCCATCTTCCCAGGCTCATCTTTATTCAGGATTTCTCTCCCTTTCTCCCTGCAGGTGTCACAGAGGAAGATGGGGATTTCAGTCAATTCATCCAAAGTTCTTTTCCTTCTTGAGGGGACAGGGGATGTGGGGTGTGGAATTTCTTACATTCTTCCCTTGCTGCGGTGGGGTGTCCCACCCATGGGAGACAGTCTTCCACAGGGTTCTCTGAGCCCTTTCCCAGGGACTTCAGCTCTTTACCAGCAGACCCAGCGTGGGTCACTTTTGTGGGGTGCAGTCAGTCTCTCAGGCCGAGATTGCTCCAGCCTGATCCCCTGTGGAGTCACAGGTCCCTCCAGCAAGCCTGTTCTGGTGTGTGCCTCTATCTCCATGGGATGCAAGTCTGGCCAGGAGCCTGCTGCAATGTAGGTCACATCGTCCTTCATGTGTCTCCACCTGCTCCATCCAGCATGTGGCCCTCCAGGGGCTGCAGGTGGGGGTCTGTGTGCCCCATCATCTTCCATGGGCTGAGAGTAGACACCCACTCCACCATGGTCTTCTCCACAGGCTGCAGGGGAATCTCTGTCTCTGGCACCTGGAGCACCTCCTCCCCTCCTTCTTCGCTGACCTCAGTGTCTGCAGAGTTTTTTACATCTCCTCACTCCTTTCTCTGGCAGCAAAAAGCAGCCACTTGGGGGTTTATTTCCTCTTAAATATGTTATCCCAGAGGCACTATGACTGTTGCTGATTGACTCAGCCTTGGTCAGCGGCAGTTTCAGCCTTGAGCCCAGCTGGTGTTTTCTCAGTCAGCCCTAGGGTAAGCTGTTAGCTGCTTCTTGAAGCCACCCCTGCAAGGCTTCTACAGGTGGGAAGAGAGAAGAAAAACCAGCTTTTGTATCTGTAGTAGTAGACTTGCATCCTGCTGGCTAGGAAAGAAGGATGATAACGCTGTGACCAACAGTTGCTCAAACTGGATAGATAGAAAATTTTAGCAAAACAACTTGAAAATAAAAGTACTTCTGTGAATAAAATTATTTTGCCTAGTGATTTGCATAGAAGGAAGTTCCAGCCATTTCTAGTCTTGGCAGGTTTATAAGAACTGGCTTTAAATATACTATTGCTTCTTCCTTGTAAGAATGGAGTGACTTGTGGAACACAACACATCATGGCCCCTCTTAGATGTGTCTGAGGTTTTATTGTCTTGCTCTCATTACCTAATTTAGCCTGTTGTTGGTTAAATCTGCTGTGCTTGTAGTTCTGTTTCTGTCTGAGAGCTCAGGAATGGAGCTGGGAGGAAGGCATGGCAACTTTCGGCCCAGGGAGCTTACTATCCTTCCCTCCTCTCCTTATGAGGTCATGTGAGAAATCAAGTTCTGTTTCTGGGATTGCCATTCTGCCCTTTAATGAAAAGCTTTTAACATCTACATCTAGATTGCAGGATCACTGCCAAGAGAAAACTCTGTTGAAAGAAAAGCTGTATAATGAGGGCATAAAGCTACCTGTGGTGAACAAAGTTCCTTAATCAGTAGCTGTGGATTTTATGGATACTTTTAGTTGGTCACTTAAACCTACACAGGTCAGCGGTTAGCCTTGCTGGTTTCCTTTGCTCTTATTACTAAATCACTTAGTCCTATATTTGTCCAAGTTTTCTCAAGGAATCTTGGGAACTTTTAGGAAGAAATACTCAAGGATCTGTATATATAGATATGTATAGGTATAGCTGTATTTCTTCCCTTCCAAAGTAGACACTTGGTTTAAATTTACAGCCCTGTTTCTTTATATATTACTGTATGGGAAGGCAAGGTGAGAAGTGCTATGTCAATCAGTATTTCTCTAAGTACAGAGACTGCAAGTGAAAATTGACAAAACATTGTTTACATCACACAGAATTACAAGGTTGGAAAAGACCTTTGAAGATCATCAAGTCCAACCAATCCCATCCTAAGCTAAACCATATCCTTAAGTACCTCATCAACCCTTTTTTTAAACACATCCAGAGAAGGTGAGTCAACCACATCCCTATATGCTTAGGAAGATACTCAAACAGCTAATAAAACCTTGTTATGAGAGAATATATTTAGTAAGGAACTGGTAGGACTAAAGCCTGCCCAAACAATACTACTTTGCAGTGTAGACTAAACATAGATTTTTGGGTGGTTTTGAGAGTTCTTTAATGAAGTTGTCTGTGATTAATCTTCTAGTGGTGAATTCTGTGCACGTTGACGGCATGTGAGCTGTTTAGTGGTTATCCTCGACAGTGTTAATATTCTTTAACCAAAAGGTTGTAGGTTTCAAAAATTTGAAGCTTTATATTCTGGAGAGTATGTTGACTTAGGCAATATGTTTAAGGCAAAACAATCCCTAAAATTATCTTTGTAGAAGAAGATACTTTTCCTTAAAGTATCTTGATTTAGGAAAAGAGGTGAGTAATTTATTGCAAACTGCTTTCTCTTGTCTTCCTGCATTGGATTAGTGAGTTGTGTTTTTTTGAGTGGTGGTGGAATTGTTTTGGAGGGGTGCGGAGGGCTTGTTAGTGGTGTTTGTTGAAGACATAGACATGGGGGATGTGCTTATGTAATGGCTTTGGAGGCTGTGGGTTTTGTGTTTAGCTGTGCATCTCTGGCAAGGAAGCCTTGAACCAGCTTACGGCTCAGGTGAACTCTCCTTCCCGTGATCACATTACAGGGCTGAAACTGTTTTCTGTAACTGGAACTTGTTGAACTGATGTGTGCAGGTGTTGACATCCTTCATGGAATGAATCCCATTAGTATTGTTTATATTTATATATAATTTTGCTAGTGTTTGAATTCTAACATAAACCTTCCAAACATTGTGTAAGAAAATGTGGATATAATGTAACATTCTCTTGGCTTTGTTCAGACTTTCAGACAACAGTTGTCCTTTATTCCTTTCATTATTTATAAGCCTTTTGCAGAAAAGCTTCATGGTTTTTGAAAATTTGTATTGTTGGCTGGAGTCAGTCTTCACTCTGTCACTATCTCATTTCTGGCTGACACACTTCCTGCTATCCAAGTCTTCTTTTGAGAAGAGACAGTCAGATTGTGTAGTGGTTTTGTAACGGGCACAAATATCCCTTGCAGGCACAAAGATGAGATCACTAGACTCTTTCACATTTGTAACCGAAGCAGAATTTGACCTAAAGTCCAACAGATTAAATAGATGTATTTACACAACTCATTTTTTAGTTTCTTTAAATATAAAATAAACACTTGATCTGAAGTGTTGAAAATGTGTAAGTTCAGCATGTAGTAATATTGTAATAGATTTAGTATAAAAAGAAGCAAAATGGCTTTTCTCAAACACATAAACTTCATGGTAGGTAGCAGAGACATGACTTTCTGTATGATAACAGATGCTTACTGGTTAGAAATTCTGTTTTAATAGGTTACTACTTGGTATGTAACATTGCCTGGGTTCCATCTGTGTCCAAGATTGACAATGTACTGATACATATAACATGTATAGCAGGTATTAGCAAATCTCTAGATACAGAATAAAAAGATAGACTGCAAAAGCAGTGTAAACATGGCATAGCTACAGATGTAATAAACAGAAAATATACATTTCAGACAATTGGGTTGGTTTGACTTTTCTGGCTTGCCTTTGTCTTCATGCTGGATATGGAACAGAACTAGCATGATTAAAATCAGATACAAGAATGTAAACTGAGGAGAGTACTTTCTTAGTTTGCTGGGTTTTTTAGTATACATATTAAAACATATTCAGACCTGTGGAAAAAAAAAAACCTTCTATAAGAAATTCTGTAACAATTAAACCGTTTTTTCCTCTCAGCTTAATCCAGTGTTTGCTTAAAGGCTTTTTTACTATAATCTATTCGGTAGGATAGGTTTATCCTTTTGGTGTGTATACATCCATATATACACTGCCGTTGGTTATCTGGATTAGTTGCTAGGCTTGAGATACGAAATCCACCTGAATGTCAACAGCCGTTATAATGGGGTGTTGCTAATGAGGATATTTTATATACTGTAGTAACTGACGGTTGTACACAGTCAGTACGCTATAGGACAGGGCTGTTCTAAACACTGTAGATGGTAATGGTCTAGCCATTTTTCTGTTCTTTACTTTCTGGGAGTTAGTGTCTAGAAATACGCCTAGATACAGTGTCAGCAAATCCAGACTCCATTTACAAACTGGTTTGACATAATTCAGATTCTGAAAGTAGATATTGTGCTCTGTATTTATTCAGTTTGTAGTAAGAGGTGATTCTTTTATGCTCTATGTTGTGAAAAACACTGGTCCTGCTAGGAGTGCTAGAGTTAAAAAATAACTAAGCTCTGAAGTCAGAATATATCAAAGCATTGGACTGTGCTGGTGCTAGCTGTAATTGTGGACAGCCAGAATATAACTCCTCTACTTTTTTTTGTTTGTAGTTAATTTTGTGGAGTGAAGCTTCAATTGGATGTTGGTAATGCTATCTGTACCCAAGGAGGCTTCCACCATGGAACTGATAACTACAGAAAGCACTAACATGCCTTTTCTTTATACTTAATTCGAAGTTGCTAACTCGCACCTTGATAAGCCCATTTCCGTAAAGAGAAGATCTGCTAAGATTGATGGTCTTTTAGTGATAAGCATGTTCTTTAAACAGCCAGTGTTTTTATGTACAGGTTGAAGGTGCTGAAGGGGAAATAGCTTTTATGTGCTCCCGTTGGTAACTGTAAGAAAAGAGTATCAGTCAATTTGTCTGTTCTCTGAGTAACTTTTATGTGAGCCATTAACTTCTGTTTTGAGTTTGGCCACTGAGAATACTATGGTTGGTGGTTAAACTGTGGGGAAGAATGCCTAGGAGGAAAAAGTTTAATGCAGCAAAACTGGCAGCTACACAAAACAGTAAGTTATGCAGTGTGGATGTGTTGGTTCCTGTTCGTATGCCTCTTCAGGGGTACCATAGCATCATTGCCCTTACTTCAGCCAGATATGGCATGCACCTCATGAACCTACTTGTTCTGGTTCACTTAGTAGGAAAACAGTGTGAGCATTCCAGTCTTCCATGTAATTGTGTCTGCAGGAAAAATACTGTTAGGTAGTTAAAGCACTTGTATGTATTTCAAATAAGTTTTGAAGTTTTAAGATTGAGAGCAAGTCCCATTTTTCTTGTTTCATAGCTCTATAAGTAAAAAGAATCTTGTGGGCAGCTCAAGCTCAAGCACTGCCCAGCCACTCACGCATTCCCCTGCAGTGGGATGGGAGAGAATCAGGAGGCCAAAGTGGGTTGAGGTAAAGACAATTTAATGGGTAAGACAAAAGCCATACACACATGCCAAGCAAAATAAGGAATTTATTCCATCGTACATAGTGGTTACTTTGAAAGACAAACACCACAACTCTGAACAACACTGTGCTTTCTCCTTCTTCACTCCAGCTTTGATGGCTAAGCATGATGTCAGGTAGTGTGGCATATCCATTTGGTAGCTTTTCAGCCTAGTGGCTGGCAGGTCATCATGAGAAATGGAAAAAAGGCATCAGTGGTATGTAAACAGTGCTCAACAATAGCTAAAAAGTGTTGTCACTGGTTTGGTCACAAGTCTGAAACATACCCCTGCACCAACTATCACAAAGACAAATAATTCAAACCCATCTAAAATCAGTACAGAGAATAACTCTTAACAAGCTGAAGATAGGAGAACTTGCAGGTGCATTAGAGTTTTGGGTTGGGATTCTTTATAAACAATATTTTAACATGTCTAGCTCTTAAAAACATTGTCTTTTGTGCAATGTCTACATTTTAACAATATTTGTGGAACTCTACAAAGAGCCCTTATATCAGTGTATATTTTCTGTGTGCTGCAAGTAGAGACTTCTGTGGGAGTTGATCTGTGTTCTGAGAACCGTGAAAACACTGATGACACTCTGGCTTTGTGTACCAAGCTGAGGAGCAGTGAAACATAAGTATTTGGGATGGGTACTTCTGGTTTCTGTAACTGCCTGCTACTCATAGTAGTTGATGTCTGTCTGTTCACTTGAACCATCACTTACAGTCTAATGATACGTCAGAATCTATGAAGGGGTTGATAAATACCAGTATTGAAGAAGCAAGACTTACTGTCTGCATAGGATCAGTGGGATGATACCTGAATTCTAGAAGAATGCAGAAGAGCGCGTGCTTACCAGACCACTACTGGGCAGCATAATTTAGGAGGTCAGAAATGACACTCAGGAGAACCAAACAACTGAAGTAGCATGCTCTTTCTCTTTGGGAAAAAGTTACCCTGTGAGTTCTTGCCAAATGTAGAATTCTGTCACATATTAGATATGTAGACTGAAAATCTCAAGAGTTTTTATGCATCATGTGGTGGTTGAGCCCTGGCTAAAGGCCAGACGCCCACCAAAATCAGTCTATTGCTCCCCTTCTTAGTTGGACAGGGGAGAAATAATATAATTGGGCAGCTCAAGAGGCAAACTCGTTAATGACGCGGGCAAAACAGACTCAACACAGAGTGTTGAAGAGAAAGTTATCTAATTTATTACACTAGGCTAAAGAGAAACTGTGAAAAAAGAAACCAGAGTCAGGAGTGCAACCAACAATCTTGAAACAAATGCAACCAGGCAAACACTTTCCCCCACCACTCCCTCCTTAGCAGGCTTTAGTTAGAAGCTTGCTCCCTTCTTCCCTCCTGATCGCAGCCCAGGAGGGGCAGGGACTGGGGAAATGGGGGTCTGGGTAACACCTTCCCCCACTCCTCCATTCTAAGCAGGCTTCCTTTTTGCCATTGATTTTGCTCCCTTCTTCCCCTCTCCTGCTCGCAGCACAGGACGGGGGCAGGGACTAGGAGATGGGGGCTTTGGTCAGTCCCTTGCAAGATGGTTTCCTTCTCGGCTGGGATGGGGGCATCCATTCCACACAGCCTCCCCCTGCTGCACCGTAGGATCTCACCCATAAGAGCCAGTCCTCCACGAACTTTCTCCAAGGCAAATCTCTTCCCACCGGGCTTCATCTCTGCTCTGGCAGGCAGCAACAAATCACAGTGTCTCTCAGTCCCAGGCCTCCACAGGGCTATGATGCCTCCCCCAGCAAACCTGTTTGGCTGATCTCTTTAGGTCTCTTGTGCTGGCAGGGGCTCCTCCCAACGTAAGTCACGGCATCTTCTCTATGTCTCCCCCGGCTCCATCCAGCGTGGAGCCTCTCCACCGGGCAGGTCAGGTCTCTGCTTCCTCCATGGGTCCTTTCCTCCAGCTACTCCCCGTGCTTCAGCTCTGGCTGCAGGAGCATCTCTCGCCTGGGTACCTGGGCACCTCCTTCCCCAGCCTTCCCGGCCTTTTGTGTCTGTCAACTGCTTACATTTATATGCAAATAGACATCCCAATGATCTTCCTGGCACTCTGTGTTCTGGTGGAGTCTTTCTCCTATATGTGATTCTCAGAGGTGCTATCAGCAGGCCTGCAGAAGACTCTAGCAGCCATTTTCTGCAAGCCCTGGCCCTCTCTCAGTAGCCAACTATGCAAAACTGCGACACATCATCAAGTATCAACCTCAGGCTCCAGTTGCTGTTCTGCTAGTCTTTGCATCTAGATTGAGAAGCAGCCCAACTTTCTTCCAGGTCTGTGTTGTTTTCTACAACTGTGTTTCCCAGATTGTGCTTGAAGCAAAGTGTAAATCGAATAAAGCAGGTACTTGAATTTAATAATATTTTTTACAGTGAATAGCAGAAGTTTACAGAAAACTTGGCCTGTATTCTTAGATACGTATGTTTGCATGAAGAAAAAAATATGTGAATTACTAGAGTAGCATGCATATGCAGTTTTGTCTAGATAGTGGTGTCCCATGCTCTAAAACTGTTTCAGCCTTTTCTTGAGCTTCTCCTAGTATTTGTTGTGTTCTTTCAAGAGCTTGTAAAAATGTTGCAAAATTATAGCCATGTTGAGGTCAGCTCTGGTATCTTTTAGGAAAACAGAATGTTTGGAGGTTTTAATGAGGATGGTTTATATATCTGCGTTCTACCAATTTTGGTGAACTTGTCATAACAAAATCCCTGTGACAACAGCAGAATAGCTCATCTTAGCATTGAGGCTGGAGGAAGACCCTCATACTTTTCTTTACTTGACCCTTCCAAATTAGGAATTGTTAGTAATTACTTACATCCTCTGCCTAGATTGGCATGTATTGATATTGATGCACGTCTTGGGTAGTGTCCTTGAGGAATTAAACTGATTCTAAACTGTGTGGTAATAAGGGCTTAGTTTGGGCAGTAAATTACTTCAAATGTTGGTCTGCCCTGATTGTAAAGAAAAGGAAAAACCACAAACCCATCCACAGAAGTGATACTCATTCTGGAAATTCATATTGAATTCAACACTATGCACCTCCCTATTCTCAGATTGGTCATTCCTCATTTCCAAAAGTATGTAGTTGTGATTCAACAGTTGTAATCAGTCTATTGTAGTTAATCAACTAGAATGTTGTATACTGGGAACACTCAGATTCTGAGACTGTGCACTGGCAAACATCCCATTTGAGGAATGTCTGATAGCATACTACTAAACTATGTGTTTTTTTCTTTTATATATAACAACTCTCTGAGAGGAAGACTGATAGGTACTTTCTGTGTTATATGTAAATAAGTTTTTAAGAACCATCTTTTAAGAGTGCAGAGGCAGGCAATTCCAAAGTGTCAGAGGTCAAGAAAGTGTAGTGGAAGGCTGGCTTGGCTGACCAGAGACCTTCTAGAGCTTAAGTAGAAAAGGGAAGTGTATGGACTTGGAAGTAAGGACAGGTTACAATGGACGATTACAGAGATGCTGTTTTCCACTGTGGGGAGAAAATTTGTGTGACCAAAGCTCAGAGTTCAGGCTGACCAGCGTTGTGAAGGAGGACAGAAATGATTTTCTAAAATATGCGAACAGAACCACTGAATATCAGGTTGGAAGGGACCTCAAGAATCATCTGGTCCAATCAGAAATGGCAAAAGCACAGTCTAGACAAGATGCTCATTACCCTGCCCATCCAGATCTTAAAAAGTGTCCAGTGTTTGTGAATCCACCACTTCCCTCTGGAGACTATTCTGATGACTGCTCTCGTTGGACACAACAGTAAAGTTTCCACAATCAGAATCTCCCAAGGAGTAATTTGTACCCATTACTCGTTGTCTTTTCTGTGTTGAGTCCTCATAAAAAGAGAGTCTTCATCTTTGTAGCCATCTTTTAAAAATACTGGAACATGGTGATAAGGTCACCCCTAAGCCTTATTTTCTCAAAGCTGAAAATCCCAGTTCTCTCAGCCATTCCTCATATGGCAGGCTTCCTCATCCTTTGATCATCTGGGTGGCCTTTTTCTGGACCCTTCCCAGCCTACCCACATCTTTCTTGTACAGTGAGGACCAAACCCAAGCACAGTATTCCAGGTGTGGCCTGACAAGTGCTGCTTAGGTTGGGGTAATGACTTCTGTATCTCTGCTGGTGATGCCCTTGCTGATGCCACCCAGCATCCTGTTTTGGTCCTGTTAGGTTTGCTGCCCACCAGGACTCCCAGGTCCCTTTCCACAGAACCGCTCCCCAGGCAAGTAGATCTGAGGTGGTGCTGCACTCCTGAGTTACGTTTTCTGAGGGACAAGACCCTACATTTGTCCATTTTGAACGTAAGGGTCTTGTTAGCCCACTCTTCCAGGCTAGTCAGGTCTTCCTGCGGGTGACTTTCACTTCCAAAGTACCTAATTCCCCCTCAGTTTGGTATCATCAGCAGAAGTAATTAGGGTGTGCTTGATCCCAGATATCTTAGGAAGGTGTTAAGCAGCATTGAGCCCAATATGATTCAATCCCAGGAGGACCCCAATTGTGACATGTTGCCAGTTTGAAAAGGAGCTATTTACCAACACCATCTGGGTGTGGCCTGTCAGACAGTTGCCCACCCATGACATGGACCACTTGTCTAGACCGTAAGGTTTTTAAGGAGGAAGCTGGGGGAAACTGTATGCAAAGCCTTGGAGAAGTCCAGGTGGACAATGTCCACTGCTTGACCAACATCATATAAGCAGGTTACTTACGTTGTAGAATGTGATTAGGTGCAATTTGCCCTTGGTGAATGATTCCATGCTGGCTTTTCCCAATCATGTGCTTCATTTGACTTGTGGTAGCCCCCAGGAGGATTCATTCCATAGTTTTTCCAGGGGCTGAAGTAAGATTGATTGAGCCCATAATTTCCTGGATCCTCCTTTAGGCCCTTCTTGTACATGGGAGTGACACTGTTCTTCCAGTGTTCTGGGATGTCTCCCAGTCTCTGGCTTCTGAAAGGTTATGGAGAGTGGCCTCACAATAATGTCAGCCAGCTCTATTAACACCCTGGGTAGATACTACTGGGCCCATTGATTTGTAGAGCTCAGGCTCCTATAATAGTTGGCATACTTGTTTTTCATTCACTGATGGTCACTACATTGACCTGGATTTTTGTTACCAAGGTCTGGGGCCCATCAGTGCTGCTAAAAACAAGAGGTGAAGAAAATGTTGAGAACCTGTCTTTTCAGTGTTCTTGGTTACTAATTAACCTCTCCAGTTTAACAGCAGGCCAGTATTTTCTTTCTGCTTCTGCCTGTTGTCTACATACCTCAACAATCCTTTCTTGTAGTTTTTGACATCTCTGTTCAAGCTGAACTGCTTTTCTAACTACATAAGATGGATCTAGCCTTTCTTCAATGTATCTAGTGACAGAACTAGAGGTAAAGTGCACAAACTGTAACACAGAAAGTTCTGTCTGTGCATATAGAAACAATTTGGAACATGAGGATAACCAAGTTCTGATGTGTTACCTGCACGGGTGGGTGAATCGCACTCCTTGGAGGTTGTCAAAAGATGCCTGGGTATGGTCCTAGCAGCTGGTCCTAGGGGACCCTGCCTGAGCTGTCAGACTGGCCTCGTCCAACTGCAGCTGTCCTGTGATACCGTTGCAACTAAAGAGTAATGATTCATCAATCAAGGATGATGGTTCATCTCTTCAGGCACCTTTACCTTGCAAAGAGAAAATGTCTTAAAACTGATTAGAGTGGTGCTGAAAAAAATTAAGTGTTGCTTCATATTAATGTCAATAAAATGAAGGCTAATACAGGAGTAGATATGGGCTTCCAGTTTGTTCTAGGCAGTATATCTTCTTTTTTTTTACTGTATCAAATAGTGGTGTATGTGGGCCTTTCTGAATATTGTTTTAACTGTTATTCAGGTTTTTGCTGGACTGACATCTGCAGTAAGTGTTGCATCTTGTGATTCAGGGAGTACAAGATTTGCCAGTGGGAATTCTTTACAGCTTCTGTTAGTACAGTAGAACTGTTCGTGGCATGTAGTTATGCAAAATGTTAATTTTTATGATAACATATTAGAGTTTATGTGTTCCTCATAGCCTTTACTTGATAGCTATTGCAGATTAACTTACAAGTGTTTTTCTTGGGGTCTTGTAAATTTCTAACAATCTTGGCACCTTTTAAGTAGAGAGAATATGTATAAAAATTAAATAGTTCCATGGTGGAAGGAAGAAAGGATGGAAAGGTAGGTAAGCTTGTATAGAAAAAGCGGTAGTTGTATCTCACTCTAGTTAATATCACAGTAGCTAATGTTCTCTTAAGATTTATCAGAATCTCAACTGAGGTTTGTGGAACTTTTCATGATGCTACCTGCTTGAGGGTTTATTTTTCCTCTTTGCTTCATTTAACTCTCCCTCAAAAACAGGAGATTCTGGTGTCTGGGGCTTGAAAAAGAATTTTGCTTTGTTGGAACTCTTGGAACGGTTGCAGAATGGACCAGCTGGGCAGTGTGGGACAGCAGAAGAAGGCATCGGTCTATCTGGAGAGGTACAGAGTTTGAAAAACAACAAAAAGGTTTTCACATTTGCTTGAAGTTATCTCTAGATAGGAAAAGGAAAGAGTCAGGTTTTTGTAATAATGCTGCTCTTTTATTTCAGTATCTAGTATTAAGGCTTCAGTTAATTGTTTCATAGATAAAGCTAATCTGTACTGATGAAAGCAGAAAATAAAAAGCTATTGCCAAGCATGCATATTCTTTTCCCCTTTTTAGGCTTTTAATATTTTTTATAAAAGGTTACTCATTTGTATATTTGGGGTACAGTGATTTAATAACAGTTTTATAAATCTCAGACACTCTTTCTAAAGACTTTAACAACTCTTATTCATAAGTAGTTGCCTTTTATAGTCATTTAGTATCACTACATTGTGTGATAGTATTTCATTATATACTTGCTGCTTTAATCATTCCAGTATTAACAACTGGTACGCAAAAAGTATGATGCAGTGCCATGCTAGGAATAGATTAACTGTCCAAATTGCCTGTTCATCCATTGGTGTTTTGTCAGTCTGTAACTTTGTAATGGTTTCTTCTGTAATAACTGTTGGAGGAAATGACTGGAGCCTGTGTTATTTTAGCCTCCAAACCTTTACAACTTCCCCTGAAGTTTGGATTTATAAAATCACTGAACACCCCTAGAATAATTTATTTGAGTTGACTTCAAAGGAAATTAACTTTTATGTTTTAAATTTTTTTCAAGAACTTAAAATCAGGTTTTCAAAGTATTACAAATATTTTTAGTGTGTAACTTTCGAAGAAAGTCTGTTTTCAGGCTTATATTGGTGTCAGGTTGTATGGTTTTCCTCAGTTACTGAGATTAAATGTTAACAACTTCAGCTTTGGTTTTTTTTTGTTAGAGTATCATTCGCTGCGATGAAGATGAAGCCCACGTTGCATCTGTATATTGCACTGTTTGTGCCACTCACCTGTGTGCAGACTGTTCCCAGCTCACTCATTCTACAAAGACACTAGCGAAACACAGGCGTGTACCTCTTGCTGATAAGCCTCATGAGAAGACCATGTGCTCTCAACATCAAGTGCATGCTATTGAATTTGTTTGTTTAGAAGAGGGCTGTCAGGCGAGTCCCCTTATGTGTTGTGTCTGCAAAGAATATGGGAAGCATCAAGGTCATAAGGTACTGATAATAATCTGTTTGTAATCATGCCATGGAGGGGCTTACACAGTTATTTATCCAATTATAAGCACAAAATATTACCAAGAGAGGACAATAGTGTCTCGATATATCTTTATAGAAGTAACTTCATACTGTTCTTCATTTCCCTTGCATTTCAGGTAATTGCCACGGTAAAATTACAAGAAAAAAACCCCACATTCTTTCTAGGCCCATAAGAAGTTATTTATATATTAAGATTGACAGTCCTTTTATCCAATACTTTTTTGAACTTCACTCAGCATAGATTTACTGAAAGTTGTTTTCATCATGCAAACACTAGGTTCACCCAACTTGGTGCTATCTAACTACTTGTCTTTTTTTTTATAATTGATTATGGTAATCAGGCAAATTTTTATGTTTACTTGTGTAACTGCTAGATCCCAATCTTCATCACAACATAATCTGTAACTCTTGATTCCATTTTAAATTGCGCATTGGTTTTAAATTTTTTCTGCATTCCCATGTATATATATAAATGTATATGTTAAATATATAGTAAAACAGAAAATATGGTTAAATATATTTATGATTGATATTTTATATGTTACTTTTAATTAATAGCATTCTGTCTTGGAGCCAGAAGCAAACCAGATTCGTGCATCCATTTTGGACATGGCCCACTGTATAAGAACTTTCACAGAAGAAATATCAGATTATTCCAGAAAATTAGTTGGAATTGTCCAGAATATAGAAGGAGGAGAACAAATAGTTGAAGATGGAGTTGGAATGGCTCATACTGAACATGTATGCTTATGCTTTTTTTTCTCCACATGCACAGAATATTTGCTTTTTATTATACATAGTTTTTAAAAGACAATACCTTAAGTTCCTACTAGAGAGAAGTCATTTTTGAGGTTTAAACAAGCAGGTAGAGAAGAACTTGCAGTCTGTTACAATGTTTTTAGACTATATGAGAAAAAGGAGGCTGTAAGGAAAGCTGTGTAACTGCTAGTACAGTACTGAAGTACTGTGACAGATTGTATCTGTTTTCTGTGATACTATTGAGTCATCTTTGCCTTGTCAATTTTAGTAAGGAGTGTATACATACAAATAAGCTACTTGGTTATTGGAGTAACTTCTTGGAGGATCTTGGTCTTGGGGCTGATAAGACTTTCTGTATAACTGGGACTTGAACTGTGATGTAGCCAAGCAGATGTGAAGATAAGTTAGAAACGGGAATAAAATGAAAAATGTACTTGTGGAATCAACTGGTGTCCTTAATCCTCTGGATCTCCTGACTGCAACATTGTAGGTACCAGGGACTGCAGAGAATGCTCGCTCATGTGTCCGAGCCTATTTTTCTGATCTTCATGAAACCCTTTGTCGTCAGGAGGAAATGGCTCTTAGTGTTGTTGATGCCCACGTGAGAGAGAAGTTGATTTGGCTTAGACAACAGCAAGAAGACATGACCATCCTCTTGTCACAGGTTTCAACAGCTTGCCTTCATTGTGAAAAGACTTTACAACAGGTAGGTTGACAAGTGAGCTGTAAGGTACAGCAAAACATATGGAACTGCAAATTAAGCTTAAGCTATAAACAAAAAGCTTTCACAGTACTCGGGATATTTATTCCCTTGACAGTATTAAACCAGTTATTATAATATGAGAGTGAAGTGTTCATTAAAAGGGATTGTTAGACAAGAAAAATCAGTACAAAAGCATCAAGTCCTCCAGTTGCTGAAAATCCTGTGGCATGATTCTCTTGTGTGGAGTAATTTCTGGTTATTTATAAAGTTAGTGGGAAAGAGATGAAACTGAAGCAAAAAATCTACAAGATTTATGGGAAGGATTTTACAGTTGCAATTACCAGTATAGGTGTTTGAAAACAGTTGTCATTCAAGGCTTACAGGAAAAAATATTTTAAGACTAAATAATTTTTGGTAGCACTTGCAATACAGGTAATCCAACATAGTAAATATGTGAAGAAAATGGCTATATGAGGTTGGTCCATTATTAACTTAATTTAGTGATAGCAAGAAGTAATTAGCATACAGTAAATTGAGCATTAAAAGTTATTTAATGGATTATTTTTCTTTTTAAAAAAATTTTGCTTAGAGCTAGTGTCTGGTTGTTTATTCAGATGTACTTTTAACTATGCAAGTGTTCCCATCATTAATGGGTGAATATTCATCTTACTGTGTTAAGTGAGTTCCTGTATGCTACAAAGCAGATGCTATCTTCCAGCTGCTGGAATGATATATGAATGGTATAAATAATCTTTATATATTATACTACTGTCTCTTATAATTTACATTCTTATTCCTACAGGACTAAGAAAGGAAAAAGTTTGGGGTTTTTTTAACTGCAAAAATGTTTAGTGTCTGTTAGCATTAAGGAAGAATGACAAGACCTTAACAGTTGTATTGCAATTTTAATTTTTTTAAAGAAAACTCTTTTGTAAATGTGAGTTTCTTTTAACTAGACTGTTTCTATTTAAAATGCTTTCTTTCCAACCATCATTTCTATATTGTGTTTGGCTATTTTTAATTAAGTTACTAAATGCTTCTGTTTCCCTTGTCTCTGTAGGATGACTGCAGGGTAGTGTTGGCCAAACAGGAAATTACAAGATTGCTAGAGACATTACAGAAACAGCAGCAGCAGTTTACAGAACTTGCAGATCATGTACAGCTGGATGCTAGCATACCTGTCACTTTTACAAAGGTATTCATAATGCCATGAAAGTACAGCCAACAGTTTATGAACTGCCAAATGTAACTTAAAGCAGGAATAACATATATTC
The DNA here is from genome assembly GCA_027925045.1 of Hypotaenidia okinawae. Classification (NCBI taxonomy): domain Eukaryota; kingdom Metazoa; phylum Chordata; class Aves; order Gruiformes; family Rallidae; genus Hypotaenidia; species Hypotaenidia okinawae. The sequence continues at coordinate 26,739,919 of BSDF01000005.1, read as the reverse complement.
ATTATGATTCTGTATTTGTTGCAGCAAATTTAGGTAGTTCCATATCCAGTGTCATCATCTGATTGCTGCCGTCTGGTATTTGAGCAACAAAACTGCTGTGCTTAGTGTGAGAAACATTTGTTTGACATAGGCTGCATCAGTAGCTTTGTTTGAACATTACCTGCTTCCTTTTAAATATGTAAGATAATAGTTGTGAATTCTAGAAACACCTTTCTTTGGAAACATCCTTGATCTGTTGTACATTCGTCTCAAAACAGGAATCTGCCCTTTGTTTTTCCATGAAGACAACTTAGCTTCTGCAGATTGTTTATTATTGTATTTCCTAAAAATGTCACACCTATTTTTAAATGCAGTAACGCTATAACTTTATAATATTAAAATTAATGTGGGTTTTTTTCAATTAATTAAATGATAGTTTATCTTATAGAAGCTTTGCATTCATTAATAGTTCATTTTCTATGGGTTTTTTATATTACTTACATAGCATTTCAATACCATCTATGTTTTGAAAGGGATTAAATCATCTAGATAATGGTGATACTTTTCATGTAGAAGAGTACTTAAGTTTGAAACTGAGGAGCCAGAAGGGCTTTGATTTATGGGGGTGGTGTTTTTTGTTCTGAATGGGCTCAAGAAAAATAGGATCTATTATTGCTGAGATAAAACTGAGGATTTAACTGTTGCTGTTGAAGCTGTTTACTGTGAGGAAATGGAGGCTTCCATGGGGATTCTGTCCTTGTCAGTGTCAGAAATTCAATGCCTTCCAAATAATCTGGTTTGTAACTTCAGTATATTTTAGTTTCATGTAATAACTGAAATGCAGCACTTTCCCTTCTGCCCCCACCCACCCCCCATTCGCCCCCCTTCCCTATTCAGCAGAGACCAGAGTTAGTAGGGTCAGGGACACCTCTTCTGCAAACTCCCATTGTTCTATGAGTGAAGCAGCATTCACATTTCACAGATGATGAGTTACATGCGATGTATTCAGAGCTGATTGGTGCTGCCATCTTATGGGGCTGAGTCAGGCATTTTGGCTGTCTGGTTTTTCCTTTAAGAGCTGTTAATCTGATGCAGAAAATTTTTTGAATTTCTGACTATTTGGAAAGAGAATAATTGCAGCCAGTGAAGCTGTAACAGGAGATCTGAAAGAAGTCTTGGCTTGGGGAACCCAGAAGTTTTCCAGTGTCTCTTTACACCTCACCTTTTTTGTTCCTATAATCAAACACTGAACTGTTACATTGCTGAAATGATCTTTCTCAGCAATGTTCATGTACTGAAGGCTGCATCCATTATAAAATGAAACATTTCAAATGTACCAGATCAGAGGAACACTCTATATCCAGGGAAGATTGTGGAGATACAAGGAGGGAGAAGTCCTTCTCACTACTGAAAGTGAGCAGGTTTTATCTACATTTCTTGTTTCACTGACGCTATAAAGAACAAGGATAGTGCTGTTTCCTCCTCCTAAACCATGTAGGAAAATGTCACAGAAAAACCTCTGAAGGGAGGATTTTGAGAATTCCAGGGCAAGATGCTGAAAATCTTTCAAAAAATACGTTTGTGGGATTTTTTTCCCCCCAGGTACCACTAATGTATTGTTTCCAATGGATCTTTCTTTACCAGTGTATTTAGGTGGACTTAACCAAGCAAGGTTGGAATGTCCCCATGTACTTGGCTTGTTGACAAGGAAATTGCTCCTTATCCAGGAGTGCGATCCTTATTTTAAGGGAGATGTGGGAGTTTTGTCTTGTTCAAATGAGAGCAGTGGCTGTGGAGTGTTACATACAGCAGGAACAGCAATTTTTCATCCTAAGTATTTATGTGTACATACTGGGGAGAGGGAAGATGATTTTAAAAAAAAGTATCTGAAATCATGAAGAATACTTACCTGTCAATATTGAAGCGAGTATGAAAAACTGCAAACTCTTACCAACACCTAGAGTATCCAAGAAGACATGAATGCATCATACAGCATGCAACACTAACTTGAATCAAACTTACATACAGCTTTTGCAAGGTCAGAAATGTCTTAACAAAGATGACAGACAAGGACAAAAAAGACAAGAGATCACAGTTGTGTGGGTTTTTCTTCTGCACCTTCTGTACTGAGATTTAAGAAAACACCAAGTTTTACTTGAACAGAAGTCACAGGTTACCTTTAAGGATACTATCAAGTTATGCATTGCCATAAATGCAGGCATGAAAAGGTTTTACTGGTCAGATTTTCTTTTTGGTAACATGTTTCTCTTAAAAGTGCTGATAATAATGGATACAGGTTTTTTGGGGTTTTAATCTGTCAATTTCTAACTGAGATTATCAGTAGTCAGTTATTTCTGACTCATATTACAGGTGCTATGAACTGGTTTTTGAGTAGGAGCTTTTCTTGCAAGGTTCTTCTTCCTGAAGTGACACAGCTATTAACACAAAAAGTAGAAATGTGGTGTCTGTCAGATGGCATTTCGATTCCTCCCGAGGGAGTACGTACAAACTAGGAATAGCCAGTTTGAACTCTAAACTGTACAGAAACCTAACAGCAACAAGGTGGCTAAGCTTGACATAATCATCTATCTCCTCCACTTCCCTGATGCTTTAAGTTGCACTGGCCAGCACAGCCTCTGCCCTTGTAGAGGCGACTCATACTTCTGGTGAAGCCCTGAGATGATGGCCGGCCTGCTCGTTGGCAGCACGCTCTGACTGTAGCGAGGGTGTTGCCTTCAGCAAGAAGTGCATTATTCAGCTGAAGTAGTTAATTTTCACCAGAAGCTGGGAGGGGGCACAGCCAGGAAATGTGACCCAAACTAGCCAAGGTGGTATTCCATACCATGCTCAGGGTATAAGAAGGAGAACTGTCAGTTGAGCAGCTGGTTCTTGGGAGCAGGCTGCGCATCGAGTTTCAGTGTAGTCAGCAAACTGCACTGTGTATCTCCTGCTAGAGTTATTGTAAGTACTGTTGTTATTTTCCTTTTCCTTTACCGTCCTTGTCCCACCCCACAAGTGGACTCCTTTTTTTTCTTGTCTCTTCCCTGGCAGTGTTTGAGGCCAGGTTAGATACGAGCTTTGGGAAACCTAGTCTAGTGGAGCATGTCCTCAAAGGCCCCCCGGGACCCACAGGCACTGGATGTAAATAGGAGTGTTTGGGATATGAAGAATTTCCATCTGGTTGAGGTAGGGGAGGTCCAGGAGCGGCTCAAAGGGATAAATGCACACAAATCCATGGGCCCAGATGGGATACATCCACGTGTGCTGAGGGAGCTGGCGGAGGTGATTGCTGAGCCGCTCTCTATCATCTTCAACAGGTCCTGGAGAACAGGAGAAGTGCCTGAGGACTGGAGGATAGCCAATGTCACTCCAGTCTTTAAAAAGGGCAAGAAGGAGGATCCCAGCAACTATAGGCCAGTCAGCCTCACCTCTGTCCCCGGAAAGGTGATGGAACAGCTTGTTCTGGATGCCATCTCCAAGCAACTGGAAGAGAAGAAGGTCATGAGGAGTAGTCAGCATGGATTCACCAAGGGGAAATCGTGCTCGACCAATCTCATAGCCTTCTACGATCTCATCACCGGCTGGGTAGATGGAGGGAGAGCAGTGGATGTCATCTACCTTGACTTCAGCAAGGCTTTTGATACTGTCTCCCATGACATCCTGATAGCAAAGCTGAGAAAGCATGGGATTGATGAGTGGACAGTGAGGTGGGTTGAGAATTGGCTGTCGGACCGAGCCCAGAGGGTCGTGATTCGTGGAGTGGAATCTGACTGGAGGCCTGTGACTAGCGGTGTTCCCCAGGGCTCGGTGTTGGGTCCAGTCCTGTTTAACATCTTCATTGACGACCTTGATGAGGGAATAGCCTCGACCCTCAGCAAGTACGCCGATGACACAAAGCTGGGAGGAGTGGCTGACACGCAGGAACACTGCGCTGCCATCCAGCGAGACCTGGACAGGCTGGAGAGCTGGGCAGTAAGAAACCAGATGAGGTTCAACAAAAGCAAGTGTAAAGTCTTGCACCTGGGAAGGAACAACCGTTTCTATCAGTACAGGCTGGGGGATGACCTGCTGGAGAAGAGCTCAGTGGAGAAGGACCTGGGGGTCCTGGTGGATGACAGGTTGGCCATGAGCCAGCAGTGTGCCTCGGTGGCTAAGAGAGCCAATGGGATCCTGGGGTGCATCCGGAGGAGTGTAGCCAGCAGGTCAAGGGAGGTGATCCTCCCGCTCTACTCTGCCCTGGTCAGGCCCCACCTGGAGTATTGTGTCCAGTTCTGGGCTCCCTGGTATAAAAAGGACAGGGATCTCCTGGAGAGAGTCCAGAGAAGGGCTACGAAGATGATAAAGGGCCTGGAGCATCTCCCCTATGAGGAAAGGCTGAGAAGATTGGGACTGTTCAGCCTTGAGAAGAGAAGACTAAGGGGGACCTAATTAATGTTTACAATTATCTTAAGCAAGGGATGCAGGGGGAATCAGCCAGCCCCTTTTCAGTGGTCTGTGGAGACAGGACAAGGGGCAATGGCTGCAAGTTGGAGCATAGGAAGTTCCGCACCAACATGCGGAGAAACTTTTTCACAGTGAGGGTGACAGAGCCCTGGGACAGGCTGCCCAGGGAGGTGGTGGAGTCTCCTTCTCTGGAGATATTCAAGACCCGTCTGGATGCCTATCTCAGTGAAATGTCCTAGGGAGCCTGCTTCGGCAGGGGGTTGGACCCGATGATCTCTCGAGGTCCCTTCCAACCCCTACAATTCTATGATTCTATGATTCTATGTCCCTGCCCATGGCAGGGAATTGGAACTAGATGGGCTTTGAGGTCTTCTCCAACCCAAACCATTCGGTATTTCTTCTTACTCTCCTCCACAGCCCACTGGCTGGGGGTGGGCTAGAGTCTGAGCCAGCAGCCACATGGTGCTCAGCTGCAGGCTGGGGCTAAACCACAACACACATAAACTTAGTAGTTCTATCCATAGGTGGTGCCTCTTTTCTTTCCTTCTTCCTTTCAAGCACAGAGGAGAATTGGGGCAGTTCATCCCCAGAATTTTTAGACAAAATCAGAACTGAAGCTCGAGTGTGAAAAGGCTGCAGAAGGCATGGCATTTTTTGCATACCTCAGTGCCTTTTGTGTACTACTTTGTCTTTCTCTTTGCCTGCACCTTTCCTAACGACATGGTTGTCAAGAATCTGCCCACAGTTTTTTGTTCTACTGAAGGCCATAGCCCTTTCTGATAACATGCTGTGTTGCACTGTTGTCACTGAATTTGTCAGCTTCAGCTCTGAATCAAAAAATCTAGAACTTAGAGGAAATTTATGAAAAAGCAAGTAAGTCTCAAAGTTTTATTTTCCAGATCTCAAATACTTAGTGTTTCAGTCTTGGAGCATCTGCTTTGTGTAGTATGAAAACTGCTTGGCATGTACAAGTTTATTTCAGGGATTCAAGTGTGGTCATTATTTCACAATAGGGAGTTCTGCGCCCAGGATCATTTCTCCTCTAAATGTCTGTGGTTTCAAGCAGCAGACAGCAATTTGTAGATCAGTAATACATCAAGTTCTTGTAGCTGCAGAAGCCACACTGTTTGCTCAGTAGTCCATGAGCTGCAGACTGTTAAAGAGTGTGTTTAGGGGAGTTACCACTATGTGCTTTCCCTGTTCCTCCCTTCCACTTGTATCCGTCTTTACCTAGTTTTAGACAATGTCCTATGTTAGATGGACTTTGATCTGACTCTTTACACTTAATAATCACAATGTTGCTGACTTTTGCATTGTGGTTTGGGGGTTGTTTTGGGTTTTTTAGAAAACAGTTTATAGAGGTGCTTTTGCTCTCTTTGGAGCTTGCAGTAGCATATGGTCATTGAACTAATCTGTATTGATTATTCTGGCTGTATGATACTTGATCAGTGACAGAGAGAAGAAAGGAGTTGCGTGTCATGATGACACATATCCATCTACATAATGGATTGTGTGTGTGTGTCAGGTCACACGATGTAAATGGATGTATAAATATCTACATTGATGCATGTTGGTCTTTTGCCAGAAGAGAGGTTATGGTATTTTTACACTTTAATAAGTAGCATTTCTAATGCAAGGAGAGAGGAGGGGAAAAAAAGAGCTGTGTGGGGTAGACATAGAGGTTTGTGTATTTCTTGCCCAGCACAGTCTGGATTTTGCGAGAAAACAAATGCATTGTCACGTAGTTCAGATGATTGAAACTCTAGTATCTCATCGAGGTAACATTTCTAAGTATTTCAAAATATGCCTCAAGGATATGATTTGCTGCTTTATATTAGTAATACCATTTGATTGCATGGTTGGCATCAGCTTGTTCAATACTCACAGTAGCTTTGACTAATCTACAAATAAGAAGTTGATTCTTTGTCTTGCCTCCAAGCAAGACTTGGGTTTATTGGGTGTTTTTAGTTTGTTTTTCTTTATTAATTCAGATTACTGCTTAACATTAATATTGTTGCTGTTGTAACATGGTAAAAGATTGGAAGTGGCTTGAGGTTAAGAGGTGGACCAATGGAGCCTCCTGCAAGGAAATAGTTCTGTAAGTGAGGGCATTTATAACGCGACAAAACATAGTGGAAAAGCTGCAAAACCAAGAGAGAGTTCTTTTGTCAGAAATTTCTAAGTAATTGCTATGACCAACTCCTGTGTTTTGAGCCAAGAATGATGAAAGAATTTGGAATTTCATCAAGTACAGACATACTAGCATGAGACTGGATGTCTTTCTAAATCCATGTAATAATTCAGGCAGAATTATTCAAATTCACCACAGAGATTATAGGATATTTGGGTTTATATTATTGCTGGAGGTAATTGTGCCTTGTATTTTTGGAGTCCACGGATTTAATCACTTTACAAATAGTGACAAGTATCTTTAAAGATAAAGATTTTATAATTGGAATTTCCTAAGCTTGTTCTTGTTTTGTGTATATTCCTTCCAGGACAACAGGGTACATATTGGACCAAAAATGGAAATTCGTGTTGTCACTCTAGGATTAGATGGAGCTGGGAAAACGACTATTTTGTTTAAATTAAAGCAAGATGAATTCATGCAGCCAATTCCAACAATAGGTTAGTAGCAACAATTTAAATGTAATGACTTTTCTGAATGTTTGACTGATCTGTTGAATTTCGTTATTTTATATTCATAAAGAACAAGATTATAGAACTCTAGTATTTTTATTCCAGGTTTTAATGTTGAAACAGTAGAATACAAGAATCTGAAGTTTACTATTTGGGATGTAGGAGGGAAACACAAATTGAGGCCCTTATGGAAACATTATTATCTCAATACACAAGGTAGGACTAATATAATTTCTTAACTCTATTTTGTCTACTAGCCTGTGTTTCAGAGCCAAAAAGATTATTAATAGACATAATTTATAACTGTAGAAAATTACTCTTCTGATGCAAAGTACAGCTGCTAGATTCATGAGCTAATAAATTTTAATCCAATTGGTCATAGTGTCTGCTGCATGATAAAGGTGCATTCTCCATAAATCCATCAGACAGCTCATGGAGCCAAACAAAATTAGAATCTCTGTTAAACTGGTTCTAGCTGACAACAGAGAAGGTACAGTGTTCCAAAGTTTGCATAGCAAGAGGTAGTACTTGCCAGGTATTAAAGCAGATGAAATTAAAATACTGAGCCTTTAGTTGGCAACTCAAAAAACTCTACAAAGTTCTGTAACTTCTGACTTGGTATTGCAGTGTAGTATCAGACTAGATTACTGATTCTAGAACATTGATCTAAAAGGTATCAACTTAGAAATTCATGCTGTTCTGCAAATGCTCCATAGATGGTTTACAGTTTAGAAAGTGATACCTTTTCACTAATTCATTCAGAATTATCTGAAATGCTTAGGAATGACAGACATCAGTTTGTGAAATATAAGGTGTTGCACTTGGGCTGGAAGAATCCCAGACATGTTTACAGCCTGGGAGAAAAGCTCCTTGGGAGTAGCCCTGCTGAGAAGGACCTGGGTGTCAGGGTGGATGAGAAACTTAACATGAGCCAGCAGTGTGCTCTTGCAGCTCGGAAGGCCAATGGTATCCTGGGCTCCATCAGAAGAGGGGTGGCAGCAGGGACAGGGAGGTGATTGTCCCTCTCTACGCTGCCCTTGTGAGGCCCCATCTGGAGTCCTGTGTCCAGATCTGGGGCCCCCAGTACAAGAAAGATGTGGAAATGTTGGAGAGGGTTCAGAGGAGGGCCATGAAGATGATTAGAGGTCTGGAGCACCTCCCATATGAAGAGAGGCTGAGGGAGCTGGGCTTGTTGAGCCTGGAGAAGAGAAGGCTGGAGGGGAACCTCCTTGCAGCCTTACAGTGCCTGAAGGGAGCATATAAACAGGAGGAGAATCAACTTTTTAAAAGGGTAGACAGTGGCAGGACAAGGGGGAATGGATTAAAGCTAAAGGAAGGAAGGTTTAGATTAGATATTTTGGGGAAGTTTTTTTAGAGAGAGTGGTGAGGTGCTGGAACAGGCTGCCCAGAGAGGTGGTGGATGCCCCGTCCTTGGAGGTGTTCGAGGCCGGGTTGGATGGGTCCCTGGGCAACCTTGTGTAGATCCAGGCCTGGAGGTTGGTGGCCCTGCCTGTGGCAGGGGGTTGGAACTCTTACGATCCTTGAGGTCGCTTCCAACCCAGACCAGTCTATGATTCTATTATCAGTTCATGTGCTCCACTTTGTGCATTATTTCAGCTTTCATTGCAAACTCTGACATTTTAAATAGTTCTTCTTCTCAAACTTTTAAAAAATCATATTGAGGGATTTCTTTTGTCCTTTTAAAACTTACCATGTAAGCACCAGTAGCATGGAGTCATGTCTGCCTTGAAAAAGTGTGTATTGGAGAGAAAGTCTAAGCAGCTAACCTGGTGCATGTCTGCAGGAAGTTTTGTGTAGTGTTGGTGTTTGGGTTTTCTCACTGCAGAATCCCTGATGTTAAATTCTGATCCAGAGCTCTGCCTCCTTGACTCTCTGGTCTCTCTGGCATCTTGGTTACTCTCTATAGTGGATAGTGAAACCTACTGCTGCCATGTGGGGTGCATGGCAATCTTCTCTGGATCGTGTGGTCTATACCTGAAGGAAGCTGTGCTGATTTGGCCAAACCTGTAGGTTTCACAGCCAGTTAAAAGAAACTGGAGGAGTCATGTGGGAGTTGAGTATAAATGGATCAGGAAATATTTTAAACTTAGCTGCTCAAATCCACACATAGTAAATCTAGTTTTAGACCTAAGTAGTTTTAGTTTTGCAACCTTTATGTTAGACTAGGCAAAAAACTTTAGTCTTTTTTTTCCCCTGCTTTAGGAGGAATTCTAGATTTTTGTCAGAAGTATAGGGATATGTAAGGCATTTCTCAGTCCTCCTTGATTTCAAAATAAAGTTGTGCACTGCGGAGATGCTTAACATAAAAGATTGCAAGAAAAAAATAAGTGTAAATTGAAAGCTAATTTTGCAGAGCTTTTATTTGAATGTATGTAAAACATTTCTCTTCTTTCACAGCGGTGGTGTTTGTTGTTGACAGCAGTCACAGAGACAGGGTCAGTGAAGCTCACAGTGAACTTGCAAAATTAATAACAGAGAAGGAATTGCGGGATGCCTTGCTCTTGATCTTTGCTAATAAACAGGTACTTGTGGGGTTTTTTTCACTCTGTTATGCTCTTCCTCAGTTTGTCTTTCAAATTCCAATGGTAATGTGGAATGGTTAAAATGTAGGTGTTATTCTTATGTTTAATGCTGGTAAAGTAAGTGATGCTGTAGTCTTCTTAGTAGACTTAAGAGCCAGTTTCTGTTTTACGGTAGCAATGAGTAAATCCATAACTCTTTTATTTAGCTTTTGTGCATTAAAATCTTTTACATGATGGCTTCAGTCTAAGCCATCAGTTGAAAATAAAATGCTTCAAACATAATACAGAGGAATAATTGAGCCTTTGATTCTGTTGCAGGATGTAGCAGGCGCTCTTTCAGTGGAAGAAATCACAGAACTGCTGAGTCTCCACAAACTCTGCTGTGGCCGTAGCTGGTATATTCAGGGTTGCGATGCCCGAAGTGGTACAGGACTTTATGAAGGATTGGACTGGCTTTCAAGGCAGTTAGTGGCTGCTGGTGTCCTGGATGTGGCTTAATTTTACAGAAGCTGCAATTTAAGGTGGTAGTTTACTGTTTTGTTTTGTTTGCACGATTTAGGATGTTGTAGCCAGGTCTGCTGACTGAAGAGGGGACTTTATTTAACTTCCTGGTTACAGAAAAATACAAGCCTTTATCCTGGATTGCATAATTGGTTTTCATAAGCTTGTGCAGTTAATAGTGGTTTTGAATTTTGATGTATTTACAAATAATGGAATGGGCTAGTTACAAGGGTGCCTTGAAATTCTTTTTTTTTTTTTTTTTTTTAATGAAATTAGGCTGTAACAACTTAAAATTCTTCCCTGGTAAAGTATGCATTGAGTTCATTTAATAATTTCACCAAGGTTAATTGGTATTGGAAAAAAAATTGAGTTGTTTAGAAATGCTTTCCTGGGAAACTATTCCAAATCTCTCTCAAGTTACTACAATAGCCAGATCTGCCTATTAGTCAGAAATAAATGGTGCTACTTTGTAAAACCTAAAGAATATGTTCATCTAAAGGTGCACTATACACCACAGAAAGTATTTCCCCTCTTATTTATTAGCTTCCTGATTGTTACAAGAAGGCAGCATGTCTGTGCAAAGGAAACTGAGAATGGGGAACAGTGTTGTAGGGTGCAGGGGCTGTGGCATTGTTTAGCTACCCATTTCTTAGTTATGGGGAGACAGATTGGTTGGGTTTTATTTATGGACAGACTGGTGATACTGAGGAGGAAGTGTTTCGGTCGCGCTTGAGGACATAATCTCCCTTTAGAGATTAAATTTACTCCTCAAGAAGTCAAATGAAGTTCAAAAAAGAAAACCAAACCCTAAAAACTTACTTTGAGAAGTAGTGTGGTGTAATGTTAATCCAGCTATGTACTCTTATGTAGAAGTCATACTTCCAGATTAAGGTAGTGGCCTTAAAACGGCAAATAACACAATGTAAAAACAGTATACACTAATTATAACTCTTACTTAGAAGAGCAGATGGCAAAATCTGATATAAACCTTCCATAATTAGATTTTCAGTTCTTACGGTATCTTCTACATGGAACTGTCACTAATGCCTCTATTTTCAAGGATTACTCATTCACAAACCCATGAAGCGTGGGTGTAGCGCAGTGTAAATTTAGAGCAGGCTGAAACGACTTCATGATGCCTCTTTCTGCTGCCCATGCAGCTCGGCTCACAATTTCATCTGTCTGGTATGTGCACCAGAATCTTCTGCCCTCCTCTGTAAGCGCACAGCCACTGCCAATTGAAGAGGCCATGCCATGGACCTTGTCATGGCAGTAGAGAAGCTACAAAGAGCACAGCCAACACACCAAAACTGAGATCACTTTTCTCTCTGGAGTAGAGGTGACTCAGGAGAAGCAGACACTGGAAGTGAGCAGTGTTGTTTCACAGATGGGTAGATGTATGTTTGCCACGCTGAAAAGCGTGTTTACCAGTGAGAGCTCTGGACCTCACCTGGCAAAGATGTAACCCATTATCTGTGGCTATGGCTTCTATTGTAATACTACCAATTTTACGGTGTTTTCCCACTACATACTTTAGGTAAGACCAAGAATGTGTAAACAAATAATTTAGTACATTTGCACTTTTCTTCATCATGACACTTACTTACAGTTGTCTCTTTGTTAACTTAAATTTCATGTAAATGGTATGAAATCCAGCTTCAGGTTCAGTGAGACTTGAACAGTGGCAGAACAAACACTAGGCTTTAAAGTAGTTAAATGTTTGTGAAACAGGCTTCAGTGCCTACATATCTGCAAGGAACTGAGGAGGGGCATTTACTCTTTCTTCAGACAACCTGAATCATTTGCAAATATTTTACAATGGAGCACAAAGTGTTTCCTTTCACTTACTGAACTAAAAAGCATTCATCTTTCCCAGCCAGTAATTTCTTACACTACAAGTAGTTGGCTACTCTGACTTGAGCACCTGCTTAGCCTGTACAGCAGAACAGTCCCAGACTGAGTCAGGCCTGGCTGTCCATTCATAGCTCTTTTTAAAACATGAGCACACTCTGCTAGGCATGGTAGATACCTGTTTCTGGAGTGTTTTTAACAGAAAAGACATGTATTTTTCAGAAAAATCCCAGTTCTGTAATTTTCATTTAGCTGGCTTGTGCTTCAGTTATTCATGTCTCTCAGTATGGTTCTACTCTAAAATGTTCAAGGTGACCAGCTTGGAATTTTTGCAATGTTACATTTGAGGGCAGAGGGAAAATTCTCACTTAGGCGTATTTCTGACTACAAAGGATTGCTTGTGACACATGGAATGCTACCATAAAAGTGTTTTTAAATGGAATTTATTTAAGATGACTTGAAGTAACTGTGAAAGTGTTGCATTTATCTGTGAACTCTTCAGTGTACAGAGGTACACTAAAAAGAGGCTTATTTGTATTATAAATTAATACTACGTATAAACTGCTTAAGCTTAAATTTGTAATTGATTTCACCAGTTTTACTGAGCTGTAGTTTTTAGTGTACTGATGCAATATGTAATTGGCATTTTTCCTCAACTAGAACGCACTCAAACATTACTAACTATGAGGACTATTGGAAAAGATGGAGCAATTTTTCATAGAATTTTGACTTGTGAAATTGAGTAAATACAACATCCAGTAACTGTGTTGTGGCTTTCTTTAAAGACTCTCAGCTCACAGGTAGTATGTCAAGGCTAACTGGAAAATTATGTTTTATCACTTGATACGATCTTACTGTATGCCAGCTTTACATTTATCATTGTGTGGTATGTGAGGGTTTTACTGAGATAATTATTATCCTGAACTGTTGGAGTAGGTGTGGATGTTATGGAAAGATTTCTTGAAAGAAAGGGTTCTTTAGTGGGTACAATTCACAAGCTGCTGCAGTTTGAGTTGCCCAGAAAATGAATTCTTTTCAATAAAGGTGTCTAAATCTTTGAAAATTATTTTTAACAAACTTGCCCTCCCCCTTTGTTTTTTTTTAGCCAAGGTCCTATCAGAATAGAGGTGTGCTACTTCTAACTTGTTGTAGAACTTCTTGCTGGTCCCCAAAGATAGCCCTTTTCCTCATTGAAGATAAGCATCCTGGTGGGAGCAGCTCTTTAGGAATGGATTTTATTAGCATGCATCACATCTTGTTTCATGAATGAAACTATCAAACCGTAAACTCTTGAGTCTTGTATGAGTGAACATAAAGAGTTGGAGTTAATGCTTTGTATTTGGAGCAGACTTAACTATCCAGCATAACAGGACTGTAGTTTGAGATTCACAAGAGCTTGAGAAATTGTCTGAGCTATTGCAGAATCACAAAACTGGAAAACACCTTTAAGATCTTTAAGTCCAACCCTTCCCATCCTAAGCTAAACCATATCTCTAAGTACCTCATCTACTCTTTTTTTAACCACATCCAGGGATGGTTACTAACCCACCTCCCTGGGCAGCCGGTTCCAGCGACAACTCTGACCCTGCCCTGGCACAGCTTTGTGCCATTTCCCTTGTCTGTATCACCTGCCACCTGGCTAAAGAGACTATGGCTCATCTCTCTACAACCTCCCTTCAGGTAGTTGTAGGCAGGGATAAGGTATCCCCCTCAGCCTCCTCTTCTCCATCTTAAACATCCCCAGCTGCCTCAGCTGCTGCTCCTCATGATTTATCCTCAATTTTCATTAAGGTCTGCATCAGAAATGCTTGCTAGAAGGGGTGGCAATCATCTCAACTAAGCTTATTTTAAACTAAGGATGTCAGGAGAAGTAGTACTGCAGTATTTGTAGGACTCTGGGTAAAAATTAAGCCAGAAACATACTCCCTAAGCTAAAATATTACAAAAACAAGCACTTGAAAGAAAAAAAAAAAAAGACTGGCAATGCCAAACAAGTTGCATGGGACATTATAAACTGGCATTCTAAGAGTTGATCATCACTCTGTTGGAGACAGAAGACTCAAACACAATGTTTTTTAAGGGAGTGAGGTAATTATGTACCTTGTCATAGCAATCAGCTCTCCTAATTCTTGATGCATGTACATATGGAGAGTTTACTCAACTTAGGATTTCTGACCTTTTCCTTCATCAAAGATTTCAATACTGTGAAAAGGGTTAGTTAGATAAGATGCAAATAAATGTGAAAGTTATGAACTATGCCTTGATCCTCTTTTATAAACACTATCATGAGACAGCATGGGTTTTTATCTTCAGTATCACGTAGAGGAAAGAAAAGAAAAACAGCAGACGTTAAGAAACATGCAGATTTTTTTACTTTAAAATACAAAGTTACCAGAAATACATAATCTGGGCACTTTAGGTACATTAAAAACATCAGAACTTATTTCTGTCCTGGCTCTTCCTACATCTAGGAATTATAAAAAATGTTTGTTCTTTCAAGGTCCATTTTTGGGTCTCTCCATGCTGAGTGTAGATGAAACCTTCAACTCCTGGTTACTTCACAGTGATATTAATGATGCTGATGTCCTCGTAGGGTTTGTCTGTTTTGGGATTGACTTTTACGTTGGAGATTCTCTGAACAACTTCCATTCCTTTAGTCACCCGCCCAAACACGCTGTGCTTGTTGTCGAGCCATGGCTGTTTGAGGGCACAGGAGGGGAAAAGGAACATATTAAAATAGAGCAGCATGTAGGTTAGGTACCAAACCAGAAAGGGACTGACTGAGGGTGAGTGGACATGCTCAGACTATGCAACCCAACACCACACAAACACTAGCAGGTAAGTTAATATTAGAGTCTGGCTAAGACATATGCATTTACATGAACCTTTTCAGTTTTTTTTCTTAAAATACTATGGAGGTCAAGTTCTAGCAATGCAGTAGTGTTTCATAAGCTATTTTAAAGTGGATGCTCAGTTCATAGAAATGCTGTTGCAGTCTCTCTTTCATGATACTTTCATAGCTGAATTATAAGTGCCAGCCCAGAATACTGTTTAATTTGATGTCACGTTGATGCAGTGATCTAATGTAGACACCAATACAATTAAGCCTCAGAATTGTGGCAGATGAGTAGGTTTGTTTGTGGGTTTTTTTGTTAAAGAAAAAAGGCCAATTTTGAAACAAGTGCTGTAAGAATGCAATTTCTAAGTGCTATCTTTAAGGATTTGTTTTCTATCTGTTAGATCCACATATCAAAATTGTCTTCCTTGTTTTTGGCTCTGAATTTGTACATAGATCAAAGGAGATCTTCAAACTTGAACACTGGCTTCTTTGTAGAATTGTAAACTAGGCAGTATTAAGGAGTATATCTCTATCCAAAAACTAGAAATCTATGCAATAGCTAGATTTCTAACCAGTTTTAACCAGTATATTAATATTAAATGCCATGTCTGATTTACTAAAAATTTGATACCACTCTTACTCCAGAGGCAGAAAGCCTCTTGATCACAAATGACAAAACTACTTTGCTTGGTTTTTTTGAAGCCTGCACAATATACATGGTGTATATTGTGCAATATACACGGTGCAGCATTTATTTGCAAAACAAAAGATAGAAAAGTCTAGTGTTCCTTTTTTCTTTCAGAAAAAAACTCTGTATTTTGACTAGGTAGTTTTATCAGGTTTTAAATCAGGCTTTTAGTATTACTTACAGTTGGCACTACTGTTATAAAGAATTGAGATCCATTGGTATTTGCTCCTGCATTAGCCATGCTGAGTGTGTACGGTCTGTCATGTCGTAAAGTTGAGTGAAACTCATCTTCAAATTCTCCTCCCCAAATACTTTCACCTCCCATTCCTGTGCCAGTTGGGTCACCGGTCTGAATCATGAAACCCTGCATGGAAATTAAACGTTAATACATCATCACACAGAATACATAAGCAAAAGTAGTGTATGCCAGCTGACTTTTTTTTTTTCAACTTACTTCAAACCTCTCAACAAGACACGTGAAAAGGGCGTGGATAAGGGACAAACCACTCAGGGCTGCTTTAATAAAGTGGCAATCAAGTAAGTAAAGCAAGTTTACATGCTGTTCCTGCTCAGGACGGACAGAAACCTGGCTGTTGGTACCTTCTGCAAACACTTAGGCTGTACCAGCTTGATTCTGGTGCCACAGAAGTAAGAAACCTGACAAGAAATGTCTTCTGACACAGAACAAAATTGTAATTCAAGCCAAATTGATCTTCCAATTTTCAGATTTCTTCCACCATGTCATTTACAGAACATCTATTAAACAACTTCAGTAAGTGACGATGATGTTTGGAAACTTGGAGTTTCAGACATTATGGGGAACTGAAGCCATTCCAGAAACCCTTTGTGCAAAAGGGGGAGGAAGGGGTTAACAGGGAGATCCATCGTGACCACAAAGGTACATGATCTAAACAAACAAGCAAGGAACTTTTTATGAGTTACCTTGATGATACGGTGAAATATGTGTCCATTGTAATAACCATTTCTGCTGTGCACACAGAAGTTTTCCACTGTTTTGGGACACCTAAAATCACATGACAGGAAATACAGGCCACAATTAATATTTCACTGGCAAGGCTGTAAAGATTTCAGGAGTAACCAAGCCGCGTGGTGTTTCAGCACACTGTAGAAAGGGCTTTCATCAAATAAGGGAGAAAACCAAACCCCACTTCCTCACATACAGAGCGGGAAGTAAAAAGGTTTTAGTAGGAAGTTTGCCAATGACACCAAGCTGTGTGGTGTGGCTGACTTGCTGGAGAGAAGGCATGCCATCCAGAGGGACCTTGACAGGCTGGAGAGATGGGCCAATGCAAACCACATGAAGTCCAACAAGGGCAAGGGCAATCCCAAACACAGATACAGGCTGGGTGGAGAAGGGATTAAGAGCAGCTCTGAGGAGAAGAGCTTAGGGATGTTCATTGATAAAGCTGGACATGAGCCAGCTTGCAGCCCAGAAAATCAACTGTGTCCTGGGCTGCATAAAAGAAGTGTGACCAGCAGGTCACAGGCAGTGAGTGATTCTGTCCCTCTGCTCTGGTGAAACCCCACCTGAAGTACTGCATCCAGTTCTGGAGCCTCCACTACAAGAAGGACATGGAGCTGTTGGAACAAGTCCAGAGGAGGGCCACAAAGCTAATGAGAGAGCTGGAGCACCTCTCATATGAAGACAGGCTGAGAGTTGGGCTTGTTCAGCCTGGAGAAAAGGCAGTTCCAAGACCTAATGGCAGCCTTCCAGTACCTAAAGGGACCTACAATAAAGCTGGAGAGGGACTGTTTACAAGGGCATGGAGTGATAGCGTGAGGGCTAACAGTTTAAACTGAAAGCAGATGCATTTAGATTTGATGTTAGGAAGAAATTCTTCCCTGTGAGGGTGGTGAGGCCCTGGCACAGGTTGCCCAGAGCAGCTGTGGCTGCCCCTTCCCTGGCAGGGTTCAAGGCCAGGTTGGATGGGGCTTTGGGAACCCTGGTCTAGTGGAGGGTACCCCTGCCCATGGCAGGTGGGCTGGAACTAGATGTGCTTTGAGGTCCCTTACAGTCCTAACCAAGCTATGATCACAAAGAGAGATACTGGCACAGTAACTTCAGCAGCTGTCATGCATAAAAGCTCTTTTTGAATTATATGCCTGACTTCGGATATATACAGTGCTATCATTATATACTAGTGTAAGTTTTATGTTGCTCTTGAAGGAACGAACTACTGTTCCTCTGGCTTACACAGACCTACTGCCAAATCTACTGCTGTTGCTATCATCATTCTTTTTCAAGGAGGGATCAAACAGCACTGCTTTACAACAATATGTAGCTTACACAAAAGCAGCATCATAGCCTATCCACATTTGTGGTTTACAGAAGGAACAAAAGTTAAGAAAGGAATGAACCTCTTCAACCAGTAATTAAATAAAAGCGAAAATCGTACAAAACCCTGTACCCTCAACTGCTGTTTAGACCTATTTTTACTCTACTTTATCTGTGATTGTAAAAAGCCACATTCACAGCTGGGTATGTAAAGAAACAAGGACAGTAGAAAAAAAGGGGAAGAATAGAATTATTCTTATTTTGATATCTAAGTCTTGGGGACTGCCATCAACAAGCACAGAAGGAAGGAAAAACAGAACAGAAAAACTACCAGATACATACTCAACAGGAAAAAGCTTGATATGAATATCTCCCATGCTTGTGTGGATGATGGCACTGTCTGAAACTCGTTTGGGACCTTCTGCCTGAGTAGCTGCCATCACCTCTTCTTTAGAAGGTTTCTCATTAAATACATCTCTGTCAGAATCTGCACTCTTCGTATCTTCTGGTTCACGCTTGGTAAACTGAGGAACAGAAGAACAGGAGATTAACAACACCAAGTAACTTCTTATGATCTGTTATATTTGAACCTTCCCCCTTTTTCAACAGAAAACCCACAGTAGTTCAGTTCTTTAAAAGAGAGTGAAGAACATCAATTTGTTTCATCACAAAACCTTTAGTTTTACTACAAAGTCAAACTGCATTCATACAAAACTATAAAGATCCTGCAAATTTAACTCAAAACAGGAGAAATTTTTATAGTGCTCACAGGAAAACATAAAACATACAAATACACGAGCACCTGCTTCAGGAAGTAGTACACTTACGTATCAAAAGACAATCACTAATCTTTCTGCATGCATACAGCCTTGTTTTCTCTAACAGTGAGTAATGCTTCCAGATTTTTACTAACTCTTCCTCTTACTTGTCAAATTTTTCACAGTAGTATATTCTATTACACACTACACACTAACCACGCAAAGCTTTAGAAGAATGTAGCATCTTGCTCTAATGGAAAGCACAATCAACTTCAAGCACAAGACAGACAAGTAGATCTCTAAGCTCTACGGTGATCACATCCCAGATAAACTGCTAACCATTCCAGAGCTGCTTATCTGTTTGTCCTGGCATTTCACCTAAAATCTACATTATGAACAAGAAGATGACTCCTGTCTTAAGTTGCCCATAACGTACTTGGTATTACCAAGTCCTAACCCTGCTTTGAATGGAATTATTTTTAATTACATATTTTATACTGTTAATTATTATTTCTTTATAACATCCGGTTAGGATTTTTTAATGTATGTATTTAAGGTTGTTTAGGTTTGTGTTTTTTTCAACTACAACAAAAACGTATACCCTTCTCAAAAAACTGTAATTTAGAGCACCAAAACCATCCAAGTTTATTTAACTGCCTGAGCAACAATAAAAAAACCTAAAGGCTGCAAAGCTGCTTCTAGTCAATTTACAGCTAGTTCAAGCTAAAAATTCTAGAATATACTTGCAATATAATGGGACTCCTCTGGAAAAGTTGTGTTTCCAAATACTTAAGACAAAAAAAAGCAGTGGAAGGGTGCATAGTTGAAAAAAAATGATGCAGAGGAAACATACGCACACGAAACATCAATACAATGGGGATAATTAAATAGAAACCCCACACACCATGTAAAACCTGTTTTTTTTAAAAGCTGTGCAGATTACTGTTGGATCTGCCTGGATATTCTGGAGAACAGGATTTTCAGACGCCTTCATCTCTATGGTGATTGCAGCACGATGTTTCTTTGCTACTCCTTGGAACAAAGCTAGTTGCATCACTCTGATGTTCTCTTGCTTTCCCAAGATACGAATACACCTGAAGTACAAAACGTAAAAAAATATAACCACTGTTTACTGCCTACAGTCATAGAAGGTCTCCTTTCTGACTCAAAGCAGAATTCAAAAAACCCTTGCAAAATAATTTCCACTAATTTTTTGATGCTTCTCTTTCAAACTTGAAACACAAGTTCTAGTTAGCCTCCTTACATGACAAAACCCCAACTGCACGATCCACATTTACTTTATGTTAACGCATTCACTGAGGGCACATTTTACATATATATATATGTATGTGCATGCTTGCTATCTTTCCTCCTCATTTTACTAAGCTTTAACCCGCAACGACTCCTTCCAAATAATGAGTCTCCCATAAACAGCATAACATGAGGCTCCCAAATAACAAGAAAAAAAAATGTTAGCGACCCCCATGCAGAGTCATATGAAGTTCAAATACAGTATAAACATGACTGCCTAGACTTCAAAACAAACACTTATCTCAACATGTGTCACCAGAACTTACCTGTTAGTCTCGACATTTATGACCTTGATGCCCAACATTGTTCCATAGAGAACGAAGTGTCCGGTTTCATCAAAAATTATGTTAATTAACCTTACTGCATCAACTTTCTCCAGCTCACGCTCAACTGCCATACGTCGGCCAAACTCCATGTCTGGCAGCTGCTGTCTCATCTGCTGAAGTTCAGTAAACATCTACAGAAAGAAAGAAAAAAACAAAAAAAACAGAAAAAAGAAAATCACTATTTTGATCCAGAAGCTCAGAAAAAAACCCACATAATTAGAAAATACAGAATTCACGTGAGACTACTGCATGCAAACTTGACTGAAGAAACAGAATAAATGCCAGTAATACTCTATTTTAATGATCCACCAGTCAGGTGCAGTTCTAAGACTGAGCAAAGAAAGGAAACTGTCGCTGTCTAACAAAGTTCTTAGAAGATGACAGATTTAATTCATTATTTGGGTATTATCTAAAATGGGTGTTCTCCATAATTGCTTCCTAGTTAAAGGAAGTCTAGCAGTATGAAAACACAGATGGAAATCCACAACTCTGTTTCACTGCATAACTAATACAAATCACCAAGAATTAATTCTGGGGCAAAGCAGTACAAGAGGCAAGTAAAAGAAACCAGAAAACAGAATTATGTTAACTATGATGAATGTGCTGGTAAATAAATTCAATAAGCAGAGAAGAAGCCTCAAAGAAAGAGAAGCAAGACCAAACTCACACTGAGGGATTCATCAAAGACTCTCATGAGCTTTCCCGTTAGAAAACGGAAAATCCTGACTTTTCTGTCAGACCCAAGAGTGGCCATTTTCTTGCCATCGGGTGAAAAGCTTATACTCGATGGGTAAGCCTTGCATTTAGCAAATTCATACAGATCAGTATCTGTTTTATATTCCCAATGCACATTCTTGGGAAATTTATATTCATGAGGAGTTCCAGTCCAGTACTCGATCATTCCAGATTTGTCAGCCGACACTACTGCTTTGTAGACAGGGTTCAGCCGTATCTGAGTAAGAGGGGACGTATGGAGTTTATCAAAAACATGAAGTGGCTGGTTATTGCCTCGTCCATCATATATGAATATTTTTCCTGTGCTCTTCTCGGATGTTGCAACAGAAGATATGGCATCTCCAGGGCAATACACCCATTCACATTGGCCAGGGTAGTAGCTGCAACAAAGAGTGGGAGGAGAGAAAAAAAAAGAAGTAAGCATTGGTGTTACTTAGATAAGAATAAAGTTCTGCTATCAACTTCAAATCAAGTATCAGAAGTAAATTTTCAACTTTATTTACTAGCTAATACTTGTCTTGCTAAAATTCAACAGTGTTACAACCAAGATTTCCCAAACAACACAATTCAATGAAGAGAACACATTATAGACTTAAAACAAGGCAGAGATATGGTTAATAGTGAGGAATACCTGTTTTTGAAGAATTTTTAAAAGATTTTGAGAACCAGAACTTAGAAACTAAATTACAATACCACAAGGAAATTAAACAGTCTCCATAAGGAATTAATCTTTAGCATCCTTTCACAAATCAAATTAACAGATACTGAAGAACCGACAAGTGACTGATGCTAATAGTGCCTGTCCAGTAAAGATTTTCATACAGAGGAACTGTAAGGTACTGGAAATATGCCTTAAGAATTACCAACAGAACCGTCCCCCCTCTTTTTTCTCTTACTTAACCAAACCTCATTCCTACCGCACCACATAACCACCAGTCAGACTTAAAGTGAACACACTGAAGATATCAGCAGAGCATTCCTTCCACATATCCACCCAAAATATATCAGGAGAGACATCAGGAGCCATTCTCACATCAGGAGAGCATTCCACTATCAGGAGAGACATCAGGAGCCATTCACACATCAGGAGAGCATTCCACTATCAGGAGAGCATTCCACTATCAGGAGAGACATCAGGAGAGCATTCACACATCAGGAGAGCATTCCACTATCAGGAGAGACATCAGGAGCCATTCACACACCAGGAGAGCATTCCACTATCAGGAGAGACATCAGGAGCCATTCACACATCAGGAGAGCATTCCACTATCAGGAGAGCATTCCACTATCAGGAGAGACATCAGGAGAGCATTCACACATCAGGAGAGCATTCCACTATCAGGAGAGACATCAGGAGCCATTCACACATCAGGAGAGCATTCCACTATCAGGAGAGACATCAGGAGCCATTCACACATCAGGAGAGCATTCCACTATCAGGAGAGACATCAGGAGCCATTCACACATCAGGAGAGCATTCCACTATCAGGAGAGACATCAGGACAGCATTCCACTATCAGGAGAGACATCAGGAGCCATTCTCACATCGAACATTCCCTCATCCACCCTGAAGCATTCCCACAAGCCAGGTGGAAGCTTGTGGCTTTATCAAGGATACCGACAAAAAGAGAGCATTCTGCCATGGAAAAAGGGGAACCAAGCAACATGGAGAAAAGGGAAGCAACAGAGAACAAACACATCGAGGGACAACCAAGGAAGACATGGAGACACCAAGGAACATTCCCCCCTTCATCGGGCCCAGAGACACTGAAGAATACTCTTGACATCGGATAGAATGCCCTAGCCTCATGGTGGTAGATATAGCCCCCCCATCTCTCTCTGTCCCTCTTTTCCACTCTCTCTCTCTTTTCCACCCTTTTCTCTTTCTTCCCCCTTTCCCTGCACATTTGTTGTGGGCCAAATAAAGCAACTTTGACCTTGACTCCGTTTCGAGTCTTGATTTCTCCGAGAATTGAACTGAGAACTGATCAGGATAAAACACCTGACAACTGGATGTCACTCAGGGGTTAAGCTCAGCTGCCCCCAGCCAGCCAGGGCGATCTGAGGCTCATTTGGAACACCAAGGGGATTTAATCTCTGCCAGACAAAGTCTTATCCAGGTTGTGAATTGTGACAGGAACATAAGCACAACTTCTGCCTCACTAGAAAGAGCAGCATCAAATAATTAAATAAGTATGACATCCCATTGATCAATACACCATTGTCTAAAGCTTCCACAGAAACAGCTGTGTCTCTCAGATCACTGATGGAAGCATACACCATGGTTATGTGCAGACACACTGTATAAATTAATTAGAACTGAAAGGATCTGAAGAATTTGAAACAAAACTAATCAGCCCCACAATCTACCAGGATACATCCACTAAAGCAGGCAACACAAGGTACCATGAGCTGTAAAGACCACACAGAACTTGGTTCTTCATTACTGACTACAAAACCAAGCAAACAGCCATGGTAAAAAAAAACCCTCAGCCAGGTCAACCAAACTATCTGCTCAATAATCAGCACTCCAGAAGACAGAGCAGCAAGCATTAAGTTTTAAAGGTCATTCAGGACAATGATGTATGTAATACTTCAGGTAAAACCCAAGTATCATTGAAAAATAATATGTAAGGAGATGAAATTTAAAAAAAAAGTTAAATCAGGGAACATGCTATAGAAAAAAAGTTATGGGTAGCCTTCTCAGAGTATGTCAGAAGCAAAATTGGTTTAAGTTCTACCTCAGTTTTTTCCTGAATTCTCAAAACAGAAAAAACCCCACCTTTATTGCAGCATCAAATTATGTTTTTCTTAATATTAACTTAATTTTATTTCATCTTGTAATTTTACCAATTTAGTAATTAGGAAAGACCAACAAAACTAATTAGTGTAATTAGGAAAGACCAACAAAACTAAAAGATTGAGTGGAACGAGAATTTTTCCACAACAGACAGCCAAGAGGGAATACAGAAGACTGAGGGTGGATCTTATCAAAGCTTATAAATACTTGAGGGGTGGGTGTCAGGAGTATGGGGTCAGTCTTCTGTCATTCTGTGATTCCTATAGGCAAAGAACATTGTCTGGAGGATGGTACTAAAACTGCATTATGTATAATCAGATAACATAACCTTTCCGTAACGGTTTCCACCCCCACCCTGAGTTCTGTCCAGTTTCACAATTAACTAACAAATCATACTATCATCAAAACTCCTGAGCTGGAAGGGACCCATAAGCATCATCAAGTCCAACTCCTGGACCACAAGGAACAAGTTTTCCAATTTTAAAAGGCTTGTGGAAAAAACAGCATTTTTTACCATCTGTTGATCCTCCACCCCTCAAAACCCCACTCGTAACAGTGGAGGCTTGCTTTCCTCTGATACTGTTGTAATTTTAATAAAACCCACTCCTATTTCTCCCAGATCCTTTAACTACATACTGTGTAAGTACAGAAATCCTACCACAGGCTAAGGAAGCAACATATTTTAAAACAGGATACTTCCATGCCTATGACCACAAGTAAGACACTACATACAGGCCAGCTTTCTTCTCTACAGAACTGTGAGTTGGCTGTAGTTCTTACATTCAGTGTCAAACAGGAAAAAATATGCCTACCTAAGTCTTTTGAGAAACACCACATCTTTGTGCATAAAATTAGACACTGAGGAAAGGCATGGACCTAACTCCACTCATTTACTGTTGCACACAGAGTCTAATTTTTTCTATTTAGACAGGCAGCCTCCAGCCACTGGATGCATTTTGGATAATCCAACTTAGCTTCATTTGATTTGGGGAAAAAACACTCAAAAACCCCCACAAATTATTGGGTTACAATTTAGCAAAATAACCACCTCTTGTAATCTTAAAACATTTTAAAGAAGTAGGGAACTTACCCAAGTTTCAGCATGTTGATCATATCAAAGTTGACTACATCAAAAACCTTCATTGCTTTGTCATCTCCAACTGAACAGAATAATGCACCCTCTGAACTAACAGCAATACTCTCGATGACACCTATTAAAAAAGTTAACATACTATTAAGACACAGGAGAGAAACATTATTCACTTCAGTGTTTCATAGGAAAAAACTCACAGATGTTTAGATCTGTTTCTCACCTTTTGACTTAAAAGATTACCTGACTTCAATTAAAAAAAAAACCAAAAAAAAAACCAAACCCAAAACACACAAAGCAACACTTTTTATCCTATCACTGTTGAGAATCACATGAGGTAATGAAATACTTAGCATACACATAAATGAAAGATTATAATGGAATTATTTTCATTAAAAAAACCCTGAGAACAACGTTATGATATGGTAAAAAAATGTGTTCTTCGGCTTGCATCTCTCGAAAAAGCAGCACTATAGTAAACTACAGCCTTGCTATTAATACATAACTCAAAAATTACTCTGCAACTGAGCTTTTGACAAGTTTTTCACAATACTTATATTTGCTTAGTAACCTTTGTTCTCACATTTTGTTTCTGTATATAATAAGAAGTTGATAATTAAGATCAAGAACATATCTTTTTTTTTTCTAGCTCCAAAAAGAAATGGTACTTTTACTGTCCACTATTGTGTATTTTTGCTATTTTAATAGTCTGCATATCAAACTGTGGTTTTTTTCCCTATCAGGTATGCATTCATATCTAATAGCAATGAAAACATCATTTTCTGTCCAGCCTATTTAATGCTTAGCATAGTACAGAAAAGCTATGTCTACTTCCTAACTCAGAAATTGGTTTAAAATTATTAATTCCTATTTGCAATTCAATCATGACAATGAGGCAGAATTTACATTTGAAATAATTCCGTATGAAACTAGCTTTCCCCCTCCCTCAAAAAAAAAAAGGGATGAAGGTAACTTTAATTAAAGTACATCTTAAATTCTCTGGATTTTAAGAACCCCATTATGCACCTTGTTCACTTATCTTTAAGTTAACAGTTTCATTGCCTAGGCATTCTCCTCACGGGAGAGTCACGTGGTAATGCAAGGGATTTAGGGTACCTGTGCAGGAGGACCCTCACTTCTTTATTCTCACTCTATCGCTCCTGCAGTTCAGGAGCAAAACATAATAGCACAGGGGAATGAAGTGAGATAGGGATGTAGATACCACTAAATCCCTGACCACAGTAAATGAATCCCAGAACCCCTCTCCTCTTTAATTCCACTCTCTCTTGAAACAACTAAGAGCAAGGGGGAGGAAATGTGATTCTGGAAAGAGGGATCTCCTTTAGAGAAGAAGAAGCAGCAACTTCTCACCCAGGTGACTCCGGAAGTGTTTCACAAACTCAATTCCTTCTTCAATTTTTTTCCAAAATTTTACATGTCCGTCATGACTGGCTGTTATGATAAAATCTGTCCTACAAAAGAAAAATAACAAAAGATACACATATGCACTTCCACACCACTCCGGGGCAGTAATTTGCACTATAATTAATGCTGTGCAGATAATGAACTTTAAACAAATTACTGTGACAAACTATCTGAATGTGTAGTATCACTCTCAGAAAAGTAAACACACTCTGTATTAATCTGTTCCATTTTAACACATTCTGAATTAATCTGTTGAAAAGTCAACAGCCTGAATTGAAGAAATATAAAAAAATACCCTGTCCGACACTGCAAATTTTACTTCTACTTTAGGTCTGATTTCCCAGTAGTTACTTGCTGTGCATTTGTGTGGCAAGGTTTTGGGAGTGGAGGGGGCCGCAAGGGTGGCTTCTGCAAGAAGCAGCTAGAAGCTTCCTCTAGGTCTGAGAGTAAATACCAGACAGCTCAAGGACGGACCCACCGCTGACCAAGGCCAAGCCCATCAGCCACAGTCACAGCACCTCTGGGATAACGTATTTAAGATGGAAAAAAAAAAAAAAAAAAAGAGAAAATCACAAGTTTTTTGCCACGACAGAAAGGAGTGAGAAAATGCAAGAAATTCTGCAGGCACCAAGGTCAGTGAAGAAGAGGGGGTAGGAGGTGCTGCTGGCACTGTAGCAAATTCTTCTGCAGCCCATGGAGAAGACTATGGTGGAGCAGTATGTCCCCCTGCAGCCCATGCAAGATGATGGGGAGCTGTCCTGGTTCTGGCCAGGGCAGTTACCCTTCCCAAGCAGCCAGCACAGGTGAGCTGAGTTGTCCCAGGCTGTTTTCCACACCACCTGACATCACTCTCCCATAAAAGGGGCTGGGTGGAGAGAGGTGCTCCTGGGTGTGCCTCAAGGGCAGTCTGAGTGTGCCTGAGGCATCAGGTCAGTCCTTGCACAGTGCAGCACTCTGTCAGGTACTCTGTGTTATCTGTGAGTGTAACGGGCTGTTACTGTTCCCCTTTCACAGTACTTTTGTCAGTTAACTGTCTTTATCCCAACCCACAGTGGCTCTGTCTGTTTCTCACTGGGGAGTGCTCAGCTGCTGCTTGGGGCTGAACCACCATAGAAGCAGAGACCTGTAGCCCCTGGAGGACTCCATGCTGGAGCAGGTGGAGACACATGAAGGATGTTGTCACCCCATGGGAAGCCCACACTGGAGCAAGCTCCTGGCAGGACCTGCAGCCCACAGAGAGAGAGGCCCATGCTGGAGTAGGTTTGCTGGGGAGGACTTGTGACTCCATGGGGGACCAGGCTGGAGCAGCCTGGGCCTGGAGGTCTGTATCTCCGGCCACACTAGAGCAGTTTGTGAAGAACTGCAGCCACTGTGGGAAAGGGCCAAATCAGAGAAGCTGGTGGAGGTCTGTCTCTGTGGGAGGGATCCCATGCTGGAACAGGGGAAAAGTGTGAGGAGCCTAGAAAGAGGAAGGTCTGGCAGAGACAACTTGTGATGAACTGCCAGGAACCCCCATTCCCTGCCCTCTGTGCTGCTTAGGGGAGAGAGAGAAATCCTGAATAAAGTTGAGCCTGGGAAGAAGTGAGGGGTGGAGAAGGTGTTTTAGAATTTTGTTCTATTTCTCATTATCCTACTGTGGTTTCAGTGGGTAACAAATTAAATGTAGTTTATTTCTTGTTGAGTCTGTTCTACCCATGAGGTTACTTGCTGAATGATCTCTCCCTGTCCATGTCTAAACTAGTGAGCCCCTCATTAAATACGTTCTCCCATCTAGCAGAGGAGGTGAGTGATAGAATGACTTCGGTGGGCATCTGGCCTCCAGTCAGGGTCAACCCACCACATTTACTTCTCTAAAGAGAAGAAAGCTATCTCCTCAATCAGAGCAGTTCTGATGAATCATAATTTGCTCAGGTTCAGCCTGTTGCTCTTATTCCTCTATATACTGCATAAGACCCTCTTGTAGGCTATTTTAACTATCTTCATCTTGCTTCTCAGTAAGCCCTTTCCTTTGCACTTAGTTTAAAACAAAAAAAGAAACCACAACAAAAATCACACCGCCCCCCAAAAAAAACCAAAACGAAAACCCGTACTTAATATACCACCTTTGGTATCTTTCCATTACAACATTTCTACAGTGAAAACTTCCCAGCACATACAAAACCCCAATTCTGAAAATGAGATATAGTAAGGAAAGAGAGATACTTACTTAGTACATGCTACATGCGTAATGACATCTCTGTGCATGTAACTGCGTTCATACATTGAAGCACACGGTAGATTTTCAAGATAAACATGTTCAAATTCAAGAACTAAACAGAATAAAAAGAAAAATTAGTATTTTTTTCTTCATAAAAGTGCATCTATTTTCTTACTTATCCATGAACAGCTCACTGACATTTTAGTGAAGAATGTGCTAGGATTTTATGCAAACATAATAAAAGCTACTGTGTCTTTGTACACAGATTCTTGCTGGACAAAAGCCACCCAAACTCTGCTTTAATCCATACAGATGCTCCCTTTTAAAGTGATTATTACTTGGCTGTCTGAATGTATATAAACATATATATATATAATCAATGCAACAGTTTTTAGGTTACTGCCAGCAACAGAAAGCCATTCCCATCTCACTTTCTTCCAAAGCCAAAGGTACACCTAAAGCTGTTAAGACTCAAGGTCCCATTCAGGCTGCTTAAAGTCTAAGCACTGGCAATGACCTATTTCATTAACTGTCCCACCTTGAATAATCCGATTTTAAGCTTTTGTCTCTCGACTGTTTACATCCTAACCACTTATACCTGCACAATGGCATCTGTTACTGAAGCAGCTGGCTTGCATCTGCTGAACATCACTAAACTCATATTTTACTTTACCATTACACCCAGAGAGCTATGAGCTGCTGGATACATCAATACTGTATGTCAAGATACATCCTTGGAGCTTCTCTTCCTCCTCCCGCTCAGGGCAGAGATCCAGAAGAGGTAACCCATAGCTGTAAGCAGCCCGCCTTCAGCAACACAGGCGCTGCAAAGCGGGGGCCTCTTAGCACGAGGGCAGCTTCCACATGAAGCAGCTATACGGTAGCCCCAGCCCACCATCCTGCACTACAGCGGTCTCTGCACCGCCGGGTCGTTTTACGGACCAGACACAGTTTCAAGCAACGGGCTTCCGCGTCGCGTTCCCCCGACCCCAGGGCGGCCCAGCTACCAAGCGCTCCCACCCCGGCGCAGGGGCCTGGGACCCGGAGGAGATCCCACCGCTCCGGACCAGGCCCGGGGCAGCGACGCGGGTGCCTCCTGGGCCGCTGTCCCGGGCAGGGGCAGGCGGACGAAGGCTCCGCTCCTATTACCTTTCCGCTTTTTCGCCTGCGCGGCCTCCCCCGGCAGCGGCCCGACCCAGCGCTCCTCCTCATCCTCCTCGTCTGCTGCTGCCGCCGCCGCCGCCTCGTCGCTGCCGCTCACTGCTTCAGGCTGCTTTCGCTTACGCTCCGACTCGCACGATGCCATGCTGCCGAGTGTTGTGCTGCTCTGCGACGTTCCTGACCCTCACCACCTACGGCAGTCGCATAGAAAGTGACGTCACGGGCCACAGCCAGTGAGGGCGAAGCGCGCGCAGAGGAGGACGGGGACTGGGCAGAGCCGGGATGAATTCGATCGGGCGTGAGGCCGCCATGGTAACGGACGGGGACAAGGTGAGCGACATCGTCCCGGCCCCGCGGGCCGCCCGAGGCGTCGCCGCATGCCCGAGGGCAGCTTTGGCCACCGAGCCGAGCGGCTCTCCGGCCGTGGACCTGGGGCAGGCGCCGTGCCTCGGGGCGGCTCGCAGCCGTTACGGTGGCGGGGCTGCCGGGAAGGCGGGGAACAAGCTGGCCCCGCGACCCGGTCCTGCCTTGCCCTGCCCGCCCGCGCGGAAGCAGCGCGCCCAGCACCAGCCTGTGAGGCGTTACCTCTTTGCTCATGCTCTCCCGCCGCTGCTGGCGCTCGGGGCTCGGCGCCAGGGAGAGCGGCAGCACCGTGCTTAGGCGCTGATGTGGCGTTACGCGTACCCGGCTTCCCTCTTCCTTTCCCTGGGGTGATCTGGTCTTCCGTCTCCTTTCTCCTCCTCGCCGGTTTCCCCAGGGATGGCGTCACTTTTCCCTCCCGTCCCGCAATTTCTTCCGGGAGTGGGTCGGTTTGCATTCCTTGACTTGAAACCTTTTCCCCACAGAGCGCGGCAGGCGCAGAGCCCGATGGAAAGGTTAGATCCCTGGCTCGGGCCCTGCTGTGATCCATAAAAGCTTTACCCCAATTCCCAACGTCCCGCGACCTCCTCGGGAAAACCTCCGGGAATTCAAGACGCTTGGCTGGGAAATGTTTTTTATGTGAGGATTACTAACCAGTTGCAAGCACTTAGAGTTGTTTGTGTTGCTGTGATAGGTATTGCTGTCGGTTGTGTTAAAAGAATGATGGCAAAATCTATCTCTCCGGGGAGGGGTCACCAAGAAACTGGGGAATACATGTACCTACTAAAGTATCGTCTGTCTTAGAGTTCAGAAACAGGTTTTGGTAATGTTTAGGGCACTAGGCCACTCGCGGGGGAGGGAGGGGGCTGCACACACGGTGTAAAAGCGACTCAGCCTTGGATTGCCTTGAGGCCACATCTCTGCAGAGACAACCCGGGGTTGGGGGGCGGAGCTGTTGGGGAGGCGCTGTGTAGATAGCTCAAACTTGAGTGGTCCTGTAAACTGAGACTAAACTGTTTGAGCCTTGAATTCTTTCAACAAATGATATGCCCTGAGCCCAAATCAAACCACTATTAAGTTGCCTAAAAGTTAAGCCGGAGGGTTTCCATTTGGCTTTAGTGGCCCCAGGCAATACAAAGATGTGCAAAAGATAGGCCATAGGAGTGAACCTCGCCCATGAATAAATAAAGATAAGGGGGATCACCGCTAAAGACAAGCGCCCCAGGTGGTATTATTATCCACTGGGACCCACTCCTGCCGGCTGTCACATAATTGGGGAATCCGGGGCTGAAGGATGGCCAGGGACAAAGGAAGCCCAAAGTTAAACTAGGAGATAGTGTGAGGAAGACCGTGGATGACCACTGGAGGGTGGAAAGAACCTAACCCTAATTTTACTGCACATGCACCAACGTAAGACTGCCCTTTCCAGGAAAACTGATGAATATGTCTAATATTTTTGTATATGTACTGATATGCTTCGCTAACCTGCTGGAGCACTCAATAACATCAAACTATTATTTGTTCCCCTCAGAACAAATTATTTGTTAATCTTGGAAAACCAACCTGACCACGGGTTTGGTACCAACTTTGTTGTTTCACCAGAATGCACATTGCCCACTGTGTGTAGTTTTTACCTAGTTCTAGAATGAGGTAAGAAGGAATCCTGTGTTGAAATGAGAATGAGTTAAGATTAATGATGGGCAAAGAACATCTTCGGTTTTCAGGCAGGGTGTACAAATTGAAACCTAATTTCACCATATGGAAATAGGGAAAATTGCAAGTCACAAGGAACTTAGATGTATATAGTTTATAAGGTAATTAACAACACGATATTCAAACCAGAAGTCAGTTTTGCTCAAGCTACAAGGGCCTGTAGTGCCTCATCGTAACATGTACATTTTGAAACTTCTTGTGAAAACCGTCACGGACGTTTTGACAGTCAACAACAATAAAATCATTGTAATAATGTAAACGTTTTGGGGTTTTGCTTTTTAGTTGGTGTTTTCCTCGGTGTTTTTAATAGAAATTTATATCATGTAATGTTTCCATGTTGATGGATTGTATTACTGCAGGGGGACACAGGCCGATTGGAGTGTTTATTCCACCTTAGGACCCTTTGAAAATTTCCAAACCTGTGGGCTTTTTGCTTTCTTCCCATTTTATGTTCTTTTCATTCAGGCCCTTTTAGCTCTGCTGC
Organism: Hypotaenidia okinawae; assembly: GCA_027925045.1. Classification (NCBI taxonomy): domain Eukaryota; kingdom Metazoa; phylum Chordata; class Aves; order Gruiformes; family Rallidae; genus Hypotaenidia; species Hypotaenidia okinawae. The sequence continues at coordinate 26,707,779 of BSDF01000005.1, read as the reverse complement.
TGAGCCTTTTTGCCATGATGAAAATTTACCATTAAGGCTCTTTCTTTCTTTCTTTGTCTCCTTGACAGTTTTTCATCCTAGAAAAAAAAAAAAAAGTACACTGCGTTTCAAGACTGCTTAGTTTATTAGCCTTCTGTGGGGGACTTCACTGGAGGCATTTCAGAAGTCTTAATAAATTATGTGAACTGGTTCTCTTTTATGTTATGGAGTCATTCCAAGACTCCTAGGAAGATCATTATTTTCCTTTGCAAAACCTGTGCTTGTTAGACCTTATCTGATCATGGCAATCAAGATTTTCTAGTGTTCTGTTTTTAATTATTAATGTAACAAAATTGCCAGGAAGGCTTAGTAGAAATATTGCTACCTTTCAGTTCTCTAGAATAACTTCAGTGTTCAGTGAGACTTTCTGGTTTTTTTCTTAGGCATTCTGCTATGACATACTTGAACTTTGGAGGTACAAGCTGAATATTTTGTTCCTTTTAAATTATTCGGGTTTTCAACATAAATTTTTCTGATGCTGTGTTTTTGCTCAGAAAATGAACAAAAGGTTGAGTTAGGAATTTGTGCCTCATTAAAGGCAGAGATGTTTATTTCTTCTTTAGATCTTTATCTTTTTTAATGCCTCTTTTTAATCTCTTAACTATTTGGTCATAGTGATCTGTTTAATTGTTTTTAAAGGTTTTCTGTGCTTTGTACATCTAGGGAATTCCTGTAGGTTGATTTACCTTAAAAAAAAAAAACAAACCGTTTGAATGCCATTTTATCCCTTCTTGGTTTTGCCTTTTGAATGCTCCGGTTGTTCATGCATCTCCCTGTAGATATAACTAGCATTAGATTTCCGAATTTATATGTTTTCTATCTGACTCAACAGTTTCTCAAACTCTTTACTTTAACTTGAATTGCTTTTTCTCTTGGTTGCCCTAGTATCTTCTTTCCTTGGTTGCCTGTATATCTTTAGGGTTCTTTTGTGTGTTTTTTCTAGTAACCTCCAGGATATTTTAATTTGTTAATAAGAAAGATTCTGAATTCAAGATGTCATAAGGTGAAATAGATTAGAACACTTGTTGGAATTATTAATGTCAAAATAAAAATCGCCATTACAGATAATCAAAGCCATTTTGAAAATGTAGGACTTTGTGATCTTATTAATGTTTTCAGATTTCACTGCAGCAATATAGTTAGCTGATTTTACTGAATGGTCAGGTGCTATCTAGTAATGCTGTGGAGTTAACTGAGAGCTTTGGATTAAGAGGGATTGTTCTGTTACCTTATACTTCAGGTCAAAAATGTATGATTCGGCAATCTGTTAATAATTTTTGTGTTCTGTTTGCTTGTTGATAGGCTGAAGATTCGTTAGAAATCATGGACAACTTGGCTGTTCCTGAAGATGCCAGAGAAAAACTCTTGGATGAATGTGAGAGTATTTGGAGGCAGATGGAAGAGGTATGGAAATCACAAGTGAGAGACTAGATTTGTTGTAAGCTTGCCTTAGTGTTTTGTTGGTGTCCCACTCCATCTTTCATTGCATGCTTACCTCACCCCCTCCAAAGAAACCACCACAACAAAATGAGGGAAGAAAAAAAGAGATTCAGAAAGCCCAAAGGTATCAGTTCTGGCAGGGTTGAAGAATGCCTTGCAGTTTCAAACTTCCTTTACAGTGTGCTGTAAAGATGTTATGACTTAGTTAAACAGAATGGGAGTATGCATTAAAACAAAAAGAAAATTAAACCATTTACTTGTGTTCTGGTAGTACTGCCACACTGAGACTTCAGATCCTTCTCTTTTTAGCCTTATGCAAGATGGGATTCAACTGCTGTTCACAAGTACTTTGGATCTTAAAGGAGAGAGAGAATGGGAGGAGAAAGAGGCTTAGAAGAACTATGGTGTTAACACGCACTCATGCAAAATGATAGTTGCATCCTCAAGAATAAAATTTATTTCCCCAGTATATAGTTCAGTAGGCTAACATTTTGGAGTGATTTTTTTTTTTTTAATTTACAGCATCCCAGGAAAAACAAATTTTAAACAGTTCTGGGAGAATGCCGTGCATCTTACAAGTCTGAGTCTTAGGAGAACTTTATTTGATTTTTTTAGATTGAAAGTTAGAATGTTAATTATTTGCAAATTTAATTGAAAATATTTAATACCTTGTATGTTGTTCTTAGCATCCCCAGAGCAATATGGGGAGTGATAATGTGTGTTAATTTTTAGAAGTTTATTAAAACATTACTTTAATTACTTTGTTGTTATTGTATCCTGGGTGCATGTGCTTTCAGCAAAAGATTTAAACAATAGCCATCAAATGACCTTCCAGGTTGTGTGGTTTGTGGTCTAGTATTTCAATGGTTGAGTGTCAGCATTAGCAGTTTTTACTAGAGAAATTCTATATTGTGTTTTGGTTCCAAAACATTAACAACAAGGTTTCCAAAGCACATGGTAGTTTTACTGCTTAGTAGAATCTACCCTGCCCTATCATGTGGCAGGTTAAATTGCTGACAGTTACAAAACAAGGCAGACTTTTGCAGGTGTTTTCTGCTGAAACTTTGATGTCTGCAGTGGCCTGAATTTCAGACCTGATGTATATCCCATGGCAGTCATGGAAGCTGATGTTGTGCACTTCTAAAAAACAGAGCATTTCTGAAGTGTACTGTATATTGTCCTAAATGAGTTTAAATTAAAAATATATATTACAATGCAGTTGCTTTGTTTGAAGAGCCAGAATAGTAGCAGCAAGTGTCTTAATTTATTAGCAGCTTTCCTATCCAGCCTCATCTGTGACTCTCTTTTCCGAGTTTCTCATGTTTTTCATGTGTTCAGTGTCTTTCCTCACATCAACTTTTCCCTTAAACCATATCTTTTTCATCAATTCTTATATATATATACATATATATATTTAGCTGCTACTTTTCCGCTTTTCAATTAATTGAAGGGGGTTTTTTTGTTGTTCGGTTTGGGGTTTTTTTTACTGTGATTTAAAAATTTTTACTGATTTAAAAATATTTCTTAATTTGCTATTGTGGGTCAGGCTCTTGAGGGATGTGATAAAAGTCAACACAACACTTTTTCCTATACTAAAAGATTTGTTGAAATTACTAAGCTTCACGTTTCTTACAAAAGCAAAGAGTAAGTAAACATTTGTGCTTTGTTGTTTTCTGCTAAGTGTCAGAGCAAGCTAACGCTTCTAGGAAAAGAATCGATACTGAATTCAGATGGCAAGGTAAGACCTTTTATTTGTTATTGTTCTCCACAAAGTATTTCATTTTCTGTAAAGATAATGGTGTTTTTCCAAAAGAAGGAAACTAAATTAATGTTCACTCATTCTCTAAAGCTGACAGTTTTACTCTTTATTAACCATGAAGCTGTATTCTGAAGTAGGTGTCTAGCAAATAGTGAAAAGTTATGTTTATGTATAGCAAAAAAGTTACAGGCCAACTGTACATTGTTACGTTACTAACATAGGCAGCAAAGTGGAGGAGTGTGTAACTTCAACACCCATTTGGACTATTTATTAATCAGTGTTCATGTAATTTGTAATTTGTGAAACTTTACATAGATCCCTTTAGCTTTACGACTATTTATTAATCAGTGTTTATGTAATTTGTAATTTGTGAAACTTTACATAGATCCCTTTAGCTTTACTCTGGAACTTTGCATTTGCAAATTGCAGTTGTTCCCCACTTATGGATATCATTGGGAAACTGATGTGTTTCAGTTAGAAATGAACGGAGTTATGCTGAGTGCATGAACGTGAGCTTCTGTATCCCACAGGTTTTGGGGAACATGTGAAAAGGCAGTGCTGGCTCACTGCTTTGGGGTTTGGGGGTTTTTTTAATCCTAAAGAGGAACATTTAAAGTAGAATTTATAAGAGTACACAAATTTGGGAAGTATAAATAGTTGACATTAGGCTGATCGGGTAAAATACATAGGTCAACAAATTTTAATCTCGCGTAATTTCAGTAAGAGTATTCAGATGGTTGGTTCAATGCACTTGACTGAGTAACTAAGAAAAGGAGCACTTTTATTCAGAGGTGAATCCTTTTAATGTGTTTTGATTTTTAATTGCGATGTTATTACTGACATTGATCTCTTGGTAGTAGTAAACTGTTCTAAACTATTGTTTGATCAGAATAAATAAATGAAGATACATATTCAAATGCATAAAATACTATCTTTTCCTTTTATGACTCTGGATAAAATTCTCTAAGCAGAAATAAATTTTGTATAACTTTGGGCGTAGACTGAGGTTTTTGTTTCTCTGCAGCTTTACTGACACACACAATACCCTTGTAATTAATACTTAAACTTTCAAGATACAATTTTCTTGCCTTTACTCCAGCTTACACTTATCCCAGACCCTGGAGACAGGGGAGAAGGTCTGGAGAAAGGAAGACCTTCCCGTGATTGAGGAGGATGGGGTTAGAGAACATTTAGCCAAACTTGACATTCACAAATTCATGGGCCCTGAAGGGACGCATCCACAAGCGCTCAGAGAGCTGGCAGATGTTATTACTAAGCTGCTCTCCATCATCTTTGAAAGGTCATGAAGAACAGGAGAGATGCCTGAGGACTGGAGGAAAGCCAATGTCACTCTGGTCTTCAAACAGGGCAAGAAGGCAGACACAGGAAACTGCAGGCCAGTCAGTCTCACTTCCATCCCTGGAAAGGTGATGGAACAGCTCATTCTGGGTATTATTCATAAGCATGGGGAGGAAAAGAAGTTTATCAGGAGTGGTTCAATGTGGATTAACCAAGGCGAAATCATACCTGACCAATGTGACAGCTTCCTATAATGGTATGGCTGGCTGGATGGATGAGGGGAAAGCAGTGCATGTTGTCTATGTTGACTTCAGCAAGGCTATTGCCACTGTCTCTCGTAGCATCCTTATAATCAAGCTTAGGAGGTGTGGTTTGGATCGCTAGTCAGAGAGGTGGATTGAGAACTAGCTGAATGGGAGAGTCCGGAAGGTTGCAGTAAGTGGCACAGAGTCTAGTAGTTCACCCCAAGGGTCAGTATTGGGTCCAGTCTTGTTCAACATTCTTATCAATGACCTGGATGAGGGGACAGGGTGTACCCTCAGCAAACTTGCTGATGATACAAAACTGGGAGGAGCGGCCAACACACCAGAAGGCTGCACTGCCAGTCAGTGAGACCTGGAGAGTTGGGCAGAGAGGAACTGAATGAAATTCAACAGGGGTACAGTTAGAATCCTGCACCTAGGGAGGAATAACCCCAGGCACCAGGCTGTGTTGATGGGACTGGAGTATCTTTCTTATGAGGAAAGGCTGAGAGCTTGTGTCTCTTTAGGCTGGAGAAGAAAAGACTAAGAGGGATTCTAATTAATGCTTATAGATACCTAAAGGGTGAATGTGTAGAGAAAGGAGCTAGGCTCTTCTCAGTAGTGACAGGACAAGGGGTAATGGGCACTAGCTGGAATACAGGAAGTTCCATCTTAACTTGAGGAAATACTTCTTAGTGCTGACATGGCAAAGCACTGAACAGGCTGCCCAGAGGGGTTGTGGAATCTCCTCTGGAGAAATTTAGGATCGTCCTATGCAGCCTGCTTTATGTGATCCTGCTCTAGCAGCGGGATGGGACTAGATGATCTCCAGAGGGACCTTCCAACCCCTACTGTTCTGTGAGAGGAGCCCCAGAGAAAGGGATCTGGGGTGCTGGTTTGACACTGAGTTCAGTACATTTCAGTGTGCATCAGAACAGTAACCAGCTGTTCAGAAGGGGGGTCTACCCTGCTGCTTTAATACTGGTGCAGCTTGACCTTGAGTACTGTGTGTAGTGCTGGGCCCCACCATTTAAGAAAGATGTGAAGGTCTTTGAACATGTGCAGAGGAAGACAACACAGCTGGTGACAGGACTAGCAAGCATGTCCTTTGAGGAGCAGCTGAGGACTTTGGGCTTGTCTGGTTTGGAGAGAAGGAGGCTGAGGTGCAACCTCATTGCCCTCTGCAGTGTCCTGAGGAGGGGTCGTGGGGAGGGAGGTACTGAGCTTCTCTCCCTTGGATCCAGTGACAGGACTTGTGGGAATAGAGACAACTGACTAACTGAAAAATAATTCAGTAAAATATATTTATGACCAAAACAGTGACATAATTACACAAGATAAGATTAATACAAACTTCTACGGGTAATGAGATATATATCTCTCATAGAATCACAGAATGGTTTGGGTTAGAAGGGACCTTAGAGATCATAGAATGGTCTGGGTTGAAAGGGACACCCAAGGATCACAGAGTTCCAACCCCCTGCCGCAGGCAGGGCCACCAACCTTCAGGCCTGGATCTACACAAGGTTGCCCAGGGACCCATCCAACCTGGCCTTGAACACCTCCAGGGAAGGGGCATCCACCACCTCTCTGGGCAGCCTGTTCCAGCACCTCACCACTCTCTCTGTAAAGAACTTTCCCAGAACATCTAATCTAAACTTTCCCTCCTTTAGCTTCAATCCATTCCCCCTTGTCCTGTCATTATCTACCCTTTTAAAAAGTTGATTCTCCTCCTGTTTATATGCTCCCTTCAGGTACTGGAAGGCTGCAAGGAGGTCCTCCTCCAGCTTTCTCTTCTCCAGGCTCAACAAGCCCAGCTCCCTCAGCCTCTCTTTGTAGGGGAAGTTCTCCAGCCCTCTAATCATCTTCATGGCCCTCCTCTGAACCCTCTCCAACAGTTCCACATCTTTCTTGTACTGGGGGCCCCAGATCTGGACACAGTACTCCAGATGGGGCCTCAGGAGGGCAGAGTAGAGAGGGACAATCACCTCCCTGTCCCTGCTGGCCACCCCTCTTCTGATAGAGCCCAGGATACCATTGGCCTTCCGAGCTGCAAGAGCACACTGCTGGCTCATGTTAAGTTTCTCATCCACCATGACACCCAGGTCCTTCTCAGCAGGGCTACTCTCAAGGAGCATTTCTCCCACTCTGAATATGTCTGAGAACCCCCTGCCACAGGCAGGGACACCCTCCACTAGACCAGGTTGCCCTGAGCCCCATCCAACCTGGCCTTGAACACTGCCAAGGAGGGGGCAGCCACAGCTTCTCTGGCAACCTCTTCTAGTGTCTCACCACCCTCACAATGAAAAATTTAATCCTTTCTAAATTTATCCTCTCATCCTATTGTTACATGCCCTTGTAAAAAGTCCCTCTCCAGCTTTCTTATATGTTCCCTTTAGGTACTGGAAGGCAACTATAAGGTCTGCCTGGAGCCTTGTCTTCTCCAGGCCAAACAAGTGCAACTCTCAGCCTGTCCTTGTAGGGGAGGTGCTCCAGCCCCCAGTCATCTTTGTGGTTCTCCTCTGGACCACCTCCAACAGCTCTATGTCCATTTTATGTTGGGGTCCCCAGAGTTGGATGCCGTACTCCAGGGTGGGGTCTCAGAAGGTCAGAGTAGAGGGCCGAAACCACCTCCCTCAACCTGCTGACCACACTTTCTTGATGCAGCCCAGGATCTGGTTGGTCTTTCAGGCTGCAAGCACACATTGCCAGCTCATGTGGAGTTTCTCATCAACAGAGGCCCCCAAGTCCTTCTCCTCAGGGCTGCTCTCAATCCATTCTCTGCTTGGCCTGTGGTTGTGCTTGGCATTGCGCCAACCCAGGTGCAGGACATTTCACTTGGCTTTGTTCAACTTCATAAGGCTGGCATGGGCCCACCTCTTAAGCCTGTCAAGCTCTCTCTGGGTGGCACACATTTCCTCTACCATGTCAGATTCACCACCCAGCTTGTTGTCATCCACAGGAAGTCATGCAGGACAGTGTCAAACCCACAAAACATAGGACAAACAGGAACAAACAAACAAATATTTGGGGCCAGTGATATATGCCATCCACAGTTGTAAAGGCAAATGTATGCATTTAAACACATATATAAGCAATTAGCATCACAGGCAAAATGGACTGAACAGGGAATAAAAAAAGAGATGCTACACCTCCTAAGAAAGTACCCCATGAAACCAGAATAGGATAACAGGAAATAAAACTAAATCTTAAAACAGCTCCAGTGTGAGCTTCCCAGTGGGTGAAAGCATCTTTGTGTCTCCACCTGCTCCACTGTGGGGTCCTCCAGGGGCTGCAGGTGGGGTCTCTGTTCCCTGTCACCTTTCATGGGCTACAGCGGGACAACCTACTTGCCATGTCTTTCTTACAACCTGTCTTCTCCACAGGCTGCAGGGGAATCTTTCTGGTACCTGGAGCACTTCCTCACCTCCTTTTTCACTGACCTTGGTGCCTGCACAGTTTCTTACACCTTCTCACTCCCTTCTCTGGTGGCAAAAAGCATTTGCTTGTGGGGTTTTTTTCTCTTAAATATGATTCCCAGAGGTGCTGTGACCATTGCTGATGGGCTCAGCCTTGGTTCAGCGGTGGGTCTGTCCTTGAGCCCAGCTGGTGATTACTCTGTTTGGCCCAGGGGAAGCTTCTAGCTGCTTCTTGCAGAAGCCACCCCTGCAGCTCCACTACCACCATCAAAACCTTGCCACACAAACCCCCAACAGAGGTGACTGAAGGAAGCTAGCTTATAGTTACGATTTCCTTCTTTGAGTTTATAGTAAATTCTCACTATGCATCAGTATTCCTCAATAACTGACAGTCAAGACTTGAGAAGACTGGAACCTTGCTTATGATTAAAATATCCCTCTTTGAGTTTAGAGTAAATACAATCCATTTGCATTCCTCAAATGGGCAGTAGTTGAGACTGGAGAAGGCTCGTTTTGCCCTGGCAGATGATTCTGGTGATCTTTGTATCTGAGTGGTGTCTCAGCTTGAGGTGGGGTGAATGGGAATGTTATACTGGTCATAGCCTGCTGCAATCCAGGAGGGCTCCCAAGGGTCTCAAAGTTGTTATTTATAAGACCTGATATAATTAACTTTTAACAAGTACTTTTTCACTTTGACCCAGCTTGAATGATGATATGTTCTGGTGATTTCCACCAGTTGCACAGACTCAGAACTTCCCTGGCATCTCCCTGTTTTGGGCCACAGCTCAGGTACAGGTGTACCAGTTGTCAGGATGTGATCGATTATCACTTTTGTTCACAAGTAATGAGGGAACAAGAATGTCACAGCTGTTCAAGCACAGGTGTACCATTCTTCCTACCAAGTGAACAAGAGCCAGACACATTAAGAGGTTACCTTGACACTCTGGTCTATTGATCAGGTATGTTGCTTACAAGAAGGGCAGTAATTGTGCCAAGTACCATACAGCAGAAGGAGGGGCGTTGAACCACCACAGGACTGATTCTGCTCTACAATGTAGTGGATTATTTACAGAGCAGCATATTTTGCTAGGAATGTATATAGGCCATGAGAGAGAGAGAGAGACTTCTGATGTACATGTTTGCTGTATGTGTTTGTCTGTAGAAAAGGCAGTCCTTGATTTAAGGTTGTCAAGTGATAGTGTTAATTTATTTGAACGGTGTTTTTTCCAGTTACTAGAATATTCAGAATATTTTGTACATCCTTTTCTTATCAAGTTTAAAAGAACAAAGAATGAAATGATGGCTTTTTCAAGAGTAGTGCTCCATTAGAAAAGAGATGACACCACCTGATCTAGAAAATGGAAGATGTTTGTATGGTGATTATTTTGTTTGGTTTGGGTTTATTTTTCTTTATTGTAAAAGGTTGTTTTTTGAAGATGCACGTTACCAAGTTATTTTGAGTAGTGAAAACCTAAACTATCTCTTTTTAAAGGTTAGTGAAAGCCAAATGCAGTCTACAGTGCAATTATGCAATGCTTGACGATATCAGCAGTACCTTTTGTATTTGAATATATGCTAACTTCTTATTGAATTACTTGTAGTATAATATCTGAGAAAAATTATAGGTGTAGTCCTCAGTTTCAGGAAGTGGAATGGTAGTAATGAATATATTATTTGTTTAGAGCACAGTAAGATATTAAAATAGGTAATTTTAAAAAAATCTACAGTGAAACAGCTATAGATTTTTTAAAAATCTATAGGTTTTCAACTAACTTTTTTGAACTGGTCATTACACATATCAAACACAGTCTTTTAACCTTAAATGTTTATCAATGGTGTATCTTAAAGAGAGATGGGCATGTGACATATTGTCAGTGTTTCCAGTGGCTCATCTTCAGTTGTGGTCATTGTCTGATATTACAGACAAAATTAAGGGGTTAAGGAGGAAAATACCAACTCTGTCTATGTCTGATTCTCCCTTTTGACAAAAGGATAAAAATATTTCTTGATCCCTGCAGGTGGCTTTTTAAATCTTTTCAAGGAGTGAGTGGTCTATTGTAGTAGATGTTCTTTTGATTTCTGCTGTATAAACTTAATTATTGTCCTCTTTTATCTCATTTTACTCCAATACAATGCAACACACTTCAAGAGTTACTTTTTTTCTTTTTATACAGCTTTCCTTGTTAATGATGCGAGTGAAAGGTTTATTAGAGGAACATAATCGATGGCAAAAAAAGAGACCTGAAGGTAAGTAAGTTCTTCCATGTAATATATACTCATATAAACTACTACAAAGTATCTTTACAGATTTGCAGATTCATAGGGGTTAGAAGGAATCTCTGGAGATAATCTAGCCCTATTCCCCTGCTGGAGCAGGATCACCTAGAACAGGCTGTACAGAGGATGACATCCAGGTGGGTCTTGAGTATCCCCAGAGAAGGAGACTCCACAACCACTCTGGACAGTGTCCCAGTGCTCTGTCACCCTCATAGTAAACAAGTTTTTTCTCATATGGAGATGAAAATTCCTATGTTCCAGTTTGTGCCCATTGCGCCTTGTCCTGTCACTGGGCATCGCTGAGAAGAGCCTGGTCCTTTCCTCTAGACACCCACCCTTCAGATTTTTTTAGGTGTTAATGAGATCCCTTCTTAGTCTTTTCTGGGCTAAGCAGACCCAGCTCTCTTATACCTTCCATATGAGGAAAGGCTTCAAGTCCCACCATTATCCTCATAGCCCTCCACTGGAATCTCCAGTAGTTCCCTGTCTTTCTTGAACTGGGGGCCCAGAACACTCTTCTTGATGTACCCCAGGATGCTCTTCGCCTTCTTGGCTACAAGGCCATGGCGCTAGGCATCTTAAGTTATGGATGTTGAATGTCTGCTGATTATATTTTCATACTGTAACTACATAAAAATTAATTTAGATACTTCCCACAGTAGCATGATTTGTCATTTCTATATTCTGTTTGCACTTCAGCTTTAAATTGAACTTAGAATTCAAAGCAAATCCTACTACACACTTAGTTGTATGATTCTGGACAAATAAATGCGTGATTCATGTCACGATCAGTCCATTAAATGGAAAAATAACTGTTAGCAGTTATTTATTATTATCTCCCAACAAAATAATAGAATTTTGTAATGCTGTTAACCTTCATCATGTTACTTCTTTCTGTGATTGCTTCTTCATCTTTCATTTGTATCTCCTTTGTTAGGGCAGAACTGCTTCGGCAACGAATTTTGTCTTTGTTTTCTTTTTTTTTTTAAACTTTGCAAGTATTTCTAATACAATAATTTATGCTGACATAACCATACCTCCTTCGATATTTTTTTTTATCTTAATACTTCACAAAAGTGTGTTGATTTTTGAAAACTGAAACTTTGAAATAAGCTTTTAGTGGTAAGCCTATTATGCTGTAATGAAATACCTAGCTTGTATTTAAGAGGGGTCAGAGATTTCATGTCAAGAAAAAGTGGTGGAAGACACTCCGGTTTATTTGAAAAACATGGGAATATAGATTACTTATTGATCCTGAGAAGCACAAACCACTGAGACAAGTGGTAACTCTTATCTTTGTTAGGCATTATCAGTCAAAAGGTGTGAATTCTTCAGTTCTTCAAAATTGTTTTAGTACATTAGCATCACTGCCAATTCATTTAATCCTGTTGCAAGGCTGATGTGGCCAGACACTGAAAATAAAACCATTCAGAATATAAGCGTGAGTAAAGTAATCTGTTTTTTCAGATGTTCCATTTGGAGACTCCTAAAACAGTTCACACTACACTATCATTAGTATCATGGTAGCGCTTGTTCTGTCTTCCCTCTGTGAAGGATCTGTCGGCACCTTTCAACACAGTTAAATGGATGCGTTGACTCATTTAAATATATTTATGCCAGAACAGGCTTGGGGTAGTCAATTTTTCCAGCTTCTTTCAAAACTCTTGTCCTTGGTGCATATTGTGATCAAATAATAGGAGGAGGAAAAAATATTTATTCTTTCTTATAAATAGATATTGTTGCCCTATTAGAATAAATTCATAGTTAATGTACTTTGCAAGCCTGTCTCTAAGAATGGTCAGCTTCAAATGCTTCTTAGTGGTATTTAGACCAAAAGTATGACATTGAGTGAATTTCAGAAATACTAGCTCTTGGCTGCTGCTCATTAATAAGCTGCTGGCTTAAAGTAAATGAACTGAGAGCACTTAGAGGTTTTTATCTGGGTAAAATACCTGGATGTGTTAGGTTTCCTTACTAAAATATGCAATTATTTTAAACTTTAAGCTATTTGCTTAAAAAATTCTTGGGCCTTGACCTGTTTTTATTGGCTTGCTGATTTGCTTTGCTCAACCATTCTTTTTTGTTCCCAGGTGATAAGATTTATTATTAGAAATCTTAATTTTGTACTAGAGAAATGATCTATGCATATTGTAATGCAAATAATGTTTTGCAGCCAAACCTTTGCCTTTTTGGCTACCTTTCTGAGGGAACAAAAAGAAGTTGCTGCTAAGAATTTTAATAGAGTTACAGTGTTTATATGAAAATGAAGAGTCTACTGTGGTCACATCTTCTCTGTCAATCTTGGCTCCTTTCTACATACTGTTTGTTTTGAAGGAGGAATTAATTAATCAAAAACATCTTCTGAACTTATCTGAATAAGAACAGCATAAATACTAATTTCATACAATTCACTAATAGACCATGAATGTCAGGCTGTCTTGTTACTTTGGTTTCTGCTTTAGTAATGGCCAGTTCATTTCTTGTAAATGAGGGCCTGTCAGCATTTTGATTTTAAACATTATTTTCAGAGGTTATAACTTGGCAGTTCTACATTTCTTTGGGCACAGTATTGGCAAACAGACTTAAATCCACAATGCAGATTTTCTTATTTTCGAAGCTTTTCTTTAGTCTCTTGTTCTTAATTTCTGGTACTATTTATGTAGCTCTAATGCTGCTAAGTCGGCCGAATTAAAACTTGTTTTTAACCAGCATTTGGCTCATAAAAATATAATTTAACTTTTACCTTTGTAAAATAAGGAAGTGGAAGCAACCATATTCTAAGCCATATAAAACAGTTCTGGTCTCTGCATAATTTCTGTTTTTCTTTGCAAAATATCAGAATTCTGCCAAACTCCTCATATTTTAATAGGAGTTTCTGTATAAACATGTGCATAGTAGTTGTTTTTACATTCCTAGCGTCTGGTAGTATTTTGCTTAGTAATTGTACAATGTATCACTAGGCAATTCTGTTTGACATTTGGGCTTGGTTTTTTTTGTGAGTGCACTGATTTGTAACTGAAAAAGCTTTAACTGATAGAATCACACAGAATCACAGAATGAGTTGAAAGGGACCTCGAAAGATCATCTAGTCCAACCCCCTGCCAGAGCAGGATCACCTAGAGTAGGTTACACAGCAACACATCCAGGCAGGTGTTTAGTGTCTCCAGAGAAGAAGACTCCACAACCTCTCTGGGCAGCCTGTTCCAGTGCTCTGTCACCCTCACAGTGAAAAGTTCCTCCTTGTGTTCACATGGAACCCCCTATGCTCCAGCTTGCACCTGTTGCCCTTTGTCCTGTCATTGGATGTCACTGAGAAGAACTTGGCTCCCTCCTCCTGGCACTCGGCCTTTACCTCTTAGTCTCTTTTAAATGTGTTGTCCCTGTGTCTTAGATCAGCACTGTTTCATTAAGTTAGGGTTATGATTTCTTTCCTAGGAAGATGTGGTCTTTTATCTGATACTTACGCTATACAAATGTTGAATGTAAAGCACATACTCAGGATTTGGGGTCTAAAAAAAGATCAATTGATAGCAACCAATAGTAGAAATTGATAATTCCAGGTAGTGAGGGCTCGCTAATCCTGGAGGGGTGGAGGTGGAGAGGCTTGTATGGGGGTCTTCAAATACGCCAGTGAAGGTGAATAAAAGTATACCAATTAAATGTGTATGAAGGACATTCCAATCATTAAAGAAATCTTCCTATAATAATAGCACAAACTGCTACCTCCCACAGCTCTTAAACATGAGTTTAATTTGGGAGCACTCACATTTTGTGTCAAGATTTACAGACAGTAGTTCTCAGTGGAAAAAAGATTTTATTGTGGTATAATTTAATGCATTTTGAATGCAGTAGTTTTACTGATTTTCAGAACACTTCTTAGAACTACTAATCTAAGGCTTCTCAAAATTTGTGGAGATAAAAACTATAAAATTACCAAACCCAGTTATTTTCTAAGTTTATGAAATCAACTGTGAGGTATTTAGCTGCTATTTAATTCTTTTTGGGAGGGTTAAGGGTTTTCCTACTAATTAAAGGAAAAGCTTTTATTGAAGTAATTATATTTAAAGTTAGTGATTTGGAGCTGAAGCTTAGACAAAAATTATCATATTAAGATTTAAATCTCTTAGATTAGCTTTCATTTCTCCTGTTAATAGATAAAAATGCTTCACTTTTTCAAAAGTCATATGTTTATGCATATGCTGCCAGTTGACATGGAAACAAAAATTGATTGGAGTTCATCAAAGGCTATCAAATACAGAAGGGCACTTTTTATTCAGAAGATCCCTGTGCCATAAATCACTGAAGCATTCTGGGTAAACATTGCCTCATTGTTGAACAGTATCATACTTTCCCTTAAGCACTGCTGTTGCTCAGGGTTGGAGTTAGGATATTGGCCTTGCTGGGCCTTTCATCTTAAATGAAGCTGCTCCAAGGAATTGCAAGACTGGAAGAACTTCCACTGAAAATATTGGGCTTCTTTGTCTTGAAGTGTGACTGTACTTCACATTTCAGTACTATGTATCTGAACTAGATCAAGAATTTATAAAAAAACACCAAACTACACAAAAAACCCCCACCATAAGTATTAGCACCACACTTCTTTTTCAGTCTAGTTTAGCTTCCTGAAAAGTGATGGTAGGTTAGCCCAGCAGGACACCACAAAATGTGGTTAAACAGATGCTGACATCTGTGCTACTTTTTTAGAGGCTGTGCAAGTTCCACTTTAATCGGGCTGCTTTTCAGGATAAACAAGTCTATATTGACCCATGCAAAAAACCGAATTAATTTTATTTTTCAGTGGTTTCTTCCAGTCCAGATGTACTGTTAGCATTAGGAAAAGAAGAGGTAAGTATTTTTTGTTTCTTTCTTTGATAGTAACATTTAATGGAAAAAAAAAGAAAATATGTATATACAATTGCTGCATTTTCCTCTTACTGCTCTTGTGGTGGACTACTGCTAAAATATTGCATATTTTTTTTCAGGTATTGTTGATGTTCTAATGTTTTTCTTCTGTATTATAGCTACTAAAATGTCCTACTTGTAATGACTGATCTTTGACACAAAAAGCTTTTCTATGTGGCATTTCATACTTGATACAAAATAATGTTATGTGTAACACTGAAGAACTAGTATTCTTAGAAGTAGAATTCTGTGACAATAATTTGCAAATACTTTGTCGATGTCTTCCAACCTTGGAAGAAAGAGCAAATCAACAATGTCCTAGGCATAGCATTACACTATATTGATTGCATATTGGTATGTAAAATGCCCTGAGAATATTCCTGGGGATATGGCTTTAAAAAATGTCCAACACCAAAACAAACTAACAAAACTGGTATTAGGAGCAGCTTTCCTTTCTCTAGTATCACATCAGGGAACCTCACTACTGTTAATAGTCGCTATTAACAAGTCGTTTGGTTACACACTTTCATTTGACTGTATTGCTATGGCATTTTTGATCTCATATCCCATTTTGTGGCCTATTTTCCTGAGGATTCAAGTTTTTTTGCAGGTATTGCATGTATAGATCCTATTTGTCTCTGTAGAATATTTTCACAACTTTTATTTCTTTGAGCTAAATATGAAAGTTCTTATAGTTTGCATGGAAGGAGACAAAATACATCCAAATCATAGGTTTATATTACAAAAATCCATAGACTACTTTGTCTATGCACTAATGAAAGACCCAGTCCATTGTCAGTCCACTGTTTCCTGTCTTTAGCAATTCATGTAACTTCTGGCTGCAGTTGTCTTTATTTCTCCCTCCCAAATACGTCGCTATCACTAGGAACTATTTACTTCATGTACGCGATTAGTCTGTCTGCAGCATCTTTGTTTCCTGAGTGCTGTACATTTTATGTTGGTGCAGTTAGCACAGATACATTCTTGCAGACAGCTGAAATGCTTTAGACAATGCAGCCTTGGTGCTGGAGATGTTTCCTTCTCAGTCTTTCATCAGATGAGCAGCTCGTGTGTGCTTTATAGTTTTCTTCAGGTAAATTTAACTGTGGTTTTACAGAGCTTCAATAAGTCACTAATGAGCAACTGGTGACAGTAACATTTTAAATAGTTCCAACTGGATTTTAAAATAGTGCATCACTCTGTAGCCATATTTCTGAAGAAATTCTGGATAACACTGGCCCTCTTTAACAGGTTTACAGATATAATCTTACATAGGACATACACAACAGACTGATCTACCTGCAAACTATAGGTTTATTTTTACTTTTTATTAGTTGCAGAAAGTAAAGAGTGATCTTGAAATGTTGTTGTCAACACTTCAGTCAAAGAATAAACAACTGGAAGAAGATCTGAAAAGGTAATAGAATAATTTGAACTTAGGAATGCTCTAAGCTTTTTTTTTTACCATGCTTGCTTTTTTTTGCCTCTGGAGGAAAACTATTTATCTGTTGTGCCATTTCCTATTTTTTTCATGTTTCAGAGAAGAGCAGTGGTACGAGGAACAGGAGCAGATTCTATATATTCTTAATAAAATTGAAGAAGAAGCAAAAACCCAAGCTAATCAACGTTCCAATAAAAGGTATTTCTGCAGTATTGTGTTTTTATATTGAAGAATTTAGTTATCAACAAGGGCAAACAAACTTTTAAAAAACATTCCCTGTTTGTTAAATAGATCATATGGTAACTTAGTAATCCATATTTGAAACATGGAAAATATTGTTGCTCCGCTTATATCCTGTGATTCAAGATTTTGATCATATAACAATAGAAGATAAGTTATTTGTTTACTTAAGAATAACTCCTTAATTATTTTACTGATTTCATATTCTATTGCTGTGTTTTTACCATTAGCCTGAAAAAAGCATCTCTCGAAATGAAAAATAAAACACAGAAAGTAAAATTTTTTAAGAAGCGTCTCTTGAATGGTCTCTGTGAATTCCTAGAAGAACATTTTCCCCTTCCAGAGAAAAGTGGAATTGCTGAAAAGAAGGTAAGATTTTCTTAACTGTTAAGTTTGGAATGTTTAATTTCTATTTCATTAGATGCAATATCTTTTTTAAGTTCTAGCACGGAATCTGCAGTTATATTTTGAAATAAGTATAGTTCTAACAGCTGATCTTTTCAGTTTAATTGATATTTTTCAGGCTGGTTTATATTATTTAAGGCTGTTCCCAGCTGGATATTTTCTTTTTAATGCATATATCCTTTACCCAATGAGATGCATAGCAATGTATTGTATTTCTTACTGAACTGCAAGCTGTGCCAAATTTGGAAATGGTGAGGGGTTAGCTCCAAATTGTTCCATTTTCTTTTTTACTGGACTAGGCAAGTAGATTCATATTTTCCTTGGCAAAGCAAATTTTAATTGTCTAACAATGTTTTTGGAACAATAATAAGGACAAGTGTTTATAATTACAGTGTAGTTTGGAATGTTAACCATCAGTTTCTGTTCAGGAAAACTGGGCCAAAAATTATCTTAAAACTTTAGGGGAAAATAGTAAGGGAGTATTTTGCATAATAAATTCAAAGTCTGCAGTAAAAATAAACCTTTTACCATTACTATTTGAAAGAACAATTACAAAAATGGCAGGCGTTGATTTTGATTTCAGACACGCCTAAGAATACAGAAATAGAAATAATTTCTTTAATCCAATTCCCTGTTATTTCAGACAACACCATAATATAATTTTTTCAATATTATCATTGAGCTCAATTTTAAAACTAATAATTTTTGTTAATATTGTTTATTTTTGGGCTTGTTCTAGTACCTCAGTACTGTGGTTAGAAACTGTACCCTAACTTCCAGTCTAAATTTATTCATGTCTAACACAGATCCATGTATTCCTATGCCAGTATTGTCCTTAGAAAAGCTCTTTTTCTTTCTTGTATTTATTCCTCCTGGTATATTTATATACAGCAATCTTATACCTTCTTTGTGTTTGTTTTACTAATTGAACTAGCAACGCTTTCTTGTTCTTCTCCTATAAGATAATTTTTTTCAATTCCCTGGCTTATCCTAGTAATACTAATTTTCTATATTTGCTGTGACTTAGATTCATCTTTTCTGAACCTGGTAAAAAAGAAAATTAAGTCTTATAAACAAAACAACTAGCTCACAGTCATCACAAAAGCAACTGATGACATCTTTGCCTTTTTCTTCCTGTTACTTCCAGTTGATGGGAGGGGGGAAAATCTTGGTTTTGCACAGAAATACATATTTTGCACATAAAAATACCAAACAGAGCCTTCAAGGCATTATGTCCTTTTTCAAAGTCTCATTCAACCATCTGCAAATATCTTGGTCTTAGTTCTTTAACATATCAAAGCCTTCCAGTTTCCTGTAGTTAGCAAATATGGCACGTTTTGTTCCAACATTAAGAAATCAAAACTTCAGAGATTTTCATTAACAGTCATCTTTCAATCATACATTTCTTGATTTCAGCCTGAATATGTCATCTCCCTGCTTGCCGGTCCTTACTAATCTCACAATTGTTCTAGGACATGCCTCTTTAAACACTAATGACTTTCCCAGATGCATTTTAAGCACTTGTCTGTTTTCCCATATATGTCATTATTATTTCCTTAAAAATATTTTTTCTGTAATGAGATACACCAACTTCTTTGCTCCCATTTATGTGACGTCATAGAAAAATCTAGGCTGGAAGCAGCCTCTGGAGATCTTCCATTCCAACCCTATCATCAGGTCGTGCCAATGTCAAAGTTGGATTGAGTTGCTCATGGTCATATCCAGCTGTATTTTAAATATAAGAAAGAGTGAATTCCTGTGTGTTTCAGAAATCTGAAAAAGATTTTATGTAAAATCTCCTGCACAAGAGCAAAATAAACTGCTTGAATTTTCTCAACCTGTTACCTAGCTAAAGGTGTCCCTGCTTCCTGCAGGGGCATTGGACTAGATGACCTTTAAAGGTCCCTTCTGTGATTCTATGATATACTGTCAGAAATTGTTATCGGCTGCCCTGCCTTCATCTCTTTCCCACGCAAATTTCCTTATTAAGCTCTAAAGAAGATTTTAAAAAAAAAAAGACTCGAAATATTTGGAATTAATTGACCTTTCCATGCTTGCAGAAGCCACCTTCTAAAGTTTGTGGGGGGTTTTGTGGGGTTTTTTTGGTTGGGTGGGGTGGGGGATTGGTGTGTGGGGGTAGTTTTTAAATTTCACTTGAATGCAAAGTGTATTTTGATAAATTTCCAAGCAAGGTCTTATCTTGTCCTAGTTTTCATTTTATTTACGTGTTCCCTGAACTCTTAAACAGTTTTTCTTCTTTCTTTTGACTTCTTTTGAATTCATAGTTTCTTCTGTATCTTTTCAATCAGTTCAGTTTCAGTGGTTCAACTGCAGGTCCCCTGTAATGTACATCTAAATGGTTAGCTGTGAAAGCAGGAGAGTCAGCCATTTCACCTCTATAGGTTTCTTTATTGTGTCAGAAATGGAATTTGAAGGCATTAGCAATGAAATTTACTACTACACTGATTGCAGGGAGCACGATTCACATCTACTGTCAGCTTGCTTCAGTGCTCGGGAAGCACCTAGCTCTTACCCTCTGTGTACACCAGGAATCTTGCTTCACTTTGTGGAAGCTTCCTGTGTTGTCAGTACTCTGCATGAGGATGTGTCTATAGGGCATGGCTTCAGTGTAGGGGGAAGTGCTCTAATTCTTGCTGTTCTTGTTCCACCCTCCTTTCACCAAGCACCTGCACCTGGGACTGGGAGGTAAGACTGAATCAGAGCAGGCCAGGTTAGCTGCTGTTGCGATGGCCCAACTCCTTTACTGTAGGTAGTGATTGAGGCAAGAATTATCCCAGCTTTTAAACCTCGGATAAAAAAAGAAGCAAGCTTAAGATGAGAAATATGAGAAGTCATGTGCTGAGGAGTATTTCTTTATGCTAATCTATCTCGTGGAAGGAGATAGGAAGGAAAGAGTGCCTTTCAGTTCAAAGAAATAAATAAATGCTGGCCATCCTGCTT
The DNA here is from genome assembly GCA_027925045.1 of Hypotaenidia okinawae. Taxonomy (NCBI): domain Eukaryota; kingdom Metazoa; phylum Chordata; class Aves; order Gruiformes; family Rallidae; genus Hypotaenidia; species Hypotaenidia okinawae. The sequence continues at coordinate 26,687,355 of BSDF01000005.1, read as the reverse complement.
ACAAGTGACTTTGCAAGCATTTTTTGAATAGAGGTGTGTATTATTCTGATGACACTTAAAATATGTTACCACTATAATTGTACAAAACATTATAGACAATGTATATTAAAAACTTAGCAAAATGTTAGTGCTGTGAGAGTGCAAGCCACTTTACGTCAATACCCTCAGGTTTTATTCTTTGTGTATCAGTTCTAGTAATTACTGAAGTTATAACCTAAGTTTAACTTTGTAACATGAATATGGTACCCTCTACCTAAGTTACACAGTAATATTTTTGGCCAGAGAGATACAACAACTGAGGCAACAAAATATCCTCATGATTGCTCCAAGGAAGTTTTCATAGTTTCTTTGTGTAGATTGTATTTATTTTATTATTATACATATTATTGTTTATAATATTTATTTGTAATATTTATTATAAATATAAAATACCGTATTATATAAATAAAATAAATAAAAGGAGAAAGGCAGGTGTTATTGAGCCCTAGCTCCACAGGTTGCAACATTTCCATAGAGTAGGAGGTATGTCCCCATATGGCTTTCTGAAGGTGAGAGTATTAAGAACTGTGACTAGAAAAAAAAAAGAGCCAGAACTTGCCTTTCAGAAATTCTTCTTGATTGCTCATATTCTTCTGTTCCTTAAATGGAATTTGTATATGGTGCTGCACAGCTGTTAATACCTTAAGTTCATATATTCAACAGCACTGCTCTATTATCTTCTTTCTGTGGGATGTGAAGTGGAAGGGGAAAAAGGATAGAATTGAAAAATTAAAGAATTGGGTTCACCGAGCAGCAGCACGAGCAGTTTTGTTGGCATTGCTGCCTTGGGAATTCACAGAATCATATTTGTATCTATCTATAGGCTAACAGCTTTATTTGCCGATGAAACCAAGTAATTTTCCAGTGGATTGCTCTAAAAATGATACTTTATCAAAGGCTTTTTTTTTTTCAAGTTTGTAATGATTTAAAGCTTAAATCATTAAAGCTTTTTAAGCTTTTCCAATTTTTTAAACCAGAGTCAGTACGTAAACAGACATTGGCTAATCATGAATAAATATTAAGGCACTACGAATTCAGTGTTGAGCTGTGTTAAATTTGCACTGTAAACATTCTTCTGAAGTTCAAGAAAAACATTATTTTTTCCTAACAGATCATATTCATAGAATGTTTTGCACTGTACCACATTTATAAATGTGATATACTTGGGTTTTTTTTAAACTTAAACCAAGGTAGATATACTATGATGTCTTAAGATTAATCCTTTTAATGATTATTTTTTCCAAATATTACATATAAAGTATCTAATATTGAACTTGTAGATAAATTATTTAAATAATACTGAGTATTTTTGTCATTACTAAATCTACAGAAATGTTTTTCTCGGTTTTGTAATACACAATTAAGTAATTCTGTAATTATTTTTTATTTGTTAATTAACAGTTTTCCTGACTATTTAGTTTTGGTTTCTTTTAATTTTGCGGGGGTTGTGTGTGTGGTTTTCTTTGCAGAAATCTAATGAAGATCCATCTGTAGAACTGATAACACTGCAAGAAATTTTAGAGGTAAGATGGGGGTTTTTATGTAGAGGTTTGGAGGATTTTCCAATACTCAGATGTGATCATAATATACTAAGATAAATAACATTATGCAACATATGGTTAAGATCATTAATTTAAAAGTAGAGTGTTGAAGAATATTAGGTCAGATTTCTATTTTAATTCCTATCCAATTAAGACCCAAATTTTTGGCAAATTGCAAGAGATGGGGCAATAATTTAGATCACCAAATCTTCAGCTTAAAACTGGAGAATTATTACCCCTTACTCTTTCATTTTATAATGATTACTTGAAAGAAGTCTTATGAGACTTAGTGGATAGTATTAGGGGAGACAAGTAGCTTTAAAAATCTTTTCACTAGCATTGTTCCTTCTTATCTTAAATGTAGCATTTGAAGTGAAAATTCATGTTTCTCCTCCACCCTCACTGTCCAGGCAATTGTAAGCATCTGTGCAAGAACTCCACAGGGGGGAAAATGTTTTTTCCTGAGGGAAAACTTGATGAATAACAACTATGTGGCATTACGACGCTATGATCTGGTCATTATGACATTGTTGTACTTTAGTTTAAAGTCCAGGCTTGGAGCTTACATCATCAAAATCATTTCACATGCTTCAAGTATCTCAGCATGGCTATTAGTGCCAAATTAGGCAAAGCTTGAAAACAGATCAGAATTTAAAATAGCCGTATTCTCTGTGGATTTGGAATTTTAAAGCTCTTCTAATGCTTTAAAATTGCTCTTCATATTTTTCTGACATTGTTAATCTCTTCAAAATGTGAACACATCCAAGTAATGTCTGTATTCCATTTGGGAGAACATACTACTTCCAAAAATCCAGACTTATTTTTAATTTTAAGTATCTTGGCATAATCTGTCAATATCCCTTATCTTTGTTTTATGGATGGTTTGGTTTGGTTTTTGTTGTTGAGCAACTTGGTTCTAGGTTCAAGTGCCTGCTAAATTTCACAAGTGCTTTCCTAGATACAGATAAAGTCTCTTAAAGAGACAAATGCAAAGTCATCTTTGTAATATAATTGCAGGCTTAGGATTTGCTGCTGTAAAAAACGTAATTCAGTCACAGAATCACAATCAGTGCACATGTTCCTAACCATGTCTCCTCAATCTCCATCTTTTTTGTTAAATAATGAAAGCCTACATTTTCAATAAATCCACTTTGACAAGCTAGGTGTATGCACTTACATTATTTAGGTATATAAGTACCAACTTTTTTGAATTAGCAGAAGTAGTAAGCAAGCAGTGAACTCTTTTCTCATGCAAACCTCAGCATTTTTATTATACTATTTTTTATTCCAGTAACGAGCTGTAATTTTTTGCAAAGGTAGTAATTCTTCTAAACTGTTGGAAGGTTGCTTCTTTCTGGTTGAGAATTTAGTGCACTAGTTTAAGTATTGAAAGACTGTTTACAGTACAATTGTATGTAAAATTGCAGCCATGAAGGTTGTTTAGAATATCAGATGTCGGAAGGGACTACGTCTAGACAGACCTAAAATAATGCACTTGGAGTAAATATTCAGAATTGGGGCAGATAAGACATAACCTGCAATAATTTTTTGGAATGTTCTAAAATAGACGAGCAGTTGTTTGGTTGTTGTTTGGGTTTTTTTAATAATAGGTCAAAAAAAGTCAATTCTGGCAGTGAGGATTTCGAGCTTTTCTTGAGCAATAAAGACACATTCTGTACATACTGAAATTAGGCAACCTATAACATTTAGAGAAGCTCTGAGTATGAAGATGAAACATCTGGGATGAATAGAGAGATCGCTATAGGATCGGAAAGATTATGAGGGCATAAACATGGTCTCCAAGATCAGAGAAAGAATGTTCAAAACTATTTTTGGTTTCTAACTCCATTAATAAATTCTATCTTTAGATGAGGAACAAAGGAGTAATAAAGAAGTATCTAGGGGAGATAATTGTTGTCAGATGCCAAACAAACAGTGATGTTAAGGAACTTTGATAATCTGTTTGAGAAGAGCAAAAAGATATGTTGTGCAAGCACAACAAAACAGGACTACAATATCTATCTTTTCACAGGTGTAAACATTTTTATTTCTAATATTACCTACAGAAGGACACAAAATACAGGAAAAACGAATTATTCCCACTCCAAACTGATATTTAGGTTTTTTAGCTTATTAGTGCAATAAAATTTTGAAAAAATTTAAGTGGACATTCTACTCTGCTAAACGCTGTAAGAGTGACGGATGCTGATTTGTTGACACTAAGTCATTACAGTTTTCATGCAAGTGATTACCAAAAATCTAGCTTTCCCTCTTACCTAATGTCTTTAATCTTAAATTAACAGATAGTGATTTAAAGATTAATCATATAACCACCTTCATGTTGAGACTTTTTAGGCATTTACAGTTACACTATCTAAAATCCACTCAGAATTTTTGACAGATGGTGAAAAAATTAGTCTGGATAAAAGGAGAATTCTTCTTCTAAAGCTAACGTCCAAAAAGCTGTAATGAAATTAATTGGAAGTGTTTCATTTTACTTCTGTCTTGAACAGGTCTTACATTTCTTATATTGCCTACATAAGTATCATTAAAATAAGTTGTATAAACTTAACTAAAGGAGATAAAAATCCAGCTGTTTTGTTCATTTCCTAAATCTTATTCTTTTGGTCTTTCAGATTCTTATAAGCAAAATAATAAGCACACCGCATGAGCCCTATGTAGCAATCAGGGAGTCATTTTGGCCACCTTACATTGAGCTGCTGCTGCGATGTGGAATTGCCCTGAGACACCCAGAAGATCCAAACAGAATTCGTCTGGAAGCCTTTCACATGTAGCCTGACCTAGGCATTTATCTATGCGTTATAAAACAATAAACATCAGCACTCTTTATTTGGGGCTAAGGCATACTTGAGTTTTATAAGCTCCTGCTTTTTTTCATATCTGCAATCCCTTCTTATATAATTCTTTGATTTTGTTAAATTTTTTTTTAAGATAATGTATTTTTTAGCCAAGGTATAAAATAGGAAAATAATTACAAAAACTCTGCTTTTACCTGCTCACTGTTAGAATTTGCTTTCAGTTTTACGGTAGATGATACCAAGATTTGCATTGGAGGGATTTAGCTGGTTTAAGAATATGCAACTTCAGATAATAAAGATTTTTAACAATCTTTTTTTTTTAGTTAACAATTATACTTCATACATTATGTTTTTATTTTTTGGATTGCACTAATTCTTCTCAGTTTCCTTTTGTATTTTGTTGTTGTACATTGCAGTGGCAAAATTTGAAGTAATTCAGCTCCTCCAGTACATGGCCTTGCAAACGTTTGGAACTAACAGTGAAGTATCATCTCAAGAATGTGGGGGCTTTTTTTCCAGAGCCTTTGCAAACAAATTTATTGGCTTCAAGATAAACATGTAAGAAGGCTGACAGATCTCTGGTGGAGTGCTGCAGCACAGCACAGGGGTTTCCCAAACTGAGGGAAAGTCAAGGGGAGCCAAGAGACCTGCCAGGAGCCTGTATGACAGCACCTGATGAGACCTGGATGGGGCCAGGAGCAATGGCAGCCAAGCATCCCCCTCCCTGGGTATAAAGGTCTCCTAGGAGTGCGAGCAGTCAGGGCGTGGCACGGCAGTTTGCACTGAAGGGTGCACAGGGACGGTCCTAAAGCTCTGCCACCTCAACCAGGGAGCAATGGTATCCACCCAGCAGAAAGCCATGGCTCAGCTCGGCTCTGCACCCTCTGTGACGGATGCAGAGTGATGGTGGAAACACACAGCCACCCAGGTGCCCGGCTGCAGGGTGTGCCTGCTCTTACACTGGGACAGGACAGCAGTGGTGAGCACATGCTCACCACTCAGGAGCTCCTCCACTTAGTGACAGAGCTCTGGGAGAAGGTGAGTAGGTTGGAGTGTATCCAGGAGGGCAAGAGAGAGAGGTCACTGGAACCACAGCCTGCAGTCTGTGGGAAAGGCCCAGCAGGCAGGCAGGACACATGTCCTTATCCTTTCTCTGCCTGGCAGAAAGTGGCGACTTAAGGGATAGTGGGCAATGAGGGTACGTTCCTACCTGCGCAGCAAGAACGTCTTTGTTACTACCCCACCTTCTCAGGGCTTCTTCACTGGCCTGGGTGTCTGCAGAGCTGTTCCTCTCATATCTTCACAGAATCACAGAATGGGTTGAAAGGGACCTTGAAAGATCATCTAGTCCAACCCCCTGCCAGACCAGAATCACCTAGAGTAGGTCACACAGGAACATGTCCAGGCAGGTTTAGAACATCTTCAGAGAAGGAGACTCCACAGCCTCTCTGGGCAGCCTGTGCGAGTGTTCTGCCGCCCTCAAAGTGAAAAAGTTTCTCAGGTTCACATGGAACCTCCTATGCTGCAGCTTCCACCCACTGCCCCCTGTCCTACCACTGGATGTCACTGAGAAGTCCATCTTCTCACTCCTAATCTGGCTTAACTAACTCAGAGGCACTACCACCATGGCTTGTGGCCTTGACCTTAGCCAGCAGCAGGTCTGCTTGGAGCCGGCTGTCATTTGCTCTGTCAGACACAGGGGAAGCTTATAGCAGCTTCTCACAAAAGCCACCCGTTGCTCCCACTGCTACCAAAACCTTGCCATGCAAGCCCTCTCCATCACATGCGCTGGGAAGTTGTCTTCAACTTCCAGGATAAAGAAACCAAATGCAATGACTGAAATCAGACTATCAAAAATTAAATGAAAGTCTTGAATAGGACTCAACAGATTCTTTTGTGTGATGATTTTACAAGGTAAAGCGCATGGGGGAGGAAGAGGGAAAGCGTCTAAGATCTAGCCCTACTAAAAGTTAAGGAAAAAAATTGAGTGAATGCTGTTTATTTTACCCACACAAGTATCAGGCATGAGTATAGATCCCAGTGTATGCTATTGTGTACAAACATTGACCTTTTTTTTTTCTTCCAAACTACTCACTGTTATTCAAAGTCTAGGTCTAATGTCTGCCTAGACACATTTACCTTACAGTATTTTAAATTATTCTAATAGCTACATTTCTTGACTGCTTTCTAGCACTGTCTTACTAGATTTTTTTTTTCATTTGTTTTAAATGCTTTTTATTCTGCTATCCTTTCCTCCTATTTCTAATATTACAAAGCTCAAATACTTCACTGATCCTGGATGTCTGCTTCTCTGGTGACATTGGAAAGTTGAAGAAAAAATGTTAAACAACAAATGGTTTCTTTAGTTTTAAAAACAAAAAACCCAATACCCCCCGCCCCCAAAATAACAAAACCACTGAGGAGATAGGATTGTCTGTAAGTGAGACTCTAGAGAAGACCTAATATTATTTTTCATAACGCAAAATCACATCTCATCCAAGTAAATTACCAGAATAGATGTAAAAGAAAGCACTCCATATAAAGCTTTATATTGAATTATGGAACTCACAACTTGAAGGGCAAGTACAAATTTTCAAAATATGCATGTTTACAGAATTTAGATTTATTAATGATTAAAGAAAATTAGCAGTCAACTGTTTCAGAAATACCTATCCTGCTATTTCTGGGACCCTGAGAATATATACCTAGATACTCCTTGAGGCTCTCCTTGCAGCTCCACAGTAACTTACTGCATTCCCTAAAGCCTTTCTGCTTAGGTTTCAGACATGCTCAGAACCCAAAAAGCTCTTCAATGTAGAGCTTTTTCTTTAGGCTCAGTTAAGTCACTTGGTACAGCAAAAGAAAGGCTGTAGAAAGAAGTAATTCTTTTTCTCTGGTGGCCTAAAATGCACTATCAGTTTTTAAGGGAAGCTGTTTCAGACTGAAACAGAGCTAGCCGAAACATTTAGCTCCTAGAAACATCCTGGCAAGTAAATGGAAGAAGTTCAAGGCAGTAATGAAAAACAGATCTTCCTTATGAGAAGAACTTGGAATGAGATCTTCCATCGATAGTATCAACAGTCAGTAAGGTTGATGTGTACATCTGAAGACAGAATAGGGTAACTTCTCCATTTTTTTCTCTGTGCATGTCAGAGTGACAGTTACTTGGTTGGAATTAACACTTCTGTAAATGCTGATACTGAGACTACCTACGTGTGTTCTATGGAATGGGGAATTGTTAATGTCAACTTTTAACTACCAAACTAAAAGAAAGTCTGGGAAATTAAATGAACACTCAGAGCTACCAGTTTGAGCAGATGAAGATTTGATCTAATGAATGCATGGATAGTTATGAATTTTCTTAGAGGAGACATCCAGGCAGGTTCAGTTTGTTGGACCCCTCCGTCACTTCACAATAATTGTTCTGTTCCTGGATCCAAACAATGACCAACCTTCATTTACTTTCTTTAGGTAAGTCTATCAAGTATATTTGCTAGTGTATAAATTAATGCACAGCTACAAAGCGCTTCACTGTGAAAAAGCCACAAAGGATCAGAGGAAGGAGGTGAGCTTTCTACCGGTGGTAAAGCTGTGGCACTGGGACAGCTTAACAGGTGCTTCGCATCCAGTGTGTTGTTTGGTTTTCAAAACAGGCCTGTGTGTACCATTCCTGCTGCAGGGGCCAGGAAGAGAGCCAAGTGTTTTCATAATCACCAATGTGATGTCCTCCACTGAGATTCCTGTGCATTTGAGTAATCACTTTTTGAATCCATGTACTTTTTTTTAATGTCCAGAATGTCCTGTGACAAATAGTTTCACAGTTTAACTGTGAAGCTAGCACATCCAGTTTTTCACTGGACATGACACCGACCTGTCCTGGGTAATATCGGTGTAGGTTTTCCTTTAGGACACATTCACATAGATGAATTACGCTGAGCAACTCACAGTGTAGAGGTCTGCACAGCAGATCTGCTTTACAGTGCATTTAGATACCCCTTTGCTCCCACCTTACACTGCTAGTAACGAAGGCTGTGTACCATATACCTCCCTACTCAGCTCCTCAGGCTTCGTTCCTCATTGCCTACTCCTTAGGATAAATTGCCTCGATGATGAGAAACCTCAGTGGAAAGGGGCAGACCTGTACAGTGGGTTTAAATCTAACACTGAGTATTAAATCTGTCACTTGAGTATGCTGCTCTGCTTCACGGAAAAAAATGTCTAATTTGCATGTGGTTTGGGGTAGATTCCACTGTACATACTGTTGCACTTTAAGTATGCAAGTTCATAAACTCCTGAATAGCTTTTTCTTAGAGCAATATATACACACCTGGTACACTGCAGCAAGGGAAAGGTCAGGATGGCAAAGAAATTTTCCCTCTCACTGCTCATGGCAAGAACTTGTGGTCTCTATCACTGTAAGCTCAAATTCTGCCTTTGAATAAAAACAGCACTGTTTCTTTCATAAACATCTTTTTTCTGGGTAAGTTAGCCCTTTGCTCCCTGAAACAAGTTAAAGACAACACAGGCATACACACAAATACTACCCCACACCCCCACCTTCAGCTATTGATAATGACTGAATTTAATCTGTCATAATCATTTCATATCATTAATTAATAAAAATAGCAGGTAAATCTTCTGCCAAAAAGTGTACACATCATTCACAAGCATTACAGCCATTGCTCTCATGTTCATCCCGCACCTGAATACTCAAGATGTGGCATTTGAGCTATTTTTGTCATTGTCCTTCAGCCAAAAGTTAAGAAGCTTTAACAGTTACCCTTACTTCAAAATAAGGTATCTGTACTTCCAAGGGGAAGAAATACAAAACTCAAGCATGTTTTTAACTGGCTTCACCTTGGAGGCTATGACGGGTCCCAGTTGACTGAAAGCTGGCAAATATCATCCTGTGGGAAGAGTCTGGTAATTGCAGGCCTGTCAGTCTCACCTCAGTGCCTGGTAAAATTATGGAGAAAATCCTACTGGGAGTTATTGAAACACACCTAAAGGACAATGCAGTCATTGGTCACAGCCATCACAGGTTCAGAAGAGGAAGATCCTGTCTATCCAATCAGATATCCTTTTATGACAGGGTCACCCAGCTGGTTGACCAAGGGAAACCAGTTGATGGTGTTTTTTGGGTTTCAGTAAGGCTTTCAATACTGTGTCTCACAGTATCTTGCTGGTCAAAATGTGTGGCATACTACTAGACGAAGCCACGGTGCACTGGCTGGGCAATTGGCTGAAGGGTCGGGCCCAGGGGGTGATAGTGAATGGGGTTCCATCTGGCTGGTGGCCAGCCACAGTGGGGTTCCCCAGGGTTCTGTTTTAAGTATTTTCATAAATGCCCTGGACACAGGACCAGAGGGTGTCTCAAGTAAACTTGCAGATTACACCAAATTGGGAGGAGCTGTTCACTCTGTTGAGGGTGCAGAACCCTTGCAGAGAGACTTGGGCAGATTGGAGAGCTGGGCAATCACCAACAGCATGAAGTTGAACAAGGGCAAGTGCCAGATTCTGCACCTCAGAAGGGGCTACCCTGGCTACACATACAGACTGAGGGATCAGACACTGGAGGCTAGCCATGCTGAGAGGGATTTGGGGGTCTTGGTTGACAGCAAGTTACCAATGAGACAGCAGTGTGCCCAGGCAGCCAGGAGGGCCAACCATGTCCTGGGGTACATCAAGCACGGCATGGCCAGCCAGTCCAGGGCGGTGATTGTCCTGCTCTACACTGTGCTGGTGCAGCCTCACCTTGAGTGCTGTGTGCAGTTTTGGGCACCACAGTACAAGAGGGACACAGAAATATTGGAGTGTCCAGAGGAGGGCAACAAGGATGGTGAAGGTCTGGACGGGGAGTCTTATGAGGAGAGGCTGAAGTCCCTTGGCTTGTTCAGCCTGGAGAAAAGAAGACTGAGGGGACACCTAATCGTGGTCTGCGGCTTCCTGACAAGGAGGAGCAAAGGGGCAGGTGCCAATCTTGAAAGAAATGTGGCCCACGAGAAAATTCATTCCTTCCCATCTTTTTAGGAAATTTAGTCTGCCAGGCTGCTGCTAACCTACAGATCTTCTAAGTCTCTTGAAAACAATTTAGAGCTTAAAATTAAGGCAACAGTGATCCAAGAGGATATGCCCAGGTTAATCATATCCTCATTGTCAGCTCTTCAGTGCTCATATGCATCATCTGTGTAATGAAAGAACTTTTAGCATGCTTGATCTATGGCCACAGGAGTCACAATTCAGGCACCTATTTAGGTGTGTGGGATTCTAGCTGACAGTATCTTATCTGTCTGTTCTTAAAAGAATTGACTGTCTAGTCTGCAGTTTCATGACATGAGCATGAATCACATTAAAACTGTCCTGGAGCTGACTTTTGGAAACCTGAGTTTCCCTGTACATGTTCAGATGCTACAGTTGATACTTGAACAGTAGATATTGTCAGCAATGACAAACATCTCATTTTATACTTGTATGGCAATTTTTGCCCCTCACTCAGTCTTCAATAACTCATAAAAAGAAGTGGTTGTTTTGATTCACTTTGGAGTTGTAGAAGAGATCAAGCTGATCCGTCAGCTAAAATTCTTATTTCCTTTATCTGAAGAAGAGCAACTTCATAATATCCTAGATCAGAGGAAATTGAACACTCCCTATGTTAAGGTAGAAAGGTAGTATTGTACTTGGCTGGGTTTGTTTGATTAGGCATACATATATGTACTACTGATGCTGCTTAAACCCCCTCACAGCTCCAACTCGCTAAACATCAGATAAGCAGGAGGCTTCTCCATCTAACTGGTACCATATTCTCCCAGTATTGAGCTGGTGGCTTTATATGGTCAAGCGGAAGGTGTCAGTCACAACCCTGTCACCATTCAGGGCTTAATTTATGGATAAACAATCACCTGCTGAATCAGAGTCCAAATATGGGAGAATCAACTAAATTGTTCTGCAGATATTATTTCAACTTTTGATGGTGGCATTAAAATCAACTGTTGTGTTTGTCTAGATTGTGCTGCAGATAAAAGAATTGCGATTATGAAAGACTGGCATAAAAGTTTCTGGATGTAAAGCTTTGGCAGAAATACATGTGAGCTTTGTGGTTTTGAAAGAAAATGGGTGATGCTAATCAAGGCTGGTCGTAGACATTGAACCTTGGAAAAATATCTCCATCTTGAAACCTCAATTATTCTTCAGTATTTTGGTGCAATGCAACTACATTTTCCATATCTTATATTGTATTTGAAGCTTTTTTTTTTAAAAAAAAAAAGAGAAAGCCCCATAAACAGAATAGAAAACCATATGGGACAGTATTACCACCTTGTGCCTGTTTGCTTTAAGTCTGCAATTCATTCTGAGTTATTTATTCACAAAAGTATAGCTAATCCTTGTACTTTCTGGGAGAAAGTTAGGGGTTTTTTTTCAGTGTTTTGATTTGGTTTACTGGATTTGTTCTACTGTAGTTTTTTGTTGCTTTTGTGCTGTGGTGGGTTGGGGTCCTTTTAATTGGATTTTAATTTTATTTATTTATTTATTTGTTTGTTTATTTTGCTTCAAACTGTTTTAGCATAAGAACTTCTTGATCACAATACCTTTCCCTGTTCCTGGAGGTGAAATTCTAGTGATTAAGCTAGTGAGACTCCTTCTTTCATGCATATTCTCAGGCAATACTAACACTATGTTATAGTTCAGATTGTTTCCAGGTTAAACAATGAGCATTCCAAGGTACCTCAGCAGTGCCGAACTACACGTAATTATAATCAGCCATGGTTACAAGAAGTCCTTTGTTCTGCAAAATGTTTTAAATTCTGTACTTTAGAAAATTTATTGTGTCAAATGAAACATAATCTTGCTTCTCTATTTGGCAACAAATGCTGCTTGCAGGTGCTTCCCAATGAGCTTTTGGATTATAGTTAGCCAAGACAAATGCAATTTTGGTGGTATTTCTATTCTAATGGTAATTTAGGTTGCATTTAAATGAGTTGCTGGAGACTGTTTCAGGCAGAAAGACTTAAAATACAAATTAAAGTAGATTAATGTTGCAGTTTACTTGATAAATAACCAGTCCTTTTCTATTTATAATAGATCATTTCTCTGACAATTCGTTGCTCAAGTTTCCTTAAGATTATAAAGTGCTTTTATTTCATTTAATAGAACACTGGAGAACTTTGGTGATGAGGCAAGCCATCGTTCTGTTGTCAGCATCTAGAGACATCTTTGAGACAATACTGAATTCTCCACAGAAACAAATTACAGTGCTTAAAATGTATATAACTTGTAGTAGTTCATCTTTAGTTCTCCTTTAGGTTTTATTGAACAGAAATATTTTATTTTCTGTCTATTTGCACTGACTGTAAAGCTCTTATGATTAAATGATTAATCTATATTAATAAATGTTCCCAAAGAGCAAGCGTTAGCTTTCAACACTACTGTCTATGCATAACCTGATGCAATTGCATCTAGATTTTTTTACTTGAGTGAGCATCATGTTTTTATTTCTGTATTGCTCCTTTTTGGACTCATGTCTATTTCACTGTTAGAGACTCCATGTTTTTTGTGAGGGTCACTGCATTGGAAGTTGTATTTTTATAAGATCCACAAATGTGTTGGTTATAGTCCTGCAATGCTGGAAAACTGGGTAATTAATTTGTTGTATTGAAGGGAAGAATCCAAAGACTGAGGTCAACATGAGTGAAGTTGCTTAACAGAAAGGGAGCTGGTCTGTGTTTCATCATGAAAAGGTGAAACTTCAACTGAGCTGAATTTACAGTTAGCAAGTCTGTTCAGAGTAGTCCTCCTACCTGTTCTGCAAATTAAAAATTCAACTAGACTTTATCAGGTAGATCCCAGATGGCTTTAACTTTGCAGGGCAACCCCTGACTGCAAACAGGAGCTTAGCTTTGATGCTCTCTGCATATGAAGGCTAAAGTTGTCCAGTCAATACATTCTTTGACTGTGCGCAAGCTTGGCAAAAATAGTGTGACCTGATAAAAGTCCCTTGTATATGACAAGGTTCTGGCTACACAGCACATCGTCTATTACTCGGGAAGATGAAATATTGAAGAACTGGGAAAGGTAGAAAACCACCACCATAGCTGTGTATGTGAGGGTCTTGGCAGAATTCTGGTAAAAACAACCCACACGTTTGAATGCAACTTCCATCTTACAGATAGGACTGGTGTGGGCAGTTACAAACCAAATGGGCTTTGAAGAACATTTGCAAGTTTCTGGGCTGCTGACTTTGAGATGATTAACTCAGAAAGCTCTCACATATGGGTTACAGTTCAGGAACACTGAAGCTGAGAATAACAACGGTGTCTTGACTGAGTCAGACTGTGACTGTTCTACGTCAAGAAAAGTGTAGCTGCAACAGCGTTCAAATTTTGTAATGTAACACAGATACTAATTTTATGAAATATTACATCTCTACATCAACTGTGAATTACTGCAAGAGAAGCAGCACTTTTTAGAGAGCCAAGAATCATATAAAGCAAATGAAATTGGTAGAGGACAGATGGAGCACCAGTAGGATGTACGATAGGAATCATAGTTAAAATGAGATGTCTCCTATACCATGCCAAAACATGCTAAAACAAATTAGCTAACTTTATATAGCACTATCAGGAGTTAGATACAAACCTTCACCTTAAATCAAGTGAGAGTTATTTTACTCGGCCAAATTCATTCCTGCTGCAGCTCTTTTCCACTACAGATAAGACTTGTCTGTGGGGCCACACCACAGATGAAATGGTCCCGCTGGATGACTGCACCATCAGTGCTTAGGAAGCAGGATTATCATGACTGTTGAACAAAGTTCTCTCTGCCACATATTAGCAAGGTTGTTTTCAAGATGCTGTTTTGCAAAATGCAGTCTGGAAGGTAGGCAACATCCATGTCACTCTGCAAGGGGAGACAAACCCAGCGACAATTTTAATAAACAGGAGTACCTAGGAAAAAATTAGAGAGTGAAGCAATCAAACTGAAGTTGATGTGTTTCACTTTCAAACATATAGTTTGTGCTGGCAGTTCAGAAGGCAGCTTAAGCAGTAAATAATACTGAAGTAATATTAGCATGTTGTTTCCCAATAAACTTACATATGTCTGGAAGAGATCAGGCTTATCATAGAATCATAGAATGTGATATGAACAATGCTTATGTGAAAAAGCATTGTCAGATATGGACAGTTTAGCAAATTATTATCACACTACAAATTGTCCATAAGCAACAAAACTGTCTGAATCAGACCAAATAGGGTACTTAATTAAGGTGTTATATTTTCCCCTGAAAATACCTGATTTTTGATGGTTAAGGAAACCCCTTGCATAAATTTACTGACAATAGTATTAGTGTTCAAAATGTCATTGTTCATTAACAGTATGTTTCAAACAAACTTAAGCCATAAATCATCATCACAATGACTAATTAGTACCCTGTAAGGCAGCTATATATTGACATTTTTGCTTTGTTATTTATAATCACTATTCCATTCAAAAAATTTATGATTAAAGGGTTAGACAAGATATGATCAGTTTTAGAAAGCTGTCTTCTCATTTTGGCATAACGATACATAATGAAGCAAAAATAACATGCTGTTGTTTTTATATACCACGCAGTATATTAAGCACTTATGTATTCTTTAGTAACCTAAAATTAAAAAAAAAACAAACCAAAGAAGAAGAGTTATGAAGGTCATAGTACACGCTACAATGGTAAAATCTCAGCCCATGTATTCCATATAGAGGAAATCAAGAGTAAGAATTTTCTTGAGAGATTTTGTGTCTGTTTCTTTTTCCATCTTCCTCCGTACACATTCTAAGTTTTCCTTCTTTATACTTTGTTCTTGACTTTCTCTTTTATGTTTTCTATTTCCTTTCTTCTCCCATTTCTCCTTCCAAAATCAGTACCTTCTAGGTCAGACAGCATTCACAGCGGGGTGTTCCCTAACCCTATCGTAACTCAAAACAGACCTATGTTTGGCTCTGAACCTTTATCCAGTTGCTTTCTTTGTGGCACAGCTTTCTCTCAAGATTTTCTCTTCCAAGGTAATGCCTCGAAAAAATAGTTTTGTTTGGTTTCTGAAGCAATACTGAGGGATGCATCTCTATTCTTTGTACAGATGTGTCCAGAGGAAGCCAAGGGGCAAAAAGTGGCCCCTTTCCCATCAAGAAGTTTTTACCAGATGCAGAGTTTTAGCTGCTTTGAGAGTAGGGCACTGCCTGCAGACCTTCTTCATTCAAATTAATGAAAAATTCTCAGTTTGGGGCATGTTTTTCTCTTTTAGACTTTCCCAAAACCTTCTCTATAACCATGGGATTATAAATACATATATTATTTCTCAGTAGCATAAGTGTGAGTAATTCATTATGTTGTAAAACTGTGAAAGAAAATTCAGAGAATTGCACTGAATTATGTTAGAAGCAAAAGCCCTGGTATGAAAAATAAACCCGGAAAAAGTCTAGGTCTTTCCCAACACATTAGGAGCTATATGGCAGAGTGTTCCCCTCCAGCAGCTCATTACATCATGTCTCAACCAGGGAAAAAAAGAAACAGACCATCAGCTACTGGGAGTCATCTTGAGTTTTCAAATGCCTTCTCATTCTGGGCAGCCAACCTTGATCTGATTAGGATGCTGCTGCAAAAAACAAGGACAATAAATACTTTCAGAGAAGGGCTGATGCATCACCCTTCCATTTCCAGCTTCCAGGAAACTGAGAGGACCTGGCAAGTGTCCTCTATGGAAGTAAGAACAGTTGCTTTCCATGCGACTGCAAAGTCTAACAATTTTGATCCAGTGCCTCGATCTGCTGGGGAGGTAATTCTTAAGGCTCTTCATATGGTACCTGGTGCTGTCTTCAGAGAAGGACATTATCAGCACAAATACCAAACTCTCTGTGAATCATTTGGGTGTCCCTCTCCCATCTTCAGTGGGCCATTTGTCAGAAGATTAGCTCATGAAACTGATAGGCCAGAAGGTACTTGGTATTACCCAGAAAATCTGCCTTGGGTACCTATATCAACACATTTAAAAAGATGAGGAACAACTGACCCTGGTAACCATGTACATTCAATGAGACAGGGGTCTGTTCCCCCCACCATGGGGGAAGTCTGAAAGTGTTGTGAGTAAACCCACATGCCAGGACCAGCTGGAAAATGCTAAAATACAAAAAATATTCCCACAGAAGAAAGCTGTGGACCTCCCTTGTAGGTGGCCTTGGATTCTGCTGCATTTTCCTTTCTACTAGCCTACTGCTTGATGCCAAGCCATTGTCAGTGAAAGTATGTTAAAAAATAGATTGTGCTAACAGGCCAGAGCAATCCAGGTCAGCTTTCATTGGGCCTTCCAGTCTTTAGTTCCCAGAACGTAATAATTTATTTCCATCAGAAAAGGACATTTCCTCAACAACAGATTTGGGTATAGGGCAAACTCTGCCACACCCAAAGCTGAGAAGGTGGAAAAAGTAACTTCCATCACAAATCCAAACAACACTTGGTTGGAGGAGGCTGATAAACAGCATGAATAAATCAGCACTGTGTACTTAGCTCTGTCTTTAGTCTCTAGCCTGAGCGACCGGATTGCTATGCCTATTGAATGTCTAGAGCTTCCATTACACTGTGTATATGTGGAAAGCTGTGGAACAAACATCAAGCACGTGCTAGGTACTACATTTCTATTTGCTGCTTATTTGTTACTGCTATCTGTCCTTACTTATTTTTAAAAAAACTGCTACTAGTTAAGAGTTTATAAGGGAGCATCTTTTCTTCAGAAAGGATTTCTATTTTGCTTGCTGATTGCTGACATTCTTCACTCCTGGCAGATCAATTTGTAGGAGCACAGTCCAAATTCTACTCCCTCTCTTAAGCTTTATGAAAAGTAAGAAAACTGTGGAAAAGAGCAGCTTTCCAAAAAGTTGAATTTAGAACAAGTTTCTATAAATGTAGTGTTGGAATAGTTGGAAATCTTTCAGTGTAAGGTGTACCGTTTCATTGACTTTTTTTTCTCTTGTAGTAGCTATACTCTAAAGTAGGTGGAACCAACAAGGACTTTTGTTCTTACAGTTTTATGGAAGTTAAAATCCAAGTCATAGATTATAGTTTGTTGTATTATTTTTATGGAAATGTTTAGCAGCTCTACAAAGGAAAAAAAAAAACCCAAACCAGAAAGAACAAAAGAGAAAGAACTAGCTTTCCCTCCACCAACACCCCCCACCCCGCCCTCAGATCTTCCTCCCCAGTCTATTAATAAGGGCTCCCAGACAGGATATGTAAAACCTTAGGACAAAGCAAAGGTGAGATCCTTAATTTCTGTAACTGAATGACAGGACAACAGAACAACTTGCTCGTCAAGCATAGGTCTCTCCACAGTTTTATGTTAAATCAATCCCAGTTATTCTAAATAATAGTGACTTACTCAAAGCAGGGACATGAAAGTGGGTCTCTCACATACCAGCTAAGTGCTCTGGATGTACAGTTTAACAGAAGATTGTGTTTTATCTCATCGCTAAATGTGAAGATTCCTAAATATTTAAATCAGATAAACCACCTTATTCTTAACTTCACCATCACTCTTCCTAAACCCAGAAGAAAGGAGATGAAAACACTGACCAGTGTAAGTGGGTAATCACAGTTGAATAAAAGTCTAAAGATTTGACCACAGGTGGATAAGCCCGGATTTAAGGAGTCTTCACAGCCTCAAACACAAATGGTGTATTGGAGAGAAAAGAAAGAGCAGTGGAGGGAGGCAGTGCAACCTGAACGGCATTCAGCTTGGGTAAAGACTCTTCTTTCTAAACCTTCGTTTTATTGAAGATATACTGTGAGTAATACTCAGTCTGACTTAATATGGGTTAGATGTGGGTTATGAATGTCACACGGAAAAAAAAACCCAAAGTTCTTAGTCTAACGCCTCAACTGAAAATGCTAGCTCTCTTTATGTTCTATTTAATTTCAGGGATACACATAAGGATTCTAAGCACCTGACAGTAATTTTCTGTTAAGTTAGTATACATCCATCTCTATGTTAGTATACATACTAAGTTTGTCTGTAAGGTGTTTTAATGGGTCGTTCCATCTTCCTTCAACATAAAAAGGGTCTGTAGGCATAAGGGAAACTGGAGACAGTTACAGAGTCCTATGTGCCAAAATTAGATTAATAAAAATAAAGCAGCCAATCCTGCTTTCATTGAAAGCCAACAACATTACCTTGAGTTCACTGCTTACAAAATCAAAGAATCATGCTTCTGCATCTATAATAGTTGCATTTTAGTATTCATCTCTTAAGTCAAAGTTGTGGATACTTACCTACCTCCTATCCAGTATCTATCACCCTTAAAACAGACATGGCTAGCTTAGAACATAATCTAATGTTCTATGCTACAATGCTTAGATACAATGCTAAGATACAATGCTTCTTCCATATGACGTTGGAAGAAATTTATGGTGTCCCAGGAACAGTTGAGAACCCTAATTAATTTTTTTTTTCATTAAGTGAAAGCGACTATTCAAACAATTTTCCTCGTCCATTCCTTTCTAGAAGACCTGCATTCAATTCAGATCTGCTGGTTAAACAAGCACACTGCTCTAGACAACAGTAACTCATGAGAGAAATGAAACCCTGCAATCGGATGTGGACTGGTGCAGGTGCTGGAGCCAGAGCAATTGTTGATGGCATGTTAGGTTGGCTGTATCTGCCACTTTTTCCATCTCACTGGAACCTCCCTTTAGTACTGTAAAAGAAAGGAAAGCAAAGCATCATTTTCAGTAAAATTATTGATGGCTAAAATCCCTTTCTGAATCCAAGCTGGACAAATCATAGGACTTCAGTGCTGAACCAGATAGAAAGCTTAGTAAATAGGGGAAGGAGGAATTTAAATTTAGTAGCTGCTGTGTGCCAAGTATATAGTCATTTTTCTTCAGGGAATTGGTTGAGTCCAGCACATTGGCAATGGGTAAGGGGAAACCTACTTTGCTTCCAGCTGGCCGGTCCTCCACTCCATAGCTCAGGGGTTTAAAGTATTATGCTGCCTGATGTGGAATGATTGCCTGATGACCAAGTGTGAAGCTGGGAAATACAAATTACCTACAGTGACAGAACTGTAACATTTGTAGGAAGATTCTGAACTCACTAACTGTTTTTATAACGCAGTTAAGTATGTTTATTTTAGTAAAATAGGAAGAAAGATGGATAAGAAGTATATCCAAAATAAACTATTTTAAAAGAGGAATTCCTTTCAATTACTTTTATTTTTTCCCAAAGGGCAAAGGAAGTGTTTGTTAACCATGCAAATCACCTTCTAACTATACAGTTAATTAGCTCAAGTTAAATTTGAATGGCTTTTTTTAAAAAAATCATTTGGGTAATTTACACTACTTGTATTCAGCCACAAAAGCAGAACTACTTGCTCTGAGGGCTTGTACACCTGTCTGAAAAGCTGAATCTAAACCAGATAATCAGCTATATACTCAGCTATAAGAAGTTCATAACTGTAAATGTACAGAGCTTGTAAGTACCATCAAACCATCTGAATGTTTCAGAAAATTCTTAGTCAAAAATGAAGATGAGAAAAGACAGGAGTCTGGATTTAAACAAAATACACTAACCCTAAAACAATATCTATTTGTTGGTTTGGTTGGTGCTGGTTGGTTTGTTTGGGTTTTTTTTAATACCCAAGCATTGTTTTATGGAAATTATGAAGAGTTAACTTAAATAGTAACCCTTCCCCCAGCCTCCCTATGCCAGCAGATATACAATTTTTTCATGCATACATATTGCTTATGAAACAAACCTATATTTAAATCTATATAAATAGACCTGAATAAAATAGTTTAGGGTTTTTTATATGCATTGAGGTTTCTATGCCTGTGACCTTACCAACTGATACATAGTAAGCTCCTACTCATTTGTGAAAAGTTGTTTAATAAACTAAGGGGAAATGACCACTGGACTGCACATGCTTATGATTAATATTGCACATACTTACTATTAATGTTCTTAATGTATCTCAGAATGCTTCTCAGGAGAAGAATTCACTTTCAGCACAGGATCGGAGAGGCAGACAGAATTAGGATCACCCTGGCATGTTCTTGTTCCCAGAGCTGATGGCAATACATGTTCAATGGACAAAACACAGCATTCATTATTGCTGATCACAGTGCCACTGTCTCACCTGAAAATGCTGTAGGATTCAGTAAGTGCACATTACATCATTCACAACTGAGAAAACCCAAAAAGTAGCAGTGGACATCTTTTTCTACCCCTTTTTCATACCGCGTCATACAACATTTACCCATGTGTCCATGTAAAACACACACGTGAAACAACTGGAAGAACTTGTCAGATTATTAAGGCAAGGGGCAGAAGACTCTTTGGTAGTAATGAGTTCACCTGGGCACATTTACTAGAACATATGTCCTGTTAATAGCACGCACACAATCAGGATTTCTTTGAGAAAAGCAGTTGCAATGCCTGATCATACTTAATAGTGAGCATGGGCATTTTGTCACGTAGGGTGCTGTTCCCAAGATGAAAAAATCCTTTTCTGCAAATCACATTTCCTGAAATAAAAACAAAATTAGGCACCTCATCTCTGTCTTTCCCAGCTGGGGAGCAGTGATTAAACAAAACTTCTTCATGTTCAAAGTTGAACTATAATTCAGAAGAATTATAGTGATGTACTTCACACTTCATCTTTGCTAAGAAACCTTGCGGCTGGTGAGAGGTCTGTGTGTAGTTTTACTGTAGAGCAGTATGGGAAGAATGCGGGCATGCCCTGCCTGTTCTGAAAGTTTTGCATAAAGCATTTCAGGCCCCTGAATTTCTTCTATTTTTTTTTTTTTTCAACGGAGTCTCAGAAAAAAACTTTGCAGAGATAGCGCACAAAGTGAATTCCCTGGTATTCATTTGCAGTTAATTTGCTTCATCCCCCCAAAGAAAGACCCCAATGGAAGAGTATCCATTCATGTGCAAAGCCGAGAATCTGGGGCAGAAGGAGAGCAAAGGTTACCCTTCCACCCTCCCCCCAAGCCTATTCAGAGAGAGAATCCCAATTCTGTTTCTCACCTCTGAAAGTCAGACGTTGCATCTGAGCACAGAGAAGGAGAATGGCCCAAGGACAGCTATTCGAAATTGAGAAATAAAAAAATGCTGTGTGTCTAGACTTTAAATAGAAATGACAGGCTGTACCCACAGGTGGGGCATAAAATTAACGATACTTTAGAAGAGGTACGAGCCAAGGCTTGGGGAATATGCTGTTTTGCAGTGGTGGAATTCGCTGTAAAATACCTCATTTTTATAATTACTAAACTGTACTTCTTCTACTGACTTAATATTTGTACCAGCTGAAACGAAGGTGTAATGTTGCACAAACTTAAACTATTTGAGTTACGCAGGTCCTTGAATTATGAAGTAATTAATGTTTAATTGCACCTTGGTCCCTTTTGTTCCCATCTGATATCTTAGAAAACACCAACTGTGTCTGGTAAAATGCAGAAGTAAACCTTCGACTTCTGCACTACTCAGGATGAGCATTAACTGGCTTAGGAAGCAGACAAACCTTTATGTCCTTCTTTTAAAGACAGCAGAAAAAAATCACCGTAGATACACTTGTTAATGGGATATCTCCTCTGTGTTTGTACTCCCTAAGCGTGTTCCTGGCTGTCCTTTGTAAATACACTTTTAAATCAAGATGGCTGGAGGTACTTCATATTAGCCAAACTTTATACAGACCAGTAGTAGTGGAAGAATCGTGTTATGTTTATAATTAAATGTATGCAGAAAACTGTTCGTGCAATAATTTATATAGGAGCTTACTCCATTAATTGCCAGAAAGCTTAATCTGTGAGTGAAATTGTGTAGATTTATAGCTGGCTGCAACTGTGGATGCAATGAGCTAAAAATAAATGTCCCGCATTTTCTGCAAGCTTGCATATTTCTTTAGCTGTTACTCCATTTGCTTTGAGTACTTTGTTTTGGCTCACAAATCTCTTGACAGACTATTAATTACTTGCTGGCTTTGGCTGGGAGAGAGTTAATTTTCTTCATAGCAGCTAGAGTGGGGCTGTGGTTTGGGTTTGTGCTGGAAGCAGTGTTGATAATGCAGGGATGCTTTTGTTACTGCTGAGCAGTGGTCACACAGAGACAGGTCTGCTTTGCTTTTCACCCAACCCCACCAGCGAGGAGGCTGGGGGTGCACACGGAGCTGGAAGGGGACACAGCCAGGACAGCTGACCCCAACTGATCTAAGGGATATTCCATACCATCTGATGTCATGCTCAGCGTATAAAGCTGGGGGAAGAAAAGTGACTGTTGGGTGTGATGGAGCCCTGCTTTCCTGGAGACAGCTGAACACCTGCCTGCCCATGGGAAGTGGTGCATGAATTCCTTGCTTCGCTTTGCCTGCGCACACGATTTTTGCTTTACCCATTAAACTGTCTTTATCTCAACTCCCAACTTTTCTCACTTTTATTCTTCCCATTCTCTTCCCCATCCCACTGGAGGGGAGTGAGCAAGCAGCTGTGCGGGGCTTAGCTGCCAGCTGGGGTTAAACCAAAAATAATACATATAAGTTATTACTACTAATTGAGTTTCAAGCATGGTGGGAGTACAGAGAGGGGTTGGTTGTGTTTTGTTTGGGATTTTTTTTTGTTGGTGGGGTTTTTTTGGGGGTGGAAGGAGCAAACTGAAGTTAGGAGAAGTCAGTCTTTCATGAGCTCAGAAGGTTGCTGCTAGAATCAGCTTGAGTCCATGTCACAGCTTCCAGTGATGATGACATGGAGAATACAGCCTCTTTTGATCTTCGGTCATCATGTAAGTACAAACACAGGAACAAGTTGCTCTTCCTTCCTGCTTGGCCCTCAAACATGTGAATAGCCACACACCATCATCTTCATGTCCCCAAATGGTTTTATGGTTGCTTCATACTAGAATGCAAAAATAATGGCACATACTATACAAGTCTGTTGAACCATCATATTAAGAATCCTGCAAGTTTTTGAGAAAAATTGTATCTTATCCTTTTCCAGTATAACTTGCATATCAATGCAAACAATCACTTAATTGCTATTGCAGGAACAGAAGTACGCTAAACACAGTTCATATTTCAATTCACAGATCGTGCCCAGAATAGAGGCCTGTAACTAAGAAATGTAATCATTTGACTCCTTAGAAACAAAAAACTCTTTCTGATTTTAATGTGCAGATGAGTTTTCAGTAAAATGTGTGAAAGACATTTTTGATCCTGCAAAACTTATGTTGTGCCTCTGATCTTTTACTTAAATTCCTTTTAGTTTTATCTTTAGAGTATAACAGTATGATTTGAATGAATAATAAATGAAAATATATGCAAGGGTGAATGTATTTCAAGAATATTTAGTGAAATACCAGAAAGCTCATCCTCCGAAAGGGTTAATATAAATTTTAATCACCATGGTATTTGCTCTTGCTCCCGGGCTTTGCATAAGTGGCAGGGAGCTTTGAGAGGTTCATTTGACAAAGAGCTGTGGTCACTACTTGGGGAATTTTGGACTTTTATTAGTATTCCTTCATGGGACATGACTGCTCTCACATCAGAGCAGCTAAATGCAATACATGGACACTCCTGAACTGCCTCAGTGTGAAATCCAACAGCACAGTGGACTTGTGGATGCCTGTGAATGCCAGTGGATTACAGGGAAAATTAGTGGGAATTGGGAAGTGCTTTTAAGTTAAGCTACTTACAACTTGCACCAAAGAAGCTGAAGAAGACTGTACTCAACGTAAGAACAGCTGCTGGGTTATACCCAAAGATTCATCTGGCCTTGAATTTTGTCAGCAAGAGTGGCTACAAGGGGATATCTAGGGATAACTGGGCAAAGATGAGGGCAAGCATACATGGCAATTCCCGCTTCTACTTTCCAGTCTCTGGTGTCTACCCAGTCCCAAGTTAGGGGCTTACACGAGGTTCAGAGCCCTTACTGCTGCACAGGCTATCTTTGAACAAAACCAGCCAGTCCTGTCAGTTGGAAAAGGGAAATGCCGGACACTTTAAAAGGGCTTTAATAAACCCCTTCAAAAAGCAGAACACTTCCCTAAACAGGGAGCTGTTGGTGCTGTGATAATCCTGTAAGAAAATGAACAATTAAGTTGCTTGTGAGAGAAGAGGAAATAAATGTAATTACTAAACACATTCACGTAACACCTTACTGCATTCACAGTAAGGCTTTGCATTTTGGATGGATACCCAAAAGTTACAAGCGGAGAGGTGAGTGCTGTAATTTATTTTTTTTCCTAAGTTCTTCTTCAAACCATTGGCCTAACAGCTTTTATTAAAGATAGTTCCATTTATAAGCTGTTGCAAGACACCGTGGTAGAAAGAATGCCAGAAAACCATCTAAATTAGACTAAGTTGTAATCTGTGTCCAAAGCAGTATGCACCGTATGGTCTAGAGTCTTTAATAAATCTTTTCCAGCTATACAGTCCAGGAATATGGAGAGGAAAGTCCAATTCTTTTTTCCATTCAAAATAAATCTGTACTCATTTCACGATCCAATTTTACAATCTCTGACATTAGTGTATGTGTTCATGCTTTTATATGCAGCATACCGAGGGAAGGGGAATCACCACAGAGTTCAGCAGATGCTAAATGAGCAGTCTGTGATGCTCATCAATATGACTACTGTAACTCTCCTTCAATTCAAAACCTAAACAAGTCACTCAGGCACCTGAGACTGGGGGGCCTAATTCTGCACAGGGAGTGTCATTCCCAGAGGTGAGTGCCAGACTGCAAAACGCTGCAGTGCTCTGCACGGTAATAGCCAAGACTTCTTGTGAGTTAATTCCAGATTTTTCATTCTAAAATAAAAATAACAGAATTCTTGTGTATTTGCTAAGATTTTCTGCATAGTTTTTATATGTTTCTGTGTACACCAATCTTTGAGGAATATCATTTGTCAAATTTTTCCATAGAGATTTTCCATACACATTTTCCACATACTGCACAATTTGTCTGAGCCTTGCTCTCCCTAAGTCTTACAGATTGTTCAGACCTTACGAAGAACTTTCTATGGAAGTAGGAGAATAATACAACAAGAATACACAGAAAAAAACTGAAATAATACATATAGCTGGAAAACACTCCCTTTAAACAAACTGTTATGCCTACTGACCCAATCTTCTTTCTGATATCTATCTCTTGACTTGGGAAGCTGGAAATAGATAAAGCAGGAAAAAAATACTGTCTTTGATATAAAACAACTCCTCTATCTCTGATATAAAACAACTTCCTCATCCAAGCTACCTCTTCTTTTCTGCTTACTACTAATCCTGTTCTTGTATGGAACAGTATTGCTTTCCCTGAGCTTTCTGCTTTGAAGAGGATAAGATCAGTTCCATCTTATTTGCCTGCAAAATTTGAGGCCAACATCCGTTCTGCTATAGGGATTCTCTAATAAGTTCGAGTAGTTTATGATTCCTCATTTCAGATTTACTGGAGAAGTATTTAATCTTACCCCTCCCCCTGTCCGCCTCCCCCTGCTTTTTTTTGAGCAAGCGTTACTCTCACCACATTTGTATTCTCTGATATTCTCTCTGCCCTGCCTCATCTGTGTTCCACCAGGGAGGAAACTGGCCAGGACATGCTGGAGGATGCCAAGCTTTACATGAAGTTTTCCAGTTTTATTTCCAAATCTTATACTGAAAGAATCGGGTTGGCTGGGTTCACGGGGTCTTGCAGAAACAAGGAGAATTGGGATAAGCTCCACATCAGCATAACACACACAGCTGCTAGCAGGGAGCATCCCGGAAAAGGATGGTCTTACCATCCTGCCTTTGGTAGGGCTCTTTGTATTTAAATGAAGACATTCTTGGCAATATCCACATTGCTGAGCAGAAGTAGCCTCAAAGCCGTCCCTGAAGCCAAATCGATGGCTGTGAATTTTGTTTTAGAGGGCCATCGAGGAGAGCTCAACTCAAAACGGGTGCATTTGCCAATGGGAAGTGCACTTTGATGTGCATTCTCTCTCTGAAACACAAAGTGCCAGGCACAATAGCTTCAACTTCTAGTGGCAAGTGGTCAGTATTAGGCTGAACACATGGCCCAGGGTCATTTCTAGAGACGTTTTATAGATCTCTTCCTGCAAGGGGAGATGAGACTTGTAAGCAAATTTTACAAGGAAATGCCAGTGAGAAATACTGGATCTCTATAGCAACATTACCTTCAAGCAGCCCTGCAATCTTTTAGTTCAGGGGACTTAAAATTAAGCCCTTACGCATGCACATCAAGAGCCTTTCTCCCTATAGCACATAGAAATGTGAGGTTGTAACAAATTATTTCTTCAACCATATGGTTAATCAAAGTATTTTAGCCTAATTTTTAACATCAATTTATAACATAATTTTATATTTCATTTTTAAAAGTGTTCTCTACCCAAACGCTGCTGGGACATTTCTAAATATGGTAGGTTATTATCCTCAGGTCTTCACTGACCAGGTAAAAAAAGAAATCATCGAGAAAACGTCATACTTTCCATCCAAATACACAGGTAGCAAGAATCTCTTCTTACAGAAATGTGCTGCTCACCAAAGACTTGTAGCTTTCTCTTCCATGTTTATTTCCATTAAAAGGAAGATTGCTGGAATCAACCCCAAATAGCTGTGAATATATCTAGCAATGTTAAATTGAAGTTTAATGTAAATATTTATTTAGACAAAAAAGCGAGCTAGCCAATCTTACTGGTTGTTGACCAACACAGTAAAGGACTCAAATAACTAAAGTCAAGAGTGCTTTATCTAACTGCTTCTATGGCCAGCAAAGACTAACACACTGGTTAAGACATGTAGTAACATGTTCTGTGTTCAGTGAACATGTAATACTCTCCAGAGCTTCTGAGGCACGAACAAGTTTTACATATTATCAGAATTCCCTGGCTACAAAAGCTTATGCTTGTAGCAAAGGAAGAGTTTATGCTAAGAACCTGCATGCCACTTTCCATTCAAGCTTCTTTTTTAAAAAAAATAATTGCAGATGATGAAGAAAATGTATATAGCTAGAACTTGGGCTGATGAAACAAAATTAGAAGTCATCAAATAAGCTCACATTTTTTATCTGAATGAGGTTCGCTCTGAAAAATTACTGTATGCACTAAAGCAAAACAGGTAAGTCAAACTGTATTGGGAATTCTGTCAGAAATTCTAATCACAGATGGTCAGGAATTTTTTAACTGGAGCCAAAGCTTTTCCTGGTAATATACCCGTTTTGACAAAATTGCTATTGGAAACATTTTCTCAGCTCCAGCAGCTGGTGTAGGCAAGAAAATGTAGTTGTCTGAGACAAGGAATAAATAACTTGTTGGTCTGAGCAAGCAGCTGGGTTTTGCAGAGCCCATATATCTTTGCTTTACTTTGCTTGATTTAGAGCAGGGAGTTGAACCCATGTGAGGGCCCTAACCAGACAGTGATAAGCTGTCTTTCTTTTTAGCTTGATGAGTATTTCATTAGTAATACATGGTGGAGCAGCTCCAGCCACGGACAGGCCAGTCTTACACACCAGAATAGTCCCCAGCCTAGCCGTCAGACGGCAACATGAGCATTCCCCAGTCTGATTTGGGCAGGGTCTGATTTGAAGGCAGGTCTCCCAAATCCCATGAGGATACCATCAGCATGAGGCAACTGGCTGTGACACGCATCTGTCTGTTCAAAACGATATTTTTGGTCCGAACACAGAATGGGGGAAAAACCCTCCCTCTCTCTTCACAGTCTGTCCTTTCAAAGGGGCAGCGTCTCCCAGTTCCCCCCGTATACCAGTCAGTTTGCAGAGAAGGCTGAGCAGAGCCTGCCACGATGCCTGCCCACGGAGATGATGTGGCTACGGTGCACCTGGCTCCGCCAGCGAGCCCGGTTTACCCACGCGAACGTCTTCCGTATGGATTTGCTGCAGAAGCAGCGACTTCGGAACGACAACGACAAAAAAGCCCAGCCGTAGCAATGCCCGTTTCGGTTGAGTAGACGTAGCCAGAGGCAGCCACCAAGGCAAGAATTGCCCAAGCACGCATAGGATGAAGGAGAGGAGGGGAGGAGGTGTCCCAGGGCAGCCAGAAGCCCTGCGCGTCCCGGGCGCTCCCTCCCCGCTCGCCGACGCAGGATGGCGCCCTCGGTATGAGCAATTAACCCGGGGGGAGCAGGTTGACAACGTATTTCCAGTAAAAAGCGTCTCCCCGAATGGTCGTGCTCCTCAGGAGCATTGGGTTTGGGGCTCCGGTTTTCGGTGCGTCCTGCTGCTCCCTGTAGCACCGTAACACTCGTGTGCCCGACGGCCGTGCGAGCGTCTCACAAGTAAGTGCTTACGGTGTTTAGTGCTAAGGTTCAGTAAGAACGGTGACAAACGCGAACACCTTTTCAGGGGGTTGTGCTTGTTTTCCTAGAGCTGCTGCTAGGATAAATTTCACGTGCTTTCACGTGGAACCGTAATGCCACTACACCAGCGCTTCAGCGTCTCCATTAGAAACGGTGAGCGGCCGCCGCAGGTCCGGCTGCTCCGCCGCGGGGGTTACTCCGCGCACCGCTGGCTCTGCAGGCCGATCCTGTTCTTTCGATCCCCGGAGAAGTCTCCGAGTAGCTGTGCTCTTGGACCCTTTCCTTGCGAGTCGCTTCGCTGGCCAGCCAGCCAGCTATTACAGATTCACCAGAAGAATTACACCTACTACCTCCGGCTCGGGAGGAAAACACGCACCCGCACCGTTTGGGACATACTGTTAGCAGAAGCATGAAACCTTAGAGCCTCGATTCAGGAGGGTTTTTTCTTTCTTTTTTTGGGGTATCGGAAATTAACTTGGCGGTCAGGAGAGCAAGTCTCGGATTCCATGCGCGCACACACACACACACACACACCCCCCTGCCCGCCACCGCCGGTTTCACGAAGCACAAGGGATCCCGCAGACCGCCAGCTGCCCTCTGCCATGTCCTCTCCTCTTGCTACCAGATTGGGACGCCGCCCGCGGGTGGCCGCGCTGCCCCCGCGGCCGCCCAGTGCCACCCGCCTTCCCGCCGCGATTGAAAGCGGCAGCGCTGCGCGGGCAAGGCCCGGCCCCGCGGGACCCCCAGGCGGGTCCCCCGGCCCCAGCGTGCAGGCGGTCCCGGCCCCGCTGCGGTGGTCGCCCAGCCGCTGCTCGCTGCGCGGGTTTCGGACACCGCCTCCTCTAATCTGGAAACGGTGACATTTTAACTGTTTAGCGAAGGCCCGTTATGAGGCGCTAGTCGGGCCTCCGGTACGGGAGGAATGGGCCGCCCCGGCCCGCCGCCCACCGGCAGCATCCCCACCCGGCGCCAGCCGCCTGCACGGCGGGGCAGCGATGGCACGGCCGTCCCGGCAAGCCCCGCCGCAGCCGGCCAAGGCTCCCCGCCAGCGGCGCGGCTCCTGCCTCACCCCGCGGCAGCGGGCGGGGGTCGCGCCGGGGACGCTGCCTCCGTGCCCCCTTCCCCTCCCCCCGGCCCTCCCTGCCGCGAGCTGCGCGCGGCCGCGCGGTCTCGCCGCCCTAGCCACCCCCCAGCACCCCCCCACCGTTTGTCTTTACCCCAAATGTACCCCTACCCCCCGCCGCCACGTGACGGCCAGCGCATGCGCGGCAGCGCCGCCGGCCCGGGGCACATCTGCAGGCTGACGTCAGCGTGCTCCGCGCCGTCCCCCGGGCGAGGCTGCCAAGGCTCCCTGCTGCCGCCGCGCTCGGCTTGGCCGGGGGCCGGCAGCGAGAGGAGGTCTGGGGCTACTTCAACCAAACTTTCCTGAGTCCTTCCTGCTCTGCCTGCCTCCCCTCTCCCCCCTCTCTCTCCCTCCCCTCTCTGTCTCTCGCTCCCCCCTCTTCCCTCCCCCCCACTCAGATGATATTCACATGGTATTTTGCACAGAGGAGGCTGCTCAAGAGGAGGGCACCCACCCCCACCCCAATATAAGCCTGTTTTTCCTTCCTTCCTCCCCCCTTTTTGTTGGAAAGACAAAATGTGCAGGGTGATAGGTTGGGTGAATTGATGGCATCTTTCCTCCTGCCAAGCCAGCCCGTTTTCTAAAAACCCCTTTTAGGAAGGCTAGAGAATCTTACTCTGTTGGAGAGCATAAACCCTGATGGTTGCTTGCACAGAGGGGAAAAGCAGAGAGGAATACGGGGATCGTCCTGTGCAATCTCTATTGTTTGAAACTTACTTTATATCAGAAATTGAAGATGAAAACGGTAAGGAAGATTTCACGCTATTCAATGAAACTTTTTTGCTTTTCTCGTGTCCCGAATAATGGTGCGTGCAGGGCTTTGGGGAGCGGGGGGAGGTTTATATGGCATTAGGCGAGGTGGATTTGGAGTAATTTCAGAGAGAAACCTTGGAGGATGGGGGAAGGGGGTGCGAGCATTTTCAGCCGAGAAGAGTACAGTGATTTATGAAAAGTACTGTCTCGAGTACTGCGTTTTAAAAAAGATTTTTCGTAACTTTTAATGCTAAATCGTTTGTAGAGGGAGGGAAGGAAAAAAGACAAAAAACCAAACCAAACACCAACAAACAGCAAAACAGATGAAAACCAAAGCAGCCCCCAAGCCCCAGCGACAACCCACAGCTATTCCGGATCGCTTTCAGTGAAGGAAGCCCCGCGTTTGGCCGCTCTGTGTCCGGCGTTGTCCGCTGCCGCGGTCAGACAAGTGCATACTTTGTGCCGGGGCTCGGAGGGTCGGCGCGGCCGCCGTTCCGCAGCCCGGTGCTGGCGGGGATGTCGGGCTCTCGCCGGGCTCGTCAGGAAGATGGAAGCGTGTGGTTTTGATTTACTTCGAGCCGCTTGGGATTTGCCAGACTCTTAACCCCGCGGAGCCGCGTTTATCGGTGTGTGTGTGTGTCTTGTCTCCGCAGCGGCCCGGGGTTCAAAGGGACTTTGTTTGGTGGGAGGAGGTAAGTGGACTCTCGCTCCCCGGCGACGTGAGTGCGGATTTTGTCTTCGCTATTTTCTTTCATTGTTGTACAAGAGAGGGGAGAGAGAGAGGAGAGAGAGGGAGAGGCAGACTCTTGTTTTTATTTGGGCTGCCGGTGCAACGCGTTTGGGCCAAACGCCAAGTGTCTGGGTCACACGCGTTTTATCCAAATAGATTCAGCGCTGCTGTCTGGAAACGGGCTGCTGAAAGTTAACTTTAGGATCAGCTCCACCACAGCAACCAGACTCTTCCCTTCAGCCTCTCTGGGGAGGAGGTGTGTGTTTTTGGTTTTGGGCTGTGTTGTTTCTCTCCCCCCCCCCCCCCCTTTTTTTTTTCCTTCTGAATTTTCGCCGAGGGGTGTGTGTCTGGTGACCTCCAACTTTCTTCAGTAGTGGGTTTTTTTCAACTTTTTGTTCATGCAGAGTCATGTATATAATGTGTGTGTGTATACGTGTTGGGCTGTGTGTGCGGAGCCGTGTATTTTTCTAGACCGTTGGCTTTTTTTGGGGGGGAGGGGAGGGGAGGGCGGGGGGCCTTGTTTGCTTTTGTGCATCCCCCTCTCCGAAATGCAATGACAGCTGACCCCTCGGTGGGGAGCCGGGCGTGGAGGAGGCTGTTCATAAGGCGGCAGTGCCGTCCCCCCCATTACCCCGGGGGAGGCCAGCTCCGCCGTACGTCGGGGCACACACTGCAGCAATGCTACTCCGCACGCCTCGGTTTCTGGCTAATTCCCGGGAGGAAGGATCAGTCCTTCCCTTTGTACTTGTCCCCCTCCCCGCCATCCCCCGGCCCCCCTTTCTTTTCACCGAGCCCTTGTCGGCGCGCTCTGCGCGTCGCTGTTTTCGCCTGGGGAGCTCCCAGGGGCACGGCTAATCCCCGGCTTTTGAAGCCCTGCAACGCTTTTCACGGCTAGCCCCGATACCTGTAATTGAATTTGTGTGATTGATGCCCGCCCCGTCCCCTCCCGCCCGCCCTCCCCATTTCCTTAGCAACCACTCGTACTGCCGGCGCGGACGGCCGCCCCTGGCCGCGCCTCACCGCGGCGCTCCCCGCCGGCGGCCCGGCATGGGGAGGGCGGGAAGGCGGCGGGCACCGCGCGGCGGCAGCGGGGGGAACGCGCTCCCCCGTTTCCCCCCGCACCCCCCCAAGCACGCGGCTCAGGGGCCGAGCCGCCGAGGGGGGCGTGGTGACACCGCCTTCCTCCCACCCCCCACCCCGACACACACCGGGAGCGGAGGGGCCGTTTCCCGCCGCGGAGCTGGGCGCGTTTGTCGTCCCGCTCGACCTGTCCGTTCCGCCCCGAAGCGTCGGTCAGTGTGATGCGGCGCTGCCGGAGCGTATTGTTCGGCACCTCCGCTGCTACCGGAGGACCCGGTCGCCGCGCTTGGCCGGCCAAGCGCGCCAGAGCCTGGCGGTTCTGTGATGGGCGCGCCTGGCGTGGTGATCTCGGGAGCGGTGCGGGACGTGGCAGTCCCCAGGGGAGGTGACACGTCTGGCGATGCTTTTAGGATAGCGATCTCCTGGCAGCTTGCCTATCCTAAACTTAGCTGCCTCCAGTTTGAGGGATGCTTTATGTGCTCACAGCCCCTTTGCTTAGGAGCCTTGGAGGCTCCTAAGGCGGCTGGTCTGAGCAGTTTGGCTAGTCACCTCCCCAGAATCCACTTTCTGCCCCAAAGTCCTCCGTACGTGCTCATGGCCTTTTTTAAGTGGTTAGGAAGCTCATAGCTCCGGCAGCGGGACTACCACGTGTCATCATCAGCGCCTCCTCAAAAGTACCGGTGCTGTGCACCTTGCTTTGTCATTGGCACCCTAGATTTGGAAAAGCATCTTGTACTTTTTATTCGCTGGTTGGCAGAGCTTTTATAATTAAGCAGGAGCTGCAGTTTTAGGCAGTGGTTCAGGACGTGGAGCCACAACACTGGTTGGTCAACATCTAGTTGAGCCATGAGACAGAGGAGATGCTTCTTATTGTGAGTTTAATGTTGGCCAAATGTGTCATCTTGACAACAGCCAAAAGTAGAATGCTGCATATATACTACCAAGGGTTCGAGGTCCCCTCCAACCCCTAGCATTCTGTGATCGATTCTGTGATGCTATAAGGAAGGTGGAAAGAAAAAGGGCCATGGCTTTACTTTGAGGTACCTACCACACTTCATGCTGGAAGCACTATACTTGGAGTTACCAAGTGTTTTATCCTTCACATCCATTGCTGCTTTTTACTTGTGAGCATTAATGGTGGTGTGCTTGTATAGTGCTAGCTCTAATACTTTGAAAAGGATGTTAAAAAGTCCACTGAAACTTTCAGCAAGCTTAACATGTTCTCATGTGAAGCTTGCAATGAGGGAGACCATTTCACACAGATCCCTGTGAAGATGCCATATGTGTGGGTGATGGTTGGACACTGTTGACCAGTGACCACCATGTGGGATGTTGGTGTCTAAATAATGAGCACTCTGGTTCATGTTCAGTATTCTGAGCTGCTTACCTCCTTAGATCCTACAGTTTCAGGATATCTTAGTGTTAGGATAGTGTACTATCAATTTTAATGGGCTGAACGTGAGCTCCCTGTTAGGATTTCTTTGGCAATATGAAGGCTGTGAGGCATTGTTACCTCTACACGCGGCAGTAACGAGCCACTTCTTGACTGTTCTGTCCAGTTCTGTGCATGAAATGGGATGCTGACAAATTGGAAAGGGTTTGGAAGAAAAACTACTGAAGTTTTTAGGCATCTGTAAACTGGACTGTACTGAGGGAGGTAAACCAAATAGATTGATCTGCTTATCAGGAGGTGTCAAGAGGTGCTTGTATCAGATTATAACTATCCATGCAAGGAGAAGAAAGCTGCTCCTCATTAGGAGGCAGGGGTAAAGCAAGATGCAGTGTGAGCAATTTGAGACTGGACCTCCTCAGATGAGAAGTGAGGCACATTATTTAGCATAACAATGTACCTGATGAGTATGGCGTGATTATGCCACTTCAGGACTTGTAAAAGTGTGAAAGCTGTAATTCAGTATCAGCTAGGAAATAAAGGTTTTACGTGGAAGGACCAGAGCAGAGATGGTATTAATATGCTTTGTGGCCTTGCCACATGTGAATGGCATCACTAAATCCTTATGCTTTCTACTAAGCCCAAGCTATCTCTGCAAAAGTATCTCTGATTCCCTCTGCAAACCTGATTAAAACCTGCGTGCTGTCTTGAGAGATATTTAAAAAGCAGGTATTGGAATGATGAGATTAACCTTGTTTACACCGTAATGATTAGATAGATTTAGAATTGGCTAAAAAGTTTCCTAATACTCACAGTGATGTTAGTGAAGAGGATTTGCATGATATGCTACAACTCTTGAATCTTCACAATTAATCCACTGGCTGCAGGAGTATTACCTGTCTGAATGAATGTTGTAAATCATTCCCGGGGTTTTTAGAAAAGCGAATTTATCTGGCACACATGTAAGTGACTCTGTATGCTTTTGGAACTTTTGTTTTTAAACAGGATTTCCTTCTTAGGTGTTCTGTTTCTCCGTTGCCTCAGCAGAGTTTGCTCTGTGCACAGGTGTGCTGTGAGTGCTTCAGACGACCATTAGTACCGTCTGACACAAGGTGTGATTCAGTATCCCGTGATACTGGACTTTTAGTTGGCTGCACAGATACTCCATTTAATCCCTGGCCACAGCTAAAGCCGCTTTTTAGTATGAGTGCAATGGCGTTTTAAGTTAGAAAGAATTGCTGTTCCCCCCTGCCCCCTCCCCCCATGTTATTTGCTCAATCCCATGACCTGCAAAATGAAAATAAAAATGCATTCTACTATGTGAAATTGTAGTTAAGGTATATACAAAACATTTTTGACAACAAATATTTTTTAAAACCTGATAGAATGTGTATGATTAATAGCTTCAGATACTGAAACTTGTTCTTTGGTATTAGAACGTGCAGCATTCCCATTTAAGTGAATGAGAACTCTACAGAACCCAGGCCCAAGTAATAACAAAATACATGCCACAGAAAGATCAGGTAACTGTATTCTGGATTCTTTCCCAGGTTCTTCCTTTGTCTAACAGTGTATTGGGTCTAGTTATTCACTGCTGAAATCAGTGAGTGCGTAGCACTGCTTATAGCTGGAACAGGTCTGAATGCAGTATTTCAGCAGCAAGAGGTCTTAATTTTATGAATCCTTATGTCTGTTTAACATAAAGATGATACGCCCATCTTAAGCTGTATGGATCTGATTGTTCAAGGTTAATGGTAATTTACTGGGGTATTTTTTGTAAGATTGATCTTGGATCATAAAAGTAGTGGTTGAATACTATTTCAAAACGTTACATTGCGTAGTTCACTATGATGGCTTTGTGTTTTGCAGAGTAGACCTATTTTTGTAGAAATAATTTTCTTTGACTAATTTTCTTTTGTTTTTCAGGAAAAGAAATGGAGCAAATTCAGTAACTATCCAGTCTAAAGTCCTACTGATATCTTAAGGAATCTTACAAATACTCGAATTGAGAAAATGACTGCAGATATAGAAGACAGTAAAGGTTGTGGGAAAAGAATACCTGTTGAAAAGTGGAACATCCAATAGCTAATTTGGAAGTAGTATAAAGTAAATATACCTGTTATGGTGCGATTCTGGAGTGGAGTTAACTCTGTAGCACACAGGTAGCTCTCAAAGGAGGAGAAAAAAAGAGCTTTTTGTTTTTCTAAATTATGGAAATTTTTTGGAAGACGTGGACATGGATTTTGAGCCTAGTCATGGTTTCATCGGAATTTCACAGTGACAACAGGCTTTCATATAGTTCTCAAGGTAGGGATCCAACTTCTGTAGCTAACAAGAAGCATCAGTTTTTGCATTGCATTTGGGTAAGATTTTCTAAATCATGCTTATATGATTCATGTGATAATATGGGCTCTGCTCTTAGTTCTATCATGATTCATTGTCATGGAAGTTTAAATACAGCAAATCTGATTAAGTATTTCGTTTTACTTTCTTTCTGTCTACTTTAAGCTGTAGGAAAAGCCTTACAAATTAAATCTAGCAAAATGTTGTACTTTATAATAGGTTAGAGACTTACCATAACAATATTATTCCTTAAACTAGGAAGTAAGGATCTAATCTTACTTTGATCCATTAACAGTTTTTTAACAAAATCAGGAGCCATTTACATGGTTTTTTGCAATGTAATAGTTTTCATTACTACTGTTTTTATACTTGGGGGTGGATCTAATAGGTTTTGTCTTTGAGTAGTGTCACTGGGAAGAATGAGTCCTCCTTGTATTAGAATGGAGCCCTAAATATTTACATATTTTGTGTAAATAGGAAAAAATACATAGTTAGAAACTTTTGTATTTCCAGTGACATCAAATTAATAGGAAACTGAACATACTTTCTTGACTTGAACAGAAAGAAAAGAACATTTTATTTTATGTAGTAAAATGCTGCATCTTGCATTTACCTGAAAATGACTTTTGCTCATGAGGGTGATGAGATTTAGCCACGTATGATTTATGTGTATACTACTGCTTGTTTCCTGTTATATTTTCTTCTCTTCTATGCCCACTCCCTGGACTGTTTTACCTTGTGATTACAAAGAGGAATTCCTGTCTTACCTTGAACACTACCAACTAACAATCCCAATCAGGGTTGATCAAAACGGAGCCTTCCTCAGCTTTACTGTGAAAAATGCTAAACCCTCGAGAAGGAGGAGGAGCACAGACCCTTATGACCAAGAACTGGCAGCATCTAAATTATTTTTTAAACTTTCTGCCTATGGCAAGCACTTTCATTTAAACCTGACTCTCAACACAGATTTGGTGTCCAGGCATTTTACAGTAGAGTACTGGGGGAAAGACGGACCGCAATGGAAGCATGATTTTTTAGACCACTGTTATTACACAGGATATTTGCAAGACCAACACAGTACAACTAAAGTGGCCTTAAGCAACTGCAATGGTCTGGTAAGTGGATGTTAAATATTTAATATAATAGTGTGCTTATCCTTTTTAAATTATGAAGAGCAACTTAATTGGCATATTTTGCAGGTTTTTTTGAGTTCCTGGAGGTGGGGGAAGCAAGCAGACAGGAAAGTGCAGAAACCCCCTAAACCTGATCTGGGTCCTGGGGAAAAGTAGTCCTCAGTTTGTCAAGCATAATTGCAATCACTAGGGCCTAGTTCTGTAGTCCTTTAGCAGGCAACGTTTTTGTTCAGTGTTTATGGTGTCTGCACTAGGGCTGCAAGATTAGGCCTGTGCTGAGATCCTTACAGGTTTTAAATGTGTTGCAAGCTCAAGGAATGGGGAGGAGGAAACAGTGGATCCTTAGGGATGCCGAATCTCCAAGAGTGACACTGATTAAACTGAACACCCACATGTTGTCTTCGAGAATTTGATTTTTGAAACTTTTGAATAAATAACAGAGAAGAGGAATTGCTTAGTGTACATGTCATCATTGCTATAGATTCAAAGAGTGAAGAGGAAAGCAGATCTTTTGCAAGTGCCAGCATCAGAAAGTAATTATTTACCTTTTTAAAGAAACACGTTGTTTGAAAATTTTAAACAGTTGCATTTAAAAGTTTAGAAATTCTCATGTCTCTTATTTTCATCTCTTAATATTGATCTCTTGATCACATGACTGTAGTACTTAAATGAGGAAAAAGCTGCTTTTGTTCCAAATGATAAGTAGGAAATGCAAAAAATTAAAGGTAATAAAATACTAAAATACAATGGCATAACTAGGAAATAACAAATCAAAAGACAGTAATCTCTGGCTAAATATATATATTATATATATTAATAAAATATATGTATTATTAAGATTATTAATTGTGTTTTAACATTGGTTAAAACCAGTCAATCTTCTTGTTAGGAGTAGACAGATCTAACTAATTGCTAAGGAGAACAAAAAGTCTAATCAAATCTGCCTAAATAATTCCTATTTATTCTTGGAAGTGCTATTCAGTAACATTCAGTAATATTCATCTACAAGCAAAAGGCGGCTGCTTCAGACCTAGATAAGGTTGCATTGCACCCAGCTACTTGAGATACACCTGATACAGTCTAGGTTAATGTTTTGGAGTACTCTTGAGGAAAAATAATTTAATGGAGGTTTCAAGAGCTAAGTGAATGCTTTCAAAGAAAGGTAGTCAAAATGGTGTTCCATTGGGTGTGGTATCACAGACTGGTGGCAGATAGATCTGAATTTAGTACAATTTTCACTTTGCTTTTGCAGTTCCCTTATAATAACGTTTTTGTCGCAGCTCTTAAACTAATGTACTCAATCATGTTGCTTTTGAGTTCTTATCAGCTAAAAATGCTATGAAGATAAAATCCCTGCTTTCAGGACTCTCTGTTAATAGAGGCTGCGTGGCTCTACATCCCCATAGCTTCTGCCAGTTGAGGCACAGATGGGTTGGCCCCCTTGGAGCCTGCAGTCAGTGCCATCGTGCTCCTGTTTCAGTTCCTCTCTGACCTTGGCCAGGGAGTGAGGCAGGAATGCCTGCACTTGCCTTAGGTGACTCTTTTTTTTTTTTTTTTTTTTTTTTGGTGTTTGTAAGTTAACTTTTTATAGTGGAATGTTTCCCCATTAAATAATCATCTTCAGTGCTTTTAGTTGTCATCAGCTCTTAGGTGTTCCTTCCAGGTATGAAGGCAGCCTTAATCCAGTCTCTGAGCACACCTCGACTGGCACGCCTCTTACTTGGAACTACAGATGCGAGGTGTCCAGTGTATCTCATAGAAAGACCTAGTCTCAAGCGCGCAAAGCTCCTGTCACGCTCCAGAAGCGGCAGCGGGGGTGACACAGGGCGCCTTCCGAGAGAGGCAGGAATCCTGCAGAAGCGTGCATCAGCCGGCTTTGCTCAGTATCAATCCTCTACAGCACAGAAACTCCTCTGCCTTCCAGTTCTGGCAGGAGCTTCCAGAGTACTGAGTATGAGTGATACTGCTCTGTTCAGATGAGCCCATCACAGTTATTTTTGAGTGGTGATTCCTAGTGATTAATACTCTGTTATACAGCTGCTGTTTAGAACATGTTTAATAAAGCAATTGGCATTGAATACAGAAGACATTATTACTTGTTTTAGAATAAGTGATAGTTCAGAGTATCTCGTGCTTAAAGCATTTGTTGAATTTCCCAGTTTGATTGTTGGTCAAGACTATGCACATTCTACATAGTCTTTGATTAGCATCTGTCTCAAAGCAAATAATTTTAAGCCAAACTATAAACCTGGAAATCTTTGATGGTGAGTGGTGCCCACAAGCAAAAAAATTTAAGTATTCAGTTTATTCCAGTTGTTCTGTTAGACTTTGGTATTGCCAAATGAGAAAAAAATTATTCCCCTCAGTGAATGTTTTGAGTTACTCTGTTCAGCCACTCAAGGTGATCAGGTGAGACCAGGATCTAATTTATGTTAAGTTGTATGACTTAAGAACACTTGTAGTATCTGAGATGAGTTTTAGTGCAAGAAGGGCTTTCTCTCACTTTCATTATAGTAAAAGTGACAAGCAGTCAGTTCATTTCCCTGTCACTGTTTCCTCTTTCGGCCTCTCCCTCCATATTTCTCATTACCAAGTGCCCCAGAATTACAGGCTGCTACTTACTGAAGTTTCATTCCAGCAGTTTCCATATGCCCTGATTATGCTGTAAATTGTCTGAAGTTATGAGGAAAGCTCTATAATCCAGTGAGCAGTCATATGAGGAAATTGAAGGTCTTGTCCGGCAGGCTTGCTGGCTTCCAAACTCGTATTTACTTTAGGGGATGTTACATTTATGGAAGGATTGCAGGTTTGGCCTTCTCATGAAAGAGCATGCAGCAAGCAGCTTTTGGGGCCTTTGGATAGTGGGAGCAAGGCCGAGGCATTGCCTCAGCTGAATACACCATACTGAAGGAAAGAAGAAACAGTGGTAGATTGGCCGAAGAGAGAACTTCACCTTGGGTGAAAGAAGTTTGTCTGAGTCGAGCAAATCTTAAGGAAAGTTTTGGTGCTTGTACTAGCAGAATCACACTGCAAACAACCTTTTTTTTGCATTCTGACCTAGCTCTGTCCTCTGCCAGGTGTCAAAACTTTTAACTGAGTGCTAAAACAAGTTTTCCATACTAGTGGATTTTCTCATTTTGAGCTGAAAAGCCCAGTAGTGGGAAGTACTTTTAAATGTGTAGATTATTATTAGGAAAGAGAATGGGAAGTTAAATGAGAGACTACTATGATTCCAAATAAACATGTAATGTAAAAGACCTAGTATCTCCATGCACTGAGTAGCATTTGTGCCTGGGTAGTTAGTACAGATATCTTCATCAAAACAGAAATGATAGAAAAAGCACAAGAAGTAGGCTGTGGCTAAAAGCATGACCTGACTTGGTTAAAGGGGGAATTATTTTGCTGGAGAACTTAATGTGTTTCGTGTATTCCTAAATTCACGTATGTGTACATTACTAATATTCTTCTAAAATTAGCTCATTTGAAGCTAATTGTACCATAAAGAATGTGTCTAATTTTATAGATTACAAATGGCACATCGTATGGCATTTTTGAGTCATACATAAAATAATGTCTAACTTATGAAATAATTTGTAAAGATTGGAAATGATGCTAAGAAGAATTCAGTGTTCTTCATCCGTGTCTTTGGAGTTTTCTTTGGTGCTAATAGATACGTGCAGCGTAGACTTGGTATGCAGAAAATTTTATGTAAGTTGTCCCTGTCTGAGTTTCAAGTTGTCTCCTTAGATTCCATGATGCACTCTCAGGCCAAATCACTACTTTTTTTTTCATCTTTAAGAATACAGTAAGCTAATGCAATCTTTTTCCTCAGTTATAAAGCTACACCAAAGTGTATAGCCAGCTGTAGACATACAGAAGAACACTGACATGTTTTCAGAAGTTTCCAGTACTACTACTACTTTATGTGTAAAAATGGATAAAATACAAAGTCCAGAGAGGTTCAAGGCATGGAGAAATGGTAAAACAGTAGTATGGTGTGGGAAAAGGCACGCATTTACTTGTCCTCCATAATTCAGTTTGCTTCTGTGACTGATGGACATCCCCCCTCTGAAGGAGGTTAAGGCCCCAGAGCTGGACAGCCTGACAGAAAAAGATTCCTTTTCACAAATTCAGGGGAACACCATGTGGACTCACAGATTTGTCTGAGCATGTCAAACTGCTGGACCGAGACCTTATATATGTTAGCAGGAGTTGGCAGTCTATAACAGGATTGGGTAACACAGGACCTAAACCAATCCGGTTTAGATAATAATCTTGGGAATGTTGCTTGTAGTAACCTACTTGGGGCATTCAGCTTTTTTCTTAGATTCATGATATTTTGTCAAAACTTTTCGCTGGCTATTCTTATGTCGTAATGATATTTGTTACGCTTTGGATCAGAATTTTAATTTACAAACCGTTCAAATAGCAAAGCTGTAAAAAATGCTATAGTTCCTTTCAGTGCTTTAAAAGGGCATTATTTTGATCTCCTTTTTCCACTGAAGTTGTCTTTTGCTCAAATAGTGGATTATAAGCCAAAAACAGGGATTAGAATGTTGTTTTGGATATAATAGTACAATTCCTGCTATTTATTAATCACACATTGCTGAGTGCACATACAGTGGAAGTATCTCCTGCCACATGGATTTTCTAAATTGACTGGTTGTCACTGGCATAGGCCCCTTCTGTGTATAAAATTAGGAGTACTTGAAAGTGATTCACTGTGATTCAGCAAGACCACTTGAATCAGTTTAATATAATAAAACCAGTTTTGTTTCCAAATAAAATTAACGAGTTAGGCTTAAAGTGGTATATGTATACTGGACTTGTGTGGCAGGGCAAGTGTGTTTCCGATGTTTATCAAATCACGTGGCTAGCTGCAGCAGCTGACCGCATACACCTACCACCAGGTAGTCATAACATGGAAGTTTATTTGCAGTTCCTCAACTGCTACTAAAAATCTGTCTTTACTTAAACCACCGTAGCGTTCAGGCAGATGAGTTCAGCTGTCAACTAGGCATAGGAAAAATAAGTGATATACTCCTAACCTTTTTCACTGCTGCTACCTGAAGGAACTGTGATTGGAGTTTGCAGACATTCATAAGAGTTTGGGGTTTCTTTTGTGTAGAAAATTAATGTAGCACTTAAGTGGTGTTTATGGCATCTGAGTTGACTTCCTCCCACTGAGGTCATCCCACTGCTCAAAAAGATCAGTTTCTTTGTCTGATACAACGTCTCGTTCATGCTTAAACTTGTTAACATGGCTGGATTTGAGCACTGACATGTAGGTTGTATCATCTATAGTAATCAGATTTAGCTTAAGACCTGCTCTGATGTAGAGACAGAGCCACAGGTTTGATGGT
Source organism: Hypotaenidia okinawae (assembly GCA_027925045.1). Taxonomy (NCBI): domain Eukaryota; kingdom Metazoa; phylum Chordata; class Aves; order Gruiformes; family Rallidae; genus Hypotaenidia; species Hypotaenidia okinawae. The sequence continues at coordinate 26,644,723 of BSDF01000005.1, read as the reverse complement.
ACCTCTGTCTTCTCAGGCTTGGCATGAAGTAGGCAGCCTGATGGCGTTGGCCAGAGCCACTCTGCAAGACTCTCTCTTTTGGGAATGTAATTCCAGAGCTTATAATGGCTCAGGATTCGCTTGAACCCAGATGTCTGACATCCAGACTGGATGCAGTCCAGACTGTCAAGGTTCTTTCTGCACATCTGGCAAACCCTGTTACAACTGCGTTTATATGTTCAATACTATTTAAGCAGCAGTGTACCAGTAAATGATTTATTTTCTAGTAAAATCTTAGGCTCCAAGTAACAAGAAGGCATTGTGAAAGGAATTTAATACCAGCATCTTCCATGTGAGTATAGACCCTGATGTTACCTTCTGGAGTAAATAATTGAGTTCATAATGAAAAATACCACTGAAGAGGAGCACTTACTGTTACACTCGCTATGTAAGGAATGTGTCATCGAAAGCTGCAGTGTGTTCATACATATATTTTCAAACTTTATAATATGGCTCTACTTGGAGAAATGCTGTTCTAACATTTTATGCAGTTTATTTTCTAAGTTTTATGTAGTTACTGAAATCCAGTTATTTGAGGAGTGAAGAGCAGCAGGCGTTTGATGTACAAAACAGCAGCAGGCTGAGAGTTTTGACCAAGAGTACAATGGCAAGCCCTGATCTTAGAAACAGCTTTAGAATATTCAGAGCAGATATGGAGCAAATGGTCTTATGGCTGAGGACTCCTGGGAGGAAAAAAAATACTCCCTTTAAAATAAAGGCTTATGCATAGTACTTGCTTCACAGATCTAAAGTGTGATAGAAGATTGTGCTTCATCAAATTTGGGTTCAAATGCAGAAGTTACTGCTTCCAGTCTCCTACCTGATGCGAAACTTTTTCTCTTGGTGTAGAAGGTTCATACACTCATAATTTTCTTGATACAGATACCACAATTTTTTATTTAGCAGATGTATGTGTAGGAGTCTGTCAGGACTTATTTTCCCCAATATTTCCATATCCGAAAGGATCCCAAAACTTATGCTGAAGTTCAGTTTTAATTGCTGAAGGTTCAGGAAATTGCATAGTTGGCCTAAAATCTCCCCTTTCTTCCATAAACCACTTCCTGTTTGGAAGAAGCTGAGTTCACAATGTGAAAGTTATGAGAATTGAATATCTACTATTCTGCAGTGCAGTATAAGGAAAAAAGTGTTCATTTATTATGGAAAATGAGGTGTTGCACAGTCTACAGCAACTTGGATTTGGCAGATTTGTAGCAAGACCATTTAAGGAATATTCTGTGTAGATAGTATATTCTAAGTTAATATTGACTCAAAGTTAATAATCTGATTTCAATAATTAGCTCAGTTTTGGAATTAAGCTCTTGGATGTAAAATATGGAATTGTTTCCCTGAATATATGTTCTAAACTTAATCCTTCATGCCATTTTTTTCTTTGGTGCAGTATGTGACTTTAAGCATCTAATGATATGTCGTCATCGAGGGATATTGTTCTCACCATTTGAACAACATTTTGGCTTGGTATCACTTTTACTGGATCACGTAGTTTTGGAACATCTCTCTGAAGAGATTTTGGTCATACACTGGGAATATCTTTTGCTTTCTTACCACATCCACTAAAATGATGGGAAAGAACTCCAGAAATAGGGCAATGATATTTTTATTCTTTTCTCATAGTATTCCTCTTAGGTGCTTACTCTTGCTCCCACTAAAATCAGTGGAGAAGTGGTGACTCATGTATTTTCTGTGTTGTGGGTTTCTTCACAGAGATAGATGATTATAAAATGTTTATTTTAAAGTTAAGCTTTTTAATAGGAAACATAGTGTCTTTTGCAAATTTTTATTTTCTTATTTTCTTCTTTAAGCATGGAGTCATTGCTACAGAAGATGAAGAATATTTTATTGAGCCTTTAAGGAATATAACAGAAGATCCTAGTAACTTTAATTATGAGAATGGTCATCCTCATGTTATATACAAAAAATCTACCATGCACCAGCAACACCTCTATGATCACAGTCACTGTGGAGTCTCAGGTAAATGAGTAAGAGTGTCATTGCTTTAAAAAAATTAGAACCTAAGATGTATATTAAAATCTTGCGTGGTTGACATGTAAGAGACAGTGGAGAATGTATCAGTGGATATCCTTCTCCTGGGTGATGCAGTGTGCCTTCTTGAAAAGCAGTTTTGCTTTGTAATTCATTCAGATCAAGAATATAGTGTCTTTCAAAAACTGAGACACTGAGAGTAAGTCTTGTTTTCTTCCTGTGTTGTATACAGTGGCAAGAAAGAGTACAGACTTCCTCAAAATTTGCTATAAATGTAGCTTTTTCCCCGAACTGGAAAGCATGCTGGAGCGACTAGTGTTCCATCTAATTTGAGGAAACTTGACGTGCAATAAATGTGTTAGTATTATGATTAGCAATACATTTGTAAGCAAAGCCCACATCTTCCTTGCTTTTGGAGTTTTACGGTGTTTTGATACTGGCTTTTGGTTCCGTGTATCTCTATTCTGTGGTAGTTGAATATGGGATTTGCAGGTGCCTTATGGGAATGATTATATAGATTTGATTAAGGGATTATAAAGCAGTTTTAACCTCCACAAACACACTTTTCGAGTATTTTTTGACCTGATTTTTCACTTGCTTAAACTAAACCAACTTCTTGAATATAGCTGGAGTGAATCTGACAAGTTATTTTAGAGTAGTAAAATAATGGTGGGGTTTAGACTTAATATAACCATGTCATTTGCTTATATTTCAGAAATAGCTTGTTCTTAAAAATTGCGTTCCGGGCAGTTGTATTTCATGGGATTTGATACACAGGGCAGGCTGACAAATACTAATCTTAAAATAAAATAATCTGACTGTTCGTTGATATAACTTACTTTTCTTTTGGAGTTTGTAACTTTTACTGTCTCCAACTGACTAAACTCACAGTACAGAAGGCCCATGCTAGGGAGAAAGTTTTTCCTGAGTGTCTCAGTTAATTGTGTTTAGTGAATGTCAGACTTTATCTCTGTAACTTCTGTTTTAGTTTGGAAGCTGTATTCCATCTGCATGCTTCTAATATTGCAAAGGAAGTCTCCTGACTATTTCTGCCTGCTTAAATGCTTGTAAAATAAGGGTCCGAATGCATGTTGATTTTGTAGGGAAGGCTGTCACTTAAGCCTCTTGAAGTAAATGGAAGGATTATGAAATGTAGGATGATGCAATTTTTACCAATATTATATTCCTAGAAAAAGAAAGGATGTTGGCCTCTGTCAGATGTTAACTTGTAGATTAATGCTTAGGAAGTCATTCTTCCTCGAAGTGAGGACGAAGCAGTGGCAGCTCATTTGGTCAGACTGCATTCAGTCGTTATGGCAGTATCTGTTGCATGGTTCATCAGTTGGTCAGAGCTATGCATCTTGTGTACTTTTTTTTTTAATGAAACAAGCAGTGATCTTCAGCATTTATTCTTTTGCTTGTTTGATGCTGCCTTTGTTCTTGGAAGCTCTTGTGCGTTTCCTGAGCTTTCGTATCTGTCCCATTCTGAAGCCCTTAATTATTGAAACAGTAAAGTGCTGCTTTTTACAAGGCTGAGAATACGAACGTGCTTATTCATCTCATTTTCTCCTTTTTCTCTTCTGTATGCTACTTCCAGTCCAGAAAAATTTCTGAAAAACATTGCTTTCCCCCCAAACTGCAGGGTGTTACTTTTCCAGACGATAGCTATTTTGATATTCTCTTAATGAGTACAAAACCTTTTAAACTCCTTTTGTTAGTGCTGTTTCAGCTTTATCCCAAGGCATCATGGCATCCAAAACATCACCAGAATATCTAAAAAGGAAAATCAAATATTAATTTTCAGTTTCACAGCTTTCAGACCCTAGGATGAAAGCCAGGTTTACAATAATCTTTGAGGCATTTGACTGGTTTTAGAAGTTTTGAGCAGTCCAATTTCGTGTTTTAAAATGCAGCTGTAACAAACTTGAAGCTGCCTTTTGGCAGCATATATTTTATTTTGTCTGGAGACTGATTTTAGTTCTACCTTCAGAACACGTTTGCCAGTATAATATGCTGAGAGGCATCTGCTTGTGTAGCTGTGCCACTATTCATGGTTTGGCAAGTTTCCCCTACTGTAATCTAGACCTAAATTTATTGTGTACCTGTTCTGTATCAGAGGAGTGGTCAGGATTTTGAAGTGTTGATAGAGACAAGGGGGGTGTTATTTCTGACCTTTCTGAGAAAAATTGCACTAGCTGATAGAAAGTTGTGTGGGGAATTTGTTGGGATGAGAAGTGATGGGCTACTTCGTAGGAGATAAGCAGTTAGACACAAGAATGTTAAAAAAAAAAATTAAAAGTTAAATTACTATTCCATTTATGTATTGTCACCAAGTTACCTATGTTTTGTTAAAAACATCTGAGATCATTAAGGCCATGGTAAGACGTTGACTACTGTGAATTTCCAGTTGCTTCAGTGAGATTTGAGGCTGCTGTGTTATCTTGCGGGATTCTGTGTTTGGGTAGGTTTGAGAAACAACAAAAGTTGACATACAAAAGCTGTGGAGTGACAGATTATTTGGGGGTAGCTCTACTCTACGCTACCTTATGTAGTGGTTTTATTTGTGCCAGACTTGCAATTAGTGTGTTCTAGCAATGAGAAAAAGCTTGTTATGTACAAGCATTGTGATGTTGAAATAGTAAGAAAGCAGGGACACACAATGCTTTACTTCACAGTGCTCTTTCCGTTAGATCTTATGTAAGTAGCTCTCTATTGCATTTTGACATCATCTGTTTATGTTCTCTCCCTGCTCCCCACCTTCACCCTTGCACCTAGCATCTTCAGAGGACTGACTTAGGAACACTTACATACCATAACTTTGAGCTCCATGTCTGCACACGTTTGGATTTCTTCTGCAACCATTATTTTGTGGTTAATTACAGTCATTTTTGTGTTGTGTGGTTGTTTTGTTTTGTGGAGTTTTTTTTCTTTTCAGTTCCTGATAGCTATATTTGAAGTAGAATTTTTTCTTTCTTAATCTAGGAATATGGTAGAAAAATGGCATAACTTGCCCCAGAACTGTTATTGGCAATTATATTGCAAACATACATTGACCTGTTTTAGCTTTTTAAAAAAATTCAGTCAGCATTATTTACTGTTCTTAAAGTAAAACAAGGTAAGCATTGATAGATCCTGGAGTGTGAGCTTAAGTACTCAGGATTGTTTCCAGCTTTACCATTACTTTGAGACCAGCTGAAGCCTAAGCTTCTCAACTGATAAGAAAGGGAGAAATGTTTGTTTTTGTGAGATCTTCTGAGGCCTTTTTTGTAAGATGCCATTGAGTCCAAAGCAACATTTGGGGTTTTTTTTCACTGAAAGTTTTCTGCATGAACTCATCAGTTTTCAAATATTTAGAATAGATTTGCAACTTTGAGTAAAAAATTATAAATTAATGTAGAAGCAGTATTGTATTTCTCAGGTACTTCTAACACTCTTAAGTGCCGTTGGTTATTTGAAAGTGGAGAGTGGATTTTTAAAAATTTTAGTACAGAAGCTGTCAGAGAAAATTCCAGACATTCCTCAGTCACTGCTTTAGTGAGATGAAAATCTTTGAATGATTAAAGCAACCTTGAATTTCCTACAATAGAGATGAAAAACAGGAAAAAGCTTGGTATTCATTGTAGAATCCCCAGCAGGCTTTAACACATGATCCGGTTTTTTTAGAATGGATTGTACCCATTGCAGAATAAGGACAATTGCATTACAAGCATTGGTTTTTTTCAACTATCAGGTTTATTTTCATTTTTTGACTTTTCTAAAACACAGACCTTTTAAAGCCAACACTGTGGCCTCAAAAATGATGAAACACTGCAGCAGTGGGAATGCTAAAGCTTTGTATTAACTGGTTTTGACCTGAACATACATTCTTTGTGGTGTAGTTACTGCTCTTTGTAAATAGCATGCTTACTTGAATTGCACAAAGCGTTGCTTTTTCAACTCTTCCTTAGCCGGACTTGTTTTAGTGGAGGTAAGGATATGTCTCAGAAATTGCTTATTTGAACAGTCCTGCTCAGAAAATTATAAGTATATCCAGCTGTTCCTTTTCTTACGTTCATCCTTAGCTATCAAGAATGCCTTAGATATTTTGAAGATAAGGTGAAATCAGACTAATAATATACTCTGATAAATTTAAGGTTGATCTATGTGTGCCTTTGTGGAGAAGGTATATTTAATACACACAAAAACGCCGGTTTTGCAGGAAAGGGCAGGTTCAATTTTGTCCTGAGGACAGGAATTCAGATTGAAAGTAAGTTTGTAGTGTTTGTTTTGGATAATTACAGCTCTTTGGATCTTTAATAATGAATCTCTTGCATGCAAGAAGTATTTTTTCTATGTATTTTTGTGAAATGAGTACAGGAATCAACATACTTAAATTGAAATTATTGTTAAAATTACTACTGCAATTATCCAATGTCAGGCTATTTTAAACTTCCCATTACAGTTAATTCATGAGGTAGATAAAACAATCTGATGGCTTTCTGAAGAGAAAATTAATTAATTTGCCTCAAAAACTTGGGGGCGTGTAAGCATAACTGCCTAATAATTGCAGAGTTTCATAGAAGGGGAAGAACCTTTTTTAAAAGATACCTCACTAGCTTGCTTAATTCCTTAGTATATTATGATACCTTTTATCTTAATTTTGAATTTTGGTTTCCAGTATGTTTTTTCCAAATGTTACGGTGTGTTGTTCTTATCCTTAAAATTCTGAAGTGTGCTTGGTTCTAATACTGATTTTAGTATTAATATAGATATGCCGAATCAGATCTATTAAGAGAAGACTGATGTTTTACTATCCTAAGTTAAGGAGAGTTTAGAATATTAGCATTTAAAGTTGGCTTTCCACTATGTAAGGTATTTAAAAATAACAAAGATAATTTTTCTTTTCCTCAAGAAAGACTTCTTTTTAGAAACTTGAGGAGAGTAATCTCAACATAAACCTGCTGTATTTGAATGAGTTTTACTAGTGACCCCTCTAAAGTGTTTAATTATTTTCATTCCTAGAAGACCTCACAAGAAGTGATAAACCGTGGTGGATGAGCGATGCGTCGGCTTTTCCAACTTCACTTCCAGTCAATGACACGTTAAGTAGCCGTAGTCGACAGAAGAGATCAGTGAGCCTTGAGCGGTTTGTGGAAACATTGGTGGTAGCAGACAAAATGATGGTGGGATACCACGGTCGCAAAGACATTGAACACTACATTTTGAGTGTAATGAATATTGTAAGTTTCATCCCTCTCTGTGTTCATACCAATATGCGTGTACTGAAATGCTAAAGCAACTGTGAAGTGTTTATTTATCGGAATGAGTAATGCTTAAAAATAAGTATCAGCTTGTGCTGGATGAATTATGAAACCAGGTATAAATAGTTTTGATTGAAAAGTGTAACTCAAGAAGTTTGTTTTGCTGAATTTTTTTTTTTGTCCAACAATAACTCTTATTCGGAAGATACTGATAATTAACATTATGAAATTACATTGAGCGAGAAAATATGTTAATTTTTAACCATTTAGGAAACAAGTAGTGTTTCTTGTCTGACTTTGTGTGTTTTCTTATTTTCTGGAGGTCAGGTTGCCAAACTTTATCGTGATTCCAGTCTAGGAAACGTTGTGAATATTATAGTGACACGTTTAATTGTCCTCACAGAAGATCAGGTAAGAGCTGTTGTGCTGAGTTTTATATCCCTGAAATACAAGTTGTATTAACATGTAATTATTGCTTGAAATGGCTGGATCTGAGTACAGAATGTATCTTGTAAGCTTTCACTGCTTTAATACAGATGAAACAGTTCAAAGGATTATTCCTCATGTATCGTATCAAAGATATCTGTTCTCACTTAAGGTGAATAGTAATACATCCTTGGGGTTGTCAGTTTTATTTTTAGATGTAAATTTTTATATTCTGGGTTTTTTTTGTTTATTGACATACTCATTATTAAAGTTGGAGCAGAAGGAATGCCTGTTCAGTAATACATAGCTGAACTTGGGGTCAGATTTTAGAGAGATAAAATTTGGCAAGAAGAGTTTATTCCTAGAAACCACTGCTTCTAATTATAGTCCCATTTTAGTTTTCAAAAGGCTTAACAACTGACCTTAGTAATTTGTTTGGAACATTTCTGGTATGCATGTTGTATTGCAGCCAAACTTGGAGATAAACCACCATGCAGACAAGTCCCTCGATAGCTTCTGTAAGTGGCAGAAATCCATTCTCTCCCACCAAAGTGATGGAAACACCATTCCAGAAAATGGGATTGCCCACCATGATAATGCGGTTCTTATTACTAGGTATGGTCATTATAAGTATTGTGTTTATTTTATTTTATTTCTGTAGCTTTCTTGTTGTTACCTTGTATATATATACATATATATAAAATATATATGCCAGTTTTAAAGTAATGTGTTGGTAGGTAATCTTAAGAGGAGGACTGTTAATAGATGGCTGTCTTAAATGTATCAGACTATTAAACTGTAGACTAAGAATTTGGAAAGGTAAGATCTGGAAATTACTTGGCTTATGCTGTTATTTTTACTTCACAACTGCCAATTCCAGTAGAACAGATGGATACTATGGAACATTTTATACCTTTGCAATTGAAAATAATAAATAAAATTTTGGAGAACAAAACAGTATGGAAAATATTTTGTTAACCAGATATAATGTTTTTTGTAAGTATTTCAAACCTCCACTCCAGTAATAGCATTTCTGCTGAAAAACAGGTTCTTGCAGATTGCAATGTGAGAATCTGCTTTGTAGCTACTTTGATTTTATTATGCTTAATTAAGATGAGAGCTGAGAGTTTTAATAGGCAGTTTCCAAGCCTGTGTATGTGACCATTTGTTTGCTTCTGTTCCACCATTGCTGTGATAAGTTCAAAAAAGCTTGTACTGTGATCTCACAGGCCTGATAAATGTATTCCTGTTTGTCCTTTGCAGTTAGGGGTAGGCAGCCGTACTTTATTAGGAGATCAGTTCTCTGTTTAAGGACACTATTCTTCTCTCTTTTGTTTAAACAGCAGCAGGTGCAGCAGCACTAATTCGGATTAGGGTCTTTTTTGTTATAGTTTCTGCTTTCCAGGACAAATTCTGTGCTGCTTTGTTATGTGACCTGTCTGTGGAATTTGTGTTCACTGCAGAAACTTTTTTTGTGATTAAAATAACGGATATTTTCTGGAATTTTGTGTAAAAGGTGTAAAAGTCACTGTTGGGGTTTTTTTTTTTTTGGATAGGTGGAGTTTTTCTGGATCAGTATCTTTTGTTGGTTTGGTTTTGTATGAAAAACATTTTTTTTGACGAAAGAAAAGCTAATAAATCTGTGTGTATTTTTGCATTTTTTTTTCAGATATAATTATTACATTTACATACTATATATACAATTGTATATTTTAAATTAGTACTACATATTAACAATTAGAGCCATTAAATGCAGAGTGAATTAGCCATTACAGTTCAAGAGGTTTAAAAAACCCCTGGAAACCTCTAATAAATATAAATACAACTAAAAATAGTTCCATTCTACAATCTTGATTTTCAGAAAGGCTTTTGTTTACTTGCATGCAAAAAAATGAAGCATAATTTTTTCACTGGAGCTGCTCACATGTGAAATGAAGTGCATCTTTACCGCTGTTCTAGACATCCAGGTTTTACCGGTATAATTCAGGAAGTGAAGAAGTGCAATGTGTAGGTGGTATGGTTTTGGCAGTTGAAGCCCTCCAGTGTGAATATGTAAGGTGCTTTGGCAACACTGTATTTTTACTTTTATGGGTGAATATCTTGTTTTGTTAGTGTTGTTCTTGCGCTGAAAGCCACAGTTGTTCATTTTCTTTCACTGCTGTGCTTGAGTAAGCTTTATTACTGCGTATTCTGTACTGGCTTCTCCTGGTAGGATGTTCTCAGCATAGTTATGGACTGTTCTGTGTAGCAGATGAAGGCTTAAGTTAGCGCTAACTTGCAGGCCTTTAACTGCACAAGGAGCAAGTTTTCAGGGAACATGAATAATACCTGTTGGAAATCAGAGGTTTTTTCAGCAAGTAAAACTTGTCTTTATTCACAGTTACGGGGGCTTAGTAGTTATAGAAGTATGCTGCAAAGTTTATTCAGGACTTGGCTATGCTATCTTTTGAAAAGGATGTAAGAGTTACTTTTTAAAATTAAAATACAGGTATATATTTGGAAGTGTAAACTCAGAATTTATAAAAGTGCCTCAGTGTACTATCTGCAGGCTTGTAACACCTTTATAAAGCATCACTGAACTTTTAACTAAATTTATAAATGCTTTCACGATCAAATATTTGTATTCATTTAGGTACTATAATAATTGTAATTTAAAAAAATAATTCCAAGGGCTACACTGATGAATTTCAGTGGATCAACCACACCTTTACGGAAATGGCCGGCTATCCTGGCTCTTACTATTAAAATGCATCAGCATATGTGAAGAATGGATTTTAGTTTTTTTTTTTTAGGTTGGAATTAGTAAAGTTAAATCTACACTAGTGTAAACATAAATCCATCAACTTTAAATAATTGTAAATTAAATACTGAAATGGTAACATGCTTGTTTTTGTTCTATTTTGGGTCTTTCATCTGATGAACCAGAGCCAGTGCATTATATGTGAAAGAGAAGGGTATAGCTACTGTGCTTTAAAATCCTGGTGTTTTGAAGAGATCTTTAATAGCCTTTTCTACCTGAAGGGATTCGAACCTATACTCCCAAATATTATTAGCCACTGTAGTAGTGCTTTGAAAGCAGTTTCCTGAATCTGTCCCGCTGATGCTGCTCTGCTTTGTATGGCGTAATTACATTTTAATTGGATTTGACACGGGAACCATTTTTGGTCATCCATCTGTATTAGTGTTTTATGGAAAGTAGGAAAGTTTCAGTTCAGTGTTGTGAATAGTCTTGTGTTGATCAAAACCAGATTTTTTCCAGTAAGTAATTGATGCATTTGACAATATTGCCTAGTCCTAGGTAGGTATTGAAGTTTGCAGCTACGGTAATCTTCATCTCAAGAATGGGACAATGTTGTTAAGAAGATCAGTCATTATCTTTGCCAGTGCAAATTAAATCAGCCCGTAGGCTTTTCTCAGCAGCAGTTGGTGATGATTGATGAGGAGCGTCTGCACTTCCGTACCCTAAACTTAGCAGTATGTCCAAACCAGGTAGATTCAGCAGCATGAAGGTATGCCAAGCTAATCTAAGAAGTCCCCTGGAGATGTTACTGTGCCTGCTGAGGCGCTGGTCTTTGGACAAGAGCCTGCCTGCATTCAGTGTGCTAGGTGTACGGGCTTCTCTGCTGTGGTCCTGCAGTTGCCTTGCAGTCTGTGGAGCCTTTGTATTGCTCAGTGAGTAGGGAACTGCAGCAAAATTCTTTGCTGGTAATAAAAAATAAGGCAGGTAAAAGACTGGTCCAAGCACCAGCCTGATTCATAAACAGGAGAGCAAAATTGTGTTGATGGAGATACAGTATTGCTTGCACAAATATGGTAACATAAATAGCGTGTTCTTAATTCAGTGTGGTATTGGGACTGGCTTATCTTCTTCTGTGTGACAAACCTTATGCTGTAGGGCATAAAGATTACAATGAGCAGAAACATTTCCTGATACTGTTGTCAGCAGGACCATCTGTCTTCATTTTCACTGGGGAACTTCTGAGCGTCCCTGAAATCAGTGAGAATTAGATACCTTCTTATAATGGGAACCCAGGGGTAGGTAATAGGCCTTGTACAGAGGGCTTATTATAGAGCCTTGGGATACTGGATGGCTTTGTATAATGAGAATCACAATTACCCAGAACATTGATAATACTCTTGTGTGTGTTTCACCTTCTTTTATTCATTTACAGAACTTCTGTTTGTATTTTCTGGGTCTTAGTGTTATTTCAAGATAAGACTGTGATTGAATTAATGTTCTAAAACAATGAGACCTGTGTTTTTGGTTTGTTGGGTTGGGGTTTTTTTGTGTAGTGCTCACTCTTTGAAATTTCACCTAGATTTTTTTTTTCTGTTGGAGACTATATTTGTCTCAAACTTTAATACTTTATCCTGTGATTGTTAAAATAATGTTCTTGGGGGCAGATGAAAGTAAAATACTAAGCAGACAGGTTTTAATTATGAAGTTGATTAATAATGTAATGCTGTTAAGACAATGTCTTTTTTCTGTGAAGTGATTTTACATGCACCTAGTGAATCCTTAAAAAGCTTTCATATTACAAATCAATGAAAGTAGGAGAAAAAAATTATATGGCTCTCTTTATCTCAAGTTTTTTGGTAGACAAAAAGTAGTGGATATTGTGGATATAATAATAATCACACTTTTCAGCACAATCTCGACTTTGACAATGTCAGTTTCTCAGGTTTGTCTTCTTAAGACTCAGTGTAAGTTTTGAGACTCTCTGTAGTTTCTCCCTTGAGCATCCAACCACCAGTGTGGCAGTATCTACTTACATTTTTGAAGTTAGTTCTTGTTTATGTACTGATATTTTTTTAACCTTCATTGGTAACTTGCTTCCTCATTTTGTTTTTTGAGAAACTTCCTAATAGTCTCCATAGTTTACTTTAAAAGTGCAGAACATCAGAACTCACAAGGTACACTATGATATTGTTACTTATTTTTGAAGAATGCTTAATTCAGTTTTCCCTCCATGTTAATCAGTTGCTTCCTTTTCTTGCTCATAAAGTATGGATGATGGAATTCCCTAGGAATACCTTGATTAAAGTTAACCATACATATGCATTATGAACAAAATGATTCCTTGCCCTGTGCATTTGTACAGAATGGTAGGGGCAAGAGGGTTGGTTGCTAGGTTACACTTTGTAGCAGGTGTGGAGGAGCAGATGGCAATCGCAAAAAGGCGCGCTTTTTTTTTTTCTTTCCCCTTTTAAATCTTAAGAGTTCTCCACAACTACATTTCTGCATAGGTTCAAATGGTTATTTTGATTTTTTTCCAGGTACTAAATAGTTGTTTTTGCAAATCACATGCCTGACTGTCTAAACGTAGCAGCAGTGGAGGCTTTTCCTTCTGGGACAAAAGATCCAGAGCTATTGATCTACTGACAAACTAGAAGGCAAATTAAGTAAGAGGCACACCAAAGAACCCATAAGGAGGAAAGTTTCAGGGAGAGGTTGATGGCCCTGTGTGGGCCTGTCTCTCTGAAGGGGCAGAATTTGATCTTTGAAATGCAGAAGTTTTAATTAAGCAGAGAAACACTGAAGCATTCACTTTAAGAGATACTACATCTCCAGAAGTCATTGCATGAAATGCCATCTCCTGTTGGTACTACAGATTGTTCTATTTCTCTGGGTTTTAAATAGTTCTGAGGGTACTAATTTTTGTCAGACATTGAATGAGCGCTGTCTTAATCCAGACCCTCTTATTTTTGCCAGGTACCACTGTACTTGTAATTCACTAAGCCTATTGCTAAGCAGTGTGGTATGGCTGCTGCTAGCATTAACCCTCGTATCGGTATGCAGCATGTCTGTAGCCACACTGCTGAAGCCCTCATGGGAGGCATTAGCATTATGACGCAATTGGTGGATTTTTCAGTTCTTCCAAGGAGAGAAATTTTACAGATTTATGTTTGTTGTCTGCGTACAAGATACAGTGCTTCAGTTAGTTGAAGCATGCAGCTAACTCTCTCAGCATTCTCCCATTCCGGTGCCTTCATGGGAAACATAGACTCTCATTTGTCTGTGAGATATGCATTCCCTGTGCAGGCCAGTGGTGCCCATTTTTCTAAGGGGGCAGAAGGTCCTGTGCGTATGACAGGGGTCCTAAGCTCTCGTGTTTGTAATCTGAAGAACTGCGATGTTTCTGGCATTGCTGTAGATGTTTGAGAGGAACAAAATGTTTGTTGTTTCATTTGGCTTACCTGTGTAGAGCTGACCACAATCACACCTTTTTTTTTTTTTTTTTATAACATTAAGGAGGTTTAGGCAGCTGGGGATGATTTGGTAGTTGCGTCATCCTGATAGCTATCAAAAAGGAAATTTATTTTATGGACAAAGTTGCCCTTCTGCATTTAGTTGCTTATAGGTAAGATACTTTTTTCATCTAAAGTAACAACTCCCAATCAGGTTCTGTACTAGTTAAGGCATTTGGTAGTGAGGTGGAGCCAGCCAGGACTCTGCACATTCCTTTCCTCCTGCAAGTCCAAGATTGTTATGCTTCTTTTCTGAGGCACTTTTCCACTTTCTTCCAGGCTTCCTAACTTGTTGCAAAGATTTCTTTTCTATACAAGGCACTCTCGTGTTCCTCTGTCAGGACAATTTCCTAGCCCTGTCCAATAAATCTGGACTTCCAAAGTATTTCTGTTCCCAGGAAGTCCTGTCTCCAATCCTCATCCTGCAGTTTCCTTCTGCATTAATAAGAAGGGCTATAATTTCAAGAACTAATTCTAATGTCAGTTATATGTGTTTACCTCTTTCTTACTTGACTTGACTCTTAGCCCATAAAGTGGTTTTCACCCTTGTTTTTTATGAGGCCTTTCAACTTGTTCTGCTGGAGTTCCTTTCAGTGAATTTAAGCCCTGGCAAAGGCTGTTTTTCCTTAGTTGATTTTTTGCAAAAAATACAAGATTGTCCATTGACTTAGTGTCCCAGAGGCCACATGTTTAAAATTTCTCTTTTGAGGGAGAGTTTTAAAAAGCTGAGAATTATACACTTAATAGATGTCCCTTCAGATATTTAAAGTGTGAGGACCCCCCTTTCCAAATAACACTAAATTCCCCATGCCTCTTTATTTTGGGGATTCACATGGCTGAACGTGAAAAGTCTTACCTGCATATTCAAGATGATGCATTTGACATGTTCCTTACTCTCCTTTTTAGAGACTATGTTGCCACATACGGTGCTGGTACCAGTGTTCTTACACTATTACTCTTGTGTCAGAAACATTTTGCGGGTCTTCACTATCCAAAGAAGAGCATGTTCTTCAGAATTGACTACATTAGTGTTGACAAAACAGAGATTGTGGTGGAGTGATGCAGTGTAAGAACTGTGAGCCGTTGGGACAGCAGTGCAGGGTTTCTGCTTGTGGATGGTTTGCTGTAGATACATAGGGGTCTAGAGCCATATTCCTAGATTGTTTGGCTGGCGGGCAGGAAATGGACACAACGCAATGTGCACAAAGATTTCAGTGGAGAATTTTCTCTCATGGGTTTTCTGTCTGTCTTTTTGTGAGCTGAGAGGCTGTAGGCTGTGAAGTGATGGCAGAAAATCAAATTAGATAATACATGCAATAGAGAAAAAGACAAAATAGTTGGGAATTAATAAAATCATATCATTGGCATATTATGCAATTCCCCTTTATGTGATAACATTATAGATTTACTTGTTGGGTGGGGGGTTTTATTCCCCACTTCCACATTAGCAGAATAAGGCCTAAAATGTTGGGGTTTGTGCTCGTGTCTGTGAAACCGTGTCTGTGGTTTATTTGGGGAGGAGAGGGGGAAGAATACACAAGGTTAGTGTAAATTGTATCTGGAAAATTTATTCCTGTATTTTGTAGCTGAAAGGAACTGAATAAACTCGGAAGGGATTTGAGGGAACTCACATGGAACAATAAAGTAGCTAGATTGTGAATCTGAGGAACTGCTTATTTCATGGCACATGTCAACCAGCAGGTGATTTGTGGCTAATTAACAAGTACACTGTGTGAGTGGAATGTTTTCTAATCAATAAAAAGGCTGTTATTTTTAATTTCTGATGTCATTAGTTGACTTGATTTACAGTTAGAAGATATGTATTTTGATTTAGTTTATAAAATTTGAATCTGGAAGGTTGGAGGGGTGGAAAAGGTATAAGGTAAACCCAGAGTTTGCTTGATTCATTCCAGATGGACAAAAATGTATTCAAAATGTGGGATTTTTTTAATACCAAATCCAGAAGAGTGACCAGTGTCATGGAGTTAAGCTCAGACTTTCATGCTCGGTCTGGAGACTTGAAGTCTGAAAGCTGGGGTTTTTTGGTTTTGGTTTGATTTGGAGCTTTTTTTGTAGTTTTATTGAAATACTTGCTACTGAGTAAAAAGAAAAATTCTCCTATCTCAGTTGAGGACAGAAATATTGAGTCTAATCCCAAAAACATCTCTTAAGATGTGCTTTCTGAGTGGAACTGGTTACACACCTACTGATTTCCTGAACTGGAAAACTTGAGAGTATCTACCAGCACTCAACGTGGGCAGTGCAGCTTCTTACTGCCCCCAGTTAAAAGTCTTTCTCTAAATGAGGCAATGCAAACTTCGGTAATTAAAAATACATTGAAATAAATCCATAAAATATCAAACTACAGTTGCTGTTGATATTAATGGTAGATTAATCCCTGCTGTAGTTTACAAATAAAACTTTTATGCATTAGACTTACTATGGAAGAAAAAAAATCAATGAAAAATTATGTATATACTCTATTTTCCCTCCCCCTTTTTTTTTTCCTCCAGGTATTTACCTTCTGAGTTGCACAAGGGGTCATAAAACTATTCAAATGATAGTTTTTCCAGGAAATGTTTTGTAGTAATAGTTTGGGATATCTGTTAGAACACTCAGTTATTGCTTGGCTAGGTATCTAAGGAAGGGCTTTCTAGCAGTCTGAAATGTCATATTTGCCTTCTTTTTTTATAAAGTGCATTTGTTTAAAAAGATAGAATATTAATTTTTTCTTAGCACTCTGAGTAGAATCCTAGCATTCTTCTATCCCTGCTCCCTCCCCCCAGGTACAATGTAAGGGCTGTTGTTATTTTGACATCTTACAATGTCTGGCAGAATTAAACATATGCAAGTGAGTAGCTGTACTCATTCTTAACAATCCAGAAACACGTATTAGGCCAATTTTTACCTTGGATTTTTACCAATTTTGGATTTTGTCTGCAATCTGCTGCATAAATTCTTTCTCTCACCACATAGGAATACATACTACATTTTCATGTTTTCTTCACATTTTAAATAGTGATCTGGACTAATCACTTCAACTTCATGGCTATTTTTTATTAGATTGCTTATGTATTAGAATAAATAAAATGTGTTTTTAATTAGGACACAGGTTGCAAATGAGTTCTTCTAGTGGCAACATCCATTTAATTTCAGTATTCTGCAGTCTTCACTGTGCTTCAGTTTACACACCAGTCTGTCCTAACAAAGGTCATGATTATTTATGCTTTGAGGTCAATGGCAGCATGCCCATTACTTCAGGAGGATCTGGATAAGATTTCAGTTTGAGTTCATAGCTTGCTCATTTTAATTATGCAAATAGTCATGCAAAGGCTAAATTGGGCATTGTTCTGTGCTACTTAAGAGCTTTTTGAAATACGTGCATCTGTAAAACATGGATTAATGAAGTGTATGAGCAACTTAACCTTTTCTAGATTAGGGGTGGTGTTTTCTCTGAATTTGAACCTGCTTCTGTATGAAATTAACTGCTTTAACAAATGCCCATTAGGCATAGAGATAGATCCCTTCATAATTAATTTAAAAGTATATTCACTGTGTTAAAAGTACTTTGCAGAGTGATTTAGCACTACTTACAGGGTGTGTGCTTGTCTGGTTTTGCTTGCTTGCTTTATTAATGAATGTACATCAGAGAATTAACACCTGAAAGGAAATGTCTGGAAATTTTCCAGTCAAGAAGCAGGTGTGAATAGGCAGGAGCAGAGGATATTACAGGATTGTCCCAAGTGAAGAAATACGTTGTAGTTGGTATCTGCAATTGTAGCTCTTCAGTTTCACTTTCATAGTGTATCATGAAATGTAGCTTAAAAGGTTATTAAATTACTGAGAGAACTGGATGCTGGAGGTAAAGAAAGACCCAAAGGTAAAATTCTGTATGTGAGTATTTTGAATTTTTATGCTGGCCTTAATTTAATTCTGAAATCAGATCTGCTAAACAACAGATAAAATTTTGCTTTAAACAGAAATTGAATTTTTAAAAAAAATTTCAACTCAAAACATTTTAGTAAATAAGCAGTTTTATTAAGAAAATTAAGTAATTACATTGTATACATTTGGTATATTCAGAATTAAATTACCACCTGTGTTGCATTCGCAACTATTTTCTTAACTGACGCTTTTACTTTTCTAAAGATAGATGTTCTGCAGTCTTTATTATATGAAGTAAACACTGGAAAATACAGCTGGTGAAATTTAAACACTGAGATAACACTCGGAGCTAACTGAAATCTTGGTCAAATAATTTATTTTGCAATAGTGTGTGAAGGAATGGTGGTCTGGTCAACTGTAAAGAATTACAGATGAAATTGTAAACACGTTTAATGACTTGTGTAGATTTGCTCTTTCATGTGCTATATTGCACTTCTTCCTACTGTAGTTTTCTGTTCTTCTCTGTTGTTGTTGCCACATTGACCTGTTATCAGCAGGTGAAACTGTAGCACATGCAAATACTCCAAATGGGAATATATTCAGCAAATGTAACAATTTTTACATTTTATGCTTTTACGTATTTCTAGTCTTGAAACTCTTCATACTTCTGATTATTTTGCTTTTACTAGCTCTATTTCTGCTGGCTAAGCTAATGCACATCAGCAATCAACAGTGTGAATAAAAACAAAACACTTTTAATGCTGCATAATAAAATATTTTTCTTGTATCACTAGTTATTAATCGTCCATGTTTGCACTCAGTGCAACATTCTAGACACTCCTAGTTTAAGCTCTTAAGTTTAGATGCCACTATTTTTTAGGGAGCCTGCTTTGGCAGGGGGTTGGACCCGATGATCTCTCGAGGTCCCTTCCAACCCCTACAATTCTATGATTCTATGATTCTATTCATAGTATTCAAAACTATATTGAAGTTGTCTGTGAAAGTGGACTATGGAGGTGGCCAAAATCTGTTTTGAGCACTGAGATTTGAGCACACATACCCATGGTGAACTTTCTCAATATCACTTTATGTCAGAATTCCTTTTTTCTCTGATGAGCAGAAGCAAGCAGAAAACCACAATTAAAAATAATTTCGGGTGGGGTTTAAATACCTTGATTTCTGCCTTCAGAATATGTCCTCAAATGTGCTGTACTTACTTCTGTACACAAACAAGTAATCTCCTCCAAAGACCAGTCGTAACCAGCTTAAAAACAACAGAACTAATTTTTATCACCTTTGCATATCTCTCTTCTCATCTATGTTTCATCATGCATGGTGAAAGCACTCTTCACTTTGGACCAGAAATCCTCTCTGTGTTGTCCTCTCTGTGTCATCCTTGATGCTGTTAAAGGTCCCTTCCAACTGAAATTATTATATTCTATCTAATTTGATTTATAGAAGCTTTCAGCTGAAACAGTTTATTCAGCACTGAATATACCAAATGTTTTAAGGTGGAAGTATGTAGTGGTGAACTTAGATTCTTTCAGAGAGAGAGAGGATGTATTTCTTTTCAGTATGCATTTGCCTTCCTGAAGATTAAAATTTCCTTATCCAAAACATAATCTAAAAACATTTAGCTGTTAGATATCAGAAACATTATATAGGGGGGCTTCTTTGGCTATAAAAGATTGTCATCTTCCTCATCTCATCCAAAAGAGCTTTCTTGCATCAGAATAATAAATAATTTTATCTTCCTTTTCCTATGACCTCTACATGTTTAACTTCTCTTTAATTGGTTGTGTTTAGTGAGTTATCAGGAAGAGTATTTATTATGGCTGCAGTCCTGCATTTTGATCTATAAGTCAAACTCTCATGCTTATGCCAAGTACCTTAAATATCAACTTGGCTCTGCACAACTATATGCATACATAAGAAAAGCAACCCTGCATGTGTATATCATGTTGAAGGATATGCCATATAGAGGGCAAAGTACTTTCTTACTCTTGCTTTATGGTTGATAACAACTAGATTTAGTGTGTGGAAGGGAGGGGAAGGAACATGAGAACATTGTGTATGCACACATGCATGGGGAGCAGCTCCCAAAACCTCTTTTTTCTTTCCAAGCTTTAAACAAATGAACAAAACCTTGCAGAGTGCTCAGCCTGAAACACCAAAGTGTCACTCTTGGAAACAGTGATACTTAGTGCTTCTTCTGCAGTGTTTTAGTGCTATTTTTAAAAGCAATTTCTTCTTTTCCTGCCATGCTGATTTTGTGGCTTCATTTTAAGTAACACGACTTTTGTAGAACTAGGAAGGAAAATAAGAATGTTAAGAGTATTTTCTTTAAGCCTGCAAAATTATTTTTACTGCCTCAGTGATCTGACTTTGAACCGTGCCTTCTCATAAAGGTCACTGTTACCAATCTACTTACATGTTGTAAATGATGTATGCCGTAAGCTTTTCCGTTATCCTTGAGGTTCAGGTGCATCCTCTGCTCCCCTGCTGCATGTTAAAGAGATTCATCTTCCGCACAGATCTTGAATCACTCGTTCCCCAAGTGTCTGGTGCAGCTGGATGGAAGTATTTTCTGTGAGGTGGTCTGGAGCAATGTTTTGTAGGACGGGCAATACAGATGTGTTTTAGTGTCCTATTTCTAAAATCACCTCATCTGTAGAAATAGAATACTCTATCGTTAAGTAGTTATTTGGAATCACAGATCCATAGCTGTGTCAAATAAATGCGTATTTTAGAAATATTTCTGGTTTTTAAATTGTTAGACAATAGCTAGTAATAATAGATAAAAATAATAATATACATTAGATAATAAAAAATAGGAACTGAATTAATTCCAAAGAGATCTCTCACCTCACACATATATCAGGTTAACAAAGGTGAAGTGTTCATGAAGGCCCTTTGGCTGAGAGTTTAGTTTGTATGCTAGTCTGCAATCTAGTGGAAGATTTGGCAGTGAGTACTCATGATACACTGTTAAGGATTTTTCTCATTCAAAATTCTTTTCAACCCCATAGGGTATTTCGTTAAAGAATTTCAACCTTTCTGTTGCTTGACCATTGTCTTCACCTTTGGAAATGCGTGTGCCTCTTGACTGGACATAGCTAGAAAGTGTGCAGTGTGTGAAGTATGTTTAGATGTTCAGAAAACAAACCTTTTCATACTTAGGAAGAGAATGTTCTGTCCTCATGGTGTGAGTTGCCCTCATACAAAATTCATGCACCTCTATTTTGTGCACTGTTGTAAATTTGTTTGATGTTTGTAAGCAGCAAGCATATGACAGAATTCGTTGGTGTGTTTCTTTGGAGACATTTCAATAATAGGTTTGAGATGAGCGATTTCCCCAAGTTGTCTTTTACCATTACCATGTCAGTATGTATTTCTGAAATTAGGGTTTCCATTGTATCAAATACTATGATTTTTTTTTTGTAGATAAAGTATGTTGTAAGAAGCTACGTTAAAAGCTAGTTGCAAACTGAGGAAAAGAGTATCATGAAAGGAACCTATTTTGTGTCTATCAACATTGGAGATGGTTGCGTATAAAGTGGCAGTTTAGTGTAATATTTGGAGGGAAGGTGTGATGGTTTGAGCCCTGGCCAAAGGCCAGACGCCCACCAAAATCAGTCTGTTACTCCCCTTCTTAGTTGGACAGGGGAGAAAAAAACATAACTGGGCGGCTCAAGAGACAAACTCGTTAATGACGCGGGCAAAACAGACTCAACATAGAGAGCAGAAGAGAAAAGTTATCTAATTTATTACACCACGCTAAAGAGAAAACAGTGAAAAAGAACCAGAGTCAGGAGTGCAACCAACAATCTTGAAACAAATGCAAACCAGGCAAACACTTTTCCCCCCCCACTCCCTCCTTAGCAGGCTTTAGTTAGAAGTTTGCTCCCTTCTTCCCTCCCGGTCGCAGCCCAGGAGGGGCAGGGACTGGGGAAAATGGGGGTCTTGGTAACATCTTCCCCCCACCCCTCCATTCTAAAGCAGACTTCCCTTTCAGCCATGATTTTGCTCCCTTCTTCCCCTCTCCTGCTCGCAGCACAGGACAGGGGGGCAGGGACTAGGAGATGGGGGCTTCAGTCAGTCCCTTGCAAGATGGTTTCCTTCTCGGCCGGGATGGGGGCATCCATTCCACACAGCCTCCCCCTGCTGCACCGTAGGATCTCACCCACAAGAGCCAGTCCTCCACGAACTTTCTCCAAGGCAAATCTCTTCCCACCGGGCTTCATCTCTGCTCTGGCAGGCAGCAACAAATCACAGTGTCTCTCAGTCCCAGTCCTCCACGGGGCTATAGGCCTCCTCCAGCAAACCTGTTTCATTCATCTCTGTAGGTCGCTTGTGCTGGCAGGGGCTCATCCCACCGTAAGTCACGGCATCTTCTCTATGTCTCCCCCGGCTCCATGCAGCGTGGAGCCGAGCCTCTCCACCGGGCAGGTCGGGTCTCTGCCTCCTCCATGGGTCCTTTCCTCCGGCTACTCCAGGTGCTTCTGCTCGGGCTGCAGGACAATCTCTCCCCTGGGTACCTGGGCGCCTACTCCTCCCCCAGCCTTCCCGGCCTTTTGTCTGTCAACTGCTTACATTCACATGCAAATATACATCACAATTCCCTTAATGGGCCAAACTTTGCGGTCTTCCTGGCACTCCAAGTTCTGGTTGGAGTCTTTGTCTCCCATATGTGATTCCCAGAGGCGCTATAAGCAGGCCTGCAGAAGATTCCAGCAGCCATTTTCTGCCGGACCTGGCCCTCTCAGTAGAACTGCAACAGAAGGGAATTGTAAAATCGTAACAGAGCAAGGCCATGACTTTCTCATACATTGAAATATGCTGCAACTGTGCAAAATCAGGAAGAAAAATGTTTACATAAATTATGTTTTGCAGGATCAGATGCTATATTTGTGGGTGTTTCTTTCTTGACCCTTAACACATGTAAGCATGAACTACATGGAGAAGAGAATGCTTCTTCCTAAGCTACTCATCTGCGATACGTTCTCTTCTGCTTTTCTGATGAATATGATGTTAATCACTATTTAAAAATACTTCCCTGTAGTTCTCTTTCTAGTTTTGTGCTGTGAACATAAAAATCTCCAAGTCATACTGATCCAACTCTTTTTCCAAGTCTGAAGAAAAGGATTTTAGATTAGAAGATAGAGAATGACTTTTTTTGTTGGGTTGTTTGTTGTTTTTTTTTTTAGTTTGTGTTTCTCTGCCCAAAAGACTGGATTTTTGGAGTGGCTTAGCATGTTTTTAAGCAGGTTGAAGGACTGTATGTAGCGTAAAAAGATTGCAATATTTCTGTGAACCTTTCAGACCTAATCTGGCCCTTTCTGGTTTAATTGCTATCAAGTAAGAGTGCTCAATCTGATCACAGTAATATAATTAGGCCTAGCTAATTACTCGTGCCTGTCTATGCTTACATTACATGTAGGCACCTTAAGCACTCCGGTTCCAGACTTCTTGCCTTTGGTGCATTAGTAATGTATGTCTGAGACCTCCCCATTTATAAACAGCAGGCTGTCTCCTTTCTCCTCCATTGCCTTAGGTTGAGATAGACCATTTCCTTCTTGCAGTAGGTCGAACCTCCCTTCTAGCCTGTAAGCTGTTTTGTTATAACCTCTTTCACTTTATTGGTGCAGAGTTTCACTTACATATGACTAAACTTATTAAAAGCAAACAAACTTCTTCACTTCTACTTGCCTTTAGAGCTGAAGCAACAGCAATTTAGTAAAAATTACCAGATGGATAATGGCCTGCTAAGGAAGGCCTTGCCTTAATCTTCAGAGCACATTCTACCATGCTTGCTGTAGTAGTTTTATGGAAAAATATTTTAATGTTTGGTATGTTTGAAATGAACATCTTTTGATGATGAGTATCAGCGTTCACTGAGAGCAGAAGATGATTGCTTGGGATTGGTTGCAATGGGTGCAACACTGAGTAGATACATGTAATCACTTTTGCTCTGGATCTCAAGAATATTCTCCAGCAGCTTAGTACTGCGCTAAGGTTTTCTATTTAAAAAGTTTGTGTATTGACAGGACTACCAGAAAGAAGGAAAATTACTACATACATTACTGTATGTACGTGCATCAGAACTTATCTTGATGCACCATTCTTTCCCATCCTCCTTTCTGCTTCCTCAGTCTCTACATGATCTGGCTTCTGGAGATGAGATACAATGATGTGGGTGAGTTATGAGAGTGGGTATGTGGAGGTGAGATCATCCCAGCAGAGCAGGAAGAGAGAGAATGGTGGTCTGTCAATATAGTGGCAAAAAAAAAAAGTAGCCCATAATCCTATTTGCTGTATGATTTGTATGAAAACATGCATTTGGACAATGTATCTTGAATAACTTAACCTGTTGGTAAGTGATTTCATTTATGCAATCCACCAAAATCTCTTCACTTCTTTTCAATTGTCATTTTGCCCTTAAGGCTGTCACAGCATGTATTGTTCTTAGGAATTGTGCCAGTTTTGCATGCTGAAACCAAGGTTGAGAAACTCTTGTTTTTCAGTGGTATAGACTCCCTGAAACTGTATGAGACATAATTTTATAGTTGTTCTCAAAAAAATTAATCTTGATGGTCTCCTACTCCACACATCTATTTTTCCCAAATAGTTACCAAGTAATTTCCCGTTACATGTGGTGAGGTCAAATCTAAGACTGCCAGCTCATGATTGCTTCATATTTTCAAATGCAGCTTTTTGGAGGAAACTTTAGAAACAAGGTCAGGTCTTTCTTAAGTTTTGCTTTCCACAGATTAAATCGTTGGAAATAAAATGGAGTATTTTTACACTGCCCCCTCCTCCTCTGCCCCCCCTCCCCCTTATTTAAAAAATAGCTATCATTAAGCTGCGGTTGTTAAATCTTGAGTAAACTGTCATCTGTATGTATTTGAATGTGTTTTCCCACTACGTGAAACTTAAGTAAGGTTGAGCTTTTTTGTTTGAAAAATGTGATGTAGGACACTGAAGGACTGAAATGGAAATGCTATGCAAGTACTGTAATAATCTTTGCACTGCTTTTAAGTTCTGTAGGAGTTCCAATAAGGCAGCTTCCTATTGTTTTACTATGCTGTATTTGTAGTAAATATGTTGAAAAATCCCTAGCCAAGCTTTAAAAATAAAGACTCTCTATACGAAGCTGTATTGTAAAATTTTTCAACTTTTCCACCTCCGTTGAACTTGATGAAAACCACTTAGGGCTAAGCACTTTTGAAGCATATTTCTGCTTTATAAATTGTCAGTGTGGAAAGTTTGTTATTTTAAGAGTTCCTTATTCTCAGAAATGTTATTGGCACTTAAGAAAGTAAGATTGCAGTAGTTAAAATTAACAAATCTGAATGAACTTTTTGGTAAGCAATTAGAGCATGGTACTAGTGTCTAAGTTCCATAGCTACCTGATTGCTAAGACCTTCCAATGACTGTAATGTGAGTTTTTGTGGAAAGCAAGCTTTCTGCAAGGCAGGACTCTCTATATGAAAGAGCTGTTTTTCAATGCTTAGAAGCTTAGAGAATCCATATTATGACTAAATTTCTACACCATTGTTCTTTTTTTTCTCCCTGTATTGCTGGTTCACTGCTGGGTATTATTTGGAAATAAAAATACTTGATTTTTGTGTGGTATAGTTGACTGGTAAACTTTGCCTTCACAAGGATCACAGAAAAAGAGAGTCCTTTTTTTAAAGCTTGTGTGGTAGGATGATTTTCTGTGTCATTTAATTTCTGTACTGAAATAGCTTCTATGTGTTAATGAGTATTTTTTTTAAGGGGAAACAATTTCTAAGAGTAAAACAAAATTTAAGATACACCCATGCCTTTCAGAGACATTGGCAATGGAGGTTAGGCTCCATTTCTAATAATTTTCACTGGCCAGATTTCAGGTGTGTATTGTACACTGTGCAAGTGTATAAAGGGCACAGCAGGAATTGGTTAACAAACATCAAGAACTAATAACTTGTGTTCTGTAAGTTAAATAATTCACAATCTGTAGATAAATATCATTCGTCTATATTTGGTTAAGAGTGAGACACAACACAAGGTTTACATACTTTCTCTCACCACTGTGTATATTTCTAGAAATAGTTAATTTTTCTGCAAAGGTATGTTTTTATATGTCGCAGTATGATTATCAACAACTTTGTTAGCTCAGAGGTCAAATAAACTAAGACTTATCTTTTGTAACTGCTTCTTCATGTTTTTCATTCTTAGTATTTTGTCCTCCAACATAGTTAAACACAGATTCCAGAATATTGTAAAAAGAAAGGAAAAAAAGAATAAAAACCTAATAATTTTCCAGTCATAATTTGGTATGTAATGTTGAGCATCTTCAAGATTTTACATCCAACTATGAGGGGATTTTAAAGAGGTAGAATATTTAGAAAGCGACATCTTCTCTTTGGAAACCAGAGCTATTAAATGACTTGGAAAAAGGGACATTAGAAGCCTTTCATAAATACTTTAGATGTAAGTTATTTGGGAAAAAAACCTAGCCCACTATCATATAAATTACAGTAATATTTCAAAATTAAAAAAAAAATTAGATTTTCCAGGAAGATGTATAAAACTCTCTTAAATATCACTTTAAACTTCCTTTTCTGTTTCATTACAAATACGTGTTTTGTTGGTTTTATGATAATTAAGTTATTGACTCAGTAGATGGCACTCTTCCCTCTGAGTCACCAAAGTGCCTAGGTCATCTGTATGTGTTTCCCATTTTTAATACTATATAAAATTGATCCTGACTTCTGCTCATCAGAACAAGAATATCCATTGCCATATTCTGAAACATTTTCTCTTTAATTATTACATTCTTGCTTATCTAAGTCATGGTTATTACTGCTGCAGTGTAACATTTTTTTTCTCTGAACTGTTGCGTGTGTTAGTGTTAAAATAGTTGTAACACCCACCACCCCCCCAACCCCCACCATTTCTTCACCCTCCAATTCCCCGATTGTACCTAATAGGGTCTGACTGTCAAATCTTTACTCCCATATGTAAGTCTTAAGACTTCAGTGGACTTGTTTTCAAACTAAGATGAAAATACCCCGTGTAAAACTTACATATCAGTTGCCTTTCAGTAAATTTTCCGTGAGGCTTTGAAGCATGCAGTTGAGCTGATACTCCGTGCGTGGTATCAAAATGCGATCACTTGACATGGCTTCTTTGCTTAAAGTTCCGATACTGCTGCTACAGACAGAAAGGCAAATCACTAGTAAACAACTTAAACTGTAAAATACAGTCTTTAAGTGCATGCTCTTCACAAGTATGTTGTTGAAATTAACATGAAAATTGAATCTTAGTGCCAATATGGGTGGGTCGTGTAAGGTTACAATCTTTCGACTGTCAGTATATATATCAGTGCCATGCTGTGGATGTCTGTGTCCCCTGAACAGGGGGCAACAAGAAAAACTTGGCTTCTTTGTCTCTGTTGTTATTCTTACTGCTTATACCCGAGACACTGAACTCTTATATGATCCACAGATTTCTACACTGTGTGCTTTTTGGTTTAGCCTTTTATATAGCAGATTAGGGTAGTTCTTTTTTTTTTCTGGTTTTGTGCAGCCTGGTCATTGAAGAAACAATATCCACACCATCTTTCATATGTTTTCTCTTGTTTCAACAGTAAAGAGAATTTAGCTCGTTACAGATGGAAATAAGAACCAGGTTTTGAAGTCTGCTATTCATGTAATGCAGCTCATTCCATCTTATGATAGGGATTTGAAGTGGTTTTATTGGACACATCCTAAGTATTTTTTTTTTCAAGAAGGCAGAAGAAACTAGGGAAGTCCATCTTAAGCTTTTTATAGTATTCAGTAAGACCTTTCTCAAAGCAGAAAAAAATGCTAACTTGTGCTGAACAGGCATCTTCTGCTATTCCTCCTATTTGAGAGTAAAAACGAGTTTTTCTTTTTCCTTAGGGTCTAGTAAAATAAAGAGATAAATCCTCTTCAGCCTCTCAAACATAATGCAATCCACAACTGAGATGTGTTCCTGTGATGTTTTGTGGCACTTTGTTCCTGGTATCTGAGATACACTGTCAAACAGCACCTTAGAGCTGGTTTACTAAAAGTCATCAGTCATCAGTTCCATTAGGGTTGATGATCCATGATCTGTGATGTGATACGGTGAGCACTGAATAGATGTCCCAGAATCAATGTTCTTTCTGTGATTACTTCGAAAGCAGAGTCATTGTTTTATGTCCTTTGCTGGTTTAATGCTCTTTTAACGCACTACCAGACACAACATCTGTTGTTCTCCAGATTGTATACCCGAAGATCTTGTCTAGAGATTTTCTTTTTATTCTATTTCTAGATTTTTATATTTCTAGATCCCACCCTGGCCCCCAACAAAATTGCTTGTTTTCGTCATCTATCCTAAACAACTTAAGGAATCTTCATGTAACGTGAAATAAATAATAGTTAATTACTTGCTTTTTTGCCCATCTACTGGTTGACCTGGTTTCAGCTGGTACAGAGCCAATTTTCTTCCTAGTGGCTGGCGTAGTGCTGTGTTTCAGATTTAGAATGAGTATATTTTTTTCAGTTAATAAGCAGTCAGTTTTACTTTTCTCATCATCTTTGATTGGAAGCTTTTGTATTAACTCTAAGAACATAGTTACCACTCAGGACAATTCTCCATGGGTATCTTGAAGTTCATCATTAGTGCTTCTCCATGTAGAAGATACATATTCATATTACAAAAGTTGTGATAGTGACTGACATTTTTTAGCAGTCAGACTGCACAAACATATTAATCGTCTTTGATAAGTGGGGAGAGTTTTTTCTTCCATAAAACCAAGTTATGATTAGTTCTTATGAATAACAGATTCAATCAAGAATACTATTAAAATGCAGAAACTGAAACCTCTGAAAAATCACATTATTTCAAACATACTTGTTTGATTTTTTCCCTATTCTAATTCTGACCCCAAAAAATCTAAATATCAATGTAATTTAAAAAACAATTGAGGTAAGTTCTGATCTGTTGCCATTTAAAAATTCCAAAACATTTGCATTCAAATTTTTCTTTTTTGTAATTTTGGTAGTCTGAAATTCATATAACCTTGATAGTTTACTCAAGAATGATGAAACATAAGACATCTTTGAGTAGTGGCTTTAGATTCTGTGTAAGACTATCTGAAGTGTCAAATCATGGCCTTAGTCTGTGGACAGGGAAGGACACTCAGATCATGTAACTAAATTATCTTTTCATGTGTTTTATTGTTTAGGTTTTTTCCAGAGTTGAGATGTCGTTCTTAAATGATTTACAGTTGACATGTTTTAGCATTCTAAGAGCATGATGACCTACATGATTTTTGTGTAAAGACTCTTAGACCTACAAAGAGCAACACTGATGCCAGGGAAATGTTAGAGTCTGTGTAATAGTTTAGACATATGAGTAACTTATTACAAAGCACTAGCGAGATACAAATTAGCTTAGTCCTTTTTTGACAGATGCTAAGATAACTCCGGTAGTCTTTCACTATCAATAAGCTCAGTTATGCATTAAGATCTTGAAGGAGAACATCTTTTAATGTCAGAACTAGAAAAGTAGAAACTGTCCAGATTATTCTTTTCCCATATGGCTGTGTGCAGATCTTTATCTTAAAATTAGCTTTGTACTGAGTTGCTGAAGGGGTGGTACTTCATGACTATCCAATACTGCTGTTGGAGTCAAATCCCAGGTGTAGGTATTTGTAATACATTTGGGGTATCAGGTGTTTATTATTAAATACAGTATTATAATTATTTTCGTTATTTCTAAACATTTTTTTCAGCTTGTGTTCTGAAAACTCTGCAAGTTGTTATTTTATAGAGCTGATCACATTCAGCTTCCAGATGAGTGTGATTCTTTTCCAGACCTTTTAAGATGGCTCTTTGGATAGCACTGAGGTTGCATTTGGATGGCCTTCTCACTGATTCAGCCAGACCCATGGCAAATCTCTCATTTATTGCTCTCAGCAGCTTGAAAAAGGGAGTGCGAAGTGATTGGATAAATAGGGAGGAAGAAGTACAGGCAGTTCCTTAGCTTGCACATTAATTTAGCTGTAATAAAAGGTATTTGCTAGTACTGTACTTTTAGGACAGTTAGTCCTGCTTAAAATTTGCAAGGTCATAAGTAATGCTGACAAATATTCATTGTCCAGATTCTTTCAGAAGAAATGTCTACCCTATGAGCTCTTTCAGCCACCTGCCAAAGTGGAGTGAAGTAAATTGTGCAACTCTGAACAATATGCTTGGAAACAATAAAGAAGAAGAAATTGTACTCCAAACGCTAGCAAAACTAGTGAATTTTTCAGATATGTGAAATGCAATCTGTAAAGCCATGAAAGTGTTTATGGCTCTTTGACCAAGATTGGTTTTGAAGCTATTCCATTTTAGTCATATTTTGGCTAAGTTTGTTAATTATCTAGTGGTTACAAAAATTAGCAGCAAACAATGACAATAGTAAGAGATGCAGTTGGTCAGGAGAACTGTGAAGTTTTGCAATTCTATTTTTGGTTACGTCTTGAGTCAATTAAATGGGTTGTTTGGTAATCCAGAGAACTTGTTCCTGTATGTGACCCTTTTTAAAACGGGGTTTTAAATAGTGTGGTGCTGTGCAAGGGCTAGTAACTTCACTAAAATGTGTGGCTTTTCTTTGTAGTCTTTGCACTGATGAATTTGCTGTCTTTCTGCATTCCTGGAAAGAAACTCTACTTCTGCACATTCTTTCAAGTAGCTCTGGAACTTACAGATATGTTTATTCATCTCAGGGTTGGGTTTTTTTTTACATTTTCAACTAATAAAAATATTTTTTACTGGAGATTTTTTGCTTCAGGCTTTTACAAGTCCTTCCAAGCAAAAGCAGGAATTTCATTAGAGTTTTTACATTTGTAAATTACTTGTATTTATTGAATAAAGCCACACTTAATAGAAACATTAGACCTGAATAAACTAAGAACAAGACTATTTTGCACAACAGAAATTGTAGTTAACATGTTGAGAAAAAAGAATAAATGCTGGCATTTTCTGCATGTTATCCATCCTCTTTCCAAGCATCCTTACTGTATTAAACGTCTGTATTGTTCCTTATTTCTGAGTAACAACTTCTTGTGGAAGTTGTGTTTTGATTCACTAACTTTACATAGATCTTATTACTTAGAAGATAATTTTGTGATTTTAAAACAATGAAATTATCCCTAATTTCAACCACAATGGAGAGAAATGTTTTCTTGGATATTAACTTCTCTTTTTTGCAGGTCTTACAGTACTTGTTTGCATTAATTAATTAATTGGCAAAACTTAATGAAGCTAAAAAAATTCAGGCATACTTAGTTTTCTTTCAGCATGAACTTCTTAGGTTTCTTACAGTTAGTGTTGTGTTGGCACTGCAGAAGAGAATATGTTCTACAGGACAATATCAGGTGCTTAAAATTTAAAAGTCAACAAGTCCTCCTCTAAGCAGGTTTACTTATGAGATCAGACCAGCTTGCACAAGGCTTTATCCAGGATAATGAAGTCTTGCAAAACCTGTTTGGACAACCTACTTTACTGCTCAACTGCCCTCACGGGGAAAAACATTCTCCTTATAGCCAGTCAAAATTTTTGCTCAGCATTTAAAATTTTGTAAACTATTTTCATAGTTTTATGCTAATATGCAATATGTGGTAAAAATAAAAAATACAAGTTCAGGTCACTTTTAATTCAAAGGAGTAGTCTGTTGATTCAAAAAAATAATGGAATAATTCTCTCATAACATTTGTAGAGGGAACCAAACCAGGTTTGGATATAGAACTACAAGTATTTAAAAAAAAACAGAAAAAAAGTGGGTAATGCTTAGTGGGCTTAATAAAAAGTACTGAACAGGAATTTATTTTCCCACTTAAAGATAGGTTAGCTTTGAAAAACTAGTTAAATCAGGACTTCAATAGTGCATGGAAGGTTAAAACTAAGAAATCAGTGAAGAATTCTTTTTTGACAATCAGGTAGTTTTAATATGGAATTAATAGTTCAGTTTGAAGACTTCATACGCGGGGAAAGGAACCTGACAGGCAATCGGCTGCTGCTGCTATCCATTTTCCTTTGTAGCTAGTACTGAGTCTTCTACGATTTTTTTTTTCTTGGCAGAAGTAGTGAAATAAATTGCATCATCTCCACTCTTGCATTCTTTAAGGTATAGGGAATTAAGTATGTACCAGTGCAGAGAGTCTGGATAGATGCTGTTGACTAATCCCAACTGGTATTGAATAAGAGTAATGTGTTTGTGAAGATCCACTTCAGTAGAGGAAGCTACTGTTCTCATGCTATCCAGCCATTCAATCACAACAATTGCTGTTATTAAAATGATCTGTGAAAAATAAGCCAGACAGAAGGTCGTAAAGTATGCCACACAGAGGGTTTTTTCTGTCTTGAGTAGAGCAAATGTTTCTTCTGCTGTGTATTGTATGGAGTGGAAAATGAAACAAAGATATATGCACAATTCTAGATTGGATGCATGGTTTCTGCTTCCTGATACAGACAGACTACAGAGGTCAGTGCAAATTTAAAAACAAAACCAGCCCAACAACCAAAAACCAAAATCAGAAAATCAAATTAAGTCCTGTTTGGTGTTAACATGACAGGAAATTCAGATAGATGCACTCTCACAAACCTGGACAAGATCTCAGGATTTCATTCATGTGACTCTTCTTGTAGACCATTCTACTCTGATCACTTCTTTTTTGTTACAATAGTCATTGCTTCTGCCACTATTTTATTCTGTCACTCTGTACATTTCTTTTCCTCTCAGATCACAGGAGTCTGTAAATTAACTTCAAAATTTGCTAGTTGGAGAACACAACAGCAGCCTGTTTGATGAAATTTATTCATGTTATCACAGATATGGCTTGATGTCCAGATAGAAGATGATGACAAGCAGACTTCCTGAAGGGTCTGTGTGGGGACTAGTGCTGTTTAATATCTTCGTTAATAATACTGACAGTGGGATTGAAGGCACGCTCAGCAAGTTTGCTGATGGCACCAAGCTGAGTGGTGAAGTTAGATTGCCAGAGGGACAGGATGCCTTCCGGAGGGACCTGGACAGGCTGGAGAAGTGGGCCCAGGTGAATCTCATGAGGTTCAACAAAGTCAAGTGTAGGGTCCTGCACGTGGGTTGGGACAGTCCCTGTTATTCATACAGGTTAGGAGATGATGTACTGGAAAGCAGCCCTGAGGAAAAGGACTTGGGGGTACTCGTGAGTGAAAACTGGACATGAGCCACCAGTGTGCATCTACAGCCCAGAAAGCCAACCACATCCTGGGCTGCACCAAAAGAAGTGTGGCCAGCAGATCAAGAGAGGTGATTCTGCCCCTCTACTCTGCTCTGGTGAGACCTCACCTGGAATATAGTTGGAGCGTTAGAGGCCTCAACAGTAGAAGTACATGGAGCTGTTAGAGTGTGTCCAGAAGAGGCCACAAAAATGATTGAAGGGCTGGAGCACCTCTCCTATGGTGACTGGCTGTCAGAGTTGGGGTTGTTCACCTCGGAGAAGAGAAGGCTCCAGGGAGACCTTATAGCAGTTTTCCAATACCCGACAGGTGCCTACAAGAA
The DNA here is from genome assembly GCA_027925045.1 of Hypotaenidia okinawae. NCBI lineage: Eukaryota > Metazoa > Chordata > Aves > Gruiformes > Rallidae > Hypotaenidia > Hypotaenidia okinawae. Next base: position 26,611,301 of record BSDF01000005.1, on the reverse strand, counting down.
AGCTGGGGAAGAACTGTTAACGAGGATGTGTAACAATACAATGAAGGGTAATGTTTTTAAACTAGAAAAGGGGAGATTTAGGTTAGATATTAGGAAAAAGTTCTTCACTATAAAGGTGATAGATCACTGGAACAGGTTGTCCAGAGAGGCAGTGGAAGCCCCATCCCTGGAGATATTCAAGGTCAGGCTTGATGGGGCTCTCAGAACCTGATCCAGTGGAGATATCCCTGCTTACTGCAGGGGGTTGGACTAGATGACCTTTAAAGGTCCCTTACAACATAACATGTTCTATGAATCTGTATCCAGCAACTGATTGGCTTTGTATTGCTCTTGAAACACAAGAAATTATTATAATTGATTGTAACACACACTTATAGCAGCAAGCACTAAATTTGTAAAACTGTTCTGCGTTTGTTGATAAAAATATCTTATGATACAAGTCAGGTTTAGAAATAATTTGAATGGAGTGATAGTTTTTTGACCTTAAAAAGAACTCAGCAAGTAGATTTTATTGCATTGACTGAAGCAGCTTTTAATTAAGCTGCTGAATCACAGAATGGTGTGGGTTGGAAGGGACCCCAGGGATCATAGAGTTCCAACACCCCTGCTACAGGCAGGGCAACCAACCTCCAGGCATGATCTAGACAAGATTGCCCAGGGCCCCATCTAACCTGGCCTTGAACACCTCCAGGGATGGGGTATCCACCACCTCTCTGGACATCCTTTTCCAGCACCTCAGCGCTCTCTCTGTAAAGAACTTATTTTAGCTCTGTGTGTAAATACAACTTTCTAATTACAATCACAGAGTACTTTGTGATTGTTTAATTGGGCCAATGCACAGGGCATATTGTTATCATCATGTTCAGGAAAAGTAAGTTGTAACAGTACATGCTTAAGGGTTTCAACCATTTTGTAAAAATATCAATCAGAAGTAACAAAAAAAAAAATCACTACTTTTTCCTCTTGATCAAAGGGCTGGAGCATCTTTCCTGTGAAGACAGGCTTAGTGTTGAGCTTGTTCAGCCTGAAGAAGAGAAGGCTCCAGGGAGACCTAATATGTCATACCAATACTTAAAAAGGTGCCATAGGAACGTGGGAAAGGGACTGTTCACCAGGGAGTGCAGTGATAGGACAAGGGGCAATATCTTCAAGCTGAAAGAGGGTAGGTTTAGATTAGACATTAGAAGAAATCATTCACTATGCAGGTGATGAGGCAATGGAACAGTTTGCTGAGAGAGGCTGTGGAAGCCCTGTCCCTGGAAGTGTTTAAGTCCAGGTTGAATGAGGGTTTGGGCATGATGGTCTGGTGGAGGGTGTTCCTCCAATAATATTGGGATGGTTGAAGTCCCCCATGAGTACTGGGGCTTGTGAACATGATGTTTCTCTTACCTGTCTATGGAGGGCCTCATCTGCTCTATCTGCTTGGTCAGGTGGCCTGTAGCAGATCCCTACTATAATGACCCTTGTCCTCCTTTTACTCCTGACCCATAAGCTCTTATGCCAGGATGGAGGTCCATGCACTCCAGAGGGACACTGACACTCCCACCTTGTCTTCCCTGCCTGTCCTTCCACATCAGACTGATGCTGGTAAGATCACAGCCTTGCAGGTGTGTGCACATCTATTACTCCTCATATTCACAGTGCTACACACACTTCCATAGAGGCATTTCAGTAGGGCCCAGCTGGGAAAAGAATAAAGAATCTTATTATTCCATTGAGTAAGCTGGTCATAATATGCCTACATCTTGAATAGTTTGTGTCTTTCTGGCCTTCGTATCTCGAAAGGTTTTAGGAGAATTGAAATAGAGAAGCAAAGATGATAAAAAAATAATTAGACTTTCTTCATAAGGAATGACTTAATTTGAGGACTCTACTTGGAGGATTAAATTTTGGAAAAACCAAATTTTGGAGGATATTACAGTGTTTACAAAGTATTGTATGGAGGACATAAATAAGGAGCAGTAGTTCATCGCATCTTTCAGTACAAGAACTAGAGGCTGCCCAGTAAACTTGGCAGACAAAAGGTTCAAAACAAGAAGGGAGGCAGCCCTTTATGTAAGAGTTAGCTGATACTGAAACTCCTTGGCAAGCCACTTTATGGAAGCTGGACATATGCATAGGTTGAAAGGTTGGCTAGGCCAGTTCACAGAAGAAAAATCCATTGAGACTTACTAAATACCCAGAAACACATCTGTCTCAAAAAACCTGATCCAAAAATAGTTGAAGTTGGCAGAGTATTGGGGGGTAATTGCCATTTTATGCTTGCACTGATGTTATTCTTTCTTGGGCATTCTCTTAGATCATCGTTGAAGGCAGGGTAATGGGATAGTGGAATCTTTGGTCTAGCCCATGTTGCAATTCTTAGTCTTATTTTTGTACCAGGTGTGGTCTGTCATCCTAATGACTGCTAGTCTTTACAATCTACCTCAAGTACCAAGCCTTTTATCTTGTATACAGTGTGAGTAAGGGCAAATAAAATGGACATTTTGTATATAAAGACGTGTGATATACTGAGAGACTTACAAATCATTAACAATACTCAGAAAGTTAGGAGAGGAAGAAAGGCCATATCCACAGCAAAAAGTATAAATATATTTGCAATATGTTATTGCTATAATTTATCTCATTTATTTCTGTACAGCAGAACTAAAACTTGGTTAGTAATCATAGCTGCTAGCTGTGTTTTCCTCCTGCCAAAGGTCTAGACTATAAATGGTTTCCTATAAATGGTTTAGCATAATATTTTATGCTGTATGGCAGGATGCCCCCAACCACGCCTATGTAATTAGTTTTGCTAGCTTTCCTTTTTCCCAGACTTTGTTGCATTAGCACTCTCTAAAAAGAATTGCCCTACAAGCTGCTTGAGCTGCTCTGAGCGAATGTCCTTTGAACAAAGGCTTTATGTATTAGTTGCCAGGCTTTTTCCGAATGCACTGATACAAAAATTATTGGCGGTGTACTTGGAGTAGGTATGCAGGAATTTCTGTTCTGTTCTCTAGGCCAGATTTAGCTAATCACATCCATGTAACTCCATCTAAATTTTGACTCAGTGCTGAGAATGCAGTAAGACTATGGAATCGCTTTTGAGGAACAGAATACAGCAAGTCGTTACCTATGTTCTGGTGATAGTTCAGATACTGAATCTCTCAAATGTCTCTCTATGGTAATGATGTCACAATTGTCACTCAAGTATGTAGCTCTACTTTTCTGATGCAGTAGTAGCAAAATTTTTACAGTGGATCAGGAAAGAAAATTAGATATGCCACAGAAAAGTTTTGAAACGTTCCTTGTAGTTCTGATAGATTTAAACACTCTGATTGTTTTTATGGGTTCACACTCTCCAGATTGCAACCTTGCTAACATAATTAATTTACAATTCTCATAGTTTTTAAGTTTACATATTGTTTATCCAAATAATCAAAGCAGAGGAAAGAGTTGGGCATCCTGCAAGTAGCAGGCTTTGGAACCACAATTACCTGGCTCTTTCTGCAGTTTTCGAGTTTGCTTATAAAGCAGTCCCTAGAGCAATTCTACAGTCTACTAAATAGATGCCAACTCAAATAGTCTAATACTGTGTTCGTTTGTCTAAAATAGTCTAATACTGTGTTCATTCACTTTCATGATATTGTGATTGACCTGATACTTTCTTACTTAGTAGTCATATGTGGTGTAGGGAAAGATTCTGATGAGGAGAGTGTGGTGAAGGGGAGTATTCTGTCTTGTCCAGAATTTCAAATGATACTAACATCAGCAAGCAGCAAGGAATTACCTGTATTTTTCTGCTACTTAATTTTAATCCACTTACTAGTACTTTTGTAGGAGTGAAGATTGGTCTGTAATGAGTGTTATATCTGAACAAGTCAGCAGTACTGATGCTGAGTCAAATTTTTTTATATCAACAGAATACTAAATTAGTTCTTTTAAGTCTCTGTGGGTGTCTCTTCTAGATGCTTAACTGGTTTGTGATCTAACAGCTTGTTATTCTGTACTTTCCATTACTTCTGTCTTGGTTCTGGCCAGGCCAGAGTTAACCTCACCAAGCAGTCAGCACAGGTGAGCTGAGTTAGCCCAGGCTCTTCCCATTGCTGTAGCTGGTAAGGACGTGTTTCTCTGTATGGATTGGGGAAAAGGAAGTTTTTTATCTGTGTGGCTGTAGAATAAAGCCTGAAAAGTACCCGAATGTACATAGGTACAGATAGTCGTAGGAAGCAGATTACTAAAAGCCTGAATATATTATTTCTTCAAAATAACAAGATTTTAAAGCTAGACCTTTAGTAATTTTTTGTATGATATCTTATCAGTGATTTGAAATAGTGTATCATGCATGACATAGGGTATGTCTCAAGCTTAGAACCATCTCAGTGTCATCTTGCCTTTGGAGCTTTTTTTGTTTACAAACTTATCCATGAAGTCCTCTATTTTAATGTAGCTAATATAATTTTAGTAGCTGTGACATATACTTGCAAGACACATCAACATAGTGCTAAAGTAGAATCTCTCGATGTATTTTTCATTACCTTAGTCAAACAGTTTTAAACCTAGGAGTGTGATGTGCATTGAGGGAATTTTTTATTAAAACAGCCTTGAACATCTTTCCGAAATACACTGATAATACTACGGATTATGCTAAATTTGCAGATGCTATTCTAATGTTACATTGCAAAAAACAATGGCATTAAAAAATTGCTTTGGAATGGAGTCTGTCTTTACTGTTCTGTATTTGCAGTTTAAAAAAAGTAGTATATAAACATTTTATTTTCAGTGCAATTATTTAAAATATTTGATTCTGTATAAATCAGGAATATTAGAAAATTATAGCAGTAATAGTGTTTCTAGCTTTAGCTCTGAGTTTAATTTATCCACCCAAGCTAAGTATCAGAAGAAAGTCCAATAGAGGCATAATTTGGTTGTCTACGGCAGTTTTAAAGAGATGGAAAACTAATAATAGAAAAAGCTATTTCTGTTGAGTGATGTGTAACATATATATTATGCTTTTCCTTCCTTGGTTTAAATAGCTCTTTTTTGGTTTGAGGTTTTTGAGGAAGAAACCAAATAGGACGTGTACTTTATTTTAAGGCAGAATGCTGTTGTGGTGTACCACTTTCTGTAAATCTAAGGATATGCTGTAGTAAAGACTTTAGAAAGACATCAGAAAGGTATTGTGTTATAAAGAGTATTGCTGTTTGTAACCTGTACAAATCTAATGAATGACCAACTTATCTCGAGTGATGAGCTGTTGAAGAGTTATGATAGAAAGATTTATAAAAACTGACCAAAATCAGTATTTGTTTTATAACTATTTTTTTCACACAAATCTCTAGCATTAGTGGCATTGTCTGCACTTGAAAAAAACCCAGGTTTTAATCATAGTGGATATTTCCAGTAGCATACAGCTAGTAACAGCAGTGCTGTAAAGACACTTTTCCTTTAGTGGTCTGTTTCACATAATCAGAGTGGTGAAAAGGTCAATGTTGTCCTTGAATGAAAAGATACATGATAACATGTAAGTAGTAATAATTAATTTTGCTTTTGTACTACCACTATTAGAAGAACTTTCAGAATCGTAATATTCACACATCAGAAAGTTCATGAAGTGTTAGAGCTCAAAGGAAGGTGGCAGAAAGGCCACAGCGTAGCATTGTGATGCTGACAAAGTCCAATTTATTGCTCTAATTCAAAAGGAAATTACAAAAATTATTTCAGCATAAGAGACATCTCTGTTCTGTACTGGGACAGAGGCACTCAACTTTACTGATGAAGGCATAACTACATCCCCCAAGTGGACACTGATTTATATTGTTTTTTTCTTTTTTTTTAAAATACTGAAGAGGAGTTAACATAAATGCAAGCCACAGACCTGGGGCTTCTATCAGGGAAGGTATCAGTCTATGCTGCCCGGTTATCCTTGCAAACACTCAAAAAAATCACTGCTGTGGAGCAAAGGCAGATAGATGAGCCGGGCAGCCTAGTACAGGTGTTCTCAAATTATGCAGAAAATAATGACTCTTAATGCAAGACTTAATAACTTTTATGGATCAGCTTTTTATCTGATGTAGCTTTTAGAATAAATTACTTATCTTTTTAGCGGTAAGGGTGGGTGAAGGCATGGTTGAATCATTGTGATGATTTCTAGCCTCCAAACTTGTGAATTAGTAAGCCTCTGAGTCTTTCTTTCTTTTTTTTTTTTTTTAGTAAGGGATGCTTGTTTGCATAGAACTCCATTTGTATTTCATAGTTGCACAATTACATGCATTTGGCTCACAAGCTGACAAGTTAGAGAGGTCAGTAAGAATCCTGTCTCCTTTGCCTGCAATGTACAGCTGGATGAAGAGAAATATCTTTCTTTCCGTAAGGTATCTGGGATTGGCTGTAGCTGCAAATACGTTATCAGACAAGACTGAGCAGTGCTTACACTATGTACAGAGAACTCATCTTTCCTATGTATCTGATTCAAGTGTCCTCAAGTGATCAGGATCATACAAATCATCAGATTTGTGAAGAAAAGGGACTTCCTGGCAAGTCAGATTGTTGGATTGGTTTGATTAGACTTCTTCAAGAGATAGTCCGTACGTTATATTAATAGTTAAATAGTCATCAGTGAATTTTTTTCTTGCACTGAGCACTACTGGCACAATATTTCTTGTGTCCACAGTAATCAGCTGACTTTTCCAGAACAAAGGACCTTCATGTGTTTTGCCTGTTCATAATTGTATGTGGCCACCTTCTGAACTCTTCCATGGAATTAATTGAGATTAGTTGTTGTTCTGGGCCAAAACTGTGCAAGGAGCTTTTTTGTTTTCTTTCTCTCTCTTTTTTTTTTTTTTTTTTTTTTTTTACAATTTGATGGACTTTTAAAACAATTTGGTAATACAGATAACATAATTTCTGTGTCCAGGAGGTATGGTCCCTTTCACTATTTAGTTCAGTGGTATAAATGTATGTTTTAGCATGTGGCATGCTCATATCCTGCCAAAACATATGAAAAATATTTCCTTTTTAAGTGGCCCTGGAGGCACTTTCAGTCTATCTCTGCAGTTTCCTTCTGGCTGATGTGTTGGTTGGACTTGTCAGTGACAGCTGTGCATCCATTATGCATTTCCCACCTGTCTGACATGGCCCTTCAGAAGCCATGCAGGTGTGCCCAGAAATCCCAGAGCTCTTCCCCATCTGTCTCATTGAATGACTTTTGATCAGTTCCAGGTGGGAATGGACGTGTAATCAACAATATTGCCTTGTACCTCTTTCCACATTCCACATCTCCAACTTGATACCGTTTCTGGACCTTACGCACCCACTTCATTAGGAGATGTACGATCTTCTCTTCCAGCTTGGGCTAAAGATTTCCTTGGCTCTCTCAAAATGACAAGGGTCATCCTGAGTTTTTTGCCATTTGTGTATCTGTATTCTTACATTCTGAGTTTATGTGGTGGCTGTCTTACACCTTCTGTCAGTAAATAAAAAAGAAAATGTATTCACATTTTTCCATAACTTGTGACACTTGTTCGGGTCTTTAATGTTCGGTTGAGATAATTGCTGGTTTAAGAATTTACTTATTGTCTTCTTTAGCTCCTGAAGCACTTACTTAGGTCCTGGTAACTATGACCCAACTTCACCTGTTTGTTTTGAGTGGTCTTTGTTGTTGTTGGTTGGTTGAGGGGTTTTTTTGGTTGGTTGGTTTGTTTTTTTACAATACTGATTAGACCTATATAATCTCAGTGGTAATCTGGAGATTTGTCATTTCAGGGATTTTATGGCTTGAAGGTACTATTGGCAAGTACTGACTATAGTTTTCCCCATTTCAGAACCCAAAATCTAATCCTTTCAAGGGTTAGATGGATTCTGTGAAAACTGAAAATATAACTAGAGGAAGTGGTGTCAAAACAACAACAACAAAAAGATAAATTAGGCTGATTTGTTTAAATTATAAGAGAAGCAAGTGATGGAATCAAGCAGTTTGGTTCATAAAATTGATGAGCTTTCAAAGAATCCATTAGAAACCATGATACAAAATGGAAAAAAAAGTAAGAAAAATGGAGCTCAAAGATGATGTCGGTAAAGTCATTTGACATTGAAAACTTAGAGTTTTATCTGTTAAACTGAGGCACAGGAGAGTGAGTGCATGAATACTCCTTCCAAGAAATAGTGCCTAGAAAATTTGAATAATAAGACAAGATTAGAATGCATTACTAACTAGATGTGTTCTTGTATTGGAAAATGAAATCGTATTTTCCTGAGTTTTATCTAATATCTATTTATCTAATTTAAGTTTCATTATCATAATGTTTTCTTACAAATGCTTGCCTAGACATAATGAAGAGCACTCTCTGTTGAGCATAGACTGAAGGATACCATGGTCTTAGTTTTTTAAAAATATAACAGGAAAAAGGGACTTAATTTATATAATTCTCTTGTATCACAGTTCCTAGTGAAACTGAACTGAAGATGGGGAGTAATTTTAAATTCATACCTTTATGAGAGTAAACAGATTAAGGTCATAAGAGCAAATTTTCAGCTGTGCCAAAACCAGTGACAACATTTTAGTTGCTTTTAGTGGGACTGGCTTTCTTGTAAATGTCCATTTTACCTAAGACTTTATGTCTTTCACTGCTTTTTTTCCTATTAGCATTGGATATTAGAAAACATTAGAGGACCAGACTTTCTTATGTTCAGCTTTAGACTGCATATTAAAGAGTTTGAACAAGTTTGGGTTTTGTCACTAAATAAGCCAGAGCTCTGTCTGCTTTCTTTTAGGAATAATTTTGCATGGACTTCAATAGGATTTAGTTCAGGCTCTGTCCTAAATGCGGAAATAAAAAATTTGCTTCCTTACATATGTAAAAGGCAGGAAATACTCAGTAAAAATCTTCCATTGCAGCTTTGTGACTTACAAAACCTGGTTATTATATTCCAAAACGTTTTATATAATTGTGTTGAATTGGTTTGATTGTACTCCCCCGTCCAAACAGGAAATGGGAAATCAGGGGGAGCTTTATGTGCATATAGGATGGCAGAGTTTGAACCACCTTGATGAGATCAATTCATACTTTTGAGTTCAAAATTAGGGATAAATCCCACAACCCGCCCCACACTTAGTACCTTTAAAAATCACAGGAATTCCATGTGGTCACAGCAGTGTACATGCATGGAGAGTTTACTGGATTTGTTCCCATGAGTACTGGGGCTTGTGAACTTGGCTTATATCACTAGCCATATAGTAGGATTGTATATTCAATGAAGGTGTAATTAATTAATTGACTGCTGCATGAGCACTGCTGTTGTTATTAGCTGTGACGTTTTAATTCCATTTTCAGCCTCAGATACTTAAATGCTAACTACACAAACATTCATTGAGCTTCTGTATTTGAAGGAATGTCTGTAAAATGCTGAAATTTCCCCTTTAAAGATATCATTTAGCTTTTTGAGAAATGTTTTTCAATTTCGTTTTTTATAATATCCTCTTAAGACCCATATAATCAGTTGTTGGAAGCAAATGAGAAAGAAACTATAATTACACTTCATAAAATTGTATTTATATAATTGTTGATGTAATAATAGAGAGTTATAGAATCAAAGTTTTAAATATCAGGAGTTGGAATTAATGTTTAATTGATAAGTGTGAGGCTCTTATGGGGATTCCAGTTATGTCCATAAATAAAAAGATTAGCGTTCCGAATCAGTGTTAGGCTATCGACGTGCTGCTGTAGCTTCGTAACAGCGGAGCAGTGGTTACAAAGAACCACTTTAACCATCTTTTTCTTACTGGCAGGTGTTCCACTGGCTTGAGGCCAGGGGCTGTGAGTGTGCTGCAGCTTGCAGTTTACACCAGAGTGTAGAAAATGCCGACACAAGCTGGCTGCACATAATTAAGCTGTTTGCGGTCTGACAACTTGAGCTATGGTACAGATACGTGATAAATATGCAAAATATCTCACAAATTTGATTCTCTAACATATTTTATCTACTTTTTTTTTCCCTTCTCCTTAACAGATATGATATCTGCACTTATAAAAACAAGCCTTGTGGAACACTGGGTAAGATTGTAAAGAGAAATTGCTTTATTCTCACCTATTGATTTATTGACTGATTACATCATTTCAAGTTTGTGCTTTTTAAAAATTTTGCCGTTTAAGAAATAAGAATAATAAAAGGTAAGCTAGGTGGGCTTTTGTCTTTGATGCATTGATGGAAGAGTTTAAATTAGTGAACTGCTGCTGTATTTCTTCTCTGGCAGCTGTTGTTCTGATAAAACTTAGCAAATTACTCAAACTTCTTACAGAAGGAAACTTGCTGTTTATTTCCGTTTTTAACCTGTGTCCATAATCTAGATAAAACCCTCAAAAACGAATAAAAGACCTCAAGAAAGTAAAAGCAACATGCTTGGAGATTTACACTGTTGCTCTGTTCTACACAGGGAGTACAGCTTCAGGTTGTGCCTTTCACAGACTTAGAGAAAAGTAGGACAGTGATATAAATGACAGAATCTTTGATACTCTGTCAAGCAATACTTTGACAATGGAGAAGCACACATAGCAACTTTAGGCACAGGATGGGGAGCTGTTATTCTATCCATACCTAAATTTGTCACCAAAATTATTTATTATGGTATAGTTATTACCATTACTTGTTCTTTAATACAGGAAAGAAACATTATTCAAAGACTAATGTAACTTTTTTCTTTTTTTTTCCCCAATTAACATCCTTTTATAAGCCTCATTTGTAGAAGCAATTAAAGATACAACTTGTAGTTTGGCTAATTCTGATTATTAATACTTTTCTCAATCAGAATGCATAACATTTTATCTTTCCTTGAATTACTGTATGCTTTGATAGCCTTCATTTATGTTAATGGCAAGTCCCATTCAAGGCAGTATGATGGCTCTGTCACAAGGATGTAGTTTACATGGGGAGAGGTAACAGAATTTTTCCTGCTGTAAATATAAAAAATATCTACAGCAAGTTTTAGAAAAAGGCAGATGATGCTGATGAATTTCTAAATATAACTGCTTTTCTCTGATAGCTGCGTGGAGGAGACAAACCTAAAGAGACTGTATTGATGTCCTAGAATTGTCTTTGCAAATGTTAAGAAGTTTGAAAGAGTATACATTCACACAAGCTATTTGATATTTTACATGTCATTTTTAACATAGATCATTAGTGTACTAGTTCTTAATATATCAGACTTTATCATAAAGGTAAATTCTGCTCTATTTGAATCCAGCATACCAGGATAAACTTTGGCAACTGTTTTGTTAAACAAAAGCTTGCTTTAAAAAAAATAAATCATATGGTAACAGTTCCAACTCAGTGTTACAGGACCCTTGGCAACATAACCATGACAATTTATTTGCATTATAGGCATTGAATTGGGGAAGAGATGAGGCCCTGTGGCCTTCTTTTGCAAGACATTTAATATGCTTAAGTTCCACTGACCTCCAGTAACTATGGCTAAGCATGTATTTAAAGAGTCTGCAACTGAAAGTCTCAGAGAGGGCTCAAAAGGTCAAAAGAAACCTGAATCATTGGTATTCTAGGAAGGAGCAGAAGCAAAGCATTTTCTGTGGCATAGACATCTCTTCCCCGATTCCAGTTTTCTAAAACAGGGAATCTTTCATGGAACCTTTGAGAAAACCTCAAAGAATCTGAGGAACCTCAGATGTCTTTGCAGGACATATGTAGCTTCAGTGAAGGACAAGTCCTGTTTGAAATCTGAGCCACAGACTTAAGTTCTTGACTTGATGTCAGCCACTTTCTGCAAGCATGGTATGGAATTACCGTAATGTGGTCCTGTAAGTCACTCGAGCAAGTGCTTAGTTTTAAGATGTGAAGATAGAAATTACTTTATCGCTGAAACGTGGTGTACTTTGCCAGGGAACATGAGGGTTGGTGTGTAAGTATCTCCATGTTACCTTCAGAGCGTTCTACTCAGGGTAGCATAGGTGAACTGTAATTACTATATTTCCTACAGGTTGCACACTGCAAAAAATACACAGATTTTTCTCCATGGATAGACTTTTTTCTTCTCATGTTTTATCCTGTCCTCAGTGGGTGTGTCAAGACCAATGATTTGTTTATAGCATTGTTTTGATGCAAATTTTGCAAACACATATTGTCACCTTTTGCCCATGTCAGTCTGGTCATCAGAGTAGTTCTGGTGTGTGTAAACTAGATTTGCTGTGGAGGAAACAAGGTCAGAATGCACACTCTCCAAATGCTCCTTATGTGCTTACGGGAAACGTTACAGTCTAAATGACAACCTGGGCTGTATTGTCATGATATCCTTTAGAATGCTTTGAACCACATGTGTATTAAGTATGTTCAGCCTATGGGATTAATCTAGTCCAAAGTAGAGTGTCCAACCTACACACACAGATATGTGAAGAGCCTCGGTATCAGTGCTTTGCTCTGCCAACTCACCCTTACGGCTCCACATTACTTCCTAATGTGGATATAGCCAGGAAACACTTGTCATTTTACCACTTGCTTTATTCTTAGTCCAAACAGAATAAATTGAAGTGCTTGCTCATATAAGGAGTATGATTTCTCTCTTTCCCCCTACCTGCCCATTCCCCCCAAATGCCAAAGAAAGTTATGCTTTTTGCAGTCATTATTTGTTAGAAAGTATTTAACTGAGCAGGTAATTTGCTTAAAGAAAGGATTACTGCTATGTTCAGATAAGAAACTCTGGGGAGGAATATGTTATGTAAATCTGATGTTTAGAACTTTCTCTAGTGGCACTAAATTATGATTGGAGCATGTTGTGTGATAATCTGTTGCTGAAGAATGTAAAATACGGAAGAGTCATATTCTGTAAATTCCAGTGGATTTTTCCTCTCTGAAGAAAGTTTTTTAAAGGGCTTGTAATACAATAAAGTTTTAATTCCAGAAGATGATGGGTGATAAATGGAAAAGACTTCCATGGTTAAATGAATGCTTGTTATTAACATGTCTCCTCTCTCTTCATTGATGCATACAGTTTTGTTTTTTAAATTTTTTTTAACATACCATGTGAGGATTTTCATAGCTAAAAATGTTGCTTGTATGTTTTTATGAACCCACTAAACTTAAACAGATTTCTTTAGAAAAATAATGTGGATACATTTTGCTTTCTTCAGGCTCAAGAATGTTAAAATAGAAATGCTTTCTTGAATTCCCTCTCCTGGCTCAAGTTACTAGGTGGTCCCAAGTTACCAGAAGTAAAATTTATAAATCTAACCCCTAGTCTAGACATTTTCCAGCACTGACTACAGTTCAAAAAATATTAATGTCTAGCCGGCAAACTGAAATTCCCCCAGTGATTTTGCAAATGACTAGAAAGTTAACCTTTTGCCAACTGCTCCTTCTGTGCATAGAGGTTATTAAAAAGAATCCAGGCATTTATAACTAGGGCTTTTAAGACTGAAACACCTTGGCATGACCCTTTGTGTCTCCTTCTGTTTATTCAGGCTTGGCCTCTGTGGCTGGAATGTGTGAGCCTGAAAGGAGCTGCAGCATTAATGAAGACATTGGCCTAGGTTCAGCTTTTACCATTGCACATGAGATTGGTCACAAGTGAGTGAGTGTAAAAAAAGAATACATTTTAATGCATCACCTTTTTAATACTAGCTTAATAATAGTGGTTTTTTCTTGCATGGCTGTACCATCTCTATTCTAATGCTCCATGTTTCTGTGTATAGTATTCATGAGTGGCAGTACACTTTATTTCATATATATTACCAAGGGCTTTAAATTTAGACTTCTTGTTTACCCTTTGATTTCAGATTCCAGTTAAATCTGTGCTTTTGAGATTTGGCTCACAACCTCCCTACTCTGTTTCATATTTTTAAATACTTGGCTTTGAAAATTTTCTTCTTCCCTCTTACTTTTGTCTACCTTTCTGTATGAAAAAAAAGTGGTTAAAAGGTAATTTTTTTGCTTTTTGTTATCTTAAGTATACTTCAAACTGTTTTCATTAAAGCCTTGATTCTGTTGTCAATATTCATAGACTTTTAAGTCATCCTTCATTCAAGCATGAAGTATATAAAACAATCATAGAGTCATAGCATCACTTGTTACATTTTCAGCATCAACATACCATTTTAAAGAGCATGATGTTACAAGACTGGTAAAATGTGAGTAGAATTTGGTCTGGAAATGTTTTAGGTCTTCCTTCAAATGACAGCAATGTTAATACGTTGGGATGACTCTAAAGACTAGGCACCTTCTGTTGTCAAGATGTTTCCTTATTTGTTTACATGAGCTGACCAAAACAGAGTTGTGGATGACATTTTTCCAATCAATAGCTGATAGAACTGCTAAAAGTTTCCGTGCAGACTGAAACGGAAGCTATCGATATTCTGATCAGAAAAAGGAGTTGGAAGGAAACAGTTATTTCCAGCCCACCTATAATGAGAGATAACCTCTGGGCAAGTATGATGTCAATTTATACGATGTATGAAAAAAAACACTGTAGTTGCACTGAAGTAGATGAATTTTAGAATCCAAAAGCAATTGTGTAAGTTATGAACAAAAATAATTTAAATCATGTAGTCCTCATCTTCATTTCCTTCCTTTACTTGCATGAGTTGAAAAAGTAGGGTAAAGGAAAACATTTTCCCATGGTTGAGGAAAGAGCTCCTCCTAATCACTCAAAATCAGTTCTGAAATTCTTTTTAATACCATCTCTTAAATTAATAGCTGACCTTGCTGTGAATTTACCACGTTTAACAACAGAAACAATCTTCTAATACCACATTTTCATTCTGATCCATATGTCGTGAAACGACATATTTTATGCAGGTTATTCCACAGATACGTGAAAATAATTTAAATATGTGCAGCTATGTTATCATGCAAAGCTGGCATGATGACAAAAATTGATTTGAAGAGCTTAGACTTTGGTTAGAATCCAAGAAAAACTATATAGCGATAGCATATATCCTGTCAGCACAGGAATTTTTTTAGCCATCTGTGTTTTCTACATTCTGTATCTTTTGTCTTATATGTAAGGTCTTTTAAAATTCTGAAATCTCAGCTCTTTGAATCTTTCACCTCATACTGTAACTGGCATGATATGTCAACTGCTGGTTTGAAAAGGGAGTAGAAATCAAAATCCCTTAGATCAGTGATTAAAGAAAGTTACACTGCAAGCTTAGTGTTAAAAATACACGTGCCTTGCAGATATACTCAATAGAAGCTGGGAAGAATATTTGCAATATTTGCAAAAAATCTTAAAGGTGACCTCCCAGTCACCCACACTTGGACTGAATGCCTCTACAACTAAATCAAGGAAGTTGTTCCTCTCAACTTCTTGCTTCCTGGTAGCTACTAGAAGGTACTCATATCTGTGAGTAAAGTAATTTTTTCAGGGAGACTTGTAAAGGTTTTTCTCTAGCTGTAGTGGGATGATTTCTTTTCTCTTCAGACGTACATGGGAAATAAGAAAATATCTTTGTTGTCAAATGAAAACCAAAAGCATTTAAGGGATGTGTCTATAGTTAATATAGAATAGAATCATAGAATTATAGAATGTGTTAGTTCAGAATGTGTTAGGATTCTCTGAAAATAACAATTCCAGTAATATATTAGACATACCAAAAAAAGCACTCAAATTAAAATGGGAGGATTGCACTTTGAAAGATTGTTTTTTCATTAATGATATAGTTACCATGGAACACTGAGTTTAAAAAAAAATGTTGAACTAAGGTATACAATTCTCTTGTGATTAAAAGAGAACAGTAATGATAATAGATGTATTTTTATAGAAACCCAGTTTCCCCAAAACTGGGTTTGTAAGTTTCTGTAATGGAAATACAGCTCAACTTGTTAGTCGCAGCATATCATCAGATGATTCAGCCTGAACTTCTAAATATAATTTATTAAATTCAACTAATTTAACCTGGCATTGATCCGAGTAACTTCCATTTGATTGTAGAGTATTATCCAGAAAAACATGTAGTATTGAAGACTTAAAGAGTCCAAGACTGTGAGTGCTACTCTTTCTGTTAAATATAAATAATTAAAAAAATTTTTTTTGGCTTCTGTTCCTTACCATTTGATGATTTTTTTAATGAGTATAACCCAGTTATGGTGCAGGTAAGCTGTGTGCAGTTGAGACTCATAAACAGCTGTTTTTATTGACGATAACCATATACTCTGATTAACTCAAGTGTTTCTTTCTTGAGGGCATACTAACAATTTTAAGGTGAATGTTTCAGCCTTACGTTACTCTTAATACTTCCATGAGTCACATAAAATTCAGAGTGGGCCCTTTAGCCTTCAGAATAGTGTCTCTAGAAAATTGATTTATGATGCTTGACTTACAGTATGCTTGACTTACAGAATGCTTACATTCCTACCATTATATATTTCATGTCTAAGAAATGCTTAAGGTTGCTGGTAAGTGAGAATCACAACCAGTGATTTCTTACAGCAGGAGTGAGAATTTAATGTCTTTGTCGTCTTCTTTGCAGTGAAGAAAGAAATTATTTGCAGGCTCAATGCTCAGACAAATTGTAAGATACAAGATCCAATCCCAATTTCTATTCCCCTACCAGCTGAACTAGGTGGCTTTCTTCTCTGTGCTTTTTAATTTGGATATTTTCTAAAATGCCTGCCTTGTCCCATGCACACTGTACAGGATGCTTAGCTGAACTGTGAAGGAATTCCACATGGCACTGAAAGGAGTATATCCCCAGAAGACAGGCACTGTGCCTTTCATTGTTGCTGTCCCATGGAGTTAGCTGATATCGAGAAACTAAATAATAAAGTGAAAAAGAACAAATAAAAGGCGGAGTAGAAATAAATGTCAAAACATGAGGATAGTGGGACAGGCTTAAAACAGAGAGCTGTTCATAAAACTTGGGAGTAAGAAAAGAATTTACTAATGACAGGTGTTGAGGACTGTATGGAAGGAGCAGGGTGAAAAGGCTGATAGGTAATGTAATTTCTGAGAAGTCTTGAGTTAGAGAAGATATAATGAATTGAAATTCAGAGGAGTTTGGCAATGATATCTTGATAAAAAAGTTGTAAGAAATAATAGTAGATATAGTTTAATGGAGTGAATTGGCTTCAAGATGAACAAGAATATTTTCACGCATGTATTTAGCTCAGAATTAGTTCATACAGCTAAACTGTACCTACAATTCTACCTTTTTTATAAAGCCTTGTTTTAGTCTGCATAGAAAGTAGAAAAATAGCATAAATACCATTTCTCTCCAATGAGAAAGTTAGTCTTCAGTGCTAGAGTAGGAATTTCTCATCTAGGAAATCCTAGAAGTACTTTGAGAAGCTGCTTGTCTTTTCCTCAGTCTTCAGCGATTGGTGACCTTCATGATCAAACATTCACTGCATTATAGCACCTAAGTTTGAGCGAGTGAGATGTTTTCTAGAAGAAATGTGTGACAAGAAATACATGTATTGTACAACTAGAAGGAAAAGACTCTGATATGAGGTAATAGGGACATGGATACCAAACTTTGCAGTAGCTTTCAAAAATATTTAAAAACAACTAGGATGAATTGTACTAACATCATGCCCTGTCAACTGTCCCATGAGCAGGTCTCCAGGTCATGCTGTCATCATTTTATCTGTGATGATGATGTCTTCCATCTTCAGTTAGCACAAGGCTGACAGACCCTCTTAAACCTACAGTGTGTGAACATCACACCAGCCAGAATGACTTAAAACTTGACTGTGCTAGATGCTTAAGGTCCTGCTAAATGCCCAGGATTTACTGAGAGCAATGCCTTATTTTTCTTTTTAGGGACAGTGTAAATAACTTTTTTTAGTTAAGAAATGCAAACCAAAATGTGTCTAGTTTTTGGCTGGACACACCACAATTCTGGTTTCTGTGATGTGTTTATAATATGGAACTTGTGTCTCTGTGAAATGTTATTTGAAGTTTGAAATTTACAATACTAAAATAAATTGTCTAACATTAAAGCATTCTAATCAAGGGGAAGTAATGTAATAACATTTCAGAAGCCTTAACTAAAGTGCAAGAAGAATAGGGTGAATAGCAAGGTTATCATAGCCTTCAGGGTATCATGAAATTCTAAAGGAAATCTTGAGCTCAGAAATTTGCTTCCACTTTGACCTAGAGTGTAGAGACCTAATGTTCTGGCTTCTAATGTGTGTAGCACAGAAAACTTACTTAATGTTACATTTGTGGCATGAAAGCTGGATAGCTATGACAGTGTAAACCAGGAGCAGAAGTTTGTATCTGAGTTTCCTAATATTCCCATAGAAGTCGGTCATTTCCCCATAAGAAAATTGAGGTTTCTAAATAGACTAGCTTTTAAGAGCTTTGATTGTTATTTAATACTAAATTATGCTAATGAATAAAAATGGTACTTACAGAGAGTTTGGTCATCAGCTATAACTCAGACAAGAATGATCCTTAGGAATTAAATAGGAAAAATCATATGATAAAAGTATGTTAAAATTATGTTTAGTTTCATGGCAGGCATGTTTGTTACGAAGCTACCATTATTCAATTAGTTTGTTTCACAAGTTCTCAGCACCAAAGTAAAAGTTTTAAATTCTTATTTGCTTCAGAATAAAGCGTTAGGGATGCTCCACACCATATAATGCTCTCCAAATACAGGAAAGATTGAAATCCACATTAAGACACAGAAATTGAAAGTGAAGTAGCTAATTAATCTTGATTCCTCCCTTGAGAGGAGTAATGTAATGTGAGTAGTTTCAATAAATACTATCAATGTTTGTGGTCCTAAATTAAAATAAACTGAATTTTCAAGATCATACTTCTTTTTTCTTTTATTCCTGTCACTTAAGGGTGAGTTGCAGTTTTCATGATGTTATGAAGCTGTAACCAAAACTTTCAAAACATTGGCTAGAGATATATGGAGGGCTTATGTAGAAAGAGAATTTTCTGTTATGTCATGGTATGGGAGGTATAGTTCAAAAAGTAAAGAAAAAGAGCAGACATTTTATGACTATAAAGGCATAAAATATGATGGTTGTATCTTCTCTAAAAATTTCCCATAACATGCTATCAGTAAAAAATTATTTCATTGATAGTAGGCATGAGGATAATCAAGAAAATCATCATGCATGCAAAAACTTTTTAATAATTAAAAGTACAGCATGCTACCAAAAAAAAAGATGCAAAGTTCATGAAATTTTGTTTTTTAGTAAAATAAGGTGGCAGCTTTTAGAAGGAAGTTTTTATTCAGTCTAGGTCTTATATCTAATATAAGAATACTTGTTCAGGTATGTCTTCCATCTTCTCACTGTAGGAGGGATTTACTGTTAGAGATTTTTGAAGTATTCTGCACTGGTACACTTTATGATTCTTCCCTGCCCTTTGCTTTGCTCTCCATAAATGTGAGAGCAGTGTGTCCAGCTTAGCATGCTGAGGCACTGGAGGAAAATCTAGCTACATAACTGGGTCAAGATACTTAGCTTGAAAATAACTCATTTCACTCTTCATAGGCATGTTTATTTTCTTTCTCCTAGTGATAACAATTAGTATAATAAAACTTCTTAAAGTTTCTTTCCTCTCTTAGAAAGATTTGATTTTTTTGTAAAGAGTTGCATGTAGTTATGCAACTGTAAATCAGCCTCAGATAATGAACAGGAAAACAAAATGCTTGATTTTACAGTATTTCTCTTGCTTGCATACCTCTGTCATCATTGCTTCGCTTGACTCTGGTATCCTTCTTCCTTATGCTGTTATACAAGTGGCAGGGCAGAGTAAATGCCACTGCTTTAATAGAATTATAGAACCCTGAATTCATGTAACTCACGAATCAGCAAGTTAATAGAAAATGAACATTCCCTGTTATATTTAGAGAAAGCAAACTTTAGTGTTCTCTGCAGATCTGAATGCTCTGAACTGTAAGAAACCTAGGAAATGGTTTGATATGCAGATCATCAGTAGTACAGTTAGAAAGCAGAGGTAATTGTTTGTTAGAAAAAGAAGTTCACTTGAGTAGCACATTTCAGGTAACTTCAGTGCTATAGAAGTGCATGGTGTACAAAATAAACCTCAGGGAACAGTACTGAGGAGCATTCAAATTGTTTTGCATCTGTCTTCTCTGAATCGTAAGTGTTTGGATAATAAATCAAGATGTACTCATTCTGTCTGTCTCACAAATAACTGCTGTCATTTCAGATACATCAGCAATAGGTGATTTGGCAGCCATAGCCATCATAGTTAAGAACCACCCCACGAATCAGTGATTCATCTTAAATACAAATGACATTGTAGGGACCTTCAGTATTGTTCCTTTGCAAAATAAAGGAAGAGTAGATGAGAAGTTTATGCTCCCATCCTTCCTTCTGCTTATACACCTGAGTTTCTGGTTATCTGTTGCTATTGTGTTCAGTTCAGCTGAGACTAGTTATCTGTCCTGTGATTTTTGAGGTCAGATCTTAAATCTGCTGTGTGTTACAAGTAGTTCCCTCAGGTAATTTTTTCAGATATAAAGAAAAACCAGATTGATAGGGAAAAAAGAATCATTTCATATTTACAGGGAAAAAAGAGTCTGTTCCATTCCACGTTTTAGTAAATTAGGCTGGAGAGAGCACCAGTCAGATGTGCTGCCACTAAGACGTGTACAAATTATAGAGGAATTGCAGGGGATTTTCAGTTACTATTGTTGTATTCCTAGTTTTGCATCTTTGCAAAGCCCTTTAATGTATCTCTTTGGAAAAGAGGAGCCATAATGCTTGATAAAAGAGGTCTGCTACCATCTTTACTGAAGATGGTGGGTGGAAAGGTAACTTCATAGAAAACCTCTTGTGTCCCCTGAGAAGAATTTTCACACTCTTCTTGCTCATCTGGCTGTTTATTTAAAGACAGAATTCTACTGTTTAGTGAGTTTGTAAAAGGTAAGTAAATTGTAATAGTTGCTCCATGAAGAGTATTATATGTTCCTTTCCTTCCCTGCATTCCCACCCTAATTTAATTGCAAACATGCTTTTATAAAAGTTGTAGTTTTAATGTGATGATGGCCAAGTATAATCAACATGTTCTGATGGAAATAAAACTGGTAGTACATTGGACAGAAATGTGTTTTCATCTGCAGTACTGGCTGTAGGAGAGCAAATTACTGGGCTGTAATGGCAAACTGCCACTGCCATCTTTGGAAACAGATGACAGTAATTGCAAACCCCCTTTCC
Source organism: Hypotaenidia okinawae (assembly GCA_027925045.1). Taxonomy (NCBI): domain Eukaryota; kingdom Metazoa; phylum Chordata; class Aves; order Gruiformes; family Rallidae; genus Hypotaenidia; species Hypotaenidia okinawae. The sequence continues at coordinate 26,590,175 of BSDF01000005.1, read as the reverse complement.
AAGCATTGGAAAAATTACCTGCAGTTAATGATCAGTTTCTTCCTAAATTCAGGAGCAGGGACAAGTAGAAGAGTCTTCTTGGAAGGGAATAGATGATTTAGGGAATGAATATTTATAAATATGAGAATACCCTCAGCTCATGAAAAGACTTGAGTTCTTGTGGGCATTGCAGCTTCCATTAACAGACATGTTTTTTGTCATGTATACCTCTGCCCCTATCAGCAACAACATCTTTTTCACAGGAAGAGCTACTAGAAGAAGTGTAGCTATTAAACTACAAAGTTTGTCCCTTTTTTTATAGGCTCAAAAGACACAGATTCATTTCACAGACATTTGAAGTCTGTCATTTCTTTGACAAATGGAGTAGTGGTAAGCTGGATACCAGATATAGTTGGCATGATCCAATTCAACTCTTTACCACATACCTAAATGCCTATTTCTATAAAAGGGTCACTGCTGCAGATTATTCTAAGCTAAGTTTTTTCTAGTTTAAGAAATTGTACAGAGACAATTCAAAAGGAAATGTTTCTATCTGAAGTACCCCTAATTCTGGGAAATGATGGCAGTTGAAAACTAAGTCAACACAGTAATTTTTTATACTAAAATTGTGGTTCATTTTGTTGCATTGGACATCTAAAGTATTTATCAATATTAAGACCGATCATAATAGTTAATACTGGTCTGAACGTTTAATTATAATAGATATATTGCTCACATGTGTTGTTTTTAAAGCTGTACTTTTTATAGGTGAGGGTTATTCTTCAAGTGATGATAGAAATTAAAGTGTCAGGCAGACCATTCCCATGAATAATGTCATGGTTTTCTGCATTCATGAGATACCATACGCTGAAAAAGATACATGCAGGCATTGCCACAGTCTAGGTATTCAATAGGAAAACATCCTGTAGGCAAGGAAGAGAAACACTTCCCCAGCCTATTGGAAACAGCCACCATTCACCCATGTTCCTTTTCTTAGACCTGTGCAATTAACGGGCTTTGGGGAGAATGATAGCTATACCTCGTGATTCTAGGTTTTTATGATCAGCTGAAGAGGTGAAACAGTACACGATCTATTGAAGCTCAGGGTAGCACGCAGGTCTTGTATTTTTATACCACATTCTGGAGCAATATGTTCAGATTAACATGACACCACTACCACTGCTTTCACTAAATAAAGTGTCACGAGCTGCTATGAAGTGGTATTTGTCTGTAGGTTAACAACCAGTTTGTAATGTGCAACCTTCAGTATCTACTGGAAGCCCATCCTAAAAGTTTCTGGAAAATCAAAACGGAGTGTCTCAACATATTTGTGTTTTTGAATGATGAGTAAGAAACCAGGAAGTCGGTCTTTTTGGGACTTGCAATCCAGAAGACACAAAAAACTGACCTCAGTATGATACAAGAAGAAGTGACACTTTTGCTGCTCTGGTGTGCAGGTGTTCCCTTTACCTATTTCTCTGTCTTATGGCCTGGGAGGTTCCTATGTGTCTCACTACCTGTATTTCTGATATTTTAATTTTTTTTTTTTAAACCTTTTACTGGTTTGTGTTAGAAGGGACCTTAAGGATCATCTAGTTCCAGCCCCCTGCCATGGGAAGGGATACCCTCCACTAGACCAGGTGGCCCGAAGCCCCATCCTTGGACACTTCCAGGGAGGGGCAGCCACAGCTACAGCTTCTCTGGGCAATCTTTTTCAGTGCCTCACTTCCATAGCAAAGAACTTTTTCCTAATATCTCATCTAAATCTACCCTCTCTCACTTTAAACCAAATACCCCTTGTCCTATCACTATACTCCCTCTCCAGTTTTCCTGGAGGCCCTCTTAGGGTACTGGAAGGCCGCTACAAGGTCCTTCTGATTTCATAAGTCTCTACAAGAAGCAAAAATTTGACCAAAAGTCATTATTTAAAGAAATGAGTGACTGAGTAGAAGTTAGTTAAAGGCAGGCTAAGAAAATGGAGGTTTAGGAAAGTGCACGCTATTAGAAACACTCTGTTCAGCTTTTATGTAAGGCCAGTCAGGTGTATGTTGATGATTGATTAGGAAGAACAGTAATCATTTAACTAAAAGTTGGTCTGTAATGAAAGTCTTTTCAAGTAGATACTCTGTAAATTTACTTCTGGTTGTAATTTGATGGTTATGTTGATCATCTGTAGGTCCAAATGTATTTCACTAGTGCAGGATTTCTAAATCATAAGGATCCTTTAACCATGTTTCTTTTTCCAGTTGTATAATCTTAGTTGAAAGTTAGTTGATTGTTGACCGGAAATACCTGTTGGCCAAGTGTCACCCAGAGGCTTCTTAACTTTATTTTCTGCTGAGTTCTAGTTATCTCCATTTCTACATGACAAAACAGAGCTCTAACAGAAGGCCTCCAAGTCACTCTTTGAGTGGATACAGAGAGGGAGTGTGAATACACCGTGGCCCTGAGAACTGCAAAACCTACATTCTGCTATACTGCCTGTACTTTACTTGAGAGAGCAACATCAGTTACCTGTCCTTGCCACAATGCATATTCTTTACCCGGGCATAGTGCTCTGTGTTTATCCTGCAAGAATATTGTTATATATTCTTTAAAAGCTTTATAAAATCAGTATAATGCTTTCAAAAGTCTGTAGGAGAAGAGAAAGCTATCTAATTGTGCAATATTCTGAGATGCAAATAAACTAAACAGGATGGAAATGATGTTCATTCTCCACGTAAGAGTTCTCCTGTTCAGTGTTCTTTTAGGTCCAGCATGATTTCTGTAGAGGTGACATTAAGTTTTAAGAGATGTCTGATGCTGTAGAAAAGTAATGGGCTTTTTCTCTCCTCCTCTTTTGGGCAGTTTTGGTATGAATCATGATGGAATTGGAAATTCCTGTGGGACCAAAGGTCATGAAGCAGCAAAGCTAATGGCAGCTCATATTACAGCAAACACCAACCCTTTCTCTTGGTCAGCCTGCAGTCGGGATTACATCACCAGTTTTTTAGAGTAAGTAATCTCTCAAGAAAAGTGATGAGTTTTTAAAAATTTACTCCTTTCAGGGTAAATAGTAGATATACAGTGTCCTGTTCTGATGGTTTACATTTTTAGAATGAACAGACAGAAATATGACAAGTCACTTCAGATTTTTGTTTTGTAGAGCACTTTCTGTGCAATGACAAAAGCTTCTTCTGCTTCTTTCCCCACCCTACAGTTTTCATTTTCAATCTATTAAAAACATTTTGAAGTGCTGATAATATCTCATTACCTCATTAATTTGAGGGTGAAAAATAGAGAAGGGTGAAATTCATCTACGGATGATGGGAAGTGTTTTTCTAATACATGCGTAGTGTGAGGGACTCTGATGAAGAAAAGGTGGTTGTACATCCTTGTACATTTCATTCTCCAGATATTTTTCATGCAATCTTCAGGCTTTTTTTCTATCCATGTCCTTTGGAATCATTGGTGAGAACATAAAGGTTATAGGAGAGGATGACGTAGATCTCTCTATCAGTAATTGACTAACCTATACTTAGGTAGTGATTTTTGTCCAAACATAGGTTGCTACATGAAATTTTACTTTTGTATGAAAAATTGTAAAGAGTAAAGTTACGTTGCTCTCAAAAATGTGCTTGTATCAGTTATACATTGGTAGATATTATGTCTGATGAAGCCTTTGTGTATTCTAAATTGTGGAAGAAAACACAGTACTGGGAGTTCACTGAGAACAGGTTAATAACAGGATTTTTTAAAATGGCATAAGGTGGGCTTTATGAGAACAAATGGCAGTTGGCTGGTAGGTTCAGTGTCATCAATAAGCCTTCAACCTTCATAAGAAATAAAGGTTGTTCAGTAACTCAGTTGCTTACTGTATTTTAGTATTATATGTATTTACACTAGTCAAGTGGTCTAACTACAAGACTATTAAGACCAAAATGAGCTTTTCCTCCTCCTTCAGAGATCTAACTACAGAATATGGTGCTGTGTTTTGAAGCTTAATTGAAGGCACCTATCCAGTCTAATAAATCTTTAGATTGGTTCAAATGTAGCTTCAAAGATAGATCACTGAATTGGTGCAAAGAGGTGTTTGAGCTCCCTACAGTCAGTGGGCAGAGACAGACATTTAACATTGGTAATGTTCAGAGCAAAAAAACTTCAGTTACTGTGTCAGGTTAGGGCATTTTATATCACCCCACTGAACTCTGCACCCACACAATTTTATGTACTGGAGTGATTAAGATGAGTGTCTAAATTAAAGCATGCTGAATTGATGTCATCCTTACATATATGTGTTTATACAGGTTTCTCACAATATAAACTTGTTTCCTCAGGATACATACATATGTATTCATTTAATACTACTATTGTTAAAAAACCCCCGAATGGGTAGTTTTGTTTTACCATTACCAGTCATTTCTGTTAATTCAGAAATATTCCCATTAGTAGTCTTTCTAGAATGTCATGCAGCCTAATATAACAATGAATACAGTTTTCACATCTCTGCTGAGAGATTATTTCACATCTTAATAGCTCTGACTCTCAAGCTTACAGTGCAGGTATTTTCATGTAGCATTTTGGGCTCTGTTTCCTACTGTTACAGTTCTGCTATTCCCTGTCTCATTTACTTTTACTTGTTGCTCTCCTCTGAACTCCATTTTGGTTTCCTAATTGTCCTGACAGTAAGTTCTCTATTGGTAAAGACATAGTTCAACAGATTGCTAAGAAATAATCTCTTATTATGGGTTTGGAGAAAGAAATGTGGTAAAAGTCTGGGCCTGCATTATGCTGCATATATAATCTTCATCATGTTCCTGGACAGTTTTAAATTACAGCCTGAGCAAACTTTTTTGTTTCTTTGCTTGATATGTATTCAGTGAACTTTTAAGGTTTTTTTCTGCCAGTTAAAAACATGTTTAGCTTATGCCTCCTCTACTTTATGTTCAATTTTTAATTTTTTTTTTATTATTTTCTGTTACCATCCCCTCTATTCACTTCCATTCCCTAGGTTTGATTCACTGTTAAGTCTGTGGGATGCCAGTGAAATTGTAGTTATATTAGCCTAAAGCCAAAATAGTACTCTGGTGAATCTGTTCCCATAGTTCTAATCTTTTCAGGTTTTTGAGATACTTCTCTGTCATTGCCAGTGTTTGCAACTCTGCTGGAATTACTGCCATCTGTGAATTTAATTTAAAAATCATTACTGGAGATACTGAAGTGATACTCGAGCTAGAATAAAAAGATATCTACACATAGCAGCTTCAATAATAAATTATCTTTTTGTAATATTTTAGCTATATTTTTATATTTTTATAGTTGTAGATGGTGGGTTTTTTTCAAAGCCACCTTGGATAAACAGTATTTAATGCATTGCAATTATGAATGGATTTTTCAATTGTATAGGATACTGTGTTAAATAATGTACTAAAAGACAAAGATGACTTCTCCTTTATCTACTAACTTTGCAACCTATTTTTAGAAATGTCACATATCTCAAAACATCATCTGTTCATTGTATGTCTATGCTTATTATTGTTTGTGGTTCTAATAGAAATTAATTGATACTTATTGATTAAAAGTTGTTCTATTATTTCATATGGCAGAATAGTCTGAAAAACTGTAGGGTTCTTTTTCTCCATTTTCTAGTTTTCTCCCTAGTTTTTCATGTTATCTCCTCAATGACAGCAGGAAGCTGTTACACAGGTACCTGCAGGACATCTATTAGAAGCCTAAAACGCTTATTTTCGCTCATTCACACCGTCCTTTAAGGCAGAACAGCTTTATGAACTGATACTTTTCTGTCACAGGTAATGATCAGTGAGCAAGAAGCTAATGAGTTTTGTGTGGTAACAGTTCCTATAAGAGCAGAACAGTCTATGTACATTCAGACAGGAAAAAAACTGGGGTTTATATTCATGTTAGCAACAGATGAGAAAAATGCTAAGAAGACCCATTAGTATACAAAGAAGAAAGACAAATATTTCTGATGAATGAATATAACTAGTTCAGGAATCGTTTATTTGTGTCTGACAAGAGATGAAATGCAGATACTCATGCTGAAACCAAAAGAACATGAGTCTGTATGGCCATACCACAGCACCTTTTAGATTTATCAGCTTGGACCAGTTTGGGCAGAGTTGTCGTGGCACCAGAATAATGTGGCTGGAATGATTTTTGCTAGAAGTTCAACACATGTTCACCATATTATACAGTAAGGTAGTAGATTAATGTGGATATACTAGTTTACCAGTTTGGGTCACTGCTTGCCTCAGCAGTTTTGCAATGTGTGCCATTTTGTACTGTAGTTACCATATTGTCCTCTATCATGAGACAAAAGCATTTTGGATACAGAAGTCATCCTGGTGACACTCAAAGTAGAACCGTATCTTCCTGAAGACTTTCTGTACTCAGAAACAAATTTTCCAGACTGATGCTACTGATGAATACCCATTAATTGTCACTTGGAAGGTACCAAATCAGTCAGGTTTTGGCAGAGTAATTTATTTTGCAGGATGACAGGATAGAGGATGGAAATGCCTCAAAGGATGACAGTAAGACAAAGAATGGCTATGCATTGCTAATAGATCTCTCAAAGCCCTCAAGAAGAATGGCCAGCCTGCACAGGCTCTGAAATGGCCAGACATTTTATTTTATTTTTTCTGAGTAAAACATTCCTTCTAGCATATAAAAGCTGTTGTCTGTCAAGCTTCATGTTAGAGTGGAAGATCAATTGAATTCAGTTTATCAACTGAATTGTTCATAAGTGCAAGTCTCATTATGTCCAGCATATATTTATACAGTGTGCCTTACAGAGCTAAGCAGATATCAAGACATAAAGAAGAGCACTTTCTGCTTGGAGTTCTTTATTCAGTTACTTTTATGTTTTGTATTAACAAAAGCTGGAATCATAGTTTGTTAACTATAAATAGGAGAAGATATTAGAAGAAGCCATATGCCCAACTCTGTCTTTCAACGGTAGGATTGCCTTTTGAAGAGGAATGAATAAGAACCAAGAGTCTTTAAACTGTCTGGATAAGTAAGACATATCACAGGAAATTCTTGGATAGTCTCTAGATTGCCTTACAGCAGGATTACTATCTTGGTCCAAGCAAGCCAACGTACTCCAATATTTGGACCCAGACATAATCTACCCAAAAATTGTGGGATATACTAGATAAATAAATATGTATATGCCTCATATGGTATTTATGGTAGATCGGACAGTTCCCCTGATACTCCAAAAATCTAAATTAGGTTTTAAAAAAGTACAAGCCAAGAGAAGTTTTAAAAGATAAGATCACATGAATCATATTGGAATACTGTATCTCTATCTGCAAATCAATGGAGAAAATTTACATTAAGTGCTATCTGTTGACCTACACTTTGGATTATAATTTGCTTCATTTTTCTTTAAAGTTTATTGTTTTGGTTTTTTTTTAACTAGCAGATAATTAAATAAAAAGCATATGTTCCAAATTATTGTAGATTTTGGAACTTTGAAAGCCTTATGTTTTGCTTAGAAGACTACCCTGTTAAAGAAACCACTATCGTCCTTGTAATCGTGGGCTGCCAATATGTTTTCGAGTGTTGACTTTCCAAGTACTGCTTTTTGTCTACCTCTTGGATTATTTAAAGAAATTCTAAAGGGCACAATCTGCATAAGATTCTCTTGAACATTTGTAGACTGTTTGAAGAAATAAATACAGAACAACAAATTGTCCCGGTATTTTACAGTCCCAATACTTTACTGCTTAGTATTTCCCAAACTCTCAGGGACAAAAATTAATAGATTTTGGTAGGTGGATGATTTTAATAGATGGACCATAGATTTTTCCTAATATGGCCACTGGATAATTATTCAAGTAAATAAAAAGAATGCTTTGGAAGAAAGACCATATTGTGGTAAAGAAATAGCAAATTATCTACTAATGAAGAAAAGCAAAATCTAATATTATGAAAAGATTGTGTAGATTCTATGATTAGAGAGTCTTTGCTATGAAATAGATAATATATAAAGTCAGCCTTACACAAAAGATTGGAAAGAAGTAGAACTTACCATGGGAGTGAGTGGCAACCTCACATCAATATCTGAATTTCCCTAACATCCAAGGTTGTTTTCATTTAGTAATCCTACCTTGCTTCGTTCTAATTTTAAACATACTTCAAATCACACTTCTGTTACTTATGCCCTTATTCTGCAAATATTTATGTTAATATCTGTAGACTATTCAGCAATCTTTATTTTAAGAAAGTTTATATGAAAGTTTATTCATTGATTTCATGCTAAGCAGATTTTATAACTTGTATAGAAGTATATCCTAACCATCTCAAAAAATCAATTTTTACTAAGAAAGAGTATGTAATAAACATTAAGTAAGGAAGGGATCTGTTAGGAGCCAAATGATATGTATAGGCATGTAAATAATTCATGGTTTTATGTGTATGCATATGTATAAAACACACTGCTTATATTCTTAACACATTTTAGTATTTGCCCTCCTGTATTTGTATGGGTATTTTGGTAACAGAATTAAATAAAAAAATTATGTATTGTTGCTTAGCTATAACAGATAATTACAAATATTTCTAATACATTTAATTTACAATTCTTGATCCTAGCCTGCGTGATAGTCCATATCATTATTCTGAATGAGCCAATTCTATAATATTCAAAACCTATTTTCAGTGATAGTGTTGTAGAATATTTTCTTCAACCATTGAAGAAGTTGTGTTGTACTGTGCATGTTTCTGAGATACTTGGGGATACTGTAATAGGAGCATAGAGGACCTGAATGGTCTACATCCATTGTTTTTGCCTTTTTTTGTTTATTGACTTTGAATAAACAGCAATATGTGTGCAGTGGTGATGATCCTCAGTTTTGCATTGTTCAGTCTGTGAAGATTCTAGCATTGAATCCCTGGTCGCTCTTACTTTCATTAAACAGTTAAAAGCGATAATATGTCTGAGATCTTAAGCTTTCAGAGAATGCTCTAGTATCCTTGATATCCTTCTAAACAGAAGAGTAATTTGCTATCCTGTGATACTAAAATACAAAAGAATGTTGAAATTATATTGTAGAGTGTCTTGAGACACTACACTGGAATACTGAGATAAAGTAACATCAAACTTAGCTATTTTATATTTGAAACCGATCCCACTATGGCCCATAAAACCTCATGGAATTAACCTAAAATAAGGAAAAGGACAGAAGCTTTGAGTACTGGTAGTATCTTGTGAACTCAGTAGAATGTAAAGATGAGTTTGAGATCATCATGGTTTGAGAGCAGCCCTGAGGAGAAGGACTTGGGGATATTCACTGATATAAAGCTCAACATACTCTGGCAAGGCATGCCTGCAGCTCAGAAAGACAGTCATGGCCTGGGCTGCATCAAAGAAGCATGACCAGTAGGTCAGTGGAGGTGATTCTGCCCCTATACTCTGCTCTCCTGAGACCCCACCTGGAGTGCTGTGTCCAGCTCTGGGGCCCAAAATACATGAAGGATGTGGAGCTGTTGGAGTGAGTCCAGAGAAGGGCCACAAAGATGATCAGAGGACTGGAGCTCCTCTCCTATGCAGACATGCTGAGTGAGAGAGTAGAGCTTGTTCAGCCTGGCAAAGAGAAGGCTCTGGGGAGATCTTATTGTGACTTGCCAGTACCTGAAGGGGCCTACAGAGAAGGACCTTTTATCAGGATATAGAGTGATAGGACAATAGGTAATGGCTTTAAACTAGAAGAGGGTAGATTTAGTTTAGACATTTGGAAGAAATTCTTCCTGTGAGGGTGGTGAGGCCCTGGCACAGGCTGCCCAGAGCAGCTGTGGCTGCCCTCTCCATGGCAGTGTTCAAGGCCAGGTTGGATGGGGCTTTGGGCAACCTGGTCTAGTGGAGGGTGTCCCTGACAATGGCAGGGGGCTAGAGCTGGGTGATGTTTGAGGTCTCTTCCAGCCCAAATCATTCTGTGATTCTGATTCTGATACCTAATTTCTGTTACAGACACTAAAGATTTATTCATTACTTATTCAAAAATGTAAATGCTCTGCAGGGGTACCTGTAGGTTTTTTGAATTTGTATGTGCTTCTTATATAAGATAAAATCACAAAGCACAAATGCAGTTGTGATTCAAAGTTTCCTGAAATTGCAGAGATCAAGGCATTTGGGAATTCTTTTCCTTACTATCTTTTTTCCGTCTACACGAAGGGCTCTTTTCACTTTTGTAGGCCTGATTGATATTAAGTATTAGATCTCTTTTTATAAAGAGCTCCATTACCATTATTCTTCTTGCACTTTTTTGATTTGTTCCCCTAGTTTTAGCATTTTTTCCCCCTTGAGTATATGGGTTTTGATTTGATGGAGCAAAGATACAGGGAGAAGAACAAACACATAGACTTAAGGTTATTATCGTATTCTTGAGTCCTGGAGAAATTGTCTGGAGAGGTTGTATGTCCTCAGCCTGTATTTATCCTTTGCATGGCTTTGGTGAGACCAATGGAAAGTCCCTGGTTTTGGTAATGTGTTTTATAACACATGCTATTTCTTTTCCAAAATACTTCACACAATCCAGTATCAGGTTCTCACTCTTGCCTTGGTAAAACGTGTCAGGTTTTTTTAACCACTGAACTGAATAGAACTGAAGCAGAAGGAAAGAGAGAAACAAATACTCGGTTTGAGAGCTGGTGTGATGTAAGTAAGTGTATGACTGCTTAGTAGTAATTTTCTGGCTTTTTTTTTCTACTACAATATTCCATTATGATGAAAATCCTGTCATTAGAGTGGAAGAGCCATATTTTTTGTGTTTACTACAAGGATTTTGATTTTAATTTCTGTATTTATATGCCACGTAGAGTAGATATATACTTGAATGTAAAAGTTGAGTGAATTTAAAGATTTAGATCTGATTCTGTACAAGTTTACCTATGCCTATGGAGAGAGTCACTGAAGGTAATGAGGGTTCTAACTTGTTTTCTTGGCTGTCTGTTTACAGTACCAGTTTACAGATCAAACACTGCACTACTGGAATATGTGGAAATGTTCCCATTATGTGCATTGCTAGCTCAAGCTGATGTCAAATTCTAAACTTTCCAGTGCTTATTTGCGCAAAGTTCCCATCTCTAGTTTCATCTAGACAATGCAGAAAAATCAGATTGTGTTTGAGTTATTTTCATATTGGCATTGCTAATAGGTACTCATCATACATACAAAATACAACACTGGAATACTTCAAAATAATGTAGTATAGCCTCCTAATTTCTGCTATTAGAAAATACATATGCCTGCAATAATTAAAACAGGAATAAAGGGACATGAACATTAATTTTTATACCAGACCCACCTAGCTGATATTCTAAGAGTAGATTTCAGCTGGAGGGGGTGTGTGTGTGCAGGTGAATGACACTAAATTCATTTGGATTAGTAACTGAATATATTTTTTCTCTGTATTTACCTGTTTATTGACTTAGTTGCTGTTTGCCTTCTGAAATAGTTGGCAGTTGTTTCTTTCTTTGTTTTTCCAAAGAGTTTATTGTAGTGTTTCAAAGAACTGATTAAAATAGGGTTAAAGTGAGAACAGAAAATCTGTAGTTAAAGTAGTCTTTTTGCTCTTTTTTAATCTGCAGATGAAAAGTATAGAAAATTGGAGATCTCCAAAAACCAGTGTAGAACATTCACTTCTGAAATTATGTTCCTTTGGCAAGGTGCATGGAAAAGATTTGGAAAAAAACCCATAAGTGCTGGCAAAATTTGTAGGAATGTCGGAAAAAAAATTAAAGTGTTGGCATAAGAATTCTTTAAAAATCCTCACTTATTCACATGTGAAATGAAAGTAAAAAAGCATCTGTCCTCTTTTTGCACACTGAATAAATAAAACTGAATAATTATATTTAGTAAAGTACCAAGTTTTCTAAACAGAACTCTGTATGCATTTGGCTTGCTTTGTTATTTATTCCACTGCACTAAAATGTTGCGGTTGGATATGGGCATATTTTGGAAAGAAAACCTCCAACCACCAAACAAAACAGTGAATGTAAAAGATGAAAATCCTAAAGTTTTCAAAGATGACGACGATCTTAGTTCTAACATGGGACTTTGAAGACTAAATATTATTAATACAATAGGAAAAATCTCGGATCCATACAATTTTTTTTGCTTACCCTAGTATAAGTAAATTTGAAGATCCTGCAGAATTTTTATCATTGTAACTATTTTGTTCACTCAAATGGGAGAAAAACATGCATGTTGAAGTCCTAATCCTATAAACATGTAGTCATATTGAAATTTAAATGTGTTTTAATTTTATAGAAATTAATAGAGCTGTTCATATCTGTAAGATTGTACTTAGCTGTTTGAAGGGTCAGGAGGGTTAATAAGAATTGTAAACTTAATCTCTGTATTTGCTTATTTTGTTTCTATACAAGTCTGTGACCAAATACAGCTATTGTTCAGTGAGAACAAATAGGAATCTTAAAACGAAAATGAAAATCAGTCTTGTGTGGCTCAGAAATTATCACACTTTAAAAAAAGGATAATATATGAAATCTATTTCACAATCTAAAATAAGCATTTTTGTTAATAGTAATGATGAAAAAATATTTTAATCTCTTAATTCCCTCTAATTTTCCTTTTTACTATGGGTGTACCATCTTACTGTTTTGTTTATTGCAGTCATAATTGTTTCACACCCAGTGCTGTTAAAAGTAAGAACTAGATACGTGATATCATTACTGTGATTTACAGTCAGTAGAATTCCTAATTGATTTGGTCCTTTATGTTGAACAGTTCGGGCCGTGGTACTTGCCTTGATAATGAGCCTCCCAAGCGTGACTTTCTTTATCCAGCTGTGGCCCCAGGTCAGGTGTATGATGCTGATGAACAGTGTCGCTTCCAGTATGGAGCAACATCCCGCCAATGTAAATATGGGGTAAGAAGTCTTAATCCTTATGCTGAGTGTTCTTCTTAGTCATTTGTATATATTCCTTTATAACATAAATCTTTAGTTAGATGCAGTAGTGGGTTACAGGTTTCCAATAGCATGCCTGGTGCCATCATCCGTAAGCAAAGGGTACATTTTAATCCTTATGCTGCATCTTTTGCTTGAGTCATTTGTGTGTACTGTACACCAAAATGCGTGGGTAACAATGAGCTGGGGAAAGCTTTATAGGTAAAAAAGGAGCCCAAAACACTTGATCCTGCTCCTCCTAAAGTGTACTGCAGAATTTTCCCCAATTTCAGTTAAATGAGATCAGGTTCATGTGTATTAATCTTGAAACATGAAATACATTGTGTTGGCTTTCACTTCATATTTTGAAGCTACATTTTGAAATTACTTTTGCACTTGTGTTGACTTGTCAGGTTGTTGGGTTTTTTCTGAACATTGAGTTTATTGTTTCTGACATTGTTCAGATCTCTTTTTTGGAAAGATGAATTACAGTTATGGGAACAGAGGAACATGAAGCTAGACTAGCAAAGCTTTGGCTGCACATACCAGTATGCAGTAATTAAGGTAAATAAATTTACAGTAGCCTGCACACTTAGGCCATTATGTGATAAATTTATAAATACTTACTTAAAAATCTTGCAGCCCGCAGTATGTAGTAAAAGGATGCATTCTGCTGTGCTTGTCATCAGATAATCAGCTGAGACTAAATTAAATAAACCTTGAAAACATATCTAATGGTTTAAAAGTACATAGCTTTAATAATGTTTTGATTTTTCAGTTATTCAAATAAAGCAATGTAATCATTGAATTCATACTCAATGTATTTCTCTAAAGGCTAGCTACAAAGAAAGCCCATTTTTATATCCCTGAGGTGACAAATACAATATTATTCTTGGGATGCCTCTTTGGCAGACCATGTTGTGCAAAGGATTTAAATGCTGGCTGACTAGCTCACCGGGTCCTCTACTTCTGATCTCTCATCAGACCTCTTTTGGCCTTTATTGTTACTCTGTAAGTTCTCACTTCCCACCACTGTTCTTTAAGGGCCCTCTTTTCTGTCACTACATCTAAGCCATACTGTTTTTTTTTTTTAAATCTTACAAATTCTCACCACATGCACCCTTTTATTTTCGAACTAATGATATCTGCAGGTATTTAATCCACTATTTATAGCACAGCCTTTGGAGATACACTGCATTTTAAATTAAACTGGAAAGTTAATAATGTGCAAAACCTGGCTTTTCTACATGTTATGTTACTTTTTTCAAATACTGTTAAACTGTGTAATCAGTGTTGTGATGATCGTGCTGCACAGAACACTTTCTTTTTTAAGCCAGTTCCTAAACCACAAACAATTGGAAGTAATGAAGATGTGTAGGTAATCCTGGCTTTCTGCCTTCTGCTTTCTTTTTGTTTTAAAGTTTTTGTGGGGGATTCCCTTGTAGTTACAAAAAAAAGCGATCAGCACTTAATTGAGGCAGATTAAAAGAAGTTACATCTTTATCTGACCTTACTGGTCCTCTGAATTGATACAATATATAGTATTCTATCAGTGTGCGACTAGGGTAAGCATAACTTATGTCTCAAAAAACCCCCACCTTATTTTTAATAATAGGATTTAGACTACATGTAATTTTGAAGGGGGAAGAAAATAAGGCTTTGGAAGCTGGTAGTGTAGATGGAAAATACCCTTTCAAGGATGACAGGTTTTTTTAGAAATGAGTAGTGAAACTAGATCTAAATGCAAGAAAAAAGCTGGGTTGAATATTCTGTTTTCATTATCAAAAGTAAACAGTCAGTGCTTTGGATATTCCTATTTGATGTACTATTTGAATGAAGATGTTCATTGATCTTGCTCTAATGAACACATGCAACTGTGGACAGAAAAAACATACTAAAAATCCATAATTAACAGTGAACCTAGTTTGTATAGTAACTGATTTCAATCACCTCTTTTAGCCCTTATTACTTGAAGTACCAGGTAAAAAAGGGATATAGCCAGTTTTCCAACATGGTGTTTACTGACCCAGGAGGAGATAAATTCTAAACCAAATGGAAATCTCAGAGAAGATTGCCTGCTTCTTTCTCTTGGTCATGTTCTTTACTGATTTGTGATAGTAAGACATGACAAGAGAAACAGTTAAATTCTCAAATCAAATGCCAGAAAATTACAAGTCTCCTTTGAGCTCTGATGTAGCTCTTGAGATAAGATAGTTCTGTTTTTAAAGAAACTTAGAAAATGTTCATGTTCTTTCTGCTTAAGAATTAACCTTTGGAAAAATTACCTCTTTTAAACATTCAACTTTAATGTTAATCTGTGTTCATTGCCTTTTCTCCTGTATTTCCTTATCCATTACCTCAGTATTTTTATTTTAAGCAGTTTGTTGCTTTTGGTCGTAGATCATGTCCTGCAAAGAATTTGCACATTTAAGAACCTGAAACCTTTCTGACTTAGGAACTTCAAGTTAAATTCACAGAGAAGTGTTTGAATGATTAAGGTGTAAGAACTAAAGTGCTAAAGCGGCTGCACATTTCTGTCTTTTCTGCTTGTGTGTTTGTTTATTGATAAGGTGCAAAGTTGGTGTTAAAACGCGCTGTTTGGTAGCTGTTGTGATACTGTTGTAAGTACTAGACCTAATTAAACTGTCTCTTATGGAGAGAATTGCTCCAGGAAAACCATTGTATTTTTCAGCATATTAAGACAGTCAAGAATTCAAAGGACAGGTTAGCTCTTTGAGATGAAAAAAGTAAAACTACATGTTAGCAAGTAGACAGCGATACCTCTACCGTTACATGTGCGTTCTTCTTTCTGCTGTACACCTTTTCTGATACAGGGACAATTTTGGAGAATTTAAGTGAGGGAGTAGATACTTTGAATAAAGAATTGAGAGGCAATGTCTCAAGCTACTGAAAATACTTAAATTTTAGGGTGCACTTTTAGAATTTGGAGACTATGACTTAGAGTGAGTCCGATTTTAACAGTAACAATTGTAATTGTAACAATTTCACAGTACAATACTGATGCATAGCTTTTTCCTCAAGGCAATACATACCTTCAGGTATCTTACTGGACTCACTGCAGTGAGAGATTCTGAGGCGCTTAGGAACAGCTTGTTCATTTATTTAGCTGCTGGATATGCTGCATCTGCTCAGGTGATGCAGTGTGAGTTTTCTTCTGCTGACTGTGTCTCAGTCCTTCACTTTGCTTGTATGCCAGTTCCCCTGAACCTTTTCAAGTCTATGTGTATAGGTGAGTGTAAGGAGAACTTTTCTTCATTGGCTACTTACCTGCTTAACCTTTGAGCATCTGCGTAAGAACAGTTGGCTGTTGACTGTTAACTCAGATAAGAATTCCAGTCTTAGAATTTCTCTGGTTTATGAGTTTAAATAATACCTGGAATATGCCTGACGGTAATTTACAGATTTTTGTGGTTCAAAATAATATTTCGCTTTAGAGCTGGTCCCCACATTTGTAGGACAGAAGCTAAAAATTCAGACATTTTAATAGCAGTTAATACTTTATGCGTATGTTTGATACTGCTGTGGTGCATTTTATGGTCTGTGAAGCTGTTGCCTGCTAGTATGGGTTTCAGAGATAGTGCCTTACAATCATTTGATATTTTTTTCCAATTTATTCTTTTTGACCATGGTTGGTGTCAGTAAACACTTTGAGGAGGGACAAACTCTCCTTTGCATACATGACTTCACTGAAATCTGCAGGACCACTTGTATTTCACACTAGTTCAACATCTCAGGTAATGTATTTTAGCTGATAACAGGTAGCTCTCTTCTTTGTGATGGCCTTATGTTTGCAAATAAGTTCTTCGGTTAGTTTGCCAATTAAAATAGCTTTAATCTCAAATATGATTTTTATTCACATTTTGCTAGTGTATGTTGGAGGACAGAGTTCAAGCTGTTGACTTCTTGCTTGCAAGCAGGCAGGATACATTCTCAGAGTAACAACTCCTGCTGCCTCCAATAGGTCTCTTGTGTTGGTTGTTTCTAGGAATTCTTTAATGAGTTATAGGAAGTAGCAATTGAGTTAATTAACATTAATGGAAAGTTGATTGGAAAATGTCAGTTACAGAAATATGGGACATGCAGTTATCATACCTTTACTGCTTCCTAATATCCTACATGCCAGTTCAGAGACAGAGTAATTAGTTAGTAACTAAAACAACATTGGTCAGCTGACTTTCAAATCCAGGAGAGTAAACAAATTACTATACATAGCAATTCTACAATATTTCTTCTAAGACACAATTACCCCTTGTAATCAGGTGATACAATCCTTAGTGTTTCTGAATTAAGCTCTCATTTTGATGTGGTTCACTCCAGTTAAATAAATAAAGTTTGATAGAAGGTTTCTGTAGGAAGGTGGAGGCAGATTCTGAAAGCTGTTTTTTCAGAAGGCAGAGAAGCCACTGGAATATCTTTGCACCAGAACTACCAGTTGCCTGTTGTTACCTCACCCATCCATACTATGACTAGGGTTGTGCATTCAGTTGAAACTGTATATAGTACTTAGTAACTCACTGAAAATTGTCTTCCCAGGCCCCAGCCTCATACATCATACCAGGGCTAAGTCACTTTATTCTGGCATTTGTTAGCAGAGCATAAGTAGGTTGACAGATGAATTTATATTACATTGATGTTAAAAATATGTGTAGGCAAAGATAGGAATTGAAGATCATTTTATCTACTAACTTTTCCACTATTTTTATTTCATAAGGTCTCACCAGTCAAGTGCCAACACTCATTACTATTGTTCAGGCCTTTTATGTTCAGAATTATTAAAGATTTTGTTTTTTCTTGTTTAAGGACTTAACAGATCATGCTGTAAGAACAAATGTAAGAACATTTTAAATCCTTTCAGCTTTATTCCTAAAGTGAATTTTGCTCTGTCTCTTTTTTAGAGTAGGATTTGTATAGCCAAAGGAAATCCCAGAATTTTTCCTCTTTCTGAATCCTAAAGAAGTTTTAAATCCTTGTTGTATCCTTTTCTAGGAAATTGCCATAGTCTTTCCTAGGACTATCTTGTCTCCAAACCCCCTTTCTCTACCTCTCTCTTCTTTCTTTCTTTATCTTTCATGAGAGACACAGATGTAACACCAGTGTGCCTAGATCTTAAAAATGCTGTTTAGAAGTATGAGTGGAAGCTAGTGATCAAAGCAGGATCAGTGCATTAGATGACAGTAGAAGCAGTAGTGAGATTCCAGGTATTGACATGCAGCTGGAATAAAGGCGGGATAGGTTGCATGGAATTGAAAGGGAAGATGCTACTTGGAAGTGATTGACATTATGGGGATTCTGTAGTTTTCAGAAGGTTCACATAAGCACCCAGTGTTTAAGAAAGAATGCTGGCAGCATAATACTAATGTCCGACTTAAGCTTTGGGTTCTATTTCACATTCCTTTGGCATGTTGTGATTTATAACACGCTGCACCACTCAATGACCATTTGGTAGTGGAGCACTAAAATGGTAACTTTTGGGTGCTTATCTGAACTAAACTTTGAATCTTCTGAAGTTCACCCTTAATTATAGGGCTCTAGTTTTAATCATGTTGTCAGCAGTATTTCAGTAGTGATGCTGAGTGTACTCTAGGTTGATGTTTTTTCAGGTCTGAATTTTAAATTACAATTTAAGCTAATTATTTTTATGCCCTGTTCTAGCAAATGTTCATCAAGAGGTGCAGCATATTATTGATTAAACATGCAGAAGTAACATAAGATCCTACTTAACATTTTAAAATTTATGAACAAAACACGAAATTCCCAAATTATGATAGTTTAATATGCACAGTGAATGTATTTCCTATCTTTTTTAATATTATGGGCCAAACTGCTGAGTTTTGTTGGAGGCTTTCATTACTGTTGAAAACATTAAGAATAGCACAGCTCTTTGATCTTTACTCATATTACTGAGTGTTCATTGTGCTGTATTGTTACCCTTTATGATTATTATGACATAGGATGCTTAGGTGTTACATAATTTGAAATGCCTACATGTAACTCTCTGCATGACACAACAGAAAGAGGCTCCATCCTTGATAGCACTTAGGCAAAAGGAAGATAATGTGATTTGCTGGTTTTTTTCTCTAGATGGGTTCAGCTTTGTTTAATTTACTGCAAATACAAGCATCTGAATTCCAAACTGAAGTCATGGAACCCTAAGATACATCCGTTACAGGTTGTCATCTGTCTTATTTTGATCTTGTGAAAGGCCTCAGCTTCAGTTTATGTGTCCTGGATTTTAAAAACATTTTCCTTTGTTTGATTTACAAATTAATAGTTATTGAATCCCCACGTTTGGAGACTGATTTTGAGGTCTTTGATTCATTTTCAGATTATGCTGCTTTCTCTTAGTTTCAGTAAATTATTCACACAATTTTAATGTTGGCAAAAGATATGTTAGCTTCATCATGTGTCTGCCAGTGAAGAGAGGGGTACCTTAAAGGGTCACCTTATGGTGGGTTGATGAGGGTGAGTGGGTGCATGTGCATACATATATGCATTTTAGTGTGTGGACAAAATGGCAGTATATTTTCTACTGGTGATTTTGGGGCTGACCTTTTCAGGGCAGTTACTTCTATGCGTTTAAGGATTGTTTATTAAAAAACATTGTTTATAGATGTTGCAGATGGGGGTAATAAGAAAATAGCTCAAATCACTGTGAAGCTAAGGTAGTACCAGGTGTAGGGTTGAGCTGAAGAACAGAAAGCTTTATGCACTTTAGTTGGAGTTTCTCTGTTAACTTAGCAAAATACACTGAAAATTAAGAAGACGTAACCATATTAGTACCTGGTGTAATTCCATTTTCATTTAATGGAATAACTGCATGAATGGATTTTCATCTTCTTTTTCATATCTTATTTTTTAATGACTTACCATTATTTCTCATTTCATGCACAGAATAATGGAGAATGTACTTCAGATTCTACTCTCTTTTAAACACAAAACAGCAGAGGAAAATAAACTGTTTTAAAAGTTCATTTATATTTAAAAGAAACTACAAAATTACTTCATTTTCTTTTTTATAATATGAATTATTTCTACAAATTGATTCATTTTGTAATTGTAGTTAATATATCCCCTGTGTTTTGCATAGTTTTCTGTAAGAAAATCCTTTGGAATTTTGGTATGTTGCACATCTGTCTCAAACAGAACCACTTTCTGATTTTAGCATAGGTGTTTGCTTAAATATCAAGGGTATGATAGAGCCCATAATAATTTGATATTACTTTCATTTGTGTCTATAGAGGTTTAATGAGGCAAATTCCTGTTAAGGAAAATTAAGGTCTGAATAAGGACTACAAGACCTATATCAGTAATAATATGTAGTCTTAATGTAGTGCTGTTCATTCTAACTCCCAAAGCAATTTAGGAAGAAGGAAAATATTTTTCTTATTTTGTGGAGCAAGGAGCTGAGTTTGTATGCTTAGAATCCATCCTGCAAACAGATGAATGGCTCAAGTAGTTTTGTAGTGCTGTATCCATTTATATGCACAGTTCAGCTAATTAGTTCTTTGGAATTGAAATTTCTGGATGATGCTAGTTCAGTTAGTTTGAAGGAGTCTAGTGCCATGAAGAAGCTTGAGAATACAGAAGGAATCCTATTGGAAGAAAATTGTTAAATACTCTTTATTGTAATTGTTACTTACCCTTTTATGTTAAGGTATAGGTGGTATACATTACAGAAGTGAAATTCTATATGTAAGTTCTGGAGCATAAACCAGAATTCTGGATTCAAGTCACCTTGAAATATGTCTGTTTTCAAATCAGACTGTTACCAAGGTCTGATTTTTTGCCTCTGTCTATATTGGAACAGTTAATATCTTTGTTTCTTAATGCAGTTGACTTTTTTTCTCTTCACAGTCAGCACAGCTATTAATTTAAACATTTTAACTTGACAAGATGCAAATTAAACAGAAGGTCTTTGAATTATCACAGTCTGACACTTTATCATGACTTGATGGCGTAAACTACACATTAGACTAATTTTGCTCAACAAAAACAAAATAAGCAAGTAAATTGCATGTGAAAGTAAGCAAGGCAGGATTATGACAGGATCACATCATACTGTGTCGGAAAGGAACCAATGTTAGGTTTCCATTTTAAAATCCATACTGCATTGAAACGTGGATTCATGGTAGATTTAGATGTGACTTTGATGTAGTGCTGAATTTTAGCACATTAATGGATATGAAATTTGTAATCTAGTTAGATGATTTAGGAATCCTTGTGCTGTATTTTCTGTCTTTACCTGTTCATTTTGATATTTTAAATTGTATATCTATTTATGAGCTAATATCTGAAAATTCTATCAGCTGGGTGGCAAAAGCAAGTGTATTATTCAGACATTTAAGTAGGTAAATGTTTCTATAATGTTCACTTCTTGAACAAAAAATTCTAATACAAAAAGGAACATAGTTCTACATTGGCTGCAGATATGCTTTTTTCAAGTGGGAAGATTTCTCATAAAAAATGCTTAGCAATTCACGTATGTTTTTGTAGGGTCACCCACCAAATAGCACAAAATAGCTTAGGACTAATGGCTAACATTTGGATGGAAGCTCATCAGTACCCATTCCTCATTGCTTCAGACCATTCTAATATGATATGTTTTTAATGGATTTTTAAACTACACCTCTCTTTTACTAATCATCAAGCAAAATACACTGTATTAGCAGTTCTGCTGAAATGGCACCTTCTGATTTTAAAATTGGAAAATCATTTTTCATAATTCAAGAAAATCTTGTACTTTTGAACTCTTTCTGCAGCAGCTAGTGAATAGTATCCATTAATAAATTCATTTGTATATGCAGTACAACGCAGAAGGCATGAATCTTAGGTTAAAACTTAACAGTTGTTCCTGTGGATGTGTATGGAAAAGATAGCATGGGAATGGGAGGCTAACGACTTCATTTACTGCCAGTCTTTTCCTTTTCACTCCGTGTATTGAGACTCAGCCACAGAATTTATATAAGGGTTATTTGTAGGATATGATTTCAAGCAGCAATTAAATAAAATGTAATGCTAATGACTGTTATTAGATCATTTTAAAGACCTGAGCATCTTTCAAATTAAAAAAAAAAAACCTTAAAAATAGAAAATAGCTGTCAGCAGGTTGTGAACTCTTGCACAGATGTCAAAGTAATGCAACAAAGGTCATAATGCAAGTTATTTACTTTAAAAGCAAACCACTTCTGATTCCATTGTGCATATACAGCTGAATCTATTTACAACTGAACCAACTATGAAAAGTGCCAGTGTTTAGCCAACTTTGCATCGTGCACACATTATGAATATCAGCCCTTAGACAGTATTAACAATGAATCTCCAATGTCAGCAGAACTGGCTTAATTTAAGTGATTAAATGTACAAAATCAAAAGGGAAGATCTGGTAAGACAAAAGATTACTTGAAAACCTATGTTTAATATTGGCAACATAGGGAAGTAGGATAAGCAGAATCATTTATGAAATATCAGCTGCAAATCTAAAAACCCAAAGGAAATATTTTAGTACATTGTTCAGTAGTATTAAATACACCTGTAGTGTTTTAGCAAGTGTTTAACAGCAGAGGAGTGCAAGTAGTCTGAGCTTGGAAACTTGGTTTTTAACTAAAGGAAACAAAAGTAATTGTTGCTGTTTGGTATTTCGAAATTAATACCCTTTTAACATGTAATTTTGAGGCAGATAATGATGGTAATGGAGATGTGAAGACTATTTTTACAGCAACACTAGAATATATTAAGCCCAGTATGAGCACTAATGAAGAAAAAAGCAACCATGAAACATTACTTGTGCGGCAGGTGTGAAAAATGCATTCTTGTAGTCTACAATTTAATGCTTCTGGAATTTTTGGGGGCATATTCTTAAGTAAAATAAGGGGGCTTTGCAATTGCTCTAGAAGATTTCATAGCCATCTATAGATTTACCTCTCCAGCTCAGTTCTTAGTAGCTTCTGTTCAAAACAACTTTGTTTATACCTGTATGTATGAGGACTGGAAGCAATTTTCGGCTTTTATTCTGATCAACTTGCTTCTGCCTTCTTTCCTAGGAAGTGTGTAGAGAGCTCTGGTGCCTCAGCAAAAGTAACCGCTGTGTTACCAACAGCATTCCAGCGGCTGAAGGTACTCTTTGCCAAACAGGGAGCATTGAAAAGGGGGTGAGTATAAATAATTTATTATTTGAAGAATCAATTTATTGTTTAAAGAGTGCATGAAGGAAGAACTGGAAGCTTAAAGTACTTCTTATTTCAGAATTCATTTGCATCCTAGTGGAAGTGTCCTACAGAATTATTTCGTAATTATTTTATATATGCAATTTAAGAAAACATTTATTCTTGCTATAAAATTCTATAGCCTAGATTAAAAAATAATCCTGTTACAGACTCTATATTTTTTTTAATAACTTTAAAAAAAAATTCTTTAGTTTCAGTTTTATTACATTTTATGGCACTCTTCCATATTGGACTGTTACAGCTCTGGGTAGGTCTGGCATTCTGGCATGGACTTCAAAAATGTGTAACACAGTCCTACCTGTCAAGTAGATAATTCTGTTATTTCGTTAGAATATAAAAAAAAATCTTTATTCCATCAGATATAAAATAACTCAAATATATGGAAAAACGTTGCCTTAATAAATGGGTTTTCTAAGTCTATTTCCCAGTCACTTTTTAATTTCAACTTCAAATTATTCTTTTAGTATTTGGCTATACTTGTATAACTGTTTATCTTTTAAGGACTTTTCTGTGCAGTCTGATAAACTCTTAAATGGAGAAAGTCAGTGTTACAATGATACGTCAAGTGCTACTGTATGCATCTTAGCGTGTGAATTTTGACTTTAAAATGATGTCTGTATATCAGTAGTTTCAGACAAAGTTCTGAAACTTAGTTTCAGATTAAAGTAGTAAAAGAGTTTTTGTCAATTACAAGGCAAAATCCATACTCATCTTAAAGCAGAGAGAAGTGTATTTTATTCATTTACAGGACATGTGCTGTGGGTGAATTGCATCGGCCTTTTTTCAAGATAATGTATTTTATGCAGGTTTGTACAAAGTGAATAGAGCTTTCAAAATCAAACAATTTCCGGTATCTGTCTGAGGATTACTACATCTGCCCATAAGATTTACTGCTCTTTCCTAACAATGCCTACTGACATGTATTCTCATTCTGACTTTGGCCATGCTAGCTAGGCTACTTTCAACAAAGATTATGCTGCATTTTGACTTGCAATGTCATGTTTGAACAAAAAGAATGAAAGCTTTTGGGCAGCTGTCACAATTTATTAATGCTTGTTGAAAGCTTCACTCAGGGCCTGTGACCTAGCATCATTCTGATGGTTTTTCCATGCTGAGTTTGGAAATATTGATAAACTATGTTAAATAAATTAATTGAAGGGGTCATTGGAAGAAATAAAGTGCTTAGTTAGCCAATGAAAATAGAGGCAGCTCCTCACTTTACCTGATTTTTTTCTTTTATTAGAGTCATAGAAAATTTTAGAAGCCCTATTCTTAAATCAACAGTCTACATTTATTTTGGAACCACAACTCCTTGACAATGACAAGGAGCGATTTACCTCAATTTATATTTTTTTAAACCATGAGACAACAATGAACAAGTTTAAGGCACTGTTGCTGGATCTACTTGTCAGAAACTTTAATCAGTTTCCTCTCTACAAAACATCTTTTTCCAGTCATCAGCATGTTGTTCCATCATTAGAGTATAGAGGAAAATGAGAGAATCTGTACTGCTTTACAAAGGTGAACTGGTCATGCCTGTTAACATAGAATTGGTTCTATAAACTGCAGCTTTAAAGGTTCCTGTAAATTAATAGGTACTGATTAAAAAAAAAAAGAGAAAACATGAGCTCTTTCCAAATACATAGTTCTCTTTACCACATGCTAAGGACTAAATAATAGGTTACTATTATATAACATGTTTTTATTCTTCTTGTTGTTATTATTGATGCTACTAAAACATTGTTTTGCAGTCACTTCTAAAGGCCACAACCAAATTAGGCCCCATTTTGCTGGGCTCTATCCAAATACACAGTAAGTGACATTTCTTGCACTAAAGGCCAAACAGAGTTCATCATATTTGGAGGGTCAATTTCTGCTTTTAGTTACACTAACGTAAATTCAGTATAACTATTAAAGCAAAAATTGGTGCAATGTAGATTAATGCCTTATTGGCGGAGTTGGGAGGAATTTCAACAATTAACATCACCTAACAGTATTGTAAAACCCTCTTTCAGTTGCATATATAAACCTGCCAGACTTTTAACTCTTTGGGTTGACATTTTTCACCATAGATGTCTGCCTATGCCCAAAGGTTTTTAGAGTGTTTTCCATAAAACAATGCTGAGTTTTTTTCTGCGTACAGAGAAAGAGAATAGCACAGTTTCTTGCTACTGACAGGACTTGTACACCTGTTCTGTTTTGAAGCTCTAATATGCTCATGCTGTGGTGAACGATTTGAGGTATTGACTGAGTTCAGAAGGGTACTCTTCTTCCTAATTTGGAATACCATGAATTTTGTCATGGTATACCCAGAGATGTGTTTGTGAAGGTGAACTGATAGATTTTTTTAAAGGACTCTGGTGAGGAAATGGTGCATATAAAACAGTAAGACAAAACTGATAGGAATAATTTTTCCTGTCTCTGAATTTAAAGTAATAAATAAAGTAACCTTTTCTAATGTCATTGTTTAGATCCATGCTGGGAATGTAAATGAGGGGCAAATGTGTAAAAAGTGAAAACACAGTGTGCCGAAAGGAAAGTTAAAATTAGTAGATTAAGTAATTATTGGACATTTAAGTTTTGCAAAATCATTGTAGTAGCAGTAATTGAAAATAAATTATTAAAACTGAGATGGCAAATTTAGATTTAATTAACCTTCACACACACACAAACAAGGTAAAATAAATTTTCCTCAATATTAGAGTACTTGCTGTGTGCATATTCTAAAAGCACACTATTCTAAGTCTTAGTTCTGTTAAACAGCTAATATTCATATAAAGTTGATTTCAAATGTACCACAATATCATGTTTTATTTTATTCTTAATGATGTCTAGGAGAAAAATTTCAGACTATTTACATTATTCACATAGTAATTTGCTTACTTTGGTACAGATTCAAATTGATTAACTAACTGTTATTTATTCAATGTTAGAAAATAATTGACATTTGAGTTCTGAACCTTTGATGAGGGACTGCGCTTTTAAAATAGCTGTCACCTGCTCTTCTTTCTTCATATGCTGGTTACTCAGTAGTCCTTACCTCATTAAAGTGGATGAGTCTGATTTGTGGAGAAAGCATATTTTTGTAGTCCAATTAGAAATAATGAAGATTTTTGTAATTTGTGTTACTCTGACACTGGCTTCTGGTGAAAGACAAATTTTCATTAGACAATTAGGAAGAGACACTGATAGTGTCTGAATTTAAAAGAAGCTCCATACAGAGGTTACATTCCTCTGATGGATGCCTGCTTATCAACATAAACCACTGATGTGTAAATTTGAACTCTTGGAAGCCCATACATTCTTACCCTCAGTAGAACTCCATGAAACCTTGTGTCTTTTGGTCTTTTTCTGAAGAAGATTTGTGGTGGGTTGGCCCCATCCAACAGCCAGGCTCCCCACCCAGTCACTTGCTTGGGAGGAGAGAATAAGAAGGGCAAGCATGAGAAGAACTCAAGGACTGAGATAGTCCAGTAAATGAAGGGAAAGGAAAGAAGAAATGAAGAAGTAATCAAAGGCAATCACTCACTACCTCCCACCAGCAAACTACTGCCCATTGTCTCTGAGCTCTGGCTGCTTTGGAAGCACCTCCACCCGCAGTTTTACTGTTGAGTAAGATGTTACAGAAGATGAGATATCCCTTTAGCCACTTTGAGTCAGTTGGCCCTGCTGTGTACCCTCCCTGCCTCTTGCTCATGCCCAGCCTGCTCCCTTGGTTGGCAGGTTGGGAGTCTAAAAAGGCCTTGATGGTGTGTGAGCACTGTTCTGCAACAGTGAATACATCCATGCATTACCCACACCATTCACAAGCACAACACCATGCAGGGTGCTGTGAGGAGAGCTCAGTCCTGGCCAGACCTGGTAGAAAAGGCAATGCATTTTGAACTTGAGATTTCAAATAGTCTGCTTTATCTTTTCTGCAGACACATTAATGCTTGATTTTTGTTTCCCTAAATGTTGGAAGATAAGGCTTATAAACAGAAAAAAGCAGGTACAGCACATACAGAGGTGTTTTAAAGCAGGTACAGCACGTACAGAGATGATTCAGGTCACAGAAATAAAAATGTTTTGAGAGAAGAAACAATGTGGCTAAAACAGTAATGCTGCAGGTTTCATCTATTAATGTGGACATAACATGGAAATGTTATAATATTAAATGCTAGTATTCGTTTATATGAAAAACATGTATCTAAGTGCATTTACTGGTGATAAGCTGCACATTTTTAATATTTACATATAATTTTAAATGTACCTTATCAAGAGCTACAGACTTAAACTGACCGATTTGGCAGTCTAGTAGTACCTTTTATTCAAAATTAATTTTCAAATTTAAAAAATAAGGATTTTTGTTCATTTTCTTAATTCAGGCGGTATAATCAAACTCCAGTTTTTAATTTTTTACTTTTTTTTTTCCTGAGTAATGAAAGAAGGCTCACTTTTCAGTTGCTTTCAGAAAAATCTACACTAATTCTGGTAATTGTGAATGTCTCTATTACTTGTTTAGGTATGTTAGACAATGCTGGACTGAGGCTTTAGGTGAGCTTTAGGACTGTGGGGAAGAGAAAACCGGACTTTGCTGTACCTATTAATATAAAGTCAACACGGAGTCTTTCGGAAGTGCTTACAGGTGGACAGGGATATGTCTGTTTGTCCATGTCTTCTGTGCATGTCTCTGTACTTTTTGTCAAATTCAAATGGCTGATTTTGGACACTGAAGTTGTCTGTGTTTCTTTTTGGAAAGGGTCAATACTGTGTCTGTTATGGGAAGTTGAAGTAGTTCAACAGCAGATGCCTAAATCTGGAGATTATGTCACAGTAGACCTGAGGCTGTGCTCTATTCTGTCACCTAAGCCTGTAATGGTGGGAAAGGGTTATCTAACTGAGTGACTTCAGATTCTTGGTGAGGCAGTAGGCACCAAAACATGGATCAAACTATGGCCCTCAAAATTATTTCTGAACAGTTTAAAAAATGTTTCAAAGGAAGTAATAAATATATTTTAACAATTACCATTTGTGCAAATTGTGTGTACTTTTCTATGTTCAGTGTAACAGTATCACAAAGTGTTCATGTGTGTGAAGTAGACATGTTCACCCTGTCCCTGAACAAGTCACAGTTACATAATGATTTTCTGTACCACGTCTAATGCTTTGGCACTACTTTTATTATGTCTGTTGGGTTAGTATAAATGAAGTACTGCAACAAATTCTTCTTCCATTGTAACCTCATCCAGATTTTCTTTTTTTAAAATGTAAGGGTATACTGTCTTAAAAATACTATTGGGGGAATTTTTCGTATTGCAAAATGAAGCCCCTACGTGACTCCTAAGTGGATGGTGTTTTACTAAACTAATCTTAGAAATGAATCTTAGTGTTTAAAAGAATGTAAGCAACTTGCAGTTCCTTTAATATAAAATATTAAGGATGATGTATAAAAAAAAAAGAAAATCTTTATTTTAAGTTTGCTCTAACTTCTGGTGTGTGTTAGGGACCTATAATTCAGGACTTGGTGAAGACAATTAACAAATCATGCACACCCTCACCAATGCCTAAACATGGCTAGAAAAAGTAAAATATTAGTCTTGTTATCTATACAGAGAATGCTAATGCCTATAATTGGTCATTGCCTGACCCTTATATCTTTCTGTCCTGATAACTCTGTCAGCCTGGAAGCTAATTTTGCCTTTTTTTTTTTTCCTTTTTTTTTTTTTTTTTTTTTTTTTTTTTTTTTTTGGTGTGAAATCTTTCAGTGGTGTTATCAGGGAGAGTGTGTACCTTTTGGCACTTGGCCCCAGAGCATAGATGGGGGTTGGGGTCCATGGTCTATATGGGGAGAGTGCAGCAGGACCTGCGGGGGAGGAGTCTCCTCATCTATAAGACACTGTGACAGTCCAGCGTAAGTAGCTAAAGTAAGCCGGAGCCAACAAAAAGACACATTTGGAAATTATTCAAAACTGTGGTTTCACATGTTATCTGTAAAAATGTTTTGCTAGTTTGCCAACATTTGTCTTCAAAATAGCAGACAGAAACACTTAAACAAGAGAAGTTCACTAGACATACTTTTAAGATTTTTTATGTATCTTACGTACTGTGAAGATAGCTGATTTATATTTAGTAGTAACCAGAATGGTTTTCTTCATGCAACTTGCTGTTCATGCAAAATCTATTTCAATTATGCCTTAGATTTCTTTCTTAAGATGTATTACCACTAATGCTTGCCTACAACATAAAGCAACTATTGCCACTTATTAAAAAAACAAGACAGTATTTCCAAG
The DNA here is from genome assembly GCA_027925045.1 of Hypotaenidia okinawae. Taxonomy (NCBI): domain Eukaryota; kingdom Metazoa; phylum Chordata; class Aves; order Gruiformes; family Rallidae; genus Hypotaenidia; species Hypotaenidia okinawae. The sequence goes on along the minus strand of BSDF01000005.1, from coordinate 26,560,766 downwards.
CTTTTGCATACATACAAGTCACAGTTGGTAGTGTTACACTGCATACAATACATTTATATGCTCTCATGTCCAACACTTACTTGTGACTTCCCACTGACTCTTAAAAAAATTCAGCAACTTGTTTCCTTGCCACTACTCCCTATTGGTCCATTCACTCTCTCTCAAGAGGGGTCAGCTTCTCCACTACAGCTTGATCTGTTGTGTGTATTTGTACCGGTCCTGTCATCTGCTTTCCAATGTCCTGAGCACTGTTCCAGAGAAAGTCTGTCGGGTAAGTGCTCCTCTCTGTCACTCGCGCTCCTCTGATGTAGAATGCTTACTGCCCATCGCTGATCTTTGCTGAATTAATCGCTGCTTTTTCTGTTGATGCTTGCTCTGTTCTGGTTATGTCATCACAGCTATAGGCCTTTGCAGAAGGATAGTTTTATTACTCAGTACTTTGTTCTTGTCATGTCCCATAATCATTATTTCCATCACCATTATTAGTTTTTAAGACCACACTTCCTTGAAAACATGAAGCTTTTCTGCTTCTTTTGTGAAAATCCTTTTCTGTGGCTCTTGTCATTCCTTTCTTACCTTGTTCTCTCTGTACACATTCTTGCATTGCTTGTACCCATGTTTGTGTGCCATCAGCTTTCCACTGTACTCTGCAAGACAGACACGATAATGTCACCTTACTGCTGCTTAAGGTGGCCTGTTCACCTCGTATCATTAGCAATAGCTTTCAAATTTGGCAAATAGCACTACCTACTGAACAGATTCAAAAGTCAAAATTACTGATACATCAGACAGTGTGACTGACAGAATAATAAATTGAATTTGTTGTGTTTTGCAGCACTATGTAAAAATGCTGGTTAAATGTTTGTTTGGAGCATGAGTAATTTCATAAGATTTTTCTTAACTACTTCTGTCACCACTTATATGGCTCAGTATGTTGAAAGGTGATTAAATTTTAAATTTTTAACAGTACCACAAACAAATGGTTTGGGGGCACAGGGGGTATGTATGCATTATGAAAAAGAATGCCTTTTGATTCAACGATAGTATTGCCTGGATAAGTATCTGTAATGTAAAAAATAGTACTGATTTTCTTTTTAGTTAATTGTGATTTTAAAACAAACACCAAATCTTTCTCCTTTCTGCTTTCAAGTTATGAGCCAAAGACTTGATATCTGATTCATCTTCCACTCAAGTCAATGTTACTTCATTATTTGACCTGTGTTGAAGAGAAGATTTTTGAACAGTTTGGGAATTTAAGAGCCACTGTCTCATTAATAGAAACCTCCTTATTCTGGAGTTTCCTCAGATCTAACACTGCTTAATTCAGATCAGAATCAGGTTCTTGAACTAGAAAATGCAGTCTTTGCTAGCTCCACTATTTAGCAGGCAGTGTTTCTTCATTTTGTTAAATGTTAGAAAGTTGCAACGATATCACATTAGTTGTTTACACATTTCTTATTTTAGTCTCATGAACCAAGCAAATAAATAAAAACAATGCCTTTTTAGTATTTTTAGAAACAAATAAAACTGTATTGCTTGTGATCCATGCATACTAGATTAAAGCTATGTGAGTGACTATTTTTAGTGCCCAGTATTGTTTTTTATCTGCTCCAGCTCCAGTCAATGCTACAATTCTCATAAAATAAAATATTACAAAATCTTACCTTAAAACCTCCATGTACTTTTTTCACATAATATGTGGCTCTTGGAATTGTGTTTGTACTAGTTATGCATGAGTCTAACTTTTGAACTTGAAGTTGTGTTTTTACTAATAATACATATGCTAACACACAAAACATGTTTTTCCAGGCCTTCGGGTGGAGGCAAGTATTGTCTTGGGGAAAGGAAGCGTTATCGCTCCTGTAATACTGATGTAAGTAAATTTTGTTCTACTCTAAAAGTACGATTAACTTGCCTGTTTTACATTTAGCATTCATTTGTTTTCCCAGTTCAGAGAAGCAGTGAATTCTGCATTTTATTGGTAAACAGTTCTGTAGAGCATTTCTATATTGCAGGCATGCTTTGTGTTCTGTTAGGATCCCTGTCTCAATATGATGCCCAGCCTTCACATCTAGGCATGGAGTGAACTCAGTTTGAGCATCCCTGTTAAAGGTGAACAAGGAGCATTTCACATGAGAGCAAACATGTGTCTAGCCCAGTCTCGTCTCCTAGCAGTGATCAGTAAAAAGCATTTAGGGAAAAATTGTAAAGTTTGGCAGCCAAGGAATGACTTTTCAGTGGATATACTGTATGAGTTTCAGAAAGCTGGGTTTCTAAAGATTTCTTGAGCTTCACATCATACCTGTACCGCTTTAACTGCCACAAAAGGCAAAATATCCTCCATGAATCCACTTTTAAACCCTCTTACCTGTTTTATACTTTATAACTTTCAATGCTATTGTGTTACACAGTCATGTTACAGAATTATGTGAAAATGTGTTTCTTTTAGTGTCTGTTAAACCTGCTGTTTGGCTATTGGGTGTCTTCTCATTCTTGCATTGCCAGAATGATCATGCAGTTTTATTTTAGAGCTACTATCAAATAAACGAGCTACCTCTGAGAAGGAGTGAGGCAGAGTATAAAAATATAAGACCAAATTGTGAAGCTCAATTACAAATTCAAGTAAGTTAAAAATTGAACTGGAAAAAAGTACAAAGAACTTCACTACTAAGTCACTAGCGCTACAGACATGCACAGGCTTTCATATTATTTTGACTTCAAATTAATCTTAATTTTCTTCTTAAACCCAGAAAGTTTGTAACAGTGAGACAGTCTGTACTTAAAGTGTTACTTCACCTGTTCATTTTTTATGTATATCAGGGAAAAAAATGCAATGGTTAATATGCTGATTCCTTGAAAAAAAACCTTGGCTTTGTGATTGTTACTAATTATCATAAATACTAGTTCTGTGAACTTCTCTGTAGAGGTTATCCTAATTATTAGGCAGTTTTGCAAATTTCCAAATTGAAGCCTATGTTCCTGCTGCTATTCACAGCTGCTCTGTCAACACAGCCAAGCAGCACGTTAGGCCTTTTGGCCACAGTATTACAAGAGAAACTGAAGCTGAGCTGTTTGTCTATTAGGAGCTGTAAAAATTTCCAGTCATAGAACCTTCTAAATTACAGTGCACAATCCTGAAACACTGACCACCTTATAATTTTTCTGAAGATATATTTTTATCTGCTTGGCTGTCTTCGTGCAGTTTTAATTAGAATGAATCCAGTTCATCAGAGATTGGCTGTAAATTAATTTATTTTCCTATTTATTTTCTCTCAGATATTCCTTCTGTAATTGGAAGACTTCATAAGCAAGAAATATTTTCATAGTTGTAATTCACAAGTGAATTAGTTGAGTGACACTGATTGTGTTTCTTATTCTTACTTACAACTGATAGGAAATTCACCTACTCAGTGATGGTTCCTTCCTGAAGTCTTGTCTGTTGAGATCTGTCAGTCAGTATTTAAATAAATACATTACTGTACTATGGCAGGTTTGTTTCTGTTTTTCTCAGTCAGGATGCTGTGTACTACTAAATTAATTGACTTGCTGCATCAGTGAAGTTTCTGCCACCTTCTTTATTTGTCATTGATACAAGGCAGACTGTAATTTGTCCTTTTCGATTAACGACCTGTTTCATTAGCATGGCTTTAGTTTGTACATACAGTCTAAGGTTTGTTAAAAAATTCACATTGACACACTGGAACCCTTTTCCCTTACCTGTTTGAGGACTCTTGTGAGGTAATTGTCCAGACATTCTTATTTAAACGATTTATCATCATGATGATTCCCATCATCATTATTTAGCATCTGCCACAGTAACCAATATGCAAGAAAGTGCCCATAATATGTAATGCTGCTCTTTCAAAATCTATGATTTTTAATGCTTTTTTATTTTAACAATCATACCATATCTGCACAGTGATGCCGTTGAAATGATCCTAGGATTTGTTTTATTCTTACCATATTTTATTTCTTCTTATTAGACACATTTCAGACAGTTTTACTCTTTATTAGTGTTGTTTCCCTTATTCTGTCCGTATATGTTTATTACTGAGAGGAAGCTTACAGGGTCTAGAGTATTTAGAAGGCATTTTAGGAGGACATTTAGGCAATTCTGGCTCAAAGGCAAAATTAACCGTCATTAGATTGTTCTTAGTGGTTAGGCAGCTGACCTATTGAAATACCTTTAGTCCAGGAGATGTGATTAGGATTCTTCAGTATCCTTAGGGTGAGGGCAATGTTCATAAAGTAGTAGTGTCCCATCCTTTAAGACCCTTACTTACTCTTTTCCCAGCAAGAGGACAGATGATAATATTCCCTCTGTGGGAGCCTTTCTTGTGTTTGCAGACTATTATCATGTATTTTCTTGGTTGTCTTTACACTAGACGCTTTCTGTGTCAGTTAGCCATTGAGACCTCGCGTGCACGTTTTGAAGTGTGGTGCCCAAACCTCAGCACAGGATTCTAATACAGATGTATAACTTTGAATTGAGTGTGTCATCTTAGTGATATCATTCTGTTTATTAATTGCAGTTTTGTCTTCATTTTTCTTAAAGGAGTGACTGTTTATTTAGTTTGTGTTGATCTGTAATGCCCAAATCCCTTTCTTAAGAGCTGCTGTCTAGGAAATCGTTCCTCAGCTTGTGCTTGCCCCGTTGATTGCTCCTATTCAAGTGTAGTCATTTGCATCCATTGCTTTATTTCAAACCATTGCTCCAGTTTATCAAAATATTTTAAAATGATAGACTTCTACTCCAAAATGTTCACTTTCTACTTTTACTCAAGGTTTCAATCAGTAGTTTAAAGGAGATATCAGAAAGGAAACTTTGCATTGCATTGTTTAGATCTTGAAAACAAATTTTGAACAATTGCAGACTCAGGCCAAGCAATGTGGAATGTAGTTCTTACGGCATAGTTTGACTATGAGTAGTTTTTTAGCATATTTTTTGGGTATGGTTTTCCAGAGCATAAACATATTGGTACTTACAGAAGTTTAAATTTACTGCCTTAATAGTTTTGACAATTGTAGTCTCTTTCTTTTATAGTAATATTTAGGGTTCTACATAGCTAAGAATTGCTGAGACTAGTGGATTTTGTTTCAAGATTTATGAGAGTCCTTAGTGCTTGACATTTTAAATGGAATGGTATGTTTGATTAATGTAAATGTTAAAAGCGTGCAAATATGTCATTGTTTTTATGAAAAATGTGTTTGTTCATCTTTTTTGTTGGAGTTTATTTTGCAGTGTCAACGTATGTTGCCCATCTGTAATTTTCAGTGTAGCACTCCCTAAAGTTCCTGCTATCCATAAACTTAAAAAAATCCCTTATTTTGACTTCACCTTTCTTTCAGAGATGAGTTAGTTCTGTTGCCCTTTCTTTTGACCATTTTAAATCTTTGGAAACAGCACATACACTCCTACTAGGCTTGTTTCTCATCAAACACTTACAAAGCCATATATGACTTCTTAATTCAAAAGGCATCTACTAATGGAAACATTGAGATCAGCAGAAAAGAACATTAGTTAGTGACCTCTGGAAACAAAAGGGTGGTAGAAAGAGCATACTCATAAGAAAATTATTTTCTACCAACAAACACACTATCTCTAAAAAAAAATTTATGTATTTTTCCAACCAAAGGATTTACATTTTAAAAAATAAAACATGTTAATAGATTTGCAAGTTGCATAATTACTCAGCTAAAATAAATTACTGTGATTTAAAATATGCATAAGAAGGGAAGCTTAATACAATATATATCTAAAACTGTAAAAACCTAATTTTTATATGCAATAAGAAGCATGTTTTGCTTACAAGGTTTGTGAACTTTTATCTATATAAAAGTATGTGTGTATACAAACCTTTAAAAGATTCTTGTTCTTCAGTCTTTACTCTGAATAGAACATAGGCAAATGGGTTTTGTTTGTTCCTTCCATTATGCATTCATTGACAGATACTGTTTGTTGCTTTCATTGTTTTAATATTTTCAAGCCCATTTTTTCTAAAATTCATTCATACGAGGAGATACCACTTGAAACAGTACCAGAATTTCAACTGTCACTGTTCTGTATGTGTTTCTTATATTCTGTGAGGTGTAGTATAGGACTTTGTTAATAGGAAACACAGTGAGTTAAGTTACTGAAGTCTGCCTGACTTTAAGCTCCAAGATAAACAGATTTCTGTGAGATAAGATGTTTGATGTCATGTCAGTGTTGGTTCAGTGGTTTGTTAATGCTCTTTTGACTGTTTTTTCTTGCTTCAGTCTTGATTTATTTTATGTTATTAAAATTTTAATTATTTCATCATCTTCTTCTCAAGATCTTCTTCAGACCCGATTTCAATTTCTTAGACATTTGTTAGATTCCTACCTCATGTTTTTCAGTCTCTTAAAAGAGTATCTTCAAATGTAATCAGCCCGTTGCTTTATATGGGTTAGCAATGAAAAAGTGAAATATCTTATCCAATATAGAAAAGCAGTTATACCACATTTACTTTGGGAAAAGAGTACATGCACAAAGAGGCAGTGCAGAGCTGACACATTGTACATGCATATTGTAGCTTACCTTGCAGGAACATTTTTGCATTTCTATACCTGTGATTTTCATAGAATACTCAAGGATCATCTGGTCCAAAGTTTCTTGGCAGAAGCACAGTCTAGGCAAGATGCCCACTATCCTGTCCATCCAGATTTTTAAAGTATCCAATGTTGGGGAATCCGTTGCTTTCCTGGGGAGATTACACCAAAGGCTGATTGTTTTCATTATGTCAATTTTTTCCTCCTGCGTCTAACCAGAATCTCCCAAGGAGTAACTTGTACCCATTACCCCTTGTCTTTTCTATGTCACTCCTTATAAATAAAGTTACCTTCACAGTATACTCAAAGATCAGACTGCAGTGGGTTTTTTTAAGAGTGAAAATATGTAATTCTTGACCCATGTTTACAAATCTCATATTTTATTGTTTTGCCATAGTATGATTATTAAGAAAAAGGATTTCATTAGGGTCTGTGGTTGATTTAACTTTTATGGGGAACTTGGTGCAGTTAATATACCAGCTATGTAAATTAGTACGTAAGCAAGTGGGACTGAATAATAGGGTGTAGTGACCACTGTCAGAGAGATCCAAACTCAAGAATATGATGCAGAGAGGCAAATTTAATTTGTGTTGCTAATAATTGATTATTTTTAAAATCTTACTATTTTATTCACTTAGTTACTTTTTTATTCCTACTATTGCAGTGTGAAAGATTATTGAATGTAACTACTAACAATACGTGGTTTTCACCAGTAAATGTGTTCTCAATAGAAGGGGATAACATGTGATGTGTAGAGAAAATTCAGAAATGCAAATACTGTAACTCGTTTATATCATAACAGCTTCAAAACTGGAGAAAAAAATTTCTCATTTCTAAATCATATTATAATGGTGTTACAAGACCTTTATTAATGTATACTGGGAATCACAGAATCATAGAATGTTAGGAGTGGGAAGGGACCTCAAAAGATACCTAGTCCAACCCCCCTACCAGAGCAGGATGACCTAGACTAAATCACACAGGAACACATCCAGGCAGGTTTTGAATGTCTCCAGAAAAGGAGACTCCACAATCCCTCTGAGCAGTCTGTGTCAGTGTTCTGTCACCCTCATGGTGAAAAAGTGTCTCCTTACATTCACATGGAACTTCCTGTGATCCAGCTTGCACCTGTCCCCCCTGTTCCAGTTGCTGGCCATGACTGAGAAGAACCTGTCTCCATCCTCCTGACTCTCACCCATTACATATTTACAAACATTAATCAGGTCACCTCTCAGTCTCCTCCAAGCTAAACAGGCCCAGCTCCCTTGGCCTCTCCTCATAAGGAAGGTGTTCCGCTCCCTTAATCGTCTTGGTGGCCCTGCGCTGGACTCTTTCAAGGAGTTCTGTGTCCTTCTTGAACAGAGGGGCCCAAAACTGTACACCGTGTTCCAGCTGTGGTCTCACCAGGGCAGAGTAGAGGTGGAGAAGGGCCTCTCTTGACCTACTAACCACACCCCTTCTAATACACCCCAGCATGCCATTGTCCTTCTTAGCCGTGAGGGCACATTTCTGGCTCATGGTCATCCTGCTGTCCACCAGGACCCCTGGGTCCCTTTCCCTTGTGCTGCTCTCCCAACAGGCCAGTCCCCAACCTATCTGGTACCTGGGGTTGTTCTTCCCTAGATGCAAGTCCCTACACTTGCCCTTGTAAAATCTCATCCAACTTCTTCCTGCCCGGCTTTCCAGCATGTCTAAGTCTTGCTGAACAACCCTCTGGGGTGTCAGCCACCCGTCCCAGTTTTGTGTTATAATCATAATGTTAATATTTGCATTGTGCAGTAGTTTTTTTATCATCCAGGTCTATAGAGATCTTCTCACTTGAATGCATTTCAGATTCCTGAACAGCATTAACTGGCTTAGGTACATATAAAGACAAGTAAAACTGCCATGAGATGAACCCTTCTGTTGCTCATAAAATAGTAATATTAACACCTCTGATTTCTGTCAAAAAAATTATTTTCTTTTTCAGTCTGAAAGTGATTTTAATCTGTATTTCAAATACTTTGTCTGATGAAGCTTGCAATTTCAGCAGGTACTTAAATGTTGATAACAACGTTTAATGTGCTATTTAAACTCTGGGTGTATTGAAGATGGTTGTCATTATTATTTTGAACCCCCTGATGAAAATGTGAGAAACAGCAAAAAATTCTTATAATTCTTTCCAAGATGAATTTCACTTACATTATATTTAAAAAGAATAAAAGAAGATACTTGACAGTTTTGTAATTGGTAATGCAAAGTAATGAAAATGTAAATGAAAGCACTGTTTATTTCTTCACACTCAGAAACTGGTAAATTCAGAGCCAACCATGCTATCTGTTTTCATTCGCAGCCTTAACACAATGCTTTCACAGAATCACAGAATTATCAAGGTTGGAAAAGACCTAAAAGATCATCCAGTCCAACCATTCACCTATTACTACTAGCTCCCACTAAACCATATCCCCCAATACAACATCCAGTCTTTCCTTGAACACCCCAGGGTCGGCGACTCCACCACCTCCCTGGGCAGTGCATTCCAGTGCCTGACTACCCTTTCGAGAAGCAGTGCTTCCTAATGTCCAGTCTGAATCTCCCCTGGCGCAGCTTGATACCATTCCCTCTAGTTCTGTCACTGCCTCCACGGGAGAAGAGGCCGACCCCCAGCTCACTACAACCTCCCTTCAGGAAGTTATAGAGAGCTATAAGGTCTCCCCTGAGCCTCCTCTTCTCCAGGCTGAACAATCCCAGCTCCCTCAGCTGCTCCTCGTAAGGCCTGTGTTCCAGACCCCTCACCAGCTTAGTAGCCCTCCTCTGAACGCGTTCCAGGGCCTCAATGTCTTTCCTGTAGTGAGGGGCCCAAAACTGAACACAGTACTCGAGATGCGGCCTCACAAGTGCTGAGTACAGGAGGACAATTACCTCCCTGCTCCTACTAGTAACACTATTTTTGATGCAAGCCAGGATGCCGTTGGCCTTCTTGGCCACCCGCGCACACTGTTGGCTCATGTTCAGCCGTGCATCAATCAGTACCGCCAGGTCCGTTTCCTCCACACAGTCCTCCAGCCACTCCGCCCCAAGCCTATAGCGCTGCCTGGGGTTGTTGTGGCCAAAGTGCAGGACTCGGCATTTGCTCTTGTTGAACCTCATGCCATTGGCTTCAGCCCAGCTCTCCAGCCTGTCCAGATCCCTCTGTAGGGCCTCGCTACCCCCAGGCAGATCCACACTCCCAGCCAATTTAGTGTCATCTGCAAATTTACTGAGGGTGCACTCAATGCCCTCATCTAGGTCATCAATAAAGATATTGAAGAGGACAGGCCCCAGCACCGACCCCTGGGGAACACCACTCGTGACCGGTCGCCAGCTGGATTTAACTCCATTTACTACCACTCTCTGAGCCCGGCCCTCCAGCCAGCTCCTTACCCAGCCAAGGGTGTACCCATCCAAGCCACGGGCTGCCAGCTTCTGCAGGAGAATACTGTGGGAGAGAGTGTCAAAGGCTTTGCTGAAGTCTAGGTAGACCACATCAACAGCCTTTCCCTCATCCAGCAGATGGGTCACTAGATCATAGAAGGAGATCAGGTTGGTCAAACAGGACCTGCCCTTCATGAACCCATGCTGGCTAGGCCTGATCCCCCGGCCATCCCGCACATGCCGCATGATCTCCCTCTGTTCCATAACCTTCCCTGGAACCGAGGTCAGGCTAACAGGCCTGTAGTTCCCCGGATCCTCCTTACAACCTTTCTTGTAAATGGGAGTCACATTGGCGAGCCTCCAGTCTTCTGGGACCTCACCAGTCAACAAGGAGAACGATAGATAATGGAAAGCGGCTCGGCTACCACCTCTGCCAGTTCCCTCAGCACTCTCGGGTGGATCTCATCCGGCCCCATGGACTTGTGGCAGTCCAGTTGGAGTAGGAAGTCTCTGACCGTTTCTTCTAGAATCACAGGGGAGTTAGCATGCTCGCCAGCCGAGACTACCAGGTCAGAGAGAGGGGTACCCTGAGGATAACTGGTCTGACCTTTAAAGACAGATGTAAAGAAGGCATTCAGAACCTCCGCCTTTTCCTTATCCTCAGTGATCACATTCCCAGCCTCATCCAGTAAAGAGTGGATATTCTCCTTTGTCCTCCTCTTACTGTTAATGTACTCCAAGTAAATAGAGGTTATACAGCTCTCTAGAAAGTGTTTGGTTTTGGGTTTTTTTTTTCTGAATGTCTTAATGACATGTCTCAGTACAGTTACTAGGTACAGTGCAACTGAGCCTACAGCTCTTACCAAAATGATTTTAGTTTTTTTAACTGCTTTTAATGTGTGTTAAGAAGGTGGTGGGTGGATGGATGGATGGATGGATGGATGGACGGATGGATGGACTGATCATGAAACATAGTTTAATGTGATGCTGGTTGTCTAGCTTTACGGAAACCATTATGTAACACTTGAACTTAAACATTATGAACACTTAAACTTTTGTTTAAATTACTTAAGTTACATCGTGCCAGCCTAAGATTGCAAAATGGACACTTCAACTGGAAACCAATAAAGCAAGTTTCAGAATCCGAGACACAAGATAAATCACAGAACCACCTCCTAGTGTCGTGCACGATTATATTTGCAATATAAGCATGTTAACATTTCCTCTTATGTTGATACTGGAATAAATTAACCTTTTTTTTTGGTCTTTCATTACTTTAGCCATGTCCTTCAGGGGCCCGTGATTTTCGCGAGAAGCAATGTGCAGATTTTGACAATATGCCGTTTCGGGGAAAGTATTACAACTGGAAACCCTACACTGGAGGTAATTGTTAGCTTTGCAAAAATGTTGTCATACGTGAAGTTTTCAAAATTATATAAATGCTATATTGAGAGTAATGTTTGTAAAGACAATGTTTTGATTCAAGAATAATGAGCTAGGTTTGCTAAGCTTGTACTTTTGTCAGTTGCTGAAAATGTTGCAGATTATCATCTCTCTTCTGGTAGAGTGTTGTTTTACTGTGGATGAGCAGGATTGTAGGGACTCCATTTGAAAAATGTGAAGCCCTTCTCCACTTGCAGTTACAACAGAATTAGAGATTCCAGAGGTGATCAGTATGTGTCTTTTATTAAAAAATCCCACAATCAGTGTTCCTTTCTTAAGGTCAGAAATCTAAGGAAAGGAGAAAGACATAAAAGTATTTATTAGAGTCTCTAAAGACGACTTCAGTAATTGAATAAGAAATAATTGCACTGTGCAATAAAAGGGTATTTTGCAGTGTGAAGAGGACGGTAATTTCTTTTTGAGATGTTTTAATCAAGTTTAGATTTTTTCTGTCTTTTTAAGATTGCTATTTTATTGGTTTGGGGTTTTTTTCTGTATTCTAAATCCTGAGTATGTCCATGTTCTTTGCATTTCATTGACTCTAATGGTTTTACTCTTACATTCTCTAGATTAAAAGCCTAAACAAGACCATTGTAATCATGTAATTCAGTAGGACTAAATTCCTTATTTAAATAGTCTGATCTTGGCTTTGAAATTTACTTTGATGGACTTCTAGCACTACATTCTTTTGTTATTCTTGTATTTCAAATGTTGAAGTGGTATCCTTATTGTTTCAAATTGTTCATTAGAGTTGTATTAACATAATGGAACCATTACGGAGCCAGCCCACCTTGCCATGTCTTACTATGCAAAATAATCTTTTATGCGAGAAAGAGGAGTCAAGTAGAGAAATCAGTAAAGGGAAGTTAAATAAAGTATATATGCTATATGTGTCAGGTATGACATAAAATCATAAATTTCAGATATGTTTATGCATTTGTATTTTTAACTAATTGTTCATTTTTCAAGATTTATGTTAGGTTTTTTCATTCATTTTTGTTGTCCAGGTGGGGTTAAACCATGTGCATTAAACTGCTTGGCTGAAGGTTATAATTTTTACACTGAACGTGCTCCTGCAGTAATAGATGGGACTCAGTGCAATGCTGATTCGCTGGATATCTGTATCAATGGAGAATGCAAGGTTATAAATACTTTATAAAGTACTAACATACTACTTCTTTGTTTCTGCTATCTCCTAACGTTTAATTAGGGTTCTTTTTCATTACTTATATGAAACAGGAGTGCTGACAGGTCAGATTGTTAATGAAAGAGTAATATTGGGACAAAAACCTAAAAAAGATACCGAATAAGTAAGACAAATGATTTAATTTTCAATAGCTTCCCACAGATATTCATTGAACCCTTTATTTTGTCTTCGTTTTTCTTATTTTATGGTTTCTGTTAAGAATCGGTGGAAAGGGCAGCAGGAAATTAACAGATGCCTTGCACTGTTCCAAGGCCTGTTCCATCAATCCAATCAGAACATCACTCTTGCTGAAAAAATGTGAACATACTTATCTGTTTCTTTCTAACTATTTAATTCTGTTGCAAACAATTCTTACGTAATTGAAACAAAATGTTTTCACTATCACTGTGTAGTTCTAGGAAAATGTGTATAAGGATTCAAGTATTTGCTATTTACTAAAAATCTGATTATCTTACAGTGTTCCTATAGCCCTGCATTATATGAATTTGAATAGAATTGGATGTCTGTGCCAGATTTTTTGTTATGTACATCCCACTACTTCTTCAGTTTGGCATAGTATTTAATTATGTTCTTAGGTCTAGGTATCTGAACAGTGCTGGTGACTCTAAAAATGATTTGATTTCACTGAAACCACTAACATAACCGGAGCTTAAAACAATCTTTATTTTCTTTGCAAAATTGTGGGCTAAGGATGGATGTTTATTGAATAATGTGATGAGATCAAAAGCATTTGCCATGTATTAATGAAGGGGGGGGAGGGGGAAGCACAAGAAGTAACCGGTGGAATGCTGGTGTACTTTATACATAAAAAAATTTCAGTACTTTGGAGAAATATTTAAAAATTAATTTTCAGACTACTCTCAAGCTGTGTAATAAAGTTGGGCCTCTATCTTTTTGGTGAATCAGCAATTGGAAATGTGATAATTAGAATAATACTATTTTATTGATTATTTAAAGTATTTTAACTTCTATTATGACCAATGTATTACCTCTTTACAAAATGGTAGATAACATTTCTAGACAGTAAACAAAATTATGTAGCTGCCTCCTTGTTTGTAGAAAACCCAGAAAGAATTGGCAAGCTGCAGTGTTCATTCTGTTCACATCCTACTTGTTTATTCTTTGGTTTTTTTTAAGGATCTGGCTGTTTTCATTAGCTTTGTAAAAGACTTGAATCAGTAAGTTAGAGGGAGCTAGTCATTGCTAACTGTACATAGATTTCTCAAATAGATAATCAGAAACATAATGTACTTTTAATGGTCAATTATAGACACCTTTTTTTTCCAAAGGCTTTTGAATCCTGTCTCATACAGCATGTAATTCAGCCTTTCACTAACTTTCATTCTGCATTCATTATAGTGAATAATTTACACTTTGCATTCAAATTTATTAAAATAATTTCAAGTTTTGCCTGGAGGATGTGGAAGTACGGTCAATGAAGCTGTAAACGCTTTTGGGAACAATAATGCTATTTATGCTGCATAAATGTTTAAAGAACACACAGCAAATGTTTACCTTAATGAAGCAATATAGATGGAACACAGCTGCTGTAATAGTATACTAAAACATTTATTGACAACTGTAATAATTACATTGTTTGTAAAATGCTGTGAGATCCTTTCCTGAAAGTCACAGTAGAAATACAGAGTACCTATTACTCAAGATTTGCTAACAACACAAAATGTGGATTGTTCTCCTTTTTTTATTTTCTTTGGTAAGTGAAAAGTCATGATAACAGCTATCAAAAACAGAGTAGATAAAAAGAAGAACACTTCAAAAAAACTGTGAAGATACTGGTGCAAGACCATCATCCCGTTAAAATATTTGTTTGTATCTGTTCTCAGCATGTAGGTTGTGATAATATTTTGGGGTCTGATGCTAAGGAAGATAGATGCCGTGTTTGTGGAGGAGATGGAAGTACATGTGAAGCCATTGAAGGTTTCTTCAATGATTCATTACCCAGAGGAGGTATGCACATATATATGTCCATTCTGTTGCACAGTGCATTTAGATGACTTTAGCAAATAACAGTGCTGTACCAATTTCCAGTATGGTATTGTGGTGGATCATTTACATTTTCTCCTTTTGCCTTGTTGTTTCTATTTTCTGTACTAGTTTGGATTTAAGTCAACTACAACAAAATTCCTGAATACTTAGTTCTCATGGTCTTTAATGCACTTAAAATAAAGTGAGTGGGGTTTTTTATTATTATTTAGTTATGGTGGTATAGTAAACATAATGATGTGTATGATTTTAATGTGTATGGTAGAATCTGATGTTTAGTCATACATCAAATTTTGGACTAGAAATTTTCCAGAAATGTCTCTTAACTTCATCTTATTAAGAATTCAGGAAATGTATATGGACAATTAGTTTAAAGCTTAGTCTTGCAATCTTCCTGTTACCAGTTTTTGGGCTTCCAAATACAGAGAAGGGATTGGTGCACTGGAGTCAGTTCAGTTCAGACTACTAAGATTATTGGTGTCTAGAGCACTTGCCCCTCTGTGAGGACAGAACCTGAGCTTCTTTAGCGTGGAAGACAGGAGGTTTGTGGGACCTAGTATCAGCCTTTCCATACCAATGAGGAGGATATGGACAAGACAAGAACCAGGCTTTTCACAGTGACACCTATGTGGTGGGTGAAGAGACAATGACCATAAATTTTGAGTGCTGACCAAGTGGAAGGAAAACCTTTTTTTCTCCAGGAGGACAGTCCAGCAGTGGATCAGCTTACCCAGAAAGGTTGTACATTTTCAGTCGCTGGAGATTTTTCATGATCCGTCAGGATAAACGACAGAGTAACTTGATCTTTTCTCCTACCTGACCCTTCCTGTAGCAGGAAGTTAGACTAAGGCTGTCTGAGGTCCTCTCCAGCCTGAATTACCTCATGATCCTAAGGTCATTTTATCTGTTAATAACTTGTGATACACTGTGGAAAAGACTTTAATAGCCCTTTAAAAAAAAGGAATTCCTAACTACAGGGAAAGTTCTTGCTATCACTTTCAAATTTTTGTATGAAATCTATAGAGTTTTCCTTTATATAACATTAAAGAAAACATTCAAGTGTATTTGAATCCCATATCTCATACTCATTTTTAGTAGTAAATAATTTATTAATGGTTACTTTAATAACTATTACTGCTTAACATAAATAGCAACAAATAAGATTTACCTTTGTTTTCTAGGCTATATGGAAGTGGTTCAAATTCCAAGAGGTTCTGTGCACATTGAAATAAGAGAAGTGGCAATGTCAAAGAACTACATTGGTAAGAGCATGGTTTAAATAGCAGACTGGTGTGAAGTCAGAGTTTATATTGTGATTTGAAGGTACAGTCAGGTTTGAACAAACCGTACACACAGTAGAAAGAACAGAGGGAATTATTAGATGATAATATCAGGATGTGATCAGACAGGTGCAGCACATGGCCTGGATGTGTTCTCTTGAATAGAGCTAATAAAATTCATCATGTAATTCCTTCCTGTCCAGTCAGTGCAAAATCTGGTCAACTATGGTTACAGTGTCAGATTTGAGCTGAAGTGGATGAGGAACGCTCAAATGATCGACTGTCCCACTCTGAGGTAGTATATTCCATCTGAAAAGTCTCTGATCTTGGGGAATCATAATCTTTTAAAACACTATTTTATTCTCAGAATTATTATTTATCAACAGCCATAGTTATTTAAACGCTAACAAGACTCTTTTCTTATCTTAAGGCAACTTAATGTATTAATTCCACAGTGCTTCTGTGTTGCTGTCTTGTAGGGACTAGATACCATCCCTGGTTTCCAGATAAGGAAAATGAGGTGCAGAAAAACTGGGTGCTTAACTGAGATCATTCAGAGCCTGTTGTAAAGCACAGAATTAAATTAAAATTCCCAGAGTATTATCCCTTTCTTTAAAGACTGTGTTAAATGGCTGTTTTGGGGTTGTTGGTTTTTTATTTATTTATTTAAATAGCAGTATGTACAAATCTGGCTTTGATGAACTCAAGACAACATGTATTCCTGAAAATGTACCCTAATTTACAGAGCAGTCAGCTCACATTAGTGCAAGAACACCCACTTCATAGTGAAAAATAGATCAGAGAGCTGATTAGTTGCACAGGAAGCAAACAAGTTAACACAACCAAAATCTATTGCCTGTTCAGGCTGAACAGCAACTGACAAGGCTACTTTTGTCAGTCTGTACTCCATGCATTTGGTACCTGGAAAACTAACATGTTGGAAGGGATTATGATGCCTCTAAGTTAGAAGGGCAATCATCTTTCTAGGTACATTTGTACCTAAATTGATTATACTGGTAATAATGGTACCTTTAACTGTTGGATGCCTACTTTTCTTTCTGCCCATCTGCAACTTCTATAATTCAGCAGATAATCAATCTCCCTCAATTCTGTGGGAGCAATAACACCACTACTCCAGCAGTAGAGTGCTTATTGTTCTTTCAGCATCACACTCCCTGTGGCCCCTCCCCCATCTCCAAATACACTGCGGGTAAGGTTGCTCGTGTATCCTATACTGGCATTTCAAACTGTGGTGGTGGGGAGTCGTACAATGAATCCTATCATGCTCTTTTCCTGCTAGGAACTATTCCATGGGCAGTTGAAACGCAGAACAAAGAAGATACATCTTAGCTACAACAATTAAGTCTCTTATTCCTTTATTTTTTAAGCAGAGGAAAGTGATCTGGAAAAGCATTTAGATTGGCAACATCTGTATAAAATGAATGAAAAAATATAAAGTTTTGGACTTAAATAAAAAAATACAGACAACTTCACTGGTATTTAATCTGGCCATGGATCTAAAAATGTAAAGTGGTACATAAACATTGCTTTTATGTGCTTGTCACAATTTCAAGAGGTTTTCTGAGTTTCAGGCTCTCTCTACTTTTCTTCATGCTGCAGAAGCCCTGACTGGAGGGAGAGGGCTCCTCCCTCTCCTTCATTCGTTTCCCACTTTCAAAGGTGCCATCATATCCTAATGAAAGATAATCTTAGTAAGTTACAGGGGCCATTTCGTTTTGTGACGGAGTGCTTTGATCTGTGAGTGTGACCCAGATCACTATTTTAGGATCACCAGTTTCTGGGAAAAGGAAATCTTCTGGTTTGTCTGCTTCCTGAAAAGAACCATATGAGGACAATGGTAGTTAAAAATTAGTTTATTATGTTAAAAGAAATACCTCAAGGCTTTTTTTTAATGACTCTTTCTTAAGTGGCAGTGTCAACACATCTCCTTTCCTGTCTTGATGGAGTTCCCTCTGTTGTTCTAGGACAACTGTTTGTGTGGCCACACCATGACCCAGATTAGAGAACTGATTCAGCTGAAAATAACCCTTTACACATAATACTGTATTTTGTGTGCACTGCTACCAAATATATGACCACAGTCACAAATCTATTTCTCCATTTGGAAGTATACAAAAAAGAAAAAAAAACCCCAACCTTTTTCCTCTGTAGCTGTCACACTGACTTCGGGGACTTCGGGGATTCTTTTTTCATTTCAGCTAGCTTTCAAACTAACTTGCAACAAACATCTCATGATTCCTTGAACTAAGATCCAGTTCTTTTGCAAGGCATGCCCTCAGATTTAGGCTGCAGTTAGACGTTTGACGGTTCAGCTAGCTCAGTCATCACCTGTCCTCCCTCCCCAGACTGACTGATGATTTCTGACCGATCATTTCTGCACCGGTATCACTCTTAGTGCTATGACAGCAAAAACATGTTTCTGCAGCTGTTTTAAAATGTTCTGTCCAACAAGTAACGCAGCAATAACAAAATTGCCTGTTTCCAGAGCTGCTGTGCTTAGTAATGATGTTATCTTCCCTTAAATGACTTGATCCAGTATGAGAGATTCTCTTATATTCCTCTTATGCAACAGGGTGCTCTCTGCTAATTTTCGGTGAGCTTCCTGCATTTTCAAGTTTTCATAAATGATTTGATTAGGACATTAACTTTTTCCTTCTTTATCATATTATAATAGCATTTTACCACTGTGTTATCTCTGTCACACAGTGGTGTGACCTTCACCTATGCATAACAACTGACATTAGGTATATCTTTTTGCAGAATGCAGATGTGTTTTTCTTTGGCAGGTAAAAAATAAACTGCTTTGCTTCTGGAGGATATACATGAGTTTAAGTGTATATAGCATACATACAACTTGTAAGACATAATTCCAGAGTTATTAATCGTGCAAACCTGTATGAGAACATTTGTTCCCTCATGCTTATTTATAGGTCTCATTTGTTGCTGTTCATGTGTCTCAAATAACATAAATAAAGGATTCACTTCATTATTTGCTCTTGGTAGTTACTAGACATCCTGAGAAAAAACATTTGAAACTGAGTGTCAATTTAAGACATAAATACCTCCCTAGGACTGGGAGACTTCAAACTTTTTTTTTTTAATTAAAGTAGAATTTGTAAAAGTAGGATGAAGTTCTGGTGATGTGGAAATAGGATCACTGATTTAAAAAAATACTGATGTTCAGCTGTAACCTAGGTACAGTTTATTTACCCAGGTAAAATAAACAGTGCAGTACTGTCCTTTCTTTTAGTAGGGTACTGCTTGCAATTTGTCTTTTTCTCTTATAGTCCGTTTTTTTACAGTCTACAAAAGCTATGCATATCATAACGAGTCTGAATGACTTTGAGAATTCCAGATAAGTGAATGTGTCATAGCTGATTTCTTTACTCAAAGCACGACTGTTTCCAAAGTAAATCCAAAGAATTCAGTGGAATAAGATTTATGCTATGGAGGGACATGCCTTTTCAGACATTATGGTGCTGATGGAAACAATTACTAATCCCTGCTGAATATGGCTGTCACCACCAGAATATTACTGCCTCTCCAACTATCTCCCGCTCTAAGAGCTGTTTTAGAGAATCTGACCATCATAGAGACATTTTCCCTTACTCTCTAAGGTAAACCATCCGTCCACACAGATGTAGTTCAGAATAAAGCTTGATATTAAGTTGTATAATTCCTTATGCTTATGATGTGAATTTGTTTCCTATCTAGTAAAGTCAGTTATTTGCTTCAACAAAAAATGACACAGCTGTTGGATCATGTATTTCCAACCATCATTTTGCCTGTAATAATATGTTTTATTTGAAATAAATATGAATGCCAAATAACTTGGTCATCTTCATCTTATATCAGGAAGTCAGTATCTGATTAATAGAATGTTCATTTTAAAATGCAAAGTCATTTTCATATTCAGAAACTTAGTCTAATATTGTTGATAAAATATCAGATATAGATCCCTGAATAATGTGTTTGGCCAGCCTTATTGGTTGGTTAGCTAAGAAATTTCTGGTTTTTCTACAGTACTTTTATGGATAAATCTATAAATAAGGAATAATAAAATATCAGATTAAGTAGTTAGTATTTAGGTTTGTAATAGAAATATATTGGATTTGTGCTTTAAGAAGGGAAAAAAAAGCTGATAGGCACCATGCATCAGATTCAGTGTTCCTGTTCTTTTTTCCCCTCTGCCCATTATCTGAGATTCCCCAGCTTCTTAATTGAAAGACTAGGTCAATAATGGATCATACAATTCAGACATATATATATATATCTTATGTAGAACAGCATACACTGCACGTGGGCTGGGTTTTAAAGTGGCAAATTGCATGAGGCATTCTGGTTTATTCCATATAGCATATAAATGTTGAAATCTGCAGAGTATACCTTCACTTTGAAGATTATTGCAGTGGTGATATTGTCAAACTGCATGAGGGACATTTTCACCAGGGTTGAAGAAAAGGCTTTGTAACACTTAGAAAAATACTGATACTGAGCTGATGATCACATACTTCTAACATTAGTAGATTAATTTGGAATGGCTTCTCCATTATAAATGCTGCTTCCAATTTTTAGGTGGCTTGTATTTTTTTTTAAGCTTTAAAATCTGAAGAGGATGACTACTATATTAATGGTGCCTGGACTATTGACTGGCCAAGAAAGTTTGATGTTGCTGGAACAGCTTTCCATTACAAGAGGCCAACAGATGAACCAGAATCATTGGAAGCACTAGGCCCTACTTCAGAAAATCTCATAGTCATGGTAAAGTTATAATTAATATATTTCTGAAATTTGAAATATATATTTGTGTCCTCAGAAAAGACTAAGGAATGAATGAAATCAAAATAGGTCGTGTTTTCAAAGAGTGTACAGCTTGCCTAGCTGGGAGTTTGTGTTTTGACACAGCTTTCTTACCTTTCAACACTGACTGGCAAACATTGTGATGAAACAGGCATAAAGTCAGAAGAGCCCCAGAAAATCTCACAGAAAATGCCTCATCTCTGTTAACTATTGTTTGGAATAATGTTAGACAAAATTGTAAATGGGGTATATATTATATCTCTGCATGCTGCTGATATATCAAAGTGTTGAGTTATAGCATGACAGTTCACAGCAGTTCTGTAGTTGTCAGTGTTTTTAAGCTTGGGCTGAGTTTGAAGTACACTCTTACCACAGCCAGAATATCATGATCTGACCTGTGGTGAAGTATGCTGCTGTGATGTACATTGCTCTGAACAGATTTTACAAAATATGAGAATGTAACAGGTGACCGTGATCCTGATGCTCAGCTTCTGACAGCAGGCAATAAATGAGCCTCCTGTTGCACTACTGTGTTGAGGAGGAGTATAAGAACAAGGCAATACTTGCCCAGTATGTTCTATGACATAGCTGAATCCTGGGGGTTCTTTCTCCTAGAGAAGTTCATGTTGAATGAGTTACACAATTATAGTGCCTTTTCTTATTCATCCAGTGCTGTTAGCTTTCTCACTGAAAGTTCTCTGCTCTTTTGTCCAGATATGCCTGCAAAATACTACACAAGGTAGAAGTAGCTCTAACATGTCAGACTGCTGCATCTGGCCTGATACATATTATTAACATGGAAAGAAAAAGTTTGATAAGAGAGTCAAGGGCTGGTGTTGAACAGCTGGTACATGGAAGTACAATTCAACAGTGAGGGCAGACAAAGGCTCGTGATTGTTGCACTTCCATCTATATCACCTGCAGTGACACAGCTGCTTCAAGAGCTTTAATGGAATCACAGGTGTGATTCTGCCAAGCTAATGCTCTTGGCTGTATATTAGAGGAAAACAGTGACCTCAGCAGGACTCCGTTGCTGCCACTACCGTTACCATTATTATAGTCACTTGAAGTACAAACAAGGCCAGAGATAGCTGTGTAGGTCCTCACAGGATTTCAGAACTACTGCATGTTTGCACAGTAATGTCCGTAACCAACTTTGACCTCATATAATTATTCAGCTATGAAGTTAATTTCCATTGAGACATTAATTTTATGTAAAATGGATCTCTGAGAGTGATCATGTCAAGAATAAAGAACTGACAGAAGTTATAAAGTTGTGTTACGGGGCAAAAAAAGACAAAGCTCAGCTTAGGCAATAGTACTTTTCTTGTGTATATGTTTTAAAATTTAGTCCAGATTCTTTTGGGAATACCTAGAAGAACTACTATGGCTTCATTTTACTATTTACACTTCCACAGGACATAACGCATACCTAGATTAAATGTCTCTGTAGTTGCCCTCTGCTTGCCTGTTTTAATGGTATAACCAGTTGTTTTCAACTACAGATTCTGCTACAGGAACAAAATTTGGGTATAAGATATAAATTCAATGTTCCCATCTCTCGCACTGGCAGTGGAGACAATGAAGTTGGTTTTGCATGGAATCATCTGCCTTGGTCAGAATGTTCTGCCACTTGTGCTGGAGGTAAGACACCAGGCAGTCAAGCTACAGAGTAAACTCAATTGCAGGATACACTTTACTACATAATTATCTGGGTAACTAATTGAAAACATTTCTTTCAGACATGCAATTTTAATTTAGTGAAAGAATATCATAATGGATTCTGTTGTTTTCAATTGCATTTAGTATGTTCAGATGCTTTTGTTAAATATGGTGTTATCTTGGCATATTGTATCTTTCTGTGCTCATGCTTCTGAGATTCTCTTGAAGCTGGTATGTTCACTTTTCACAGGAGCTTTTTTGATAAAGGACATCAGAAGTTTTAAGAAAGGAGATTAAAAAACAGAAGGCAAATAAGGCAACTGTAAATAAAGGGCTGTGTCTTTGTGTGTTTGTAGGTTGCTTTACATGATCCTAGTGAGCCCTCCTATCCTTCAGCCACCAAAGTTTAGGATGCATACTGCCAGCTCCTCTGTAGCAGATGGTAACAACTGGATTATATTTTCCAGCCCACAGCAGTGTCTGAGAATTGTGGCAGCAGTGGCGAATTCATAGGTTGTCCCATGTGATTGATCATGGGTGTCTTTTGCCTGTAATTTACCGTATTCCTAATCCTCCTTTTAGGAGGATTTACCATGACGTAGTCTCTGTAGCAGCCACCTCTGGCTGGAAGAGCAGGACAGTTGGCTTCCTTCAAAAGCCATCTTTCTTCTATCTGGAGACTGAAAGCATCATCTCCCCAACATGCTGCCCTACCAGAAGATAGGGGAGAGTGCTTTAAATCTACTTCAGAATTTCAGTTTTCACCACCCATAGCAAGAGAAAGACACTGTATTTTTTTTAAAGAACTTTTAGACCAAATGTTTGTCCGTTTATTTCCTGGCTGCTGGAGGTATTCATGTTTAGAAATGTCTTGACTCAACTTTCTGCTGGAACCTGCTGTGGCTGTTAGTTGTCATTTGCTGTTCAAATACAGCTGTTTGCTTTGCCATATGTAATACACAAGGGACAACACAAATTCTCAGCTGTGCTGTTGCATAAAGAAAGTCTTGAAATAGAGGAAGGTGCCAACTTTTTCTAATTTTTTATTGTTCATTTGTTGGATTTCTGGGTGGCAGCATGCTTTTTAAGCTAGTATTTTAGTAATGGTGAATCTAAGAAGTATAAAGAGGGGATATACCTATCCAAAGCACAGTTCCAAGTATCAAAATGTTAGATGTACCACCAGATCCTGTTTTTATGATAGCAATGCATTAATGATTTTTTTGAAGTCATAAGAAAACTCCCTTTGATTTAGGTAGACACAAGAATTTAGCCAGGGGTCTTCTGCTGTTCTGATCATTGTCATTTCACATATTTGACAATATAGTGGAAAAAATAATTGGCTCTTAAGGA
This sequence comes from Hypotaenidia okinawae, assembly GCA_027925045.1. NCBI lineage: Eukaryota > Metazoa > Chordata > Aves > Gruiformes > Rallidae > Hypotaenidia > Hypotaenidia okinawae. The sequence goes on along the minus strand of BSDF01000005.1, from coordinate 26,537,033 downwards.
GTAGCCACTTGTCTAGATTAAAATATTTTTACTTAATTAACTTTAATGGGAAGATTTACGAATCTCTGAAAACTACATCAATTTATTAATTTGGAATGGTTTTTTGTGGGGGCAGAGATTTTCTTTGGTAGCTTGTGGTGGCTAAACCAGTCACTTTTCTCTCCTTTCAGCTTAGTATGAGGATATACTCATACTGGTAGGAGACCAGCACGGCTAGGCAAGGAACTGCTGGTCAAACTGAGGGATAAGAAAGGCAAATACAAGCTCTGGAAACAAGGGTATGTAGCCTGGAAAGAATACAGGGATGCTGTCAGGACTTGCAGAGACGGGGTGAGGAAAGCCAAGGCTCAGATGGAACTGAACTTGGTGAGGGATGTTAAAAACAACAAGAAGGGATTTTACAGGTACATTGGCCAGAAGAGACAGGCCAAAGAGACCGTACCCCTCTTGGTAAATGAGAAAGGAGAACTGGCTGCAACGGATGTGGAGAAGGCTGAGATACTGAATGAGTTCTTTATCTCAGTCTTCATTGGCAGCCAAGATTCTCATAATTCCCAAGTCCAAGAACCTTGCATCCCTGAACCTCTAGGTGGGAACTGGGGGAGTAAATCCCCTCCCACTGTAAGGGCAGAGCAAGTCCGAGACCACCTCATGAGACTGAATGTCTACAAGCATGTTGGGCCAGATGACATGCATCCCAGGGTCCTGAAGGAGCTGGCTGATGTGGTTGCCAAGCTGCTCTCCATCATATTTGAAAAGTCGTGGCTGTCAGGAGAGGTCCCCGGGGACTGGAAAATGGGTCATGTCACTCCCATTTACAAGAAAGGGAGCAAGGAAGAGCCAGGGAATTACAGGCAGTGAGCCTCACCTCTGTGCCTGGGAAGATCACAGAACAGATCCTCCTGGATGACATGTTGGAGCACAGGAGGGATGAGCACCGGGACAGCCAGCACGGCTTCACCAAGGGAAAGTTGTGCCTTACCAATCTGGTGACCTTCTGTGATGGAGTGACAGCATCAGTAGACAAAGGGAAGGTGACCGATGTCATTTACTTGCACTTGTGCAAGGCCTTTGACACAGTCCCCCACCACATCCTTATCTCCAAATTGGAGAGATGTGGATTTGATGGGTGGACCATCCAGTGGATAAGAAACTGGTTGAAAGAACATAGACAAAGGGTGGTGGTCAATGGGTCTATGTCCAGGTGGAGGCCAGTGACAAGCGGTGTCCCCCAGGCGTCTGTCTTGGGACCGGTGCTGTTTAACATCTTTATCAGTGACATCAATGATTGAATTGAGTGCACCCTCAGCAAGTTTGCAGATGACACCAAGCTGAGTGGTGTGGTTGACACCACAGAAGGAAAGGAAGCCATCCAGAGGGATCTTGACAGGCTGGAAAGGTGACAGGGCCCAGGTGAACCTAATGAGATTCAACACTGCCAAGTGTAAGGTGTTGCACTTGGGCTGGAGGAATCCCAGCCATAGATACAGACTGGGAGAAATGCACCTTGGGAGTAGTCCTGCTGAGAAGGACCTGGGGATTCTGGTGAATGAGAAACTTAACATGAGCCAGCAGTGTGCTCTTGCAGCTCGGAAGGCCGATGATATCCTGGGCTCCATCAGAAGAGGGGTGGCCAGCAGGGACAGGGAGGTGATTGTCCCTCTCTGCTCTGCCCTCCTGAGGCCCCATCTGGAGTACTGTGTCCAGATCTGGGGCCCCCAGTACAAGAAAGATGTAGAACTATTGGAGAGGGTTCAGAGGAGGGCCATGAAGATGATTAGAGGGCTGGAGCACCTTCCCTGTGAGGAGAGGCTGGGGGAGCTGGGCTTGTTGAGCCTGGAGAAGAGAAGGCTACGGGGGGACCTCCTTGCAGCCTTACAGTACCTGAAGGGAGCAGAAAAACAGGAGGAGATTCAACTTTTTAAAAGAGTAGACAATGGCATGACAGGGGAAATGGATTAAAACTAAAGGAAGAAAGGTTTAGATTAGATATTTTGGGGAAGTGTTTTACAGAGAGAGTAGTGAGGTGCTAGAACAGGCTGCCCAGAGAGGTGGTGGATGCCCCGTCCTTGGAGGTGTTCAAGGCCAGGTTGGATGGGTCCCTGGGCAACCTTGTGTAGATCCAGGCCTGGAGGTTGGTGGCCCTGGCTGTGGCAGGGGGTTGGAGCTCTGTGATCCTTGGGGTCCCTTCCAACTCATTCCATTCTATGATTCTATGATTCTATGATCACTTATTTTCATTGAGCTCTGTGCTCAGGGAATAAATATTTTAATTGTAGCTATAAATCATTTTAAAAGCTATATCTGCTTTCTCCATATGAGTACCTGCTATTCCCACCAGTTTATGAAACACGTTTTGCCATATAGCAAAGGAAGATACAATTCTAAATATTAGCTGACTCAAGGAAAAAGAAAAGGGAGGCAAAGGTTGTAAAGACAGAGACAGTAACTGGAAAATTTGGCTAATACAAATATGAAGTGTTGAGAAAACTTATAAATGAAACTTCTGCATGGCTTTGTTTCTTTCTGGAAGATTCAAAATGAAGACCATTACTGAAGTTTTTATTTATTTGAACTCCATCTTTAGGAGAGACATTTTGCTCTACATCAAATGATAACGAAATATTAAATGGTGTAAGGCTGGAAGTAAAAAAAGGACAATAAGCATGTGTGAGGAATATTAATGTGGAAATGTATTTATGATGTTTAAAAATTATGTAGTGCCTTTGGGACAGACTGTGAACAAGCTGAAGGCATCAGGACTTTCCTACCTCTATTGTAGCGTGTAGCTCACCTGTAGTGTGCAGACTGATTAAGATTTGATTATATGATACTCCATCTTGATCCACAAAAACTCTAGATGATGAAGAGCCAGATATACTTTTTTTCATCAAAGCATAGACTTTATATCAAAGCTGTAAGCAAATCGAAGTTCTAAGGAACACATTGAACTTCTGGCCCTCTCTGAATATGTGTCTTTTAATGCTAGGCATTTTTTTCTAGGTGTGTGTTACACTTTAAAAGATGGTCTTAAAAGAACATAAAATTTTGCAAGAATTTAGAAGCCAGGAAGTGACAAAATTAAGAATGGCTATGAAATCTTAAATTGTTTTGTGTAGCTGTGGCTGCTCTGTGAAATGGATCAGTTGAACTGCGACCATTCTTGAAGACTGTCACAGGCTAGCTCACGTCCACTCCACGCTACTTATGTCTGATTCTTTCTAAATCAGACTGGCCACCTCTGCATTACATATTTGACCAAGCCTGTGACTCTTAAAACATAGTTATTACTTGATGTATGTTTCTAAATTCAGAGAATCTAAAATATAAAAAGGGAGAACTGCATTACAGCCCACCAAAGTGATGTTTCTGTATTGTGAACTTGAGGATATATGTTGGATGTGATGAAGTAGAGCACAAAGACTGGAGCAACATTTTGGCAGCACAAAGATTAAATAGTTTTGGACTGTTTTATACTGCAGAAGTGTCCAGTCTTTGTGTGGTCTCTTCTCCATAGTATTTTGAGAAAAATACACTGCATTCAGCTGTGCCTAGAGCTGCTTATCAGCCTTGTCTTGGAGAAGGATCAGGAGAGCAGTCAAGAGCCAAGGAGCAAACTAAGAGAAAGCTAGGACCAACCTATGATCTTTAAATAGACTGTAATATGCTGTCTTTTTCATTGGACCCCTGTATATTATGTTCACCTCTGGTGTGCTCATCAGTCACAGATCAAAACAGTAAAAGCACTTTAATTTTTCACACAGGACCTCTGTTCAAGGGCCTGCAGAATAGGAAGAGCATGGTCAGTGGAATGGTAGGAAGGAGGAGGTGGGTTTCCTGCTTATGACAGCTCAGTATTGTGCCAGAGCTCTGTATTCCATTCCTGCCTTCCTTATGTGGTTCTCACGTGATATTGAGCAACTCAAAGCATGCATTACAGTCTTCTTGCTAATTATCAGTTCATCATTATATGTGTACCTCTCTGGAATGTCTGGCTTCTGAAACATGCAATGAATTTCATCATTGCCGGAAGTGTGTGTAAAGCAGAGTAATCTGAAAACTCAGCCAGGCATCTGAAATCAATGGACTCTTTCCACAGTAGACATTACACCTCCTCTCACCCTGTGTTCTTCATAGAATGGTCCAGAAGATAAAGTTCTGTCTTGAGAGTTTGTAAACTGTATTTAATAGTGTTGTTCATGTTAAAGGAGAAAAGAACAAAAATATTCCACAGCTTCTTTCCCTGTGAGTATCATGTTTTGTACCGTGAACCATGCAGAATTCTCCAGTCTCCAAAGTCTGGGGTTTGTTCAGGTATTTTTAAAAAGGTGTTTTGGTTTTTTTTAAACAGGTTCTTCATATTTACCAGGTAGTTAATAAAGGCTTGCCTAGTAACAGACAACTACTTTCTTTTCCTGGATTCATGTACTCATATACAGGAGGAGAATATAATTTCATTAATTTTTAATATCTCTTAGTATCTGTTCTTAGGCTTGGAAATCCAGAATTGCAGCTTTTCTTTAAAATTCAAATTATCATATCTGAGCTAGTTCTTCCTCTCTGGGACTATGTGTATTATCTCTATTAGTTCCCCTTTTTCATGAAAATTTACTGGTAACTCTTCTAATCTGAGTCAACACTTTTCAGAAAGGAAAATTTGTTACTATTTCATATATCTGGTGAGAGACTTGGACAAGAGTACAGGAAAACAATGCTAGAAAATACCATGATGTACAGTGCAAATTTATCTGTACAGAGAAGAGTGGGAGGGAGAATCACAGAAGGCTAGGAGTTGGAAGGGACCTCAAAAGATCATATAGTTGAACTCCATCCCCCCTGCCCCCAGAGCAGGATCACCTAGATTAGGTCACATAGGAACACGTCCAGGTGAGTTTTGACTGTCTCCAGAGAAGGAGTCTCTCTGGGCAGCCTGTGCCAGTGCTCTGCCACCCTCACAGTGAAAGAAGTTTTTTCTTATGTTCACATGGAACCTCCTGTGCTCCAGCTTCCACCCGTTGCCATGTCTTGTCATGGAATGTCAGTGAGAAGAGCCTGTCTCTGTCCTCCTGACACTCACCCCTTACATATTTATAGACATTGATGAGGTCACCCCTCAGTCTCCTCCAGGCTAAAGAGACCCAGGTTATTCAGGAAGATGCTCCACTTTCCTAATATCATCTTGGTGGCCCTACGCTGGAGTCTTTCAAGTTGTTCCCTGTCCTTCTTGAACTGAGAGAACATAGGGAAACAGGGATGGATGGATGGATGGATGGATGGATGGATGGATGGATGGATGGATGGATGAATGGATGGACGGACAGATGGAGAGTTTACTGAAATTCAGAAAAAAGTGGTAACAACAGAAGATTTTCTTTAAGGACCTAGTTCCTTTATTATTACTTTATTGTTTAATGACAAAGTGTGAGAAAGGGAAAACTAGTATGCATGGAAATAATAAAATTAAGGCTGGAAAGAGAAGAAGGTGCTAAAATAGGAAAGGGTGATATGTAGCACATACAGATCACAGAACTATTCTGTTCATGCCTCTTCCCTTATATGTTACCTTGTAGCTTTCCAAAGACAAGTGTATGACTCTGTCCAGATCCATGCGTACTCTTAACAAGGAATTGAACAGCTGGTGGTATTGTTCTAAGAAATTCCTACAAAGGGAAAAAATAGTTCTGTGTATTTTTACTTTTATATATACATTTAAAGATAAACTCCAATAAACATACCCCCTTTTTAATTTCTTCCATGCTTCATAAATTCTGGCATTAAATGGCAACAAACAACAGCATTTAGTATCTTGAATTTGCCAGGTATTGTAAGCATTGGGGTTTAATTCATTCATTTTATTAGAGTTCATCTCCAGATGAGTTAAATGTCTCATATATTCATGAGGAGTTTTTTTTAATGAAATACTTGGTCAGTATATTATCATAATTAAATTGGTTGCCATCCAGTTTTCTTTTCTGCTCATCACTCTAGAGTGGTGTCTACTGTGTTTTTCTTTCATGCCCTTAGATGAATTATGAAACTGTCTTTAGGCAAATAGAACATACTTGTCCTCGTCAAGGAAAATGTAAGTTTGGCTCTGTGATGAGCATCTTGTGATCTGATGAGTGAGCTCAGAAAGTATGTCTGGGTTAACCAGCATGCACTAGTTTTAGTGATGCAGTATTCACTGTGTATTGGTACTGGCATCTCTGTAACGAACTGTTGCAATTGCAAACCACAGGTTTTGGGATAGCTTTTAAAAATAGATACAGCATTTACATGCCTGCAATTTTAATTTAAGAATAAAATGTGCTCCATGTAATTTAAATTCTGGCTGCTGAAAGTCATGCAGACCATTTGTGAATTGAAATCTGCAAAGCATCAGTTCTCTGGAGATTACAGTCACTAAACCACTGGAGTTTTGTTTTCTATTAGAATTGCATTGACCAGTCATGAGGACATTTTATTTCTTTTATTATAAACTATAAATCTGTAGATTTGAAAGCAGAGTGTTTCTGTCTAACTGCTTGTAATTATTCCCTCAAGAGTTTAAATGAACTTGTTTAGCTGTACTTTTTAGATGTTTTAAAGAGAGACCATATACTGAGGGGAGAGTTGATAATTTAAAAAGACTTTTTCTTTAGGGCCCACAGAGTTGAACCAAGTTGTAGCTGTTGCCTCAGTAAAAACTGCAGTTCTAGATTTTTCCATTTCTGGTCTTGAAGTTAGAATCTTAATTATGATTCTGAGATTTTATTTTAAATAACACTTTAATTAGACAACAGTGATGTAAAGTTTACATCCTCTGTGGCAAGGTGCTGAAGAACACTTTCAAATTAGATTAATGTATCTCCTGGCATGGATTAAAGATTCTTCACTGTGTGAGTGAATCATTGGGCTGTAGGAATATCTTATGGGTGATACACAACCTGACCAACATTCAATAAATAACATGTCTGACTTAAATTTTTTGAAAACTGAGCACAATGATACTTTGTGTTCATAGTACTTCAGAATGCTTTTTTATTACATAGCTCCTCAGAAATGAATTCACAGAGGCTGCCAATTTCTAGCCAGAGCCTAGAAGGAAATGTGTCTGATGCCAGTAGGAAATTCAGTGAAAACATAACGTTAATATTGGTGCTATCCCATAAATATATTTGCAAGAATGGTATGTATCATTAAAATGTTTAATTCTAAAGTATATAAAAATTACTATTGTTAAGCAATATAGAAATATCATTACGAGGGCAACATTCTGCCCATTTTGTCAACCACCAAGGGAATTAAGGCACTTTGTGATAGACAGGATAAATGATTATTCATCAGTTGGAGTGGAGCATAAATTCCGTGTCAGGTAGCAATGCCATAATGCTAGCATTCCTGTTCGGCTAGAACGCTGAAATACTATTTCTTGTAATGGTAAAGTTTGAGTAGAAAATTGGAAAAAAAATAATACTGCTACTCAGGTTATCATGTCTGATTTTAATTACTCTCATCTGTTGGCAGTGTTTGCATAGACTATAGAATTTGAAGTGAATCATCTTGTCACAGAGTCTGAAATAACTACATATTCGACTTACTTGTCAAGAGCCAATGGGAGAGTTTATAAAGAAAATTCTAATCTAGTAAACACTTTTCTCTCTCATGCTGCAATTGGTATGTCTTTTCTCTACTGAAGGAGTACTAGGGGAGTAGAGAACTAAAGAAAATAAACTCTCACTCTGTGTTTCTATGTATAATTAATGACACTGAACTACCGATTTTTGCTTTTGAAGTATAGAGATCCAGAAAAAAGTGACAGATGGGACAAAGTGTACCATGGGAGGTCATGCTTGACTAGTCAAATATATTTAAATACATAACTAATTTTCTAGACCATAGAAATGTAGGAGGTTCATTGATCTAGACTTTCTAAAGGCTTTTGTTGTCACCACCTAAAAAATTTGAAATAAATTAGTAGACAAGAGGCATGCTTAAAATGCAAATTACTGGATGAAAACACAGTGAGCCTAGTGGGCTTCTTAAGACCTTTCAAATGACTTATGAGACTTCTTGAGTCTTTCTTGTTCTGATGGCAGCATAAAAAGTATAGAAAGCTTTGATAAAATTTGCTGACAGTGCGGCACTAGATGTATGTATTGTGACTGTGAGCAGTGCACAGAAGTGTTTTGAGGTTGAGTAAAGGAATAGTGTGTCTTAACACTGAGACTGCAAGAGTGGACTTGATTAACACAATAAATTTTCTCAAACTGAACGACTGTTTTGATTTTAAAAAAACCCACATTGGCAATTAATGGAAACTGGAATATTTGTAATAGTAACAGGTGTGAAGTTCAGAGAAGCAAAAATGTACCTGGGCTTAAAGTGGAGCTTGATCAGTTTACAATAGGGTTTACATAGGAGCAGTTCCCGGCAATAGAGGGATGTCGCTGTTCCAGGTTCCTGTGTTCCAGGAGTATTTAGTTGCCCTTTTAGTACAAAATCTCACTGAACTTCAGCTTTACATCATTTCATGTAATTGAAATATCACGTGGTGAAAGTGCTATAAATGGAACATCTTCATATGAAGCACTAAAATCTTTGATACCTGATGGACGAACATGGAAATAAAATAGTTGTGTGTTAATACAGTGAAACAACAGCTGTAGAGACTTGTACTTCAGGCCATTAAGGATCTCCCATGCTAATGATTTGAGTTGTTTCTCCATTCCAACTGGGCCTAATTTTGAGCAAATTTTTTTTTCCCCACACATAAGTTGAAAATTAGCAAGAAAATGCAGGTGGAATACTGTTCAAAAATGATATTTTCTTTTTAACTTGTTTGTGTAGATTTGTGTATGAAGGATACACTTGGACAACACTTTGGGAACCTTCTGTGCCTTTTAATGGTACCTGCTGTCATCTAGTGTGGCATCCAGATACATGTAGGAAAAAAAGCAAATGGAAGAAGCTGATTTGTGTGCTATGCTCACTTGTAATACATATGTGTTAAATCGACCAGCATCTTTCTCAAATATTAAAAACTTAAAATTATTGTGATGTTTATGGTTAACCTGAGATGCAAGATGTCTTACAACCTGGTATGAAGTGCCTGCTTTGTGAAGATAATATGTAGCTCTAACGAAAAAAGAGATCCTAACAGCAAAGCTCCAGGCTCTGGATTTAGGTACTGCAGTACAGTTGAAGACTCCAGCATTAGGTATCTTTAGTCTCAACTTGGTTAATGATTTTTGAGGTAAGGTGAGGTAAGGAGGGTTTTATCATCAACCCTTAATGATTTTGAGGGTTGATACAAAGTTCTCACCTGCTAAACAGGCATCCTATACGAAACGGTACATTGAGCGATGCATCTAACTCCACTCCTACTTGTCAGGAACATGAACATGAGAGTTAAGGAGACTTAACATATTTATGTGCTTAGGATTCACACTGCCAGGTTTTGCTGAGAGCACGTGAATTAAAAAGGCTTCTTTTTACATGATGCATAGTACCCGTATTTTTCAGGAATTCACAACAGTTAATTAATTAAGCAGCAGTTCTCTATGGCAGAATGAAGATATTTCAGCTGGGAGTACATCTCCAAAGAGTACTTTTAGCTATGTGCTGCAGAAAGTGGAGGAGTCTAAAAGGGTAGGGAAAGGGAAGAGTTTTTAATAAGCATTCTGTTCCACAATGCAGCCAGGGATTCAAGCTTCATGGGCCCTATTTCAGGAAGACAAGAAAGGAGTTTAATCTGTCTCCAGAAAATGTCATTCATCCGCCATAGGCAGGTATGGATTTTTATCCTTGCTGTCAAGATGGTTTTGACATTTGCCAACTGACTGTAATTGACTAAAAACTAGAAGTCATCTACAGACTAGAAACCACAGTCCTGCCATCTTAGCTAAATTAACCGCAAAGCCACAAAAGTTATGGTGTTCTCATGGGAATTGGGAATCTGCTCAGGGTGAGAAGGGATTGTATTTCTGCATCTGCAGCTTCGTGGGTGAGTGTATGCCATTCTCAAGACTCGTGAAAAAGGAGGCTACCATTTTTCCCATGTCCTTTGCACACAATTTCATGAAGACATTTCACATGCCTCTCTGTGGAGTGGGAGACTTCTGTTCATAAACAACCAAGATCCTTTGTGAGCCAAACTTCAGGCATCCAAAGCTAGACTTGACTGACTGTTGGAATTAAGTACCCGAATTCCGAATAGATCACGTTTTAGGAACCAAAGTAGGAAATGTGATTTTTGTCCATAATAACAAAAGAAGCAGTTGCAAGGTAAGCGATTTAGCTTGTTTAAAATGAGCAAAAGGCCTACAAATATTTGGTGAATGAAATCCCATGTTTATAGAGGGATGTTGAGTGTCTGAAAAACATATTTACATAATTAATTTTATTACTGCATGTCTACCTCCTATAAAAAGCTTGTTGTAATATGAAGAGAGGGCTATAAAATAAAGTTGGCAGATGTTTGAGGCCAGGGTCTTTTAATCCCTATTTGCATGCAATTCACATTTTGGAAAAAGTTACATATTTGGCTTCTGTTTTTAAGAAAGATTCAGTGTTTTTCAAGTGTTATCATACAAATAATCCTACTATTTTGGTACTATTACTACTCATGTTCAATTAGAACTGCATATGAATTGCATCATACAGTTTGTTCTAAACAGGGAGGAGAAGGCTGTGTCTACAATATTCTGAGCTGCACTGTTGTCATATCAGTGGTTCTTTACTGCCTTTCTTTAGACCCTGTTTTTTAGAAATCAGAAAATCTGCTTAATATGCTACCTTACATTGTTGCTCTGGCAATGGTATGTCATTATGTTTTGGAAGTAATAATCAATTCTAAACTGCCCTGTTGTTGGTTAACAGTGAAAGAAGAGCTGGGAGTGCCAGACCAGATGAGCATTCACAGAGACAAACTGCATCTTTCAGAATGAATAATACTTCTATCATTTTAATTAAGAAAATGTTTATAGGATGACATGTGTAAAAATGCAACACTGTTTCCCAGTATTGCTGGTTTATTTTAAACCGGAGCATATGAACAATAATTCTGCATTGAAGTGTGACCACATTCTATTTGGTCATGTTTTCTTTGGAAATTTAAGTGTCTTTTACTCAGACAGGAGGGTAGACAGAAAATGGATTTTGTGCAATATATAAATAAAAGCAATGTGTTAGTCAATCTATAAATATATTCCCTTTGTTTTAGAAAACAACAGCAATTTAAAATCTTCTCTCAACCGGGTGGCCTAAAATTGAAGGAAAAGATTTATTGTGATTGGGGGCGTTCAGTTAATTTGAATTCAAACGCCTCCAGCATTCAGCCAGTTGAAGTGGGATGGTGGGATTAATAATCAAAAGGTTAAATACACTTTTACTCAACAAGTAGAAGACCAAAAATCATTATTGGTATTTCATTCCATCCCAAGGTATGCAGAAACAAGAGGTGGTGTGTAAAAGGCTGGATGACAACTCCATTGTACAAAACAATTACTGTGACCCTGACAGTAAGCCTCCAGAAAACCAAAGAGCCTGCAACACTGAGCCGTGCCCACCTGAGTAAGTCATCATTAAGATGGAAGTGTGTTTTGCATAGATAGAAAGGTTTTTGTTATCTATAATAAATCTGGTTGACCAAATGTATATAAAATTCTGATCTAACAGCAGGGTCTGTTTGTCTTATTAAACGGGTATTTGGTTTTGGTTTTTTGGTTATGGTTTCCTGTTCCTTTGAAATAAGTTGTGGAAACTTCATCCTTTGACCTATGAGAGGCCTGATTTGCCTGAGAAGCAGTAATGTTTAAACTACAAAAAGCAGCTCAGACACTGTAAATTAAAAGATGTTAGCAAACCAGGTTTTTAGGGTGTGTGAGATGGGAATAGCACTCAGAGTAGAACTGGGGGCCATTCTTAAGTCAGAGACAACAGGAAAATCTTGATGTGAGACTAACTTAGCCATAGATATTTATATTACATGCTAAATGCTTGGCATCTTTTTAAGTATATTTTGTTAAAATTTGTGTTGAACTGTTTGCATGAGAAATGGCAAACACAGAAACTGCTTAGTTAACTAAACCATTTATTGATAGTTTTGTCAAACAACTTTCTGGGATACTCAATGTTTTACAGTACTGCTGTCTGCCTTTAAGATGAGGTGCCTACTTGGTCACATCTATTTATTTTTAAAGATAGCTCTACGCTGTATATTGAAAAGATAATTAAAAACACAGCAGCTAATTTATTCAAAAAGGAAATTTGGCAAGGACTTACAGCATGGCTTAATCTTACTACAAAGTCTGTTTAGAAACACTTGTGATGTTTTGCACTAGAAAATAATGTCAGCATATGCACAACAGCTCCTTAGATTTTGAGGCAAAAGTTGTAGAAAAAAATGGAAGAAATTCACAACTCTGCTTAGTTTAAGTTTGGTGATAATCTGTAGCTTTATTCTAATTGGTCTTGAAAATCATTTATGCTGATTAAATGTAGGTGTTGCACAATAAATAAATACTGTGGTTTCTTTTAAACATCTTTTAGAATCTGTGAAAGTGTAGCATGAATCACACTGGGAGGAAAGAAACAAGACTGTTGACGCGTTAGAAAGCCAACAGGTCTTCATGAAGCCAGCTTCTTTCTAGAATACCAGCTGCTTTCCTGCTGTGGTGACTGGTTGCAGGGTAGCAAAACAGTGTCTCCTACACTTACTCTCCCTGTATCCCCTACACTTAATCCCCCACATTCGTTTGATATAAACAGAAGTGAAATTTTTACGGTGCTCTCACCTTGACTATATTTGAATGTGAATACAATGACTCACAAACACATCTAAAGTAGATCTTATTCATTGTCCCCACAATCTATCTGTAAATACATGTTTACCCTGCAGATACACACTTGGATTCTGTTTGGATAACATTGTTTAGTATGCCTGTAATCACCCTAAATTTTGGCTGGAAGATTTACCACCCAGCAAGACTTACACTTCACATAGGATGATCAAACATTTACTTTTTTAATTAATACAATTCTACTTCCCTGGTAATGTATACCAAAACTTATCTAACTGAATCCCAATTACATTATACTTGATATCCCTGAGCAGCATCAGAGACTATGTTTGTTCACAACATTTTGTTTGTTACTACAATAACTAACTCCTAAAGTTGCCAATTTCAACAAATTTAACAAATCCCATCGTTACATGAATTCTGAACAGTACTGTCCCGTTTCACAGTATAAATGTAAAAGGCATTTACCTGAGAATCACTTGAGCAAAACATAGTGCCAACTGAAAATTAACACTTCAGAGACTCCAAAGTTCTGGAGAAGCTCTAATTCTTCCTACTTTGAGAAAAGTGCAAATTTAATGGCAGAGAATCCCAAATGAATTCTCTTTTGCTGAGAAATTAATGACAGAATATAGCATGTGTTTGCATCTCTGCGTTGATCTAGGTTCATATTAGCACATACTAGACACTCTGTGACAAAAGAAAGGACAGGATCACGTTTTTCTTGACAGAAGCTTCAGAAAATTACAAATGAGCATCTCAAAGCATACCTCTAGGAACATCCACAGTGAGTGACATGACTGGCATTTTTGGCATGCTGACAATATGATAGCCTACTAGACTTCATCCTTAGCAATGATGATTCAGGCAAGGTTATCTAATCAATATATGAAATGCTGAAGACCAAATGTACTCAACAATGTGAAGAGATATTTCCAGTGAATTGAGGTGCATTAACCATTCGTCAGCAGAAATAAAACAAACAAACCAATCAAAAAGCATTACAGCCAGTTTAACAGCTGCTTTAATCACTTCAGCAACACAGAGTAATCTAAATATACTGTACAACTCCTTATTTTTATTATGCACATGCAAACACTCAGAAGTTCCCTCTACCAGCTGCAGCTGTCATGCAATGCTTTAATTTTTTTTTTTAATATTTTTGAGGTCTGTTAGGAATTTATGTTTTACTAGTGTTTGCTTTACTTTAAGAATATTTTGCATTTCAGTATAGCCTTTTATTAAAAAATTTAGAAGTGTTTCATAATCAGATCAGAATTAACTCTCAGAAAGCCTGATTCTGAAGTAAAATTTTCTTGTAATGATACTAGAGAGGCAACCTACAGCAGTGGTTCGCAAACATTTCCAGTTGCAAACCACTTTCAGAGAAATAATTTCAGGCAAATCCAGTACAAACCTACTTAAATAGTTACAGTTCTGTCAGGCTCAACACTCCTTTCTAACTACTGTAGCCTAGGCTGGAAATTGCTGCTCTAGAAAAATAAAGAGTAGTATTATTATTGGAAGATATTATTGCAGTGAGGCATAAATTAAAATGTTCAGTTAAAAGCCCTGTAAGTTTCTATGGTATTTCACTATGAATACGTATATTGTTAGCAATGATTTAGATTTTGTAATTTAAACTATCTGGATTCTGGGTTTATGCAATTATACACACTGTTTTTGAAATGCATTAACCGAGTCTCCTAACTTTTTCTTTCCAGATGGTTTATAGGGGATTGGTCAGAATGCAGTAAGACCTGTGATGGAGGAATGCGTTCACGAACAGTTCTCTGTATCAGAAAGATTGGACCTTCTGAGGAGGAGACACTGGACAGTACCAACTGTTTAACACACCGGCCCATTGAAAAAGAACCCTGTAACAATCAGTCCTGCCCCCCACAGTGGGTTGCTTTGGACTGGTCAGAAGTAAGAAGTTTTGCTATGCTAGCTCATTGGTAATAGTGGAGACAAGTTAGGGTTTCCTGAGTCTCCATGTCTGTGTCCTTGCCGTCAGATGTAGCTGTATCATATATGGCTGTATATATATTTAACCAATCATATTTTGTGAGGTGGTTTGGCCCTGGCTAGAGGCCAGATACCCACCAAAGCTGATCTCTCACTCCCCTTTTCAGCCAAGAAGAGGAGAAAATATATATCTGGAGGCTTAGGATTCAAGATAAGGACAGAGGAATCGCTCTGCAATTAGTGTCATGGGCAAAACAGACTGAACACAGAGTAAAGAAAAGAAAAGAAATTTATTACACTACAACTACACACCCAGTGAACCAGTGAGTTGGGTAATGAGAAGTGTGGCCAGGTCTTAAAGCACATTCCCCCCACCACTCCGTTCTTAGCAGACTTAACTTCATTCACAATTTTGCTACCTTCTTCCTCCAGCAACATGGTGCAGGGAGGGACAGGGAATGGGGAGTGGGGAGTGGGGTTCTGGTCAGTTCCTTACAAGCTACTTCCCTTCTGAAGATCTTAATACTTATACTTCCCCGCACCCCTCGCTTCTTCGCAGACTCTACTCATAAATTCACTTCCTTCTTCCCCTGCATCGCAGCACAGGGAGGTGCAGGGAACAGGGAATGTGGGTTTTCAGTTCGTTCCTCCTGAGTTGTTTTCCTTCTTAGTTGGGTGCGGCATTCCACACACACACTTCCCCTGCAGCACCATGGAGTCCCACCCCCGGGAGACAGTCCCCCATGAACTTCTCCAGAGTAAGTCCTCTCTATCAGGGAGTCATCTCCTCACCACAGGCCTCTCAGCAGGTTTCCCTTCTATGGGGTGCTGACCTTCGGGCCCAGACTGCTCCAGGCTGGTCCCCCACTGAGTCACAAGTGCCCCGGCAAACCTGCTGTGGCATGGATCAATCCCTTCACAGGCTGTAGATGGTCTCTGCTCCCCATTCTTATCCATGGGGTGCAAGGGGACACCTGCTCCACCATGTTCTTCTCCACAGGCTGCAGGGGCATCTGCATCTCCAGCATGCAGAGTGCCTCATTCCTCCCCCATCCCCCTTCTTCTACCCTGGCCTTGCTGTCCACGCAGCTTGTTACACGTTCTCACTCACTTCTCTGGTGGCAAAATGCGTCTGCCCGTGTTTTTTTCTTTCCTATATGTAATTACTAGAGACACTGCAACCATCGCTGATTGGTCAGCAGCAACTCTGGCCTTGAATTGGCCAATGTTTACAGTCTGGGGCCTGCAGAGAGCCTCTAGCTGCTTCTTGCAGAAGCCATCTCAGCAGCACAGCTACGAAAAACTGTGACAATTGGTTTAACTATGTGTTAAAATAAATTAATTTGAGGAGGGTGTCTCACTGCTTTTTGGAAAACTATTCCTGAAATTTCAATCTTTGAATTGCAGGTGTTCTAATGTTTTAGTTCCATGCCAGTTTTTTATCTTTTGGCTTCTGTTATCTGAAGCAGCCCTTCTTCTTTTCCAGCTATTATTCAGCAGAAATTAATTAATTGTGATAACATTCGGCTTTCAACTTCCAGTTTGGATTCATCTTCTGGAAAATGGATGGCTCAAGTTAAATGTATATATTATCCCAGAGGAGTTTTCACATGTGACATATTTTTTTTGTTTCCCACCTCTTCTGAAAATATCCATAACCTATATTGTATCTGTATGCCCTAAATAAGCTGTTCCACAGCTATCACCTAGT
This sequence comes from Hypotaenidia okinawae, assembly GCA_027925045.1. Lineage (NCBI taxonomy): Eukaryota > Metazoa > Chordata > Aves > Gruiformes > Rallidae > Hypotaenidia > Hypotaenidia okinawae. Next base: position 26,520,572 of record BSDF01000005.1, on the reverse strand, counting down.
GATTATGTAAAGTCATCTTACACTTTTAAACTTTTTTTTCTCCATTTCTTGGTGTGTTTGGGTTTTTTCATTTTGTTGGGATTTTTTGAGATGCATGTTTTCGCATGCCAGATGGCCAAACTTCATTTCAGTTACTAGTATCTTCATGGTTCTCCATTTCTTTCTGTAAAGTTAACTGACGTCTGTACCATTGAGGTCAGTTAGCTACTTTTGCTGTCTGCTAGTGTCAGTAACTTCAGAAACAACTGAAACTACTTTTGTATGAAAATTATTATATAGACTGGAAAGAAGTATGAACCAGGTGAATTCTGTAACTGAACCTACAAGGTCTTTGCAGATAGCATTTCTTAAATCCAAACCTTTATCCAGTTGTCATCTCTATTTCAAGTACTTTACTGAAGCCCAGGTAGGATAGAACTGTGGAATTGGCACAGTGAATCTTAAAGTGTGTGGTGTTCTACAGACAGAACAGTATTTCTTTACCCCATTGTTAGCCAGCATTTCATGCAAGAAATAGGGCACCATAATTAGGGCAGAATAGATATTAAATGGCCTTTGTCCCTACCTGAAAAAGTATAGGACATTCCAGCCCTTTCCAGACTAGAAAGGAAAGGAATGAGAAGGGAAGAATGGATGTGTTGGAGGGCATGTTTGAAAACTCTTAACGTACCACATCTATGGCATTGATTGTTTTTAAGGTCTTTACATACTTTTTGCTGATTGGAATATCTGGGCATCATCTTAGAGCTAACAAAAATAGTATCCATATGGCAAGTTACAGAGACAAAGGTGTATATTGTCTGTATACCGTTTTCCTTTAACTATCTCCTTGAGACATTGCTCCCTAAATGCATCATCCTTAGAGATGTCAACACAGCCACCCTCATAAGAAGGCCAAACAAGTTTTTAAGACCATTGTATCCAGCCATAGAACAGCAGGGCTGTGTTACCATTCTTAACAAGATTATCCTAAAGATTCAGGTACTGCCAAGCTTCTGGTTGTGTTGGTATTTATTCAGGATTGTGAAAAACTGCCAGTTGCTTTCTCTATGAGTTTTGCCTGGTGTAGCTTGGCAAACTGTCTTGACTGAGGAGACCGTTTAATATACTGAGAAAAATAGGGATTATTTTTTCTTCAGGGTTCCCAGAAATATAGTAAAGTCTCTATAGTAATTTATGTATAAACATTCATGTATATACATAAATAGAATTTTCTGACAGATGCATGAAAATGAAAACAAGATTGAACAAGATTGAAAATGTGAAGATTTGAATACCGCTTACATTTAAACCAATGGCAAACATTGCTACTTTTTTCTAGAGTGCAAGTTCTGAAGTTTTGTTTTAATACTCAAGCAATAAGTGATACAATTTAAACAACTATAGAAATCTTTTATATTATAGTAGCACTTGTTGAGCATCAATATAAATTATATAGTTCTATGATAATAAGCAAAAAATTTTGTATCTTTTTGGTCAGAGAAACAAAAATATTTTGCAGACATAGAGATTAAAGCCCTTAGAAGAATGTAAAAGTGCTTTTATCAAATAGTAATTAAAACTAACAGTGTATTGCCCAGTGGAATGTAGTCATGCTCAGGTTACATTAATTTTACCATAAAATTTGTCACACTTTAAAATAGTTAAGCCTTGACTGAATTTTTCTGCCCATTGTCAATTACCTCTTTTATATTTTTCTAGATAATAAAATAAACTAGCAAGAAGTAATCTAAGGATATCTTGATTAGAGTCTTATCAGACAATGATTTATCAGACATGACTTCCACTGAGTCAAAAATTCTAGAAGCATGCAGTGATGGAAGACACTTTCTCCTGTTTTTGTTAGTCTGGATATTTTGTCTTCCATTTGCTTTGGTGACACATATTTTTTCTTAAATTCTACCAATGCTTTTTCTTTGAGTGATTCGGTATTATTGTAGGCAACCTATTTTCTTACTTCACTTCTGGGGACAGGGTGTAGTCAGTCTTTTTTAGTGGAATTTCAACTCTGACTCAAAAGAAGTGGTTTCTTTAAAGGGACTTTGTTTTCTTCTGGTACCAGTAACTGGAAGAAACTGTTTCGCAGATGGCGGCTTAGACATTGAAAAGAACATGTCTTCAATCAGGACTAGCAAATGGATACATCTTAACTCAAATGTTGATCTTCAAACTCTTGCTTGTTTGTGGACACATTCTAGAGATTATGAAACAGCATGGGCACATTGGGTTTTGACATTTCTGGCAAGGTCCTTTCAACCTTGACTCTTTTGCTCGTTTTTGACAGAATGCTGAGTCACTGAAAAGAGATGGAGTGCAAGTGATTTTTAGGCGTTCGTCTAGGAATGGGCACTTGCTACTGGTTCCTGCTTTAAAGATATGCATTTTACATGATACATTTGAAGGAGAAAATAACATGCAACGTCTCATAGAATTTGGACCAGAACTGAGGAGACATGATCATGATACTGAAGACCTCACACAACTGTTATTCTTATTTTGGTCTCAGTGATTAATATTCTTTCTTGCAGTTTAGACAGAGAAAGAGAGATCTTTCTTCTCTTACTTTCCTCCTTCCCCTAGTTTTCTAGTAGCTAGGGTACACAAGATTTGGGATTAAAAATCCTTCAGTATGAGGGTGATGGAACCTGTAAATACTGTATCAGAATTCTGAAACCTGAACTACTAGATAAGGATGCACTACCTTGATAGGAAGGAATAGAAGGAGGGAAACCTTGAATTTTATGGAAGTTGATTTTATACCCATTCTGCAGTTGTAGATTATAAACTCCAAATGGAGGACCCATCTCTGCAGCCCAGTTTAAGATTCTAAATCTAAGTGGAGATAAGATTTAGGATAAACCTGTTGTTCCGTAATGACTAGCTTAGATGGCTCCCACTGAGAGATTTCCTTAAAGATCTTGTTTTGAGGTCTATACACACACCCCTCCGTTGCATATGTGTAGGGAATATTGATACTTTTCATAGTAATATGGGACCATTTTAAAATTTGTAGTGTATGCAGAGATGATTCAGAATTAAGAATACAACGCTAAAGTTGAAAAGATCACTCAAATTTGGGTGGTTTTTTTTTTAATCAATCTAAGTGTTTTTTCTTCCTTTCTCCAGTTACATACTGAACTGGTTTGGATGTTTGGAAGGCCTCTGGTGCGTGACTTACTGAATATTGCTTTGGTTCCACATAGTATTATGTTCCATAGTAGTATGATAACTTTTTATCAGCTGATTTTACATGAAAGGCAGTTCCTCTCTTGACAGGTTTAGCAAAATCTGTATATAAGGTTTATACTCTCAGAAACTGATTCTATTCCAAATACTGCAGGTATGCTTATGGGATAAGAGTTAACATGCCAGTAGGGAATTATAAAACTGTGCTTGCAAAATCTCTTGCTCAGATGTTAGAGGGACTCATCTGAGGAAGGTCTTGAATTTTAATTTTATTATCACTTGCCTCTTCGCTATTCTGCAGTTGTGCTAAAACAAATGACAGCTAATAGTCAGTAGCAAAAAAGGAAGGAGAAAGGTGAGTGGGACCAAAGCAAACCTGTTTCTTTTCAAATTAGAATTACCTGCATCAGACCTGCTTCTTTTCAAATTACTGGGTTTTAATCTGCCTGCTGTTGGGATGAGCAGAGAAGTCATGAAAGGAGGAAAAACAAGACATGTGTGAAAAAAGAATTAAAATGTAAATAGGAGAGAAAAACTTGTAGGCAAAGTGCAGTATTTCTATCTGAATAGTCTGATTTCGGTGGGATTCATTGTAGCTCTGCAATCGGTGAGGTGGAGAAAGACTGTATAATAAAACCAGAGAATTCTACTCTTAATTTCTGAAATGTACACTCAACTTTACTTCATAGTAGTACTACATGTGGCAGACCTTTCTACTTTTCAGCAAAGTTATTTCTTAAACCTAATCTACAGGCTCATATCTATAAAACTAGTTAGTAACACAATAGCCTAAATACATAATTGGCAAAGGAAATCTACTTCTATCTAATTAAATCTTTAAAAAAACCCTTGAACTTAATAAAGCAGTCATCAATCAGCTTGTTTGGGTTTGTAAACATTTTAAACTGATCATTATTGTCTTGTGGAAAATTGTGATTGCAATTAATTTTAAGACCATAAATGTATGCTCCTGTTTTCTGACACTTTTATTGACTTTCCACAGATATTTTCATTATTTATATCAATGTTTTTTCCAGTGCACACCGAAGTGTGGCCCAGGATTCAAACATCGAATTGTTCTATGCAAAAGCAGTGATCTTTTAAAAACTTTCCCAGCTGCGCAATGCCAAGAGGAAAGCAAGCCGCCAGTCCGCATCCGCTGTAGTTTAGGTCGATGTCCTCCTCCTCGCTGGGTTACTGGAGACTGGGGACAGGTAGGATCTTCATACAAGTATTTATTGCTGTTAGTTCCCTACACATTAGAATTGCTGTTAGTTCCCTACACATTAGAACCTTCTAAGAATAAAATTTTGCTGGAAATGGCTAGGAGATGGTTCCTGCGACTGAAACAAAAGCTTCTCCCATTTGTCTCAGATGGAAATGTGATACTGAATGACAGTTGTCTGCTGAACTAGAAAGGATTTGCTGACAGCAATCTGGTTTCTACTGGATGAGTTCCCGTATGCGTTTATTAAAAAAATAAGAAATCTGCATTCATTACTTTTTTGTGGAAGGAGATTTTGGGATACAGCAGTGTTACAAGGTCCAGTGTTTATATAACACATTTAGATTCCCTGAGAAACATGATGAATATACAAAGCCCATTTCTATTTCAGTAGTATAGGTACACACACACACCCCCACACACCCCTCATAAATGCACACATACATATATGTGTGTATATATACATGCCAAAGAAACTTTTAGATCTATATAATTTTATATGAAATATGTCGAATTACCAGGCAAAGATATAAATTGTTACAAGAGAGGCTGTGCTGCCTGTTTCTAAACCTGATCTACTGAGTTTTCTTAGTGATTTATGGTTTTGAATCTCAATGAATGGCCTGTTTTAAAAATAATAAATGGATGTTTCGGTTTCTAAGTTTGCTGGTTAATTTGTCACTAACGAAGATAAAACACTTTAGCTTACTAACCAGGGGACAATCATTCATAGTAATACGGTCTAATCAGTGCCTTTTTATGGTATTTGTTCAGATGCACATTTATCTTAAATTAATACTGTACTAAAACCACTGTTTATTTACAGAAATTGAAAAATGTTTTGATGCAGCAAAGTTTAGTTTTTAGTTCCTTTTTTCTTTAAAAATTAAAAATCTTACTCTCCTTGGTTTTTCTCCATGATTCTAAAGTGGTTATTTCTCTCTGGAAAACATGCATTTAGACACCACAGATAAAGTAGTGTAAATGATATTCTTATAGCTCAAGTCTGACTCTTCATGGAGCAAACATTGCATTGTGTTGCCTTTTCTTTGAAAGACTAGTGCTCACATATACTGTAAAAAAAGAAAAATTTTAAACTAATTTATGAAAACTATTTTCTTCTGCATTAACCAAGTCTCTTCAGAACTCTCTCATCTTTAAGCATGTGTAGTCTTCCTCATTGCTTCCCTGTTGTCTTGTTTCATATTTAAAGATTGGATCCAAGTAATTTTACTTTTTTAATCTTATTTTTAGTGTTCTGCACAATGTGGTCTTGGGCAGCAGATGAGAACAGTACAGTGCCTCTCGTACACTGGACAAGCATCCAGTGAGTGTCCAGAAACACTTAGACCTCCATCAATGCAGCAGTGTGAAAGCAAATGTGACAGTACTCCCATTTCCAACACAGAAGGTAGGTTTGTCATCTTAACATGGTTTGTTCTGGAACGAGTAAAGTGACATGATCATTATTACAGAACTAATTTACTAGCCAAAGTCTGTATAACATCATCTCTCAGACTGTGAACTAATCTTTTTAAGAAATATTTTTGTAATCAGTCATTATAGTTTAAAGGTAAAGTAAGCAAAAACCTAAATACAGCTTCTTTGCTTAAAAAAAGGTCCTTACAATATATATAGTCTAAGTCATGGAGAAACCACTATTATTTTGTGTCATTAATTTTTCTGTTCTCTGTATTTGTTCGATGGAAGTGTCCATAATAACAGAGGTAATATGATACGCTTCTCATATGACCTTCTACCTGTTCCAACAGTAGTTAAAATAATAATGTAGCAGCAAAGGTAGTTAATTATGTGTTCATTGAAAGACAGATTTAAAGCAACATGGTGCTACAAGCCTGTTCTTGTACTTGGACTTACTTGACAGCTTCTTGTAATTAACTTTTAATTTCTTACATTTAATAATGCTGTTTTGAAATAATTACAATATTTTTTACGTGGTACAGTTTAATTTATTAACTGACTTCATCATAACATAGTTTTCTGATAGAGGATATGTTAGATAATAACATCTAAATAATTTTATTACTGTTGCTGAAAGTCTCCAGATCTCAACTCATAAACTGTCCAAGCCAACCTGTTAGGAAGTGCTGTCTTCACAGTAGAACTGGAGTGCCATAGGCAGTAAAAAAACCAGAAGTTTTCTCACTGATTGTAGGAGTTTAGAACAGTTGCTCATTGGAAGGGTCCATCTTATTTTGTGTGGAAGGGGAAAAAGAATAGAAAATTACCAAAACCACCAAAAGTAACGTATCCAGAAATCAAGGAGGATTATAATTATTTTAAAGCAGTTATTCCCTTTTTTTTTATATTCCCTAGATTTTGAGTACTTGTCCAGAATGTCACTAATACTGCTTCTTTTAACATAACTGATGTCTGTGCAGTATATATAACGGAGTATCTTATACACAAATTCTCCTGTTACACTGGAGTTTAATGTCCTCTTTATGTGGAACAAATTATCTGATTTTAAATTGGAAAAAACAGACATATTTGTGCTACACTCTACCCTGATTTGGTTTTCTTTCAATACCTGCTGTATCCATTCAGGTTTGTGCCATAGATTCAAAGATGTCATGAAAGTCTGTCAGGTGGAGATGTCCGTGGTGACATGGAAGCATACTAAAATCTTCCAAGAAAAATGCAAATTCAGTACATGAGCACTGTATTTACTGCTTGGTAGTTTTCATTGTAAACAGAAGCTTATAAATCTGTATCAGCGTTGGAAAAACATCTTCATAATTGAAGTTTCCTTGGTTATTTTAATTCTCACTGTTATGTTAAGTGCTTTAAATTACTCATTATCAATCTAGAAAACTTTATGCCCTTTAAAGCTCAAAAGCTAAATGATACTTATTTCAAATCACAGATATTGACATTTTCCCAAAATAAGGAAGGTAATAAAGTACTTAGAAGTGGTCATAATTTAGACCCAGTCACCTCTTAATTTCAAAATGACACAGTCATTTTGTTATTTATAGCTGTTACATTAGTAATTATTTAATATTATCAGGAAAATATGCAAATCTCCTATAGACAAATATGATCAGGGCATTTCTGTGTGTGATCTGCGTACACCGGGTGGCCGTGGACTTACTTGCAGTGGAACCATGCTGGCTAATTATGAAAAGTAAGCCTGTTGGTAATAGTGTTTTTCAGGGACCTACACCTTCACTGGAAAATTTTGGGAATCCACAAATAGAAAATGTTGAAAATCACTTACAAAGTATTCCACTTAAGCTCTTTGGCCTGCGCTCTGAGTGGGCCAGGCGTGAGCCAGCTCCTCACTGACAGCCATGCGGCCTCATTACCACAGTTAGAGTCACGGGGAGCGATCTCTTCTTGATAGATGCAGTTCCAAACATCCCACTTCTTTCTTGTGTCTCACACTAATGGTATTTATGGGAAACAACTGGTTATTTGTAAGTGGTTAAGTGGCTCAAATGGCTCAAAAATAAATACAGTGACAAAGTTCATTTAACAGTGTAAAATACCTACATCCTTTCAGAAGAACCTTGCTGTAATCCATGGAATACTAAGGGTGACCTATCCCAAAATTAGACTTAAAATTTTGTCTTTGAGGTATTTTTTCAATACTTTTCAAGTGTTTATTAAATATATATTCTAGTCTATACACATTTCAGAGCTGCTATTAAATACTGAATATAAGGACAAACTATGAATTTGCAGAATAATGTGCATGTATTGCACATTAACTGCCTTAAAAATGGGCATACTGTGCCTATACGCTCGCTTCTGTCCCTCCCCAGGTGTTGTGGGATGTGAACTCTGTATCTGTATTTGGATTTCTGAGGGAGTGTTCTCCCCTTGGACATGCATAGTAGGGCTCCTGCACACTGTCCACATGACACCTAGTAGCATCACGTCTGCTTTGGACGCCACTGTTGGGCAAAAGCAACTGCAGGGTCACACCGGCTGAGGGGGTTCCCTTCCTGCTTCAAGTTCCAGCAAACCTCCCAATTCCCTTTACTTGCCAAACTCTGGTGCCTGCAGCCTGTGGAACCCATTCAGCAGTATCTGGATAATTCAAGTTTCACTAACTCAAAATAGGAACATACATGTTTCTGAGGAAGCGTAAGCTACTCTGCAGTGGAATGATCATGTTGGTAAAGTTTAGAAGCACTTTCCTGGGGAAAGCGCAAGTTGTTTACATAAAACAGAGAGTCAGAATTTGGGGGATAGAAAAATAGTAAAGGAAAGTTACGGTACATTGCATTGCACTTTACATCTGCTTTAGCTCTTGATTTTCTTTAAACTCTTCATTGGTTATGTAGAGTATTGTAGATGGGGTTTTGATGGGCTGCCATTCATGAGGGTAGGAGTGAACTGCCGGCAGCATGTAGCACACAATTTGAAATGTGTTCAAAATTATTTTATTCTCTTAAGTATATATGTGTCTGCTGAATATAGACTGCTAAAGGTCATGTGAAGCATTACCTGACAAAACTATTTTATGTTTTTATGTCATTTCAGTTTTCCTTACATTTTGTGTGATATGTCTTTGCAGTCTCTTTAGCGCAGTGACAGGCGCGGTGACATTCTGTGATTTTATTATTGTAATGTGATACTTAATATCATAATATTGTCTGATCTAGCCATAAAGTTCAGGAAGGGAGAATTTAATACATGTAGCTTACTGCAACTTATTAACAGTAGTAACTAGGAACAAAAAGGGCTCTGCTAAACCTCTTCCATTCAACCACAGTCCTATGAAGAACAGGCTACTTCATCAGCCACCATATCTATTTCAAAACTGATCTTTAAAACAGAAGCTGTAGGCAACTTCCAGAATATTGCCTCACTGCTGTCCAAATGGCATTGACTGAGCAGGGTCTTGTTTTAGTCAAGAGGAAGAATAATTTAAAGAAACATGAAATAGGGTAATTGCAAATCCTACTTCTAGCAGAAATGCATTTAGTGGCTTCACCTGCATTTTACTAAATCGAATGCGTATGAGGGTTATTTTTGGGATTGAGTGAACTTTTTACATCTCATCGAGAACAAGTGAACCTTTTTATTCCTCACTTCATTTATAATTCACCATCTGTCTCTCCTGTGTTCACAGTCTTCATAAATGCAAGGACCTAAAGAATTTCTGAAAGATATTTGATCTCTTTTGGGAAGAGGTTTTGAAAATCAGTGAAACATGGTGACCATGTGAGGTTGCTGATAAAAAATATGTCTCTTTCAACCAGCCCTCAGTGTCTTCTGGCATCCAACTCTGTTTCCAAATTGAGAATTAAAAAAAACAGAATAGTACATAGATGGGTAGGTGGAATAAAAAAATTGCAATGAAAGCATTTAAATGAAAGTTTAAATAATTTCACGGCCTCTACTTACCTAGCATAATCCCACTATCAGAAGTACCATCCACTACAGGCCCCAAAGTTCAGCCTCTCTAATGCCTCCCAACATTCAAATTCTAAAATTTCTCACCCACACGTAACGTGCCACTACAGTGTGCTTGTGGCATGAGCACACTCTCCGTAACTACTCACTTCAGACGAAAACAGTACTAGGAGACTGTATGTAGATGGAAGACAAATAGGACCAGCTGAATGATTGTACATGCTGATGGTGGTTGTTTTGCTACAACCTTTTCTTTTTTTTGTTTTCTTACCTGTTTGATACTCACTTTAGATGCAGGGGTGGAAAAGCAGGAATCCTTTCTCCACATGGTTGAGCTCTTTTCCCATCCCTGCCAGGATGACAAGGGCTGCTGAGGCAGTAAGCCCAGCATCTAGGGAAAATGCAACTATGAAAAAAATCTCTTACATGTCTACTACAGGCGTAAAAATGGCTTTTCCTCCTGTGCAAAAGAAATGGTGGGTATGTGAAACCAAGCCTAAAGTATAATCCACTCTTCAGTCCCATCTCTGAACTCACAATATTGGTGCTTTTATTTATAACACGTAGTGTTTTCTCCATCCCTGTTAGCTGCACTGCACATTCTGTTTCAAGGATTCTTACAAATGCAGAGGCATGGTACCAAACAGTGCGAATCATGTTAGATTTTGGATAACCTCTTATGGATAAAATAACTCCTGAGAAAGAAGCTATAAATGTATTGTGAGAAAGATTACTCACATTTCCTACCTGTCTAAAGTGATTTTATCCCAGTAAATGATAATTCTTCCAAGACAATGTGAGCACACTTGTAAATGTCTGGAAGAGAAGCCCTGCAAACATTTTTATGGCTTTTTAAAATATATTTTGTGCACTAGGCTGGACAAGAAAGAATAGTAACAAAGAGGGCAAGATGGATGGGAGGGTGAGTGGGTGGATGGATGGATGTTATTCAGCATGTTAAATGTCGAATTTTCTTTGTACTTCAATTTTTATCTCTGACTTCTCTTTAATGCTCTTAATTATTAGAGTGCAAAGATGTGAACAAAGTGGCATATTGCCCACTGGTGCTGAAGTTCAAGTTCTGCAGTCGAGCATACTTCAGACAGATGTGCTGCAAGACCTGCCAAGGGCACTGACCCACAGAAAACACAAGAATTTGCCCTAATATTATCATTGTGGAAGAGTGTCCATCAAGGGGAGCCACACAGCGGAATGAGATTGACGTCCTCGCAAACGCATTACCCTGTGGAAAACGTAACCACTGGTCAGCCCCAGCTGACAGGATTTCAATATTATTTTAACTTCTGTGAAGTGGGATTTATTAATCCAAAGTGCTGGACACAGTATAAGGAGGGCATGCCAAATTGGAAAGATCCACCCAACACATATAGAATAGCTTACTGTGGAACATTTGTGTTCTTTTGACTAAATCCAATAGTCTGTTTACCTCCTTGGACCATTAAAATAATTTTTATTATGGACTTAGCAATTACACTGAATCCATTTGTATTTAAAACTGTTTAAAATGTAGCTGTTATGACTTGGTCTACTATGGAAGTAAAGAAGAATCAAAAAAAAAAGTTAAGTCATAGCTTAAAAATGTTAACTATTTTATCTCACAACACAGCACCACAATTTAAATTATAGAATGAGCTTGGAAATGTTATTTAAGGAGGAGAATTTTTTTTTTAAAAAAATATATTTTTCCTTCATTCCACCTAATTCTCTTTGGAGTAATCCATATTTCCTGAACACTGCTGTGAGCCCTGTATAAAGCTATACTGAACAGAACAACATTGAAGGACTTAGTTTTAAGAGGTGCAGCAGTTATTGCAGTAGCGCATGAAACAGAAGTGTGCTATGAAACGACATGAAATCTGCATTGCAGGTTTATAGCCATCTTACTGTTGTACAAGCGAATCTGAGATTTCCACTGAAAGGGAACATATTTCAGTATCATGGAGGAGGCAGCCTCCAGCAGTGGTGAGGACTGTATTGCCAGCTCCTTCACTGCCGCCATACAGGTTGCTTAGAACTCACACTTTGACTCCAGCTTACTTTTGTTTACAACACTAGCCACAAAGAAGAAACATCTTTGTGGGCATACAGATCTGGTTTACATGTTACTGTTGATTATCCAAAACCAAGGAATTCCAGTGTGAAAGATAAGCCTACTGTTTAACAGCACCGATCCTTTGCAAAGCTGAAAGTTAAAATGGATTCCTTGATTGACAGTATAGCATAAGGGCATTTGTAAAGAAAGAATATGTGAATGTGCGGTTCAGGAGACCACATCTGAGTGGGCAGGGATTACAACCAAAGAATAAACGACTTATGGGGATATTTAGATTATGTTGAAATAAGAAGTCAAAAGTGTGCTTGAGCCAAGAGGCTTGCTGGACTTTCAGAAGTAAGGCACACTGGAAGAGGGATGGCTAGAATGAAGTCTAGCCACCTTCACTTAAATGGATAGGTACATATTTAAAGCTGTACCATATTTAAAGCCAGGGGCAGTTTCAGCATGAGACTGGAGCAAACTCATGCCTCTGGACTAGTAGTTAGATGCTTTAACTATTCTGCTGCCATATTCCACTTATTTCATGTTACCATATTTTTAATATTCACCAAATACTTTGCATTTTAAAATGTGAAACCAAACTACTTAGGCAAGTCACATTCAAGAACCTACCATAAAGAAGTTGTGCTCCTCTTCCCCTTCACTTTTCAGTAATAGACTCAACAAGGAGATAAAGAAAGTAGGTACTTGTTTATGTTAATATGTTGTACTTGAACACTTGCAATTTGCAGCCGGTACTTGATGAATGTGCTTTTTTTGTCCATCTATGCCTCCTTCGTAGTAGTGCAATCAAAATTGTGTGAACAATAACATGTTACAAATTCTAACTCCAATAGCACTTTTAAAAAGAATGCTCATCAGTGAAAAATAATTTCAAAGTATCATGAGATTGAAGTGTACCAGTGTATTTTACCAATAATAAGCCAAATAAGTTGCACGTTATTTACTAATGTGAATTAATATGGAACAATAGATATTGTTAACACGACTCATAATATGAAATCCCCCCCCGACATACTGAAAATCTATCCATGGGGTTTTGTGTAGCCCACATATTCATAACCATCATATTCCTGTCATCTGCTACCTCTGCCTGTATTTCCACTTCAGTACGCCTGTGACCAGTGGAATTCATTTTCAGTTGGCTTGCGTGTATTCACATATGCTTATCTGATACTCTCATCACCATGTAAACAACTCTTGTTAAAACTGACACTAGTAGATTAAAAAAAAAAAACCAGTCTTTGGGAGTTGCACATAGGGATTAAGGGCAGTATGTAGTCCTTCTCTGTTAAGTGAATTGACTTTCTGCATCCTTTTGACAAAACAACTTGGTGCTAGCATGCCCTGGCTAGGTCAAAAATATGATGAAAGGGAAGGGGGTTGCTATGGCGTTCCCTAAGTAAGAGGCCTTCTGAATCAGGGTCTGGTTTTCTCCAGGGCATCATTTTGTTGATCAGCTGATGTGTCTTTTCAGCTAAGAAGAAAGGGGTTTTCTATGTATGCAAAAGAAACCTCTTTTTTTACCTCACTTAGAACATTAAAATTGTAAGGATATTTCCAAAGACACATTTTGCTCTCTTAACTGGTGCTAGAACACTAGGGAGTCAGATGTTTACTCTGCGACATAACAGCACTGAGGTTGGAATTTAAAGAACTCCCTGGAGCAACATTGAATTGTATTGTTAAAGGGAACAAAACACAGAATGTATGTGGATTTACACCGAAAAATGAAACCTAATTAAAAAAATTAAAAAAAAAAAAAATCTGGTTTCTACAGCACAGTTCATTGCTGCTGCTACACTGTAGCCATCTATATAATCTAAGCTAAATAGTGTTATATTCCTAAATAGTGACAAAAGGACTATTTGTATAGGCTGTAATATGATAGGCCTAGAATCAAATAGTAGAATACAAGATGCAGAAATCAATCTAGTGCCAGTACTTCCACTGAGCAATACCATCAGCTGAAAAAGATCAGAAAGAAAAATCTAGAGATTAACCCCTCGAGGTATATACACCGAAAAATAGTCCATTTCGTTAGGAGCTTTGTAATGGAGTGAATGTCACATAGATATCCTTAATAATACAGACTGAAATTACCTTTGTATTATTGTGATTAGTTGCTTATTATTTTATACTCAGTATTAATGTGGTACACTGTTACTTTATTATTTTGCTTTTGTAAATTATATTCTAATTTATTGTCATGGTTCTTAACACTTGTTCTACATGCATTCTCCTGCTTGTAATGAAAACAAAATTATTGTAACACTTGATGCAGTGAAATTCCACACCAGGCACAGATTTGTTTTTAACATAGATAATTTAGTAAAATAAAACAGCAGCTTTTAAGAATGATACCCATAGTACAGTTGTCTATTCCCTGACTTACAGTTACTAGAATTCTGTATGCTTAACGTTTGCTTCGCCAGATGCATCCAGACATATACAGGAGATGTTTTCTTTCAAGTAACATCTATATGTTATGCTAGAACCTGGACCTTGGCAGCAGCGGTGTTTGTCATATGTAACCAAAACAGTAAGGAGAAGGAGAAGTCAAGAACATGGTCATGTACATTATTAGATAATATTTTAGCCTGAGCAGTGATATAGATCAAGAATGAAATTAATGGCAGCAAAAATATCCTGTACTACTTGGAATGATTTCATTAACAACCAATCAATAATGACAATAACAATAAAATGTCCTTGCATTGAGCTTCTCAGGTTTTATCTGAAGTTTATCTGAAGCCATGATGTTTTTAAATATAAAGAAGAAAGTCATTTCAGAAGACGTGGTGCTTAGGTCACTGTTGCTGAGAGATGCTTCTTTTCTTGGTATAGTAAAAACATCTTGTTTGGAAGCCTCTGATCAAGTCCTAATGTTTCTCAGTTAAAATCTGGTTACTGGTTTAATGAAAATAATCACTCTACTGTTATAAATAAGATGTTACAGACAGACTGAAATATTTACTAATATTTAAGGTTCACTGAGTTTGATTATTATTTTTCATTCTGCTTTCAAATGAGGATTCAAAAAAGTTACCTGTTCTAAAGGTACAGGTATTTCAACCCATGATCTATCACAAAGTTTTATTGTCCTGCAGATCAGAGGTTAAAGATGGTGTAGTCTTAGTAAATAACACAATCTATTAACAGTTTTCTTGGTCATTCCAAAAGTCTATTGGCTTTCTCTCATACATTCACACTACAGGTTATTACCTGGTAAGTTTCCTATTATTGTTTAGTTTGGAATATTATTCTTTGCCCCCCAAGCATCTCTGTTTCGGATTATAATGACAAACTGGGTACACTAAACCAGATGCTGTTGTGTTTCCCTCTGTTTTCCACCTTCTGCTACCTTCAAGCTAACATCACCCATGCTTGACTGTAGAATTCCTGCGCACAAAATTCTCTTCACTCCTCTTAAAATGCAGTTTCCCAAAGCTACACTTCCTTCTGGAGTCAACCCCACTATTATAATTCTCACACAATTTTTCAGTTGCCACCATTTTTCAGTCGGACACCATTTTTACCTGAGATAGATAGTTTCTTTTCCTTTCTCGGATTTCCTTTGCTCTACCCCACAAATGTTCCTTCGCCTGTAAAATCCCTGTTCTTTCTGAAGCTCTCAGATCCACAAGGACTTTAAAATATCCTCTGTAGAATGCTGAACAGGCCTTTGTTATTTTGCTGGCGGTTTTATTATTTTTTATTACTAGGAACTAAGATCCAGACCTTTGCTGCAATAGACTTTGGATGAGTCCTGTGAGCCTCATCTGGAGCCAGTCAGTCATCAATCTTAAGAGTCTTAAGAGAAGGCCATTACTAAGCTGAGGCTGTCATTCTGCAAGAAGTGACACCCTATCTGGCCATCTTCCCTTCACCACAAACAACAATTAGGTGGAAAGGATGGATCATTGCTTCTGTGTGGTCCTTCTAATCTTTGTACTAGACAGAATGGTGTTAAGAGCATTTGCATGCAGTAATCAGGATGGAATCCCAAACAGATTTGCAAGGGCTCAGTCAGCCACAGAACAAGGTTCACCACAGCACTAGCAACTTGGTAGTTTCCCAAGTATATTTGACCCAGCTAAACGGGGAGTTCACATCCAGTTTGGGAAGCCGAGCTGCTTGGAATTCGGTGTGGTGCGCATTTAAGGGTACGTCGTCTCCTAAACTGGCATAACACCTAAGCACCACACATCATTTATTTTCTTCTATTTCTGCACAGGACCGACATTTTCATTGAGCTGGGCAGGCTACAGGACACATGGTTTGTGCTGGGGGGTTTTATAGCTACCAGTCAGAAAATGACTGAAATCTGACCTGGACAGGATATAAGCATGCATTTTTGCATTAAGAGTGGGAAGGTGCCATTTCTAAGAACAGGAAGGTGATTCCAGAGAACACCTAGCAAGATCACTAGATAAATAATCTCAGTTCTTTAGTAATCCCGTTTGGAATAAATTCATTGGATCACAGCTTGAGAGAGAAAAGGAAGATTTTTGGAAGCTAGAAGTGAAGGCTCAGCCAGAGAGTGCTCCAGGCTTCAGTTGCTATGGCCACCCAGAGGGATCAGATTTGGCCCGGCTGATAAGGGATAAACTGTGGCTTTTGGAAATTGGATTTCATCAATGCTAAGAACATCAAAATCAGTGTATTTGTTTGTTCTTCTCTCCACCCTCCCCCTTGACATCAAAGTCTTCGTGACTGTACACACTCTTGCAATGTTTATAACATAACAAAATTATCGTACATACTGTTTGAAAACCCATCTCACAATATGATTTATCTGTTGCAATGAAGATCAGTCTTTCTGTGTAGGATTCAAAGTCTCCCTCCCCTTGGAAGCAGATTAGTACTGAGTAATGCTTCTTGGGCAAGTAAGCTGAGGTGAGTTCAGCACGTGTGGAAACGTCTTGAGTTACATCTTTTTTGGAAAGACATGGACCCTTGGGTTACTGGAATTTCAGGACACAAGCTTAAATTGAGGGTAGACGTTCAGTTGTTATTGCCACATTTGTTCTGAGGTCAGCTATGCTTGATAAATAATTCTACAGAAGTGTGGTGCGCTTAATAGGGTCAGTGCCTTCTAACATCTTTGAATACTGATCAGAGAGAGGGTCGGGGCCTCACACACATGACAGCGTGCATGTGAAAAGTTTGCAGTCCCTCCCCAGGGTGGTCTCCATCACTGCTCTGAGTCCACACACTGGGATGGGACTTCCCTCCAACATCTCCCCGCTGGTGACTGCTTTGCCTCTTTCTTGCTGCTTTCAGGTACCTGTGGATCTCATGTTCAGCTTAGAGTACTACTGTCCTCATTCTGATATGTTAATGTGAATGTCAGGAAGAGTTTTCACATCTGTAACAACATTGTTGTATACTAAAAAGGCTCATTTTACACTGATTTTGTGAGTTAGTGTAAAAGTTAATATAAAGTGCAAAAATTAATATAAAACCTAAGAATTTAAGGAAACAACTGGTAGAGATGCATTAAAATATTTATTAAAAAATAATATACCAGATAAAGGGTTTTTTTTTCACATTTTTTTTTTCTATAACAAGAATTAAAGACCCCTGAAGATGCTTTCTCCTATGATGAAAAACTCTGGGAGCAAATGTAAACAGAGGGAACTGGGTGTCTCTTCTGGTCTCTCAGATCCTCTTTCAGATTTAGACTTTCCTATTGAAATGCATTATCAAAACAGGACTTTGTGCAGCAAAAAGGAATCCCAAACGTCTCATTTGGCCTTTCTGGCTCAAAGTCTCCTTAGAAGTTTATTTACCTAAGATAAGGTTACATTGTTGAAACCATCCTGTCAATTAGCAGATAACATTTGACTGCAGTTGTATTACTCTTCCTAAGCATTTTGTCAGGGAGGGCTGCTAACTAGGGGTTTCTAAGGAGGAGGGGAGGCATGACAGCTGTAATTACAGGTATCAATTAACTATATCTTGCTCAGAGTCCTTGTGAAATTGCACGCAGAACAGCCTATTTAAATAAAAGGAAAAAAAGAACTTAAGTTGCATTTTGCAGCAGCTGCAGAGGGAATAGATAAGGGCAGAATATTCTGCCTTGGGATTTTCAGGAAGGTGTAAAAACCTGGCTTAGCTTTGGTTGCCTGCTGCAATCCTTAGTAAGATGTTTGCTAAAGCTGTAGGAAGATGGCCTGAATTCTATTAACAAGGATTTGTTTTAACTTTCTTATCCTAATCAGCCTAAGAAGGGTCCTAAGTGTTAAGACAAACATCCTCCTGTAAAACATAGCCTCCTGCCAGGTTTGTGAAGTCGCTATGCTGTTTCAGCCTCTTGCAATCGTGATGATCACAAATTTTAGTAAGAGAAAAACTACAGAGAAAAATGGGGTTGGAGCCTTGGTTTCATGGCTTTGGATGGGTCCTCTCACTCCCTTTCTCCTCTAGATGGGAAATCCTGCCATCCCCAGTATCAGAAAAGCACAATTTTGGCACCACAGACTCACCAGCTGCTCCTTGGCACTGGTGGACTGTAGGCAGATGCCCAGTAAAAGGGACAAATGTGGTGTCAGACATTGCAGGTGCATCTGCCTGCAGAGCCTTGGACAGCATTGCATCAAATCAGTTTCCATGGGATGTGGCCTTACCATCACTTGTCATGCATGGTGAGGACAGGCGCTCTCAAGAAGCTCTCTTTCCAGTCATCTTTCTAATTTGGACTGCAGCCTCCTCTTAGCCTGTGGTACCAGGTGTACCTCAGCCCTTTTTGGGAGCCAGGTGTGGCTCATGGCACCTCAGAGACTCAGCCGGGACAGTGTGCTGGTGTGCACAGGCTTGTCACAGGTCCTGTTTGGGGATGGTGCTTGGCCTGGTCCAGTGTGTGTGGTATGGGGAGCTGCTGAGATCCAAGCTGTGACGGTTCTCCTCCAGCGGGAGCTGGCACCCCCTGAGAGGAGGCTGAGAGCTGGGCATGGTTCAGGTTCACACCTGGAAGCCCGAGGTCTGGGGAGAACCTTATGTAGGGAGTGGCCATTGACCTCAACAGCTGCTGGGCTGGGCTGAGCAGTGACTGCTCTGTGGCCTTCAGGTTATGGCAGCTGCCCCCTCACCTGGAGAAGTGGAGGGGATGATGCAGTGAGCAGCCACACAGCTACAAAGGTCATGCGAGCAGGAGGGCTCAAGCTGAGTAGCAAGGCTAACACTGGGACTGGGGGAGTCATGGTGAGGCCATGGCTCTGGGGCATGCACTTCCGTGGTCTGGTCAGTGAGGGAGGGACATGGCAAGGCTGAGGAAGCTGCAGAGGGGTCAGGGGTGGGGAAGGAGCAGTGGACCCATGAGATGGAGTAGAGGAGCTGGGAGGGCATGAGTAGCTGAGGAAATCTTGGGTAGGAAGGGGAATCGTGAGGCAAAGGTTGGATGAATTGATGGAGACCATAGGTCCCAGCCAGAGGCACCCTTATCATGGAATGTCTACCCTGTAGGTAGACAGAGCGTGCAGAAAAGCCTTGAACTCAGAGAGGAAACTTCCCTTGCAAGAGCTCAATCCTCAGGATGAAGAGTGGAGGGCTCATACATGGAGGTCTCATATATGACCCTTAGTCAGTTCAATCCCTTCAGCAAACTGCTTAAATGCTATATATATACTATTAAAAGGAAGGAGCCATTGACTCTCTCAGTGACTTGCAGCAGTGAGCTGAACTATACCTCTTTGGATAGCCTGTTTTAATTGGCTATGCTGTATTTAGCAGATGAGTGAACTGCAAATGATCACGAAAAGTAGCAGTTGCAAAAATTATGTTCATAAATCTGCCTGCTGCAAAGACAGCAGTATTCTTGAATGCCAGATCCTTGCTGAGTCCCGTGTAATTCTGCTGAGCTGATGAACAAACGTTTACAGCGTGTGTTGACTCTCAGCTGGTCATCAGGATAGTGAATTGCTGCCAAGAGGTATGTTGCTTGTTAGCAGTCTGAGACTTAAAGCCTTCAAAACAGTAAACCTTGAATCTCCTTTAAAAATAAAAGGACAAGAGAGTGGTAACATGTTTTGGTAAACTTTGGACTGAAATTTTGATCATTCCTCTGTGGCTTGAGCAACTTGATTACAAAAGCAGTCACCTTGCATAGGGTGTCAAGAATTGTGCAACAGAGTGGTGCGGGACGTGTAAAATGTCAGCGTGGTTTTGCTTGTGTTTTCTTTATTATACCATGTGTGTCACTCACCAGTGTATGTTTATCTTTATTTGATCAAGTTAGTCTATGGAAGTTTGGAGAAAGATGCACGGGTCAGCCCGGCTGCTCAGGAGTCTTGAGTCAGCATTTGAAAAAAAAATCCCAAAACTGTCTTTGGGAATAAGACCCTGCTAAGCCAAACCCAAACTTCTGTGTTACTATTCTCTTATGGGGGGAAGGCGTGTGTGTGTTTAACTTTTTTATTTTTTTCACATTTGTCTACCTCTGTATACTGAGGAAAGCTAGGAAATTACTATTTTTAAGGGTAAGAGGAAACGTATGAAGCTCAACGTCTGGATTCATATCATTGCAGGAGTCTTTCGGTAGAAAACAGAAATACTTTCAGATGTTATAACAGGAGTGGTGGGATAAATATCATATTCAGATTAAGAATGGAACACTCACTGCACTTTTTAGGAAGTGCCAGTTGGACTTACCTTTCTCAGTTAAGGCAACTGTTCTACAAAGTTTTAAGCTTTGATCCCCAATTTATAAAAATAATGGCCTTAGTGAAATGCTGCTACCTTCTGGGATTGACCTCCAGATGGAAACTGCCAGAGCCCAGGGGTATTCTGCCCACATTCTCTTTGTTGCTAACATCTGTGATCTGCTTGGAAAGAGAAGGGTGCAATACTAGCTCTCTACTAATTAGTAAACCCTCAACAACAACCTAGTGGCATCCTGTCTTATATTACTTCTTTCTTGAAGGTGCCCAGCAAACCTGAATTTGTGGTCTGCTGATGGACTCCTCAGAGAGTATGAAAGCAATGTTGTCTTCATCCCACAACAGTCTTGCTCTGACGGAGAACGAGAATCTGGCACAAAGTCAGAAACCTGGTAATTCATAAACTACTTTGAGTGCACATAAATAATAACAGTGCTTTTGGCTGCCTGATGCTGCCTTTCTATTGATACTAGGAAAAGCTTCTTGGACAGTCAGTTGTATGAATTTCCACTTGGGTTGTCTTTTTTTCTAGTCCAGATACTCCATTTCTGAAATGAAGGATGCAAAAGCTGGCTGACTTTGCCTCAGTGCCACACCATCATAGTATAGTATGTTACAGTATACTAGTCCTCCTTACAGACTCATTCTTAGTCAATGGCTCAGCTAATTACACTGTAGAAGTTTGCCCAGTTGTGACTGTTAATACATGTGCTACAAATACTTGCAGACCAGTGTGAAGTCAACCGCATTGTTCCAAATAAATTTTTAATCTGAAATATGTACTTTGTATCAAAATATTGAGAAACAGCAAATTCTTGGACATCAGTAAACATGATGAGTAAAGTATGTATGACTAATTATAGTAATTATTATAATTATAGTAGAGTATTTATTACAATGAAACTGCTAAAATTCTTGAGAAAATAAAAAAGTAAATCACAAAGACACAATTTAAAATGATTTCTAGTAAATAAGCATGGAAAAAGCCCCTCAAACTAAAACATCTTTTGCTGTTTAGAGGCAGATAATCCAGTCGTAGTCCAGTCCACAAATTTGATTTACAGTGCATTTCAAAATATTTATCTTCTTTTTAGGGTTTCCATCACCGCCTAAGCCAATAACCTGCTGTGTTTGAAAATGTCTGGGCAGTAATTGTCATTGTTTGCAAAACTATTTTGGAAAATAGTGAGCTTCGTGGCATTTTGTAGATTTAAGGAATGCAATTACCAACATTGTATACATAATCCAAGTGACCTTCTGGCTTCAGAAGCTCAAACCCATAGAAAAAAAGTTTAACAACAGCAAAATGTTTGTTTAATTTTTCTTCTGTAGTTGGTCAGTTGTAGGTGGATTATGTTATAGCCAGTTTGGCAAAAATATGATTAGTTTAACAATTCCATATAAGTACATAACAATACTGAAGTAAACATACAAGGAAGAATTTTATTTGCCTGGGTGGATAGTCTGACCCATTTGCAGATGTAGATGTTTGATGGGCTATTCTGATATGATGGTATTTGGATACTCCCATGATTCATCCAAAATTATTAACAAATAGTTGGAATATTAATTTACTTTTATAGTTTTCTGAAATCTTAACACAAATTAATGTATTGAACTATTTATCTTAACATGTGGCCGTGTCAGATAAAGGACCGCATTTCCTTCAGCGTTGTTAGTCACAAACTGATAGAGATCTTTCCCACGTTAAGTATTTTGCCTTCTTTTTGTTCTGCTTAGTGTTCTTTTGCAACCTGCCATGTGGTTACAGAATTGATCTATTTTTCTGAGAGGCGGCTGTTGAGGAAGTGGTGAGAGTAATGAGATTTGAACATTGTCTTGTAAACTCAGTTCAAATTTTAAAAAAATTTAAAATAGTACTGACAGCATTTCTGATTCAGAACTAAAAGTCCATGTAAGTCTGTAAAAGCTGTTAGCAGCCTCCTTAAAAAATATACAAGGTGCACTAGGGAAGAATACCGACAAAACAGTTTGGGGAAACGATTTTGAATGAAAACAAAAAAATTTCACCATGACCCATTTATTGCATAATTAACCTGAAATTACAGGTTTTTGTAAAAAAAAAAAAAAAAAAAAAGAAAGAAAGAAGTAAAACCCACTTACAGTTTCCCTTCAGTCCCCACTTCATTCCTCCTTTACTGATTTTACTCTCAAGCTCACTCTGTTCTTTAGTGGATCTTGATGGGTTTACAGAAATCAGTTAATGCTTCAGAAAGTTCACCGGTATCCTCGAGATCGTGTGCAAGTTAACATACCCAGGCACCCAGGTATTTATTCACTTATGAGCACCTAAACATTGCATCCATATTATAAACAACCTTTGGGAATTTCCATCTGTATCTTATGCTACATTGTCACAGGTATATTTTTCTGTTAAAGAGGAGTATTTTGAAATGCAACTTGGGAATGGCTTTGTGCAAAAGTTACCTGTCACTGCCTTTTTGAAAACTGGCCTCTTGCACTCGTATATAAACCTTAGAAGTTGCAAGTATTTTATCCCATTTGTACCTGGAACCAAGTGGCATATTATGTAAATGGAATGTTATGACGTTTATTTTAATACATTCCTCTCTTTAGACTATCTACAAGTTTCCTGGAGAATAGTAAGAACCAAACAAGTGTCATAAGGTGAACTTAGACTGCTTTCTGGTTGATGTGATTTTTAATTTTTAAAAAATTATTATTTATAGAACTTCTCTGTCACAGAACAAGATTATTTTAAAATAGTCCTTTACCTATTCTAGCCTTTGTGCTACATGATGTATCTCAAGGTACTCAAATCAGTAACTTAACTGCCTCTTCCTGGACAGATATTTTTTTTCCTCTTGGCCTTCAAGTTCAACTCTGGATTGTCCCTTCTCCCTAAAAAGAAACATCTCCCACTCCTGATGCAGCTTTACAAGGTTCCTATCACTGCTGAGCTCACCAGCCTGTTCTGTGTAATCCACAGCAACTCCTCTGTTACCTTTATGAAGAACCTGCTCCAGGGAAGGCAAAACTCCTAGATTTGTGCCATGTTTGTTATGTATAGAAGTTAGCAGAGGCAGACATAGGGGCAGTGATGCCACTGCTGAGAGTTTTGAGAAACCATTAGTTCCAGGTAACCCCAGGCACTTTTTAAAACTAATGGAAGTAGCTGCCAGGCTGTGAAGCGGGTTGGTCCATGACTCTTACAGTTCCTTTCAAACCTGCCTTTTAGTTAGCTGTTCCTTTTGGGAGTTTTCTGAAGAGAAGGTTAAGGTGGTCTGTTGATAGGATCTTAGATGCTTCCTTTGTGGTTTGGAAGGGTGTTTCTGAAGTTGCTGCTGGAGCAATTGTATCTGAAGCAAAGCTGAAACTCTTGAAAATGTTCCTGTGAATTGGGGCTGGACCACACAATTTTAGTGAATGGGAAGTTGATTTCAAATCTTGTTCAGGATGTCTTTGTGCTGCTCTCCTGAGTTGCTTTTTTGAAGCCGTCCATAGGGATGCTTGGATTTCCCAGGGGACACATGATACTCAGAGCTGTGAAGAGCAGCAAAATTCATGGAGCATGGAGACTTGTATGGAGCAAGTGACCACGTTTAGAAAATTCTAGACAATCTGTATTACTCAATGAATTTGCATAAGGGCAAATAGGAAGGCACACAGGTAGATCTCAAGCTGACCACAGTTGTGGAACCTTATAACCTATTTTGTGTGTATGTAGGTAGCTGCTTTTTGTAACTCCTTTCAAGGGGCATGGAGAATAATACTTTTTCTATAACAAGTTATTTGTTTCTTATATCTCTGCCTAGAACAAAGAGATAGTAAAATACATATAGTCTGATAATCCCCTAGTACTAGGAACTCATTATTAAGCCTGCCAGCAGTCAGAAAAGCTTCCGTGCCATTGGTGCCAAAGTGGTCAGAACTAACAACTCCTTTGGCACTACAGTGATTGTACCTGAGATACTATTGGTTTTCAGGTAGTCAATGTAGTTTTACTGTTGTTTCTTTGTAGGGTGGCAAGGGAGAGGTCACCTCACTGCTGTGAGAGGCAATAAATATTTGGTATCTAGTAAAGTGCAGACTCAAGCAGGGTAAGAATAAGTAGAGATTTGCTCTCTTGACCTTACAAACTACATCTGATGATGCATGCCTGCTTTCAGAAGATACAGTGTCAATCTGACTCAGTCTTTGCTTTGAAATCAGTGTTCTGGCATGCGTGCATGTTAAGAGGCAGTTCAAATGGTCATCACTGAGCTTTGTTACAGTCTAGGAGAGTTAGATCCTTCATTCATGTGATTAGCTGTGTTGGCCCTGTTAGCAGGGATAGACAGACACTCTATTAATACTCTGCTTTCATATAGATATTGTTATTTTTTTAAACCAGCTGGCAATAAATTGAAACAGCAGCAGCTTGAATGTGGCTGGGTTTAATCTCTTACTGGCTTCTTGGTGGCTGAAGAGTTATAGATACCACAACCCCAGGTGGTAAGAAGAAAATGAGAAGTATTTAAAGCTGCTGTCTTCTTGAGTAGTTAATCACTTGAGGAGCAGGGTGTTATAAAAGAGTAAACCTGCTAATCTTAATTACAAGCGTTATTACCAGTCAAGCTTATGCTATGTTGATTTGAAAACGAGCAATTATGGTTTCTCTTTTCCCTATCTCAGGGAATCTTAGGTCAAAGTCAGTAAAGTGAGATTCCTCTCCTGTTTAGAACCTGTTCATTGGTCTCCCTACTAATATAAAGCCAAAAAACCTTTGATATTGTATTTACTGAATTTATACTGCGTTACTGAACTTGGTCTTATTCTCAAAGCAGTAGGAGAAGCTAAGGTACCTGCTGTTTGTGCCAGAGCTTGTGAGCTCTAGAAAAAATTAAACACTTGGCTCTAATCAGATGCTGTGTGTCCAAGTGTGGTTTCACAATGGCAGTATTTGAAATCCACAGTCAGAGTGTGTAATTTATCCCATCTAATGCTAGTACTTATCACCATGTTTCTGTCACTTGCTATGTGATGTTGAAACAGGCAGAAGTTTTATGAAAAGATGAAACTAAGTATAAGATAAGCTCAGGAGAAATATGGCTCAGAGTTTATTCAAAATGTAAATCTTCTGAGATCTGCTGAGCAAGGCAGAGCTATGATAAAACAAAAAAAGCCCAACTAAACAGAAAAAAAAGGTGCAAAACCAGATGGAACTGTTGGCCATTACAGGTTGTGTCTGTAAGGATAAAGGGAAAGCTTAAATAATAAATAGCCATTTTCTAGATGCCTTATCACTCTAAATAGCATCCTTTTTTTTTTTTCCCCAATTACTATCTTTTTTAAATCTAAGTGGTAGGTTATGTGACAAAACCTTCAATCTTTACTGCTAAGGCTGGCCCTCAGGATACTCAGACCCTGGAGGTAGGGAAGAAAATCTTGTGAAAGGAAGACCTTACCTTGATTGAAGAGGATCAAGTTAGAGAACAACTAAGCTAAGGTGACATTCACAAACCCATGGATCCTGATGGAATGCACCCATGAGTGCTCAGGGAGCTGGAAGATGTGAGACTGCTCTCAATCATCTTTGAGAGGTCATGAAAAACAGGAGAGGTGTCTGAGGACTGGAGGAAAGCCAGTGTCACTCCAGTCTTCAAAAAGGCCAAGAAGGAGGACCCAGAAAACTACAGGCCCATCAGCCTCACCTCCATCCATGGAAAGGTGACATAATAGCTTATTCTAGGGACTTTAAATAGGGTTGTGAAGGAGAAGAATATTGGGAATGGTCAATACGGGGAAATCATACCTGATCAATCTGATAACTTTCTGTGTTGGTATGGCTGGTTGGGTGGATGAGGATGTGGATGTTGTCTACCTTGACTTCAGCAAGGCTTTTGTCACTGTCTCTCATAGCAGCCTTACAAACAAACATAGGAAGTGTGGTTTGGATTGCTAGACAGCGAGGTGGATTGAGAACCGGCTGAATGGGAGAACCCAGAGGGTTGTAATAAGTGGTGCTGAGTCTGTTTGGAAGCCTGTAGACAGCGGTGCACCCCAAGGGTCAGTATTGGGTCCAGTCTTGTTCAACATATTAATCAATGACCTGGATGAGGGGACAGAGTGTACCCTCAGCAAACTTGCTGATGATACAAAACTGGGAGGAGTGGTCAACACACCAGAAGGCTGCACTGCCAGTCAGTGAGACCTGGACAGGCTGGACAGTTGAGCAAAGAGGGATCAAATAAAGTTCAAAAAGGACAAGTCCTGCACCTAGGGAGGAATGAGCCAACTAGGGGCTGACCTGATGTGAAGCCTCTTTCAGGGGAAAGACCTATGAGTCCTGGGGGACAACAAGCTCTTAATGAGTGTGGCTTTGTGGCCAAGAAGGCCAATGGTATCCTGAGGTGCATTGAGACAAGCATGCCCAGCAAGTTGAGGGAAGTTATTCTCCCCCTTTACTCTGCCCTGGTGAGGCCACATCAGAGTACTGTGTTCAGTTCTGGGCTCCTCACTTCAAGAAAGATGAGTAACTAGTGGATAGTGTGGAGGCCTAAAAGATAATTAGGGGTCTGGAGCATCTCTCTCATGAGGAAAGGCTGAGAGAGCTGGGTCTGTTTTGTCTGGAGAAGACTGAGAGGGCATCTGATTATTGCTTATAAATATCTAAAGGGTGGATGTCTAGAGGAAGAGGCCAGACTCTTGTCAGTGGTGCCCAGTGACAGTATAAGGGGCAATGGGCACAAACTGTGACGCAGAAAGTTCCATCTCAACATGAGAAAAAACCTTTACTCTGAAAGTAACAAAGCACTGAACAGGCTGCCCAGAGAGGTGGTGGAGTCTCCTCTGGACATATTCAAAACCTGCCTGGACATATTTCTGTGCAAAATACTGTAGGTGATCCTGATTTAGCAGAAGGCTTGGACCAGATGATCTCCAGAGGCCCCTTCCAACCCCTGCTGTTCTGTGATTCTATGAAAACACCCACAAAGGAGTTCAGAGGAACAATAGCAGGAGGGGGAGGCCAAATCATACCCTGCCAAGCCCATCACAGGAGCCAGCAGTACTCTGAACATCCATCTGCATAAGCCCAGAGGAGCTCAGGGACACACAATAGCAGGCAGGAACCCAAATCAAGGACTCCTGAGGAATGACCACCTTGTCCGGTCCCCTCCCAAAGTATGGAAAAAATGAAGTGAAAGGGGAGAACTATGTAAGGAGTAGTGTCACAGTGTGGTTTGGCTTGATACAACATTCCATGTTCAGACATGGCAGTCAGAAAAACAAGACTTCTCCGGATTATTCCTGATGAAGTGGAAATCTGCACTCTGAATAAGCTACTGCTAAACTGAAATTCTCTTATGTTAAACTGCAGAGAGAGGTTTTTTGTTTCAGAGATGTGAAAATTAGGTAGGGGTGTGTTTTCAGCAGCTGATTCATGAATTGGTAGCTTCCTTGCAAGATGAGATCTGTTTGAATATGAGTCCTGGGCAGAGATTCACTACTTGCCTACATGCCTACCTAGTGTTCTATATTCCACCTAGACATCTGTACTTGGCACTTGCACAGCCTCTGATCAACTGGTAGTCGCCTACCCAGTAAGAAATATGTCACAAAAATTTGGGTTGGATTTAATCTCTGTAAATATGAGTCTAGTACTGTCTCCTGGTCTTTCTTCAGCTTCTAGTATAGGGAGAAACAAATGATACAGATGTGCCCAGGATAAGGATGATGAAGTAGCAGTATTATCACTTCATTTGTAAATGAAAGACCAAAACTTGATCAGAATTCTTGCATTTCTCTTTACCTGGTGATTCACATTGCATATACTCTTAGTTGGTGGCAAATACTGTACCTATTTTGTACTGCCTGTTTAACTTGGGCCAAGATGAGCCCTTCTACAACATACTACTCTGCGTTACAAATGAAGACATTTTGGGACAGAACATCTGTAAATGATCTGTCTATCAGATTTTTTAGAACTGTTAAAGCAGTAGTGGTGCTAGTGTGGCCAGCATGGAGAAAGCTTCCATTTTAGGAACATTTATTAAAATACACCCTTCTGCATTTGGAACTACCTGCCTGGATTTTTACATATTTGTTTACTATGTTTTCTTCCTATGCCTTGAAGAGGGGAGACAGTTGACTGTCAAACATAAAAATGTAGGTTTTGAGGAATGGAGGGGACAAAAAGGAGTCCAGTTCAATCCTATCATCCAGATCTTTACCTCTGTGCTACAAAGTGACATTTGCAGATAAAACACAGTCCTGTGATTAAAACCAATGACCAAACAATAAAAACTGAAAGGTAAAGAGCCGTGCCTGAGTCATGAATGCTTTGTACAATTTTCTTATACCACCAAAATTTGACTAACCTGTACTTTGAGAGCTTTTAAGGCATATGAGTAAATTACCACAGTTTTTATCTCTCTTTTGATGTAGAGGTGAAGTTTAAACTATACCAGTAACAGAATCCCAGAATAGTTTGGGTTTGAAGGGTCTTTTAAAGATCAGTAAGTTCAAACCCCTGCAAAGAACAAGGGCATCTTCAACTAGATCAGGTTTCTCAGAAGCCCATCCAACCAGACCTTGAATGTTTCCAGGGATAGGACATTTATAACCTCTTTGGGTGACTTCTTCCAGTGTTTCACCACCCTCATTGTAAAAAAATTTCTTCCTTATCTCTAATCTGAAGCTACCCTCTTTTAGTTTAAAACCCTTACCCCTTGCCCTAATGCTACAGGCCCTACTAAAACATGTGTCCTTATCTTTTTTATAAGTCCTCTTTAAGTATTGAAAGACCACAGTAAGGTCCTCTCAGACCTTTCTCTTCTGCAGTCTGAACAACCCTAAAGCTCTCAGCCTTTCCTCATAGGAGAGGTACTCCAGCCCTCTGATGACTTTTGGAGCACTCTTCCAAACCCACTCCAACAGGTCCATGTCTTTCCTGTGCTGAGGACTCCAGACCTGGAGGGGTGCCATGTTTCCCTTTTTGCAGTCACCAGGCACTTCACCTGAGTGCTATGACTTTTCAAGTATCACAGAGAGTGACTCGGCAGCTACTTCAGCCAGTTCTCTTAGGAATCAAGGCTGCATCTTGTCAGGTCCCACAGACTTACGTACATTTAGGTTCCATAGGTCATCATGGACCTGGATCTTCTCTTAGAGTGGGAGGGTTTTTGTTCCCTCAGTCCCTGCCTTGCAGTCTATCCACTCAAGAGACAAGGGAAGAACAGTTGCAATCTCTAGCTCTTCTAATCTTCCCTCACAAAATGAACTCCTTTCAGGCTGTTTTTCTTTTAATCTTTCACTTGATTTCTTAGTATTTTTTTAAGGGATCAGTATGAACAACCAGGACAGTATTCTGATGAAGACACTAAAAATTGTATTTCCTTTCCATTTTCATCAGTCACAAAAGTGATCACCTGCTAGTTAATTCTAGACTCTTCTCAAGAGTTTTCTTTATGAAAAAACAAGGGCGTAAACAATACTTTATGGAAATTGCTAAATTATTTTAGTGTGTAACGTTGTTCATGCCGTGGGGAACTATCTGACTTTGAATTACTCTATATATTACAGTGAAACAGCCTAGTGCTGTAAACCTGATGCCCAGAGGGATGCTTACTTCTTTCTTTTCAGTAACTTCTGCTGCTTTCTTTGTCAGCCATGAGGGTGATTACTTCACCGGATAGATGACAATAAGGCATTTGTTTGCTTTCTGTTAATCACTTACGGAATTGCAGCCTCAGGGTATGTCCATCAAAATATGCCACCCAGGCTACATTCTTGAATTCCTGACTATACTTGCTACATAGTAAATGGAAAGAAATTTGAAGATGCTAAGAATAACTTTTTGTGTAGTGGTAGGAATCCCCTCCTCACAACACATTTGGACAAAAATTAAAAGTCTACACAAAATCTTAAATGTGACAATATTATTTTTCTTAATATTAATTTCCTTGACTTTTAATTAGATCTTACCAACAGTTAAACTATTCCATTATACTTCATTCTCAGCACCTGCAAAGTATTTCCATGCTATCATTAAAGAGTCTCCTTTCGCTAGCAAGAGAAAGGATTAAAGATCTATGAATAGTTTGTCTGTAGAAACATCATGGATTTGCTTTGTCAAAGCAAAGGTATATGTAACGTGGAATTTTAAATTAATTTTTCTGGAAATAAATAGAAAAAAATTGGTGTGCATTGTCATTTGCCTAGAAAGTCAAATATAAACTCAGATATTAAAAAGACAATGACAAAAAAGATACTTTCAGATATGAAATATTGATATATGCCAGCTAAATACTATCATTCTAAATTTTCCAGCATATGCTTAAATGCTTCTGAGTGTATAATAACCTCTGGACAATGAAGAAACATCCTAAAAAGTAAATCATCTCATAGACCTTTGAACAAGATTGCCATTATATGCAGTATAAAAGAATTTTTCTCTTAATCTAAGACATAACGATCATATTCACACAGAAAAGGTAGTTTATGTACATAATATGTATATCGTTCCTCTTGACCATGGGTATGGGGGCTCAAAGTTTTAAACCTTGATATGATTATGGTAATTAGGATGTACCTCAGCCTAGACTCAACAAGAAGCTTCTCATAATCTGAAGCACTACCAGCAGCAGGCATAGTAACAAAACCAAACCAGACAGACTTCACTTCCTCTCAATTTTTTTGCCATTATGGGCATCCTGGAGTTTAATGTTAGAAAACTTTCTTTCTCCCCAGACTAGCCCAAAAAACAAAGCTAGGAAGGTATGAAGTTTCTAGTAAGCATAACACTGCAGGATATTTTAAGATTAATTCATGTAGGAAAACCACAATTTGTCTGTGAAGAGGAGAAAAAAAATCACAATTGTTTAGTATTTTGCAATGATTTTGGAATATAAGTAGCCTGAAGTCCTGTGGTCAAACCAGTATCAGCTGAAGGCAGTTTATAGCAAAGAAAAAGGGGAAAAAAAAATAATCTTTATTTTGACCGCACAATTACTTTCCAATTTTCGTAATAGAGTTCTCTGTATTTTACTGGCCACAAAGAAGGAATGTATTTTGTATCCGGAGAAGTAAAATTTACTCCAAACTACAGAGTTTCTTCTATTTAACATTACTTTTCAAAAATATTTTGCTTTTTAGAAAGTTTTTAAAACGTTTTCTGTGAATCCTTGGAAAAGAAACAGGACTCTGAGTAGTATTTCCTTGGTGTAGAGCATCTTTATTACAGAAGTTCTAGAACAAGATGTAAAGATGTAAATGTATTTTTCTGTGTTTAAGAACATCATCTTAGATGCTTTAGAGTTTCAGAAGTTTTGCACAGAATAAGTTTTCTCATCTTCCTCTAGCACTGTGTGTTAGTGATGGTACTAAAAATAAGGCCTTCCTACCTGGTCTTCTGTTGCTTTTCTAATATTGAAATTTAATAATGTCCAGCCAGGGTGACTGTGGCAGCAGCAAAACTGTTCAGAATTCTGGTCTGCCGTTAACAAAACTCAACGTTTTTAAACAGGTTCTTAATAAAATGTGTTGTAATTTTGCATGTAGTGCCAACTATATGGTGCTACATTTATTTGCTGTGCTACTTCTGTATACTATAACTGACGGTGAAACAACAAGCAATTCAATGTTAAAATCTGACTGTATTTACAAGAAGTTTATTAATGTCCTGATGGTTCCCTATGTGGAAGTTGCCACAAGTGCATCTAAGCATTCACAAATATTGGTCAAGTATGACTAGTATTTTCAGAATACAAGCTATTTAAAAGTCTTCCCATTTCAGAATTTAATAAATTACAATTTAATCTTGCAATTCAGTGCTATAACCCACACTAGGTGGCCGAGCTTCAGAAGCTTTGGAATTGTTTGGGGTCTTCTTTCTGTTTCTTTCCTCAATGTACTTGGCATTGTATCTGACAAACTAAACTTAAAACAAGTGTTATATAAGGACAGGTCCAGAGAAAAATGCTCCAGATTATCAGTTATCAGCCTGGGCTATGAAACCAGTGTCTTCCTTCTGCAGTTCTGGCTTCATTCAAATTTTATTTCCAGCTACTTGGCCACACTGAGTACTTGCAGAAGACAGCCTTTTGTACTCTGTGCACAGCCTTGATTCACCCCCCAACCCTGGAACATACAGAATGGGGCAGAGGTCATTCAAGAAAAATTGTTTTGTGATCATTAAAGTATGCAACATAACATCATGGACAGATGAGGGGAGTGAGGGAGTGTTGCAGACTCATAGGGAGTGTCCTGAGGTTCAGGCTCTCCCTGCTGAAATGCTGTATTTCCCTCAGTTTTAGGAATTGCCACGTTCACAGGAAAGGAATGCAGTGGTGTTTGGTCTCTTAGACTGGAATCAACATTTACACAAGAAAATGTTAGACAAGTAAGTAAATAGCTATTTACCCAACCTCAGTATTAACTCTGTAGTTACAAAGTTAACTTAAATGAACCCTTTAAGGATTTTTACATCTTTCATCTGGTTGAGGACATCCGTGCTCCACATCAAGACTCAGATTCAATCCCCTTGCAAAATCTGTCTTGGATAAAAGATGATACATGTATTACTGAATGTCTCCTGAGGTTTCGTTCAGATTCAGACCCCTCTCTTCCTAATACTATCACATTCAGAATTTAATGTCAGGCTTCACACTTCTGCTGGTGGATTGTTCACGAACCCTACCCTGACTTAAACTAGAAGAACCCCTGGGTAAGGCTCAGATTCCCAGCAGTAAGCAGATATTTTTAATGACTGGTATGCTGCTGAAATATATACAAACTCTTAACCTGTTGTGAAGGGAATGTTGGACTGCTGGTTTGGGATTTGGCTCTAACTGCACATATAATTATGCACTGAAAAGTATTTTTCATATAGGCAAACTGAAAATTCCAAACCCATTGCTGCTTCTTAACTGAAACTATGCAGGATCATCGTAAGTAACGTTCTGGATGGTAACCACTTTTCAGTGAGTATTACTGGCCCTGGCTTAGAGAAGTGTCTTTGTAAACGGCTGGTGTCCTTTTAACTCCCTTCCCTGTTAGATCTGACCTGAGCATATGTAAACAGTAGATGAATTGTTCTTGCATAAACAGGTCTTAGTTTCATTTCTTTGTTATTCTTGAGTGCTTGATTTTAAAAACACTACTGCTTTCTTTAAGGTGGGTTTTTTTGGTTTTTTTTTTTGTTTTGGTTTGGGTGGTTTTTTTTGGTGTGCGTTTTAAATAGACTGAAATCTTTGGTCTGTCATACAGAAGCAAATCCTTTGAAGTAAGGAAGCAATTGGCAGCAATTGTAGGTTGCTGTTCTCTGTGTGAATCTTGGACATTTTAGCAGTGGTTTTCATAGGTCTTGTTAGCAAGGGAAGAGGAAAGTAAAAAAAAAAAAAGATAAATAGTTTCATTAAGATGATTTTTTTTAAGCTTTGCATTTTTTTCTAACCTTTTTCTCAGGAACAGCTAAATCATTTTGATTGGCACATTAACTATGGCCTGCTTGCCTTGCACATCCGCTCCTCCCAGATCTCAGATTGCATTACTATCTTGCAAGAAGCTGTAAAATAAATTGGCAAGGTGTGTGTCTTTTCCCCTTACAGATAGGGCCACAAAATGAAAGCTAGTCTTTTATTACTATCATTAGCTCAAGTCCTATAGAAGTGCTACAGAGGAAAATTCCTAATCTTGCTACTTAATGTAGTGCAAGCAGGCATTTTTGGTTTTAATATACAGTTAAACTGTGAAAAGTTAAGAAATGCTGAGCAGAGTTTATCTTTTGAGGCTCAATGATGTGCTAAATGCAACAGTATGGCTTTTCATTCAGAGCTGGCTTCTGTCCTGCTGGCTCAGCTGGGGTGGAATTTTCATGGGCCTGCCTGCAAAATGCCATGTAAACAAATGCTACGGGGGGAATGTCCAAGAGTGTGTAATGGCTAGATGCACAAGAGGATGTTGTCTCAGTGTAATGGGATATATCTCCCCTTAATGACCTACATCTTCACCCCTTGCCTAAGGTACCCTACTTAGTGGGGGTTTTTTTGTGGGGAGGAGGGGGTGGGAGGAACCAAAAAGCATAGGTGAGGTATAGATTCTAATCCCTAAGGCAGGTGAGGGTACTGAACCTTGGTTTCACATCCGGGATGACAGTCTTAATCACAGGGTAGGAGATAATGATGATATTTCCTTTCTGTCTTGTTTGGACATATGTGAGGTCTGAGTGCATATTCCCACAAACGAGAAACGTCCAACATCTCTATCCTGTGAATAAAGAATAACTTCATCCCTCTGCCTGATGCGTGTAAAGTGCCATGCATTTAGGTGCATACCTAAATCTAAGTATAGTTTCCTAGTAACTTTGCTAACTAGTTATTTACAGACCTAAGTGTGTGTGTGAGGGGGTGGGGGTGTGTGTCAGGAACTAGGTTTAGATGGGCATCTAAATGGTTGCAAGTCTCGAACTTCCTTATGACCCTAATATATCGACTTCCTCTGCCCTGATAGTAGCCATAAAATACTTCTGTTTGCCTGAAGAGCAGCCTAATAGTGTTTTATTGTGTTTATGCTAATTATATGAGATAACCAGTGAGAAAAAAAAACCCTGTTTTGCTATATTGGAGAACTGGGTGCTCTTGGGAAACTCATGCTGTGATCAAATAATTCAAGAAACTGTTTTAACAGGCTCTAC
The DNA here is from genome assembly GCA_027925045.1 of Hypotaenidia okinawae. Classification (NCBI taxonomy): domain Eukaryota; kingdom Metazoa; phylum Chordata; class Aves; order Gruiformes; family Rallidae; genus Hypotaenidia; species Hypotaenidia okinawae. The sequence goes on along the minus strand of BSDF01000005.1, from coordinate 26,485,380 downwards.
CTAAATTCTGCAGACAAGTATTGTTTTGGATAGTTCTTGACTAGCCAGAATATAGTTGCTGGAGGGCGAGGGGGTGTTGTTTGTCTGTCTGTTTGTTTGTGGAGGGGGGTTGTTTGTCTGTTTGCTTGGTTTTGGTTTTTTTTTTTTTTATGATCTTCTAAGTCTCTCTCAGCCTTTTTCCCCTCTGGGGTAAGCTATGCACTTTGGAAGCTTGGAAAGGAACAATAAGATCCGATGCATGTTTATACAAAACAATTCATTTAAGAGCTTAAGGCAATAGTTCCATAAAAGTAGCATGATTTATAAAGCACAGGGTCACCTTTGGAGTTTTTGAAGCCTTAAGCAATGGATGATTACAGCGCACCAAATGGGATCACAGATAGCAGTTTGCACCTGCAGTTGCTTTTTCAACCTTTGTACGCTGTGCCATTGATTGCTCAGAGGCCCCTGAGGCTGTTCAAGATGATATGGCTTGACCTGGTAAAACGAAAAGTCAAAATATCAGGTTAAAAACAAAAGAGCAAAGAAAATTTGTCTGTGTAGAGAAGGTTTGTCAGATGTTGAATTAGCAGCTGACTTACTCTGTGTTGAGTCAAAAAACATCACAGCTCTTACTTATATAACCAGCAAGTGTGCTCCTGATTGTTGTGCAAGCACTTTTAATGCCAGTGTGATAATTTCTTTGTCCAATCTATGCTTTTGAAAGCAGTGAGAAAATGGTATGAATATAGAATGGAGAGCCAGTCCATAGATTCTTAGCTTCTAGTAAGGTTAACTGCGTAGCTGAGAATACGCGTATCAAATGAAAGGTGATGACTGTTCAGAATGGAGTTACAAAGAATTGTCCTAATAAAATGTTGGAGATGCTAATATGGATTTTTAAAATTCATCTTCTCACGGTCCTTAAACTTAAAAATCGGTTGTTTTGAACTGCCAGCATTCTTCTTACTCATATGTCCCAATTTTCCTAATTCAGTGCACTTAATCCTTTTTCTAGTGCTGCTTTGATATCCTATATTGTCATGACTTTGGTAAATGTAGTTCTACTGATTTTGCGAGTTTATTTATGTGTGACCTTATGAAATCCCTTGGTGTGATCTTGGTATTTGGACCTAGTACATGAATGCTTTAGGCAATTTTTAGAAGACAAATAAAACATGATGTCTGACTCCAGTGTGGTACCAGGTTTTAATTCTTTAGTGCTTGTATGAGCATTTTATGCTGCAGGGTAAATCTTTCTTCAGATTTGGGTTTTCTTTTCCACAGTGAATCCATCCCTTTCTCATCCCTGTTGTTACTCTGGGGGTGATATGTATGTTGCAAGCTTATGTTAGTTTTCTGAACATCAGAAATGTTGGCCATGAGAACAGTAGATATGGTGATTAGGACAGCTAGAAGTGCCACTTAATGAACTAAAGATCTCACTGAAACTAAAAATAGTAGTATTTCTTTAAATTGTTTCACACCAATGAAGTACACCAGTCTTGTAACAGCACTTCCCATGGAAACTTTTCCCCTCCTTAGGAAAGATAAATCGTGTGACAAACTCTGGACAAGGGTGTGCACAGGGTTTGCTGATAAGAAACATGATTGCCTTTGAAGATTGTACATTTATTTAAGTATAAAGGCTGTCGTGTGGCTGTGCCTCTTCCTACAACAGTGGTGATGCTTTTATAAAATTTATTTTATATTGGAACTCTTTGTACTCCTGGTTTTGAAAAATATCCTGTGTATTGATTGTAACATGAAGTGGTATGTGAGAAGATCTTTAAAGTAGAGTCAGTAGACTGACTACCTGACTCTCACCCCAATGTGCCAAATCGTATGATGGAAAGAAAATTCATGCTTGGAGTATTTTTAACTTTTGCGGCTTTGATTTTACCTCAAGAATTGGAGTGCACATACAGAAAGATGTAAGTAGGCATTTTTGACCTTCTGATTCGAGAGAGTTTGATTTTTCTAAAGCTAGTAATTTATAAATAGAAAGTACAAATTAAACCCACAAAGTAATGTCCAGGGTAAATTGAGAGCAAAATTTAACATGACAAATTTAGGAGAGTGTTTCAGGGGAGAGAAAGGGAAAGGATTCCAAGTATCCACCTACTACATTTTGTGTTTTGACCTTAAACCAAGCTAATCTCTAAAGTTTTCCCCTTACATCTTGCCTTGACCATGCAAATAAATTCAAATTGTGGTGCCTGCACTTATAAAAGCGCTCACTTATTCAGGACACTTCTGAAAGTGTCCCTTCAGCGTTGAGCTGTGACTTATTCGTCTTCCAGTGGTGTTCTGCTGCTGCTCCGTAGTCTCTGAAGGATTATTTACATGTCTTCATGCCTTGTGGCACTTCTGAAGTTGCTTTTAAGTGGTCAGATGTGCCTGCCAGGTTATTCAATTAACTTCTGCCCCTGCGAGGTTGGGGCCTGCAGCTGGAATGAACACATTTACACTCCACTGGCTGATGCAGTGGCCTGTGCTGGATCCTTTATCAGAAAGAACTTCTCTCCTTGACAGAGAATCATGAATGTGGATCTGGAGGAGGCTGACTGCGTGCTGCATTCTTGCCACAAGCCCAGGGAAACGGCCATTAGTAGATACTCACTTCCCTGGTGTTAGGCGATCCATATAGAAGGTGAAGAAATATCCGAAGAAATAAAAACAATGATGAGTTTTGCAAATGTCTTTTCCCTGTCCTCCCTTTCTCCTTATTATTTCCATATCTCATCTCAGCCTCATAGAAATTTTTTTATCTTTCCTAGTGAGTATTTCCTGTATCTGTGCCTACAGCTGAACACATTTGTTCCCTGGCTCCCTCTTTCCTCTATTAAATGTGGTAACTGCATCAATTCTTTCTCCAGCACTTTAGTCCTGCTCTCAGTAAGCTGTCATAAATCTTTTCTATAAGGTTTCCAGTTCCTCTTTCTTCCACTTTCATAATTTGGGGATTTAAGTCATCTGGGTCTAGTGCTTTGTTGGCTTTCAGTAGTTCTAATTGCCTTCTTATCTGTTTTATGATGAGGGTAAAGCCTTTCAACAATTCACTCCCCCAAGCCTAGGAAAACATGCCCCAGTCCCTAGGATGTTATCTCCTTTCCTTTTGTGTATGCTGTCGTGAAAAAATAATTTAGACCTGCTGCATATTAACCATCTATCACTAGTTTTCTTCTTTGATCCTCTAGTATTACACCTGTATCTTTTCTTTTTGTTTTGATAGCGTACTTGGGTGGGGTATTTTTGTTTGGGTTTGTTTTTTTTTCCCCCCATCTTTATCCTCTTTCGTTTCTTTTCCATTCAGGCACTATCTTTGTTTACATGTTTCATTGTTTAGGTTTTGTCCTAAACCAGGAGATCCTGGTTTGTTTCCTTCTCTGGGAAACAGGAATTTCTGACAACTTCCTCCCTTTCTCCCTTGCTCATCCCACAGATTCTGCTTTTTCCAGAATTTTATGCTTCACTGCTGCATTTTTTTTCAAAATAGCAAACATAAAGGCAACATCTCCTCATGCAACAAAATGGGGAACTATAAAATTTCACCTGTAGCCCTGTAGCTATTTCAATAATTCTAAATATGCATTTCCTTCCCAAGTGAATATTGTTGCTCTGTTTTAAAATCTCTCTTTACTAATTGCCAAGAACTGTAGGGATTAGCAAAAAGTTCTACTGTTCCTATCACTATCCAAACAAAAAATTCACTTTGATTGCAAAGCTCTCACTGCATGCTTTTAAGTGGGTGTGTTTTGTGTGGTGTTGGGTTTTTTTAATTTTACGATGGCACTGGTGCTGTTTTGTGTGTGTGGTATCATGTTAGTCAGTCTGGAAGGGGGAATGAAAATTGGCTGAGTACAAGTGAATCCCACAGGACACCAAGAAATGCAAAATCAATCAAAATGATCAGATTCGATTTAAGCATATGAAAATGAAGTATAGCTAAAGCATGCATTGTAAAATGTTTAGTTATACATGCCCTTTTCCTCTGAGATCTATCAAATGATGAATAGTAATCTGTCACTTGCAGATGAAACAAAATGATTTGATTTCCAGACACTTTCAGTAACATATCCCCTTTCATAAGTGCTTAGCATCTACATATATTCTGCACCCCTTTAGAGTTTGCTTTTCCAGTCTCTATTCCAATGTTTTTTTGTAATCATACTCCTCTTTGGACTGATGTCCTAAAATCACTATATTCTTCCTACGTTTGACCATGGGTGAGCTGCCCTTTGTGGCAATTGACATGGCCTCCCAGAGACTGACTCTCTCTCTTTAACCTGCCCCAACCTTAGGACACTGTGAGAGCACCTGTATGCTTGTGTGGAGCAAGGATGAAGCCTTGTTGACTGGGCTGTGTGTACTGAGACTACCCACATGCACTTAGTGCATGCAGCCTTCACTGGGGAGCTCCCTGTGTCATGGTGTACAGCATGTGTAGCAAAATACTCTGGTACTTTCCACCAGCTGCAAAGAGTCAGAACTTTTCTGTCATCACACCTGTTGGGGGGTGGCCTGGTGACCCAGGTACAGGTGTACAAGGCTGTCAGGATGTGATGGATTGTCACTATTGTTCCCAAACAACAAAGGAGCAAGTTCGTCATGGTCCTGGTATAGAAATACTGGAACTTGCTGTTACCATGGCCAAATAAAGCAAGAAACAGGTGCATAAAGGGGGTTCCTTTACACTCTGGTCTGCTGCCTAGGCACGTGGCCCAGAAAAGCAGTGAGAAATTGCACCAAGTACCAAGAAGCACAGGACAGATGTGGTGGCACCACCACACCAGCCTCCCATTTTTGGGTTCATGCTCCTGTGAGCAGCCAAAAGGGTGAGTTGTCCTACAAGCACCTGGAAACCTGCTCAGGCTACCTGAGAAGAAAGAACCTATGGCCTCCATTATCTTAGTCCAGGAGAGACTGTGTGAAGTCACTGGATTGGTGCCTTCAGATGGTGGGATTGAGTAGCTTCTTGTCATAGAAACATGCAGAAGCACTAAGGGGCAGCAGGATATGTCTCCTTTTTTGGTTGCTTTCTATTGCTCAAAAGAAGTTGTCCCCTTCAGTCCCTAAAGGTAGAGCACCTTGTTTATACCACTCTGGAGAGTGTAACAATGAACAGGTTCCATGGACAGGCAGCCCATTATCTGAATTTGAGATTCCTACTTAAAAACCAAAAAGGTCTTTTGTCCCTGATTGATTTATTGTATGGTACATTTGGTGTTAAAGGGGCATCTTTTATTTCTCAGATGTGTTTAATGGTCCGTGTTTATGTTCTGTGTCCTTTCTGAGTCACCTCCCACTGCCCAAATCCATTAAGGGAGCTGCAGAGGCCCTTTATTCTGGATGGCTTGTAGATGAGCCCATAAAAAGGGACTTTTCTCACAGTGTTTGTGACTGGAGTGTATCAAACTTGAGCTGGTTCTTCTAAGCCAGGGTTGTGGTCCTAGGCATGATGACTAGCTGTGAATTCCTCCCATGATGAAATGGCTTAACTAGAAGGAAACTGGCTATCCTTATGCATTTTGGTGTTATTCTGACCAGTGTGGACTAGTCTCAATGAGAAGGTGGTGCTATGAATAATAAAACCCTCCCCATTTGTCTGTTTTACAAACAAAATCTGTAGAATGGTATATCTGTGTGTGAGGCCTTTGCCATCAGCTTTCACTAAACAATTTGGAAAATGGCACATACTGAAGTGCAAATGTGTGCTTGATTCCTTGTCTTAATTCTCTTAAAGGACAGGTGAATATTATGTACTCTGACATGTGTATCATCCAACTTGTCTTGTCTCCAGATTGGCAGCAAGCCTCCCATAGAAGAGAAACCAGCTGAGACTACATGCTGTTCTGGTTTTGGCTGGGATAGCCATAATTCTTATGCCACAGTGCTGTGTTTTGAATTTACAATGAAAACAGTGTTGATAACACACTGACGTTTTAGTTGCTGCTAAGTTACACCAAGTCAAGGACTTTTCAGCTTCTCATACTGCCCAGCCAGCCAGCAAGGAGGCTGGGGGCATACAGGAAGCTGGGAGGGGACACAGACAGGAAAGGTGATCCAAACTGGCCAAAGGGATAGCCTCTACCACATAACCATTCATAAACCTAGGGGGAAGCTGGCCAGGGGACTGCTGCTCTAGGAACAGGATGTGTGTCACTGAGATGGTGATGAGTGACTGGTTTTGCCTCACTTGTCTTCCGTGGGTTTTATTTCTCTCTGTTTTTGTTGTCTTAATGGCAATTTTAATTGGTTTTATTACTATTATTAGTATAGCTTTTCCAATTATTTAACTGTTCTTACCTCAGTCCACAAGTTTTTTCACTTTCGCATTCATCTCTGCCTTCCCTCCCCCGCCCCGAGGGGGCAAATGATGGAGCAGCTGTGTTGTGCTCAGTTGCCACCTGGGGTTAAACCACAGCAATTGCAAGGAGGCAGGGGAAGAGTAAATGTCAGAGGTCTTTACCTGGCCTTTTCAGTAGTGTGGTGTATTGGTTGGCTTGCCTTCAAGTTATAGTCCCTGGTCAGGAGCTATAATGACTATATGACTGAGGGAGAAGGTCTGATAGATGGTGAGGTGGAATATGAGAATGCAGTTACGATTATCAAAGGGTTGTCAATTGTCCCAGCAATGTTGAGGGTATTTTTAAACCCTTTTTCCTTTTTGAGGTGAGGAAGAAAGTGGTTTTCTACCTTTGAATCCAGGTGTAAAAGATGCTTAGCGAAGAGGCAGGGAAGAACATACAGAGAAATCACAGAAGTCAAGAGAACTTGGGCTTCTATTTTAACTGCAGCAAGAAAAGAAAAGCAAGTAGCTTTGCAAAGAAAAAAGATAATATCATAGCATCACAGAATCATATTATCATATAGGCTGGGAAAGACCTTTAGGATCATCAAGTCCAACTGTTAACGTGACACTACCAGTCTACCACTAAACCTGAGCACCACAGCTACGTGTCTTTTAAGTACCTCCAGGGATAGTGACCCAACTACTCCCCGGGCAGCCTGTCCCAGTGCTTGACAACCCTTTTGGTGAAGAAATATTTCCTATCACCCAATACAAATCTCTTCTGGCACAATTTGAGCCCATTTCCTCTTGTCCTATCACTTATTGCTTGGGAGAAGAGAAGAATACGCTCCTTTCAGGCAGCTGGGGAGAGCAGTAAGGTCTCCTCCCAGCCTTCTTTCCTCCAGGCTAAACAATCCCTATTGCCTCAGCTGCTCCTCATAAGACTTGTGCTCTAGGCCCTTCACCATCTTCATTGCCCCTGTTTGGACACGTTCCAGAATCGAAATGTCTTTCTTCTAGTGAGGGGCCCAAAACTTAACATATTTGGGTATTTGAGGTGCAGTCTCACAGGTGTTGAATACAAGGGGCACAGTCACTTCCTTAGTCCTGCTGGCCACACCATTTCTGCTACAAGCCAGGATGCTGTTGGCCGTCTTGGCCACCTGGGCACACTGATGGCTCTTATTCAGCTGGCTGTCTACCAATACTCTCAGGTCCTTTTCTGCTGGGCATCTTTCCAGACACCTTGCCCCAAGCCTGGGGCAGTTGTGACCCATGACTGAGCCTTTTTAAACCTCATACAACTGGCCTCAGACACTGATCCAGCCTGTCTGAATCCCTCAGTAGAGCCTTTCTACTCTTTAGCAGATTAACACTCATGTCCAGCTCCCTACAGGCCACCAGTAAGTTTCCTGTGGGTGCTGTGGAAAAACACTTGGGACAAGAAAAATCTCACATTAGTAAAATCCATGAAGTGAGATGCAAGGTTTATAATATACTATTCTGTTTGGTCTCCCTCCAAGAGAGTTTTGGCCAAGAGAGAAACTCCAAAACAAACGTAACTGCTTGGTAACAATAACTTCTAATATCAAGGATGTAAAAGTAATGTATTAGTCAAAATAGAAGCAACTGCCTTGGTGGAACCAGTATAAACAAGTAGTGCTCTTACTTCTGACACCTAGAGCTTTGCTCTAACAAGAAAACACAGCATCAAAGCAGAAATGAGGTGCAAGCAGACAGAGAAGATAAGTTAGCACTGTTTTTGAAGCAACTTGTGAGTGATTCCAGCTAACACAGCCTGAGCTGCTGTAATGTGCTTCCAGAAGCACAGCTCAGGCTGCAATGCTTGGTCCTGGCTGTGTTTTGCCCAACAGGTTCTAAGCTCTGCTTGAAAGGGGACTGGTACAGTCTGACTCCACTTCAGCCCTGAAGCAGGCCTGCTTTCATTCAATCATGAAAGGATTAACATTTAACCTTTCTCTTTAGACCTGAAGAGATTTTTTTTTTTCTGTGGACCCTACTGTGGAGGGTTTCAGCCTTGCTTGCCATGATAAAAATCTCATTTCAGAAAAATGTGTCTAGTGTGTGCCTTTTCTAGGGGATGCATCCCTCACCGTTATTTGACCAGCTGTTTCTAATTGTCCTAGGAACAAAAAATTGGAGACCTAAGGCACAAACTGCTCATATAATAGCCACATCTGTTCTGATTAGGTAATGCCAACTGAAAAAGAGTTGTTGAAGTAATGCAGAAATGTTCATTTAGTCAGATGACATCGTATTTGGGTCTGAAGAAAGCAGTGGCTCTGATCACAAAGTGTCTGATTTTAAGAGTGGTCCAAATGTCGAGCGTGGAATGGGGTAGTCCTACAGAAAGCATCAACAGCAGAGCTTTAAGGACTGTGTTGATGCCAGCAAGTAACCACATTGTAGTACCAATATCTCCCAGGAAACAAACCCTTTTTTTGTTCTTGTACCTTTTAACAGATCCATCAGATTCCCAGGAGTAGAGCAGTGTATGGAAACTCTGCTCCCCTAAACTGTACTGGTATGCCAGCAGGAACAAGAAACTAGCTTCCTAGTTCAACAGACTTTTCAAGAAAATGTATATTGCTTTTCCTGGGTTCTGTTTAATGAACTACCAGGTCCCATTCACATGAAAGGCATTGTTTGATCCAGAGGAGGTAGCCAAATGAAGCTCTCTACAGTCTCACTGACAAGCAGAGAAAAAAATGTGCCAGAATTAAGATTATAAAGAATGCACTGCACAGGACAGATGTATCTGGACCAGCCTAGTCACAACAATTCAAATAGAAGATGCATCTTGAATATGTGTCCTGTATTTCAAAAGATAAAAACAAGAGATTCACCCTCAGTCTGACCACTGATATATTCTGTTTCCACATGCAAGACCAGAGGGTCTTCCTAGAGAACATCCCATTATCTCACTGTAAGTCAAGTTGGCTTTCACAAATGTGGCATGCTGTTTCACATCCACAGTTACTACTATGTACCTCACACACTTAGCCATCTCCTTTATCTTCTGCCTCTGTAGTATGTGGGCTTCCCCTCAGTGGCAGTGCACTTGACTAGTGTAAGTAACCATGTGGAAGTCAGTCTGAAAACAATTGCTGGAGGCGTTTCTTTTCCTTTGTGCAGACATAGCAGATCAGTTATCAAATGACAGATGAATAAAAGACAGTTATTTTGGCACTTGATTTCACTGTATTTTCACCTTTTTTCTTGGTAAGAGGAATTATAACCATTCATACAAGGACATGAATGGTTATAATTCCTTTATAAAAAAAAAAAGCTTTGCACCTTTGCTGACATAGAAAGGTTGCAAAACCTTGGTAGTGCTTACCACCATTCTACCATCTTTAAGACTCAGAGTTGGGCTTTTGACCCAGTTTCAGACATTCACCTAGCCAGTTTAAAGGAACTGAGGCTTGGGGTATGTGTAATCTTGCAATCTGCAGCTAGAGATTATATTGCTACTCTTTGTGACACACCTGGGGAAAAGAAATGCCCATGACTGAATGACTCAGGCTGCAAGCCTCAACTCTATGTTAACTTGGTTCATGCTGCTGGATTAAGTGAACTATGAAAAGCATTTTTAATCTTACATGGACTGTATCATATTAAGGATAAATTGCATTTTGGCAAAAATTTTCCTTCCAAGCAGTAGAATTTTTCACTTCATATTACTCTCCAGAACATGACAAAATTCACTTAGCTCTGATAGCATGAATTTAGTTTGATTACCTGATTTTATTCTAGTGTATATTAACAGGGCTTGCAGATAGTAATGTATATTTAATTATTTGATAGTTTGAGCTGTCTCATATGGCATTCTGATAACCAATCTGGGAAGTATTGTGTAGGCAAAACCACAACTAGAAGGGCCTGCAAGCATGGTGGAGAATGGGACTGGAAATCATAAAGATTTCAACTAATTGAAATAACATCTTAAAAAGTAGGGTGCAGTTTAATACAGATGAATAAAGAATATCATTCTTGGGAGTAATCAATTGCTAAAATAAGAAATAACTGCTAACCAGTAGGTTACAAGGAAAGGATTTGAGAATTATAATGGTTCACAAGGTGAATATCACTAAAAAAACTGTCAGCGGAGCAGGAGGAAGCAAAGCCTGTGCTTGTTTGGATAGACAGGAGTGCTGTTAAGATTCATTCCTCTCTTCGTAACAGCAGTAAGGCTTTAACTAGACTGCTGTGTCCAGTGTCTTATTTAGGTACCGCAGGTAAAGATGAATGCAGGCCAGCTTGGAGGAAAGCCAGAGAAGATCAGTAGGGATGATTTAGAGATATACAAAACATGACTGTTAAGGAAAGAACTAAAAATTTGAGATTGTTTATTCTAGAGAAGAAAGAGTTGAGAGGAGACATGATAAATCTTCCAATATGTAAAATACTGCTGCAGTGAGGAAAAGGCTATTCATTCTAAATGGTACGAGAAGTTACAGGCTTAATTACAGCAAGGAAGATTTAGGCAAGATTTTAGGAAAATATTTCTGAAGACAAGAATGGTCATGCATTGGAAAAGACCATGGGTGGGAAGTGTGCAGCATTAAAGGAGAGGTTAAGCAAGCCCCTCTCTTAAATTATGTCGGCATGTTTGGTTGTGTCCTGTCTGTTTTGACCTGATATTGAGTTTAGTGGCTATGTAATTGTTCTTTGGAAAACTCATTAAAAGATGATGCTCTGTGTAAGCACAGAGCCAAGAAAGCATAAAAAAGAAGCTTCGTGAATATCTGTGTCATATGAAACTCCACTTGCTGTTGATGCAGCTCTGGTAATAAAGGTTCTTGATTAATTCACTACTGTTAAATTAATCTAAGCTTAACTTCATTAACTTTTATTATTTCTCAGTGTGTATTTGTTCACTAGTCTGAATAGGTATCATCTCAGCCTCCAAGATTGCTTTCCTATTATTCAGAAAATGTGTTCTTTAGATATTCAAGGTAGAAATCAACAGATCACTTGAGGTACTGAGTCTTTGTGTGAGATGCCTTTGGACTATTCCTTCAGCTGAGCAGTTTAATGTATTTTTCTTCTAAAACTACATTCCATACAGGGTGACCTGGAGCCACATGCTGTCTGTCCATAGCTGTGTGATATTATACTGGCTTGCTCACATGGATCTGAATGCTTGTGGTTTTCTGTGGTCACAGGGGGCCACTACTCCAAAAGCCGCATGGTATTATTGTGGAAATAGCAAATAGTTCATCCCTACCAAAGCTCTTTTCTTCCCTCTACCCCTCGCGTTTGGAATGGGAACCAAACCTGTGATCTGACAACTGAAAGGCTGCCTGATATTTGTGAAATATATATCCGAACTAAACACGGGAATGGCCAGATGTGGGAGAGCAATACTCCACGGCCTGCTGCCAGTGTTGGTAATGCAGCTGCTTTGACTAACAGTTCTCACAAAAACCAATATCAAAGCCGTAAAAATGGTTGCTTATCCTTCTGTACTTTTTCTCACATAGCAAAAGGCCTCAAACTTCTGCATGTTTTGGCGCTGTCAAAAAGCATGGTCTTAAATGGCACCATAACAGGAAGAATGGCAGCTATTCCACAGCTCTGCAGGGTAAATAATTTTCTGTATTGAAAGCAGAACTATCACGTAATATTATGTAGTGGATATATTATGATTTGTGAAGCCTCCTATGCCACACACCTTTAGACACACAAAATGCCTGGACGGGTTTTCCCCTGCCTGTGAACCACAGTCGCTCAGCTAAGACCCTCACACCGTTGCAGTATTTTTCCAGCTCCTTCCTCAACCTGTGCGGTCTCCTCTTGTGCTTTTGTTCCTCCAAATCTTACTTTACACCACCCTAATGAGTCTGATGCGCTGGGATTGTTTGCATGCCAGTTAATTTTCAAGGGCTGCAATGTTCTGAAGCGTACAGCAGTGTTTGTCTGGTGTGGATTTTATATCTCAGTCACTCACAGCATGAGAATAAGGATCTTTCTTGGTGCATGGAAGAGATCTGACAGTGGGCAAGTAAACTTTATGAATAGATGAGTATTCAATGAGAACTCCTGCTATTGCACTGTATTTCCCGAATAAATGAGCTTTTTTTTCACAGCACAGGTTACAAGAATCACTACAGATTTAACAGTGTAAGTTTTATATAATACATTCTCACTGTAATTTTAGTCAGTAATGACGAATTTGCAGTGCAGGTTTCAGCCCCTGAAGAAGTGTTTCAGCCCCTGAAGAAGTGTTATTTACCAGAAAAACTGTTAGAAATTGACTAGAAATAAAGTGCCACTGATGAAGCTTGTCTTCTGAGAGCAGAGCCTGAGAAGAAGGAAATGTGCTCGCTTTACCTTCTAATTGCCTCCTGAAACACTTGGTCTGGTACTAATTACATTGGCTATGAAGAGTGTATTGTCTTCACCTCAGTATTTCTAACAAGCTTTTTATCGGAGCTCCTGCCATTCCTCTCCTGTCCATTCCCTGTTCTGAGGCTGCAGCTGAGTATGTGCTGTCCTGTCCGCTGCGAAAAGTCACGCGCCTCTGTTACAAATTCTCTTTTGAAAAATATATTTCGCATTTTGAATATCCAGGTAGCTACTGAATTCAGATGTATTTCTCACTTGTGCATTCATATTTCTGGTTAAGCTCAAGAATTCCAAAAATAATATCAGAGAGGAAAACTCAAAAGCTCATTGCTTTTGTGGCTTTTTTCACTGAGGCCAGTTTTAGGCCTTATTGCCAATGATCAGTCTGTACTCTTTAGTTCTATATTATATACATAAGCTGTGTGTGCAACAAATGATGTTTTCTTAGTCTCTCCATATAGCCTATTAAACAGTAGTTGGAATACTTCCATCCCTAAAGCGAAACCTTTGGCATAAATAATATTGTCATTTGGATAGGCTAGACATACTTTTGCAAAGTGACCTTGTAAAAATATTGTCTGAGGTATGACTGAGCCTAAATTATATGACAGTGAGGTAGTATATTCTGGGTCCCTCTGGTGTATGAGGTCTCATCTTGTAGCAGTGAAACGACCTGAAATTAAATAAAACCCAGTAGTGTGCATCAGATTTAGACGTTGAAATAAGTTGGTTTTGGGGTTGTTTTTTTTTTAGTTGCAGATGTTTATGTAAATTCTTTGTTTGGCAAAGGCAAACATTGCTTTCTGTGGTTTTTCTGTCTGATGATTTTTGTCTTCTTAAAAGATGATATGGAACACTGGAAGGAGACTCTTCTGCCTACATTACAAGTCAGTCTGGAATAGTTGGGTCAGAGTTATTTTTCCTCTCTCTTTTACAGCTCTCTCAAATATTTTTCTGTGTCATTCAGGGATAACACGATTGTTTGTGTTCTCTGGATGACAACATCTTGCTCTCTATTAAAACATGCAAATTTCTGTTTCTCCTCAAGGGTCAATCATATTAAAAATTGTCTTCCTAGTCTGCAGGGCAGGGATAGATATTGTAGCTGACTATCAGTCACCAGCTCATCCCCCTTCCCCCGCCAGTCATTATGCAGAGGTTCATTCTTACTGTAATATTGCCAAATCTATTCCAGTTCATAAGAACAAATGAGACCAACTGACGCTCTATAATTTGAAATAATTATTGTGCTTGATATATAAACTTTTTGGTTTGTGTATTTTGTAAATGTGGGGGAGAGTGCAGTGTAGCTGCAATGGAAATAATTTTTAAAGTAACTATACATGTACTGGCTGTTACTCTCTGCCACTCAAGCAAAATGGAGACAGAATGGAGCAGTACCTGACAGTACAGGCCAGAGCATACAGGCTACTCAGGCAGTGAAGCTGCAAAAGAGAAGAAATGGGAAAAATACAGGGTGAATGGGAAAAATACACTTGTGAATCAGTGACTCTCACTCCTTGCCAAGAATGTAGAGAGGCACTCAGCTCAAGCAGGTGAAAGAAGTGTCCTTTGAGTGCAGTGTTGTAGGAAAATCCGTTTGACTAAGAAGTTACTACTGAAGAAGAGTGTATGTGATTTTAGAGCCAACTTTTCAATAGCTGCTGCAAAAACATCATCTTCCAGGCTGTGTTCAATATAAAGAGCCTCAGGTTTTAATGCTTTATTGCTGCCAAAATGAGGCTGGCAAGACTAAAGGCTATCCTAGGGCTATTCTGTAGCTGTGCCCCTTTACTACTACAAACAAACCATAAAGGGGAGCAAGTGTATAGCTTAAATAACCTTATGAATGTTGGCCTGGGCTTTCAAGTTTGTGACTCCAATTGACTGAAGTATATGACTGTTGTATCTTGCTTTGTTCCACAGCCATGCATGTCATAAATTAGAAATAGGAACCATCGTAGAAGCTCTTTATATTGGGAGATGTTTTCTCCTCCATGTGGGGAACGTTGAGAGAACTAGATTTTCCCTCTGCCTTCCCCATACTGCAAAATTCCTTCATTTAAGATTGGAGAATTTATTCATAAAAGTGCATCCTTTTTTTCCTGATGCACTGAGGTTTAAGAACAATTGTTTTTTGTTTTGGGTGGGGTTTGGTTTTTGTTTTTTTTTCTTTTTTGCTTTGGGTTTGTTTTTGGGTGGGGTTTTTTTTGGGTTTTTTAGTTTTTTGAGAAGGTGCTGTCTTGTTTATGGTCTCCTTTTAAGTCTGTAATTTTAGAGTTGTTAAGGTAGGGTCCTTGTGGATTTTTAATGGTACTTTCAGAGCAGCAGATTATTACCGACCAGTTTATATTTAAAAATACGGATGGCATTTTTTTCCCCCCAAAATTAGCTTTCAGACTTTTGCACTGCTTTGGAGCAGTACCAGATACCAATTGTAGGTTACAGTCAGAAGAGCCTTCTTCTGTGGTTAGATTCTTCTGAGTAGCAGACACTTCATACTTAGTCAAGTCAGTTTAGTATAACAGTCTGGCATATTAGGTATTTCTAGCAGCTTCCAGCCTTTATCCTTTATGTGTAACTTAAAGATAGGATCAGGAGTGAACAGAGTAAGCACTTTTTGGTGCAACAATGTTTTAGCACGTGTTTCAGGAATAAAAAGTGAGATAGACAGCTAGTGTTTTACACATAATAAAATATCAATTATAGGCTTACTCACTGAAGCTTTGACTTAATTGGGTTTTTCTGCATTCTTAGCAGAGACAGAAACTGCACATACACATAATAAAATAAAATGTAGCTTCTTCAGCTTACCTGTGGCATTTCTAAGGGTGTGCCTATTCTCCAGGTCTGTATTGGGAAGTCAGGCACACAAGTGATGTAGTGTGAGAAGACAGTGGGGCACAGCCTAGCTATAAAGATAATAGCTATCCATTTCAAAAGGAGACAGAGGAGGGTACAAACCCTTCCCCTGTCCCTTCAGTAACACTGGCTGACATGGCAATGAGAGAGTGTGGTGGTGAAGGCTGGGAGGGCAAATATAAATTCTTGCACATCTGTGTGAGATGCACAAGAAAGTCCTGCACAAGTGTGAAGTAGCTTTTTAAACATACTTTTCCAGTCTGTGTCTTACAAACAAAACTTGTTCTGAAAAAAAAAAAGGAAAAAAAAGTAAAAAAAAAGTAGGAGTAAAATTAAATAGAAAACCTCATATGTGATGGGTACCGAAGTGGAACAGAAATCCTGTCAAGAAAAAACAAGTGTTTGTTTCACAGTACAGTGAAAAAGAAAATGAATTCAGAAAGCTATTCTGGTGTGACAGCAGCTGAGGTGCAGAAGCAGTTGGTGATCAATAGGTTGGGTGCCACCTGCCTTAGGTGCCTTGCAGATTTTGTGACCAGAGGTTATCAATCAGAGATCGTCACTGTGGGGCTGCAGGAGGAATTTGTGACTAGCAATCTGGGAAATTCAGAATGGCTTCACATGTGTGTTGAGTAGCGGGGGCACGCCAGGAGCTGAGCACTGTACTTCAGGGTACTCACTGACGGATACTTGTCACCAGCCCTGCTCAAGGTACATATTCCTGGTTGGTCTAACACTACACCAGGATAAGAAACATCAGATGTGGTCTCCCTTTTCAGTTTCCCTCCTCTGTGCTGTATGTACTTCAGCCAGAATTTCCACACTTCCAAGTGTAGACATTGTACAATCATGTTTTGTTACAATGAAAGGTGTAGGCAAGTATCTACTTCTCTTACTGAGAATACACAAGTAGGAGTACTCTCATCTTCTAATGACCCAAGTCTGTCCTCATTGAAGCAAGGACAAACACACAGGTCTCTGCCAGAATGAGGCAGAGTCTGGAGCTATCCATTCTGTCTGAGGCTAGTTTTTTGCTGCCAAAACATAACTGTGTCTCCTGCAAACTTCAGGTCATCTAGAGGAACACAGACAACATTGGTGTGCAGCTATGTTAACCATTAGCATTCAGACAGCCTTCCACTGGGGAAGTGAGACAGTGTGGGAACAACCTCTTCCCAAACCTGATCCTGCTGCCAGCCAGCAGCCCAGGGAGAGCTACGTCATGTAGCACTGCAGACTATGCTACACCCCTAGCAGCCTAGGCGTAGTGGCTACTTGGCAGAAACAAACCAGCCTCTGTGGTACTTCAGGGTTATTTTAGCTCCAGAGCAGAAAGGGCACATTGTACTAGCTGTTGGCGTCACCGCAAGGATTCGTGAGGCAAGTCTTTAAGCTGTTCTTGAGGACCTTGCTGCTACCCAATGTGGCCTAGAAGGACCTTATCTACTCGAAATCCAGCTGGTCCGGAAACAAAAATGCCAACTTTACCCACAGAACGCTCTGTGCAGGGATGTAAAAACTTTCCACTCGCCCTTTCTTTTGATTCAGGAGAGCTGATTTCCCTCTGCTGAAATGAAAGGCCTCGTTTACATGGCAGGCAGGCAAGACTGGAAGGACTCTGTCTCACAGACTGTCAACACTGCTGCCCGCTGTGCTGGCAGCAAAAAATGTATTTAAATTGCATTTAACTGCCACTAAAAATAGGTGGCCCTGACCTTTGTGCTCTGACTAAAAATTCAGTTGTCATTCGGACTCACACCATTTTTAGGTTATTGAAATGAGTAATCAAAAAAGCAGATGGTGGTGGGGAAGTGGAACATACCCTGCAATTTTAAGCAGTGACTTTTTCACAGAGATTACTTACATACCAGCATTGTGGCATGTGT
Organism: Hypotaenidia okinawae; assembly: GCA_027925045.1. Lineage (NCBI taxonomy): Eukaryota > Metazoa > Chordata > Aves > Gruiformes > Rallidae > Hypotaenidia > Hypotaenidia okinawae. Next base: position 26,467,986 of record BSDF01000005.1, on the reverse strand, counting down.
CTTGAGGCTGGGTGATCTGTGCACATAATTGGCATCTTTTAGGGAAGGGAAACTTGACAAGTATCTCAACGTGGCCTTTGTATTTGTAGCACATAGACAAATGTTAGAACTATGCAGGAATTCTGCTCACTTTTATACAAATAAGTGAGGTGCTCATCACCAGCACAGAACACTGGAGTGGCTTAACAGATGCAGAAATACATTTGTTGAAAAATGCCCCTGCTGTGGAACAAACTCTTTCTATAGCCACAAAATGTCCCTCAGTTTTCATCCATTAACCTCGAGCTTCACAAAGATGGGGCCAACTGCCCACACTGCATTTCCAGCTTGCTTTTCTGTATTGAGCATATGTACTTCAGAGTCTATTAAATTTAATAAATATTGCAGTCCTGTAGCATCCAGCATTTTAACTCTATGTGTATATATATTTTTTTTTTTTCAACAGCTTATGTATGAAATCAGTTTGAGTTGGAAGGTACTTCTGCTAGCCTACTGGCAACGTGAGAGCTAGCTGTTGTTTCAGACAACTGCCATCATTTCAACCTCTTTCTTGGAGGTTCTTACTCTTTGGTGTTGGGTTTAAGGGCAGTTACTTGAGAGCGTGCTTCTGACATCAGCTTTTCCTAACTTCATTCAGATGTCTCCTCAATGAAATGCAGAACTACTTCTGCCTCAGGACACCTTAGTTCATTTCCAAGGGATTCTTCGTTGGTTAGCTGAGATCATCTGCTAGCTTTAAGACACTTATAATGTCGTGCATGTCAGTCCTTAGTGCTAGGAGCTTTATCACGGGGTTGAATGCAGACGAAATAAGAAGAGGGATGCCAATTAAAATTGCCTGACTTAAAAACGGAAGGCAACATTACTGCATGGGTGAGGTTTCTTTCCTACATAGGCATAGTTCGGTTCTTCTAGGGAAGGAATAAAGGCGGATCCGTTTCTTGATGAATGTCCTGGTTTCAGTCAGGATAGAGTTAATTTCATTTGTAGCAGCTGATGGAACGCTGTGTTTGGGAGTTAAAATGAAAGCAGTGCTGATAACACCCTGATGTTCTCAGTTGCAGTCAGACAGTCAAGGACTTTCTCAGCTTCTTCGTATTTCTCTATTCATGAGAAAGGAGGGGCGAAGCCAGGACAGGTGACCCAGATGGGCCAAAGAGAGTATTCCATGCCAATTACGTCCTGCCCAGGATAACGGGGGGCTGATGAGAGGAAGAAGAGGGGCGGTGGTTCCGGGACAGCTCTGGGTGGTACGGCCTGAGTTGTGTGGTTCGGTGAGAAACTGCATTGTGTATCAAGAGTTTCATATTCTTTTGCTCTAAAGTCCTGTTAGCATTGTTATATTTTATCTTTCTGTTATCTTAGTAAACTATCCTTATCTTAGTTTCCTGGTTTTGGAGTTATTTGCCCCTTCCTTTTCCCTTCCCTTGTTTCCCTTCCCCCCTTTTTCCCTCTTCCCCTGCTCTTTTACTTTAAGAAGCAGGCAGCTGCGTGGATCTCGGCCCACAGCCGGGGTGAAACCACGACAATGAAATATTGGTTAGCATTAATACAGGTGAACTGAAGACTCTGTGAAAAGCTTATTCAGTGAATGCTGTGAAGTCCTATGCAAGGCTCCGCAGCCCTGAAGACTAGTATATACTAGTATCACTTGTAAAATTGTGTGTAATTACCAAAAGCTGTTTAGAGGCTCAATGTTTCTGAGGAATAAGGAATATGAAGGTTTTTTTATCACATAGAAATGAAAACAAAATAATGCTTGAATATGCTTATTTGTAGCATTTCTCATTGATGCTCAGCTATGGCAAGTTATGCCTGTATAAGGCAAACCCCTATTGCATAGAACTATTTTTTAGAAACATGTAGTCCAAATATCCTCACAAAGCAGCCAGGGCCTGGCACTTCCAGCTGTCCCCATCAAGGTTAAGTGGATTTTCCGTTCACAATCACAATACAGTTGAAGGATTTTAATTCAAATATCCTTGCCTTTATGTATGGGTTGGGTGCAGAGCAGCGAAGCTGGTCCCAACTGTCACTGAAACAAAACCAACCTTAAACCAAACCCCAATTCCTTTTCAAAAGGCTCTTCTCTTTTGTATCCCAATAGCTGGTCTTAGTGCAAAGTACAAGCCAGCTCACTACTGGGAACCTGGGCTTAATGCAGTAACTGTCTGTTCCACCCAAAGTGATACTCGTTAGACATGAGAAAGGTGGCAGCTTGGGGTAAGTTAGCATCCTTCCAGTGGGACCAGCCCTTGTACTGTCCTAGCACAAAGCATACAAAGAGGTGTTGTACTTGGAATTAGCTTCAACAGGCAACACATCTACATTAAATACGTAAGATACATTATCTCTGGAAAAACATCTACTCATTTTCAATACACACTTCACTTATCAAGAAAATGTCAGCATAGTTACTCTCTTGTTCCTGTGACTTTATGCAAGGTCCAGCCTTTCTGTCCTCTTCGTACTGGGCGGTGGCCTAAACCCTCAGTTAAAATTTTCTCCCTGTGCTTGTCCAGTGATTAAAAATGGGGATCACCTAATACAGTGCACAGAGAGTTACTGCAGGTCATCAGCAAAAAGATTCGGTTAAAAGGGTTATTAGTCAACTTGCCCAATCACTGACTCATACATCCTACTTTAATTTACATGAAAAACATGTAACTTGAACATTTTTCTATTACAGGGCAGTAGTGTCTCCTGGAATTGGTGCTCAAGTTTCTTTCTAGACCTTGCCCTTGCTTTCCCCATACTGACCTCCTCTGCCACATGTGCACACACACTCACTCTCTCCTGCTGCCTCCCTTCCCCATCAGAACGGGGGTTGGATACAGTCATTTCCTGTAATGACTGTTTTGAGTTTCTCCACAAACAGAACGTGAAGAGATAACAGCATGCAACGTTCACCGTTTTGCCAACAGCAGCCCAACAAAAAATGACTAAAGGATTAAAAAAAAATGCAACTCAGTATTTGTGAATGGCCATGTTTAAGAATTTAACCCTCTTAACTTCTTTACACCATGGTACAGTGTAATTCACTCAGCCTAAGAGGAGGATAATGACAGCTTTATACAGGATCTCAAATCACACCTCCAAGTTTTCTTCTTATCTCAAAGGTTGCACGGCGCATTAAAGCAATAGTCTCTATTAATCTAACCTCTGACATTTGGGCCGTAATAACCCACCAATGCAGGTTTATGTATCTCACACCTCAGACCCTATCAAGTAATTTGGCAGTGGCAGCTTGATAAGGACACCATACCTTACTGAACTTGTTCTAAAAACAACATCAGCAAAACACTCCTCTGCTTGCACGTTTTAATGACCTTGCTCACTTGCGCTCGCTTTGGCTACCGCCCCTGCGGGTTCCCCATGCTTCTCCTCCGCCAGAAGCGCCGCAAGGGAGGAGCACTGAGAATCCCCTTTTCCTGTGAAACTACTAACAGCGGGGGATGGGACAGGGACAAACTGTGGAAAGTCTTTTCAGATAGTAAAATAATTGTTAGAAATAGGGGTATGTTTTTATAATGAAAAAGGGTTATGCTTTCAGTGATCACATTTTCTCTGCTTCTGTACTGGACTAATTAGCAAGCTAATTTTCCCTACCAGCTACTTTACAGTGAACCTAACCTAATTGCTCAATCAAACTTAGTTTGTTTAAGAAAATCTGGACCAGTCCAAGGAGTTCTGCAAGTGTACCATCTTAATTCTGCAACAGTATGGTTTAGGCAGGTGGAGTTTACCACTGTAATGTTTATATGCCTTTTCAAAAAACAGTAATTATACATTCAGAAAATCTTAGAAGTCTGGAGATGGGGTTTCTATCTTCTGATTTCACCCTTACAAATTCCTATTTGTTTTGTTGAAAACTTTTTGATTACCGTATGTTGATTAAACAATGATGACAACAGAAGTCAGGTCAGCAGTTTTATTAAATACATAAATCTGAAAACCTTTAGAGAGGTTGTGTAACAAATGCACTGAGAGCACAACTTAAGAAACAAATGATAGCTCTGCTTCAAAACTGCGCGACAGGTTCTTGAGAGATTCCTTTTCACACTTGTCCAGTGGTATTTTTAGGAACTACAGCTTACAAAAGAGCCAGTACTTTATTGCAGTCACTTTTCAAGGCAGCTCTGGCTAGCTTTACATTCTTTTTATCTCCTTTCCTTTTTTTCTCTCATTATCTTCTTGCTTTCTTCTCTTCTCCTCTTAGTTACAGGATTCCGTGGATCGTAGATCTCAAATGTATCTTCATCCTGCATGCTTGCATCTTTCACCTTTCTGCTTCTGTCTTCAAACTGAAGCACATGTGACATCCTACAAAAATAAAACATAGCTCAATCTCAGTGAAAAAATTTAAAGGTATGACTTGCAATTATGACATACATGGCAAGATTTTAGTACTGTGACTTATTTTTGTGCATAGCACAAAAAGATTGAAGTGGTGCTGGGGTTGTTCTGTTGTTGTTTTGCTTCTTTTTCTTTCTTAGTAGACCCTAATATTATGGGGTAAGCACTTTTGTAAAGATCTGTTTTGAAAAATACAGCCAGTTTGCTCTGTTAGATTTCATTTCATGTACTCACCTCTCTTGTCTTGTCTTTTTCTATTTACCCTATCTTCCCACATTTACTCAATAATTTTCCCAGGAACAGAGAGCGTTTCTCAAGTTTTTCTATTAGTCATTCTAGACTTCCTTTCACTGGTAGGGTTTTACAAAAGGGGGAAGACCTTGCATGGAAAACGCTGGAAGTAGGTACACAGAAGATCAAAAAAGGAATGCTTCCCATCCCACTGCTCTACCTTAACTTCGTTCAGATCAAATTTTTAATTCTTTGAATATCAGAATGAACTAATATGTTTTGTTCAATCCAAGGCTTTTTCGATACAATCAGAAATCTCCCCCTCTCCTTCCCTTAGATATGTCTCCATTCCAGCAAAGTCCCAGAAACATGAAAACACCACTGTTACAAACCTGAGAAGTAGGTCCATGTGAACCTCAAGCGATTCAACAAGGCCAAGTGCAAGGTCCTGCCCCTGAGTCAGGGCATCTCTGGTATCAGTACAGACTGGTGGATGGAAGGATTGAGAGCAGCCCTGAAGGAGCAGGACTTGGGGGTGCTGCTAGACAAGAAACTGGGTATGACCTGGCAATGCACGCTTGCAGCCCAGAAAGCCAACCATATCCTGGGCTGGATCAAAACCACTGTGACCAGCAGGTCAGACTGGACAGGGCTCTGAGGAACTCAATCTAGCTGAGTATGTCCCTGCTCATTCTGCAATCACAAGTAGTTTGCTAGCTGTAGTCAGTGGCAGGAAAGCCTAGAGCTTATCAACTATGGCCTTGTCAGCAGGCATCACTGAGGTGAGAATATAGAAGCTGTCAGAAAATTATGAGTTTTTGACTGCATAAACAAAACTTTAAACAAAAAAATAAATTATTCACACAAAGAAAGAGAGGTGGTAGGAAAAGAGAAGAAAATCAAATCAAAAAGACGCTTATACATTGACCGACTTTAAACCTACCGATCTTTATTGACCAGTTAGTGAGACTTCTGAATGTTCGTTCAGCTGTACTAAAGCTGCTACTTATGAACCAAGAGAACAAGTACACATTTTATATGTTCAATTAACAAAAAGCCTCCAGAACAGGATTAAAAGATTTTTGAATGGAAACAAACACGCCTAGCAAAAATATCATTTTTGGGTTCTGTGTTAACTGATTGCAAAAATGTCTTACGACTTAAATGAGAGAACTTAAAATAATGAGAACTATACTGAACTGAATCTAAACATCTAAATCTTTATATCATTTGACATCTTTGTCTATAGTCTTTGTGACAGAAAATCCAAGAAAAACAAGTCAGTGTCAGAATGAATGTTTTGTGGCCAATGAAATATTCTTGCAATGTTATAGGTCCTGAATTAAACAGGTTTTTCAAAGAGCACTACTGCAAATCTCCATACCTGAAGAATGGGAGCTCTGATATTGTAGATAAAAACCACAGTACTTAAAGAAACTTAGACACAGAAGACAAAATTCAAAGCTATAGACTGTATGTGACCTGTTTGACTGCTTTAGAAAAACCTTAAGAAAATTCCAGGCTTTTCACCACAATTCATTCTTGATGTGTGTTTCATAAATTTCTTATTGTATGTGCATCAGTGTCTGCATGCCTGCTTATTACCCTGTCCTATGGAAATACTGAAGAGCTGTTTCCAGTGTGTAAAACTTGAGTAGTTTATAACTTTGAACACATTACTAACACCAAAACTAACTTTTTATTCATATCTACAATTTAGAATAACATAATGTACCATCAGAGTGACTCATGATTGCATATTTGTGTTTAATTACAAAAACATTGTCTCACAGTGGAGGGACTGAAGTAATTTATTTTAGTTAACATGCTTTCTGCATTGGTCATATTCTTCTAAACTTATTAAAGATGAGCATCTGAATATTTTTTTAAGAACACATACCAAATCACACTATCCTAATCTGAATCAAAATAAAGAGATGGAGTCATCCTTTAACGCGTGTGTTATACGAGCTTATGTAGAAGTGTACTCACACGTTGCCATTTAATCAATTCAGGTTTTTTAAAAATGCTACAAGCACACTTGCAGGAATCAACTAACAAGAATTAAAAATAAACACATCTCTAATGCTTGGGTCAGGCCATACTGCGTCCCAGGTAGTTTGCAAATTAGATGCAGTAGATTCAGACTAAGCACTGTTTATGTCTCTCCGAGAGCTGAAAGAAGTCATAGTCTATGACTGCTATTCCTAACTTTCCACTGAGGTGTTCCCAGCTGTGATTAAAAATAAGCCAATAGTAAGAAACTTTTTGATATTCCCAGAATCAATTTCAGATACAGCATCCAACAGGTAAAGCAAAATAAACACAGACTGTGGCAGAAATTTTAAAAAATATTTTCTGGATGTGAGCCTAAGCTTATTTTTCACAAGTCACACACCTTCATAGGCTTTTGCATCTTTGTAAATGGTAAACAACACTTAATACTCTTTTCCAAAACAAATTAAAAAAAAATGTTTTAAAGGAACACAGTATGCATTTAATAATTATTCCTGTATGAAGTATCTGAATTTCCAGTAATCTTACTCAAGCTGACACAATGAAAGTTCGCACTCGCATAATTTTCCACTTGCTGAGTTTGCGCTGTAATTCCACCAACAGAGGCTGCATGAGCCTTTTCCTTGTTTGGTTTATAGCTCTCTCCCCTTCCGCATGCTCCTGGGTCCAGTGGGGAGCTGGCTGCCCAGTCATGCTTCTGCAGTTGCTGTGCTGAAAGCTCTAACTTCACCTCTAGAACTTCACCTCTAGGCTTGGGCAAACCTACTAACTTGTGCTTATCACCACCTATGGACAGTTTGTATTAAAGAAATGTGACTTAGGATTTTAAAACACACTTTTTCTTCAAAATTTACAGACTGAAATGTTGCCAGTTCTCTTATGCAAAACTCAAAAGAAAAAACGCTTGCAGCCTAGTTCTTTTTGCTCAAAACTAGTTTCAACAAAATAGCTTACCAAAACTGATGAGTCTGAGTTTAACATACCTAGGTGTGCAGATTAAGGAACCACAAAATCATTTTCTTATCCTCATTTATTAAGATAGCACTGCAAATCTGTTACCTTACCATGGATTTATTGCTGGAGCGGGTTGATTTTTACCCTGGCCAGATGACAGCAGCCTACAGCTTAACTGTTGTCCTACCCTGTGTAATAATAGGGGAGCAGCTCTTCTGCTGTGCTGCGCTTCTTTCCCTTGGTGTTACTACAGGGCTTTTCGTATTTGACTCTCTTCTGTACTCCAAAAATTACATGTCTTAACATTAGACTGAAATACCTGAACTCGTTTGAGATGGTTTCAGAGATATCACAGAATTCCAAAGGTATGTGGATACTCTCCTGGTCTAGTGATATTCTCAGATAATGATTTTTGCTACAGCCAGCAAACAAGGGTGTTTTTTTCACAGTTACTAGCAGAGTAGCTCCGATATGTCCTTAAGCTGTGGTAACTAATACATGACCTCGGTGATCAGCTTGATACTTTCTAGGGGGTGACAAGCCGGGGAACATTTGCTGCAAATGAAGCTAAAAAGCACACTGGAAAGCATTACTATTACAGTTAGACTGTGTGTCCAGTAGTCCATCATAGGCAACACTGTATTTGCCATCTGTCCTTCAAAGAATGAACTCCAACCAGCTTATTCAGGAGGCAGATTGTGTTCTTTTGATATGGTCTAGTGAGACTGTACTTACAAGAAATGGCATGATACATAGCAGTGCCTCTGATTTTGAGATATGGAAGCTGAGCCGTGCGCAAGATCTGAACCATATACCAGCTGCTGACAGGCAGCAGTCACATTAAATGGTATCACAATGGGTCAGGCCTTTCCAGAACAGTCCTTTAGTCACTGAACTGAATCATTCTGAATTTCAGCAAGAGCAAGGAAGTGCTATGCTTTTGCACTGCTGATGAAGCCAGGATCTCCAGGTACAAATGCACTGTGTGCATAGCAATTTTTATGCTAACTGGAAAGCGTAAAGCTGTGTTACTTAATTCCACCGGGCTTATGAAACTGACACAGCTGTTGGCTGCTAACAGCTCACCTGCTGTCCATTCAACCTTCCTTGTGACTCTACACTACTACATGCCCTCTGGTGCCTCTAACACTTCAGTGGAGAGACTGGGACATTATCTTGAACTCACCCATGTCAGCATTTGAAATATCTGAGCTTTGCAGATAGATTGTCAACAGGAGTGGACAAAAGTTATGTTCTGCCAACTCAGTTGTGAGACTAGTAGCTTTTGGCAGTGTTGTAGTTTTGTGTAGCTGGGTTCTAATGGGGAAGGGGTAGGGCTGTAAGGGTGGCTCCTGCAAGAAGAAGCCAGAAGGTCTCTGCAGGCCCCACAGAGCAAACACCAGCCGGCTCAAGGCCACAGTCACTGATGACCAAGGCTGAGCACCATCACAGTGCTATATAATATAGTTTGGCAAATTTTTGCTAAATTTTATAAAAGTTATTGGTTCTTTCCATCAGGACAGTGGACAAAATGAACAAAGTAGGAATAAGTATCTGTGTCAAGAAATTCAGTGCTACTTCTTGCATTCTCCAGGCTGCCCAAAAAAGGGACACTAATATGGACCATAACTACTAGTGCTTCCATTTGTTTCTGAGCTCAATATTACTTGCAAATAACATGCTACCTAGTTCTCTCAATTGATACCAACACACCATATATTTTAAAGAAAAATGAGAGGTACTCAAACACTACTTACTGCTTAAATTATTCGCCACTAATGTTTCCCTTCAAATATTGTAAATGTGTATGTTAAACCATAAGCACTTACTTAGGAAACATTGCAACACTTTCCTTCCATCACCCTCATGACACAGTAGATAGAAATGTTGCTTATGTGAACAGACAAGAAAACAGATGAGTGAATCCACAGATCAAAGAAAATGAGATCTCTCTCCCAAGGAAGAAAAAAATAAAATTGGCTGTTCTGGAAGAATGAACTCACTGGCACTCTTCTCACTTCCCGCAGAGTAGCGGGTGGCACAGGAAGAGGAGAGACAGTTGAGAAACACAGAGAGACAGTTGAGACAAAAAGAAAAATAAATTGAGGAAGGTAAAGACTAAAAAAGTATAGGAATGAGAAACAAAAACAGAGAAAAAGAGACGGACCTAAATGTAAATAAAATGAAGAAAAATGTCAAATGACAATTGAAAACAAGCAAAAGTTTTGAATCAAGACAAGAGATCCAGAGTACAAACAAGACAGAAAATGTCAAAACCATAAAACAATGTGAATTTTAAAGGAAGGAAATACGTTAATAGCAACTAATGTTGTTTCCACCGTTTTCAGAATTGAGATGCTACAACCAAAACAAGCCTCTTGGCTCAAGTTGCTGTCACGATTCCTTGCAAAAGTGTCCAAGAGCTTCACAAATAATTTTGTGAACACAATGCAGCAGGAGAGAGGAAACATGCTTCTGTCTCTATGAAACATGCAGCTATGACTAAGTGCTCTGTGCAACACAACTCTTGCAGTCTAGTTCCCAGATTTCCATCTGCCCTATCTCGCCATCCAGCTTTGATTTTCTTTTTGAGTAAAAGATAACTCATCAGCTCTCTTTTCAAGCAAAGGAGTCCTGTAATTGAAATTTCTCTCATCATGAAAAAAAGGTACTTGAAGTAGTCTCTGAGGGGTTTCTGTGAGGGTTGATGGTGTAAGTACTGCTATTGGGACAGTATAGATTAGGGACTGGCCTGTTGGGAGTGCAGCACAAAGGAAAGGGACCTGGGGGTCCTGGTGGACAGCAGGATGCCCATGAGCCAGAAATGTGCCCTTATAGCTAAGAAGGACAATGGCATGCTGGGGTGTATTAGAAGGGGTGTGGTTAGTAGGTCAAGAGAGGCTCTTCTCCCCCTCTACTCTGCCCTGGTGAGACCACAGCTGGAACACTGTGTCCAGTTCTGGGCCCCTCAGTTCAAGAAGGACACAGAACTCCTTGAAGAGTCCAGCACAGGGCCACAGAGATGATTAAGGGAATGGAAAACCTTCCTTATGAGGAGAGGCTGAGGGAGCTGGGCCTCTTTAGCTTGGAGGAGACTGAAGGGTGACCTGATTAATGTTTATAAATATGTAAAGGGCAAGAGTGAAGAGGGTGGAGCCACACTCTTCTCAGTGATGGCCAGCAATAGGAGAAGGGGAAACGGGTGCAAGCTGGAGCATAGGAAGTTCCATGTGAATGTGAGGAGAAAGTATTTCACTGTGAGGGTGATGAAACACTGGCACAGACCTGCCCAGAGAGGTTGTGGAGTCTCCTTCTCTGGAGACATTCAAAACCCACCTGGACACGTTCCTGTGTGATTTAGTCTAGGTCATACTGCTCTGGCAGGGGGTTGGACTAGATATCTTTTGAGGTCCCTTCCAACTCCTAATGTTCTATGACTCTGTGACAGTCTGAAACCTGGATTCATCTCTGTAATTGTCTTTCACACAGCCACCGCTATCACAACATAGATGTGTGCAGGAAACAAGCTTCCTCACGTATGTTTAGTGTTATTACTTCATAGTATCAGAGCTGTGCTAACTACCTTTAAAGTCCATACTCTTCTGTAGCACTTGGTATTTAAACCTTCCACTGTATCACACATTCCCTGTTTAAGCCTTGTTTGCCAAACCATGATTGCTTACATATTAGCAAAGTTTATAATGCCTCCTAGTAGTAATCTGTAGTCATATGTTTCTGCTGTGATTGTTATGCTAAAAGACTTTATTTTCTTGTTTCACTGTTTTTCCACCACTGCACATTCCTTGTTTACTCTTTCCCCACTCCTTTCCTTACCATTAAACTACTTTATCCCTTCAATTTTCTATACTTTCATAAAATCTTGTATTTTTCAAATTGATTGACTTTCTAGTTAAAAAGAGAAATAAGATTTGCTATTCAGGTCTAGCCAAATTAGAATCATTAGATGTAAGATTCTAATATAAATAACGGCCACTTAGTATTGAGAAAATTGCTATAAATACAGGTATTTGCTATATTGCAGTCAACTTGCCAGGCCAAGTATTTAATTCTACATCAACATAATAGTGTTTCAATCCATATTAGAGATTATGGTACAGAGCACAAATTCTGAACTGAAATTTAAGATTTCACTAGTGTGATAAATACTGCCACCCTCAAGCCCTCTCTGGAGGTTAATTTCATTTCTACAAGACCCAAATAAGGTATTTTCTAGCTCTCTGATTGGAATACTATTGGCCAACAATATTTCAGTGTTCAGAACAATAGAGGTAATGTATTTTTGCCGCTCTTGCACAGAGCAAAAATCTAATCAAGCAAACCAGATAATAATATGCTTTATATGTATTATACAAGTAAGATTGTATACTTCTCTTAACTTTGACTAGCCCTTTGAAATAATATTACAAGTACTAGAAGATGAAGAAACTGGTTTAACTTCTCCAGAACAGTCAGCAAGTTGTGGGTCTTCCACAGGCCAAAGAATTAGTTATGTTTTCCCTTGGTGTAGGCCTAGAGCACAAAATTACCAGAACAGGATTTCTGCAGATATTTCTGACATACTTCTTTTTTGAGATACTCTATTTGAATGCTTTATGTTCAGTTTTAATCCAAAATATTCACTGCAAAAATAATAATCTAGTATTTATTTTTGTACTGCATCTGTTTGGTTACAATTTATATACAGTATATTTGCACTGTATCTTTGTCCCTTTCACAAAAATGTTGAGTAGTTTGATGAAAGAAGCTGGGTGCTTTAAATAGACAACCGCTCCTGGTAGAGCGGATTGGTATGGAAGACTATAATGTAAATTCCAGATGTTGTTGCAGACAGTGTACCAGTGTAGAAAAACTTTACACAGCATTTTCTATAAGAACACGGGAACCGCCATGCCGGAATAGACCAATGATCCATCCAGTCTAGCATCCTGTCTCTGGCAATAGCTTGTACAACATCTGATACTCTAAAATAGTCAGCAAATTGCCTCCCCAGGTTAACACAAACAGTTAGGCAGTATTGTATCACTTGAGCTGGAGCAAGGGGAAGGAGAGGAGAGCATTTCTAGCATGAAAATACTCAGGTTTTCATAACATTCAACGTTGTCTGGACACCCTCCTTTCTCTTTTGTCCCTCTCTCCCCTATTCTGATTATGTCCAAATCCTTACTGTTTAAACATGTCACTGAATGACACGAAGTTGCAGTGCTTGAAAAGGTGTCTAAATATGCAGGAAGCTTAGGTTAGGTTATTAAAGATTTAGGAGATTATTTCTTCATTCTTCACTAGGTTTGCTGGCCATAAATAAAATGTAGGATTTCTAGACCGTAAATGTAATACTAGATATCCCTTGAGTAAAGCATGGATCATCTCTGAATTTAAGTCAAACAGTAGTTGATTCCAGGCCCGGATGCCTAGTCCAAATAAACTTAGACATGGAAGAATTAACAAAAAATAAGCAAACAGTCCCCCTCCCCCTCCTCCAACGCTCTGAGTTTCTCAGGCATGCTGAACAGCTAGAAGCAATAAATATACAACTTGAACAGAAGAACAATTTGTTAAGACAAAATCACTGTCTGAAGCAGTGGTCTAGCAGCTAGTATTCACCTATCAAGTTTTGACCACATTTTAGTGATAGAGGGGTGAAGGTGGAGAGAAAATTGGAGGAAAAAAAACCATTTAAAGCAGAACTTTGTTTGTCTCTCTCCTTCCTTTCTCTCTCTTTCTTCCTCTCTCTTCTTCCTTCCTCTCCATCTTTTCACTCCCTCCCTTTTCTCTCTCTCTCTTTTCCCCTTCCCTTTCTTTCTCTCTTTAATACTAAAACCCAAACAAACACTTTTTTTTTGCCAAACAGAAAAGAAAACCCTCTTTCCAATGTGTTTCTAATACAGACCTCTGGCATTCGTTTACCCCCTTTAACAATCAAGTAAGTATTTTGTCAACTTTGTAAAAATGTAGTTGAGTAAATCAATGGCCCTAGCAGGAGAGACCTAATATAGAGCCAGTTTTCCAGACTAGAGGAGGAACGTTGGCTCAAGTCTGGATGGGAGGAGGGGAGCAAACATGGCTTTAATCCATCTTTGTGCCTCACTGGCATAAATTACAGCAGCACTTTTTCTTTCATTCCCCAAGCTAGCATCGGCATGTGAAAGAGACTGCTGCTTAGTTTTCAGGAGCTTACTGTGTTTGTTACAGTTAAGCTTCTGCAACTGAATCTGTAGAGACTGGTGCTAATCTTGAGGAAGCCATATTTCATAATCCTCAGTCTGAGGTATTATAGCAAATAAAGAGACTGCATTTTAGAAAATGTGTATAAAGGTAGGTTTATGAAAGAAATACAACCAATATTTTTAGGTGTTCATCCAGAAGAACTTCACTATGCAAAGTTTAATAGTAGATGCTGTATTAAATAGGAAATAAAACGTGGAGGACATTACTAAATTTATGTGGAGTAGATACTAGTAGTGTGTATCATGATTTAGTTCTTAATATAAATGAAACCTTGGTACATAAAAATAGTCTGGTTAACTTCAACACTTACCTCATTCTGAAATTGCTATTTCAATAAAACCACCCAAACCCAAACCAATTCTAGTCTACTTTGTACAACACACATTGGAAAGGTGGTGCCTTGATATTTTTTTTACAACCAGAACTCTCAGCCATAAAGCCTTTTACTGGGAGAATACAAAATAAATTCTGTGTGTTCCTACTACTAATTTCTCACAGAATTCAATGCTAAATATTTGGAAGGAAGTTTTTCTTGTATTACCGACGAAAACATTTTTAAAAGAAATTCAAGGACATAACCTTTGATGCTGGATAGAGAATACCTTCACTGCATGTACAGATTTATTTTTTGTTTGTTCTGGAGTAAAACTATCTCTATAAATTGGCTAAAAAAATTATACAGTCAAACTGCAATGAATGTCCTGGCAAAGAGGACTTAGCAGTAGCACCCAATGTTGTCAAAAGATTTAACTGCCCTCAGTGGTAGTTCTACAAAATTCAAAACTGGGAAGAGATTACTGGCTCTGATGTATATAAACCAGTCTGGACTTTAAACGGTGAACAATGACTTTCAGTGACATTTCTGTCCAGAGAAACAATAAATTAATAAAACCAGACCCATTCCCTTTATTTTCTTCTGTAATCAGGTGATCAGATCTATGCAAAACATCAGTGTACAAAGCAAAATAATATTTTGTGACCAGGAAGAAGGCATCTTTAAAAGCCTTCTAGGAGCCACAAGATTTTAAAGTTATTTAAATGAACTGTGCCATTAAAGTCCCACTTAAATTGTCTATAATCTCTTCAATGAGGCTTGCACAAATAACTAAGATGACAATAGTCATGCCCACGTTAGTAAATTACACAACATGCACATGAAATAATCTATTAAGCAAGATCTGAAATGCCTTTCTGTTTGAGATGGAAGACCTTTACTCTCCTAACTTTCACAACAACCTTTTGACTCCAAGCTGAAAGATATTTTCAGGCATTGACTCATTCCCTTTGATTTAAAAAAATGCCTACTTTTCCTATCCCTCAAATTAACCAACATTTTGAATAGCTCAGACTCAACAAAGGTAACTAACCATGAGAACTTTAAACTAAAAAACATGTGAAAAAACATAATCTCATTCCAAATTCACATTTTACTGGTTCTTGTCCCACAGTATATCTGAAAGCTGAGTGGATTTATGTTATTTCATATCAAAATAAAGAGTAAGTTTCAGGAGAAAAATACTTAAGTGACTGTCTCACATTTTTTGCATAGTTACAGCTGTGACAGTGTTCCATGAGGAGAAAAAGTTATCTCTTTTAAAGAATAGGAAGGTTTGTAGTTCACTTCCATCACCTTACATTTCACCCAGGAAACACTGCAGTGGTTTAGTTATGAAGGTCTGGCATCATGTGTTGTTAATTAAATGAGCTATGGAGCTAGCAAACTCTAAACGGATGTAGAGTCCATTAGTGAGAACAGGCAGAGGCCAGCTATGAGATCTGAATTCAGAAGACGAAATCCTAAACTTCTAGCTGGGTGCAGAATTCAGGAAAAATTACTGGGCTCTGCTGTAACACAAACTGTAAAATCAACTGGAGGTCCAATTGCAGCCCTGACTTGTAAAGTGATGGGACTAATAACAAGCAAAACCTTTCTACTGGGGATGACACAAACTTTGGCTGCTTCCCTAGTGGCAACAATAGTTTAAATACACTTCATTCATGTAATCATGTTCATCTGGTAAGGAACAGCTTTCACATGCTAATACTGCAGTTTCCACACTGAGTATCAAAGGTCCAGCATGATGAATCGGGCATCTTCCGTCAAATCCAAACCAAAGTAGCAACAATCATGTACCACACTTACCAGGACCCAGATTACCACCACGGACACAGTTTTCTAACAAGAACGGAACAGAATATTGCCTCAATGCAATGTTCGTATACCAATAACTTCTGATGCTCTTCTAGTATTTGCTGCCTATTTGCTTTTATGTGCTGCAACTAAGAATTTGTTTTAGAAGTGAATGGATGGACATATCTTTTCAAGAAATCCACAAAAAACCAACCCAAACCAAAACAAAAAACCAACCCAAATCACCATTATTTCTTTACCAGGCAGTGCAATTGGTTTTCTAGTGGTACAGATGTTGGGGAGTTCTACTCAAGTTCTGGGTTACTTGATCACGACAATTAGGCTTTAAATTCAAGAATGCTACCGGAATTGGTTCATAACAATTCTTGTGCATTTTATCTATGAGAATGCACAATGGGGACACATCATAGTAATATGGTAAGATGACTTGGCAACCAGGTGAGCTTTACAGAAGGAAAATAGTGGAGTCTTTTCTGCAGAAAATTCCATCAACTCAAAAACTGTCAGGATTGTAAAATTTCTCATAGAAACTGAAATACTTCAGTATGTCAATAAATCTAGTAGTTTCAGGAAGCCTCTACTTGTTTTCAAAGATCAGAGAGACAGCAGTGGAAGACAGTCCAGAATTTTCGTTAAGAATATGGCAGGTGGATTTTCATAGCAGAGAATCTGTTCCTTCTCAAAGACCAATATTACATCTGGAAAAGCATAGATAGATATTTCTTACTTTTCATAAGGATGTAGAGCTGGTAAAAATTCATCTGCAGCGCCCTACTTTTAGGAGTAGATAGCCAGAGTTTAATGTCAAAGTGAAAGATTAATGTAGTAGGGTTGCCTGTGCACCTCATCTTAAGACTTTACTTGAGAAGAATATAATTACAGGATGTATGTATAATGAAGTTTTGTGAGGAAGTGTTTTGAAAGTTTACTGCAGTATTAAGAATTGATGTGATTTTGGCAAGCAGGAGCAGCAGTATGAAAAATAGGATACAATTCAGAAAGTGAAATGGCTGAATTTCAGTAAGAGCAATCAACAGCATGGGTACAGGGCAGAGAAAAGTTAGGGCATGTTCAGTAGGAAAAGATTTGTGGTTTAAAAGGGATTGGAAGCCAGGCATGACAGAAACAATGACAAATAGATTAATCCTTCCAGTCAAGTGACAAAAGTTTTAGCTGAGTGTTGTGTTTAGTCTTGGATTTCATGTTTTGAGAGGGAGATGAACCACTCAGAACTCCCAGAATTACCAGATAAGAGGGTGTCTCAGAGTACAAAGATACATACTCTTTGAAGAGGAGTATTTTGCACAGATTAACTAAAACAGTCAATCTTTGAATATACTTGGTTGCATCTGATTTTTTTCTCCCAGAGCTGGAGTCTCTCTCCGGAAAATATTTTATGTCATGTTCACAGGATCTGCATCATCAGTTTCATCACCTGTAGTTGACATAACTCTCTGGACTGAAATCTGGGGTTTACTATAACTGTAGCTATTTGACACTACAATCAGAGGCCTGCAGTGGGATTTCAACTTGGATGTCACATGTATGCAACTGTGTGCACACAGCAGTCCGACTCCTGGGGAAGGTGAGCAGCAGCACTGTTCTGTATAAACTGTAGCCTGTGCAGTCAATTCACATTCAAATTCAGGCCTATCCAGTAACCCAGATGGGAAGTACCGAATTATTCCAGCTGGATCTTATGCTGTGACATACTTGGTTTTCATGCTATTAATTAGTCTGTAAACAGATGACACTTCAATTGCCGCTGTGACGGATCTCACCTACATTTTGGGGAAAAGTCTTCTTGACTTTAAGGTCAGAATGAGTTTCTGAGATCTGGCAGATCATATCTACCTCTGTGATACTCTGTACAACCTTTGTGAAAGAGAAGAATGAAGTCATAGATCTGACTTTCTTATTTGAACTAGAAGCAAATAATGAACTAATGTTCAAATAGGACAGAAGACATCTGACAAATAGTTAAAAGAAAAGCATAAGCATTAATTGTCAATATGGAGCATTAATAGGGACATTAATGCTTGTGCCCTGAAGAAGAAAGATCAAGCATGCCTTCCCAAAGTACCTAGATGCTGTAAAAATGTGTCTGTCGACTTGTTTTCAGACAATTTTATTGTTATGGGTAGCCTTTCTGGCAGTACATACCATGTTTATTTTGATACTTTTGAATTCTGAAGGGGAAATTGGATCTTGATTGCTGCAGACAGATCTATGTAATTCTCACTTAGCAGTAGAGTTTGCAATAGAATATCTCAGAAAAGATTCTGGTATTTCATGTTAAAACTTGGTATTATGCATTTCTCTTCAGCTCTCTTCACAACACTTCCTCAGATACCTTTTTAGACAGTAAAATCTGGTAATAATTATCAAACATCATACACACTGTTTACAATAGAGTCATATTTCTTCTTTTTTTCTTGCATAAAAAGTAGAATGCTGCTGAAAAGTGCCCAAATGTCTGCTATGCTCCATGCCAATACAGCAGCTCAGCCAAATATGCAGAGAGAAGTGTGCCAAATAAAAGAAAACATAACAAATTGGTAATGGTTTCTATCTTGACAGAAGATGAAAATTATACCTCAATGTGTGGCCACTCATGGGGACACATAAAATGTCTTAGAGGCAATCATTTTACCTCAGATAACACACCCTGACAGTAGAGCAAAGCATACTGGCAGGCTTTCACTTCCCATAAAAGCAGCAACCGTGACCTACAAAATGGCCTGAAGGCATCACATAACTGGCGCGTATCATATATGCATATGCCATACACTAATTATATTTAACAAAAATCAAATTAAGTAGAATTATTGTCTTTTGAGAAGTAGATTGGAATCAATAAAAAACTTTCAAATGTCACTGTAGTTATCTCAAATATTCAAACAGAAAAAAGACACTGAAAACAAAATCTTATCCCGAAGTATGAAATTTAACTTTTAAAATGTTACTAACAATCATTAATAGCTTTTTGAAGTTTATTGCTTTGTTAACATTGAATGTATTTATAGCCAAATTGTGTAATGTACATTTTACAATTTATTTAGCTCCAAAATAAATCCTTTGAAAATACTGCCTCAACTGTTTGTAAAGGTAACATGCATATTTACTACGTTTCAAAATCAATAATATGATGTTAATTATTACACCATTATGTAGTTTCATATTATTCCAAGTCTCCATTTTAGTGCAATTCTGAGTGCAATATTATTTTCTGAACAAAAATACAACTTCATAATCTGAAATTGCAACACTCTTCTTCATTTGGAATGAATTACTCAGAGAGAAAAGAATCATCACCAATTAGATGTCAGTAGTTATGCAGAAAGGAATAAGAAAGATAGTGATTGGATCATCTTTAAAAGAGTGGTTATATTACCGTGACAACAAAATACCAGACATGAAGACTAGTCCTTCAGGTTCATGGAAAGGCTGTGTAAGGGAGGTTTAGACAGGGCACAACCATTTCTTTACCGAGAGGGTGGTCAAGCACTGGAACAGGCTTCCACAAAAGGTGGTTGATGCCCCAAGGCTGTCAGTGTTCAAAACGCATTTGGGACATGTCCTTAATAACATGCTTTAACTTCTGGTCAGCACTGAAGAGGTCAGGCAGCTGGACCAGATGATAGTTACAGGTCCCTGTCAACTGAAATAACACTTTATTCTATAATTCTTGGAGAACTTTGAAGAGTATTGGTAGCTCACAAGTATCTCAAAATATCAGTGAAATCCAAGTCCTTCTAAAGCTATGCTGTATGCTATTCCTCATCCAAGAGCCTGAGATAGTGAAAGATACAATGAAAAAAGACTATATGGTTTGAAGAAGCAACTAAATAGATCATGACAAGAGAAAACTTGAAGTAATAGCATGTTAGTTACAAGAGTTATCCTAAAACGAGGAAAGTTTTACTTTTTCAGAAACAATAATCCTAAGGCAAGGTATTTATGTTCTGATTTATGTGTTTAAAAAGCCAAAGAATATAAGCAAGGAAAGCAGAGCTGTATTTCCATTCACATTGAAAGTAGAAAGGAAACTTAGCACTTCGGAAACCTAACCAGCATTTATATTTTAAAATAAACACTTTTCATTTTCCTTAGAGTAAATTAATAAATACAGGGGGGGTTGTGTTATGTTAGATTCTAAAGCTATGAGAAATGCTCAAAAAATTAAATACAAATTTTAAATTAAGACTATAATCAGTAAAATAAAAAGCAAAATATTTGAACTGCTATTGTTTTGAAAGAATTGCAGGATTTTAACAGCCTACTTAGCAACAGTCTAGTACATTTTCAGTGATGAAAATGCTGAGATATCAATGATGAAACTAGACTACACACATATCCACACATAATGTCGTTTTACAATCTGCAAGAATTCTAAGCTAAGTGCTGCACTACTAGTGCTAGTCTTTCTGCCAGTACATGTGTCTGAAGTTTTCTGCAAAGCCTGTAATTTCCCTTGTGAGGTCCCTGCTCAATTCAGTGAAAAGCAAGATGTAAAGTTACAGAATCCACATAGCTTTATCTTAATTAAAATATGTGCAATGATTCATTCTGTATATGATGCAAACAACAAAGGAAAAGACATCTAGAAGTAATGTAAAATTTTAGTCCCAATGCAACCTGTCTTCATAACTTCAGCTTACTTTTCGTTGCCTACAGTTTTTAATTTTAAAAAAAATTATTCTTATGGAATGTATCTTCAAATAGTCTTAAATATTCTGATAAAAATAAACTTTAATAATATATCTTACTGTAGTTTGATCTGTAATTTACAAATAGTTGAAGAATTCAGTTTATCAATGTGCAAAATAAGTGAGTTAAGATGTAAAAAAATATTTTTCCTTCTACATATTACTTTCCCTCAGTCTTTTTATTATTAATCTCTCTTTCTTTGTAGAATGACAGTATAAACCCCCAAATTATTTAAACATTCTACATTTCCTAGAAATGCTGTCTTCTCGTCTGAGAAAATTAACTTAATTCACATGGTTATCTTACAAGTTTTGTATGAATCCTCTCAAAACAGATGCAGGATGCTTTAGTCCCATTTAGCTACTTCTTTATTTTTTATTTAAAGAGGGTGTCTAATCTACATGTTTGTGCATTTTAGTTTTTCTCCTTATTGTACTTTTTTTCCTTGGTCCAGTTACTGGTGCTAGCTTGAGATTTTTTGGGCAGGTAGGTATCCTAATGGTTTCCTTCTCCCAAGAAAGAAGCCTTTAGGGAGATCGTAAGGGTGCATCTGACACTTTCACTTAAGTTATCTGAGATACAAATACTGTTTGTCTTAAAACACTTGCCAAGAACTTTGTTGAAGTTTCTATTTTAGTGATAGCTCTGCTGTAGCTGTGATGGCTTATGCATACAACTAAGGAAGAAGCTGTAGGCAGATACAGCCTGTTTTTGTAATTCAGTATACTGTGCAGCTTATATATAAAAAAAAAAAAGATGGTCTGTCCTTACAAAACATTTTTCCTTTTTTTATTTTATGCAGATATTTATTACCATTTAAGATCTTGCAGTCTAGGACTTCAGGACCACAATTCAGATCATACTAATTTTTACACCCTTTTTTCTCTGGGGTCACGGTATACTTCAGACCAGTCTATCTTCATCTCATCCATGAGTCTTTAAAATACTTACCATCCCCCAATCCCTGAATCACTAGGTTGGAAAAGAGCTTTGAGATCATTGAGTTCAAACATATGTGTCCTCTACTAAACCGTATCCCTAAGCAAACACATAGTTCATATCCTGAACACACAGTTTTAGTAGGACTTACAACTACACAAAGCAAAATGTCTTCTCTCCCACATTATTTTCCAGTGTGCTAGACCAGTAAATTTTAGCTGATGGCTCCTGCTGCAGCAGCTGTCTTCACATCTGGTGTTTCTGTTACTCTTTAAATTTACGCTTAACAGCAAGGCTATGTTAGTGCAGTAGGATTTCCAGCAGTAAACACAGAAATCCCAATCTAAAAAACTCACCATCCTTCGTCATTATCTACTTCAGGTTCAGAAACCTCATTTTCAGGAGTTTCTTCAATTGCCTGGGTTAACTTTGATTTAAATCGGTCCAACAATGCCAGTGTCTGAAATGAAACAGACATTTTTGGAGAACTTATATATATTTATACACAACAGCAGGTATATAAAACAATTTGATATTTATACACTTTACATTGCTGATGTTATAAATTATGCAGTGACATTGAAAAAAATTCAAAGCTTTTGATACAAAGAACCACCTTAAATAATTCTACAGATGCAGGTTCTTTTGCTGCATACATTAAGCTCATACTGATTTATATTTGGTACTTTATGGTCCAGCTGACATTGTCTGGTCTTTCAGCTAAAGCATAGTCACCAAATCTCAGGTGACAGCTGAAGATTGTACAGCATGTCTTGTTTCTGATCACCTAGTACGAGATTTTGCTTATATTAGAATCACATGTCTATGCCTTGTGACAACAGAGGGAACTCTTCATAAAAAAAAAGTAAAAAAAAAAAAAAGTCAGACATAAGAATAGTTTGCACAGCCCACAGCTTATTTCTTGCTGATATTCGAGACATTCCTGGAAAAGAAAGCATCAGGGAATAAGCGCTTGACTGAATTTATGTGGTAGGCTGCATTTGATCTGTAGGTGATAGGTTGGCCACCTATGTTGTAAAACACCTCTGTATGGATGTTTAGATGTGTTTGGTCAAGTTTTTCAAATTTAAAAGAATAAAAACTAAACAAGAATAGAAAACAGAAATAGGAAATACCAGAAGTGTTCACTGGAATCAAATTTCCTTCTGGGAGCAATCTTAACTTTAGGAGTTTCCTGGCTTTTGAATTCTTTTAAAAACATATTTTAGTACTGCCAAAGGCAGGTTTTGATTTTTTTTTCTTCTGCATTTATTTTCTTTATTTTCTGTTTAATCTTCTGTTTAAGATGGGAGAGGGGAAAATCTGAAAGATATTTCGGCCTGCAAATCATTCATGTTCGATAGCTTTCCATACTACTGCACACAAACTCAGATCTTGGCAACATCTGAGACAGCAAATCTCTGCCTAGGCTATCAGAAGAACACAAACTAAGCCTTTTTACATGAAATTGTGACCAACCAAGACCACATTCTTTGTGTCTTGTCTAATATGTTTGGTGCCAGCATTCCTGTGAATAGACCTGGCGACTGAAATAATTTCAAAATATCTTAGTATTTTTGCAGTATGTGATTAGGTACTGTAGATAACTTCATGACTTGATTATTGTAGAACTTTAACTTTAGGACTTCCAATATGTAGCACTGGAAGAAGACACAAACCTTTCCTCCTCTTTAAGGCTTGTGCAGTGGATGGAAAGTGGTACTGTGCTTTAAGACCAGGTAGGAGGAATGCAAAGTTAGAAGAGGCTCCCCACAAGTGAAATGGATTACAAAGAACTTGATTAATTATTGTTGAGAAGTTCCCATCAGGGTTACATAAATAAAATTAAGATCTACTGAAATATACATTCTTGTCATCCCATCTTGTTTTCCTATGATGTCCAGGACAGGGCTGATATAAATTCATTAGAAGTGGTTTTTAGTCCCTTGATCCACATTGCCAACAGAGCTTTACTACTCTTTGATTCAAAGTTAATGGGCTTTTGAATGTACAAAGTTTCCATAAACTTCTTAGTTTAGAGCTAAATCAGCTTGCCACATGTACAAAAGTTTGCCAACTGCTGCTTTGAAGTTACTAAGCCTCAAGTTTCCAATCTCTTCTAGATTCAACAGTTGAATATGAACATCTTCATAGCTAAATTGACATGCACTTATAAAACAGTGTGTTTGATGTACTGCACAGATAAGTTAATAGTATTTTCCACTTCACAGGCAGATTCATGTATTCAACACTTTCGAACTTTCCTATTTTAGACAAAAATAATATTTAGGTCAAATTTACTTTCCTCATGTGCATACTAAAATCTACATACAACCCAATTTTGAAAAATAATTTTGATTATATTTAAAAAGGATTTTCTTCTTACAGTTCAGTTAAAGACATTTCTGTTCCTTTCACAACACCAACAGGTATGGGAGAATTTAATCTCTTTAAAACACAATTTAAAATGTTAAAAAAAAACAGCTTGGAAAGATGCCAAGTATGCAAACTTGTGTTCCAATATTATCTTATGGCAAACTGTGGAGCCAAGGAAAGCACTCCATAGAAATGCAAACTCTTGTAAATGTAAGTCAGGGATACCTCTGCATGGGTAGCATTTCCTTTTGATGACTTTAGTGACTGAACTGAGAGCATCTTCAAATACAATTGAAACTTCACTTACCTGTCTACCTGGGCAATCAAAATAGGGAAACAAAGAGCCCATATTTATTTCTACAAATTGTATGATTCTTTTACTGGAAAATTTAACATAATGGATTTTAAAACTTCAGTTAAAAAAAAAAAGATGAAACATTTCAGAATTTTTTTTCCTGAGGTAGTCAAACTATTACCTGATCTTCACGCGAAACCCCTTTCTTTGGCTGCTGCTTCCGCTTGTCTTCATATTTTCTCTTCTCCTGTAGGTATTCTTCAACAACACTGTTTGGAGGAGGTTCATCCTCTGAATAAGGAAACATATTTGGTTAAACAAATTAGATTTGGTTTTATGATTTAGTATAATTTTTGAGATAATTTGTGACTTTTGAAATACCAAGCAAAACACTTCCATAAAATATTTCAGTTGTATTGCTTTCTCAGCAAGTAGAATGATTTGCTACTTGCTGAAATGAAAAACACTACACAGTACTGGGCAGACAGCGAGTCCAAACATTTTTGTTTCAATTTTATCTTACTATGGAGCCAGGGAAAGCAAAGTAGCAGAAATAAAAAAAACCTCTGATGTTAAGATGAGAAATAAAAACTGTTGAAATTTCTTTAACAAGCTTACCTTTAGTGCTGAAGATCTTTCTTGGAGCAGTCCAACTGCCATGCATATTAATATTCTGTGACTATTTATCAGAGTACACAAATATAGACAAATATTGTCTTAAATACAAATTCACAGTTTTCTTGATTGCAGGATCAACTCGACACAGAATAAATTTTGCAATAGGGGTAAAACCCTGTAACATTTTTACTTTAAAAACTGATCATCTTGTCAATCAGAATGTTACTAACCTATGGTAACAAAGTAAAATCTGGACTAGTCAACAGCTACTCTGACTTTTTTTAACAGTTTCTTCTCTGCAACTATCCACTTGCATGACAAATACTTTAACACAAGTAACATAGGAGCCAAATAAGAGATGTGCCATGATGAACCTTGTTCTTACCAAGAAGGAGGGGTTGGTAGAGGTGGTGAAGTCCAAGAGCAGCCCCTGCTGCCATGACCCTCAAATTAAGGTGGAGTTCAGGATCCTCAGGGCTGTGAGGACAGCACACAGCCTGTTCAGGGACCTTCTAGGTAAAGTAGTACCATGGGACAAAGCCCTGGAGAGAAAAGGAGCCCAAGAAGCTGCTTCCTATTGAAGCACTTCCCTCCTCCAAGCTCAGGAGCAATGCATCCCAGCAAAGAGGAAGTTGGGCAAAAATGCCAGGAGGCTTGCATAGATGAACACAGAGCTCCTGGGCAAACTGAAATGCAGAAAGGAAGCCTACAGATGCTTGGAGCAAGCAATATGTCTGAGAAGCCAGGGATCAAGTTAGGGAAGCTGAAGCCACACCAGAATTACATCTGGCCAAAGGCATTAATGGTAACAAGAAAAGTTTCTATAAGTACACCAGTGGTAAAAGTAAGACTGGGAAAAATGTGGGCTCCCTCTTGAATGTAATGGAAGACCTGGTTAGTCAGGATATGGAGAAGGCTGAGGTACTAAATTACTTTCTTTTTCCCTAAATTTCACCTGCAAGTGTTCTATCCATACCACTCAAGTGGCAGGAGGCAAAAGTAAACATTGGGAGAATGAAGAACTGGCCACTATACAAGGTGAAGCTCAAGAATGTCTAAGGAACCTGAAGGTGCAGAAGTCTATGGGATCTGCTAAGATGCATCTACAGGCCCTGAAGGAACTCATGTATTATCCAACCAAGGGTGCTGAGGGAGTTGTGATGAGGTGGTGGAGGTGATTGCCAACCTGATCTCCATCACCTATCAGTGGTCAGGCTCAACTGGAGAGGTACCAGATGACTGCAGACTTGCTAATGTGACACCCATCTATAAGAAGGGTCGTAAGGAAGATCAGGAGAACTAGCGGCCTGTTAGCCTGACCTCAGTGCTAGGGAAGATTATGGAGCACATCACCTTGTGGGCAATCATAGAGAAAGCATGTGACAACAGGGACAACGGGATCAGGCCCAGTCACCATGGGTTCATGAAAGGCAAGTCCTGCTTGACCGCTTCTATGACCAGGTGACCTGCCTGGTGGATGAGGGAAAGGCTGCTGATGTAGTCTACCTTGACTTCAGCAAAGCACCTGACACAGTCTCCCACAGTATTCTCCTGGGGAAGCTGGCAGCCCGTGTCTTGGACAGGTACACTCTTTGCTGGGCTAAAAACAGCTGGATGGCTGGCCCAGAGAGTGGTGGTGAATTGAGTTAAATCCAACTGGTGACTGGTCACAAGTGGTGTTCCCCGGGAGTCAGTACTGGGGCCCATCCTCTTTAATATCTTTGGTGATGATTTGGATGAGGGAATTGAGTGAACCCTCAGTAAGTCTGCAGACAACACCAAGGTGGGGGAAAGTGTCGATATACCAGAGGGTAGGAAGGCCCTCCAGAAGGTTCTGGACAGGTTAGATTGATGGGCAGAGGCCAATGGGATGAAGTTCAACATGATGAAGTGCCAGGTCCTGCACTTTGGTCATAACAACCCCAGGCAACGCTACAGGCTTGTGGCAGGGTGGCTGGAAAGCTGTACTGAGGAAAAGGATCTGGGGCTGTTGATTGACACTCGCTTGAACTTGTGCCAGCACTGTGCCCAGGTGACCAAGAAGGCCAAAAGCATCCTGGCTTGTTTAAGGAATAGCATAGCCAGCAGGACCAGGGAGGTGATCGATCATCCCCTGTACTCAGCTCTGGTGAGGCTGCACCTCAAATACTGTGTTCAGTTTTGGGCTCCTCCCTACAGGAAAGACATCAAGGCCCTGGAGCATGTCCAGAGAAGGGCAATGAAGCTGGTTAAGGGTCTGGAACACAAGTCTTATGAGGAGCAGCTGAGGGAACAGGGACTGTTTAGTCTGGAGGAGGGTCAGGGGAGACCTTATTGCTCTCTACAAGACAGGAGGTTGTGGTGAGCTGGGGGTCAGCCTCTTCTCACAGATAGGATGAGAGGGAATAGTGATAGGATGAGAGGGAATAGCTGCAAGTTTCATCAGGGAAGGTTAAGGTAAGAAATTAGAACAAGTTTCTTCTCAAAAAAATGGTTAGGCATTGGAAGGGGTTGTCCAGAGAGGGGGTGGAGTCACTGTCCCTTGGAGTGTTTAAGGAAAGGTTGGATGAGGTACTTAGGGACAAGGTTTATTAATGAATATAGGTGGTAGGGGACAGTTGGATTAGGTATCTTGGAGGTCTTTTCCAACCGAATAGCTAGGCCACACTGTCAGATTTGAGATGTCACAGCAGTCCAGTGAAATTCCCATCGACTGCAAGAGGGGAAGCATACCCCCCAGTTTTAAAATTGGAAAAAAAGACCTGGGGAGCTATAAACCTATCAGTCTCACCTCTCTGCCTAGCAAGATCATGGAGCAGATCCTCCTGGAAACTTTGCCCAAACACATGGAAAGCTAAGGTGGTGAATGGTGACAATCAACATGGGCTGTACACATCTGGTGGCCTTCTACGATGGGATTACAGTGATGGTGGGTAAGCGAAAAGTGACAGCTGTTATCTAACTGAACCTGTGCAATGTCATAAATTACATCCTTGTCTCTAAATTGGAGAGATATGGAAGGACAGATGGATAAGGAACTGGCTGGATGATCAGACTCAGAGTTGTGGTCAATGACTCTATGCTCAAATGGAGATCAGTGACAAGAGGCATTCCTCAAAGGTCAGTATTTGTACAGCCAGTGCTGTTTAAGATCTTTATGGGTGACAGGGACAGTGGGATCCAGTGCATCCTTAGTGAATTCTCAGGTGACACTAAGCTGAGTGGCGAGGTTGACATGTGGAGGGAAGGGATGCCAATACGATTGATCCTGACAGGCTTGAAAAGTGGGCACATGCGAACTGCATGAAGTTCAACAAGGCCAAGTGCAAGGTTCTGCACATGAATCAGGGCAATCTCAAGCACAATTACAGGCTGGGTGAAGTGTAGTTTGAGAGCAGCCCTGTGAAGAAGAGCCTGAGGCTGTTGGTAGACAAAGGAGGTCAACCTGACCCAGAATACCAACCATAACCTGGGCTCCACTAAAAGAAGTGTGGCCAGCATGTCAAGGGAGGTGATTCTCCCCTCTACTCTGCTCTTGTGAGACCCCATCTCAGTATTCAGATCAGAATACCCCAACATAGAATAACCAGTGAGCAGATCCAAGAGAGGACTACAAAAATGATCAGAGGGCTGGAGCAACTCTGCTGTGAAGACAGCCTTGGTTTTTTTCTGCCTGAAGAAGAGAAGGCTCTGGGGAGACATTACTGCAGCTTTCCAGTACCTAAAGGGAGCCTACAGGAAAGCTGGAAAGGGACTGTTTACAAGGGTGTGGAGTCACAGAGCAAGGGGAAATTACTTTAAACTCACAGAGAGTAGACTTAGATGAGATATAAGGAAAAAAATTCTTCACTGTGAGTGCGGTGAGGCACTGGAAGAGATTGCTGAGAGACTGTCAATGCTCCATCCCTGGAAACTTTCAAGGTCAGGTTGGATGGGGTTTTGGGCAGCCTATTCTAGTGGATCGTGTCCCTGCCCATGGCAGGAGGGGTTGGAATTAGATGATCTTTAAGGTCCCTTCCAACCCAACCCATTCTCTATGACAAAAACAATTTCAACATTGATCAGCACCATCCTTTCATGTATTCCTCAGTATTTCACATATTGATTTAGTATACTTGTGGCTTATTTACACGTGCTTACAGGAATAATATTCCTGATAAGGAACAGAAAAATAAAACCTTCAAATATCCACTGCAAATGATAACAGAAAATATCTGCAGAGGAAATGGTTTCTATAAATTTCAGTATATATATTCTGATGAATGATTTTCAAATTCTAAATCAAACCCTGCGTTGGTATTTTTTAGATTACTGAGTGCCATACAAAGTTTTTCATTCCAACTAAATTTCTCTCTCATCTGAAGCCTGCTAAAAATCTTATAAAAACAGCATTTTCTAGCAAGAGGAAATAAATTTGTAATGGTATATCTGCATTTGTTTATATTTCTACAATTAAAACCCCTTAATTGCTTTTGTACCCCCATTTATATATTGAATCTATGTATTTAAATAGTATCAGTGAAAATAAACAGAGAGAATGCCATTCAGAGCTGTTTTTTCCCCATTTTCCAGTTGTCATGTTGGAAATAATGAAGCACATAGGATTACAGATACCAACAAGACAAAGCATAAAGAAGTCATCTTCTAGAATGACCAAAAAAAGATAAATGCACATACAGAGACATTTATGGATTATTAAACAGCTAAATGAATGAATGAAATAAAATCTGCTGTAAAATCTCATGTAGGGTAACACTAGATGAACTGAAAAGAGTAATAAAGTACACTAGAAAACTAAAAATTTAATGGCTCAGTTCCATCTTTCCCCCTATTACCTCAGACTCTACTAATAAAACCAATTCTTAATTAAAGATCAACTCCTTGTCAAGACAAAACTCTAGTTTTTGCATAAATACAGATATCCAATCAAACTTGCTGATTGTGTGCAACAACATACTGCCTTGTACTAACATTTATCCTCTAGATAAATAATTTAAATTACACAAGCACCTAGTTTCTTATAGAAAACAACCTTTCAGGTGACATTAACCTAGAGGAATGCTTTGAAATAAATCCCATATTCCTGGTAAGTATAATTGCCCACTGTATAACACGCAAAAGAACTTAGAAAAGTATTCTTAAAAACGTATGAAGATGACAATTTGAAGCTGGGCATAAACATTTAAACCCACGATCCTAATTTCAGTATACATATGCTGAATTTAAAGAAGATATGATCCTTAGTCATGTCTTTGGATTGAGAGTTTAGTTTAATCTAGTGCAGCTCAGATATAATTCTCATACAAATAGGTTAAATTCCCCTGCAGTTGTGTGTTTGTGTATTTTTATCACACTCATATGGTTGTCACTTACTGTTAACATAAATAATTTAAATTTCAGTTTAAGCCTTCTCTTGAGATTATTGTTTTCTTGGATCTTTGCCGGTCAGAGTTTTTCTAATCCTTAACTTCATTCTTTCTGCCTCCTAGGAAAGCCTTTTCATAAGTCAGACAAAAGATAATCAGATCCACCTGAACTAACTTCAGAGTGAGTCAACCAAAACAGTTACGCACTTCTATGCATCATATTTCTGCACCTTTCAATAAAACGAC
Source organism: Hypotaenidia okinawae (assembly GCA_027925045.1). Classification (NCBI taxonomy): domain Eukaryota; kingdom Metazoa; phylum Chordata; class Aves; order Gruiformes; family Rallidae; genus Hypotaenidia; species Hypotaenidia okinawae. Next base: position 26,437,502 of record BSDF01000005.1, on the reverse strand, counting down.
TTAAAGACATGCTTATATTTCTCCATGAGGTCTTACAACCTATTACTCCACATTAAAAACAAGTAATACAACAGGAAGGATTTTCAAGAGCCCCTACGTCAATAGTTTCTACTGAAGTTTAAAAACTTTTAAAACTCCAAACAGTAATTTCAAGACCACAGCAACTGTTTTTAAAAACTAATAAAATAATCAGTCTCGGTAAGTAGCAATTCTTAGAAATGATTGTTTCTTGTCTGCACGAATAAAGTCAGGTAATTAGCAATCAAAAGAAAACATGTGGAAGAGAAATCTGGCGGTTGAAAGAACCCTTCTAAAAATGTAAAAACCCTTCTAAAATGTAAAAATGGATTGCTCCCTACTACTTCATATCTCCAAGTCAGCATCCCAGACTTCTCCAAATCTATTGCAATAGAGTTGGAAAAAAAGAGGAACCACAGCACTGCATGATGGGCTTGGCCTTCATATAAAAATTGACAAACTTAGGTCCAGCTTGCTGGCAAGTGTAAGGATAACTACATTGCAATTAAAATATTTAAGCTCCTTAATCTAAGAGGATTTATTCAGACCAAAATGAACAAAACATGACACAAATGTACAGCAGTGAAATAACAATTAAGTGCCTTATTTAAGTATTGCAGGATGCAGAAGATGCTAGTTAAAGTTAGAGGGACTTGCATATTTGTGTGTCCTAGAAGTATCGTACCAAAAAGGGTAACAGCATGAGGCAAAGAAAGAGATTTTTTTTCTTTCGTTGGAACAAGTTGCTGTGTACATACTGTTGAGAAAAAAGAAAGAAAATTCCTTACTGAATACACACTTCACCCTACTTTTAACAAAATTTCTAAGTGCGTTGCTATTTACCTCAGTAAGTTCAAGTTACTGCCAAGAGATCCTTCATCTTATTGTGACAAAAACTTTAGCATTTAAGTAATTTATTTTCTTTCAGATAGATTCTTCTATCTGGAAATATTCCTTTAAGGAGTAACAGATGCCAGCCTGATGGTGTAATCTAACCTAAAACTTTTGGTTTTGGGACATGGTTTCCAATGATAGCCCGAAACTAAGGAGGAGATTCAGAAGTCTTTAAACAAGAAAGGAAGAGATTGATTTAAAAAAAAATATGAAAGGGTTTATTTTGCTCACACTTAAATTAGGAACAGGTCAAATGATGTCAGTTTTTAACTACAAAATCGCAGAAGTATAACAAAGACATGAGAACTTGATCCAAGGGGGCTGAACTGAACTGAATGGCAGTCTGGTTTTGGATAAATTCCTAAACAGGAAGTGGAGAATAAGAGAAAGCTTGATAAAGTAGTTTTAAGGTCACTTCCTGAAGCACTTGGTAAATATAATAGCATAATAAACACTCCAAAAATGTTGCATCAAACATGATGTTTCAGAAGCTGCAGCTGAATTTTATCTTACGCTTCATGAGAAAAAGTATTTGTCAAGAAGTGTAAGTTCTAGGCCTGCTGACTGGTGGAGATCACAAGTATAATCACTGCTTAAGACAACAGTCACATTGCCCTTAAAGACTGGGCTTCATTTCTGGTATTGCAGATGGGTTAATTTTGGATTAAGAATGTATACCAATTATGGCACAGGTAAGGTACAATGAGACAAATGTATTTCTGACAGTATGCATACAATTTTCCACAGTATGAACTTTGTTATTTTATCATTTTGTTACTTGTATCAGTCTTGAAAAATCTTGTAATGATTGTCCTTGTAATAAAGGAGGTAGATTCTGTAGAAAATCCAGAGATTTTGGTTCCTTTTTATGAAAGAGACAGTAAAGCTGTGTATAAAACATTTGAAGGAAAAAAAAAAAAAGCAGTTTTTTGTTGAAAGCGTTACCAGAAACACACTGACCTTCAGAAGGGTAGAAACATTTTATATTGTGACACGAAAAAGAAATACATGCTGTTTCTGAAGACTTAATGTCACCATAAAAAAGAAAGAACCTACAGAGTTGACAAGGATCAACAAAAGAATTTTAGTTTGTTTTTTCTTTGATGAGGTATAGCTAGCATGAAGATTTTTAAACAAACAGACTTAAGTATCTTACATTACAAAACATTCATGATATGCTGAACATCAACAAAGTAATCACATTAACTTTTCTAATGCAGTTTGCATATATAATCATTACTTCATGCAAAACCAAGTAAAATATCAAGGAAAGTGTACAAAGAAACCTATATTAAAAGGCATGCCAGTTTATTTAGCAGGTTTTATGTATCTTTTAAATGTGGTAGACCCATTAAATTTGTCAGTATCTCAAATGCATTCTTTAGCAACTCAGATACATCTCATATGATAAAACACCTACTAGACAGTCATTTCAAGAGCTGCATGGTTTATCTGACTAAATATTGAAGGGGAAAGCAAAACAAAATTTAAAAAACCCTGGACAACTCCTTGGTTGAAATGAAAGAAGTTATGACTGAGTGTTTTTGTGCATTACAATAAGAGACCTAAAACACATTACTGTCTTTGTGCAGTATATTCTGCTTTCAGCTATTCATCAATATTCAGTTTACACTGCGTTCTTTGCAGTACTGATTTTAAAAATCTTAATGAGATTCAAATCTTGAAAAGAAAAACTATTTTTGTTCCCAAACAAACAAAACCCTTATGAAACACAAAAGAAATTGATATGCCATAATATTTCCTGAATGGAATTCCTGTCAGACATGACATAAGGAGAACACAAAGACACTTTTTACAATTAAGTTCTAAGACAGATAAAACTCTTTTTCGAGAATCCAGTGAAAAAACCTTCCAGCACATAATACTATGTCTACGAAAATATGAAATAATGTTATCCTTGAAAGAATTTTTAACATAGTCTTCCAGTGTGTTTTTGTTGAGGACTAATTCTACTGGTCGTTTATTTTGTACCTTCAGCTACTACTCAGTTACTGTTACTCTAGCTCTACCCTGCTTAAGTTTCTGAAGAGCCACTGTACGCTTACAAGCTAGGTGAGAGTCAGGAAGTATTTACTAATCGTGAGTGAATGAATAGATTTGCTTACAGAACGTGCTTCCAGGGACAGACTGATTACTGGATTTTCAGTCTGCTGCAGTCAAATAGTTGTAGAACAAACTTAGTACTTCATTTAGACAACTCTAATAATGCAATCTTCGAAGTAATTGCTACAGCTTGAGAACATTTCTTTGGAAGAGCTGTGCCTACTGATTTGTAAAACAGTGTAAACTTTAGTATGCAACAGTGGAAGCTTCTATTGGATCTCTTCTGAGGTTAAGTAGCTTTTAGGCATACAGTCCAAATGTAAAACATTGTTAATTTTCTAATGTCAGTTGATTTTGGGCACATGCTGAAGATTAGTACAAAAACCCCAATGCTGAACAAAGCTGGATTATGGTGAGGTTTTTGTTCTCTTTCTTTTGCAGACAGAGAAGAGGAAAAATATTCTGTTTAGCAGGGAAGAGACAGAAAAGGAACAGTGGGTGTTATTTTATGAGAAAAAAATTAAATAGTGGAAGAAAACAAAGGTTTTAAAAACTGATACATTTCACAGTGCATATGTTGATACAATGAAGGTGTATTGTATATACTGCAAAACCTTCATACTCATATGTATTTCTGCTCCATATTTCCCAAACCACTACAATTTCGAACTAGTTGTTTTCATGATGTTCTCAAGGCTGCACAATTCCATTAGTCTCAGATTTCAAGAATGCATCTTCCCGTGTTAAAACAGGACTTAAATCTTTAAGTGCCACTGATATTACCCAAACATAATAGCAAAAAAGAAATAAAACATAGTATTAAATTGGCATCCTTGCTAGATTGAGTTTTCTAAACACTTCAATAATTTGATTTCCATACCACAGCTAAAAACAAACCAGAAAATATTTTTTGCCTTGGTAGAATTCTTACACTTGACTGTTGGTTTTCAGATCAGTTGTTAGGTTTCTCTGCTAGAAGAGAGCTGCAGTTTTTCTGTTTTCTCATTTCTGACAAATTTCATCATCCACAGATTATCAGACAGTTTACAAAAATGTTCTAACAAGAAAAAACTAGAATACTACTTCTTAAATACTACTACTATTTAAAACCAACCTATAGTTAAACAACTGGGCAGATGGTATTTGTCTAAAGCAAATTTCATTGAAGCACATTCACAGGTTTACACTACAGAACTTTGAGAAGTGTATATTTTTCAAATATTTGATTAAGTACTTCAAAATGCTGAAGTAATTCAGCACTCAAATTATAGTGTTTGATGTAATTTCTGGCATCACTACAGCAAATGTCACATAAAAGAAAAACATCTTATTTAAAGTAAGGTCTTGACAGCAGTCTGGCATAGTCAACAATCTTATTCATAAATTGGAAGGCTGGTTGTAATCAAACATGTAGGGAGGGAATTTGGGTTTTTTCTCTGTCCTCTTAAAACAATGTAAACACATTTTCAGCCCCCAATCTTCCTTAATTACTCTCTGAATACAGAGAAAAATTAGGAAGGTATAATGTGTAACATAAACAATTTGAAGTAGGGATACTAAATGTGATACCAGCACTAATAAAGATCTGCCAGTGGATGGAAAATAGATGTGTTGTGCTGCCACTGTTCTTTAATGTCCTCTCAGAATTAGCTCTGATCCTGCATAAAGTCCAGTATGACTTAAGCCTTATTTTCACAGTTTTGTGGTGTTCAGTGGATTTCTCCAGTTACAGTTGCAAGTTTTGGCTGAGATACAGTTTATTAATGCACTTACATAGCCTCTAAACTAGCTATTTGTCCTAATGTAGCCAGCTTAGAGCACAGGAAGATGCTGTGTAAGTGTCTACACTGTCTGCATAGACATACTTGATACAGCAAAACATAACTCGCTCTCCGTCCCACATTCCCCGAGAAAACAGGCAGAGAACAACGAAAAAACATCTCCTGATAATTGCATACTCATTTCCTGACAGTAGTCTGTTTTAAATATATGCAATTTCTTATATATAAACAACTGTGGAATAGGTAAACTGTTAGATATTTAGGAGACTGTCTTTGCATGTTGACAGCTCTATTGCACTGTTGAAAATTCCAGCCAATAAACAAAAATGTGAACCAAATGAAATGCTTTAACTTTAGGGCAAAATCACTTTCTTAGGAACAACATTGTTTTACTGCTGTTAAGATTTCATTATATTCAAACTAATGTGTTTCTAATGTCTCTTCTGTTATTCTTCAGTTGTAAATGGCTGCTTCGCAGCAAAGGTATCCTTCACTCCTTTCCCTTACCATGTTTAAATACTTAAGATTCCACCCTTCCATCCCACTCCCTATGTAAATTAAATATACTGTCAATTATCTAATAAATTAGTTTACCTAGTTATCTTCTAGCCTTGGGGTTTTTTTTGATCCATTTTAAAATCCAATTATTGAATGACTTTTTTGGTGGTAAAATACTTGGAACTGAACGCAACCACCACAGAGTCACAGACACATCACAGTGTAAATTCATGTTCAGTCTGTTTTCTAGTACAAAGCTGAAATATCTTTCACTATTGTGGCTTTCTCAATTTCTTTATGAGTTTGTGTGTAAAAATATTTTTCCTTAATAGTAAAGAAATAACCTTTCAACATCCCAACATGACTCAATTTATTTCCTTCCCCTAACCTAGTCCTAATGGTACTAGAATCTACTATTTAATAGGTTGTCATAAGATCCAGTGAAAATACTCAGTCCTATTTCAATTTTGGTAACACAGTAACCATAAAGTATGATATAGTGAGGAGATACTATGCAGACCAAAATGAAGTTTAAGATGTAACACCATGCTAATCCTATAAAAATTTACAACTCTTTATAAATGTTTTCACAGTTAATGTTAGTAAGAAAGTTTAGAGGCTTTTACTCAATTAAATGATGCTTCTTAAATTACTATTCCAACATCACTACAAGACAGTATTATTAGGGTAGCAGTCACAAACTGCTACTTAACCTTTCTAACATATATTACAGATTTTCATCTGTATCTTCCTCAAAGCTGATGCTTCAGAACTGAAATGTTCCAGCAGACTTTAGAAAAAAAGTATGAGCATTTGGCTAGAATGAAAAAGGGAAAGTTCAGAAAACTCATTTTAGCTCCATATAAATCATGATGAAAATAAAAGCTTTATCGTAAGTGCAAACAGACTCAAACATTTTAAAAATTTAGTCAGTTAGCTTTGGATCTCTTGTGGTCTTTAGGTCAACTCTAGTTATAAGGCTGAAATTCACAAAAAAAAACCCCAGGAAAACTTTGACTAGACACTACTGTGAAATAGGAGAACAGGCGTTATCCTGAGGCTCTGATATGTTCATGATGTATTTTGGGGGCTGTTCTATTTTAGACAGTTGTTGCTCATCAGGCGTGCTCCTGGAATGCATCTTCCAGCATGGCTTCATCCAAATGTGCACATCTGGGCTGCAGTACAACACTAATGTAGATGTAACCTTTTATTTAAAATTCTGGTTAAAATTTCAATTTTCCCCATGTTTTTTTGAAGTCTGCAAGTTCTTTCATCCTTTACCAGAAACATACTTATCATACAGCTGTACTTGTACTTTCCATACAGATGTGAAATTTTGTACAAATCAAATGACAACAAATCGATAGGCTTGTAAAAGGGCATCTGGAGAATGATTTACAAAAAGCAGTGGGTAGAATCCAGAAGGAAAAATTCACTGGTTTTAACTTCCTACTAACAAAATTTATACAAGTAACAGCAACTAACCAGAAAGATCATCTTAGAAGAAAGGATATTTACCAGTTGATTCTGCCACCTTTTTGATACTTTTTGAAAGCTGAATTAAAGCAAAGGTGGTCAATGGGAAAATGTTAATTTCATCACCTAACCATTTTTGTATTACAAATAACTTAAGCATAATATTTAATCATCAAATGTTAAAATTTGAGGCCTTAGGTAGAATCTGGTGTATCTGATACTTCCACACATTTACTTTTAAATAAGAAAACCAAAACACTTTCTTTTTTTCCTGAAAAACCTAAAATGTATTTCTAGTATCTTAGTTTTTCCTGTATGTCACAAATGTGGTCCAAGCATCCCAAGGCACAGAATATGCTATTGTCACTACTGATTCTGTAAAAACAGAAAGCTTCCTTAATAAAGACAATGAGGCACTGAGTTTTTTTACTAAGTAAATCTACTTCCTTACTAACCTACTTACAAAAGGCAGTAACTGAAACTTCAAATGAGATACACCGTGTGACCTGAAAAATGCTGCAGAAGACACCCTACATTTAAAAACTTCTCCTTTATTTAAAAGCTCAGTTCCTCCCTCTTAGACTGAATTCTGGCAATACTGAGAAGTAAGCTGTTTTCCCGATAAATTAGCAAACCAAATTCGACTCCTTAATTTTTAAGGGCAGATTAATGAAGTTTACCTTAAGTCTGAAGCTCCACCTAGTTCTGCTTTGCTTGCTACTGGCTCTAAAAAATATCCAAACTGACAGCTTTGATGGGGTAGAATATTAAAAAAATATCCAAACAGAAAAAAATTTAGGGGTAGAATCAATATTAAAGCATGGATGAAGAAAAAAAAAAAAAAAAGATACGCTTGATTATTTATCTAGCTATTAATATATGGATTTTATTAGATAACACAGAAATCCCTTAGAAACAGGAATGGGAGATTGCAACTTCTATGCATTTATAAACAAAACCTTTTCCTAAACACTATTCCTGGTTATCCTACAAGGACCATTTGTTTTGGCAAACTAGCTTTTCACAGAAAAGAAAATGATCACAACAGAATCACAGAATGGTTTGGGTTGGAAGGGATCTTAAAAATCATCTAGTTCCAACCCACTGCCGTGGTTGCCCAAAGCCCCATCCAACATGGCCTTGAACACTACAGGGAGGGGACAGCCACAGTTTCTCTGGGAAGATTTTCTTCCTAGTGTCTAATCTAAATCTACCCGCCTTCAGCTTAAGCCCGTTACTGCTTGTTCTGTCACTACACTCCCTGATAAATAAATACTCCTTCACCAGCTTTCCCAACGGGCCCCTTTAGGTACTGGAAGGCCACTATACGGTTCCCTGGAGCCTTCTCTTCTGCAGGCTGAACAAGCCCAACTTTCTCACTCTGTCTTAATAGGACAGGAGCTCCAGCCCTCTCATCATCTTTGTGTCCCTCCTCTGGATTTGCTTCAACAGCTCCATGTCCTTACTGTACTGGGAAACCCAGAGTTCAACACAGTACTCCAAAATGGCCCTAAGAAGTGCAGAGCAGAGGGGCAGAATCACCTCCCTTGAAGAGCAGTGTGACTAGCACATCAAGTAGCCCATTATTTCTGGGCTGCATGTGCACTTGCTGGCTCATGTTGCGCTGTACATCAGACAACAGTCCCAAGTCCTCCTCAGGGCTGCTCTCAATCCATCCTCCACCCAGTCTGTAGCTGTGCTTGGGATTGCCCCAACCCATGTGCAGGACCTTACACTTGGCCTTGTTGAACTTCACGCAGTTCTCAATCCTGTCAAGATCCCTCTGGATGGCACCCCTTCCCTCGTGCATGTCAGCAGCACCACTCAGCTTGGTGTCACCTGCAAACTTGCTGAGGGTGCACTGGATCCCTCTGTCCCTGTTGCCAAAAAAGATGTCAAACAGCACCACCTGACCCTTGAGGAATGCCACAACTCTTCAAGTGCAACCATCCAGCCAATTATTAATCCACCGATGGGTCTCTTCAGCAAATCAATGTCTCCCCAATTTAGAGACAAGGATGTCATATACAACAGTGTCAAATGTTTTGTAGAAGCCCAGGTAGATAACAGCTGTCACTCTCTCCCTACCCACCACCACTGTAACCTGATCGTAAAAGGCCACCACATGTGTCAAGCACAATTTGCTCTTTGTGAAACCATGCTGAGTGTCACCAATCACCTCTTTTGCTTTCCATGAGCCAGAGCATAGTCTCCAGGAGGATCTGCTCTGTGATCTTGACAGACAGAGAGGCGACACTGTCAGGTTTATAGTTCCCCAGGTCTTCCTTTTTTCCCTTTTTAACAGTGGGGGGTATGCTTCCCTTTCTCCAGCCTATGGAAACTTCACCAGACTGCCGTGATATCTCAAACATGACAGAGAGTGCCTTAGCCACTTAATCCATCTGTTCCCTCATTCAGTTCCCTCATGGCCTGCGGGTGTAGCTCAACCAATACCACAGACTTGTGCACCTTCAAGTTTTCCCAGTCCTTACCTTTGCCTTCTGACACTTTTTTGGGTGGTGTAGCTAGAGCACTTGCAGGTGAAATCTGGTGCAAAACACTGAGTACCTCAGCCTTCTCCATATCCTGACTAACCAGCTCTCCCATTACATTCAGGAGGGAGCCCACATTTTCCCTGGTCTCACTTTTACCACTGGTGTCCTAGTAATTCTGTAATTCTGGAGTAGCATCAGCTTTCCTAACTTGATCCCTGGCTTCTCAGACATATTGCTTGCTCCAAGCACCTGTAGGCTTCCTTTTTGCATTTCAGTTTGCCCAGGAGCTCTGTGTTCATCTATGCAAGCCTCCTGGCATTTTTGCCCAACTTCCTCTTTGCTGGGATGCATTGCTCCTGAGCTTGGAGGAGGGAAGTGCTTCAATAGTAAGCAGCTTCTTGGGCTCCTTTTCTCTCCAGGGCTTTGTCCCATGGTACTATTTTACCTAGAAGGTCCCTGAACAAGCTGTGTGCTCTCCTCACAGCCCTGAGGATCCTGAACTCCACCTTAATTTGAGGGTCATGGTAGCCAGGGCTGTTCTTGAACTTCACCACCTCTACCAACCCCTCCTTCTTGGTGAGAACAAGGTTCAGCATAGCACCTCTCCTCATTGCCCTCCCTATCACTTGCAGGAGGACATTGTCATTAATGCAGTCCCGAGCTTTCTGGATTGCTTGTGCCCTGCTGTGTTGTCCCTACAACAGATACGGTGGTGGTTGAAGTCCCCAGTGAGGACCAGGGCTTGTGAATGTGAGGCTGCTCCCATCTGTCTGTGAAGGGCCTCATCTGCTCTGTCTTCCTGCTCAGGTGGCCTGCATCAGACCCCCATGATAGAGCCCCCTGACCCTGTGCTCCTTTTAATCCTTACCCATAAGCTCTTGGTGGGCTCCTCATCCAATCCAAGATGGAGGTCCATGCACTCCAGACTGTCATTGACACAGAGAGCCACACTGCCACCTTGTCTCCCCTGCCTGCCCTTCCAAAAGAGCCTGTATACTTTCATCTCAACACTCCAGTTACAGAGACCATCCAACGACATCTCCATGGTGCTAGTGAGATCATAGCTGCAGATGCCTGCATGTGTCTTAACTCCTTTTGTTTGTTCCCCATGTTATATGCCCTTGAATTTCATCTGGGCCCCTGACAAAAGTGACTGACTGGCTGAAGTGGCTGGAATTCCTTTGATGTACTTCATCAGTGGTCCCCTATTGGTTCCTATACACACAACATATTTTGTTTACCCAGCTGCCATTTAACACTTTCTAATTTCTTTTATTGGTTTTATAGAATGGTTGTGTCAAAAAACAGGCTGCTTAGGGCAACCTTATGGTTATTTTATGCTACTAGTGTTAATATGCATCCATGGCTAGACAGAGGACCATTAATGTATTTTTAATTAAATGTCTAATGAAAAGACCATGTGGTCATGCTCAGGAAATTCAGATATTTCACAATGGTGTTTTGATCACTTTTAAATGTCTGACACCGTAAACCCATCTCATTATTAAAGCTGTTCTCCTATTTAATCCAGAATCCTTTGTTATCCAAACTATATGCCAGTAGTGTACTAAACCTTCCATAATCCTTTTAGTCATCATCTTTAATCACTACATGTCTATTTTAGCTAAATGTAGGAAGAATTTCCTCTCCTTTGAGACCATTATCAGTTATGTTTACCGAGCTTTTCACATCTATTCCATGGGTGTGGATTTTTCTAACGGCAGATTCTCTGCCACCAGAAAATTTTTAACCTCCTTTGATCATATGGCTCTTTGTGCAAGACTTCCTGAAAAAGGAGAACATCATTAGGCCACTGACTTTTTCTTTTCAGAGTATAAACAAAATAACTCACTAGACAACCAGAGGAAGCTATTTGAAGAGAAAGCAAAATGTTAAGAAACTACTGCCTCACTGAATTATTTTGACAGACCTATAACCAAGCCTTTTTTAAACCACTTGATGTAAATACACCACTTATAGTAATGCTATAGTAACTACTATATTAATGTAAATGCTATTGTAAATACAATATTGATGTAAATACACCACTTATAGTAACTACTATCACAATTAACAAGATGCATAGTTTCTCCTCCTCATCCAAGCCCTCTTCCAGGTCACATCTTACCTTTCAGTTGAGTAAGTGTGCTCCACAAAATCTTGAAAAACAGAACATGTAAACGCATTCCTTCAAAAAGGTAGGATCAACCTTTTCTACATCAGTCCTAAGAACTATCTGTTTGATCTGCTACTGAAAAATCCATTTTGTAGATCATCTATTCCAATACCTATCTTTAGGAAGTTTTCCCTAACATTTTCCCTAAATCTCTTCAGCTGAAATTGAAGTGTATTATCTCTTATTAATGGAGACATGTTAATGATCACCAATAATCTCTTCTGTAAACAGCATGAATTATTACAGTCTTCAAATATTACGATTTCCAGATCATCAATCATCTTTGTTGCTCTCCTCTGTGCTCCTGTAAAATGCCCCATATATTTTTTTCTAGTGCAATCACCAAAACTGGGCAAAAGATTCAGGCTGAAGACCTCCTCAAGCTGAATAGAAAATGAGTCTGTTTTGCATGCACCAGTCCAATTTATACGTTTTTACAGTACAATTTGTTTTCAGTAACATGGCACTATCCACTTGGTCTCAGCTTTCTATTTATGTTCCCTAGATCTTAAGCTGCCCAAGTGCTACCTAACAGCTTGTGTTTGTACAACTCATAATTTGTGATCGATATGCAGCCACTTACCATAATATTTTCTCCCAAGGTAAACTTATCCTGTTCTCCTTGACCTGGCTTTTAAATTCTATGAACAGACTCAACTAACTCAGCACAAAGGTAACCTATCAAAGAAGGAACCCAAATTTAAACTGAATCAGTAAAAGTTCCAACATGGACTAGGAGACAGAAAGAGAGTGAGCCACTCAGCTCTTCACTTTAATAACTGCATATGAAAATGCAATGTTAACACTTCAGTTTGTATTTTTCTTTGGTTTTTTTTTCTTTATTCTTCCCCTTAATATGTTTTATTTTAGTCTGCAAATTTAATAATGGTAACCTGATAGTTTTTTTCCAGATCACCAATAAACAGATTCCCAGGAATCCTGCTTTCTACTTTCATTACAATTATCTTAAAGCATTTTGTTAATGTTCTGTTAAAGTTAAATGTCTCTGGGGTTGCTTTAGTGAACTTCCTAATATGCTTCAGTTAATGCTATCAAGTTAAAATTATTTAGCACACTTAATTTATCCAAGTAGTCCCTAGTTGCTTGTTTTGTACTTGAATACTTCCTTCAGTGTCACTTATCACATGTAACTGTATGATCAAAGTTGACTGCTATGCTAAGACAGAATGAAAACAAGCATTCAAGCTTATTTCCTCTTTATTTTGCCAAAGACAACCAACTTTCCTCTTGCTCATTCATCTCTTCTTACTGTATTTTCATTAATCAGTTTATCCTTTATTTAATGTATTTTTAATTTTGTCTTAAATTATAGAAGATGTTAGATAAGGCACTCCAAGAACTTGTTGAGTATGTTCTTTCTTGCCATATACCTTTCTCAACAGGTACTAGAACAAACCCCTTCTCGTGCTCTGACAGTAATCACAAAAAGGAAAGCCATTAGCTGCTACCTACAGATTTTCAACAGGTTTATCTACTAACTGTGGTAAAAAAACACAACCACCCTGGTGCCTAGGGTCCCTTTCCTACAATAAAAGGTATCCTTTAAAACTCTACCGTAGTAGTAACTACGAGTACAACAAGAGTATTGCTTCAGTCTGTCACTGGAAAGGTGGATTTACTCAAAGTACCGCTCAGTAAGTCTTAACTGGCACCAGAAAAAGGATAATGTTTAAGTGATAGTATTACAATTACCATACATGACACTACATCATTTATGTACATTAGGACTATTCTTCACTAGCTGATCTGTTTTTACATAGCCAGTGAAAGCATTTGTTATATTATCAATGAGAGCTTATAGCCGTTCAGTGATTGAGCAAGATTCCTAAAACTTTTTCAGAGCCACCATTTTGCAAAATTTGTTTCCAGATTTCATATACAAATAGTTCAAGACAGCAAACTGGTTGCTGATCAAGCTCACCTGTTGAGACTCCATGTGTTTTTCTGAAAATGTTATACTTTCCATAACTACTCTTCTAAACTGTGTGCCATCTAGAAAACTTTCTGAATAATTTTGTATTTTCTTCCACATTTCTTAGGGCACTGAGAACTGGACCAAGTATCCACTCCAGGAACTAAATTTCTACCATTTTACAGAAAGCATTTATCCACATGTAACAAAAAACCCCCTACAAAATAAAATTGGAATATTAACTAGAGATCTACACAATACCTGCTATAATGTACTCGTACCTTCCTTCTCTTTGGGTTTCAAAACTCTTTCTTCTTTTTTCTGCTTTGCTTCCAGCAGTTCACGTTTCAGCTGTCGTGCTTCTTTCCGTAGCTCCTCACTGTACAGAGAAAAATATTTACAAAAATTTAATCTTCTGGGAATGTAAAGCCACTCAGGAGAAACAGAATCAAAGCTAATGGGCAGTAAATCTCTGACATAAACAAAGGGAATGTCCTGACTCACTTATGTTAGGAACGTGGCTTAAAAATCAATTAAAACCTAAAAAACTTCGTATTTTCATTAGCAGAGACAACTAAAATAAGTCATCTGTTACATTCTTTAAGACCCCATTAGAAAGAAGTTAAGGACATGAATAATAAAACAAAGAATCCCCATTTTTATTTTTAATTTAGCATTCTAATATTTAACCATGAGAACCATAGAAAAAGAATTTGAAAGAGAGGCACTGCCAAATGAGTACTACATGTGTTACAAAACTCCATTTACTGAAGTAATAAATCTTAACATCCAGGATTTCTTAGGTGGACAGTCAATATAGCTGTTAAGTGATAAAAAACATATTAAATAAGTAAGCACAAACTATTACATATGAAAATTAATTTCATTTTACAAATTTTATAGAACAATACTAAGGTGATAACACTAGAAAAAAGAAACAAAACCCTGCAAGTCATCGTGCCAATACCAAATGAAATATCTATCCTTACAGAACCACAGGCTGGAAGGGGCCTCTAAAAATCAGCCTGCCCAGCTCCCCTGCTCAAAGCTGGGTCAGAGTACGTTGCTGAGAGCATTGTCCAGTCAATTTCTGAATATCTAAAGATGGAGACTCCTCAACCTCTCCAGGCAATCACTGCTGGACCTCATTCAATACAAAAAGCTCTTTTGTATGTTTAAATGAAACTTCTTGAATTTCCGCTCATGCCTATTTCAGCTAGACTTATGGTTACCAGTGGGAAAGAACTGGTAATTGCTTCAAGTTTTTCTGGTATTATTCCCACTTGAAAAAAATAAAGTAAAATCACTTCTGATTTAGTATTCAACAAAGTCAATGAATAGCAGAAATTGCTGCAATGCAGGAATGTGGCATGCAAGCATCTCTCTGCAGCTGTTTTATGTCCCACAATTCTTATCTGCAATATCATTACTCACAACACAACAGTCTTTTTTAAGCAAAGATTTAAAAAGAAGTCTTAATTGTGTGATGACTTCTTTTGAACTTCCTTTCATTTTTATGTAGGCACAAATACAGTACTTGTGAAAAGCACCAGAAGAAGATGACTGCCATTATAAAGGTATTCAAACAATGAACTACAGCACTAGGTCTTAATTTAAGCATGGGAGAAACTATGCTAAGGCAGATTAACAGATTTATACAAGACTCCAACTGAAGAAGAAATTCATGGGGAAGGATAAAGAAACATTTTTAATCCCAGTAACATCGTTGCTTTTATACAACTTCAGGATAATACAGTAGGCAAGTCGTGCTAAGAGCACTAACCTGGTATATGGTGACATTTTTATAGAGAAGTTGTACAGCAGAAACAACATACATGTCAACAGAAGTTGTATGTTGAAAATAATTAGAGTACCAGAGTGTAGTGACAGCATCACAGCAAGGGGTTAAAAATGTCACTTACAAGTTAGAGAGCCTAGCACATCAGTTTTCCTGTAAGAGTGACACACTCACTCCTCCTCTTACTTATCTTAAATTACAGTGGGATGGAGAACCAACTAGGCAGTGATGAAGATTCAGTCCCTCCACCGAACCTTTTTTTTCACCCTCCAGTGGAAACAGGTTTTTGCACAGAATACAGGTCTTAATTCTAGAGAGTATAATTCTAAGATGTTCCATCAAGTGCCAGCTATGATCACTACTAAGTCAATTAAAGGCTTTGATACTTGGCTCCTTACAGACTCCACCCTTCTTCATTTTTTTTTATTGCTAGCCTTACTTTACCAAATTATGCTGATGAGAAAGGTGACCCAAAAAAGTTGCATACTACAAGGAAGTCACAAGAATTGACTGATAGGGAAGCCAGGATACACTCACAAATCTAACAGAATAGTACAAGAAATAACTGACTTTTTGGAAACAGCAAAATGTCAAATTCATGGGGTAGAGCAGAATCACAGAATGGTTTGGCTTGGAAGGGACCCCAAGGATCCCTGCCACAGGCAGGGACACCAACCTCAGGCCTGGATCTACACAAGGTTGCCCAGGGCCCCATCCAACCTGGCCTTGAACACCTCCAAGGACGGGGCATCCATCACGTCTCTGGGCAGCCTGTTCTAGCACCTCACTACTCTCTCTGTAAAACACTTCCCCAAAATATCTAATCTAAACCTTCCTTCCTTTAGTTTTAATCCATTCCCCCCTGTCCTGCCATTGCCTACTCTTTTAAAAAGTTGAATCTCCTCCTGTTTTTCTGCTCCCTTCAGGTACTGGAAGGCTGCAAGGAGGTCACCCCACAGCCGTCTCTTGGCTGAACAAGCCCAGCTCCCCCAGCCTCTTTGGAGGAGAGGTGCCCCAGCCCCCTAATCATCTTTGTGGCCTTCTCTGAACCCTCTCCAACATTTCCACATTTATCTTGTATTGGAGGCCCCAGATCTGGACACAGTACTCCAGATGGGGCCTCACAAGGGCAGAGCAGAGAGGGACAATCACCTCCCTGTGCCTGCTGGCCACCCCTCTTCTGATGGAGCCCAGGATACCATTGGCCTTCCGAGCTGCAAGAGCACACTGCTGGCTCATGTTAAGTTTCTCATTCACCAGAATCCCCAGGTCCTTCTCAGCAGGACTACTCCCAAGGTGCATTTCTCCCAGTCTGTATCTATGTCTGGGATTCCTCCAGCCCAAGTGCAACACCTTACACTTGGCAGTGTTGAACCTCATTAGGTTCACCCTGGCCCACCTTTCCAGCCTGTCAAGATCCCTCTGGATGGCTTCCTTTCCTTCTGTGGTGTCAACCACACCACTCAGCTTGGTGTCATCTGCAAACTTGCTGAGGGTGCACTCAATTCAATCATTGATGTCACTGATAAAGATGTTAAAGAGCACCGGTTCCAAGACAGACCCCTGGGGGACACCGCTTGTCACCGGCCTCCACCTGGACATAGACCCATTGACCACCACCCTTTGTCTATGTTCTTTCAACCAGTTTCTTATCCGCTGGATGGTCCACCCATCAAATCCACATCTCTCCAATTTGGAGATAAGGATGTGGTGGGGGACTGTGTCAAAGGCCTTGCACAAGTGCAGGTTGGTGACATCGGTCACCTTCCCTTTGTCTACTGATGCTGTCACTCCATCACAGAAGGTCACCAGATTGGTAAGGCACAACTTTCCCTTGGTGAAGCCGTGCTGGCTGTCCCGGCGCTCATCCCTCCTGTGCTCCAACATGTCATCCAGGAGGATCTGTTCTGTGATCTTCCCAGGCACAGAGGTGAGGCTCACTGCCTGTAATTCCCTGGCTCTTCCTTGCTCCCCTTCTTGTAAATGGGAGTGACATGACCCATTTTCCAGTCCCCGGGGACCTCTCCTGACAGCCACGACTTTTCAAATATGATGGAGAGCAGCTTGGCAACCACATCAGCCAGCTCCTTCAGGACCCTGGGATGCATGTCATCTGGCCCAATAGGCTTGTAGACATTCAGTCTCATGAGGTGGTCTCGGACTTGCTCTGCCCTTACAGTGGGAGCGGATTTACTCCCCCAGTTCCCACCTAGAGATCCAGGGACAGAAGGTTCAGAGATTTGAGAATTATGAGAATGAATCTTGGCTGCCAGTGAAGACTGAAGCAAAGAACTCATTCAGTACTTCAGCCTTCTCCATATCAGTTGCAGCCAATTCTCCTTTCTTATTTACCAAAGTGGGTATGGTCTCTTTGGCCTGTCTCTTCTGGCCTATGTACCTGTAAAATCCCTTCTTGTTGTTTATAACATCCCTCACCAAGTTCAGTTCCATCTGCGCATTGGCTTTCCTGATCCCATCTCTGCAAGTCTGCACAGCATCCCTGTATTCCCTACAGGTGACATGCCCTTGCTTCCACAGTTTGTATGTACCTTTCTTTTCCCTTGGTTTGACCAGCAGGTCCTTGCCTAGCCACCCTGGTTTCCTGCCTCCTCTGCCCACTTTCTTATTCAGAGGAATAGAGAGCTCTTGAGCTCTCACAAAGGCATCCTTCAAGAGCAGCTAATTTTCCTTGGCATTTGTCTCTAAGTACCACATCCCAGGAATCTCGGCCAACAATTCTTTAAATAGCCTAAAGTTCACTCTCCTGAAATTCAGGGTCCTGATCCCATTCTTTCCCAGGCCCAGATTCTTTGTGATCAAAAACTCAACCAAGGCCTTATCGCTGCAACTCAGGTTGCCTCCAATCTTAACACCTTTGGTTATTTCACATTGGTGAGCACCAGGTCTAGCAGTGCTTCGCCTCTGGTTGGTCTGTCCAATACCGGAACCAGAAAATGATCATCTATGGACTCCAGGAGTCTCCTGGATCTCTTTTAGCTCGCCACACAGTTTTCCCAGCAGATATCCGTGTAGTTGAAGTCCCCCATCAGGATGAGTGCCCGTGAGCATGATGCCTTTTGCAGCTGAAGGAAGAAGGCAGGCTTCCATTGATCAGTCTGAAGGAGACCCTGTCAGCAGCTGTCCATTATTAGTCCCACCGCTAACTCTGACTCACAAGCTCTCAACCTGCTCCTGACCACTTCTCAGAGGGAGCTCCTCACAGTCTATCCACTTTTTAACATAGAGGGCAAATCCCTACCCTTCCTATTTAGCCTATCCCTTCTTAAAATACCATACCCCTCCACAGGGGTATTCCATCTGTGGGAATCATCCCACCACCTTTCTGTGATAGCACAACTAAATCATAATTTTCCAGTGACACTGCTGTTTCCAATTCTTCCTGCTTATTACCCATGCTGCATGTGTTGGTATAAAGGCACTTCAGCTGGGCTTTCTGACTCACTGTCTTTTTAGAGGAGCCCTCCCTCAAACCTCTGGGAGAAATCTGAAGTTTTCACCCACTGCTTCCTAGAGGGACATTAGAAGGTTTTAGAAGGGGTCAGCAGCACTACCTCCTCTGAAAATTCTATGGGACACAGGTATTTCCCCACAGTCTTGTAGAATGACAGCATCCCCAAGCCCCTCTCTATCTCGTTCAACTCTACCCTCTTCTTCCTTCGAATCTAGTATAAAGGCCTAGGCTACCTGCTCTACTTGAGCCTCATTGTGTCCCCTTCCCCCTTCCTAATCAGAATGGTTTGAATTGGAAGGGACCTTAAGAACTACCTAGTTTCAGTCCCACCTGCAATGGGCAGGGACTAGGCCAGGTTGCCCAAAGCCCCATCTAACCTGGCCTTGAATGTTTCCAGGGATGTGGTGCCCACAGCCCCTCTAGAAAACATGTTCCAGTGTCTCACCATCCACACAGGGAAAAAGTAATTTTCCTTATTTCTAACATAAATCTATCTGCCTTCAATTTATAAACAAACAAGTAATACGCAAATGCCTTTTCTTTTTCTGAAACAGCAATGTTGCATACAAAATCAGAAAGTATTCCCTTCCTAATTTTCGTATTTTGAAAACAGAAAAGGAGCTAATGCTTTAAAATCACAGTCTGTAAAGAGTCTTTCAGTGAAATTGCTTAAGTGCCAAGCTGGATTCCACCTTGCAGAAATTTCTTCTAAAACTACACTGGATGGACCAAATTTCCTACTACCAGTGATTTTTTTTTATAGCTTTTGAAAGTAAACTGCATGTTCTAGTAAATGAAAACTGTAACTTTCCAAACACTGGCTAGAATACACAGAACATATATACCTACTGAAAAATTTTTCATTCTCTGTAAAATAATTTTAGCATTTTAATATAGCAGGTATGCTTAAAAAGTGCCTCTTTGCTTACTTTAAACATTGTGATACTACTAAATTTTCTTTTGGCTTTCTTATTGATATCTGTACTTTGATTTGACACATTCTTAGACATATCCTTTCTTTTTCAGTGATTTCATAGACCTTAAATGAGAATGCTTCCTTTCCAGCGTGACTTTATTTCACATCCAATTTGGATATTCCTGAATAATTCTTCTATTTTGATAAGGCTTTATTTTTAATTTTCCACTTTTGTTACACAAATTAAATAAAATGCCACATCCAGACAATAGTGGTCAATGGCCTGAAGACTAGATGGAAACCAGCAGAGTGCGATGCCCCTCAGGGAATTAGTATGCTTACTATCTTCCTTAATGACAAAAACAGTGGATGCACCCTCAGCAAGCTTGCAGGTGACACCAAGCTGAGTGGTGCTGCTGATATGCTGGAGGGAAGGGATGCCATCCAGAGGGATCTTGACACAACTGAGAGGTAGGCACATACAAACTGCATCAAGTTCAACAAGGCCAAGTGTAAGGTCCTGCACATAAGTGAGGGCAGTCCCAAGCACAGCTACAGACTGGACGGAGAATGGATTGAAAGCAGCCCTGAGGAGAAGGACTTGGAGGTGTTAGTGCATGAAAAGCTGGACGTGATCTGGCACCGTACATTTGCAGCCCAGGAAGTCAACCATATCCTGGGCTGTATCAAAAGAAGCATGGCTAGCAGGTTAAAGGGGGTGGTAAGAAAAATGGGGGCAGACTTTTTAGCAGTGCCTGTAGCAATAGGACAAGAGGCAATGGTTTTAAACTAAAAGAGAGTAGATTAGACTACATATAAGAAAGAATTTTTTTGTGATGAGGGTGATGAAACAGTGGAACAGGTTCTCCAGAGAGGTTGTGGATGTTCCATTCCTGGAAACTTTCAAGGCCAGGTTGGACAGGGCTTTGAGCAACCTGATCTAGTTGAGGATTTCTGTATTCATTGCATGGAGCTGAACTCAACGACCTTTAAAGATCCTTTTGAACACAAACTATTCTGTCCTTCAATCATGAATACTATTTGACTGCTAATCTCTAAACCAGCAATAACCATCTCAAGCAACTCAGCTTGCAATTAATGGCTAAGAAGTACCTTTTCTTAACTTCAACACAGCAGAAGTAACTTAATGATTTATTTGCAGTTTTACATACTTCATGGTAAAGCAAGCCTTAGACACACAGAAACATTGGTCTGGAAAATCTTCCTCTGTTTTCTGTGATCCCACAGCTAAAATATTATTTTCATTGATTGTTTCAATACATAAAGTGCAAAAGTTTCTTGACTGCTTCAGAGATTAATGTTACAAATCACATAAAGTTAGAATACCCTAGAAGCCTAGAGACATCCATTTGGCTAGACAAACTCCACACACATTCTGATGGAGACAGCTTGACCTTAATCCTTCTACTGAATTTGAAAGAAAGCAGATTGGGTGGATCAAGATTCCATGCCTATGAAATGCAACAGGAAGCAGTGGCTCAAACACAAGACTACAGGTTAATAACATAACTCTTCCTACACTGTGCTGCTAGTTGATGAGCAAGCGTAAAAAACTCATGACAATATTGTTATGGTATAGAGTTTCAGTACCATACCCTTTTTACCAGTTCAAGCTCAGTTGATTTTTGGTTTGGTTAAACTGCCTGCAAAACCCACCTGTAGCACTTGTGGACTACAGGAGCTCATCCATCTCTTAGCTTTTAGCTGTACCAGTATTACAGCTTTATATTTCAATATACATTTACTTTATTAGTAGGGTTTTTTTCAGTTGTCTTTAGAACCACTTATATTTCAATCTTTGGCTCTTGAATATATCTATTAATATTTTGGTTTTGTATTTTAAATCAGGAATACTTAGTTATCAAGGAATAAATCCAAAATTTAGCCAAATATTCAAAATTAAATGAATAGACTTATTTCTAAGTGCTATGTACAGGGGAGTGTTTTGATGCAAATGATAAGGGGTCTTCTGAATGTAACCTCTTAATTCAGAAAGGAGACATTCTATATTTTACTTCCTCAGGGGTCAGTATGCATTCCTCAGGGGTTGATATTGGAGCCAGCGCATCTTGGTCAGCAGCATGGACAGTTGGACTGCATGCACCCTCAACAAGCTTGCTGATACCACCAAGCTGTGTGGTGAACATGCTGGAGGGAAGCGATGCCACCCAGAGGGACCTCAAGAAGCTTGACAGGTGACCCTGTGCAAACCACATGCAGTTCAACGAGGCCAAATGCAAGGTCCTGCACATGGGTCAGGGCAATGCCATGCACAAGTACAGGCTGGGTGGAGAATGGATTGAGACCAGCTCTGGAGGAGAAAGATCTGAGAACGTTCATTGGTGGACAAGAAGGTTAGTATAAGCTGGCAATGCACGTCTGCAGCCCTGAAAGCCACCTTGTAGCCTGGGCTGCATCAAAAGAAGCACAGCCAGCAGGTCAAGGGGGATGAGTCTTCCCCTCTGTACTGCTCTTATGAAACCTCACCTGGATTACTGCATCCAGCTCTAGGGCCCTCAACATATGAAGGACATGGAGCTGTTGGAGTGAGTCCAGTAGAGGGCCACAAGGATGAAAACAGAAAGCTTGTTCAGCCTGCAGGAAAGGCAGCACAGGGAGACCTTATCTGCAGCCTTCCAGTACCTAAAGAGGCCTACAGGAAAGCAGGAGAGAGACTGTTTACAAGGGCATGGAGTGACAGGACAAGAGGTTAATGGTCACAGGTTGAAGGAGGGCAGATTTACTTGAGATACAAAGAAAAAATTCTTCCCTGTGAGGGCGGTGAGGCCCTGGCACAAGCTGTCCAGAGAAGCTGTGGCTCCCCCTTCCTGGCAGTGTCCAAGGCCAGGCTGGATAGGGCTTTGGGCAACCTGGTCTAATGAAGGGCGCCTCTGTCCATGGCAGAGGGATTGGAACTTGGTGTACCTTAAAGTCCTTTCCGACTCAAACCATTCTATGATTCTATGAGAGAACTGTTTAGAAAAATTAATACTAATTTTAACTTTGTTGTGGTCATATACTTGTTATGCACAAACACAAACCTACCCCTCTTTCTCTGTGTATATATATCTATGTGTCTTTCTGTACCTCTATGCTCATGTATATCCACATATAAACTGTGATGTGCTCTTTGTATTCAAGCATATAAAATCTGGAGCTGACAAAATATAAGACACACACAGACTGTGGTGGTTGAGCCCTGGCTAAAGGCCAGATGCCCACCAAAATCAGTCTATTACTCCCCTTCTTAGTTGGACAGGGGAGAAAAAATGTAATTGGGCGGCTCAAGAGTCAAAATCGTTAACGATGCGGGGAAGAGTGCAGAAGAGAAAGATATTTAATTTATTACACTACTCTTAAGAGAAAACAGTGAAAAACCAGAGTCAGGAGTGCAACCAACAATCTTAAAACAAATGCAAAACAAGGCAAACACTTTTCCCCCACCACTCCCTCCTTAGCAGGCTTTAGTTAGAAGTTTGCTCCCTTCTTCCCTCCCGGTCGCAGCCCAGGAGGGGCAGGGACTG
The DNA here is from genome assembly GCA_027925045.1 of Hypotaenidia okinawae. Lineage (NCBI taxonomy): Eukaryota > Metazoa > Chordata > Aves > Gruiformes > Rallidae > Hypotaenidia > Hypotaenidia okinawae. The sequence goes on along the minus strand of BSDF01000005.1, from coordinate 26,414,433 downwards.
GGGAAAATGGGGGTCTCGGTAACACCTTCCCCCCACCCCTCCATTCTAAAGCAGACTTCCTTTTAGCCATGATTTTGCTCTCTTCTTCCCCTCCTGCTCGCAGCACAGGACAGGGGGGCAGGGACTAGGAGATGGGGGCTTTAGTCAGTCCCTTGCAAGATGGTTTCCTTCTCGGCCGAGATGGTGACATCCATTCCACACAGCCTCCCCCTGCTGCACCGTAGGATCTCACCCATAAGAGCCAGTCCTCCACGAACTTTCTCCAAGGCAAATCTCTTCCCACCGGGCTTCATCTCTGCTCTGGCAGGCAGCAACAAATCACAGTGTCTCTCAGTCCCAGTCCTCCACGGGGCTCTAGGCCTCCCCCAGCAAACCTGTTTGGCTCATCCCTGTAAGTCGCTTGTGCTGGCAGGGGCTCCTCCCAACGTAAGTCACGGCATCTTCTCTATGTTTCCCCCGGCTCCATCCAGCATGGAGCCTCTCCACCAGGCAGGTCGGGTCTCTGCCTCCTCCATGGGTCCTTATGTGCTTCAACTCGGGCTGCTAGGGCATCTTTCAGGCCCCTGAGCGCCTCCTCCCCCAGCCTTCCCGGCCTTTTGTGTCTGTCAACTGCTTACATTTATATGCAAATAGACATCCCAATGCCCTTAACGGGCCAACATTGAGGTCTTCTTGGCACTGTGTTCTGGTGGAGTCTTTGTCTCCTATATGTGATTCTCAGAGGCGCTATCAGCAGGCTGGCAGAAGATTCTAGCAGCCATTTTCTGCAGCCCCTGGCCCTCTCTCAGCACCCAACTATGCACAACCGTGACACAGACACAAATAAGACCAAGAGATCCACAGTATCTTATTCAACTCTGATCTAGGGAAAATGTGGTTGCATGTATTCAAAACTGTAATTTAGATGTTTTCTATCCAGTGGTGACAAAGCTCAGTAGATGCTAAAATTAATTTAATGCCTGTACTTCAATCATAAAATGCTGAAAACTCTGCCTTCTGCATTTCCAAATGTATCCCAACTAGAAAGTAAACATCACTACAACTTGTTCCATTCACCACTCCCCCTCTAAACACCTAAACCTACAGAGGGACACAAACTGCCTGAGGTTACCCTAATACACAGTCATTTACTGATACTGGTATCAACAATATTAAACAAGGCTACATGCTTTCAAAACTTGAGTACTTAGGTGCTGTCAAAACTATATAGATAGCCTCGCAGTCAAGAGGATTCACTCAGATAAATGTGAACTTATAATGGAGAACCTGTTCAGTGACTGGACAGCTGAAACGTTATGGTGTATTCTGCATTACTGGAACTGGTTCTTTTCTAAAAAGTACATTACAGTTGAAACAAGAATGAATTTAGAACTGTAAATATGAGTATCACATTATTATTTTTGATGGCATTACATGTTATTTCCCTTTTTTTCCCCCCTTTAAAGTCCATTTTCTTTCATTTGCTTTTGCTGTCCTCTCAGCAGCATCAGAAGAAAATTACTAACTGGCTATCCTTCAACGGTAACATTATTTAGTAAATGTTGTTTAAAGGAAGCATCTCAGAGTAAGGAAAAATGAATGAATGTTTCTTTTTTTACAATCTAATTTAAAAATGCCAAGATTGTCATGTTTAATTTTTACATGAGCAGCATCCTTTAACAGCTTAATAAAATAAAATGACCACTGAAGTACTCTAACACTGCTCATGTTAATATCATAGCTGAATAGGTGATTCTAGTTTTGCTTCAATAAAACAAATAAAAATCAAGCTGTAGAGAAATATTATCTCTTCATAACATAAGCTAACAGGCCTGGAACGAAGTCCTGGATTCAATCCCCTCTTGTCACAGGCAGTCACATCCCTTTTCTCAAAGTTATTAATCCTGTAAAGAGAATGTTTCATGCTCCCTTTCTTAATTTTATTAATGATAATTTACAGTGCTTATTACATCATTAGCACCCATTATTTATTTTGAAAGGTCATTCTAGAGCTGGCAAGCGGACACCTTAATGATATCAGGGACAATTGGGAATAAACCCTATTTGTAAGATAGCTTTCAGTTTCTGGTAGATACCCTTTAAAAATGTTCTGCTGAAATATAAACTGTATTTCAAAATAGAGAACTCTAATGCTTAAATAAACCAATATAAATTGTCATGTTTTGTACAATTACTCATTTGTAGAATGTGTGGAAAAATCAAGAGAAATGTCTGCTCCACAGTGTCAGTTTTGAAGCCTTTTCAGGTATTACCCTCTCTACCCCTTGGGGTACCTGCAGAACATAGAATTCTTGGAATGGATAGCAAATACCCCCTTTTGGCATGTAGATCTAAGACTTTGCTAGGGTTCAAGAATCTTACTTTTGTCTGGATTACATTACTGTTCATCTCTGGCACTGCAAAAATTTTACAACTGTAAAAATGAGAATGAAAATTATGGGTTTGGAATATACACTATGCTTTTTTTGCCAGCCTGGTTTTGCTGTAGGAGTCAGGCATGTCTGTCTGTTTTCTGCAAATGGTACCCCCAAGTTGTATCCCAAATAAGATGATGATATAAAAATGCTGGAAGACATATTCAGCAGGTTGACACTAGAAACTTGTAAATGAAATATTTTAATACAGCTGCCGGGCCTTATACTGACTACCTGTGCTAACGCTAACAGTTAATACTGGTTTTGACTTTAACAATACTTGATGTATTACAAATTGCAGTTAGTACTCTAACTCTTTGTTTAGAAAAACTTCTGCACTGAAAGAGATTATGGAGGAATTGCCTGTACTTACACATTTTATCTAGGACTGCTGAAAGATTTCAGTGCTGAAGCCTAATAGGACTGTCATGTTTATTAAAGACTGCATGGGCAACCATTATAGTCTTTCAATTTCCACAAACCTGAAAGTAAATGGATCATATAATTAAAGCATCAGATATTTGTCACTCTACTGCAATTTATGCATATTGGACTATAAACTACACTGTATGTCAGCAGTCTCAGTACTGAGCAATGAATTCTCACAGGCAGAGACTGATGAAGAATGTTACCATTTTACTCTGCCGGGAGAAGCTTAGCAAAACAGCAGGGCCTGCAGACTGTGCATGAGGTATAAACTTGCACGAAAAGAAGAAAGATATTAAGGAAGAAGCAATATATTTCATTGTGGCAACTAAGACAGATGGAGAGGGGAAAAACCCACAGGTTTCAGGGCACATGAACTCTTCTTCAGCTGGTTTATTTTTCTTCCACAGTTTGCTTAATAAAAGGTATTAGCTTTCCCTACAAACCTTCTTCGCTTACATTGTTCAGCCACCAGTTAGACTGCCAGAAACTGCAGATGTATGCATTAGGGCATGTATAGAAGCATATATCATAGCTTCAGCTTAAGGCTGATTTTATGCACTATCCGTACCTTTATGTTCACAGCAGAATTTTGAACAGATAGGATAACCTATATTATCCCTACATAAGAGAAGAGCCTAATTTTTGCTAATGTAAGATAGGCAACACTAAAACAAACAAAAAAAAAGGAAATAAAAACTGGAGAAGACTGACAGCATCTCTTATCCAGATCAACAGTACATTTATCTGTATTGCAAATGGCTGGGTTACTGCTTGAAAGAAATGCATTTGCCTTTTTTCTCTTTTGTAATAGCACAGAACATTGGTAATTCACAGCTGTTGTAATTAAGACATTTTCCTCAGCCTCTGTCACTTCCAAATGATGGCTTGCAGGATGAATTCTTGTTTTAGTACCTTATGCATGATCTTATGACCATTAAGTTTCGCCCTATTTGTATCATTCAAGCATTTGAAATGATCCAGGTTTCCATTAAGATATTCTAAGTTATTCTTATTAACATTACTTTCCAAGTTTGTACTACAAGCTTCATTTAACAAACACTGTGTTAGGGTGGTTTTTTTTTTTAGTTGGGGTTTTTTGTTTGTTTGTTTTGTCCATATTTAAAGTCTTGCTGAAAACCTGAAATAAAAACTAGCCAACTACTATCCTAATAAATTTGACCTGAAAAAATAGCTGCTCTTTCAACATATTTTATGTTCTCCTTTAACCAACATATAACCTATTATACCATTCTTGTTCTGTATTTCCCCTCCTTCATTTTAACCATTTCTTCCAGATTAATCCATGGTAATTTTTACCATATACCTTCAGCATAGAAAAAAAGTTGTTATTGCTCAAGAAATACATAAAGATTAGCAGAAAGTCTTTTAGTAAACCAATCCAATGTATTTTTCTATTAGTCACTAATTATTGTCTTTAATTAATCTTACTTTCAAGTCTAGACCATTGATTGTATTGTTCTACAATCTTAGAGGAAGCAAACCAAATTATTCTGAAAATTTAGAGGGGTGGTTTCACCAGCTAAGTCAGACAAGTTATAATGTCTTGAAGTACTAAGTACTTTAGAAATAACATGGATGCTTTTCTGTAAAACAGAGAGAGTATCCAATACAATGCAAAGCTCCAAAAATGGGACCAGAAGGGCAAGGAATTAAACAGTGTGACTAAACAACAAGATTTAAGAGGTTATGCAAACCAAGTAGTTTTGTATTTGTAAACCTAAAGCTAGGGCTGTCAGAATAGACTGTAGAAGGTCGTATGTTAGAAGATGCATAAAAGGGCTATAATGAGTTTTAAAGAGGAAACACCTGAAGGTATTAATGCTAAAATGATTAAATTAACTGAAATAAAACATAAAAAAAGGTCAGTAGGTCACATGGGATTAACAGGAATAATGAAGTAAAACAAATGATAAATGATTGATTTGTGTCTGCTTTCTCAAAAGAAGATGCTAGAGAGATAACTCTTGAGAACCTGATCTGATTGGGACATAACGAAAGATTAGACAAAGATCTCATCTCTCTAAAGATACGGTCTCAGAGACAGGTGTCAGAAGAAGAGCTACCAACCAGTCAAAGAGTGATAATGCTCCTGAGTATGTATTCAGGAAGGAACTTGGGAATGGCTGTCCTACTAACTCACCTTAAAAGCAATGTTATATCAGATGACTAGATAGCAACAAGCAGTGTAACTTTTGAACAAAAGGCGTGTCCAAGGAAGGCACGGTGAACCTCATGGCAGCTTCTGGTGAATAGTTTTAAGTAAAATAAACAACATTTTCAAGAGTCAATCTCAATGTTGGCTCACTAATCTGGTAGTTTCATTCCAATATGTGTTGAAGAAGGTGTGGATGAATACAGTAATGAACAACAAGCTGAATGGGTTTTAGATGTTAAAAAAAGGTTTTACAATGAGCCTTTTTAAAAAAGAGAAAGCAAATGGTGAGAAATGGGACTGAAACAACATACATGGTTAAAAAATATAGCCAAACTGAGACAAGAATAAGCCATTATCACAGAATCACTAGGTTGGAAAAGACCTTTAAGATCATCAAGTCCAACCATTCCTGTCCTATGCTAAAACATATCTCTAAGTACCTGATCTACCCTGCTTTTAAACACATCCAGGGATGGTGACTCAACCACCTCCCCAGGCAGCCTGTTCCAAGTCCTTACGACTCAGTGAAAATTTTTTTTTCCTAACATCTAACCTGAACCTGCCCTGGCACAGCTTTGTGCCATTTCCCTTGTCACTGGGCTGAAGAGACCATCTCCCACCCCCTCCTTTCGGGTAACTGTAGGCAGTGATAAGGTCTCCCCTCTTCTCAAGACTAAACAACCCCAGCTCCCTCAGACACTCCTCATATGATTTGCCCTCCAGCCCCTTTCACCAGCCTGGTTGCCCTTCTCTGGACTCGCTCGAGGACCTTGATGTTCTTGTAGCAAGGGGCCCAGAAGTGGACACAGTACTCAAGGTGCAGCCTCACCAATGCCAAGCACAGGGGCACATTCACCTCCCTAGACCACACTATTTTTGATACAAGCCAGGATGCCATTGGCTTTCCTGGCCACTTGGGCACACTGCTGGCTCACATTCAGCCTGCAGTCAACCAACACCCCCAGGTCCTTCTCTGCCTGACAGCTCTCCAGCCAGTCTCCCCTACGCCTGTAGTGCTGCATGGGGTTGTTATGTCCCATGTGCAGCACTCTACACTTGGCCTTGTTAAACCTCATCCCATTGGTCTCAGCCCATCAGTCCAGTCTGTTCAGATCCCTCTGAAAAGCCTCCCTACCCTTAGGCAGATCAACGCTTCCTCCCAGCTTAGTGTCATCTGCAAACTTACTGAGGGAGCATTCAATCCCTTCATCCAGGTCATTGATAAAGATGAACAAAACTGGACCCAGGACTGAGCCCTGGGGAATGCCACTAATGACTGGCCTGCAGCTGGATTTGGCTCCATTAACCACCACTCTTTGAGCCTGGCCACCCAGACAGTTTTTAAACCAGCAGAGTTCACCTGTCCAGGCCAGTGGCAGCCAGTTTCTCAGTCAGAATGCTGTGAGAAACTGTGTCAAAGGCTTTAGTGAAGTCTAGGTTGACCACATCCACAGCCTTCCCCTTGTCCATTAAGTGGGTCACCTTGTCATAGAAGGTGTCAGGTTAGTTTGAGAGGATTTACCTTCTGTAAACCCATGTTGGCTAGGCCTGATCCCCTGGCCATCATGCATGTGCTGCATTATAGCACCCAAGATGACCCTCTCCATGATCTTCCCTGGGACTCAGGTCACACTGACAGGCCTGTAGATCCCTGGATCCTCCCTCCAACCCTTCTTATAAATTAGTGTAATATCTGGCAGCCACCAGTTGAGTGGAACTTCCGCCATCCACCAGGACTCCTGGTACATGATGGAAAAGGGTCTGGCTAGCCCATCTGCCAGCTCCCTTAATACCCTTGGGTGGATCCCCTCCAGCCCCATTCACTTGTAGATGTCTAACTGGCCAAGTAGGTCACTAATAATTTCCACACTGATCATGGGAGCTTTGTTCTGTTCCCCCTCCCTGTCAGCCAGCTCAAGAGGCTGAATACCAAGGGAATGAGTATCTTTCAATATGACAAAGTTACTATTTCAAGTTAAGTACTCTGAAAAAAAACTGAGTGAGGAACATGATGGATCCAAAATCAGGAACTCAGTCAAACCCGGACAAAAATATGGTGATTTTTCAGAGTCTTAATTCAGGAATGGAGAAAGGAACAAATGGCACATTCAGGTTCTCAGAAATTCTGATTAAATTCTCTTACAAAATTGAAGGAGACTCTGCAGACGGAAATCCTTGTATGCCTTACACAGCTCTTAAGTAACAGAATGAGTTAATGAAAAACCTCTGAAATTTACTGGTAATAGCTCAGTTATGGTCTCCTACTAATATGTAATTGTGGAAAGCAGTAACATAAAATGTACACTTAAGGAGAATAGTAGAAAAGTATTATAGTGACAAGAGACAGCCAATACTGCTCAATTTAGAATACTAGAGATGAAACTGAATATTCCATGGTAAAATGGCCACCACAGTAATAGAGGAAACTCCAGAAAGGATGACAAAGATTATTCTCGCTGTCAAAAATTGTACCTGACATGAAGATGGAGAAAAATGGAACTGTGTCATTTCAGAAACAAAATAAAACAAAGGAAATATGAAAGAGTGTAATAAAACCACAAATACTGCAGATTTCTAATATCTGAATCAGGAAGACGCTCAGTAAAATAACAGTAATTTAGAAAAAAAAATAAAATTCACTCTTCAGATAAGACCACACAATTCTTTCACAGGGAAATTATTTTGAGTAAAACCCTTCACATTATTGAAAGTATCTCAGACATTTTTATATGAAAACCAGGAACAATGAACGCTGAAAATTAATGTCAGATGAAACAGAAGACTGAATTCCTTGGGACAATCTAATTATAAATTAGGTTATGTGTATTCTGATGGACACCCCTCCCACTTCTCTGAAGCAAATGGTACTGGCCACTGGCCAGTCAATTCAACTTGCAGATTGCTATATCATCAATGGCACCAAAGACACTCTGGACAGCAGTACAGGCCTAATGGAGATTTTTCTCTCCAAGTCTCACTTTGACACTCCATTTTATGAGAAGTGTCATCAGTGCTCACTAAGTATAAAAATATTTGTATCAGCATCATAGCCTTCAAAAGAAAATAATGTAAGGAATGGTGGAAATAGCTTTCTATATACTCTAACACTGGTATACCACAGGACATTTTAAATATCTAAATGAAGAGATTAAAATAAGAGCACAATATATGCCAATTACATATCACTGCTTCTTGGAAATTGGATAAAACACTTGCTCTGAGTTTTGCCTGCTGTTTCGCAACATCTGATAAAAATTTATAACAGATGGAAATGATTGCAAAGTGAACAGCACTCCCTTCATGTTCTCCATTCTGCTGATTTAATCACAAACACACTGAATCTGATAGTAATGAAACAATAGACTTGTTGATGAGATCACCAAATGGCTTCCATAAAAACCTATCAAACACTGTAAAATATAGTCACTACAGACGTACAGAGTCCTTTTCTGACCTGCCATATCACCTGTCTATACAAACCAGTAAATTCTGTCATAGGAGCAGTCTTAAATAAAACAAATAGTCAACTCTACTTGATTTGTAATTATATTGAAAAGCCAGATTCAAAATAGCCAACCTTGCCAAAAATGTTTCACTGAGTTAGCTGGCCTAGACATTTCGAGATTTTAGCATCCTTCCCTATTACCAAATGGCAACATTACTCCCAAGTCTCTCTGTTCTCTGCAATCTCTATATAATGCGTATTAAACAAACAAATCACATTCAAACGCTCTGCTACTGCAAACCACAGCTGAGAACTCTGTGAGCACAGCAGTTCATAGTTCTAATTATGGAAGAAAAGGATTGAAGTTGAGCATGTGCTGAGGTGTTTGTGAGATCAGTGTCAAATTGTCTGAAAGATCAGCTCAGCTAAACATTCGACTCAATCTACCTACTATATTCCTCCACCAGCGAGTACAGTACCTCTCTTCTGCTAAGACTCAAAATGAGCAGATCTCTGATGTGAAATAAAATAACTTAATTCTTCTAAAACCTCAACATTATATAAAATTGCTTTTCTATACATAAAAATGTCATCAACATAACATCAGTTTAAAGACTGATTTGCAGAATGTTTCAAGTCTAGAAGCAATCACTGAGCCTCACTCAAAGCTAACAAAACCCTCCTCTTTCCAATAGACTATTTGAGCCTCAAATGATCCAAGAGGGTGATTCATCCAGTTTGAGGATCCTTCCTGGCAGCCCCCTCTTTTAGGGGCTCTTTCTGATCCAGACAAGAGAGAGCAGACTGGAAAGAATTTTTCTGGCAGCAAGAAAAAAACCTAGCCAGAACACTGCCTTTCCTAAGTCCTCATGTCCCATGAAGGGACCACATTCATGTGATGTGACAGGGGAGGGATGCAGGACTCTGTGGGAAAGTCAAAAGCCAGGATTTCCACTGTCAGAACAATTTATCTTGCTTGCATAATACTTCTTGTCCAGGTATGAGAGAATGCTGAAGTTAGAGAATACTAGGTAGGGGCTGGATGAGATGATCTAGTAGCAGCAACCTGTTAGGCATTTTCCTTTTCCTGTTTAAGGAAAATACTGGCATTCACAGCAAATCAGCACTTCAGGGAATTGATCTTCTGACATGCCCTGTACAATGCATTCACAACAAGCCATATAACATTCCAGGAATTCTCTACATCTGGAAAAACTGTAGTTCATTTGCTAATTAAACACTATAGCGCACACTACAATTGTTTCTGAATTAGAACAAATAGTGGTTAAGAGGACCTTTTAAGAACCCATTACCTTACTTCTATCTAAATATGCTGACAGAAGGAACAGACTACTTTAACTTGGGATTTCAGTGAGAATGGGCCATCAAGTCCCTCTGGCTATTCGGTGAAAGAAGACATCCCTCGTGTCTCACCACTTTCAAAGTCTGTTCCCGATTCAGTAACCAAACACTACAGACAGGATATGATTGGAGATGCTGGATATGGACATGGAATGGATATGGAAGGCGAATTAGAATGTTAATAGAGATTTGAATGAGCCTGAAAATGATATCTAAACAAATACAGGACAGAAGCAGCCTCAAAAGTATGTAGGCTACAAGTGTTGTTCACTGTTTTTCATATAGCAAGGACTTGCGGGTATAAAATGAAACTGCAAGACAGAAGATTTAAAATAAACAAAAGGAAAAACTGCTCCCACTACTAACAACTAAACTGAGTAAGGTACTGCCACAAGACATCATATAGACCAAAACCATGAACAGATTCAAAGCAGCTAGATCAATTCACAGAAGAGAAATACACAAAAGAGCATAAAATACAAATGCAACAGGCTAAATAAACTTTTTGACTAAGTAAGCCTTACACTTGAGATTGGTGGAAAGAGGAGAAGCTTCCCAGTAGCATCTTAAAACTATCCTGCTTCTAGCCACTGTCAGAGACAGGTTACTTGGGGAGATAGATCTATTACCTAATTCAGCAGTTTATTCTTAAATCTGTTGTGACTTCTAAAAACCTCACATTTATTACTCTGCCTTAGCAGCGCATAAGCATGGAGTGGTATTTTCCATACTGTGCACCAAAAGATGCCAATTTTTTTTTGTGTTTATTTTGCTCAATTTTTGGAAGATCTCTCATGTAATATCTCTTATGTAGAAACATTCCTCAGAGAAAGTGATCTATCATTTTCTGGTTTTGAATGGAGGCAAGTAAGCTTTTCCACAGCTCCAAGAAAGATCATCCTCTTTTTTATGTAACTGTAAAATTACCAATTTCAAAATTGATGTAATGTTGAATGCAACAACTGTGAGATATGTAAAACAAAAAGGAAACAATCTAATTTTTGTGTAATGTGTGGGTAGTTAAATAGGGAAGGAATATAATAATCATTAAATGGATTTGGATGTATAATCGAATCTCAACTCAGTATTTAGGACCTGTGGGAACTTCATCCATATTGAACAGTTAACATGTGACTGTTAACCTACAGCTCATATAAGCTATCCACCAAATGTGTGAAGACCACAGAATTAATTACACTGAGGTATGCAAAATCAGAAGAACTCCACCAGCTTCACACAGTGTGATCACACACGTATTTCAGTGAACTTAGTATATTCTGTGCCTCTGATTTTTTTTTTAATTTCAACTATAAAATTAGTCACAAAAATCGCCAACAAATTAGCTTCACAGTAAGCCCATTAAAAAGAATTCAGGAAACTAAACTGGTAGTTTCTACAGTAACTATCAAATTCTGTGAAGTTGGTGAAGAACAAAAAGTAAGGTCCATTAATGCTGAGTTACAGAAGCACAACCTGAGCTCTAGGTTATTTTACAGCAGAATATTTAAGCTGATCTGCTCCTTACCCCAGATGGATTTCACATTCTTATGAACTAGCTCCATCTCTAATCTCTTCCTTTTACCCATTCCCTTCTCACGTGAAAAAGAATGGCTCCAAAATGCCTCTTACATTATTATCCCACATCTGTACATCTATCAAGCATGCACTGTATGTGAGCCAGAAAAAACATTTTGATACCTCTTTAGATGAAATAGAAAGTATTTTTAAATTGAGGTAAAGCAAGTCTCAAAAATTCAAATCAAATAGCAAAGATATTTTATTTTTGCAGTAGATCCCAAACTGTATCTGAATCATATGATGCAATAAAAGTCCACTTCAGATGATCACACATCACCCTCACATGTAACTGAAAACATGTTGATTTTTTTTAAGTTCAAGTAGCCCTTACACAGAGATAACAGATAATTAATCAAGTTAATTATTTCTAAGTACTTTGTCCAATCCTGCAGTTTTGTACTAGATTTCCATGTAAATAATTCCACTGTTATTCAAAGCACAATTTAATTCACTATACCTGTATCTCAAAAAAAACCCCAAAAAGGCTCACCCAAAAACCCCAAACAAAACCAAATCAAACAAAAAAAAACCCACTGCTAAAAAAACTTGACAAGATTAATAATCATACTTTACTAAAAATGTTGAGGCTGAAACACTTCCAAAGCATGCAGGTAAAGTTTAGCTTATATGTGAGCATCTGTAAAACAGTTGCAAGTTGACATGCATTTTATACCATGTGCAACTGCTTCAAGTATCCTGAAACTTTCATCTTTGTAGGTTTAAGTGAAATTTTTGACCTTATTGTTCTTTAATTCTATAAAAGTGTTGTCTAAATTTTATATTCAAGCCAATATAGATAATATTTTCAGATTTAGTATCACAAGAACAGTTACTCTAACAATGCCACCCCTGATATTAATTTGGTCAGTGCCATAGAGGGCATTTCTTTTTCAAATACAAACTTCTTTTATGTAAGTAAAGTGATATTTTTATCAAGTGTAAATATAGTATTTGGTTAAAAAATATTTTGACTAATGCAACTGCTTTACTATTACTTAACTACTTTAGTACATATACTGAAGTATATACACTTCATATACTCTCAATACCATATTAAGTACTGCCTATACACCATCAATGCTTTAACAAGTTTTACACTATATAATGTAATACAAATTATTTCTAGTGCAGATGAGTTTCATTAAACAGACAAGAAAACAAGTTCAAGTATAACACTAATGAAATATTTTTATAACCTACTGAAGACAGTGTTCATTTGGGTTAAGAAACAAAAAGTTATTAACTACAGTAGCACACCCCCACCTGTTGAATACAATATGAGCATGGCATTGTAAATAAATTTTTCAACAGTGTTTTTGAATGAAATATTTATTGTTCAGATTACATTTTGTTTTCTGCAAAGTTATCGGAGTTGATAGGATTTGTGCAAAAACTCTCTCAGCATCCAACTATACATTATGTCTAAGCTGCTTTGGATTTAATTCTATTTAATCAACTGAAAATATTAATGCTTACCAGTAAAACTCATTACTTAAGAAGTCAGACTGCTGAAATGATATCTGCATTTAGAAATGAAACTATGCCCTTTCCTTTTAAAAAGCCTTTATTTTCTTATTACTGCAAAGAATATTTACTGCCAGTCAAGATCAAAAAAAACCCACTATAAAGAAAAAGATAAAGAACAGGAAGTAGACTTATTGGAACAACATAAAATTAAAAACTTCACCAATACTCTTCTTACTAGAGTGCATCTTCTAATTTAGTTTTTACATTGCATCTGTTGCTCTCTGACAGGATGACAAAGGTTGCTAGGACATAGAGGTTGGATCCCACAGTTTTCAACATTCTTTTCTCTTGTATTTTTCCTTAAAATTTCATAGCTACTAACAGGACCATTAGCTATTTCTCTGTCATTGATATCAGCATTTTGGGATCTGCTTTTCATTTGTTGATTAACCAGTAAAAATCTATTCCTATTTTCACTGAACTAGTAATGATGATCACTAAATATTCTTAAATAAGGAATACCAGTTGAAATGTTTTACATAAAAATCTCTCATGGGTCTTATGTTACCAAATATTAAATTCTCACAACAAAGCTATCCGTATCAAATTTTTATCCTAAACTTATTTTATGTCTGTAAAATCATAGAATTTTCTCCTCACCACTTAAATCTTAAAAAAAGATGTCAGATATAAATGGAAGGATACAGCTACAGGACCAAGAGTTTACATGCTAAACAGTTAAAAGAAAGTGAGTAAGACTAAGTGGAGAGATGGCAAACATTTGACTTGAAGAAAACGAATTAATGGATTTAAAAAATACTTCAGAGTTAATAAGGTTGGAAGTTTATTCTTTAAGTTAAAAAGCAAGTATTAGATGATATTCAAAGAGGGAGTTTGTTGTTGCTTTTCTTTTTTTTAATATGTAAAGAAAAACTTAAAACATATGTGGCAGACGGCCCCAGTTAGGAGGCTGCAAAAGGAGAGCAAGGGATTCAGCACATACTTTATTAACTCAATTTTCTTTTCAGCTTTGCAGTTCACCTTTAAAATAAAAGCTTAGATTCTGCTGAAAACAGCAAAATTTGTGGAAAATCCACAGGGAGGCTCCAAATCCTTGGGATTTGTGGATTTTCTGTTTGAACAGATTTTTATTGTTCTTGTTGATTGCCCTAACACTCACTTTCAGGCACCAGGCAGCTTGAGTTATGTTATCTGTGGGCATTTAAACAGTACCAGCAGGTAGCTTAACTTTCCAAACTCATTTTTCCTAGAAGGTAGAACGCCAAATAACTGTTTGGAGAGACATGAAAATCTAAAAAGAATGATCTTATCAGTTTTGTTAATTTAACTTGGTTTAATAATTGCCACTGACTTGTTAGATATATTAAGTTATAAAAATATTTTTATATGGACTGACACCTCTATTTTCATTCTTTTTGTTATTGCCTGGTCATATACTATAGGAAAAATGGCTCTGTCTGGGCTAAATGCCCAGAACATTTGAAGCATCTCACACTGAAACAATAGTGGTCTTTGTTGGACACCATCTGCTAGCAGAATTTTTTTTTTTTTTGGGGGGGGGGGTGGTGGTGGTGTAAAAATCATTGTATGTCTGCTAATACAGATGCACTACACTTCCACCAACTGAATAACATTTCTTCTCAGACTAAATACGATTCATGTAAAAAGTGTTTTATTTCACATTATGACTGAGCTGGAGTTATACTGATGCAACACATGAGATAAGCTTATTCCATGTGGCCAGATTGCTACAGAAATATTTGATTTTGCTCTTTTGGTTTTTATACAGTCTGCTATGCTTTTTGTACCACAAATCCTACCTTTCAGTGATCATCTGTGTTTTGAGTTTGTTGATAATCCTCATCACTCTGTGCTTCTGCACTAGCTCTTAGACAGGAGAACTGACTTGACTAAGTTATGAATCACTGTAAACAGCACATTAATAAAATCTTCAGACACAAAGTAATTTTTATCTCTAGTAAAATGCAAGAAATGTATTAACAGACTTATAAAAATTAAAATATACCAGAAATTAACTCCTTTCAGAAGTGTACAAAAAACATCTGGGAAAGAGTTAAAAGTACAGATAGTCAATGGGAAGAATTAACTAGTAATATGAAACCCACAGACAATGCAAACAAACCTAATCAAAGTCAGCATTGTGGCTATCTATATTCACAGTTCCCTTTAAAAATTTTTGTGGAATTAATGTTCTGGTCAAAACAGTCTTGGCTGAAACTTTTCTGTGAAGAATGACATCGCAAGTGTTAAACTGATTTTTGGAACATCTAAAAAGGGATACTTCAAAATTTTTAGCAAATGATTTTTAAAACTGGAGGAAGAAAATGCAAAAGATATACTAGGTTCCTTAGTTTATCTGCTTCTTCGTTTCTACAAGACACATACCACTTCTGGGTACCCTTAAATATCTGAAACAATAGCTTGTTTTATGATTTATAATTTGAAAAATATTTTGATACTCAGTTCAAATATTCTGATTCCTTCTTCCTTTCAGCATTCTGAATGTTCTCTGTTCTTTTCCTTTTTAAACTCCTGTAAGTAACATGCTATTTAACAACCTCAGACACGAATGGATACCAAAGCTTAAGAAGTGACCTTGCGCCCACTGAGGAGTTGTAACTGTGTTTACAGTCAGGCAATCCCAAGTATAAAATAAAGCATATTACTTTAAAAAGAAAAGAAAATGTCACTTGCTGCTACATGAGCTAATTAATCTTGCACTTGTTCCTTATCAATTCAATTTTCATTAAGCCAAGCCACACAGAATGTGATCGGTTAAGACCACATTAAATTGTATTTGTAAACGGAATGGAATACAAGAGATACCAGAAGATGCAAAGTACTTTCCCAACAGATTTTTAGAAAGAAAACTATTCAAAATACATGAAAAAATCCAAATGGATAATTGGTTCCTTTTGAGGTTTTCTTATGCCTCATGGGTATTGCTCTTTTCAAAGAAGAAAAAACCCAAACCAAACAACATAGTTTGTAAAGAAAAGTCAAGCAGCTATTTTCATGAGGTTAACATTCACTTAACATTTCTAGGGAATAAAAAGAAAAGTTTCATGATCTATCTATGTGGGTGGTTATGGCAACCGGTATTATGCATCTATAAATCTAGTACTATGTGAGCAGCTGATTACTATTCTACATAAATGCCTTCCAAAAAGAAGATACTAAATGAATTTACCATTTATGCCATCACATTCTTAAAATGCTGACTTGCAAGACAAGGTTGGTATTCATGTTTCATACAACTAAGGTGAGGAAAACAAATGTTCATGGTATTCTGAAGTAATGTATTAATAAACAGACTTCATGCCTATAATTATTTCAGCAGTAAAATATTACACATATTTTTAAGTGGCCTGCATAAAAGAATAATCTTGCTTGCATATTTGTTCTCAGAAATGACCAGTCATGATCCATAGCACATTTTGTTTAAAGTAAGTCTTACAAGAGCAAAACATATAAAGTAAAGATAAATAATGATTTATATTACTGACATTTATATGGCAGGAGATTTCACAATTAGTAAAACCAAACTCTGTTAAAATTGTAATAGCAAGGCAAGCAATACATGTAGAAACTTTCTTGTAACTCGTAACTTTCCAAAGAATTTCTGTACTTCAGAATCTTACTCAACATGGGATTTGCATAACAGCCAACACTTTTTCAGTGATGCAGTAAAACAATGACTATAATAAAAATCACTGATAGGAAATTTGCCAGTTAAAGCTTGGCAGGTATTGGTTTTTTTAAACCATGTATAATACAACTCCTTAAGTATCAAAATAGTTTATTGGATTTTGGTATGCATAACATTATCAAAGTACTCCCAAGTCCATAAAAACACAGAACTTTAAGAATTATTTGAACATGCAATTAAAAGCACACTCTATATAGACAGTATATATAGAAAATAAATAAAAAATTAACTGCACACTTATATGGAAGCTGCTGTGTTGACATGTTTATGTCCTGCAGCTGCATAAATCCATCATTTACTAGGCTAAATCTACCTGCTCTTGGGTTTATGTTTTTTAAGTTTGTTGACAAGCTATTTTGCAGGGTGTTTTCCCTCAAAAAATGTAATTTTTCCTGGTAACAAACCCTGGAGGTACTTAACATCAGGTTTGTGTACCTCAGATGCAGATAAAGAACAATCTTGCTCCTTACAAGAGTAACATTGATTGTCTTATCTTTAACAGTCTTTTATTGTTTTCTGTGTCAGTGCAACTGCAAGAATCTACCCACCTTTTCTGCCTCACTGTGTTACTAGGTAAGAAAAACACCCACCAGACCAACCATTTTTAGATACATATTTAAAAGCCTAAAAGAAAACCCCCCCAAAAAAAAAAATTGAGTCAATTTAGTTCTAGTGTTTATTTTCTGTACCAAAGTGCCTGATACTTGGTTATTCATCACAGTCAAACATTAATGTGTCTGACACCAGTTTTGGCTTATGCCTCATTAGTTCCAGCAGTTACTCTTGCAACAGTTTTCCCTGACTTTCTATCAGTTATTTTTCTTTTCAGACTGTTCTACTACCTACTTTTTCCTTTTAACAATTCACCCTTATGCAAACTATTGCAAAATACTGTCTTTTGTACATTTGCTTTATCTTTTTTTGCAAGATGATTAAGCAGTTATTAAAAGGAATGATGCAATCTTAAAGTTACAAATTATTGCATAATTTGTGGTGTGGTATACACGAAAATAAAGAAAATGTATTAATTTAACAGTTATGATTTCTGTATTGCTTACACTTGAATCAGTGCCTTTACTAAAACTACTTCAATGGTTAGAAAGAAGTGTTAATTCATTATGAACAATTATTCCACAATGAGCTTAAGGCATGCGATACAATGAGAACAGCAGGATAAGTAGTGAGCCCTACTGAAGTAGTACAGCCGTGCCTTTCCCTCGCCAGGCTTCACATCTGCCCTTCCTACCCACCCCTGACAGTAAGCAGACATGCCAGAACCCTATGAGAAATGAAAGTTATTTCTTTAACATTCTGGAGAGCAGAGTAAAACTGTTTAGGAAGATAAGGCAAAATTAATAAATACTTAGAGGGATATTTAACTGCAATTTCTTAGTTAAATTTTTTAACACATAGAATTGGAAAAAGCAGTAGTCTTCTGATTACTTCTGTATTTCCCTGCAGTTTGCGATATTCAACATTTTCTAGATAAAGGACTTGATACTAACAGAGAAAACTGCCTTGAAAATTTTGGTGGTAAGCTTCTCTAGCAAGCAAAGAAACATAGTGAGGGCTAAACCAGGAACAGATGTCATAAATCCCACTAAAACAGAGTACCAGATCTACTAAAAAAAAAATCACATTAGAGAATGAATGCATTTGGAATGAAGCACAGGTATTAACTGGATCTCACACTTCAGGTAGTACACAGAAGGTCCTACCTTCAGATTCAGTAGATTATTTTCAATCTTCTGCCAAAAAAGGGTCTAGGTTCAGAGCTCTCCAGAAATACATTCTAGAGCATTTAGGAAAGCAAAGATGACTGGGTGTATTAGAATCTGAATACATTCTTTAAAAACAAAAGTTTCAGAGCTGCCTCCTCAAAACAAAACATTTATTACAACTGTATTTTTAAAGTAATGAAATTTACTACATCTGGAGAGGACTACTGCCTTGAAGTTACAAAGGTACACAGAGAGGATAGATTGGTTTTGAGAGAAGTAAAAGAATTGCAAAATGAAGTTTACACTAATTGATGACTAAAATCTTGTCTTCCTACTGTTTTTCTTTACAGGGATGCACTAACTGGTATTACAGAAACATAAAGAGGCTGCCTTGTCCATAGGTAATGCCAACTACTAGCTCAAAATGTTGCCCTGGCATTTTTTTAGTACTCATAAAGTTAATATGGCAACAGCTCATGTTCACTTTTGATTACAATTGTGTAACAGGAGATCTATCCTACACAATTGCTGTGTTCTGACTCCAATCAAACTATGTGAGCTTGAGGAATACGAAAAGATGGGTTTACTACAGCTGATTAAAAAAATCTTCAGGCAACTGCCTTTCATTTATCTGCTGTGGTGTAAAACGATACAGTTAACCCCTTTCTCAGAGTGTTCCCATAATAGATGTATCTAACTCTGTATGTAAATACTCGTCAGGTCCACCACCCCCACACCCCCCAAGATTATTTTGCTTTCTCTTTTACTGCCTCTTTTGTCTGGGTTGAAATTCCATGATAAAATCCAGAGACTAATACTTCTTCCTCAAAAGCCTCATTTGTTACTCATCCTCTGCCAAAATATACACAAAACCCTGACTGATACCATGGATAAACAGTTGTCAGTCTACAACCACCTCCTGTCATCTTTCCCCCATTGTCTTTCTCTACTCCCACATATCAAAGAAACAAGAAGAGAGGAATTACATTATTTTCTAAAGACAAGTTAATGATTGGATGTTCAGTATTTGCATGCACCTCCCAATTCCCGCTCTTCTGTTTGCAGATTGCATAGAAGTGCACTAGTGAAGACTGGATTGTATCATTTCAATACTAACTCAGAATCCAGTCTGAAACTACCTAAATCTAGTTACATATGGTAGCACGATACACTCAAAGACTATCACAAGTAATGGAGAATAAATTATATTTATATTTAAAATAGCATCTTTGTTGAGCGCTCCAAGATCAGCACAAATAGTTGGTTGCCCAGAGAGGTTGTGGAAGCCTCATCCTTGCAGGTGTTTAAGGCCAGGCTGGATGGGGCTTTGGGCAACCTGGTCTAGTGAGGGTGTGCCTAGGAGTCATCTAGGTGGAACTAGATGATCTTTGAGATCCCTTCCAAACCAAAGCATTCTACGCTTCTATGATAAATATTTAAACATTATTTAAAAATCATTAGCATGAGACCATCTTCCAAATGTGCAACACTCTCCAGTGTCAATAAAGAATGGTAATTTACAGTTTTACTGTTAAAAACAACAATTTACCGCAAGATCGATTTTTTCTGCAAGTATACACATACAAAAAGTAACTTTTTTTCTCTCAACTATTTAATTGCCAAATTCCATCATATATTAACAGATATAGACAGTTATTTCTACAGAGTTAACTATATAAATGGAAAAACACCACTGCAGTTCAAATACGCCTCACAGAACTAAGAAAATTACAGGGACCAAATTCAGTGCAGTGGCAAACTCATATTTAACAAATCTTTATGTTGGAACATTAACTGAATACAGCTCATGGTGTTAGTCTGCCTGAAACTACTGGCATAACTGGCAATCTTGTTTTCCATGCCAGGGCAAACCAAACTGGTTTATGCAGGTGAGGAACAGTTTTTAGGAGCCCTGTAACATTATTCTAGCAGGCATGGGAAGGTGAAATAATTTTGCAAAAACCTGCATAGCAGATTGTTGTACTGAATATTTTTAAGAATGAAGCCACCACATTTTAGACAGTGGTAAATACACACAGAATGCCTAAGTTGCAGTACTTAGAGCCTCCTGAGGCCCTGAATCTTTTTCACTTCAATTCCAAGAACCAGATTTCAGCCACAGCAATTTTGTCTGGCAGTCACAACCAGTAATTAAACAGCAAAACCTGCAAACACACTGATTATTGGTTTGAAGCTGTGAATGCTATCATAGATATAATCTCAATTCTTATGTTTCCCCTCCCCATCTGGTTGTCTAACTTTTTCCAGCCTTGGTGAGCTACTCCACACATCCATCCAAACCATGTGCATCCTGCTTTGCCTAAACCCTGGTGAGATCAAGTTCATGGTACTCTTTCCTTAGTTATTCCCTCCTATTCTGCTGCATACACACTGACCTATGACCCTATCAGAGATCTGGAACAGGGGAACATTCTCAAGTGCAATAAGAATAAGGGTGGAGATGGTACACAACTGTAGCACCCTGGTTAAAAGATACCCTCCCTTTAGCTTTAAAATGCTTACTGATTTCCTTCAGAAAATTTTTCTGAGCCCCTAAGAGAGTTAGGGGTGGAGACACACTTGCTATGTTGAGAAATTCAGTAATCATTTTGTTTGTGAAACTATCGGCTACAAGGGCAGTTAGTTAACAGCTTGACATCTAATCACACAGGCTAGTAGACAGAACAAAAGAAGGTGGTATATATTATCTCTCATATATACTTAACACTTGCAAATATTTACATATTAAGAGATGGACAGGGAGAAATCAAGGAGAAAAGGTAGCAATTCATTAAACATTACTTCCTAACTGAATAGTCTGAATTTTAAATATGCATGGAGAACAGATTCCATAAAATATTTTAAGAATATTGCTACATGTGCATTTTGACTCATGTTTGCTTGGGCCTTGTTTTGGTTTGTTCTTGGGTGTTTGTTATTTATTTCACATTTGGTAGTAGTATTAAAAACAGGTATTACATATTTGTTAATGAACAAATTCCCATCTAGGTTAGTACTTGCAGGCAATATTTACTGCTTAGTGGCTTTTCTGTTCCCGAGCTCAAACTAAAACTTAAGCTGAATTAAACTGATATTATGTATTTTTAAGTATAGAAACTATAAATGAAAACATGTTCTGTTCTGTTGCTCACTGTATTTTGAAGTCCCAAAAAGAAACATTGGTAACATATAAAAAGTGATTGTTAGCTGTGAAGCTGCACCTCTACTGTACAGATCAGTAGTGTCTGAAGTGCTAGGATCAAAGCAAGAGTTATCTGCTGGATGTAAAGGTGATTCCTTTCATCCTCATTTCATGTTCCTTTAATTCAATATTACATACTTTTTCATGCTTTCAATGCAGATAGGCAAGACTTACATACAAAGAGCTTCAAGTCAATAACCTACCCACAGAAAACCTGAAAGTGTGAGGTTTTCTTTTTTTAATAAAAAGGGAAAACACAAAAAAACCACATTATGTTCACTGTTTAACTAAGCTACATAAAAATGGTCTGTAAATGAGTGCAAAACCTTGTCATAGAATGGTGAACGGTGAATGTTAACTGTCTCAAGGCATTGCTCACTTGGGCTCCCTCCCTTCAGACAGCATTAGCAGTCTTTTTCTGACCACACCTGTCCCACAGGAGTCTCCAGTGAAGTAGTGATGTTATGTTTTGGTCTCAAGTCATGAAAAGAAAAAAGCACCCTTTCATCTGCTTGGGGGGGATATAAAAGACATTTCCAGCACACATAGTGATTTTTCATTAAAATGCATCCTTTCCCCATAACTTCATTTCCTTGAGATACCTCCAAACTCATTCTCCCATCTCCATTCTGTGCTACATGTTTATGTATTTCGTAAGAAATTCTAAGACTTGGACACTGTTTTGTCTGTCTCTTGTTTCACAGTCTTAACAAGCCTCTCCTCTTACCCCATAACCCAGAGCCTTGAATTCAATGAGTCAGCAGCTTTTATCTTCCAGTGAAATGTCTGCTGAGCATTCTAGGTCTCCACCAAAAGGCAAACTGCATATACTACATGTAGAAACAACTATTAAGGAAAGAAATGCAGGTAAGAGTAATCATCTACTTCCAATTAAGAACACTGAATATTTAAAACAATTTTTGTAACTCAGATTACTGGAGCTGTACTGTTGCAATGTTTTACCTGCTGCTAGGGCTTAAGGTAGTGATAAAACATGCACAGAAACTGCACTTCAAGCAAACTCAGTTCACAGCATCAAAGGAGAAAAACAGTTTTGCACTGAACCATCATGATTAATTAATAATAATTTTTAGCAACAAAAATTCTCACTTTAAATATATAAAACCAATATGGATCAACAGCAAAATAAATAAATTATTATTTGACTGCAGGGAAAAAGAAGAGTAAAACCACTCTGAAGACAGGTGTAAGCCACAACTTTTATCCACACACACGGGAGGGAAAAAAACCCAAACAAAACGCACAATTCCCTAAACACACAATTTCCCCAATTTTTCAGTGAAGTGGTGGTATGTACACAACCCTCTTGTTCCTGTCCAGGAGAATGATTACATATTGGTGTAAAAAGATATTACATTAACAAGTATTAAGGATCAACAGTGAGAAACAGTGGAAATTGGTACAGTTTCACATTCTAGTGAAAAATATGGTCACTAAAACTCACAAACTCATTTACAGAGGTGCTATTCATAAAAATAGGAAAAGCTATCAGAATTGAACAAAAAATTCCTGTTTAGAAGAATCCATATAACCTGGATTTTAGGGAAAGGAACCCCAATCTGAAAGAATAGGGCATAAAATTAACAAATATGCAACTATGCTGCTGAAACAAAGGCTAATACCTTAAAGTGCATTTACTTAATATAGTAGGAAATCAAATTTTTTTTAAAAAAGGGAGGAATTTTGCTGCTGGAAAACATATTTGCCTGTGAAGTAATTAAGAGAAGTGATGGAAGCACCATTACTCTGAATATTTTGTCCTCAACACAATATTAGAAAAGTATGAGAGTATTAACCCCCTACTGATGAGATGACAGAGTAGATGACCAAACATACCCCTTCTGCCTTTAGATTACACCAATTCATTATAATGCCTTTATTTCTAGTAGGAATGAGCCCACATTCCAAGTACTTAGTGAGATGATATTAATTGGTATAATTGGCTAACTGATATAATTGACATTACTGCAACCCACTGGGTCAATATACAGAGTGATGAAAACTCAGGGTAGAAATTAGTGACCAGAGTTCTTCCTAAGAAAGATATTACAGTGTAGACGAAGTTTAGGGAGGTGAAATTAGTTTACAATACTCTTGAAACTGAAGAAGTCTTCACACCTGCAGACCAGCCTGATAGCTGATAAAAACCCAAAAGTCTTGAGAAAACAGTATTTATAGATGCTATCTACTATGCAAAACAAAACACCCAAACAAAAATGTGCAATACTTTAAAATGACCTGTTATTAAGACACTGAGAGAAAAAGGTAGAAATTGCATTGAAAATGCCAACTGAAGCAAAGTTTAAGGAGTATCATGTAACCTACTGCTAAGTATTTCGGACTTCACTTCAAGATATGAAGGTTAGTTGGTTACTGAATTGTGAGCAACTGCTTAGAGACCACTGGTAACAAACCAAAATAGAAGAGAAAATTATGAAAACTATGTGACATTTGTGCTCCGTTTCCAATACTGATAAAAATTACAGGACTGCAGAACTATTACAAAACATGTTCTGCCCTCAAAAACCCACAGAATACTGGGCTTAAAATAAGGGTAAGTGGGACAAACCATGGCATACTGAAGGTAAGGCTAATAGCTCCAAAAATCTATTCTGTTTTTTTTCAATTTCTACTTAACATGATGGGAAAAAGAAAAGCTCTGCGTGTTTCCACAGTCTTAGACAAAGTAAACATACTTGCCAAGTGGTAAAAAAATCTATAGTGCCCAAAATTAACTAAGATTCATAGACCAGAACACAGAGCTTTTAATAAAAAGTGAAATGTGCAAATTGTAGATTTCTGACCAAAGTTTCCATCATGTATTATTCTCTTAGAACAATCCTTAGTACAAAGGTGATAGAATCTGGCACCATTTACTCACTTATACATGGAGACAGCACTGTCTAACATTACAATGTTTACAATTTTTTTGTTACCTACAAAAAACTGAAATAAAAATATGGTGAAAATCCTTTGGATTTTATACCTTTCAAAGCTGTTTTAAAACCCAAGTATTTGGGCAAATTTAGTAAACTCCTTAGCTACTGTGTTAATTCCTGAATCATGATGACAAGGAAATGCCCTCCTTCCACTGTCTTCCTAGCTCTACATAATCTATAAAGGACATATGAAAATTTTTTGGCTTTGTAAGGATGACTGCAAGTAAATTTAATTTTCAGAAATTAAATGGTCAGATCTCACTCCTGATTTTGTGAATGCACCATATTTTTAAAAGATCGATACATTCTTTTTAATAAATAGATAAAATATCTATCCTCTCCTGCACAAACTGATATACTGATAGCAGAAACAGTGTTTAACCACAGCTCTGAGTCTAAGGGGATAGGCTGACTTTATGAACACAAAACAGTCACTGTGTTTGTAAAACAAACAAGTGAAGGTAATTTCCAACACATAAACAGGTAATTAAGAAGCAAATACGTCTGCTTTTATTTTTCTTCTTTTTGTTCTTGCAATATCTCTAATCCAGGCCACAGATGTCAGTCATATAAATAAGGGACATAATACAAGTATGGAATAAAAACCTAGTCTACGTTTTCAGACATTCTGAAGAAAACAGTAGGCTTCTCAGCAGAACTGTAGTAAAAGATGTATTTAGAAAAACGTGTGGTAAAGAAGTGAGGAGATGCAGCAGAGTAAGAACTTTATATGCACATTAGAGAAATGGAATACAGACAGATGTCATATTTCTAGATGAAAAACTCTGATAAAAGACTAATTTTATATAAATAACTATGTTCCAAGAGGAGCCCAGCTCCTCTGGAAAATCATGTCCAGATATAATTCTGACATGTTAATAAGAAAATTAGCCAAATATAACGATGAAAATATATGTATGTGGTAGTACCTATGTAATAAAAGGGGAAAAAAAATCCCTCTTTTTTAAAAAAAGTCTTGCTAAATGCATGAAAGGGATTGCATAATTTGGTACCTGTGATAGCAGGCCCTGTTCTCAGTGCCCTTGAATGTCCCTTTACACCTCTTTTCCTAAATTCCTAAAAGCTCCTCTGCGAGCAGAACGAATAAGCCTTTCTTTACCCAAGGATTTCCTGGCGGTAAAGATTTATTTATTAAAATCATTTCCCACATGACAAAAGAATAAGCACAAACTTCACTCTTAAGAACATAATATTTGTCTCTGATCTATTTTTATTACTCGTTAACAAACAGCCCTGCTTTCCTCGCACATACTGTACAATCTATGGTTAAAAGCATAACTTTTGTAGTTCTTCTAACTACAACCGCCAATTAATTAGTTTCGGTATTGAGTAACCGAGAGTGAATGAGTGGTATGAAAGAAACCAGTTTATATAATGCAATAATGCTTTCTGCCCTTCAAGTCTTAGTACAAAAATATTAATTTGTGTCCCTTTATAACACGTCACTAGTATCTGAAGAGCCCACATTTTTCTGACATTAGTGCAATACGGTCCCATGTTAACTGTACATGCTGTACCAATAGGAAATTGGCAAAAATCCCATTAACTTAAAGAAACTGAACAGAAAAAGATGGGCTTCCAAAATAAAATTTGAAAACAGTGGTCTTCTCTGAATGGACATGGTGCCCCAATGATATTGGGTCTCATCATGAAGTAGTACTTTGTCTAAAACGGACCCCTTCATTAAAAGAAGGCATACATGGTGTCCTGACTAAGCATAACAGTTTTTGCATATCTTTCAATCATAAGGTTAGACCAATTGAGGCAGATTACCAAGGGTCATAGGTTATCAAGCACAAACAGCGTTTAACATCATGATTTCACACATGAACATAAATATCTTTCTTGAAGACCAACTTGTGACATAAGACTTAGTTGCATATTATTATTGTGTGCTTTTGAAAGCCAATCTGTCACCCAAAAATCTCTTAGGCAATAAATTATGAGGCACTGGCACATGTATATAGGCAAGTGAGAAAGATGAAGGCATTTAAGGTAAAACCAGATTAAATTTCTAAACCATTATTTAATCCAATGCAATTTTAATTTATGTCCCTGAAGTTACTTGCAAGCCTTAGTCCCAGCCAAATTCAGGAACCACAAAACCCACAGACAGAGTATTTTTTCTATTTTAATTTATCATATTTTCAAAGAAAACAAGACAATAATATTGAACTTTATTCAAGTGTTTATAATCAACAACCAAGAGTAAGAGCTCTTCCTTAGATAATTTTTAAAAGCTAAAAGCATGAGTTGAAGGGAAAGATTAAAAGAGTATGCAGTGGATAGCATGCTACTTGACTCCACCAAAAAAGGCAAAACACCCTCAAAAATCAGTGCAGAGTTCTGTGCTCTGAGAACCACAGAATGATCTCAAAAAGGAATTGCTATATAGTTACTGAACTTTCTAAGTAACAGTAGAAACCCCCACCCTCTTGAGGAAGCGGAAACGTAACTACCTCTGGAAGAATTATAAGTTCTCACTGAGAGTTCGCATGCCTAATCCTATGTGTCACTGCTGAACTGCTGCTGAGCTCCTGTTCCACACTTGCTTCCCATGGAGCTCAAAGCTTAACTTGGCAGCTCTGAAAGTTCTCACTGAAAATGGTTCAAACTGTTTACCATCACATCCTCCCACACACATATAAAAACCCACAATGTCAGAAGTCATCGACATTTTTAAAAAAAACCATGAAAATCATGGAATCCATAGCTCTTATGACAGCCATGACAAAAATGTAGTTTTATAGATGGGTTGGCAAAAAGTTTATGCAAACCTAGAAAGTTCTGTGGAGGGTGAGTTGGACTGCATATACAGTTCATGTCACACTATGGATTTTTCTCCTATTTTGTTAGTTAGAAGTAAAAACCTGAAGAGAACATTGGGTGCAAATGAATTCCACTTTGAGATATTTTTCAACAAATCACAATGAAATATACCAGTTTTTAAAATGCTCTGCTATAAAAAACCTAAACTTTAAAATGGAAACATTGAAAATATTTAGAATTCGTGGTAGCATACATTTAAAATCTTAAATCAATCTAGCCAATAGGCATGACAACTTATTACCAACTGGATAGATGCAGGAGAAAAAAAGAAGGTAGGAAACAGAAAGGAGGATCAATTTAATGTGTGACAATGCTCAACATGAGGTCAGAGTAAATCAGACAAAAATTAAATAGGAAAGAAAGAAAATGAGAGAGAGAAATTAACTATGCAGATATGAAAAACAGGGTAAGAATGTCTCTCAGTGGCAGATTGCTACAGCAGTAGGTATGCCAGAGAAAAGAAATCATAACTTTAAAGTAATCAGTAATTTCTCTAACTTTCCGTTCAAAACTTTTCAGGGAGTGGGAAATCAACTTACTTAAATCTCCTTGAGTCTACCTGAACCCAATACAATAAGCGGAAATAATACCATGTTAATCCTAGAAGAAAACATCTGAAAATGTATTTGAGTTCAGCAAGACAAATTCATCATATAAACTAAGTTTCAGAGGAAACTGTGGGAAGAGGCTTCCTGTTTTGTATCAGGTTACGATCCTCACTACTGGAAGAATAGTAACAATGCAAGAAGTGGCAAAACAGTGACCATATACAAGATTCACCGATGTACTCTTTCATTCATAGTGAAGTAGAAAACTTTGGTATCAGCAACATGCTGTGAGAGAATATAAGGCCTCTGACAAGTATGTCCCCCAATTTCTGGCAATAAGGAAATAAAAGAATTTGGAAACGGAGGTCTCCTGTCCTTTGCAGGACATGCTAGTACACACTAGTCTGCAAGACTGGCAAAGCAGAGAGAGACAACTATACATCTGATCTTAAATTAGGATTTTATGATCCAGAATTACTTGTCTTCCAGGGTAAGTGCTCTGGTAGTATCCATTCTGTAGAACTCACACTACTTCATATTTAAAAAACCAAAACAAAATCAAAAACCTTCATACTGTAACACTGCAAGAGTCCACATTTCTCTCTCACATTTACGTAACACCACCTACTCTACCTGTAACTATAACCAAGATACAAAGGAAAGGTGAAGTTCAGAAAATAGGAACATACTGAGTATAGTTTAAAACAATTTAGCAGCTAGTAACTAACATAATGAAATACTACATAAACTGTTTGAGATTTACCAGTAGGCATAGATGAAGGCCTCAGGAACAGTTCAGCTGATTTAGCAGTACACTAACACAGAAAGCAGAAGGTACTGAACTCCACTTCCCTCCTAATTTGCTCCTCCTTCCTCTACCGTGACATCCAGTGCGTGTGACCTTACTATCTTTCCAATAGCATACTTTTTATAGCCTCTGTTCAGCTACTTTTATTACAAGAACATGAAGTAAGTCAGTGGATTCTGATGAGGGCTGGAACAAGTACGCATAGTAAATGGTAAAAATGTGCAAGCAGGAGCTGGGGATGTAGGGAAAAGAGAGTCATTATAAAGAGATGGGTAAATTAATCTTGTCTACAAAACTGCAGACCTGATCATCATTATTTGCAATTGCCAAATAAATTTTCATCTTCGCTAAGTAATCTGGTCATTCCGTAATTGTTTAGGCTTTTAGGTCATTCTTTACATACTCATCATCATAAACTACTTTATGGCATTTGCCAGATGTGTTATCTATTCTGCTTCTGTGTACCTACACTGAGGGAATGTACCCTTTAGCATGCAACCACAAGACTCAGATACCTGCAATTAATATTTTGTATAATGAACTTATGCTATTGGGAAGTTCACTTTATTGTGTGTAAAATTACATCTTTATTATATTGGCAGCAAAAGTTTACTGAAAAAGGAAAGAGGATTTTAAAAAGTAAGTATGAATAACCTCTCCTGTCAATGGAAAATGTACTCCCTTTAATTTTAGATCCCTTAGAATGCAAGAATAAGAATTTTTTACTCTTTATATCAGTGTTGGCACAAAATATGTTTCTTGGCTGACTTACGAGGAGAAAAAAGACAGATTGTAGGAAGAGACCTTATGATATGAAATACGTTGTTATACTCTGAAATATGAACCCCAGAAGCTAAAACTTCTACTTCTGTTGAGAGCTCCTTAACACACACTTCAACAACAGTAGTTCTCCTTAACTCCATTTAAGTACTCATTCTGAACACAAGTTTTTTCTTTCCTTGGCAAACTTAAGGCTTCAAACAGTAAACTAATATAACCATGTGCCCTGGGTTTCAGCTGAGATAAGGGTTAATTTTCTTTCTAGTTGCAGGTATAGTGCTGTGGTTTGGATGTAAGATGAGATTAATGATGGTAATACACTGATGGTTTTGGCTGTTCCTAGGTAGCAGTAGTGTCCATGCTAAGTCACAGACTTCCCAGCTTCTCACACCCTGTCAGGCACAGAAGTTGGGAGCACACAGCCAGGACAGCTGCCCCTGACACAGAACATCATGCTCCACACATAGGTAGGGAAGTGAGCTGAGAGGCAGGATTGCTGCTTAGAAAGAGCCTGGGCACTGGGGTCTTTTTTTCTGCATCGGATGAGTAATTACATCTGTGCATCACTTGGTTCATTATTATTATCATGAATCTCTTCCTTTGTTATTCTATGGAACTGTCCTTATCTCAAACCATTAGTGTTCTTTTCTATTCTCTTCCCCATCCCGTTGTGGCGAGGAGTTCACAAGGACCTGCACCTTGCTCAGTTCCTGGCCGACGTTAAACAACTCCATAACTGAAATTCAACATGAAAAAAAAAGTCTAAGGGAAGATACCTACAAAAGGGAGAAAAGGGCTTGGAAATAATCTCTTTTCTACTATCAGAACGACCACTTAAAGAGCCCATGGTATGACATGGGATCTTTTGCCCTAGAGGTGGGTGGTAAAAGAAATTTTCATTGGTGTGGACAGTATGTATGTTTCAGTTTGCGTGGGCCATCAGTGGGCCCAGGTGGTCAAGAAGGCCAACAGCATCCTGGCCTCAACCAGAAATAGTGTGTCCAGGAGGACAAGGAAAGCAATTGCTCCCCTGTGCTCAATACCTGCGAGACTGCACCCCAAATACTGTGATCAGTTTTGGGTCATGGATCAGAGCTCCTCCACTCACAGGGAAAGAAGGAATGAATCATGTCATCATGGCTGCATAAATGAGAGTCTAGCTCAAAGTATTTTACCCAGTACTGCATTCAGATTTGTCTTAGAAGTTAAAATAAATAAGAATGTATTAGAGCTTCTTTCTGCATAGCTAGA
This sequence comes from Hypotaenidia okinawae, assembly GCA_027925045.1. NCBI lineage: Eukaryota > Metazoa > Chordata > Aves > Gruiformes > Rallidae > Hypotaenidia > Hypotaenidia okinawae. The sequence goes on along the minus strand of BSDF01000005.1, from coordinate 26,383,691 downwards.
AAAAGGGAATTAAAAGACTATGCACAGAACAGGGGCTTAGTCTACAACTGACCACCACTATTACAACAATGTGCATTCCCCACTAATTTTTTTGAAACTAAAAAATGTTTTGTTATGGCAAGGCTCAAATGTTTCAAGGAACTTAAGCCAGAGAAAACAGTTTTACTAGATTGAGAGTAAGCACATAGGAATTACAGATCCCTTTATATTTATACTGCATTTTATACTGTTTAGCCAGACCCTCAAGTAGAATACTTAGGAATGACTTGAATCTTCAGGTACAAGACTGAATGATTTTCAGTGTTTAATAAAATAAAGGTATGCAACCCACGCTCATTAAGACTGTAAGTTATCCAGGAACTCATCTGCAACAATGGAAGCTCTAAAAAACATTTGACATGCAAGTACTCTAAAAAGGTCATTTTCATTCCACTTATTTAGATTACAATATGCCTTATTTGGATCTCAAAGTAAAAAGCAGCCCCACAAACTTGAACCAGTTTCACAAATGTAACCAAATACATGGTTATGAAACTGACTGTACAACCACAGTAGGAACTTAAAATGTAAGAGATTAATTCTGTTACTCATTCCATGGGACAACAATTCCACCCTTGAAAAACTTTTTAGCCACAAAGGGAACATCTGCACATCACCAATTTCAGTATAATAAAAAATTTAAATTTTATGACAATAGAAATGAATAAGCAGTAATTATGAAGTGATGATTTTACATAAGAAACATCGCTTGAGGGAGGAAAAAAAAGGGAAATAAAAGATATTTATTGTATTTTCTTCTTCAAATACATGTAAATTTTAGAAATACATCTTTAAGAATTATGTTAAATCCTAGCTCCTAAGAGTTTGGATTTTTACCTCATGCTGGTTGTGCATTTTTGTATTTATGGACAAGATGTGTAGATATGGGGCTCAGAAGCATTAGTGGTGGACTTGGCAGTGTTAGGTTTATGGTTGGACTCAAAAATCTTAAAGTTTTTTTTCTAACCTAGATGATTCTATGATTCCAAGTTAACAGTATCAACTTTTGTTATAAAACTTCTAAATGCAGAAATTACTGTAAGGATGAAATAACAGTCTTCAAGAATTCCAATCTTCGGTACACACTAAAATGTTTTGAGAACACAGAACACACTAATTCCAGAGGTAGCATGCATTTATAACACCATATTAATCACAAATAATACTTGTTATAAAAGTATTTACATCAAGCCAAGTATATTCTGGAGTATTCTTGCAGAGTCTGATGAAACAATGATGACACCAATCCCTTTCTACAGTTAGCCTAAATGTAACAATTACTCTAAAATTTTGAGGCACGAGAGAAACTAATTATTTAGTCTTCTGGCATGCAAGTTTGGGTAAAAGTACTGGAAATAAACTACTTAACAAACATTACAAAACTCCTTGACCTGTAAGGATTAGATGATGCCATTCAAGCACCAAAAAATGCTATGAAAGCAGAGACAGAAGCAGAACCTCATGAGTTGTAATTGTTTCAAAAATTATTGTATAAACCATAAAAGTACAAATAAGTAAGGTTTACTGTGCAAGATGCAGTTAGAGCTCATACTTCCTAATAGCTATTAATGGATGAAGGATCTTGTAAGTAAGAATTCTGCTAAGCAATACATTTAATATAGCGTTTCCCCCCATCAGCCCTAAGGGCTTTTTGTACTGTCAATAGTTTATCAGCAAGTTATTCCCATGAACAGGAGACAATATTGTCACTTTATCTTAGCAGGCATTCTTGCTGATCCCGTAGCCAGAGGGCTCCAACGTTAACAAAACAATAGCCACCATTCAAAACCGTCCTTTTCTGCCAACAGGCTGCAACTACCATTTCAGCAGTCAATGAAAAACTCGCCACTGGGAGCAGAAAGGTTACTGGGCAGCGAATTTGTGGAGGAAGTGTTTGAATGAAAAACACAGGCACTCATGAATGCATTTCCCCCCAGTCCGATATTCTACAACCTTATTGATTACACAGCTATGAAAACAGCTGCCTAATCCTTTAAACTTCTCATCAGAAAATGGCTACAACTACAACACTAAAGCACCGCGGTAACATTGCATGAATATATCCTTTGCAATAGACAGACTGCAGATCTATTTTGCAGCAGCAAAACTGTTTTGCATGCCTCTGAACAAGTTTTACTATTTATGTAGTGGTCAGTAACAGTCTCTTTTGTCTGGACACTGCAGATTTCACAGGAGAAACTTCTATTCCTACAAATTATGGAAAGGAGTTGAGCCCTGAGGATCAACATACGTTACGTGACTAAAAAAGAAGTCACCTCTGATTAAGGACGATCATGTTTTGATCACCTTCCTTGAAGAACTGTCAAACAAAAATAAGGTTGTAACAGTTTTAATAGTAATAATAATAATCCTTTAAAAGCATAACTGTACCAACTACAACTCTTCTTTCTGGGCAGAGGTGGTACACAAAACCCAAAAATCTTCACTGGAAAATCTTGTTTTCTCTAGATTACACATTTGTTTTTAAAAATAGTATTTTGCTTTAAACTGAATTTCTATAGTATAATTGCACTTGAAGATTAATGCCATAATGAGTTCAATTACATTTTCCATTAAAAATATTTATCATAAGGGTATTATCCATAAAGGTATTATCCTCAGCATGAAATACAAGAGATGCCATGACATTAAAAAAATCTGATAAATAAATTAGCATTTGAGAGGACTGAAGATTGCTTATGTTAAATCTTACAATCTGTTTTTCTTTAGACAACAAAATGGCTAGTTTCAGATACCAATACCATAACATGTAACCAAAACAGCTGAAAACAGAAGTAGTTTAGTAACTATTTGTCTCAGACTACTGTGAATGAACAGTAAATTGCTCAGTCTTGAATTGTAAGGAAAAACGATATATAAAACATCTATGAAACAAATCTGAAACCTGGGTCACATCTTCATTATAAATAATCAGAACACACTAAAGTAAATTGCAATTAATATCCCTAAGTAAGTCTTGAAAAAGCTGTCAGTTTGAATGTTTCACAGGTAATATGAATCTAAAATGAGAAACACCACTCCCCCCA